>CAWTZC010000492.1:2993605-5987211 GCA_963919715.1 Microtus obscurus | reverse complement strand
AGCTGTTTTTGAGCTATAGAAAATGAACACCCCTAAAATGGAACATTTTTACCAAGAGGAAAATGAATTTGTTTTATTAATCAGGACTATCCTGCAGATCTGAAAACCATAGAAAGGTGACAAGGAGGCTCACAAATATAAAGGAATCCTGACTTTTACCTGGATAATTCTTTTAAAAAGGTAAAAAGAAATGTATTACATAAGAGCCACAAATAGTGAAATCTGCTTATATTAAAAAAATAAGTGAAGCTTTGTTTGGACATTATTTCCTTGCAAGAGCAGTACATATCCTTTGTAAACAACTACCTAATTTACAATTTCATTCCCTTGGCACTTAGGTAGGAATGATGGCCAAAGGAAAACATGAAAGAATGAACGTTTAAATAATCTGTACTGCTAAGGTGGTACCAGTGAGGGTAAGCAGATTTGGGTAAAGCAGTTTCTAGAATCCCGGGCTAGTCTGGGTAGTTAGCTCATTTGGTGAAAGGTCAGGGATGTGCCTGCTCAATCCAGCTTCTCTTCTGGCCTGGCAGCTTTCTCCTGGGAACCAACAAGGCTAATTTTAACCCCAATCAGTCTTAAAAGAAAAACCAGGCAAGAGTACTGGGGTTATCACATTCTAGTCTTATCACTAAAAAAGAACAATAAAATGTGTGTCCATAGATGTGAGCTGGCCATCTCATCTTCACATATGGGCAACACAATTAGAAATTGAATTTCAAATAACCCAACATGCCTCACTGTCAATAAAAGATAATATCTTAGTTTATGAATATGTCTTTTAAATGTGGCATGTTGGATCTGTTAGGTACAGCAATGAAATATTGACAAGCGTGCACTATTACCATAGATGATAAATCTTGAAAACAAGCAAATCCGAGACTTTTCCAAAAGCACACCCATCTGTACCAACTGAAATCCCTACTTTAAAATTGGTTTAGAAGTCTCTTTCCTCCACCTTCTCTTTTTGAGAAGCAGATTGTAAAAACATCAATTTAACTTGTGCTAGGTGGTAGCAGTTTGTTTTTTAAACCAAAAACAGCTCTACTAAATTTGTTGATCTTCTGTTTCATCTATTCAAGTAGAATACTGGGTCAAGCTGCTGTGGCTGTCACTGTAGGAAACCAGTTCATGCCTACACCACTGTCATCATGAAAACGTTCCATTCTCCAGAACAGTGTTCTTACCCTCTATGACTTCCTGCCTAAATCCAGGTTAAAATCCTTGATTTCCACTGGGTTTTAGCGCAGTTTGATTCTACATGGTCCTTTATTTCCATGTCACAGTAGCTGTTCTCAAATACATTTAATAGAGATATGTTCTGCTCTCATCACCCACACACTTACAAAAGCAACTTGGCACTTTGTTTGGTGTGCTTGTTTTACTATGCCAGCTCACAAAAAGCAGTTCTCATTTCTAAGCACGGTACTTTACAATTTTGTGTGCGTTAATACAATAGTGCATTGGAAAAGTACTGAGCCTCTACAAAATAGCTTTACCTTTTGAAACAAACGAATGTGATTTTTTACACTTACACAAGCATAGGCTTTTTAATACTTCCACAAGATAAATATCTCAATGAAACTCTATGTTGACTCGATTGTGTGCCACATTGATGGCCTTAGGACTTAGAAGATCCTAACTGTTTAGTGTTATTTACACTGGTATATCCATCATCCCCTAATCTGGAAGGTGAACAAACAATACTCAGAAAATGTGACTGAATTTGTGTCAATAACTGGGAATGGTATAGTTTTAATTAATCCCTTACTAAACACATAATGGAACTTAGTCTTGAGTGGGAATTTTCTTCATGCCCCTCTTATGGCCTGGGAAACCTAAAAAGAGCTCAACATGATAAAGGAGCCCCTGCTAAGGCAGACCTTATGGTAAGAAAGGGGAAATGACAAGTGTACGTGGGTAATTATCAGTAACAGGTTAGCAATTATCTGGTACTGAAATCAAACACTGAATTCCTAAAACGTCACGTCTGAAATATTCTTTCTATCCTGAAAGAGAAACTAGAGAAAAGACATGATTCCCTCAGAAAGCAATGACTCAATTCAGGTTGTGACTTTATATTAAAGCTCCGCGCAAAAACATGGAGATAAAGGAAGCGATTTCCATTTGCCGGTCACTATTTTAGCAACACAGCTTCGAGAGTTCTGTCCTCATTACATAACCCTTCGTCTGTTCCAGGAAGAGAAGACGACCCTGCGACAAATGGGACAGGTGTTATGAAAACACAGAGCCTGAGCCTCCTGCTCAGATCTCAGTCCTTTCCTTGCTCCCCTTCCCCACTCTTCAAAGTGTTCAGGGGCCTCTCATCAACTTGGTAAGTAGGCAGAGCCCAAAACATAAACTCTGGAGAAGGTGGAACATGGGAGTACCTGCCTAGCCCTAAGGCTTGGAAAGCAGAGTATGTGGAGTAGATGCTGTTGCTTTACAAAAAGAGACACTCCCAAAGAAGATGGACTAGTCCAGGATTAGTAGTTTCATAAATGTTAGACAAGGCAAGAGAACTCTATTTAAACACACCAGTCTTTGCTCCTAGCAGACTCCAATGTTGGGAGAACCAGAGAGAAATCACACACTGATGTAGGTGGGTCTTCTATCTATCTGTTGCTTTCATTGGTTAATAAAGAAAACTGCTTGGCCTGATAGGTCAGAACATAGGTAGGTGGGGAAGACAGAAGAGAATGCTGGGAGGAATTAGGCAGTGAGACAGATGCTATAGCTCTCCTCTCCAAGACAAATGCAGGTTAAGATCCTTCCTGGTAAGCCACCGCCTCATGGTGCTACACTCAGTAATAGAAATGGGTTAATCAAGATGTGAGAATTAGCCAGTAAGAGGCTAGATAATTGTAGTTACCCTCTACATTATTTAGAATCCTTGAAATAGAATGCTTAGCAAAACTTTTGTTATATGTTTCTTGCTTAATATTGTTTGTTGTTTGTAATTTTATAATTGGTATCTGTTCCTACTGTATATGGTTGTATTGGGTTTAGTTTGATCTTGTTTAGAGAAAGTGGGAGATGATGGGGGACTTCAGCCAATCACATGCTGCTTAGGGTGTCCCCTGGGGCCACAGATAGCCAATAAAAGTACCCATGTGCTCTAGCTCGCTCTCTTTGTGTTCCTGTTCTCCTGGATCGCTGGAACCCTGGTTTTGTAAGTTTCCTTTCTTCTGTTTATTAAAGCTGAATATTATTTTAAGTTGGTTTGGTTATTTCCAACTTCTGATCGGCCTCGCCCATCAACACACAAATGTGATGTAAAAATTAGTTGATCAGAGGAATTAGTATGATGTGTTGAGATTTCCTATGCCAGACTTAGTCCATCACTTCTGATTTCAGGTCCCTGCAGCTCCTCAGGGTATGGACAGAATGCAGCCAGATTCTCTGAGAGGATATAAGACAAATGGCATCTAACCTAGATCCCAGTAGAGTCGTTGTTCCCCCCTTGGAACCTCATGAGCACAGACTTCACTGTCTACATTTCTATTGGCATTTTGGTCTTCCCATGTCCCACCCATTAAGCTTTACATACAGTGTTAGAGGACTTCTCTAGCCAACAACTCGGAACTCTTCTACATTCCTCCCGTGACCTTATTCCTAAGGCCTATGGACTGCAAGGTCCCATTTATAGCAATAATGATTCCCACCCTGGTACCAAGGTTCTGGACTTATTTCATTTCTCATTTTCCTGGCAAAATACCAGACCAAAGTACCTTCAGAAGACAAGGGCATATTTTGTGTAGGCTGTGGAGTGAATGCAGCCCATCATATTGGGATAGCATGGTAGTGACAGTGGCTCCAGCTCTTGTGGCAGGCTGTTGAGACAGCTCTTTACACTGTGCCAGTGGCGACGAGGCAGAGAATGATGATGCTCTGCTCAGTTTGCTTTTTCCTTTTGTCCTCTTTGTTCACTCTGGGAGCCCAGCCCATTGACTGGTGCCACCGACATTCCCCGAGTGTATTCCCTGAGAACTGTCTCTCTAGAAATGTGCTACTCGACGGGCCCAAATTCACTTATGGTGGCAATAAAGATCAACCACAGAAACATAATGAAGACCATGTACGTCAACCTGTCACCAGCATTGTACTAAATGGGAGGAAACTGAAAGCATTTCATTTTGAATAAGAAGGTGAAAAGTCCACTTTCTTCACTCTTATTCAATTCAGGGCTGAAATCTTAGTCAAAGCAGTAAGACAAGAGACAGAAGCCAAAAGAAAACAGAAGTAGTCAAATTACCTCTCAGATTCTGTACTTGAGAGATCCAAAGGAGTCTTAGATCTCATAAGCATTTTCGGCACAATAGCAGAATACCAAATAAACCTATAGAATTAGATTTTTCTCTTTATAAATACTGAGCTTACTGAGAGAGAAATAAAACAATTCCTTTAGCAATTGCAAAAATAGAAATACCTAGGAGACTGGACTAGAGAGATGGCCTACTGATAAGAGACCATGCTTCTCTTCCAGAGAACTAGAGTTTGGGTAGCTGACAATTTCCTCCATTTCAAGTTCCCCGAGATTCAGTGCTATCTTCTGTCCATTGAGGGCACTCGCATACACACAGCTATACACAAAAATACATAATTATACAAACAAAATAAGTCAAAAATTAACTGCCTAGGAATAAACCTAACTTTTAAGCTAAAAGTTTGTTAAAGGCACCTGAAATTATAATGAAGCTGCGCGGTGGTGGCACATGCTTTTAATCCCAGCACTCTTGGAGGCAGAGGCAGGCAGATCTCTTTGAGATTGAGGCCAGCCTCCTCTACAGAACGAGTTCCAGGACAGACTCCAAAGCTACACATAGAAACCCTGTCTTGAAAAAACAAAAAGAAGACACGTGCAATTAAAATTTTATTGTATTTTCCACTTCTTTCTTTGTGTGTGTATACACATTCACTTACCACTGTGGGTGTGTAAGAGGTCCAAGGACCACTTCCATCAAATAGCTCTGAGGAACTGAATGGTGCTTTTCAGACTTAGGAGCATATGCCATTACCTGCTCAGCCATCTCTCTAGCCCTACAATTAAAGATGTAAAACAACAATTAGCAATTGTTATAGGAGGGGAGAGGGGAGAGGGGGAGTAGAGGAGTGGGAGGATGGGAGGAAGTGGAAATTTTGAATGATATTATTTATAAAGCAATAAAAAAACAAACAAATACAAAAGTAAAATATTGGGCCTGTAGAGATGGCTTGGCAATAGAGCACTGGCTGCTCTTCCAGAGGGCCTGGCTTCAATTCCCAGCACCCACATGGCAACTCACAACTGTCCAGTTCCAGAGGATCTGACACCTTCACACGAAAGCACATAAAATATATTTTCATAAATAATAAAAGATTTAACAGACCAAAGAAACAATTTGAAGAATGACTTTCTGATATGAATTAGCAAAATTAATATTGTGAAAATGGTGATCTTACCAAAAGCAACTGACAGATTCAGTGCAATCCCTATCAAAATTAAAATGCTATTCTTCTCAGAATTCCTAAAGATCTTCCAAAATTCACACAGAGACACAAAACATCACACATAACCAAAGCAATCCTAAGCATGGCAACGCCCTAATTTGTTACACTACAGAACCATAGAGACAAAAACAGCATGCTACCAGCACCAAAACAGAGACAAAGACAAAGGAATAGAAAAGAGACTCAGAGTAAATCCACACAGGTACAGGTTGGTGTGTGTGTCTCAGACAAAGATTCCTTGCAGCTCAGGATGGTCTTGCCTTGAACTACTGATCCTCCTGCCACTATCTCCCAAGTCCTGGAATCACAGATGGTCATTTGACCTAACTTTTGACAAAGGTGCCCAAAGCTCACACCACAGAAAGCACCACTTTTTCACCAAATGGTGCTGAGAAAACTGTATGTTCTCCTGAAGAAGAATTAATCTAAGTCACTATTTCTCGCCTTGTACAGGAGTCAATTAGGTCTGCCACAACGACCTTAATGGAAGGCTTTCAATTTTGAAACTGCTGGCCCAAAATGGGGAGAACACGTCATGATAGAGGCGAGGCATGGAAAGAACATTTTGACAAAGCTCCAAGTGATCAGGAGGCACAACTAACAGATTGGGTTTTCTAAAACTGTATAGCTGCACAGCAAAGGGAATAGGCAGCAGAGTGGAGACTCCACAAACAGAAAGAATGAATTTCTTGCTAGCTCTATACCTGACACTGAATTAATATACATAATATAGGAAAAACTCCAATATCAATATCCAAATTATCCAATCAATACATTGACCAATGAACTAAACAAACGGTTCTTAGAAGAAAAAAGGCAAATAAGGCTGATAAAGGTAGGGAAAATGTTCAACATCCTTAAACAGCGGCAGGTCTGCAAGGTCAAACTACATTCAGATTCCATCTCACTGCAGTCGATATGGCCAGCAAAAACAAAGCAGTGGCATCACATGCTGGCAAGAATGTGAGAAAATGAAACCTGGTGGAGATGTCAATCCAGCCACTATGGAAAATCACAGTGCAGGTTCTTCAAAACACTGACAATAGAACTGTCACATGATGTATCTGCAGGACTGCTGGGAAACGCTGCAAGGGAATCTGAGCCAGCCTGTTACAGAGAGACAAGGGAGCCCCTGTTTCTTTTGTGGCAGTATTCACAATGGCCAAGTTATGGCATCACCCTAGGTGTTCATCAACAGATTAATGGATAAAGGAATTTTGACATGTCACACACACACACACATACAAAAGATATAAAAGAGGGAGGTTAATTATTTGGGGAGAGACGGTGGACTAGAAGAAAAAGGAAAGAGTACCAAAGAGCATGAACAAACTACAATGATATGTGTGTATGGAAATGTCATATTGAAACTCATTATTTTCTGTACAATGAAAACTGTTAATTAAAAATTGTTCAATCTATAGTAAAAACAATCACCAGGAAAACTAAGTATTTTGTAAGCTCTAAAGCTGTTTGTTGAATAGTCATTCCTACAAGGTCATCACAATTCCTGCATCTGTGTAGGACTATTTTGAATTTAATGTATCTTCAAGTGATTTTTGCCTGGCTATGTTTCTGAACTTGTGACAAAGTAGCATCCAATTGCTTAAAAGTAACAGTCTTTAAATGAATCTCTATTTTGATTGCTTCTACAGACTAAACTTCTGTCACTGTGTGTCTATGTCTGCCTGTCTTTCTCTGTGTGTTAGAAGGTAAAGAAAAAGCCCCTTCTTCGGTCATCTGTTTTGGTTTTTGTTTTTGTTGAGACAGGGTTTCTCTGTAGCTTGGAGCCTGTCCTGTAGTCCAGGCTGGCCTCAAACTCAGAGATATCTGCCTGCCTCTGCCTCCCAACTGCCGGGATCAAAGGTGTTTGCCACCACACCTTGAATTCACAAAGGTCTCTTTGCCTCCACCTCCCAGATTTGTGATTAAAGACATGTAACACTGCACTTTAAACTCACAGAGGTCTCTCTGCCTCTGCTTTCCAAGCATTGGGATTAAAGACGTGTACCACCATGCCTTGAACTCATAGATTTCTGCCTGCCTTTGTCTACCAAGAGTTGGGATTAATGGTTTATATCCCCACACCCAAATACTCTCTTTCTTTCTTTTTTAATTTTAAGGACTTTAACCTTTAGCCTGCATATATTTTTAACACACTCTAAACCATTTAGAGGTTAATTCATTTTGACTCTCTTATAACTGTATATCTCTCTTTTTTCTGACCACATGATTCTTTAATTTCCTAAGCAATATGGAAAAGATTGAGCTGTGGCTTCGACAGCTTGATCCAGCCCATTCCTTAGCTTTCTGAAATTCTAAGCTCATGGTGGAGGTACCAGCTGGAGCCATGTTTATTGCCACAACTGTATGGCATTTCAAGGCCCTTGCTGGCAAGCAAGCTGCAACAGTGTGTTAACAAACAACAATCAAATGCTCTCTCTGTAGCAGGACCTCCTGCCTCAAAGAGTCAGAGTTTGTACTGGTAAGACAGCCCAGAACGCTGGCATTTTAAAATGGCACAGCATTTTTCCTGCTATCTCTGAAAACCATAATGTGTTTCACAAAATAGAAACAGAAGTCATTGCCAAATTCCTTTTTTTTTTTGAAAAAACTATCGCCTCCTCTGAGCCTCCCATTTCCTCCCCTCTCCCCCCATTCCTCTCCCCCTTTCTCTCCAGTCCAAAGAGCAGTCAGGGTTACCTGCTCTGTGGGAAGTCCAAGGTCCTCCCCTCTCCATCCAGGTCAAGGAAGGTGAGCATCCAAACAGGCTAGACTCCCACAAAGCCAGTACATGCAATAGGATCAAAACCTAGTGCGATTGTCCTTGGCTTCTCATCAGCCCTCATTGTCCACCATGTTCAAAGAGTCCAGTTTTATCCCATGCTTTTTCAGTCGCAGTCTGGCTGGCCTTGGTGAGCTCCCATTAGATCATCCCTACTGTCTCAGTGGGTGGGTATACCCCTTGCGGTCCTGACTTCCTTGCTCATGTTCTCCCTCCTTCTGCTCCTCATTTGGAACTTGGGAGCTCACTCCGGGGCTCCAGTGTGGGTCTCTGTCTCCATCCATCGCCAGATGAAGGTTCTATGGTGATATGCAAGATATTCGTCAGTATTGCTATAGGATAGGGCCATTTCAGGCTCCCTCTCCTCTGCTGCCCAAGGATCTAACTGGGGACATCTCCCTGGACACCTGGGAGCCCCTCTAGGGTCAAGTCTCTTGCCAATTCTAAGGTGGCTCCCTTAATTAAGATATATACTTCCCCCCCAAAAAAGATATATACTTCCCTGCTCCCGTATCCACCCTTCCTTTATCCCAACCATCCCTTTCCCCCAAGTTCCCCCCATCCTCCCCTTCTCACTTTTCTCTCCCTATTTCCCCTTAACCCTATGCCACCCCACCCCCAAGTTCCCAATTTTTGCCTGGCAATCTTGTCTATTTCCAATATCCAGGAGGATAACTATATGTATTTCTTTGGGTTCACCATCTTATTTAGCTTCTCTAGGATCAAAAATTATAGGCTCAATGTCATTTATTTATGGCTAGAAACCAATTAGGAGTAAGTACATTCCATGTTTATCTTTTTTGTGTCTGGGTTACCTCACTCAGGATAGTGTTTTCTATTTCCATCCATTTGAATGCAAAATTCAAGATGTCATTGTTTTCTACCACTGAATACTACTCTAATATGTATATATTCCACAATTTCTTCATCCATTCTTCCAGTGAAGGGCATCTAGGTTGTTTCCAGGTTCCGGCTATTACAAATAAGGCTGCTATGAATACAGTTGAACAAATGCTCTTGTAATACGATATGGCATCTCTTGGGTATATTACCAAGAGTGGCATTGCTGGATTCTGGCGTAGGTTGATCCTGAATTTCCTGAGAACCACCACACTGATTTCCAAAGTGGTTGCACAAGTTTGCATTCCCACCAGCAATGGATGAGTGTACCCCTTACTCCACAACCTCTCCAGCAAAGGCTATCATTGGTGTTTTTTTTTTATTTTAGCCATTCTGACAGGTGTAAGATGGTATCTCAAAGTTGTTTGGATTTGCATTTCCCTGATCACTAAGAAGTTTGAGCATGACCTTAAGTGTCTTTTGGCCATTTGCACTTCTTCTGTTGAGAATTCTCTGTTCAGTTCAGTGCCCCCATTTTTTTAAATGGGTTATTTAGCGCTTTAAAGTCTAGTTTCTTGAGTTCTTTATATATTTTGGAGATCAGACTTTTGTCTGTTATGGGGTTGGTGAAGATCTTCTCCCAGTCAGTATGTTGCCTTTTTGTCTTAGTGAGAATGCCCTTTGCTTTCCAGAAGCTTCTCAGTATCAGGAGGACCCATTTATTCAATGTAAACCCTTAATGTCTATGCTGCTGGTGTTATACATAGGAAGCAATCTCCTGTGCCCATATGTTGTAGATTGTTGCAGGAGGTCTTTCCGCCCCTCCAACCAATAGCTGCTGAGATACCAGCCCATTGGGGCGTGGTTTCTCTCCATTCATAAAGCCCCTATTTCCTTCCACTCGTTCTCTCGGCTTCCTGCTCGTCTGGCGACTAGACTCACTTTCTAGTTGTTGTCTAGCTGTTGTCCGGGATCGTGATCTGTAAGTTTTCCCTCTTTAAATAAATACTACCCTAATAACTCCAAACTGGTGTGGCATTGTTCGTGGTTTACGCCTTTACCTGGCACCCAACGAAGTTTGGCTTTTAGGACCCCCCCCCCTCCGGCTGCCGGCCGCAAGTTCGGCTTGGCGTGAGCAAGCCCTCCCGGGGCTTGCGCCTTGCGGCCCTGTGGCTTGTGCCTTGTGCGTGGAGCCAGCAGTTTAACTTGAATCATCACGCACTGGCTTTAGTTCCTGACTTAGGCCCCAGTGCCGATTCCGAGATACACTTGGCCTTAAGGCCCATAATATCCAGAGAGGCAGGACGATCTCTGAGGCTGGACAGGTGGTGGTGGCATACACTCGGAGGCAGAGAAAGGCGGATCTCTGTGAGTTCGACCAGACAGGTGGTGGTGCACGCCTTTAATCCCAGCCCTCGGGAAGCAGACACAGGCGGATTTCGGATTTCGGTGAGTTCGAGGCCAGCTGGATAATAGGTAATATGGCAGTTTTTGTTTCCAACATGACTTTCACTGTTTGGGCTACCAATACAATGTGTCTAATCATGCAAAATTTATATGACTATGAGGATAACTTAATTTACTGGTTACTAGGTTTTAGTATTCTTTTGAATATTCTATCATTTAGGAAGATTATGGTACTCTCAAGAACTCATGCAGGTCAGGAGATTCAGGAGATTCAGGATTCAAAAGAGGCAATAATAAACAAAATAATAAAAAGACTTTAAATGCTTGAAAAAATGATTGGAACTGGTGAACAGAGTAATAAGGCACAAGGACAGGATACAAAGCCAACACCAGCTATTAGAACTGGCTTACCCAGGGTTTTAGCGGCATACCCTATACTTAATTCTGACAAAGCGTCAACTTCTAAAGGCTCAAAGGGAGTCAGAGAAGCTAGATTGATGCCAATAGCAATGAATGATCTGAAAGAAATTAAACAGGCTATTGTTACTTTTGGCTTGCAAAATGCATATGTACAGGAAATGATAAGGACTTGGGCTTCTAATGCTAGAGCTAACCCCTATGATTTCCATCAGTTAGTGTCTGCAGTTTTAGATAAGGGACCTTCCTTGATGTTTGGAATTTATTTCAGAGAAGAATCCAAACATATGGACCAGCAAGGAAGAGCAAAAGGTGTCGAGGGTTCCCAAGATCAAATTCTTGGTACAGGAGAATATGCTGATCCACAGGTCCAAGCTCTTTATGATGATGAAGTACTGCATCTATGTCACCAAGCAGCTTTAAATGCTTGGAATAGGATACAAGATCCAGCAAAAACGGTTGAATCATATACCAGAATTAGGCAGGGACAGAGAGAACCCTTTATTGACTTTTTGCAAAGATTAATTAAGGCTCTGGACGTAGGGGTACCAGACCCGGAATCTAGACGAATACTTCTTGAATCTCTAGCGTTTGAGAATGCAAACATAGAATGCAAAAAGATAATTGGGCCTTTAAAGTCTAGATCAGCACCTATGGATGAATGGATTCAGCATACGATGAATGTTGAGACATTTAGCTATAATGATGAATCTTGGGTAGGAGAAGCGATTTCCACAGCAATGAGGAGACATCAAACTGCCAGGTGTTTTAATTGTGGAAAATTAGGACATCTGAAAAGGGATTGCAGGCACAGAATTTCTAGAAATAATATCTCCTCTGGGAATGACAAAAATAGGGGACCTAGGCCTTCAGGTATATGTAGGAGATGCGGTAAAGGCCGTCATTGGTCCAACGAATGCAGGTCAAAAACAGACAAACAAGGCAACCCGATACCGTCGGGAAACTCCTTGAGGGGCCTCTCGCAGGCCCCCAAGCCAACAGTGGCCCAGTCATTCCCAGTCACAGTGGAGAACGTGCCTCACCAAGAAATCTAAAAGCTCCAATTTCTGCTGTAAAAAGTAATACTAGTCTAGATGGTGAATTACGTGTGGAGGATGAGTCAAATAAACCCAATAGGACAGAGTAAACGTATATTTTGGCAGACTTCTATTAACGACCAAAGACCAAAGCTAAAAGTCTGTATAAATGGCACTTTTATTGAAGGCTTATTAGACACAGGTGCGGATGTATGATTAATGTTTGAGTTTTTTACAATAAACAATGAGTCTTTTCTGAAGTGACATTTGAAGTTTCCAGGAAGAAGATGGGGCCCCACAACAACAACTCTACCTGGTTGATATGACGTCATGATACTGATAGCGCTACTACAAGACCAGCTGCACAAGAAGATCCCAACTTGGTTAGCTGAAATGGTGTACATCTTGTACAACATTCTGGCCAGACCTCCACAAAATACTCAGAGACTATTTGCAATTTTAAAAGACATTGATCTTGAAATTTAACCATCATTTTGCTTTCACAGGATCCCCCAGAAAGAACGTCGCCCCCATGACAGCTGGAAGTAATTCTAGAGGACGACATCCCCTCTCCCAGTAAAGTTTGCCCCTGGGTTTAGGGACATCATTTAGGGGTTGGGAGGTTGGGGGAGGAATTTTATAAGCTCAGGGATCATTTTGGAAAAAAAAAAGAGGGTGATTGGATAATAGATTTGTAATTGTGAGTTATAATTTTTAGACAAATATATTGGTATTGATACTTGTATATTGATACAAAGTTAAATTATATTGACTATTGTATGCATGCATGTTTCTACCCCTGTTTAAAATATTTTTTATGTATTGACATATATTGTATCGATATTTACCATATTGCAATGTATATTTGTACATTGTTTATATTTGGAGGTCATTATCCTCATTTGTTACACAGATGTTTATTGATGTTTATTGTCTTAGTCTTTAAGTTAGATAGATATTGAGAATTATATAGATTAATAGTCATCTAAGTTTGCCATTTATAATTAGACTAATTAGGTTATTTAGATATATAGAGATTATACTCAGTATAGATAGATGATCTTCAACCTCCTCAAAGAGCTGTAGAAAATGGCCTTTAATCTAACTCAGAGTTTTGTGGTAGTGAGACACAATTGCTCCTGGCAACACCGCTCTATTCCCGAGAGAATGTTGAGCACCAAAGACACTCCACCTGGAGCCTTTCTTTTGGACAGAACTGGCCTTGGGGCAAAGAAATGCCCATACCTCAACCACTGACAGAGATACAGAGTGTGCATCAATGGATAAAACAGGACTGTCATATCCTGCCAAGACAGGGTAAGATAGTTTTGAAAAGTTGCTTGCCTTTGAAAATGGTATGTCAGTTATGTTAGGCCTTAGCCAAAGTTGGTTGCTTCAACGCTGCAAATGTGACTTTGGGTGATTGCCCAGGTAGCTAGTTGTCCCAGTGATTAGTTGCAGGTTTTGGAAGTTGTTTTACTGAACTTCCTAATTACCCAGGTAACATTATTTCCCTTTTCAGATCTTTGATGGGGTTGAAGACTATATAACTATAGTTACTTTTCTCTCATGACTTGGCCAAGTTATTTATTATACAAGTCCTAAGCTAGTTAGAATAGGATATTTGTACTTATTGTATATAATTTCATAGTAGGTTTAGAACTCTCTTACTTAAACAAAAGGGGGAGGTGTTGCAGGAGGTCTTTCCGCCCCTCCAACCAATAGCTGCTGAGATACCAGCCCATTGGGGCGTGGTTTCTCTCCATTCATAAAGCCCCTATTTCCTTCCGCTCGCTCTCTCTTGGCTTCCTGCTCGTCTGGAGACTAGACTCACTTTCTAGTTGTGCAGAGAGCTGTTGTCCGGGATCGTGATCTGTAAGTTTTCCCTCTTTAAATAAATACTACCCTAATAACTCCAAACTGGTGTGGCATTGTTCGTGGTTTACGCCTTTAGTAGATTCCTTCCCACTTTCTCTTCTATCAAGTTCAGTGTGTTCAGATTGATATTGATCCATTTAGACTTGAGTTTTGTGCATGGTGATAGATATGGATCTATTTTCATTCTTTTACAGGTTGACATCTAGTTGTGCCAGCACCATTTGTTGAAGATGCTTTCTTTCTTCCATTGTATACTTTTATCTCATTTATTGAAAATCACATGTTCATAGGATTGAGGGTTAATATCCGGGTCTTCTATTTGATTCCATTTGTCTACTTCTCTGTTTTTATGCCAATACCAAGCTGTTTTCAATACTGTAGCTCTGTAATAGAGTTTGAAGTCAGGGATGGTAATGCCTGCAGAAGTTCATTTATTGTATAGGATTGTTTTGGCTATCCTGGGTTTTTTTGTTTTTCCATATTAAGTTGATTATTGTCCCCTCAAGATCTGTGAAGAATTTTGATGGGGCCTTGGTGGGGATTGCATTGAATCTATAAATTGCCTTTGGTAGAATTGCCATTTTTACTATGTTGATGCTCTCAATCCAAGAGCAAGGGAGACCCTTCCATTTTTGGTATCCTCTTCAATTTCTTTCTTCAAAGACTTAAAGTTCTTGTCAAATAGATCTTTCACTTTCTTGGTTAGAGTTACCCCAAGATGCTATTTGTGGCTATCATGAAAAGTAATGCTTCTCTGATTTCCCTCTTTGCTTCCTTATCCTTTGTGTATAGAAGGGCAAATGATTTTTTGAGTTGATCTTGTATCCTGCCACATTACTAAAGGTGTTTATCAGCTGTAGGAGTTCTTTGGTGGAATTTTTGGGGTCACTTATGTACACTATCATATCATCTGCAAATAACAAAAGTTTAACTTCTTACTTTTCAATTCGCACCCCCTTGGTCCCTTTATGTTGTCTTATTGCTCTTGCTAGAACTTCAAGCACTATATTGAAGAGGTATGGAAAGAGTGGACAGCCTTGTCATGTTCCTGATTTTAGTGGGATGTCTTTGAGTTTCTCTCCATTTAATATGATGTTATCTGTCGTCTTGCTGTAAATAGCTTTTATTATATTTAGGTTTGACCCTTCTATACCTAATCTCTCCAAGACTTTATCAAAAAGGGATGTTGAATTTTGTCAAATGCTTTTTCAGCATCTAATGAAATGATCACATGGTTTTTTTCTTTCAGTTTTATTTATATGATGGATTACATTGATAGATTTTCGTATGTTGAACCATCCCTGCATCTCTGGGATGAAGCCTACTTGATCATAATGGATAATTTTTCTAATGTGTTCTTGGATTTGGCTTGCCAGTATTTTATTGACAATGTTTGCGTCAATGTTCATGAGCGAGATTGGCCTGTAATTCTCTTTCTTGGTTGGGTCTTTGTGTGGTTTTGGTATCAGAATAAATGTAGCTTAATAAAAGGAATTTGACAGTGACTCTTCTGTTTCTATATTGTGAAATACATTAAGGAGTATAGGTATTAGGTCTTCTTGGAAGTTCTGGTAGAATTCTGCATTGAAAACATCTGGTCCTGGGCTTATTTTTTTTTTTTGGTAGGGAGATTTTTGATAACAGCTTCTAATTCTTCCATGAGTTTGTAGGTTTCTGGGAGTAGCATTGTTGTTGAATTCTAACTTTAATCCATGGTGATCCGATAAAACACAGGTGGTTACTTATATTAGTATTATTTTATTAGAGAAGAAGGAGGAAGAACATGAACAAGGAAGTCAGGGTGTGTCTACCCATAGAGACGATGGAACTGATCTAATGGGAGCTCACCAAGGCCAGCTAGACTGGGACTAAACTAGCATGAGATCAAACCCGACTTTCTGAACGTGCCTGACAACTAGGGCTGACTGAGAAGCCAATGATAATGGCATTGGGTTTTGATTCTACTGAATATACTGGCTTTTTGGGAGCCTAGTCTGTTTGGATGCATACTTCCCTAGACCTGGATGAAGGGGGAGGGCCTTGTACTTCCCACAGGGCAGAGCACCCTGAATTCTCTTAGGACTGTTAAGGGGGGGGGGTGGAGGGGGAGTGGGGGGAGTGGGAAGGAAATAGGAGGATGGGAGGAGGTGGAAGTCAAAAAAGAAAACAAACAAAACAATGATTTTTTCCATAAAAAAAAAAGTGACTGCTGCCTAAGATGATCAAGACTCACAGGATACTCCAGTCAATACTTGATCATAACTCTAAATTATCTTTAGGTCCCCTTAATATTATCAGTGCCCCCAACCAGGTGGAAGTAGCCTGGAATACTATGTTCACATTCCCATAAAATGGACTATGGATAATTTTCTTTGTTTAAAAAAAAGGAGGTGGAAGTGGTGAGGGAGAATTGTATGTATTCTGTCAATCATGTGTTAAATAAAGGCTGATTGGTTGGGCAGGAAGTAAAGGCGGGTCAACCAGACAGGAAGTAGAGGCAGGGTAATGAGAACAGGAGAATTCTAGGAAGGAGGAAGCCCATTCCTCACCAGTACTGCCCAGATCACAGAAGAAGCAACATGTGATCTACCTCGCTGAAAAAGGTACCGAGCCATGTGGCTAACATAGATAAGAATAATGGTTTAATATAAGTGATAAGAGCAAATAAGAAACCTGAGCCAATGGGCCAATCAGTTTACCATTAATGCATATTCCCTGTAATTTCTTTGGGGCTTACTGGCTATGGAAACTGGGCTGGACAGATACCCCAACAAGCAGCCCCTCCTGCTACATCTGTCAAGTTTTCTAAAAGTTTCTTACCCTTATACAGGTTCATTAAGATGGACAACAAGAAACCAAACAAACTCTTGGATCTTGTTATATATCAACTCCTGAGCAATCAATCTGCAGCCATTCATGCTCTTGAGAAGATTCCAAGGAAGCTTTTTGTTCCACTCCTCTCCACTGCATTTAAGGGTGTGCATAAGAATATAGTGAAGGAAATAGTGAAAGGTTGATCCTTTACCTGTCTCCATATTGGAACATTAACTGTGCATGAATCCCATAGTGAACTCCTGACAGCCATGTTGGAATGTCTTCAATTCCTACCTCTTCAGAACTCAGGATTTAGATAAGACCCTGTATAATTGAGACATGTTAAGACATAGGAGGTTACACCACAGCCAGTAATTTGAGGCCAATTTGTAAATAGTGTATTACTGTATGTAGAGACTGCCTGTTCATTCCCAGGTAAATAATCCCAAAATAATCACTCAGAAACTATATTAATTACAACACTGATTGGCCTATTAGCTCAGGCTTTTAATGAACTAACTCTCACATCTTAAATTAACCCATTCCTATTATTTTGTATTTTACCATGAGATTCATGGTTTACTGTTAAGGTTCTGGGTCATCTGTCTCTTTTGGCAGCTACATGGCATCTCCCTGACTCGGCCTTCTTTTTTCCTCTATATATACCTGGAATTCCCACCCTGCTCTCTTCTGTACTGCCTTAGGCCACAAGCAGATTCTTTATAAACCAATGGTAACAAAACATATTCACAGCATACAGACGGGAATCTCACATCATCTTACAATGTTGAATATGGAATGTAAGTGATTAAAGACACTGTTCACATGTTTGCATTATCATGTTATTATTGCATAGAAGAAAGACATAAATGTTAAAATTGCTGAGGACTGGTGGTAAACAAAAAAAATGATGTGTGCTGTTTAGTGATAATTTTTGTTCTGTTGTTCATTGCTGTCTCCTCAATTGAATGGGCATAAGAAGACACTGACAGCAATGGTCAAGGCTCCACCCTTTTTTATCTCTACATTAGAAAATTAAACACACAAAAAACATAGGGAACTGAAAGGTATGAATGATGGTCTTCTGGTCTTACTGCCAAGAACTCAGCTTTTCAATAAGAATGTGTATAATATGTATATGGTAAGGTAACAAAACATTATCCTGGAACTTATTGCAAGTGGGGACCAGATAATCTCTCATAGTTAGGTAATAGTGAATAATGAAAATCAATGTGAGTTGGTTGGTACATCAGTTATGGTTATCCTAAAAACTCTGATGTCTTACAGAGGGTTTTAATTTTGTTATAGAGGTGAGAGAGGCTGCTGTTGATAAATATACAAAATGGAGATTTTTCATGAAAACAGGGATAGCAAGGTATTATGAACATTAGTTGATTACAGAAAATAGTAAAGGATATAGTATTAACATGACAAAATCTTGCTGGTATTTGGTGTATGGAATGACAAAAAGAAGAAGAAAAAGAAAGATGATTTTGTCACTACATGTTGTCATTGATACAGTTTGGTTATAATAATGTTTCTAGCTTTTAGTGTTCTGTGTTCTCTTTTCCCTACAGGAGCCCTAAACTGAGGATCCTAGATTTAAGGGAGGATTCTGGCTGCAAGATCATCTGCCTGGAGATCAGTACTATGTCACCTGCATGCTTGTTCTCCTGAGCTCACTTGGAGCACTCTATCTTGAAGATCAAGGACCAGCATTGTATTGCAAGTTCAGATCCTGAGGTTCAACCCTCTAATAATACTATGGAATTAATAGTGAACATTTCCCTCAGAAGCGGTAGCACCTTAAGAAAATATTTGGCTCTGCTTCTGAATAAAATAGAAGAGAGTTCAGGTTCTTTGCACCTGTACTGCCAAGATTTGGAAATCCATAAATTGGGTGATAGTAGAAACACCCTGAACCATTTAGGTCTCAAATGCCTTGATCACCTGTCAGTGTTTCAGGGCTGTCTGAGTGAGTTCATCATCCTTTTGACTCAGTTGGGACACCTGAGCAGACTTTATCAGTCTAAAGTCCCTTGTAGACCTTTGAATGAGAAAGGTTTTGGAACTGTGTCTCACAGCTGAGGTGTATGGACCATCTAAATAAGTTCAGTTTGTATTCTTTTGTCATCACAGATCATGTTGAAACTGTCCTGAGATAAGGGCCTGGGATAAATACTGGGTTTCCAATAGCAGCCTGTTTTTACAATGAGAGAGATAATTTTTAGATATCCTTAAGCTTCCCATAACCCTTTCTCCTTCTACCTCAGAATGGGCAATGCTGGGAGTTTTAAAACAGCAAAGGATCAAAAAAAAAAGAGCTGGGTGGTGGTGGCGCACACCTTTAATCCCAGCACTCGGGAGGCAGAGGCAGGCAGATCTCTGTGAGTTCGAGGCCAGCCTGGTCTAGAAGAGCTAGTTCCAGGACAGGAACCAAAAGCTACGGAGAAACCCTGTCTCGAAAATCCAAAAAATAAATAAATAAATAAATAAAAATAAAATAAAAAAAAAGCCATGGAATGGTATTGTTCTATAGTTGAAGACAAAAATGGGGTTACAAAAAGCATAGTCAGATGAGCATGTAGGCACTGAGCTCATTCCAGAAACATTGAGGTCAAAAGAACAATGCAGTTCTCCTCTGGCCATTGAGAGTTAAAGAGGGGGAATTGAAAGACTTTATGTTCCATCACAGGTGCACATATTCATACACTCATATATGGTAATGTCACATCATGAGGAAAATCTCCAAGGTTCAGGCCATCACTGGAAAGGCTGTTATTTATGGACTGGTGATGTGGGAGTGATTTTTTATTAATAAAGAAACTTCCTAAGCCCATTGATAGGCCAACCCTTAGGTGGGTGGAGTAAACAGAACAGGATTCTGGGAGAAAGAAGCTGAGTCAGTGAGTCGTCATGATTTTCCCACTCCAGGCAGATTAAGATCATTCCTGGTAAGCCAGCTTGTGGAGCTACACAGATATTAGAAATGAGTTAGGTCAATATGTAAGAGCTAGCCAATAAGAGGCTAAAACTGATGGGCCAGGCAGTGTTTAAAAGAATACAGTTTCCGTGTAATTATTTCGGGGCATGAGCTAGCCATGTGGGCAGCCGGGTGCCGGGGACGAAGCAGCCCCACTGCTCCTTATTACTACAGGCTGGTCAAAGGGAGCTTCTAGTTGGTTGCTCTTTCTGTCCCCTCTCTTCTGAGCAGGTGAACTAGCTCCCCCTTTGGTTATGTTGTATTTCCTAAGTTGATAGTATTTTCACTAAGTTTTTCACACAAATTTATAAGAATATGGTCAACATATTGTAAAAGTTAAACTAGTATTTGCCAGGGTGCTAAAGTATTTCTCACAGACCCACAAGACTATTGTGTGAAAGCTCACATCATTTGCTGCTGATATGCAAAACAGTTTGTTCTAGTTTCACAGATATAGTTTCCCTCTTCTAGTCCACATTTTTTAGAAATCCTTTTCTGTTTTCTCTCTGAAGAGTCCTACCAACCAGTTTGAATTTCTTACATCTAACATTCTGTGAACTTTCTTACAATGATTTCAAGTTTCTAGCTGAGTGCCCTCAAGCCAACCATTTAAAGCTGCTGAATATCAGCAGTAATCCGATGTACTGGGAAGATTGTGAGCCCTTTTATCTACACAAATAGATTGGATCAGAAAAGGGAGTTCCCTCGCCACGCAAGTAACTCCTAATATTCTTTGTTTTGTATATTTAGTGTTTTGATTATTGTGTGGTGAGAGGACTTCCTTTTCTGATCCAATCTATTTGTTGTTTTGTAAGTTTCTTTCTTGTACCTTGATAGGGATATCCTTCTTTAGGTTAGGAAAAAATTTTTCTATGATTTTGCTGAAAACAGTTTTTCTGCTTGGTCCTGTATTTCTTCTCCTTACTCTGTTCCTATTATTCTTAGATTTAATCTTTTCAGTGTCCCAGATTTTCTGGATGTTGTGTGTTGGGAGTTTTTTAGATTTAACATTTTCTTTAACAAATGTATCCATTTCCTCTATGTATCTTCAATTTCTAAGATTTTATTTCTATCTCTTGTATTCTGTTTGTGTAGCTTGTCTCTGTAATTCCTGTTTGAATTTCTGATTTTTTCATTGCCAGAATTGCTTCAGTTTAGGTTTTCTTTATTGTTTCTATTTTGATTTTCAGATCCTGAATAGTTTTATTCATTTTTTTCCACTGTTTGTATTTTCCTATATTTTTAAAATGGGATTTATTTATTTATTTCTGCTGTTTGTGTTTTCCTGCATTACTTAAGATGTTTATTCTTTTATGTTGTAAAAGTAAATATGCTGGTCTGGCCTATTACCTGGGTACACTGTCCATTTAAAAGACAAACCCTGTCCACTCCAATCTCCTCCTTCCTGCATCCAAAGCAAGGGGATCTCTCTCTCTCTCTCTCTCTCTCTCTCTCTCTCTCTCTCTCTCTCTCTCTCTCTCTCTGTTTCTCTTCTTAGTCTGTCTTCTAGAGAGGCAACTTCTGTGTCTCTCCCATTTTCTCTTCCCCTCTCCCTCCACAACCCACTATAAAATCTATACCCAAGCTCTCATCTGTCTGTCTGTCACCTGCCAAGGTCTCCCTCCTACTAGGGGTCCTGAGGCCTCAGGTCACCTACTGCCATTCCTTGTGGGACTGTGCTTGGGTTACCTGTGTTATGAGTGATAACAGTTTCTTCTTTAGTGATCTCTATCATTTTCATACATGCTGTTTTAAGGTCTTATTTGTGCTTCAGCTATATTAAGATTTTCAAGGCCTGCTGTAATAGCATTGCTGGACTCTAGTGGAGACATTTTCCTAGAGATTATTGTGTTTTTATACTGGCATCTAGACATCAGAGATTGGTAAGAATATAATTGTAGATGCTGATAAAATCTGCTTGTTTTTTGTTGGGTGAGTGTTTTCCCCCTTGGTTTCTCATCCCTCTCTTGTTTTAGAGTGTGGTAGCTGTGTCTTGCTTGGTGGGAAATTTTTTGACCATCTGATAGTCTCTGGGAGTTCCAGGAGTTTCTGGATATTAGCAACTGACATTTAGGAACGGGGATAAGCTAGGGGTTGAGGAAATCAGAGAGTTCCAACAGGGCCTGCTTATCTAGGCTCCTTAGAATTGGAGCAGAGAGTGGAGAGAAGTCATTCTAGAAGGTCTCCTATAGAGGATTGGACCTGGAGGGATGGAAGAAAGGGTGACATTCTGCAGTCAGCCCCCCTGCTTCCCTGGTGGGAGTGGCCTGTGGGTTAGCAGGGGGTGCCTGCTGGAGTTGGGGGCTGAGATAAAGCAATAAGTAGAAGGAATGAGGTTGGTTGGTTAAGAGGGGAAAGTCTTTAGGATTCACTAGAAATGGACTTGGGGGAGGGCTGCCACATGTGTTCTCCCACAGAGCTGGGAATGAGACTGGGGATTGAGAGAAAGGTGAGTATCTGTAGTCAGTTTATCTGTTTCCCTGATCTACTCAGCTGGTGTGTTCACAAGGAATCCCTGCTGTTTTTGGAGACTGGGATAGTGGGATAAATTGGGAAAAGGAAGGTTGAAGGAACTTTGTGATTCATTGGGATGAGGTCAGAGAGGAAAGGGAGAGCCCAGCAGGTGGTCTACAGAGCTGGGAATGAGACCCACAGATGTGGAAGAGCAGGAGAGGTGAATAGCTGCAGTCAACCAACCTGTTTCCCTGGCAGGCCTAGCCTGTGGATTAGCAGGGTGCACCTGCTGGAATTGGGGGCTGGAAGGTTGTTAGAAAGGAAAGGTCTGTGGGAGACACAAGGGATGGGGGCATTGGGGAAGGGAAGGCTTCAGCAGTTTTTCTGCAGCAGAGCTAGGGATAAGACTGGCGATTGGATCAGGAAGAACAGAGGGAGTCCACCTGCTTCCCTGGAAGGCTTGGTCTGTGGGCTATATTCCCTAGAAGTTAGACTCCCTGTGGATTTGCGAGTCATCTGTATTCTCCTGCATCCCCCTGTTTAAGTCTGGGTAATTAACAAGAACAAAAGTATTCAATTAGTCTGGGCCATAAAGAATGAAATTATATCTTTTCAGGAAAATAGATGCTAAGTAAAATAAGCTATTCCCATAAAAACAAATAGAGTCCCTTTTCTGTCTTATTTGAAATCTGAGTCTAACAAAAGCCTATGAAATTAAAAGGGGGACCATTGTAGGAAGGGCAGATTGGAAAGAATAAAAAAGTAATGGGGGACTAAAGCACTTCTGTGCATGTATGTTATGCCCAAATGTGCAAAGTCCCTGCAAAGGCAAAAAAGGAGCCGGAGTCCTGTATGTTAAAAAAAAAAAAAAGCCTTTATTTTAATCAAGTTTGCAAACTCGGTCTCTCTACATGTCCAACATATTGGAATAACTGAAGAGCCCCGAGCTCAATTAGAATTGGGTTTTTATAGTAGTAAAAGTGGGGGTGAGGGGTTTCTGAGGTTCAGGACCTTTGATCGGTTGACATTTGCCTAGGGGTGTCCTGGTGAACGTGCACTGGCAGCTGATCCTATCCACAGTGGTTGGAATGTTAGGCATTTCCTTTGAATGGTCTGTTTTGGGGCAGTAGTCAGGTAATCTCAGCTTGTGGGGTTACTCCTGCAACCAGGTATCGCCTCAGGGTAAACTACTGAGACTCAGGCCTCTTACTAAATTTATGGATGGCTGAGTTCTTCTCTGGCAGGTGATAATGGTTGGAAGTAAAGAACTTCCTTTGGGTGACCTGCCCATACTTAGCTTATCATGGCTGGCCCCCATGGTATGGAAGTGCTATTATGAATTAACTTTGAGCAATATTAATATGTGCAAATAAAAAAATGAAAAAGAGGTGTTGGAGAGATGGTTCAGGAATAAAAAGCACCGACTGCTGTTCCAGAGGACCCAGGTTTGGATCCCAGAACATAAATGTTGAGTCCTAACCATCCATACCTTCATTTCCCAGGGTTCCAACACTGACTTCTGGCCTCTGAAGGCACTGTGTACAGACATACATGAAAAGTTTCTGCACCCCGGTAAACCTCTCCACTGACGCAATAATCCAAATCAGACCAAATCAATCTTAATTAGAAAAGGACCCAGGTTTAATGGATACCAATACTCCCGGATAGCCTTCTAGCCATGCAGTGAGGAGACAGGGCAGGAAGAAACCACATGTTTGGTCTCTAGGGTACAGTTTAAATACCCGGTGGGAGTGGTCTTGATCATCTCTGGGGAAGAGTCATGATTTGGTGGGCTTTCTCAGAGGTGGAGTCTGGACTGAGGCAACTTCCAGGGGAGGGGACTTGGGTTGAAACTTCCATCCAAACATTCCAGACTCTGGATATATGGATGCCAGTGGCTGGGGTGACACTTCCAACCAAACACTACATACAGGCAAAACACCCAAACACGTGAAAATAATGACTCTCTAAGAAAATGAAAAATATACTTGTGACATGCATACATAATTTTGAGTTTAAACAATTCAAAGTGAAAATGGTCCTAAAATTATACTTTTTATTTGTACAAATATATTGTACAAATTGATGTCTTTTTAAAGCTGTCTATATTTTTGAGTGACTGTTGAAATGTTTTACTCATCTAGTGGTTAGTATCTTGTAATTATCTCTTATGGTAGGAGTAAGACATCACAGTGTTCAGTGGGCGATTAAGTGTAATAATAAAATTCTGCGTATTTTATAATGCTAGAAAATAGGATTTTGACATTTTCATCATATCTGCTAGGGCTGTAGCTCACCTGGTTCTATCCTTGCCTACCTTGCATGAAACTTTGAGTCTGCTTTTCAGCATTGTGGATGGTAGCACGCGGTAGAAGAAAATGAAATGCAACTGAATGCTATCTGTTAATTTTGTGTCCTAAAATGCTACAAAATATTTTTTGGTTATAAATTTTTCGATGGAGTTTTTTCATATTTTCTACATATTGCAGTATATCATCTGACAGCATAGACAGCTCATCTGCTTCTTTCAAATATGAATGCATTTTATTTATTTCCCTTGTCTGATTGCTTGCTTTAGTATTTTCAGAACTGATTTGAATAAAGGTCAAAATTTTTTAAGTTTTCTTCATTATTGAGAATTTCATACATGTATACAATGAAATATTATTATTATCTGTCCCCCACTTTCTTCCTCTAACTCCCTCCATGTCTCACACAACATGGTCCCCACTAACTTCATGTCATTTGTGTACATGTGATAACCATTAAAGGGTGTGGGGCCATCCACTGAAGCACAGGAAAACTATCAGTAACCATAACCTTGAGTGAGAAGAAAACTTTAAATTAAAAATAAGGGTGCTTAAAGTAGACATTCTTGCCATATACCAGACCTTAGAGGTCAAACTTCCATTTGTCTTACTGAATGTGATGTTAGTGGTGCACTTGTTACAAATGGCATTTGTCGAGGAAATTTCCTTTCTTGAGAATTTTTATCATGAATGGAAACTGAAAGTTGTCAAACATCTTGAGATGACCATGTCGTTTTTGTCTTTCATTCTGTTCATTTGGTGTGTCAAATTGACAGATGAACATGTAACATTTCATCCCCAAAATAAATCGCACCCCATCATAGTGTGTAATCTTTTGGATGGGTTGTGGAATTCAGTCTGTTAGTATTTTATTGAGGACTTTTGCATCTACATCATTAGTGTTGTTGGACTCTAGTGTTCTTTTTAAATCTTGTTCATTTAGTTACTTATTTTGTGGTAGAGGGATATATACATACACACATGAAGATCAAAGGGCAGCTACAGGAGTCAATTCTTTTCTACTATGTATACTCTAGGAATCTAAGCAAGGTCCTAGGACTTTGTGGCAGGCTTTCTCCACCTATTGAGCCATCTCAACAGTTCTAGGTATTTTCCTTATGGTATGTGTCAAGTTAATTAGAGTATTTTCTTTGGTACCAGCATTATGCCAATATCATAAAATGAGTTTATGTAGATTCCCTCTACTGACATTTCCTGACAGAATTTAAGAACTGGATCTGATTCTCTTTTAACTTTTATGTGGGTATGCTAGTGCATGTGCACTTGTGCACATGTAAGTGTGGTGCATTTTTATTTGGTATATCTACATGTGTGTATAGTCCTGAAGGCCAGAGGTGGATGTCTCGTGTCCCTCTCTACCTCTTTGTTCCTCAGCTTTATTCCACTGAGGCCAGCTCTCTCACTTAATCTGGAGCTTGGACTTATGTCGAGAAAGCCACAGTGGTCCTCCCACCTCCACCCATACAGCGCTGGGGTTGCAGGACTGACTGCAGCCACACTGCAGTCAGAAACTTCAGGTTTCCCCGATCTAAACTCAGGTCCTCATGTTTGAGCAACAAGAGCTCTTACTTACTGAACCATCTCCCTCAACCCTTAATTTCTATTTGAACATACAATAGAATTCATCAATAGTGTTGAATCACTGGTCCATTTGCCTCAGTAAGTTGTATGTTTCTAGAATGTATTGGTTTCTTTTCACTTTTCCAATGTCTTAATAATAGGCCTTTATGTTCCTTTTTTTATTACTAACACACATACTATAATTTCTCCTTTTTCATCTTATTTTCCATTTGTGTGTGTGTGTGTGTGTGTGTGTGTGTGTGTGTGTGTGTGTGTGCTGATGTGGAAGGGGATACATGCAAGTCCCACTTGAAGGTCAGAGTCATATTTGCTGCATGAGTTGTCTCTTTCCACTTTTACATGGCTTCCAGAAATTGAACTGAAATGTACTAGGATCATCAGGCAATCTCTCTACCAGCTGAGCCATCTCACAGGCCAAATTATTCTTATTTAATTCTTTAAATGAGTAATTAAGTATTCTTTTTATTGGTTTGATTAGCTAAATTAATTTACAAGTTTTAAAAATTTATTTTATATTAAAATGCAAAGTAATTTACTTTATTATCATATTCTATTTAGATATGTCACAATTTTTCCTTATTCATTCCTTTCTTATTCATTCCCCTCTTGCACACTTTGTTCGTTTGGCTTTTTGTTGTTGTTGTTGCTGTTTTATGTTTTTGAGACAAGGTTTCTCTGTTAACCCTCCTGGTTGTCCTGGAACTCACTATGAAGACCAGGCTGGCCTCGAACTCACAGAGATCTGCCTGCCTCTGCCTCCCAAATGCTGGGATTAAGAAGCATGAGCAACCACTGCTAAGCTTGATTTAGCTATTTTTAAAACCAACTTTCAGTGATACTTTCTCTACTTTCTCTGCTTCCTCTGTCCTGGAATTACAGTGGATGCCATCATGTCCAATATAAAGTGAATTCTTTTTTAAATAATTTATTTGTTTGTATTTTATGTGCATTGGTGTTTTGTCTGCATGTGTGTCTCTGTGTGGATGTCACATCTCCTGAAACTGAAGTTACACATGGTTGTGAGCTGCCATGTGGGTGCTGGGAATTGAACCAGGGTCCTCTGGAAGAACACCCGCTGCTCTTAACTGCTGAGCCATCTCTCCAGCCCCATAAAGTGAATTCTCATATATAGCATGCAATTGACTTGAATCTTGGAGATTTTTTATCTATTCATTTACTCTATTTTTACCCCTCCAAACACTTATAATAAAATCATAAATAAAAATGGGAGAAAAATACAGTTGATACAACAAATACAAAGCATTATGAGAAAAGACTATGGTCATTTTATATCAACAAATTGAATAGCATTTTAGAAATAGAAGGCCAATCATCACTGAGTTATGAAGAAATAGAATATCCAAATAGAGCAATGAATGAGGAGACTGAATCAGTCATTAAAAAAATTCCACTGAGATGGCTCAGTGTCTAAGAGTGCTTGCTGCTTTTGCTGAGGACCTGAGTTCCCAATCCTGACTTGACAACTCACAACTCTCTGAACTCCAGGTCCTAGAGGTCAGACACCCTCTTCTGACCTCCTCAGAGACAGGCATGTGATATATACATATCCATGGAAGCAAAACACCCATGTACATAAAATGAAAAAAATTTCTTAGTTTAAAAAAAAAAGCTATATAAGGCTAGTCACACACCATAGAAACTGGGTAGAATGATGGTAGCCAGGGATGTAGATGGAAGAATGGTAAGAAAATGTTTGGCAGATGGTACACATTTCAGTTATTAAATGAATTATGTAATTTGTTACCCAACATGGTGACTCAAGTTAATAATGCTATATAAATCATTGAATGTATCAGAGAACTAATTTTCACATTTGGAAGTTGTGATTTTTTTTAAAAAGTGACAATAGAGTGTGAAGAAATGTGGGAAAAAATTATTCAACCTGAGAGCCTCAACAAATTTCTGAACAAAGATGCAAGCTATTGTAGAAGCAAACAAAGCCCGAGGACAAAGCAACCGGTCTTGTCATTTACTATATCAAAATGTTATTCTAGGGATTTTTCTGCTTTTTTTCTCAGAGAAGCCATATTTCTCATCAATTTTGAAGGATACTAAAGTGTATTTTTAAAAAACAATATGTTTAAAAGATGGGCGGTGGTGGTGTATGCCTTTGATTCCAGAACAGCCAGGGCTACTTAGAGATACCTTGTCTCAAACTGCCCAGTCCCCAGAAAGATTTGTGCATCATAGAATGTTTAAACATTTTTCATATAAGGGGACAATGATTGGATCCCTTGTTCACTTTTTTAAAGCAGACAGCATTGTTTAACACAGACCAACTAGTTCAAAGAAGAATCAAGACACTGGTGTGATGTGGACTGTTGTAGATCTAGAGCACTGAACTGAATACAAAAATGGCTTTTATCACAGGATAAAGAAGGCAAATAATTAATTTTGGTTTTGGTATTTCAAGACATGGTTTTTCTATGTAACAATCCTGGCTGTCCTGGAACTCAACTCTGTACACCAGGCTGACCTCGAACTCATAGAGATCTGTCTGTCTCTTCCTCCCAAGTAATGGAACTAAATGCATATGCCACCATCTATGCCACCATCACTCAGCTTCAAATTAATTTTCTAAGATTTATTTATTTTATATTGTGCATTTTTACAAACTGCATGTGTAACATGAGGTCCTGCTCATTGGGGTTTCTATCCTGCCCAGTACTCCACAGCCGGCAAGCCCCAAAGAAAATCACACGGAGAGTCTTCATTAATTATAAACTGATTGGCCCATTAGCTCAGTCTTCTTATTAGCTCTTGTAGCTTATATTAACCCATTATTCTTATCCAGGTTAGCCACATGGCTTGGTATCTTTCAGTTGGGCAGGTTACATCTTGCTTCTCAGTATTCTGGGCTGGAATGGGGGAAGAGCTTCCTTCTTCCCAGAATACTCCTGTTCTCATCGCCCCACCTCTACTTCCTGCCTGGAAAATCAGAGTTTATTTAAAATATGATTGACAGAATACAGACAATTCTCCCACACCATGCATGAATGTCAGTGGAACACATGCATGTAGTGCCAATAGAAACCAGAAGAGGATGACAGATTTCTGTAATTACAGATGTTTGTGAGCTGCCTTAGGAGTGTTAGTTGAGAATTGAATCTAAGTCCTCTGGAAAAGCTCTTAACTGCTGAGCCACCTCTCCAACCTCAGCAATTGAACCTGTATGCAAAATGTATGCATAGGGAAAATAAACTATCACATCAGGCAATTTACTTAACTAAATCTACTTAATAAAATGTTAATCTCATTCCAGAATTTTTGCATATAAATTGTTAGTCAGCTCTCTATTGCTGTGGAAAAATATTTGACTTAATCAACTTAGAAGAATTATTCATCCCAGACTTTGAGATTTCAGTCCATGGTCAGTTGTCAACACTGTCTTTGTGCCTGTGGTGTGACAGTACATGGAAAAGACAGGATGTGGTGAAGCAAGATAGTGGCCAGGAAACAAAGAAAAAATGAATGGAGGCTGGGGTCTCATTATCCCCTTTAAGATCATGCCCCCCAGACATCTTTGTCCCACTAGTATCACCACTTAAACATGCCATCAATGCCACAAGCTGGAGGTGAAGCATCTATAAACCACAATGATTAGATATTACTATAAGTAGTCCAGAACATAAAAGTTGTGAAAGAATTGAAGGGCAATGAAGAAAAGCAATGCACTCTGTGAGGGTTCATTTTATCTGTCAATTGGGAGGCTATAAATTGTAAGATATTTGGTCCAACATGATATGTGCCTGTGGGAGTATTCTGGAATGAGATTATTGGCCTTTGTCCTCATTTCGTTTTCCACTGCTAATAACAAAATATCACAAACTTGTTGAATTTGAAAGGAAGCTTATCATGGTTCTGATGGTTGGCAAGTCTATATTTGGTGAGAGCCTTCTTGTTGACTGAGTCTTGAGGTGATGTATGACATTACATGGCAAGAGACAGGACTATTAAAATCACGTAAAAAGCATAACACCCTTCATCATAAGGCAGGCATCACAGAATCCAGTTGAAAGCCTGGATGTAACAAACATTCAGTGAAGGAGAATTCCTCCTGTTTGTGTGCCTTAGAGCTGAAAGGTCACTCTTCTCCAGCCTTCCAACTGGGTTTGGAACATGACTTTCAAACTGAAGCTACGTGTTTCCCTCTCCCATTCTCAGGCCTTTGTATACAAGCTAGAACCAGTAGTCTTCTGGCTCTCCAGATAAAGAAGTACATCATTTCAAATATATTGGCTTCTCTCTTCAGGTGAGCTAATTCCTTCTAAGTATATGACTATATTTGTGGATATCTGTATGTGAATGTATACAGATCTTCTAAGAGTTCTCTCATGGGCTGTCTGCTGTTGAAGTAAGGAAACAGACTGTGAAGAAGTGGGATCATGGATTCTGGGATAAGGATACATAGTAAAATGCTGATGAAACTGAAGACTTGACTCGCTCAGAGAATTACCATGGTGAAACTCTATTTAAAATACAAGTGACGGGGTACAGACCATTGTCCCAAAGCACTTCCCATTTTTTTAAAACAAGGACTCTGTATCGAATCTTCTTTGTTTAGCTTTTCTACTGACCATTATCCATAACAACTTGTAACTGTCATTCTAAACAAAGATAAATATCCATAATCTATTTTTTGGGAATGTTGACATAGTTTTCCAGACTACTTCCTGCTGATTGGAGGTGCCAATAATCTTATGGAAACCTAAAGCAAATTTAGAATTATGGTCAAGTCCTGACTGGAATATTTTGTGAGGCTTGATCATCTCAGCCAGCAGTCTTGGTGCTCTTCTGGATGTAAAACTCAGACATCTGAGCCATCCACTCTTTTCTGAGATTTCTCAGGAGTTCTTCCTTGGTTAAACCTGATTTTCTTAACCCAGAATGAATCCACAGCTTCTCATTTCCTATGGAAACAAAAGCAAAATCTATTTTCCAAAGTAGCATACCTTTTGACTTAAATTTTGAAGTCAAGGCATTTTCAAAATATACATGTTGGATTAATCCAGCAGCATTTATTTTTTTTTACTCTTTCACAACGGAGATTTTATTGGTTTGAGGAGTAAAGTACACAGACATTTCAATTCTTAAAACATGTACCCAAACTCTGAGGAGTCATACATTGTGTTCACATACCCAAAAGAGCCATGTGTTGTTTCTCTTTGAACTTATCCCAAGTGATGTTTCACCCCCAAACTTGGCAAGTCTTCCCCAAGACCTCACATAATAATAAGCTGCTCACAATCCTCAACTCCACTGACTCACCATTGTATGCCATGCACAGGACACAATCTCAAGTTCAGTGTTTCACAACACATTGTTACACTTGTTAGGAAAATGGACTGCCGTAGGCAGACAGTCCTGACAGAGTAAGGACCAAGGAGTGGGTTTTTAGCCAACAGTTCTACGAAACACGACACCGGATATAACAGAAAATATTCCAGACACAAACGCACGATCGAGACTCCAAATTACCACTTAGTATATGCTTTGTGTTGTAGGATATAAAACTAGCCTCCTCTACGGAATGTTATGGTGACCCCCGAGACAGTCACAGCCTCTCTTGATTCAGTATCCTGCTATTTTCTGGTTGTACCAAAAAATAAACAACCAGCAAGTGATTTAACCTCTTAAAAAAATCATTTACACTTAAAAAATGGGATGAGGCAGGATTTCTCCCCACCTTTTAAAAATGTTTCTAGAGCTACTAAAAAACTCGCATTTACAAAATAGTTGATAAAAATATTCCTCTGGATTGTACAAGAAGGGAGGCGGGGACACTGACAGACATGATGGATGGTTAGTCGGACTTGGCTTCTTTCTCTTCTCCTTCAGAGGCTGGACTCTGGTTTTCGGTCTCTCTGTTCTCTGCGGGCAGATCGGTGGTTTGCTGGTTGGCCACTTCAGCTTGTTTGCCCTTTGCTCCCCGCTTCCCTTTTGCTTGCACTTTTTTATCCGATGACTTATCCTTTCCCGCGGCCTTTTTCGGCTTCGCGTCCACCTTGGCAGGGGCGGGCTTGGCTGACAGCCTTGCGGAGCTGCGCTTGGGCTCCGCCTTCGCGGCTCCATCCGCGCTAACCTTCGTCTTGGGAATCTTGGCGGCGCTGGATGGGAGGCTCGTGCGAGGCCGAACCTGTCACGGAGCCACCACTGCACGGACTGCCTCCAGCAGCATTTATAATCAAATATCTTATAGCAGTTTTCGTTCCTTCCTCAGTATTCATACAGTTCAAAGACAACACAATAATATACAATATTCAGACTTTGTGTGCATTTTCCATCTTTATATGGCTTTATTTTAAACTCTATTTTTTTATTTTTTTTAATTTACTTATTAGGTGTACAACATTCCTTCCATGTATGCTTGCAGGCCTGAACAGGGCACCAGATATCGTTACAGATGGTTGTGAGCCACCATGTGGTTGCTGGGAATTGAACTCAGGACCTCTGGAAGAGCAGTCAGTGCTCTTAACCTCTGAGCCACCTCTCCAGCCCCTAAACTCTATTTTTTAATTTTTATTTTTAAATGAAGTATTTTTGAGGCTAGGTTTCTCTGTGTATCTTTGGCTTTCATGGCACTCACTCTGTAGACCAGGTTGTCCTTGAACTCACAGGGATTCACCTGCCTCTGTCTCCCAAGTGTTGAGATTAAAGGTGTGTGCCACCACACCCAACTATTCTCTTTTTTTCTTTTAAGGACTTTATCCTTTTTCTTTTCCTCCCAAGCCTACATATATTTTTAAATGCAGTGTAAAGCATTTAGAGGTTTCTTTGTCTTTGAATCTATCTTTACTGTATATCCCTTTTTTTCTGTCAACACGAGTCTTTAATTTGCCAAGCTATATGGCTAGGATTAAAGCCTGTAGCTTTGATGGCTAGATCCAGCCCATTCTTTAGCTTTCTGAGAGTCTAGCCTCATGGCAGAGGTACTGGCCAGAGCCAAGTTTATTGCCACAACTCTATGGCATTTCAAGGTCCCTGACACCACCATGAAGAATTCTGTCAGCAATTCATAAACACCATTTAAGTGTTTGGTGGCAGGGCCTCTTAAAAGAGCTGCAAGGTTTTTGCAGCTAAAGCTGAGCCAGGAAGCCTCTCTTAAATGAGATGTGCTTTCCTCTAGCAAACAGAGCCAACCCGAGAATATGCTGCTATCAATAAGCTGTTCTTAACTATATTCTTTTGTGTCTAGAATTACTTCCCAAGCTCTCTCAGGGTTTATGTGGATGCAGATGTGATTGTGGAAGATACAAAATAATCCTACACTAGTTCAGAATTATGTATAATAAAGGGTTATTTATTTAGGGGAGACTCACAGATCACAGAACGGGGAACAGGAACAGAGTCTAGCAGCCAGAAGCAAGAATGAGAGCACACATGCTTTACAGCTGCATTTAAGTATACGTATAAGTATAAGTATAGTATAGTAAGTATAAGAGACCACACCCAAGTAGGCTAGTATCTTAAAGTCTATTGGCTAAAGGGATGGAAGAAAGTCCCACAGCACCTCCCATTTTTCTTAAATAAGAGAGTTCCAAACCCAATACAAAACTATATACACTAGAAAGAGATAGTAAGTATAAGATTAGAATTTCAACCAGAATAAACAATATTAAGCAAGAAACGTATGCTAGATGTTTTAGTAAACATTCTATCCTAAAGTGTCTAAGTCTTGTATGGGAAATGAATTGCCTGAAGAAACTGAAATAGCCTCACTACAGTGCCTTGCAAATCTTTTGGGGACTCTAATACTTCTTTCTGCTTCTGAACCTTGATCTAGATTTAAGTCATCACAACCCACTAAAGATGGATTTTGAAGAGTTAGTCACAAGAATATGGAACACATCTTTATCCTCAGCCCTTGAAAGGTGAAGGCAAGTGGGGGGGGATGAGAAGTTCAAGGTCAACTGTGGCTCCAAGGCAAGTTTGAGGCAAGTCCCCTGGGCTACATGAGACCCTGTCTCAAAAATAACATTCATATATAATTCAGTTGATAGGGTACTTGCCTAGTATGCTTGGGCCTTGGGATGAATCTCTGGCAAAAGATAAATAAAGAGCACTGGCGCACACCTGTGATCTCCATACTTAGATGGTAAAGGTAGCAGGATCAGGAGTTCAAGATCATCTTCAGTTAGGTACATGAAAATTTCAAGTTCAGCCTGGGGAACCTGAAGCCATGCCTCAAATGAATAAATAAATCTGCAGATGAACAAAAAGTTTATCCTGGAGTCCTTACAAATAAACCTACATGACTTGAAGCTGGGCAGTGGTGATGCATGTCTTTATTCCCAGCACTTGGGAGGCAGAGGCAGACAGATCTCTGTGAATTCAAGGCCAGCCTGGTTCACAAGAGTCAGTTGCAGAACAGGCACTGAAGCTGTCAGAGACAGAGAAACCCTGCCTCAAAAAACTAAAAAAAGAAAGAAAGAAAGAAAGAAAGAAAGAAAGGTAAGGAAAAAATGACTTAAATTTTCTATCTACAGAAAAAGATGAGAAATATTTGTATAAATGGACACTAAGTATGTAGGATATGGGGCAATAGTAGAAGAAACAGGACTCTGAATTTACTGGCAAGAGCTAACCTTTTAAGGTTAAAAAAGCTGCTTTTATTTCTTGATTGGCTAAAAATGAATGCAGAGGAAAGGCCACAGGGTATGAGAGTGGACATAAAAGGAATTGGAAATTAGTTTGATTGAGGTGCATTGTGTGAAATTAAGAAATAATCAATAAAGATGTTATGTTGGGGAAATAATAAGGAAACGAAAATAATGAACCCAGAGTTGGTCCACAGGAAAAGAAAATGCTACAAATGCCAATTTGCCTTTGTTTATTATAGAATCAGGAAATTAAAAGCTTAAGAAAGTTAAAATGTTAAAAATGTGGGGAAGGACAGATTGAGAAGATAACTCAGCAATTAAGAGTCCTTGCCACTCTTCTAGAAGACCAGAGTTTAGTTCCTCACACCCACATCAACCACCTCACAATTTCCTGTTAACTCTGCCTCCAGAAGGATCCTATCCCTCTTCTGGCCTCCCAGAGCACCTGCACAGGTGTGCCATCTGTGCACGCACAGTTAAAAATAAAAATCAATTTTAAAAATGTTCAAATGCACGTGTCATTTGTAATTACACCCACTTTAGAAGGTCCAGACACATGGCTTCTGCGATGACTGAAGAACAAACATCTCAGGATCTCTAGTACCCTTGAAGAACTTTAGCATTACTCTTCTCTGTCACGCAATTAGGACATCGAAATGCTGTCGAAGTGAGTAGGTCCTGGTAAACGCCAAGTGAAAACAGTCATGTATGATAATCCATTATAACAAACAGACCCAGAAGCATATATCCTATTAGCTGCTTCCCTTGAGAGTCCTACTATAATATCTAGAACCAGAACACTGTACTCAACGTGTGTTCTAACACACACTTTCTTACTGAAGCACAGCCCTTTCCCTGCAGCCCTTACTGTATATGAAAAGATGACTGCCTTGCACTGCCCAAAGAAAACTAAATCCCCAGGGTTATGATAGTAGGATTGCAGGGCCTGTGCGAGGGTTCTATTCTTGTGAGTGTGAATAGAACCATAAGGGAAATTAGGCAAAAGCTTTGAGAAGCCCCTTTGACCCTCTCCACTATGGCTAGAAAGGGCTGGCTTCAAAACAGAGAGAAGCCTCACCAGACACAAAATCTGCTGACACCGTAAGTTTGGATATCCCAATCTCAAAAGCAGTAAGCTTACAAATTATCTTGCTAAAGCATTTTGCCATGGTAGCTATTTCAATCTTTCCACCAAGGCAATAGCATCTTGCCTTATCAAATGTTGCCACTAGAGGACAGCACAAGCCTAAAAATTTTGGAGAAATTTTAAGGCTGTCTTGAAACTATAACCTTTGAGTTCTGGGAAAGCTGAAATAAATCATTTTTTATGACAAAGAAACCTTTTCTTTGATACTCTGCCCACCCTTCTACTTAGATCCATAGTTAATTTCCATGTTGATGGGCATTAAATCCACGTAGGCTTTCAGTCAAAAATGAAAGTCCCCTACCTTTGCCAGGGGCTAAATAAAGATGCTCTTTTTCAGAGGCTAGCACTGGCTTGCTGGTATATGGATTTTCAAATCTTCAAATCAGGAGTGAAACCAGCAAGATGACCAAAGTAGAAATTGCCAGTCCACATCTACTGCCTGAAACAAGAAAAGCTGGTGGTAACAAAGAAATGCAGCCAGGTGATGGTGGTGCATGCCTTTAGTCCCAGTATTTGGTAGGCAGAGGTAGGGAGTTCTCTGAGTATGAGGTCAGTCAGAGCTACACAGAGAAACCATGTCTTGAAAAATAAAAACATAATCAGAAACAAAAGCAAGCAAGCAAAGATCAATTAAAGAAATTAACACAAATACATTTGCTTCCCAGAGGGATGCACCTTCCAAGTCCCAAAGCATAAATTGCTATTTGGCATTAGGCTATTTCAAAAAGACAGATTTTGTTATGGTTTTGGAAGGCAAAACTATAATGCCTTTTAGGTAGACATGTACATTACAACTGGGATGGTGGGATCCAAATGTTTACCCAAAGGAATAGTTTTATCAGGAATGAACACGGAAAGGCCCTTCATCCTTCACATAGCAACACACAAATACTATCACTGTGCATGCTATTAAACTCAATCCTATGAAACATGTGAATAGCACTTCCTCCATCACCCATGTCTTGGATAGTTTAGTACATCTGATGCTATTCCTCCATTGCCCTGTTTTTCCATGTGTGTGTACAAGTATGGATACAGATGGTCAGCATTTTTGACAAATCTGTCTTAATGCTTCAGCGTTCTGATAACTATCTCAACCAACAATCCCCCAAATGAAGTATAACTGTGATTAGTATTACAAGACATCTGAGAGAAATGATGGAATGGAAGCCCAGGTCTGAATCAAACCTCTGAATGAAAATTTGGCAGTGCAACCTGGAAAGATGACTCACCAGCTGAGAGTACAAGTTTCTTTTGCAGAGGACTCAGATTTCCATACCCAGCACCCACATAGTGGCTCACAACCACTCATAGCTCCAATGACACGGGATCCAAAACCGTATTTTAATCTTTGCAGGTAGTATTTGCACATGTAGAGTATATCCATACATGCAGGTAAAACACTCACACACATAAAATAAAATAATTCTAAAATAAATTTTGAGTTGGCTGTGAAATGGCTAGTCATTGAGTCCTATAAACTAAACTCTACATAGGATTTTCACAACTTGCCTTACAGAAAGCACAAGTCGTGTGTTGCACTGGACAGGGTGCTGTGGAAGTGTGGTACACTTCCACATGTGAGTACTGCTGCAAAGGGAACTGGGGATCAGGAAAGGAGGTGTGGTTTTCATAGCTTCCCCAAAGCTATTAAACAGTAGCATAACTTCAGATGTGAACTACCAAGAGTGCCTGCATGCCTCACTTAGATGAGAAAGCTAAAGAGTGGCATCATCCAAATCCAAAGTAAAATAATGCCCTGGAGACTTCAGCAGGGGTAGGTCCATGGATGTAATATTCCAGACCCAATAGGAGGAACAGTTTCTAGCATCCTATTACACCGTTTGTACAGTAGGGTAACTATTGGTAGCAATACATTGCATATTTCAAAATCACTAGAAAAGATTTTCTAACATTCTTAACACACATAAACAAATATTTGAGATGAGAACTGGCTTAGCAGGAAGGAACACTTGTGACCAAGCCTGATAAACCAAGTTTCAGCCTTAGTCCCACAAGGTGGCAGCAAAAAACCAACTCCCAAACACATATGGTGGCAGGTGCATTGCACACATGCACACGAAATAAACATTTAAAATTATTTGAAGTGGTGAATATGGTCAGTACTCTGATTTGACCTTATAACTATATATACATGTCTCAAAATATCACACTCTGCCTTATAAATCTATGTACTATCTCATGGCAATTGAAAAAGTTAGCTGGGTAGTGGTGATGAACACCTTTAATCCCAGCACTTGGATCTGTAAGTTTCAGGCTAGCATGGTCTACAGCACAAAGTCCAGGGCTACACAAAGAAACATTGTCTCCAAAAAACAGAAAAAAAGAATGGAAGGAAGGAAGGAAGGAAGGAAGGAAGGAAGGAAGGAAGGAAGGGAGGGAGGGAGGGCGGGAGAGAGAGAGAGAAGAGAGAGAGAGAGAGAGAGAGAGAGAGAGAGAGAGAGAGAGAGGAAGAAAAGAGCTTAAAATTATCAAGTATGACTGTGTTTCTTCAGCAATTAGTACTGGACAAAAACATATGGGTTACAAAAAATACTGATACGCAGCATTTTAAACAGACTCTACCATCTCTAAATCCATCTATCATGTTTGAGAATGAAAGCTTTGAGGTGGAGAGATGGCTCCAAGGTTGACAGCACTGGCTGTTTATTCTTCCAGAAGACAAGGACCTAGGTTCATTTCCCAGCACCCACATGGCAACTGAGAACTGCCTCTAACTCCAGTTCCAGGGGATCCAGTACCCTCACATAGACATACCTGCAAGAAAAACACAAATATACACAAAATAAAAATAACAAAATCATTAAAAATAAAATAATAAAAATGAAAGCTTTGTTGGGAAGGACTTATGATTTTAGTTTGATAGCCAATAGTTTAAATATCACTTTTGGTAGCCAGTGTAAGTGCTGGAATAACAGGACTGATTCAACGGAAAATGGTTGGAAGTAAGGAAGTTTAGTTCAATATTGGAATGCTTAGTTAGCATATATGTGGTCCTGAGTTCCACCCCAAACACTGGGGGAGGAAGAAGTGAAAATGATTAGTCTTATAACTATAACAATTAACATATCCCAAATAACACAATATATGCACAGGCTTTCTAGTACCCTGTTTTAACCAATAGCAACATTATTGAACATTCACTATCCTGCATAGTTATTGGAGAGGTACACATTCTTTTTCTGACCCATTGGACACACACTAGAAGAGTCAGTGACTTGGGTTTATCCCACAAGCATGGGCAAAGGAGAAAGAGCATCTCTTCCTATAGAGGGAAATAAAGGATTCACAGGGTGATCGTTACTAACAATTGCTTGATTTTTTTTAAAAAAAATGCTTCTAACTGAGCTATCTGAGAGAATTTGATCTTCCCAATGTGTTTTTCTCTATGCCCTGTATTAAAAATGTACTTTAATTCTGGTTGGCCTGCAACTTGCAATGTAGACAAGGTTTGGTTCATAGAGATCTTCCTGCCTCAACTTTGCAAGTACTGGGATTTAAAGGATGTGTTATCATGCCCAGCTTTTGTTTTCTTTTGTTTTCAACAGTGTCTTACTATAACCTAGGTTATATATTGCAGAACTTTGTATTTGTCTTAGGCTTTCTTTGGACTCCTTATGTAGTCCAGGCTGGCCTTTAAATCAATATCCTATTAACCTTGGCTTTTTATGTGCTGGGATTAGTGGAATGTACCCCAATACCTGGCTAAAGAGATCCCTTTTAAACTTATAGGGTAGTTTGCATAACAATGTTGAGTTCTAGTGTCAAAGGGGCCCTAAATTGCCAGAGATTTTTTTTTGCCATCCTGGTGAATGGTCAGTATATAAAAAGGTAGCTGTCCCCTAAGAGTGATACAACAAAGTCACTACATAGGAGATGAAAAAAACGTCACTGCTATAAGTTGGAAAAGGAAGATGAGGGAGGAAAGAGTGTTTGTGTTAGCATTGCTGTATTCAGGGTTTTATCCAGAGAACTTTTGAGTTTCTGAAACAAGGCTCTCAGGCCAGGGTACCAGCATGTCAGTAGCATTACAGAATTAATCTGCCTTCCCAGTGAGAAATCACGACACACAGAGATTAAAAAGGAAAGCTCTCTAATAGTACCTCTCTAAAAACTCTAAAACTGTATGGTAGTAGCTGACTAACACTCAAAGAGGAATCATCTATGAATAAAAGGTTTTACTAACATATATACACCTTAGGGTTATGTATTCCATATATGCTGGCATCCTTAAATCTCATTCAGATCCCCACCCCAGGATCTGAAAAATTGAAACGGACACAGGAGACACAAGTCTGACCACTTAGGTGGAAGATTTACAAAGCAACCATATTATAGAGGGGTCCAAGAATAAGAATATAAAAAAGTAGATTCCAGAAATAAGAATGTAGAAATAAAGAAATATAAAGTATTAAGCCTAAGAGAATGAGAACAGACTGTCAGCAGCTTTCTCAGCAGCTTAGGGATTAACTGTTAACAGTGGATTACTCTGATTTACAACCCATAGGTCTGTTTACCAGGCTGAAGCATCTCTCTGCAAACTGAGAGTCTAATACCCCCCCATCCTTGATTAATTATGGATATGAGTTAAGTTTTAGAAGATAGATGTATGACCCCTGGGTTAAGCGTTATCACTATGTGAAACTGGCAGAGTCAAAGGGGAAAGAGCACAGCTCCAGTAAACACTGCCTTGAAGTACCAAGGAAGACAATAGATTAAGTACAAACACTAGTTACATTGAAAAACTCTGTTAATGGAGATTGTAAAGTAAGGCAATTTGTATCTGTGTTTTACCTCGAGATTGTCAAAGTTCCTAATGCTTTGTGTCCCTACTATAAAAAGGTGGGCTCAGAAACCAGCCTTTGCCACAGCCTTACAAAATCCATCTCTGGCTGTGGTCTCAGCTAGTTGATAAGCTTTTTATGTCCCACGGAGATTTTTTAATTTTACTTATTTTATTTTGTCCTGCAGCGTGGTTTCTGGATTAAAGTTTACTTCTGGTTTATTAGACTTTGGTGGTCTGTCCCCATCTTTGTGCAACCCCCCAGAATCCAACAATTATCAGAATCATTTCTTTCTCTTCTTCTTCTGTTTTCTTTTATTGTTTTTGCATCCCAAGTTCAGCCACCCCTCCCTTCACTCCTCTCAGTCCTTCCCCTGCCCCAGACCCACTACTCCTCCATTCCCTTCAGAAAAGAGCAGGTCTCCCAAGAATATCAACCAAACAGGAAAGAATAAAAGAAGTACAGCAGTGTTCTTTCCCAATAGTTGTAACCCAGGTTCATCTTGCACACCTGGCAGAATTATGCTGTCCTGATAAGACTACGGGGAGCTTAAATGACAGACTAGGACTTAAAGATGGTTGAGACAGTGTCCTTTGACTGCCATATTCTTTGTTATGGGGATAGACTAAATAGCTGACATTCCTTTATTATGGCAATGGAGCCTAATTGGAAGACAATCTTCTTGCATAAACATTAGTAGAAACTTCTTCAGCAACCCTAAACTCCCATTGTAGTACAAATTTTACTGTTTTTTTTTTTAATGAACGTGGTTAGTTCCCTACTTACCTTACAGTTATATGGAGGTAGTGAGGCCTCTAGCCAAATTCTAGTGTATGTAAATTAATAGTTCCCAGGCAAGATTACTAGTAAATCCTTTATAGTACCAATTTTTACTACTTCGAGTTTCTCCTGAATTAATATAGCCCTTTGAAAGAAAACATGGCCAGGCAGGGCTCAAAGCACTGGGCACATTCATCTAACATAATTGCAGATAGAGGGTATCCTTGCAGGGGTGTTTTGAGTGTTCCATCCTGTGTAATCAGCCAGCCAGGTTTGCTGGACTGTAGCTAAGGAGAACTTGCCGAAACCTCAGAAAATAATGAGCCTATAGCTCACTCACTCCTTTTGTGATTGGCCAGCTGACAGATTTTTTTTCCATGCAAAATTTCTGAAACAAAGGAGTCTAATTGTCCTCCAAGGGGTAACCAAAGGAGGCACATCAAGAACTCAAAAAAATAGATAAATGTGATACATAAAAGTGGGCATGGTGGCAAATTGTTTGAGGTTCTAGCTACCTAGCAGGCTCACCCAGGGGATTGCTTAATCCCAGGCAAGAGTTGAATCATATCCTGGCTGATCTAGCAAGACCCTGTTTCTCTAAAAACTAGCAAACAAAACAGATGAGCAAACAAAAGAAATGGGATGGAAAAATTTATTCCTAAGCCAGGCATGATAGTGCATGCCTGTAATACAGTATTTGGAAAGCTGAAGGAGAAGGATGATGGTATTGGGGGCATACTGACCTACAACACAGCAAGATTCTGTCTTGAAGAGTGATGGGGAGGGAGGAGGAGAGGGAAAAGAAAGCTTAGTATTAATTACGAGGAAACCCCTCTCTCATCACCTTTGGTAATTAGGATTTGTATGGCCTAGCATGTGGCCTATTAGAGTCTGCTAATTCAAGATACCCTAGTCTTGAATGCAATGGCTTGTCCAGACAGAGTCCTTCTGTAGACACTATCAGTATGTTGGTCCTTTTATTTGGTGAGCAGCTACATTGATATAACTGAAAACTGTCTGGATAGTATTCATGAAATGTAAAAGAAACTAGTAACTAAGTGGCACTCCCTTCAGGAGTTCCCTTTGAATTCAAGTTTAAGGGTTTCATTGGGTTTGCCAATTTATTTTTGATGGTGGTGGTGTGTGCAAGTGTGGTCCATGTGTGAGATGGTGCATATGCCATTGTATGCACACATGTGGAGGCCAGAGGTTAATGTCAGGTTTCTTTATCACTTTCTGTTAGAATTCAGGCATTTTACATTGGTCTGCCCTTGGGGACATAGCAGGACACTGCAGCAGCCAAGAGGGGGGCACTCAGCACCACTCTCTCTATGCTCATGTGCTATATACCCTTATATAAAGCAAGCCCCTCTCTTCCTGTTCTCTCTTCCTTCTGCTTTTGCTGAGAGGTCTTCTATGTACCACCCTATAAACTCACATATGAGCTCGGTTACATGGTGTGACTTTGTGGTGCCATTTGGCCCCAACTCTCCAAGGTTACCTTCCACCAAAAAACCATTACACTTACCATAACCTTAACTTTTGAGACAGGGTTTCACATTGAACTTGGTGGTCATCACATGGCTAAACTAACTAGCCAGTGAACTCCTTCTGGCTCTGTACCACCGGATGTGGGGCTACAGATGAGTACCATCACACACATATGAGTGCCAAGGATAAAAAACCAAGCCCTAGTGTTTGCATAGCCATCACCTTTACCCACTGAGCCAACTTCACAGCACAAGATCCACCTTTCATGACATAAAATTAAACCATTACAATGGATCCATAATCTTTATGAACATCACAGACCTAATCTTTGGCAGACCTAGTCCTTGATAGTTCCCTCCCCCTAAATATTGATTGTCTTCACTGACCTTTAATCCAGGTAAGTAAGAGCATCCTTATGGCCAAGTCTCCTTGTTAGAGTGGAGGCACTGGGCTAAATTGCTCTTTAGAAGAAGTTATTCTTAGGATGGTAGCAGCAACACTTTCAGACAGAAGCGGAATATTGGCATGCTTATAAAAGAGAATCCTCCATACCTTATGCCAAGAAAAAAAAAGGTACGAATCAGATCTTAAGATTGAAAGATTATTTCCTTTGCTAAACATAATGAGGACAATAATTCCTATAGCTAAGGGAAAAAAGATTCCCCTTTGCTGGAGAGATGTGTACTGTTGAAGAGCACTTGCTGCTCTTGTGGAGAACCAACGCTCACTTCCCTCCACCAACATGGGGTGGCTCACAACTGCTTGTAACTTCAGTTCCAGGGCATTTGATGCCCCCTGGCCTCTGTGAGTGCCTACACACAAGTGGTGTTCATAAAAAGCTCACGCAAGATTGCAGGGCATCTGTGGCATAGTATGTTTCAAAAGTCTAAGTCTCCACTCCCCCAACTGAGGAGGGATCACAGCCTCAGCTACATTCCCTTTCCAGGGAGGGTACAGCAAAGAACAAGGCTCTAGAGCAAAAAGGAATGAAGTCCCAATGCAATGACATTCAAAGAATTAAGAAAACATGCTGGTACAGGGCAGTAATGGCACACTCTCTGTGAGTTCGAGGACATCCTGGGCTACATAGCAAGTTCCAGGACAGTCAGAGCTGTTTTAGAGAAAAAACCTGTTTCAACCCCCCCCCCATCAAAAAATATATGTTGTTTGGTAAGGTGACCCAGTAGGTGGGTCTAACTACTACTGAGAAAGGACTTGAGGACTCAAACTAAAGGCCCGAATATCTTCCTCTGCTCCCCTCTTGAGACCTCCCACAGAGGTTAGTAAACTGTCAAATATATGCAAAATTGGAGTAGAGCATTCACATACATAAAAATAACATTAAATCTTTAATTAAAACAATTAAGAAACCACGGCATATTTAAAGTACAACTGTTACTATGGACAGTCATTTAGTGTGTTTTGTGTTATAGGATATAAAACTATTTCCCCATCTATGAATTATTAAGGCCTCCATAATTCAATATTATGCCACCATCATCTACCATTATCTAGTTGTACATGAATAAATATCAGAGAGGAGCCAGATGTTTTGAAGACACTACTTGAACCTAGTTCCCTTCACCCCTGCAGGCCTGAGTGGGAGATACTGGGTCTGTAGATATTCAAGATAGAAATCATGTAAGGAATGTGTCCCATGGTTGTTTCTCTGCTCTTGTGTAAGGTGTAGCTGACCCCACTCACCTGTTCATCGATTGCATTGCTAGAGGAGGTGGACAGTGTTTGAAGGGACGGGAATATTACAGTATAGCATGGGTTTGCTAGGGGAACACTAGTGTCTGTGGTACTCTCTGGGAACTCTCTCATCCCAGAGTCACCAACGGACTTTGTAGAGCCAGAGAAGATTACAACCACGTTAGAGGAAGGGTTCTCAACCTGTAGGTCACAACCCCTTTAGGGTTGCATATAAGATATCTACATTATAATTTTAACAGTAGCTATCTTGCAGTTACAAAGTAGCAACAAAATAGTTTTATGGTTGGGGCATGGTTTCACCTCACATGAGGAGCTCTTTTACTGGATCACAGCATTAGGATGGTTTTAAACCACCAAGAAGGGTTCCCAAGGTAAAGATCATGAGGATCTGGGTACCTGATTTTCACATGGACAGGAAGCACTCAAGGCCTGTCTTAGTTAGGGTTCCTATTGCTCTAACAAAACACCGTGACTAAAACTCAAGTTGGAATTTATTCAGTTTATCCTTCCAATTAGCTTTTCAGCTCCAAACAGGAAAAGTCAGGACAGGATCTCAAGAAGGGCAGGAACCTGGGGGCAGGAGCTGATGCAAAGGGTATTGAAAAATGAGTGCTCTTTACTTGTTTGCATAGCCAGCTTGCTCAGCCAGCTTTCTTCTAGGAACCAGGAATACCACTTTAGGCATTGCACCACCCATTGATCTGTAATTGAGAAACTGCTTTACAGCTGGGTCTCATGGTGGCATATCCTCCACTGAGGCTCCTTCATCTCTAATGACTGTGTCTTGTGTCAAGTTGATACAAACACAGCCAGTACAAGATCCTGCTGTATGGCCTCCAGAGGAAACAGGCTTTTATTTTGATAAGTTTCTGGCAAATCTCCGTCCTGAGAGAGACTGCCTGGGTTAGGTCACGGAACGATACCAAAAATATGACCTAAAATAAAATGTTTTAAAATCGATTAGATGTGTACCTAGTGAAGATAAAATAGGTAATGGTAGTAGCTGTCACAAATGCATTCTTTTTCATCTCTGGTGACTTCAGTAGGAATTAGCCTCAGAGTTGGTCAGCCAACAAGAAATGCACATCTCTAAGCAGTTTGAGATAGTTCTGCCTGGAAACAGGCTTTAGTGACCAAGCCCATCGGAAAAACAAAAAGGTCCTGCTGTGCAGCCTGTAAGATGAGTTGTTACCGCACAAGCTTAAATCCAGTGCCCTGAAAGCAGGCAGGTTTGACTAGGGGAGCTCCGCCCCCCACCCCCGCCGTCACTGCAAATGAATTCACAGTCCCTGCCTCCCCTTTTCTGCCTGGTAAATTTTTAAGCCATTTTTCTCTCTGCGTTTTTTTGGCAAACATGGGGCAATATTTTTGATTCTAGGATCTCCGTCCTCCTAGGGAAGCAACTAGCTGCGGACGCTCTTTCCCAGGAGGCAGCTCTTTGCCGCGATAGCGACAGAAGATGGCTGCCGCTGCGGAACAAGCAAGCTCTGGATTCGGCAAGCTAACTTCACTTCTAAGAAGACCTCCCAGGTCAGCCAGCATCTTGAATTTTGGGGTGTTCACTGATGTTTAGGATATGGGAAGTTTTCCTAGGGTCTCCAAGTAACAGGCAACCCTCAGCGCCCCCTCCTCCATATGCCAGATGACCTGGTTTGAGGGACAGAGACTTACTGAAATTTTTGGAAAATTGGAAGGTTCACACTCTCTGTTACCGGTACTCAGTACAAACAGTTTTTTGTGCCGAGTGAAGGGTAAATCTGCTGAGCCACGAATCTGTCCATTTCCCAGGCTCATGAAAATTTGATTTATGATTAAGACCTAAAACGAAAGATTTTTAAATTTATTAGATGTGAGCCTATTGAAGATAAAGCCGGCACTGGGGTACACTGTCGCACATGCTCACCTGGCTTTTTGCTTATCCTTCATCTGTTGTTCATTCGTTAGGAATTAGCTCCAGAGAAGCTCAGTATCCAATGTAGGCACATATCCAACCACTTTGATGTAACTCTGTGAGTACACCTGCTTACTAACGCATGGTACTTTGGCTAGTATTATATTCCTTCAATTATTGCTTTTATTATTGGTGATTCACTAAGAAACAGGAAACCAAACAACAAACAGTAAATGATTTTACCTCTTCAAAATAATTTTAAAGCAATGAATGAGAGGTGTCTTCCAAAAAAAAAAAAATTCTAGAGCTGGGAACAAAAGCATTTATGAACGACTTCATCAAAATATGCCTGTGTATTTTCCCTGTGGCTATTTCTTTTGAAAAATCTCCTAACAACAGTATTGACATGGGTAATACTGAAATTCTTTTGCATTGGGAAAACTGTTGTTTTTCTTTAAGTATTATGAAAACACATCCATTTCCTGCAATTTTCTTATTGTTGTTTATCTCTAAGAAATGTAAAATTATGACATTGCCTTCCAGATGGATGAGCTTGGAAATGGGATGTTAAACTGGGGTGGAACAATCTCAAAAAAAATGAATGATGGATATTCTCCCTTAAATGTTGGAACTAGTCAATCATATGCATATATAATGAAACAAATAAAATGCTTAGTAGCGAATAGGGAAGTCTGAATATAAGGGAGTAGGGAAAACTGAGTTAAATGATCTACCTGAGTGCTGAATGAGGCCTTAGAGTGAACTGTTTTGCTAGTTCTGAGTCTGTTTGATTTGGATGATGGATGTTTAAAATATATTCAATAATGAACTATAAAATTCAATGTGGTGGCTACACGAGCTGAGATACAGTGAGTCTGGTAAAATTGAGGAGTAAGTGTGGTTTATTTGCAAGGAATTTTTAAATAAATGTTATAAAATGAAGAAAATTATCAAAGCATATGACAAGAATGGAAAGGCAAAAGTAGCCAACAAGTCAATCTAATTTTGGAGTTAAACATGAATAATCTTTCTTATGAATTCAGAGGCATGGATATCTAGATCTCCAGGTCTACTGAGGCCTCAGTCTTGTTGAACATAGTGGACAATGAGGACTACTGAGACCTCAAGAACAATGGCAGTGGGTATTTGATCCTACTGCACCTACTGGCTTTGTGGGAGCCTAGGCAGTTTAGATGCTCACCTTACTAGACTTGGATAGAGGTAGGTGGTCCTGGGACTTCCCACAGGGCAGGGAACCCTGAGTGCTCTTTGGGCAGACAAGGAAGGGGGATTTGATTGGGGGAGGGGGAGGGAAGGGGAGGCGGCGGTGGGGAAGAGACAGAAATCTTTAATAAATAAAAAATAAAAAAATAAAAAATAAATAAAATACAACTGAAATGCCAAAAAAAAACATATTCAAGCAAAGTATACATCAGTAATACCCCAGCAATCGACCTTTGCCCAGGATGCCCCAACACAAAACAAGCACCATGGCCCTTTTGTTTGCTTTCTAGGTTTATGTGTTTTACTCCTTTTGTTCTTTCTCATTGGGAGAGGGGAGGTTCTGAAGAAAATAGTTACACAGTTTGGTGAGTAATGAAGGTAGATGTTGGGAGGAATTTGGGAAAGGGAAAATATGAATAAAACACTTTAAAAAGCAAGCTCAGCAGAAATAGAAATTTTCCCCATAATGCTGGATTCTACTCTGTGTAGCAGGTGCCTCCAACTTGCTTTCTCTCAGAGGACAACCTTGAGATCTTCATGTCCTCACCTCACAAGGGATGGGAGTGCAATCATGCACAAACAACCTGAGCAACAGAAATGGTTCTGTATGAATTGTTCAGGATCCTAATAGTGGAAAGGTTAGAGCAGAGAGGAGCCAGATGTTTTTAAGACACTACTTGTACCTAGTTCCCTCCACCCCTGCAGGCTCGAAGTGGGAGATATTGGGTCTGTAGGAGTTAAAGATATAGAAATCGTGTAAGGAATGTGTCCCATGGTTGTTTCTCTGTTCTTGTATGAGGTGTAGCTGACCCCATTCACCTGTTTATTGATTGCATTGCTAGAGGAGGTGGACAGTGTTTGAAGGGACAGGAATATTACAATATAGCATGGGTGTGCTAGGGGAACACTAGTGTCTGTGGTACTCTCTGGGAACTCTCTCATCCCAGAGTCACCAAGGAACTGTGGGCAGCCAGAGAAGATTACAACCATGTTACAGGAAGAGTTCTCCACCTGTGGTCACGGCACCTTTAAAGGCTGCATTCAAGGTATTTGCATTAAGATTAATAACTGCAGCAAACTTAGTTATGAAGTAGTAACAAAATAACTTTATCGTTGGGGTGGGGTCTCCACAAACGAGGAACTGTATTGCAGGGTCACATCAAGAAGATTTAGAACAACTGACCAAGGTGTTCCAAGGTAATATGTAGGAGTGGTGGCTCTGTTTCCCTGCTTTTCACCTGTTCAGGAAGCAATCAAGACCTGTCTTAATTAGGGTTTCTATTTGCTGCAATGAAACACTATGACCAAAGAGCAAATTGGGGAGGACAGTGTTTAGTTGGTTTTTATGTCTACGTCATTCCTGGAAGAATGGGGTAGGAACTCAAACAGGGCAGGAGTTGACTCATTGGCCATGGAGGGGTGCTGCATACTGGCTTGCATTCCCTGGCTTGCTCAGCCAGATATATATATATATATATATATATATATATATATATATATATATATATATATGTAGGGATGAGCCCCACCCCCCTAGTGGGTGGGCTCGCCTGGGGCAGGCTTTGACTGTTAAATAAGGTGCGCAGACGCTGCGCGGGCCCTTGTTTGCTTCCTCTCTCCTGTGCTGCGCGGGAACTTTTGGTTGCGTGAGCTAATAAAGCTGTATAACCTTATAATTATCCGTCTGACTTAATTCAAATCCGCCTTTATTTGGCGCCCACGTGGCTCTGATTGGACCACGCAGTGCAGGCCCAGGCGTGCGCGCTCGGTCGCGGCGCTGGGCTGCACCAGCAGCGCACGGGTTACGGAGCTCGCGCAGGGAGACGCGCCTGAACTCCCTAGCCACCAGCCCGCAACCCGCACTGCTCGCCCCCGAGCCGCTAGGAGCTCACGGCCCCCTGCCGCCTCTTTGAGAGCGTTTCCCGGAGTTAGCTCAGCCGCGTGGGCCCAGCCTCCGGCCTCAGTCCTGCCCGGCCGGCCCTCCTTGCCTGCCGCGGCCTGACAGCCCTAATAGGTTCTCCTTGCGTGCCGCGGCCTGACAGCACTAATAGGTTCACCGCCGCAGCTGCAGCCTAGCCCGGTCTCCCACTCCCAGCCGCTCTTTGTTTTAGCAGCCCTGTCAGGTTCCCAGGTGCTGCTGATCTGATTCAAAGCGCCCTTCCTGTCTGGAGCTGTTTCAGACGGGCTCTCCACGTGGAATCAAGTGGACTCTTCTGCCACCTCTGGCAGGAACCAGTCATTGCAGGTAAAAAAAATTTTTTTTTTCATAAGTAAAATGTCGGATAATCTTACAAATTTGAATTTTGATGGTTTCTTTGAGTGTACCATGTGGGACATCTTACAAGAGGTGTCTAGCACCTCATGTCTATGCATCCTTCTGGGATTAGTAATTTTCTTTGGTACCAAATGGTTTGACAGCAAGGATGTGATAGAATCTTTGAGAGATGAATCCAGGATTCTTAAGGCAGAGGTGGAAGGTCTCAAAATCATCAGGTACGATAATGATCTTCTCAAGAATCAGCTTGAACTGCTACAGGAAAATTTAAAAAAGGTTCAGGCCGATATGGAGGAGAGATTTATTACTATGGAAGAAGGATCAGCTGATTTAAACAATAAATTCCAGCGGTCACTTTCTGAAGGAATTGAAACACTTATTGAGAGAACCAAAACGGTTGAATGTGACAATCGAATTTTGTCTAAAACTTGTGACAAATTGGCGGAAAGATTGTCAGTACAAGAAGGCACGGTTTACGCCATTAAAATTATGTCCAAAGAAGAGAACTTATCTCTAATGGACAAACTTCATACTTTAGAATCCTCAATGAAGGCTTTGGAACATAATTCTGGACAGGAGATTCAAACATTGCAGAAGGCAATGGTGAATAGAATTGAAAAGATTGAGGAATTTCTAAATTCTGATGAAGAAGAACAAACGGTAGAAAGGCAAATTTTAACTACACCTGTGGGAAAATCCCTCCGGAAAAATTTCCACAAAACTCTACCTGCCTTTCCAGTAATAACAACAGAAAAGGTGATTGGTTCCAGAAACCCTAAGGTCATCAAGGAGGATATATGGGAGCCTGTCCGTATGAATGATCTCAAAGAAATTAAACAGGCTGTCATGACTTTTGGGATGCACGCTTCTTTTGTTAAGGAAATGCTAAAATCCTGGGCAACAACAAGCAGAGCAATACCTATGGATTGGGTGCAACTGAGCTCTGCGGTACTTGATAGCGGGCCACATTTAAAATGGAAATGCTTATTCAGGCAAGAGGCTAGACGTTTGGAACAGCAAGAAAGGGCGAAGGGAGGTAACATTTGCATAGATAAAATTCTAGGTGAAGGACTCTTTTCTGACCCTCAGGACCAAGCTAATCTGGATGAGGACACACTCTTCCTATGCACAACAGCAGCCTTAAATGCGTGGGATAGAGTACAAGACCCAGGACAGAAAACAGAATCATTTGTCAAAATTAAACAAGGTCAGAGAGAACCCTTTAGTGATTTTTTACAAAGGCTTACTAAGGCTGTGCAAATAGGGATACCTGACCCAGACACAAGGCGTATAATGATTGAAAATTTGGCTTATGAAAATGCAAATTCAGAATGCAAAAGGATTTTGTGGCCTTTAAGGGTAAGATCAGCACCCATGGAAGAATGGGTCTTACATACACTGGATGTTGATACATTTGATTATGGCACTGAAACATGGGTGGAAGAAGCAATTTCCAATGGTAAAAGGAGACACCAGAATACCAAATGTTTTAATTGTGGCCAAATGGGTCATATGAAAAGAAATTGTAAACAACGGACTTTCAGAAATAATAATAATGCATCTTCTAGAAATAACAGAAATAGGAGGACTCAGCCTTCAGGTTTATGTAGAAGATGTGGAAAGGGCAGACACTGGACGAATGAATGTAGATCTACAAGGGATAGACAAGGCAACCTGATACAGACGGGAAACGTGAGAGGGGGGGCCTCACAGGCCCCCATGGCACACATGGTTCAATCATTTCCAGTTCCAGCGGAGAATGTGCCTCGTCAGGACAATTAGGAAACCCGATGCCTACTGTTACAAGCAATAGTGATCAGAAAGATGAGTTACGTGTGTTTTGGCAAACTTCAATAAATGATCAAAGACCCAAGCTGAGAGTATGTGTAAATGGCATTTTTATTACTGGCTTGCTGGACACAGGTGCTGATGTAAGTATCATTACCCCAGAATCTTGGCATCCATATTGGCCTCTTCAGGATGTGAATGTCCAGCTACTGGGAATTGGAACCCTATCTCGAGTAAGACAGAGCACGAGATGGGTTGAATGCATAGGGCCTGAGGGACAAATAGGAAAATTAAGGCCATATGTAGCCAATATTGCAATGAATTTATGGGGTCGTGATCTATTACAACAATGGAATACCCAAATTAACATTCCTGCTACTTCTAGAGTTTATAGTTCTGAAAATAATATTAAAAGATATTATAAACGGAGAAAACCGGCCATTCGGGCCATACAAGAACAAGCAATTGAAGCCTCTTCAGAGATACCAACAGCCTTGCCTTTAAAATGGTTGACTGAGAAACCAATATGGACAAAGCAATGGCCTCTAGCTGAGGAAAAGTTACAGGCTTTAGAACAGCTGGTACAAGAGCAATTAGATGCTGGACATATAGAAGAATCTACCAGCCCTTGGAATTCTCCTGTATTTGTGGTTAAGAAAAAATCGGGTAAATGGAGAATGGTGACAGATCTCAGAGCAATCAACAAGGTTATTCAACCTATGGGCCCTCTGCAATCTGGAATCCCATTGCCCTCTTTGTTACCAAAAGGATGGCCTCTTATAGTTATTGATTTAAAGGATTGTTTTTTCACAATACCTTTACAAAAGGAAGATAGAGAAAAATTTGCCTTCACAGTGCCTACTTACAACAATTCTCAACCTTCCAAGAGGTACCACTGGGCTGTCCTCCCCCAGGGTATGTTAAATAGCCCCTCCTTATGCCAATACTTTGTGAACCAACCATTGCAAATAATACGCAGGAAATTCCCCAAATCCATCATTTATCACTACATGGACGACATATTGTTATCTGATTCAAACATGGATACCTTGAACAGACTGTTTGACGAAATAAAGATACTTTTACCTAAATGGGGATTGCAAATTGCTCCTGAAAAAAATACAGAAGGGAGATTCCGTTAATTATTTAGGTTATAAAATAGGTTTACAAAAAATCAAGACACAAAAGGCACAAATTAGGAGAGATCGCCTACGAACTCTTAATGACTTTCAAAAACTGTTAGGAGACATTTCCAGTCTACGACCAGCTATTGGGATAACACCTGATCTAATAATTCATTTGAACAAAACCTTGGAAGGTGATAAAGATTTAAACAGTCCCAGAGAACTAACAGCTGAAGCAGAAAAGGAACTGACAATGATTGAGGAAAAACTACAACATGCACATGTGGACAGGGTGAATCCAGAGCTTGCTTGTATTCTTGTCATATTACCATCAAAAATTTCTCCTACAGGAATTTTAATGCAGAGGGATGATATTATCTTGGAATGGATCTTTTTACCACATAAACCAAGTAAGAAACTAAAAACTTATGTGGAAAAAGTCTCTGAGTTAATTATAAAAGGCAAGCTGAGACTTCGTCAACTAGCAGGCATAGACCCAGCAGAAATTATAGTGCCTTTCACTGCTGATGAACTAAGGAAATTATGGGAAGATAATGAACCATGGCAAAGAGCCTGTGCTAATTTTTTGGGAGACATTAATAACAACTATCCAAAAAGCAAGAGGCTTAACTTCATAAAGAGAACTTCTTGGATCCTTCCTCGAATCGTCCGTGATGCTCCAATAACTGGAGCCTGTACATTCTATACTGATGCCAATAAAACAGGGAAGGCAGGTTACAAATCAGAAGACTTGGGTAAAGTGGAACAAAGTCCTTATGATTCTGTCCAGAAGGCAGAATTATATGCCATTCTTATGGTGCTAAGGGATTTTAAAGAACCTATCAATATAGTTACTGATTCACAATATGCAGAAAGAGTTATTTTACATATTGAAACTGCTGAATTTATACCTGATGATACAGAACTAACCTCATTGTTTATCCAGGTTCAAGATTTGATCAGGAACAGGCTTTGCCCTATGTACATAACCCACATCCGATCCCATACGGGTCTGCCAGGTCCTCTAGCACAAGGTAATGCAGATATTGATCAATTATTGATTGGTAGTGTGCTACAAGCCTCTGAATTTCATGAAAAACATCATGTTAATAGCAAAGGCTTAAAGAAAGAGTTTTCTATTACATGGCAACAAGCTAAGGAGATTGTAAAGAAGTGCCCTACTTGCTCTTTCTATAACCAAACGCCACTGCCAGCAGGGGCTAATCCTAAGGGCAGCCATAGGAATGAAATCTGGCAGATGGATGTGTTCCACTTTGCAGAATTTGACAAATTGAAGTATGTTCATCACACCATTGACACTTATTCAGGCTTTCAGTGGGCAACTGCTTTAAGTTCGGAAAAGGCTGATTCAGTAATTACTCATTTATTAGAAGTCATGGCTATCATGGGTATACCTACACAGATAAAGACAGATAATGGTCCTGCTTATGTCTCTAGGAAAATGAAACGTTTTTTTGACTATTACAATATCAAGCATGTTACAGGTATACCATACAATCCTACAGGTCAGGCAGTCATAGAAAGATCAAATAGAACTATAAAGGATATGTTGAACAAACAGAAAAGGGTGGAAAACACCCCCAGGAATAGGTTACATAATGCTTTGTTAACCTTGAATTTTCTTAACGCTAATGAGAAAGGAACAACGGCTGCAGAAAGACATTGGATAATGGAAAAGTCTACTGAACTAAATCAACCAGTTTATTTCAAGGATGTGCTAACCTCACAATGGAAGCCAGGAGATGTGCTGCGTTGGGGAAGGGGTTTTGCTCTTATCTCCACAGGTGAGGAAAAATTGTGGATACCGTCAAAATTAATAAAGGTTCGGTATGAAGAAGACAAGACACTTGGAAAAGATAAATAACAATTCATTCACAAGGACAACGAGCATACTAATGGTAAGGAACATAAATAGGTTGGGGGCAGGGTTCTTTTCTTATCTCCACAGATAAATACTGATCTTCAAAAAATTTAAGGGACCCTGAATATTTACTCAGTGATGGATGGAAAATGGTTAAAACCCACTAAGGATCAGTAAGTATTGACTCTATATATATACATATCTATATGTTTTATTGAACACTTTTTTATAAATATGTAGAGCTGGTTTTGGAGTTGGACTCTGGCCCAGTCCCTCTTCAATTCCAAACCTGTTGATAAGAGATATCTCACAGGATAAGAATAATTATATACTTGGTAAACTTTCTTTACTTTTTCTCTTATCTGTGTCTTTCTTTATATGTCAGTATGTGTCTTTGTTGTTAATGTTTAAATTTCCCATAACAAACAACAAATTTTTCTAGAGTAATTTTAGAAGTTTTCATTATGAAGATGGGGCCCCACAACATCAACTCAAGCTGGTTTTTATGACGTCATGATTATATACATATTTTTTTCCCTTTTCTTTCTTTTTAAGCGCTAATATTAGACTTGTTTTTTTGGTACCAACTGCTCGAGACAATTTCGAATGGTGCACATTTTTGACAACACTCTGGCCAGACCTTCTAAAGATACACAGAGAATAGTTACAATTTTCTTAGGTCAAAGGTTAATTTGGGAATTTTTATCATCATTTGCTTTCACGGGAGCCCCTAAGGAGAACGTCGCCCCCATGTCAGCTTGAAGCAATCTTAGAGGACGACGTCCCCTCTCCCAACAGAGTTTGCCCTCAGGGTTAGGGACATCTTTTAATGGTTGGTTTGGGGTTGAGGGGATGGGGGGATGTTTTATGGAATTAGGGGTATGTTAAAAAAAAAAAAGAGGGGGATTAACTGGTTTGATGTTTGGTATTTGTGAGTTACTGATTTCAGAAAATTGTTTTCGGACTGTTTCCTGTATATTGATATATTGTATATTGAATGTGAGTGTTCCTACCTCTATTTTTGTATAAGAATATGCTTATATTAGATTGATACTTCTACCATAATACGATGTACATTTCTACCTCTGATACTATTTATGTAATATCAATATTGAATGTGAGCTCCTTCCATTGTTTACATTTGATATGTAATCACATAGTTTACAGATGAAGATCATTGTCTTCATATATTGCACAGTTTATTCTTTTAATCTTCATGTTAGATAGGTATTGAGAATTATATGTTTGTCATGTTTATTTTTAGGTTAATCAGGTCTTCTAGATACATAGAGATTATATTTAGTATAGATAGTATAATCTTCAGCCTCTTTAAAGAGCTGCAGAAAATGGCTTTTAATCTAACCTAGAATTCTATGCCAATGAGACACAATTACTCCTGGCAACGCCACTCTACTCCCGAGAGAACGTTGAGCACCAAAGACACTCCACTGGGAGTTTGTCTTCTTGGCAGAACTGGCCTTTGGGTTAAGAAAAGCCCATACCTCAACTACTGACAAAGTTATGAAACAGGATTGTCTTATCTTGCCAAGACAGGGTAGGATGATTCTAAGAAAGTTCCTTGCATCTGATAATGGTATGTCAGTTATGTTTGGCCTTAGCCAAAGTTGGTTGACTCAACATTGCAAACGAGAATTTGGGTGATTGCCCAGGTAGTCAGTTGTCTCTGTTATTTTTGGCACATTTTGGATAAGTAATATTTATTCCCTTCTCAGATCTTTGATGGAGTTGAAGATTATATAACTGTAATTACTCTCTATATTAGTTAGACTCTTTGAGATAGACTGTCTGGTAAAACTTTTGTTCTCAATATTGTGTTTTATATTTATTTTTTGTTATTATTGTTTATAGTTGTATTTGGTTTAATTCTGTCTTATTTAGACAAAAGGGGGAGATGTAGGGATGAGCCCCACCCCCCTAGTGGGTGGGCTCGCCTGGGGCAGGCTTTGACTGTTAAATAAGGTGCGCAGACGCTGCGCGGGCCCTTGTTTGCTTCCTCTCTCCTGTGCTGCGCGGGAACTTTTGGTTGCGTGAGTTAATAAAGCTGTATAACCTTATAATTATCCGTCTGACTTAATTCAAATCTGCCTATATATATATATATATATATATATATATATATATATATATATATACATACATATAAAATGCAGAACCTCCACCCCAGGAGTAGCAAGCCCCACCCTGCTTCTTGCCCATTGACCACTAATTGAGAAATTGCTTTACAGTTGGCTCTCATGGAGGCATTTCTTCAACAGAGGCTCCTTCATCTCGGATGAAACAAAAACAGCAAGGACAAGCCCTTAGTTAATAACCCCAGACATAGGAATCTTCAACTATGGGCATTATTTTTTTTTAAATTTTTTATTGAGAAAAAGAAAAAAAAAGTTTCCGCTTCCTCCCAGCCTCCCATTTCTCTCCCCCTCCTCCCACCCTTCTTCCCCTCCCCTCACTCCTCTCCCCCTCCCTCTCCAGTCCAAAGTGCAGTCAGGGTTCCCTGCCCTGTGGAAAGTCCAAGGTCTTCCCCCCGCCGTCCATGTCTAGGAAGGTGAACATCCAAACTGGCTAGGCTCCCACAAAGCCAGAACATGAAGTAGGATCAAAACCCCATGCCATTGTCCTTGGCTTCTCATCAGCCCTCATTGTTCGCCATGTTCAGAGAGTCCAGTTTTATCCCATGCTTTTTCAGTCACAGTTCAGCTGGCCTTGGTGAGCTCCCAATAGATCAGCCCCACTGTCTCAGTGGGTGGGTGCACCGCTCGTGGTCCTGACTTCCTTGCTCATGTTCTCCCTCCTTCTGCTCCTCATTGGGACCTTGGGAGCTCAGTCTGGTGCTCCAGTGTGGGTCTCTGTCTCTATCTCCATCCATCGCCAGATGAAGGTTCTATGGTGATATGCAAGATATTCGTCAGTATTGCTATAGGATAGGGTCATTTCAGGTTTCCTATCCTCAGCTGCCCAAGGAACTAACTGGGGACATTGCCTTGAGCTCCTGGGAGCCACTCTAGGTTCAAGTCTCTTGCCAACCCTAAGGTGGCTCCCTTAACTAAGATATGTGCTTCCCTGCTCCCCTATCCAACCTTCCTTGATCCCAATCATCCTGTTTCCCCAAGTTCCCCCCCATCCTCCCCTTCACACTTTTCTCTCCCCATCTCCTCTTACCCCCATCCCACCCCACCCCCAAGATCCCCATTTGTTGCCTGGCAATTTTGTCTACTTCCCATAGCCAGGAGGTTGTTTTGATTTGCATTTCCCTGATCACTAAGGAGGTTGAGCATGCCCTTAAGTGTCTTTTGGCCATTTAAACTTCTTCTGTTGATTATTCTCTGTTCAGTTCAGTGCCCCATTTTTTAATTGGGTTAATTAGCATTTGAAAGTCTAGTTTCTTGAGTTCTCTATATATTTTGGAGATCAGACCTTTGTCTGTTGTGGGGTTGGTGAAGATCTTCTCCCAGTCAGTGGGTTGCCTTTTTGTCTTAGTGACAGTGTCTTTTGCTTTACAGAAGCTTCTCAGTTTTAGTAGGTCCCATTTATTCAATGTTGCCCTTATGTCTGTGCTGCTGGGGTTATACATAGGAAGCGATCTCCTGTGCCCATCTGTTATAGGGTACTTCCCACTTTCTCTTCTATCAGGTTCAGTGTGTTTGGACTGATATTGAGGTCTTTGATAACTATGGGCATTATTATTTGAAAAAGGATGACATGGGGTCCATTTTATTCCATTTCTTTATGTTTAATTTATGTTTTCTGTTTGTCACTTTTGATTTTGTCAGTTCTTGCTGTTGTTAATAGCAGGGAACTTGTCTGAAAGCCAATAAAGTTCATTTTTTTATTTTTTATATGTATTTTTATTGAAAAGAATTTCAATAGGGTTGGCAAGAGTCTTGACTCTAGAGGGGTTCCCAGGGGTCCAGAGAGATGTCTCCAGCTAGGTCCTTGGGCAGCTGAGGAGAAAGAGCCTGAAATGGCCCGATCCTATAGCCATTCTAATGAATATCTTGCATATCACCATAGAACCTTCATCTGGCGGTGGATGGAGATAGAGAAAGAGACCCACATTGGCGCACTGGACTGAGATCCCCATCCAGTGAAATAACTATTTCCAAGGAAATAACTATTTCCAGCGAAAAACTATTTTCCTAGGAAAAGTGGTAATTCCCCCAGAATCCAGTGAGGTCTATCTTCCCTGGACACCTGTGACATGACATTAATGTTGGTATGAGTGTGTGGGTGGGTGTACCCACTTGTGGTGACAGTCGGGTTAAAAACAAATTCTTTCTCCTGGTACCTACACTCACTTTGTAGCTCCCTGAGAGAAAAGATGGTAAATTGTAGGCTCCATTTGAATATGACCTAATTGCAGCACAAAGGGGGTATACCCTGAGGAATGTATGGTGGTGTACTGGTGTGGTGTTGACAGGCTGAAAGAAGCCAAGAAGCCTGGATTCTTTATTACATGGTTCTGTAAGTGCCCTTCAGACTGTGCAAATGCCATTAGAGAGGTTTATTTGCATCTATGGCGGGTTACAGACATCTTTACCTGGCTGGATGTTGATGCAGGTGATAGAAAGGCCCAGATACCAAACAGACTCTGTGACTTTTGGAGAAAGGAAACAAACCACTGTCCTGACATCCAGCAGCTGTGTGGAAAAGGGGAGCAATTGTGTACCAACAACAAGATCATACAGTGGCTGGGCAAGTCCAAAGAGATGATTGGAGCCACAGCAAAGAATCTGACAGGCTGGTAGCAGCTGGATGGACTAATATTTTTGTCTGTGATATTTTCAAGTCTCCAGGTGAGGGTCCCTGAGAACCTTATCTTCCATCAGAGGCTAAGGTGCCTCAACACAAAAGCTCACGTGAGCTTGGAAGATGGCCAGCAGAACCACATGATTGCACAGACAGGGTTCTGGAATGCACAGGTTGAGTCTCTGGACAAAAAGATCAAAGGGTGGCAAATTTCCTCGCTATCTTGATTCCTATCTGTGGCTGAGGAACTGGGACTCTCAAAATGGAAACTGTACTATTTTGTCATCTGTATAAGGAGGACTCCCTTCTGCTAGGTACAAATGCAATGCTGAGTCTAGGCCCTGTGTGACTGGGAGGTTATCTTCCTTGTGCCAACTGTCCATTTGCTAGTTTGTCTTATATGGGGTAGGTAGCCTTGAAATTGAAGCCTTGTTGTGTCATGGATATACAATGTCTGCTCATCCATAGAAAACCTGTACACCGTATGGGTTACGCTTAAACCTCGGTATCAATAAGCTATCAGAGGGTCCTGCACACATTTGCCGTTTACACTATTCCTGGCAAGCTATGACAGGGCCTGAACTCATCCCTGGGCCTAGTTTCTGCCCAAGGTCTGATTCTGTGGCTTTTCCTGATGCTTGCTTCCAGTTTTGGGATTCCAAGTTTAGTTTTCCTGTCTGGCCCTTAGACCTTGAGGTTAGACCACGCCTCTTGTGCTTAATGATCTTCATACAATGGGGATAAGCACCCTGTGAAGTCTGTGACCCAACCCTGCCCCCCATGCCCAGGATTCATATAATAAGACTTCAAGGCCCATTTCTGATCAGAAGATGTCAAGACTTAACTGTCATTTTGGAGTCTCGTGGGAAGTTGTTGATCTTTTTTCCTTCAGAGAAGGCTGGAGGAAGAAACACTGAAAAAAGGGTCCCTTGGCGTTCTTGGTGCAACACTGCCATCAATCAAAATTGTTTTCTTGCTTCTGCCAACACATCAGTGTGCTTTACTCAGCAGGTCTAGGGGTGAGGGAGTAAGGAATAAATGGGGACTATGTTCCAAAGACAGAACCAAAGGGGCTTCCCATTATCCCAGTTTAGCTAATGAGTGAGGGCCTCACCATTGTCAGACCCTTGGCTTGTTGTACCCCAGAGCAATCATCACAGTGACACAGAAATTCCAGGCTAAGATATTTGGTGGCAGCCATGCCTGTCAAGGTGTAAGGAGCTCTCTGCCTAGGAGTCAGTGGCCTTGGAGCAGATACGTGAACAACCTGCTTGTGATTCTCTCATATCCTCCTAGCATCAAGGAGCAGAGTCTATCTGTAGGCGCGTGGTTACAAGAGGGTCCCCGGCTTCTTAACAGTTTTTGAAATCTCAACTGTATTTGCTTCTGTTTCCTGGAATCGGAATCTATATTTGAGGATCTTATCTCTGTTCATGGACTTGGGGGACCCACATAAATGCAGTCAAGAGGTCATTTGTCTGTCTGTCTGTCAGACCTTTAATCCTTCTTTCCTTTCTTCCTCCCTCCCTCCAACTCTCCCTTCTTCCGTTCCTTCTTTTTCTCCTTCTTCCCTCACTCCCTGCCTCCCAATTCTGATTCCCTCAGGTGTTCCTCTCTGCCTCCTTTCCTCCCTGTTCCTCCTTGTTTCCATCTTTTCTGTGTTTTGACCTTCTTTTCATTCCCTTTGTACTTTTGCTGTCTTCAGGAATTCTGCACCGAGAGCCCAATGTCCTTTACCTATCAACTTAGAGTACACCATTAAAGCCAGGACCTCAGCACAATCCAACTGTATGGGAAATAACTGCAAGAATAGGCCTCAGGTGGAGCATTCTTGTCGGTGAGACAACTGATTATGTAAGAGAAAGGGAGGGCAGAGCCCTTCCTCAGGGTGGTTCTGAGTCAAAACGAAGGTAGTTGTGAGACAAGAAAGGTGCCATGATGACTGGTTTCAATGCCAGTGACCCATTAACCAGACCCATTAGCTATAAAATGGACTTAAAGCAGGTTACCTCTCTTGGAGGTTTCTTTTTCCTAGGTCAATGTGCTCAGAAGTGCCAGAGAATATCCAGGATCAAGATCAAGAAAGCTCCGCCCCACGCATAGTCTGTGATGGCTGCCAAAAATGACAAGCAGGTGTGTCATCAACCAGAGAAATTATGGGTACAGTCAGGCTCAACTTTAGCAAGTAGTAGAGGATGACTATGTTTTTTCTGGACTTGATGGTATGCTGGTGTGTGCATTTGCATGTAAGAGAGGTTATTCTGAGGGTGTCAGCTGCAGACAAGAAAGGTCATTGAAGGTCCAGACACTATGACAAAGCACCTCACCTCTAGTGGGCATGGAAGACAGATCTAAGTTCAAACATAGAGGGGGCTGTTGATCTGAAGTGAAAGCCCTTAGACATGGCCCTCAGCTGAAGCACAGGTGGGCAAGAGCTGAGATCATAGAGGTGTGACATCTGGTTGTCTGTTCTGGGCAGGGTACCTGGGACTTTTGGCTGAAAAGTTTGCAGACAATTCCAGAATCAGTCCATTGTCATGAGTGGTCTCAGGTCAGTGAGAAGTCAGAGCAGACCAGTCACCGGGAGTTCAATTATAGTCATCAAAAGTGCTCCTTCAGCTGCCACTTGGTAGAGATGAAGAATGTGAAAGTTCGGGCAGGGTTGTCTGGAGGAAAAGGGATTGAGTCCCTTTTCTTCTGGGCAGTCCAGACTTTCTCAATAATGAAGGTGGCTTCTAGAGTCTCAATCACCGATGCACTATGGGTCACACTTGACCCTTAGCGTCAAGAAGCCAACCGAGGTTCCTGAACACTTGTGCCAGCTAGAGTGTGCCTGGCAAGATGAGTGGTGCTGTATCCAGCTCAAGGAACAATTTCCAGCCTAGATTTTGTTTCTGTGTTTTCTCCTGAATCCTCCATTCAATGACAGGATTCCCCATTTAGTTTTTCTGCAGAACTCTTATGCCTTTGTGGAGCTCCAAGAGGCTAATGTTGAGCTCTGCCACCTTGGAGTTTAAGGGAAAGATTTTTTTTTTGTTTTACTCAGTGAAGAGTGGGGAAGTGGGCCTGGCTACCTTGGCATTCTTGGTGTAACATCACCATCAAGTGGAATGACTTTCCTATTCCTGCCAACACCTCAGTGTACTGTTTCTCAGCAGGTCTGAAGGTGAGAGTGAGGATGCTGGGAGCCTCTGGTTCCAAGACTGAAAGGAAGGACTCTCAGGCTAGCTTGCCAGTCCTAGAGTAAGCTGGGGTTCACATGACCCATGTTGGCCCCAGCCAGTGCCATCCCCTGAGTTTGGCTAGACTCCAAAGCAATATATTCACCTACACAGGAAGTAGAGGTATTGAGATCCTGTAGCAGCCATGTATGCCAGGGTGGGGAGGGGTTCTCTGCTCAGGACTCAGGACTTGGTGTGAAGATATGTGGGAAACTTGCAATGCCCTCCAAACATCATAAAGGAGAGTCTACCCAAGTGCTGTAAGAACAACAGGGTCCCTGATCATCCGGATTTGCTAATTTTTGGCTCCCAACTTAACAACCCCTCATTTCTTAGAGTCAGAGAGTCTGGCCTCTAATACAAGCCCTTACATAATACACATACAAGTAATATTTTATGGACTAAGAAGGTTGTGTTTATATATTTAGGTCAACAACGAAAGAGGCCATGAATTTGAGAGTAGGGAAGCAGGGAATAGTGTGACCTGTTAGAAGGGATATGGAAAGAAGAAAACAATTTAATTATATTTTAATTTAAAAAAAACTAAGGAAAGTAATGTTTTTGAAGATTGCCCTAATCAGTCTCTGGAGTCACTGTGACTCTGGGTGTGGTAAACTGAGGAGTCTCTGGGAAGTCGATATCCACATAGGTCAAAGCCAAAACAAAGTACTTACTTAGCAAAATGAGAATCAGATTTTTAGAGATTTACTATGTGACTTAGAAACCAAAACGGTGGGTCTTAACTCATAAGAGTTGACAGCTGGTAACTCATTGGGAATGTTCCTCACTTTTTACATTGATTAAAACAAAACAAAACAAAAATAAACAAACCAAAGAAACATGAAGATAGGGGTCTTATAATGTAATTCTGGATAATCTGGAATTCAATATTGTAGACCAGGCTAGCCTCAGACTCATATATCCAGCTGCCTCCAAAATTTTAGGATTAAGGGATACCACACCCATCAATAAAGGAGGAATCTTAATGAAAGTATCTTAGTGAATAATTAAAAAATAAAGAGCTTGGGTGTACCGAGAAATTTGAGTAATAAGCCAAATATTTTTCTTTCTTTTTTATTTATTTAATATTTCCACCTCCTCCCATCCTCCCATTTCACTCCCATTCCCCCCACTCCCTCTCCCCTCACTCTCCAGTTCTAAGAGAAGTCAGGGAGTCCTGCCTTGTTGGAAGTCCAAGGCCCCCCTCTATTCTAGGAAGGTGTGCATCCAAACAGACTAGGCTCCCAAAAAGCCAGTCCATGCAGTAGAATCAAAATCCAGAGACATTATCATTGACTTCTCAGTCTGCCCACATTGTCAGCCACATTCAGAGAGTCTGGTTTGATCACATGCTCGTTCAGACCCAGTCCAGCTGGCTTTGGTGAGCTCCCATTAGATCAGTCCCACCATCTCTGTGGGTGGACGCACCCCTCGCGGTCCTGACTTCCTTGCTCATGTTCTCCCTCCTTCTGCTCTACATCTGGGCTAGGGGAGCTCAGTTCAGTGCTCCAATGTGGGTCTCTGTCTCTATCTCCATCCCTCACCAGATAAAGGTTCTATGGTGATATGCAAGATATCCATCGGTGTGTCTATGGGCGAAGGTCAGTTCAGGCACCCTCTCCTCTGCTGCCCATAGGCCTGGTTGGGGAAATCCCCTTGTGATGGAGGAAGGTCATTGGTTAAGTAATAAATAAACTGCTTGGCCCTCATAGGTTAAAACATAGGTGGGTGGAGTAAACAGAACAGAATGCTGGGAGGAAGAGGACGTGAGCAGAGACTCGACAGCTCTGCTCTCTGGAGCAGAGACGCCATGCTCCTCTCTCCCCCCGGGCAGACAGACGCGATTCAGCTCTGACCCAGGATGAACATAGGCTAGAATCTTCCCGGTAAGCACACCTTGGGGTGCTAACACACATTATTAGAAATGGGCTAGTCCAGGTGCAAGAGTTAGCCGAGAAGAGGCTAGATATAATGGGCCAAGCAGTGTTTAAAAGAATACAGTGTCTGTGTAATTATTTCGGGGCATAAGCTAGCCAAGCAGCCAGGGTGCTGGGGACGTAGCCCCGCCGGTCCTACTACTACACGCTTGGGCACCTGGGAACCCCTCTAGAGCCAAGACTCTAGCTAACCCTAAAATGGCTCCCTCAGTTAAGAAATCTTCTTTGCTGCTCCCAGAATTAGAAGCTGTTATCAAAACCTCCCTACCAAAAAAAGGCCATATATTTTTCAATCAGTCCTTGCTTTCTTCCTGGCCATCTGTCTCTTTCTATGTCATTTTTACCTTGCTTCCCTCCTTTTCCCTTCCCTCCTTCCCTCCTTCTCCCTTCCCTCTTCTATTCTTCCCCACCTCTGTCTTTCTCTGACAGCTGACATGTTCACCTTGTTATCTCTGCTTCATTTTCTGTCTGTCCTTGCTTTCTATCTTTGGGTGCTGAGTCTCTTTTTTCCCATTTATACTTTTAATGTCCTTCCAGAGTGCTGCACCTATCATCAGCCAAAGGTTCATCATTAAAACCAAGCCTTCAGTATGACCCAAGTCTACTGGGGATAGCTGCAATGATGGCATGAGGGTGGAGCATCTCGGCTGGCTTAGCCAAGTGGTGTAGAGCAGCAAGGAGCAGAAGGCAGTGTCCTTCTTTACGGTGAAGCTGAGTAGAGACAACCACAGTCAAACAAGGAAGGAAAACATCAGAGGAAAGGTACCCTTGGCCAGCTTTGACTACTGGTGCCTCCCTGTGTGAAGCCTCTAGCTGCAAAACAAAGTCATAGGCAGTTCACCACTCTGAAAAGATAGGGCAGGTCACCACTCTGCAAAGATTCTCCGTGCTAGGCTACCTTGCTCAAGACTCTTCAAGAATATGCAGGGTAAAAGCCCAAAGTTAAGATTGACTGTCCCTTATTGAGCTGCAAGGCTCAGGTTCTCCTTAAAATGATTATGAACTTTCTCTCTCTCTTCTCTCCATCCCTCCCTCTGTGTGTGTGTCTGTGTGTGTGTGTGTCCGCTGCATTAAAAGCAAGGACATAAAGGGTGCAGAAGTCATGGCAGAGTATACTTCCTGAGTAGTAGGTATGATAGACAGCACTAAGTTCAAAGCATGAATGGCTATTGCTCCGAGGTGTAAGCCCTTTAAGTACAGTACACTCAGCAGAAGTTTAGGTGGGAACATCTGGCAGGGAGTGCAGAGAACAAAGAGAAGTAGTATCCATTTCTGTCAGTTGGTGAGTATCTCTGCTTGTGACATGCTGGCCTGGACCTTGGCTGGAAAGTACATGGAAGGTAGTAGATGGCCTGGGGCCAATAAGCAACCCGCCCAGCAGGTCCTAAGTTACTCCAGGGTCTTGAAGAGGCACTATCTGAAAGACATGGGGGGGGGATGGATGCCAAGCAGTAGTCTTTGTCAAGGCATCTGTTTATTGAAGTAAGTTTCATGTCTTAAATACTCCTCAGTGAGAAGCTCGGGCAGGGGGAACTGAGGAAAGGGGGAAGGAAAGGAGGGGCTCGGTAGCTAGGCAACTAAGCTGGGCAGTTTGGCAGCTAAGCAGGGCAGTTGCAAGGTCAGTGGCTAGAACACCTGCTGTTAGTGATAAGCAGCAAGTCAAGAAGACACTCTGGTGCTTTCCAGAGCTTGAGTCTCCAAGATCAGCACATAATGATTTGGCTAACTTTTAAGTTTTCTTTCTCAAGATTTTTACTTCAAGGCCCTGTGAGATGTGAGAAAGGAGAAGCCTGAAATGGCTCCTGACAAATAAGAAGTCAGAGCATCAAGTCACATGAAACCTTAATGCCATCCTCATCCTAAGAAGGGCTTTCTCAGCTTGAGGTCAGCACAGATGGAGAGTTTGAAAGTACGGACAATGCTTCTCAGTAAGAAAAGAAAGAGAGGTCTTTTTCTGCTTGGCAATAGAGAAAGCCTCGATAAGGAGGAGGACAGCCTATGCAGGCTTGGTCCTTCAGGACAGAAACGCTTCCTGTTGAGTAGTTAACATCATTTCTCATGGGAAAATATTAATTCTACAATAATCCAGCAAGGTCTAGCCTCTATGAATACATGGGGCATGGAATCTACATTATGTTGGGTGTGTGTATGTGTGTGTGTGTGTGTGTGTGGGAGGGTGTGTGTGTGTGTGTGTGTGTGTGTTTTCTCCACTGGTAATCATAGCCAGCCAGAAAAACAAATTCCTTTTCCAACACCTATACTCATTTAGTCCTGAGCCATGTGTCCAGATGCCTGGGGGGCCGCCGTGGGTGGGTCACTAGTCTAGGAGTTGTAACCTACCCTGCAGCCAGTTATTCCATGGTCTTGGAGGGGCGCTACCTGGAAGGAACTGCGCTAAGATAGAGGAATGAGGCCAAGCAAAGATTTTGTCAAAGCCTCCTTTATTAGATTCCTGGTTGTTGCTTATATTGCCCCTGAATAAGGAACTTGGGGGACAGGGGAACCAGATCTTGCCACGTGGTCCAGATCACGTGGTTCAGGTTCGTCAGGTTCGTCATGTAGGCCGGGAGGTTACGTTCGGTCAGGTCACATCCGGTCAGATCTTGTAGGCCAGGTCACGAGTTGACACACCTAGTTTTCTTTAGATAGTCTGGAATATGGGGGGTGGGTTCCGCTAACAGATTAGGTTCGTTAGCAATTAGCGAATAGCTAATTGGGTGTGGGGCAGGTTTTGTCAATAGAACTATTCTTAACATAATTATGGGTGTGGGGTTCCCTGCAGGCCCCCCAGGGTGATGGTTCCTGTAACAATCTGTAGGAAGAAAATGACTCCTGACAGATTCCTCCTTTCTTATATAAAGGCAGGTAGCTGTAGGTGGAGGGCACCAAGTCAGAGTCAACCATGGTGTCAGATCTAAAGGAGAAGGGACTGGGACAAGGAGAGATCCTCCTCTCGACTGGTGAAGCAATTTACCTCTCCTGGGAACAGAGGGGTGCCTGATGAATCTTAGGTCGAGTAGGGACCAGGCCTTTTTTCTTTCCCCCTTACCCGTCCTAGGGTTCCCAGGACCCTGTCTTAGGTTGGGGGGATATCCTGCCATAAGTTGCCTGTCCTTGGAGCTCCTCAAATAAAATGTATCTAGCAGGATTAAAGTAAGCAGATCACAGGGCACCCTGTCTTAGGCCATGTGGAGAGCGCCCTCGTACCTAAAAAACCATGCCATGTTGAGCCGGTTTCTAAAACCTCTGTATGGTGTGATATTTAGGCGAGGATCCACACTAACTCCCGTCATTGGGCCCCTGTGTCTATCATTAATGAAAAGTCTGTGAGGAGCTCCTCAAACAAAAGATATACAATTTTGGCACCAATAACTCCATCTTCCAGACAAGAAGAAAGGGGCACCTTCCAAACCCAGTATTCACCTTTTAGTCTGGTCTATGGTATGTCCTCCTTCCTAAGTGCCTATTCCACAATAAGATTAGGAGTGCTGCCTGCCAAACATTTTTTCCAGGGATTCCAGGACCTAAAGGGTTTGGGATGAGTAGCAAGGGTGGGAAATTGGAGAGCGGCTGCAGGTTGCTCTGGGTCTGGAGCTCTGAGGTCCTCCATGGAGCCTCGAGTATTCAGGCGATGGTAATGAACAGCTATGGAATCCTTTGTTATTTCATCAATCTGGTTCTTTATAAAGCGGGTTAGTTTTTTAAAGGCCCAGGGGCCGAAAGATAATAGCAGTAATAGTCCCACAAGAGGGCCCAATAAACTAGGCAAAAGTGTAGACAGCCAGGGGGAGGTGGAGAACCAGTTTTGATACCAAGACTCTTGCTTGTCTCTGTTTCTTTTTCTTTCTTCTAAACTATTTTTTTACCTTCTGTATGCTATCCTGTACCAAGTCTGTTTTATCTGAATAAAAGCAACATTCTTCTTTAAGGGCAACACAAAGTCCTCCTTCTTTAAGAAAAAGCAGGTCAAGGCCTCATCTATTCTGCAGAATCACTTCTGACAGAGAGATTAATGAATCTTTTAGGTTTTCCAAACCCTTTTGTAATTCCTGGATGTCTCTGTCTACTGCCAGACTAAGTTGAGCATATTGCTGTTGGGAGGTGATAAGAGAGGCAATCCCTGTTCCTGCACCTGTGGCTCCTAATCCCAAAATAACGGCCAAGGTAATGGCTGAAATAGGTTCCCTCTTGCATCGGGGCATATTAGCACCCTGTTCCCAAAAGTGGAGGAGATTCTCTGACTCACGTATCATCAGACGAGGTACCAACCACACTAGCACACAATAATCTTCATTGATCAAAAAGTTATTGGTAACTATATAAGTGGTGAGGCCCAAGGAACAGGCAAAATAGAATCCTTCAGGTGCAGAGATATAAGAAAAAGAAATATTGACAGTAAGTGTCTGATTGCAGGTATACTGCAATGGTTGAGGGAAGCGCAAGGCTGGTCCCCTAATGCATAATCCTATGCCAGAGACCTGGCTTATTGTAAGACCTTCACCATCAACAGGATGCCATTTTAAATGTCTTTTATCATTAGTTAAGGTGGGGGAGCCAAAGGCAGCCACGCCTTCATAAAAGGGTGGCTTTGGTGAAAAGCAAACCCAGCATTCCTCATATAGGGAATCATTAATCACATGTAAAGCAACTATAGAAGCATTGACCATAGATAGAATAAGATCAGCAGAAGAGGGAGGTCCTTGGGGCAAGGTGGGTTGAAAGGAAGGGGCTGATACAGAGAAACTGTTGGTCGGAGTTTGTTTGTGAGTTGAAAGACGACTAAGTTGCTCTCTGGTCAGAAAATGCAATGCCTTATTGGGGCCTACCACGGTAACAGTGAATTGGGGGACTGTTTTTAGTAACTTTATTTTAAAAGTCACCCCAAAGTCTATTCCACTCCTATAAAGATGGAGCCCCCATTCTAGTCCTCTAGAACTGACCCAATCAAACCTTTTTCCTGCTTCTGTAAAGGTGATTACTAAGGGGTTACACCATCTGTGAGGTGCACATCGAGCAGCTACGCTTTGTTTTGGGTCTTTTCTTTTAACTTGAATATAATTCCAGGAAGAAGAGGGATTCCAATATGTATCCCCAGTAGTTTCACAGCCCCATGAGGCACAGAAATAGTCAGGATTAAATCCACATTTGTAGGCCAAGGAGTGATCTCTGTGGGAGGCTCCGGGGCAAACATATATTGGTATGAGAGCGAGGATGCGCCTGCTAAATCTAGTGGTACAGCCAGGCTCCTTTGTGAAATTGAATGGAATTTCTGGAGCCTTTGCTAAAGGGAGAAACTTATCGTGTACTCCCCAATCTGAATGGCCTCCCAAAACCAATTTGCAAAGATCTACTTCTAAAGGGCCCCAATCAAGAGTTGCAGCTATAGTGGAGGAGGAGTTAACGATGTTACCTGCTTCATTGATGACTTGCCAGGTAAAATTGAAAAATTGATACGGGGGTGCTGCTCCTCCGAGGTGACAGGTCCAAATTAGGAGGACCCATAGCCAGGGTGGTGTCAAGGCTTTTGTCAGCATTTGAAAGAAAACACAAGGGAAATTTTCTCAGGGCTTATTTTCCCTGGTTGGATTGTACAATTTTATCAGACATTCAGGGAGCCATCTGGCATCTTGAGCCTTGGTGTCATAAATGCATGCATGGCCTTTTCCCCAAATAAGCACAGGGTCAGGGCCAGCCCAGGCACTCGACAAGGGGTCCTTCCAAAGGGCTTGTGCATAAGTAGATTGGGTAGAGGGGTGCCACAGTCTGTCCGCAGCAGACCTCCCCTGATTATCCAATGTTAGGAAATTGAGCACAAAGAGATCATGAGCCAAGATTATCTTAGCATTACCTTTTATGGGGTAAAGTGTCTCTTGTGCCATCAATTTAAAGATGGTATGCTTAAGTGTCTGGTTGGCACGTTCAACAATGCCTTGGCCTTGTAGATTGTAGGGAATAGCAGTACAATGTTTTATATGTAACTGGGCACAGAATTGTTTAAATTTCTGGCTAGTATATCCAGGTCCATTGTCAGTTTTAAGTATTTTGGGCTGTCCCATTGCAGAAAATGTAAGAAACAAGTGGGCAATAACCTGTTTGGTGGCTTCCCCCTTCTGAGCTGACGCATACAGGAAGCCACTATAAGTATCAATAGTAACATGAACATATTTAAGTTTGCCAAAGGAAGGGATATGAGTAACATCCATTTGCCATAGTTCCCCTGGGATCAGGCCCCGAGGATTGACTCCCCACTGGGGTTCAGGCAAAAGGGTCACACAATTCTTGCAGTTTTTAACAATTTGTCTGGCTTGTTGTCTAGTTACACCAAATCTAAGACGCAAGGTTGAGGCATTAAGATGATGAAGCAAGTGGGCAGTCTGGACCTCCTTCACGGGATCCTGTACAGAGGCCGAGGCTACTAAACGAGTGCTCTTGTTTGCCAATTCATTCCCCCGTGTTAAAGGTCCAGGCAAACCCGAATGTGCTCGAATATGGCCCACAAAAAATAAATATGAGTGGTCTCTAATTAACCTTTGGATTTTGGAAAACAATTGAAATGTAGGTGTTGAAGGCTGAATGGTAGGCACCATTTCGAGGACCTGAAGGGCCCTAACAACATATTGGCTATCAGAGAACAAATTAAATTCCTGGTGGCGGATCAATTGGAATATGGTGAATGCTGCATACAATTCTACCAGCTGGGCAGATCTATATGGGGTATCAATAGAGTAGGCCTTATCATTAATAACATATGAGGCTTTCCCATTTTTCGAACCATCTATAAAAGCAAGCAAGGCATTTGGGATGGGCCGCAGGCATGTGTTCTTTAAAAATGTAAAAGATGTGATATTAAGAAATTGGATAAGCTTGTTCCCTGGCATGTGAGTGTCAAGCTTTCCATGGAATCCAGCAAGTAACACAGCCCATTCATCATGCCTCTGTTCCAGCCAGGAAATTTGTTGTCCCGAATATGGGGTGACGATAATGTCAGGGTCACGGCCAAAATAGCGAACTGCAGTCTTAATTCCTGAAAACAGGATTTGGTTTACCAAGAAGGGATAGGGGGACAAGACTATGGATGAGGTAGCAGGTACATGAACCCATAAAAGTGGTTGCTCCTCTTGCCAAAAAAGTCCGGAAGGCATATAGTCAGTGTTAAATACCAACAAATAAAGAATTTTTGCGGGATCAAAGTATCCCATGCCTTGCTGAGATATAGCTTCCTCTACCTTTATGAGTGAAGCTTCTGCCTCTGGTGTGAGACTCCTGGGAGAGCTGGGATCGGGGTCCCCTTGTAATATATTAAACAATGGTTTTAAATCTCCTGTTGTGAGTCAGAGATAAGGGCATAGCCAATTAATATCTCCTAAGAGTTTTTGAAAATCCTTTAAACAACTTAATTTGGTTCTTTTAATATGAATCTTTTGTGTATGAATCAAGGTTGGGTCCAATTGAAATCCCAGAAATAAAAAGGGATAACAAGTTTGAATTTTCTCTGGAGATATAATAAAACCTCTATCTTGTAAGGCTAAAACTAAATCCTGAGCTATTTGATTTACTACCTCAATCTTATCAGCAGCTATCAATACATCATCTGTATAATGCAGAATGTAAGCAGTGGGATATAGCAATCTTATGGGGTTCACAGACTGAGCTACAAAACTCTGACACAGAGTGGGCAAGTTAGCCATGCCCTGGGGCAGGACTCTCCACTGAAATCGCAGATTTGGGCCAGCATGGTTGATAATTGGGATAGAGAATGCAAATCGTTTACAATCAGCGGGATGCAAAGGGATAGAAAAAAAGCAATTTTTGGTATCAATAACAATTTTATGAAATCCTTTTGGGAATAGCAACCGGTGACGGCAGGCCTGGTTGTAAAGCCCCCATGGGCATCATGGTCTTATTAACCTCCCTTAAGTCCTGTAACAGTCTCCAGTCCCCATTTTTCTTTCTAATAACAAAAATGGGGGGGGGTTCCATGGGGATGTGGAGGGTTCAAGATGTCCCTGCTCAAGTTGTTCCTGCACTAACTGCAGGGCAGCCTGAACCTTTTCCTGAGGCATAGACCACTGATCAATCCAGACTGGGTCATTAGTTATCCAAGACATCCTATCAGCCTGGAGTGCAGGGGGATCAGTGGTCTTTATGAAAAAAGGTCCGCACCTACGCCTAAGCAACCTGGGCATTGTTGAACAGCGATAGGGCCTGTAGGCCCCTGTTCTTCCTTCCCTAATCCTTTACCAGGGAGGAATCCCATATTAAGCATCTGTTTAGTGACAACTTCATTAGGGCTAAGCATAATAACTCCCATTTGTTTTAAGATGTCCCTTCCCCAGAGGTTAACCTGGAGGCCTGGGACTATAAAGGGCTGAATGGTGCCTGAATTGCCCTCTTTATCCTTCCAGGTTAACAGCTTGGAGCTTTGCAAAGTACTCTGGGTCTGTCCTATACCTTGTAAATGGGTGGCGGTGGAATCCACAGGCCATGCCTTAGGCCAATATCTAGATGATAGAACAGTGGCATCCGCACCCGTATCCAAAAGACCCTGAAATTGTTTATTATCTAACCACAAAATGATGGCAGGAAGAGGAAGTGAGGTCAGAAATCACGCAGCTCCTCTCAGAGCAGGACACACGTGATGAAGCTCTGACTCAGGATGGACGTGGGCTAGAATCTTCCCGGTAAGCACACCTTGGGGTGCTTACAAACCTGATTAGAAATGGGTTAGTCCAGGTGTGAGAATTAGCCTAGAAGAGGCTAGATAGAAATGGGCCAAGCAGTGTTTAAAAGAATACAGTGTCCATGTAATTATTTCAGGTAAAGCTAGCCGTGTGGGCGGCCAGAATGCTGGGGACGCAGCCCCGCCACTCATATCACTACATCTTTTGATATTTTCTTGTTCAGAAATCAGGATCCGGTGGAGCCCTAACTTTCAGCAAAGGAAGACGATGACTTAACCCAAACTCATGCATGATGTGGAAGATGGCCCAGACCATCCATTTGAATGCACAGCCAGGGTGATGAAGTTAACAGGTTGAGGTCTCTACACAAGATGACCAAAGTGTTTGGGTGACAGCTGCCCCACTATGCTGCTTTGGCTGTGGTCTGAGGAACTAAAGACCTCATAATGAAAACTTACTGTGAAACTCAGAGTCTCGTTATTCTAGATATGAATCCATCCCTAGTCTTAGGCCCTGTGTGGGTAGGTGTTGTCTGTCTTGTGCCAAAGGCTCACATTTTTCTCTGTCCCATGCACTTTCCCTGTCAGGAGCATCCTGTGTGGGTGTTAGGAGGAGTGGGTCAGCTAATTTTTAATGTAAAGCCTAGGTGAGTCATGGTTTTCCAGAACCTGCACAACGATGGAAAGCCTGGACACATATTGGTTACCATTGACTCTAGAGTCAGTATAATAGCTAAAGCTTCTGCACACATGTGCCAGTCAGAGTTTCCTCCTGGGTTCTGAGGGATATGAACCATGTTCCCGACTGAGTTCAGTGTCTGGCCAAAGTTTTGTTTCTGTGTCTTTTCATTACTCCTGTATTTAGTGGTGGGTTTTCCAATGTAGTTTTCTTCTTCTCCTTCTCCTTCCCCTTCCCCTTCCCTTCCCCTTCCCCTTCCCCTTCCCCTTCCCCTTCCCCTTCCCCTTCCTTCTCCTTCTCCTTCTCCTTCTCCTTCTCCTTCTCCTTCTCCTTCTCCTTCTCCTTCTCCTTCTCCTTCTCCTTCTTCTTCTTCTTCTTCTTCTTCTTCTTCTTCTTCTTCTTCTTCTTCTTCTTCTGTTTTTTTTCAAGACAGGGTTTCTTTGTAGCTTTGGTACCTGTCTTGGAACTAGCTCTTGTAGACCAATCAGGCTGGCTTTGAACTCACAGAGTTGTGGCTAAGTATTGATTAAATTCTGTCATAGAATATTTGCTTTGTCTGTCTATGGTGATTGAAAGTTTTGCTGGGTATATTGGTCTGGTATGACATCCGTGGTCTCTTAATGTCTACATAATGCTTGATGAAGATCTTCTTGCTTTCATTGTTTCCATTGAGAATCAGGTATAATACTGATAGGTCTGCCTTTATATCCTACTTGGCCTTTTTCCTTTGCAGCTCTTAATATTATTTCTTTATTCTCTGTGTTTAATGCTTTGATTAATAGTGTTTTATAATATATTGAGGGCAGAAATATGTATAAGAAATTAATCATCACCTTTGATCATCAATGGAATATAGCAAATAGTGTACATCAGCTAATAATAATTGGGCTGCTTTGTTCTTTTTTCTTTTTTTGGTTTTTTGAGACAGGGTTTCCCTGTGTAACAGTCCTAACTGTCCTGGAACTAGCTTTTTTAAACTAGGCTGGTCCCGAACTCACAGGGATTCACGTGCCTCTGACTCCAGAGTACTGGGATTAAAGTTATGGGCCAGCATAGACTATTTGTTCTTATTCCCTTGTTGGGGACCTGCCTCAACAAAAGAACACTTTTTGGCAGCATAGAGGCATGGAAAAATAAAGACACAATTCACACAACAGTAGTGGGATGGAGCTTCAAGGATTATTCAGATCCCCAAATCACTGGCATTTACTTTTCCAACAGCTTTTCTATCAGCATAAACTGGGGGAGCAGGTAACAAAAGGCTTCATTAACATTCTTTTGCCTAGGTAGCAGGAATGACTCAAGTCATGGTTGACTTATATCCATTCGGTCATGTAGGCTGAAAATACCTCTTCCCCAAGTGACCTCATAGTTACAGCGAAAGAAGCAGAATCACATTAGTTTATCCTGAAACCTCAGGATGTTGCCGAGTTTGTTTTACTTCAAAAGAGCCAGGTGAACACCTCCTGTGTGGAAGGTGCAAATTGTGTCTGTAAGTTGCTCAGATTCTCTGAGCATGAGACAATGTGGGATATGGGCCTGTATTTCTCAGCCCCTACATTCCCTGACCTTAAGGAGTTCTGCATTCTACTATGTGCTTTTCTAAGACTTTACATTGTCTTCTAGGGTTTTTCACCTCAAAGTTATTTTAACAAAAACAGCTTAGTCTAACTTACTAAAGGCTTTGTTTCAGCTGTGATGCACTCTGAAACCTGTGAACACATCTCCCAACATTAAAATTAATAGAATTTTAACTAGTTATGCTATTATGACTCAATTGCTAGTTATTAATTGAACTACAATCCATGCAGCTCCTCAGGTGAAACTCACAGACCCTGGCTGTAAAACATAGCCTTGTACTTATTTTTATTTATTAAAACTCTGTATAAGCTATCATTATTATTATCAAATTAGATAGTATAGCTTAGAGATGAGTCATCTTCTTCACAATCCACAGGTAAAACTGCCTAGTAGAATGGCATGTTTCCAAGAGATAAACCCCTTATATTACAGACAGTAGAGATCTCCCCACATCTACTCACACCATGTTAGATACAAGAGAAGGAGAGCTGCAGCAAACATGTAAAGGCACAGCAGAATCAAAAGACAGTCCAGGGTCTGCAGTCCTGTGGCCTTGCCTGAATGAAATTGGCCCATCAGAGTGTTCCCTTCTGGGGGCTGACTCCTGGGACTTCCATTGCAACTCACTGCCCTTGTGATCCTGGACTCTGTACATGGACTTGGAAGTTTCCAGAAATATCACAAAGAGTTTAGCTATTTCTCAGTCAGTCCCTCTTTTATTTCTTCATTCCCTTCTTTCTCCTTCAGTCTATTGTCAATATATCCCTTCCTTCTTTCCTATGATTTTTTCCACTCCCTCCTTTACTGCTTGACATCCCAGTCTGCTCTCTGCTTCATGTTCAGTTGATTCCTGCTCTCTTTCCTGAACTTTGACTTCCTTTTTGTTTCCTTTATTATCTCCTGTCATTGAGGACTTCAGTTACAGCTCAGTGTGTTATAACTCACAGTCAGGTGTTCAGCATCAAAACCAGTTCCCCAGCAAAATCTATGGTGTGGGGAACAAACTCGAGTGTGAACTGCAGGCATTAAGGGGTGAAATGCAAGTGGGCATCTTTGTCATGTGAGCCAATGAGTGAGCAGAAAGAAGAAGGTGAAGGAGAAGTCCTTCTTTAGTAGGAAACTCAGTCAACAAGGAAGGTAGATGTGAGACAGGAGAGCTGCCATGTGGACAGCTTTCACTACCAGTGCCTCCTTGACCAAACCCACTGGCTGCAAGACTGTCTTATAAGGAGATCACCACTCTTGGAGGCCACTCCTTCCTAGCCACCTTGCTCCAAGTCCCATAAAAGTCCTGGTTAAATCTTAGGTAACATTCTTCTCTCCCATTGATGATTGCCCTAAGTGGGAAGCAGGTTTGAATCCAACCAGTGGAATTATGGGTAAAGCAGGTACCTCTTTTGGCAGTTGGTAAATTGGCTATGGTTCACTACAGTTTAAGGTGGTATATGTGTGGGTTTGATTGTTAAAAGGGTTCACCCTGCAGAAGAATCATGACCATAGTAGTTCAGACACCATGGTGGCAGAGTATCGTGTATCAACTAGTTCTTGAAGGCTGATGGTTTGAACCGTAAGTTCTTTATGCACCCAGGCCCCAGGACAGGTAGGTGCATCTATCTAGAAGTCCTGGCATTGTAGAGGAGCGAATATAGTCTTTTTATGAGGTGGGCATCTTTGTCTGTGATACGTTTCCTGGAATGTTTGCCTAGAAAGTATATATGTTGAAGGTGCCAGGAGCAGTGCATATGGGTGGGTGAACTCGGGTCAGTGAGAGGTCATATCAGGCCAGTCACAAAGGGTTCAATTTCCATCATTAAAGTGCTCCTTTATCTGGAGCTTTGCAGAGATGGAGAGTTTGAAAGCTCTGTCGGGACTTTCTGAAATTAAAGGGCAAGAGTCCATTTTGTCTGGCAGTATAGAAAGTCTCCGTCATGAGGAGGTTGGTTTCTGGAAGTTCAGTCTTTTATTCTTTATGCATCAGTCTTGAGCATCCAATCAAGTTGACAGCTGAGGGTCCTCCATATATGTGCCATCTAAAATGTTTCTGGTGGATATGTGGGGTACTTTGCTTAGCCCTAGAACCAGTCTGTACTCAATAATTTGTTTCTGTGGCTTCTATTGACTCTTGTATATAGCGAGGAGACTTCTAATTTAGTTTTCTTGTGTGCCTCTTATGCCTTGAAAGAGGGCCTTGACCTTGTGGAAGAGTATCTCAGTGCAGTGAAACAGAGTAGGTCAGATCTCAAGGGTAAGGTTCCAAGACCTATATCTGGCAAAAGTGGCCAGGATAGAACTCCATCACCTTGAAGTAGCATGGCATGCTGTTTGCTGTTCTCTATCTCTTTATAAGTATCTATCTAGTTCTCGCTCCACCTGTATCTATCTCTATCTCTCGATCTTTCTCTGTCATCTCTTTTCCAGCATCTCTAGCATCATAATCTATCATCTCTCTCTGTTATCTCTGTGTCATCTCTATTACCTATCTCTACCATCTCTTTCATCACCTTTCTCTATATTGTCTCTCTCTCATCTCTTTCTCTTTCATCTACCTACCACCTCTTTCCCTATCATCACTGTCTTCTATATCTATCATCTCTCTCTATCCTCTCTTTCTCTATCATCTCTATCACCTCCTTCTCTATCATTTCTATTATATCTTTTTCTACCATCGCTTTCTATCTATCTCTCTCTCTTGTTCTCATTCATGGCAGGGCAGAGGGAGCAACCCTGGTAAGAGTATACCTTGGCAATGTTTTTCCCCCCACTGGAATCCCAAAGAAAACAATGGGTTTTTTTTAATTAATTTTTTTATTGAAAGAAAAAAAAAACAAATTCCCACCTCCTCCCAGCCTCCCATTTCCCTCCCCCTCATCCCACTCTTCTCCTCCTCCCCCCACTCCTCTCCCCATCCCTCTCCAGTCCAAAGAGGAGTCAGGGTTCCCTGCCCTGTGGAAAGTCCAAGGTCCTTGCCCCTCCATCCAGGTCTAGGAAGGTGAACATCCAAACAGCCTAGGCTCCCACAAAGCCAGAACATGAAGTAGGATCAAAACCCCGTGCCATTGTCTTTGGCTTCTCATCAGCCCTCATGGTCCGCCATTTTCAGAGTCCGGTTTTATCCCTTGCATTTTCAGTCACAGTCCAGCTGGCATTTTTTATCTAATATGGCCATCCATCAGAGCTCTGTTGCTGCTTTTGACAAAACCTCAATGTGATTTTTCTCAGCAAGTCTAGAGTGAGGGGATGAGGAATGCTTGGGACTCTGGCCCAAATACGGAAATGAAGGAGGCTCCAAAGGACTGTGGCAGGTAGAGTTCCATCCAGAACCTGTCATCCAAGGGTTCAGTAACAAAACTAAGTACCCAATACAGCCCACAGATACAGGTAATAACTAGAGATATGAGGATCAGGCCGGGTATCTTTGTGCTGTGATTCAAGTGAGTGTGTAACAGTGAGAAATGGAAGGCAGTGTTTTTTCTCAAGGTGAATCTGAGTAGAGACAGCTACAGTCAAGCCAATGTGAGCTGCAAAAGAGGCCCCTTCGACTGATTTCACTGTCAGAGCCTGCTTAGTAAAACTAGCGCAGTTGTAAAAACTTACATAACTTACATACAAGCAAGTCACTGCTCTTGAAGGTGTCTCTTTCTGTAGCTACCTCGCTCAGCAGTCCCAGAGAACACCCAGGGTCAGTTTTTAAAAGGTCCCCCTCCACCTTTGTGATGACTGTCCCTCCAGTGGAATATTTGGTAGAACAGAACCCAACCTTGTCATGTGGTGAGAATGAGATTTCCTTCACCTAAGGGAGCGTTAGCAGGAAAGTATGTATGTGGAAATTGCCAGGACTGATGTTGCCTCAGACTAGGGAAAAATTGGAGCAGGTCTGTCCCAAAGGGGCTCAATTTCCAGCATGAGAAGGGCTCCCTCAGATGGGCAGCCCACTAATATGTAATTAATATAGCCCATAAATATAGTAATGGAGCATGTGGAGGCCCTGACAAGGCTGTCTAGAGGGAAAAGGGGCAAGAGTCTTTTTCATTAGAATGAAGAGAAATTCTCAATAATGAAGAGAGAGTCCTGTGGAGATGCATTCCTTAAGTACAGGAAGGCTTCTTGTTGGGGAGTGAAAAGTATTTCCCAATGTATGATAGTGATTCCCTGGGAATCTACATGTCTTGGGTTTTTTTTTTGAAATTGCTCTGAAGAGACACAATGACCACAGCACCTCTTACAAAGAAAATATTTAATTGAGGTGGTGGCTTACAGTGTCAGAGGCTCAGTCCATTATCATCATGACAGGGAACATGGCAGCAACCAGACAGTTGTGGTGCTGACTACATGCTCACCAGAGGAAGCATAAAGTTGACAGACTGTCACACTGAGTGGATCTTGAGAGAAAGACCTCAAAGCCTTTCAAACCATGACATATTTCCTCCAACAAGATCACATCTACTCCAACAAGGCCACACCTCCTAATAGTGCCATTCCCTTTGGGGACCATTTTCTTTCAAACCACCAAATTCTACTCCCTGATCCTCAAAGGCTTATAGACATATAATGCAAAAATGAATTCAAGAAATTCCCATAGTCTATAACGATCTCAAACTTATTTCAATGTCTGAAGTCCAAAGTCTCTCCTGAGATACATGACAATATCTTTTTAAATTTCTTTATTTAAATAATATTTTAAAATTTATTTTACATACCAACCAGTTTCTCTCCTCTCATCCTCTCCCCTTTCCTATTTACCCTCCCTCCCATCCACTCCTCCCACCCCATTCAAAAATGGGCAGGCCTCCCATGGGCTTGCATAAAACATGACACTGTAGTTCCAAGTTCCTCCTCTTATGTTGAGGCAGAGTGAAGTAATCCAGCATAGGGAACAGGTTACCAAAAGTCAGCTAAGTGCATGGGAGAGGTCCTGGTCCCACTCTTAGAAGTCTTACTAAGAGACCAAGCTACACATTTGTCACACACATGAAGAGAGACTATGTCGGTCCCAGTCAGGCTCCCTAACTGTTGTTCCAGTATTTGTAAGCTCTTGCAAGCTCAGGTCCTCTGTCTCTGTGGGTTCCCCCATCATGAACACCCTGGGTCATATAACCCTCCTCCCTTTCTTCCGCAAGTCTCAGCACAGTACTCGACATGGCAATCTCTTAACTGTAATCAGCTGTAAAAATCAAAAATAAAAATCAGATCACATGCTTCTAACTTATAATGTTACAGGTTATGCATTACCACTCCAAAATGCAGGGAAGGAAGCATAGCAAGGAAATACTGGGCAAAAAAACAAGACCAAAAACCAGCCGTGCAAACTCTATACTCTGCATCTCCATGTATGAGGCCAAAATACCCTTCAGGTCTCCAATTTCATTCAGATGTGTTGACTGTAACACACTTCTTCTCTGGGGGGGGGTGGTGGTTCTACTCCTGGCTAGCAGCTCTCCTCAGCAGATATCCCATGCATCTAGCATCTCTAACATCTTTGGTTATCCAAGGCTTCATCTTCACAGCTTCATGCAGTGACCTCCCTACTAGGCCTCCATTCAGGGACATGCCTGGCCTCAGGTCTATAACTCCTTTCTGCTACTCTTAACTCTAAAGCTAGAACCACAAGGTTGAAGCTGCCAAGTTCTGTTGCTTGCTGGTACTGGAACATGGCCCCTTTGTTTAATTATGTGTTCACCAGCTTTATGTTTTCCTTCACTGCCTAAGCTTGACTGTCATTTAGACCAAACTAGCCTCAAACTCAGAGATCTACTTGATTTTATTCCTTTGAGTACCTTTTGGATTACTTCCTGCTGGCAGTGGAGTCTGATTGTATAAAGAACAAGTAAGACATTTCCTTGTAATTTCTTTGGCTTGTTGCCATGTGATGGAAAATTCATTTTTAAAAAACCTTTACTATTGATATGATGGGTTTTATTAAAATTCTGAGGCTTCCAGCAAATTTCTAATCAATAATTAATTGATTTCTTCATTCCCTTGTGCTAGAGGACATGGCAGACCTGTATGGGAACAGATTTGTGTTATATATAAGATGATTCTTATTTCTGATTATTTCTTGTAACTGAATAAATAAAAAAGCCAATCCTGTAATATCTGGTATAAATTTAGCAGTTTCAATGTTAAAAACAACTCTTTCTGCATATTGCAAATCAGTAACTATGCTGAGGGGTTTCATAAAATCCATTAATACCATGAGAACAACATATAATTTTGAATTTTAGACAGAATTGTAAGGATTTGGATCTAATTTAATTAAATTTTCTGATTTATAACCTACCTTTCCTGACTTATTTACATCAGTATAGGATGTTGGGATGCCAGATATTGGTGTTCCCTTTACAATGGGAGGAAGGATGTACATAGTTCTTTACATAAATTGAATTCTCTTGCTTTGGGATATTTGTTGTTAATCTCTCCCAAAAAGTTACTGCAAGCTCTGTGCCAAGGGTTGCAATAGTTTGGCTATTTCATCATTATTAAAAGGTACTACCATTTCTGATGGTTCTATTCCTGCTAATTGATGAAGTCTCAATTTTCCTTTTAGAATCAGCTCAGAGAATTTTCCATGTGTTTTTAATTTTTTACTCAGGTTATGTGGTCCAAAGATCCATTCTAAGAGAATATCTTTCCTCTGTATTAAAATTCCTATTACATGGTGCTTAGAGAGTAATATGACCAGAATGAGAATGTGGTTAAGCTTCAGATCCACATGATCCACATGTGCATCTTGTAATTTTTCTTCTATCAAAACAAATTCTCTCTCAGCTTCAGCTGACAGTTTTCTGGGACTATTTAAGTTCTTTTCACCTTCAAGGTTTTGAACAAATTACTCGGTTCATCAGAATTTACTGCAATAGTGGGCCATAGATGGAAAATGTCTCCTACCAATCCTTGAAAGTCGTTAGAGATCTGTAATTGATCCCTCCTAATTTGTAACTTTTGAATCGAATTTTTGTAAGCTATCTTATAGCCTAAAGAGTTAGTAGAATGTCCTCTTTGTATTTTCTTTTCAGGAGCAATTTGTAATCTCTAACAAGGCAAAATTTTCTTGACTTTTTCAACATTCTTTCTATAGTATCCACATTTCAATCAGATAATAAGATGTCACCCATGTGACATACATTGAGGAAATTGCTTACATATCATTTCCAACAGTTGTCATACCAAATATTGGCACAGGGTAGGGCTATTTAACATTACCTGTGGATGAATCTTCCATTGATACCTCTTAGCAGGCTAAGAATTTTTTAAGTAGGTACCATGAAAGCAAATTGTTCTCCGTCTTTTTCTTGTAAAGGTATAGTGAAGAAATAATCTTTTAAATCAATAATTATAAGAGGCTATCCTTTAGGCAACACAGAAGGCAAAGGAATTCTAGATTGTAGTCAGCCCATTGACTGAATCACCTTATTAATAGCTCTTAAATCTGTCACCATTCCCCAGTCTCATTATTTCTTTTTAATAACAAATGCAGGAGAATTCCAAGGGCTGGTTGATTCTACCATATGCTGACTATCTGTCTGCTTCTGTATCACCTGTTCCAAGGCCTGCTTCTCTGTTGTTATAGGCCATTGTGCAACTCATACACATTTGTGTATGTCTTTCAACAGTTTTAAGGTAGGATCTTTGGTGCCTTTGAAAAACCAGCAGCTGTTGGGTCCTGTTTTGTACAACCAGGATGGCCAGTGAATGTTCTTTGTAATACCTTCTAATACTTTTCTAGGAAACTTAAGTTAATTTATGTTTTGTTTCTGAGATTGGGGGAATGTTAATCTGAGCATTCCGTTGTTGTAACTAATCACATTTCCACAAATCTATTGCTATGTTAGCCACATATGCCTTTAATTTTCTTCTCTGTCCTCCTGTTCCTGTACATTTGACCCATCTCATGCTCTGTTTTACCTGAGATAAAGTTTCAGTCCCCAAAACCTGAACATTTACCTCCTGAGAAGGCTAAATGGATGCCAAGATTCTGGTGCAATTATTGTTAAATCTGCTCCTGTGTCTATCAGACCTTCAATGACAGCGTCATTTATTCATATTTTAAATTTTTGTCCTTGTTCATTTATAGAAGCTTGCCAAAATACTCACTTTATGATTTCTCCTGAATTTTTTGTTCTCTCTCCTATAGCTGTTCTACTATTCAGAGCAGTGTGGTTTCATACAATAGGCATTACATTCTTTAATTGTGCTGGAAAGTAGTTTCCTCCATGATGATAGGAAATGACTGAACCAAATTTGATGTGACAACCTGCAAGAGGCCCCTGAAGGAGTTCCTTGATGGCAGAGGTTTGCCTTGAATGTTTCTTGTTGATCTACATTCATTAGTTCAAGGCCGGCCTTTGCCACACCTCCTACATAATCCAGAAGAGTAGGGAGTTCTCAGTGGATTATGCTTAGAAAAAACATTGTTTCTAGGAACACCCTGCTTATAATCCCGTTTCAAGGTGTCTTTACTTGCCACAATTGAAACACTTGACATTTTGCTTTTTTTCCAAATCTCTGGAAATCAACTCTCCTATCCAAGCATCATCATGAAAAATTTGAGAAGGCAGCTGAATCCTTGGGGAGGTATTTGTTATATTTAAAGCTACAGTCAGTCAATAGACTGTGACTTGAAATATAATCTAAATAGTCTATATATCAATTAAAATGAAAGAGATCCATTACTGTGGAGATTACCTTAGACTACTGTCTAGTCCTCTGGGGTGGTTTACTTCTTTTTCTTATAGAGTTTTATGGTGTTATGTTAAATGTATGGGATTTTTCCAGGTTCTTTATGTAGGCATTTAGTACTATGGAATTTCCTCTTAGCACTGTTTTCTTCATGTGTCATAAATTTGGGTATGTTGTATGGCCATTTTCATTGAATTTTAGAAATTCTTTAATTTCTTTCTTGACCCATTGGTGAATCAGGTGATCATAGTTTAATTTCCGTGTTTTAGTGGTCCTCTGAAATTAGTGTTGCTGATGAATTCTAATTTTAAGCCATAGTTGATGTGGGAGTGTCATATATCAATCTGTTGATTTCATTGGTTAAAATAAAGAAACTGCTTGGCTGGTTCTGATAGGTTAGAACATAGGTGGGAGGAGTAAACAGAAGAAAATGCTGGGCAGAAGAGGAAGTGAAGTCAGAAAGCTTGAAGCTCTGCTCGGAGCCAGACACTTCAGACAGAGACGCCAGGCTCCTGTCTAGCGGGCAGACTGGATAGCTCAGCTCTCTGAGGCACACTCGTGATGAAGCTCCGACCCAAGATGGACGTAGGCTAGAATCTCCCCGGTAAGCGCACCTTGGGGTGCTAACACAGAATATTAGAAATGGGTTAGACCAAGTGCGAGAGTTAGCCCGTAATAGGCTAGAGCTAGTGGGCCAAGCAGTGTTTAAATGAATACAGTTTGTGTGTTGTTATTTCGGGCATAAGCTAGCCAGGCAGCAGGGGTGTTGGGGACGCAACCCCGACGGCCCAATTTCAACACACAGTGATCTGGTAAGATGTATGGGGTTATTCCACTTTTTTTTTTTATCTGTTGAGGTTTTCTTTGCAACAGAGTATGTGGTCAATTTTAGAGAAGGTTTCATGAGGTGCTGAGAAGAAGGCATATGCTTTTATGTTTGGATGGAATGATCTACAGATGTCTGATAAATCCATTTGATCATAACATCTGTTAGTTTCTTTATTTCTCTGTTAGTTTTCTGCCTGGTTGGCCTGTCCAATGATGAGAGTGGGGTACTGAAGTCTCCCACTGTTAGTATGTGGGGTTTAATGTATGATTTCAGCTTTAGTAGTTTTTTTTTTTTTTCAAATAAGGCTGCCCTTGTATTTGGGGCATAGATGTTCAATATTGAGATTTCCTCTTGATGGATTTTTCCTCTGCCAAATATGTAATGTCCTTCTTTGTGTCTTTTGATTGATTTTAGTTCAAAGTCTATGTTGTTAGATATTAGTATAGCTTACCAACTTGTTTCTTGGGTAGATTTAATTGAAAAATTTTTCCCAACCATTTACTCTGAGGGGATGTCTGGCTTTGAGGTTGAGGTATGTTTCATGTATTCTTCAGAAGGATGAATTCTGTTTTTGTATCCAATCTGTTAGCCTGTGTCTCTTTATAGGCTAGTGGAGTCCATTTACATTAAGGGATATTAATGACCAGTGATTGCTAGTTCCTGTTATTTTAGTTTTAAATTGGAGGGGTTATTCATTTATTTATTTGTTTGTTTGTTTGTTTTTTGAGACAGAGTTTCTCTGTAGCTTTGGAGCCTGTCCTGGAACTAGGTCTCGTAGACCAGGCTGGCCTCAAACTCACAGGGATCTGCCTGCCTCTGCCTCCCGAGTGCTGGGATAAAAGGCATGCACCACCATCACCTGGCTTGGTGATGTTATTGTGTGTGTTTTTTTTTCTTCTTTGGGATTTGCTGCTGTGAGATCTATTGCTTGTGTTTTTGTGGATGTAGCTGATTCCTTGGGTTGGATTTTTTCTCCTAGTACTTTGTGTAGGGCTGGGTTTGTGGCTAAGTATTGATTAAATCTGGTTCTGTCTTAGAATATTTGCTTTCTCTGTCTATGGTGATTGAAAGTTTTGCTGGGTATATTAGTCTGGTATGTCATCCATGGTCTCTTAATGTCTGCATAATGCAAGTCTTGCTGTTGTAGAGCCAATAGTTTTTGCTGGTGCCATGTTGCTCTTTGAGATATTGAGTATGCTCTTACCTTGTTGTCTACCTATCTTTTCCTCTGATTGGTATAGTTAGCACTATGTCTCTGGTGATTTCTCTTCCAGGTGTCTGTAGAGCCAAGGCTCAGATGGTTGCTCCTCATAGTGGAGTCAGGGCCATGATTTCAGTCACCTCAGAGGTGTCTTGACATTTCCAGAAGTCACTTGGCATTCCTGTAGGTCACTCAGCACTCCTGGAGGTCTCTCTGAAATCCAGGAGGTCATTCAGGCCTGCTTCCATGGATGCTGCTCACTTGGGCCTGCTCTCAAGGAGGTTGTTGGGTTGGGCCTGTTCTCATGGAGGTCACTGGCTTTGGTCTGCTCCCATAGAAGTTGCTGGTCCCACAGAATTCGCTGGCTCAGATCTCTTGCTCATACCTGTTCCCACAGATGTTGTTGGCTTGGGCCTGCTCTGGTGAAAGTCACAGATTTGGTCCCAGTCCTATGGAGGTCTCTGGCTTGAGTTGGATCCCACACAGTTCACTGGCTCAGGCTCTGGCCAGGTTATGCAGAGGCTGCTGGCTTAGGCCTGGTCCCAGAGAGGTCAGGCCTCTCCTGGCTCAGGCCTGCTCCTGCAGAGATTGCTAGATGGGACCCAGTCCTGTGGAGGCCACTGGCTGAGGCCTGGGAGGTTGCTCACTTGTATCTGCTCCTGTAGAGGTTGCTGGCTCAGGCCTGCTCTGGTAGAGGTCATTGGCTCCTAAAGCCAACAAATTCTTAAGACATTCAGGAAATCTGGGACACCATCAAAAGACAAAACCAAAGAATAATAGGGATATAAGGAAAAATTCCAGTTCAAAGACACAGAAAATATATTCAACAAAGTCATGGAAAAAAATTTTCCCAGCCTTAAGAAGAACATGCTCATCAAAATACAAGAAGCTTACAGAAAACCAAACAGACAAAAGTCCCCTTGCCACATCATAATCAAAACACTAAACATATAGCATAAAGAAAGAATATTAAGGAAAGGAAATATTAAGCAAAGAAAAAGGTCACATACCATATAAAAGCAGACCTATCAGACTTACCCTGGACTTCTTACTGGAGACTAGCAAAGCCAGAAGATCCTAAACAGACATTTTGCAGAAACCACAGATTTAAGTCCAGACTATTTTACCCGGAAAAGATTTCAAGAACCATAGAAGGATAAAACAAGGTATTTCATGACAAAACCAAATTGAAACAATACCTATCTATAAATCCAGTCCTACTTCTAGTACTAGAAGGAAAATTCCAACCCAAGGAAGTTAGCTACACTCATGAAAACACAGACAATAGATAAGCTCACACCAGCAAATCCCAAAGATGGGAAATATACAACACAGTACCACCACCCCCAATAAACCCCCAAAATAACAGGAATTAACAGTCACTGGTCATTAATATCCCTTAGTATCAATGGATTCAATTTGCCTATAAATGACACAGTCTAACAGAATAGATACAAAAACAGGACCCATACTTCTGCTGCTTGCAAGAAACACTTACCTCAATTTCAAAGACAGACATTACCTCAGAGTAAAGGGTTTGGAAAAGATTTTTCTAATCAAAGGGAACTCGGAAATAAGCTGGTAGGTGTAACTATCCCAATACTAACAAAATAGGGCTTCAAACTAAAATCCAAAAGAGATAGAGAAGGACATGTTATATTCACCACAGGAAAAGCCTGTTGCGGGAGGTCTTTCCGCCCCTCCAACCAATAGCTGCTGAGATACCAGCCCATTGGGGCATGGTTTCTCTCCCTTCAAAAGCCTTCTATTTCCTTCCGCTGGTCCTCTTGACTTCCTGTTCGGCTGGCGATTAGACTCGCTTCCTGATTGCGCAAAGGGCTGTTGTCTGGGATCGTGATCTGTAAGTTTTTCCTCTTTAAATAAATACTACCCTATTAATAATAATTCCAAACTGGTGTGGCATTGTTCGTGGCTTACGCCTTCACCTGGCACCCGAACGTTTGGCTTTTAGGACCCCTAGGCTGCCAGCCGCGAGTTCGGCTTGGTGTGAGTCTTCCCTTCCTCAGCCATGTGGCTTGTGCCTTGCGGCAGTCGTGTGGCTTGTGCCTTGCAGCAGCCTTGTAGCTTGTGCCTTGTGCCTGGAGCCAGCAGTTTAATTTAAATTATCACACACTGGCTTTTTTTGCTGCAGTTCTTTATATTTTTTTAGACACCTCAGATTGACTTCAAGTCCCCACGCACCCTATCCTCTGCCTCCCCACGTGGATATAAACTCCACAGGCCCGCGTGGTTTACTCTTTTCTGAGTCGCTTTTAAATCTCCCTGGCAAGTACAGCTCTTAAGTGGTGCGAACCAGATCACGTGGTTGCCGGTTGCGGAAGCTGCAACCCCTCAGGGTGACTCTGTCACGTGGAGGCATACACAGCTTCTGGGTTATTCTTCTCTACCCCTGGATTCTGGGTTTATGGTTCCGTGTACGCCGTTTTTTGTTTAGTTTGTGACTTAGGCCCCAGTGCCGAGTCAGAGATACACTTGGCCTTCAGGCCCATAACATCCAGAGAGGCAGATCTCTGAGGCCGACCAGGTGGTGGTGGCATACGCCTTTAATCCCAGCACTTGGGAGGCAGAGGCAGGCGGATCTCGGTAAGTTCAAGGCCAGCCAGGCGGTGGTGGTGCACGCCTTTAATCCCAGCACTCAGGAAGCAGAGACAGGCGGATTTCGGTGAGTTAGAGGCTAGCAGGATAATAGGTAATATGGCAGTTTTTGTTTCCAGCATGAATTTCACTGTTTGGGCTACCAATGCAATGGGTCTAATCATGCAAAATTTATATGACTATGAGGATAACTTAATTTACTGGTTACTATGTTTTAGTATTCTTTTGAATATTCTATCATTTAGGAAGATTATGGTACTCTCAAGAACCATACTATCTTTACTAGAAACTCATGCAGGTCAGGAGACTCAGGATTCAAAAGAGGCAATAATAAAGACAATAATGAAAAGACTTGAAATGCTTGAAGAAATGATTGGAACTGGTGAACAGAGTAATAAGGCACAAGGACAGGATACAGCTATTAGAACTGGCTTACCCAGGGTTTTAGCGGCATACCCTATACTTAATTCTGACAAAGCGTCAACTTCTAAAGGCTCAAAGGGAGTCAGAGAAGCTAGATGGATGCCAATAGCAATGAATGATCTGAAAGAAATTAAAAAAGCTGTTGTTAATTTTGGGCTGCAATCCGCATATGTAAAGGAAATGATCAGGACTTGGGCTTCTAATACTAGAGCTACCCCCTATGATTTCCATCAGTTAGTGTCTGCAGTTTTAGATAAGGGACCTTCCTTGATGTTTGGAATTTATTTCAGAGAAGAATCCAAACATATGGAACAGCAAGGAAGAGCAAAAGGTGTTGAGGTTTCCCAAGATCAAATTCTTGGTGCAGGAGAATATGCTGATCCACAGGTCCAAGCTCTTTATGACGATGAAGTACTGTGTCTATGTCACCAAGCAGCTTTAAATGCTTGGAATAGGATACAAGATCCAGCAAAAAGGGTTGAATCATATACCAGAATTAGGCAGGGACAGAGAGAACCCTTTATTGACTTTTTGCAAAGATTAATTAAGGCTCTGGACATAGGGGTAACAGACCCAGAATCTAGACGAATACTTCTTGAATCTCTAGCTTTTGAGAATGCAAACATAGAATGCAAAAAGATAATTGGGCCTTTAAAGTCTAGATCAGCACCTATGGATGAATGGATTCAGCATACGATGAATGTTGAGACGTTTAACTATAATGATGAATCTTGGGTAAAAGAAGCGATTTCCACAGCAATGAGGAGACATCAAACTGCCAGGTGTTTTAATTGTGGTAAATTAGGACATCTGAAAAGGGACTGCAGGCACAGAATTTCTAGGAATAATATCTCCTCTGGGAATGACAAAAATAGGAGACCTAGGCCTTCAGGTATATGTAGGAGATGAGGTAAAGGCCATCATTGGTCCAACGAATGCAGATCAACAACAGACAAACAAGGCAACCCGATCCCATCGGGAAACTCCTTGAGGGGCCTCTCGCAGGCCCCGAAGCCAACAGTGGCCCAGTCATTCCCAGTCACAGTGGAGAACGTGCCTCACCAAGAAAATTAAAAGCTCCAATTTCTGGTGTAAAAAGTAATACTGTTCTAAATGATGAATTATGTGTGGAGGATGAGTCAAAAAACCCAGTAGGACAGAGTAAACGTATATTTTGGCAGACTTCTATTAATGACCAAAGACCAAAGCTAAAAGTCTGTATAAATGGCATTTTTATTGAAGGCTTATTAGACACAGGTGCGGATGTAAGTATCATTACCCCAGAATCTTGGCATCCGAATTGGCCTCTTCAAGAGGTAGATGTTCAATTTCTGGGAATTGGAACCCTATCTCGTGTAAAACAAAGCACAAGATGGGTTGAATGCATAGGGCCTGAAGGGCAAATAGGAAGACTAAGGCCATATATAGCCAATATTGCAATAAATTTATGGGGCCGTGACCTGTTACAGCAATGGAATACCCAGATTAACATTCCTGCAGTTCCAGGAACTCATAATTCTGGGAAAGATATGATGAGGTATTATGGAAAAAGGTCACCAGCCATTCAGGCTGTACAAGAACATATAGAAAATACCAAACCTTTAAAGGTACCAACAGCCCTACCTTTAAAATGGCTAACTGAGAAGCCAATATGGATCAAACAGTGGCCTCTAGCTGAAGATAAATTACAGGCATTGGAACAGCTGGTGCAAGAGCAATTAGATGCTCACCATATTGAAGAATCAACCAGCCTTTAGAATTCTCCTGTGTTTGTTGTAAAAAAGAAATCTGGTAAATGGAGAATGGTGACAGATCTAAGAGCTGTCAACAAAGTAATTCAACCTATGGGCCCACTACAATCTGGAATTCCTTTGCCTTCTCTATTACCAAAGGGATGGCCTCTTATAGTTATTGATTTGAAAGATTGTTTTTTCACTATACCGTTACAAAAAAAGGGTAGAGAAAAATTTGCCTTCACGGTGCCTACTTATAATAATTCTCAGCCTAATAGGAGATATCAATGGACTGTCCTCCCACAGGGTATGCTCAATAGTCCTACATTGTGCCAATATTTTGTAAGTAAGCCATTGGAAATAATTCGTAAACAATTTCCCAAGTCCATAATTTATCATTACATGGATGACATCTTATTATCTGATTCAAAAAAAGATACTTTAGAAAGGATGTTTGAAGAAGTAAAGAAAGTCTTGCCTAGTTGGGGATTACAAATTGCCCCTGAAAAGATTCAAAGAGGAAATTCTATTAATTACCTAGGTTACAGAATAGGGTTAGAGAAAATTAAAACGCAAAAGGCACAAATTACGAGAGACCGGTTAAAGACTCTTAATGACTTCCAAAGATTGTTGGGAGACATTTCCAGTCTATGACCAGCTGTTGGGATAACACCTGATCTAATAGTTCATTTAAACAAAACCTTAGATGGTGATAAGGATTTGAATAGTCCAAGAAAACTGACAGCTGAAGCAGAAAAGGAACTGACAATGATTGAGGAAAAATTACAGGAAGCACATGTGGATAGGGTGAACGCAAATCTTAGCTGCATCCTAGTCATATTGCCTTCCAGAATCTCTCCTACAGGGATTCTAATGCAGAGGGAAGATATTATTCTAGAGTGGATATTTATACCTAATAAATCGAGTAGAAAATTAAAAACTTATGTGGAAAAAGTCTCTGAATTAATTATAAAAGGTAAGCTGAGACTTCGTCAACTAGCAGGTATAGACCCAGCAGAAATTATAGTGCCTTTTACTACTGAAGAAATAAAAAAGTTATGGGAAGACAATGAACCGTGGCAAAGAGCTTGTGCTAATTTTTTGGGAGAAATTAATAGCAACTATCCCAAAAGTGGTAGACTTAACCTCATAAAGAGAACTTCTTGGATTCTTCCTAAAATTGTACGTGATGCTCCAATAACTGGAGCCCGTACGTTCTATACTGATGCAAATAAATCAGGGAAAGCAGGTTACAAGTCAGATGAATCGAGTAAGGTGGAACAAAGCCCTTATAATTCTGTCCAGAAGGCAGAATTATATGCCATTCTTATGGTGCTAAGGGATTTTAAAGAACCTCTTAATATAGTTACAGATTCACAATATGCAGAAAGAGTTATCTTGCATATTGAAACTGCTGAATTTATACCAGATGACACAGAGTTGACTTCATTGTTTATCCAGGTACAAGACATAATCAGGAACAGGCTTTGTCCGATGTACATAACACACATCCGGTCCCATACAGGTCTGCCTGATCCTCTAGCACAAGGCAACGCTGAGATTGATCAATTACTGATTGGAAGCGTGTTGCAGGCCTGGGAATTTCATAAAAAGCATCATGTCAATAGTAAAGGCCTAAAGAAAGAATTTTCCATTACTTGGCAACAAGCTAAGGACATTTTAAAGAGATGTCCTACTTGTTCTTTCTATAATCAAACACCGTTGCCTGCAGGGAGTAACCCAAAGGGTACTAAGAGAAATGAAATCTGGCAGATGGATGTGTTCCACTTTATGGAGTTTGGTAAATTAAAATATGTACACCACACCATAGACACGTATTCAGGTTTTCAATGGGCTACTGCCCTGAGCTCAGAAAAGGCAGATTCAGTAATCACACATTTATTGGAAGTTATGGCCATCATGGGTATACCTGCACAAATAAAGACAGATAATGGTCCAGCATATGTATCTAAGAAAATGAAACGCTTTTTTGATTATTATAATATAAAACACATTACAGGTATACCAAATAATCCTACAGGTCAGGCAGTTATAGAAAGATCAAATCGTACTATAAAGGATATGCTGAACAAACAGAAAGGGACCGAAAATACCCCCAGAAATAGATTACATAATGCTTTATTAACCTTGAATTTTTTTAACGCTAATGAGAAAGGAACGACAGCAGCAGAAAGACATTGGATAATGGAAAAGTCTGCTGTACTAAATCAACCGATTTATTTCAAAGATGTGCTGACCTCTCAATGGAAGCCAGGAGATGTGCTACGTTGGGGAAGGGGTTTTGCTCTTGTTTCCACAGGAGAAGAAAAATTGTGGATACCATCAAAATTAATAAAGTTTCGATATGAAGAGGAGAAACCTCTTGGAAAGGAGAAATGACAACTCATCCACAATGATATTCATACAGGTGGTAAGAAAAACATATAGAATGGGGGCAGGGTTCTGTTCTTATCTCCACAGGAAAACACTCACCTTTGAAAAATTCAAGGGACCCTGGATATTTCGATACTGACAGATGGAAAAATACCTGCCCAATAGGAAATATCAAGAAAACAGAATGGGTTGTGTAAGTAAAACATATTAAACCATATTTCTAAATTTATAGAGCTGGTTTTGAAGTTGGACTCTGACTCAGTCCCTCTCCAAATCCAAGCCTGTTAGTAAGAGAAAAACCCAGAGTTTCTGGAGTTTCTGTCTCATGTCAAAAGCCGTGATATGGGACAGAAAGAAATATGAGTTTAGAAAACATCTTTGCTTTTCTTCATACCTATCATACCTTCCATTGAATATATCTATCATGCCTTTTACTGAATATATATATATATATATATATATATATATATATATATGTCTATATAATTAATGTTTAAGTTTTTTACAATAAACAATGAGTCTTTTCTGAAGTGACATTTGAAGTTTCCAGGAAGAAGATGGGGCCCCACAACAACAACTCTACCTGGTTGATATGACGTCATGATACTGATAGCGCTACTACAAGACCTGTTTTGGGTACCAGCTGCACAAGAAGATCCCAACTTGGTTAGCTGAAATGGTGCACATCTTGTACAATATTCTGGCCAGACCTCCACAAAATACTCAGAGACTATTTGCAATTTTAAAAGACATTGATCTTGAAATTTAACCATCATTTTGCTTTCACAGGATCCCCCAGAAAGAACTTCGCCCCTATGACAGCTGGAAGTAATTCTAGAGGACGACGTCCCCTCTCCCAGTAAAGTTTGCCCCTGGGTTTAGGGACATCATTTAGGGGTTGGGAAGTTAGGGGAGGAATTTTATAAGCTCAGGGATCAAATTGAAAAAAAAAAAAGAGGGATGGTGGGATAATAGATTTGTAATTGTGAGTTACAATTTTTAGACAAATATATTGGTTTTGATTCTTGTATATTGATACAAAGTTAAATTATATTGACTATTGTATGCATGCATGTTTCTACCTCTGTTTAAAATATTTTTTATGTATTGACATATATTGTATCGATATATATGTATTGTATATATTTACCATATTGCAGTGTACATTTCTACCTTTGATTAAGATACTTATATATTGTTTGTGTATTGATATATATTTACCATATTGCAATGTATATTTGTACATTGTTTATATTTGGAGGTCATTATCCTCATTTGTTACACAGATGTTTATTGTCTTAGTCTTTAAGTTAGATAGATATTGAGAATTATATAGATTAATAGTCATCTAAGTTTGCCATTTATAATTAGACTAATCAGGTTATTTAGATATATAGAGATTATACTCAGTATAGATAGATGATCTTCAACCTCTTCAAAGAGCTGTAGAAAATGGCCTTTAATCTAACTCAGAGTTTTGTGGTAGTGAGACACAATTGCTCCTGGCAACACCGCTCTATTCCCGAGAGAATGTTGAGCACCAAAGACACTCCACCTGGAGCCTTTCTTTTTGGCAGAACTGGCCTTGGGGCAAAGAAATGCCCATACCTCAACCACTGACGGAGATACAGAGCGTGCATCAATGGATAAAACAGGACTGTCATATCCTGCCAAGACAGGGTAAGATAGTTTTGAAAAGTTGCTTGCCTTTGAAAATGGTATGTCAGTTATGTTAGGCCTTAGCCAAAGATGGTTGCTTCAACGCTGCTAACGTGACATAGGGTGATTGCCCAGGTAGCTAGTTGTCCCTGTGATTTGTTGCATGTTTTGGAAGTTGTTTTACTGAACTTCCTAAATACCCAGGTAACATTATTTCCCTTCTCAGATCTTCGATGGGGTTGAAGACTATATAAATATAGTTACTTTTCTCTCATGACTTGGCCAAGTTATTTATTATACAAGTCCTAAGCTAGTTAGAATAGGATATTTATACTTATTGTATATAATTTCGTAGTAGGTTTAGAACTCTCTTATTTAAACAAAAGGGGGAGGTGTTGCGGGAGGTCTTTCCGCCCCTTCAACCAATAGCTGCTGAGATACCAGCCCATTGGGGCGTGGTTTCTCTCCCTTCAAAAGGCTTCTATTTCCTTACGCTGGTCCTCTTGACTTCCTGTTCGGCTGGCGATTAGAATCGCTTCCTGATTGCGCAAAGGGCTGTTGTCTGGGATCGTGATCTGTAAGTTTTTCCTCTTTAAATAAATACTACCCTATTAATAATAATTCCAAACTGGTGTGGCATTGTTCGTGGCTTACGCCTTTAAAATCCCATCAAGATGAAGTCTCAATTCTGAACATTTATGTCCCAAATACAAGGACATCTACATTAGTAAATGAAACATTAGTAAAGCTTAAATCATACATGAAACCCCACACATTAATAGTGGGAGAATTTGACACCCCACCCTCACCACACACACACACACACACACACACACACACACACAAAACTTAGAATAACCCCATGTATCTTATCGAATCACCATAGCCTAAAACTAGATTTCAACAGCGACACTAATTTCAAAAAGTCCACAGAAACATGGAAATTAAGAAATGCTCACTGGAATCAACAATAGGTCAAGAAAGAAATAAAGAAATCAAAGATTTCCTAAAATTCAACGAAAATGACAACATACCTAAATTTATGGAACACAATGAAAGCAGTGCAAAGAGAAAATTTTATATCCTAAGTGCCTACATAAAGAACATGGAGAAATTTCACACTAGTGACTTAATAGCACACTTGAAAACTCTAGAACAAAAACAAGGATACTCATTAAGAAAAAGTTGCTGTGCCAGAGGAGCAGTGAGTTGTAATGGAAGTTCCAGGAGTCAGCCCCCAGAAGGGAACACTCTGATGGGCCAATTTCATTCAGGCAAGGCCACAGGACTGCAGACCCTGGGCTGTCTTTTGATTCTGCAGGGCCTTTACATATTTGCTACAGCTCTCCTTCTCTTGTATCTAACATGGTGTGAGTAGATGTGGGGAGATCTCTACTGTCTGTAATATAAGGGGTTTATCTCTTGGAAACATGCCATTCTACTAGGCACTTTTACCTGTGGATTGTGAAAAAGATGACTCATCTCTAAGCTATACTATCTAATTTGATAATAATAATGATAGCTTATACAGAGTTTTAATAAATAATAATAAGTACAAGGCTATGTTTCACAGCCAGGGTCTGTGAGTCCCACCTAAGGAGCTGCATGGATTGTAGCTCAAAAAATAACTAGCAATTGATTCCCAATAGCCTAACTAGTTAAAATTCTATTAATATTAAAGTTAGGAGATGTGTTCACAGGTTTCAGAGTGCATCACAGCTGAAACAAAGCCTTTAGTAAGTTAGACTAAGCTATTTTTGTTAAAATAACTTTGAGGTGAAAATCCCTAGAAGAGAATCTAAAGTCTTAGAAAGGCACATAGTAGAATGCAGAACTCCTTAAGGTCAGGGAATGTAGGGGCTGAGAAATACTGGCCCATATCCCACATTGTCTCGTGCTCAGAAAATCTGAGCAACTTACAGACACAATTTGCACCTTCCACACAGGAGGTGTTCACCTGGCTCTTTTGAAGTAAAACAAACTCGGCAACATCCTGAGGTTTCAGGATAAACTAATGTGATTCTGCTTCTTTCGCTGTAATTATGAGGTCACTTGGGGAAGAGGTATTTTCAGCCTACATGACCGAATGGATATAAGTCAACCATGACTTGAGTCATTCCTGCTACCTAGGCAAAAGAATGTTAATGAAGCCTTTTGTTACCTGCTCCCCCAGTTTATGCTGATAGAAAAGCTGTTGGAAAAGTAAATGCCAGTGATTTGGGGATCTGAATAATCCTTGAAGCTCCATCCCACTACTGTTGTGTGAATTGTGTCTTTATTTTTCCATGCCTCTATGCTGCCAAAAAATGTTCTTTTGTTGAGGCAGGTCCCCAACAAGGGAACAAGAACAAATAGTCTATGCTGGCCCATAACTTTAATCTCAGTACTCTGGAGTCAGAGGCACATGAATCCCTGTGAGTTCGAGGCCAGCCTAGTTTAAAAGAGCTAATTCTAGGACAGTTAGGACTATTACACAGGGAAGCCCTGTCTCAAAAAACCAAAAAACCAAAAAAAGAAAAAAGAACAAAGCAGCCCAATTATTATTCGCTGATGTACACTCCTTGCTTGATTTCATTGATGACCAAAGTGATGATTAATTTCTTATACATATTTCTGCCCTCAATATATTATAAAACACTATTAATCAAAGCATTGAACACAGAGAATAAAGAAATAATATTAAGAGCTGCAGAGGAAAAAGGCCAAGTAGGATATAAAGGCAGACCTATCAGTATTATACCTGATTCTCAATGGAAACAATGAAAGCAAGAAGATCTTCATCGAGCATTATGTAGACATTAAGAGACCACGGATATCATACCAGACCAATATACCCAGCAAAACTTTCAATCACCATAGACAGACAAAGCAAATATTCTATGACAGAATTTAATCAATACTTAGCCACAACTCTGTGAGTTCAAAGCCAGCCTGGTTGGTCTACAAGAGCTAGTTCCAAGACAGGCACCAAAGCTACAGTGAAACCCTGTCTTGAAAAAAAAAAAACAGAAGAAGAAGAAGAAGAAGGAGGAGGAGGAGGAGGAGGAGGAGGAGGAGGAGGAGGAGGAGGAGGAGGAGGAGAAGGAGAAGGAGAAGGAGAAGGAGAAGGAGAAGAAGAAGAAGAAGAAGAAGAAGAAGAAGAAGAAGAAGAAGAAGAAGAAGAAGAAGAAGAAGAAGAAGAAGAAGAAGAAGAAGAAGAAGAAGAAAACTATATTGGAAATCCCGCCACTAAATAAATACAGGAGTAATGAAAAGACACAGAAACAAAATGTTGGCCAGACACTGAACTCAGGGCAGAACAAGGCCCATATCCCTCAGAACCCAGGAGGAACCTCTAACTGGCAAATGTGTGCAGGAGCCTCAGCTCAAATCCTGACTCTGGCATTAAGAGTAACCAATATGTGTCCATGATTCCCATGGTTGGTAAGGTTCTTAAGAACCATGACTTCCCTAGGCGTCATGGTCAAGGTTACCTGACTCTCTCCTCCTAACCCCCACCCAGGATGCTCCTGACAGAAAAGTGCATGGGATAGAGAAAAATGTGAGCCTTTGGTTCAAGACAAACAACACCTACCTACCTAGGGCCTAAGACTAGGGATAGAAAGGGACTCTGAGTTAAACATACACATGAACGCACACACGTACACACACAAACACACAATCCATCTCTAAAAATATCATTCATACCACAATTCTACTTGAAGTATGCCCTTTTGAATTCCTGGGGAATTACCATTTTCTCTAGGGATGTAGTTTTTACTGCCCAAACAGAAGCCTACCTTTTCTTAAGAACTGAACTTACAGTGGACATCCCATTACTGTTGCAAAGGTCTGAATGGTGTGAAGGAAGAAAGATCATTAAAAGAGTCTATCAGCAAAGGTTCATGAATCACATTGAGAACCACTGTTCTATGTCCTTCCATCCTTGGCAGGGGACACACTAAGAATGTGCAGACTAATATATAAAAGCACATTGCAGCTTACTCCTAAGTCTAGGACAATATAGACTAATTTCTACTAAAGGGAAAGGTTTTTCTTGACCCATAATTCCTCTGGTTGTACAGATTAGCTTCCACTTACAACAGTCATCACATTGTGGGGAAGCCAATTTTGAACTTGACCCTGGGTGTTCTCTGGGCCTCCTCAGAACAGAGGATAATCCTGTGAGTATGGTGACCTGCATACAAGTCCATTTTTCAACTGGTGTGATTAGCCAATGAGGCCTTGGTAGTGAAACTAGTCCATGGGTACCAGTCTTATCTCACATCTACTTTCCTTGCTGGACTGTGCTTGTCACTACTCTGATGCTAAGTAAGATAGGACACTATCTTAGTTAAAGTTATCATTACTGTGAGGAAACACCAAGGCCAAAAGCCAACTAGGGAGGGAAGTTTTATTGTGGCTTCCATTTCCACATCACTGTTCATCTTTAGAAGAAACCAAGACAGGAACACAACCCACAGGAGCCTGGAGGCAGGAGCTGAAGCAGAGGCTGTGGGGAAGTACTGCTTACTCGTGTGCTTCCCTTGATTGCTCAACCTGCAGTCCTATAGAACCCAAGACCACCAGCCTAGGAATGCCTTACCCACACATTGGCAGGGCAATCTCCCACCAATCACTAGTTAAGAAACTACCCTACAGACTTGCCTACAGCCAGATTTTCTGGAGCCATTGTCTTTTTTTTTTTTAATTTTTTGAGACTGGGCTTCTCTGTACCTTTGGAGCATGTTGTGGAACTTGCTCTTATAGACTGGATGGCCCTGAACTCACAGAGATCCACCTACCTCTACCCGCAGAGTGCTGGGATTAAAGGTGAGCACCACCACTGACCAGGATATGGAGGAATATGCTTAATTGAGGTTCCCTGCTCACAGATGACTTTAGTGTCTCTCAAGTTGACATAAAGCTCCCTAGTTCAGACAACATCTTTAGCCTGCATCTGACTATTACCATTTGACTTGGCTGACAAAAAGAAGATTTCTCCACACCTTCACACCCTCACATTCCATAGGTCTACCCCCTCACTCCTTACTCCACCCCAAAGCCCACCCTCACACTCCCATCCTTCAGTCAGTCCACATACACTTGGTTTGTGCTAGGACCTGATTCTCATACTGAAGCCTTTGTTTGCATATACAAGACCCCAAATGCTACCTGCAGCGCTCCTGAAATGACAGCAAAATTACAAAGGGAAGATAAACCTAGAAATCTAAACAGACAGAGAGGGAAGCAAGGAGAAACAATGAAGCAACACACAACAGAATGAGGATGTAAGAATGGAAAAGGAAAGGGGACAAGGAAAAATGGAGGCAGGAAGAAGAAAAGAATGGAAGATATGACGGCTCTGACATACCTGAGACTTTTTGGTAGAATTTCTGAGGATCCACCTCCCAATTCTATGTACAGAGACCAGAAACCCTAAGGCAATGTCTGATTCCAGGAAAGAAGCACTAGTTACAGGGGAGGGTATAAGAAATTAATCATGAAGCCAGAACCCCTGCTGTGCCTGCAGGTTTTTTGGCTGTCTCTGTTTCATGATAGTAGGAGAATTTGAAGTATTCAAAGGCTGTTGTCCACATGTCTGCTCTTAGCATGCTGACTCCCAGGAATAAAGCTCCTCTCCACCCCGACAAACATGGCTGCCACAGAAAATCTAAGCCTGCACTTCCTGCTTAGCTCTGACTATTGCTCTACAGCACAACAAACCTCAGGAGATAGCTTGAGAGAGCCACACAGATGACCTGGACCCTGGATTTTCCTACTGCTGGGATGTTGGCTAGAGGCTCCTTCACCTCAATCTGGAAAACAGGGTCACCATGCCCCATCATTCCTTCATCCCAAGACTTGAGGAGAAACCACACTCTGAGGTGTTGGCAGGAACAGGAAAGCAATTCCGCTTGATGGCAGTGTTGCATAAATACTGCTTTGGTGTACTTCCTCCAGCTTTTCTCCCTCTGCATTTTTCTGAAAGAAAAAAAAAGGCCAATTATTTTCCATCTCAGTATGAGGTAGTTTAATTCAATTTTGGACATTTCTGCCCAGGTTCGTCTTGGAGTCTTTTGGTAAGGATCCCGTGCTCTGACAGAAAGAGGGAGAAGGGGTGGGGGGGGGACGACATTGTCACAGAACAGGGTCCTCACTTCATAATAGTCAGTCACTTCATCACAGGGTATGTCACACCCTGAAGGAATAAACACCATATAGAAAAATGAAATTGGAAAACCCACCACTAGATTCTGGAGTCAGGAGAAGCCACAGAAACAAAACTTTGGCTGGACACTCAACTCAGTCCAGAACATGGCCCGTATCTCTCAGAGCCAATGAGGAAACGCTAACTGGCACATGTGTGCAGAAGCCTTAGCTATTATACTGACTCTGGGGGTTAAGGGTAACCAATACGTGTCCAGGCCTGACATAGTTGTGCAGGTTCTAGAAAACCATGACTCACGTAGTCTTCACGTTCAAGGTTAGCTGACCCACTCCTCCTAACAGGCACACAGGATGCTCGTGACAGGGAAAGTGCATGGGACAGAGAAAAATGTGAGCCTTTGGCACAAGACACACAACACCTACCCACACAGGGCCTATGACTAGGGATGGATTCACATCTAGAATAATGAGACTCTGAGTTTCACAGGAAGTTTCATTGTGAAGTCCTTAGCTCCTTAGACCACAGCCAGGATCAGCATAGCCGGGCAGCTGCCAACCAAACACTTTGTCTTGTGTAGAGATCTCAGCCTGTTGACTGATCACCCTGGCTGTGCATTCAAATGGATGGTCTGGGCCATCTTCCACATCATGCATGAGTTTGGGTTGAATCATCCTCTTCCTTTGCTGAAAGTTAGGGCTCCACCGGATCCTGATTTCTTAACAAGAAAATATCAAAGAAGAAACTTTCCTACATCCCAAGTGCTCCCTGCCTACTAGGCCTTGGGCTGGGACTCTAAATCATTTCTTTTATATTGTCCAGCTGCCATTATAATCTGACTATTTGTAATCGATCGCTGTTATTAACCCACACATTCATTTTCAACCATTATTTTCCCACTGTTTCCTCTCTGCAATAGGTACAGAATCATTCTTGTATGTATACCTTTCTTATCAGGTACATGCAGCCAGCTACCTATTTCTGTGTCTCTCAAGGCAGGAAAAGAAAGCTCTCTAATGGGATTTACATAGACCGAGCAGCATCTACACACATTCCAGAGATCCTATTTCTACTACCTCTGACAGGTTGTCAACACCACACCAGACTACCAGCACCCCTGCCTCAGGTAGTCACTTGTGGCAGAATTGTGACAAACTCAGAAACACAACTTTCCTTCATATGTTCTCCCAGGCATCTGGACACATGGCTCAGGACTAAATGAGTATAGGTGTTGGAAAAGGAATTTGTTTTTCTGGCTGGCTATGATTACCAGTGGAGAAAACACACACACACACACACACACACACACCCTCCCACACACACACACACACATACACACACCCAACATAATGTAGATTCCATGCCCCATGTATTCATAGAGGCTAGACCTTGCTGGATTATTGTAGAATTAATATTTTCCCATGAGAAATGATGTTAACTACTCAACAGGAAGCGTTTCTGTCCTGAAGGACCAAGCCTGCATAGGCTGTCCTCCTCCTTATCGAGGCTTTCTCTATTGCCAAGCAGAAAAAGACCTCTCTTTCTTTTCTTACTGAGAAGCATTGTCCGTACTTTCAAACTCTCCATCTGTGCTGACCTCAAGCTGAGAAAGCCCTTCTTAGGATGAGGATGGCATTAAGGTTTCATGTGACTTGATGCTCTGACTTCTTATTTGTCAGGAGCCATTTCAGGCTTCTCCTTTCTCACATCTCACAGGGCCTTGAAGTAAAAATCTTGAGAAAGAAAACTTAAAAGTTAGCCAAATCATTACATGCTGATCTTGGAGACTCAAGCTCTGGAAAGCACCACAGAGTGTCTTCATGACTTGCTGCTTATCACTAACAGCAGGTGTTCTAGCCACTGACCTTGCAACTGCCCTGCTTAGCTGTCAAACTGCCCAGCTTAGTTGTCTAGCTACCGAGCCCCTCCTTTCCTTCCCCTTTTCCTCAGTTCCCCCTGCCCGAGCTTCTCACTGAGGAGTATTTAAGACATGAAACTTACTTCAATAAACAGATGCCTTGACAAAGAATACTGCTTGGCATCCATCCCCCCCCCATGTCTTTCAGATAGTGCCTCTTCAAGACCCTGGAGTAACTTAGGACCTGCTGGGTGGGTTGCTTATTGGCCCCAGGCCATCTACTACCTTCCATGTACTTTCCAGCCAAGGTCCAGGCCAGCATGTCACAAGCAGAGATACTCACCAACTGACAGAAATGGATACTACTTCTCTTTGTTCTCTGCACTCCCTGCCAGATGTTCCCACCTAAACTTCTGCTGAGTGTACTGTACTTAAAGGGCTTACACCTCGGAGCAATAGCCATTCATGCTTTGAACTTAGTGCTGTCTATCATACCTACTACTCAGGAAGTATACTCTGCCATGACTTCTGCACCCTTTATGTCCTTGCTTTTAATGCAGTGGACACACACACACACAGACACACACACAGAGGGAGGGAGGGAGGGAGGGAGGGAGGGAGAGAGAGAGAGAGAGAGAGAGAGAGAGAGAGAGAGAGAGAGAGAGAGAGAAAGTTCATAATCATTTTAAGAAGAACCTGAGCCTTGCAGTTCAATAAGGGACAGCCAATCTTGACTTTGGGCTTTTACCCTACATATTCTTGGAGAGTCTTGAGCACGGTGGCCTAGCACAGAGAACATATCTTTCCAGAGTGGTGACCTGCCCTATCTTTCCAGAGTAGTGACCTGCCCTATCTTTTCAGAGTGGTGATGTGCCGTATCTTTCCAGAATTGTGACCTGCCCATGAGTCTGTTTTGCAGCTAGAGGCTTCACACAGGGAGGCACCAGTAGTCAAAGCTGGCCACATGGTACCTTTCCTCTGATGTTTTCCTTCCGTGCTTGACTGTGGTTGTCTCTACTCAGCTTCACCCTAAAGAAGGACACTGCCTCTGTTTCTTGCTGCTATGCACCACATGGCTAAGCCAGCCGAGATGCCCCACCCTCATGCCATCATTGCAGCTATCTCACGTAGACTTGGGTCATGCTGAAGGCTTGGCTTTAATGATGAACCTTAGCTGTTTATAGGTGCAGCACTCTGGAAGGACATTAAAAGTATAAATGGAACAAAGACTCAAAACACAGAGAAGACAGAAAGCAAGGAGAGATAGAAAATGAAGCAGAGTCATCATAGTGAGCATGTCAGCCTTCAGAGAGGAAGAGAGGAGGGGAAGGACAGTCTTGGGTCCAGAGGCTCCCAGCATCCTCACTCTCACCTTCAGACCTGCTGAGAAACAGCATACTGAGGTGTTGGCAGGAATAGGAAAGTCATTCTGCTTGATGGCAGTGTTACACCAAGAATGCCAAGGTAGCCAGGCCCACTTCCCCACGCTTCAGTGAGTAAAACAACAAAAAAAAATCTTTTCATTAAACTCCAAGGTGGCAGAGCTCAACATTAGCCTCTTGGAGCTCCACAAAGGCATAAGAGTTCTGCAGAAAAACTAAATGGAGAATCCTGTCATTGAATGGAGAATTCAGGAGAAACCACAGAAACAAAATCTAGGCTAGAAATTGTTCCTAGGGCTGAGTACAGCACCACTCATCTTGCCAGGCACACTCTAGCTGGCACACATGTTCAGGACCCTCGGTTGGCATCTTGACACTCGGTGATTGAAACTCTATCTGGTACAAGTGTTCAGGAACCTCAGGTGGCTTCTTGATGCTAAGGGTCAAGTCTGACCCATAGTGCATCGGTGATTGAGACTCTAGAAGCCACCTTTATTATTGAGAAAGACTGGACTGCCCAGAAGAAAAAGGACTCAATCCCTTTTCCTCCAGACAACCCTGCCAGAACTTTCACATTTTCCATCTCTAAGCGACAGCTGAAGGAGCACTTTTGATGATTGTAATTGAACTCCCTGCGACTGGTCTGCTCTGACTTCTCACTGGCCTGAGACCACTCACAACTTAGGACTGGTTCTGGAACTGTCCGTAAACTTTCCAGCCAAAGGTACCCTGCCCAAAACAGACAGCCAGATGTCACACCTCTATGATCCCAGCTCTTGTCCACCAGTGCTTCAGCTGAGGGCCAGGTCTAAGGGCTTTAACTTCAGATCAACAGTTCCTTTTATGTTTGAACTTAGATCTGTTTTCCATCTCACTAGAGGTGGGCACACACACATGCACACACACCAACATTAATGTCATGTCACAGGTGTCCAGGGAAGATAAACCTCAACTGGATTTTTGGAAAATTACCACTTTTCCTTGTAAAATGCTTTTCACTGTCAAACAGGGATCATTCATGGCTCGAATGACTGAACCTAGGAAATCTGTTGGAAGTCTGTAAATTTAGAAAAACCACATCATATCAATAGCAATTTTTTAAGAAAAGTATTTTCCATCACATGGCAACAAGCCAAATAAGTTACAGGGAAATATCCTATTTCTTCTTTATACAACCAAACTCTGCTACCAAAGGTACTCAAAGGAATGAAATTGGCAGATGGATGTGTTCCATTTTCTACAAAATTTGTAAAACTCTGATCTTCAGCTTGAACCCCAATGTCTGTCTCTAGGTTTCTATTAATCATGTTGTACCCTGCATATGGGAGATGGTACAGATGGACACTTTGAAAGCAAGGGCAGATTACTCTGGAGGAAGAAGTGAGAGCCAGCCTTTTCCTTTGAGTAATCCACAAAGTTTCAACAACGAGGAGGTTGTGCTCTACAAATTCAGTCCTTAAGACAAGAAGGCTTCTTGTTGGGTAGTGAAGAACATTTGCTAGGTGAAGTGATAATTCCCCAGGAATCCAGTGAGCTACATCTACACACACACACACACACACACACACACACACACACACACACACACGTGCGTGCCTACACAAGGGAAGGTAATAAAACACCTTCTTTTTACTTGATATCTATACTCACTTTGTCTCTGGATGCCCCTGTGTACTGTGTGCCCCAATGTACTGTGTGTGCTCTGGGTGTAAGGATGAAGGCAAGTTGTGAGTTTCTTTTGAATTTGCCCCAATTGTAGTATATATTAATAAGTTTGGTGGTTTGTTATGGTGCTGGCATCCTAGCAGGAACCAAAAGGACTGGGGACTTTCATCAGAAATCCTTCCTTTATTTTTGTGCAGTGCTTCAGAAATGGGTAGATGACTGGAATGCACATAATAAAGTTTCAAGTCCTAGAGGGACTTTGTGTCCTTTGGAGAAATGAAATAATAATAAATATCTTGAGTGGGTATCTGTTGTATAATTTCTAATTGGTTTTAATAATAAAAACCCAAAGTCAGATGTAGGGCTATATGCTGAAAGATCAGAAAAACAAAGGAGCAAGCCAAAGCCAACTCTTACCTTGCTAACTCATTTGACAGGAAGGGGATCGGAGCCCCTGTCTCCATCCACCTTATATTCCTCTCTCTGCCCAGCAATATTACTTCCTGTCTGTCTGTACAGACCTTCAGACCTCTATGCCTAACAAGTGACTAGCTCCACCCTCTGATTTTATTTTATTTTAATTTATTTATTAAAGATTTCTGTCTCTTCCCCGCTGCCGCCTCCCATTTCCCTCCCCCCTTCCCCAATCAAGTCCCCCTCCCTCATCAGCCCAAAGAGCAATCAGGGTTCCCTGCCCTGTGGTTTTAGACAAGCTTTGTTTATTAGAGCACAAACAAAATCCCACCACAGGTATCGATGCCTTAGGTATAGGGAAATATTGTTTACATACAGTGAGATGGTAATTGTTGCTAGGCAAGCCCAAAGAAATGAATTGGGGCTGCTTCAAAGGAGCTGGTAGGCAAGTTGAAGCTGAGATGAAATAAAGGTTTTATTTTGATATTTTCTTATCTTCAGATCATGGTTCTGGGGAGCCTCTTCTTTCACCCGAGGTTGAGTATGCCACCAGCCAAAATGTGATGTTAGCTGGGGTCTCTGGGCAGGAAAACCAAAGGGTTTGACGGGCAACTGTCCTCTCCACTTTGATTCCTGGTCATGGTGTAGGGAAGTACAACTCACAATGGCAACTTCCTGTGTGCCCTTTCTCCTCTGTGCTCCATGGAGTCTACTTCTAGGTATGATACCATTGCAAGGCATCAGACAAATTAGGATGGTAGTCTCCCCTGGGCCAATTTTCCACGTGTTTTAAAGATATAGCTTCATTGTGACATAATGCCCTCCCTGTATCTCACTTTTGCATTGTTTTCCCTTACCCTTGCATTGTTCCAGGGAACCTGATTTTGTTGCTGATTTTTTTGGCTCACAGGTTTAAAACAGGTCCTGCAGAACTCCTGAAGGGAATGTACAAAGGGAATAAGAAAAAATCCAAAATATAGGAATGCAGAAAGCCAGAAGAAGAAAATGAAACCTAGACAACAGACTGAGGATCTAAGCATGAAAACAAGGGAGGAAGTTACAAAAGATGGAGAGAAAGAAAGGAGAAAGGGAAAGTAGGATGGACAGAAGGATGAAAACCGGAAAGAAGGACTGACAAATTTATGACCTCTAGGTTGATTTTCTGGGGACCCTAAAGCAAGGAAAGTTCATGGATAATTGGATAGATTCTGTATCTTTTTTTTTTTTTGGTTTTGAGACAGGGTCTCTTTGTACCTTTAGAGCCTCTCCTGGAACTAACTCTTGTAAACCAGGCTGGTCTCGAACTCACAGAGATCCATCCGCCTTTGCCTCCCAAGTGCTGGAATTAAAGGCCTGTGTCACCACTTCCCTGCTAGATTCTGTATCTTAACAAGCAAGTTACTCACCTATCTGCCTCCCAAGGTGGAGTGTTCCTCAGCACTCTGGCAAACATGGCTGCCACTAGATTGCAAAACCCATATTCTGGGCTTTACTACTTTGAAATCCATGCTGCCTTGGAGGCTAGCACTGGTTGAGTCCCACCCTAGGCACCAAACCACAGCTTACCCCAGAATGAGCTGTTGAAAATGGGGTGCGGGGTTACGTCCCCAACACCCCAATTGCCTGGCTAGCTTATGCCCGAAATAACAACACACAAACTGTATTCATTTAAACACTGCTTGGCCCACTAGCTCTAGCCTCTTACGGGGTAACTCTCGCACCTGGTCTAACCCATTTCTAATATTCTGTGTTAGCACCCCAAGGTGTGCTTACCGGGGAGATTCTAGCCTACGTCCATCTTGAATCGGAGCTTCATGGCGAGTGTGACTCAGAGTGCAGAGCTATCCCGTCTGCCCGCTAGACAGGAGCATGGCATCTCTGAGCGGAGCTGCATGATTTCTGACCTCACTTCCTCTTCCGCCCAGTTCTGTTTACTCCACCCACCTATGTTCTAACCTATAGGACCAGCCAAGCAGTTTCTTTATTTTAACCAATGAAATCAACAGATTGATATATGACACTCCCATTTGTGCAACCACTTTGGAAATCAGTGTGGTGGTTTCTCAGGAAATTCGGGATCAACCTACCCCTAGACCCAGCAATACCACTCTTGGGAATATACCCAAGAGATGCCCTATCATACAACAAAAGTATATGCTCTACTATGTTCATAGCAGCATTGTTTGTAATAGCCTGGCCCTGGAAACAACCTAGATGCCCTTCAATGGAAGAAGGGATGAAGAAAGTATGGAATATATACATATTAGAGTACTATCAGCAGTAAAAAACAAGGACTTCTTGAAGTTTGCAGGCAAATGGATGGAAATAGAGAACACTATCCTGAGTGAGGTAAGCCAGACCCAAAAAGAGGAACATGGGATGTACTCAATGACATTGAGCCTATAATACGTGATCTTAGAGAAGCTAAATAAGAAGGAGAACACAAAGAAAAACATATAGGCATCCTACTGAATATTAACCTTCATCAGGCAATGAAAGGAGACACAGACAGAGACCCACATTGGAGCACCGGACTGAAATCTCAAGGTCCAAATCAGGAGAAGATGGAGAGAGAGCACTAGCAAGGAACTCAGGACTGCGAGGGGTGCACCCACACACTGAGACAATAGGGATGTCCTATTGGGAACTCACCAAGGCCAGCTGACCTGGGTCTGAAAAAGCCTGGGATAAAACCGGTCTTGGGAAAAAACATAGAGACAATGAGGACTACTGAGAACTCAAGAACAATGGCAATGGGTTTTTGATCCTACTGCACGTATTGGCTTTTTGAGAGCCTAGGCAGTGTGGATGCTCACCTTACTAGACCTGGATGGAGGTGGGTGGTCCTTGGACTTCCCACAGGGTAGGGAACCCTGATGGCTCTTTGGGCTGAAGAGGGAGGGGGACTTAATTGGGGGAAAGGGAGGGAAATGGGAGGCGGCAGTGGGGAAGAGACAGAAATCTTTAATAAATAAATAAATGAAAATTTAAAAAACAAAACAAAAAAAAAACAAGAATAACTAGATGCTCAACATATAGAAGAATCTACCAACCCTTGGAATTCTCTTGTATTTGTTGTTAAAAAGAAATCTGGAAAATGGAGAATGGTGACAGATCTAAGGGCTATCAACAAGGTTCTATGGGCCCTCTACAATCTGGAATTTCTCTGCCTTCTCTATTACCAAATGAATGGCCTCTCATAGTTATTGATTTAAAGTATTGTTTTTTTTTCATTATACCTTTACAAGAAAAGGATAGAGAAACGTTTGCCTTCACAGTGTCTACTTATAATATTTCCCAGTCAACTCGAAGGTATCAATGGACAATCCTCCCACAGAAAATGCTCAATAGCTCCACCCTGTGCCAACACTTTGTCAGCCAGCCTTTGGAAGTAATATATAAGCATTTTCCTAAGTCTATAATATACCATTGTATGGATGATATTTTGTTATCTGATTCAAATACAAATACTTTAGAAATGATGTTTGAAGAAGTAAAGAAAGTCTTGCCTAAATGGGAATTACAAATTGCTCCTGAAAAGATTCAAAGAGGTAATTTTGTTAATTACATAGGTTACAGAAAATTAGAACACAAAAGGCACAAATTAGGAGAGACCAGTTGCAAACTCTTAATGACTTTCAAAGATTATTGAGAGACATTCTTAGTCTATGACTGGCTGTTGAAATAACATTTGATCTAATAATTCATTTAAATAAAACCTTAGATGTTGTTAAAGACTAGAATAGTCTCAGGGAACTGATGGCTGAAGAATAAAAGGAATTTATGACTGTTGAGGAGAAATTATAGGAGGCACATATGGATAAGGTGAATCCTAATCTTAATTGTATTTTAGTCATATTGCCTTCCAGAATTTCTCTTACAGAAATTTTAATGCAGAGGGAGGATATTATTTTAGAATGGATATTTTTATCACATAAAACAAGTAAAAAATTAAAAACTTATGTAGAAAAAGTCACTGAATTAATTATAAAAGGTAAATTGAGACTTTGTCAATTAGGAGGTATAGACCCAGCAGAGATTATAGTGCCTTTTACTGCTGATGAAATAAAAAAGTTATGGGGCTTTTCATCTGTGAGGTCCTTGGATCCCCTAACACAGTCTGCTTCAGGGATGAGGTGTCCAGAGAGCTAGCAGAAAGTGTCTCTGCCACTGTGGCTTCTTTGTAAACATCCCACCCTGTCCCACAAGCTCTCCTTTTTGTCTGCAAGGTGCTTAGAACCCGGCAAGAAACCCTGCTCCTGTTCTGAGGGGATCTGGAGAGGTGAGTAAGTGGCCACACTATCAGACAGTCCCAGGGGACTGAATCCAGGCCCTCTCCAATTACATAAGCTTTTCTGGCCATCAAGCGGGGTGAGTTCCCTGCTGCTGGCTTCCTTTACTGCATTCCTCCCTGCCCCCCAAGCCTGCCTTTTCATCTGTGAGGTCCTTGTATACTGCAACACAACGTGCTTCAGGGCAGAGGGTATCTGAGAGCCTGCTCCAGTGCTGAGGGGACCTAAGAGGGAAAACCAAGAAAAACTCCCAAGTACACAGTCAGCCACAGCAAATATTGGACCAAGACACTAAGACTCTGCTGCCCTCATGTGAAGGAAGACATGGGCAGGCGCCAATGCAATAACATTTCCAACATCCTTAAAAGCAACATGATAACATCAGAATCTAGGACACAATAGAACGACTTGAACATCCAAATCCAGAAGAAGTAGAAGAAATCGACTGTAAACGTAACCTTATGAAAAAGATGGAAATGGAAAAGAACACACCCAAAAGTTAAAAGAAAAGAATAAATCCCTCAAAGATTCCCAAGAAAACCAAGACAAAACAATCAAACAGGTAAAGGAAACAGTTCAAGACTTGAAGAACGAAATGGAGCTAATAAAGAAAACACAAACCAAGGGATGGCTGGATATGGAAAATCTGGTAATATACCCAAGAGATGCCCTATCATACTACGAAAGTATTTGTTCAACTATGTTCATAGCAGCATTATTTGTAATAGCCAGAACCTGGAAACAACTTAGATGCCCTTCCACAGAAGAATGGATGAAGAAAGTGTGGCACATATACACATTAGAGTTCTACTCAGCAGTAAAAACAATGACATTTTGAATTTTGCATGCAAATGGATGGAAATAGAAACCACTTTACTGAGTGACATAACCCAGACCCAAAAAGATGAACATGGGATGTACTCATTCATAATTGGTATTTAGTCATAAATATAGGACAGTGAGCCTATAATTCACGATCCTAAAGAAGCTAAATAAGAAGGTGAAACCAAAGAAAAGCATAGTTATCCCCATGGATATTGGAAGTAGTCAAGATTGCTGAGCAAAAATTTGGGAATTGGGGGGTGGGGTGGGATGGGGGAAAGGGGTGATGGGAAGAGAAAAGTGAGAAGGGGAGGATAAGGAGAACTTGGGGGAACGGGATGGTTGGGATAATGAAAGGTTGGATATGGGAGCAGGGAAGTATATATCTTAATTAAGGGAACAATTTTAGGGTTGGCAACAGCCTTGACTCTAGAGGGGTTCCCAGGGGTTTAGAGAAAAATTCTCAATAAAATACTTGTAAACCAAATCCAAGAACACATCATAAATATCATTTATTGTGATCAAATAGGCTTCATCTCAAAGATGCAGGGCTAGTTCAACAAATAAAAACCTATCAATGTAATCCACTATATAAATAAACTGAAAAGAAAAAAATAATCAATTCATTAGATGCCAAAAAAAGCATTTGACAAAATTCAACACCCCCTTATGATGAAGGTCTTGGAGAGATTAGGGATACAAGGATCATATCTACATATAATAAAAGCAATATACAACAAGCTGACAGCTAACATAAAATTAAATGGAGAGAAACTCAAAGCAATTCCACTGAAATCAGAAACAAGAAAAGGGTGTCTATTCTCTCCATGTCTCTTCCACATAGTCCTTGAGTTTCTAGCAATAGCAATAATACAACATAAGGAGATCAAGAGGATTTAAATTAAAAAGGAAGAACTCAAACTTTCTTTGCAGATGATACAATAGTGTACATAATTGACCCCCAAAACTCTACCAGAAAACTCCTACAGCTGACAAATACCTTCAGTGATGTGGCAAAATACAAGATCAACTTAAAAAAAATCAGTAGCCCCCTTATACACAAAAGATAAAGAAGTGGAGAGGGAAATCAGAGAAACATCACTGTTCACAATAGCCAAAATTAGCATAAAGTATCTCGGTGTAACAGTAACCAAGGAAATAAAAGATCTTTTTCAAAATAGCTTTAAGTCTTTGAAGAAAAAAAAATTGAAGAGTATACCAGAAAATGGAAAGATCTCCCATGCTCTTGGATTGGTAGGATCAACATAGTAAAAATGGCAATTCTACCAAAGGCAATTTATTGATTCAATGCAATCCTCATCAAAATCCCAACACAATTCTTCACAGATTTTGAGAGATCAGAAATCAACTTTATGTGGAAAAACAAAAAACCCAGGATAGCCAAAACAATCCTATACAATAAACAAACTTCTGGAGGCATCACCATTCCTGATATCAAACTCTTACAGAGCTACAGTATTGAAAACAGCTTGGTATTGATATAAAACCAGAGACGTTGACCAATGGAATCCAAGTAAAGAAACAGATATTAATCCACAAACCAATGAACACCTGGTTTTTGACAAAGAAGCTAAAATTATACAATGGAAGAAAGAAAGCATATTCAACAAATGGTGCTGGCATAACTGAATGTCAACCTGTAGAAGAATGAAAATAGATCCATATCTATCACCATGCAGAAAATTCAAGTCCAAATGGATTAAAGACCTCAATATAAATCTGACCACACTGATCCTGATAGAAGAAAAAATGGGAAGTAGCCTGCAATACATGGGCACAGGAGATCACTTCCTATGTATAACCCCAGCAGCACAGACAATAAGACCAACAATGAATAAATGGGACCTCCTGAAACTGAGAAACTTCTATAACACAAAGAACACTGTCATTGAGACAAAAAGGCAACTTACTGAATGAGAGATCTTCACCAACCCCTCATCAGAAAAAGGACTGATCTCTAAAATATATAAAGAACTCAAGAAACTAGACTTTAAAATTCTAAATAACCCAGTTAAAAAATGGAGTACTGAACTGGACAGAGAATTCTCAACAGAAGAATTTCAAATGGCCAAAAGATACTTAAGGACACGTTCAACTTCATTAGCTATCAGGGAACTGCAAATCAAAACAACTCTGAGATACCATCTTACACATTTTAGAATGGCTAAAATCAAAAACACCAATGATAGACTATGCTGGAGAGGATGTGGGGTAACGGGAACACTCATCCATTGCTGGTGGGAATGTAAACTTCTGCAACCACTTTGGAAATCACTGTGGCACTTTTTCAGAATATTAGGAGTCAACCTACCCCAGGACCCAGCAATACCACTCTTGGGAATATACCTAAGAAATGCCCAATCATACTAAAAAATCATTTATTCAACTATGTTCATAGCAGCATTATTTGTAATAGCCAGAACCTGGAAACAACCTAAATGCCTCTCTATAGAAGAATGGATAAAGAAAGTGTGGCACATCTACACATTAGAGTACCACTCAGTGAGAAAAAAAAAAAACAGTGACATCTTGAATTTTGTATGCAAATGAATGGAAATAGAAAACACTATCCTGAGTGACATAACACAGACTAAAAAAGATGAATATGGTATGTACTCATTCATCAGTAGGTTCTAGCCATAAATAAAGGACATTGAGCCTATAGTTTGCAATCCTAGAGAAGCTAAGTAACAAGTTGAACCCAAAGAAAAACATATATAGACCCTCCTGGAAATTTGAAGGAGTCAAGATCGCCAGGCAAAAATTGGGAGCATGGGCGTGGGAGTGGGCTGGGGGGAAAGGAGTTGGGGAGAGAGAAGGTATTCTTATTATAGGTCAATCATTGTGCATGTTTGTTGTACATACAATCAGATCAATTAGGTTCTTTAAATACACAGAAATTGTATTCTGTCTTGATAGGTATTCTTCAACCACTTCAAGGATCTCTGGAACATGGCATTTAAATAATTTTGGGTTCTGTTGTCATGAGACATGATTGTTTCTGACAGCACCAATCTATTCCCAAGAGAATGTTGATCACAGAAGACACTCCACTTGGAGCCTGTTTTCTTCTTGGAAAAACTGACCTTTGCACAGTAATTGACAATGCCTCAACCACTGATAAGTTACATAATATCCGGAAATGGATAAGCAGGACTGTCAAATCTTGCCAAGACAGGGTAAAACGGTTTTGAAAAATTTCCTGCCTCTGATAATGGTCTGTCAGTTACCCTAGGCCTTAGCCAAAGTTGGTTTCTTTAACATTGCAAAATGATACTTTGGGTGACTGCTCAGGTAGCTATTTGTCACTGTCATATATTGCTCACTTTGGAAGCTACTTGATTGTACTTTCTGCCTGCTGAAGTAATATTATCTCCCTTCTCTGGCCTTCAGTAGGGTTGAAGATTAGATAGTCATAGTTACCGTCCTCTTATGATCTCACCAAGCTATTTCCAATACAAGTCTTGGACTCCTTAGGATAGTATGTTTATTAAAACATTTAGCATGTGTTCGTTGCTTAATATTGTTTATGCTGGTTGTAATTCTTATCTTATACTTGATCTATGTTCTTAGTGTATATTGTTTTGTATCAGGCTTGGAACTCTCTTATTTAAACAAAAGGGGATGTGCTGTGGGAGTTCCTTCTGCTCCTTCGGCCAATTGCCTTTAAGATACTAGCCCATTTGGGTGTGGTCTATTTTGCTTTAAAAAGCAGAGGTAGCTGTGTGTTCACTCTCTTGCTTCTAGCTCCCACTTCTGGCTGCTAGACACCATTTCTGTTTGCTCAGTTGGCTGTTGTCTAGGATACTAACCTATAAGTTTTCCTCTTAAATAATAACCCTTTTATTACTCATAATCTGGAACTAGTGTGGGAATGTTTTATGACTTACACCTTCAATAACATGTCCAAGTCTTTAAAGAAAGAAATCAAGGGGATACCTCTTGGTAGGAAAGATCAACTAAGTTCATGAATCATAAGGATTGGCATAATAAAAATGGCTATCTCCTACATAAAGCAATCTACAGATTCAATACAATCCCCCACCAAAATTCCAACAAAATTCTTCCTAGGTCTTAAAGGACAATTTTAAACTTCATATGGAAACACACACACACACACACACACACACACACACACACACACACAAAAACAACTCAGGATAGCTAACACAATCATGAACAAAAAAAGCACTGCTGAAGGTATCACCATTCCTGAATTCAAGTTGTTTTACAGAGGTATAGAAACACGAACAACATAGAAATGGACATGTTGATCTTGAAATTAAAGTACTAGACATAAATACACAGACTTTTGACCACGTTGTCTTTGATAAAGTAGCCAAAAATTCACACTGGAAAAAGAAGCATTTTGAACAAATGGTGTTGCTACAAAGTCTATGTCTGCATGTAAAAGAATGCAAATAGTTCCATATTTATCACTCTGCATAACTCTCAATTGCCAATGGATCAAACACTTAAACAGAAACCTAGACAGACTAAACCTGGAGGAAGAGGAAGTGGAGAACAGCCTTGAATGCATTGGCAAAGGAGAGGATTTCCTAAATAGAACATTGATAGTGAGGGCACTAAGATAAAAAATATCAATAAATGGAATCCCATGAATCTGAAAAGCTTCTCTAAGGTCAAAGGCAACATCAACAGGACCATAGGGCAGTCTACAAAATGGAAAAAAAAATTACCAACTCCATATCCAATAAAGAAGTAATATCTAAACTATATAAAAACACAAACTAGATATAAATAATAGAAATAACCCCAATTATAAATGGAGTCCACATCTAAATAGAACAGAAAAAACTCAAATGGTTGATAAACACTTAAAGAAATGTTCAACATCCTTAGTCATCAGAGAAATGTAAATCAAAACTACTTTGAGATTGCATTTTAAACTTGTCAGAACGGCTAAGAGAAATGAATGACACAAGTGACAGCTCATGCTGAAGAGGATGTGGAGCAATGGGAACACTCCTCCTATGCTGGTGGGAATTCAAACTCATAGAATCAATATGGAAATCAATGTGTGAGTTACTCAGAAAACTGGGAATCAGTGTACCTCAAACCTAACTATACATGTCTTGGGCTAATATCCAAAGGACACTTCATCCTACAACAAGGGTATTTGCTCAGCCATGATGAAAGATACTCTATTCATAACCCCCAGAAAATTTTCAGGTTTTCTTCAACAGAAAAATTAATGAAGACAATGTGGTACATTTGGGGTAATCAAGTATTACTTACATTTTTAAAAACAGGCATCATGGCCGGGTGGTGGTGGCGCACGCCTTTAATCCCAGCACTTGGGAGGCAGAGGCAGGCGGATCTTTGTGAGTTCGAGACCAGCCTGGTCTACAAGAGCTAGTTCCAGGACAGGCTCCAAAACCACAGAGAAACCCTGCCTCAAAAAAAAAAAAAAAAAAAAAAAACAGGCATTATGAACCCTCAGCCAAACATTAGGCCAAACTCGAGGAATCCCGCTGAAGAAGTTGAGGAAGGATTGCAGTGTAGGACTGGAGGTCAAGGACATCACAGAAAAACCCCATTGAAACAACTAACCATGTTCACAGGAGCTCACAGAGTTTGAAAAAACAATCTAAAGCCTTTGTATAGATATGACAATTGTGTAGTTTTGTCTACTTATGAGATGCCTAAAAATGGGAGGAGGATCTGTCCCTAATGCTTTGACTGGCTGTTTGAAAACTATTTCTTATGTTAGATTGCCTTGCCCAGCTTTAATAAAAGGGGAGGTGCTTAGTCTTACCACACTTTAATATGCCATGCTTTGGAGATATCCATGTGAGTCCTCCCCCTTAATGAACAGAATGAGAAGAGAAGTGGATAAAGGAGGAGCAGAATTGGGGGAGAGAATCAAGAAGAGAAAGTAAATTTGGTTAGAATGTAAAATAAGTAAATTAAATAAAAATGGCATCATGAGGTCGCAGGGGATGGTTGGTTTAGGGGCATAGTTGGAATTGTAGATTACAGGTTCTAATCAATGGGGGCAGTGTTGGAGCAACCTGCCTTTAGGAGGTTTCCTGTAGGGTGGCAGTGAACCTGAGGTAGGTGTGGGTTGGGCCTGGAGTTTTGCTGGGCTGAGCTCCCAAAGTCCAGTTGAATAGAGGGAGGAACAATAATATGAGAAAAGGGATCAAAACAATGATGGAGATACCCACTGAAACAGCTTACCTGAGCTAGTAGGAGCCCACTGACCAGCATAAGATCAAACTAGGCCCTCTGGTTTTTGGTGACGGTTGTATGGCTGGGCCAGTCTGTGGGGCCACTGTCAGTGGGACTAGGGTTTATCCCTACTGCATGAACTGGCTTTTGGGAGCCCAATATCTTCAGAGGGATACCTTCCTCAGCCTAGATATACTAGGGAGGGTCTTTAACCTCCCACAAAGCAATGTGCCTTACCCTCTCTGTGGATTGCATGGGGTAGGTTGGGAGGGTGTATGTGGGGAATGGAAGGAGGGGAGGGAATGGGAACTTGGATTGGTATTTTTTTTAAAAAAATCTAATAGATTTAAAAAATGAAAATGGTAGCTAAAATATAATTCAATTACAATGCAAATTATAAGGTATTATTCCAGTAAATGCCACATTTTTGGTAAGGCTGAGCACGGTATACATCCAAAGAGAATAGATTCCTAAAATGCCAGTATGTGCAGTAGGGATAAATCTTAGTGCCACTGTCCTTCAGTCTGTCCCAGCCATGAAACTGTCAACCATATTCAGAGGGACTAGTTTGGTCCTATGCTTGTTCCTTCCCTGTCCAGCTGGAGTTGTTGAGCTCCCATTAGTTCAGGCAAACTGTTTCAGTGGGTGAACCCATCATTGTTTTGACCTGTTTGCTCATATTCTCATTCCACCTACTCTTCAACTGGACTTTGAGGTCAGTCCAGTGCTCTGATGTGTGTCTCTGACTCTGTTTTCATCAGTTGCTGGATGAAGGTCTATAGTGATATTTAAGGTATTCATCAGTCTGACTACAGAGCAAGTCAAGATGGGGCCTCCTCCCCTCTATTGCATAGGCTCTTACCTGGAGTCATCCTTGTGAATTCCAGGAAAATTCTCTAGAGCCAGGTTTATGCTAAACCTATAATAACTCCCTCAATCAAGATATCTCTTTCCTTGCTCTCATCTCTCTCCTTACTTCATCTTGATTACCCATTCTCAAGATCTCCTCAACCCTCCCTGACTCCCATTCTCTTTCCCTTCCACCCTCACTTCTCCTCAGACACCATGCCCCAGTATTTTCAGGTGATCTTGACTGTTTCCAGGTGGATCTATATATATGCTTTTCTTTGAGTTCAGCTTACTATTTAGCTTCTCTAAGATCATGAACTATAGGTTTAATGTTTTTTGTTTAAAGCTAGTATCCACTTATGAGTGTGTAATACCATATTTATATTTTTGAGTCTGGGTTACCTCACAAAGGATAGTGTTTTCCAATTCCATCCATTTGTATGCAAAATTCAAGATGTCAATATTTTTGACCACTGAGAAGTACTCTAATGTGTAAATGTGCCACATTTTCTTTATCCATTCTTCAGTTGAGGGGCATCTAGGTTGTTTCCTGGTTCTGGCTATTACAAATAATAATGCTATGAACATAGTTGAACAAATGCTTTGGTAGTATGATTGAGCATATTTTGGGTATATGCACAAGATTGGTATTTCTGGATCCTGAGGTAGGTTGATTCTCAATTTTCTTAATTAGTGATTGATGGGAGACTACCCTGCCATTGGGATTGGTGCCATCACTGGGCTGATGGTCCTCGGTTCTCTATAAAAAAGCAGGCTGAACAAGTTATAAGGAGCTAGCTAGTAAACAGCATCCACCTCCATGACCTCTGCATCAGGTCCTGGCTAAAGGTTTCTTCCTTGTTTGAGTTCCTGTTCTGGGTTCCTTCAAGGATGAAATCCATTGAAGAAGTGTAAGCCAAGACATTCTTTCCTTTTGAACTTGCTTTTTGGTCATTATGTTTTATTGCAGTAATAGAAATCTAAGACATTAGTCATTAATTCAGGGATGACAAATCTATAATCTGTGAACCTAGAGAGGTTAGGTATATAGGGACCAGATGTCTGTGAGTTTGGGAAACAGATAGATTTTATTGGTGGACTTGAGTGTGTTGGGGAAACTAGAACTAGAGAATCAGGTGAGAATGGGGAGGAGAGATAAGGTCAAAGAAGGGAATGCATAGACAGATACCTGGAATTGAGTTGTATTTCAGTGATGATATGGAAACCTAGCTCAGTGGAAATTTCCTAATGAGGTCTCCCAATAATGAGGGAGACCAAGTTACAATTTTTCATTTCTTTTTACCAAATGACCTTTCCAGTACTTGGGTTGGGATACATTCTATTGAGTTGATGGTCAAGGGGGTCCCATGGAAAAATGCAAACAACCCAGGGTGTTGCAACCTGGAAGCAAGGCCAAATTGATGAGGACAACTCCAATACAACTCATTAAACATGAAGAAATTGAGCTGCTGCCTACATGGAGCCATGGTCATTGGTGCAGAAAGGTACTCTGCAGGCTACCAAAAGAGAAATGCAAACACCAATCCAGCCACAAAACATTTGATCTACAATCTGTCCTGCCTGCAAAGTATTATAGGATAATGGTGGTTCAGAACTAGTTGGAGTAACCAAGAGGTAACTGATTTCACCTAAGGCACAGAGATGGAACCCATTCTTGCTTGAGTGACCAAGAACTAGAAACTAGACATCCTAGGACCCAGGGTAAAGCCAGATAGTACTAGTTTAAAAAGGAAAGAAATGTAGTGATGAAATGAGTCCTGATGATACGCTACTATCCTCCTACTTCAGGGCCTTATGTGGTCATCCTCAGAGAAGCTTCCTCCAGCCTCAGATGGGGACATAATTCACGGAGAGGGGGCAGAGGAAATTCTTGGAATGCGCAAATCTAAAGGCGATATTTCCATTAAATCCCTCTCCACAGAATACAGGGAACCCTGTGAAAAAGGAGACCAAAAGAGTATAAGAACCAGCAGGGGTGAAGGACATCAGGAAAACAAGGTCCTCTAAATCAACTAAGAAAGGCTTATTTGAACTCCTAGAGACAGAAGCAGCAAGTGCAAGGGCTGCACTAGATCCTCTGTGTATACAGTATAGCATTTAGATTTATATCTTTACCATGCTCCTAAATGTGTGTACTAGTGGTTCCCTGACTATTGTGCCTGCTGTTGGGGCTCTTTGCCACCTGTTGGGTTGCCTGATCCAGTGTAAATGTAATGATTTTTGTTTTTTTTTCTTATTATAGCTTATTTTGTCATATTTGGTTGTTAACTCTTGGATACCTATTCTTTTTAAATAGGAGACAGAAAGAAAGTGGAGCCCTAGGGGAGAGCAGGTGGAGGAAGAACTGAGAGGAATAAAGAGGGAGGGGAAACTGTGACTAGGATGTGTTATAGGAGACAAAATCTACTTTAAATTTTAAAAGAAAGAAAAATAAGCACAGTAGCAGGGCTCCTGGGGATCCACTGTTTATCCTTGATCTAGTTTACTTTGATGGACTATCAGTGAGAGGAATCAGATACAAATTAAGAATTTATATTTAATGGGGAAATGGAGTAATAATGGTGATACCATGTGCACCTGGTAATAAGAGTTTACATAATCTATTAAGTAAGATTTACAACACAGCACTGGGACTGGTTAGATAAGTATGTGGTAATGGCAGCTGTGCCAGATAAACTATGCTCCTTCCTCAAGTTGTGCATGGTAGAAAGAATGCCAGATAACAAATGTTCCATCTCCAAGATATGCATGGTAGGAGGAAAGAAAAGGCATTACAACATACACGTTTGATTTTCATATGTTTGTTTTGCACTAGGTAGGTAGGTAGATAGATAGATAGATAGATAGATAGATAGATAGATAGATAGATAGATAGATAGATAGATAGATAGACAGATAGATAGAGATGGACGGATGGATGGATGGATGGATGGATGGATGGATGGATAGATAGATGGATGCACAGATGAATGGTTGCATACCTAGCTACATACATGCATCATATATGGTAGATAGATGTACAGACACATAGTTAGATATAATGGTAAACTAAACACAAAAACATGGTGCCCTTTTTTAACACCCAAACCGAACATGATTTACTACTCTCATTTAAGAAATAAAGACTAAACATAAAATCTATAAAGTCTTCTACACACAGACATAAAACACTCAATGACAATTTGATGCACATAGATATCATTAGTAACGTGGCTTTCCTTTGTTTCTGGCTGTTTTCAGGGTTTGTACCCTTGATATTTTCCTTACAGTTTGTTAGTCATTTCTACATTTTTTTTTGCTAACTGATGCTTGTAATCCACTAGACAGCAATGCTACTAAAGGTATTTATGAGGCTCATGATCTTTCATCATACAACCTCAGCTTTAAGATACATCATTTTAGGGTACAAAGTTTTATAAACGAAATAGACATTCAGTAAGATATAACTATCAATGAACCAAAAGAGATGTTACAATGATGTTAGGTAGTGACAAAGTTCTTACTATGTAACTCAAAAAATACACCATGGAGTATTATTCAGCTGTTAAAAAAGATATCATGACATTTGCAGGAAAAAGGATAGAACTAGAAAAAAAATGATCCTGAGGGAGGTAACCTGAATAAAGACACTTTAAAAAAATCTCAAACTAGCTCAGAATTGAGAAACAGACAGTTATTTATTTAGGGGTAGACTCACAAATCAGAATCACATGGTTGAACAGAGATCAGAAATCAAATCCTGCAGCCAGAAAAGAGGCCAGATACATGCTCTACATTGGCATATATAGTATAAAAGGCCACATCCCAGTGGTCTGGTAACTACTGGCTGTAAGACTTCCTACAGCACCTCCCCCCTTTTTTTAAATAAGAGAGTTCTAAGCCTAATACAAAATTATATACGGTAAGAACAAATATGTTTAATAATTATCCTATCCTAAGTAGTTTAATTCTTGTATAATTATTAACTTGGCAAAGTCATGAGAGGAACGTAACTGCAACTATCTAGTCTTCAGCCCCGTCGAAAACCCGAGAGGGGAAATAATATTACTTGAGTAAGCAGGAAGTGCATCAAGACACTTCCAAAATGTGCAACAAATGGCAGAGGCAACTGGCTACCTGAGCAATCACCCAAAGTATCATTTACAATGGTGAAGCAACCAACTTTGGCTATGGCCTAGAATAACTGACAGACCATTTATAGAGGCAAGAAAATTTTCAAAACCATCTTACCCCGTCTTAGCAAGATTTGACCGTTTTGCTTATCCATTTCTGGATCAGTGGCTAAAGCTGGGGCAGTTTTTACCCAAAGGCCAGCTTTGCCAAGAAGAAAATAAGCTCCAAATGGAGTGTTTTCCGTGCTCAACATTCTCTTGTGAATAGATCAGTGCTTCCAAGAGCAACTGTGTCTCACTTCAACAGAACCCTAAGTTATTTAAAAGCCATATTCTACAGCTCTTTGATGTGGGTAAAGGTTACCTACCTATGCAGAATATTATCTTTATGTATCTAAAGAAACTGATTATTCTAACTATAAGTATGACAAACATAGATGACTACTGATCTATAATTCTTAATACCTATATAACTTAAAGACTAAGACTTCATATTAGAATATTATACAATAAACAACTGGGCAACAAATGAGGATAATGACCTCAAAATGTCAGAGGTAGATATGTATATTGTGATATGATAAATACATATCAATATATAAAAATGTTTAAGCAGTGGTAGAAGCATGTATGCATGCATACGATATTCAATATAATTTAACTTTGTATCAATATATAAAATCTATACCAATGTAATTGCCTATAAATAATAACTCTAATAAATGTAATTGCCTATAAATAATAACTCTAATACTCACTATTATTATTAGTGTGAGCAAGCTCATACTAATCTATTATCCCATCCAATTTCCCCCTTTTTTTTCAAACATATCCCCGAGCCTACAAAATTTCCTGCCAACCTCCAACCCTATACCAATTATAATCAATCCCTAAATGCTAGACGACCATGTCTTTATCATCTTACTAACAAACGCATAATGCAAACCACAAGTTACAACAGCTTTTTAATTTCTTTTAGATCATTCGTTCCTATAGGTGTGTATCTACTTTCTTTAGATCCTTTTGAGCCTTTAGGAGTTGATGCTTTTCAGAGTAGATTACAGGGTAGGAAGCTAAAGCCCTGGGTAAGTTATCTCTGACAGCTACTGGCAATGTTGAATCCTATCCTTGTGCCTTCTTTGCCTGTTCATCGGCTCCAATAATTTCTTCATTTATTTTAAATCTTTTTACTGTTGTCTTTTGTAAAGCCTGAATCTCCTGTCCTGTATATATTTATAGTGATTTCATTGAGACACGTAGCCTCTGGTCCTCATTCTACACATGTGATTCCAAGGTCTGAAGTTTCTCCTTTAAATATAGCATCTCATCCCTGGACATTACTTGAATAGTGTGCAGATTGCCATCCTGGAGTTATATTCTATCTACTAACTTATAACTTTTTAACAAATTTTGATTGTCAAATTCAACATCATAAAATCTTTCGGATAACTTTTTTGTACCCTTAGATATGGATTAAATTTTGTCTGTCAAATTAATGTTATCCTATTCTTAATAGTATTAATTTTTTCATATAACTTTTGATTTTTGATGGTATTAATCCTGTCAATTAGCTGTTCATTATTAGTTTGTAAAGACTATATCATCCCTAAAAGTGCTATATTCTTTCTTAATGATGGAATATGGAGAAGAAAACTGAGTCCCAATACCCAATAAACTGAAGTATTACCATAACGTTAGAAGTCTCACACAGCGTTAACAAAAAAGTTATTAAAAGTTTCAATATTAATGTAGTCTCGAATATTAATTTCTTAAATACCTGTTATGTGATCTTGTAAACTGTAATCTTTATTGTCCAGCACATGTAGTGGATACAAAGTTGCGACTAGAAGCAATGCAACCAATGGCAACAGGAATGGTCCTGGGCCGCTTTATTTTCTGAGTTGCTTTAGTTTTCAGCCTTGGTATTAATTGAATACTGATAAATATGCTCTGCTTGACAAATTAAAAGCAATTAAATCAATTCTATACATGGAGCAAGAAAACCAGAATTCACAGGCGGGGAGCAGAAATTGGAAGCTGCACAAGTTGCCATGTGGCAAGGAACTGTTTCAGGGAGCGCACAGTCATGTGTGTGCTTGGGAAATTTCCACATTGCCACATGTAGTAAACTCCACTGTGGCAGGCGTTCTACAAAAAAATGCTTAGGTAAAAGCAAGCCAAGTGGGCAGGGTTGGGGACATGCAAGGCCATTAGGCGGTCCACTAGGTAGGTTTGGAGTCTGAATCCATGTGGGCGCCAAATGGAGAAGGACACTTAAAAAAAATCCCACAGTAGCTCAGAATAAGAAATAGACAGTTATTTATTTAAGTGTAGACTCACAAATCAGAATCCTCTGCTTGAACAGAGATCAGAAACCGAATCCCACAGCCAGGAAAGAGGCCAGATGATGTTCTACGTTGGCATATATAATATAGGAGGCCATGCCTATAAGTAACCACTGGCTGTAATACTTTCTACAGCAGCAACCCACACCAAGAAAGATAAACATGGTATATACACACCTCTAAGTGAATATTAACTATACAGTATGTGGGGCAATATTATACAGGTCACATATTTCTGCATTGTATCAGCAGCCAGGCTTTCGAGCCTCAAATAGCAACTGAGGTTCTGAAAGCACTTTTAGACTGGCTGTCTCCTGACCTCAAGATACGCTGTTGTTGTGCTGTTCCTTCTTTGTAATTATGGAGATGGCCGGGAAGAAGTGTTCATTCCAAGGCAGTAACATAGTTGCAGATGTGACTTTAGTCCTGCTACCCCAGAAGCAGAATGCTAATTAACTTCCCCCTCAGTTTACCTTGAGAGAAAAAACATGTTTTGAGAATAAGCATGGGTGATCTTCAGGATTTGAATGAACACCGAGACTCCCTTCCAATATTGCAGTGTCATCTTTGTCTGTTATTACCGTGCCTCCATGCTGGTCCATAGAGATGGTTTTTGTTGGGGTTTAGACCCTGACAACAGTAAGGAATAATTTTGCTAAGGTATGTCATTTTAAGACACATCAGTAAGAAAGTATATTTCGAAATTGCATGAAATTAACCTAGCACCAGGTGGAAAAATTAACACCACACAGGAAATAATTTTGCACAAAAACATATATTCATGGGAATATTATATTGGTTAAAATGATTACATTTGTAAAATAGAATTATATAACAGTATGTTTTTGAAATAAAAAGGAAAAAGATGTACATACTTTGTGATTTCCAAATGAAGTAGAACATGTAAAGCATTTAAGCAATTGGTTGCTCGATTTTAATGCCAGTAGATAATTAACATAGCAAGAAACTATCAATACGTCCTTCAAAACTTAAAAGAAAACAATAACAGAAAGAAGTGATCAACAATCAAAACAACAACAACAAGGTAACCATACTATCTGTGGCATCTTCAGGAGGGTATGTAGTAATCCGAACATTATTCCATGAGCATGGCTGGTGTCTGTCACTTTTTCAGCCTTATAGGTTGGTTTTCAGTCATCCAGTTCAGGGCACTAAGGATGGGATTACTATACTTCTAATGTTCTGAATGCCCTTAAGATTGATGACTGTTTTCCAGCTTCTCCTTGCTACTACTCTTCAGCTCTGAGGCCTCAGGCTTGAGGGGAGAAATATTATATTGTGTAGTAAGAGGAGCAGCCAGGCTGGGTCCCCGGCACCCGGCCACCCATATGGTTATGCCCCGAAATAATTACACTCAGACTGTATTCATTTAAACACTGCCTGGCCCATTAGTTTCAGCCTCTTATTGGCTGGCTCTTACATATCAACCTAACCCATTTCTGATAATCTGTGTAGCACCCCAAGGTGTGCTTACCAGGGAGATTCTAGCCTGCCTCTGCCTGGAGTGGGAACATCATGGCGACTCCTTGATTCAGCTTCTTTCTCCCAGAATCCTGTTCTGTTTACTCCACCCACCTAAGGGTTGGCCTATCAATGGGCTTAGGCAGTTTTTTTTATTGATAAGAAATCACTCCCACATCAATATTGATTAGAAGGAGTGTACCCAATACTTCTGTCCACTTCAGGTATGTTTGATGAGTCTTTGGTTAGAGTGGGAATGTCAGACACCTGCTTGATCAGAAGGTGAAACCAGAGGCCCTTTGGATAAGGTTGGTAGTATAGACACCTTACATAAAGGAAAAGGAAGACCTGAAGTTCTCTTGGCAAGATATGAGGTTTGAATACTCCATTAAAGGGAAAGAGTATGTGTGAGGCACCTTGGTCAACAGGAACTGCATGTTGGAGTTTCTGTCCTGCCTGGTTTCTGTCCTCCCACCATGTCCCACAGCCATTTTATCCCAAAGAAATTACACAGAAATCTATATTAATGATAAACTGATTGAGTCATTAGGTCAGCTTCATATTAAGTCTTATAATTTATATTAGCCCATTATTCTTATCAATGTTAGCCACATGGCTTGGTAACTTTTTCAGTGAGGCAGTTTACATCTTCCTTCTTTGGTGTCTGGACAGGACTGGGGAGGAATGGGCTTCCTCCTTCCCAGAATTCTCCTGTTCTCATTGCCCCACCTCTACTTCCTATCTGGTTGTCCCACCTATACTTCCTGCCTGGCTACTGGACAATCAGTGTTTATTTAATACATAATAGACAGAATACGGAATTGTCCCACACGACTGCCTGCTCTTTTTTTTTTTAAACAAAGGAAAATAACTATAGTCCATTTTTTGGGAATGTAGGCATAGTATTCCAGGCTACTCCCTGCTGGTTGGGGATGTTGATATCTAATGGGGACCTAAAGAAATTTTGAATTATGATCAAGTCCTGACTGGAGTATCCTGTGAGTCTTGATCATCTCAGGCAGTAGTCTTGAATCTGTTCTGGATATAGAACTCTGACTTCAGGGCCAGAATTATAACATATATAACTATATATATATATATATATATATATATATATATATATATATATATATATATATATATATATTTCTAACTATAATTAGAATTATAGAATTCTGCTCCTACCGGAGATTTCTCAGGTGGTCTTCCTTGATCAAACCTGATTTTTCTTAACTAAGAATGAATCCGCAGCCTTTCATTTCTTGTGGAAACAAAAGCAAAATCTCTTCTCCAAAGTAACATACCTTTGACTTCAATTTTGAAGTCAAGGTATTTTCAAAATACCTATCTTAGATTGATTTAGCAGCATTTATAAACAAACACATTTTAGCAGCTGTTGCTCCTTCCTCATCATTCAAACAATTCAAAGAGAGCATAATAACATACAGTATCCAGATTCTCTATGTATTTTCTGTCTTTATGTGGCTTTACTTTAACCTCTATTTCTTTTATTTTTACTTTTACTTTTTGAGACAGGTTCTCTGTATATGGTAGAGGTACTGGCTGGAGCCATATTTATTGCCACAACTCTATAGTGTTTCAAGGTCCTTGCAAGCAAGCAAGCTGCAACAGTGTGTCCACAAACAGCACTCAAATGCTCTCACTGTAGCCAGACCTCCTGCCTCAAAGTGTCAGAGTTTGCCCTGGCATGATGGCCCAGAAAGCCGGCATTTTAAAATGATGCAGCTTTTTTCCTGCTATCTCTGAAAACCAAAAAGCACACGATCAGCTTTTATCAACACCATTTAAGTGTCTTATGGCAGGACCTCTTAAAGAGCTTCAGGGTTTTGCAGCTAAAGGTGAGTCAGGAAGCCTCTCTTAAATGAGAGCACTTGCCTCTAGGAAGCAGAGCAGATCTGAGAAATTGCTGCTACCAAGAAGATATGCTTTACTCTATTCTTTTCTGTCTAGAATTACTTTCCAATCTCTCTCAGGTTTTATGTGGATGCAGTTTTCCATGTGGGTGCCAAGGCCTCATATTCAGACCTTCAATGCCTCCCAACATAAGTTAGAAATGTACAAATAGGAATCAATGAGCCAAAGGTGAGAGGTCAGAGGCTTGCCAAGGTGCATGTGGAAGAAAGTGGAAGCAAGATCCCTGAAGAAAATATAAGCTCCCCCCACCCCCACGGGTCAGAGGGACCTCTTATGAGAAGAATGGAAATCTGAGGGATATTGTAGAGATAGACTAGCATGTTGGACTGAATAAAGCTGGAAATCAACATCCCCACTGTTTGACATGAGATCAAGTTCCCAGCCCACCTCAGTCAGTAGAGCACATTCCAGGAACTGCCTGCTCTTCATTGGAGACTCGAACATCTGTCCATTGTAGATAATGTGTGGTCTGTGAGGCAGCAGTTTGAGTGTTCATCCAAAATTCTGCATGAGAGTTCCAAGCACGTTCTCCTTCTTAAGCTCATGCTCAGCTGCTCAGATCTAAGTTTAAATGATGAGGGCCACATTATATTGGTTTTTGTCTTAAGTTAGTTGACATCAGTTCTAGACTCTACTTGGGTACTGATACTTTCAGCCTGGATGTCCCAGAGAACTCATCAGTGGACAAAGTTCCCAGCACTGATCATGAGGTTCCACCTCTTATTCATATTTTGTGTTCCTTCTGGGAGAGACAAGGCAGCAACAATTTATGGCTTTTTCAAAGAACAGGATCACTGTCCCTGGCTAGGTTGTTGGGTTGCTTCCTTTGTGTTCTGCAGTTGTTATCTAGGCAGAGATGTTGAAGTCATTCCATTTCTATTGACCGTCTGAAGGCAAATGGCTTGGGATTCTATACCCTGATTGCTAAACTTGGCCAATGGGACCTCAAACCAAAGTACAACGGTGTCCCTTGTTTATAGAGAGAGTCTCCCTGGGTCCTATACCTGAACAGCTCTGGGTAAGACCTATTTGGCTGTTAATGGAAGGTTTCAGACCCCATGCTTGAAAGGGAGAATGTTTTTGGAAGGTAGGAAAGAGCTCAAGTTTTCAGAAACCTTCAGGTAGAAGATGAAGCTGCCAGGTTACCTTGGGAACTGGAAGAAGAATCAGCCAATATCTTATCAGGTCTAAACATCCTCACAGTATGGTATACCTATGTGTTTGGAGGCTCTGGAGCTTGACAGTGAAAGATCAGGGTGATATTCTTTTTTATTAATTTTTATTGAGCTCCACATTTTTCTCTGCTCCCATCCCTTCCACCCCCTCCCCTTCAAACCTTGCCCAATGTCTCCATGCTCCAAATTTATTGAGAAAATCCACATGGGAAGCAGAGTGTTTGTCTTACAGGTTAGTTGATAATCCCTAGCTCTGTGTCCTCCACAAGCCTTTCATCGGTAGCACAGGCATATGAGACAAGATAGGGCCATTCCATTTCTGGTGAGAATCTTAAAAGTAAAAGATATCTAATCAGGGATCAGATTTTTAGTGTTTTGTCCCATGATATCAGTTCAGAGGGATCTGACATTCCTTTGGTCATTTGGGCATGACTGGACACCCAGGTTAGAAGGGAAATATTAACATCTTCTCAGTGAGAGAAATAGAGCTCAGGATTCTGCAGATAACATTTTTTTTTGTTTTTTGTTTTTGTTTGTTTTTTGAGGAAGCCAAGGTCATTGAGTACTTATTTGAAGTTTACATGACAAAAAGATGAACATCTGAGTGAGTCTTCATGTCACTGGCCTGGTATGTATTCCCTTAATCAGACGACTTTCTATCAGTGCCCTTGAAGGGAAATGGTGTGTCTAACGTCCCCCTTTCAAGGAAAGTAGAATATAACCACCATCCATGACAGGGTATTTATGGTCAGAGGTTCCTTATTGGATCAATATTGGGCATACAGTTTACCTTGGACTGAAGTGCAAACCTGGAACGTATTTATTAAGAATAATGACTTCTGAGCCAGGTCTTCTCCATTTCTGGGCACAACCGAGCCTGGGAACTCCAAGGCAGTGGACTGGAGCCAGAAACCTTTGCAGGACCAACTCCAAGTCATGGACTTCTACAGGAGGGGATCCAGATTAGGATTTACAGAAACAGGTCAAAGCTGGTAACCTAGGTCAAAGTAGGCCTGAGGCACCAAACTCCAAGGGAGCAGAGCAAAGAACAAGAGCTCTGATCTATCTCCAGGAACACAGAGTAACCAATGGGGTAACTATAACTGTGGCACTGACTGTACCACATGGAACAACCATCTGAGCTTTGGATTCACTGGCACCTATAAGAATATTCAACACATTCTCAGACAACCTCAGCCATACCTATTAGAGGAAAAGATGAGTAGAAAAGGCAAGAACACATGCAACACCATAAAGAATAACCTAAAGACCTAAAGACCCCTCAACAGCAAGATCTGAACAACCAAATATAGATGAAGTAGAAGAAAATGACCTAAAAATAACTTCATGAGAATGTTTGAAACCCTTAAAGATAGAATGAGAAATTCCCTTAAAGAAATGGAGGAAAAGAGAAACAAAAAAAAAATTGGAAGACATCAGCAAATCCCTCAAAGTAAACCAAGAATAAGAAATCAAACATATGAAAGAAACTATTCAAGACTTTAATACTGAAATAGAGACAATTAATAAAACACAAGCCAAAGGAAATATAGAAACAGAAATCACAAGAAAACAACCAGGAACCACAAATACAAGAATGAACAGCAGAATATAAGAGATGGAACAAAGAATCTCAAACATTGAAGATACAATGGAGGAAATAAACTCATCAGTTAAAAATATGGGACACCATATGAAATATGAAAAGGCCAAATCTAAGAATAATAGGTATATAAGGAGAAGTTCAACTCAAAAGCACAGAAAATATATTTAACAAATTATAGAAGAAAAAATTTCCAACCTAAAGAAAGATGCCTATGAAGATACAAGAAGCTTACAGAACATCAAATAGACTGGATGCCCCAAAAATTCCTCTTGCCACATAATAATCAAACACTAAACATATGGAATAAAGAAAGAATACTAAAAGCTGAAAAGAAAAAAAGGCCAAGTAACATATAAAGGCAGACCTATCAGTATTATACCTGACTTCTTTTTTTTTAAATTTTTTTTATTGGAAAAAAAAGAAATTTCAGCCTCCTCCCCGCCTCCCATTTCCCTCCCACTCCTCCCTCTCCTCCTCCCCTCCCCCCACTTCTCCCCCTCCCTCTCCAGCCTGAAGAGCAGTCAGGGTTCCCTGCCCTGTGGAAAGTCCAAAGTCCTCCCCCCTCAATCCTGGTCTAGGAAGGTGAACATCCAAACTGGGTAGGCTCCCACAAAGCCAGAACATGAAGCAGGATCAAAACCCGGTGCCCTGGTCCTTGGCTTCTCAGCAGCCCTTATTGTCCGCCAAATTTAGGGAGTCCGGTTTTATCCCATGCTTTTTCAGTCACAGTCCAGCTGGCCTTGGTGAGCTCCCAAAAATCAGCCCCACTGTCTCCACGGGTGGGCGCACCCCTTGTGGTCCTGACTTCTTTGCTCATATTCTCTCTCCTTCTGCTCCTCTTTGGGACATTGGGAGCTCAGTCCAGTGCTCCAGTGTGGGTCTCTGTCTCTATCTCCATCCATCGCCAGATGAAGTTTCCCAGCGATGTCCCTCCTGGCACCCGGATCCGATCTCCCCGCTGCCTGGGCATCCCGCGAACAAAGGGCCAACCCCGCTTGGTGCAGGCAGGCCACCTAGACAAAGGAGCCACCACCCTCCCGAATGCCCTCCCAATTCGGACCCTGTCCCAGCGCCCAAACAGGCTGAGCTGGGAGCTGTTGTGTGGTTCAAAGAGCTATACCTGACTTCTTAATGGAGACAATAAAAGCCAGAAGGTCATTGTCAAGCATTATGCAGACATTAAGAGACCACAAATGCCAGCCCAGACTAGTATATGCAGAAAAACTTTCAATCACCATAGAAGGACAAAACAAGATATTCCATGACAAAACTAGATTTCACAAATACCTAGCCACAAATCCAGGTAAAATACTAGTTGGAAAATTCCAACCCAAGGAAGTTGGCTACATCAACAAAAACACAGACAATTGAGGATCTCATAGCAGCAAATCCCAAAGAAGGGGAAAATGCACAAATTATCATCACTAACAATGAAAACTAAATTAAGAGGAGATAGAAATCACTGGGCACTAATATCCCTTAATACAAATTGACTCAACTCACCCATAAAAAGATACAGCTAGCAGATTGGATACAAAAACAGAATCCATCCTTCTTCTGCATACAAGAAACACATCTCGGGCTGGAGAGATGGCTTAGTGGTTAAGAGCATTGCCTGCTCTTCCAAAGGTCCTGAGTTCAATTCCCAGCAACCACATGGTGGCTCACAACCATCTGTGATGAGGTCTGGTGCCCTCTTCTGGCCTGCAGACATACACACAGACAGAATACTGTACACATAATAAATAAATATTAAATAAATTAATAAATAAATGTTTTTTAAGTAAGAGGGTTCAATTATTAAAAAAAAAATAAACACATCTCAACCTTAAAGACAGACATCATCTCTGAGTAAAATGCTGGGAATAAATATCAGTCAAATGGACCTAAGAAGCAAGCAGGTGTAGCTACGAAAATAGACTAAGAAAATAGCTTAGAAAGTAGATAAGAAAATAGACTAAGAAAATGTATCTACGAAAATAGACTTCAAGCTAAAATCAATCAAAAGAGACCAAGAAGGTCATCTCATATTATTCACAGGAAAAATTCATTAAGAGGAAATCTCAATACTGAACATCTATGCCCCAAATACAAGGTCACCCCCATATGTAAATGAAACAAACAGTCTAAAGCTTAAATCATACATTAAACCCCACATACTAATAGTGGGAGACTTTAACACTCCTGTCTCACCATTGGACACAGTGTGACAAAAATGAACAGAGAAATAAGAGAACATGTTATGACTCAAATGGACTTAACAGACTTCTGTAGGGCCCGGGTCTACCCTTGTTCCTGGTGTACATCTTGAGAACAGTTTCTGGTCAGCTAGCTAAAACATTCTGTTTGTTCCTGTGCTCCCCTGCCCCACCTGGTGATTAGCTGTAAGGCATTGTTGACTCCATCTTTGGTGTGGTAATTTCCTACCTGTCTGGGCAGAAATCCTTGTACAGCAGTGAGGTGTATAAGGATTTACCCAAGGTTGAATAAACGGCATTCGGCTGATCTCCTTTCAAACGACCCAGGTCTCTCTGTGTGTTCTTTCAATCTCCAGGCCCTTGCCCGACTCACGTATGGTACAGTGGCGTGCGAACTGTACCAAGGGGGTAACAAAAATCGGGTGTTTCAGACTTCTATAGAATATTCCATCCAAATAGAAAAGAATATACCTTCTTCTCAGCACTTCATGAGACCATTAGCTTAGGCTTTTTGTATTAGCTCTTATCACTTATATTAACCCATTATTCATATCTATTTTAGCAACATGGCTCAGTACCTTTCTCAGTGGGGCATGTCACATCTTGCTTCTTCTGTTGTCTGGGCAGGACTAGGAGGAATGGGTTTCCTCCATCCTAGAATTCTCCTGTTCTCTTCACCCTGCCTCTACTTCCTGTCAGGTTGACCTACCTGTACTTCCTACCTGGCCAATCAGCATTTATTCAAAGCATGATTGACAGAATACAGACAATTCTCTGGCACCACTTGATTTTCTTACCAGCTGTGGGAACTGGCCAGGACATAAACCCCAACAAGCCGGCCCCTCATGTTACATTCTTGTGATGTTTTGGGGTTTTCAAGAGTATCATGGAAGGCTAGAGAGATGGCTCAGAGGTTAAGAGCACTGGCTGCTCTTCCAGAGGTCCTGAATTCAATTCTCAGCAACCACATGGTGGCTCATAACTACATGTGATAAGATTTGGTGCCCTCCTCTGGCATTCAGGCACACAAGGAGGCAGAATGCTGTATACATAATAAAGAAACAAATAAAGAGTATCATGGAGAAGTGTTGATGGCTTCAGATTCCCTTGGTTGTATACTGAAGGACCCACAGTACATTGGTCAGAATAAAAAATTTCAGAGCCTCTACCAAAGATGGTAAAGATTCTAGAGCATCTGACGCAGACCCTGAAGTGTTACAAACCTCTTTGACTGTTGACAAAATTCTGAGGTCTCTGGTGTAAGAGAAGGTTGCAGAGTCTGCTCTTAAGGAGGAATATGTTCTAAAGAATCTTGGGAAGTTGTTGAAGTTTCTGTAATTCCTTTGTTAGAAAATGATATTTCTACAATACTTTGGGTAAATGTTGGAGTTTCTAGTTTCCCCTTATCAGAGTCAGTAAGACCAAGATTTCATGGATCAGATGATTGCTGTGTGCTAAAGACACATGGTTCAAAGAAGGGCCTGAAGCCTCTTTGGATGACAAAGAAGTATCTGGAGACCCTTGAGAAGATGGTGAATGTCCAAGTGATTCTTGTCTGATATGGATAGTCCCAGAGCCTCTTGTGAATGCAATGAATTTCCTGCATAGCCTTGCTGAGATGGTGAATATCCTAGTACACCTGAAGATATTTCCAGACAACCTTGTTGTAAGGGGGAGAGTGACCCAATCCCACATGCAGATGGAGTGGGTCTCAGAGACCCTTGGTCAGGAGGAGAAGGTACTAGGGATTCCTAAGGAGATACTATTGTCCCTAAAATTTCTTTTTCAGATAAGAAAGTTCCATAGTACTTTGTTCATAAGATGAAATTCCCAGAGATCCTGGGGTAGATGGAAAAGTACCTGAAGTTCCTGGAGAAGAGTCTGATATATAACAAGCCTCTTTGGTAGATGACAAAGTTTCTGATGTCTCTGGCATAAGGGGATACTGTTGTAGAGTTGTAGAATCTACACTGAAGAAAGAAGATATCCTATATAACCTTGGGTTGGTGGTGAAGTTTCTATAATCCCATAGGTAAAAGATAGTATTTCTAGCATTTTATGGGTAGATGGTAATGTTTCTAGTGTCCCCTGTAAAGATTCAGATCATCCAAGATTTTCAAGATCAGATAATGTTAATGACTGTCCTAAAGGCTCTTGGTCCAACCAAGTTCCTGAAGCCTCTTCAGATGAAAAGGAAGCATACGGAGACGGTTGGCCAGATGGTGAATGTACAAAAGATTCTTATGCTGATATGGACAGTCCTAGATTCCCTTATGTAAACATTGCACTTCCTAAATAGATCTGCTGCAGTGGTAAATCTCATAAAGTCACTTTTCCACGCAAAAACATTTCCTGTAAACCTCTGTCTGTTAGTGAAGGTCTTACAGGACCCATTTGAGATGAGGCATATTTCACAGACCATTGGTTAGATGGAGAAAATTCCAGAGCTTTGTGGGAAGCTGTTGGTGATCTCAGTATCACTTGCCCAGTTATAGAAGGGCCCACAAAGTTTCAATGCCTCTAGGATAGATGGCAAAGTTTTTATAGACCTTGAGATAGAGTTTAAAGTACTATACACCTCTTCAGAAGATGGCAAAGGTTCTGATGTCTCTGAAGTAAATTGGTAAGTACCCAGAGTTTGCTCCAAAGAAGTCTGAATTACTAGAAAACTTTGAGCTGATGGTACGGTCATAGCCTGGGTCTGAAAAAGCCTGGGATAAAACCAGACTCGCTGAACATAGCCGACAATGAGGACTACTGAGAACAATGTTCTTGAGAACTCAAGAACAATGGCAATGGGTTTTTGATCCTACTGCACATACTGGCTTTGTGGGAGCCTAGGCAGTTTGGATGCTCACCTTACTAGACCTGGATGGAGGTGGGTGGTCCTTAGACTTCCCACAGGGCAGGGAACCCTGATTGCTCTTTGGGCTGACGAGGGAGGGGGACTTGATTAGGGGAGGGGGAGGGAAATGGGAGGCGGTGGCAGGGAAGAGACAGAAATCTTTAATAAATAAATAAAAATGAAGAGATATCAAGTATAATATTTAGAATTACAAACCAGTATTGGCAATATCAAGCAAGAAACATATGCTAACAGTTTTAATAATTATTTTATCCTAAGAAGTCTTAGTCTTTTATTATAAATGGGTTGGCTAGATCATAAGAAGGTTACTACAACTATCAAATCTTCAACCCCCATCAAAGGCCTGAGAAGGGAGATATAATATTACTTAAGTAGGCAGGAAGTGCAATCAAGCAGCTTCCAAAATGTGCAGGAGATGACAGAGACATCCTGTTACCTGGGCAATCACCCAAAGTCTCACTTGCAATGTTGATGCAAACAACTTTGGCCAAGGCCTAGAGTAACTGACAGACCCTTTCTAGAGGCAGAACAATTTAAAAAAAATGGTCTTACCTTATCTTGACAAGGTTTGATAGTCTTTTTTTCTTGTATCTTGCTTGTCCAGTCTAGACAACATGCATTTTGCCAGTGGTCATAGCATGGGCAGTTTCTTGACAAAAGGCCAGGTTTTCCAAGAAGAAAACAAGCTCCAAGTGGAGTGTCTTTGATGCTCAACATTTTTTTCAGGAATAGATCAATGCTGTAAGGAGCAATCGTGTCTCATGTCAACAGAACCCTAAGTTATTTAAATGCCATGTTCTACAGTTTCTTGAAGTGTTTGAAGATTACTTATCTATGCAGAATACAGTTTCTATGTATGTTATGAACCTATTTAGTGTAATTGTAAGTATGACAAACATAGACAATTATTGACCTATATAATACCTAGTACCTATATAACTTAAAGACTAAGACTTCATATTAGAATATTAAACTATCTTTAAACAACTGTGCAACAAATGATGACAATGACCTCAAAATGTAAACAATGTATAAGTATCTTGATCAGAGGTAGAGATGTATATTGCATTATGATAGATATATCCTAAAATTGTATCAATATGCAAATATCTTAAACAGAGGTAGAAACAATTATGCATACAATCTAGCAAAATAGCTTTGCATAGGTGTACAAATATTGTAAACAGAAATATGTGCATATTCAATATAAGAAATATAATTTCAATTTGAATCAACATACAAGAATCTATAAAAATAGCTCATGAGTATTCACTCCATTACTCTATTATTATTAGTGTTAATATATCATTATATTAGCATTATTATTATTACTATAAAGTCACACTATTCTTCCTATTATCCAATTTAATTTTCCCTTTTTTCAAAGAGATCTCTGAGCCTACACCACACCCCTCCTGGTCCAGCCTCTCAAAGACCATTGGCTGAAGGAGGTTCCCCATCAAGATCCCGTTTTTTTTTTTTCATTTGAAGGAGATAGATGAGAAAAATTTCAACCTGCTACACTTTTGGTTCTCACTAGACACCAAGAAAGATGAGGATTACTATGTTTTAAAATAATTCATAAATTCAGTCCTTCTCTTCAACAAGTCAAAAGAGGAACGTCCCAAAGACTACTTTTTCTTTTTTCTTTTTCTTTTCACAAGGGTCTCATTCTATCACCTAGCTGTCCTAGAACTGTTTATATTGACGAGGCTGGCTTTGGACTCACAGAGACCTACCTCCTAAGTACTGGGATTAAAGGCATATACCACCATGCTGGCTTTGTTGTTGTTTAAATGTGCATTTCTTTGTTTTATGCTGCATGTGTTTGCATGTGTATCACCATATGTATGAGCCTGCTGAGGTCAGAAGACACTGGGTGCCCAGAAACCAAAAGGATAGATGGCTGCGGCCTGTTGTATGGATGCTGGTAAATCAAATCCAGTCCTCTGGTGGACCAGCCAGTTCTCTTAACCACTGAGCCATCTCTCCAGCCCTACTCCTTTAAAAAAATATTACAATGAGATGCAGTGGTGACACACGCCTTTAATCCCCATACTAGGGAGGCAGAGGCAGGCAGAATTCTTTGATTTCAAGGCCAGCCTGTTCTACAGAGTGAGTTTCTGGACATCCAGAGCAGTTACAGAGAAACACCCACTTAACAACAGCAAAAAGCCCAAAGCACAACTAAATGTATTACATTTATGTATTTAGTGTGTATATTGTGTGTGCATACAAATGCTTATGCGTGCATGTATAAGTCAGAGAACAACTTGTGGTAGCTGATTCGTGCTTCCAGGGATGAACTGGGGTCATCAGGACATCCCTGAATACTATGTCATATTACTGCACATTACTTTTCTTTGATTGCTATATCATTGGTGCTAGCAAAGGTACTTTTGTAGTTTATAAGTCATCACCTTGGTCTCTCGCTCAAAATCAGCATCAGTGATACCAGGAGTGACAATGATCCCTTGCATACATCTCCCTAACAATAATCCTACAGAGCCTTTTAATAAAAGCCCATATACCCCTATGGGGAGAGCTTGTATCCCCACTTCAGGAAGAGCTGAGGTCAGGCCCTGCGCTTCTTGGGATTACTCTGAAAAGGTCCTGCCTCAGACAAGGAAAATCTGAAGTTCTCTTGGCCAGATGTGGAGTTTGAATACTCAATTAAAGGGAAAGAGTATGTGGAGACACCCTTGGTGAATGGGAGCACTATTGAAAGCCTTATATTCAGACCTTGAACGCCCCCCAACATAAGTCAGAAATGTACTAATAGGGACCAATTGACAGAAGTGAGATGTTGGGGGAAAGGGGACAAGAATGATGGAGAAAATACAAGGACCCCCAGGTCAGTTGGGAAATGTTTGAGGGCATCTTATGAGAAGTGTGGAAATCTGGGGGCTATTGTAAATATAGACTAACATGTTGGATTGGGTAAAGCTGGAAATCAGCATACCCACTGCTTGACATGAGATCAAGGTCTCAGCCAACCTCATGCAGTGGAAGACATTCTAGGAACTGCCTTCTCAGCTTCCAGCTCTTCATCCGAGGTTAAACATCTGTCCACTGTAGAGAATGTGTGGTATGTGAGGCAGCAGTCTGAGTGGTCATCCAATAGTCTGCATGAGAGTCCCAAGCACATTCTCCTTCTCAAGTGCATGCTCATCTGCTCAGATCTAGGTTTAAATGATGAGGGCCACATTATACTGGTTTCTGCATTGAGGTAGTGGAATCAGTTCTAGACTTTACTTTATATACTTTGGTCCTCATACTTTAAGCCTGGGTGTTCTGAAGAAGTCATCAGTGAAGAATTAAAAAATATCCTTTGACCTTGTGTTTGGGTGTGGGAGGCCCCTGAATCAGAAGACGACAATATGAGGCACTCATTGGGCAGAAGGGCATATCTGAAGAAAACCATGGCTGTGTGAGATGATCTGAGGCCCACTGGTAAATCAGAGTCAGTAGACTGGAACTCCTTTAGACCCAATGGAATGATCTAAAACTCAATTACAGACTGAGTACGTCACTCACACAGGGTCATATTCAGAAGATCTGAGAACCCTTTGCATGCTGGTTGATCTACCTCTCTATTAAAACAGGCAAGTCTGAGAACATTTTGGTCAGAAAAAAAAGAGCTGGTGAATACTTGGGAGAGGAGATAATGGAAAAGTCACTTCAGCAAGAGAAAGAGAATACTCTCTGTAACATGAAGGCCTGGTTGTGGGGGTTTCTGTCTGGCCCGGTTCCCACAGTTGTTAGGTCCCAAATAATAACACAGAAGTCTACATTAATGATAAACTGATTGGCCCATAAACTCAGGCTTCGCATTAGCTCTTATAACATATATTAACCCATTAGTCTTATCTATGTTAGCCATACATGGCTCAGTACCTTTTACAGCAGTACAGGTCACATCCTGCTTCTTTGGTGCTTGGGGCAGGACTGGGAGGGAGCTTCCTTCTTCCCAGAATACTCCTATTCTCATTGCTCCACCTCTACTTTCTGTCTGGTTTTCCTGCCTATACTTTCTGCCTGGCTACCTGCCAATCAGCGTTTATTTAAAATATAATTGACAGAATATAGAATATACAGAATACAGAATATAGACACCCACACCAACTCTCAGAATTCTTGGGATAGGTGGGGCATATCCAGGTTCCCAGTGGGCAAAAGAAGAATTCCTGCTATCACTTTGGGAGCAGGTGAAAGGTCCAAGATGCTCTAACTTAAAAGGAAGAGAGAGGAGCTCCCTAGAAGTGGATGAAATACTTTCAGCCTCTGTTGGTTGTATGTCTGTAGCTCTATTGGGCAGAATCTGAAGGTCAAATGGTACCCTGAGAAAGAGAAGAAGTCCCAGGCACTCACTTCTTCATCAGCATGAAACTTGAAATCACAACCTAGAATACAAATCTTTTGAATGTTCATGTCAGGCATGTCAGCAGCCATAGAAATCTTCTAAGAGACTGCATGACAGTAGTCTCTGGCTCAGTGTCCTTGTCTAGTAAAGGTTCATCCACACATTCCTCTTCATGCATGATGGAATTCTTTGTCTAATAAACTAAAATGAAGGAAGTAGTCTCAGTTATCCTCATCTTGCTGTTCTTGTGATCAAGTACCTCAGTTCAGAGTGCACTGAGATCTCTTTAGTCAGGACAGTACTTTCCAGGCCTTGCAAATTATAAGTTGTAGGTAAGAAATCAACTGTGGACTTTCCTTGATCACACAAGGCAGGGCGGAAGCATTCTTTATTAATGTAGATGTCTCAGTTTCACTTGTAAGACTGAGACAGTTCTTGACCTTTAAACAGAAATGGAAAAATTATTATGCCCTTCATCAAAGAAGTAATGTGGCAGACTCCATGGGATTAAGGAGAAATGTTGATGCACCCTGTATTTTAGAGACATTTTGTGAAAAGGTAAAAGTCTGCACATATTTGTCAGAGGTATAAAGTTTATGGCAATGTTCAATGAAATAGGAAATGCAATATCACATTGAACAAAAAGTAAATACCTTGTGGAACAGAGAAAGGTCCAATACCGCTTGATCAGCTTCCAAGTCTTTTTCAGTATTTAGAATATCCATACCATTTTTGTGCTAAGTGGAAGGCCTGGCAGTAATCATTGCACATTTTCCAAGTGGTTTGATGGTTAACCTCAGTCTAAGAAGCATTTGGTGAGGTAAGATGAGCCTAAGGCTCCTTTACTCAAAGGAGTATTGTCTTAGATTATACCCAGCAGGGAGAAATTTAGATGCATTCCAAGACATTTTGGAATATAGAAGACATACTCAGTCAATAGAAAAAGTTCTATGGGTCTAATAGAAGAGATTGTAGCTCTTAGTCCCTCTTGGGCAAAAGAGGATATAATTCAGGTCACCTAGGTCTTTAAGAGAAAGTTTTCTTTTTCCCCCATATAGAGGGTAAAACCCAAATAATTATGAATAGATGGGGGTGTTGAAATCTATGATAGGCAGAGTGAGAGGCTCTGAATCCCCTTTGTGAAGGAAAGACATTTTCAGACATATGGACCAGAGGGCAGGAATTTGAGGGCCCTTGAACTTAAGGAGCAGAATGAAATGCCTCTCAGATGATGTATTGGAGGTGAAACATATTTAAATAAAAGTAGATAGTCTGAGCTCTCCTTCAACAAAACGTGAAATATTTAATCCTTCTTAAGAGAGAGTTATTTTTGAAGGCCTTTTTGACTGGAATTGGAAAATCATGGGGCCTTGGACAGGAAGGTATGCTGTTTAGCCCCCTTGATTATGCAGGTTAGATATCAGGCCCTGTTGGTTACAGAGTGTGCATTTGAGGTCTAATAGACAGAAACTAATGGTGTTTAAGAGTGGAAGACTTCAGTAGACTTAGAGAGAGTAGCAAAGTCACAAACCACTTAGTGGAACGAGGGTGTCCCAGTCTACCTTGTGCAGTGGATGAAGGACTATCATTGTGTCAAAGAAGATGCAAATGAGCAGAGAGATGAAGGAAACAACTTGATTAAAGGTTTGAACAAGAAATTGAACAACTTGGATGAGAAATTCAATAAAGAGAAGAGATTCTTAAAAATAAAATCTCAGAGATAAAAAGCTCAGTAAAAAAAAAAAAACCCACAATGGACAGAGAAACCATGTCTTGAAAAATAAAACACACAAAAAACCCTCAGTGGAAAGCATCAGCAATACACTAGACCAAGTGGGAGAAATATGTCCAGGATCTAAAGCATTCTGCTCAGCCAGCAATAAAGAACAAATTAGGTGTTGACAGAGGTTTCTGTCCCTCCCAATACCACAGCAAATCAGTCCCAAATAAATACACAGAGGTCTACATTAATTATAAACGGATTGGCCTATTAGCTCAGGCTTTTTATTATCTCTTATAACTTATATTAGCCCATAATTCTTGTCTGTGTTAGTCACATGGCTTGGTGCCTTTTTTGTCGAGGCAGTTACATTTGCTTTCTCCGTGTCTGGGTGATGGGTACAGACTGAGTCCTCTTCCCAGTAGTCTCCTGTTCTCCTTGCCTTATCTCTACTTCCTGCCTGGTTGCTCTGCCTATACTTCCTGCCTGGCCATTGGCCAAATCAGCGTTTATTTAAAATACAAGTGACAGGATACAGACCATTGTCCCACAGAAAATAGAAGTTGGAAATAGTCTGAGCTCACACTGATTGGGAGGCGGTGGTTCATGGCTTTATTCCCAGCACTTGAGAGGCAGAGGCAGGCAGATCTCAGTGAGTTTGAGACCAGCCTAGTCTACAAAGCAGTTTCCAGGTGAGCCAGGACTGTTACACAGAGAAACCCTGTCTTGAAAAACAAAAACAAAAAAAGAGCCCACACTGATCTTGCAGAGGATCCAAGTTCTGTTCCTATAATTCATGTCAGTTAGCTCACAGCAGCCTCTAACTTGAGTACCCTTGGGGAATCTAATGCTCTCTTCTCTCTCTCTCTTTTTAAATTTGTTGTTGTTGTTGTTGTTTGAGACAGGTTTCTCTGTGTAACAGCTCTGGCTGTCCTGGAACTCACTTTTTATACCAGGCTAGGCTCAAACTCACAGAGATCCACCTTTCTATGCCACCTGAGTGCTGGGACTAAATGTGTGTGACATCACTGCCCAGCCTGATCATCTCTTCTAGATTCTATGAACACCCAGACACGTAATTAAAAATAAAAATAACTCTTTGAAAAAGAATAAGTAATCACTATTACAATCGTCAAGACCTCTGTGGCATGATTATGTTATGAAAACTCATGAATTGCCAAGTGGTGGTAACGCACACCTTTAATCCCAGCACTCAGGAGGCAGAGGTAGGAGGATCTCTGTGAGTTTGAGATCAGCCTGGTCTACAAATCAAGTTCTAGAACAGCCAGAGTTGTTACACAGAGAAACACTGTCTTGAGGGGGGAGAAAGGAAAAAGAAAAGACAATCTTTGAATAAATTGAATGTAATGAAGGCTGGCCAACAACCCAAAGGTCAGCATTCTATTGAATGGGGACATACTGAAAGCTGTTCTCTAAAATCAGAAGCGAAACAAAGATGAAACAAAAGACTTTTAGAACTGATAAATTTAGCAAAATAACAGAATATAAAGTGTACGCTCAAAAACCAATAGTTTTTACTATACACCAATAATCAATTCACTGAGAAAAAAAGATAGAAGAGTAAATCTTAGAACAATCTTCAAAACAATAAAGTACATAGTAATAAACTTAATCAAGTGGGAGAGAGACTTCCATAATGAAAGCCATAAAGCACTGAAGATAAAAGTGGAAGAATACCAGCACTCAGGAGGCAGAGGCAGGCGGATCTCTGTTAGTTCGAGACCAGCCTGGTCTACAAGAGCTAGTGCCAGGACAGGCTACAAAGCCACAGAGAAACCCTGTCTCAAAAAAATAGTGGAAGAATATGCTTGGTGTAGTAGCACACGCCTTTAATCCAGCATTGGAGAGGCAGAGAAGGGCCATTTTCTGGGGATCTGAGGACAGGACAGACTGGTGTACAGAGCCAATTCCAGGCCAGCCAGGAATTATGTAGTGAGATCCTGTGTCAAACAAACAACTGAAGAACAAATAAAAGTTGATAAATGATCAACATGGATCAGCAAAAATGATATTGTTAAAATGGTCATATTCCTGAAAGTGACCCGAAATTCAAGGCCAGCCTCAATTACATAGTGAGTTTAAGGTCAAGCTAACTTCACTGAGACTCACTCTGATAAATTAGTTAATTAATTCATAATTAAAATAATGTATGTATATATGGTGTGAATATGGAGGTAAAAGTGTTAATGGGAACAAGAGAGACTTACAAGAGGGGAAAAGTGAAAAAAGGGATGCTTAGGAGCATATGAGGAGAATATGCCAGATTTTAAATATAAACTTGTACAAAAACTGAAGAAAGAGTAAATTTGTCAGAATTCTAGAGGTCTAAATTATTAAGTAGGCAATATAGGTTTTAATCTTCATGAGTTTGGATTAGGCAGTGGCTTCTTATTTATGATATGAAAATAACAGTAAAAATGGTGAGTGAATTATGTTTCATCAAAGTCAAAGATGGTGGTGCTTCAGAAGGTACTCTCAAGGAAGCGATAATAGAAACAGCTAACAGAAGAAAATACTTACAATCATGTGTTATGGTTCAAGATATGAAAGGCTCCCAAAGACCTCTAAACAGAATATCATTATTACACTACTATTTTTGTAATTATAATAGCATGATAACCAATGTTAAGGTATTTTTCAAACTGTATCAAAATATTTTTCTTATGGTTTGTTTGATCAAACTGAGACTCAAGTATGTTCCACTACCATACAGGAATGCACTCTGGGTTTCCTCTGTAGAATAATGCCAACAGTGGAATGGTGGCCCCAGTTTATTGTACAGGCCAAGTCTCCAGGGAGATTTGCAAATACTGAATTAAAAGTGGCAGCAGATATGAAATGAAGCCTGAGGGAAGGAAAAAAATCTATACGGATCTCCTGGTAGTCATTACTCCCTCAAGATATTCTTGTAACGTAATTGCTCTGAGGGTTCCTGGACCTTTCATTGTTAGTCAAGAGGTAAACGGAAAGACTTCGCTGTCAAGCTTCACTGGAAATAGCTTGTTGCATGCTCATCCACATAAGCAGATTTGAATCTAAAAACTGTTCTGTTGCCACTAAAAATTATAGATTGAAAGCCATCCTTTTCACGTCACACCGAATTTGCTATTCATTTGCTTGGCAATGATTCTATAGGCTAAACTCTAAGAATAAATTAAGGAACCCTACCTACACACAAATGGACTTGGTAAAAACATTTGTAGCACTAAAATTTGTCTTTTAAATTTCTTGACACCATGCTTCTGATTGATGCAACATGCAAACTGCCTCTTCCTAAACTCAGTGTTTGAGATCTATTTTTTTTAAAGGTTTTTAGAGACAAGCAGCAGCCAGGTTGTTTTTTTTTCTCCCCCCAAATTTATTTATTTTATGTTGTTTTTTGTTTGTTTTGAGACAAGGTTTCGCTATAGATTTGGAGCCTGTTTTGGAACTACCTCTATAAACCAGGCTGGCCTCGACTCACAGAAATCTGTCTACCTCTGCCTCCCAAGTGCTGGGAGTAAAGGTGTGTGCCACCACCGCCCGGCTCCCCCAAAACTTAAACATTCTACCTAGGAAACCAAATATATATATACATATAGTGTGTGTGTGTGTGTGTGTGTGTGTGTGTGTTTTGTGTTCATAGCCCGGGCTGCATGTGGAGATCAGAGAACACTTGAGGAAGTCTGTTCTCCCCTACCATGTGGGTCCCAGTGATGACCCTTACCATATTGAGCCATCTCTCAGGCCTGGAATTCTTATTTAACTTGCTGAAGGTGCCAAAAGCAGAATCACTTGGGTTGCAGATTTTACCTTGAAACTTTTCTGCCCACACCAAAGGAAAAGGTAAAAATGATATGAAATACTGTTTAAAATTTAAAAGACACGGGGCAGTGGTGGCACACACCTTTAATCCCAGGCAGGGGCAGGCGGATCTCTGTGAGTTCGAGGCCAGCCTGGTCTACAAGAGCTAGTACCAGGACAGGCTCCAAAGTTACAGAGAAACCCTGTCTCAAAAAAAAAAATAAATAAATAAATAAAATAAATAAATAAAAATAGTAAATAAATAAATAAAAGACATGATTTAGATAATGATTATGTAAACCGTATTTTGGCAAGGGTTTTTCTTGCAAAATTTGAAGAAGCCAGGGGTAGTGGCACTCGGGAGGCAGAGGAAGGTGGATCACTGAATTCAAAGCCAGCCTGGCCTACAGAGGGGTTCCACGACAGCCAGGGTTAAACAGAGAATCCCTAGCTCCAAAAAGAAAAGAAAGAAAAATTAAAAAGAACTTTTTATAACTATAGGACTTTATAAGGCAGGAGTGACAAAGGAAAACAAAACTGTGTTTAAAACAAAGTGGTGGGTGCCATCAGTCAATGACTTAAAAAGTCGATTTAATTTCTCTTTTCTCTTAAAACGTGAAAGCTATTGCTGTTCTTTTGGAAACTACAGCTCCCAGAATCCTCCCGCATTATGTACACCTGCACCGTGCAGGTGTGAAGTCATCCTTCCCAAACACCCCTGCAGCCCCCGTTAAAAGACGGCCATGAGGCCTGGCCCCTTCCCTTTTTCCTTCCCGTGTGTCTTGCACACGTGTTCCCCCCCCCCCCCGTGTTATCCTCCCTTTTAAATGCACCCACGCGGGAGCCGCGTGTCCATGTTTGTCTCCGCCGTAAGTGTTTGTTTGTCTCACGTGTTCGTCTACACACCCCGCCAGCCTCACCGCCGGTACCTCTCCGGCTTTTTAGAACATCATTTGGTGCCGTTAAACTTGGGGACTCCTGTCCCGGGCTCTCCATCTGGGGCCTGGTCTCCGGGCCTGGGTGCCTCCCGGAGCCTGGACCCTCCTCCCCGGCATGGAGCCGCGACCGAGCTGCAAATGCGACCACTTCCACAGCTTCCGCGTCCTTCCACCGCAGCTATCTCCGACACCGACCAATTTGTGAGTTTGATCCGCGGGCCCTCTTCCCATTACGTCTAGAAAACGCCTGGCCAGCGTTCTCTGGTACATTCTGGGTAGATCGCCCCCTCCCTTCCTTCTCCTCTCCCCCCCCCATTTTTGGTTGACGGCGATTTTGCCTGCACTGGGAACCCGGGGTTCCCAGCGTCTTCTCCCCGGAAATCAGGGATTTCTGGCTTCCTTCTTTTCTTCCTTCTCTCTCGGCTGGCCTGTCTCTACAGGCGCCTTCTTCAGCTGTACAGTCAGCTGAAGGGCAGGTCATACGGTTGACCTTCACAGGCTTATCTCCTCTCTCCTAGCTGGGATTTTCCTGTCGGTACCTGGGCCTCAAGCCTTACGGTTGGCTCGACTGCCTTGGCCGGGATTTTCCTCTACTTAGCTGGGCCCGAGTTGATTCTTGCCCCTAACGCGGCCTCCAGGGTCCAAGGACGCTCGCACCCTGAGACTGCTGCGTTCGCGGCACTCCTTTGTGCCCCCTGCAGGCAAATTTTGTCGCCCAACCATGGGGTCTAAAAATTCTAAGCCAATCTCTCCAAATTCTCCGCTCGGTCCTTGCCTTCTACAGCTTCCGGACACCAGAAGGGTTCACCTAAATCCTTCCCCCTTGATGCTTCCGGTCATACTGTTCTTAGGTCCCCCTCGGGTTCTCCGCCGCATTTCTCTTCCTTCCGCAGGTTCCAGATGCCAAAAAAAATCATTTAAATCTCTCCCCCGGGAAGCCTCTAACCGGTCCATTCTTGCTCCCCATGGTGCAAACATTTCTCTAGATCCAGGCGGCAGCGCAAACAGCTAGCAGTTTAACCGGTCCACTCTAACCCGTCCACCCTTGTGCTCCCCACAGCGCAAACAGCTAGCAGTTTCTTTTGGAAGCATTGGATACGCGCCTCTGCTCTTGGACTCGGCAGATCCCAACCCCCCCGCCAGGGACTGCCCCTTCCCGCCGAACATCTCAGTTAACCGCTTTCTTTCCAGATCCCCGATAAATTTCCCCTGTTTCAGAGCTGCAAGAGCCCCCTCATGAATATTCGTCTAACAGGTCGCACAGGCAGCAGGAGGCCTTCCCCGCCTCAGGTTACAAAAGCAGGCAGATTAAAGCACCTCCCCCTGGATATTCCAAAGCCCCTCTAGGCTCCAGCCGTCACTGACCACCACTCTCTGGTTGTTCATTCAAGGGCACTCTCACCTGGGGACAGCAGCCTCCTGCCGGATCCGCCAGGGATGATGGGCCAGAGTTCAATTCCCTGGGATTTCCACGCACCGTGTCGCCCTCAGGCCCCAGTCTTCAGGTAAGGTAGAACGGACTAAGGGCACTTTAAAGGAAGCTCTCACAAAGATGTCACAGAAATTCCACCTCGATTGGCTCAAGATGATCCTTCATACACGGTAACTCAAAAGGGATCTTGGTAAGACTTCTGCCCCTCGCCCTGTCCACCACCAATTAATATAGGAGATTTCTCTCACCCCCAGGCAAATGCCTCCCACCGCTCTCCCCAAATGGCAGGGTCCTTTCAGAGTAATTCTTCTAACCCCCACAGCTGCCAAACTTAAAATCAGTTCTTTCCACACCTCAAGAGGAAATCAGACTCAGCCCCCTCTACTCCAGGCTAAGGAAAATAGTGACCCCATCTGCCACTTAACCTTTCTGTGCTAATACACCCCTACTTGACATAACAGGTCCTTTCTGTGCTAATACACCCTTCTTCAAATTCCTAAATAACCAGTCAGTTGTTGTTGCAGATCTTCAAATATAAAGTCAAGGGCTCAGGCAGTAAGCAGATCTTTAATAAGGTTACGTGATATAACAGGTCAGTCATTAATTTTTTTTTAAGATACTTTTTTAAGCTCCAGGAAGCCAGCCTGCTCCACTTAAGCAGACAAGACACAAGCGGACCATTAACAGGAATAAGTATCATCTAATTTTTTATTATTCTTAACCCCAGACCTCACCTCCCCTTCAATGTCCTTCCCTACCCTTTAATTTTCTTTACTAATGCAGCTTTTGCTTTCCAGCATCTTAACGATGATCCAACCACTCAAGAGAGCCAGACAGATGTGATTCAAAACGCCAGGAAACCAACAGGACATCACCAAGAGGACTTACAGGACAGCTACCTCAAAATGCCAGTGAAACCAACGGAACACCATCAAGATCACCGGACACCCCCTGAACCCCTCAACGCCCAAAGCCAGCAGGAAGCAGTTACGAGAAACCGGGCAACGCCCCTATCCCCTACCCCCCCCCCAATTTTTTTTTATAAATCAAGAGATGTCGCAATGCTGTTCTTTTGGAAACTACAGCTCCCAGAATCCTCCCGCATTACGTACACCTGCACCGTGCAGGTGTGAAGTCATCCTTCCCAAACACCCCTGCGGCCCCCGTTAAAAGATGGCCATGAGGCCTGGCCCCTTCCCTTTTTCCTTCCCGTGTGTCTCGCACACCTGTCCCCCCCCCCCTGTGTTATCCTCCCTATTAAATGTACCCACGCGGGAGCCGCGTGTCCGTGTTTGTCTCCGCCGTAAGTGTTTGTTTGTCTCGCGTGTTCGTCTACACACCCCGCCAGCCTCACCGCCGGTACCTCTCCGGCTTTTTAGAACATCATTTGGTGCCGTGAGAATCCTCCCACATTACGTACACCTGCACCATGCAGGTGTGAAGTCATCCTTCCCAAACACCCCTGCGGCCCCCGTTAAAAGACGGCCATGAGGCCTGGCCCCTTCCATTTTCCTTCCCGTGTGTCTCGCACACCTGTCCCCCCCCCCCCCCCCCCGTGTTATCCTCCCTATTAAACGCACCCACGCGGGAGCCGCATGTCTGTGTTTGTCTCCGCCGTAAATGTTTGTTTGTCTCGTGTGTTCGTCTACACACCCCACCAGCCTCACCGCCGGTACCTCTCTGGCTTTTGAGAACATCAGCTATGTCAAGTCCAGTGTTTTTAAAAACGGGTGCCTTTAATGTTTATTCGCAGGGAGATCTCGGAATTCCTGTTTGTGTGTGCTTAGATACACTATAGAGCCATAGTTTGGGGGAGGGGTCAGTGTTCCCGTGGCCCATTCCCGCGGCCCCTTTCCGCTTTCCCAAGGCGGGCATCCCGTCTAGCGGCCGAGCCTTGGCTGCTCCTGGCGGCTCACAAGCTAGCACCCACCATTGGCCCGGCGGCCGTCTGCAAGGTGCCCGGATGGACACGTTACCCATCAGGCAGTGCGTGCTATTCCAATTCGCTCGTCTACTCAGCGCAGCTCATTTGGTGCTGGAACTCCTTGGGGTGGTAACCGCCGCCGCCGCCCCCCCCCCGCAGCCCTGTGAGTGGAGGTCACCCACTTTTTTTTCGGGTTCCTCCCTTTCCGCTCTTCCTCCCCGCCTCCTGTCCCCTTCAGCCCCCCTCCTCTGTCTCTTCTTCCTGCGTCTCTGCCTCCTCCGCCTCTTCCTCCTGCTGCTCCCGCTTCTCCTCCTTCCATTGAGCTCCGGACATCCTGCAGTGTTGAGGGTAGGCTTCCCTGCACCTCCCTGCCTCCGAGGCAAGGAGAGCGCCGTGGCGCACTCTGGGGCTGGGGTTCCCATGGCTGTGGAAAGTAGGGACCCTGTGGCGCGATGGCGTGTGGCCCACCATCTTGTTTCTGCCCCGGGGAGGGGATGATTTCGGAAAGGTTGCCTGGGTAACGCGGAACTGGCTGGCCGAGGTGACCGTGAGCGGCCCCCTCCAAAGCGAGGCCTCAACTGTGCAGGGCCCCTCGTGGGCTGGGCCGCGTGGGCCCCGGTCTACGGAGGCGGGGGGGGGGGGGGGGGGACGGGGGATACTCCATGCCTTTGCCGCTTTGCTGTCTCGAGAGACCCTCCATCTGGTTTTTTGTTTGTTTGCTTGTTTTTTTGGCGGGTTGTACGTAGGATGTCTCTTGTACGTTGGAGAGCGACGAGATCCTCCCAGCCGCTGGTCCCGGCCGCCTTGGGAAAGGCTGGTGGGCCCATCCGAACTTCCAGCCTCAGGCTCCTTGAGGGCCTTCGCTTCTGCCCAACCCCTTTCCCTGGACGGCCAGGAGTTTTTCCGTGCCGATCTCCTTGTTCTTCCCAAAGGGACTGCCCTCCTCGGCCACAGAAATCTTGCTCTATTTAGTTATTGTCTAGACTCTGGAGGATAAAAGCCCCGAGGGGAGAGACGTGGTCTTAGGTGTGATTTTTCCCGTCAGTGAGCTGTGCGTTTTTTGTTTTTTTTTTTTTTGTTTTTTTTTTTGCAATGGATGGGACGAGCATCTAATTCGGAGGAGGAAAACCTGCCACCAACATGGGAGTCCCCTCAATGCACCTCAAGTTTGAATTGTTCTCAGGAAGAAGTCTCAGTGACAAGGGAACCAGTCAGTTACTTCCAAATGCGAGAGATTTTATCCAAGGACCTCTCTTTTGTTTGGAGGATTTGCTCATTTTTATTTTAAATCTGTGAGCTGGAGTTTTTTGCTTTTGTTGGTTGGGGTAGGATTATGAGTTTTAGTGCCTGTTAGTGGCACCTGTATTCGATACCTAAAAACATTTTTATTTTTAAACTACACAGTTCTCCGAAGCATTTGTGAGGTGTCTTACTTTGAGAGTTACAATATAAATTCAAGCCATCTTAATGGTTTTTTTTTTTTTTTTTTGGTTTTTTCGAGACAGGGTTTCTCTGTGGCTTTGGAGCCTGTCCTGGAACTAGCTCTGAAGACCAGGCTGGTCTCGAACTCACAGAGATCCGCCTGCCTCTGCCTCCCGAGTGCTGGGATTAAAGGCGCGCGCCACCATCACCTGGACATCTTAATGTTTAAAAAAAAAAGTCTATGAAGCTGCTGGTTTATTTATGAAATTCTGTTAGATCTGTGTTATTTGCTTTAATGTCTGCAAAAGCAATTGTCATAGCATTTGAATGTTTTATTGCTGTCGCTCCTTTATAGGGCAGTGATGTGTTAAAGAACTGTTGCAAAGATGAAGAAAGCCTCGGTCCTTAAATAGAACCAGTTGTGTTTTTTTCTTTTAAATTGCATTTATTTGTTTATATTTCTCTTTTTTGGTGTATGTATGTATGTAGGTGTGCCAACACTTCAGTTTGGAGATCAGATGACTGCTTGGTAATACGAAGTTCTCTCCTACTGAGTAGGTACCCACAATGAATCTCTGATTTTGTTTTGGTTGTAAGCTCCCTTACCTGCTGAGCCCATCTCACTGAAACCCCGTTTTGTTTTGTATTTTTTTGTTTGTTTGTTTGGTTTTTGAGAGGGTTCCACGTAGCCCAGGCTGCCCTTGAACTTGAAATGTAACCGAGGCTATCCATAAACTCTTGATTCTGTTGGCTCAACCTCCCCAATACAGTGATTACAGGTAAGAGCCAACGTGCCTGTCCCCTTAGAGTCAGTTCTTGAACAAGTGTCTTCTGACTTTCACCTAAGGTTCAATTCATTGAATAATGCCTCACTTTTTATGGGCATCTCAAAGTGCCTGAGAAAGAAGGGAAAGAGGGTTTTATGTATACAGTGATCTGCTTGTAGGCAAAAAGAAGACACCAGATCATGTTATAGATGGTTGTGATCCACCATGAGGTTGCTGGGAATTGATCAGGATCTCTGGAAGAGCAGCTAGTGCTCTTAACCTCTGAGCCATCTTGCCAGCCTGGGTCACCTAAAGTTTTTAAGGAGTATTATTCAATTTTTCCTCTCTATATTTTTTCTTTCTTTCCTTTTTATTTTTTTGTTTTGTTTTTCAAGACAGGGTTTCTCTATGTAACAGTCCTGGCTGTCCTGGAACTTACTCTGTAGATCAGGCTGGCTCAAAGTCACAGAGATCTATTTGCCTCTGCCTCCTATGTCCTGGGATTAAAGGTGTGAGCAATCATTCCCAGCCCCTCTATACATTATTTAATAATTTTTTTTAGATGCATTGGTGTTTTGCCGTGGGTATCAGGTCCCCTGGAACTGGCGTTACAAACACTTTTGAACTGCCATGTGGGGGCTAGGAATTGAACCCAGATCTTCTGGAAGAACAGTAAAAGTAAGTGCTCTTAACCACGAGGCTTTATATTTTTGTATTTTAGTGTTTGAATAATATTACATCCAAGTATGCTGAAAAGTTGAAGAATAGTATTGAAAAAGTTCTGATGATGAAGAGTTCCATACCTCAACTTTTTCTTTTCTGTTCAACTCCTTCCCTCCGACTGTTAAATTTTCCAATTTGACTGGCTTTTTAGCCCAGCATTTTACCACTTAGCATTGCTTTTTTATTAAGAAAAGGGAAAGGGGTATAGCATTCTATGCCTTCCTTTTCTTACGCTTATTTTTCTAGGAGAATATTTAGAACCACACAGAATTTGGGGGGAGTACTAGGGATCAATTTGTATGTACTAATTATAGCTAAATATTCTTTATGCTTCAGAGAGGACATTAAATCTTATTTCTCAAGCCAGCAAGATGGTTTACTAGCTGCCACCAATTCTGACAGCTTGAGTTCAATCCCAGGCCCCACAACGTAGGAGAGAACCAGCTCCTTCAGGTTGTCTTCTGACCTCCATACATGCTGTGGCATATGCAAACACACACAATTTGAAAAATAATTGAGTTTTAGTTAGATTGTTGTAAGTAATAGTATAGGAAGACTTGATTTACTCAGTGAGTTGAGTAAAAATATACATCTAGACTTTTTTAAAATTTATTCTCTACAAATTAGTTTTTTATTAAAGGGTCTTTGTATTATCTTTAATGGGAAAATTGTCAACACTAAGTACCGTTTGGGTCCAATGATCCACTTTAATTTTTTTATATATTCTTTAAGTTAATTCACACATACTTTCCATAAAGGTCAAAGAGTTGCAGGAACAGCTATTTGATAAAAATTTAGACATGGTATTCTTTTTTTGTACTTAGAAAAATGAAAAGCATCCAGGCATGGTAATACATACCTGTGATCCTGGCAGTTGGGATGCAAAAGCAGGAGGATCACTGGAAGTTCAAGGCTGGTCTGGTGTATATCACAAGTTCAATCCAACCAGGGTTACACAAAAAGGTCCTGTCTCAGAAAGAGAAAAGGGCAGTATGAAGGGAAAAAGAGAGAGAATGAAAATATAAACAAATGAATTTAATTATTTTTACTGCATTTATTTTAAATGCTTTTAACTTATTTTTATTTATTTTAGTGTGTGTGTAGGTAGGTGTATGCACATGTGCTCAGTGTGAGCATGCGTTCTCGAAGGACAACTTGTATAGTTTTCTCTTTCCATTATGTGGGTTCCAGTGATTGAACTTAGGTAATCAGGCTCTGTGGCAGTTCAACTGATGCATTTTAGCAGCTGAGACAATCTGTTTTCTCCTCTCGGTTCTAAGAATCAAGCTCAGGCTCTAGTGCATGCTAAGCAAATGCTCTGCCACTGAACTGCATACCTAGCTTTTGATTTTTCAAGCCAGGCTTTCACTATGTAGCTCAGGATAGTATTGACTTCCTATGTATCCTATCCCAGCCGCAAACTCATGATTCTCCCTCTTTTCCCTCTCAAATTCTGGGATTATATTTGAATGTGACCACATCTAGCTATAACTAAGATGCTTTTAAAATTTTTTATTTTTAAAGAGAATATGTAGAGTATATGGTATGTGTATGAGAATTCAGGATATAACTTAAAATTCTTTTTAATGAAGCAGTTCAAATTTTTGATTTTAATGTAACACCTGGGGGTTTGTTTGTTTGTTTGAGACTGGGTTTCTCTGTAGCTTTGGAGCCTGTCCTGGAACTAGTTCTTGTAGACTAGGCTGGCCTCAAACTCACAGAGATCCACCTGCCTCTGCCTCCTGAGTGTTGGTATTAAAAGTATGTGCCACCACTTCGTGGCCAACACCTGTTTTTTTTTTTTAAGGTCCAAATAAGGCTGCAAGATGTTGCTTATAGAAAAGCACTCGCGGCCAGGCGGTGGTGGCGCGCGCCTTTAATCCCAGCACTCGGGAGGCAGAGGCAGGCGGATCTCTGTGAGTTCGAGACGAGCCTGGTCTACAAGAGCTAGTTCTAGGACAGTCTCCAAAACCACAGAGAAACCCTGTCTCGAAAAACCAAAATAAATAAATAAATAAATAAATAAATAAAAAGAAAAGCACTCGCTTAGCACATGTAAAATCTTAAATTTGATTGCCAACACCACAAAGATAAAAGTCTAAATACCCTAAACAAATTAGATTGTAAACTTCTGAAGAATGGGACTACATTTTATTCTTTATTTTCCTCTAGAGTATAGAGGGTAATGGAAATTTGGTAATGAATTAATCTATGAAGTACTTTAGGTAATTTTCTTTTACTTTTCAGTTAGAAATGGTAAGAAAATACATAAGCAAAGTATTTATATGTACCTTACTATAGCATTCATTTCTAAAATATAAAGAATAAGTCCTAGTTAAAGATATCACTTATACTCGAAAAAGCAAAAAAAAGATATCACTTACATTGAAATTAAAATTTATTGAAACATGACTAGATAATTATGTTTTTATGTAGCATACCTTTTAATTTTTATTTCTAATTCTAAAATTCATCCTATTTTTCAGGTAGTAATTGCTTAAAATATTCATCAGTTTATTTGCTAAATTTACATTCATTCAGGAATAAGCCGATTTGGGAAAGTATTAGATGATGTGTACATTTGATAGTCCCCATTTGGGGATGGGGTTACAGCTGTGAGAAGCCATGCCTAGTTTACATTAATTTTTTATTACTTATTGTGTATTTGTGTGTGCAGGTTTGTGTGTGTGTGTGTGTGTGTGTGTGTGTGTGTGTGCCACAGGATAACCTCAGGTGCCATTCTCAAGAATGCCATCCCTTTCCTTGAGGCATGGTTTCCTCATTGGCCTGGAGGTACTGACTATGACAGTCCTGCAAGCAGTTGTCTTTCTCTGCCTCCTCACTTCTGGAATTGCAAGTGCATACTTTTATGCCTAGCATTCTTATATGGATTCTAGCAATATCAGACTCAGGTCCCATGCTTGAAGAGCAAGAACTTTACTGCTTGAGCTATTGCCCCATCCCTTAAAAAAAAATTAATGTGGGTGTGTGCTTGTACACATGCCCGCTCAGACATGTGACATGAGGAAGTGAGAGAACAGTTTGTGAGAGTCATTTCTCTCCTGCTATGTGTACTGGTACTCAAATTGAGGTGGTCAGACTTAGTGGTAGAGGCATCTTCATCCACTAAGCCTTTCAGGGTGGGGGCGGGGTATGAGACAGAAATTCTCAGTGTAACAGCCCTAGCAATCCTGGAGCTAGCTCTGTAGACCAGGCTGACCTCGAACTCACAGATATCCACCTGCCCCTTCCTCCTGTGTGCTGGGATTAAAGGCATGTGCCACCGCTACCACCTGGCAGCCACTAAGCCATCTTGCATACTCTCTTTTTAATTTTTTTATACAAGATCTCATGTATTCCAGGCTATCCTATAACTTCACTTACAATTAGCCAATTGTTATGGAACACTGTGTTCTCTGGGAATGATGTAGCCATTACCTTCTTCAACTATCAGCAGCTATGATTTCCTGAAGGAGACCTATACAAGATTGGGTCCATTAATTTTTCTTCATGGAATGGGAAAGGGGCTTATGATTCCACATCCTTCCCTGAGAATTATAGACAGTTAACAGTTAGTAAAGGAGGGGGCTTATGAGGCCACATCCTTCCCCAAGGATTTATAGGCAATTAAATATTGATGTGATGTGAGACCAGAGGGCAGGAATTTGAGGGCCCTTGAACATAAGGAGCATAATGAAGTACCTCTCAGATGATGTATTGGAGGTGAAACATATTTAAATAAAAGTAGATAGTTTGAGCTCTCCTTCAACAAAAAGTGAAATATTTAACCCTTCATAAGAGAGAGTTACTTTTCAAGGCCTTTTTAACTGGAATTGGAAAATCATGGGGCCTTGGACAGGAAGGTATGCTGTTTAGCCCCCTCAATTATGGAGGTTAGATATCAGGCTCTCTTGGTTACAGAGTATGCATTTGAGGTCTAATAGACAGAAACTAATGGTGTTTCAGAGGGGAAGAGTTCAGTAGATTTAGAGAGAGTAGCAAAGTCACAAACCACTTAGTGGAAAGAGAGTGTCCCAGTCTACCTTGTGCAGTGGATGAAGGACTTCATCACAGTTTAGAAGATTCACATATTCAAGCACACTATGGCATGCCTGGCAGCAATCTGAGCATCGTCCGTCAGTCATGATTGGCAGTCTCATGTTCTAAGTCCTCTTGAAGATTATCATCAGCTACACTGGTGTGGGCATGAAGAATGAGGCCTTTTCCTTCTGGTGACTATAATGAAGGAAAGATGACCTAAGCCTTAGGTTTTATGATCTCAGAGCAGAGCTTCATGAAGTCCCTTGGGTCACACATGTATTTTCCTAGTGGTCATGGTTAGAATGGAAATATCTAAGGTCCTCCATTAGTGGGATAATTCTGAGGTCCATGAGCACATGCTCTGAGGGACCCTTTGATCCTTGTCCCCTTGAGCAAAATGGAAATTCTGAGATGACTTTAGTAAAAAACAGTCATTCTTTTAACTCTTCTTGAACAGAGATTGATGTCCTTCACTGTTGTTTGTAATAGCAGAAAGGCCTGATGACTACTTTAACCCCTGGGAAGTTCTAATAACCCATCATCGAAAGGGCATGGTGTGAGATGCCTTGAGAATAGGGACATTTTGGAGAGCCTCTATTCAGAGGGGAAGCTTCTGAGGTCATTCTGAAATGAATTGATTAGATAGAAAGTGCCAGGCCCTGTTTAATCAAATAGCAAGATCCACTCACTCCATTGTGCAGAAGGGAAAGGCCTAGCTTACCTTGGGTGATGGGGCAATGGTTTAGTTCTGCATCATTTGCTTCCAACTGTTCTGCCCGGCTCCCATGATCTATATACTACATCGCCTGTTGAGGAGAGTGCAAGAAGCAATACAATACTCTTCTAAGATGTTGAGTGGTTCTGTGGACCTTATGCTTTCTAAAGGTTGTATTGTTCTGTGTTTATCCATCAATGAAAGATGTGAACGTTGCATTCAGGACAACTAACTTCTGGGCAGATAACATGACTATTAGTTTTAGCTTTCTATATTTTGACCCCTGATCTAAACCTAATATCTTCAGAGGTTCCAATGGTTGCAAGTGTTTTCCTAGCAAACTTGGTTGTAGGGATTGGCATAAAGATAAGATGAGTCCGGGGGTCCAGTGAATGTTGCCCAAGAAAGGAAGGGGAAGCTCTAGGGCCTCCCAGTGTCAGAGGCTAGATTTGAATATAGAATGAAGAAATGATACCTGATTGATCATGGGAGCCAATTCTGAAGTCTTATTCATCGTTGTGGCATAGGCCAGACATCCTTGGGCAAATAATTAGATCTCTGTAGTCTTTTTGGTTAAAGGGCATAATCATAGACCCCCTTTGCTTTATACTGGAGTAAATGTGGGCAGATCTGATTCCCACTTATAAAGCGTGAGTTGTGTAAGGAATACGTGGTCTGAGGACTCTTTTGGAAAAGACTTGGATCAAACTTGCAAAATAAGAAAATTTGAGGGCATTTTCCATAAAATGCATACTTAAGACCAATTTGGGCAAATGGGGAAGGTCTAGAATAGGTTCTGTCCTAGGAGGAATGTCTGATATTCTCTTCAGTGACATAAGAGTGAGGTAACTTGTGAAGAAGAGAAACACTGGGGCCTTTGTGTAAAAGGGAAAATTTTGAGCCCTGGTTGGCTAAGGGTGTGAGTTGAAAACCCCTTGGGCAGAGGTGGTAAGTGTCTGTTGCAGGTGAATGTCACTGCTACCTCATTCAGTGAACGTCACTGCACTTCAACTTCCAGCTGTTCTTTAGAGTTCCCACATTATCAGTTGAGTCTTGCATAGTTCGGGAGCAGCCAAAGCCTTCTTCAATGAACCTACATGGCTGTCCCTGGCAATGTTGCCTCGTCTTTCAGGTTGTCTTCATAGTTCATATATAGGCAGCAATGGTTGGAAAAGTGGTCTTCTATTGATTAGACTGAAGCGCATAGCTTAAGATCCAGTCTCAAATTCTACACTTTGGACCTGGGCCCTCAAACCAGAGTGGAGCAATTCCTTTCCTTAGCCAGTACAGTACAGGCAAAGGAGACACGACGGGACCACTTTGTTTCTGGTGAGAATCTTAAAAGTAGAAGAATCAGATATTTACTGTTTTGTCCTAGGATAACATCTCAGTGTTAATCTGATAGCCTTTTTGTCATCTGGGCATGCCTGGACACCCAGATAAGAAGGGAAACATTGAGACCTTCTCAATTAGAGGAATAAAGCTGAGGTTTCCACAGATAGAAGTGGTTGCTCTGAGGAGGTCAACATCAGAGAGTATTTATTTAAAGCATACATGAGAAATTGGTGAAGAAGATATGACCAAATTTTCATGTCACTGATCTGATCTCTATCCTCTTGATGAGAGGAGTTTGTATTAATCCCCTTGAAATGAAATGGTGTGTCTAAAGTTACCTTGTCCGAGGTAAATAGAATGTACCCACCTTCCTTGACAGGTACTTTAGAGTCAGAGTTTCTTTTTAAATAAGTATTGGGCCTAGAGTTTATCTTGGAATGGAGGGAAAATCTGGGATTCATTTGTTAAGAAGAATGTCTCAAACCCACCCTGTAATATCAGGAAGTGTGTGGCCCCTCACCCAAAATGAATATATAAGCTTCCGTAAGACAAACTGGAAAGATGCAGGGCTCCATTTGATTCAGGGGAAGATATGATGTCTTAATGATCAAAGGGAGAAGGAGTAAGTACCCTTGGGGAGAAAGGAGTTTCTGAGGCCCATGTGGCAAGGAAGATAGGGTCAGAGTGTAAAAATATATTATTCCAAGCATAAATTCAATTGACTTCCATACCTCATATGGCCCTAGCATTGCCTCACCATCTAACTCCTCTTCCCAGTTTAGGATGTCGATATATTTAGCTGAATCTGCAAGAAATCAAGCATTAAATCTAGGATTCATTAAGAGCTTGGGTGGGAGTCCTAGATCTGGGTGGGAATGAGGAGGCCACACAGTGAAGGGTGATTTTACTCAAGGAATTGGCATGGATTCCAGGATTTGCTCTTGACTTCTTGACTCTTGTGAACTCTAAGTGGAATGACCCCATGCCCTTTGATCAGAGGTGAAATATTACATGTGCCCTTGTTCTGAACGGAACTTTCTGAGGGCCATTTGGGCCAAAATGGGATATTTTAAGGCCCAAGTCATCAATGCAAAAAATCAAAAACAAAACAAGGTATGGGAAAGAAGACAGATGCAAGACCTTGTTGGGCGAAGGGGAATGCCACTGCTTACCTTTAGGAAAGAGGAGGTCCATGCACTCCCTAGTCCTTCTCCAAATCTTCAGTGAACTCTTGAAAATCCTTATCTCTGAGGGCTCCTTTTGAGGTTAGAGAGCAATCAGCGGGTATCTCTGAAAAAATGAGTCACAGTCCCTAGGTGTGTTCCCTGTTTAAACTCATAATAACCTGCACAGGTGTGGACATGGAGGACAGGCACCTTTCTGATGAGTAGCTTGAAAATGGATGCCTTGGATTCAGGGTGACGATTATATTTTTGTGCCATGTCACTCCCATCTAGAGTTCCATGAGGTTTTTGTGGTGGTCAAAAGTGTATTTCCTAGCCACTTTGGTTTGGGGGAGAAGCTCTAGTCTCTCTTAGTTGTTTGATAGACCTGAGTTGGCCATGAACACAAAGAGAAGCCCTTATGTTTTCTTGGTAATAGGGACTCAGTCTCAAGTACCTGTTAGTCAGGTCTAAATATCTGAGACACACTCTTCAGTCACAGGGCCACTTCTGTAGCTTGCTTCATCAAAGTGGTGTGCCTCAGACCCCTCCAATACAGACAGAGGAAGGCTAAAGTTGTATTATTCAAAGAATGTATGTTACTACAGCCCCTATTTGGCATATGATGGAAGTCAGGGGCTACTGTGGTTTGGGAAAATAAGTCCAAAGTCTCTTCAGAAGATATTTCAGAGAGGTGTCAGCTCCCTGAATTAGTGAGTTAGTTTACTTCTGAGGGGGGTATCCAAGACCTGATGGAGATTTTAACTGAGGTATGAATTGTCCTGGTTCTGGAAGGATAAGTCTGAAGACATGTTGTGACTTTGCCAAAATTCTACGGCTCATTGTTTCTAAAGGGGTTGTTTTTATGACCTTCTTGGGACATTGGAGTTGTCTGAGTCCACTTGCTTCTCAAGTTGTAAGTCCTAGGTCCCCTTCAGTCATTGAGAATGTGTGTGACACTTGTTCTGAAGTTGTAAGAATGAGGTTGTTTAGCAATTATTGAATATCTGAGATCTCCTGGATCTCAAGGGAAAATAGTGTCAATGTACCCTTGAACAATGTGAAATGGCTGAAGGACAGTTTTGGTATTGAGGGGATACTAGTTTGAAACTCCCTTTGCCTAGAATCAAACCAAGCCCCTTGGTTCTAGACAGATAAGATTGAGGCTACCTGGGCCATTTGGGAACATCTGAGAAATCTCTGGTTCTGAAGTACAGGTCAGAAGCCCCCTCTGTCCATACAAGAGTTTGGAATATCTGTGTTTCTGTAGTGGTAGGGCTATAGCCTGTTTGAGAATTAATGTTGCATTCCCATTCCTGGTTCAGAAGAGATGTGCCTTAGCACCCTGTGAGTCCTTGATAACAGTTTGAGCTCCACTTCAGTCACTGGGGAAAGTATGATTAAATACTCTGGGTCTGAAGGAATATGTTTGAGGCCCATTTGTCAGAAACCCAATTTTCATAACACTAGTGCAGGGTGAGGATATTTGAGGCATCTACAGGAAAACAGGGGATTTGAGGACACCATTCTTTGGAGACAGAATTTCTCATGCTATGTTTGGGAAAACAGAAAAATCAAAGGGTCTGGAAGGGAATAGTGAAAAATCAAGAGTCAATTTGGAGATTAGTGAATGCCTGAATATTTCCTGTTCTAATCTTCATGAGCATGTAGAGCAACCATGTCATGCAGGGCAGGCAGCAGTATGATCAATCTCCAAGAAGCTAGAAGGCAATTCTCAGCTAGGTCTCTGGACCAATTCAGCTAACTACTTCTGGACATGAAGGGTCTAGCTTCTTTATTTCTGCTAATAAAGTTGAGGCACATATCCTGGGTTTAGGGCACTGCTGGATGCTCTAATGTTCTAGGACTTCAGGTACCAGGGTCATTTTAATTTTGGACAGAGGTCCTGCAGTCAGATGGTTAGAACTGGAAACACTCTGAGGATCTTAGACAGTGAGAGTTGTTCTGTGACCTGCTAGGTCAGATGATGTCAGTCTTGGGCCACATTAGTCAGAAGGAGTGTATGCTATTCTCAGTGGGTCACAGATTGTATAGAATGTTCTAGGTAGAAGCTGTGTCCTATTCTTAATTAAAAGGGAAATACCTACCTTCTGAGACCGATGTGATACCTCAGTGTGCATCTGAGGTATCCAGGAATGGAAGTCAAAGGTTTCATAGATGTTTGATGACAAGGAAAAGTTCTAAACTCCTATTGGTCCTGTGGGGCACAGCGTTGGAAAAGATGAAGTCCACTTGTAGATAAGATCTAAAGATGCCATGATAAGAGAGAGTAGGGCCTATGCTCCACTCTTGAGCTGAGCATCTTTAGAACTTCATTTTGATAGACTTGTAAGGTCTGAAGCCTTCATGGGCACAATGGGTATGTTGGCAACTTGCTAAGGCAAAAGTTATCATTTTGGCTCATTCTTGAGTAGAAGGTACATTTCTGAATTCCATTTGGTCACAAGGAGCATACCTGGGGCTCAGTGGGTTGGATTGGCTATGGATGTTGCTCACTCTTTCAGATTGAAACATTCCAAGGCTGCTTTGAACAGGGTAGCCATTGGAAAGTCTGAGGCCCCTTTGGTTACATTGAGATGGTCTGATACCTACTTGAGAGGAGAGGCTAAAACTCCGCTTCTGTTTTTGCAGCAGGATTCTTTGTAGACTGCATGTGACTGACCACGAATGTATGTGGTCTCCGTGGACAGAAGGGTCACATATGGGGGCCCCAAGTTCATACGAGATGACTTGCCTCCCACATGGTAAGAGAGGGAAGATCTCTGGACCTCTGGTTGAAATGGGGTGTTTACAGATTGTTTTTGACAACAAGGAATGCCGTGGGACTCTCTTTTTGACCTAGTAAATATATGAGTCCCAATTGAACAGGCAGCAACCCCCCCCCCCGATCCTCTCTGACACTAGTGGAATTTTTAGTCCCTCTTGGACATAAAGAGCATGTCTAAAGACCTTCTTCATAGACATCATTCATCTGTGGTGATGAGAAAGGTTTGGCATTCCCATTGGGGCTGTCTCCATCCAGAGATGAATTGAAGCTTTATTTAGCTGGTAGGGAAGTTTTTATTGCTTCTTGAGTATAAGGAGAATGTCTGAGTCTTGTCCTGGTAGAATTAGTAGAAGGCTGGAAGTCTCACGGGAAAAGGTGTAATGTCTGAGGATCTCTTCAGGAAAGGGAGTAATTTCCATTTCCCCTTCTGTAGAGATGGAACATTCTATGTTCCCTTCAGGATTAGCTTTTGCTGTCTGGTCCATTTTGGCAGATGGAAAATGTCAGAGCCATCTTTTTTGAGAAAGCAGAATGTTTCCAGCCCTTGTGTTCTGAATGGGAAGCATGAACATCTGCTTTGCCAGAAGGGGCCTTTTTTGATTAAGTTTTGGTAGATTTTGGAATGTTTTGGGAAGCCTTGGGGAGAAGGATGCCTTCTGCAGTCACCCAGAGATCGTGAGGATCTGCAGGCTCCCTTAGAGTCGTGATGGGCTGAATCCACTTAAAAACCTGAGAGAGCTTAATTCTAAACAGAGAAAAAACAGAGTTTAACACAGAGTTTTGTTCTTTGTTGGTGGCGTGCCGTAGAGAGATTTCCTGGTTCGGCAATAGCAGCAGAAAAAAAGCTGCGTCATTTTAAAGTGCGGCTTTCTGGGCTGTGCCGCCATTGCAATCTCTGTCTGGCTCCTGTGAGAGACAGAGCTTTTGTATGGAGCATTTGGAATAAACTGCTTTGGCTTGCTTGATGGCAATTTGGACTGCTGTATGCCTGAAACTCTATGCAGCTCAGGCTCACCAAATGGCTCTGGGCAGGAGCAGCTCAGCTCTGCCATACTGCAGTCTCAGGCAGGAACTACCGTAATTACCTTAATGACAGCGCACTTAACGTTTCTACTGGGCAGAATGCAGGCGGTACCGTATTAACTGTACAATAAGCAACTTAAGTTTTTAAGAAGTGCTTAACATTTTAAAAAATGCTCCTGGATAGTAAAAAAATTACAGATTCACAATAAAACAGATTCAGACAGACCACTAAATGAGTCACAATGTTGGATAAATGTACGTGGGCTTGAGAGAGAAAAATATATATATAGAGAGAGAATAAAGTTAATGCCTTTAAAATTAAAAAGGTAAAGTCTTTAAAGAGACAGAGTACAGATAGTTAAGAGAGTAAAAGAAATAAAGAAAAATAAGCCACGTAAAAATGGAAAATTCACAGAGAGTCTGGATTATGTACATTGTGTTTTCTTTAAAATTTTTGACTGTGAAGGAGCTAAGTACAGAGAGTCATTTCATTATATGGGCTGCCAAGTGGAACCAGAATGGATTTCATGAGGATATGACTTCAGAATTTGGGTCTAAGGATATGATGTTTCGGAAAGGGTCTTCTTTTGTTTTCACAGAGGACCAGACCCTATGGATTTCTTCTATCCCGATTTGGTATGATAGACCACGCCCTCCTGAAAGGTTGCTGTGATCACCCTCAAAAAATTACTTCACTCAACTGCCAACTGAGATGACCCTGGCACACAGGTTACACCATGAAAAATCTGATTAACAGCGCCCCCATTCAGCAGGAAGCAGTTTGGAGAGAAAAAACTGCGCCCATGTTCCCAAAATATTGTTTATAAATATTCTTTTACATTTAAAGGGGGATATGATATAGATATAAATAATTTGCATTGGTATGGATTTTAAGGTCAATTTTGTTATATGTATATGTATTTCTGATCTTGATCAAGGTATTGTGATTGTGTAGTTCATTTAAGATGTAATGTATAATTAGGAAATATAGGTTGTTGTTGAACAATCGTAAATAATAGTCAAGCTTGTAGTCATGTTAGATTTTCTAGATATATAGAGATATATTTCAGTTAGATAGACATTCTTCATATCTCTTGAAGATTGCAGAATATGGCATTTAAAATATTTTAATAACTTAGGGTTTTTCATGACAATGAGACACGTCTGCTCCTGGCAGCACCAATCTACTTTGAGATGAAGATGGGCATCGAAGAGGATCCTTATGGAATTGGATAGCCATTTGGGCAAGAGACTGTTCTTGCCTGGACTGTTGCATAAACTGGACACAAAGAACCCGTAAAGAGAGGACTACTGAACTTGCCTAAGGGTGAGATGGTCTTTCGGGGTTCCTGATTCATAACAGGTCTACGAGACATTCTGCAGGACACAGCAGAAAATGACTGAACTGTCTTTAAAATTTCCTGCTTCATGGAAATGTCTGCTGGATACTATGGGCCTGAAGGCCGAAGATAGATGCCCCAACGGTACAAAAGAACTTTGGGTGACTGTCCAGGCAGCGAGATGTCTCTGTGATTTCTAGTGTTTTGTAAGTAGCTTACTTCTCATTTACTTAGGTCTTTGATGGAGTTGAAGAATGGATAGATAGTTATAGTTTTCCTTAGTTATGATAAAAGATAAAGTAGATATAAATATTATAACTGTAATTCTTACTTGATAACTGTTTTTTTATATGTGATTTTACTATGTTAAAGTTAAAGCTTTTCTTTTTTGTTTAAACAGAAAAAGGGGAAGTGATGTGGGAGTGTCATATATCAATCTGTTGATTTCATTGGTTCAATAAAGAAACTGCCTGGGCCCTCATAGGACAGAAAATTAGGTAGGCGGAGTAGACAGAAGAGGATTCTGGGAGAGAGAATCTGATTCAGGAGTCGCCATGATGCCCGCATTCCAGACAGACACAGGCTAGAATCTCCCCAGTAAGCACACCTTGGGGTGCTACACAGATTATCAGAAATGGGCTAGTCCAGGTGCAAGAGCTAGCCAATGGGAGGCTGGAACTAATGGGCCAGGCAGTGATTGAATGAATACGGTTTGTGTGTTGTTGTTTCGGGGCTTGAGCTGGGCCATGCGGGCGGCCGGGTACAGGGTCACAGCCGCGCCGCTCCCTATTTCAACAATGGCAGGTTCTATTTTTCTCTTGGGGAGTAACTTTTTTTTCTCCCTTTTGGAAGAAGAATGTCTGGACCCTTTTTTTGTCCAAGAGGGTTGTTTGCAGCCCTCATCTTCAGAGGGGGAATCATAAACACGTGCTTTTTAGAGGGGACCTGTTCCAATTTGGTTTTGATAGACCTGGAATGTTTATGGCTGCCTTGGGGAGATGCAGAACTTCTGCCACCCTCCTCATGAGATTGTGAGGATCTGCAGCCTCCCTTAGAGCTGGAAGGTTCTATGCACTCTTGAGGAGTAGGTTTTGGTTTCTGGTCACTTTTGGAAGATGAATGTCTGGATCCTATTTTTGACAGAGAGGATTGTTTGCATTGCTCATGTTCTGAATGAGAAACAGAAATATTTGTTTTGTTAGAGAGGACCTGTTCCAATTTAGTTTTCATAGATTTGAATTGTCTAGGGATGCCATCATGAGATGAAGAATTTCTGAGTCCCTCCTCATGAGATTGAGTATCTGCAGCCTCCCTTGGCAGAGGGGAAAGTAGTGAGGGTCTCTGGGCTCAGTTTTAAGCCTCACACTGTGTTTGTCAGAATTGGAATCTTTGCCCCCCCCTTTTTGGAAGAATGGTGAAGTTTCAAGTCTTCATCTTCTGATGGGACAGATGTGAGGACTGCTTCTTTTTAAGCATGTCTTAATTTTATTTTCTTCACTTTAGAATGTGTGGATCTACCTCCTGATGAGTGAGAAAGTTTGAGATCTCCTTCATCAGGGCAACTAGATAGGATCAAATCTGATGATTTTGGGGGTAGCATGCTCCTTTCAGGAATAAAGGTGCAACTTGAGTCTTTATTGACATATACAGAAGATGTGAGACTTCTTTTGGAGAAAAAGAAAGGATGTTAAGCCATCAAGCTCCAAAAGTGAATATCTGATATCCACTTCAAAAAATGGGACATGTCTTGACATTTTTTTTGGTTTTATTGGAATGTCTAGAGCTCATTTTGGGAAAATAGGAATGTCTCAGGGAGTCTTCATAAGGATTGGGAATAAAGTTGCTAGGGGCACAAATGAACATTCTTGGAAACTCTGTTGAAAAGCAATGCCCCACTGATTCTTGGGTAGATGGCACAGATTCTAGGGCCCCTTGGACTCCTTTGGGATGTTCCCAAGTATTATGGAGAGATGTTGATGGTTCCAGATTCCCTTGGTCAGATACCAAAGGTCCCAGAACACCTTGGTTATATTTGAAAAGTCCCAGAGCCCCTGGCACAGATGGAAAAGATTCTAGAGTACCTGATACAGACCTTGAAGGTTCACAAACCTCTTTTGTAGATGGTAATGGTTCTGTTCTCATTGGACTAAGTGGGGAAGGTTGCAGAGTCTACTGAAGGAGGTGGAAATTCTAGATCATCTTGGGAAGATAGTGAAGCTTCTATAATCCCATGGGTAGAAGGTGGCCTTTCTAGAGTACTTTCCGTAAATTGTGCAATTTCTGGTGTCCCCTGGGGAGAGTCAGAAAGTCCAACTTCTCCTATATCAGCTGATGAATGTCCTAAGGGCCCTGAATCCAGACAAGGGCATGGAGCATGTTGGGATGACAAGGAAGTATCTGGAGACCCTTGAGCAGATGGTGAATGTCCAAGAGATCTTTGCACTGGTATGGACACTCCCAGACCCTCTTGCAAATGGGATGAAATTCCTACACAGCTATGTTGAGATTGTGTAGCTCCTTGTACACTTGAACATATTGTCTGACAACCATTTTCTGAGGGAGTGGGTACCATAGTCCCATGTGCAGGTGGAGTGGGCCTCACAGATCCTTGGTTAAGAGGAGAAAGTTCCAGAGTTTCCTCAGGAGATATTGATGGTCCTAAAATTTTATTTTCAGATACAGAAGGTTGCACAGAATACCGGGCATACCCTGAATGTCCCAGAGACCCTTGAGAATATGGTGAATGTCCAAGAGAATCCTGTGATGATGTGGTCAGTCCCAGGTCCCCTCTTGTAGACAACACATTTTCTAAATAGATTTGCTGAGGTGGTGAATCTTAGAGTTACTTTCCCCCCTGAAGACACTTCCTCTAAACCTTGGTCTGTTAGTGAATGTCTTATAGGCCCCATATGACAAGGGGCAGATTTCACGCATCCCTGTTCAAATGGAGAACATTCCAGAGTTTCCTTGGAAAATGTTGGTGATCCCAGTATCCCTTGGTCACATATAGAAGAGCCCACAGCACCTTGGGCAGATGTTGAAAGTCTTAGTGACTCTAGGACAGAGATCAACGTTTCTAAAAACCTTGAGACAGATTTTAAGGTCTTATAGAGCTCTTGGTAAGATGGCAAAGGTTCTGATGCCTTCGGTGTACATTCAGAAGGACCGGGAGGTTCCTCCACAGGAGCCTGGATTCCTGGAACACTTTGAGATGATGGAATTGGTTCTACAGACTCATGGACAGATGATGATGTCTGTCTAGAACCTTGGGTAGATGGTGATGTTCCTAGACAATGTTCTGAAGTTTGAGAAAATCTACAATATCTAGGAGAAGATGGTAAATACGCTAAAATCTCTTTGGCTAAAGAAAGGCCAAGATCCCCTTGGGAAGATGGAGAAGTTTTTGGAGTCCCTTGGTCATGATTTGAATGTTGTACATACTCTTGTACTGATACAGAAGATCCCAGAGACCCTTGGGTAAACAGTGAACCGCCTAAACACCCTTGCTGATGTGGTGAAGGTCCTAGAGAACCCTGGGTAGTTATAGACAATTCTGAACACAGTTGATCTGACAATAAAGATCCCAAAGTCTCTGGTACAGATGGAGGAGGTTCCAGTGAACCTTTAGATGATGGAGAAAATTGAAGAGCTTTCCAGAGAGAAGATGACGATTCCTGAATCTGTTGGTCAGAATCACAAGAGCACAAATCACCATGAGCAGATATAGAATTTCCCAGAGTTGCTGGGAGAGGTGTCATAGTTCCTAGAGATCCTGATGAAGATTCTAAAAATTTCAAAATTGGTGAGATGGCAAAGATTCTGATGTCTTTGGAGTACATTGGGAAGGTCCCAGACACCCTTGGAAATGAGGCTGAAGTGGTAGAGCACCCTGATTATCTAATGGAGCTTCTACAGCTCTCTGGACAGAAGATGTTTCTAGAGTAACTTTGGAAGATAATAAATTTTGCAGTATCTCATGGCAAGAGAGAGATGGGACCTGTTTTACAGCCCCTTGGCCATAAGAAGGGCCTAGAAATTTTGGGGAAGATGTGGATGATTCTGGAGACCATTGGAAAAGTGAGGAATGTCCAAGAGACTCTTGTGATGGAGACAATTCCACAGTTCCTTGGGTAGATGAAATATTTCCTTCATAACTCTCGTGATGTGGTGACTGTCTTAGAGTCACTTTGGCAGGAGCAGACAATTTCTGCCACACTTTGTCTTGTGAGGAATCTACAAGAGTACCTTATGAAGATGGGGTAATTCCCAGAGACCCTTGAGAATATGGAAAATGTTTCAGAGACATTTGATGAGATGATGAAGATTCTACACATTTCTGTGATGATGTGGACAGTCTCACCTTATTTTGGGAGGATAAGGAAGATCCTCCAGCATCTTGCAGTACAGAATTGAAAAGGCCAGGAGTTCCCGAAGCAGATAGGAAATTTTCTACTGGCCCTGAATTAGACAGAGTAGTTTTGTAACCCTCTTGGGCAGATAGCAATACTTTTAATTCTCTCTGGGGAAATTGCAAAGGTCCCTGATTTTCCTGGGAAGGAGACCTCAGTTGTAGATCATCTTGGGCATCGTGAAAGGTTCTGTATTCACCTGAGTATTTGATGAAAGTTTCATAGCCCCTTTGGCAGATGTGGATGATCCTAGAATATCCCTGGCAGACAGGGGTGGTCTCAGAGTCCATGAGACAGTTGGAGACATTATAAAATCCACTTGGGCAGATGAAGAAGATCCTAGAATCCCTGCATTAGATGCGGAAGTTTCCAAATCCCCTGTTGAAGAATTGGATATCCCTAGATTGCCATGTATGCAGGTAGAATCTTCCAGAGTGCCCTGGGAAGACAAGCAAGGTCCTCCCCCTTCTTGGGAAGATACTAAAGTACATGAACTCATTTGAAATTATGAAAGGCCCTAGGGAAGATGCTCTATGTCCTAGATTCCCTTTCCCAGATAAAGGAATGTCTTTGTTCTCTTTTGAAGAAGGCATAGCTCCAAAGCCACAGAGAAACCCTGTCTCGAAAAACCAAAAAAAAAAAAAATGAAGAAGGCATAGATCCTGAAGAATCTGAAGCTGTTTGTTGAACCCTGTGGGCAGACTGCCAAGATCCAACAGGTCCCAGGGATGAAACAGAGTGTCCTACAGTGCCATGCCTAGGTTTAGAGAGACCAAAAGTTCCTTCTACACACAGGGAAGGTTCCAAAGGGCATTGGGAAGAATGGAAAGGGCACAAATTTGCCTGGGAAGATATGGAAAGTTCCATAGGCCCATCATCAGATACCACATGTCCTATGGTAGATGTAGAAGTTTTGTGTACACCTGGTGCAGGTGAATATCCTGGGGACTCCCAGGGAGATAGCAAAGATTCTACAGGCCCTTGTGCTGTGATAGAAATTCTTGGAGACCCTGGGGCAGAATTCAAAGTTTCTAACATTTTTTTGGCATGCTGGCTATATCCCTGAGATACTGGAGTAGATGATGAATATGCTACTGTGTTCTGTGCAAAAGTGGACTGTGAGCATGTATGTTGTGTATGTGAGGAACTGCCTGAGATCCCTTGTGCAGGTGGAGGATGTCCTAGACCTCTTTGTGCAGATGTGGAGAGTCCCATAGACCCTTGTATAGATAGGCAGGAACCCACAGCTTTTTGAGCACAGTGAGAAGTTGCTTGACTCCCCTGGTCAAAAGAGGAAAGTCCCAGAGTTTCCTGAGGGCAAGGTAGGTATACTGAACTTCCTACATGAGATGGAGAAGTATCCAATGTTTCTCTTACATGTGGCAATTGCCCATGATAACTATGTGTATTTTGGACTATTCCTTGGATGTCTTCAGCAGATAATGAGGATGCTAGAGTTCCTTTTAAAGACGCTGATGGACTCAGTAAACACTGGGCAGATACATTAAGTTCTAGAGGAAGATGAGCATAGAGTGGAGGTGCTGGATCACCTGGGACATGTGTAGAAAGTTCTCTAGTCTCTTTGTTAAAAGGTGAAGGCTTTTGAGGGCCAGGGACAGATGGAGAGTTTCCCACAGGCTCTCTGACAGATGACAAATGGCTAAGATTCATTTGGGCAGGTTGAGATGTTTCCAGATTACCAGAGAAACACTGTAAAGGATCATGTTCTTTTTGAGGAGATGAAAAAAGACACAGAGTTCCTTGTGCACACACAGAAAGTTTCAGAGGCAATCCATAATATAGCAAAGGTTCTGGATATCCTGAACTTGCAGAAAGTTGGAACATTTCCTGAGAACCTGGGGCAGATATTCCAGTACCTGGAGGAGAGAATAAAGATCCTACTGTGCTCTGTTGAGATTGGGAAGGGTTTGGAAGTCCTGAGAAAGATGGTGATTGTTGTGGAGAATTTTGTGCTGACTGAGATGTTTTCTGACAGGTTTTAGATGAAACAGGGTGTTTCCTAGTTCTTTGATTACATAGCAGTGGTGCTAGAGTCCCTTTGGCAGACACAGATTAAGTCCAGAGACCCTTGGGAAAATAAAGAAGGATCCACAGGCCCTTCTGCAGCCTGAGACACTCCCAGAGAACTCTGACCAGATTGCAAAGATTCTAATAGTGTCTGGGTATGTTGGATAGACCTCAGAGGTTCTGTCATGGATGGAAAAGGTCCTACAGTCTGCTTTGAAGATGTTGAATTTCCCAATGTGCCTTTGGCAGATAAGAGAAACTCCCCAGTGCCCTGGGAAGCAGAAGAAAACTCTGGAGTCCCTTGTGCATATTTGGACACTTTCAGAGTTTCTGGTGATGATGGGCATGTTTCCACAGTCCTTTCATCAGAATGAGAAAATAGTGAAGTCACTTGTGTTGATGACAAGAGATCCAGATGCCCTGGTACCGATGGAAACTTTCCCCTAGTCACTTGGGTAGATGGAGAATTTGTATATGGCTCTGGAACTTCTTGGGAAGGTGCTGAAAGTTGCAGAGTCCCTTCAGCAGATTGTACTGAATGCAGCATTTCCTGTGATGACATAAAATGTTTCAGAGACCCTTGAGCAGGTTGCAAAGGTTCTAGTTTCTCTTGGCCAGAAGGGAAAGATTCTGCAGATCCTTGGGTCGAAGTTAAATGTGTTCTAGGCACGAGAGGTGATGGCAAAGCTCCTATAGTCCTTGTAGCAGACTGAGAATTTTCCACACCCTCTCTCACACATAACAAATTCCCCAAGGTGTTCTGGGAGGATTGATGTTGTCTCAAAACCCCTAAAGAATATACTGAGTGTTTTGAAGACCTTTGGATAGATGACAAAGAACTTAGGACAAAGTTTCCTCTGTAGCTGTGGAAAGTTCCTTAGGCACTTTAGAAGATAGCAAAGGTCCTAGAGTCCATGAATTAGATAAAGAATTTTCCTGAGCACCTGGAGCAGATGGTAAATGTTCTTCCATGTATGCTTGTGAAGACAAAAAGGATCCTTGAGGTTTCTGGTTAGATGGGAAATGTCCTGCAGTCCTAGGGGGAGATGCTGAACTTTGGACATTATGTTGAGCAGATGAAGAAAATTTTGGAGACTCTTGGGAAGAAATTGTAGGTTTTGAAGCACTGAGAAGATGACAGAATTCCTTTATTTCCTTGTGTGGGTGTAGATAGCTTTATAGACCCTTGGGCAGATAAAATAATTCTCAGAGGCCTTTGATAAGATGGCACTGATCCTAATATGACTCGGGAATTGTGGGTAGACCCTAGAGGTTCTGTAGTTGATGTTAAAGGTCCTGTAGTCTGTTTTGCAGATGTGGACTGCCCTGCTATGCCTTGAGAAGATATGAAATGACCCTCAGTGCACTGAGTACATGGGAGAGACCCTAGAGTCCCTTGTGCAGATTTGGACAATTTTAGAGTTCCCTGTCCTGAAAAGTAAGGGTCCACACACCCTTCATCAGAATGAGAAAATGGAGCTACTTGTGATGGTGATACAGTGAGACCCAGATGCCCTGCAGCAGATAGCGAATCTCCTGCTAGCCCTTGGGTAGGTTCTAGAAGTTCTGAGGAAGATGCTGAAGATTGTAGAGCCCCTTTAGCATATTGTGATTCCTTTAGCATTGACTGGGCTGATATGGAAAGTTTCAGAGACCCTTGGTCAGGTTTGAAATTTTCTAGATACCCTTGACCAGAGAGAAAGGATTGTGCAACTTTTTGAGTAGGAGTTGAATGTTCAACAGTCACTACAGGTGATAGAAAAGCTCCTATAGTCCCTGGAGCAGATTGAGAAGAAACTACATCCTTTTTCACAGGAGGCAAATGCTCCAGTGTATGGTGGGAGTGTTGGTATTGTCCCCAAATTCCTGAAGCCTGGATGGATGACAAAGAACTTTGCACAGGTAAAGTTCTCTCTAGTGCTTTGGAGAGTTTCTGACATCCTTCACAAGATAGCAAAGGTTCTACAGTCCCCGGAACAGATAGAGGTTGTTGAAATTGGGGCGCTGGGTTGCGTCCCCCAGCACCCCTGTCGCCTGTTTAGCTTATGCCCGAAATAACAACACACAAACTGTATTCATTTAAACACTGCTTGGCCCACTAGCTCTAGCCTCTTATGGGCTAACTCTCACGCCTTGTCTAACCCATTTCTAATATTCTGTGTTAGCACCCGAAGGTGCGCTTACCGGGGAGATTCTAGCCTACGTCCATCTTGGGTCGGTCGGAGCTTCATCGCGCGTGTGCCTCAGAGAGCTGGGCTATCCTGTCTGCCCGCTAGACAGGAACCTGCTGTCTCTGAGCGGAGCTGCGTGCATTCTGAGCTCACTTCCTCTTCCTGTCCATATACTATTCTGTTTACTCCTCCCACCTATGTTTTAACCTATTAGGGCCGGCCAAGCAGTTTCTTTATTTTAACCAATGAAATCAACAGATTCATATGACACTCCCACATCACTTCCCCTTTTTCTGTTTAAACAAAAAGGAAAGGCTTTAACTTTAACATAGAAAAATTACATAAAACAGTTATCCAGTAAAAATTACAATAATCTTTATCATAACTAAGGAAAAGTATAACTATAACTAACTATTCTTAACTCCATCAAAGACTCCAGAAAGATACAATATCACCTATGCAAACAAGAAATAAGCAACTTTCAAACTCTACAAATGACAGAGACATCTTGCTGCCTGTACAGTCACCCAAAGTTCCTCTGTACCGTTGGGGCATCCGTCTTTGGCCTACAGGCCCATAGTTTTCAGCAGAGATTCCACAAAGCAGGAAATTTCAAAGGCAGTCACTATCTGCTTGTCCTGAAGAATGTCTCGCAGACTCCTTCATGAATCAGGAACCCCGAAAGATCATCTCACCTTTAGGCAAGTTCAATAGTCCTCTCTCTGTGGGTTCTCTGTTTCCAGTTTATGCAATAGTCCAGGCAAGAGCAGTTTCTTGCCCAAATGGCTATCAAACTCCATAAGGATCCTCTTCGATGCCCATCTTCTTCTTGAAGTAGATTGGTGCTGCCAGGAGCAGAGTGTCTCATTGTCATGAAAACCCCTAACTTATTAAAACATTAAATGTCCTATTTTGTAGTCTTTGAAAGATATGAAGAATGCCTATCTAACTAAAATATATCTCTATATATCTAGAAAATCTAACTAACATAACAACAAGCTTGACCATTATCGAGGATTATCCATTAACAACCTATATACATTACATTTTTAAGTGAACTACACAATCACAATACCTTAATCAAGAGCAGAAATACATATACATATAATAAAATTGACCTTAAATTTAAATCACTAAAGCAAAATCCATATCAATGTAAATTATTCATATCTATACCATTTCCCCCTTTAAATGTAAAAGAACACTTATAAACCATATTTGGGAACATGGGCGCAGTTTTCTCTCCAAACTGCTTCCTGCTGAATGGGGGTGTCGTTAATCAGGTCTTTCATGGTATAACCTGTGTGCTAGTTTCATCTCAGTTGGCAGTTGAGTGAAGCAATTTTCTGAAGGCGTTCACAGCAACCCTTCAGGAGGGCGTGGTCCATCATACCATATCAGAATAGAAGAAATGAACACAGTCTCATCCTCTGTGAAAACAAAACAAGAAACTCCTTTCCAAAGTATTATGTCCTTAGATCCAAATTCCAAAGTCAAGGCATTTTCAGAATATCTATGTTGGGTTAGTTTAGCAGCATTCATAAACAAATATCTTTTAGCAGCTTTTGGTCCTTCCTCAGCATTCAGATGATTCAAACAGAGCATAATAGCATACAGTATCAAAATTCTCTGTGTATTTTCCATATTTGTACAGCTTTGTTTTAACCTCTATTTCGTTTATTTTTACTTTTAACTTTTTGCTTTTTAAGCGTATATCTTTGACCTGGACACTGTAGACCAGGCTGTTCTTGAATTCTCAGAGATCCGCCTGTCTCTGCCTCCCAGGCACTGGGATTAAAGGCGTATGCTACTACAACTTGAACTCACAGAGATCTGTTTGTCTCTGCCTTCTAGGCACTGGGATTAAAGGCATGTGCTACCACACTTTGAAGTCACAAAGGTGAATCTCCCTCTGCATCCCAAGTGTTGGGATTAAAGGCGTGTACTATCACAACCAACTTCTCTTTTTCTTTCATTTTTTTTTACTCTTAAGAACTTAATTTTAGCTTGCATATATTTTTAACACACTGTAAACCATTTAAAAATTTTCTTTATCTTTGAATCTCTTTTTACTGTATCTCTCTCTGTTTTTCTGACCACATAGGTCTTTAATTTACCAAGCAATCTCAGTAGGACTAAAGGCGTGGCTTTGCCGGCTAGATGTAGCTCATTCCTTAACTTTCTGCCATTCCAACCTTGTGACTGAGGTACTGGCCAGAGCCGCGCGTTCAGTGCCACAACTCTACAGTGTTTCAAGGTCCCTGCCAGCCAGCGAGCTACAACAGACAACACTCAAGTCCTCTCTCTGTAGCCGGCCCTCCTGCTTCAGTCAGAGTTTGCCCTGGCAGGACGGCCCAGAAAGCCGGCATTTTTAAACGGCGCAGCTTTTTTCTTGCTATGGCTGAAAACCGAAAAGCATGCGTTCAGCTTTTCGTCAATACCGTTTCAGTGTTTTGTGGCAGGACCTCTTAATGAGCTGCAGGGTTTTGCAGCTAAAGCTGAGTCAGGAAAGCCTCTCTTAGATGAGAGCACATGCTTGCCTCTAGCAAACAGAGTATACCCGAGAAAGTGCTGCTACCAAGAAAACATGCTTTACTCTTTCCCAAGCTTTTTCAGACTTTCTGTGGATTCAGTTGTCCACATGTTGGGCAGCCATCTGTTGAAATTGGGGCGTTGGGTTGCGTCCCCCAGCACCCCTGTTGCCTGTTTAGCTTATGCCCGAAATAACAACACACAAACTGTATTCATTTAAACACTGCTTGGCCCACTAGCTCTAGCCTCTTATGGGCTAACTCTCACGCCTGGTCTAACCCATTTCTAATATTCTGTGTTAGCACCCGAAGGTGCGCTTACCGGGGAGATTCTAGCCTACGTCCATCTTGGGTCGGTCGGAGCTTCATCGCGCGTGTGCCTCAGAGAGCTGGGCTATCCTGTCTGCCCGCTAGACAGGAACCTGCTGTCTCTGAGCGGAGCTGCGTGCATTCTGAGCTTACTTCCTCTTCCTGTCCATATACTATTCTGTTTACTCCTCCCACCTATGTTTTAACCTATTAGGGCCGGCCAAGCAGTTTCTTTATTTTAACCAATGAAATCAACAGATTCATATGACACTCCCACATCAAGAGGTTGTTCCTGAGCATGTGGTATAGATGGTGAATGTTCTATGTCCTCTGGGGAAGACAAAAAAGATCCTCGAATTTTCTGTCTAGATAAGAAAGATCCTGTAGTCCTTGGGGAAGATGCTGAATCTCAGACAGTATGTTGGGCCAATGGAGAAAATCTTGGAGCTACTTGGGAAGAAGTGGGATGTGTCAATGTACTTTGCACAGATGGCACAGTTCCTACAATTCCTTGTGTGGGAGTAGATCGTTTTAGAGACGCTTGGACAGATAGGGAAGTCCCCAGAGCACCTTGGTCAGATGAACAAGACCCTAGAGTTCCTTGTCTAGATAAGGAAATTATCAGCAGCATTTGGGCAGGTGGAGAAAATCCTAAGTCCTTCTGGGTACTTTGATTAGTCTCTGACTTAGAAGCTGGATGTCCTTCAGTACTTGGTGCCTGTGTGGACTTTACCAAACTGGGTTTTGTATAAAGAGAAGCTTTCTCAGTAACTTGAGTAGTTGGTGAAGGATTTAGAGTCTCCTGCCCTGACGTGTTCACTTTCAGACTTGCTTGTGAAGATAGGCAAAATTCATCATCTTTTTGCAAAGATGGGGAAGGAACTGGACTTGCTTGTGTTAGTGAGGAATGTCCTGGAGTCATTGGGGTTTGTGGGAATGTGCGTGTAATCACTGGGACAAATGTAGACATTCCCAAATCATCTGGGACAGAAGACAAATGACTTTGTGTGTACTGGTCAAACTTGGATGGTTTCAACGACTGTTGTAGTGATTGTTGGCTATATGGTGAAGAAGCTAGAGTTCCCTGAGTAGATACGTAACATTGGTCAGATAGAAAATGTGAGAGATCTTTGGATGTTGATAAAGAAGATTCATGAGATCTTGTGCCATGTTGTAAATGTCCTGTAGTCCCAGAAGGAAATGACAAAAGCCCTGTAGGCCCTTGGAAAGATGGTGATGTATCTGCGCAAAACAAGTGTCCTAGCTTACTTTGGAATGATGCCGGTGGACCCATAATCAATGTGGAAAATGCTGAATGTTCTACAGACCCTGATCTGGATGAGAAAGAACCCAGTGTACCCTTGAGAGATATAGAATTTTCCCAATTCCCTTGATTAGATAGGCGAGTTGGTCGATTCCTTAAAGTAGTTTGGAGAGGTTTGTTAGCATTTGATGCAGATGATGGTTTCACTGCACTTGGGGGAGATAACAAAAACTTTTGAATTACTTGGTTAGAAGATGGTCTCAGAGTCTCCGAAGCAGATGGTGACTCTTACACAGGACCTTGGACCAACAGAGAAGGTCTAGAAGCTTCCTGAAAAGAATTGTAATGTTTTGTAAGTTCATGATCAGATTGCAAAGTCTCAAGAGTCCTATTTGCAGATATAGGCAGTACCAAAGATTCTTTAGGAGATAGGGAGTCCTTTTTGGTAGATGGCAATATTTCTGGTAGTTTATGGGCATATGGAGTAGATCGTAGAACTCCTGTTGTACATGGCAATGATCCTAAAATGCCCTGTACTGAAAAAGTATCTTTTTCTAACTGAGAATTTCTCCCATTCTCTTGGGCAGATGCCAAAGGTTTTAGGGTCCCTTGTACCAATGACAACACTTCTAGAGTTCTTTTTGAGGGTGGTTTAGGTCCCATTACCTCTTGGTCAGCTAGAGAAGTTGCTGAAGTCACATATAGTAATGAAGAAACTTCCAGAAGTTGTGGAGCAGATGGTGAAGTTACTGTAGCCTCTGAAACTGATGTAAAAGTTTCCACTGGCTCTACTTTAGATAAAAAATAGCCACGAATCCTCTCCAAGGATTCATGAGTTTCCACAACATCTTGGAAAGAGTCAGAAGTTTCTTGAGACTCTTGGGCAGATGCTGAAGGATGCAACAACCCGAGTTAATTTAAAAAGTTTCTGAGGCCCTTGGGAAGAAAGCAATGTTGCTAGATCCACTGGGCCAGATTGGAAATGTTCCTGAACACATGGGGCAGATGATAAATGCTCTCCACACCCATGAATGAGGACAATTTTCTTGTAGTTTGTGAGGCTGTTGAAGAATGTTTTTTACACTGTCCTACAGTTGAAAAATATTCTAGTTCCCCTTATGCAGATTGGGATGGTTCTAGATACTCTGGAGATGATGTGGAAAGCTCTACAGTCTCAGACTTTATGGAAGATGGAAAAGGACACAGAGAGTCACAGACAGATATGGAAAGCTTCAGAGGCTCTTGTATAGTTAGCAAAGTGTCTTGAGGCCCTAGTGTAGATAGAGAAGGTTCCTCCATCTGAACACAAGCTGAAGAGGGTGGATGTTCTGTATCTTCTGTGGGGGAGAATGATGATTCTTCAGTTTACTGATCAGACAGAGCAGGTATCAAAGCCTCTTTGACACATGGTGAATGTAATAGATGACTTTGGTCAGATAGAGAAAATTTATTTGCATCCTGGGAATGAGTTGAAAGTTTTGTAGTTCTTTGAGCAACTGATAAATTTTCTAAAGCCTCTTCTGCAAACTTGGTCATTTCCAGAGTCCTTTGATCAGACTGAGAAGATTCAAGATCTCCATGGAGAGTTGGCAAAACTCCCACCTTCATCTGGTCATAATATTTAGATGCTGAAGGCCAAAGGGAAGAGGTCAAATGTGCTTTGGTCACTGGTTCAGATGCAGATAGCTGTATAGAATCTGCTTCAGATAGGGAAGGTTCCCCAGCTCCTAGTGTAGATGCCAATGGTCCCAGAGAACCAAGGGAAAGTGGCTTCAGTTGCATTTTGTAGGGAGGAATGTTCTAAAGGCTCTCGAGCAAGTAAGGAGATGTTTTTAATTCCTGGAGCAGAGATAGAAAATTCCTCAGACTCTCCGCCACTGGACAGATGGTCAAGAACATTTGGGAGTATTTGGGATCTTCTTGGAAACCCTCGAGAAAAAATGGAATGTTCAATATCCTCTACTCTAGATGTCAAAGAGCACAGAGTTTGTCAGGTGTGTTAATTTGCAGAGACCCTTGGGTAGTTACAAAATGTTCTAGGGCTTGGGAAGTAGATAAAGAAGGTTCCTGTGCATGTGGTGCAGCGGCAGTGTCTTTTGCATCTTCTCTGGCAGATAACAGAGACCCCAGAGCTCCCAGACCACATGAGGAAGATTCCATAACCTCTGTGATGACAAGTATATGTGGAGTCAATGGAGAAGTTGATTTGACTGGTTTCTCAAATGAAGAAATTTCTACATCTTTCCCACATATGACACATGCCCAAGTTTCCTATGTTCTGATTCTGATGGTTCCTTGAGCCTTGAAGAATATACCAAAATTCCTAGAGTCCCTTGGGTAGATGGTAAAGAATCAAACATCTCATGTGCTGATATGGATAGATCATCAGGTCTTTCAGCAGATTGTAAATGATCTAGAGTTTCTGTGGTCAATGGGAAAGATTTGCAAGAACCTGGTTCCCTTGATAAATTTCCTCCAGCCTCTGGAGTTAATAAAGGTCCTTGAATGCCAGAGTCAGTTTGGACAGGTCCTAGAGGCCCTTGTGCAGGTAGTGAATGTTGGTGAGGGCCTTGGATCAATGAAGAAGGTCTTGAAGGCTCCTGTAAAGAAGTAGGAGGTTTCATTGACCATTCAGTAGATGATACATTTTCAACTCTCCCCTTTGTGGATGATAATATTTCCAAAGCCCCTTGAGAAGATGATAATGTTTCCCTAGCCCCTTTTCCAGGCAAAGAATTTTCCAAAGACTTTTGGGCAAATACAGTTCTTAGAGTTCCAGTGGCAGAGGAAGAAGATTCCACAACACTTCCAGCATATTGGGAGTTCTCTAGTGACTCATTTGTTAATGAGGAAAGTCCCATATGCTCCAGACCAGATGATAAAGTTCCTAGATCCTCTGAAATACTTGGAACACTTTCCAGAACAATTTGTGAAGGTATCAAAGTTTTTTGTCCCTCCTTGGCAGATTGGCAAGATTTCAAATTCCCTTTTAAAGGCATTAAGTGTTCTTGAACCTCTAGGGTAGACAATGGATTACCCAGAGACCCCTGTTCATATATAGAATGTTGTTCAGGGTGTTTGTCAGCTAGCTCATATCCAAGAAACCTTGAACCAGATAGAGAGGATTCCAGACCACCTGTGGCAAAAAGAGAATTTTTGACATGTTCAGAGTTATATGACAAAATTTAAAGAGACTCTAGTGAAGATTTCAAACTTTCTTGAATCTCCTGTTGGGTTGAAGAATGTTGAAGAGCTCCTTCACTAGGTGGCAAATGTTCTAAAGCATATTGGGCACACTGAAGTTTTCCGGTAGCCCTTTTGGGAGATGATGGGTTTACCAGAGCCACTTTTGCTGCTTCCACATGTTGGATAGACCCTTGTTCCAATATGGACAGTTCTGGAGCTTGTTGGGCAGACAGGGAAAGTCCCACATCCTCTTTAGCAGATGGCAAATATCTGAGAGTCCCTTGTGCAGGTAAGGAAACTGAAACAGGATCATGATCAGATATCATAGATCCTGGAAACCCTGAGATATTTTTCAATTGTCCTGGAGATTCTGTGTTTTGTGAATATGTTCCCACATCCACTTCCACAGAGGACAGTAGTCCCAGGGTCCCCTGGGAAGATATGAAAGGTGAGAGACATATCATCTAGAGAAGACAGAGAATGTCATGGAGTTGCTTTTGTGGACTTGTAAATTTCTATAGACTCTTGTGCAGACAAGGAATGTCCCACAGACCCATGGACTGAGAGCACAGGGGCTATGCTACCTTCTAAGGGTGAGAGACTTCCCTGAAGCCCTTGTACAGATGGCATTGATGGTACAGCCTCTGAGCCATCTTGAGGTAATTCTAGAGTTCCATGAATTGGCAACAATGGGGAAGAGGTTTCCTGAAACAGAGTTGAAAGTCCCTGAGCCTTTGGAACCACAGGTAAGTGCTGAAGAGGCTCAAAGGCTGAAGGGGATTTTTCCAGATATTCATGTGTAAATGGTAGAAATCTTTGCAAGCCTTGTGCAGATTGGGAAGTACCAGCATTCCCCTGAGTAGGTATGGAAGGATCCAGAGGCCTTTCTAGGGACAAGGGCTTTTGCAAAGGCACCCCAGGTGAGCATGAAGTTTCCAAAGAACCCTGAGCAGGTGGGACATGTTCTAAAATCCCTTGTTATTGCGAAGATTCTTCCTCATCTTCTGGGATGTTGGGCAAATGTCCTGAATAACTTAATGAAGGTAGAAATTTTTCCTGAGGCCCTTGGGCAGATGGCAAAAGTTCTTTTGCTCCCTGGGCAGCCTGGGAACAATACAGGTCTCCTGGGGCAGATGGTAAATGTTCAAGGAACCCTTGGCAAAATGGTGAAGTTCCTAGATACCACTGCTTAGATGTTGATGGTATTGGAGACCCTGGGGGAGATGGAAAGTGTTCTGCAGCAAGAAGGCAGGAAGAGGCAGAAGGATCTTTAGATGGTTTGGAGGACATAGGAGATGTCGGGTTCTCTTGTGCTAATGGCAAATGTTCAAGATGTTTTTGTTTACATTTGGCCTTTCCCTTAGACCCTTTGGCAGATAAGGAAGATTTCAAGGCTCCCAAGTCAGATTTAGAAATTGACAAATCCCCTTGGGTATACGTAGAATTTTCTGGAGCCTTTGACAGAGATGGAGAATGTCCCCGAAGGCCTGGGACAGATGGTAAATGACATAGACCCTTTGGGACAGACAGAGAAGGCCCTTGAGCCTCTTCGGATGATATGGAATGTTCACGAGGCCCTTGGTTAGAATGGCAAGGTTTCACAGTCTTTTGTTCAGATGTGTAACATTGAAGGTTATTTTGGACAGATATAGAAGGTGTAGGACTTACCTGAGGAGTACTTGTAGTGACTGTTTCTTTTGGAGCAGTAGAAGATGCACATACCCTTTTTGAGGAAGGGAGAAGTATGAAACTGCCTTCCTCAGATGAAGTTCCAAAGTCCCCTTCATCAGAAGGCTCATCTCTCAACCTCTTTTTGGTAGAAATAGAACATCCAGGACCCACTTGGGTAGAGGGAACATGTTTACTATTTCCCTCCTGAGAAGGGATATGCATGAAACTCTTGTGTAGATGGGGAAGACGGTAAAGTGCCTTCATGAGATGTGGTAGATCCTTGAAGCTCTTGCTCAGAAGGGGAAGATGCTACTGTGTCAGGTGTACATGTGCGTAGTTTTACTACAGTTTTCAGAATGAGGGAAAGTTTCTAGAACCTGTATAGGTGTGGTATCCTCTAAAGTTTCCTGTGCATATGTTGTAGGTCTAAAATGCTCATGGTCAGCTAAGGAAGTTACTGGAGATCCTTATGTAAATGTGGGAGTTTTAGAAACACTTTCTGCAGGTGTTGAAGACAATAAAGCCTTTTGTATAGGGATGGCAGGTTCTAGAGACAGTTTGATGGACAAAACAGATTCCAAGGGCCCTTGGGAAGATAAGGTAGAATTCAGAACCTTTGGAGTAATTGTTGAATATTCTGGAGTCACTTGTGGGCATGTGGAAATACTAACATCCCTTTGTGCAGATGCAGAACGGCCTATAGCCTCTTGTGAAGTTGTGACAGATTGTTGATACCCTTGAGGAGATAGAGAAACTTCCATAGCCTCCTGTGAAGAGTGGAGAGGTCCTGTGGGTATTTGTGGGCAGGTAGAATCTAAGGAATCTCCTTCTCTCGATGTGAAATTTGCTACAAATTTTTGTGTACATGTATCACATCCAGGAACCATTTCTAAGGTTGGGGATGAGTCTGGAACCCCTTCTGCATGTGTATCCTGTTCCACAGTCCCTTTATCACATATAGTAGAACCCAAAACGTGCTGGACAGGTTGTAAATGACCTGGTAATCCTTGTGTATATGTAGAAATTTCAAGAGCCTCTCCTACACATGCAGAAAGTCCTAGAGACTCCTGAGGAAGAAGGGAAGGCTGTATTGTCTTAGCACTTTGGGTAGTTGTGGAGTGTGCATGGCTCACTTGAACTCTCTTGGCATATCTTTGGCTATTTTGTTTCCAATAACGAATCAGAAGGGCCTTTTTGATTGGCAGGGTATATTTAGAGCCCTCTTGGTTTGATGGGGACACTGGAAACTCACCTTACTCAGAAGGAGGATCTGTCCTTCTCTTTTTGCTATAGTGGGAATATCATTGCCCATTTTTATATCTGGATTAGGTTTGAATTTCCTTTCGTGAGAGAGAATAGGTCTTTGACCCACTTCTCTAGATGTAGACAATTCTGGAGTCCTCTTGACAGATATGGAAGAACTCAGAACCCCTAGGGAATTTGATGCAGGTGCTAGAGACCTTTGTGTATGTTGAGAAGGTAAAAGGGTCCCTTGGATAGACTTGGGAGTTCTTAGCATTTCTTGTAGGTATGTGGAACTCTCTAGGGCCCCCTCTGAAAATAGCAAAGGTTCTGGAATCCCTGATGTAGATGTAGATAGTTCTGTTTCTGCATGTGTAGGCATGAGTGGTGTGAGGCTCACTTCGGGAGTAGTGATAGGGTTTGGTCCCCCCCTGTGCTGTAAGGGAAGTTCCGAGCCCATTTTCTGGTGGAGGATATTTAAAGCCATCTGATTTAAAGGGTAACTTATAAAATTCCCTTGGTCAGAGGAGGCAGGACTCAAGCTCACTTCAGCAGATTCTGATTGCTTAGGGTCATTCTTAGGAGAGGGGAAGCAGGCCTGGCTCTCTTCATGAGAGGGTATAACTCTCCAGTCATCTTTGTCAGCTGTCAAAGGTGTTAAACTCCTCTGGGGAGAGGGGGTAGGACACATTCCATTTTGGGAAAATGAGCAATCACTGAGCACCCCTTTTGGAGAAAACATTTGGAGCCCTCTTTGTCTAATGGAGCCTGCTGTAGGCCCCCTTGATCAGAAGGGGCTTGTCTAAAACTCTTTGGTAGAGAATTGGAATGATTGGTGACCCCTCGGCTAGAGGATGGACTTTTGAAAACCCTTCCGGAAAAGGAGACATGTTTGATTTTCCTTTCAGGAAAAGGGAGAGGTTTCTGGTATGCCTGGGAAGATATGGGCTGCCCCATAGACCCTTGATCGCATTGGGTTCCTCCCAGAATCTCTGGTGGATAGGGGTAGTCCCTGAGCATCTTGGGAAGAAGTGGAGTATCCCATAGCTCCTTGGGTAGGGGAGGAAGGTTGCAGAGAACCTTGAAATTGTGGGGAAATTACCAGTCCACGTTGGTCAGAGGAAGAGTCAGCAGAAGACGGCCCAGGCACTCTGTCATCCTCGTTGACCTTTTCACTGGCATCCCCAGCACAGTGTCTTGGAGATGTTGCAGACACTCTGGTGCCCGAAAGGTCAAAGTCCATAGGTTCTTCAAACACAGTAGACATATCCAGGCTTCTTTGCACCTTCCTAGGTCTGTGCACAGAAGTTGAGGCCACTCTTTTTCTGGTAGGAGGAGGTAAGACAGATGGTCCTGCTCAGTGGGTTATTCCTGTAGTCTGGAACCTCTGGAGAAAGTAGAACTTGTCCTTGATCTCTTTCAGCTCTTTTAAGGGGTCCAGGGTCTTCTTACTGGATGTAGTCTTTATAAGAGCTCTAAAACTCCGCAAACTATCTGCCATACCAGTGTAGGGAATTTTGACTGTTTTGTCCTCATAAGGCTTTTGGCACCTGAACTTGTGCCGAGCCAGTCGAAGCACCCCCGGAGGTGCAAAGTCCCTCGGGAATTTGGTGCTGGTGAAGTATATCTCCCATTGGGGTGAGCTGCTATCAATCCCTTGGGAGACACTGAACGGGGTCCCAGGCCTATGAGGCAAGCGCTTCCCCCATTGGGATAGGATGTCATCATCCCATTGGGGGACCCAGGACCGGGTCCACTGAAGGGGGTCCCAGGCCGGGGAGGCTGTGAAAACTGTGGTCTCTGGTCAGAGTGTGATGGACCAGCTGAGGCTTGCTGGCCTCTCTTCACAGATTTGGCGATTTAGCCAATAAAATAGTTGAAAAATAAAAAGGGAAATTACCCCTTGCAAGGGGCAGCAGATGTACTTGCCAATGGTGACTCTCGGCAAGCAGCAGCAACACAATATCCTCAGAGAGAGGCTCTCCTTCCCGAGAACTGTGGACACATCTGGTAGCCGAAGCTCACAGTACTCGAGTGACAGTTGGCCTCAGAAATCGAACAATCGAGAGCTGCACTTATAATGGATATCCTCGGGCCTGCACGGGCCAGTCCCGAGCTGTCTCAGCTGGTGGTTCTGCGTGCACTAGCCAGGCAAACATCCAAGCTTTCTGAATGAGGAGGGCACCTTGGACCCTCTCTTCTTCATTAGGGTCGAGAGTGCTAGGTAGTCTGGTGCCCACTGTCAGTGACCAGGATATGAACTATTGAAGAGGCAACATGATTGGGAAGGCAAGGGGTGCTTGGGAGACTTTGCTTTCGGGTTCCTCTTACACAAGTCTGGGCCCGCTGTCAGTAGGTCGTCAGTGTTGCAGTTAGGTCACTTTGAGCCTCATAACTGAAGGAGAAAGGGTGATCCAGGCGTTTGCTTCTCAGCGACTGTGGGGGCCAGGCAATGTTATAATAGGAGCGGCGGGGCTGCGTCCCCAGCACCCCAGCTAGCTTATGTCTGCTAGCTTATGCCCCAAAATAATTACACGGACACTGTATTCTTTTAAACACTGCTTGGCCCATTATATCTAGCCTCTTCTCAGCTAACTCTCGCACCTGGACTATCCCTTTTCTAATAGTGTGTGTAGCACCCCTAGGTGTGCTTACCAAGAAGATTCTAGCCTTCGTCCATCCTGGGACAGAGCTTCATCAATGGTGTCTGCCCGGGAGAGGGGAGCATGGCCTCTGAGCTCACTTCCTCTTCCTCCCAGCATTCTGTTCTGTCTACTCCTCCCACCTATGTTTTAACCTATTAGGGCCAAGCAGTTTCTTTATTATAATTAACCAGTGACCTTCCTCCATCAAGGCAATCACTGGTTGTGCTAGGAAAGGAATAAGTAATAGTGCTTGAATAGAGCAGAGGATGTCTGGAACTGATATTACAAATGGTATTCTGTAATTTAAGGATGACCTATCCTGGGATTTTCTAGTACATTGGTGACAACTTCTGTGAACATCATCCTGTATGCTGAAATGCATCTTTAGACTGCTTAATAGTACTTACTGCAGTGCTAGTATTATATAAATGTTTGTATGTATGTATGTATATATACATATATATATATATATGAAAATAAGGATAAGAAAAATAATCTTATAGTTCAAAAGCAAGTTGTTTTTCAAAAATACTTTTATCTGCTTTTGGTTAAGTTCACCAATTCAGAACACAGACACAGTTGGACTCCCTAATGTAGCCCTTATGGCCTGGAACAATTGCTTTGTCTCGGTTTACATGTTGGGTGCTATAACATTTACATATTTATTGTTTTGGAAGGTCATATAATTTCCCTGAAGTCACAATATGACTAATGACTCATATTAGTGCCTCTGCATGGGCCAATCACTTCCATTCTAATGACGAAGCTGAAGTATAGTTACACAGAATGATTTTGGAAACCCTTAGAGATGTTGATTCTTTGAAAGGTCATGTTTGTTGAGCAGTTGATATACTGAGAAGTGTAAATTTGAGGATATGGATGAAGACATTATCTTACTGACAGAGAAACTTGCTTTGCTTGTTGCACCTTTTTCCAATTTTACTTTGAGCACTTTTTGTTCTTGCTGGAAGAAAGGCTTTTGTTTCTTTATGTCAGTGCTATATCTGATTTTTGTGAGGGATTGTTCTCTCCCTTTGGCTACACAGACACTATGACTTCAGAAGAATTGGGGCACTTTTCTGTCATCTAATTATCTTCCTGTGCCATTGTCTTGGTGATTTGGCACATGTTTCTCCTTGGAATTTTTGGAAAACTTCATCACTCCCTTTCTTTAGCCCTAATTTACCTCCCTAATTTCATTTTTAAAGATATCTATCTCCAGGAATTTTATCATTCTCCTTGTTTATCTGCATACTAGCACATGTCCTAATTCGTGTACCTTTCAACCATTTATCTGAATTTTCTGTTGGTCCCTTGAGGTCATTGGAGACATTGAATTTGCACACCAGCATAATGCTTCTAGGCATGAAAAACTTGGTGTAGGCTACAATGGATAGAGAATTATGAATATCATTTTATATAACATATACTTCATGAGAATTTGCTTGGCAATTCTAATATCAGGACAACATAGTTTTCTCAATTCAAGTTACAGTGACTGTGTTTAGTTCAGATAATCTATCAAAGGTAGTTTATATATACATGAATGACTGCTCAAAGAATCATGATATTTAAGAGATTTTAAGGTTTCACTTTGATAAGGTTGTTCAACTACAAGAACTTTAATGTATAGTAGATTTAATAATGAAAATAACTGAATAGTAAAATTTTGTAGCCTTTAACTCAGTAATTAACATTCTTTTATAAAGTTTTTATATTTTATTCATTTTGTCAGCATACAAGGAAATGAGTTTCACTATAACAGTTTCAAACATATGCTTTTATTGATTTTTTAGTGTGTGTGTAATGGGAATAGCTATTGTTGCCTAGGGAACTACCCAGTTTATTTCCTGGCATGAACAAACAAGTGGATGAGCAGGAACGACAGTAGAAAACAAAATTATTAGCTTGATCCATCCATGCTAGTAGAAGCTTGGAGCAGAAATTCAGTTAAACAGATGTAAACAAGGATGCTTTCTGGGACCCCTGGGTCCTTTCCTTTGCAGTATTGGTCCTGTCTAACTATCCACCTGTTAGTATTCAGGCCTGGCCTTGGGGTAAATGTTCTCAACTATAGTCACTCAGAGCTCCTTCTGTGCACATTCACTACATTCCCTTCTAAAAGGACCTTCCTAACCTCCTAACTCTCTTTCTCTCTTTGTCTTCATCTATCCATCTGTCCCTCTTTCTCTCCTTCCCTCTTTCTTCTCTCTTCTCCTCTCTACTCCTGTCTCCAGAAGCTGGGCTCCCCATCTCCCCACCCCATTTTCCCATTTACTTTCCTCCATTAAAAAAAAAAAAAAACCTCTACCTGATCTTGTCACATGACATCTTTCTCGCACAAGCGACTTTTAAAAAAATTACAGCACATCTGTGTGCCTTCATGCTTTTTCTCCTGGCAGGATCTTTTGGGAACAAGAAGACACTATCTGAGGAAGCCTGTCTTTGTTTACCCTGCCTACTTACGTTCCTCTAACCCCACCTTGTGTGCGTGTATGGGTATGTGTGTGCTCATACACATGAGCATACCAGCATGTGTGTGTGTTATTGGCATGAATATGTAGTATGTTTTTATATATATGTAGGTGCACATGTGAATGGGTGTATGTTTGTATGTGTGTATGTGCATGTAGAGAACCCATTTTGATGTTGGTTGTCTTTGAAGACTACACATTTTTTTTTTTTACTGAAACATAATTTGGCTTTTCTAGCTAGTTAGCATGTCCCTTGTTGCAGGAGGTCCTTCCGCTCGATCCAGCCTATAGCCGCTGAGATACCAGCCCATTAGGGCGTGGTCTCTCTCCCTTTAAAAAGCGGCCACTTCCCTCGGCTCGATCTCCTTACTTCCTGCTCCACTGGCGACTAGACTCCCTTCCTGGTTGCGGAGAGGGCTGTTGTCTGTGACGGTTATCTGTAAGTTTTTTCCCCTTTAAATAAATACCACCCTATTAATCATAATTCCAAACTGGTGTGGCATTGTTAGTGACTTACGCCTTCATCTGTAGCCCGAACGTTTGGTTTTTATGACCTCTCCTTCCCCCGCTCTGTTGCCGGCCGCGAGTTCGGCTTGGCGCTAGCCCTCCCTTCCTCAGCCGCAGCCTGTGCCTTGCGGCGGCCTTGTGACTTGTGCCTTGCTGCAGCCTTGTACCTTGTGCCTTGTATGTGGAGCCAGCAGTTTAATATAAATTATCACGCACTGGCTTTTCTTGTTGCAGTTCTTTATATTTTCGCTTTAGACAACTCAGATTGACTTCAAGTCCCCACGCACCCTATCGTCTGCCTCCCCACGTGGACTTAAACTCCACAGGCCCACGTAGTCTCTGCCTGCATGGTTTGCTCTTTTCTGAGTCGTTTTTAAATCTCCCTTGAGAGTACAGCTCTTAAGCGGTGCGAACCAGAGCAGGCGGTTGCTGAAAGCTGCAACCCCTCAGGGTGACTCTGTCACGTGGAGGCATACACGGCTTCTGGGTTACTCTTCTCTACCCCTGGATTCTGGGTTTATGGTTCCGTGTACAGAATTGATTTAATTGCATTTACTTTGTTGAGCAACTTGCATTTCCCAGTTTTTAGCAAATACTAGGCGGACGCTGAAACAGGACCCCATTTTCGTCGCGACTTGGCAACAGCACCACCTGCTGGATAATGGGTAATATGGGAGTTTTCATTTCCAACATGAATTTTACTGTTTGGGCTACCAATACAATGGGTAATAACATGCAAGGTTTATATGACTATGGGGATAACTTAATTTACTGGTTAATAGGTTTCAGTATTCTTTTGCATATTCTATCATTTAGGAAGAATATGGCACTCCTAAGAACCATACTATCTTTACTAGAAACTCATACAGGTCAGGAGATTCAGGATTCAAAAGAGACAATAATAAAGACAATAATAAAAAGACTTGAAATGTTTGAAGAAATTATTGAGGCTGGTGAACAGAGTAATAAGGCACAAGGACATGATACAATGCTATTAGAACTGGCTTACCCAGGGTTTTAGCAGCATACCCTATACTTAATTCTGACAAAGGGTCAGCTTCTAAAGGCTCAAAGGGAGTCAGAGAAGCTAGATGGACGCCAATAGCAATGAATGATCTGAAAGAAATTAAACAAGCTGTTGTTAATTTTGGGCTGCACTCCGCATATGTAAAGGAAATGATAAGGACTGGGGCTTCTAATGCTAGAACTACCCCCCATGATTTCCATCAGTTAGTATCTGCAGTTTTAGGTAATGGACCTTCCTTGATGTTTGGAATTTATTTCAGAGAAGAATCCAAACATATGGAACAGCAAGGAAGAGCAAAAGGTGTCGAGGTTTCCCAAGATCAAATTCTTGGTGCAGGAGAATATGCTGATCCACAGGTCCAAGCTCTTTATGACGATGAAGTACTGTGTCTATGTCACCAAACAGCTTTAAATGCTTGGAATAGGATACAAGATCCAGCAAAAAGGGATAAATCATATACCAGGATTAGGCAGGGACAGAGAGAACCCTTTATTGACTTTTTGCAAAGATTAATTAAGGCTCTGGACATAGGGGTAACAGACCTAGAATCTAGACGGATACTTCTTGAATCTCTAGCTTTTGAGAATGCAAACATAGAATGCAAAAAGATAATTGGGCCTTTAAAGTCTAGATCAGCACCTATGTATGAATGGATTCAGAAGCATATGATGAATGTTGAGACGTTTAGCTATAATGATGAATCTTGGGTAGGAGAAGCGATTTCCACAGCAATGAGGAGACATCAAACTGCCAGGTGTTTTAATTGTGGTAAATTAGGACATCTGAAAAGGGATTGAAGGCACAAAATTTCTAGGAATAATATCTCCTCTGGGAATGACAAAAATAGGAGACCTAGGCCTTCAGGTATATGTAGGAGATGCAGTAAAGGCCGGCGTTGGTCCAACAAATGCATGTCAACAACCGACAGACTGGGCAATCCAATATCATCGGGAAACTCCTTGAGGGGATTCTTGCAGGCCCCCAAGTCAACAGTGGCTCAGTCATTCCCAATCACAGTAGAGAACGTGCCTCACCAAGAAAATTAAAAGCTCCAATTTCTGGTGTAAAAAGTAATACTGGTCTAAATGATGAATTACATGTGGAGGATGAGTCAAAAAACCCAGTAGGACAGAGTAAACGTATATTTTGGCAGACTTCTATTAACAACCAAAGACCAAAGCTAAGAGTCTGTATAAATGGCACTTTTATTGAAGGCTTATTAGACACAGGTCCGGATGTAAGTATGATTACCGCAGAATCTTCGCAACTGAATTGGCCTCTTCAAGAGGTAGATGTTCAGTTCCTGAGAATTGGAACCCTATCTCGTGTAAAACAAAGCACAAGATGGGTTGAATGCATAGGGCCCGAAGGGCAAATAGGAAGACTAAGGCCATATATAGCCAATATTGCCATAAATTTATGGGGCCGTGACCTGCTACAGCAATGGAATACCCAGATTAACATTCTTGTATTTCCAGGAACTCATAATTCTGGGAAAGATATGATGAGGTATTATGGAAAAAGGTCACCAGCCATTCAGGCTCTACAAGAACACACAGCAAATACAAAACCTTTAGAGGTACCAACAGCCCTACCTTTAAAATGGTTAACTGAGAAGCCAATGTGGATCAAACAGTGGCCTCTAGCTGAAGATAAATTACAGGCATTGGAACAGCTGGTGTAAGAGCAACTAGATGCTCACCATATTGAAGAATCAACCAGCCCTTGGAATTCTCCTATGTTTGTTGTAAAAAAGAAATCTGGTAAATGGAAAATGGTGACAGATTTAAGAGCTGTCAACAAGGTAATTCAACCTATGGGCCTACTACAATCTTGAATTCCTTTGCTCTCTCTATTACCGAAAGGATGGCCTCTTATAGTTATTGATTTGAAAGATTGTTTTTTCACTATGCCGTTACAAGAAAATCATAGAGAAAAATTTGCCTTCACATTGCCTACTTAAAATAATTCTCAGCCTAATAGGAGATATCAATGAACTGTCCTCCCACAGGGTATGATCAGTGGTCCTACATTGTGCCAATATTTTGTAAGTAAACCATTGTAAATAATTCGTAAACAATTCCCCAAGTCCATAATTTAACATTACATGGATGACATCTTGTTATCTGATTCAAATAAATATACTTTAGATAGGATGTTTGAAGAAATTAAGAAAGTCTTGCCTAGGTGGGGATTACAAATTGCCCCTGAAAAGATTCAAAGAGGAAATTCTATTAATTACCTAGGTTACAGAATAGGGTTAGAGAAAATTAAAATACAAAAGGCACAAATTAGCCGGGCGGTAGTGGCGCATGCCTTTAATCCCAGCACTCGGGAGGCAGAGGCAGGCGGATCTCTGGGAGTTCGAGGCCAGCCTGGTCTAAAAGAGCTAGTTCTGAGATGGGCACCAAAGATACAGAGAAACTCTGTCTCACAAAACAACAACAACAAAAAGGCACAAATTAGGAGAGACCGGTTAAAGACTCTTAATGACTTCCAAAGATTGTTGGGAGACATTTCCAGTCTATGACCAGCTATTGGGATAACACCTGATCTAATAGTTCATTTAAACAAAACCTTAGATGGTGATAAAGATTTGAATAGTCCAGGAAAACTGACAGCTGAAGCAGAAAAGGAACTGACAATGATTGAGGAAAAATTACAGGAGGCACATGTGGATAGGGTGAACCCAAATCTTAGCTGCATCCTAGTCATATTGCCATCCAGAATTTCTCCTACAGGGATTCTATTGCAGAGGGAAGATGTTATTTTAGAGTGGATATTTATACCTAATAAACCAAGCAAAAAATTAAAAACTTATGTGGATAAAGTCTCTGAATTAATTATAAAAGGTAAGCTGAGACTTCGTCAATTAGCAGGTATAGACCCAGCAGAAATTATAGTGCCTTTTACTACTGAAGAAATAAAAAAGTTATGGGAAGACAATGAACCATGGCAAAGAGCTTGTGCTAATTTTTTGGGAGAAATTAATAGCAACTATCCCAAAAGTTGTAGACTTAACCTCATAAAAAGAAATTCTTGGATTCTTGCTAGAATTGTACGTGATGCTCCAATAACTAGAGCCCATACATTCTATACTGATGCAAATAAATCAGGGAAAGCAGGTTACAAGTCAGATGAATTGAGTAAGGTGGAACAAAGCCCTTATAATTCTGTCCAGAAGGCAGAATTATATGCCATTCTTATGGTGCTAAGGGATTTTAAAGAACCTCTTAATATAGTTACAGATTCACAATACGCAGAAAGAGTTGTCTTACATATTGAAACCACTGAATTTATACCAGATGACACAGATTTGACATCATTGTTTATCCAGGTACAAGACAATCAGGAATAGGCTTTGTCCGATGTACATAACACACATCCGGTCCCATACAGTTCTGCCTGGTCCTCTAGCACAAGGCAATGCTGAGATTGATCAATTACTGATTGGAAGTGTGTGGCAGGCCTTAGAATTTTATAAAAAGCATCATGTCAATATTAAATGCCTAAAGAAAGAATTTTCCATTACATGGCAACAAGCTAAGGACATTAAAAGAGATGTCCTACTTGTTCTTTCTATAACCAAACACCGTTGCCTGCAGGCAGTAACACAAAGGGTACTAAAAGAAATGAAATCTGGCAGATGGATGTGTTCCACTTTATGGAATTTGGTAAATTAAAATATGTACACCACACCATAGACACGTATTCAGGTTTTCAATGGGCTACTGCCCTGAGCTCAGAAAAGGCTGATTCAGTAATCACACATTTATTGGAAGTTATGGCCATCATGAATATACCTGCACAAATAAAGACAGACAATGGTCCAGCATATGTATCTAAGAAAATGAAACGCTTTTTTGATTATTATAATATAAAACATATTACAGGTATACCAAATAATCCTACAGGTCAGGCAGTTATAGAAAGATCAAATCGTAATATAAAGGACACACAGAACAAACAGAAAGGGACAGGAAATACCCCAAGAAATAGATTGCATAATGCTTTATTAACCTTAAATTTTCTGAACGCTAATGAGAAAGGAACGACAGCAACAGAAAGACATTGGATAATGGAAAAGTCTGCTGAAGTAAATCAACCAATTTATTTCAAAGATGTGCTGACCTTTCAATGGAAGCCAGGAGATATGCTATGTTGGGGAAGGGGTTTTGCTCTTGTTTCCACAGGGGAAGAAAAATTGTGGATACCATCAAAATTAATAAAGTTTCGATTTAAAGAGGAGAAACCTCTTGGAAAGGAGCAATGACAGCTCACCCAAAATGATGATATTCCTACAGGTGGTAAGAAAAACATATAGAATGGGGGCAGGGTTCTCATCTCATCTCTGCAGGAAAACACTCATCTTCTGAAAATTCAAGGGACCCTGGATGTTTGAATTCTGACAGATGGAAACTATTTACAACCCAACAAGAATTGGCAAGAAAATCAAACAGGTCTTGTAAGTAAAATTATTCTACTCTTTTATTTAAATATGTATTAATGTGCATTTATTTATAAATGTATAGAGCTGGTTTTGAAGTTTTGCTCTGGCTCAGTCCCTCTTCAATTCCAAGCCTGTTGGTAAGAGAAAAAACCAGAGTTTCTGGAGTTTCTGTCTCATGTCAAGAGCCATCATATGGTACAGAAAGAAATATGAGTTTAGAAAACATCTTTGCCTTTCTTCATATCTATCATACTTTTCATTGAATATATCTCTCATGCCTTTCATTGAATGTATATATTAATGTTTAAGTTTTTCGCAATGAACAATGAGTTTTTCCTGAAGTGACTTTTGAAGTTTCCAGGAAGAAGATGGGGACCCATAACAGCAACTCCACCTGGTTGATATGACGTCATGATACTGATAGCGCTACTACGAACCCCGTTTTGGGTACCACCTGCATAAGACTATCCCAAATTGGTTAGCTGAAATGGTGCACATCTTATACAACATTCTGGACAGACCTGCACAAGATATTCAGAGACTATTTGCAATTTTAAAAGACATTGATCTTGAAATTTAACCATCATTTTGCTTTTACAGGATCCCCCAGAAAGAACGTCGCCCCATGACAGCTGGAAATAATTCTAGAGGAAAACGTCCCATCTCCCAGTAAAGTTTGTCCTTGGGTTTAGGGACATCATTTAGGGTTTGTTTATAATTAGTATACGGTTGAGGGTTGGGGGAGGAATTTTGTATGCTCAGGGATCATTTGAAAAAAAAAGGATAATGGGATAATAGATTGGTACTTGTTGGTAGTTGTGAGTTATTGTTTTGAGACAAATATATTGGTATCGATTCTTATAGATACAAAGTTAATTTTTATTGACAATTGTATGCATGCATGTTTCTACCTCTTGTTTAAAACATTTTATGTATTGACATATTGCATTGATATATGTATATATATTATATATTTACCATATTGCCGTGTACATTTCTTCCTCTGATTAAGATACTTATATAATGTTTGTATTGATATATATTTACCATATTGCAATGTATATTTGTACATTGTTTATATTTGGAGGTCATTATCCTCATTTGTTGCACAGTTGTTTATTGTTTTATTCTTTATGTTAGATAGATATTGAGAATTAATATAAATAGTCATCCAGGTTTGTCATTTATAATTAGACTAATCAGGTTCTTTAGATGTATAGAGATTATACTCAGTATAGTTAAATAATCTTCAACCTCTAAGAGCTGTAGAAGATGGCCTTTAATCTAATTCAGAGTTTCGTGATAGTGAGACACAATTGCTCCTGGCAACACCGCTCTATTCCCGAGAGAATGTTGAGTACCAAAGACACTCCACCTGGAGCCTTTCTTTTTGGCAGAACTGGCCTTGGGGCAAAGAAATGCCTATACCTCAACCACTGACAGAGATACAGAGCGTGCATCAATGGATAAAACAGGACTGTCATTTCCTACCAAGACAGGGTAAGATAGTTTTGAAAAGTTGCCTGCCTTTGAAAATGGTATGTCAGTTATGTTAGGCCTTAGCCAAAGATGGTTGCTTCAACGCTGCTAACGTGACTTTGGGTGATTGCCCAGGTAGCTAGTTGTCTCTGTGATTTGTTGCATGTTTTGGAAGTTGTTTTAATGAACTTACTAATTACCCAGGTAACATTATTTCCCTTCAGATCTTCGATGGGGTTGAAGACTATATAAATGTAGTTACTTTTCTTTCATGACTTTGCCAATTTATTTATTATACAAGACCTAAGCTAGATAGAATAGGATATTTGTACTTATTGTATATAATTTCGTAGTAGGTTTAGAACTCTCTTACTTAAACAAAAGGGGGAGGTGTTGCGGGAGGTCCTTCCGCTCGCTCCAGCCTATAGCCGCTGAGATACCAGCCCATTGGGGTGTGGTCTCCCTTTAAAAAATTGTCCACTTCCCTCTCCTCTCTCTCTTCACTTCCTGCTCCGCTGGCGACTAGACTCCCTTGCTGGTAGTGCAGAGGGCTGTTGTCTGGGATGGTGATCTGTAAGTTTTTCCCCTTTAAATAAATACCACCCTATTAATCATAATTCCAAAGTGGTGTGGCATTGTGACTTACGCCTTCACCTTGTGATCTCTGGTCTCTAACTCTCTAAAGTACATATGAGCAGCCACACTTACCATTTATTTGGGTACTGCTGATTTGAACTCTTGTTCATATGTGTGGCAAGTGCTTTATCCACTGAACTATCTCCTAGGACTCATTATTTTTAATGCTATTAAAATTGATTTTATTTCCTTTCTTTCTCAGCATGTTCTTTGTTGACATATAGAAAGGCTTCTGATGTTTATGCTGATTTTGTATCTTGCTACTTTGCTGAAAATGTCTACATGTGAGTTTTCTACGGAAGACTTTAAAGGATAGATTATATTATCTATAAATAGGGAAAATTTGACTTCTTCCTTTCCTGTTTGTATATCCGGTGGAATGTAAACTGGTGCCAACTGCATAAATCAGCACATAGGTTTTCAAAAATAAAAATGGAATTATTATAAGACCTAACTAAAATACTTCCAGACAAATACTCAAAATACCCTAAGTCTTACTTCTGACCTACTTGCAATTCAGGTTTATTGCCACAGTATTCACAATACTTAAATGGAACCATTCCTTTCCATTATGAGATGAATAGATAAAACATTATATATATATATATATATATATATATATATATATATATATATATATATATATATATATATATTAGATTTCAACAATAAAGATTGTTGAAATGGCATTTGGAGGGAAATGGATAGAATTGAAGGTTCTTATGTTAGGTGAAGAGGTACAGAGTTGGAAAGAGAGAATTATCAGAGGTTTTTTATCTCATGTGGAATTGAGACTTAATTTTTATGTATTAGTATACATATGTGTGGTTATACCGTGTAGGACATAAAACTAGAAAATGAAGCATGAGAGGAGAAAAGAGACCTACAGGGGTAAAATTAAGAAGTGTAATATAATACATAATACTTGAAGGGGTGCTTACTAGTTACTGTTTTATTACTGATATAAAACACATTAACTGAGGCACTTGTGAAATAGAGAAGTTATTTGTCTTATGGTTCCAGATGGAAATGAGTCCATCAAGGAGGGAAAGTATGGCAGCAATCAGCAAGCATGGTACCTGGAATAGGAGCTGAGAGCTCACATCTCAAACCACAAGTAAGAGAGAGTGAACTTGAAATGGTGTGAGTCTTTCAGGTTTCAAAACAACATTCCCCCAGGGACATAATTTCTTTAGGAAGGCCATGCCTCCTAAAACACCCCCAAACAGCAAAAAACTAGGGACCAAGTATTCAAATGCCTGAGACTATAGGAGACATGTCACTCACTCATACCACCACAGGATAACTATTGAGGGAAGCACTGAACCAGTAGGAGGGAGTCATGGGATCTGGGATGTCACTACAGGAGGAAGAACAACATGGAAAAGGGAAGAGTGGAGAGATGGCTTAGGAGTTAAGGGAACTGGCTACTTTCCCAGAGGACCTGAGTTTGATTTCCAGATCCACATGTTGTCTCAGAATTATCTGTAACTCCAGTCCTAGTAGGATATGATACCCTCTTCTGACTTCTACAGGCACCAGGCACGTATGTGGTGCACAAACATATGTGCAGACAAAATACCCATACACATAAAAATAAATAGGAAAAGGGAGTGAATGAAAATTCCATAATGAATCTCACTTTGTATGCTAACTTTTAAGCCTCATAAAGCAGGTGAATGTTCAGCATCTGCATATTTGTATAGTTTCTGTGATTTTTTTGTTGTTGTTGACTTCTATTTTTATTTCCTCTGTGTCTTATAAAATAAACTGTATTTATTGTTTTTCATTTGTTAAGGTCTAATTTGCAGAGAAAACCAACATATGTGATATATTTTAGAAGAGATTCCATAGGATGCCAAGAAGAATGTGTATGCCATTCCAAATTACAAAAGTATTCTGTAGGTATCTGTTAAATCCAGTCTATGTATCACCTAGTCCAGATCTCACATTTCTTTGATAATTTTAGTTTATATGATGTGATGTTTTATGTGGATTGCCAACAGGACGTAGAATAAAGAAAAGGAGCCTATGGGCATGCCTTTGAGGTATTTTCTAGATTATGTTATCATCTATTTGTGTCTGTTGGGATATATTGGGGGGGTGTCTGTGTTGGGCGGTGTCTGTGTTGGGCGGTGGGCTCTGAGATCCTAGAAATGTCAAGTGGGCCACTGAGAATGAGGGTACTGCAACTTCCATATGGTTTCCACAAAATTTGCACATCCATCAAGATGCATGTAAAGATACCCCACAAACACGCACCATGTACTGGACCACTGCATGCTTATGACCACATGAGTTGGAACTGAATGGTGGAGCCTTAAATGTCTTCACCTATGTGCCAACGTGCCATACGTCTTTAATCTCTGTGTTGACTAACAACTGTTACACACTGTGACCTCTGAGCTACTTCTTATGGTCTCTCGCAGGACTTGTCTCCTGGCCAGGGATAAAGTATAAACCAAATCAAACCAAACACACACACACACACACACACACACACACACACACACAAAACATCACCAAGATTCTGTTTCCTGTGATAGAGTCTCAGACAATGGCTGGCACAATGTGCATAAAAGAGCTGAAGTGAGCAGGCCGTGCACCCACCTGTCATGCCTTCCACTTTCCTGGCTGCCTGGTGAACCAGTCTTACTGAGGAGAAAGCAGTACGAAAGGAAGTGTGGTCCCACATCCACCCCTCCTCCATCCAAACCATCCCATTCCCTCAAGATCTCCCCATCCTCCCTTTCTCCCTTCTCTCTCCCCATCTCCCCTCATCCCCACCCACCCCCATCCATGTGCTCCCAACCCCTGTTTGGCAATCTTGTCCATTTCCAATGTCCAGGAGGATAACTATATGTTTTCCTTTGGGTTCACCTTCTTATTTAGCTTCTCTAGGATCACAAATCATAGGCTCAATGTCCTTTATTTATCACTAGAATACACTTATGAATGAGTGCATACCATATTCATCTTTTTGGGTCTGGGTTACCTCACTCAGGATAGTGTTTTCTATTTCCATCCATTTGCATACAAAATTCAAGATGTCATTGTTTTTTACCGCTGAGTAGTATTCTAATATGTATATATTCCACACTTTCTTCATCCATTCTTCTATTGAGGGGCATCTAGGTTGTTTCCAGGTTCTGGCTATTACAAATAATACTGCTATGAACATAGTTGAACAAATGCTTTTGTAATATGATAGGGCATCTCTTGGGTATATTCCCAAGAGTGGTATTGCTGGGTCCAGGGGTAGGTTGATCCCGAATTCCTTGAGAAACCGCCACACTGATTTCCAAAGTGATTGCACAAGTTTGCATCCCTACCAGCAATGGATTAGTGTACCCCTTACTCCACAACCTCTCCAGCAAAGGCTATCATTGGTGTTTTTGATTTTAGCCATTCTGACAGGTATCTCAAAGTTGTTTTGATTTGCATTTTTCTGAGGGCTAAGGAGGTTGAGCACAACCTTAAGTGTCTTTTGGCCATTTGAACCTCTTCTGTTGAGAATTCTCTGTTCAGTTCAGTGTCCCATTTTTTTAATTGGGTTAATTAGCATTTTAATGTCAAGTTTCTTGTTCTTTATATATTTTGGAGATCAGACCTTTGTCTGTTGCAGGGTTGGTGAAGATCTTCTCCCAGTCAGTAGGTTGCATTTTTGTCTTAGTGATACTGTCCTTTGCTTTACAGAAGCCTCTCAGTTTCAGGAGGTCCCATTTATTCAATGTTACCCTTAATGTCTGTGATGCTGGTGTTATACATAGGAAGCAAACTCCTGTGCCCCTATGTTGTAGAGTACTTCCCACTTTCTCTTCTATCAGGTTCAGTGTGTTCAGATTGATATTGAAGTCTTTGATCCATTTGGACTTGAGTTTTGTGAATGGTGATACGTATGGATCTAACTTCATTCTTCTACAGGTGGGCATCCAGTTATGCCAGCACCGTTTGTTGAAGACTCTTTCTTTCTTCCATTGTATACTTTTAGCTCCTTTATCGAAAATCAGGTGTTCATAGGATTGAGGGTTATAATCCGGGTCTTTTATTCGATTCCATTGGTCGACTTCTCTGTTTTTATACCAATACCAAGTTGTTTTCAACACTGTAGCTCTGTAATAGAGTTTGAAGTCAAGGATGGTAATGTCTGAGGCACTTCTTATGGCCTGTCCCAGGACTTGTCTCCTGGCCACGGATAAAGAATAATCCAAACGAAACACACACACAGACATACACACCCATGACTTCAAAGATCAAGGAAGCAAGGTGGTATCTTCTGTTAATTTCAAAGTCTTCTTTGAGTATCCTTGTAGCTGAGCTGATGCCTCGACAGCCCAGTGTTGGAAAACGGGCTTTTGGACCCTTGAGCCTGTGACTTCTTTATGGGTGTTACTCAGGGTATCCTCGGCGGAAGAAGGCAGGCATATGCCGCCTGTATGGGTGCCCCTTATCAAAGAGCGGGGGTTTGTCTTGGAGGGCAAGGGCATTGAATCCTGGCCTAGATGGTACCCACAGGCCTGCCTGGCCTCTTTTCGGCAGCCTCCATTCCACACCCTGACCTGGCTACTTCTACTCGGATTCACCCTGAGCCCTCAAACTGAATTGAGCTCATGGCCTACTCGGTATGCACAAGCAGGTGGTACATGATGGTGTTGGTGGCAGGTGCCTTCTCACAGACCCCTTGTAGGGTTCTGAGGAATTAGCTGTGGATTAGAAATCTCTTCTGGCCGGTCCCTGTCCCTGAATTGTGAGCCCAGCACGGCTCAAGGAAAAGCAATTTCACAGAGAAAGCAAAGGAAAGAAAGGAGGGCCCTGCAGAAAGAGAAAGAGAGGAGAGAGGATGGCAGGGAGGGAGTTGTGTGGATGACAGACACTGTGTCACAATGGTTAGCTGGCCTTGAGACCCTGAGCACCCGGCCAGAGATGCTGGGCAGTGTGTGTGGTTTCAGGCAGGTGTTGTGTGTGCTGCTGGAGAGGCTGAACCAAACGCTAGAGGTTCCCTGGGCGGGCCTGTGCACTGGTCGTGGGGTGGCGGGTACCCTAATGTCCCCAAAGGAACCCGGAGAAGGCCCAGGATGCAGAATGCCCTGCATCGAGCGAGGTTCTTTGATCCTGCCAGAGACATGGCGGCCTCAGGACCCGGGAGGCTGTGCTCCCTGTGCCCAGCAAACCATGGGCGGTGGCGCTCGGTGCGGGTCACCTAGGTCCGGCTTGCTCCCATACCTCTCATGGGTCAAGAAAACTGTGGAGGATCATCTTAGTAGCACTAGGGGCACTACTAGGGGAGCTGCCCTTTAGCCAGCCCGCCACCATGTTCAGGGAAGCACGGGAAACTTCTAGCAGGATTGGCAAAAACAATTAATTCCACTTGATGGCAGTAGTGCACCGCCAATGCCTACTGTAGCGTGGCGTGGGCACACTCCCTCTGCCCTTTCCAAAGAGAAAAAAAGCCAAGCCCAGTTAACCAAGCTCCAAATTGGCCAGCGCCAGCCAACCCACTGTGCCAGACCTTGCCAGAGATGGGTGCCTAGGCCTTTTGCAAGGGATCCAAGGGCCTGTGGACCCTGAGTGGTGGAGGAGTTCCGTGCAGAGATGGTCTTCGGGAACCTCAAAGCTTCTCCACCACACTGCCTGGAGACACTGGGCTTTGTGCTTAGGCCAGCCCTGAAGGCTCTGCCTTTGGTTCCAGGGGTGCTCTGTTTGCCAGTTGCAGGCCACTGCATGCCAATCTGGACCACGGGGTAGGAGCCTCAGAATCAAATTCCAATTCGTGGACTTGGGAACATGGAGCCCAGAGTCACCACCTAGCTGTGCAGCCAGACTATTCTGAGAGCCGTCCCCTACCCCTGTCACGGGTCCAGCAACTCCTTCTTTGACCCTGTCCCCCTGTGTGAATGAACAATAAGGCTGCAAGACTGGCCTTGGGTCTGTTGACACCTTAAATTAAACCTGGGCAAAAAACAAGCTTCCAGGTCCTGGTGGCCAGCCAAGAAGGGGCCTGCCTCCCAGGCTGACCCCGTGCTCCTAGGGCAGCACCTAGGGACTGGTGGGCCCAGTCTGTGAATTACGGCCCCACGGGAAGATGGGCAGATTTCCCAGAGCAGACCACCACCCACCTGAGTGGATTTCCAGCCCCAGGACTGGCTTCCCAAAAAAGGGGTAGGAACTTTCTTTTCAATGGTGTTTTTGGGACTGTCCACTTGTGCACATGACGACTTTATTCCTATTCATTCTCATGGTGACTGCCTGGGATATTCCTTTTATCCCAAATAAAAGCCATAGACATTCCAATTCTACCAAAAAATAGCAAGGCATGCTCCGTTTCATGAAGGAGTTATCAGATATTCACTTTCAGAACTTGATGCCCTAAGATCATTCCCTTCTGCCAAAAGTAGGCTCACATCTTCCATATATGTCAGAAAGGACTCAATTCTACTTCTACTCCTCCAAGGAGTGTCTCACCCCCAGCATCATCAGAATTGACCTTCAGATCTAGTTCCCTTCCTAAAGGAGATTTCAGATGTTCTCCCTGTCCACGAGGTGGCTCCAGACATTCGAAATCAAAGAAAACAAAATTGAAACATTCTCCTAGAGAATCATGCCTCAAATCTGTCCCATCAGGAGATGAAGGCTTGAAATTTCACCATTCTCCCACAAGGGTGGGTAGAGATTTGGTTTCTAACAAAGTTGGTGCAAGGCTTAAAACTGAGCCCAAAGAGAGCCTCACTACTATTTCTGCAAAGGGAGGTTGTAGATCCTCACGATCTCATGAGGAGGGCCTCAGATGTTCTCCATCTCCCCAAGGCAGCTCTAGATGTTTCAGATCTACCAAAATCAAATTGGAACAAGTCCCCTCTAACAAAGCAGATGTTCATGTTTCCCATTCAGAACATGAGGGCTGCCAACTATGCTTTTTCCAAAATACAGTCTAAGCATTCATCCTCCAAAAGGGACCAGAAACCAAAAGCTACTCCTCAAGAGTGCATAGAACCTTCCATCTCTAAGGGAGGCTGCAGATCCTCACAATCTCATGAGAAGGGCGGGTGTAGTTCTGCATCTCCCCAAGCCAGCCATAAATATTCCAGGTCTATTAAAACTAAATTGGAAGAGGCCCCCTCTAACAAAGCAGATGTTCATGCTTCCCATACAGAACATGAGGGCTGTAAGCATCTGTCTTTGTCACAAAGAGGATTTAGTTATGCTTCATCTGCCAAAAGGGACAAGAAACAAGACACTACTCCCCAACAGAGCATAAAAGCTTCCACTTCTACAGAAGAGGACATAGGAACTACTCCCTCTCATGAAGAGACCCTCAGACATTCTACCTCTCCTCGTGGGACTTCCAGCCTTACTTCCACTTCTACCAGAAAAAGACTTGGGCATTTCCCTTATACTCAAGAAGTCATCAAAACTTCCACTGAAGCCCAAGAAAGCTTCAGGTCATCTCCAGATGGAGACAGTCCCAGGGGGAGTGTCAAGTCTTCCTCTTTGCCCCAAAGCAATGATGTCAGACATACTGTTTCTACAAAGGAGGACTTTAAACACACTCTTTCCATTCAAGAGGGACACAAATCTTCCACTGGTGCCAGAGAGGGGAGCAGGGCTTGGAATCCTGTACAATGGGGACTCATATATTTATTAATTCCAAAAGGGAGTGCCACATCATTCCCTGTTGTCCAAGGAAATCTGAGACAGCGGACCTAAGATCTTCCCTCTCTTAACAAGGCAGAGACACAGCCTTCCAATATGAACATGGGAACCCCATATGTAACCCTTCTGTCCTAGGAGGGCACAGATATTCACATTCAGTCCCATGCAGTCTCTGAAAGATCCCTCTAAAATAAGGAGCCTGAGTTCTTACCTTTCCCCTCGAGACATCAGACTTTCTCAATGTGACCAAAGGGGTCTCAGACTTTCCTATGGCCACCCTGTCCAAGGCAGCTTTAGAATGTTTCAATCGGAAAGAGAGAGCCTTGAGAATAGCCCATCTAAATCACTGAGCCTCACAGTTGCTCCTTGTAACCAAAGGGAATTCAGAAATGTGCCCTCTAATGTAGAATGGGTTAGAACTTCAACTTCTGTCCCATGAAGCCCCCAACATAATCCTTCTGCCCCCGACTGCTGACTGAGATGAATCTAGCACACAAGTTATACCATGAAAGACCTAAATAACAGCACCCCCATTCAGCAGGAAGCAGTTTGGAAAGAAAAAACTGTGCCCATATTCCCAAATATTGCTTATAAATGTTCTTTTACATTTAAAGGGGGATATGATAGAGATATGAATACTTTGCATTGGTATGGATTTGACTTTATTGATATAAATGTAAGGTCAATATTGTTATATGTATATGTATTTTTGACCTTGACTAAGGTATTGTGATTGTGTGGTTCATGTAAAAATGTAATGTATATAGGTTGTTAATGGATAATTATCAATAATAGTCAAGCTTGTAGTCATGTTAATTAGATTTTCTAGATGTGCATAAATATATTTCAGATAGGCATTCCTCATATCTTTCAAAGACTACAGAATATGGCATTTAATGTTTTAATAACTTAGGACTTTACATGACATTGAGACACATTTGCTCCTAGCAGCATCAATCTACTTCAAGAGGAAGATGGACATCGAAGAGGATCCTTATGAAGTGGGTTAGCCATTTGGGCAAGACACTGTTCTTATCTGGATTATTGCATAAACTGGACACAGAGAACCTGCAGAGAGAGGACTACTGAACTTGCCTAAAGGTGAGATGACCTTTCAGGTTTCCTAATTCATGAAGGAGTCTGTGAGACATTCTGCAGGACACAGCAGATAGTGACCAAACTGCCTTTGAAATTTCCTGCTTCATGGAACTGTCTCTGGATACTATGGACCTGAAGGCCAAAGATGGATGCCCCAGCAGTACAAAAGAACTTTGGGTGACTGTCCAGGCAGCGAGATGTCTTTGTCACTTCTAGAGTTTTGGAAGTTTCTTACTTGTTTTTTTAGGTAATAGTATATCTTTCTGGAGTCTTTGATGGAGTTGAATTATAGATAGATAGTTATAGTTGTTTTCCTTTCTTATGATAAAAGATAAAATAGATGTAAATATTGTACCTGTAATTGTTTGATAACTGTTTTGTTATATGTAATTTTACTATGTTAAAGTTAAAGCCTTTCTTTTTTTGTTTAAACAGAAAAAGGGAAAATGATGGAGGAAGGTCATTGGTTAATAAAGAAACTGCTTGGCCCTGATAGGTTAGAACATAGGTGCATGGAGTAAACAGAACAGAATGCTGGAAGGAAGAGGAAGTGAGATAAGATGCCTCAGACAGACGCCATGCCTCTCTCTCCAGGGCAGATGTGATAGAACAAGCCGCCAGGTCAGACATGCTGAATCTTTCCCAGTAAGACTGGTGCTACACAGATTATTAGATATGGGTTATGGCAAGATATGATAGGTAGCCAAAAGATGCTAGAGATAATGGGCCAGGCAGTGTTTATATGAGTACAGTTTGTGTGTTGTTGTTTCAGGGCATAGGCTAGCCAGGTGGACAGGAGCCGGGTGGCAGGAACGTAGCACACAGCTCCTTCAACACTAGGAAACCAAGAAAAAACAATCAAACAGATAATGGAAACAGTACAAAACTTGAAAACTGAAATAGAGGCAAGGAAGAAAACACAAACCAATGGCCAGCTGGATATGGAAAGTCTAGGTAAATGAATAGAGACTACAGAAACAAGCATAACCAACAGAATACAAGAGATAAAAGAATCTCAGATTCTGAAGATACCATAGAGAAAATAAATGCACTGATCAAAGAAAACAGCAAATCCAACAAACTCTAATCACAAAACGTTCAGGAAATCTGGGACAGAACAAAAAGACCAAACCTAAGAATAATAGTGTTAAAAGAAGGAGAAGAGGTACAGCTCAAAGCCCAGAAAATATATTTAAAAAAATTATAGAAGAAAGTTTTCCCAACATAAAGAAAGATATTCCTATGAAGGTTCAAGAAGCATACAGAACACTGAATAGACTGAATAAAAAAACTCCCCTCGCCATATAATAATCAAAACACAAAACATACAGAATAAAGAAAGAATATTAAGAGCTGCAAAGGAAAAAGGTCAAGTTACTTATAAAGGTAAACCTATCAGACTTACACCTGACTTCTCTATGGAAGCCATGAAAGCCAGAAGGTCCTGGATAGATGTACTGCAGAAACTAAGAGACCATGGATGCAAGCCTAGACTACTATACCCAGCCAAGCTTTCATTCACTATAAATGGAGAAAACAAAATTTTCCAGGATTAAAAACAAATTTAAACAATATGTAGCCACAAATCCAGCCTTACATAAAGGAATAGAAGGAAAATCACTAACCAAAGAGTCCAACAATGCCCACAATAACTCAGACATCTAGTGACCCTTCACCAGCACAACTCAAAGAAGGGAAACACACAAACTCTACTATCAAAGAAAATGACCGGAGTTAACAACCAGTGGTCATTAATATCACTTAATATCAATGGACTCAACTCACCTATAAAAAGGCAAGGGTAAGAGATTGGATACGAAAACAGGATCCAACATTCTGCTGTTTACAAAAAACTCACCTCAACTGCTGTAGGAGCTGCCAGCTGCATTCCTGCTGCCCAGCTAGCTTTACCCGAAATAACACACAAATTGTATTCTTTTAAACATTGCTTGGCCCGTTATATCTAGCCTCTTCTCGGCTAAATCTCGCACCTGGACTAGCCCATTTCTAAAAATGTGTGTAGCACCCCAAGGTGTACTTACCGGGAAAGATTCAGCATGTCTGACCTGGCAGCTTGTTTCATCGTGTCTGCCCGAAAGAGGGGAGCATGGCCTCTGAGATCATTTCCTCTTCCTCCCAACATTCTGTTCTGTTTACTCCTCCCACCTATGTTTTAACCTATGAGGGCCAAGCATTTTATTTATTATAATTAAACAATGACCTTCCTCTATCATTTCCCCTTTTTCTGTTTAAACAAAAAGGAAAGGCTTTCACTTTAACATAGCAAAATTACATATAACAAAACAGTTATCAAGTAAAAATTACAATATTTACATCTATTTTATCTTTACCATAACTAAGGAAAACAACTATAACTATCTATCTATTCTTCAGCACCATCACAGACTCCAGAAGGATATATTACCTGAGTAAATAAGAAGTAAGCAACTTACAAACTCTAGAAATGACAGAGACATCTTGCTGCCTAGACAGTCACCCAAAGTTCCTCTGTACTGTTGTGTCATGCATCTTCGGCCTACAGGCCTATAATTTCCAGCAGACATTTCCATGAAGCAGGAAATTTTAAAGGCAGTTCATCACTATCTGTTGTGTCCTGCAGAATGTCTCGCAGACTCTTTCATAAGTCAGGAACCCTGAAAGATCATCTCACCTTTAGGCAAGTTCAGTAGTCGCGGGATCTCTGTGTCCAGTTTATGCAATATTCCAGGCAAGAGCAGTGTCTTGCCCAAATGGCTATCAAATTCCATAAGGATATTTTTCGATGCCCATCTTCCTCTTGAAGTAGATTGGTGCTGCCAGGAGCAGAGTGTCTCATTGTCATGAAAAGCCCTAAGTTATTAAAACATTTTAAATGCCATATTCTATAATCTTTGAAAGATATAAAGAATGCCTATCTAAAATATATCTATGTACATCTAAAAAATCTTAACTAACATGACTACAAACTTGACTATTATGATTATTTATTAACAACCTATATACATTACATATTTACATAAACTACACAATCACAATACCTTAATCAAGAGCAGAAATACATATACATATAACAAAATTGACCTTAAATTTATATCTCTAAAGCACAATCTATATCAATGCAAATTATTCATACCTATAGCATATCCCCCTTTAAATGTAAAGGAACATTTATAAGCAATATTTGGGAATATGGGTGCAGTCATTTCTCTCCAAACTGCTTCCTGCTGAATGGGGTCGCTGTTATTTAGGTCTTTTATGGTATAACCTATCTGCCAGGGTCATCTCAGTTCGCAGTTGACTGAAGTAATTTTTTTTTTATTTTTTTAAATTTTTATTTATTCATTTTTTTGAAAAATTACCGCCTCCTCCGCGTTTCCCGTTTCCCTCCCCCTCCTTCCACACATCTCCCCCTCCCCCCACTCCCCTACACTTCTCCCTTCCCCCCCCCACTCCATTCCCCCTCCCTCTCAAGAATGATGAGCAGTCCGGTTCCCTGCCCTGCGGGGAGTCCAAGGTCCTCCCACTTCTATCCAGGACCAGTAAGGTGAGCATCCAAACAGGCTAGGCTCCCACACAGCCAGTTTGTGTATTAGGACTGAAACCTAGTGCCATTGTCCTTGGCTTCTCATCAGCCTTCATTGTCTGCCATGTTCAGGGAGTCCGGTTTCATCCCATGCTTATTCAGTCCCAGTCCCGCTGGCCTTGATGAGCTCCTAATAGATCTGATCCACTGTCACAGCGTGTGGGTGCACCCCTCGTGGATCTGACTTCCTTGCTCATCTTCTCCCTCCTTCTGCTCCTCACTTGGGTCTTAAGAGCTTAGTCCGGTGCTCCAATTTGGGTCTCTGTCTCTATCTCAATCCATCGCCAGATGAAGGTTCTAAGGTGATATGTAAGATATTTATCAGTATGGCTATAGGATAGGGCCATTTCACATTCCCTCTCCTCAGTTCCTCAAGGTACTAGCTGGGGACATCTCCCTGGACACTGCGAGCCCCTCTAGAGTCAAGTCTATTGCCAACCCTAAGACGGCTCCCTTAATTAGGATATATATTTCTCTGCTCCCATGTCCACCCTTCCTTTATCCCAGCCATCCCATAGCCTCAAGCTCCCCCCTATCTCCTCTTCTCACGTTTCTCACCCCATTTTCCCCTTGGCCCCATGCCACCTCATCCCAAGTTCCCAGTTTTTGCCAGGCAATCTTGTTTACTTCCCATATCCAGGCGGGTGACTATATATTTTCCTTTTTTTTCTAGCCATAAATAAAGGACATTGAGCCTATAATTTGTGATCCTAGAGAAGCTAAATAAGAAGGTAAACCCAAAGAAAAACATATAGTTATCCTCCTGGATATTGGAATTAGGCAAGATTGCCAGGCAAAAATTGGAATCTTGGGGGTGGGGAGTGATAGGGGTTAGGGGATATGCAGAGAGAAAAGTGAGAAGGGGAGGATGGGGGGAACTTGGGGAAATGGGATGGTTGGTTTAAAGAAATGGTGGATATGGGAGCAGGGAAGTATATATCTTAATTAAGGGAGCCATCTTAGGGTTGGCAAGAGGCTTGACCATAGAGGGGCTCCCAGGTGTCCAGGGAGATGTCCCCAGGTATTTCCTTGGGCAACTGAGAAGAGGGAACCTGAAATGGCCCTATCCTATAGCCATACTGATAAATATCTTGCATATCACCATAGAAGCTTCATATGGCAATGGATGGAGATAGAGACAAAAACCCACACTGGAGCACCGGACTGAGCTCCGAAGGTCCAAATGAGGAGCAGAAGGAGGGAGAACATGAGCAAGGAAGTCAGGACCGCAAGGGTTGCACCCACCCACTGAGACAGTGGGGCTGATCTATTGAGAGCTCACCAAGGCCTGCTGGACTGGGAATGAAAAAGCATGTGATAAAACCAGACTCTCTGAATATGGAGGACAATGAGGGCTGATGAGATGCCAAGGAAAATGGCACTGGGTTTTGATCCTACTCCATGCAATAGCTTTGTGGGAGCCTAACCAGTCTGGATGCTCACTTTCCTAGACCTGGATGGAGGGAGGGGAGGACCTTGGACTTACCACAGGACAGAGAACCCTGACAGCTCTTTGGACTGGAGAGGGAGGGGAGAGGAGTGGGGGGAGGAGGAGAGAAGTAGGGGAAGGGGAATGGAAAAGGGAGGCTGGGAGGAGTAAATTTTTTCAATAAAAAATTAAAAAAAACAATATATAGAATTATGACACTTAGTTTGTAGTGTTCCCATATTATTTAAAATGAGAGAGAACTTATAACTATTACAAATCTAGCTTGAATTTCAGGTAAGTGATAAAAACTAAAATTATAAGAGCAAGTTAATCACTGCATCAGAAGAAGGACTCAGATAAGTGTCCTAGCTTGTTCTGTGTTTCTGTAGAAGAGTACTGCACAGTGGGTATTCTATAAAAATATAAATGTATTCTTCACCAGTATGTAGGCTACAAAGTTTAATATCCAGGTATCATCATCTTGTGAAAGTGTCATACTATGTTGGAAGGCAGGAAGACAAGAGAGAACAAAAGACCAAGAGAATAAGAGTGGAGAAAATGTTGATAACTAATGCATTTATGATGGCATTGTCCTCCTGAACTAATCATTTCTTATTAGGCCCCGTGTTCTGACACTATGCATCTCAATCCATATCATGAGACTGTATAATAGAGAAAATACCTAAATATAAGAAAAGTTAAAGATGACTAGCATTCATACAAGCACATCCATGGAGGAGATGTTGATGAATTTGATTTGATGGTCTATTTGGTCTAGGTCAAACAATAGTGAGATTATGTGCTGACTAGGAGGAAGCATGTGGTCTAATAGGGCTGACTGAAGAATTATGTTGCCTAAGGATTTCAAAGAACTGCTAATCTCATACTAAAAATTCCTGAAGACTGTGGTTGTTTATAAAGAGGACATTAACCACTGTGCATTAGAATTCCTTTATTTGATTCTATTTTAAAATTCAGTTAGCCTTCATTTTCTGTTTAATAACAATCTGACACAGATCATGGGTTTGAATGAAATAACTCAGGAACTAGAAGAACTGTTACTATATTTAGTCATGTTGTTGACCATGATGTTTCCAAGTTTGTTCCAATATAAACTGACAGGGTACCTTGCCCACTAAAACTTATTAGTAATTTTGGTGTAATACTGCAAATTGTTATAAAAATAATGACTTATATGAGAGACTCTGATGACAGGATTATGTGTATATAAAATGCATTGCAATTATGTGAATTAATAATAAACTGCTACTTAGAACTTTTTACCGTAATATATTAGAGTATTAAAGGACTTTAAAGCATGTGAGGATTCTGATATTTTCCCAGCATGCTTCCTGAATAATTGTGTCCAAACTGGGGCACAGTGAATAGTGAAAGTGAATACTAACAAGATATATGCTTACCCAACAACATTGTCATACATACACAATTATTCTTTCATTGTTTAGATGCTTACAGTTTATTTAATAAAGCTCAAGGCCTTCCTGGGAAGTTCAAACAGTAATTGTAGTTATATGCAGCAGTTTAGGAAAGTATGAGAGCAATATTCAGCAAATATGGAGAGTGTATCTGGAAGACTCTGAGGGGAATTTTATTTTACTGTCCTCCTTCAGTTCAAGTTGAAACAGAGCATGTAGCTGGGGTGGTGGTGCTACATGCCTTTAATCCCAGCACTCTGGAGGCAGAGGCAAGGGATCTCTGTGAGTTCAAGGCCAGTCTGGTCTACAAGAGCTAGTTCCAGGACAGGAAAGAAAAGCTATGGACTAACCCTGTCTCGAAAATTAAAAAAGAGTCCAGTTTTATCCCATGCTTGATTGCTCTTTGGGCTGATGAGGGAGGGGGATTGATCGGGGGAGGGGGAGGGAAGTGGGAGGCGGTGGTGGGGAGGAGGCAGAAATCTTTAATAAACAAATAAATTTTAAAAAAGAAAATTAAAAAAAGAAAGAAACAGAGCATGTAAAGCTATTTAAATGCTCTTTTATTTGTACTTACCTCACCTTCCTTCTCAGATCTCCTTTAACTCAAAATGTATATCCAGGACTTTCATGCATTTATCATGTCCTTTGTGTAAAAACTGACGTGTTTGCAGTCTGGCTAATGTGAGTCATTTCACATTTCTGAACTTTAAGTAGCTCATGTGAGAATCTGATTGGTCTCTGAGCTTCCCAGGAACTCAACTAGTGCTAGATGTTATGTTCTTTTTGTGTGCAAGAATGAGGAACAATATACAATTGAGCTTGATATTTCCTTTAAGCAGAAAGCATATTTTTCTCATTTCATTTCTTCTCTCGTGTATGTATATACACATATGCACACACGGACATACACCATTCATCAGATAGAGAAACAACATCAAGAAGATAAAAGAAGGCAGCCAAAAATGATGCAGGGTTGATGATGTTATATAAAAGTAGAGAATGGAAGGAGGAAAGAAGGAACAGGGAGAGAGGACAGGGAGGGAAGCAAGAAGGAGGAAGTCAGAAGGTGAGGCGAATGAGGCAGTGAACAAGACAGGCCAGTGAGCAGCCAGCACTGTCACACATACTCATAATTGCTACTCATCACAAATGGACTGTGAAAGCAAAAAAAATGCCTTTTAAAGTCACTTCTATTTTACATTTTCAACCGGTAAGAAGTTTTATAATATGCAATCAATCAATAATTTGCAAGATCATCAAACTCTTACAATAAAAGGAAAGAAGCCATGAGGTCTCATATATGTTCACAGTGGTAAGTTGCAAAAATAAATTATAATGAAAGCTGATTTCTACACACTGAGATCCCAGAACTAGAGTCCAGAAGACAATGGTCATCAAGGTCCCCCCAGGATTACAGGTGTTCTGAGCCAAGTAAAACCACAGATTTATTTAGTTCAAAATGATTTTATTTCTTTTTCTATCTTAATCACAAGGCATAAGAAAGAATATGCAATAATATGACTTCCTCGAATAGGTAAGGGTCTTTCACTATTTAAATTCAGACTTGTTCTCCATTGTCATTTGATTGGAACTTACAATGCACTCTATTGAGCCTTGAACTGACAACTCAAAGGCAGAGAAGCATTTCTATGTTGAAGCATACTCAATACAAAGCATGAAAGTCTGGATAAGGCAGAGTGGGAAGCAAGGAAATGTAACCTTAACTCTGGAGTGCATAACTGGGAAAGAAGATTATAGAAAAATGCTTTAAACTAAGTTTCAAGATCACTAAAATTTGTACCTGATTTGTTCATTGTCTACATGCACTACTCCAAAAGAGCACTGAATATGCCAGACATAGATCTCATGCTAGGGAATAACAACTTAATTTATTTATTATTTTAAAACAATCTTTTCAGCCGGGTGGTGGTGGCGCACGCCTTTAATCCTAGCACTCGGGAGGCAGAGGCAGGCGGATCTATGGGAGTTCGAGGCCAGCCTAGTCTACAAGAGCTAGTTCCAGGACAGGCACCAAAGCTACAGAGAAACCCTGTCTCGAAAAACCAAAAAAAAAAAGAAAACAATCTTTTCTTATTTTATATACCAATACTACTCCCTCTGTTTCTTCCGATCCCCCCATTTCTACCCACCCAAAACTCCCATCTATTTTTCAGAAACAGTAAGCCTTCTCATGGGAAGTCAGCTAAGTCTGACACATCACTTTGATGTAGGATGAAGGCCCTCCCCTTATATCTAGTATCCATCCCTCCAAAGAAAATGGGTTTCAAAATGCCAGTACATGCAGTAGGGATAAATCCTAGTTTTACTGCCAGTGGACCCACAGTCTGCCCAAGCCATATACCTGCCAGTCAAATTTAGATAACCTAGTTTGGTCCAATGTAGGTATTCCCAGCTGTAATCCTAGAGTCAGTGAGCTCCCCCTAGCTCAGGTAAGCTGTCTATGTGGGTTTCCCCACTATGGTCTTGACTCCATTGCCTGTATACTCTCTTCTGCCTTTCTTCTACTGGACTTCAGGAGCTTGGCTCACTGTTTAGCTATGGATCTCAGCATCTTCTTCCATCACTGGTTGAATGAAAATTCTATGATGATAATTAGGGTGGTCAACAATCTGATTACAGAGGCAGGCCAGTTCAGACACCCTCTCCACTAGTACTAGGAGTCTTTTCTGGAGCTGTTAAGGATTCCTGAGGATTTTTCTGGCACCAGATTTCTCTCTAACCTCAATTTTGTTCCCTATATCAAGATATATCATTCACTGTACTCCATCTCTGTTCTTCCTCATCTCACCCATCCCATTCCTTCATTTCTCCTTGCCCTCTCCTTCTTCCCTCTCCTTCCTCCTCCTCCCACCTTTCTTCCCCCAACACTCACAATTTTATTAGGAGCTCATTTCTCTTTCCCCTTCAGAAGGGTATCCATGCACACATCTCTTAGGATTCTCCTTGTCACCTTGTTGTTGACATATGATTCTATCCTGCCTAGTCCTACAGCCATTCAGTTACAAAGAGCACACAGAGGCTTATATTAATTAGGAACGGTTCGGCCTATTAGCTCATGCTTATTATTAGCTAGCTCTTACATCTTATATTAACCCTTAATTCTTATGTATGTTTAGCCACATGGCTTGGTACCTTTTCTCAATAAGGCATTCTCATCTTGTTTCTTCTGCCTCTAGCTGATAAGTCACTCTGCCTTTCCCCTTTCTATAATTCTCTTGGTCTAGTAGCCTCACCTATACTTCCTACCTAGCTACAGGACAGTATGTGTTTTATTAAACTGATATGAGTGGCAAATCTTTATAATCTATAAGAATATTATCCCACAGCATTCCCCTTTTTTTCTTTAAAAAAAAAGCTCTGAATTTGATCTCATTTGTTTAGCTTTAGTATATATGTTGAAGGTACAAGTTGCAGTCTATAGGTGTGGGTGGCCTCAGGCGAGTGAAAAGGAAGTTGAATTTTCATCATTAATGTGTTTCTTTATCTAGAGCTTTGCAGAGATGGAGAGTTTGAAAGCTTGGTCAAAACTTTCTGGAATTAAAAGGGAAGAGTTCTTTTTGTCTGACAGTATAGAAAGTCTCAATTATGAGGAGATGGGTTTTTAAAAGTTCAGTCCTACACTCTATGCATCAGCCTTGACATACCATTTTCAAAGGCAGGCAACTTTTCAAAACTATCTTACCTTGTCTTGGCAGGATAGGACAGTCCTGTTTTATCCATTGATGCATGCTCTGTATCTCTGTCAGTGGTTGAGGTATGGACATTTCTTTGTCCAAAGGCCAGTTCTGTCAAAAAGAAAGGCTCCAGGTGGAGTGTCTTTGGTGCTCAACATTCTCTCGGGAATATATCAGTGCTGCCAGGAGCAATTGTGTCTCACTATAATGAAACTCTGAGTTAGATTAAAGGCCGTTTTCAACAGCTCTTTGAAGAGGTTGAAGGTTATCTATCTATACTGAGTATATTCTCTATGTATCTAAATAACCTGATTATTCTAATTATAAATGACAAACTCAGAATGCTATTGATCTATATAATTCTCAAACCTATCTAACTTAAAGACTAAGACAATAAACGACTGTGAAACAAATGAGGACAATGACCTCCAAATATAAACAATGTACAAATATACATTGCAGTATGGTAAATATAAATCAATACACAAACAATATATAAGTATCTTAATCAGAGGTAGAAAAGTACACTGCAATATGGTAAATACATATAATATATATATCAATACAATATATGGCAATACATAAAACATGTTTTAAACAGAGGTAGAAACATGTGTGCATACAATTGTCAATAAAACTTAACTTTGTATCTATAAGAATCGATACCAATATATTTGTCTCAAAACAATAACTCACAACTACCAACAAGTACCAATCTATTATCCCATTATCCTTTTTGTTCAAAAGATCCCTGAGCATATAAAATTCCTCTCCCAACCCTCAACCGTATACTAATTATAAACAACCCCTAAATGATGTCCCTAAACCCAAGGGCAAACTTTACTGGGAGAGGGGACATTGTCCTCTAGAATTACTTCCAGCTGTCATGGGGGCGGCGTTCTTTCTGGGGGGGATCCTGTGAAAGTAAAATGATGGTTAAATTTCAAGATCAATGTCTTTTAAAATTGCAAATAGTCTCTGAATATCTTGTGGAGGTCTGTCCAGAATGTTGTATAAGATGTGCACCATTTCAGCTAACCAAGTTGGGATCATCTTATGCAGGTGGTACCCAAAACGGGGTTTGTAGTGGCGCTATCAGTATCATGACGTCATATCAACCAGGTGGAGTTGTTGTTATGGGTCCCCATCTTCTTCCTGGAAACTTCAAATGTCACTTCAGGAAAAACTCATTGTTCATTGCAAAAAACTTAAACATTAATATATACATTCAATGAAAGGCATAAGAGATATATTCAATGAAAAGTATGATAGATATGAAGAAAGGCAAAGATGTTTTCTAAACTCATATTTCTTTCTGTACCATATCATGGCTCTTGACATGAGACAGAAACTCCAGAAACTCTGGTTTTTTCTCTTACCAACACGCTTGGAATTGGAGAGGGACTGAGCCAGAGCCCAACTTCAAAACCAGCTCTATATATTTATAAATAAATGCACATTAGTACATATTTAAATATAAGAGTAGAATAATTTTACTTACAAGAACTGTTTGATTTTCTTGCCAATTCTTATTGGGTTGTAAATAGTTTCCATCTGTCAGAATTCAAACATCCAGGGTCCCTTGAATTTTCAGAAGATGAGTGTTTTCCTGCAGAGATGAGATGAGAACCCTGCCCCCATTCTATATGTTTTTCTTACCACCTGTAGGAATATCATCATTTTGGATGAGCTGTCATTGCTCCTTTCCAAGAGGTTTCTCCTCTTTAAATCGAAACTTTATTAATTTTGATGGTATCCACAATTTTTCTTCCCCTGTGGAAACAAGAGCAAAACCCCTTCCCCAACATAGCACATCTCCTGGCTTCCATTGAAAGGTCAGCACATCTTTGAAATAAATCGGTTGATTTACTTCAGCAGACTTTTCCATTATCCAATGTCTTTCTGTTGCTGTTGTTCCTTTCTCATTAGCGTTCAGAAAATTCAAGGTTAATAAAGCATTATGCAATCTATTTCTTGGGGTATTTCCTGTCCCTTTCTGTTTGTTCTGTGTGTCCTTTATATTACGATTTGATCTTTCTATAACTGCCTGACCTGTAGGATTATTTGGTTTACCTGTAATATGTTTTATATTATAATAATCAAAAAAGCGTTTCATTTTGCAAGAAAATCAAACAGGTCTCGTAAGTAAAGTTTCATTTTCTTAGATACATATGCTGGACCATTGTCTGTCTTTATTTGTGCAGGTATATTCATGATGGCCATAACTTCCAATAAATGTGTGATTACTGAATCAGCCTTTTCTGAGCTCAGGGCAGTAGCCCATTGAAAACCTGAATACGTGTCTATGGTGTGGTGTACATATTTTAATTTACCAAATTCCATAAAGTGGAACACATCCATCTGCCAGATTTCATTTCTTTTAGTACCCTTTGGGTTACTGCCTGCAGGCAACGGTGTTTGGTTATAGAAAGAACAAGTAGGACATCTCTTTTAATGTCCTTAGCTTGTTGCTATGTAATGGAAAATTCTTTCTTTAGACCTTTACTATTGACATGTTGCTTTTTATAAAATTCTAAGGCCTGCAACACACTTCCAATCAGTAATTGATCAATCCCAGCGTTGCCTTGTGCTAGAGAACCAGGCAGAACTGTATGGGACCAGATGTGTGTTATGTACATCAGACAAAGCCTACTCCTGATTATGTCTTGTACCTGGATAAACAATGAAGTCAACTCTGTGTCATCTGGTATAAATTCAGCGGTTTCAATATGCAAGATTGTCTATATTGTGAATCTGTAACTATATTAAGAAGTTCTTTAAAATCCCTTAGCACCATAAGATTGGCATATAATTCTGCCTTCTGGACAGAATTTTAAGGGCTTTGTTCCACCTTACTCAGTTCATCTGACTTGTAACCTGCTTTCGCTGATTTATTTGCATCAGTATAGAATGTATGGGCTCCAGTTATTGGAGCATCATGTACAATTCTAGGAAGAATCTAAGAAGTTCACTTTATGAGGTTAAGTCTACCACTTTTAGGATAGTTGCTATTAATTTCTCAAATTTTCTCAAAAAATTAGCACAAGCTCTTTGCCACGGTTCATTGTCTTCCCATAACTTTTTTATTTCTTCAGTAGTAAAAGGCACTATAATTTCTGCTGGGTCTATACCTGCTAGTTGACGAAGTCTCAGTTTACCTTTTATAATTAATTCAGAGACTTTTTCCACATAAGTTTTAAATTTTTTGCTTGGTTTAATAGGTATAAATACCCACTCTAAAATAACATCTTCCCTCTGCAATAGAATCCCTGTAGGAGAAATTCTGGAAGGCAATATGACTAGGATGCAGCTAAGATTTGGGTTCACCCTATCCACATCTGCCTCCTGTAATTTTTCCTCAATCATTGTCAGTTCCTTTTCTGCTTCAGCTGTCAGTTTTCTTGGACTATTCAAATCTTTATCACCATCTAAGTTTTGTTTAAATGAACTATTAGATCAGGTGTTATCCCAATAGCTGGTCGTAGACTGTAAATATCTCCTAACAATCTTTGGAAGTCATTAAGAGTCTTTAACCGGTCTCTCCTAATTTGTGCCTTTTGCGTTTTAATTTTCTCTAACCCTATTCTGTAACCTAGGTATTTAAGAGAGTTTCCACTTTGAATCTTTTCACGGGCAATTTGTAATCTCCACCTATGCAAGACTTTCTTTACTTCTTCAAACACCCTTTCTAAAGTATCTTTATTTGAATCAGATAACAAGATGTCATCCAAGTAATGATAAATTATGGACTTGGGGAATTGTTTTCGAATTATTTCCAATGGCTTACTTACAAAATATTGGCATAATGTCGGACTATTGAGCATACCCTGTGGGAAGACAGTCCATTGATATCTTCTATTAGGCTGAGAATTATTATAAGTATTACAAGGTGAAGGCAAATTTTTCTCTATCCTTTTCTTGTAACGGTATAGTGAAAAAACAATCTTTCAAATCAATAACTATAAGAGGCCATCCTTTCAGAAATAGAGAAGGCAAAGGAATTCCAGATTGTAGTGGGCCCATAGGTTGAATTACTTTGTTGACAGCTCTTAAATCTGTCACCATTCTCCATTTACCAGATTTCTTTTTTACAACAAGCAAGGAGAATTCACCAGATTCTTCAATATGGTGAGCATCTAGTTGCTCTTGCACCAGCTGTTCCAATGCCTGTAATTTATCTTCAGCTAGAGGCCACTGTTTGATCCATATTGGCTTCTCAGTTAGCCATTTTAAAGGTAGGGCTGTTGGTACCTCTAAAGGTTTTGTATTTGCTGTGTGTTCTTGTAGAGCCTGAATGGCTGGTGACTTTTATCCATAATACCTCATCATATTTTTCCCAGAATTATGAGTTCCTGGAACTACAGGAATGTTAATCTGGGTATTCCGTAGCTGTAGCAGGTCACGGCCCCATAAATTTATGGCAATATTGGCTATATATGGCCTTAGTCTTCCTATTTGCCCTTCGGGCCCTATGCATTCAACCTCTTTTGTGGTTTGTTTTACACGAGATAGGGTTCCAATTCCCAGGAACTGAACATCTACCTCTTGAAGAGGCCAATTCGGATGCCAAGATTCTGGAGTAATGATACTTACATCCGGACTTGTGTCTAATAAGCCTTCAATAACAGTGCCATTTATACAGACTCTTAGATTTGGTCTTTGATCGTTAATAGAAGTCTGCCAAAATATACGTTTACTCTGTCCTACTAGGTTTTTTGACTCATCCTCCACGTGTAATTCATCATTTAGACCAGTATTACTTTTTACAGCAGAAATTGGAGCTTTTAATTTTCTTGGTGAGGCACGTTCTCCACTGTGATTGGGAATGACTGAGCCACTGTTGGGGGCCTGCAAGAATCCCCTCAAGGAGTTTCCCGATGATATTGGATTGCCCAGTCTGTCTGTTGTTGACCTGCATTTGTTGGACCAACGCCGGCCTTTACTGCATCTCCTACATATACCTGAAGGCCAATGTCTCCTATTTTTGTTAGTCACAGAAGAGAATTATTCCTAGAAATTCTTTGCCAGCAATCCCTTTGCAAATGTTCTAATTTACCACAATTAAAATACCTGGCAGTTTGATGTCTCCTCACTGCTTTGGAAATTTCTTCTCCTACCCAAGATTCATCATTATAGCTAAACGTCTCAACATTCATCGTATGCTGAATCCATTCATCCATAGGTGCTGATCTAGACTTTCAAGGCCCAATTATCTTTTTGCATTCTATGTTTGCACTTTCAAAAGCTAGAGATTCAAGAAGTATTCATCTAGATTCTGGGTCTGTTACCCCTATGTCCAGAGCCTTAATTAATCTTTGCAAAAAGTCAATAAAGGGTTCTCTCTATCCCTGCCTAATCCTGGTATATAATTAATCCCTTTTTGCTGGATCTTGTATCCTATTCCAAGCATTTAAAGCTGCTTGGTGACATAGACACAGTACTTCTTCATCATAAAGAGCTTGGACCTGTGGATCAGCATATTCTCCTGCACCAAGAATTTGATCTTGGGAAACCTCGACACCTTTTGCTCTTCCTTGCTGTTCCATATGTTTAGATTCTTCTCTGAAATAGATTTCAAACATCAAGGAAGGTCCATTATCTAAAACTGCAGACACTAACTGATGGAAATCATGGGGGGTAGCTCTAGCATTAGAGGCCCAAGTCCTTGTCATTTCCTTAACATGTGCAGAGTGCAAGCCAAAATTAACAATAGCTTGCTTAATTTCTTTCAGATCCTTCATTGCTATTGGCGTCTGTCTAGCTTCTTTGAGCCTTTAAAAGTTGACCCTTTGTCAGAATTAAGTATAGGGTATGTCGCTAAAACCATGGGTAAGCCAGTTCTAATAGCTGGTGGTGGCATTGTATCCTGTCCTTGTGCCTCCTTACTATGTTCAACAGCTCCAGTAATTTCATCAATCTTTTCAAATCTTTTATCATTGTCTCTCTTAAATCCTGAAACACCTGACCTGTATATGCTTCTAGTGATTTCACTGAGGTATCAATTTTTTGGTCCCCATTCTGCACCTGTGATTCCAAAGCTTTATTTTTTCCTTCAAAGATAACATGTCCTCCCTAAAATTTTCTTGTATATCATGTAGATTCCCATCTTGGAGGTACATTCTGTCTGTTACCTTATCAAAACTTTGTGATAACATCTGAATGCCAAATTCAACAGCCTGAACCCTTTCAGCTAAGTTTCTAGTACCCTTGGATATGGAGTCAATTTCGTCTATCATAGTATCCACTTATTCAGATAACCTCTGATTTTCAATAATTTTAATCCTGTCAATTAGTTGTTCATTACTAATTCGTAAAGATTCTATCGTTCTTAGGAGTGCCATATTCCTTTGTTTATTATTAGTTTGTAAAGATTCTATCATTCTTAGGAGTGCCATATTTTTCCTTAATGATAGAAGATGGAAAAAACCTTAAACCTAGTAACAAGCAAATTAAGGTATCCCCATAATCATATAAACCTTGTATGATGTAATCTATTGTATTAGTAAACAAAGCAGTAAAATTTACATTAGGAACGAAAACTGCCATATTATCCAGCAGGTGGCGCAGTTGCCGAGTTGCGACAAAAACGGGTTCCTATTTCCGTGTCTGCCTTAGTAGAAGTTAAAAACTTGAAAATGCGAGTTTCTCAACAAAGTAAATGTAATTAAATCAGTTCCATAGACAGAACCAGTAACCCAGAATCCAGGGGTAGAGAAGAGCAACCTGGAAGCCACTTATGCCTCCACGTAACAGTGTCGCCCTGAGGGGTTGTAGATTTCGGCAACTGCTTGTGCTCTAGTTCGCACCACTCAAGCACTGCACTTGCAAGGGAGACATAAAAAACGACTCAGAGCCTACACTAAGGCTACCCACCCAGAGTGGGAAGTGCCTGCCTACCGGGCAGGTATCAAGGTTCCCTGTAAGGGAGCCCAGGCACCTTCAGCTGGTGCTCCAGGGTCTCCTGTGTTCTACTCATCCCTGCCCTGCTCCCCAAGTTTCCCCTTTTGTCCGTGGGTCATTGGACTACCAGGCGTCCAAGTTGTGGTGCTGAGGAGTTCCATCTGGACGGGTCGGTTCCTGCTTCTACACTGAAGAGATACGCCCAGAGACTCAGTCACAGCAAAGACTGGACCAAGACACCAGGCCTCTCCTGGCTCCATTTGAAGGAAGAGATGGGAAGGTGCCAATGCAAGAATTCCTCCAACAATCTGAAAGGCAACGTGATATCACCAGAATCCAGGGATCCCGAAATAAGAAGAATTGTACACCCTACTCCAGAAGAATTAGAAGAAATTGACTCAAAAGTGAATTATATAAAAATAACATCACCCAGCTCAGCCTGTCTGGGCGCTGGGTTTGAATCCAGAGGGCAGCCGGTCGGGCGGGAAATCCTTTGTCTCAATGGCCTGCCTGCAGCAAGCAGGGTAGGCGCTTGGTTTACGAGCCACCCAACCAGCAAAGAGATTGGATCTAGGCACCAGGAGAACCATCTTGGGGTGAGTGAGTTTCTGACCTGCGGCGGAAGCCCGGGACAAGGAACACATTCCTGCAGGGCCTATACCCCCGCATACTGCCTCTCTCTTCCTACCTTACCCAGCGTGCATCCAGGACCCTCCCTACTTCTCCCTCCCTGCCGTCTTTGGGGAAATAACACCACCCAGCTCAGCCTGTCTGGGCGCTGGGTTTGAATCCGGAGGGCAGCCGGTTGGCGGGAACTCCTTTGTCTCAATAGCCTGCCTACAGCAAGCAGGGTAGGCGCTTAGTTTACGAGCCACCCAACCAACAAGGAGAGCAGATCTAGGCACCAGGAGAACCATCTTGGGGTGAGTGAGCTCCTGACCCGCGGCAGCAGCCTGGGACAAGGAACTCCATCCTGCAGGGCCTGATTAGGTGCTGAGGAGTTCCATCAGGACGGGTGAATGTGTGCTATCCAGGGACTGATTGTCCCAGAAGAGAGCACAAACCCCCCTCCCCCAGCTCCTTCTGCAGGACTGTCCTTCTTATGCAAGACCCAGCCCCCTAGTACCCCCCCTCAACCCTGCCCTGCTGTATGCTGAGGAGTTCCATCTGGACGGGACGGTTCCTACTTCTACACTGAAGAGATACACCCAGAGAGTCAGTCACAGCAAAGACTGGACCAAGACACCAGACCTCTTCTGGCTCCATTTGAAGGAAGAGATGGGAAGGCGCCAATGCAAAAATTCCTTCAACAAACTGAAAGGCAACATGTCACCACCAGAATTCAGGGATCCCGAAATAAGAAGAATTGTACACCCTACTCCAGAAGAATTAGAAGAAATCGACCCCAAAGTGAATTATATGAAAATAATAGAAGACCTTAAACAGGAGGTGAAAAACTGCCATAAACAATTAGAGATTACAAACAAAAAGGTAGAGGAAATGAATAAATCGCTCAAAGATACCCAAGAAAACCAAGAGAAACAAGAAAAAGCAATGAAACAGAAAAGGGAAGCAGTTCAAGACTTGAAGAATGAAATGGAAGTAATGAAGAAAACACAAACCGAGTGAAGGATGGAGATGGAAACTCTAGATAAAAGAACAGGAACTACAGAGACAAGTACTACCAACAGATTACAAGAGATGGAAGAAAGAGTCTCTGACACTGAAGATACCTTAGAGAAAATAAACACACTGATCAAAGAAAACAGCAAAACCAACAAATTCTCATCACAAAACATTCAGGAAATCTGGGACACAATAAAAAGACCAAACCTAAGAATAATTGAGATAGAAGAAGCAGAAGAAGTACAGTTCAACGGTCCAGAAAATATATTTAATAAAATTATATAAGAAAACTTTCCCAACCTAAAGGAAGATATTCCCTTGAAGGTTCAAGAAGCATACAGAACACCGAATAGACTGGACCAAAAAAAAAAAATATCTCCTCGCCATATAATAAAACACAAAACATACAGAATAAAGGAAGAATATTAAGAGCTGCAAAGGAAAAAGGCCAAGTTACTTATAAAGGTTAACCTATCAGACTTACACCTGACTTCTCTATGAAAACCATGAAAGCCAGAAGGTCCTGGATAGATGTTTTACAGAAACTAAGACACCATGGATGCAAGCCCAGACTACTATACCCAGCCAAGCTTTCGTTCACTATAAATGGAGAAAACAAAATTTTTCAGGATAAAAACAATACATAGCCATAAATCCAGCCTTACAGAAAGTAATAGAAGGAAAATCACAAACCAAGGAGTCCAACAATGACCACAATAACTCAGATATCTAGAGACACTTCACCAGCACAACTCAAAGAAGGGAAACACACATACTCCACTACTAGAAAAGTGTCCGCAGTGAACAACCACTGGTCATTAATATCATTTAATGTCAATGGACTCAACTCACGGATAAAAAGGCACAGGCTAAGAGATTGGATACGAAAACAGGATTTAACTTTCTGCTGTTTAAAAGAAACACATCTCAACCACAAAGACAGGCAAATACTCAGAGTAAAGGGCTGGGAAAAGGCTTATCAAGCAAATGGACCTAAGAAACAAGCAGGGGTGGCAATACTAATTTCTAACAAAGTTGATTTCAAACTTAAACCAATCAGAAGAGATGGAGAGGGACATTTTATACTCATAACAGGAACAATTCAGCAGGATGAAGTCTCAATCCTGAATATCTATGCCACTAATATAAAAGCACCCACATACGTAAAAGAAACATTACTAAAACTCAAGGCTGCCATCAAACCGCACACACTAATTGTAGGAGACTTCAACACTCCTCTCTCACCAATGGACAGGTCAATCAGACAAAAACCTAACAGAGAATTAAGAGAATTAATGGAGGTAATGGATCAAATGGACTTAACAGACATCTATAGAACATTCCACCCAAATAGGAAAGAATATACCTTCTTCTCTGCAGCTCATGGAACCTTCTCAAAAATTGACCATATAGTCGGTAACAAAGCAAACATCCACTGTTACAAAAAAATATTAGTAACCACCTGTGTCTTATCAGATCATCATGGATTAAAGTTAGAATTCAACAACAATGCTACCCCGAGAAAGCCTACAAACTCATGGAAACTGAACAGTCAACTACTGAACCACACATGGTTCAAGGAAGAAATAAAGAAAGAAAATAAAGTCTTCCTTGAATTCAATGAAAATAAAGAAAAAACCTACTCAAACTTATGGGACACTATGAAAGCAGTTCTAAGAGGAAAGTTCATAGCACTAAGTGCCCACTTAAAGAAAACAGAGAAAGCACACATTGGAGACTTAATAGCCCACCTGAAAGCTCTAGAAAAAAAGAAGCAGATGCTCCTAAAAGGAATAGAAGACTGGAAATAATCAAACTGAGGGCAGAAATCAATAAGATAGAAACACGGAAAACAATCCAAAGAATCAATGAAACAAAAAGCTGGTTCCTGGAGAAAATCAACAAGATTGCAAAACCCCTATCCAAACTAATCAAATGGCAGAGAAAGAATATGCAAATTAATAAGATCAGAAATGAAAAGGGGGACATAACCACAGGCACAGAGGAAATTCAAAGAATCATTAGATCTTACTACAAAAGCCTATATGCCACAAAACTGGAAAATGCAAAAGTAATGGACACTTTTTTAGATAAGTACCATCTTCCATAGCTAAATCAAGACCAGGTGAACGATCTAAACAGACCTGTTAGTTGCGAAGAATTGGAAACTGTTATCAAAAATCTCCCTTCCAAAAAAAGCCCAGGACCAGATGGTTTCAATGAGGAATTCTACCAGAACTTCCAAGAAGACCTAATACCTATACTCCTTAATGTATTTCACAATATTGAAACAGAAGAGTCGTTGCCAAATTCCTTTTATGAAGCTACAGTTACTCTGATACCAATACCACACAAAGACTCAACCAAGAAAGAGAATTACAGGCCAATCTCACTCATGAACATTGATGCAAAAATCCTCAACAAAGTACTGGCAAACCGTATCCAAGAACACATTAGAAAAATTATCCATCATGATCAAGTAGGCTTTATCCCAGAGATGCAGGACTGGTTCAACATACGAAAATCTATCAATGTAATCCATCATATAAATAAACTGAAAGAAAAAAACCATATGATCATTTCATTAGATGCTGAAAAAGCATTCGATAAAATTCAACATCCCTTTATGATAATGGTATTGGAGAGATTAGGGATAGAAGGGGCATACCTAAATATAATAAAAGCTATTTACAGCAAGCCGACAGCTAACATCAAATTACATGGAGAGAAACTCAAAGCCATCCCACTAAAATCAGGAACACGACAAGGCTGTCCCACTCTCTCCATACCTCTTCAATATAGTGCTTGAAGTTTTAGCAACAGCAATAAGACAACATAAGGGGATCAGGGGGATTCGAATTAGCAAGGAAGAAGTTAAACTTTCGTTATTTGCAGATGATATGATAGTGTATATAAGCGACCCCCAAAACTCCACCAAATAACTCCTACAGCTGATAAACACCTTTAGTAATGTGGCCGGATACAAGATCAACTGCAAAAAATCAGTCGCCCTCTTATACACAAAGGGATAAACACAAAGGATATGGAAGCAGAGAGGGAAATCAGAGGTGCATCACCTTTCACAATAGCCACGAACAGCATAAAATATCTTGGGGTAACTCTAACCAAGGAAGTAAAAGATCTATTTGATAAGAACTTTAAGGCATTGAAGAAAGAAATTGAAGAGGATACCAGAAAATGGAAGGATCTCCCTTGCTCTTGGATTGGGAGGATCAACATAGTAAAAATGGCAATTCTTCAAAAGGCAATTTATAGATTCAATGCAATCCCCATCAAGGTCCCATCAAAATTCTTCACAGATCTTGAGAGAACAACAATCAACTTTATATGGAATAACAAAAAACCCAGGATAGCCAAATCAATCTTATACAATAAAGGAACTCCTGGAGGCATTACCAACCCTGACTTCAAACTCTATTACAGAGCTACAGTAATGAAAAGAGTATGGTATTGGCATAAAAACAGAGAAGTCGACCAATGGAACCAAATTGAAGACCTGGATTTTAACCCACAAACCTATGAACACCTCTTCTTTGATAAAGGAGCTAAAAGGATACAATGGAAGAAAGAAAGCATCTTCAACAAATGGTGCTGGCACAACTGAATGTCAACCTGTAGAAGAATGAAAAGAGACCCATACCTATCACCATGCACAAAACTCAAGTCCAAATGGATCAAAGACCTCAATATCAATCTGAACACACTAAACCTGATAGAAGAGAAAATGGGAAGTACCCTACAACAGATGGGCACAGGCAATCGCTTCCTAAGTATAACACCAGCAGCACAGACATTAAGGGAAACATTGAATAAATGGGACCTACTGAAACTGAGAAGCTTCTTTAATGCAAAGGACACTGTCACTAAGACAAAAAGGCAACCCACTGACTGGGAGAAGATCTTCACCAACCACGCAACAGACAAAGGTCTGATCTCCAAAATATATAAAGACCTCAAGAGACTAGACTTTAAAATGCTAATTAACCCAATTAAAAAATGGGGCACTGATCTGAACAGAGAATTCTCAACAGAAGAAGTTCAAATGGCCAAAAGACACTTAAGGTCATGCTCAGCCTCCTTAGCGATCAGGGAAATGCAAATCAAAGCAACATTGAGATATCATCTTACACCTGTCAGAATGGCTAAAATCAAAAACACCAAAGATAGCCTTTGCTGGAGAGGCTGTGGAGGAAGGGGTACCCTCATCCATTGCTGGTGGGAAAGCAAACTTGTGCAACCACTTTGGAAATCAGTGTGGCGGTTTCTCAGGAAATTCGGCATCAACCTACCCCTGGACCCAGCAATACCACTCTTGGGAATATACCCAAGAGATACCCTATCATATAACAAAAACATTTGTTCAACTTTGTTCGTAGCAGCATTATTTGTTATAGCCAGAACCTGGAAACAACCTAGATGTCCTTCAATAGAAGAATTGATGAAGAAAGTGTGGAATATATACATATTAGAGTACTACTCAATGGTAAAAAACAATGACTTCTCGAATTTCGCATGCAAATGGATGGAAATAGAAAACACTATCCTGAGTGAGGTATCCCACACCCAAAGAGATGAACATGGGATGTACTTACTCATAATTGTTTTCTAGTCACAAATATTTGTCATAGAGTCTATATTCTGTGATTCTAAAGAAGCTAAATAAGAAGGTGAACCCAAAGAAAATCATATAGTTATTATCCTGGATATGGGAAGTAGACAAGATTACCGGGCAAAAAATTGGGAACTTGGGGGTGGGGTGGGCCGGGGGTAAGAGGAGATATGGAGAGAATAGTAAAAAGGGGAGAATGGGGGGAACTTGGGGAAACGGGATAATTGGGAGAAAGGAAGTATGGGTAGAGGAGCAGGGAATCACATAATTTAATTAAGGCAGTCATCTTAGGGTTGGCAAGAGACTTGAACCTAGAGGGGCTCCCAGGTACCCAGGGCGATATCCCCAATTAGCTCCTTGGGCAGCCGAGGATAGGGAACCTGAAATGACCCTATCCTATAGCCATTCTGATGAATGTCTTGCATATCACCATAGAACCTTCATCTGGAGATGGAAGGAGATAGAGACAGAGACCCACACTGGAGCATCGGACTGAGCTCCCAAGGTCCCAATGAAGAGCAGAAGGAAGGAGAAAATGAGCAAGGAAGTCGGGACCACGAGGGGTGCACCCACCCACTGAGACGGTGGGGCTGATCTAGTAGGAGCTCACCAAGGCCAGCTGGACTGTGACTGAAGGGGCATGAGATAAGACCGAACTCTTGGAACATGGCGGACAATGAGGGCTCATGAGATGCCAGAGACAATGGCAAGGGGTTTTGATCCTATTTCATGTTCTGGCTTTGTGGGAGCCTAGCCAGTTTGGATATTCACCTTCCTAGACCCGGATGGAGGGGCAGGGACCTTGGAGTTTCCACAGGGCAGGGAACCCTGACTGGTCTTCGGACTGGAGAGGGGGGGGGAGAGGAGTGGAGGGACGGGGAGAGGAGTGGGAGGAGGGGGAGGGAAATGGGAGGCTGGGAGGAGGTGGGAATTTCTTTTTTTTTTTCAATAAAAAAATTTAAAAAAAGAAAATAATAGAAGACCTTAAACATGAGGTGAAACACTGCCATAAACAATTAGAGATTACAAACAAAAGGGTAGAGGAAATGAATAAATCGCTCAAAGATACCCAAGAAAACCAAGAGAAACAAGAAAAAGCAATGAAACAGATAAGGGAAGCAGTTCAAGACTTGAAGAATGAAATGGAAGTAATGAAGAAAACACAAACCGAGTGAAGGATGGAGATGGAAACTCCGCGTAACGAATAGGAACTACAGAGACAAGTACTACCAACAGATTACAAGAGATAGAAGCAAGAATGTCAGACACTGAAGATACCATAGAGAAAATAAACACACTGATCAAAGAAAACAGCAAAAGCAACAAATTCTCATCACAAAACATTCAGGAAATCTGGGACACAATAAAAAGACCAAACCTGAGAATAATTGGGATAGAAGAAGGAGAAGAAGTACAGCTCAACAGTCCAGAAAATATATTTAATAAAATTATAGAAGAAAACTTTCCCAAACTAAAGAAAGATATTCCTTTGAAGGTTCAAGAAGCATACAGAACACCGAATAGACTGGACCAAAAAAAAAAATCTCCTCACCATATAATAATCAAAACACAAAACATACAGAATAAAGAAAGAATATTAAGAGCTGCAAAGGAAAAAGGTCAAGTTACTTATCAAGGTAAACCTATCAGACTTACACCTGACTACTCTATGTAAACCATGAAAGCCAGAAGGTCCTTGATAGATGTACTGCTGAAGCTAAGAGACCATGGATGCAAGCCCAGACTACTATACCCAGCCAAGCTTTCGTTCACTATAAATGGAGAAAACAAAATTTTCCAGGAAAAAAACAAATTTAAACAATACATAGCCACAAATCCAGCCTTACAGAAAGTAATAGAAGGAAAATCACAAACCAAGGAGCCCAACAATGACCACAATAACTCAAACATCTAGAGACCCTTCACCAGCTCAACTCAAAGAAGGCAAACACACAAACTCTGACTAAAAAAGTGACCGGAGTTAAAAACCAGTGGTCATTAATATCACTTAATATCAATGGACTCAACTCACCTATAAAAAGGCACAGGCTAAGAGATTGGATATGCAAACAGGATCCAACATTCTGCTGTTTAAAAGAAACACACCTGAACCACAAAGACAGGCACCTATTTAGAGTAAAGGGACGGGAAAAGGTTTATCAAGTAAATGGACCTAAGAAACAAGGAGGTGTGGCCATACTAATTTCTAACAAAGTTGACTTCAAACTTAAATCAATCAGAAGAGAAGGAAAGGGACATTTTATACTCATAACAGGAACAATTCAGCAGGATGAAGTCTCAATCCTGAATATCTATGCCACTAATATAAAAGCACCCACATACGTAAAAGAAACATTACTAAAACTCAAGGCTGCCATCAAACCGCACACACTAATAGTAGGAGATTTCAACACTCCTCTTTCACCAATGGACAGGTCAATCAGACAGAAACCTAACAGAGAAATAAGAGAATTAATGGAGGTAATGAATCAAATGGACTTAACAGACATCTATAGAACATTCCATCCAAATAGGAAAGAATATACCTTCTTCTCTGCAGCTCATGGAACCTTCTCGAAAATTGACCACATCCTCGGTAACAAAGCAAACTTCCACAGTTACAAAAATATATTCGTAACCTCCTGTGTCTTATCAGATCACCATGGATTAAAGTTAGAATTCAACAACAATGCTACCCCCAGAAAGCCTACAAACTCATGGAAACTGAACAGTCAACTATTGACCCACACCTGGATCAAAGAAGATATAAAAAAATTAAAGTCTTCCTTGAATTCAATGACTTAACAGCCCACCTGAAAGCTCTAGAAAAAAAAGGAGACTCACCTACGAGGTGTAGAAGACTGGAAATAGTCAAACTGAGAACTGAAATAAACAAAATAGAAACACAAAAAACAATCCAAACAATCAAGGAAACAAAAAAGCTGGTTTCTGGATAAAATCAACAAGATTGATAAAACCCTATCCAAACTAATCAAACTGCAGAGAGAGAATATGCAAATTAATAAGATCAGAAATGAAAAGGGGGACATAACCACAGACAATGAGTTAATCCAGAGAATCATTAGATAAACCCCTATCCAAACTAATCAAATGGCAGAGAGAGAATATACAAATTAATAAGATCAGAAATGAAAAGGAGTACATAACCACAGGCACAGAGGAAATTCAGAGAATCATTAGATTTTACTACAAAAGCCTGTACACTACAAAACTGGAAAATGTAAAAGAAATGGACACTTTTTTAGATAAATACCATATACCAAAGTTAAATCAGGACCAGGTGAACAATCTAAATAGACCTGTCAGTCGCGAAGAATTAGAAGCTGTTTTCAAAAACCTCCCTACCAAAAAAAGCCCTGGACCAGATGGTTTCAATGAGGAATTCTACCAGAACTTCCAAGAAGAACTAATACCTATACTCCTTAATGTATTTCACAATATAGAAACAGAAGAGTCATCATTGCCAAATTCCTTTTATGAAGGTACAGTCACTCTGATACCAAAAACCACACAAAGACTCAACCAAGAAAGAGAATTACAGGCCAATCTCACTCATGAACATTGATGCAAAAATCCTCAACAAAATACTGGCAAACCGTATCCAAGAACACATTAGAAAAATTATCCATTATGATCAAGTAGGCTTCATCCCAGAGATGCAGGGCTGCTTCAACATATGAAAATCTATCAATGTAATCCATCATATAAATAAACTGAAAGAAAAAAAATATGATCATTTCATTAGATGCTGAAAAAGCATTTGACAAAATTCAACATCCCTTTATGATAAACGTCTTGGACAGATTAGGGATACAAGGGTCATACCTAAATATAATAAAAGCTATTTACAGCAAACCAACAGCTAACATGAAACAAAACAGAGAGAAACTCAAAGCCATCCCACTAAAATCAGGAACACGACAAGGCTGTCCACTCTCTCCATACCTCTTCAATAGTGCTTGAAGTTTTAGCAATAGCAATAAGACAACATAAGGGGTTCAAGGTGGTTCGAATTGGAAAGGAAGAAGTTAAACTTTCGTTATTTGCAGATGATATGATAGTGTACATAAGCGACCCCAAACACTCCACCAAAGAACTCCTACAGCTGATAAACACCTTTAGTAATGTGGCCGGATACAAGATCAACTGCAAAAAATCAGTTGCCCTCTTATACACAAAGGATATGGAAGCAGAGAGGGAAATCAGAGAAGCATCACCTTTCACGAAAGCCAAATAGCATAAAATATCTCGGGGTAACTCTAACCAAAGAAGTGAAAGATCTATTTGACAAGAACTTTAAGGCATTGAAGAAAGAAATTGAAGAGGATACCAGAAAATGGAAGGATCTCCCTTGCTCTTGTATTGGGAGGATCAACATGGTAAAAATGGCAATCCTACCAAAGGCTATTATAGATTCAATGCAATCCCCATCAAGATCCCATCAAAATTCTTCACTGATCTTGAGAGGACAATAATCAACTTTATATGGAAAAACAAAAAACCCAGGATAGCCAAAACAATCTTATACAATAAAGGAACTTCTGGAGGCATTACCATCCCTGATTTCAAACTCTATTACAGAGCTACAATAATGAAAACAGTGTGGTATTGGCATAAAAACAGAGAAGTCCACCAATGGAATCATATAGAAGACCCGGATTTTAACCCACAAACCTATGAACTCCTCATTTTCGATAAAGGTGCTAAAAGTATACAATGGAAGAAAGAAAGCATCTTCAACAAATGGTGATGGCAGAACTGGATGTCAACCTGTAGAAGAATGAAAATAGACCCATATCTATCACCATGCACAAAACTCAAGTCCAAATGGATCAAAGACCTCAATATCAATCTGAACACACTAAACCTGATAGAAGAGAAAATGGGAAGTACCCTACAACAGATGGGCACAGGCAATCACTTCCTAGGTATAACCCCAGCAGCACAGACATTAAGGGCAACATTGAATAAATGGGACCTACTGAAACTGAGAAGCTTCTTTAATGCAAAGGACACTGTCACTAAGAAAAAAGGCAACCCACTGACTGAGAGAAGATCTTCACCAACCCTGCAACAGACAAAGGTCTGATCTCCAAAATATATAAAGACCTCAAGAGACTAGACTTTAAAATGCTAATTAACCCAATTAAAAAGTGGGGCACTGATCTGAAGAGAGAATTCTCAACAGAAGAAGTTCAAATGGCCAAAAGGCACTTAAGGTCATGCTCAGCCTCCTTAGCGATCAGGGAAATGCAAATCAAAACAACATTGAGATATCATCTTACACCTGTCAGAATGGCTAAAATCAAAAACACCAATGATAGCCTTTGCTGGAAAGGCTGTGGAGGAAGGGGTACCCTCATCCATTGCTGGTGGGAATGCAAACTTGTGCAACCACTTTGGAAAGCAGTGTGGTGGTTTCTCAGGAAAGTCGGGATCAACCTACCCATGGACCCAGCAATCCCACTCTTGGGAATATACCCAAGAGATGCCTGATCATATGACAATGACATTTGTTCAACTTTGTTCATAGCAGCATTATTTGTAATAGCCAGAACCTGGAAACAACCTAGATGCCTTACAATGGAAGAATGGATGAAGAAAGTGTGGAATATATTCACATTAGAATATTACTCAGTGGTAAAAAACAATGACTTCTCAAAATTTGCATGCAAATGCATGGAAATAGAAAACACTGTCCTGAATGCGGTAACCCAGACCCAAAAAAGGTGAACATGAGATGTACTCAGTCATAATTGGTTTCTAGAGATAAATAAAGGTCAGTGAGTCTATAATTTGATATCCTAAAGAAGCTAAATACGAAGGTGAACCTAAAGAAAAACATATAGCTATCCTCCTAGTTATAGGAAGTAGACAAGATTACCGGGCAAAAAATTGGGAGCTTGGGGGTGTGGTGGGAGGGGGTTAAGGATGGAAGGGGAAAGAAAAGTGAGAATGGGAGGTTGGGGGGTACTTGGGGAAACGGGATGATTGAGATAAAGGAAGGTTGGTTAGGGGAGCAGGGAAGCACATATCTTAATTAAGGGAGCCATCTTAGGGTTGGCAAGAGACTTGGACCTAGAGGGTCTCCCAGGTGCCCAAGACGATGTCCCCAGTTAGTTCCTGGGGCAGCTGAGGATAGGGAACCTGAAATGACCCTATCCTATAGCCATACTGATGAATATCTTGCATATTACCATAGAACCTTCATCTGGCGATGGATGAAGATAGAGACAGAGACCCACACTGAAGCACCGGACTGAGCTCCCAATGTCCCAATGAGGAGCAGAAGGAGGGAGAATATGAGCAAAGAAGTCAGGACCACAAGGGGTGCACCCACCCACGGAGACATTGGGGCTGATCCATTGGGAGCTCACCAAGGCCAGCTGGACTGTGACTGAAAAAGCATGGGATAAAACTGGACTCTCTGAATTTGGCGGACAATGAGGGCTACTGAGAAGCCAAGGACAATGGCACTGGGTTTTGATCCTACTTCTTGTTCTGGCTTTGTGGGAGCCTAGCCAGTTTGGATGTTTACCTTCCTAGACCAGGATTGAGGGGGGAGGACTTTGGACTTTCCACAGGGCAGGGAACCCTGACTGCTCTTCAGACTGGAGAGGGAGGGGGAGGAGTGGGGGATGGGGGGGAGGAGTCGGAGGGAAATGGGAGGTGGGGAGAAGGCAGAAATTTCTTTTTTTTTTTTCAATTAAAAAAAACGACTCAGATAAGAGCAAGAACTCTTTTCTGACGTCTCCTCAGGCGTGGTAGCAGAGAACAGGCCCACATACAAGGCTATGGACTTTGAGGGGAGGGGATAATTTGGAGGGGAACAAAAAACTACATAAAGTAAAGGAATCATCAATGGTCTTTGAGCAATTGTCCTGGATTTCATGTCGCAGTTTGCACATCTTTGAAAATGATAGTATGGACTGGAAAGATGGCTCAGTGGTTAACGGCACTGACTGCTCTTGCAAGGACACAGGCTCATTCCCACCACCCACATGGAGATTTACAGCGATCTTTAGCTTCAGTTAAGCTCCAGTCCCAAGGGATATGACACCCTCTTCTGGTCTCCACAGTCACAAGGCAGACACATGGTACACACACATACACACAAAAAGCTCACATGTGAAAAGACAAATCCTTAAAAGAAGGCGCTGGTGTTTATTCATTGATTTAGAAACAAGTGTAAGGAGATGGCCACTGTGAAAGAGCATGGCTTACTCCATGTTGATAAAGGAAATCAATGGAGGAGGGAAATTGGAATGCTGGATTCAGTCTGTCCTATAACAGAGGTCTGCATGCAGGGAAGACCCAGAGGATCGTTCTTCTGGAATACTGCAGAAAGCAGACTTGTGAACCCCCATGACTGAAGAGCACCAGCATGGCTCTTGCCCATGTCACACTTCCCAGTAGAAGTCAGGGGTCTCAAGAGACTAAGTCAAAGGCAATGAATCTACTTGGATTTTAGAGTAACAAGGACCAAGAGACAGCACTTGATCCCCAAAGGCAGAGGAGTGGTCAACAGGGACAGGGTCATAATTACGGTGGACAGATGTGTGTAGACCTATCTACTGCACCTGCATCCAGTGTTTCCAGAAGTGAAACGCATAGAAAGCTCACAAATTAGTCTTGGTCTGTACAGGTAGCTGTGCTTGAGAGCTATAAGTGTATATCCTGTGATCGGGTAAAGCCCAACTTTGTCAGAGTGCTAAGGCATATTAGAGGATGGAGCAGCAAGCCTGGCTGAAGCCCTGACTAGTATCATGTAGCCAGGCATGAGAATGATGCCTTCCTCCCCTCATCTTATGCATGGGGAGAATAAAACAGAGACGTCAAGTGATATTTCCAAAATCACACAGCAAGCTGAGAAGGAAACACAGCAGGAGGCCTTTAAGAAACCCTGTCTGAAAAGACTGTGGACTCTCAGAGAAGATGGACGACACCAGGAGAACATGGCTCATTGAATCAACTAAGCATAGCTCACATGGGCTCACGGAGACCGAAACAGCAAGCATAGGACCTGCAAGGGTCTGCACTAGGTCCTCTGTGTGAATGCTGTGGCTGTTAGCTTGGTGTTCTTGAGGGGCTCCTAAGAGTGGAAGACCCTATGACCTCCTTTTGGGAATGTTTTCCTCCTGTTAGGCTGTCTTGTCCATCCTCTGTATGACAGCTTTTGCCTAGTCTTATTATATCCCGTCTGGCTCTTCTCTGAAGAGGAAATGGAGGAGAGGGGATCTGGGGAACATGGGAGGTCAAAGAGTTAGGGAGTGGAGGAAGGAGAATCTGTGGTCAGGATGTATTGTATGAGAGAAGAATCTATTTTCAATAAAACGTTTTCAGTGTGGATTGCACCTGAAGGATGACACTAAAAGCTCCACTTCCTCTCCACATCCATGAAGAATACCTATACATGAACTCACACCAACAATGTGTATCCGTGCACACGACCATGTGACTACACATAAAAATGATATCTCACATCCAATAATGTATTCAGTTTTCAAGTTCAGTTTTCTTTCAGATGCCTTCCAGCTTTCCACTATTTATAGTGGTATCTGCTTCTCTAATGTACCACCTGCATGAATGATTTTCTGGCTTCTTTTGCATGAGTAAAATTTCATGGAGTTCAGAGATTAAACCGCAGGGACTTGCTCCTAGGTAGAGGCCTCCCAGGAATTTTCTGTGTATCCTTTCTTCTGCACTTGTCCAATCTCCGTGGTGGACACTGTCCTGGAACTTTTTTTTTTCCTGTTCAGTCCCTCTTCTTGCGCTGGGGCTTCAATGGAGATTTACAAGATTTATTTCTGTTAATCAAGTGAAAAAAAAAAAAACAGGGATAGACAGGACACAAGGAAACTATGGGAACAATAGGATGCAGGAGGAAAAGAGAACAAGATTCCTAAATTCATGTCCCAGGCCACCGTCAGACCTGCAAAAGTCATAGTGAGGGACAGAGAACACTGGCAATCCAGAAAAACTCGGGCAGGGTTATCTGCTGCCCAGGAAGCCCATGCCACAAGGCAGAAGGAAACTTGGCAGATGACAGTGACCCCTAACTGAAGCTGTTGGGACAAGGACCTGTATATCAGTATTGGCAGTCCCCCTACCATCTCCAAGCTGTTTCTCCTTATAAAACAGGGTTCACTGCACTGGGGTACACCACTAGTGCACAGGGTACTCATGGGAATGTATGGGGCACACCCTCCCATGGTCATACGCCTGAACTGCAGCAGGACTAAGATAGGAAAGCTAGGCTTTGGAGTTGAGCAACACTGGCAGCTTCTCTTCCTGTTCAGGCTTCCCATCCATGGAGTCAGAGGGGATGCCAAGGGCTCAGAGTAACAAGAAGTGGTAAAAGGCTCTAGACATTTAGAACCCGGCCCCGCCCAGGTACGGCATCTCCATTTCGTTCCACCCACCTGTAAGTACAGTCTCACACTTGCAGGCTCCAATGGGGGCTGCGGAAGGAATTCTGCAGAGAGGCATCTGTTCTCTGAGGATGTCACTGTTCACACTGTGCCATATGACTGGGGAGGAAGGGCATGACTAAAACAGGAAACCTCCTAGGCTGTCTCGGCTCCAAGCAGGAGATTTGTCTTTGCCCCTCTTGGCCCTGTTGTAGCACATCTAGTCCGCCAGAGGGAGACAAATGCCTCTGGCTTCAGCTCTTAGGCCTGCTTCTGTGGGTGCCATGCAGTCAGCTGTCTTGCTCCAGGCCTCTAGCAGATTTGCTTCAGGCTCAACCACTTCATGGAGCCGGCTCCTCTTGGAACTTCTGTATAGATGCAGCAGGATGTACAGGCCTGAAAGCAGCCATCGGTGGAAATCAGGTTGTAGTTTAGCTTTTCTTTGGTTCAGGGCCCATACTTGGGGACATGTTTCGGGTGACCTTAAGGTGGGTTAATCAAGTGAACATGCAGGTTGGGTCTTGAAGCTGGCCAGAGGGAATTGGAGAAACTTCCACAGACGGGAGAGCAGCTGCTGGTACTTGAACCCTCCAACAAGGGGCCCTGGAAGCCAGGTTTGCTCCAAGGCTGGTGGTACCTGAACCCTGTGCTTCTAGACATTCCATTTATTTTTGCAAAAGCACATTTCATGGGCTCATATACATGCATGTCGGAGATTGAATTTCCAATTTGTTTAAGTTGCATGCTGGCTTGAGAGGCTGTTTCTAGTCTGGGTTAGGATGTGATTTTGAACTTCCTGAAAACTTCAGTACTCTACCCCTCCCATAGTAGCTGTGAGAAGGGAACACCAAGGACTCCTTCCTGAACCAGAACTGTCTGTTCTATTATTGGACATGATTGCCATTGCCCCCTGCACAAACTCATCTCATCACAGCCTCCCTCACACATTGACTTGTACGGCGTGAACATTAGATAGAGGAGTCAGTCCAGAGATGATAGTGGTATGGACTCAACTGATGTGGGAGTGATTTCTTATTCATAAAGAAACTGCCTACGCCCATTGATAGGCCAAACTTAGGTGGGTGGAGTAAACAGAACAGAATGGTTGGAGAAAGAAGCTGAGTCAGAGTCGCCATGATTCTCCTACTCCAGGCAGCCGCAGGTTAAGATCTTTCCTGGTAAGCCAGCTCGTGGAGCTACATAGAATATTAGAAATGGGTTAGATTAATACGTAAGAGCTAGCTAATGGGAAACTGGAACTAACGGGCCAGGCAGTGTTTAAAAGAATACAGTTTCCATGTAATTATTTCGGGGCATAAGCCAGCCATGTGGGCGGCCGGGTGCCGGGGACGCAGCCCCTCCACTCCTATTACTACAGAGTGGCACCCAACGTGCTAATGAACTCCATGTAAAACCTGAAAGGACTTAAAAAGGACAGAGAGAGAATTTAAGACAGCTTTTTGCTGTTTGTGTGTTGCGTATGGCAAAGAAATTGTCCTGACTCAGCAGCAGGAAAAAACTGGCTGTTTTAAAATGGCGGCTTTCTGGGCTGTGCCGCCATTGCAATCTCTGCCTGGCTCCTGTGGGAGACAGAGCTTTTGTATGGAGCATTTGGAGTAAAGTGCTATGGCTTGGTTGATGGCAATGTGGACTGCTGTGTGCCTGGAACTCTGCGCGGCTCAGGGGCACCAAATGGCTCTGAGGCAGGAATGGCTCAGCTCCACCATGCCATGCTAAACTGAGCTGGTTTCAAGCAGGAACTACTGTAATTTCTGTGATAACAGCACAGTTAAACTTTAGACTGGACAGGCTACAGGCGGTACCGTATTACCTGTACATGGTGCAACTTAAGTTTTTAAAAAGTGCTTAACATTTTAAGAAATGTTCCTGGATAGCAAAAAAATTACAGACTTACAATGGAACAGATTCAGATATAAAAGACCACTAAATGAGTCACAATGTTGGATGAATGTACGTAGGCTTGAGAGAGAGAAGAAAAAGAATATAGAAAATAAAGTTAATGGTTTAAAAAAAAAGGGCAAAGTCTTTAAAGAGACAGAGTACAAATAGTTATAGATTAAAAGAAATAAGAAAAATAAGCCACGTAAAAATAGAAAATTCACAGAGAGTCTGGATTATGTACATTATGTTTTCTTTCAAATTATTGACTGTGAAGGAGCTAAGTACAGAGAGTCATTTCATTACATGGGCTGCCAAGCTAAACCAGAATGGATATAAGGGTATTATGATTTCAAAATTTGGGTCTAAGGATATGATACTTTGGAGAGGGTCTTCTTTTGTTTTCACAGAGTACCAGACCTTGTGGATTTCTTCTATTTCAATTTGGGATGATAGACCACACCCTCCTGAAAGGTTGTTGTGAACACCCTCAAAAAATTACTTCACTCAACTACCAACTGAGATGACCCTGGCACACAGTTTATACCATGAAAGACCTAATTAACGATGCCCCCATTCAGCAGGAAGCAGTTTGGAGAGAAAAACCTGCGCCCATGTTCCCAAATATTGTTTATAAATGTTCTTTTACATTTAAAGGGGGATATGATATAGATATAAATAATTTGCATTGGTGTAAATTTTAAGGTCAAGCTTGTTATATGTATATGTATTTCTGATCTTGATTAAGGTATTGCGATTATGTAGTTCATTTTTAAAATGTAATGTATAATTAGGAAATATAGGTTGTTGATAAATAATCATAAATAATAGTCAAGCTTGTAGTCATGTTAGTTAGATTTTCTAGATATATAGAGATATATTTCAATTAGATAGGCATTCTTCATATCTTTCAAAGACTGCAGAATATGGCATATTAAATGTTTTAATAACTTAGGGTTTTTCATGACAATGAGACACGTCTGCTCCTGGCAGCACCAATCTACTTCGAGAGAAAGATGGGCATCGAAGAGTATCCTTATGGAGTTAGTTAGCCATTTGGGCAAGAAACTGCTCTTGCCTGGACTGATGCATAAACTGGACACAAAATGCAGAGAGAGGACTGCTGAACTTGCCTAAAGGTGAGATGATCTTTCGGGGATCCTGATTCATAAAAGAGTCTACGAGACATTCTGCAGGACACAGCAGAAAGTGACTAAACTGTCTTTGAAATTTCCTGTTTCATGGAAATGTCTGCTGGATACTATGGGCCTAAAGGCTGAAGATGGATGCTCTAATGGTACAGAGGAACTTTGGGTGACTGTCCAGGCAGCGAGATGTCTCTGTTATTTCTAGAGATTTGGATTTCTTGTTTGCTTAGGAAATATTATATCCTTCTGGAGTCTCTGAGATCCTAAAAATGTCAGTGTGACCGATGATAACGACGGTACTGCCACTTTCGAATGGCTCCCACAAACTGCTCTCATCCATCAAGAAACATGGACAGACACCCCCTGACCCCACCAAAACGCACCGTTTCCTGGACCACGCCATACTTCTACCCACATGAGCTGGAACTGAAGGACGCAGCCTTAAAAGTCTTCACCTGCATGCCATACAACATTAACCCTGAGCTGACCAACAGAGCTGTTACACACTGTGACCTCTGAGGCACTTCTTAGGGCTTGTCCCAGGACTGATACCCTCTGTTAATTTCAGAGTCTTCTCTGAGTATTCTTGTAGCTGAGCAGATGCCTGGACAGCCCAGAGCTGGAGGAGGGGCTTTTGGACCCTTGACCCTGTGACTTCTCTCCCTGGGAGTTACTCAGGGTGTCCTCGGCGGGAGAAGACAGGTGTATGCCGCCTGCATGGGTGCCCCTTATCAAAGAGCGGGGGTTTGTCTTGGAGGGCAAGGGCAGTGAAACCTGGCCTGGATGGAACCCACAGGCCTGCCTGGCCTCTTTTCGGCAGCCTCCATTCCAACCCTGATCCGGCTACTTCTACTCGGATTCACCCTGAGCCATCAGACCGAACTGAGCTCGTTGCCCACTCGGTATGCACAAGCAGGTGGTACATGATGGTGTTGGTGGCGGGTGCCTTCTCACAGACCCCTTGTAGGGTTCTGAGGAATTAGCTGAGGATCAGAAACCTCTTCTGGCCGGTCCCGGTCCCTGAATTGCTAGCCCAGCATGGCTCAAGGAAAAGCCATTTCACAGTGAAAGCAAAGGAAAGAAAGGAGGGCCCTGCAGAAAGAGAAAGAGAGGAGAGAGGATGGCAGGGAGGGAGCTGTGTGGATGACAGACACTGTGTCACAATGGTTAGCTGGCCTTGAGACCCTGAGCACCTGGCCAGAGAGGCTGGGCAGAGTGTGAATCGTTTCAGGCAGGAGCTGTGTGTGCTGCTGGAGAGGCTGAGCCACAAGCTAGAGGTTCCCTGGGCGGGCCTCTGCACAGGACGTGGGGTGGCGGGCACCCCAAGGTCGCCAAAGGAACCCGGAGGAGCCCCAGGATGCAGAATGCCCTGCATCGAGCGAGGTTCTCTGATCCTGCCAGAGACATACATGGCCGCCTCAGGATCCGGGAGGCTGTGCTCCCGGTGCCCAGCAAACCATGGGCGGTGGCGCTCGGCGTGGGTCACCTAGGCCCGGCTTGCTCCCACACCTCTCGTGGGTCAAGGAAACTGCGGGGGACCATCTTAGTAGCACTGGGGGCACTACTAGGGGAGCTGCCCTTTAGCCAGCCCGCTGCCATGTTCACGGAAACACGGGAAGCTGCTGGCGGGATCGACAAAACAGCTCCGCTTGATGGCAGTAGTGCACCGCGAATGCCTACCTTACCGGGGCACGGGCACACGCCCTCCGCCCTTTCCGAACAGAAAAAAGAAAAAGCCAAGCCCAGTTAGCCAAGCTCCAAGATGGCCGCTCCCAACCAACCCATTTTGCAGGCCTGGCCAGAGATGGATGCCCTAGGCCTTTTGCAAGGGATCCAAGGGCCTGTGGACCCTGAGGGGTGGAGGAGTTCCGTGCGGAGATGGGCTTTGGGAACCTCAAAGCTTTTCCACCACACTGCCTGGAGACACTGGGCTTTGTGCTTAGGCCAGCCCCCGAAGGCTCTGCCTTAGGTTCCAGGGGTGCTCTGTTTGCCAGCCTGCATGCCAATCTGGACCACGGGGGAGGAGCCTCAGAAGCAAATTCCAATTCGTGGACTTGGGAACATGGAGCCCAGGGTCACCACCTAGCTGTGCAGCCAGAGTGTCCTGAGAGGCGCCCCCTGCCCCTGTCACAGGTCCAGCAACTCCTTCCTTGACCCCATCCCTCTGTGTGAACAAGAAGGCTGCCAGGTAGGCCTTGGGTCTGCTGACACCTTAAATTAAACCTGGGCAAAAACCAACCTTCCAGGTCCTGGTGGCCAGCCAAGAAGGGGCCTGCCTTCCAGGCTGACCCCGTGCTCCTAGGGCAGCCCCTAGGGACTGTTGGGCCCAGTCTGCGAATTGGGGCCACCAGGGAAGGTGGGCAGATGCCCCAGAGCAGACCACCACCCACCTGGGTGGGCCCCGAGCCCCAGGACCAGCTTCCCACCTGGCAAAAGGCAGCAACGGTCCAGACGGACACAAGGCAACGGGCAGGCAGCTGTGTGCATTCGTGAGGGCTCCAGTTTCGCCGGCCTGAGCCCCGAGGCCCAGGGTCCCATGGGTCCCATGCGCCTATGGGAGAGGGGAAGAACCACAGGAAACCTTGGACTTCATGCCCAAGCTAGCCACCATGCGGCGTCAGGTGGCTGTGGCCCCACAGCGGCCTCAGCTGGGACCCGAGCAAGCCAGGGGTCATCTGCGACCTCGCACCTGGCAGGCCTCCCAGGACCCTCTTGTGGACACAAGGACACATGGAAGAAGACACATTCCATCCCACATGCCCCCTTGCCTACCAAACCCTGGGCAGGCTGCCCAGCCTAGCACTCTCTTCTAGGCATGGACAGGCAACCATTGTGAACGGCCTCCAGCTCTGTCACAATCTGTCCTCGCCCCCACAGACCTCCATCCCCACACCACCACCTTCAACCCACAGCAACCACCAGGCACCTCCCAAGAAACTTTTCTCTCCTGTCTCCAAAGTCGCCAAGACCCCCACCCCCAGACATGGTCTCTCTGTATCCTCTCAGGACACCCATCTACCTACCTGTGACAGGCCTAGGCAGCGAGGGGACTCACAGCTCTCTCAAGAGATCCCAGGAGACCCAGGACAGCCAACCTAGACACCAAGGGAAAAATGAGCTCTTCTCACTTGTCCCACTTGGATGCCTACAGCACATACCCACCCCTGTCCTTTTCCGTGACATCCTTCCTAAAAGATCCAGGTGAATCCAAGTCCCCTGGCCAGGGGCCTTCATATCCCCCTGCCCCCTCCCCAAGGGACCAAGACCCATGGAAAAGGAACGCATGGCCATGGACAGAGTGCCTCTGCCCACAAACCGGCAAGGCAAAACACCAACAAACGTTAAAAAAAAAACACCCAACAGGCCGGACTCCGTCTCTTTCTGCCGCCCCATCCCCGTCTCCTTCCCTCTATCTATGTATCTACCTATCCAACTATCCTCTGAATCCACCTCTACCATTATCTCGACTGTCTCCAGACCTGGCATCTGGGCACGGTCCCATCCGTGGTATCCTAGGAAGCTGGACCTGTCTGGACACCAGGTGAGAGGCCGTGTTCACTTGGGAAACGCTTTTCATGCCCAACAGGAATCCTACCCGTGTGGGCACTCGGAGGCCCGCCTCCCCACTTCCTCACATTCAAGAACGCCAATGAAGGCACCTAAAAAGTGAGCCCTCTCCACACCTCCTGGAGACAACCATGTCTAAGCTCTTCCAAGTCGCCCTCTCCACCAAGCCTCCTGGAGTCTTCTGCACTGAGGCTAGAAATGGAACCCCCCAGGGAATGTCTGTGGGGGGGAGGGGTGGCAGGGACACATGTCTGTGTTGGGCACCCGGCTCTGAGATCCTAGAAATGCCAGTGTGACCGGCGATAACGACTGTACTGCCACTTTCGAATGGCTCCCACAAACTGCTCTCATCCATCAAGAAACATGGACAGACACCCCCTGACCCCACCAAAACGCACCGTTTCCTGGACCACGCCACACTTCTACCCACATGAGCTGGAACTGAAGGACGCAGCCTTAAAAGTCTTCACCTGCGTGCCATACACCATTAACCCTGAGCTGACCAACAGAGCTGTTATACACTGTGACCTCTGAGGCACTTCTTAGGGCTTGTCCCAGGACTGATACCCTCTGTTAATTTCAGAGTCTTCTCTGAGTATTCCTGTAGCTGAGCAGATGCCTGGACAGCCCAGAGCTGGAGGAGGGGCTTTTGGACCCTTGACCCTGTGACTTCTCCCTGGGTTACTCAGGGTGTCCTCGGCGGGAGAAGACAGGTGTATGCCGCCTGCATGGGTGCCCCTTATCAAAGAGCGGGGGTTTGTCTTGGAGGGCAAGGGCAGTGAAACCTGGCCTGGATGGAACCCACAGGCCTGCCTGGCCTCTTTTCGGCAGCCTCCATTCCACACCCTGATCCGGCTACTTCTACTCGGATTCACCCTGAGCCATCAGACCGAACTGAGCTCGTTGCCCACTCGGTATGCACAAGCAGGTGGTACATGATGGTGTTGGTGGCGGGTGCCTTCTCACAGACCACTTCTAGGATTCTGAGGAGTCAAATTCCAATTTATGGATTAGAGTAGATCGAGGATAGGCCACCTAGACACCAAGTGAGCTATACTCACTTGTAGCACTTGGATGCCTACAGGAATACCCACCCCAGTTCATTGGTGACACCCTAAAAGATTCCAGGTGAATTCATAGGCCACCGGCCAGGGCTTTTCATATCCTTGCTTCCCCACACAGAAGGAACCCAGACCCATGGAACAGAAACGTGTGACCATGGACAGAGTGCGTCTGACCACAAACCTGTATGGCAAACCACCAACATATGGGACATATGTCTGTGTTTGGCGGCGAGGTCTGAGTTCCTAGAAATGTCACCAATTTGATCAATCATATTGACGGTTCTGCCACTTTTGGATGCTCCCCATAAACTGCTCTCCTCATGGGTCACTTTTGGACCCATGGACCAAAAACAGGTTTCTGTAGGCACAACGTTTTTACATACTAACCTTCATGGTGAAACACTAGCACACATATGATACCCCCAACCCTCAACAGTCCTACACTGTGCCCTCACCTGTGATTCTCTCGACTCTCATAAGACTAGCTTCTAGAAATAAATATCTTCGGATAGATGTGCCCATGTTTCTTTCTTTTGTTTTATAAACAACAGGAATTCAAAACGGTTCTGAATAAATTAAAAAAAATAGATTGTCTACGTTTGATTTTGCTTTGCAAATACAGAATCAAGAGAAACCCTATGCCAGACAAGGTTGAAAATGACAATCAACTCAGAAAGATGTCCTCTGTCCCCCATTAATACAGTGGCTTAGGCACTTCATTTACATAGACTTTGAGAACACACACACCTTCTGCATGCACAGAAGTTTCAAAAATAAAATAATTTCCAAAAACAATTTTGCAGTTGCGGATGTCTTAGAAATGCCTGTTTTCTCCCCATTGGTTTGATGAAAGCAGGAGTGTGTTAGGTTACAAGGCACTAAGTCTGAAAAAGAGAAAAATTTGAATGAAGAGAACCTTAAAGTACTCACCCATAGCTTCAGCTTGGAGTATGCACCAACTTAAGAGACATGGCTTCATAAGGAATGTTTCATGTTCAAAGCCTTGTTCAAAGAATAAACCTTGATGAACTTTGTAGGGCTGCGAAACTGAAATGGAGATCTATTTTGTTTTCTATTGCTTTTTTATTAGTTCTTTCCTTTATCATTCAAGACTATAGAGAAAGCTTAAGTATTTCTATGGTTGAATAAAAAGTGCAAAAATCAAAAGCCATGGACATATGCGTATATGATATTCAGAATTGTAAATAAAGTAGGAACTAGTATATGCATCTATTCAGAAATTATAAATTTTCAATAATTCAGCTTTGGAGATTACTGCTTCAGGATGATTAACAAGAAATGCAAGCATATAAGGGAACAGCTACAAATACAGACAATACTGTTATTTGCAAATAATTAGCATTTTGGCCATTTTTTTTCAATAAGACTACCTCAACCTAGCCACATTATGTATTCTTATAGAGTTTGGTATCTAAAATTATTTCTTTTCTAAAAAATTTAAAATTTAATTTTTGTTACCTTTTTTAAATCTTTGGGAACATGTGACTCTATGAGAAGGTAGTTTTATTTGTACAAGCAAGTTGCTGGTATTCCCAATGAGTGCTGTAAAATATTCATGAATATAATTTCATTTCTTCTGTAGTTCATAAAACCCTAGAATCTAGAATCTGGATCAGTGAAAGTGTGAATGCCCTTTGTTGTGTGTCTTTCATCCCAGCAGTTGAGAGACTTAGAAAGAAGGATCTCTGAGTTGGAGGTCTACAGAGCAAGTTCCAATACAACCTGGGCTACACACAACAACCATGTCTCAGAAAACCAAAAAAGAAAAAAAAACTTAATGGTCCTGATTTTGCGTGAACTTGCCAAGGGACATGCGTAAATGCTTTTTTATTTTTTAATAGTCCTCTGCCCATTGAATATACACAGCTGCTGATGTTCAGTTTTGCACCCTAAACGACAGTAATGCAGGGTTTTTGTTTGTTTTTTAGGTTTTTTTTTTGCTCCTTTTTTTTCTCCCTGAAAAATCCTTCCCATTAAAAGTCCTTACCAGTAAGTTTGGGGAACAAAGCCATGCACAGGGCGGCCACACTTTAACAATTGCTTAGCCAGGCTTTATCAATTGCTTTGATTAACCCATCACAGCACCCACGCTTCTCGGGAGGTGCATAGGAGGAGAGTAATGGGACTCCTGCTTAGTGTGCAGGTCCTTGAGCCCTCTCAGGCCTCCAGCAGTGTCCTCTGACCCAGGGAAGTGATTCCAGGTTTCCCGGGAGACCCTACTGGCAAGGCTTTCCAGATGCTGCCCGGTGCACAAAACTGCAGTGTTTCTAAACTCACGACCTAGGCCAAGCCACGTGGTGCCTCCAACCACCAACCCCCGGCGCTTTCCCAGCGAGCTCCAAGGCCCAAGGTCCCAGGCTCAAGGTCACACACTCAGACACAACAGGGTGGCTGCGGATGATGCAAAAATCTTACCTTGTCGAGGCCAGACTGTCCTGTGCTCCAATGTCAGACTTGGAAGGCTGCAAAAGCCAGCAGCACCCATTCTGCGTCTTCTCCACAGTCTCCCTATGCTTAGATCAGGATAAGTAGGGAAAAAAAGAGAAGGTAATCCAATCCCTTTGAATGCTGGCCCCGCCCAGGGAATAACAGAGCTAGAGCAGATCCGCCCAGGAGTTTCAAAGGGGCGAGGACCTGTGGGCCTGGGAATGCCACGTGGGTTTCTTTGCGATTTGCTTAGAAACGATTTGGTTCCCTTATGTGAGACAAAGGGAGCACTGTAGGAGCCATACAATGGGAAATTAACCCTCAAGATCCTCGAAAGCATTTACGGAAGAAAAAAAAAAAGCTTAAATAAATTTTAATAAGGATTAAAGTTTTGTGCTTCCACACTCCTGTGGATGCTTTGCATGTATGTATGAACGTATGAATGTATGCATGTATACCTAATGCATTGCTAGTGTCCACAGAGGCCAGAGGAGGACGAGAGAGGGCGCTGGAGCCCGTGGGTTTGAAGTTCTAGACACAGTTGGATGTGAGTTGCCTTACAAGTCCTGGGAATTGTGCCTGGGTGTTTTGGAAGAACAGTGATTGCTCTTAACTGCTGAGTCATTTCGCCAGCCCAGCAATAGGGTCAAGTCCTCAAGTTCTGGTTGGCAACCAGACCAATGTCAATAGCCTGTATTGTTCTGGGGGAATCTCTTGAAACATCAAACCACAAAACTTAAAGAGATGTTTCACACAGCTGGCTCCAGATTTTTGTTCAAAAGTCTGTACTTCCATGGGAGAACATCAATCCCCAAGATGGAATAATTTCAATTAAACTATGTGAACAGGTTTGTTTATGATTTCTATTGCTGCAAAAAGACACCATGACCATGACAACTCTTATAACACAAAATATTTATTGGGGTGGTTTACATTTTCCAAGTTTTAAGTCCATTATCATCTTTTATCATCTTTGTTGGCTTACAGGCAGAAATTATTATTTAGAATTATTTAGTGATATTCTTGAACTGTATCAGCAAAAGTATGCTCTTAAATATAAGCATCATAGCTTTCACTGCAGGGAAATGAAATAGTCAATGCCCATTTTTAAGTTCAAGCCTTGATGTTCAAAGAAAATACAAGTGCACAGAACTTATAGCAGAATTCGATAATCTGTATCTTTTTGTGTCACACTGAACGCTGTGAGAGAAAAATTGTCTTGTCGGTTAGAGGGGGAAAAGAGACCCTCATGCTTACTTTTTGGCAAGTTCACATATTATTTTAGATAAATTGACACATCTCATCTGCAAAGACATAAATCATTTTCATGTGTGAAACAGAGCCTGACATCAGTCTCACAAAGTGTGTGTTTTGTGCATACAAGCAAAACTGTTTGGAAAAATCATTTCATGATTGTGATAATAATTGAGTTCATCACACTTCTTTCCAAGCAGAAATTGCTGCCTGTGTTGAGCTTTGGGTTTAGCTCCCAACATCACAAGAAAGGAATAGTGATAATAATAATGGCTATTTTTCTTTTTCTTTTTTTTTCTTTTTTGAGACAGGGTTCCTTTGGTAGTGTTTTCTGTCCCAGAATTGGCTATGTACACCAGGCTGGCCTAGAACTCAAGAGATCCATCTACCTTTGCCTCCCTTCAAAGTGCCTTTGTTATCTAGAGCTGGGGGTGGAATCCTTGCTCTCAGAATTGCCAAGCAGGCTCTAACTGCTGAGCCACACCAGCAGTCTTGCAACTGACTTTTAAAGGCCACCATCAGTGTGGAGTTTGTTGCCTCCATTCCCTGTACTTTGCACCTCCAGTATTCTTTCCCAGTTGAATCCCCTGTTATGACCACGTGCATGCTGATGGACCCAGCCTTGGGTCAAAGGCCCAGACTTCACTGGTTTTGTTTATCCCTCACTTGTTTTCTGGCTGCTTAGGTAGAAGAAATAGAAGAACCAGAGGGAAGGGGCAGGAGAACAATGGAGACCCCGAGGTTCTTTATCTTAGCCAAGCAGGTGACTTTGTACTTTAGCTCTGCAATATTGTCATTTCCTTCACCTGGAAAGGGTTCATTCCTGTTGTTGATTAATTATATGTTTGTCAGGGATTGTGCTATGCTGTCATACTTAGCACAGAAAATTGGGAACATAGCAGTGAGCGAAATAGTGAGGGAAGCAGGGGAGGAGGAGGAGAGAAGGGGAAGTGGGAAGAGAATATGAAAGAATGGAATGATTGAGATGGGGGAAGGACAGAGAGGGAGAGCAATGAAAGAGATATCTAGATTGAGGGAGTCATTGTGGGGCTAGCAAGAAACCTGGTATGAGAAATTTCCAGGCGTCCACAAGGAGAACTCAGCTAACAACCCAAGCAATTGTGGAGAAGGTGCCTGAACTGTCCCTGCCCTATAATCAGATTGATGACTCTCTTAAATGTCATCATAGAACTTTCATCCAGCAACTGATGGAAAGAGATGCAGAAATATACTGGCAAGCATTGGTCTGAGCTTCCAAAGTCTAGGCGAAGAGAGGGAGCGGTGATAATATGAAAACAGGAGTCAGACCATGATGGGGATACCCAGTGACACAGCTTACCTGAACTAATAGAAGTTCACTACTTCAGGCCTAACAGTAGAGGAACCAGCGTAGGACCGAATTAGGCCCTCTGAATGTGGGTGACAGTTGTATGACTGTGGCAGCTGTGAGACCAGGATTTAACCCTACTGCTTGTCTACTGGCTCTTTGGAACCCATTCTCTTTGGAGGGATAGCTTGTTCAGCCTAAATATAGTATGGAGGGTCTTTGTCCTATCTAAAAGCAATGGGCCAGACATTATTGACTTCCCATAGGAAGGCTCACCCTCTCTGAGGAGTGGATGGTGGGAGAGTTGACAGGGGTGGAAGGAGGTTAGGGAGCAGGAAATATTATTGGTATGTAAAAAGGGAAAATATATCTTTTCTTAAAAATTAAAATAATTAAAGAAATATTGAAGCATTCATTTAGGAGTTAATCAAATCTTACTCTTCCTATTTAATTTTTTTTGAGACAAGGTCTTAATATACATCCACGGTTGGCACTATGTAGAACAGCCTGGCCTTGAACTCACAGGCAAGTCTCTGCCTCTGACTAGCAGGTACTGGGATTAAAGGCATGTGTTCCCATACCTCGTCCCAACTGATTTGAATTTTATTTTGCTATGTACCTTCTGAATTTGAATCAATAATTTTAACATATGTGTTGTATATGTTCTTAATAATGTTATCGATAAAATCACATATATGTGAGTGACAAAAATAAATCATATGCCAGAAAAGTGCATGTGGATTTTAGTGATATCTTCTTGACTTTGGTAATCTTTTGTCATGTAAATGTAATCATTCAAACTTCAGTTTTGTAGGTGTATTTTTATATAGTATATCTCTAAAATAAAGTTCAATATCATCTCAATATGGAGGAACTATGAATAAAATTCTGTAACTTATAACTATATTTTTGTTGGTTGATCTGGAATCCAGTATGTTATCTTTTAAAGTGTGAAGTAATATAGAAACGTCGATTTTGTTTTTGTTAACTTGATGTGGAATTCCCCTCTGTATGCTGTGAATATTATTGGTTAATAAAGGAACTGATTTGAGCCTATAGCAGAGCTATAGTGGAATATACCTAGGTGGAGAAAACTAAACTGAATGCTGGGAGAAAGAAAGGTGAAGCTAGAGAAATGCTATGTAGCCCCACCAGAGACAGATGCCAGAATTTTAGCTGGTAAGCAACAGTCACGTGGCCATACACAGATGAATTGAAATGGGTAAAGTAATATGCAGGATTTAGCCAATAAGAAGCTAGAGGTGAGGGGCCAAGCAGTGATTTAAATAATATAGTTTCTATGTGATTATTTAGGGTCTAGGCAGCCGGAAACCAACAAGTGGCCTCCTTACAACATTAACTAGAACTTTAAACTGCACTTAGGTTTTTTTCAAAACCTGCATATATGGTTATTTTTATTTCTTTTCTTTAGTAAATAATGAAAATGCAGTGGTGTTAACATTTCAGCATGTGACAAGAACAAACAAAATTTTATACACTTTTTCTATGTCCTTGCAATGCTGTGTTTTACCACATCAACACATTAAGCACATAAATACATTACTAGTTAGTTGGATTTTTATGCTTCTTTTGTAGAATATCTTGAACAAACATGCTTTTCTCTGTATGGTAATCACATTTTGGAGTGCCAAATATGAAGGACTCCATGTACATATTTGTTATATAATATTATAGCAATTGTGGCAACTTTAATACAAAATCGACAGCAGAACATTCTATCACAATCATGTATAGCATGAAGGAAGATTTATGCATTTCTCCTAAATGTTTTCTTAAGCTAATACAATAAAAGCTAGACCCAAGCTGATGGCTCATTGCAGGTGGTTAAAATTTTGAATAGGCTAGTTCAAGAATGACTCCAGGTCAGGTGGTAGAAACTTTAGAACAGGCTGTTTCAAGGATGCAGATCAGTATAGTCTCACTCCGGAAGGTTTTATAAGGACTCAGGCTCCTGCTCTCTCTGGTTCCATGCTTCATGAACTGTCAGGGTCCTCCCTGCCACAAGCTCTTGACCATGTTCTGCCTTGCTGAAGTTCCAAAGCAGTGCAATTAAATAAGCGTGGTGAAACATCTAAATCCGCGAAACAAACTTCTCTTCCTTGCTATAGTCTATTATGTCAGGCATTTTGCACAATGACAGAGGGCAGACGTCAAACAGATGTGAGAGAAAGCCTCCAAGATGGTAACATGGAAACCTTGAATTCTGTGGGAAATGACTGAACATAATAGAGTCCACTTTGTCTTGAACAGAGCGTGTACCAAGAACAAGGGAACTAAAATGTGGTCCAAGAGGGTAAACAGCTTCCATCTGTGAACTAATACACTCTGGATAAACAGATAAGCCATAAAAATATTAAGCATCTGAGTGGCAGGAACCTTGTATTGTTTGTCTGTTCATTTTTGCAACCCTTGGCAAATGAGTATGAAATAAACAAAAACTGAGCCACTCCATATGTATGTGTATAGATTCTTCTTCTCACTTTTTTTATGTCTTCTTCTTCTTCTTCCTCTTCCCTCTTCCTCTTCCTCTTCCTCTTCTTCTTCTTCTTCTTCTTCTTCTTCTTCTTCTTCTTCTTCTTCTTCTTCTTCTTCCAAATTTTCACCTCCTCCCCCCTCTCATTTCCCTCCTACTCGCCCTATTCCTCCTCCCCTCTCTCTCCAGTCCAAAGAGCAGTCAGGATTCCCTGCCCTGTGGGAAGTCCAAGGTCCTCCCTGCTCCATCCAGGTCTAGGAAGTTGAGGATCCAAACAGACTAGGTTCCCACAAAGCCAGTACATGGAGTAGAATCAAAACCCAGTTCCATTGTTCTTGGCTTCTCAATCAGTTCTCCATGTCAGCCACATTCAGAGAGTCTGGTTTGATCACATGCTTCATCAGTCCCAGTCCACATGGCCTTGGTAAGTTCCTATTAGATCGGGCCCACCGTCACAGTGGACGTGCACACCCCTCAAGGCCCTGACTTCCTTGCTCATGTTCTCTCTTCTTCAGCTCCTCATTTGGATCTTGGGAGCTCAGTCCAATGCTCCAATATGGGTCTCTGACTCTATCTCCATCCATTGCCAGATGAAGGTTCTATGGTGATATGCAAGATATTCATCAGAGTGGATATAGTATAGGGTCAGTTCAGGATTCCTCTCCTCAGATGCTCAAGGAACAAGCTGGGGACATCACCTTGGACACCTGGGAACCCATCTAGAGTCCAGTCAACCCTCAAATGACTCCCTTAATTAAGATATATACTTCCCTGCTCCCATATCCACCCCTCCTCCATCCCAACTGACCCATACCCCCATGCTTTCGACATCCTCCCCTTCTCACTTTTCTCTCCCCATCTCCCCTTACCCCCGTCACACCCCCACCCCCAAGCTCTCAATTTTTTTCCTGGAAACCTTGTATAATTCCAATATTCAGGAGGATAAATACATGCTTTTTTTGGGGGGGGTATACCTTCCTTTTTAGCTTCTCTAGGATCATGAATTATAGGCTAAATGTCCTTTATTTATGGCTAGAATCCAATAATTAGTGAGTACATACCATAGTCATCATTTTGGGTCTGGGTTACCTCACTCATGATAGTGTTCTCTATTTCCATCCATTTGTATGCAAAACTCAAGTTGTCATTTTTTTTTTTTTTTTTTTACCGCTGAGTAGTTTTCTACAGCTTTTCCTTCTTAACCCATCTCTCTGGTACTCAAAGCAGGACTTTCTGTACATTCGTTAACAAGGATCACTGTAAATCAGAAACAAGCTGGGGCCAAGATGTGAATGAATGCCAGAGTGCTGGAAATCAAGGTGTAAGGATGGAATAGAAATGGGAGGAGCCACACGCAGGCGTTAATGGGGGAGCAGCAACCAGGTGTGAATGGGGTGCAGCACAGAGGCAAGAATGTGGGAGCTGCACGCACACAGGGTCAAAGGGAGGGGCAACACACAGTAGTCAAGGGAGGAATAGCACACAGGGGTGAAGGGAGGTGCAGCACACAGGGGTCAAGGGAGAAGCATAGTGGATGCACAGAAGTGGAAGAAGGGGTGGAGCCCTAAAAAGAGCAAAATGTAAAAGCCAGAGGAAGAGAGGAGTCAGATCATAAAGAACAGAGCTAGTATACTTGTCTGCTTTAAATTTTTTGACATTATAATGTAGTAAGGAGCAGCAGGCTATGTTCCCGCCCAGATCCCACACGTCTAGCTTAGCCCCGGAAATAATAGCACACAAATTGTATTCTCTTCAACAGCACCTGGCCCATAATCTCTAGTCTCTTACTGGCTGACTCTCACATCTTGCTTAACCCATTTCTATTCATGTGTGTAGTACCACGAGGTGGTGGCTTACCAGGAAGGATCTAAACCTGCGTCCATCTTGGAGAGGAGGGCTATAGCGTCTGCCTGAATCTGCTTCTTTCTCCCAGCATTCTGTTCTGTCTACTCTGCCTACCTAATTTTCTGTCCTATCAAAGGCCAAGACAGTTTCTTTATTAACCAATAAAAGTAACACATAGGCAAATGACCCTCCTCCATCATTATAATACCATTACATTATTTTTGCTTTCCCTTTCCTCCCTCACAGCCCCCATATGTCTCTCCTTGCTCTTTCATATATTGTCCTCTTCTTTAAAGAATAGTTATTATATATACCCCCTCCTTCCCTTGCTCCCTCCCTCCCTCCCCCTCCCTCCCTCCCTCCCTCCTCTCTCTCTCTCTCTCTCTCTCTCTCTCTCTCTCTCTCTCTCTCTCCTTCTGTCTCTCTTTCTTATATCTATGAGTGTGAGAGAGTGCTTTCATGTGTATTCCTAACATATAAATACAGCATGATAAGTCTGCTTCATATTACTTTCTGGTATACATTTTCTAGGCTGACTGCTTTGTCATACAAAATGTTAAGTTCCCTGGGAAAGATGATTTCTCAGCATTCTTCAGTTGTCTGTAGTTCTTTTGGTAGGACTGAGCCCTCTTGAATGTTCATTGTCCATGTTCGCGTGTCTGTTGGTGACTTCCTTGTTTAGATCTCATTTAGGCGGTCAGAGGAGTGAGACTTTGCAGGTTCAGCTTCTGACATTACAGAGAGATAACAGTATGACAGCAAACTCCCTCTTCCTCTGGCTCTTAAAATTTTTCATCCCCTCATCCCTATTGTTCTTTCTTATTCAGGTAAGGGTTTTTGTTGTTGTTGCTGTTTTTGTCTGTTTTTTTTTCATGCATCCATTAGACCTGGATCCACAAATCACAAATGCACATTTTGATTAGTTATAGTTTCCTGTAATAGTCTCAATCTGTTGTAAATGGAAGTTTTCTCGATGAAGACTGAGGATTATATTTATCTGCGGGTATAAGAACAAACATTTAGAAAGAAATTAGACATTAGTCTGGTAAAGTACTATAGTGGTTGTAGGTTTTTCTCTAAGATCCGTGACTTTCGTAGCGTGCAGTAGGTAGCTAGTTAGGTTTCCAGTACCAGTCGTGATTTCCCACTTGTGGAGTGAGCCTTAAGTCCAATTAGAGAGCTGTTGGTTACTGCCAGGTATTGGCACTTAAACTGTACCCTTAGGGTTCCCCTGCCACGATAGTTGGCATGGTTTATAGGTATCTCACCTGGATAAGACGGAAGTATGTCCATCTGTTGGAAGCTTGCATGTCTCTATGAACGATTGCCTCTGCTCAGAGGTCTCTGGACCCAACACCTGATGTGCATGGTCTCTCAGCAATATGGACTTGCCTGGCAGCTATGAGTGGCAACTAGCGGCAGTAGCAAGAGCCTATGACGTTTTGGGAGTCTCTTGGACAACCCTGAAAATGGACTTAGAAAGAGGGATTCTCCTGGTTGGTTTTGGTGTATTTGTTCAATTGCCTTTAGCTTGTAGCATACTACGTGTATTATAGTCCTATGCTACGTGTACTGTGCCTGTACTACCTATACTGAGGGAAGGTTCATGAGTTGTTCAAGGGGCCTGAGATTGAAATACACACACACATGCGCATAATCACACACAAGCGCGCGCACACACATACACACACACACACACACACGCACGCACGCACACAGACAGACAGACAGACATGGGTTCTCCTTGGTATAAAAATGCCCAGAATGCTCCCTTGAATCAAGAAGGTCCCTTTTCTTGTGTTCCAGGGCTGCTTATATAGGGCTCTTCTTGACTAATGGCCACGCCCTAGCTGTCGGGATATTTCAGCTGCAAGCCCACCAGATAAAACAAGCCCCTGCTATCAGGAGCTCATAAGGGTCTCATGCTCAGAGCAGCAGCAAGCATAGAAAACCAAGTTGCTTACTCTGGCAGACAAGGGTTCACAGGAACTTCAGGGTCTCTGGGTCTGCAGTCCCCTAGTTTAGCTCTTACTGGGATCATTGTCCACACAGATGGAAAACTGTCATTAAAATTACATATGTATATTTATGCAGAAAATAATGTGTATTATAATTTCATACCTAGGTAAAACACTGATTTCTATGCCTTTTAGAAACATCCTTACTGTTATTTACCTTCTTCTTTTATATTTATTCCACTCCTTTTCAGTAATTAGAGGTTCCTCTATGTATTCCCTGATCAGAAAGAACCCTTACATGTGGTTTTCTACAACCTGTCTTATGGCTCGATTTGGCACATCTAGAAGTATTCCGGTAGACGTTTCAGGTTACTTTATGTTTACTATAATGTCATCTGTGAATAGAGATTATGTCTTCTTTCCAATATATCCCTAAATTAACCTGTTACACATATTTTTTATGGATAGGCATCTATATGCGTTTTTGATGAAAACTGTGTTGACTTTTAATCTGAGGATTCTGAGATTTCTAGGCACTGATTTTATTCCAATGCATCCAACTGTTTAAATAATTCCTGATGTAAAAACCTCCTTCTTTGGGCTTTGCTTGTTTATACTGTTTTGAGACTAGGTGCGATTCCAGAGACGCAGACATTTTTCCCCACAGGCTTCACATGAGCACATATCTGTATTCCCAGCATTCTGGATATCTCATTTTCTTCCTCCCAACTTTAGGCCTGTCTCCAGGCAGTGGGAGACTCTGTCTTAAGGTAAGTGGGTGGAGTACTTTGGACTAGCTAAATCTCTAGGTGGTCTGTCACCACGGTTTTACCCTCCCTGAATTCTCACACAGCCATGTCCTTCACACCCTGCCCTGTTTTCACTCCATTCAGATGTCTGACCCCTTACCCCACAGTCGCTGTACACGACCAGGCACTCATCAACTCTCACCGCCCCTTTCCCTATTTTGTCCAAGAATAAACACATCCTAACCTCAACACGCTCTCTGCACTCCCTCCTTGGAGTACTCTTCCCTGATCACACCTTATTCCCCCCACCCTGACTAGAAGGCTCCATCCCTGTCATGTGTCAAATTCCCCAGCACTGGCCCTCCATAGTATCCCTGCCCCATCGCCTGCATTCTACCCCTTTACTCTCACACCACCCTTTGCCCTTCACTACTCCACCTTCACCGAGGAGAACTCACCCTGCTTTTCTTTCCTCGTGCAGTTCTCTCCACTTCCAAACATCAGCCATCCACTTCCCGGTCCTGCTGTCTTCTCCCCACAGTTTTTTCCTCACACTCTTTGAAGCTCTTATTGTTGGGATTTCTTTTCTGAAGACCTCACTATTCACCCAGTCTGCCTTGCAACTCATGGCTCCTGCTTCAAGCCTGCCCGCTGGCTGTCATGAATTTTTGTAAGAAAGTATTTAAAACCACTGAATATATTTTCGGTTATCAGAATACAAGCATTGAACACTACCATGTCCTCCAAAGTATTTGTGAAACATGATATTGCACAAATATTTAAAAACCTCTTGTGGGCAAAAAGGTAGCTTAGAAGTAATGTTTTGATCGCCACTGTATTGCATATAACCAGACTTTGAGTTTCAGCACCCCTGTCAGGTGGCTAATAATTTCCTGTAACCCCGGGTTGCTGGGAATTGCAGCCCTGTTCTGGATTATGCAGGTACTAGGCGAATACTTCCTTCCCACAGACATACATGGAGGCAAAATGCCCAGACTTCACTGTAGTTTGAACTACAAATTGTAAGTTAAAAATCAGTAAAAGAAAGATTAGAGTGAATAGAATTTAATCCCGAATAGAAACGATTACAATTTTCCTCATACATGCTGGCGATAAATTTTAAGAAACTCATTAAAAAAAAAAGAAAAAGAAAAAGCTCCAGGTATTATTAAAGCATGGATAGGTCCTAATTACTAAAATTTGTGACAACTCGTTAGGAATACGGGACACATGCCTTTAATCCCAGAATTCCAGGGTCAGAGGCAGGCAGATAGCTGTGGCTGAGGCCAGCCTGGTTGAGAAGATGAGTTTCTGTAGAACCAGCGTTATGAGAGCTCTGTCTAAGAAATTTATGTTATTTTTCTATTTTTCGACACAGGATTTCTATGTGTAACAGGACTGGCAGTCCTGGAACTTGCTTTGTAGAGCAGGCTGGCCTCAAACTCCCAGAGCTCTGCCTGCTCCTACCTCCCTAGTGCTGAGATTAAAGGGCTGCACCATCACGGCCTGACCAAGAATTTTTTCTTGTTAAGTTAAAAAATAAAACCGAGCCCGGCGGTGGTGGCGCATGCCTTTAATCCCAGCACTCGGGAGGCAGAGGCAGGCAGATCTCTGTGAGTTTGAGGCCAAGCCTGGTCTACAAGAGCGAGTTCCAGGACAGGAACAAAAAGCTATGGAGAAACCCTGTCTCGAAAATTAAATAACAACAACAACAACAACAATAACCGATTTATGGCCCAGCAATGGTGGCACATATCTTTAATCCCGGGCACTCAGGAGGCAGAGATAGGTGAATCTCTGAGTTCTAGGCTAGCCTGGTGAGTTCCTAGGCAGCCAGACTACATAGAGAAACCCTGTTTTGAATAGCCCGCCCCTCCCTCCTGATGGAGGCCTGGTGCTGAGTGGCCTAAACTAAATCCTGCCCTTTGAGCCTTGGCAACAGTGCAGGGAAGGGCAGTTATTGGAGGGCTCCATTAGCCAACTGTGGAGAGCGCCAGTCTGAGGAAGTGATTCCCGGGCGTGGATGGAGTGTACTCCTCTTTGAGATGCCGTGGAATGGAACTCGACGTGACAGCAGGATGGCAAACCTTGAGGGTAACTGGTTCTTTCTAGTCATGTCTCTATGAATGTAGCAGTTGGGCCCCTCTCCCTCCTCGGGGTCCCCACTAGTCGGGAAGGATCTTGCGGGCAAGGGGAGAGTGGGCTCTCGGTATCACAGAGCCTTCAAAATGGCGCCTGGCTGTGGTGACCACTCTTGGGGAGAGGCTTACACTCTGGCTCTCCCCGTGCTCTTCACCAGAGAGAAATATTCCACCCTTTCTTGCTCTGGGTCCCTTGACCTTCATCCACCCCTCTGTTCTACGAGGGAATCTGCAAATTTATATGGGGCTCCGAAAGAAAAAATAAAGGAAAAAAAAGCAGAGGCTGCTGCTGAGGTGGCGGGACCTTGCCTCGTGCCTGGATAGGGAGGCAGGGGCAGGGGCAGAGGCAGAGGCAGAGGCAGGGATATCTCTGTGAGTTTTTGTGAGTTCCTGTGTACAAAGCTAAAAATTCAACTTAAGGTAGTTGTTTAATATTAAAAATTTATCTGATAGATTTTTTTCTACTTTTTACCTATATAATGGTGTGTGTATGTATGTATGTGTTTTTGTGCGCACATACACATGTGTATGTTAGGTTTATGCCTGTATTTGGTGTATATATATTATGTGTGTCTTCATATATGGAGGATAGAGCTTAGCCTTTGATGTTAACCAGGAGTCATTCATACACGGTTTAATATACTACTATGCTCAACATTTTTATATTATTTATAATTTGTATAGGGAGTCAGCAGTTGTGTGACATGCTATATTGCAGAAGTTGTTTCTCTCCTTTAATGATGTGCTTCTCTGGGTTCCAACCTGGGTGGTTAGACATAGCAACAAGTACACTTACCCAGTGAGTCATCTCTAAGTCCTTCCATATGGGATCTATTCCAGGATTATGATGATCCAACTCAAAATCTTATGATTGTATGACAAATGTTTACAAACCCTCCTAACAGAATGTCTACAAAGTTGGAATATTTCTCCTTCAGATTTCCAGTCTAACTAATAGGGTATTTTAGCTTTGTACACAGGAACTCAAGAAATCATTTAATAAGAATAGTTAGAGGAATATCATTGCCAAAATCTTTCTTACTTTCAGGAAATACATTTTAATTTTTTTCTTTTAGTTTCATGGTACATTTCTAATTTGTGAACGTGGATACCATATCCTATTACATTTTATCTTACACATCAATTTAAACATTGCTGGATTTATTTATTTTTCTTCTGTTTTTGATGCAAGGTTTCACCATGTAGCTAGGAATGTCCTTAATTATATTGTGTGAATCGGGCTGTCCTGAAAGTTACCCTGAAGCCCAGGCTGGTATCAATAGTCAAGCCTCCTGCCCCAATCTTCTTATTTTTTTTTAAAAAAATACTTATTAATGTAGTTTTTAATGTAATTTTATTTTATGTATGAGTTCTCTATCTGCATGTATTTTTGCATGTCAGAAGAGGGCATCAAATCCCTTTATAAATAGTTGTGAGCCACTATGTGTTTGCTGAGAATTCAATTCAGGACCTCCTATACTCTAGCCCCTGGCTCAACCTTCTAAGTGTTAAGCGTATAGATATGAGCCTTCATGCCATGCTTGTTCCATGGAGTAATTGTTTTTATTCATTAAGCTTAATTTCTTAGAAAAGGTCTCATTTGGTCCACGCTGGCCTCAGACTCCCAGTGTAGCCAGGATGACCATGAGTTCCTGATTTTTCTGCCTCTAACAAGTGCTGAGATTCCAGCTGTGCACCATTATTTTTATGTTATGGTGTGGCACAAGAGGAACTACTGCAGTGGGTGACAGAATACACCATACAGACAGAACTTAAGTGTAGAGTTTTATTGAAAGGAGAGGAGGATGGGGGAAGGAAGGAAAGCGGATGATTGATTAATGTTAAGACTATGGACCCTTAGAGTCCTAATATAACAGAAATCTGAAACATACTTAATTCCTTTAAATGTCTCAAATCATTTGCCTTTGTCATCACTTAAGCTTTTTTTCCTCAGACCTCAGAACTTGCATTTGCATACCTTAAGTCACTTTCTAGTACTCTTAAACATTTGTATCCTCAGACCTTTATAACATGCATGTACAGACCTTAATAACTTGCATTTGCATACCCTGAACACCTTCTTAGAGCCTAAAACATCCTCGCATCTTGAGCTTTGTATCTTAAAACACTTTATTTTAACATGGTAAAAAGTTCTGCTGAAATCTGTTTTGTGAAGTTGTCTCTTTTAAACTGGCAAACCTCCCAGTTGTCAAACTGTATCAGAGATCCTGAGGAGGATAAAATTTAAAATTTTAACTCAATAGATTTAAAAATGACAAAGTCTGGATTGGCTACCTGGGCAGTCATTCCCTAGGGTACTCCATGGTCATTGAGGGCAGAGGCTTCAGGGCAACATTTCATCTTACAGCTAGCAGTGTGGGGCTTGACAGACTTCAGAAGATCCTGTGGATTTGGAGTTTTTAGGAAGAGCAACCTACTTTGCCCTGGGCAGTTGATACCTCAGTGTCCGATTGTCCATGATCTGGAGAGGTCTTTGCAGCGGTTGAGGTGAAATGCAGGTTTGCTCAGTGGCTAGCACTCTCACTTGATGAAACAAGTTACTGATGGACGTTCTTTTGTGCCTATTCTTCTTTGGAGGAAGTAGGGGTTGCTGCCAGAAGCCAACCTGTCTACCAGTTATGAAAAGCCTTTTTAATTAAACATTTGAGCGCCATATTACCTAGATCTCTTGAGCGTTTGAGGGCTGTCTATTGGGTATATATGAGTTATGACTATAGTATAGGATCTGCCTGAAGTGTTGGATCCAAGTTGAGAGGTTATGGAGGAATGTTTTACCCAGAGTCCTCCAGCTTGACTGTAACTGGCTTTAGCTTAACAGATGAGATTTATAATTGTGAAGGACAAAGAAGTAAAGAAAAATTTTGCAATAGAAACTTAACAGTAAAAACTTACAATAGAGAAGAACAGCTTACAGGAAAGGCTGGATAGTGTAGATCTCTATGTTAGCTTTTGTTAATCTGAAATAGATCTTTATAGCCTTAAATTTTATCAGTATGTAGAATAAATTTTAAAACAGGATTGAATCACATAGACAATATGTTGTAACAGATCTAGCCATATTTTATCTTCATTTCAAAGTACGTAACAATTTAACGTGTTTGAAACATTTCTTCCTTAGTCTAGAAGGAGAGACAGTGAACAGAGTTTCATATATGCACAGTTGAATTTAAGTCGCAAATCAGATACACATGCAGAGTTAAAGCTAGCTTACATTCACCCAAAACGTTAAGAGAGAGAGAAAAAGAAAGTGGAGAAAAGTCACAGATTCCTAGCAGGTGGGAGGAAACAGATCCACTGCAGGTGAAGTGGGCAGGTGGGTGGGGTCCCTGCAAGCTGGGAGAGCTAGCAGGTAGCAGGCAGTGGTCATGGGTTCACCCAAAGCAAAGATGGCAGTTAGATAATCTGACCTGCCCTTAGTGAAGGTGGCACCTGCTCAGATGTTTCAAGACAGTATGCAAATTTTAAACAGACCCAAATAACTAGACAGACACACAGAATATCTATAACATATATTTGAAACAGTCAGAATCACCTCTGTGTGGCAACACCATTCACACATGAAGTAGACAGAAAACCTCCCCAGCATATGCTGCCAACAGTGAGCCAGAGCTCTATGAAGGCGGCAGTGGGAAAGGACAAACAGAAGAATGAGGAAAAAAACAGAGGCTGCACTCCCAACATCCAAATCACCGACAAAATGTAGGATACCAATAAGCGGCTATGTGGTTTGATATCTGAAGGGTATCTCATTTTCTGTGAGTGAGGTAGAGAAGATCCTAAGCCTATAGCCTCCAGCATCCCAGAGACTAAGAGAGAACTGAACATGATTGGCACAGGCTGCCTTTGCAGTCTGTAGAGCACAAAGGCAGGGTCAGAGGGCTCCGAGTCCCCGAGAGTGTGGGTGCCCAGTAATGGGTCCCTGAGTGAAGCCTGAAGGCAAGTCTAGAGGTGAATCCTCACTCGTGGAAGCATGGTCATAGGTGTGGGAGGGACCTATCTTTACTCATGTTTTTGCCAGTGTTAGGTATAGAATTACAGCAATCCCCAGTTGGAAAATTGAGCACATTGAAGGGTTATAGGACCTCCAGTTCTCCTCAGCTGCAAAGGAGAGCCTGCTGAGTTTCTAATGGCACCATTGTTATGATACAGTGTGAGAGGGACCTTTGTGACGGGTGACAGAATACACCATACAGACAGAACTTAAAAGGAGAGAGACATAGAGACCTGCCTCTTCAGAAGAATGACAGGAAGAGAGAGGTATTGGAAGTAGGCAGAGCTTGTCTCTTAAAGGGACCTTTGTACCTGTGTACAGCCAGGGAATTGCTTGCCATACACAGAGGTAACTTCCAGGTTCCCAGGGGGCACCAAGATATTAACAAACATACCTGGATCATCCGTGAATATGATACAAAATATTTAGGAAATTGTAAGTACTTAGCTTATGTAATGTAAACTGATATAGCATTAATGGATGCTGGCTAGGTTGAGCTTTGGGAGACATTGAATTTTGGTGAGCATGATGAGACAGACTCTCAGGTAAATCCCAACTTCACAAAATTAAAAAGATAATATACAGCTAGACATGTGACACATGAATGTAATGAGCCTGGAACAGTAAAATTATGAGTTACAGGCAATCCTCAGATAAAGTGTGACTGAGTGTGGTGTCACATTCATGTTACCCCTGCTTCTCTGGAGGCTGTGGCAAGAGAATTGTGAAGTCACGTCTTTCCTGATCTACATAGTAGAATACTTTCTTACAGTTAAAGAGGGGGGAGAAAAGGCAGGGCTGAGCTCATAGCTTTGCTCAAAGAGTACTTGGCATTTTTTAATCCCTAGGTTCCATTCCCAGAACAACATAAATCAGGCATGGTAGAATAGACTTGTGATCCCAGCACTTAGGAGGTAATGTAGAGAGCAATCAATGAGGACAATAACATCAACCTCTGACTCCAAAATCCACATGCATACACAAACACAAATGCATGCATAAACTCACACAGCATGAACACATACACCAAAAAGTGGGAGAAAAAATGGTGGGTTCCTTTTGAATAACTGAAGTGTTGCTCTAAATTAATTGCATAATTATTTAAAATATTCATCAGTTTCTACAATATTATCAAACTCAATACTCTTAGTAAGTGCTATTTGGTCAAGTAACATGATTCTGTGATATGCATTATATAAGATGTTCATCCCTACAAACACATCCCTGTTCGTAATACTATTTGTGCCATAGTCTCTAGCCATTACTGACACTTAGGGTTTTTTTGGGGGGGGGGGGTTAGGATAGTCCTTATTTTTATGACTCCCGCTACCCTATCCACCTCTACTCTCAGGCTTTTATCTTTTGTTTTAGCCAGGCTAATCTTCCTCCTGAGGTTGTTTGTCTTTCCTAAAGTGCCCAGATCTTTCCTCTCATTCAAATGCTGTGCCTCCCACATGCTTCTGCTTTTGCAGCTGCTGCAGTGAACAGCAGTCTGCCTTTTCTCTGCTGCTCTTGAGCATTTATTTTGGGTGTTATTCAGTTGATACTTAATCTCATGTAGGCAATTTACAGCTGGGAAATGGGTTGTTATGTTCTAGTAGCTCATTTTGTGCCAGCTGTTAAATGTACAAAGAATCTCGTCCATAAAAATAATATAAATGCTGAATTACATTTCTAGGGTGATATTCAGAATTCTGTTTGATGCACATAATAGTAAAGATGCAATACTGCTATGCAGATCACAGGGTTTTAGGATGAAAAGCTGAAACTAGAGGATGGCTCCAACAGTAAACTCTTTGTCATGCAAGCATGAGGACCCGAGTTCAGATCCCTGGCACCTATGTAAAAGGTTACATGTGCCAATGTACACCTGAAACCGTAAAACTGGGAAGGTAAAGACAGGAGAATTCTGGAATTCACTTTCAAGCTTCTCCTACCGTCTTTTAAAGTGGTAGTCCCAAAGATTCAAGGAGAAAAACTACCAACACAAGCCATCATGGCCAAATTAATTAAAACAAGCTTATTTTATTCATATACATGGGATTTATCTCCCTAATATCTGTATTCAAAACATCAGCATTGGACATGAGTGAGATAAAAATTTTTATAGGTCAGAAGATGGGGGTTTCTAAATTGGGGATTGGGGGGCAAATAGGGTTACAGAAGCAGAAAATAAACATAACACGTTGGTAATAATAACCTTCTGAAACAAAGACATGTTTGCAAGGTGGACATGAAAACAGATGGTTATGTCGGGTGGTGGTGGTGGTGCCTGCCTTTAATCCCAGCACTTGGGAGGCAAAGGCAGACGGAACTCTGTGAGTTTGAGGCCAGCCTGATCTACAAGAGTTAGTTCCAGGACAGCCAGGGCTGTTACACAGAGAAACCCTGTCTTAACAAACAAAACAAAAAACAGGTGGTCATGACTGTTATTATATGGAGCTGGTGACCCTGGCAGGTTCCATGGTGGGAGGGAGACCCCAGTCGGAAGGGAGACAGACAGATATGCCATGTAGAGAGAGATTGAGTATGGAGAGTTTATTTAGTGGGTATTGGGAGGGTATAATGGAAAGAGGGTATGGGAGAAAGAGAAGGGGACAGAGAGGGAAGTAAAGGGAGGGAAGGGTGTCAGAGGCTGCCTCTTCATAAGAATAATGGACAATGAGAGAGAAAGGAAGAGACATTGGAGACCAGCTTGCCTTGGCAGGAAGGGGGAGATTCAGAGTGGGCAGAGTTTGTCTCTTAAAGGGACGGGGTACCCAGGTGACAGGGCAGGCCAGCATAATTATAACAATGACAAGTTGTTCATAACAATATGTAGTCATAATAACCTTTTGAAACAATGGCATAGTTGAGGTTTCCTGGAATAAGCAGTACAGAACAGTTAAGGTTGCAGGTGACTAGGAGACATAGCTCAGTCCTTGAGAAACAAATTTAATCATAAAAAGGAATGAATCTAAATTGTCTTTACTGTAAGGTAGCTTTGAAGCCTAACATGGAGGCAGGCTGGTTTATGAAAAGCTCCAGGTTCAGTTAGAGACCTTGTTTTTGTTTTTGTTTTTTGTTTTTTAATAAAATGATAAACAATGGAGGAAAACAACTGAAGTTGATCTCTGGCCTCTGTGCACATGCATATGTTCATAGATACACTTACAGGCTGGGGGTGGGGGAAGTGGCAAACAAAAGCAAAATCTCTTCTCCAAAGTAATATACCTTCTGACTTTAATTTTGAAGCCAAAGTATTTTCAAAATACCTATTTTGGATTAATTCTGCAGCATTTATAAGCAAATATCTTTTAGTAGCAGTTGCTCCTTCCTTAGCATTCAAACAATTCAAAGAGAGCATAATAACATACAGTATCAAGATTCTCTGTGTATTTTCCATCTTTATGTGGCTTTATTTTAAGCTCTATTTCTTTTATATTTACTTTTAACTTTTGGCTCTTGAGACAGGGTCTTTGTGTATCTTTGTCCTGAAATTCCCTCTGTAAACCAGGCTATCCTTGAACTCAAAGAGATCCGTCTGTCTCTGCCTCCGAGCCTTCCTTCCTTCCTTCCTTCCTTCCTTCCTTCCTTCCTTCCTTCCTTCCTTTTTTTTCTTTCTTAGAACTTTAACCTTTATCCTGTATATATATATATATATATATATATATATATATATATATATATATATATATATATATTTGGTTTTTCGAGACAGGGTTTCTCTGTAGCTTTGGTGCCCATCCCGGAACTAGCTCTTGTAGACCAGGCTGGCCTCGAACTCCCAGAGATCCACCTGCCTCTGCCTCCTGAGTGCTGAGATTAAAGGCCACCACTGCCCGGCTCCTGTATATATTTTTAACACACTGTAAAACCTTTAGAGGTTTTCTTACTCTTTGAATCTCTCTTTACTGTATATTTCTCTTTTTCTGACCACGTGGGTCTTTAATTTGCTAAGGAATATGGAGAAGAGTTTTGCCACAACTCTATGGTGTTTTAAGGTCCTTGCCAGGAATCAAGCTCCAACAGTGTGTAAGTAACACTGAAAAGCTCCTATGGCATTTCAAGGTCCTTGCCAGGAAGCAAGCTGCAACAATGTGTCCATAGCTCCATAGTCCGAACTGCCTGCTTGAAAGAGTCAGAGTTTTCCCTGGTAGGAAGGCCCAGAAAGCCAGCATTTTAAATCAGACAGCTTTTTTCCTGATAGGGCTGAAAACCAAAATGCTTGACTCTAGTCTTTCCCAAGCTTTCTCAGGCTTTTTTTGGATGAAGTTATCCATGAGGGTGCCAATCTGTAACATGAGGGGCTGGCTTGTTTGTTTATGTTTCTGTCCTGCCCAGTACCCCACAACTGTTTAGCCCCAAAGAAAATCACACATAGGTCACTATAAATTATAAGCTGATTGGCCCATTAGCTCTAGCCTCTCACTGGCTAACTCTCACATCTTGATTAACCCATTTTTCTGAACTATGTTAGCCATGTGGCTCAGTACCTTTTTTCAGTGGGGCAGATCACATCCTGCTGCTTAGGTGATTTTGGCAGGAGTGGGAGGAATCAACTTCCTCCTTTCCAGAATTCTCCTGTTCTCATTACATCATTTCTACTTCCTGTCTGGTTTTCCCACCTATATTTCCCTGCCTGGTCAATCAGCGTTTATTTGTAACATGATTGACAGAATACAGACAATTCTCCTGCACCAGGAGAGTTCATAGAATAGAAATATCTCTCAACCTTCTGTAAGTAATTTTTCCCTAGGGATCAGGCATCCTGACAGTCACATCTTGTCAGGCAAGAGTCCCTGCCTTACATTGTAAATCAGAAACATATATATATTTGACTCCATTCTCTACTAGAAACAAGATTTTACTCTCAGACAAATTACAGAAGGAAAAGAACCCCAAATCTCCAAAGAATCTCCTCCCAAAATGACAGGAATGCAATGCAAATCTTTCTTTCAGTCACATTCAAATGGCTCAAAAGAACCTCCAATTGACAAGAAAGAAGATATACCAGATTTCTTTGAAACCTCTTTACAAGTGGGTGCCAAAAGCACAAAGGACAGCCACCTCTTTTAACAAATGATTTCAAGAAGTCTTGTAACTTTCACAAATTAGAAGAGAACCAAATGACAAATGAAAATTAGTCAGGATCTGCAAGAAGAATTTTTTAAATGAATGATTGCAAACCTAATGCTCTTAAAACATGAGCAGATGAGTCTCCAAAGCCAAAGTCCTTTTTTCTTTTGCCACTGAGGTGTGGTTTATAAACAGCTAACACCAGAAGTTGGGAGACACCTAGGACCTCAGATGTGTCCTTGAAGTGTGCCTAGCTTCTATCAGTGTGGCAGATTTGCCAAGAAAAATCTCAAGGTTTGGGCCCTTTGTCCTGGATAAGGCTCCTCAATACTCTATCGGTAACATCTGGTCCACTGCTTGCCCCATATCAAATAAATAAGCAAATAAGGAATAGGTGCCAGGAGTTTGTAAAAACAGATAGTTCTGTTTATACTTTTAGCCTGGATGAGCTCTGTTTTCTTTGCAGATGACTGTTACAACTTCTCTAAATTGTAACAAAAGCCAGTACATAAGCATATGTAGATTTAAATGCTTTCCCTGGAAGAAAGCACCCCCCCACCCCCACCCCGTAGTTACAACTTTGAAGACTAGCCAGAGATTTGATGGAGAAATTGCAATCCTTTTCCAGCCCTGTTATAATGGTACATTAGCATGACGTTTGAATCTTCAAAGGATTTATGTTCTAATTTTGTCATAAGCTACCTTTGTCATATCACTTCCCCACTTGGATTTGGTTAGGATTGGCTATTTCTTTCATTTTTGTTTGTTTTGTTTTCCTTGCTAGTTTCTTGAGGATGGCTTTTATGTAGTCCACAGTAGTCTCAATTCCCCTTTATAGCCAGGGTAGTCTCCTAATACCTGATTCTCCTTTCTCTGCTTTCCAATTGCCAGTAGTACAAGCATGTACTGATAAACCCGGTGGTGTGATGAAAAGTTTAGTTTTTCCCACCTGGTATTTCCACTCAAAATTCAGGGTGATTCTCAGACTCTCTACACTTTGGCTAACTGTGTATTTTAGTCTCATTTCAGGAAAGGGTATATAGGAGATGGTATAAATAAAACAAACTTTTAAAGTTTTTTCAAGCCTAATATTTTCATGTCCTTTCTGTCTTTCCAAGATTTTTATTTTTGTTCGTGATAGATTGTCCAGACATACCGCTGTTTTTCTTTTTTTCTTTCTTTTTTTTTTTTTTTTTGAATTTTTTGAGACAAGGTTTCCCTGTAGTTTTTGGTACCTGTCCTGGAACTAGCTCTTGTAGACCAGGCTGGCCTCAAACTCAGAGATCTACCTGCCTCTGCCTCCCAAGTGCTTGGATTAAAGGTGTGTGCCACCACTGCCAGGCATACTGCTGTTTTTTTTATTATGGGACTTGCCTTTCTTTCTTCTATGGATGTGTTTCCTTCTATACTGTATGTGTGTCTTCCCTGACACAAGTGACTTCTTCACCTGAAATTAGTGAAGTAAATATAACAAAAATGGAAAAATACTAGAGGAAATTCAATTTCCTTTTAACATGTGATGTATAGATTGAAACAGAGTCCAGCAGCTTAAGAGAATGGTCAGTTAGTAAAGTGCTTATCACACATGCCTGAGGACCTGATTTTAGATTACCAACACACATAAAAAAAACTGGATATTATGGTGTACCTGTAATCTTTGCGCTGGTATGGGGAGGACACATACAGTGTAACATGAGGACCTGCTCGTCGCCCCAGGTGTCCAGCCAGCTTAGCCCCAAAATAATTACACAGAAAGTCTATATTAATGATAAACTGGCCCATTAGCTCAGGGTTCTTATTATCTCTTGTAGCTTATATTAACCCATTATTCTTATCTACTTTAGCCACATGGCTCAGTACCTTTTTCAGTGAAGTAGGTCACATCCTGCTTCTTTGGTGGTCTCGGCAGGACTGGGAGGAGTGGGCTTCCTCCTTCCTAGAATTCTCCTGTTCTCATCACCCCACCTATACTTCCTGCCTGGTCAATCAGCGTTTATTTAAAACATGATTGACAGAATACAGACAATTCTCCCACACCAATACAGGAGGATCTTGGGGCTTTCTGGATATTCAGTATAGCCAAATCGGGTGAGCTCAAATTTGATTGAGAAACTTTTCGAGGATAACACCAGACATGAACCCCAGGCCTTTGCAACACACACTCACATATGTACACACATGCACACACACGTACACACTCCAGAGAGAGCTGAGCTGATATTACATATTTTATAGCAAAGCCAGTTCTGTTGCTTAGAGCTCTAAATTAAGTGAAAACAGTACAATTTTTTAAGAAAACCTAAATCTCATCACCTTTTACTATCCCAAAGTGGTATACAGCCTTAGATTAAGGATAAATAAGTGACAATATAAGCTGTTATCAAATCAAGAGGGTCTGTCTATTGTATATTTGGGTGGACTTCAGAGTATGTATGGTGACAGGAGATACAAAATAATCCTATACTAGTTCAGAATTACGTACAATAAAGGGTTATTTATTTAGGGGAGATGCACAGGTCACTGTCTTAGAACACAGTCTTCTGCACAAAAAGGGAACAGGAACAGAGTCTAACAGCTGGAAGCAAGAGAGAGAGAATGCAGGCTTTGAAGCTGCATTTATAGTATAAGAGACCACACCCAAGTGGGCTGGTATTGTAAAGGCTATTGGCTGAAGGAGCTCCCACAGCATATGTATCTGCCTTCACTCTTCTAGACTAATTAGTATGAGTCAACACATCTTGATGCTGTTAGCCAAGCTGTGGATATGAACCATCTAACCATTTGTTGAATACAGACTACAGCTGTTATCCTGTTGGAAATGAATATCCCAGATGCGCATATTAAAAGCACATATCAGTGGCAACATAGACCACTGGCATTGGCCTGGCCTTAATCAGTAGTACAGACCAAAAACATCAACATGGCCTCAGGCAGTGTGGTGCTGCTGTCTATAAGAATATGTTGATGATCATGGTCCATGTTACATAACCAAAGGCCATGTTGGAATCTTTGCTCTGTGCAGACACCATAGGCCATACTGGTGTCCTTGTTCCATGCTGCCACCAGAGGCCATGTGGAAGTTTGTGATCCCTGCTGCCTTTGGCTTTTATAGACAAGAAACCTTCTTTTGCAGTAGTATCGATGACTACAAGCTCATTATTGAAAATAATAGACAATGAAGTCTTTTGTGGCACCACCCCCCAAAAAAAGATAAAGAAACAATCTAGACAGGAATACATTGAAAAGAATCCTTAAAATATTTGATAAAGCTGCTGAAGTATAACTTGGCACAGTTGAGGGCTTCTGGCTGAGGTGTGGTGGGGAATGATTCAGTTATCTTTAAAGGGTTGGCCACTGGGAGCTTGGCCATGCTCCAACGAGTATATGGGATGTGGTGTATTTTTTTGTGTGTGGGGGGGCACAATGTAGGAGGGTGGAACTTAGAGAAATGGAACTCAAATGTTATCAGGGTGCATTGAATAAAATTCCTAAATAATCAATAAAAAATATTCTGCTGGGGAAAAAAGTTCATCCCATCTAAAATGTGGACTTTTTCTTCCATGGCTTCACTATTATTTTCTACTCTTGCTTTGGTATTTGCTCATTCATAGTATTAGGGATTTAAGGATTACTTGAAATTAGGCCAAACTGATAGAAAAATAAATCCATATATTACATATTCAAAAGAAAAGGATTTTTAAAGTTCTGGGGTTACTTTTGTGTTGACTTGGTATCATGAAGACTGAACTTGTCTTTTATAAAGTTGTGGGTGAGATGAAAAGTAAACAGATTTAATTACATAAAATTTGGGGGAGCAATTTTGTATTTTTTACTTCTAATTTAAAGGGAGTAGTTTGAGTTGGAGAGCATTTTGATTGAAACATCAGATATCTTAAGCTGTCCGGGGTAAATAACACCACAGAGAACCTTTAACTATGTCAGTGTTCTCTTTCTGAGTGTGTAGGTGACAGACTACAAAGTATTATCTCATGTCTAACTTGTTTTGTTTAAGAAAATACGTATAACTAATTGTCTTACATTGGCATTTCTCTGAAACTAAAATAATACTAGGTGAAAGCATTTGTTTAAATGTTCTCTCTATTGAACTACTATAACATGAAAGCCTTTTGCTCATTTATTTGTATGCCTGTAAATGAAGTCATGAATCTGTTTGGTGGAAAAGCTTTTGTATTAATTAAAGAAACTTTCTGAGAGTGGTGGCACATGCCTATAACCCCAATATTAAAGAGTTTGGGATAAGTTTAGTGCTCTTTGAGACCAGCTTGGCCTACATAACAAAAACTTTTCTCAAGCAAACAGAAAAAAAATCTGGGGAGATGACTCCATGGATAGAACGTTTGCCTTGCCAGCTTAATTAATGTCCATTATCCTCATATGTCTCTGTATAATAGCACACATCTATAATCACAGCCACGTGAGAGGCAGAAACTGAGAAATCCCAAGAAGCTCCAAAGGCCTGCTAGGCTGGCATACACAATAAATAACAGACCCTATCTCAAAAAAGGTGAAAGGTGAGGCAGACACATGAGGATGTCCTCTGACCTCCACACATGTACACCTACACACACATGCATTGCTGTGTGACCTAATACTGGGAAAACATGAACATAGTCCCCACATATAGGGAACCAACAACAGACTAAAATAAAGATATCAATGAAGTTCAGTTTGATGAACCAGTAAGCTTATTGGGGTTACTAATTAAAGTATGAATGAGAGATTACTCACAGAAGAAGGAATGTCTCAAAATCATCTGCATCATGGAAATCCCATTCTAACATCAGTGACGGTTCAGGAATGCCGGGACTCTGGGGCCAATTGCCATCTTGCAGGCAGCTCAACAGCTTCACAATAGCTTTGCTCATCTAGTCCAGGTCTTCAGCAGTCCCTACTGTTTATATAACACTGGGTGAGAGGGCCTTATACATCTGTTTGGTCAATTTCAAGGACTTTCTGAGTAATTTATTTCCTGAGTCTCAATGAGGCTCCTTTTAGAACTTGCTGCGTCTTGTGGAGTTTGAGAAATGATTGTGACAGCATGCACAGTACCTCAGACTAGATGAATTCTCAGCATGTTGAGGAGAGATGGGTAATTTCTATTGGCAATTAATAGCTGTTTGGGGAGGGGAGTCAGTTTTCTTCAAAGGTATAGCCCTAGCATGTCACTCCCACTCAAGCAGATTGCTACATACATATATATGGGCAGCTCAGATTGGAGTTGATGCGTTTTAAAAATAGGAGGACTCAAAGTTGAGTTGCTAGGGTGTAGTAGGACCTCCTACACCACTAGGGGAGGAAATGGAAGGTGGTTCTGGGAGGAGTCATGGGAAGAGGATGAATATGGTCAAAATAGATTGTATGAAATGCACAAAGAGCCTTTATTCGCGAGACACCCAAGCAGCAGGGAGACCAGATCCGGGTGCCAGGAGAGACATCACTGCGGTGAGTGAGTTTCTGACCTCGGCGGCAGCCCGGGACAGGGAACTCAGACGTTCCTCACCCCTCCAGCACTTCCTGGTCAGTCTGCAGGGGCTATACCGCCCTATACCTCCTCTCTATTCCTATCCCACTTAGATTGCATCCACGGCCCTCCCCCACCTCCTCTGACCCCCTCCCCTCTTCGAACCACACAACAGCTCCCAGCTCAGCCTGTTCGGGCGCTGGGACAGGGTCCGAATTGGCAGGGCATCCGGGAGGGTAGTAGCTCCTTTGTCTAGGGTGGCCTGCCTGCGCAGCAAGGTCGGCCCTTTATTCGCGAGACACCCAAGCAGCAGGGAGACCAGATCCGGGTGCCAGGAGAGACATCACTGCGGTGAGTGAGTTTCTGACCTCGGCGGCAGCCCGGGACAGGGAACTCAGACGTTCCTCACCCCTCCTGCACTTCCTGGTCAGTCTGCAGGGGCTATACCGCCCTTTACCTCCTCTCTATTCCTATCCCACCCAGATTGCATCCACAGCCCTCCCCCACCTCCTCTGACCCCCCTCCCCTCTTTGAACCACACAACAGCTCCCAGCTCAGCCTGTTCGGGCGCTGGGAACAGGGTCCGAATTGGGAGGGCATCCGGGAGGGTAGTAGCTCCTTTGTCTAGGTGGCCTGCCTGCGGCAGCAAGGTCGGCCCTTTATTCGCGAGACACCCAAGCAGCAGGGAGACCAGATCCGGGTGCCAGGAGAGACATCACTGCGGAGATGGGAAGGCGCCAATGCAAGAATTCCTCCAACAACCTGAAAGGCAACAAGACATCACCAGAACCCAGGGATCCCGAAATAAGAAGAATTGTACACCCTACTCCAGAAGAAGTAGAAGAAATCGACTCAAAAGTGAATTTTTTGAAAATAATAGAAGACCTTAAACAGGAGGTGAAAAACTGCCATAAACAATTAGAGATTACAAACAAGAAGGTAGAGGAAATTAATAAATCGCTCAAAGATACCCAAGAAAACCAAGAGAAACAAGAAAATGCAATCAAACAGGTAAAGGAAATGGTTCAAGACCTGAAGAATGAAATGGAAGTAATGAAGAAAACACAAACCGAGGGAAGGTTGGAGATGGAAAACCTGGGTAAACGAACAGGAACTACAGAGACAAGTACTACCAACAGATTATAAGAGTTAGAAGAAAGAATGTCAGACACTGAAGATACCATAGAGAAAATTAACACACTGATCAAAGAAAACAGCAAAACCAACAAATTCTCATCACAAAACATTCAGGAAATATGGGACACAATAAAAAGACCAAACCTAAGAATAATTGGGATAGAAGAAGGAGAAGAAATACAGCTCAATGGCTCAGAAAATATATTTAATAAAATTATAGAAGAAAACTTTCCCAGCCTAAAGAAAGATATTCCTTTGAAGGTTCAAGAAGCATACAGAAATGCACAAAGAATTAATTTTTGAAGAAAGGTCTAACTTTCTTTATTAAGAGTGCTTGCTCTTTCCAAGGACCAGATCTCCGCTCCCACATGGAAACTAGGTGCTTCACAACTGCCTGTAATTCTGTTAGCAGTTGCTGTGGTTTTCCAAATTTATTGCTATTCTAGTGTTAGAGTTTTTTTAAGGGTTAACAGTTGTTCTATATGTTCTGAAATACTGTGAACTTTGCTGTAGTTTTTTGACTAAGAACAAGTTATTGTCATTTGATGTTTTCCATTTTTTTTCATTTTCCTGTAATTTCTGGTGCAGATGAAATTAGATTCCATAGACATCTTGAAGCTGCTAACACTGAAGAGGAATACAATGGGCAAAATGACACACATAGACTAAACTCCAGAGAGCGAGCCCTTATCCATAGGTATCTCCAGGAGGGAGGTAAAGTACATTTTCAAAAAGTACATATGGTAAAATGTAACATGCGGATTCTAGAACTTTCAGTGTTCTAGTATGTTGTGTTACATGTTTTATTTCTTGCAGAAATGGACTTGTACAGGATTGGTAAGAATTTATTCCAGATCAAATGAAAGAAATGTTTAATTGATGAGTTACTTTACTAATGGAGAACAGGGTGAAAAATTAACAATGAAGGCAATAACTGTTTTAGATTCGCCTAGTTGCTCCACTTTTAGGAGGCAATACAGGGATGTTAAGAACGTGCTCAATAACCTAACCACACTAGCATCCGCATTTTGTTACAAAGGAATGTCAATGGGTAAAGAGAATGAGGTAGAATATGAAGACCGTCTCCTAGAGCCTTAAGAGCCCTGTTTGGAGCACTGAACATATTTTAGTATAAAAATGCTATACAGATTGTCACTGTAAAGCTGTATTTTCAACAATTAAGGGTCTCTCTGGTGTATTCAACAGTTAAGCATCATCTTAACACCATACATATTGCAAGCCTATGAAAGCTTACCCAAATCTATTGCAGCCCTCATATGAATCTTTCAGGGGCTCATTCTCTAATGAGAAAGAGAGAGATTAGTTTTTGTAGGGGCAGTACAGCTAAGACAGGTAAGGAAGTCTGTTCTCTTGTATTTCCCAATAAAACCTAAAATTGACCTTCATAAGCTTTTCGGAGATTTTTATTTTTTTAGTTAAGTTGTTTTTCTGAGATAGGATTGTATGTACTGTAGGCTAGCTTCCCACTCACTGTGTATCCAAGGATAACGTTAAACTTCTGATCTTCTTGCCTCGACCTGTCAAGTGCCAATACTACCTGTCAAGTGCCAATACTACAGATATGGGTTAGCACACTGAGTTTTATGTTGTGTTAGAGATCAAACAGCAATTTTGTGCATGCTAAGAAAGCCGTCTGCCAACTGAGCTATATTCCCAGATTATATTTTATAAATATTTCCTAAGCTATCTCTATTTCCAAAGCAGATAATTGAGACAAATATTGATATGATTAATACAAAGCATCAGTTTCCCATCTCTCTTTTTATGCTGGCAATTTATTTGAATTAATTCCAACTTTGTACCATATACAACCAAATATGTCTCAACTTTGGTGCTATATACAACCAAATCTTAAATAGTGTGTAAAATGATGATTGCCCCTTCTAAGTAGTAAGTTTAGATAAGATAGGCAAAAGTGGTTGTGGAATTCAGTGAGACAATCAGACACTGAGGGTGTTGAAAGAATGTTGTGTTGAAATAGGAGTGGCAGGGCTGTGTTCCCGGCACCCGGCTGCCAGCATGGCTAGCTTATGCCCAGAAATAATTACACGGAAACTGTATTCTTTTAAACACTGCCTGGCCCATCAGTTCCAGCTTCTTATTGGCTAGCTCTTACATATTAATCTAACCCATTTCTAATAACCATGTAACACCACGAGGTGTGCTTACCAGGGAAGATCTTAACCTGTGTCTGTCTGGCATGGGAACATCATGGCGACTCCTGAATCAGCGTCTTTCTCCCAGAATCCTGTTCTGTTTACTCCACCCACCTAAGGGTTGGCCTATCAATGGGCTTAGGCAGTTTCTTTATTAATAAGAAATCACTCCCACATCATTTGTTGAAGATTATATAACTGTAATTACTCTCTATATTATTTAGACTCTTTGAGATAGACTGTCTGGTAAAACTTTTGTTCTCAATATTGTTTATTATATTTATTTTTTGTTATTATTGTTTATAGTTGTATTTGGTTTAGTTCTGTCTTATTTAGACAAAAGGGGGAGATGTAGGGATGAGCCCCACCCATCTAGTGGGTGGGCTCGCATGGGGCGGACTTTGACTGTTAAATAAGGTGCGCCCCTTGCTTGCTTCCTCTCTCCTATGCTGCGTGGGAACCTTGGTTGCGTGAGTTATTAAAGCTGTATAACCTTATAATCATTTGTCTGTATTAATTTAAATCCGCCTTCAATGTTCTATAAAAACTCATTCTGAAAGCTGCTGAATTCACTGAGGTAAATACAGAAAATAATTTTTGTCAAAATAATATGCAGGATTCAGAAGCGGTGGTAGGGGAAGAAACATGAATTTTTTTGGACAAAGACTTTCAGAAAATCAGCCTCCACTTCATCTGGTAAGTCAACACCAAAGGTAACAGAAATCAAGAGTCTAAAATGTAATATTGTTCATTTTTAAATGTGTGTTTGTGTGTGCCTGTTTTGAGACAAGGTCTTGCTATATAAGACAAACTAAGCTGACAAATAACTTGTAATGGTTCTCCTGCCTCAGTCCTCAGAGTCCTGGGACCACACACATGTTGAGTGTCTTAATTACTTTTCTGTTCCTGTAACAAAACACCATGAGCTCACGGTTCCAGAGGGATAGCATCCATGATCATCCTGCTGAGGATTTTGACAGCAGAAAGAGTTTATGTCTCATCCACAAGCATGAGAGAGAGAGAGAGAGAGAGAGAGAGAGAGAGAGAGAGAGAGAGAGAGAGAGAGACCCCACACGAGAGCGAGCAAGCTAACTAGGATTAGCATGGACTTTTGAAACCTCAAAGCCCCCCCCCCCATCCCCAGGTGACACATCTTCAACAAGGCAATGCCTCCTAGTTCTTCCTGTGGTGGTTTGAATGAAAATGACCCCCATGAGCTCATGGGAGGTGGCACTATTAGGAGCTGTGACATTGTTAGAGAAAGTGTGTCATGCGATAGGCTTTTTTAAGGTTTCAGATGGTCAAGCCCAGTATCATTCTCTCTTCTTGCTGCCTGCCAATCCAGTTGTAGAACTCTAGGCTTCTTCTATCAGCACCATGTCTTCCTGTGTGTCACCATGCTTCCCACCATGATGACAATGGTTGACCTCTGAACTGTAAGCCAGTCACCAATTAAATGTTTTTCCTGAGTTGCTGTGATCATGGTGTCTCTCCACAGCAATAGAAACCCTAACTAAGACACTTTCTAAGCAGTTCCAATAACTACAGACTAAGCATTTAAATATATGAACCTATGGGGGCTACTCTTATTCTAAACACTATACCCAACTAACATATTTTATAATAAGATAGTTTTAAATTTTGGTGATAACAGGGATTTCTTCTTAGTATTTTTCCATGCTACCCTATATTTAATTTAAATATTATGTTTTTAGTTAACCTGTTATTACTGCAACTATTTCAATAAACATTTTATTTTTATTTTCAATTTTCATCAGGAATTTTGAATTTATAAAAATGTAAAAAATAGATTGTTGTTGACTGTATCATTTATCTATCCTACATAATCATTCTAAATTTATCTTCAACCTTTTTTTTTGAGACAGGGTTTCTCTGTGTATCTTTGGAGCCTGTCCTGACACTCGCTCTGTAGCCTCAAAATCACATTGATCCACCTGTCTCTGTCTCTCGAGTGCTGGGATTAAAGGTGTATGCCACCACTGTCTGTCTCTCCTACAATTTTTATAGTTACAATGTAAAAATAGACTTAAAAATTGATTGTGTAAACAAGAAATCAAGACTAGAGAGATGTCTCTGTGGTTAAGAGCCCTTGCTGCTCTTCCAGAGAACCCAAATACAATTCTGAGTACCAATATCGGGTGGCTCACACCATCCTGTTACTCCAGCTCCAAGGGTTTTGATGCCTCTTCTGGCCTTTGTGGACAGACACATATGTGAAATCAGCCTTTCAAGTGCTAGGATTATAGGCATAATCTTACCACACCTTGTCTATATAATTATTTGTGATAGGTTTGTGCTTGTAAATAGGAAAGATCATGGTAAAGGTACTTGCCACACTAGCCTATCCAACCCAGTTGAATCTTTAGGACTGTTGTAGAAGTGGAAGGAAAAAGTAGGCTAATACAAAATTGGCTTCTGACTTTCACATGTACACCTTAGCACATATACCCACACATACCACAGACACATATACACAACTATATATACATATATATTAGAAGATATATATATATATATATATATATATATATATATATAACACCTTTATGATTATTTCTTAAGTATTTACTCTTTTTTAACAGTATTCTTTTTTAAATTTAGGAATCTTATAGTACCTAACTTGATATAAATAATTTCTGAGGAATACAACAGTTGGAAATGATAGCCCTGCTCATAATTAACATGCATTGTACCACTGAGCTATAACCCCAGCACAGAAAATATTCCTTACATCAACATTAATGAAAATATTGAAAACTCTGTTAAAAGGGTCTTCAGGAGATGTGCCTCAATCCTGTTTTTCATGATGACCTACTGTTCTCCCAACACTAGTCACTTAAAATGAAAAAAGTAGCATAGGTATTCTACCAACTGTACTTATTCATGTTTTCAATAGAAATCCTGGAGAGTGGCTATGGATTTAGCCTTCAGAAAATCAGCTGATTTTTTCATACTTTTATTTATTCATGTTTTCAATAGAAATCCTGGAGAGTGGCTATGGATTTAGCCTTCAGAAAATCAGCTGATTTTTTCATACTTTTATTTTATTCAAGTTGTGTATATATAATATTCTTTGTACTACTACCTTCCTCATATTTAGCAGTTACTTCCAGCATTTATCAGTGTAATGCCAGATATAAGGATATTTTCCTTACTAAGCAACATACGCTATTTTAAAGCTTGCTTTCTTGTCACAGTTCATATTATGTTATTCATTTACTCTTTTGGACATCATAGACATTTGTCAACGTTTTCATTATTTTCTTTTATGGTGTTTCACTCTATAGCCATTTTGGTAGAATAGCTGAGTTATTACCAGATCAGTTTGCTTACACTGCATCAAGCCAACACTTTGCTTCCTTTAGAGCATACTTCCCACTTGATTTGTTTTTTCTCCTTAAAATTAGGTATTTTTTGTGTTAAAAGGTAGTTTTGAATGATCCCTGGACAGGGAAATAACAGAATAATTTGTAATGAATGAGGGAAAAAAGGGTTGTGAACAATATCCTTATGACTTAATCAAATCATGGACTATCTGTTTCATATGTATTATGTATTTGGGCTCATTTGTAGATAAGATATGACAACAGTGACGTTCGATCAGGGTGGAATAGAAACCAATCAGAAGAGAGACATCCACAAATAGAAAGAAATCAAGTTTCCTTTGGGAGATTTTATGGCCACTCCCAATCTCGTGTCCGCCACATTAGCAGACCTCATGGCCACCCCTCCAGAAGATCTTATAGCCACATCAGGAGCACTCCTGTCAACTCAGATAGACCACATCATGACCGCTCAGTTAGATCCCATCATGAACACTCAGATGGACGCCATCATGACCACTCAGGTAGACCTCATCATGACCGCTCAGTTAGACCCCATCATGAGCACTCAGATGGACGCCATCATGACCACTCAGGTAGACCTCATCATGACCACTCAGATAGACACTATCGTGACTATTCAGGTAGACCCCATCATGACCATTCAGGTAGGTTTCATCTTGGCCACACAGGAAGAGCTCATCCTAGCCACTCAGGTATAGCTCATCAAGACCATGCAGAGAGAGCTCAACTTAGCCATGCAGGACTAGCTCACCATGACCATAGAGGGAGAGCTCATCTTAACTACACAAGGCTGCTTCCTTACAACCGTCCTGAGAGAGCTTCTGTTAGACACGTGGAACTTGCTCATCGTGGCCACAGAGTAGGAGCCCATCCTAACTATACAGGGCTAGCTCATCACAACCATGCTGGGAGAGTTAATCATGACCAGTCAGGGAGAGCTCATAACAACCGTACATGGAGATCTCGCAGTCGTGAAGAGAGAGATCGTGATCGAACAGGAAGAGTTGAAAGAATCCAAACATCATCAGACTCTGACTCTGAAATTGACAGGTAATCAGTATGTCATCAATGTTAGTACAGTGTTTTAAATGTTATGGAAATGTATAAGCATATTTTCTATTTCTCTATCTTATTAGCTAAATATGTCTTTTCTTAATTCAGAAATTGTTCCAATTCAGACTATTCCAGTTATATGGCTCAGGGTATCAAGAGTCATGCACATGAAGTTACCTAAGTTTGTTTCCCAGTTTCTGACCTTTCCTACGAGGCCTACCCAATAACCAAAATATGTTCACTTAATATCTAGTTCTTTTGCATCTTTCAAACTTGTAGGCAAGGTAATGTACCGACAAATTATATAAAATCAATAAGATATAACTAATGGTAACAAATTTGTTTCCTTCCTTTTTCTTCTTTCTAAGGAGTCCTAAGAGTCTTTAGCAGACAGTAATCTCTGTGTGTGTGTGTCTGTGTCTCTTTCTTGTTGTTAGAAATCATGCCCAAAACCTGGTATATGTTAGGCAAGTGATTTACCCTGAGCCACAACCTGCACCCAGCAAATATGTCTTTGAGCATCTCAGTTCCTCCATGTCCACTGTCTAACATGTGTGCTGTCTTCAGCAGGGTCATACCTTCAAGTTATGCAAGGCAAACAAGGGCAACAGCAGTAGCCCACATTGTTTTGGGAGTCTCTTCTACTCTCAGTAGCAACAATTGAAAGGGATATTTCCCATGCCTAGCACTAGGCTTTTGTTAGGTTGTCTATGATCCTTGTGGGGAAGCATTGGAACTTAAAATGGCACAACTTCATTCAAACTACATACATATGTTTAAATACATATGTTTATGTGTATTTTAAGTACATGAAACAAAATTACTCTTATGTCTTTATTAAGCATTCTTAGTGTTAAGTATTGTTCCATCCTTTTCCCTCTATATTTCCACCACGCTTTCCAGTTAAATCCCCAACCCAGTTTGTGATTTTCCCCTTCACAGCAACAGTGTCCTACTCTGCACAACTCTAGAGTGACTCCTCCTCCCACTATTGTACTTTCCTGGTTTCCGAGGTTACTTCAGATCATGTATTCTCATCTAATGATTCAGAGGACCCCCGAAAAAGAGAGAACATGGAGCATTTGTCTTTCTGGGTCTGGGTTACCTCACTTGGTATATTTCCTAATTTCATCTATTTTCCTAGATGTAGCATACAGCTAATAACTGACTATTTTACATTTCAGTATCATAAAGAGAATTAATTTGTAGTGTTCTCCTTAAAAATGTTAACTAGAGGGCTGGAGAAATAGCTTAGCAGTAGAGCCCTTGATGTGCTGCACCCACACCAGATGTCCTAGTTGTGGCAGTTACTGAAATGGGGAGAGACAAGACTGGTCACTGAGGCTTGCTGGCTTCCAGACTAGCCAAGAAAAGGCAAGTCCCAATATCAGGGAGAAACCTTTCTTAAAACAATATGTGGAAAGTGATTATGGAGAACACGTGGTGCCGTCTTCTGGCATCTCCATGTGCATACTCTGAGAGAAAAGCATATATACATACTTAAAATTGAATAAATCATTCACAGATGTTGAATCATCTGTCAGTGATATGTTTTGGTAAAAAATTATTTTTCTGAATTTTCACCCTTTATGATGAACACCAGATTTTCTACAATAACAGAAATGACTGAATACTTATTGGATCAGGAACAGCAGAGAGATGAGCTAATTAATCTCAATAGAGGGGTAAGTGTAATGATTTCTACTTTCTACCTCAGAAATCTGTGTGGTTTTATGTAATGTTTTCATTTAATTGGGGTTTCCTTTTGTGTCATTTTGCTTCTTTGAAAATTTGGCATTTATTTGTATTAATGATTATTTTAATGAGTTTAAAAACTCAAAAAGTTAGCAAAATCAGTGTACAATGAAGCCATATGCCATGTTATATATGCTTACAAAAATTGTTTCCAGTCTTACAGTAGAACTGCTTTTTAATTGCTCTCAGAGCTGGGCATGGTGGCAGACACCTAAGTTTCCACCATTTGGGAAGTTCAGACAGAGAGAGCTTAAATTCAAGACAGTCCTCTGAATCACTACTATAAGGCCTTGGGGAAGTCACTTGATTCTTCTCAACTGCAGTTTTCCAACATGTTAAGAAGGCTTTGACTGATTTACCTCTAAGAGCACACTGCCTATGACATTCTTGTAAATGTATACAATCTCAGAAATTGAGTGTTACCCTAGTAATGTGACTCTTGACTGATAGTGGGAAAATCTGCATAGAACCAATCTAGACCCACTGAATTTGGGGGACAGTTGTGAGGCTTGGAGAGACTGTGGAGCCACTGGCAGTGGGACAAGGATTCATCCATAATGCTTGAACTGACATCTATGAGCACATTCTTTTTGGAAAGATATCTTGCTCAGTCTAGATATAGAGGGAGGGCCTGGGTCTTGCTTCAAAGTGAAGTGTCAGACTTGATGACTCCCTATGGGAAGGCTTGCTCTTTCTGAGCATTGGTTGGGGAGGTGGGGTCGGGGGAAGGTGGAGGAAGTGGGAGAAGTTGGGGAAGTGGGAATGGGGATAGTTATATAAAATGAAAAAAGATTGTATTTTTAAAATTCTTAATAAAAAAGGGAGATAAAAGAAATTTAAAAGAGAATGAAAAACAAACAAGGGGCTGGGTGACTCCATAACAGCATGGAATATATTTGGGAAAAGACATGTACTAGGGAGATCTCTAGTTCAAGAGACTAGAGAGCCTGTGATCCCCTTAGACACAAGTAGTTACAGGGTAGCTATTGCTAAGAATTACCAGTTTGTGTGAAGATAGTGTCAGAGGATCTTGGCTAGCCACTATGGAGATTGAAAAGCATAGGATTGGCAGGAAACTAGAAAAGCAGTTTACTTTAGTTCTAAGAATTAAGTCACTTTAGTTTGGGAATTGCCATGGTTAACCAAGATGAAGACACTTTACAAGATGACCAAGGCCAGAGCTAACAGTATTAAGAACCAAGCAACGGGAATATTGTCATTTAAATGCTGAGAGTTGCAATTTAGATTAAAAACAACACCTTGTACTGAATAAAGATGTCATTTCAATAATTTGTTTAAACTTTTTTCCATTTAGATGATAGAAGAAGGCGATAGGAGCTCTGCTGAAAGTGACGATAACTCTGACAGGTAACTTTAGACAAACTTTGTATGATTCTTAAGGGGAAAATATGAAAACTGGCATTGGATTTATATTTAATGTTATGTTATCATCTAGCCCAGAGCCCTTACAATCTGACTTTAAAAACTATCAATTTGTGTAAATAATCCTAATCAGAATTAGAAAACTCTTTATTATGACTGCTTGGCTTGGATTTATTTTTACTTCTAAGACTTTTATATCATATTTTGATGTTATATCTTCAATATAATTTTGAATCTAAACTGGCTGTTTTTATCTACAGGAATTGTCACTGGGGAAATCAGAACTATTTAGATTTTTGTCTTCATTTCAATTTTAAGATTGGAAACTCTTGTGTGCAATTATAGGGTCTGCTAGACAAGCTAGATGAATTTCAGTATGCTATTTTAGCAGCAATAGTAGCAAGACTTGGTATCAGGGAGGCAAGAATTCTATGTTCCTTTACCCTTTCTTAGATGGTATTTGATATGGATCCCTGTAAAAAAAATGTTGAAATGCGAGCATAAGAGAAACAGAAGTTTCATAACATGACTGTGTGCTGTACAAGTGGTGGGTAGTGAGGGTCCCTACCATAAGGGCAGACTTGAACACGGTCTGTTAGATTTTGTACTTAAATATCATTCTCCCTGAAATAAACAGATTTGGGGAATGGCCTGTTCAGGGAGATAGTCAGGAAAAGAATGGAAAATGAGATCTACATTTATTACTTATCCTTCTTTTTGTATGGCACGAAGGGGAGACACTTCTAAATGGAGATTACTTTTGCAGATGTACACATTTTCCTCATAAGAGGGAGGCTTTGATTTTTTATATTTATTTATTTATTTATTTTATTATGTATATAGTATTCTGTCTGTGTGTATGCCTGCAGGCCAGAAGAGGGCACCAGACCTCATTACAGATGATTGTGAGCCACCATGTGGTTGCTGGGAATTGAACTCAGGACCTTTGGAAGAGCAGGCAATGCTCTTAACCACTGAGCCATCTCTCCAGCCCAAGGTTGTACTACTAGAGATACAACCTTTTCATTTGCTTTTCACAGTTTCCCTCATGTCTTGTGTTTTCCAAAAGGATTGGCTCAGCATAATGGTTACAGGAAAGAGGCTAATTATGGACAGTATACGTTGGCCTCTTACAGTGGAATTTAAGAGTTAGCTTCTTGCGGTGGATTTTGGGGGTGGCTATCTAAAACTCGTTCAGTGATACTGGGAGAATTTGTGCAAATGGGAAGGCAAAAATGTTGGTATACTACTGTTGAAATGGGCATAACCAAAGGAACTTATGAAATAATTGAAAGCTGTAAGTAAACACTTTTATATTCATAATTTAATTTAGCTCTGGAATTCCTTTGTGGTAAGGCATTAGCATTTCCATATTACAGAGTGATACATTGAAACTGAAGAAGGGGTGGCTGTTTTTTCTGGTACTACTAGAGATACAACCTAGGATCATGTGCACATACAAAAAGATTTACAACTCTGCCATGGAGTGCCACTCTAAGAAAGGAAGGTGATTTTTTTGTTTTGCTTTGTTTTTTTTTTTTAACTTCCCCAAATCATACAACTAATAAAAGTTCAAAGGTACATTCAAATAGTTTGTGTCTACAAAATCTATGGGACTAAGCAGTGGTGATGCACACCCATAATCCCAGTACTCAGGAGGCAGAGACAGATGGATCTCTGTGAGTTCAGTGCCAGCCTGATCTACAGAGTGAGTTCTAGGACAGCCAGACCAACACAGAGAAACCCTTTATCAAAACAAAACAGAACAAAACCTTCTTGTTCTATAATGTCTTTCAGTAACTACAAGTACAAGGAGGTCTAATACTTGCAACACGAGAATATTCACTTTCTTTTGTTGCTTAAAAATTTACTATGGCTATAGGCAGTAGATTCAGTCTTGATGAGTCAGAAAAGGATGACCACAACCAGGTTAAAAAAAAGTGGAAAGAGGTTTATTACTTGAATAAGTTCTTGATGAGCTTAGCCTTGGAGGGCTAGTGTCATGGAAAACTCTAGAGCCACCAAAGCCAATGGCTTTCTAGTTTGTGTCTTAAAATTTGAAGAGCAAAGTTCATGGGTCACAGAAGGCGAGTTTTAGGAAGAAGTATTTTGTTAGAGCTAGCTTAAAAGAAATAATGAATAGTTCCTTATAGAGGAAGAGTGGGTCTCCAGGGACAGAGGACCATCAAGATGCTACTCTGGGCATATTTTTAAGAACTTTGAAGAGAAACTGGTGTGAGGTATAAGGAGGGGAATAGGCTGGTCAGTCCTGTAGGTTACCCAATAGGAGGCGTCTAGGCACCTCCTCTCTGTCTCAGTCACTCCCTCCTGCTGAGCTTCCAGACAAGGCTAAGAGGTAATAAGAAACCAGGAAACAGAACTCTGTCCAATGTTCTTGGCCTTCAAAGAGGACATACTCAGAACTGCTGCTTTGAAGCCCAACACATTATAAGACATGTATCATATGATTGAGATCAGAGATCATATATCATATGTTAAAAAACAAAACAAAAACCCGGCCAACTGCCTCTAGGTGGAGAATTTAGTACAATAATCAGTAAAGTATACTCAAGGTCAGCTGAAGGGAATGAGTCACAGACTGAAAGTTTCTCTAAGAGCTTTAGCTAAAACAATAGCACAACAAACAGATTTGAAAGCTGGGGGCATCTAAAAAGTCATTCAAAAGATGAATAGCCCTTTTACCACCACCACCCCATACACATGGAAACTTGCCCACAATGGGCCTGCCTGGCTTCCACCTTTACTGTGCACAACGGCTTAGAACAGAACCCATTCATCATTTCCCAGTTTGGCAGCTCAGATATCCAGGTTTGTTTGTCTGCTAGACACTCACATGCCTGGAATCATGGTGTTGCCCGGGGTGCCCTCTTATTAGAAGTTTCTAGGGAGGTACCTACTACCAAGATCATTGTAGTTGTTGGCAGAATCTAGTTTCTGGCTGCTTGTCAGCTAGAGTCCATTCTGCAAACAAAAACATCTGAACTACCCAACTTGCCCTCTTGTAAGATATCAGTTCTATCTTTAACATAACGCGTACACACATTTTCACCAAAATCACATCCTTCTCAGTGTCAGTCATTCCGATTTTCGCCTTTCACCTTGTCTTATGATTTCATTAGACTAAATCAGGTACATGTTGTTAAAGGGAAAAATTAAGAAAAAAAGAAAAGGCCAGAGAAAATGAACAATAATTTTACAAGGAAATTTAACATTAAAGGATTCAGTTCAAGGGCTTGCCTGGATTTAAATGTAGCCCTGAGTTTGATGCCTAATGCTGTAAAAAGAGGAATGGCAGACAAGGAAGAAAGGAAGGAAGGAGAGAGGTGCATGAAGGAAGGGAGGAAGGAAACCATTATATATCTCATTATTTACTGAACTCTCATCCCCCCCCCAAAAAAAAGCAGTTTTGGTCCACTCAAAACCTAATAGGGACAATATTTATAGCAAGACAAAAAGCTATTATAAAAATCACCTTATCTATATAGAACTGCTGACTAGAAAAACTCAAGTGTTGTGTGGCTGTGTTCCTGCCACCCCAGCTCCTGCATGGCTAGCTTTACGCCAGAAATATCAACACACAAATTGTATTCTTTTAAACACTGCTTGGCCCATTATATCTAGCCTCTTCTCAGCTAACTCTCGCACCTGGACTAGCCCATTTCTAATAATGTGTGTAGCACCCCTAGGTGCGCTTATCGGGAAGATTCTAACCTACGTCCATCCTGGGTCGGAGCTTCATCGATTGCGTCTGCCCAGGAGAGGGGAGCATGGCCTCTGAGCTCACTTCCTCTTCCTCCCAGCATTCTGTTCTGTTTACTCCACCCACCTATGTTTTAACCTATCAGGGCCAAGCAGTTTCTTTATTACTTAACCAATGAAATCAACAGATTGATATATGACACTCCCACATCACTCAAGTAATAATATCAAGACAACTACATAGCCTTTGGATCTTTGTTGTGTTATGGAAAAGTGTGACTATATATGATGAACTTACTCCCTGATACTACCAATATCAATATTTTTTAGCTACCCAATAAAAAATTTCCCCTTGGATTGAGGGTATAGTCCAGTTGGTAGACTGTTTGTCTTACATGTATGAATCTCTTGATTCATTCCCTAGAAGGGCATAATACCAGTCTTATTGGCTAATGTCTGCAATTCCAACACTCAGAAGCTAGAGGCAAGACCTTCCAAAGTTCAAGGTCATCTTCAACTATTTAATGAAATTGAAGTCAGCCTAAGATACATGAGATGCTGTGCTGTTTACTGACAGAAAGAGCTATTAATAAGGCAAAACATAACCCAGAACAACTAGCAGCCACCCATGGGACTGTTTCTGGAACACTTCTTTGCAACATGGCACAACAAATTTCACAGAAATCCAAGCTTGCTTTCAAACTCAAGATACTTGTGCCTCAAACTCTTGGTTTGGAGTATTCTACATATATGCTACCACATTGCTTTCTACTAATTTTTTCTCTTGGGTGGGAGACACCAAGGTCTTGATATCATGGGATGGTTTCTACCTTCTATGTAACCAGGTTGCCCTTAAACTTGGGATCCTCTCACCTTGCTCTCCTGGTTTGGGGGCGTCTAGGTTTGTGCTACCCCATTGACTTTTAATTCAATTTTGATTTAGGATTTTTATGGTGTGGAGAATGATACTTGGGGCTTCATACAATCTAATCAAGTATTCTGCCACTGTTCTGCACCCTTAGCCCTCCAACTAACATTTTTGTAGCTTTCTTCTTTTTGCTTAAACATAAGGACCATTTTTTTTGTTTTTTTTTAATTAATTTATTTATTTATTAAAGATTTCTGTCTCTTCCCCGCCACCACCTCCCATTTCCATCCCCCTCCCCCAATCAAGTCCCCCTCCCTCGTCAGCCCAAAGAGCAATCAGGGTTCCCTGCCCTGTGGGAAGTCCAAGGACCACCCACCTCCATCCAGGTCTAGTAAGGTGAGCATCCAAACTGCATAGGCTCCCACAAAGCCAGTACGTGCAGTAGGATCAAAAACCCATTGCCATTGTTCTTGAGTTCTCAGTAGTCCTCATTGTCCACTATATTCAGCGAGTCCGGTTTTATCCCAGGCTTTTTCATACCCAGGCCAGCTGGTCTTGGTGAGTTCCCAATAGAACATTCCCATTGTCTCAGTGTGTGTGTGCACCCCTTGTGGTCCTGAGTACCTTGCTCATGCTCTCTCTCCATCTGCTCCTAATTTGGACCTTGAGATTTCTGAAGGACCATTTTATGAGTTAGAAAAAAGAAATAGTGACAGGGCAGACAAGTTGTAAATCTCAGCAGCTGCCAGGAGGAAGATGGAGAAGCAGAAGAGAGGAAGATGTCTTTTGATGTTTCTTGTATATTTATAAACTTCACGTGGAAGAGTAGGCCTCAAACTGTCTGAGCAAGCTCGGGATTTTAGCCACTATCAAAAGTGATAGAAAAGGGGAAAGGGAAGGTTACATTTTTAAAGTTGGGACTCAGAAAAGTAGGTAGGCCTAGTGGTGAAGATAGCAAGCAGCTGCTTGCTTTGGATTTTTTTGAGACAGTCTCATATAGTCAAGACTGGCCTCAAACTCTATGTTGCCAAGGATATCCATGAACTCCTGATTCTTCTGCCTGTACCTCCTGAGTGTTAGGATTATAGCCACAGTTTCTAATAGTTTTACTAAGCTACAATTTTTATACTATGTAGTTAAACTACACAGTTCTGTGGCTTTTAGTATATTAAAAATGTGGAGTCTTCATCATAGTCTGATTTTAGAACGTTTTCACTGTCATTCCCCAAAATTTTATACTCTTTATACGTGACTCTTCATTCGGACCGTCCCTTCCCCATATTTCCCCCACCCTAGTCCAAGGCAATCACAAATTCGTTTTCTTCCTATGAAAGTTGCAATTACTTTTGTTACAAATATACAATACTTAAAGCAGAGTAAAACTGGGTTCCTATCTAGCAAGTAAAAACTCGTCTAAAAGGGTAGTGATATTTTGTTTGTAATCTAACAAATAAAGCTTGCCTGAAGATCAGAGTACAGAGCTAACCCAATAGTTAATCATAGAGGGCAGGCAGTGGTGGCACACATCTTAATCCCAGTACTCCATAAACAGAGGCAGATTTATCTCTGTGAGCTCAAGGCTACCCTGGGCTACACAATATTGAATCTGTTTAAAAAAGAGACAGCTCATACAGAGGAGTTCCCAGCACTCTAGAATCCCATGCCTTTAATCCCAGCACCAGGAGGTGGAGACAGTAGTGATATGGCTGAGAGAGGAATATAAGGTGGGAGGAGCCAGGAGCTCAGTGCAGTCTGAGGCAGCAGGCAGTCTAAGGATGCAGTCTGAGGAGGTAGTTTGGGACAGGATTGCCCTTTTGTCTGAGCATTGGTAGAGATAAGTAGCTGGCCACTTCGCCTCTCTGATCCTTCAGCTTTCTACCCGCTAGCTGACTCTGTGTTTTTATTATTAAGACCAATTAGAATATGTGCTACGTAAAGATGTGAAGGAAATTAGGGTTTGGAGTATAGTTCAGTGGTAAAGCACATACCTTCTTCTATTAGACCTTTAGAAATGAGACCTACAGACACTTAAGTTGAAGGCCTCAAAGTTGATCATCTGATTAGTGGCCACTGTATCTACTTATTAATTATTATGTTTTAATTGGCAGTTTATGGAGATATGAAGTTGATGCTGATTTCGTGGATGGTAGATACACCTCAATTAGGACTATTCCACATCATCCAAAAGGAGTAAGACTGAACTTCAATATCGCAGCATGTAATAATCAGGTACTTATAGTGGAATTACAAAATTCATTGCTCACTAGATGTTAAGGAAGCCATGTTTATTTTAGGTCAACTTGAAATATATAATGTTATCTTTTACATATAGGAAAAATTATTACACTAGAAATCTTTTCCTGTCTTCTACCTTTGTGAAAGAAAGAAAGTTGGGATAATGAACCAACCATACCATGATTATTTATTTTTATATGTATTTATGTCTCTGTCTGCCTTCCTGCTTTCTGTGTGTGTGTGTGTGTGTGTGTGTGTGTGTGTGTGTGTGTGTGTGTGTGTGTGTGTCTAAGTAGAAGAGTGTGCCTGATCTTCTGGAGCTGAAGCTACGGGCACTAGTGAGTTACCTGATATGGGTGCTGAGAAACTCAGGTCCTAAGTGCTGAGCCATCTCTCCAGACATTCAAACAAACCTCAGTCATAGCATGATTTAGTCCATATTCCCATATACTTAGTCCTGTAGCTACATAAATGTTCAATATGATCTTCACAAAGGAATCATCCATGTTTACCAGACTGTGTACTAAAGTGAAAAAGCAAACTAATGCATGTCTAAAGACTTTTTATAAGGAATTGAAACTAAAGGAATTTTATGCCATTCTTCACTTAGCAATGGGGTGAAATAATCCAAGTACACTATTCCATCTGTGTTCTGATTATATTATGCATAGAAGTATGTAACTTATAAGTAAGGCATGGTAGTGTGGTGATTGAGAGATCAAGGACATTCTGAACTACATAGCAAGACTGTGTCTTAGAAAGTCAAAGAAAAGGAAAAGAGTGTGTATGTGTGTGAATCTTAAGTGGAAAACAGAAAACAAACAACTTCTAGCTCAGAGCAGCACTAACCCTCTTTCTGACCTAGGTTTTGAGATGATGTTGTAAAGGGTGTGTCTGAAAGATGGGGAAATAGACTTGGGCTTTGTGACCTTATATAAAATGAAATGAAGCCGTATCCACTGCCCTTCACTACTATTTTTGAGACAGTGTCTTACTGTGTAGCCCAGGTTAATCTAGAGCTGGCTACATAGACTTGTCTGGCCTCGGGCACATAGTGACACTCTAGCTTTTCTGAGTTCTGGATTAAAATCATATGTCATTTTGCCTAGAAATACTTTATTTCAATGCAGGGTCTCACTAAATTGTCTAAGCTGACCTTGAACTCTGTGTAGTCCAAATAAACTTCAAACTTCCAATTCTCCTGCCTTCACCTTCCATGTTGCTGACACACCGAAGCTATAGAGCTATAGGCATCACGTACCAACAGGTCTGACTGCCTAATTTGCGCTCTCTCTCTCTCCTTCTCTCTCTCTCTCTCTCTCTCTCTCTCTCTCTCTCTCTCTGTGTGTGTGTGTGTGTGTGTCTGTCTGTCTGTCTGTCTGTCTGTCTTTGGATTTTTGACTAACAGTCACAGGTAGCCAGAGTGACTTATAACTCAGTATTATTGTAGCTGAGGATGACCTTGAATTCTTGGTCTTCCTGCCTCCACCTCCCAGAGGCTGGAATTACAGGTGTGTGCCACCACAACTGGCTCCCTATTCTACTTTTAATAACCAAATTCAAGATTATTTTATTAAACTGCTAAACTCCCAAACTTAAAGCTTTTTGTCTCTTTCACAGACTAATCTGTCACTCCACACTAGATTCACCATACTGAGGAATTTGGGACATGCCAGAATGAACAATATGAACCATAGACTCAGAAGACATGACGACTAAACTGTCATTTCCTATCAAGGATTTCTGCTAATAGCACTGAACCAGACTTAGGAGCATAAATATTTTCTTAGAATTTTGGACTTGGGACTGTTCTTATTAAAGCACTTCCTTAGGTAGGTTTTGATGTCAGGATTGGGTTGATATTAAACAGTTGGAAGAAAAATTGTTTAGCACTGCTTACATAAAAGAACAAGGAGATGAACAAGAAGAAAGCTAGCTTAAGTGGGGTTGTTTTAGGAAAACAGCTATTTTTAGAAATACATGGTTTTCTCACGTTAGAGAAAAGTGTTATTTACTGTAGTCCTTAAGCTCTGGAACCTATGTAACTGGTAAGAAAGCTCTGTCCACAAAAGTCAGTTCCTGTGAGTGACTTTAGCTATATTGTTATTAAAATAGTAGACTTTTATACCTTTACATTTTGTAGAAACTTACACTGTAGCATAAAAGGAAACTTACTTTTGTCATAATTCTAAATTTATCATCTTTGTAAACACATGAAAAATAATAAAGTATGTGAGCATTGTTTATTTATTTATTTATGCGTATACAACTAAAAATGTAATTAACACAAAGAACCCAGGGCCTTAAGCATAGTAGGCAATGATAATATTTAAATATAAATGTGATTCTTTTCCTGACCACTGATAATTGAAGTCCAAAATAATAATAGTCCTGACACAGTGAGTCATGAAAGTGTAACTTGAACCTCAGCCCCCATGTCCAGCTAAGCTTATGGTTATGTATTTTACAAAGTGGTACTGTAAATATGTGGTATTTCTGTATAAGGCTGGTGTGATAGTTAATCTCATTTGTCATCTTTATGAGGTCTAGTATCAACTGAAAGAAGGCCTCTGGGTATGCCTGGGGGGAATATCATGTTTATGTTAATTGAGGTAGGAAGGCCAGCCCATTGTGACTGGAAGACCATTCCCTGGGCTGTGATTTTACTGTGTGGAAATTACAAAATGAAGTGAGCACAAGCATCCATAGCTGCCTCAAGTTCCTATTGCTATGTGTGATTTCATCACCATGCCTGTCTGTGATCTCAAACTGTGAGATAAAATACATTTTTTCTTCCCTACGTTGCTTTTATCTGGGTATTTTTACCAGTGACATAAAAAGTAAATAAGGAACTAGTACTTTTAAAAATAATTTCACAACTCTGGTCCTCACGTTTAGTAGTTACTTATATATGCACAATTAAATGCAGAGTGGAGACAGAAGAAAATGAACACTATACTTTGGCACTATTTTTTAGATTAACAGTAATGACCCATAATTATTTATAATATTGTGCTGAAAAACAAGTGTGTTCATTTGATGTGTAAACCATTGGTTCTAAGTTTATTACAAAGACCTAGTTCTTATTACAGAGAAAGATAATGTGCAGAAATCAGGTTGGCCTCAAATTTGTGCCAATCCTTCTGCCTCTGCCTCCTAGGTACAAGGAATACACCACCATGCCCTGCGCTAATACCTTTCATATGACAAATACTTTTGAGAGAGCATGTCCTCTTTTTCAAAAATTATATTAAATTATTTTTTATTGTGAAAGATTATTAAGTATTTTTATTTTTTGAGACAGGATCTCAGGTATTCCAGGCTGGTCTCCTGCTTGCTATGTAGCCCAGGATAACTTTGAATTTTTGGTCTGCCTGGTACCATCTTCCAGTGCTGGGGTTACAGGTGTATGCTATAAACCGTTTTATGGAATGCTGGCAACCAAATTTAGTGTTTTGTGCATGCTAGCTTAGCACTTTACCAAGTGAACTGCATCTCCAGCACAAGAATATTTATTCTGGTGCAAAATACATGATCACTGTAGAAATTTGAAAAAGCATAAAATGCAAAAATATTTACACATACCCACACATTGCAATTGTAATGTCAACCCATGTAATAGAAAGGGCACAATTTTATTCCTATTAGAATCTTAAAATAATTCTGTGCAATGCTGAAAGGTTATAGTGAGAGCACTGCACTGAAGTGATTCTTGTGCTATAAATTGGCAAACTTCACTTAAACAGTATATTTCTAAGAACTGAAAAATGTTCTTACTCTGTGTGACTCAATGAAACTTTGACACTAAGTGAAAACAGCAAAAGAAACAAAAGCTGTTTTACTAAGCTATTCCTGACAATATTAATATTCATGAGGGACCTAATGACCAATGAATAAATTAAAACAAGTCACTGGATGTTGAGAGCCACCTTTTTTGGGGGGACTTCTGTAATAGTAGAAATAAAACAGTGCTGTTCTCTGAGTGATGGCAACAGGCAGCAGGCCACAAGGCGCTGCACGTCCCAGTCAGGGAGCTAAATGGTGGGTGAGAGACCTCAGCAGGTCAGCATGAGGTGCTATGGCAGGTTAGAGACAGAGACAGATAGGCATGCCATAAAGAGTGAGGTTGGATATTTATTTACTGGGTTATGTAAGTGAAGAGGAAAGGGGAGAGGAAGGGAGAAGGGGAATGCAGGGAAAGAAAAAAAGGGGAGGGAGTAAAGCAGAATTAGAAACTACCTTTTCAGGAGAGAGATAGAAAAGAAGGAAGGAGCTCAGACTGGAAGCAGAAGGAAGATCCACTTGCTGATGGGGGGCGGGGGGCAGTGGGCAGGGCTTGTCTCTCAAAGGGACAGGGCAGACCATTACATCTTCTGCCGTGATCCTAGCCACAGCAGGTTCATACATTCCAGGGTAAGAGTGTGAGGATTAGAAATGTTAAGTATAGCCGGGTGGTGGTGGTGCATGCCTTTAATCCCAGCACTCAGGATGCAGAGGCAGGTGGATCTCTGTGAGTCTGAGGCCAATTTGGTCTACAGAGCTAGTTCCAGGAGAGGCCCCAAAGCTGCAGAGAAACCCTTTCTCAAAAAAAAAAAAGGAAATGAAGAAAAGAAATGTTAAGTATGAGGAACAGAAATAAGAAAGAAATACAGAGATGGGATAGTACTAGGAGGGCATCTCTGAATACTGAATGTTAAATTCTCAGTTCCAAGTTCTGAGTTCCCTTGCATTTATTTTTCATATAGTTTTATATCCCAATACAAAAGGGGGAGAAGGCAAAAAGACTTCCTTAACATGACACAAAGAACAACAATACAGTTAGTTGTTTCAGTTCTTGTGACAACAAGCCATTAATCCCTGAGAAAAGTATTTGATGTTTGGGCAGTAAAGACACCCTAGACCTGTTGAAGGAGCAGTAGGCTGGCCTGCTTTTTTGTCCCGGCTCCTGCACGGCTAGCTTAGCCCCGGAAATAGCAACACACAAATTGTATTCATTTAAACACTGCTTGGCCCATTAGTTTCAGCCTCTTCTTGGCTAACTCTCACATCTTGATTAACCCATTTCTAATGATCTGTGTAGCACCATGAGGTGGTGACTTACCGGGAAAGATTCAGCATGTCTGACCTGGCGGCTGACTCCAACATGTCTGTCTCACTTTCCTTCTTCCCAGCATTCTGTTCTGTTTATTCAGCCTACCTAATTTTCTGTACTATCAAAGGGCCAAGGCAGTTTCTTTATTAACCAGTGAGAGTAACACATAGACAGCCGACCCTCCTCCATCACAGACGAATTATCCTTCAGGCAGCTACTCCCTAAGTCAAACTTCATATTTTAAAAGAAGGAGCAGAAGCATGCTTGAATTCTCTGATCTTTGGTGAGGGTGGAGAAGATCTACCTCTATGGGCCAGCTTGATGACCAAAACACCAAGTAACTCACCCTAGGTCTGGATATCTTGCAGTCACCTGTTGTCAACAACTTGGAGAGATCAATTTCAGTTAAAATTCTCTAACATTTAGACAAGGTGGAATAGGCTCCATTTTTGGGTTCCCACAACTGGACCATAAGAGAGCTATTGAAAATAAATATATAAAGATCTTAGCAATCCAGGCATAAGTGGAACATCTATATTGCATCTCTAATTTGCTTTCTGTTGTGACGAAACATAACCAATAAGAGGATGGGAAAGGAAAGGATTCTTAAGCATATACTTCCAGGTTAAAATCCATTGGAGGAAGTCGGGGCTGGAATTCATATAGGAAATATGGCAGAAAACATTGGAGGAATGCTACTTACTGCCTCTCTAGCTGACTCGTAGTTTGCTAGCTTTCTGATACAGTTCAGTGTCATCATCTTAAAGACAGGGCTCCTCACAATGGACTGAGCCCCCCGACATCAATCCTCAATGAAGACTATTTTATACACATGGCCACAAACCAGTCTGGTCTGGGTAATTAATCAATTGAGGTTCTATCTTCCCAGGTGAAGATAAGTTGTGTCAAGCTGACAATAAATACTAACACACCCATCCTCCAAGATTGGAGGGACATCTTAGGAGAGGGGCCAGAACAATTGTTAAAGTGAGAAGTCAGGGATATCAGCTTGCAACAGTGTCTTCTGGATATGACAGGATTTTTGCCCACATGTACTGACAGCAGCCGTTGATGCCTGCGCAAGACTTAAAGCCAGTCATCATTCCAGCATGGAAGGGTTGAAGGACTCCTGAGCTCTGAACCCTAGCCGACAATCTATTGTCAGTTACCTTCTGGGGAACGAAGAGTCAGTTTTCTTTAAGGGTGAACCCTGGTATGTTGGACATGTTCCAGTGGAAGGTCACAGACCCATGAGTATATTGTCAGCACAAACAAGTCCACTGATGGGCTTTGTTTTTCTCCCCAAGACAGGGTTTCTCTCTGTAGGTCTGGCTGTCCTGGAACTCACTCTGTACACCAGACTAGCCTTGAACTCACAGAGATCCACCTGTTTCTGCTTTCTGAGAACTAGGATTAAAGGCATGTGCCATCATCACAGAGCAATGGGCTATTTTTTAAATTTTAAGTTGGGAGAAGTGAATGGGTCTAGGAGAAGTTAGAGGTAGAGCAAATATGATCTGTGTGCCTGTGTCTCTCTCTGTGTATGTGTGTGTGTGTCCATGTGCGTGTGTGCATGTGTACATGTGTGTGTTAAAAGGGTTAGTGGTAGAATGATAAATCTAAACCAGGTTTTCTCATTCCAAGGGTGTTTTGAAGCCACACTACTCTAATTGACCTCAGGTCTATAAAGAGTTCTCATCTCTGTAATTATAAATAGCTACTAACTTGTACTCCAGGTCATTTTCTCTGTTAGGATTGGAAATACAGCATTAAAACAAGTTTTCATGAGTTGTTTTAAACCAGCACATCATATAGCCCAGCTGGCCTCAAAGTTGCTACATAGCTAGATTTGAATTGTAGCTCTTCCTGTCCCCACCTCAAATGTGCTGCAATTACAAGTGTATGCAACTGTGCCTAACTAAACAAAATAGTTCTTAAAAATCTGTCTCTATGGGACTTACATTTAAGGATGTCTGTTATCTGTCAATCAGGTCTCCATTTGCCTCCCAGGGACCAAGTGTCTATATAGGCAGTATTTTTTAAATGTTGAAACTGATGGAGCATCTAGTGAGTACAGTCCAGAGCTGCTACTAGAAAGTGCTAGAATGTAAAGGAGAGTCTTTCATGGCAAATAAGTATCTGTGTCAAAATGTTGACAGTAACTTCCTGTTCAAGAGAAAAAATAAAGAAAAGCTGCTTTGACCTATGGCAGTGCAGATTATAGCTAGGAAGGAAAGATAAACTTAATGCAAGGAGAAAGAAGATGTAGTCAGGTTGACACCATGTAGCCACCCAAGAAGCAAGATGTGAGGTAACAAACCACGAGCCTTACAGTAAAATATAAAATTATAGAAATGGGTTAATTTAAGATATAAATGCTAGCTAGGAATACAGCTGAGCTACCAATTTGCTACATGTCCACAGATAACCTTGAACTTCTGATCCTCCTGCCACTACTTCTTAGTGTAGTGCTGTGGTTACAGGTGCTACTTGCAGACCATAGCCAGTTTATGCAATTCTGGGGATTAAACCCAGGGCTCCATGCCTACTAAGAAAGCATTCTACTGACTGAGTGAAAACCCCAGCCTCTCTCATCTTGAAAAATCACACCCAGAAAGCATGAATACATGACACTAGGATCCAGACAAGATCTCTGAGCTGCAGGTAAAACATTCTTCCTGGTCAATTTCTGTCTCACAAATAGAAGAGTTGTGACTGGATGCTGTGGCCAGCAGCATGAGATCCAACCGCTTCATTGGTGCCTGAAGTTCACAAAATATGCCTCTAAGGGTTATCCCTTCCTCTAACATTCTGACTTCCAAAACTAAAATATTTCCGCTGTTCCAAAAAAAATTATGGTATTTGATATTTATGCCATAGTTCAGAGATAGAAAGATTTAACATTTATGCAAATCTAGCGGTAATAGGGACTTTGCATTAAACGTTCATAGTTATCTTCACGATCCAGCAATATGGCAGCCACCAGTCACATGTGCCTTTATTCTGGTACTGACACCACCATTGTGTTTAGTAAGGCCATAGTTGATATCTGCAAACTGTACAGCCCTTCCAGTTATCCATCATAATTTCTTCTTACATTTTCATACCTGGAGTACTTTGATCCACAATGTAGAGTGTCTCTTTCCCACAGATAAAATCTTTTCCTGGGGTGGGAGGTCATGAAAGACCAAGTGACAGCACCATGTAAGCAATAGGGTGCCACCAGTTTGAAATCTTTTCCCAATGCCACTCCTGTGTATGGTGCACGACTTGTGAACAACTGTGACCTTGGGGGATGTGGGAGCAGTAAGGAAGGACAGGAGACAATACACACCACTTGCTGTCTTTACTTTCCTATTTCTTTCCCTGTCACTGAGGCTTCTTCCACAACAAAGCTCTCCACCGCATGTATCCAATTTCCCATTGCGGGACTCTTAAGCTATTTCCAGTATGATTTTGTTAAATTATGCTTATGGAGAAGTTCCATGTATCATCCATTTGCAACATATGTTTAATTCATTCCATATGGTAATTTTTCTAGAAGATGGCTAGACCAAATAGCACATATGTAGAATGCTACATATTTTAATAAATTGACTCACAGAAAGACTGAGCTGTTTAACAGACCATTCTACTTTCAAAAAGGGTATATTTTCATGGATCGAGAATACCGGAGGGAAACATTGAACATTGCTCTCAGTGTCTTACTTCCAATAATTTGCTCTCAGTGTCTTACTTCCAATGACTGATAAGCCTCGCAAGTCTCTCTTTTTCTGCCTTGAATAACATAGAAGCAAGGGAATACAAGTCATAATTTTGGACACATCGAAGAGCCAAGTACTCTGGCATTTGGTAGGACATGACCAATTCCATGCTTGTCTCATTTGGCCCTAATTTTCTAAGCATGGTCTTCAGGGCAGCATTGACAGCATCAGCTAGGAACTTTCATATTCTCAGGCTTCACTTCACATCACCTGAACGAGAAACTCCAGTTACAAGTCCCAGAAACCCAATTTCTAACAAACCTTGCTGCAATCCCTGATATGCCCTAATGTGTCAGGTGATATGCCATAATGGTTCTAAGTAGCCACTGAGATTCCTGCCTGAGATGGGTGAAGTTATATTATCTGCATAGGGCTCTATCCCCCCCCCCCAATCTTTTCCCTTCTTAAGAAAAAGAAAGTGTATTTTAAAGTCAGTGTTTGCATGTGTCTGCATGTAGATATGTGAATGGGGAGTATGGGTTCCCACAGTGTCCAGGAAAGTGTTACATTCCCTGGGGTTAGAGATACAGGAGGAGGGAAACTAATGTCTCGAGCCCTCTTCCTTTCATTTCTACATTCATAGTGATTTTGTTTTGTTTTGGGGTTTTCTTTGGGGTTTTGGTTTCTTTTCTTTTCTTTATTTTTGTTTTGTTTTGTATTGATACAAATTTTCCCTGTGTCTGTCTAACTGGCCTCAAACTTGCTATGTAGTACAGGCATTTTGGGCAATTCTCCTGTCTCAATCTCTTGAGCGCTTACAGCTATGAGATATGATCAGTAAGCAGAGTTATGCTTTTTGCATTAGAACCTAGCAAAACAGGCAGGCTTAACAGTGAAGTGCTGAAAACATTGGACTGTTTCCCTTTTCTTGTTTGACTTTAGTTGTGCAGTGTTGGAAACCTAACACGGGGTCCAGGGCACACTAGGCTAAGTGGTCTGGAAATAAACCTTTCATCCCCATTGCCTAATGAAATGCTTTTTATTTAGAAAGTTTTTTTTTATTATTGACTTTTAGTGAGCTCTACATTTTTCTCTGCCCCCTCCCTGAAAGTTCTTAATACGTGTTTGTTAAGTGGAACTAAGACTCATAAAAACTAAGTTTGGAACAAAAATATCACAGAATCTAATCTAGTGGTGGCGGCTGGATCTCAGTGGTAGCATGCCACTCAGCATGCTGTGGCACTGGATTTGGTGCCCAGCACCACAAAATGAGAACAGTCAAAGCCTGTTCTTGGAAATATAGTTATGTTGGTTGAATGCACAAAGCCCTGGGTGAAGTAGGCCTGGTGTCACACATCTGAAATCCCAGCACTTTCGAGGTTGAAACAGAAGAGTCAGAACTTCAAGGCTAAGAAGGAAGTTCTAAACCAACCTTGGATACAGGACAACCTGTCTCAATCCAATACATTAATAAACACATAAAGATTGGGGGCTGGGAGTGATGATGTCTCCCAGTTATCCCGGTATTCTAAAGCTGAGGCAGGGAGAAAAAAATGTCTTCAATGCCAGTTTCAGCTATCTAGCAATATCTAACACAAAATAAACAAATAGGCAACACAGGACCAAAAAAAGAAAAGAAAGAAGAAAAGAAAGAGGTGAAGAAGGAAAAAAAAAAAAGAATTGAACCAAGGTGTTGAACTGAGAAGTGATGGGAAATTTGTACTTTTCCATATTTCTGAAAGAATCACACACTGAGACAATGGGGATGTTCTACCGGGAACTCACCAAGGCCAGCTGACCTGGGTCTGAAAAAGCCTCGGATAAAACCGGTCTTGGGAAAAAACTTAGAGACAATGAGGACTACTGAGATCTCAAGAACAATGGCAATGGGTTTTTGATCCTACTGCACGTATTGGCTTTGTGGGAGCTTAGGCAGTTTGGATACTCACTTTACTAGACCTGGATGGAGGTGGGTGGTCTTTGGACTTCCCACAGGGCAGGGAACCCTGATAACTCTTTGGGCTGAAGAGGGAGGGGGACTTGAATGCTTGATTGGGGGAGGGGGAGGGAAATGGGAGGCAGCGGTAGGGAAGAGACAGAAATCTTTAATAAATAAAAAAAAAGAAAAAAAAGAATCATATTTTACTTAAGTCGTAAAAAAGTAAGCAATTTTTGTGGGTAAAATTATGTTGATTCTGGCTTGTACCTCTGAGGCCCTTGCTGTATTGGAGGGGGGGAGGTTGTTTTTGTTGTCTGAAAAGCTGCTCTCCTCAACGCAGGCCAGCAGAGGGCAGCACGCAACTTTCCCAAACTAGCATGTCCCGCCTTTACAGAACCGCTTTTACAGAAAAATGATCAAACATTTTGCAGTTAAATGCATTTGAATACTTTAGAAATGGACATTGGAAGGAAGCCGGAGAGTAGTTTCTCCTTGGGGCTGTTTCCCAGTTTAATTCAGACAGATGATTTGGGGCCATTTAAAAACTTTCTTTTGAAAGCTAACGGGCAACTAGAGGCATGGTAGAATTAACTAGCCTTTCTCAGAGCCACACTTGACAGCTGTCCTCAAGAACAGCCTTCAGTAAATATAGTTTGGCAGCTGCTCAAAATAAGGGGATAATTTTGAGACCCCCTAAAGAATATTCTGTCCCCACAGCTCTAACTAATGCTGCCCCCAGCTACTTTCCCTTCCCAGGTAACCAGGGGATATGAAACATTTGTTCTCTTTTAAAATTCATATATCCCTAGAAGAAAAAGGCAGAGTCAGAGAATTTTAATGTTGAAAAGTAATAAAGCCTCATTGGTTTTTCTGTTGTTGTTTTGGAAAGAAGTCTGAAGCCAAGAAGTTTAACAACATATCCATGAGTATGTAGCTAGCAAGTGGGGGAACTAAGTAAAGCCAGGCCTCCTCTCCTGCCTTCAAGGCTGTGTGAGCCTCACGGCCATTTGTGTTTATAATAAAAAGAAAAATACAATTTCTTATGAATATATATCTAGCAATGGCACATTGTTTGGAGCTGTATTAAAGTATTTCAGCAATAATTCAATAAAGTACTTATCAAGTAAAATACTATAAATATAATCATAATTATATGTAATATTTAAGTAAATGTCGCAAGTAAAACAAGCAACATTTGAAAACTCTACTGTAAAGTTTATCAAGAATGTATCTTTTTTTTAAATTTGTGAGGTTTCCTGTAGCACAGGCTGGCCATTACTCTCTATCAGGCCTGGATATTCTCATATTTTTTGTTTTTGTTTTCCAAGATAGGGCTTCTTTGTGTAGCTTTGGTGGTGCTAGAACTCACTCTGTAGATCAGGCTGGCCTTGAACTCAGAGATCCTCTGGCCTCTGCTTCCCAAGTGCTGGGATTAAAGGCATGGACACTTTTATTGATTCTTTGTGGGTTTCACATCATGCATTCCAATCTCACTTATCTCCCTGTCTTCTCGAATCTGCTGTTCTGCTCTTACAACTCCTCACCCCAAAAAGTCAAAACCAAATTTAAAAGAAAAACCAAAATCAAACAAAGAAACAAAACAAAAACAAAAAAGGAAAGAATCTCGTCATGGAAACTGTAGTGTGACCCAGTGAGTCACACAGTTTACCCTTTAGTCCGTTCATCTTTACTTATAAGTGTTCCTTGCCATGAGTGATTGGTCTGGCTCAAGGTCTCTTGTTTCTGCTACACCACCAAAAACAGGCTCTCACTGGGGTTCCTCTGGGATATCCTGCTCTTGTCCTATGTCATGCTGTTGTTTTGGATCTATAGATTCATTCCCTTCACATGCTTCAACATTTCATAGATTTGGAGGTATTGGGCCAACTCACAGGCCTGGGTCTGGGCCTGGGTAGTAGCTGAGTTGGTCTTCCTGCTAGCTTTTCCTTATTGTCACTTCCCCCAGCAAGTTCTCCAGCACTGTCTTGGCCAGCTCACCCAATGCAACCTATAGCAAAGAGCGGGGCCAGTTCTACTCTCAGATCCTCAGGTCAAGATCCCCCATACTCACATCACCAGAGCCAGCTCTACTGTTTTGCCCAAGCAAGGTGTAGGGCCCTCTCTCCTGATTACTACTGTATGGGGAGGGGTGTGGGGGACAGGCCCAGCTCTCCTGCTCTCATGCACATAGGGCTGGCTCACTTGCACCAGGGTCAGCTCTAGTGTGCTGCCCATGTAGGGTGTAGGGCCTACTTTCCCGTTAATGCCTGAAAATTCTGCTTTACTTAACTTTATATAAGAAAGCATGATTTTTAGCGATATGATCAACTTCTTGATGGAGGAATGGTTCCAGGTGATTTATGGGAGGGAGAAGAGAGAGAGAGAGAGAGAGAGAGAGAGAGAGAGAGAGAGAGAGAGAGAGAGAGAGAGAGAGAATTTAAAGATAGATAAGGACAATAAATTTCAAATACAATAAATGCAAGAAACGTGTAGTTCATGGTGTTTGTTGGTAGGGTCAACTAATAAATCCATACTTTGCGACTACACTTTAGGATTCCCTTTAGTAGCCCATGAGTTGGCTGAGAAGTCAGCAGGTATGTGTTCTAGTCCTAGTTTAGTTGTCCTTGGTTACTTTTGTGTGTGTCTCTGTTGTTACATGCTTGAGGGAAAGATTTGTTTTAGATCAAGGTTTTAGAGAGCTCAGTCTCTAGTCGCGGTACCCCATATGGAGCAGACAAAGAGGTGAGATTGTGTGGTTCAGGAGCTTCTCCAGTTCCTGGTGACCAGGAAGCAGAGAGACTGCCTGCCAATCTTACCCTTCTCCTACCCTGACTCCCTTTTATTTTTATCTGAGTACCAGGACCATGGGAAGGTGGTGCTCGCACTCAGCGTGGCTCTTCCCCTCCCCAGAAATCACTCAAACAGATGCTGTGCTTTATTAACCTCTAGGTATCTCTCAATTCAGTCAAGATGAATGCTCACAGTTGTTAGCTAGGCATGCAGTTATTTGAAAGGTAGCTCTCCCTATAAAACCATTGGAAATGGGAGTGGTACATCTTGACAAACCATTCCTAGACATCCTGTCTTTTTACTCTGCTTTTCCATCATTCCCCGCCCCCCCTTAACACTCATGCTATGCAGAACGTGGCTTTCAGCCAAGCAGCAGCTTGTTAGAGAAAGAATCTTGAGTTTCATTCCAGACCTGCTGAATCAGAATCTGCATTTTAACAAGATTTCTAGGTGATTCATCTGCATATTAAAATTTGAAAGGGACTTACCTAGACTAATTACATCCTTGGAGTAGGTTGTCTCCATTCTGACTCCTTCTAATATGCCTTCTATATTACAGCGAGGAAATTCTCTCCAGTAGGCAATGACTGTATACTTCACTATTTATAATCCCCCAGGAGCTCCCATTATAAAACTGCAATATGGAAAGGGCATAGGTTGTAAATTAAACATCAAAGTGCTGAACTGAAACACTTATTAGCTTTGTAACTTGAAAAAAAGTATAAAATGTCATCTTGTGTAGCCAAGGCTGGCCATGAAATAAGAAGGTAGCCAAGGTTGGCTTTGAATTCCTGATCCTCCTGCTTTAACCTTCCAAACACCAAGATTATAGGTATGGATCTCGGTTTCTGTTCCCTCATTTTTAAAATGTTGATTAAAATGCCTGTCTTGTAAGTGTGGAGTGATGACTAAGTGAGTCCATATGTAAGAAGTTTTGCAGATGCAAAGGCAACACACATTATTCAGTTGTGAACAATTTATGGGGCTGGGGACAATATGGAAGAGGCAGACAGATGTTTGATGGTAAAAGTCTAAGAATGCAGATAACTCACAATCAATGTAGCAAAATGGACGCTGTGTGTCTTCTAAAACAAGGGCAGAGCAGGTCATGACTGTAAAAAGTCAATGTAGAGACTACCATGCCAAATTCCTCCATTCAGATATTCCATTTTCATCAAGGTACCTCATGAAGGATGAAGTTCTTTGGGTCTCTAGGCCAACCTCTTATCAGCAGAGCACTGCCGAGTGGTCCTTAGCTGGTGCTGTAAGAATCAAAGTGACTAAATTCTTAGCTCCCTGGATAGTGGGCTATGGTCAAAGCCTTGTTTTATTTCACTAAATTTGGGAGGATAGCTTTCCTTAGTGCAATGTAGTAGTCACAGATGATGTGAAATGCAGTCCCATCAGACACATGTTGAAATTTAATGCCTATTATTTGATAGTGGAGGTAAGACAAGACAGTCCATTTAAGAGGCACTCAGGACTCTTCTGCTTGCGTAACTTCATTCCTGGATTAATGAGTCTGCTATAAAATTCAGTTTTGCCTAGGACTCTACTGCTTGCATGGATTAATTCATTCTTGGATTAATCTACTATAAAATCCAGTTTTGTTAGGTCACATATGAGCTTTTTGGCTCTAATCATACCACCATGGAAGTCTTCTAGCAAGAAGGCCATCATCTCCCAGGCTGGTGATGCAGACCCAGGAGGCTGAGGCAGGAGGATCACAAGTTCAAAGAATGCCTGGACCACTTAGCAAGTCCAATTCAGAATGAAACAAATTGTTTTTCTATGGTTTTGGTTTGTTTTTCAAGACAGGCTTTCTCCCTGGATCCCCCTTGTCTATCTTAAAATTCACTCCACAGACCAGGCTGACCTCAAACTCACAGAGATCTTCTTGCTTCCTGAGTGCTGGGATTAAAGACATGTGCTACCACCACCACCCTGCCAAATTTTTTCTTTATAGAAAGAAAGTAAGGAAAGAAGAAAGGAAGAACAGAAGGAAGGAAGGAAGGAAGGAAGGAAGGAAGGAAGGAAGGAAGGAAGGAAGGAAGGAAGGAAGGAAGGAAGGAAGGATGAGTAAATGAACCTGGGTATATAGTTTAAGCCATAGCACTTGCCTGTCATTTGCAATGCCCTAACTTCAATCTCTAGCATGGCATAATTAATATATTAACAGGGGCAAAGAAGAAAGACTGTCACCAGCTATAAAATTTCAGCCTTAGACCAGAACCAGGAGCCAAACTGAACCTCTTCTCTTTTAACTTACCCAGTCTATACATTACTGTAGCTATCAACAGAAAATAGGAATGTGTAAACTGAGACTGCTCATTTGTTCCCTGCCGCCCAGACCTGAATAATCACACAGAAACTATATTAATTACAACACTGTTTGGCCAATATCTCAGGCGTATTTTTAACTAGCTCTCACATCTTAAATTATCCCATTTCTATTAATCTGTGTATCTCTATGAGGCTGTGTTCTACAGGTAAGATTCCGGCTTCTGTCTCCTTTGATAGCTACATGGCATCTCCTTGACTCTGCCTATTCTATGTATCTCTGTTTGGATTTCCCACCTGGCTTTACTCTGCTAAGCCATTGACTGAAACTATTTTATACATAAACCAATAAAAGCAACACATATACAGAAGGATATTCCACATCAGGGATGGTGGTGAAGCTCAGCATTGTAACATGGATTAGGCCTTAAGCCAGATGCCCAAGGTTATTAACAACAAAATTAGTAACAGTAGAGACAAAACATGAAAATAACTGGTATGCGTTGATAGTTATCAAGGCTGAATAATGACTATACCTAAGCTCATGATAGTATTCATCTTATTTTTTCATATTATGGATGCTTCTATAATAAAATATTTGAAAACAACATGAAAAATACTCAGCTAAAAGTATTAGTAGTAGTTGATGACTATTGTAATTGCAATGAAAATTGTCCATCATGGTGACCTATCATTGTGAAAAGAGTGAGGTGTACACTGAATAGCGCAACACTCAAAGACCTCCTGAGAATCCCAGTCCTCTTTTGTAGTTTTGTTTTTGTTCTTTTGAAGATAAGGTCTCATGCTATAATCCAGGCTAGCCTGGAACTCACTGTTTTGCTCTGGCTGACTTCAAACTCTCAATGCTCCTCCTGCCTCAGTTTCCAAAATATTGAAATTACAGGTGTGAACCACACACCATGCCCAGACTAGTTGTTTTCTTCAAATTCTTCTCTCACTAATCCACATACTCTAATCTTAGACATTCAAGAAATGACCAGAATACTTACAGTCCAGAACACAATCTGTCATTTCATTCATCCATGTTACTGTCTGGTGCTTTTTCTCCTCGGGAGCATGGCCTTCATATGAGCTTCATGAATCAGCTCATGTTAACCCCCACAGGGAGGCTGGTTCTGACACATAGCAAGAGAATTTTTCCTTCTGTTGTTAGGCCCCTGCTAACAAACTCCTGCCAAGTCATCCGGACTAGTTTATTATGTTTCTGGGTGTGCCTGTCTGTTTCCCTTTACCAGACTGTAACATCTTCAATCTCCTGAAGCTTACAGTGCAAACAGAAGATCCAGACGACAAATAAATAAATCTGCAATTGGATTGGACTGTGATAAAGTTCTATGAAGAATACAATCGGGGAGCTGTGCAAGCATGAGGACCTGTTTTCAACTCCCAGAACCGATGTAGGAAACTTATGGTTGATGGTAACCTGTAATCCTAAGCCTGGGGGTGGAGAACACAAAGTTCTGGGCACTAGTTGACTAGCCAGTCAAGCAAAATGGGAGAGCTCAAGATTCAGTGAGAGATTTCATCTCAAAATAATAAGGTGGCGAGTTATTGAGGGAGATAACTAATGCAATTTCTGAACTCAACACTCGTTCACACATAGACACAGAACACATACTCAAAAAGAGAATCAGGAAGGGGTGAGGCTACATTCTGTGTGTGGTGGGAGAGACATTTGGGTTAAGATGGGAGGATGAAGCATTCACCTTATTTAGATGCTTCATCCAGAGTAGAGCACACAACCTGGCATATAGTAGAATGCATTGGATACTACGGGAACCTGCTCTGCCACCTTTAGAAGGTTCTTCTAAGGATCACAAGTGATAGCATCTGCAAAAGTCCTTTGGAGAGGAAAAAGTCCAGCTCAAATGCAGCTTTGTTACAGGCTGTATCGTGAGAAGATAGGAGGCAGCATTCCCTCTTTCATCAGAGTGAATTTCCACAGACAGGCAAATTGTGCCCCAGCCAAGTGGATCCAGGCATACAGTCTTCTTCCTAAAGATTGTTTTCCCATTCTGTTTGGATCATCAACATCACCATTAATGAGATACAGGAGGGAGTAGACACATGGCTTGTGTGGGTGTAGGTTTGGATGGAGTCCTGGGGTGGGAAGGGAGCCAGCTCTCTAGTACATTGACTTGAAGATCCAAGTGGATGATTTTCGGGGGGAGGGGATGCTAAGAAGAGTGGAAAATTGGGGAGGTAATTACGAGTAGGAATAGTAACTCCATGTTTGTCTCTCCATCTGTTCTGATTCAGTGGCCAAGTGTTTAGTTTCCTCTTTCTGGTTCTTTTACTTCCCTGAATTAAAATATTTCTCATTTCCAGTAAGACTGGAAAAGAATTGACATGCATTTAACATCTACTGTGTAAAAGACACTATGGCACGAAAGACGTAATTTCAGAAGTCAGACAGTCTAGACTTGTACCTCTCACATCACTGTACATGAATCCAAAGTATCCAGGCACTTTATTCAACATAGTACTTCTCAACTGTAATTACTGCTATATAGAAACGGTAGATTATTGAACTGTGTATAAGTTGTGTGCTTTCTAATCCCAGTTCTTTCTGTCTAAGGAGGATGGCACAAAGAAAATTGTCATCATTCTCTGGAACTCAGGCCCATCTGTCTGTGAGGGCGTAGAGTGCATAACATAAATGATTTTCAAGCCATGTTTCCATGGGAAGCTGAGTTTTGAACGGGATATTACAAAGATGCTATGAGAGTAAAAAACAGAATCTGTAGAAAAATAGACACACCCACCTTGCTTCAACAAAAGGAGCTAAATTTTATTTCTACATCTGTATTCACCTTTCAGGTAAAAATTCCATTGAAATGCAATTTTAAATATAAACTATGTTTTCTAGTCATTGAACTATCAAAGACCTATTTCTGTGGCAATATTCTATAGCTATAACATAATTCATTTAGGGGAATCGGGGGTATGTAGCTTCCAGTGTCTGACTAGTCCTTGCAAGGCCCTGTATTTATTGCCCAGCACCAGGAAAAATGAAACAAATTGGAACAGGGAAAATATTTGACACTATTATCTCCTTTGATACTCCCAAAGTTCCTAGCTTTTGAAGAATGAGAGAGGAAGAGGAGGGAATTTGGGGCAGAGATATATCTCAGTCTGTAACTCCCAAGTCTTCAGAGCTGTGTCATCCCTGAGCCCCATATGTGAAAGGACATGAGCTCCCACAAAGTTGTAAGCCCATGCCTGTTACCTTGGAGACTGGAAGGCTAGAGGAAGATCTTAAATTCAAAGGCAGCCTGAGCTCCATAGTGAGCTCAAGTCTAGCCTAAGCAATACACAGAGAGCCAGTCTCAGCTTCTCTTGGGAATGTAGACAAAAACAAGGATGTTGCAGGCATAACACCTACTGTGTATGCTTGATGTGAGTTGAAATGTTAAGTTTTTTCCTTTTTTTGTATTTATTTTTCTCTTATATATTACATTCCGACTGCAGTTTCCTCTCTCGCCTCTCCTCCAAGCTTCCCTCACATCCGCTCTCCCCAAGAACCACTTCTCTTCTGTTTCCGTTCAGAGAAGAGCAGGCCTCCCAGGGACACCAAACAAAACACAGCATAACACAATACAATAAGACTAGGCATAAGCCTTCACACCAGAATTGTGAGCATGGACCAAACCATGAAGCTGACTGAAAACAAGTTTATTGACCATACTGGACATGATCCCTAAAGAGCCAAATATTAGGTTTCTTGTGTAAAATAAGTGAGTAAAACCATATATATCTAGCAATTATCTATACATTTAATTGATTATATTCATGACTATTATACTTCTTGCTCATTTAGTTCTCTTTCCATTGCATAGCACTCCTTAAACAGATGTAATTACGTAAATTATGTTTGTCTTTCCAATTTCTCACAATTATTGTAGTTTCTTGTTCAATAATGTTGGAGTATGTGTATGTATGTGTGTGTATGTGGAGACCATTGGTCACTGTAGGAAGTATTCCTCAGTTGTTCTTTACCTTAGTTTTGGAGGCAGAGTTTCAGACTGAACCTGGAGATCATTAATGTTGTGAGCCTGGCTGGCCAGCAAGGGATCCACTCATTTCTACGTCCCCAGTTCTGGGTTTGCAGGTTCATTCTACCACACGCAGCTTTTTTTCCCATGGGTAATGGGGATCTAAACTCAGGTTTCAGGCCTGCACAACAAGCAAGTCACTGATTGAGCCAACCACCTACCCTAGGCCTCAATAATGCTGTTTTAAATCCTTGATATGTCTATGTATCTTGTACCCAATGATTTGAAATTCATATTGTTGTGAAAATATCAAGACAGTCATAATATCTATTCTGACAAATTCTGAGAGAGTGAGTTCCCTGTCTTGAGAAGTTGCAGTAGGGCACAGGTTAATTCTCGTGAATGGTTTTTGGAGAAGCACTATGATGGGAAAAGAAGTAGTATAGAGACTGATTTGGAAAGCTATCCACAGAGTTGGGGACAGTAAGAAAAATGCTTTCCACCCTGTAGTTACCAATGAATGATTGGAACAGTATCAATGCTATAACAGTAGAGCAATACTGCTTAAAGATACCTGAGGAAGGCAGGGATAATGAAAAGGAAAGCAGTGGGTGATAAGTGCATGGAATAGAAATGGCTGAGAGCGGAATTAGTAGTCAACTGAGTGACCAGACAGCAGTCCTGTTGCATGGCCTACCACTTGGTGGGCTAGACATTCTGAACTCCCTCCTACAAAGCTGTTGATCTTTCACAAGTCTTAACTATTGCTCTCATTTTGCTTAGTCCTCAAGATGCCACAGGAATTCAGTTAAATAGGGAATCATTTGCTTGTTGGAAACATGAATTTTCAGGCATTATGGGAGGATTAGTGACAGCTGGAAGGACTTCCCAAAGGAGGTCAGCCCTCATCCTGATTAGGGTACATGAGAAACAAGGGCATCTATGTTTTAAAAGAGAATTATGAGCTGGGCTGTACAGATCAGTGGTAGTTCATGAGCTTAGCATAATGGAGGGTCCTGGCCTCCAACCCCAGTAACCCCTGCTCTACCATATTTTTTTCTGAGTTAGAAATTTTGGTGAATTATTGTGAGAAAAATCTGAATTTAGTTGTGAGTGCTGTGGATGTGTTGACTAAATTAACATTGCTGGCAAGGAAAGCAGATAATCCAGTTGTTGTAAGTTATTTCTATTAAGTGTCCTCCAGCACTTCCCAAGGAGAGGATACACTGACTTCAGGTTACTGGGTACATGTCTGGACAGAATAGGTCATGTGGTAGAATAGCTAAAAAGACCTCTTACAGCTACCTCAGCCAATTAACCCTGATTTCCAATCAGTAAAATATATGTACCACCATAGAGGATGTAACTAGTGATGTGTTTCTGTGAATGGACATCCTAACCAAGGAGATGGTCTGGACAGAGAACAATAGACAGTGGAGTGCAGTACAAGATTTTGGTGCAGTACGGATTTGAATCATTGAGAGCTATTCTGGGGCTTGACTCATCCTTAAGTAAGTTGGCTTTCGGGATTTTGGATCCACAGAGCTGGAAGATACTTTACCTTTGAGATTCAATCATCTTATCTCCCTACCCCATGTATCCTTAAGAAGCCTCTGTGCAGACACTGTCAACACACAGACACTGTCAACACAGTCTACAAATACCATTGCTACTGAAGTTCAACAAGCTTTACTTGGAACCCCAGAGTAGGTTTTAAAGTTGAGTCACAGACATACTCTTCCAGAGTACTCTATTCCATATCCTGCTGTGTGCAATAAATAGGAATTAAGAAATGCAGCCCACAGGCTGTTGTGTACAATGGCTATGAAAGTATTGATGGGTGCTTTTTAACTATTAAAATTCTCCAAATCTAACCTCCTTCACCACAAACCAAAAAGCTTAGAATCCATTTAATAGTGTTTTGTCATTCTAAGTACTAATAGAAAAATGACCCTTGCACATATTCATGTTTTTCCTTTAAAAATAAATAAAAGAACAATTAGCTAATGACTGTCTGCAGGAAGTAAGGCAAGGCTACTAAAGGGATTTAACTTTACCTATGCTCTCAGAACTAGTAAAGATGCTAATAGGAAAGAAGTGAGAACAAGTAGGTTAAACGGGACTTGTACTAGGCAACCTTCTATGGCTGAGCTGTATCTAGCATGAAGCCACTTCAAGACCATTTTCAAACTCAGTAACAAAAAAGAGAGCATTAGTATGGACTTCACAGGTCCACTGCCACAAGAAATGGGGTTCCTTGACAAATATAAAACTAGAAATTTGAGGAAAAGGTAAGTGTGGCTGTTCAAAATAGAATGATCACAGTAGGCTCATATAGTTGACTGCTTAGTCTAAATTTTGTGGACAGTTTGGGAAGGATTAGGATGTGTGGTCTTGTCAGAGGATGTGCATTCACTAGGGGTGGGTTTTGAGGTTTTTAAAACTCCTTGCCCTTTTCCAGTTAACTTTCTTTTCTCCCACCTCGTGGTTGTTGTCTCAACATGTAAGCCCTCAGCTACATTCATAGAGCTGTCCCTGCCGCTGCCATGCTCACGGTCACAATGGCCACGGATTCACCTACCCTCTGCAACTGTGAGCCTCCAAATTAATTGCTGTCTTTTATAAGTTGCCTTGGTCGCAGTGTCTCTTCACGGTGATAGAAATGTAATTAAGACAGCAAGGTTGATATATGATAGAGACAAGTTCTCCAGCAACATAATCACTTCCGAGAATCTGTAGACTAGGGTCTAGCTTTCTCTGAGGCTCCAAGATGGAGGTTGAGCAGTGCCCTCCTCCTCAAACTTAATATCATGTGTCACTTAGAGAAGATGGGATAGCGTGGACTCTTTCACATGTTGCAGAATACATGCAAGGAAAGGTAGGGATGATGCCTGTTTCTATATCATGATGTTTCCCAGGGAATGACCAGGCTGGAGTGTGGGTGAAGTACAAATGCAGTGCAACTGTTTGGTGTAGGTCTTACTCGATTTCTTCTTCCTTTTCTTCTTCTCTTCTTCTTCCTTCTATAACTTGAGACAGGGATTCACTTGGTAGCACAGGATGGCCAAAAATTTGTTACATAGCCATGACTAGCTGCAGCTCCCAATCTTCCTGAATCTACATCTTGTAGGATTATACGTGTGTCCTAGACTGACTTCTCTTTTCCACAGGTTCAGAGTATCTTATCTGGAAAGACAAGCCCACATTTGATATGGGGGGGGAAGGGTAAGCATGTTTGGTTTGGTTTGGGTTTCTTATAAAGTCTCCATATAGTATCTGGGCCATTTTTGAAGATTCATGGCTCAAGCAATTTTCCTTTCTCAGCCTTCTGAGACTATTACAGGCATGCCAGAGCACCCTGTCATAAAAGAGCTCCTGGGCACTCTTTTTCTTGCTATTCTTTTCACCCAAAACTTCATTACCTTAGAGATAAAGGGTAAATAGGGGTTGGGAGTAGTGTTATTAGCTTGTAATTCTAGCACCTCAAGAGGCAAAGGTGGGAGGATTGCAAGTTCAAGACAAGCCTGCGGGAAGGATTAGCTAGGTCTGTGAACCATAGCTAACTGGGTGCCTGGCTCTTTGGGTAACTTGTGGGGCCCATTCAGATGTGTGCCCCACCATCACATGTGACACACTGCTTTCTTCTGGCTCCCCCAAAGAAACTAGTGCAAAGCACTAGCATAGCAATTGCTGTCTGCTGCAGAGGCAGGGGGGGGTCACTTTGCTTCAGGGGTGTGGTCCCTCACAAGCCGCTCCCACTCTAGTGAATGGTCTTATACCCTTGTTCATATAGGCAGCACTAACTGGACTGACAGGAGGGCAATGATGATGATGATGATGATGAAATAATAAAAATAATGATCAAATGTTTAAAAAAGAAAGCAGAAAAGCCCACAAAAAGACATGAAGTTTGAAAGGGAACATGGTGGGGGAGTTACAGGAAAGACATAATGTAGAGATGATCAAAATGCATTGTATACATGAAGGTCTCAAAGAATAAATTAAATATATTTATTTAAACGTATGTAAATAAAGAAAGAATAAATTAAATATTAAAAAAAGACAAGCCTGAGTTACACAATGAGAAATACCCTGAAAGCCCTCACAATAAGAATGGATAAATTAAATTAAAATTAAAATAGGGAAATATTAAGTGGCCCAAAAACATGACAACTAAGCAAATATTTTCATTAAAAAGAAGGCCTTTGCTAATTGCCACTTTATTATGGTTTTGCTTCCAGTGTGTTAGCTTCCCAGCTGACTGACCCAGATAACTGCTGAGATCATTTAAGCATCTAGGAGTTAAGCAGAGGGGAGCTCGATTTTCTATTTCTTGCCCTTTTCAGTAAAATTGTTTTTTATCTTAATACAGTGATAACGAGGACACTTTCAATGCTTCAGAGTTGCTTTGATGTAAAGATCTTGGCTTTTCAGACTGCACTTTTGGTAGTGGACCTCAAAGCAAGATGAATTTCAAATATGATATGCCATTAAAATAGAGTCATTACCACCAGCAGCAGCAGCAACAACAACAACATCATCAACAACAACAACAACACACCAAAGAAGCAAGCAACCATGGGGTTTCTGGAGTCACTGGAGTCCTAAGTATGCTATATTATTAGTTAACATATATTTAACACTTTCTAGGAATTAGCCACTGCACTGATCATTTTACACAGTTTCCCACATTCTTGAGGCAATGGGAATTGAAGTTAAGCCCTTTGCACATGCTAAGCATGTGTTCTATCACTGAGCTATATTGTCAAGCCCTTCTTAACATTTTATCTCAAGACAGAGTCTTACTAAGCGTCCAGGCTGGCCTTAAATGTGCACTTTTCCTGGCTACCACATAGGTGATTAATCTTTAAAACAACCTTCCACAGTGTGTAAAATTACTTCTTTTCTTTTTCACAAGTCGGGGAAATGTGGTTTACAGTTAGTAAGTGGTAGACTTCCAATCACTTTGCCATCAGGCATATGAGTGATGTTGGTTATAATGTCTTTGAGAGAAAAACAGTAATAGTAGTTGATGTTATTATTTTTAATTTTTATTTTATGTGCATTGGTGTTGGCCTGTAGGTATATCTGTGTGAGGATGTCAGATCTTGGAATTACAGACAGTTGTTAGCTGCAATGTGAGTACTGGGAATTGGATCCAGGTCCTCTCGATGAGCAGGCAGTGCTCTTACCTGTGGAGCCATCTCTCTATTTTTATTTTTAATTTTTTATTACATTCTTTTTCTTGTGTGTGTGCACGCTCGCATGTGCATGCACATACCATGGGAGCATGTGGCAGCCAGAAGATAATTTCCTAGAGTTGCCTCTCTCCTTCTACCGAGTTTCCAGTGATTAAACTGAGTTTATCAGGCAGTGGCAAGCATCTTTACGCACTGAGCCATTCCTGGCCCAGCAATTAATAATATTCTTAAAGGTTTATCATAGACAGACACCATCTGAACCACTCTTCCATAACAACTCATTCGTCATCTCAATCTCACGACCTCATAAAGAAGGCTTATGCATGACCCTGTATTACAACAAGAAAAGTAGGACACAGAGAAGTCACTGAGTCACCTAACTTTACAGAAATCAGTGGTGCTGTCCTGAACTACAAACTCAGGCATTATGACTCCAAAGAGCAGCCTCTTAATTGCTGGGCTCCAACAGAGATCCCATGTTCATTGCTGCCGGAGGAAGCTCACATCCAGGGTCAGTTTTCTCTTTTAAAAAGTTGGTCCTGCAGCTCCCAGAGAGCTTTCAGAAGCCAGTGGTGGAGTTCCAGAGTCCAGCTAGCCTACAGCTGTGGCGCTTGCTCCATCTCTTCCCCAGATGCTTGTCTGCCTTTGCCTTTAACCTGCATCTTTGAACAAGCTGATCTATGGGGAGTTCAGCTATGGCATGCCTCAGCTTCGCCTTTAATGTCTGCGGAGCCTGCTAGCACACCACAGTTTCTCATTTGATCCGAAGGGGATCTAATGAGAGATCATTTCCTGATAGCAGTCTGCTTTCAACATCACTAGAAAGACCATTTGCCGCAAACAATTTCTTTTTTGCTTTAATTGCCTTTGAAAGGCGAGCAGAAGAATCAGAAAGAAGAAACTCCTTGGCATTTGGGTCTGATTTCCTGAGGTGTTCAATTTCAGAAGAGGCCCCTGACAACAGGCAGAGAATAAAAACAAGTGTGGTCTGGGGCAGACAGTGTTTTTCAAACAGTTGGCCAAATCTCGGCTGGCAGCCGGGAAGCAGCTGACTCATCTAGGCCTCTAAGGAGATGGAGACTAAGCTGCATGGATAGAGACTTAAGAGCAACTGTGAAACGCGGAGAAGCTGTCGCCTCACTACCACTGGCTGGCTTTCAGGAGGGTGGCCTGACTGAACTGCTGCCCATAGCTTCATTCGTCTGTTCTCCTTTTGCCCTTCTCTTTCCGACGGCTCACACAGTATTTCCTTTCCTTGGGTGGAGTACCTGTGTGAATTTTGGGTCACTTCAATTATTATGTCTGCTCAAGTTGAAATGAGTCCTCTAGTTAGAAAGCCAAAATGGTGGAGTAGAAAGTCATTGAGACAGAACACTCAGGAATGGACAAGAATGGGCAGCGCCTCCCCACACTTTTTTTCCCAAGAGGCAGGCATTACCTATACATTCAGAAACTGAAAGCCAGATGTGTGGACACAACTCTTGACTTGATTTGAATCACAAATTTGTTGATATACTTTATAGAAATACTCTGACCAAAACTTTAGAGAAGGGTGGAGAGATGGCTCAGTGGTTTTGAATACTATTCCCTTCCAAAAGATCAGCTTTTAATTCACAGCGCCGACATACAGGCCAACAACCGCCTACAAATCCAGTTCCAGAAGATCTGACACCTCACCCAGCTTCCAAGGCATATACATGGTGACCACACATGCATGCAGGCAAAACACTTGTACACATAAACTAAACTTTAAATTAACACGCACACACACACACACACACACACACACACACACACTGAAAAGTCGAGAATTATGGGACAGACCTAGGCAATGCAACTTGGTTTATATCAGAAACAAATGTTTGGACTCACCTGCTGTGGTTTCAATATCAACGTCCTCCCTCAATTTCATGCTGCAATCTAATCCTTAATGTGCTGCCACTAAGAGAAGGGGTGTCAAGGGAGATTGGATCCCCCTGACTCATGAGTGGGATCTGTGACCTTTACAAAGAGGTCTGAGGTGGCTTGTGGACTCCTTCCACCTGTGAGATTACAGCAGCAAGGCTCTAGCTAAGAAGCCGAGAGCAGCTGTCACTGGAGATGGAACCTCCTAATGCTTCAGTCTTAGACTGTTCAGAGTCTACAGAACTGTGAGGAATGAATGCTTATTATTTACAAGTTACTCAGAGGCCGTGGGTGCCCTTCAGGGGTAAGACAATTGCCTGCCATGTGTAAGGCACTGAGTCCAATGCATACTACTGGGTGGAAAAAAATCTATCAAAAATGAATCTCTGTGTTTTCTCACATGTTTGTCTGTAGCATATCCGATTCCCATGTTTAACCATGAATGAGCACCAGAAATACTAACTGTTTGCTTCTCAATGCTAGTATGCGTATGACTACCATCTAATTACATTTGCTCTAGATAAAGAAAGGGAAAGATCCAATGTCTGTCAGTACCACATTGAGCAGTGATCAGAAATGGGGTTGCCTATGCAGCTCTTCCCTCAAGTAACACTGAAGAAGACAGAGACCTTCTTCATTTTTATCAGTGAACAGGGAGCTCACAGAGGGGGGTAGAAACTAGAAATAACTTGGCAATTCCACAATATAACCCACGGTATGGAGTCCAGGAAAAAAAGAAAGGAAGAGAACTTTTTCTTCAGTCTTTAGCAACAGTATTTCTTTCCCAATATTTTCTTCTGCCTCCACCGGTAACAATGGAAATACTGTCTGTGTCTATAAAACTCTAAGGGACCTTTGGAAGCAGGCTTGAGAGGATGGAGGAAAGACATTTGCTCCTTTTTACAGATGAAAAACTAAAGTACAGAGATCTTAACTGACTCATCCAAAGTTCCATGGGGGATTTGCAATGGAGCAGGTACACTAGGCAGTCAGTTCCTCCTTCTGTAGGCCAAACCAGGCAGTGCTCATTGCCAGATGTCCATGTGCATGACAATCAATGGAAGAACATCTTACAAATGAGAGCATGTGGACTCAAATGCAAGACATCTGGTCCAATGGTCTGGGATCTGCACTTCTATCAGGATCCGGGCTCTTCTAAAGAGGATAGTCTTTAGACTCTTCTTGAAGTGGAAATTGAGACAAATCCATAATGTGGAACTCTTTAGAGATCTCACTTAAATCCCTAGAGAAATCTGGGATTTTTTAGCCCATATAAGAAAAGAAGAAAAGTGACAGTATTATTGTCAAGAGGATGATGAGTAAGCTGGAGATGTAGCTCAGGTGGTAGTGTTCATCCTTCAGATAATACTCAACCAGAGAAGTTTTATCTGTTGGGGCTGGAAGAGATGGACCTGCAATTAAGAACACTTGTTGCTACAGCAGAGATTTGGGCTCAGTTTCCTGAATACACATAGTCACTGACAACCATCTATAACTCCAGTTCCAAGGGATCCAATGCCTTCTTCTGACCCTTGAAGTTATCACACGCACATGAGGTTATGGGGTAGATGAACATACATATATGTAGACTAAACAATGATACATATAAATACAGTAAATCTTTTATTTAAATATTTTGAATAAGAAGACCATGAATTGTGAGGGTCACAGAAAATGGACATTCTTTGGTAAATCACCGCTGTTTCCCAACTCCCTCTCTTTTCCATGTATCATTAAATATAAATGAACATCCAAGGGAGCCTTGACATGGCTTGCTTAGACTGCAGAAGGTGCTCATTTTGATTCCTCTTATTGAAAGTGAAGAAGAAGGAGGAGGAGGAGGAAAGAAGGAAGGAAGGAAGGAAGGAAGGAAGGAAGGAAGGAAGGAAGGAAGGAAGGAAGGGGAAGGAGGGAAGGAGGGAAGGGGGAAAGGAGGGAGGGAGGGAAGGAAGGAAGGAAGGAAGGAAAGAAGGAAGGTGGAAAGGGGGAGCCTTGAAGATGTACAGTAGCACAAGAACTGGCCAAAGAAAGAATTTGCAATTATGCTACAGGGGTGCACTAAGTAAATAAGACTTGGATCATTATTTAGCAAAGTTGGTAGGTTTTTTTTTTAACTCTAAAGTCAAACTGCCTTAGGATTGAATATTCCCACTGTCAGTTCCCACAAATCAATTGTCGCTTTGGGCAAGTCACTTTGCATTTCCGTGCTTCAGTTTCTTCATCTATGCAGAGGGGATAATTTCACTTCCTGCTTCTTAGAATGGCTGTAATAATTTAAATGAAATGATGTTTGCAAAACTCCTAAAACAAAAGCTAATGTCTAGCAGGCAGCAATAATGTTGTTCTTAATTATTGTATGCCTGAGTCCTTGCTGAGCTACAACCCATAGGAGATGACTGAGCCTGTAATCAATCCTTTCAGTACTTCACATTTGTCTTGGTCTGGGTTCTAAGAGCTATAAAAGATGTTGGTGTCACAAAGAAAGAGAAAGGAAGAGTGAAAAAAGGAAAGCCCTAACTCTCAGGAGGCCATAGGTTCAAATGTCAACACTTCGGTGTGTGTGTGTGTGTGTGTGTGTGTGTGTGTGTGTGTGTGTGTATGAAAAGTAAAAAAACAACAACAACAAATATGAACTTCAAGTATTTCTTGGCAGCAGCATCATAGTGCAGAGACATTTAATTTACTCCCTATATTATAACCTTTCTGTCTGTTTAATATTGAATAAAAAACTGATTAGAGCTGGTGAACAACACAGGATATGTTCAGAAGACTAGGGCAGAGCTATTCACCTTTCAACCTTTTCGTCTCAAAACAAAACAACTCCGTAGATGACAAACGATGGTAAAAGCAGATGCCAGGAAGCTGAAACACCTTGGAGAGGATTCAGAAGGCTTATGGGGTCCCAGTCCTCAGTTAAGTGCACATAGCTGGTTACAGAATTGTGTGCAAGGACTGGTTTCTCACAATTTTCTGAGAGGTAATATTTAGGAAATTTGGAATAGTTTCAAAGCTGATAGATTTGGGGGCGATGTATTAGGTGTTTGGAGACTCAAGATATTAGTATAAGGCACAGTGTATATGCGAAGCAGGAGCAGGGAGAGTGCAAGAGAGAGAAGGCAACTGAGACACAGAGAGCGATGACATAAATGTTGGGTAGGAGTGAGGGTTGAAGATGGAAAGTGAGAGAAGTTAATCTTTCAGTAGGGGTGATGAGAGACAAAGAGGGGCATAGCACTGAACCTAGAAAATGCGGGAAGCTTCTGGAGTCTATCATGTCTCACAGGGATAATTAAGTTTTGGTCCAGCTTGTGTGGGCCCACCTTCCAGCAGCCTTGCTCTCTGCTGCATGTTCTCTCACTCATGCTCACAGGCACATCTGCTTCAGTTCCCCAAACCATTTCATGGAATATTCATCTGTACATTTGCTGTTCATGTGATCGGAAGTCAGGCAGTGCCAGCAAGCAGTCTGGGTTGAAGGGCAATGCAAATACTGACAAATGCAAAGTACTTATAGCCATCAGCGTCTGGTGCCAATTACAGAAGCCAGCCCGTCAAACACATGAGAGGCTCGGATCGGTGGTGCCAGTATTGGAGAGCAAAGGCTTGTGTCTTTGATTATGTGCATGTGTGCATCTAAAGAACACACTTGTACACAGAAATCTTTCAGTAGCGGGCAATCTTCCTGAAAGTGATGTAAGAAGGATATGTTCATTCCTGCCTTTTTTGTTGTTCTTTCAACAGGTTCAGTTACATGGTTCAGACTGTTAACAGATCAGATCATTTATTCCCCAACCAGTGTACGTTTGGCAGGGGCCCAAGTTTTGTGAGGCTGGAGGGTGATGAGGCTGCTGGAGACGCTACTGTGTTTCTCAAGCACATGCAGCTCCCACATTTTACCCTTGGAATTGGATAGTCCCTTGCAGAGTACACTGACTGGACTTGGAAGAATTCCCCCATACACTCTGCACCCGCCAAAACACACCAAGGCTTTTCTTTATGATCTGAAGCCATTCGAACTTTGACTAGGTTCTATATAGACAGAGTTCACTTTAAGCTCTTAAACAGAAGACTGTCATGAAATATATTTTCATGTTATACTTAACTAGGAGACAAGCTCCAAAAACAGAAAGTTTTCAGTATTTCTTTTTCTCCACCAGACACAAACCTCTAACTCCTGAACAGACGTAGAGTTGAACTAATGCTAGAGTTTATGTAAGGCCTGGTTAGAAAGTGAGAATTAACAGAATTAAAGGTTTTGCTGTTTTGAAGACAAACTGAATGCAAAGAACTATTAATCCAAAGTCAATTTTTTCAAAACACTCAGTGAACCAGGGGATATTCCTTTCACAACTAAAGCTTTGGAGCTGGGAACGTAGCTCCAGTGGTAAAGTGTTTATGCTACATGCACACATGCTGTGGGATAATGCTCTTGTACATTGTAAAAATTGGTCAATCATATTGATTTAATGAAACACTGATGCCAGGAAGTATAGGCAGGGTGATCAGACTAGGAGAATTCTGGGTAGAGGAAAGGAACAGACAGAGTCACCAGCCAGACACTGAGGAAGAAAGATGAGAATGCCTCACTGCGAAAAGGTACCAAGTCATGTGGCTAAACATAGTCAAGAATTATGGGTTAGTTTAAGTTGTAAGAGCTTGTTGTTAATAATAAGCCTGAACAATAGGCCTAACAGTTTATAATTAATATAAGCTTCTGTGTGTTTATTTGAGATTGAATGGCCGTGGGACAGGGCAGGACAGAAACTTCTGTCTACACACACAGCCCAGCACTATATACACCAAGCACAGTAGTGTATACTTCTACTCCACACTTTTATTCCCAACACTCAGAATGCAGAGGAAGAGAATCAGAACGTCAATGTTATTCATTGCTATATAGTCAGTTGCAGGCCAGTGTGAGCTACATAAGACTCTGTCTCTAAATAAATAAAGTAATTGGCTTTGGAGATGCCACCATTAAGATAATCAGTGGAATTTTACATGCCCTGGTATGGTTTAGAAAAGTAAATCAGTCAGCCTGATGTTCAGGATATATATTTCAGATATTCTGATTGCCATCGGACCAGTTATGAAACTATTCACTAACCTGGTCTACACACCTTTAAATAAATTGGTGATAGAGCTTGATCTTTCTACCCAAGGTAGAAAGCCAATGTATTTGGGTGGTGATGAATGTTTGCTTATTTATTTTTAAGTAATTATACATTAGATCACTGTTGTTCATAGTACACTGAAAGATCACTGATGGTAAAATTTGCATTACAGTTGAATTTAAAATACCACTACTGAGGCTGAGAGTAGAAAAGTGTTTGACTAGTATTCCAAACCTTGGGTCTGACCCCTAACATGTCACAAAAACAAACAAACAAACAAAAAGACAAATAAAATGAAAATAAAGCACCATTACCAAAGATTCTGTATGACACTGAGCAGGTAAAAAATACTGATTTTTTCAAATTGTTGACATAATTCAGTCAGTAAAATAGGTGAAAATTGAGCAGGAGGTAGTATAAAGTGAACATTAAAAATATAGTCCCCCAGCTAGAGATGTGACTCAGTTGGGAGAGTGTGTTCTTGATAAGCACATACCTCTGGATATGATTCCCTGCATGACAGAAACCAGACATGATGGTTCATGTCTGCAGTCCTAACATTTGGGAGGTGAAGGCAGGAGGACTAAAGTTAAAGGCTGGCTGTAGAGATGGCTCAGCAGTTAAAAGCTAGGTTCACAAAAAAATATAAAAGCTAAAAGCCACCCCAGTACCAGGCATGAAATAACTCCATATGAATTGTTGGTCAAGGAAGTTGCAGAAGCCCCCAAAACAGCGTAAGTTATTGTCATTTCTCTTGGTTCCCACAAAAACCAGGTAATAAGACTGAACCTATTGCTGAAGATACCACACACCTAGGTTGCAATATGTAGAGACGTCAAGCTGGAATTTAACTGGAAATGTCCTAGCTGCTAGAAAGTTTCTATGCACACTGCTAGAAGAGAAAAGACACCAATTGCCTTAGCAAACTATGAACTCTATAAACTTCAATAACACATACCAGCCATGATGTGCCCACTTGTATAATACTGACACAGCTATTGTAGAAATAATCAGTCACTCTTAGCTTGTGCTTACACGGGAACCCATGCCTGGAACTGTAAAAACTTGATTTACAAAAGAAAAAAAGTGACTCGGGAAATCATAAGCCCTAGGGGTGAACTTAGTACTTTTTTTTAAAAGTTAAGTTGATGTAACATCAAACTGCCTCCTAAATTTTTATGTTTATGCTCTGTGATAGATAGTTTTATGTCAACTTGAAACACGCTAAAGTAATCTGAGAGGAGGGAACCTCAATTGAAAATTTTCCTCCATAAGATCTAACTAAAAGCAACTCAGTGGGAAATTTCCTTGATAAGTGATTGATGGGGGAGGGTCCTACCCATTGTGGATGGTTCCATCTCTGGCCTGGTGGTCCTGGGTTCTATGAGAAAGCAGGCTGAGCAAGCCAGTAAGCAGCACCCCTCCATGTCCTCTGGATCAGCTCCTGCCCCCAGGTTCCTGCCCTGCTTGAGTTCCTATCCTGACTTCGTTTGACGATGAACAGTCATGTGGAAGCGTAAGCCAAGTAAACACTTTCCTCCCCAGCTTGCTTTTGGTCATAGTGTTTCATTGCAGCAATAGAAACTCTAAGTAAGATGTACTAATAGGCAAATATTACTCTCAACCTTAATTAGAAAAGCCTCTCTTCTCACGCTGAACAGGACTGAGTATAGAGGCTCAGGACTGCTCAAGATGTTGAGAATGAGTGACAATTGAGTGTCCCACCCTAAATAAGACGTTTATATTATGGCTTCTAAGACTCAGTGAACATCATAAAAGGCAGGGAACAGAAAGAATGTAAGACCTAGAAGATGGGGAAAAGGGCTGGAAAATTCCATCTTTGGGGCATGACTCACCCATTGCAATAATAAACTTCCAGCTGCTCTGAGTAAGGGCACTAAGCCTACACAAGATCAGCCCCATCAATAGTCAGTTTTAGATGGGGGAGGAGCTCATGCGACCCTACCCCTCCCTGAAAAACTATTGGCTACTAAAACATTCTGAGTCATTGGTTGGGTACCCATGCATAAGTCCACAAAGTTCCAATTGATGATGCCAGAAGCCTGGTCATGCAGATTGTCTTCGATAAACCCAGTGGTTCACAAAACAAGGCAAAAAGACATGATTTTGAGAAAGCAAATTGTAGGGAGGAGAGGATATTGCAGGGTCGGGAGGGAAATTAAAGAGAATAGGAATGAAAGTAACTAAAATACATTAAGTAAATGTATGAGACAGTAAATGAGACAATTTAATTAATTAAAAAGAATAAGTAAAGAAATCATGAGTTTTAAATGTTCGAAGTCATTTTTGCATCACAGCAAGTTCAAGGCCAGCTTCACAAGACACCCTAACTCAAAAAAGAAAAAGTGGGAAAGAGTCCACTTTTAAGACTGCATTCCATTGTTTGGTTTACTATTTTCTGTTCATTATTTTTTTGTGACAGAGGATCAGTTACATAGATGAGAATGACCTTGGACTTGGGTTTATAAATTTTGACCTAATTCCTTGATATGTTTTCCATTCATCTGCATTATTATGACTTAACTTGCTTCTGAACCTTTAAGCTCAAATCTGTTTGCTTGTTGTTGTTTTTTTTTGTAAAAAAACTTCTTTATTGAATATTTAGGGGTTTCACATCAAGCACCCCAGTTCTGTTCACATCCCAGTTCCTCCCTATTTCCCCTAATCCCTGTTGCATACCCCCACAAAACAATACAAAGTCAACAAGCAAGCAAACACATGCAAGAACAGCAACAAAAACTAATAAACTTAAACAGAAAGAAAACCACACCAGAAACAAAAATATCTCTGCATTTCCTTCTCTCCTGCCTCTCCATGACCTCTTCATCTATCCTGATGGCACTGGAGAATTCAGTGTGCCATATAGTATACCCCTTTGTCCCATCAACTTGACTGACAACTGCCCATTGCAATGGGTCCTTGGTCTGGTTCACGGCCTCTGGTTGTTGGTACAGGAACCTCCCTGGTTCCTCACCAGAGCTCTTCTTGAATGTCCCATGTCTTTGAGATCTTATGGGTATCATTGTGTAGGACCCTTCATGAGATCCAGAAGGACCTAGATGGGGTAGGGCTAGGGGACAACCCAAGGCCCAGCTGTGGTCTTGGGTGTTAGTCAGACATGTCAGATTGAGCCACTGGGACCTCCTGCCTTGGGTGTGAAGAGTCAGCTCTCCTATATGCATGTCCTCTGGGTATGTTTATCCTAGCGTGTGGTGAAGGGTAGGGGTGGGTTCGCTCTCTCTCTCTCTCTCTCTCTCTCTCTCTCTCTCTCTCTGTCTGTCTCGTGCAGGCACCTGTGCTCTTGCTTCTGGCGGGGGGGGGGGGGGCAGGCCAGCTTTTTCAGAGCAGCCAAAGGAAGAACTGTCTCAGTATAGCCCTCTGATTTCACCTTGCATGATTACTGAGGCCTCCTGAGATGACATTAGCTACAGATACCAACACAGACCCCAGCTGTGGCTGAACCCAGACATGGCCCTAGGCAGCAGCTTCAGCCTGCATGACATCCTGGGTCTGGGTGGAAGGAACCTAGGTGAGAATAGTTCTGACAGTCATGTGGTCACCGGACACTACCAAGGCCTTAGGTTGCCTATTCGACCCTGGCAACAGGAGCACTGGACATTAGCACAGATCCTGGCTGCAGTGGGGCGGCAGTCACTGACATGGCCCTTAGCTGCAGCACAGGCCCAGACATTGCAATGCCATTGAATAGCAGCACAGGCCACTCAGACATGGCTGCATCCTGGTCCTCAGACACCAACCCAGACTCAGGAGGCTGGTTTGACCCCTGGCTTCTTCATGGCATCTGGTGGTAACCTTAGCCATGTATGCCAATCCAGACCCTCATCGCTAATGGCCATGGACCCAGACATGGCCCTCAGTAGCAGCCTGGGCCAAGCTAACACCCTGATCCGGGGTGGTAGCACAGGCCACCCATATCTCTATGACCCTGCTATGGAGTGGCCTCTGACTCTACCCAAGACACAGGCTCTGGCCCAGGTCCCAGACCCCTATATGGGGCCCTAGTGGTAACCTATGCTACAGAGTTCAATGCAGACCCTGGCTTCACCTGGACTATGAACCCAAATATGGTCTTTGGCAGCAGCTTAGCCTGGTCGACATACTTGTTCTGAGTGGTAGCTCCTGGCACTCAAATCAGGATTTCCCTGATTGGTAGCATGGCTCCTAGACACCAACAAGGCCACAGGATGTGATCTTTGCTAGTACCATGGGGACATGGGTATCAACATAGACCTCAGCTGCAGTAGGACAACAGGCACAAACATGATCCTTGGCATCACCCTAGGCCTGGGTGTCACCATGGCCCGAGGTGATGGCAAAGGCCACCAAGATCAGTAAGGTCCCAGTTGTAGCACAACTCATCTACTCGAACTCAGCCCCAAGAGGCGCTCCGGTCCTCTGGAGTCAGTATGGCTCCAATGGAAATAGGAGCCATGGATATCAGCACAACCTCTGGCTACTGTAGGACCAGAGAACTACACATTGTCTCTGCAGCAACCTAATCTGGAAATCGCCATGGTCCCAGGTGGCAAACAGACCTCCCTCCTCAGTCTACTTCTCACTGACATCACAATGGACACAGGTGGCAAGCTGCCTTCCAGCATCAGCCTAATGAAGGCGTAAGCCACGAACAATGCCACACCAGTTTGGAATTATTATTAATAGGGTAGTATTTATTTAAAGAGGAAAAACTTACAGATCACGATCCCAGACAACAGCCCTTTGCGCAATCATGAAGCGAGTCTAATCGCCAGCCGAACAGGAAGTCAAGAGGACCAGCTGAAGGAAATAGAAGCCTTTTGAAGGGAGAGAAACCATGCCCCAATGGGCTGGTATCTCAGCAGCTATTGGTTGGAGGGGCGGAAAGACCTCCCGCAACACCTCCCCCTTTTGTTTAAATAAGAGAGTTCTAAACCTACTAAGAAATTATATACAATAAGTATAAATATCCTATTCTAACTAGCTTAGGACTTGTATAATAAATAACTTGGCCAAGTCATGAGAGAAAAGTAACTATAGTTATATAGTCTTCAACCCCATCGAAGATCTGAGAAGGGAAATAATGTTACCTGGGTATTTAGGAAGTTCAGTAAAACAACTTCCAAAACATGCAACAAATCACAGAGACAACTAGCTACCTGGGCAATCACCCAAAGTGACGTTTGCAGTATTGAAGCAACCAACTTTGGCTAAGGCCTAACATAACTGACATACCATTTTCAAAGGCAAGCAACTTTTCAAAACTATCTTACCCTGTCTTGGCAGGATATGACAGTCCTGTTTTATCCATTGATGCACGCTCTGTATCTCTGTCAGTGGTTAAGGTATGGGCATTTCTTTGCCCCAAGGCCAGTTCTGCAAAAAAGAAAGGCTCCAGGTGGAGTGTCTTTGGTGCTCAACATTCTCTCGGGAATAGAGCGGTGTTGCCAGGAGCAATTGTGTCTCACTACCACAAAACTCTGAGTTAGATTAAAGGCCATTTTCTACAGCTCTTTGAAGAGGTTGAAGATCATCTATCTATACTGAGTATAATCTCTATATATCTAAATAACCTGATTAGTCTAATTATAAATGGCAAAATTAGATGACTGTTAATCTATATAATTCTCAATATCTATCTAACTTAAAGACTAAGACAATAAACATCTGTGTAACAAATGAGGATAATGACCTCCAAATATAAACAATGTACAAATATACATTGCAATATGGTAAATATATATCAATACACAAACAATATATAAGTATCTTAATCAAATGTACACTGCAATATGGTAAATATATACAATACATATATATCGATACAATATATGTCAATACATAAAAAATATTTTAAACAGAGGTAGAAACATGCATGCATACAATAGTCAATATAATTTAACTTTGTATCAATATACAAGAATCAATACCAATATATTTGTCTAAAAATTGTAACTCACAATTACAAATCTATCATCCCTCTTTTTTTTTCAATTTGATCCCTGAGCTTATAAAATTCCTCCCCTAACTTCCCAACCCCGAAATGATGTCCCTAAACCCAGGGGCAAACTTTACTGGGAGAGGGGACGTCGTCCTCTAGAATTACTTCCAGCTGTCATAGGGGCGACGTTCTTTCTGGGGATCCTGTGAAAGCAAAATGATGGTTAAATTTCAAGATCAATGTCTTTTAAAATTGCAAATAGTCTCTGAGTATTTTGTGGAGGTCTGGCCAGAATGTTGTACAAGATGTGCACCATTTCAGCTAAACAAGTTGAGATCTTCTTTTGCAGCTGGTACCCAAAACAGGTCTTGTAGTAGCTATCAGTATCATGACGTCATATCAACCAGGTAGAGTTGTTGTTGTGGGGCCCCATCTTCTTCCTGGAAACTTCAAATGTCACTTCAGAAAAGACTCATTGTTTATTGTAAAAATACTTAAACATTAATTATATAGACATATATATATATTCAGTGAAAGGCATGATAGATATATTCAATGGAAGGTATGATAGGTATGAAGAAAAGCAAAGATGTTTTCTAAACTCATATTTCTTTCTGTCCCATATCATGGCTCTTGACATGAGACAGAAACTCCAGAAACTCTGGGTTTTTTTCTCTTACTAACAGGCTTGGATTTGGAGAGGGACTGAGCCAGAGTCCAACTTCAAAACCAGCTCTATAAATTTAGAAATATGGTTTAATATGTTTTACTTACACAACCCATTCAGTTTTCTTGATATTTCCTATTTGGGCAGGTATTTTTCCATCTGTCAGTATCCAAATATCCAGGGTCCCTTGAATTTTTCAAAGGTGAGTGTTTTCCTGTGGAGATAAGAACAGAACCCTGCCCCCATTCTATATGTTTTTCTTACCACCTGTATGAATATCATTGTGGATGAGTTGTCATTTCTCCTTTCCAAGAGGTTTCTCCTCTTCAAATCGAGACTTTATTAATTTTGATGGTATCCACAATTTTTCTTCTCCTGTGGAAACAAGAGCAAAAACCCCTTCCCCAACGTAGCACATCTCCTGGCTTCCATTGAGAGGTCAGCACATCTTTGAAATAAATCGGTTGATTTAGTTCAGAAGGACTTTTCCATTATCCAATGTCTTTCTGCTGCTGTCGTTCCTTTCTCATTAGCGTTAAGAAAATTCAAGGTTAATAAAGCATTATGTAATCTATTTCTGGGGGTATTTTCGGTCCCTTTCTGTTTGTTCAGCATATCCTTTATAGTACGATTTGATCTTTCTATAACTGCCTGACCTGTAGGATTATTTGGTATACCTGTAATGTGTTTTATATTATAATAATCAAAAAAGCGTTTCATTTTCTTAGATACATATGCTGGACCATTATCTGTCTTTATTTGTACAGGTATACCCATGATGGCCATAACTTCCAATAAATGTGTGATTACTGAATCTGCCTTTTCTGAACTCAGGGCAGTAGCCCATTGAAAACCTGAATACGTGTCTATGGTGTGGTGTACATATTTTAATTTACCAAACTCCATAAAGTGGAACACATCCATCTGCCGATTTCATTTCTCTTAGTACCCTTTGGGTTACTCCCTGCAGGCAACGGTGTTTGATTATAGAAAGAACAAGTAGGACATCTCTTTATAATGTCCTTAGCTTGCCTGCCAAGTAATGGAAAATTCTTTCTTTAGCGCCTTTACTATTGACATGATGCTTTTTATGAAATTCCCAGGCCTGCAACACGCTTCCAATCAATAACTGATCAATCTCAGCGTTGCCTTGTGCTAGAGGACCAGGCAGACCTGTATGGGACCGGATGTGTGTTATGTACTCGGACAAAGCCTGTTCCTGATTATGTCTTGTACCTGGATAAACAATGAAGTCAACTCTGTGTCATCTGGTATAAATTCAGCAGTTTCAATATGCAAGATAACTCTTTCTGCATATTGTGAATCTGTAACTATATTAAGAGGTTCTTTAAAATCCCTTAGCACCATAAGAATGGCATATAATTCTGCCTTCTGGACAATTATAAGGGCTTTGTTCCACCTTACTCAATTCATCTGACTTGTAACCTGCTTTCCCTGATTTATTTGCATCAGTATAGAACGTACGGGCTCCAGTTAATGGACATCACGTACAATTTTAGGAAGAATCCAAGAAGTTCTCTTTATGAGTTAAGTCGACCACTTTTGGGATAGTTGCTATTAATTTCTCCCAAAAAATTAGCACAAGCTCTTTGCCACGGTTCATTGTCTTCCCCATAACTTTTTTATTTCTTCAGTAGTAGAAAGGCACTATAATTTCTGCTGGGTCTATACCTGCTAGTTGACGAAGTCTCAGCTTACCTTTTATAATTAATTCAGAGACTTTTTCCACATAAGTTTTTAATTTTTTACTCGGTTTATTAGGTATAAATATCCACTCTAGAATAATATCTTCCCTCTGCATTAGAATCCCTGTAGGAGAGATTCTGGAAGGCAATATGACTAGGATGCAGCTAAGATTTGGGTACACCCTATGCACATGTGCTTCCTGTAATTTTTCCTCAATCATTGTCAGTTCCTTTTCTGCTTCAGCTGTCAGTTTTCTTGGACTATTCAAATCCTTATCACCATCTAAGGTTTTGTTTAAATGAACTATTAGATCAGGTGTTATGCCAACAGCTGGTCGTAGACTGAAATGTCTCCCAACAATCTTTGGAAGTCATTAAGAGTCTTTAACCGGTCTCTCGTAATTTGTGCCTTTTGCGTTTTAATTTTCTCTAACCCTATTCTGTAACCTAGGTAATTAACAGAATTTCCTCTTTGAATCTTTCAGGGCAATTTGTAATCCCCACCTAGGCAAGACTTTCTTTACTTCTTCAAACATCCTTTCTAAAGTATCTTTATTTGAATCAGATAATAAGATGTCACCATGTAATGATAAATTATGGACTTAGGAAATTGTTTACGAATTAATTCCAATGGCTTACTTACAAAATATTGGCACAATGTAGGACTATTGAGCATACCCTGTGGGAGGACAGTCCATTGATATCTCCTATTATGCTGAGAATTATTATAAGTAGCACCGTGAAGGCAAATTTTTCTCAATCTTTTTTTTGTAACGGTATAGTGAAAAAACAATCTTTCAAATCAATAACTATAAGAGGCCATCCCTTTGGTAATAGAGAAGGCAAAGGAATTTCATTGTAGTGGGCCCATAGGTTGAATTACTTTGTTGACAGCTTTTAGATCTGTCACCATTCTCCATTTACCAGATTTCTTTTTTTACAACAAACACAGGAGAATTCCAAGGGCTGGTTGATTCTTCAATATGGTGAGCATCTAATTGCTCTTGCACCAGCTGTTCCAATGCCTGTAATTTATCTTCAGCTAGAGGCCACTGTTTGATCCATATTGGCTTCTCAGTTAGCCATTTTAAAGGTAGGGCTATTGGTACCTTTGGTTTTATTTTCTATATGTTCTTGTGCAGTCTGATGCTGGTGACCTTTTCCATAATACCTCATCATATCTTTTCCCAGAATTATGAGTTCCTGGAACTGCAGGAATGTTAATCTGGGTATTCCATTGCTGTAACAGGTCACGGCCCCATAAATTTATTGCAATATTGGCTATATATGGCCTTAGTCTTCCTATTTGCCCTTAGGCCCTATGCATTCAACCCATCTTGTGCTTTGTTTTACATGAGATAGGGTTCCAATTCCCAGAAACTGAACATCTACCTCTTGAAGAGGCCAATTCGGATGCCAAGATTCTGGGGTAATGATACTCACATCCGCACCTGTGTCTAATAAGCCTTCAATAAAAATGCCATTTATACAGACTTTTAGCTTTGGTCTTTTGGTCGTTAATAGAAGTCTGCCAAAATATACGTTTACTCTGTCCTACTGGGTTTTTTGACTCATCCTCCACACATAATTCATCATTTAGACCAGTATTACTTTTTCAGCAGAAATTGGAGCTTTTTAATTTTCTTGGTGAGGCACGTTCTCCACTGTGACTGGGGAATGACTGGGCCACTGTTGGCTTCGGGGCCTGCGAGAGGCCCCTCAAGGAGTTTCCGATGGGATCGGGTTGCCTTGTTTGTCTGTTGTTGACCTGCATTTGTTGGACCAATGATGGCCTTTACCACATCTCCTACATATACCTGAGCCCTAGGTCTCCTATTTTTTTCATTGCCCAGAGGAGAGATATTATTCCTAGAAATTCTGTGCCTGCAGTCCCTTTTCAGATGTCCTAATTTACCACAATTAAAACACCTGGCAGTTTGATGTCTCCTCATTGCTGTGGAAATCGCTTCTTTTACCCAAGATTCATCATTATAGCTAAACGTCTCAACATTCATCGTATGCTGAATCCATTCATCCATAGGTGCTGATCTAGACTTTAAAGGCCCAATTATCTTTTTGCATTCTATGTTTGCATTCTCAAATGCTAGAGATTCAAGAAGTATTCGTTCTAGATTCTGGGTCTGTTACCCCTATGTCCAGAGCCTTAATTAATCTTTGCAAAAAGTCAATAAAGGGTTCTCTCTGTCCCTGCCTAATTCTGGTATATGATTCAACCCTTTTTGCTGGATCTTGTATCCTATTCCAAGCATTTAAAGCTGCTTGGTGACATAGACACAGTACTTCATCGTCATAAAGAGCTTGGACCTGTGGATCAGCATATTCTCCTGCACCAAGGATTTGATCTTGGGAAACCTCAACACCTTTTGCTCTTCCTTGCTGTTCCATATGTTTGGATTCTTCTCTGAAATAAATTCCAAACATCAAGGAAGGTCCCTTATCTAAAACTGCAGACACTAACTGATGGAAATCATAGGGGGTAGCTCTAGCATTAGAAGCCCAAGTCCTTATCATTTCCTTTAATATGCGGATTGCAGCCCAAAATCTTAACAACAGCTTGTTTAATTTCTTTCAGATCATTCATTGCTATTGGCATCCATCTAGCTTCTCTGACTCCCTTTGAGCCTTTAGAAGTTGACGCTTTGTCAGAATTAAGTATAGGGTATGCCGCTAAAACCCTGGGTAGCCAGTTCTAATAGCTGTATCCTGTCCTTGTGCCTTATTACTCTGTTCACCAGTTCCAACCATTTCTTCAAGCATTTCAAGTCTTTTCATTATTGTCTTTATTATTGCCTCTTTTGAATCCTGAGTCTCCTGACCTGCATGAGTTTCTAGTAAAGATAGTATGGTTCTTGAGAGTCCATAATCTTCCTAAATGATAGAATATTCAAAAGAATACTAAAACCTAGTAACCATAAATTAAGTTATCCTCATAGTCATATAAATTTTGCATGATTAGACCCATTGCATTGGTAGCCCAAACAGTAGAAATTCATGCTCGAAACAAAAACTGCACATATTACCTACCCAGCTAGCCTCTAACTCACCGAAATCCGCCTGTCTCTGCTTCCCGAGTGCTGGGATTAAAGGCGTGCACCACCATTGCCTGGCTGGCCTTGAACTCACCGAGATCCGCCTGCCTCTGCCTCCCAAGTGCTGGGATTAAAGGCGTATGCCACCACCACCTGGTCAGCCTCAGAGATCTGCCTCTCTGGATGTTATGGGCCTGAAGGCCAAGTGTATCTCTGACTCGGCACTGGGGCCTAAGTCACAAACTAAACAAAAAACGGCGTACACGGAACCATAAACCCAGAATCCAGGGGTAGAGAAGAATAACCCAGAAGCTGTGTATGCCTCCACGTGACAGAGTCACCCTGAGGGGTTGAGCTTCCGCACGGCTGAGGAAGAGGGAAGGCTCGCACCAAGCCGAACTCGCGGCAGGCAGCCTAGGGGTCCTAAAAGCCAAACGTTCGGGCACCAGGTGAAGGCGTAAGCCATGAACAATGCCACACCAGTTTGGAATTATTATTAATAGGGTAGTATTTATTTAAAGAGGAAAAACTTACAGATCACGATCCCAGACAACAGCCCTTTGCACAATCATGAAGCGAGTCTAATCGCCAGCTGAACAGGAAGTCAAGAGGACCAGCGGAAGGAAATAGAAGCCTTTTGAAGGGAGAGAAACCACGCCCCAATGGGCTGGTATCTCAGCAGCTATTGGTTGGAGGGGCGGAAAGACCTCTCCTCCATCTACCTTCTTCCTTTATGTGTCTTTCCATGAAGTATGAACCATTCTGCTTCCTTAACTGTCCTAATTCTCCATCCCTATTTTCCTTAAAATGGGGGGGGGGTGCACAAGCCTGATACTGTTAGTGACCAGACAGGCCCCTTGAAGTCCTCCCACTTCTCACTTGCTGGCAGGCTAGGCCCCATCTGAGATCATTGGGCAAGTTCAAATCTGTTTTATCACTACTGCATATATAACCCATTCTCACCAAGAACACTAAGGTATAAATGATTCTCCCTTTCCACCACATTTTATGGGCTTTTTGTGTATATGTGTTTTGTGTTTTTTTTTAACTTTGTACTGGTTCCTACAACTGGTATATTCCCTATGGATTCATTGGAAGTCAGCAGAAGCTTTAAATGACCTAAAAATGATGAGGTTTTGCTCACTCCAGGATTCATATCCTTTTTAATGCCTTGAAAAAGATCGAAAAATTATTGGCCCAACAATTAGAATGACATACTTCTAGCCTTGAACTGATGAGAACCTAAAAGTTTGATTTTAGAGTTATTTAAATTCTCATTGCAAATCCATTTCCTTGATTGGAAGGATTGATTTGATTGATTCAAACCTATGTGTCAAGCATGGTACATGACACTTTGTAAATAGGGAAATGTCTCTAACTGAATCCAGATATAAGTTTCTGTTTTTAAGGAGATTCCACATCCAGAAGGACCAGACTTACAGACACAAGATCCAATATAGTGGTCCACATTTGTCATCCCAGTACTTGTGAGGTAGAGGCAGGAGTACAAGGTCATCTTTTGCTATGGAGCAAATTGAAGACCAGCCTGAGCACCTATATTAAACAAGAAATAAACAAGGAATTAGATATACCCAGAGGATTGAAATACAAAGTAAATGGATAGGTCTAAACATTTTGATAGAGGATTGGAGAGATGGCTCAGTGGTTAAGAGCAATGGCTGCTTTTCCAGAGGTCCTGAGTTCAATTCCCAGCAATCATATAGTGGCTCATAACCATCTGTAGTGAGATCTGGTGTCATCTTCTGGTGTGCAGGCACACATGCAAACAGAGCACTATATACATAATAAATCTTTAAAATAAATTTTAAATGAATCTTTAAAAAATTTTGATAGAACAACAGACAAAATTGATCACAGCAGTCCCATTGCTTTCCTTCCCCCAAATAGAAATACTATAATTGCTTATTAAAGTGTTTTCTTCATTAAACTACTGTATATAAAAATGAAATTTCATTTCAGTGATTTGGGCCCCCAATATGAGGAAATAAAAATGGAATATTGTACAAAATGGTTCACTGTGAAGTAATCAAAAGAGAAAAGATGATTTAAAATCAGCTGTGGGGCTGGAGAGTTACTTCAGTGAATAAAGCCCTAGCTGCAAAAGCGTGAGGACCAAGGTTTGGAAGCCAAGTACCACAGAAATGGCAGTGCTGCCCAGCAGCTTGTAATCCTAGGCCTTGGGAAGTAACAATGGAAGATCCCTGGAACAAGCTGCCTATATAGACTAGCTGAATTGGAGAGCTCTAAGAGATCTATTTCAATACATAATGGAACACACCCAATATCAACCTCTGGCCTCCATATATACAAACATACACCTACACCTACAAATAAAAGTACACCCTATAGCTGACACACACACAGTATAAAAATCACTTATACTATTTTGAAAATGCCTGTTTTAAAAATAATTTTAGACCAAAAAAAATGAATCTCATGTTACTCTGTCTATACATCTAGCCCTCCTCAAAAGGTCTCAGGAGTTAGAGAACAAGATAAATGTGTGATTGCTTTTCTTACTCTGTTACAATAAGGGGCCTGCCATTCTGTAACATGAGGGCTGGCTTGTTGGGGTTAATGTCCCGCTCAGTACCCCACAGCTGGCAAGCCCCAAAGAAAATCACACAGAGATCTCCATAAGTTACAAAACTGATTGGCCCATTAGCTCAGTCTTCTTATTAGCTCTTGTAGCTTATATTAACCCATTATTTTTATCTATTCCAGCCATACGGCTCGGTACCTTTCTCAGCTGGGCAGGTCACATGTTGCCTCTTTGGTGGTCTGGGCTGGACTAAGAGGAATGGGCTTCCTCTTTCCAGTATACTTCTGTTCTCCTCACCTCATCTCTACTTCCTGTCTGGTTGACCCGCCTATACTTCCTGCCTGGCCAATCAGTGTTTATTTAAAATATGATTGACAGAATACAGACAATTCTCCTGACCTCTGTGACTTCCAGGTGTGGTAGCACATGCCTTTTATCCCAAAGTTTGGGAGGCAGAGGCAGACAGACCTCTGTGAATTCAAGTTGTGGTAGTGGACACTTTTAATCCCAGCACTTGGGAGGCAGAGGCAAGTGGATCTTTGTGAGTTCAAGGACAGCCTGGTCTACAGAGTTATTTCAGGACAAAGATATACAGAGAACCTGTCTCAAAAAGTCAAAAAATAAAAATAAAAGAAATAGAGGTTAAGGTAAAGCCATATAAAGATGGAAAATAGAGAATCTTGATACTGTATGTTATTATGCTGTCTTTGAATTGTTTGAATGCTGAGGAAGGAGCAACAGCTGCTAAAAGATATTTGTTTATAAATGCTGCTGAACTAATCCAAGGTACATATTTTGAAAATACCTTGACTTCAAAATTGAAGTTAAAAAGGTATGTTACTTTGGAGAAGAGATTTTGCTTTTGTTTCCATAGGAAATGAGAAACTGTGGATTTATTCTGAATTAAGAAAAATCAGGTTTGATCAAGGAGGACCACCTGAGAAATCTCCAATAGGAACAGATATGGCCCAGATGTCAGAGTTCTACATCCAGAACAGATTCAAGATGCTGCCTGAGGTGATCAAGACTCATAGGATACTCCAGTCAGGACTTGATGACTTTTTTAGGTCCCCATAAGATTATCAGTGCCCACCGGGCAGTGGTGGTGCATGCCTTTAATCCCAGCACTCGGGAGGCAGAGGCAGGCAGATCTCTGGGAGTTTGAGGCCAGCCTGGTCTACAAGAGCTAGTTCCAGGACAGGCACCAAAGCTACAGAGAAACCGTGCCTCGAAAAACCAAAAAAAAAAAAAAAGAAAGAAAGAAAAGAAAGAAAGAAAGAAAAAAGATTATCAGCAACCCCAACCAGCAGGGGGTAGCCTGGAATACTACGCCCACATTCCCCAAAAATGGACTATGGATTTTTTTCTTAAAAAAAAAAAAGAGAGGGAAGTGGTGTGGGAGAATTGTCTGTATTCTGTCGATCATGTTTTAAATAAATGCTGATTGGCCAGGCAGGAAGTATAGGCAGGTCAACCAGACAGGAGGTAGAGGTGGAGCAATGAGAACAGGAGTATTCTGGGAAGAAGGAAGCCCATTCCCACCAGTCCTGCCCAGACTCCAAAGAAGCAACCTGTGATCTGCCCCTCTGTGAAAGGTACTGAGCCACATGGCTAACATAGTTAAGAATAATGGGTTAATATAAGTCATAAGAACTAATAAGAAGTCTGAGCTAATGGACCAATCAGCTTTATAACTTATAGAGATCTCTATGTGATTTTCTTTGGGGCTTGCCGACTGTGGGGTACCGGGCAGAACAGAAACCCCAACAAGCAGGCCCCTTCATGTTACATGACTCTGATATACATATGGGTAAGGAGATGAGGGAAGACTAAGCTATATAGACTGTATGATAAAAAGACTCTGGTATAAAAGAGCTTAGTGACAATGATGCCATCATATGTTCCAAGAGAAGAGACATACTCTGCTGGTGAAGAATTCTGTTTGTAAATCAACAGGATACTTCCAGCCATGAACCTGGGACATATTGCTTAACTTCATTGTAACTCAGTTTTCTCGATTGTAAAGTAGGGATGATTATAGAATAGGCTGTGCGAGGCTATTGTGAAGATAAAATGAATTGGTACATGTAGAAACAGTGACAAAGATTGTCTGGACCAAAGAATTGCCCCATGTTGATTTTAGTAATCAGGATGAGTTGGAATTCTAAGAAAGAAATATAAACCCAAATATTTAGAGGTGACAAAAATAGAGGGAAGTAGGCACAGACATAAAATTTAGTTATTATTTTAACCTTGGTGGAAAAAATTAACAACTATACTTAAACATTTGTACAATATGTATATAATAATGTTTGCTGGGCATGATGACACATGTCTGTTATCTCAACCACTTGGGATGTAGATGCAGGGGGATTGCATGGACACATGAAATCCTGCCTGGAAATACGAAATAATGAAAGAAATAAAGCAATAAAATATATCAGCAACCAACAGCTAGCAGCTAATGATAAACAAGTAACTAGAACATGCATGGTTTGAATTTTCCATTTTGCTATTAAAAATTGGTTGTGAGCCTAGCCTTTAATGGCTGAGTCATTCATCTAGTCCAGATGGCTCAGCGGTTAAGAGCACTGCCTACTCTTTCAAAGGTCCTTAGTTCAATTCCTAGCAACCACACAGTTGCTCACAACCATCTATAATCAGATCTGGTGCCCTCTTGAGGAAGAAACCTGGTCAATCATCCTCAACTTAGACCATGAAACCCAATATGGACAAGTTCAACAGAACTGCTGTATACGGGCTGCCCATGTGTGCTTCAGTGTTGCCAGGGCATAAATTTAATTTTTTATTTTCATTAAAAATCCTGACAAGGCCGTGGTGGCACATGCCTTTTATTCCAGCACTCACAAGGCAAATGCAGACAGATCTCTATGAGTTTGAGACTAGCCTGGTCTACAAAGTGAGTTTGAGGACAGCCAGAGTTGTTACACAGAGAAACCCTGTCTCAAAAAAACAGAAAAAAAGAAGAGAAAATAGTCCTCACCAATAATCTTTGAATATCACAGGGCTGTTGAACTTTGGTGCTACATCATAAGTATACGTTTTTCAACTATTATTTGCTAAGACCAACAATATTTTGACATGCTATCAATTTTCAATGAATTTAACAGTGAGAATTATTTCAAAGTAGCACAATACAACCTTTCCGAAATTGTTAAAAAGTGGACAAAGTATTTGATTAGCCTTGTGCATTTTTTCTCATTATAGTTATATTATGATGCCTGGCAAGGCAGGTTCTGTTGCTATTGGGGACAAAATGTATTTAAAATATAAGATGCATTTCAACAAATGATAAAATTGTAAGAACCATGCTCACCTACCAGATTTGGTTTCAAGGAAGAAAACTATGTATGTTGTTACATAGTTTACAAGCTATTTACTGTGATTGTATGAACTACAAACATACTACTTTTCTGAACCATGAGCAAACAACAGCTTCATGAAGCAACCAACAGTCCTACCCAACTCTGCTGCCTATAAACCACAACAACAACCAACATGGCATGATAATCCTAAGGGCATAGTAGTGGTATTCATACCTTGGGGGTAACCAACAATTCTCTAATTGACTTAAGACCCACTCAACAAGAGGGAGACCATGCTGTATACTGGAAATCTAGCCAACTACTTTGTGCTGATAAAGTCACATTTATTGGAGGAGAATCAACAACCAATAATTTAGTAGGCCAACATAATCTATAATCACAACCTATATGTATCTGTCCTTATACCCAAAGATAAGTGTAGTCTTCCCCCATCACCAAAGAAACTTTTTTTGCAACAAATGGAAATCATTACAGGAAACCATAATCAATCAAAGTTATGGAACCCAATTCCAACTAATACATCTACAATTCAACTCCCAAAGCTAAGGCTCAGAGAACACTGAGAAAACCAGGTTGAAAGATTGCAAGGGCCAGAGGGAGTTTGTTGTGAGATTGTATCTTCTAGGAAAGTCATATGCTACCCCCATAAAGTCTCACCAACACAATTCACTAAAAAGGAGCTGAACAATGACAACAACAATAGATTGCTAAAGTAGATGGGAGAAAGACTGCAAGGCCTCAACCATGGCCCAAAGAACTACTGGCAACTGAAGAATGCTGAGAGGTGAAATAGTCTTCCCCAGAGTAGAGCACACAAATTGGTTAGCCAATACCTAATGGTCAGCCCTAGAATTGTGATGTGGGAGTGTCATATATCAATCTATTGATTTCATTGGATAAGCAATAAATAAACTGCTTGGCCCAATTGGTTAGAACATAGGTGGGAGGAGTAAACAGAATAGTATGCAGACAGGAAGAGGAAGTGAGCTCAGAGAATCATGCAGCTCCGCTCAGAGACAGCAGCCTCCTTGGGCAGACAGGATGGCCCAGCTCTCTGAGGCACGCACGCGATGAAGCTCCGACTCAAGATGGATGTAGGCTAGAATCTTCCCGGTAAGAGCACCTTGGGGTGCAACACACTTTATAAGAAATGGGCTAGTCCAGGTGCGGGAGTTAACCAAGAAGAGACTAGAAATAATGGGCCAAGCAGTGTTTAAATGAATGCAGTTTGTGTGTTGTTATTTCGGGCATAAGCTAGCCAGGCGATTGGGGTGTTGGGCACGAAACCCCGGCGCCTCAATTTCAACAGAATTGTACATACAAGTAATATTATATGGACTGAGCAGGTTGTATTTATGTATTTAGGAATGTGTGTGCGTGTGTGTATACATATATGTATGTAACAACAACTAATGAAAATAGGCCATAAATTTCAAAGAGACCAAGGGGAGGGAATATGTGAAAGAGTTTGGAGGGAGGAAACAGAAGAAAGAAATGATTCAGTTATATTACAATCTCAACAAAAATCATTTTTAAAAAGCAGCGTCATGTTCTACAACACACAAAAGTTGTGATGGGTATCATATCCACTTAAGTTTGCACAGACCAGTTTGGGGAAATTAATATGGAAAAACCCCAAAGCTCTTTCTATTTAACTTCCCAATGCAATTACACTGGTTTTGAGTCATTGTTACTTCCCACTGAAAGGAGGCAGCCACAGTCTCTTCTTAGGTCTCCACAGGAATGGAAAAACTCACAGCAGTATTTGACCTCAAGGTTGTCTTAACCTGCCCCTGGCAATTACCCCTGGGGTCCTAGGAAGGCAAATTTTTCAGAGCTTAGAAGAAAGGCATGGAATTCGAGGCATTTTCTGAGAGGAAGAAAAACTTAGAAGGCATTTGAAAGACTGAACACTTTAGAACTGAATTCTATTCATAGAGGTTACCTTTCTGATTATAGCCAACACCTATCAGAAACAAAGTTCTTCCACTCCTCCTCTGTAATCAAAGACTTCAGTCATTAATGCAGATTGACCTCAGAGGGTGCATTTGTCTTTAGAAGATGAAGAACAGGTCTAATCATTGTAATTAATAATTTAAATTTTCAAGTTGATTGGGAATCATATTGGGATTTTCTGGGCTTTGAAGGCAGGTTCCCTTAAATAAACTTGAGGCCTGAAACATGACCAAATGATATGTTATGATCTTGGAACAGAAAAAATTACTTCCTCCAAAAGACCTTAAAAGAAATGTTAAAAATTGTCAGCTATATCTTATGATAAAAAAATATGAGATGCATTTTGAACCAACAGGTAATAAAAGACAGGCATATAAAAGATGCCATGGAAAACTAATGTCCCCCTGATGTCCAACATTAATACATGCTTTCTACAATTAAAGATTCTAAGATCTTGTCTTCCCATCTGGAGGCAATTTCAAATGTGAAAATATGGCAGATGAAACAGATAATTCAGGTTGCAGGCCATGGATTCAGTATTTCTTCCCCACTACACACTATTTCCCTTCCAAGATACTGTCCCAGAGGTTTGCCAATTACAATAGCATGGCTATTTTAAAAGAATGCTCACTCGAGTTCCCAACAAAAATAATTTCAAGGGGTTGTGGCCATTCAAAACAATTCACAAATGAACTCCATACTTCATTACCTCAGTTTTGGGCACGAATATTAAGACAATATGATTTTCTCATTCAAAATATGGCTTTGTCTGAAATCAACAACAGAAGTCATGCTCTCAGCTAGAGAAAAAAATGCCTGAAGATGGAAAAGCATGGACTAAGAATGTCTACTGCTAAAGTGAACTTCTTAGCCTTGATACTGACAATGCCGTGCACATTGATTCTTTCCTCTGCCACAGCAAGCCCTCTTTAATGGCTCTGGCCATTTGGTGGTTGCATAGGTTTATAGCCTGCCTAATATCTATGCTCATAGCAAACCACTGTACTTAAAACGTACAGAAGAAAGAGAGACTGTGGTTTATTGGAAGCATAAATGAAACTGAACTCAGCGGGCCCTGGGTCTATTTCTGGCTTCGCTTTGGACACCTCATATCTGCCTTGACCTTGACCAGGTATTGTGTCATCACTCTACCCCAAATGGTGCAATTATGTCTCATTAAAGTAAGACTCCAATGTCACATTTTTCCATAGCATAATTTATAAAGTAGGAAATAAATGTATAATGCATTAATAGAAGCATTGCTCATTTAAAATGCTTCAAGCTTCACTATATAATGGTACTAGCAAAAGTACAACTAAATACCCAAGAAATGCATGGTTCTTTATACTTCTGGGTGATACCTGAGGACTCAGAACCAAAGTTATTCTTCTTTAACTTTCATTGTTTGCATTGAAAAGGGAGTAAGAACTGTTAAATGTCACTTTCATCAAGGATGCCCAGGTCTACATGAGCAAGTCAGGAAAATAATAAGGGTAATAGGGAGGATTTTATGAATAAGCGGAAGGAGAATGAAGGGTTTTCATTGACACCTTTGTGTATTATCGAAGTTTCACAAGGGGAAACTGGTACACTTTCCTGCATGTCTGGGATTTCTAGGCAACCAGGCTCTAATCCAGGCTGGTTCTTGATGTTATATCTGGGAATGCGGCACTTAAAAAAGCTAAACCTCAGAAACACAGCTTCAGATGCCGAGTATAAGATAGCAGCAAAGCCAAATTCATTTATTCAAAATTGCTGTACCAGACAGAAATCAATTAGAGGGATGTAATTATTTTATATAGCTATAGATTGTTAGGTCAGGTGATTCCAAACCTTTGATATGTTTCATGGCATCAAGTTAATTTAGTATAGTTGTAAGTGGATCCCTACAAGTGCAGAGATGGATCAAAACAAATGAGCACATGCATTTCTAGGCAAGTAAATTGAGGCACAGATAAAAGTAGTTTACTCCCAGTACCTAAACTGGAAATCAAATCTTTTGAATATCATTAGAGTAGTAAGTATACAATTGTTTTGATGTGGCATCTTACAATTTGACAAATTTCTAGAGGTAGTGGCTCTCGAATTTCCCTTCTTCTTGTAGGATGCTGTATTCGAAACTGGTTACTGAGACCATATTCAGTCCTAGCTAGAGTTTTCTCAATTTTGATTTTGCCTACAATTCATCTGCCAATATGACATAAGTTGTTCATTATTATGATTTGTTGCTGGTCTCAAAACTGAAAACAGTAGAAAATAATGAGAGTGAAATACATTGTCCAACAAAGTTACAGGATCTTCTACAAAAACCCATAACAAATACAATTGCTGGTGGTTTTTCATGCAGAAAGGTAATAGGCAAGAGGAATCTTCACCAAAAATGTATTCTGTAAGTCTGTAGCCATGCTGGCTCCTTTCCCACACCTTCTGGAAAATGCTAAGAGGCACTTACTATAGGCAGAAAAATTGGGAAAAAAGGTTCCAACTTAGTGGATGAATTACCAAAGATCAAAGTCACTGCCTGTGCCCATGAGACTTCCTCACCTCCTGCCCATGGACCTGTGAGAAGGGTGATTTGACACAATTTCAGCAGAGAGCCTTAAATTTTCAGTCTTTATACCACAAGCTGTCACATCTATCTGGATACTTGTTACTAGTCATAAGTTAATATGCAGCTGTGGAAAACACTCGGCTTGAGTTTACCTGGCTTGACTTCAATATCAACAAAGACAACAGGCCCAAATCTCTGTGGTATGTATTATTACATCACCAAACATACTGACCAGTTCCTACTGACTCGCAGACTGTTCTTTTACCCTCCTCTGGCCAGTCAAATCTTTGTGATGTTGCAAAGCTTTATCCAAGCTGTGTTGGCTGACACATTCCAATCTTCGGTAATAGTTTCTTCCCTACATCCCCCAAGACTCATTGTCTGCAGAGAATTTGGCATCAACCCGGGACTGAGTGGCATTTGGCCAGGGGCCTCAGTAACACTTCAATTGCTAGGAGACACCAGACATCTGCTTTCCTGCAGGAACAATTTCAGGGCAAGGCAGTCTGGCAACTCCCTACCAGAAACTCTGCCTTGTGTGGTGAGGTGAACTGAGAAGGCAGATTGAAATTGCACAGCTGCTCAGTGAACCCAGAGTGGGCAGATACGACCAAGAAATTGAGGGTATTGGGTATTGTAGGTCAGATACCCAAACATTTAGTTTCCCTTACACTAAGAGATTTTTCATTCCTTCCACCATATGAGTGTGTATGTGTGTGTGTGTGTGTGTGAGAGAGAGGGGGGGGGAGAAAGAGAGAAAGAGAGAGTGACAGTATCTGTCTTCCAAGTGATGGAAATAGACCTTTTATCAACTCCATTACATGGACCAGGAAAAAACTGTAGCCTGCTTTAAAATATGAGAAAAGGGACTGGAGGCATAGCCCGGTAATAGAGTAACTTGTCTAGCATGTGGACATCCTGGATATTCAGAACGCATAAATAAGTCACTCAACAGATAAGGTCGAAAACAAAGGTAAAAAATACACACTCATGCTCCAGTATATCAGTAGGTGCTTCTATGTGTTTGGTCTGTGTATATGACAGGGAGAGGTGAGTTGAGAGACAATGAGCTACATGCAGGTAGCAGCACTGGTAGACAGACAAAAGGATGCTGCAGCTTGCTCAGACCAACCCTGGCACATGATGCATTTAGTGAATGGAAAAGAACCTCCTCGCACTTTATGCTCTATTCATCAGCAGATGGAGCAGCCCTAATGCCATCATTCTCTAGGGGATCTGCTAACTTCAATGATGAACATACATTGAGGTCCAGGTGATCTCTGAGTCTTTCAGTGACATTTGTCTTCATTGCTAGAAAAATTAAGAATCAATGTGGAGCCATGTTCCATATTCATGCTGCCTTTATCTGTAAAAGGACTTGACTGGGGCCCAGAGTAAATAGTCAGTCAGCATTTGTATGGTTGAATACAAAACCAAATCCCTAATTTTGAATCTCAATAAAATATGCTTTAACTGATATAAGGATAATTAACTAGCATATTATGGTCAAAGTATATGGAAAAAATTAACAATTGGCAATAGAGTTTACCAGGTGTCGTTCCATTGGATGAAACTTGGCAAACCTTATAATCACAGGCTAGGCTCTGTGAGACAATGACCCTTCTTTATAAGACATGAGGGTTTTTTTTTTTTCTGTCTGGAAGAAACAGCCATTCAGGAATTGAGACAATCACTGAAAGAACAAAAGCTGTGTGTAGCTCAGCTGTTTGTAGGAAATTGATTCCAACAACTCATAATTTTCAGGCTTACACATTAGGGAGCATTAAGCAAAGTGGTGGCACCTGGCTTCAAAAGCATCCTCTCTAAGACAGCTACTAATTTGTATGAGCTAAAATGGAAAGTGGCCCCTTCCCACTAGCTACATGTAATGTTTGTAAAACAAGATGAGAATGATAGCAAAGGGATATGTATATATGTGTGTGTGTGCATGCATATCACGTATATACCATATATATGTGTGTGCATGCATATCACATATATACCATATGTATGTATACATATATATATAGATAGATAGATAGATAGAGAGAGAGAGAGAGATATTTTGTGTGTATTTCATGTAACTTTCACAAATAAAGCAAACAATGAGCTGCACTAAGGAAATGCTTGGACATCTGCAAGATGGGAGTTGAATATTTAACGTTCAGTGTAAAGGGAAGACATGAAGGATGATGGATCATCAAAACAATAGAAGCGAAGATCACAAGGTTATCCACGAAGGTATTTCCATCCACTTAGTAGCTGGGGCTAGCAACTAGAAAGCACAAGTTCTTCTATGTCTTTGAATCACCAGCTAGCCATGTCTCTGAGAGACCAATAAAAGTAGAGTTTGCCAAGGAAAAGGTGGTTGAGGGAGGCTAACCTGGATTGAGTGAGAGAGTATCAATAGGGATTGATGGATGGGGATACAAACAAGGAGCTAGGTTTCACGGAGTAGTTTCATCAAGTGGGCATTTTATCATTGGCCATAAGTACTCACTGAAAGAAAGCTTATTGGGGCAGCCTAAAGTAAAGAATATATAAGAAGACACATAACTTAACCGCTTCCCACAAAGAACATATCATCTAATGAAGATAAAACTGATAGTGAGTAATGAAATAAACTATACACTAAACAGAGCTTTATGTACAGTATATGGTACTTATGATATGATCTGCATAACATCCCTTAGAACTAGGTACTATTATCTGCCCCCCATTGTAAAGATGAGGAGGCTGACATAAAATAGGAAATGCATCTTGTTCAGAAGTTATTCATCCAGTAAGTGGCAGAGTCATGATGCCAACTGTAGCCTGAATCCAGACTGTGCAGCTAATCATTAATGCAGAGCCAGCTGTAAATAGGGCTCCACATGGTGTGGAGCATCGAGTTGATATGAGGATAAATGAGGTAACATGAAATCTCCAAGTCTGGCATGCATCCAATGTTTAAAAAAAAATGTGCAGGTATCATCATCTTTAAGGTCAACAGTGGGTCACCACATCCTGAAAGTATGAATTGTCTTTACAACATCCTTGACAAGTAGTTCCCAGCTCCTGATTATGCACCTCCCCAGGGGCCGGAAGTCCAGTTCTCTAGCAAGCTGCTTCTTTGTGCAGCATCTCAAGCTATTCAGAGGAATTTCCTTTGATTAGCTAAATCTGACCTCCTTAGAACTCTGGCTACTGGCTCTAGATCTGCCATGGAGAACCGCACAAAATAAGCTGACACCGTCTCCCACTTGACAAGACAAATTAAAAATGACAAGAAACAGGCAACCACCGAGGGCTTTTGAGCTGAAGATCAATACAAGGAATGAGCAAACAAAAAAAGCTGAGTTTGGTGAAAGCAGGATGAGCTGCCCTGAAAAGCAGTGGGTCTACAGACTGGGAGACCAGTGAGGTGGATGCAGCAGCGACCCAAGCTAAATGGACCAGGGCAGAAACAGTGGCAGGAAGAACAGAGAAGCAGCAGAGCAAAAGGAAACATTTCACGGGGGAAAGTGGCCAGGCTGGGGACTGGATGCAATTAAGGGATTAGTAAATAAAAGAAATCTTTTTTTTTATAGTTTTCAGTTCTTTTTTTTCTTTTTTTATTGAAAAAAAAAAGAAATTTCTGCCTCCTCCCCGCCTCCCATTTCCCTCCCACTCCTCCCTCTCCTCCTCCCCTCCCCCCACTCCTCCCCCTCCCTCTCCAGCCTGAAGAGCAGTCAGGGTTCCCTGCCCTGTGGAAAGTCCAAAGTCCTCCCCCCCTCAATCCTGGTCTAGGAAGGTGAACATCCAAACTGGGTAGGCTCCCACAAAGCCAGAACATGAAGCAGGATCAAAACCCGGTGCCATGGTCCTTGGCTTCTCAGCAGCCCTCATTGTCCGCCAAATTTAGAGATTCCGGTTTTATCCCATGCTTTTTCAGTCACAGTTCAGCTGGCCTTGGTGAGCTCCCAAAGAATCAGCCCCACTGTCTCGACGGGTGGGCGCAACCCTTGTGGTCCTGACTTCTTTGCTCATATTCTCTCTCCTTCTGCTTCTCATTGGGACATTGGGAGCTCAGTCCAGTGCTCCAGTGTGGGTCTCTGTCTCTATCTCCATCCATCGCCAGATGAAGTTTCTATGGTGATATGCAAGATATTCATCAGTATGGCTATAGGGTAGGGTCATTTCAGGTTCCCTATCCTCAGCTGCCCCAGGAACTAACTGGGGACATCGCCCTGGGCACCTGGGAGCCCCTCTAGATCCAAGTCTCTTGCCAACCCTAAGATGGTTCCCTTAATTAAGATGTGTGCTTCTCTGCTCCCCTAACCAACATTCCTTTATCCCAATCATCCCGTTTCCCCAAGTACCCCCCACCCTCCCCTTCTCACATTTCTCTCCCCTTCTCCCCTTACCCCCCTCCCACCACACCCCCAAGATCCCAATTATTTGCCCGGCAGTCTAGTCTACTTCTCATAACCAGGAGGATAGCTATATGTTTTTCTTTGGGTTCACCTTCTTATTTAATTTCTTTAGGATATCATATTATAGACTCACTGAGCTTTATTTATCTCTAGAAACCAATTATGAGTGAGTACATCCCATGTTCATCCTTTTGGGTCTGGGTTACCTCACTCAGGATAGTGTTTTCTATTTCCATCCATTTGCATGCAAAATTCACAAAGTCATTGTTTTTTACCGCTAAGTAGTATTCTAACAAAAAACCCAGGATAGCCAAAACAATCTTGTACAATAAAGGTACTTCTGGAGGCATTACCATCCCTGACTTTAAACTCTACTACAGAGCTACAGTAATGAAAACAGTGTGGTATTGGCATAAAATTAGAGAAGTTGACCAATGGAATCGTGTAGAAGACCCGGATCTTAACCCACAAACCTATGAAAACCTCATTTTCGATAAAGGTGCTAAAAGTATACAATGGAAGAAAGAAAGCACCTTCAACAAATGGTGCTGGCACAACTGGATGTCAACCTGTAGAAGAATGAAAATAGACCCATACCTATCACCATGCACAAAACTCAAGTCCAAATGGATCAAAGACCTCAATATCAATCTGAACACACTGAACCTGATAGAAGAGAAAGTGGGAAGTACCCTACAACAGATGGGCACAGGCGATCGCTTCCTAGGTATAACCCCAGCAGCACAGTCATTAAGGGCAACATTGAATAAATGGGACCTACTGAAACTGAGAAGCTTTTGTAAAGCAAAAGACACTGTCACTAAGACAAAAAGGCAACCCACTGACTGGGAGAAGATCTTCACCAACCCCGCAACAGACAAAGGTCTGATCTCCAAAATATATAAAGAACTCAAGAAACTAGATTTTAAAATGCTAATTAACCCAATTAAAAAATGGGGCACTGATCTGAAGAGAGAATTCTCAACAGAAGAAGTTCAAATGGCCAAAAGGCACTTAAGGTCATGCTCAGCCTCCTTAGCGATCAGGGAAATGCAAATCAAAACAACATTGAGATATCATCTTACACCTGTCAGAATGGCTAAAATCAATAACACCAATGATAGCCTTTGCTGGAGAGGCTGTGGAGAAAGGGGTACCCTCATCCATTGCTGGTGGGAATGCAAACTTGTGCAACCACTTTGGAAAGCAGTGTGGCAGTTTCTCAAGAAATTTGGGATCAACCTACCCATGGACCCAGCAATGCCACTCTTGGGAATATACCCACGAGATGCCCGATCATATGACAAGGACATTTGTTCAACTATGTTCATAGCAGCATTATTTGTAATAGCCAGAACCTGGAAACAACCTAGATGCCCTTCAATGGAAGAATGGATGAAGAAAGTGTGGAATATATACACATTAGAATAAAAGAAATCTTATCAAGGGCCCTAAGTTTTCAAAACAAGCTACTGGAAGCAGCCATGTTTTTGTTTGTTCAATATTTCGTGTTAAAGGGTGGGGTGTGAAATGGGGACTAGGGTGATTTGGTGCATGAGTGGACAAACAACAAAATAGACACATGTAATAATTAGTAGAAGTATATGGGCTAAGATATACAAGTTCTAGGTAATCAATCAAAAGAGTTGGCTGGGAGTGGTCAGTGAAGGACTTCACACAGTGAAATGAGAAGCTAAACAGGGTCCCTCCCACATGTAAGGCTGGGTTTTTTTTGACACAGTTAAAGGATTATTGGGGAACCTTTGACTGTACCCCCTTCCTCTGCTGTTCTTTCTTTTTTCCTTTGGTGGTGCCTTATTGCCTATGCTTTACAACTGCAATATCCTTGTCTCTGGTTGCTGTCTTAGTCCCTTTGCGTGGCTAAAATGAAGTACTACAGACTTGATATTTATGTAAAACAATGTCTGCCGTTCCTTGGGAAACTACAGCTCCCAGGATCAGGTGCTCACGGATGTGAGGTCACCTTCCCAAACATCCCCGCGGCCTTCGTTAAAAAAGACGCCACGAGGCCCACTCGTCCCTTCCCTTCCCCTTCTTGTTCGCTCTCCCCTCCCTCTCCCCTTTTCCGTGTGTTTCACATACCTGCCCCTTTCCTTGTGTGCTATTCCCTTTCCATTAAAGTTGTCTTTGTCCCCGTTGTACGTGTCCGTTCGTCTCGCGTGTTCACCCACACATCCTGCTGGCATCCCGCCAGCATCCCTCCGGCCCTTGCTGGCATCCCGCCAGCACCCCTCCGCTCCCTTCTACCCCTCCGTTCCTTTTTCTTTTCTGGAACAACATTGGTGCCGTTAAAACTCGGTGACTTCCGTCCCGGGCCCCCTCTATCTGAGGCCTGGCCTCCGGGCTTCCATCGTCTCCCGGAGTCTTGGGCCTCCGCCCGGACGAAGCCGCAACCGGGGCCTACAGCCACCTCCGCGTTCTCCCGCCGCTGCCATCTCCGAATGCCGTTCCTTGGGAAACTACAGCTCCCACAATCCTCCAGTACCCGTCTACAACATCCAATCCGTGAGTTAAAGCCTCGGGCTCCTCTTCCCTTCTACCAACCCCTGGTTAACGCTGATTTCGCCTTATTCTTATTTTCTTTTTCCTTCTTTTCTTCCTTCCCTCTCTCCTGCGGGCTTGTAACTAACTACAAGCGCCTATACCGGTCCCGCGGCGGCGCGGGCACCCACACCGGTCCCGCGGCGGGCGCGGGCACCCATACTATACCGGTCCCCCGGCGGCGCGGGCACCCATACCGGCCCCGCGGCTGCGCGGGGGCCTATAAACCGGCTTAATCTTCTCTGCCCAGCTGGGTTTTTTTCCCATTGCTGGGCTAGAGTGGATTCTTGCCCACAGCGGCCTCTCGAATCTTGGGGACGCCCTCATTCTGAGATTGCCGTGTTCCCGGGCACTCGCCTGTGCCAGAGTGCGTGCCCTATCCAGGCGAAATCTACCGTTTAACCAGGGAACCTAAAACCCCTAAACCCATCTCCAAATTCTCCGCTCGGTCAACTCTCACGTTTTTCCACTATCAGGCGGCGGAAGCAATTAACAGTTAAAATGACATCGGACTTCTCTCTGTCTCCCCCCCGCCCAACCTCGCTTCCTCGGTTTTCCAGAGCACCCCCGCGATGCCTCTCAGATTCCAACCCCCCCCTCCTGCAATCTCTATGGCAATAGACCCAGCTGACGAGCCTCCGCCCCTGTCCGCGGAGTTTCTCTTCCTTCCGCAGGTTCCAGACGCCAAAAGGAATCATTTAAGTCTCTTCCCCCGGGGAAGCCTCTAACCGGTCCATTCTTGCTCCCCACAGCGCAAACAGCTAGCGGTTTCCTTTTGGAAGCGTTGGATACGAGCCCCTGCTCTTGGACTCGGCAAATCCCAACTCCCCCCGCAGGGACTGCCCCTTCCCGCAAGAGCCCCTCATGAATATTCATTCAACAGGTCGCACAAGCAGCGGGAGGCCTTTCCCGCCTCAGGCTGCAAAAGCAGCCAGATTAAAGCACCTCCCCCTGGATATCCCAAAGCCTCTTTAGGCTCCAGCCATCACTCACTAACCACCACTCTTCGCTTGTTTAGCCTCCTGCCAGCAGAGTTCAATTCCCCAGGATTTTCACACACCTTATTACCCTCAGACCCCAGTCTCCAGGTAAGGTAAAACGGACTAAGGGCACTTTAAAAAGCCCCCATCAAGATGTCACAGGAACTCCATCTGGATTGGGTAAGACTTCTGCTCCTTGCCCTTCTCAGGCTTCGGGCTCTCCCAAAGGGCCCTTTCCCAAATGGCAGGGTCCTTTCAGAGTAATTCTTCTAACCCCCACAGCTGCCAAACTTGAAGGAATCCCCCACTGGATTCACCTCACACACCTCAAACCGGTTGTTTCCACCAACCCCTCATATACGGTGACCCAGACAGGGCCCTGCTGCCTCAAATTCCAGAGAAAACCAGACTCAAAACCCTCTACTCCAGGCTAAGAAAATAATAAACTCACCTACAACTTAATCTTTCTGTGCTAATACACCCTCCTTCAGAATCCCTCATTGGATTCACTTGTTGCACACACCCTCCTTCAGAATCCCTCATTGGATTCACTTGCTGCACCTTAAACCTATTTCCACAGCTCAACTTAACCTTCCTATGCTAATATACCCCCCTTCAAATCCCTAAAATAACCATTCAGTTGTCGTTACAGATCATCAAACGGAAAGCCAAGGTCTTGGGCGGTAAGCAGACTATTACCTGACATAACATAAAAATCAGGTCAGTCATTGATTTTTCCTAAGACACTCTTTTAAGCTCCTGGAAGCGGACAAAAAACAAGCGGATCATTAATGGGAATAAGTATCATCTCTTTGTCTTCTGCTCTGAATGTCACCTCTTCTGCTCGCAGGCTGGGGCTCTCCCCTTTCCGCCTCCCCTTGCTCAGTCACTATTCACCTGCCCTCCCCCACCCACAGAGTACTCTCTATTCTCTTGTCCTGTCCCCAGCTCTGTTCTGTATTTTCCTCATTAATGGAAATAAGTATCATCTCTTTGTCTTCTGCCCTAAATGTTGCCTCTTCTGTCCTGTCCCCAGCTCTGTTCTGTATTTTCCCTCTGTACTTCCTTTCCCTATTGGCCTGGATCACTCCCTCTTTCGTGCTTGTCATGACCAGCTTGTGCCATTCTGTATCCTAAAGTGTGCCCTGTGCGTTCTCTTGACATAGGCCATCACCTTTTCTTCCACTTCTCGTCATCTTCCCTCTACCGATAACCCCCTACCCCCCAATTTTTTCTTTACTAATGCAGCTTTTGCCTTCCAGCGTTTGCCACTGAAGCCAACAAGATCACCACACAGAACACCGGACGATTGACCATCCCAAGACGCCAGCGGACCACCGGATACTCCCTGGACCCCTCAACGTTTAAAAAACGCCAGCGGATCACCGGACACCCCCTAAACCCCACAACGCCCCAAAGCCAGCAGGAAGCAGTTACAAGAGACCGGGAGACGCCCCTATTCCCTACCCCCCCCTCAATTTTTCTTTTTAATTAACCAAAGATGGTGAAATGCCGTTCCTTGGGAAACTACAGCTCCCAGGATCAGGTGCTCACGGATGTGAGGTCACCTTCCCAAACATCCCCACAGCCTTCGTTAAAAAGACGCCACGAGGCCCACTCGTCCCTTCCCTTCCCCTTCTTGTTCGCTCTCCCCTCCCTCTCCCCTTTTCCGTGTGTTTCACATACCTGCCCCTTTCCTTGTGTGCTATTCCCTTTCCATTAAAGTTGTCTTTGTCCCCGTTGTACGTGTCCGTTCGTCTCGCGTGTTCACCCACACATCCTGCTGGCATCCCGCCAGCATCCCTCCGGCCCTTGCTGGCATCCCGCCAGCACCCCTCCGCTCCCTTCTACCCCTCCGTTCCTTTCTTTTCTGGAACAACAATGTCAACAAGAACAACAGAACATTTCAAGGCCAGCCTGGGCTATCTGAGATACTTCCTTCAAACAAACAAGCCAACAAAACTCTATAAAATTATGGGTCTTTAGTTTTGAGACTGAGAAGTCTAAGATTGGGATGCTGGTAGGCTTGGGGTTTTCAAGAGCCTAGTATGTATTTTCAAGATGTTATGTTACTGCTGTGTTCAGAAGAGGGCACATTAGTTGTACAAGATGGAATACATAGAAAGAGCACCAAACTCCTTTCACCACTCCTTCTTATGTAGGGAATGTATGTATAATGTAGGCATTAATTATTCACTCGACCAGAATACTGTGACTTAGACATCTCCCAGGAGGCACCCCTTCCAACATCGGAGACTAAAGCACTGGAAATTAAGGTTTCAATATATGACAAAGAGGCAAGCATATTTACACCAACGCATCTCCCTCTTAGTAATATAATGAAAGCAATTTTAATGGATCAATGTGGTCATGCAGTATCAATACATCTAAGAGATAGGAAACCTTGTTTTTAGTCTCAATTTGATCATTTTCCTTCTGAATCTGAGGAGGACTTTAACATCCCTTACAAATCAAAATCTTTGTATGTCCACAATATCTGGTTTAAACACAATCGTGGGTTTAGACATCCCTGTTTCCAGAGTCTCCATTTGCTCTCAGGTTTAAAAACAAAGAGCACTTTAATGTGTACTGCTGGGGATTAGTGGGAGGAGACAGTATGGATAATAAAGAATTTAGACACAACAGTCTTTGACCATGGAACATAGGAGCTGGATATAGATGTCCAAACACATGCCTACTGGTTGAAATACTCATTTGCCCCTGCTGAATGTAGGATGGGAGTTCACTGCTGGAAGTAGGTAAGATGTCAGTGGTGAACTACTGTTCCATTAAGAAGACTTCCAGTGGGGACACCCAACAATCAGTTTTTGTTGCATACAGTCCACGTGCAAACATAGAGTAGGCCTAAAGCAAAGAGTAGGCCTAAAGCAAAGAGTAGGCCTAAAGGAGAAGGAGAACAATGGGGATGACAAGTTCTGGCCTATTCAGGGCTGCACAGTAGACCCTCCAAAAAATCTAGGGAAGAAATACATGTATAAAAGTAAATTTTAAAAAGGCTGAGAGGGCCAGGTGGTGGTGGCCCACACCTTTAATCCCAGCACTGGGGAGGCAGAGGCAGGCAGATTTCTTTGAGTTTGAGGCCAGCTTGCTCTACAGAGTGAGTTCCAAGACAGGCTCCTAAGCTACAGAGAAACCCTGTCTCGAAAAAAAAAAAAAAAAAAAAACAAAAAAAAAAACAAAAAAAAAGTTGAGAGGGTTGTATACGGAAGGGCTGATAGAAATTCTTTTCTAGGAGGAAGCTAAGATTGGGATACAGAAATGTGCATAGCACTGTAGATATCTGTTTAAGGTGTGAAGTTTCAAAATGTAAATGTACTTCTACATTATTCTGCAAAGCACCAAACTATTAAAAAAAAATCTCATTTTTAAGAGAGAGAACTGTGGGTTAAGTTTGACAAGATGTAAAGTTGACAATGGCCATTTGCTATCACAATGATGAGCTGTTTTCAGATGCTGGGATTTTAGGATTTGTTTGTTTTGTTGTAGTGCAGAGTTTAAAAGTAAAAATCATGTTAGGTAAGTGCTCTCATGCTGACTTTTGTCATCAACCCTGCTTCTGGTTTTTTGAGTGATGGACAACTGTCTTACCCTCCCAAGATGACTAGCCTCTGCAGACACAGAACCGTTTAAGAAACAGAATCAAGAAAAAAGATGCAGGCTATTGGGGTTGGAACTCAGTTGTAAAGAATTCAAGGAGCCCTGAGTTTAATCCCCAGCATGGGATTAGCTCAGTGTGGTTGTGCTTCTCTGAAACCACAGCACTTAAAGAGGTGGAGGTTGGAGGATCAGAAGTTCAGGTCATTTTCGCTAGATTGCAAGTTTGAGGCCAGTCTAAGTGGCATGAGACCTTGTCAAAGGGGTGGGAGAGGAAGGAAGGAAAAGAGTACTTTTATTAAAAAGAATACATAGGAGAAATGACTGTTTGGAATGCATCAGGTAGGCTAGCTACTGGGCTTCTCAGCTTCAGATGTTAGCCAAGCCCTGGGCCAGGCAGTAAAGCAGAAAAACTTCTTTAACTTCCTCCCACCATCTGACAACAAAACAAGAGAAAAGGCAGCTGCTGTGAATCGCTACAGAGATGGGAGGGTCTCCTTCACAGTGGTGACAGTCCCCTGTCTCCCCAGATCTGGCACATCTGAGAAGCTGCTGACATGTTTATGCTAAAACGTGATGTGGGAAGAAGAATGAATGTGGGCAAGCTCAGCTTGCCACTCAGAGGGAAATGATCTCATTTCTCCTGCTGGGCAACCCCCAGTTGATGGTAAATGAAGTAAGACAGGATAGCATTTAAATTCCATCATGATTTTTTTTCCTAAAAAAAAAATCTGAAATACGATAGCTTCAATCATCTGGTAAACTGTTTATCACAGATGCCAGAAAAGGGTGTAAGATTCAGAAGCACTGTTTAACTAAAATTTCCCACTCTTGTTTCTCTTTGAGAATACTCCCCCAAGTTAACTGGGGTGGCTGATGGCACTTATGTAGGTCTGATGGGCTGACTAGTTTCAAGTCACTAATATATGAGCCTTTAATCCATAATGTCTGTCTCAGCAAAATTTGTCTAGAGATTCCTTTCCTGTCCTGCCAGTGGGTAGTAGAGCTGTAATTCATGATCCTGTGATCTTCAACATGGGCTCTGGCACACTCAGTGAGTTCTTTGTTCTTTTCAGACAAAGCTGTCACTCATCACTGAGCAGTCCTGACCCCCCTCCCCCCAATACGGACTCCTAGAGTTACAGATTCTCCTCCAGAAAAGGAGTCCAGGAGGTCTTCTAATTCAGCCCTTTGCTTGGTAACTTCCAGCAGTGCCCAGGCATAAGGAATTACTTAATATCACATAAGCTTCATGATAGAAAAAAAAATGGCGATTCAAGTCAGTCCGAGATGGAATACTTCCAGAAGACCCTAAAGAGGTATGAACTAAAAGATACAAGGAAGGCATAAGGTGTAGTTAGGGACATTTTGGTTCTGAAAAAATCGGTGAGAGCCAAACCAAAATTCTACCTGGAGAAACTCCAAATTCTAAACTGGCAGTGATCACTATGATAATGATAAAACATAAAAGCAGTGAATTAAGAGATTCTGAACACTTGCTATGTGTCCTGAGCAAAGAAAAGTTATTCACATGAATTATGTAATTGTCAAATTATCCCTTTGGGATTGATTATCCTCTATTTTACTGATGAGGGAACTAATTAGGGTTACTGTTATTGAGATGAAACACCATGATAAAAGCAAGTCGGGGAGGAAAGGGTTTATTTGACTTGTACTTATTTTGCTGTTCATCAGAGCAGGAACTCAGACAGGCCAGGAACCTGGAGGCAGGAACTGATGCAGAGGCCATAGAGGAGTGCTGCTTACTGGTTGGTTCCTCATAGCTTGCTGGGTCTACTTTCTTATTAAACCCAGGATAACCATGGTGGTCAGGGGTGACCCTACACACAATGGGTCGGGCTCTTCCACATCAATTAGTAATTGATAAAATGGTCTATATGCTTGCCTTCAGCCCAATGTTATGAAGGCATTTTCTCTATTAGGGTTCTCTTTTCTCAGATGACTCTAGCCCATGTCAAGTTGACATGAAATTAGTCAACAAAGTGGCATACCTTGTAAGTGACAAAAATAATACAGGAATTGAGGACTGTTTAAGTCTTCGCCACCGGGCCATGTTATTTTGTACCCCTCAAACAAAGACAGTTACGTTACATAATGACCATTCCCTGTGTGTATCTCTAGCTACTCAGAAAGTAGGGGGACCTATTTCATAGTCTTTCCATTTGAGGTGCTTCTCAACATAAGCTCTCACTTGAGCTGAGGCAGAAATAGTGCTTTCTTTTATTGCTTCTCACAAAAGATGTCTCAGACTCAGCCATGAGCACCATGGATGCTTTCCTGAATTTAGAACCTATTACTGATCTTTTTTGGTGCATTTGAAACAGATGACAGGTTTAATGGGAAAAATAATCTATGATCCCAGACAGCTTGTTTGAGATCATTAAAACCCAACTGTGACTGTGAACATTGGTGGCACTTGCCTATAAGTCCAGAACATGGGAACTGAAGTGCAGCCTTGGTGGTTTTATGAAAAATTGGAAGCCAGTGTGCTTCCTGAGACCCTGTCTCAAAACCAAACAACCCTGATGCTTAGGAGAAGAACCTTTCTTACCAAGTCTTTGGTAAGCTACTCAAAACTTACCAGTCCATCAACTAAAGCAGACTTATCTTGACACCAAAGAGGTTTTCATACAGTGTCTGCTGTTGAATATTGCCAATTTTTAAAATTAAGTTGTGGCGCTGTGGTAAAAAAACTGAAACATAAGTGTTACACACACACAACAACACAAACACACAAACTAATCAGACCTACTTGTAAGGAGTAAATGATATGTGTCTTTCTTCTCTAATGTCCTTTTTATCACCATTCTCGCCTTTTTAAGTGTATTGGCTTCCCTGTAAGGTAAACTAGATGACTTCCCCATTTAGTGAGAAAGGCAATGGAGACACAGAACTGAAAAGAATCACCTAAAGTTTGGTGGCAAATTGGTAAAAAGGGCAAGGCTAGAGCATAGGAATCTTTTTGTTTGGTTTTGTGGTAATGAAGATTAAACCCAGGGTTCCTTTACTACATTTTCTCTCTCTCTCTCTTGGTTTATTTCTTTTTGACAGTGTTTTTTTTTTTGTTTTAATTTGGGTTTTGTTTTGCTTTGTTTTAGATTCTTAGTTTTTAAAATTACAGTATCATTACAAAAAGTTTTTTTCCCTTTCCTCCCTCAAACCTTTCCTGCTCAGTCTGTATGTCACTTGCATGTATACTATTTCAGGGATGACCACTAGGTATTAGATAACAATTTAGAGGGCTCATCCTGGGGAGGGTTTATTCTCTCATTCTTAAAGTCGATTGGTGTATAAGCTTACTTTCTCTGTTTCTTTCTTCCTTTTTTCTTTTTTTTTTCGAAATTCTGTTTCATTGAGGTCCCTAAGCAAGCTTTGAACTTGTAATCCTCCTGTCTCACCCTCCTCAAGTGGTAGAATGACAGTATGCACTACTAGATGCAGGTGTACATAGGAAAATTTTTTTGAAAATCTTTCTTTACCAGTATTGGATATTTCTCTATTGTTGAATACTAGAATCACAATTTTGTAATTAGCATAAATTACCTGTAACTATTTTATCATTTCCCCTGGTCATAAATACCTTGATATTAACAATATACTTAGTCTCTGGTCCTCAAGGGAAATTAATATATGTCAAAAAAAATGAGCAGTTCAGTTATTCCTACAATTTCTTTATCCTTATATTAGATATTTTTCTTTTATTAGTTTTTATGGTTAGTAAAAAAGTAATGTGTTTGAAGATTATGGATTTCATTGTGGCATTTTCATACATACTTTCTCTGAACCATATTTTTAAAAATATCAATTTGACCAGGCAGTGTTGGCACACACCTTTAATCCCAACACTCAGGGGGCAGAGGGAGGTGAATCTCTGTGAGTTCAAGACCAGCCTGGTCTATAGAGCGAGTTCCAGGACAGGCAACAAAGTTACACTAAAGCTACACTGTCTCGACCCCACCTCCAAAGCAATATATTTACTTGTCATTACTAACTATTAACACAATAATATTTAATGACCTAGGAAATGTGACTGATTGCAAGTTTGGAAAGGGAGTGGAAATCAAAATCTTCAAGCTTCCTTCCAATATTGGAAGAGAAGAGAACAATAGCAATTCACATTGTGTTCATCTTGCAGCTTTTTGCTAATGATACAGGCTTTCTTACTGCACTGTTATGAAAACCTAAGAAACGTCGTTTCCAGATGAAGAGGCTGAGGTAAAAACTGTTAAGTAATTTAGTTTACACGATTAGGAAAAGAAAGAAGTATTAAATATTCCTGGTTTGTGTACCCTTTACGGAATCCAGCTGCCAGGTCTGGAAAAGAAGGGAAGAATCACACACACAAGTTCACAGGTCAGAAATTCTACTGGCGGGGAGGGGAGTTCAGCAGAGAAAGCACTTGCTGTGCAAACAAGAAGACTGGAGTTTGTATTCTTAGAACCCACGAAAATGCCAAGTGAGACCAACAGCTCTTTGTAACTCCAGCTTTGGGAGGCAGAGAGGTAGATCAGGAAAGGAGCCATGTTTACAATTTCCAGGTTTGATAAAGAGACCCTGACTAGCCAGGCGGTGGTGGCTCAAGCCTTTAATCACCGCACTTGGGAGGCAGAGACCAGAGGATCTCTGTGAGTTTGAGGCCAGCCTAATGTACAGAGTGAGTTCCAGGATAGGCTACAAAGCTACAGAAAAACCCTGTCTCAAAATATCGACAGAGGGGAGAGAGAGAGAGAGAGAGAGAGAGAGATTCTGACTCAAAAGAATAAGGTAGAAGAGCCAATGAGGAGGAGGATTCCCACGATCACCCATGGTGCTTGACATGGCCAAGTATTTAATGTGCACAAGTACCTGTTGTACCCATGTTTTCTATTTTGTACCCACTTTCACATACAAACATTCATACACATAGTACACTTGTACCATATACACAAACACGTGCAAAGGAAAAGCACTCCTCTTTCTCCACATGAGAGGAGGGGGAAACAAGAAAAACATTCCTCTTTTCCCTTTTCTTTTTTTGAGATAGGGTCATTCTCTCTATGTAGCTCTGGCTGACCTCTTGCCATGTAAACCAGGCTGGCATCGAACTCAGAGATCTTCCCACGTCTTAGAGTGCTGGGACTAAAGACATGTATTTGCCATGCCTGGACTTCTTTTATTCTTGAGGTTACAAACTGGCTGTTAGAATAAGGTCACGGTTGCTAAGTGAAGAAGCCCCTAATGGATGCAGAAGTCATTAAATCAGCAAGATTAAGAAAAGGGAATCTGTCATTTGGAGTACAATTTCATTTTTTTTGTCTACATATTTTATAAGATTGAGCCATGGTATATACAATCTCTCTCTTTAACACACACACACACACACACACACACACACACACACACACACACACACACACACGGCGAATTAAACTCCAGGCCTCACACACTCTAGACAAGACTATACCACTAAGTTAACCTCTGACTCCAAGCACTGGGCTGAGCTCCTGGAGTTCTGTTGAAGAGAGGGAGGAGGGATCATATTAACAAGGGGTGTGAAGATCACAGAGATAGCTGACCTGAGCTAGTAGGAGGTCGCAGACTATGGACTGACAGCCGGGGTAACTGCTTGGGACTGAGTGAGAGAGTGAGAGTTATGTGGCTTGATCTGTTGGGCCGGCACCAGGACCTATCCGAGGTGCATGAACTGTTGCTTGGAGCCCTTTCTCTATGACGGGATACCTTGCTCAGCTTTGATAGAGGGTGGGAGGGGCTTCTGCTTCAACTTGGGATGCCAGACCTTGTTGACTCCCCAAGGAGGGCTTTACCCCTTCTGAGGAGTGAATGGGGGTTGGGAAGGGAGGAGATGGGGATGTGAGAAGGGAAGGGAGGGGGAACTGGGGTTGGTATGTAAAATGAAAAGTAAATTGTTTTAACTAAAAAAGGAAAAAAAAATAAAACCCTCTGGATCCATGTATAATTTTGTGTCTTGTACCTTTTCTAAAATTTATACAAGAAAAATTTAAAACAATGATGTGGCACGTTGTAACATCATGACACATGAATTATGGTGTCAAAACATTGAGAAGACGGGCAGGGTTTGGGGATGAGGCGCAGTGATTAAAGTTCAGGCTCTACAAGCATGAAGATACGATTTAATGAAAGACTGGTCCAAAGCAAAAAAATAAATAAATAAATAAATAGGTAGAAGGCCACAGAGGAGATCCCCAACATCAGCCTCTGGCTTCCACATGCACATACACACGTGGGCACCCTCGAACACATGATCACACTTTAGGTATTTCCTAAGAACAAACAATTGGAAGGTAGAGTATATTAGACAGGAAGACAACTCTGACTTGGATCAGAGTTCTGTTGCTTTCCAGCTCAGTGCCAGCTACTTCACCTCTCCGTGCCTTAGTTTACTAAGCATTATCTTTGCTTAGTCTTTAAAATTATACTACCAGGGCTGTTGTCGTCATCCAAGGACATTAAAATGCTAAGCTCCAGATCCATACTTAATATTTGCAATAGCTTGCCCTTTGCCTTTCTCTGGGGATGCCTTGTTTAAGCATCGTCTCCGTATAGTAAGGAATTTTGAAGTTAGAAACCCTAATCATTCTATATATTTATTATGATTAGCAATTCTATATTATACCAGGCGCCTGCCTTTAACCTTAGTCTTCGAGAGGCAGAGACAGGTGAATCTCTGTGAGTTCAAGCCTGGTCTATAGAGTGAGTTTCAGGACAACCAGGGCTACACAGAGAAACCCTGTCTCAAAAAAAAAAATAATAACAACAACAACAAACCAATTCCATATTATTTTTACTATTTAGAATTGTATGTGTATCCATGGCTGTCCCGGAACCTCTGCTTCTTCCTGGCACAAACGAAAGTCACTTCATAGCTGATTTAATATAATTTAGACAGAATTATTGCTGCATTTTAATTTGTTTACTTTTCTCTCCTTTTCTTGCTCCTTAACAGAATGACCTGACATGGAGAAAGCCAGAAAGACGTGAGAAAATAAGTTCTCCAAAATGATGCCTACAATTGCTTCGTCTACTTTATAACAACTGGCAGATTATGCTTCACACGCTCTGATAACACTGAAGAATTAAAGAAGAAACTGTGTGGGCCTACACGCAGTTATCTCATCTGCTAGGGCATGTTCCTAAAATAAAAATGTAAAAAAAAAAAATCCCCCACTTTGTCACACACACACACACACACACACTAACTGTCTCTTTTATTTCAACAATTCAGCTACTCAGGCCTTCTTGAAGTCATTTTTGTAAACACTGTGTGCACCAAGGAGTGTTTGGAGACATGAGGATAGAGAAAGCACATATTGTTTATTGAATATCCGAGGACGCTTCCTTCAGGCAACCTAAGGCATGTGTGAGTGCTATCCTAAGAGCCACATTTTCCAGAAGTGAGGTCATTGCAAATGCTGCCTCAGAAGAGTGTGCTAATGCCAAAGTTATCCTCAACAGCATTTCCAGATCTGCTCTTTAAAAGGGCCAGAGTCGTGTTTTAAACATATAAATCAAGGGCGAGCAAGGCAAAGGTTCAGCAGTTCACTCCTAAGCATCGGCCCCCCCTTCTCCTCAGAAGTCAATTTCTTAGACTTCATTTCGGGAGCTGAAAGAAAGAAAAACAGAGATAGAAGCAGGGGACAATAATTCAATAAAGAGCTGCACTATTCAAATGTGTGATTGTCAGCAAGCTTGAACAAATAAAAGCAGTGGGGAAGGGAAAGTGTTTCAAACCAGAGAAAATACAATGGAAGAAACATGTCCGAGCATTAGTTTACAGCACTAAATAAATAACTAATGTTAACATCTCCAGTCTATTGTTTGAATGTCCTCTAGTTTAAAATTAGTATTCTATGAAGTCTAAACAGGGAGCCACATTTAATTCCCTGTCGATCCCAATTTTAACTTGGCTTTCATAGTTGAAAAATTTATGAGCAAATTGAAAAAGCAGTGGGCATAAGAAAAGAAGCCAAGCCCAAAGCTTTTTCGAGGTGAGCAAGGAAGCCTCATGAAAGGGGAAAAAGGAAAATCTTGTCAGGCCCTTTGCCGTCTGCTAGAATATTCTGCTAACCCTGACCTTAACAGGTCTATAAAGCCTCAAATGTGGATGAGGGAAAAATGAAACCACTGGGTCCTCGGCTTTAGTGAAAGGGACGGTTCATCGGGAATGTTTTTCATCCCCCAAAGCTGCTCAGGTGAATAACTGCTTGGTAACTGTTCAGACAAGAAACTGTATACTGAGAGGAGTCTCTCCTTTCCATGAGGCTATGGGAACACTTTGTCCTTTGGCGGAAGTCTCCATATATTGAATGACATCAGTGGTAGCCTAGAGTAATAGGTCTGCTCCTATCTGGACAACAGAACAAACCCCTGAGTGGGAACTCTGAAAACACATGTGCACACACAGAGGCACGGTGCCACTCTTTTTCTGCCTGCACACTGTGTCATTAACCCGAACAGATCACACACCATCACCCTTTCATAAGCCCTTCCTTGCTGGACACTATTTGTCATTTCAAGTTTATCCTAGCCAAGTCCACATTTCATATTTTAGATTAATATCAAAGACTCTTCGAGCTGGAAGGTTCTTTATAGATACTGGAACTCATTTGGAACATTGACACAATTTAAATGATTTAATTTGGAAATTAAGTTTTTAAGATAAAAATATCTTGTTGTGGAGCACGGGACAGAAATCTCAAGGTCCAAATCAGGAGCAGAAGGAGAGAGAGCACGAGCAAGGAACTCAGGACCGCGAGGGGTGCACACACACACTGAGACAATGGGGATGTTCTATCAGGAACTCACCAAGGCCAGCTGGCCTGGATCTGAAAAAGCCTGGGATAAAACCGGACTCGCTGAACATAGTGGACAAGGAGGACTACTGAGAACTCAAGAACAATGGCAATGGGTTTTTGATCCTACTGCACAGTACTGGCTTTGTGGGAGCCCAGGCAGTTTGGATGCTCACCTTACTAGACCTGGATGGAGGTGGGTGGTCCTTGGACTTCCCACAGGGCAGGGAACCCTGATTGGGCTGAGGAGGGAGGGGGACTTGATTGGGGGAGGGGGAGGGAAATGGGAGGCGGTGGCGGGGGAAGAGACAGAAATCTTTAATAAATAAATAAATACCTTGTTGTAAAGGTCTGTTAGCTCCTATAATGTTCATATGTTTAGCTGTAAACTTGACATTTATTTTAGCAATAATTTATGAAAATGTAACAGGCTACGTAAGCTTAAGTGTTTAGAGGAAAGTTGAAGATACTGTTTTCATTTATTTCTCTTCTATTCCTTAAAAAAATTAGACAGGATCTTGCTATATTACCCAGGCTGGCCTTGAACTTGCAGTATGGTTACCTTGGCCTCCAGCGTACAGATATCACAGGCGTGTGCCACCACACTAAAGTTCTCATCCACTATTTATATCTTCTTCATACGCCTACACCTGGGAAAGGAACTGAGGAAATTACAAAATTAAGTGGGTATTAGAAGCACAGGAAGATAGTCCTTCAACCTTAACTGAAATGAGTGGGCATAAGTGAGATTCACGGGGTGGGGGAAAGAAACAGGATATAAATAGTTCATGGTCCTGGAACTTTCTACTGTATCCTGCAACATTCTTATTGCAAATTTGAGCCTTCTTCCCTTAAAAATCAAGAATCATTCTTGGATGAACAAAAGTGACAGTAAGAAATTTATTAAATCAGCTGGGCAGTGGTGGCACACACCTTTAATACCAGCACTTGGGAGACAGAGGCAGGTGGATATCTGTGAGTTCAAGGCCAGCCTGGTCTACAAGAGCTAGTTCTAGGACAGGCTCTAAAACTACAGAGAAACCCTGTCTCAAAAAAAAAAAAAACACACACACACACACAAACACACACACACACACACACACACACACACACAAAAAAAATGATTAGATCAATGCCTTCATGAAGGATGAGGCTAGGGATTGTACTCTTTCCACTCGACATGCTGCTAGATAAGAATGATGAAATTGTCAAGAATATCTTATTCTTTTATTATGGTAGTATGTTCTTATGAAAAACCTACTATTTTGTGTGTGTATGAGGATGTTTGCAGGAAGGAATAACTAAAAAGAGAAGATGCACCCCAAATGTGAGTGACACCATTCCATGGACTGAGATCCCAGCTTGAATAAAAAGAAAACTAGGAAAGCACTGGTGTTTCTCTCTCTTTTCTTATTTAAAACATTATATCGCTAATACATGATTACTGTTTTTACATCATTTGTTTTCCTTCCCTACTATCTCCTCCTATGTCACCTTCACACAATCTCTTTCAAATTCGTGACCTTTTCTGTAATTGTTTTACGCACGCATGTGCCTGTCTCCCCCTCACATTCTCATATGTACTTATGTTGTGTTTAGGGTCTCCCACTAAGGATGGGATAACCTGTCAGTGAGCTTATTCGTGGAGAAAACTGATTCTCCCTCCCCCAGCAGCCATTGATTGCCTCTAGTTCTTAATTGGGGAGTTAGCAGGGCCATGTGAATTTTCTCTCATCCTCCTTGGTATGTCTTCTCATATAGTCATTATATAGGTCTTGTTTAGGCAACCATATTGTTGAGACTTCATGATTGCTGCTTCCTTGTCATTTCTATTGGAGGGGGTTCCTGTAAGTGTCATACAGGGAAACAAATGGCATGGAGAGGTGAAAATAAAAATCTGGTACAGATTAATATCCTCAACCTGGATCAGATTCATGGAGTTTAAAGCCAGATGGTTCATTGTCAGAATATTTAGAACACAGTACAATTTGTGTAAAGGTTTCCCGGCAACAATCAGTCCAATTTCACGCATGTATATAATAAAGCTTAATGTGTGACTACATAGAAAGTCTTTTGCAAAGTACATGTGACCATGATGGTAGGTTCTAGGGCTAAAGGACCTAGAATCTAGTGTGGTCTTTGCCTGATAGCATAGAGGTCAGCAGGCCATAAAGTACACGTGACATCTCCACTAAGGGTGGGGAATAGTCTAGGGAGAGAAGAGTCTGGAATAATCATTTTGGGGAATTAGGGTGAGGTCTGTCCTACAGGTAGCAAAAAAGGTCACCAGGTCATTAACAACCTCCTCTTTCAGGTTTCTGGATGGAATGCAGGTGTTTGATTTTATTTCCTTCATTTAAAGAGCCACCTCAATGTGATTAATATTCCTGGTTCTCTTAGTGCTTATCTATGAATACAACACCCTCATGCCCTCTATAGCCTAGAGCCAAAGGCTATCAAACTCAAGTGCCAGGAAAAGGAAACCCTTCTTCGAGTTATGGGACAGGGACATCTAAGAGACTCCTTAAACAGTATAGGCTATTGTCATTGCCATTTTGTTGCCTCCTGAAACTTGAGAAACATGACTAATACAGATGTTATACAAAAAAACACTCATTTTCTTTTACTCGAGATACATTGGAAAGATCTTTTGTATAACAATATACCTTACTATAGCAACACTATAGTATATACTTAAAAGTCTTTTTACACTCCTTGTGTCAAAGTTTCTTGGCACAGTAGAATTAAGCATACAAAAGTAGTGTTGTAGAGATGGCTCAGAGGTAAAGATTATTTAATGTTCTTCCAGAGGTCCTGAGTTCAATTCCCAGCAACTACATGGTGGTTCATAACTATTTGTAATGGGATCGGATGCCCTTTTCTGGCGTGCAGATGTACATGTAGACAGAACACTAATATACATAAAATACGTGAATAAATCTTTAAAAAAACATAAGTAGAAGAAAGAAAATAGGAGGGGCCAGAAAGATGACTCAGCAGTTAGGAACACGTTGTGCTTTTGTAGAGGATCTGTGTCCTCATATGGCTGTAACTCCAGTTCTAGTAGATTTAATGCCCTCCTCTGACTTCCGTGGGCAAAAGGTATGCATGTGCTGCAAAAATATATACAACAGACAAAACACCTATATACATAAAATAAACAAATTTAAAAAATAAAATATGAGAAAGGAAGGAACTAGAAAAGATATACTGTGTACCCAATGAAATAAAAACAGTAGTTGTATTAATTACAGAAAATCCATGTCAGTAAAGTTATTAGGAATTATGTAATGGAGTCAATTACCCCTGAATATGTAATAATAAAAATATGCAAAAATAATACAAAAACTTCAATATATGTAGAAACAAACACTGAGAAAGTACAGGGAAAAAGAAGTAAATGGATCTGTGATTCTCACTCTATATAGAAACTCTAACACCTGTGTATAAGAAACGAGTAGCCCCAGCAGGTAGAAAATTATTAAGGACTATGCTATGTACACTTTTGTTAATGAGACACAAGCTAGGGTCATCTGGAAAGAGGAAACCATAATTGATGGATCAGACCATCAGATTGCCTACATGCTTGTCTGTGAGCAATCTCTTGATTGATGAATGATGTGGGAGGATCCAGCCAGTTATGTGTGGTGCCAACCTTGAGCAGGTGCTCCAGGGCTGTATTTAAAAAATCAGACTGAGGGAGCCATGGGGAACAACACAGCAATTTGGCCTCTGCTTCTGTTCCTCCCTCCAGGTTTTTGCCTTGATTTCCTGCACTTACTTCCTTTCATTCTGGGCTTCAGTTAGGGCATATAAGCCAAATAAACCCTTTCCTCGCAAAGTTGTCTTTTTTTTTTCTCTAATGGTGTTTCATCACGGTCATAGGAAGAAAACTAAAGCAGGAAGTAGTACCATGTAGTGGGGTTGTGCTGTCTAAAATTATGTCAACTTGACACACAAACTAGAGTTATTTTCTCAATTAGTGATCAGTGTGGGAAGGCCCAGGCCACTGTGGGTAGTGCCATCCATGGGCAGATGGTATTGGGTTCTATAAGAAAGCAGACTGAGCAAGTCAAAAGGAACAAGCCAGTAAGCAGCACACCTCCATGGTCTCTGTATCAGCTCTTACCTTCAGGTTTTGCCCCTGTTTGTGCTCCTGTACTGACTTCCTGTGGCGATAAATGATATGGAAGTGTAAGCCAAATAAACCCTTTTCTTCCCAAGTTGTTTTTCGGTCATGGTGTTTTGCAATAGCAATAGTAATCCTAACTAGGACAGGGGTATTGTGTGGCAGACCAGAACATGTTTGGGGGAGTATGGAAGGACTTTGGAACTTTGTGCTGGAAGGGACATTGGGTTCCTAGAGCATAATGAGATGTTCTAATGGAGCTTGGGAGTTAAGAATGTTTAAAGAAATATAGATGATGGAAGCCAGACTTGTGAAGTTTCAGAGGGAAGCAAGACTAGCAGAGGTGTTCCTATGATAGTTTGGATTAAGAATCTACAGTTTTCTAGTCAGGGATTTGTGGCACACACCTTTAACTCCAGCACTTGGGAGGCAGAGGCAAGTGAATCTCTGTGAGTTTGAGGCCAACCTGGTCTATAAAATGTGTTCCAGTACAGCTAGGGCTACGCAGAGAAAGTGTCTCAAAATAAACAAAGAAACAAACAAACAAGCAAAGAATCTATAGTTTCTGTTTTCTGGGGTTAAAGAATTAGCTGTAATTAACAGGAAACCAGCACCACTGAAGGTCTTCAGACTCTCTTAACAAAAGTATCCTTAAAATTATTTTTTACTATGTGTTTTGTTCACCAAAAACATCCTAAACCCTGACAGTGGAAGAGAGCATGGACTACGCGTAAGGATGCTAACTGTTCACGAATGTTAATGTATTCCATGAGCCAAACAATATGTTGGTGTTTTCATGCATCGTTTCAATCAGAACTATAAATTACCTGATGAAGTAAGTCCTCTTCTTATCCCCATTTTGTAGGCACTGAGGCCTGAAAGTTAGGTCACTTACCCCAAATTACACAGCCATTAGTGGCAAAGTATGGGTTCATATCTTGAAATGTCAAGCGCAAAGGCGAGTCACTCAGAAGCAAGGCCAGAAAAGTCCAGCTCTAATGATTGAGATTAAAGCCCTTTTATAAAGAAAGCCTTGACATACCCAAAGGTGGCATTTATTTAAAAGTAAAGATATCTATCTGCCAGGCACTGAACCATCTAGAAGCTTGATCTTGAATATGTAAGCTTCTAGAACAGTGAATACCTGTTGGTGCTTTGAAGCCACTGAGCTTTGATCCTTTGTAATGGCACCCTGAATAGAATAAAGACAATCTATAAAGCTGAAAAAGAAGAAACCTCCCTACACTCACAGAAATAGAGGGTAGCAAATTTATCATTTTAACTCTGAGAATGATGGCTTTCCAAATAATGACTGCTTCATGGAGAAACGCTGAAATGCCTAATTTTTTAAATTTAAATAATAAATACAAACATCTGCATTTATGCAATTCATAAAAAGATTATGAGTTAAAAATATTCAATACAAAATAAATCTGTTAAATGAAGACTATGATTTATAATAAAGTTACAGATGAATGAGGGATTGAGTGATGACTCAGGAGAAGAGGGCTTACTGCTTTTCCAGAGGACCTGAGTTCAGTTCCCAATACCCATGTTGGTTGGTTCACAACCACTTGTAACTCTAGCTCCAGGTTATCTGACCCCATTTTCTGGCTTCTGCTGGCACCCAAACACACGTGGTGTACACTCACTCAAACACACATGTAGGCCCATATTTCTGTATGGCACAAGAGCCATAAGCCCGGTCTGAGCTGATCATGTAGCTCTGCAGACAAGCTGTCTCTGAGTAACAATAGCCCGGGTGTGCTGCTCCTCTTTCTCTATTGTTACAAATGTAGATCATCTGAGAAGAGATGTTGGCTGAAGCTGATGACTTAAGAGTTAGGAGGTTTGGTGCTTCCTTTGTAATTTGGAGGATTTCTTATAGAGATGCTAATTCATGGCCTATGTGACTGCTAGCATACAGTTAGATGCGGACATGACTTGAGCCCATTCACCTGGTTGCCTAGGAGACAGCCTAATGTGTTTTCCCGCTCAATTGATGTGATGATATATAAGGTGTTTGGGGAATAAACAAAAAATCTTCGGAGAGATCTTGCCCTTCCATGATGACTGTGTAAGCTGCATTGGTTTATTCCTCGCTACTCCATTCCAGTCCAGTTAGGGAATCTGTGTTGGACCCACACGGGCCCCAACACACACACGCGCGCACATGAATAAAAATAAAAGCAAATCCTTTTTTGAGAGTTTCTCACTAAGCAGCTTTGGCTGGCCTGAAACTCACTATGGTCTCAGTGGTTGTCAGACAGAGAGGAGGGCCTAGAGAAGAGGAGGGATGGGGAGAGAGGGAGGGAAGGAGGGAGGGAGAGGAAGAACCCTATGGTAGGTTGTTTATTTTGAGATAGGATTTTATAAGTCCGGGCTGGCCTTGAACTCAGCCATCACCCTGCCTCTGCCTTAAAGGTGTGCACCACCAGACTAGCGCTATTCATTTTTGTTTTGTTGTGTTCTTTTAAGTAACAGATTAAAAACTAAGAATCACATCTCTTCAGTAATTTTTTTAATATAAGGGCTAAAGGCGTAATCCACGAACAATGCCACACCAGTTTGTAATTACTATTACCAGGGAAGTATTTATTTAAAGAGGAAAAACTTACAGATCAGATCCCAGACAACAGCTCTCTGCACAACTAGAAAAAGATTCTAGTCGCCAGACCAGCAGGAAGTCAAGAGAGAGTGAGCTGAAGGAAGTAGAGGCTTTATGAATGGAGAGAAACCACACCCCAATGGGCTGGTATCTCAGCAGCTATTGGTTGGAGGGGCGGAAAGACCTCCTGCAACACCTCCCCCTTTTGTTTAAGTAAGAGAGTTCTAAACCTACTATGAAATTATATACAATAAGTACAAATATCCTATTCTAACTAGCTTAGGACTTGTATAATAAATAAATTGGCCAAGTCATGAGAGAAAAGTAACTATAGTTATATAGTCTTCAACCCCATCAAAGATCTGAGAAGGGAAATAATGTTACCTGGGTAATTAGGAAGTTCAGTAAAACAACTTCCAAAATCTGAAACAAATCACAGGGACAACTAGCTACCTGGGCAATCACCCAAAGTCACATTTGCAGCGTTGAAGCAACCAACTTTGGCTAAGGCCTAACATAACTGACATACCATTTTCAAAGGCAAGCAACTTTTCAAAACTATCTTACCCTGTCTTGGCAGGATATGACAGTCCTGTTTTATCCATTGATGCACACTCTGTATCTCTGTCAGTGGTTGAGGTATGGGCATTTCTTTGCCCCAAGGCCAGTTCTGTCAAAAAGAAAGGCTCCAGGTGGAGTGTCTTTGGTGCTCAACATTCTCTCGGGAATAGAGCGGTGTTGCCAGGAGCAATTGTGTCTCACTACCACAAAACTCTGAGTTAGATTAAAGGCCATTTTCTACAGCTCTTTGCAGAGGTTGAAGATCATCTATCTATACTGAGTATAATCTCTATATATCTAAATAACCTAATTAGTCTAATTATAAATGGCAAACTTAGATGACTATTAATCTATATAATTCTCAATATCTATCTAACTTAAAGACTAAGACAATAAACATCTGTGTAACAAATGAGGATAATGACCTCCAAATATAAACAATGTACAAATATACATTGCAATATGGTAAATATCGATACAATATATGTCAATACATAAAAAATATTTTAAACAGAGGTAGAAACATGCATGCATACAATAGTCAATATAATTTAACTTTGTATCAATATACAAGTATCAATACCAATATGTTTGTCTAAAAATTGTAACTCACAATTACAAATCTATTATCCCATCACCCTCTTTTTTTTTTTCAAAATGATCCCTGAGCTTATAAAATTCCTCCCCCAACTTCCCAACCCCTAAATGATGTCCCTAAACCCAGGGGCAAACTTTACTGGGAGAGGGGACGTCGTCCTCTAGAATTACTTCCAGCTGTCATGGGGGCGACGTTCTTTCTGGGGGATCCTGTGAAAGCAAAATGATGGTTAAATTTCAAGATCAATGTCTTTTAAAATTGCAAATAGTCTCTGAGTATTTTGTGGAGGTCTGGCCAGAATGTTGTACAAGATGTGCACCATTTCAGCTAACCAAGTTGGCATCTTCTTGTGCAGCTGGTACCCAAAACAGGTCTTGTAGTAGCACTATCAGTATCATGACGTCATATCAACCAGGTAGAGTTGTTGTTGTGGGGCCCCATCTTCTTCCTGGAAACTTCAAATGTCACTTCAGAAAAGACTCATTGATTATTGTAAAAAACTTAAACATTAATCATATAGACATACATAGGCATATATATATATATATATATATACATATATTCAATGAAAGGCATGATAGATATATTCAATGAAAGGTATGATAGATATGAAGAAAAGCAAAGATGTTTTCTAAACTCATATTTCTTTCTGTCCCATATCATGGCTCTTGACATGAGACAGAACCTCCAGAAACTCTGGGTTTTTCTCTTACTAACAGGCTTGGAATTGGAGCGGGACTGAGCCAGAGTCCAACTTCAAAACCAGCTTTATAAATTTAGAAATATGGTTTAGTACGTGTTACTTACCCATTCAGTTTTCTTGATATTTCCTATTGGGCAGGTATTTTTCCATCTGTCAGTATCCAAATATCCAGGGTCCCTTGAATTTTTCAAAGGTGAGTGTTTTCCTGTGGAGATAAGAACAGAACCCTGCCCCCATTCTATATGTTTTTCTTACCACTTGTATGAATATCGTTGTGGATGAGTTGTCTTTTCTCCTTTCCAAGAGGTTTCTCCTCTTCAAATCGAAGCTTTATTAATTTTGATGGTATCCACAATTTTTCTTCTCCTGTGGAAACAAGAGCAAAACCCCTTCCCCAACGTAGCACATCTCCTGGCTTCCATTGAGAGGTCAGCACATCTTTGAAATAAATCGGTTGATTTAGTTCAGCAGACTTTTCCATTATCCAATGTCTTTCTGCTGCTGTCGTTCCTTTCTCATTAGCGTTAAGAAAATTCAAGGTTAATAAAGCATTATGTAATCTATTTCTGGGGGTATTTTCGGTCCCTTTCTGTTTGTTCAGCATATCCTTTATAGTACGATTTGATCTTTCTATAACTGCCTGACCTGTAGGATTATTTGGTATACCTGTAATGTGTTTTATATTATAATAATCAAAAAAGCGTTTCATTTTCTTAGATACATATGCTGGACCATTATCTGTCTTTATTTGTGCAGGTATACCCATGATGGCCATAACTTCCAATAAATGTGTGATTACTGAATCTGCCTTTTCTGAGCTCAGGGCAGTAGCCCATTGAAAACCTGAATACGTGTCTATGGTGTGGTGTACATATTTTAATTTACCAAATTCCATAAAGTGGAACACATCCATCTGCCAGATTTCATTTCTCTTAGTATCCTTTGGGTTACTCCCTGCAGGCAACGGTGTTTGATTATAGAAAGAACAAGTAGGACATCTCTTTATAATGTCCTTAGCTTGTTGCCAAGTAATGGAAAATTCTTTCTTTAGGCCTTTACTATTGACATGATGCTTTTTATGAAATTCCGAGGCCTGCAACACGCTTCCAATCAATAATTGATCAATCTCAGCGTTGCCTTGTGCTAGAGGACCAGGCAGACCTGTATGGGACCGGATGTGTGTTATGTACATCGGACAAAGCCTGTTCCTGATTATGTCCTGTACCTGGATAAACAATGAAGTCAACTCTGTGTCATCTGGTATAAATTCAGCGGTTTCAATATGTAAGATAACTCTTTCTGCATATTGTGAATCTGTAACTATATTAAGAGGTTCTTTAAAATCCCTTAGCACCATAAGAATGGCATATAATTCTGCCTTCTGGACAGAATTATAAGGGCTTTGTTCCACCTTACTCAATTCATCTGACTTGTAACCTGCTTTCCTTGATTTATTTGCATCAGTATAGAACGTACGGGCTCCAGTTATTGGAGCATCACGTACAATTTTAGGAAGAATCCAAGAAGTTCTCTTTATAAGGTTAAGTCTACCACTTTTGGGATAGTTGCTATTAATTTCTCCCAAAAAATTAGCACAAGCTCTTTGCCACGGTTCATTGTCTTCCCATAACTTTTTTATTTCTTCAGTAGTAAAAGGCACTATAATTTCTGCTGGGTCTATACCTGCTAGTTGACGAAGTCTCAGCTTACCTTTTATAATCAGTTCAGAGACTTTTTCCACATAAGTTTTTAATTTTTTACTTGGTTTATTGGGTATAAATATCCATTCTAAAATAATATCTTCCCTCTGCATTAGAATCCCTGTAGGAGAGATTCTGGAAGGCAATATGACTAGGATGCAGCTAAGATTTGGGTTCACCCTATCCACATGTGCTTCCTGTAATTTTTCCTCAATCATTGTCAGTTCCTTGTCTGCTTCAGCTGTCAGTTTTCTTGGACTATTCAAATCTTTATCACCATCTAAGGTTTTGTTTAAATGAACTATTAGATCAGGTGTTATCCCAACAGCTGGTCATAGACTGGAAATGTCTCCCAACAATCTTTGGAAGTCATTAAGAGTCTTTAACCGGTCTCTCCTAATTTGTGCCTTTTGTGTTTTAATTTTCTCTAACCCTATTCTGTAACCTAGGTAATTAATAGAATTTCCTCTTTGAATCTTTTCAGGGGCAATTTGTAATCCCCACCCTAGGCAAGACTTTCTTTACTTCTTCAAACATCCTTTCTAAAGTATCTTTATTTGAATCTGATAATAAGATGTCATCTATGTAATGATAAATTATGGACTTGGGAAATTGTTTACGAATTATTTCCAATGGCTTACTTACAAAATATTGGCACAATGTAGGACTATTGAGCATACCCTGTGGGAGGACAGTCCATTGATATCTCCTATTAGGCTGAGAATTACTATAAGTAGGCACCGTGAAGGCAAATTTTTTCTCTATCCTTTTTTTTGTAATGGTATAGTGAAAAAACAATCTTTCAAATCAATAACTATAAGAGGCCATCCTTTTGGTAATAGAGAAGGCAAAGGAATTCCAGATTGTAGTGGGCCCATAGGTTGAATTACTTTGTTGACAGCTCTTAGATCTGTCACCATTCTCCATTTACCAGATTTCTTTTTACAACAAACACAGGAGAATTCCAAGGGCTGGTTGATTCTTCAATATGGTGAGCATCTAATTGCTCTTGCACCAGCTGTTCCAATGCCTGTAATTTATCTTCCGCTAGAGGCCACTGTTTGATCCATATTGGCTTCTCAGTTAGCCATTTTAAAGGTAGGGCTGTTGGTACCTCTAAAGGTTTGGTATTTGCTATATGTTCTTGTACAGCCTGAATGGCTGGTGACCTTTTCCCATAATACCTCATCATATCTTTCCCAGAATTATGAATTCCTGGAACTGCAGGAATGTTAATCTGGGTATTCCATTGCTGTAACAGGTCACGGCCCCATAAATTTATTGCAATATTGGCTATATATGTCCTTAGTCTTCCTATTTGCCCTTCAGGCCCTATGCATTCCACCCATCTTGTGCTTTGTTTTACACGAGATAGGGTTCCAATTCCCAGAAACTGAACATCTACCTCTTGAAGAGGCCAATTTGGATGCCAAGATTCTGGGGTAATAATACTTACATCAGCACCTATGTCTAATAAGCCTTCAATAAAAGTGCCATTTATATAGACTTTTAGCTTTGGTCTTTGGTCGTTAATAGAAGTCTGCCAAAATATACGTTTACTCTGTCCTACTGGGTTTTTTGACTCATCCTCCACACGTAATTCACCATTTAGACTAGTATTACTTTTTACAGCAGAAATTGGAGCTTTTAGATTTCTTGGTGAGGCACGTTCTCCACTGTGACTGGGAATGACTGGGCCACTGTTGGCTTCGGGGCCTGCGAGAGGCCCCTCAAGGAGTTTCCCCACGGTATCGGGTTGCCTTGTTTGTCTGTTGTTGACCTGCATTCGTTGGACCAATGACGGCCTTTACCGCATCTCCTACATATACCTGAAGGCCTAGGTCCCCAATTTTTGTCATTCCCAGAGGAGATATTATTTCTAGAAATTCTGTGCCTGCAATCCCTTTTGAGATGTCCTAATTTTCCACAATTAAAACACCTGGCAGTTTGATGTCTCCTCATTGCTGTGGAAATCGCTTCTCCTACCCAAGATTCATCATTATAGCTAAATGTCTCAACATTCATCGTATGCTGAATCCATTCATCCATAGGTGCTGATCTAGACTTTAAAGGCCCAATTATCTTTTTGCATTCTATGTTTGCATTCTCAATCGCTAGAGATTCAAGAAGTATTCGTCTAGAATCCGGGTCTGTTACCCCTACGTCCAGAGCCTTAATTAATCTTTGCAAAAAGTCAATAAAGAGTTCTCTCTGTCCCTGCCTAATTCTGGTATATGATTCAACCGTTTTTGCTGGATCTTGTATCCTATTCCAAGCATTTAAAGCTGCTTGGTGACATAGATGCAGTACTTCATCGTCATAAAGAGCTTGGACCTGTGGATCAGCATATTCTCCTGCACCAAGAATTTGATCTTGGGAAACCTCGACACCTTTTGCTCTTCCTTGCAGTTCCATATGTTTGGATTCTTCTCTGAAATAAATTCCAAACATCAAGGAAGGTCCCTTATCTAAAACTGCAGACACTAACTGATGGAAATCATAGGGGGTAGCTCTAGCATTAGAAGCCCAAGTCCTTATCATTTCCTGTACATATGCATTTTGCAAGCCAAAAGTAACAATAGCCTGTTTAATTTCTTTCAGATCATTCATTGCTATTGGCATCCTTCTAGCTTCTCTGACTCCCTTTGAGCCTTTAGAAGTTGACGCTTTGTCAGAATTAAGTATAGGGTATGCCGCTAAAACCCTGGGTAAGCCAGTTCTAATAGCTGGTGTTGGCGTTGTATCCTGTCCTTGTGCCTTATTACTCTGTTCACCAGTTCCAATCATTTTTTCAAGCATTTCAAGTCTTTTTATTATTTTGTTTATTATTGCCTCTTTTGAATCCTGAATCTCCTGAATCTCCTGAATCTCCTGACCTGCATGAGTTCTTGAGAGTACCATAATCTTCCTAAATGATAGAATATTCAAAAGAATACTAAAACCTAGTAACCAGTAAATTAAGTTATCCTCATAGTCATATAAATTTTGCATGATTAGACCCATTGTATTGGTAGCCCAAACAGTGAAAGTCATGTTGGAAACAAAAACTGCCATATTACCTATTATCCAGCTGTCCTCGAACTCACCGAAATCCGAAATCCGCCTGTCTCTGCTTCTAGAGGGCTGGGATTAAAGGCGTGCACCACCACCTGTCTGGTCGAACTCACAGAGATCCGCCTTTCTCTGCCTCCCGAGTGTATGCCACCACCACCTGTCCGGCCTCAGAGATGGGCCGCAAGGCGCAAGCCCGGGCAGAGGAAGCGAGGGCTCGTTCCCGCCAAGCCGAACTTGCGGCCGGCAGCCGAGGGGGGGGTCCTAAAAAGCCAAACGTTCGTCGGGCGCCAGGTAAAGGCGTAATCCACGAACAATGCCACACCAGTTTGTAATTACTATTACCAGGGAAGTATTTATTTAAAGAGGAAAAACTTACAGATCAGATCCCAGACAACAGCTCTCTGCACAACTAGAAAAAGATTCTAGTCGCCAGACCAGCAGGAAGTCAAGAGAGAGCGAGCAGAAGGAAGTAGAGGCTTTATGAATGGAGAGAAACCATGCCCCAATGGGCTGGTATCTCAGCAGCTATTGGTTGGAGGGGCGGAAAGACCTCCTGCAACAAAGGGCAGATTAGGTGTACTGAACCATGAGTGTGAGACCTGCCAGTAGAGTAACCACTTTAACAATTATGGTCATAGATTGGTGTCTTGCACAATTGTCAACAGAGACGTGCCAACCAGTAACTAATGAAGGCAGAGACCCACAGCCAATCATTAGGTAGAGTTTGGTGAATCCTGCAGAAAAGAGGGAGAAATGATTGTAGGAACCAGAGAGGTCGAGGACACCACCAGAAGGCCCACAGAATCAACTAACCTAGACTCATGGGAACTCACAGAGACTGGACCAACAACCAGGGAGCCTGCCTGAGACTGACCTAGGACCTAGATCTACATATACGTTACCATTCTGCAGTTCGGTCTTCTTGTGGGACTCCTAGCAGTGTGAGCAGGGGCTGTCTCTGGCTCTATTGCCTGCTTTTGGGACCATATTCCTCATATTGTATTGTTTTGTCCAGCCTTAATAATTGAGGAGGTGCTTAGTTTTACTGCAACTTGATATGTCATGTTTGGTTGAAATTCATGAGAGACCTACCCTTTCCTGAATGGAGACTGAAGAGGAGTGGATTAGGGGTGGGGTGGGAATATAGGGGTGTGGGGGTGAAGGGGAGGGACTGGAGGGGAGTATGGGGAGGTAATATGCTGTTTCTGAGATATAAAATAAATAGATGAATAAAAAATGTTATGGTCTTAAAGGTAAAACTTTATATGTGCAGAATAAATTTCATTGTTTATATGAGGAAATAAATTTTATAAAATTAATTTTAGGCACTTAAAACTGAAAATGGAAAAAAATCTATATTTTTAATAGAAAAAATAGTATCAGAAGTAAATGGAATATGTGTATTCTCTCTGGAAAATTGAAGGCGTAAGCCACGAACAATGCCACACCAGTTTGGAATTATTATTAATAGGGTAGTATTTATTTAAAGAGGAAAAACTTACAGATAATGATCCCAGACAACAGCCCTTTGCGCAATCATGAAGCGAGTCTAATCGCCAGCCGAACAGGAAGTCAAGAGGACCAGCGGAAGGAAATAGAAGCCTTTTGAAGGGAGAGAAACCACGCCCCAATGGGCTGGTATCTCAGCAGCTATTGGTTGGAGGGGCGGAAAGACCTCCCACAACAGAAAATAACGTAATAAAGAAAAGTTAATCAATATTGTAATAATTAAATATTATAAAGCAAAAATAGCTGAAAAGGTGTTCTCTGGACCCAGCCTAGCTGGCTTTAAACCATAGCCCTACCATTTGTTTTATAGTAATCTTCATCTTGTACCTCAAACTCTCCATATTTATAATAACCTTATCTATAAAATCGGGCTACAAATCCTATTATATTTCCATGAGAATTAAGTCAGTTAATATATTCAAGCCACTCCAAAGATTGCTTAGATGAGTATTAACTACGTTCAAATCTTTTCATGCCCCATTGTTCGTTCACTATCTCATCACTTTCTGTTGTCAAATACCAACATACTACACTGACTTATTCTGATATGCTCTCCATTTAATGAGCTGTTGTGTGTTATCCTTGGCTGAATGTCTGGTGTCTGATTAACAAGTTTCAGATTGCTTCACTGACCAGAACAGGATTCTTTCACAATGATCATAGGAAAGCACACTGGTAGTTTTTCAAGAGTTCTGACACAGTTATTCTAGGGATTTGTGTGTTTTGCTCAGCTTGAACTCTTTGTTCCTAGGTGGAAGTGGAAGTGTGATATCCACGTGGATGTACCTGGAGGACATTCTACTAAGTGTAATCAGCCAGGCACAGAAGAACAAGGACTTTATGAGTACACTCACATGTAGAATTATGAAAAAGTGAAACTTAAGAATCAGAGATTAGAATGACGGTTCCATGATACTGGAGGTAGTTGTGGGTACTGGGAACAACAACAAAAAGAAAAGCAAAAAACCTCTTTACTCCTCCATCTTTCTTTCCTGCTTTTCCAAAAGTTCTTCACTTGTCCTGGTGACTGTGGAAGCCATGGTGTGTCGCAGAGTATACCCTTTTATCCAAGTGTCTTTACTTGCAAATGTTCATTGCAATGAGGTCTAGTCCAAGGCCTCTGTTCTCTAGCACACCATCATCAATGGATCCTCATGGAAACTCCTCTTAGATATTTTGCTGCTGCTGGAGTTGTGAAGATCCTGTGGGTACCATTTCACAGTACCAGTTTCCTTCATGAGCTCCAATAGGTCCTAGATGGAGGAGATGTTAGGGTGAGCCAACTCCAGGCCCAGCTGTGGGCCTGGGTGGTAGGTGTGCTGGTTAGTCCAGGCTATTAGGTTCACCCTTCTCAGGTGAGTAGTGGGGCCATTACACTTAAAACCACACCATTATGGTCAGTTTGTCCTCAATCATAGTGAAGGGTGGGGTCTTCTCTCCCAAGTAAGGGATAAGGAGTCAGGGACCAGGTCCCTTGCTGTAGTGTCCAGCAAGAGAAAGGGACAGCTATCCCAGGGCCAGCAAAGAGCAGGGCCAGCTCATCATGGCCCCATGGTTATCACACATTGCTCTTATTACCCCCCTGAGGTGGTATGGACCACAGATACCAACATAGACCCTAGCTTCAGCAGAACCAAACACATAGACCTGGCCCTCGGCTTCAGCCTTGACCTGGGCGACATCCTGGCTCTAGGTGGAAGCACAGGGCACTCAATTCAGGATGGATCTGGTAGCAGCATAGCCTCAGACACCAACAAAGCCACAGGTTGAATCCCTGACTACAGGCTTCCATGTGACATTTGGTGGCAACACGAGCTGCCCAGTTTTCTAGGTCAACATTTTTTTTTCATTTCTTCCCTCCTATACTATATCAAGCACTCTGTATATGCATTTATCTTACATCCTTCACCATGGACCATGGAACTTTAGACTTCTTTATTCATCTTGTTCATGTGCCATGAGTTCACTGAGCCTAATGCTCAGTCATAGCTGCTCACTGAACTTACTGGGGGAAACTTCAAAATACAGATACAGGAGTCCTACCTTAGAAATTCTCAGGATCTCTCGTGTCATCAGGACTGACATCAAATTTGCAATGTCATAACAGAAAATGAGAGAATGTCATTGAACTTTGGGAACACTTGCTTCTAGGTTCTCAGCACTAGGATTACAGGCATGTGGTGCCATCCCTATATATGCGGTACTTGAGACCAAATACAGGGCCTCCTGCATACCAGGACTCTAATATTGAGCAGCATCCACTCCCGAGAAATTCTTCAGTTGGTCTTGAATGCAGCCTAGAGTTTGGGATTTGTCAAAGTTCTTCAAGTAATCCGCATTAATGTGGAATCAAGCTTGGGAACTTCCATTTTGGTCCATCATTAGCAAATCTTGGGCTAATTCAGATGCTGGCATATCTGCAAGATATGGTGTTCTTTAAAGAACACTATAAGACATTGATGAATATGGCTGTTTCCTTTTTTTTTCTTTTTTTTTATTGAAAAAAAAAGCGATTTCTGCCTCCTCCCCGCCTCCCATTTCCCTCTCCTTCTCCCCTCACCCCACTCCTCCCCCTCCCTCTCCAGCCTGAAAAGCAGTCAGGGTTCCCTGCCCTGTGGAAAGTCCAAAGTCCTCCCCCCTCAATCCTGGTCTAGGAAGGTGAACATCCAAACTGGGTAGGCTCCCACAAAGCCAGAGCATGAAGTAGGATCAAAACCCGGTGCCATGGTCCTTGGCTTCTCAGCAGCCCTCATTGTCCGCCAAATTCAGAGAGTCCGGTTTTATCCCATGCTATTTCAGTCAGAGTCCAGCTGACCTTGGTGAGCTCCCAAAGAATCAGCCCCACTGTGTCCACGGGTGGGCGCACCCCTTGTGGTCCTGACTTCTTTGCTCATATTCTCCCTCCTTCTGCTCCTCATTGGGACTTTGGGAGCTCAGTCCAGTGCTCCAGTGTGGGTCTCTGTCTCTATCTCCATCCATCGCCAGATGAAGTTTCTATGGTGATATGCAAGATATTCATCAGTATGGCTATGGGATAGAGTCATTTCAGGTTCCCTATCCACAGCTGCCCCAGGAGCTAACTGGGGACCTCGCCCTGGGCACCTGGGAGCCCCTCTAGATCCAAGTCTCTTGCCAACCCTAAGATGGCTCCCTTAATTAAGATGTGTGCTTCTCTGCTCCCCTAACCAACCTTCCTTTATCCCAATCATCCTGTTTCCCCAAGTTCCCCCACCCTCACCTTCTCACATTTCTCTCCCCTTCTCCCCTTACCCCCCCTCCCACCCCACCCCCAAGATCCCAAATTTTTGCCCGGCAATCTGGTCTACTTCCCATATCCAGGAGGATAGCTATATGCTTTTCTTTGGGTTCACCTTCTTATTTAGTTTCTTTAGGATATCAAATTATAGACTCACTGACCTTTATTTATCTCTAGAAACCAATTATGAGTGAGTACATCCCATGTTCATCCTTTTGGGTCTGGGTTACCTCACTCAGGATAGTGTTTTCTATTTCCATCCATTTGCATGCAAAATTCACGAAGTCATTGTTTTTTACCACTGAGTAGTATTCTAATGTATATATATTCCATACTTTCTTCATCCATTCTTCCATTGAAGGGCATCTAGGTTGTTTCCAGGTTCTGGCTATTACAAATAATGCTGCTATGAACATAGTTGAACAAATGTCCTTGTCATATGATCGGGCATCTCTTGGGTATATTCCCAAGAGTGGGATTGCTGGGTGCATGGGTATGTTGATCCAATTTTTCCTGAGAAACCGCCACACTGCTTTCCAAAGTGGTTGCACAAGTTTGCATTCCCACCAGCAATGGATGAGGGTACCCCTTTCTCCACAGTCTGTCCAGCAAAGGCCATCATTGGTGTTTTTGATTTTAGCCATTCTGACAGGTGTAAGGTGATATCTCAATGTTGTTTTGATTTGCATTTCCCTGATCGCTAAGGAGGCTGAGCATGACCTTAAGTGCCTTTTGGCCATTTGAACTTCTTCTGTTGAGAATTCTCTCTTCAGATCAGTGCCCCATTTTTTAATTGGGTTAATTAGCATTTTAAAGTCTAGTTTCTTGAGTTCTTTATATATTTTGGAGATCAGACCTTTGTCTGTTGCGGGGTTGGTGAAGATCTTCTCCCAGTCAGTGGGTTCCCTTTTTGTCTTAGTGACAGTGTCTTTTGCTTTACAGAAGCTTCTCAGTTTCAGTAGGTCCCATTTATTCAATGTTGCCCTTAATGACTGTGCTGCTGGGGTTATACCTAGGAAGCGATCGCCTGTGCCCATCTGTTGTAGGGTACTTCCCACTTTCTCTTCTATCAGGTTCAGTGTGTTCAGATTGATATTGAGGTCTTTGATCCATTTGGACTTGAGTTTTGTGCATGGTGATAGATATGGCTCTATTTTCATTCTTGTACAGGTTGACATCCAGTTGTGCCAGCACCATTTGTTGAAGATGCTTTCTTTCTTCCATTGTATACTTTTAGCACCTTTACTGAAAATGAGGTGTTCATAGGTTTGTGGGTTAAAATCCGAGTCTTCTATATGATTCCATTGGTCGACTTCTCTATTTTTATGCCAATACCACCCTGTTTTCATTACTGTAGCTCTGTAATAGAGTTTAAAGTCAGGGATGGTAATGCCTCCAGAAGTTCTTTATTGTATAAGATTGTTTTGGCTATCCTGGGTTTTTTGTTATTCCATATAAAGTTGATTACTGTCCTTTCAAGATCAGTGAAGAATTTTAATGGGATCTTGATGGGGATTGCATTGAATCTATAAATTGCCTTTGGTAGGATTGCCATTTTTACTATGTTGATCCTCCCAATCCACGAGCAAGGGAGATCCTTCCATTTTCTGGTATCCTCTTCAATTTCTTTCTTCAATGCCTTAAAGTTTTTGTCAAATAGATCCTTCACTTCTTTGGTTAGAGTTACCCCGAGATATTTTATGCTGTTTGTGGCTATCGTGAAAGGTGATGCTTCTCTGATTTCCCTCTCTGCTTCCATATCCTTTGTGTATAGGAGGACGACTGATTTTTTGGAGTTGATCTTGTATCCGGCCACATTACTAAAGGTGTTTATCAGCTGTAGGAGTTCTTTGGTGGAGTTTTGGGGGTCGCTTATGTACACTATCATATCATCTGCAAATAACAAAAGTTTAACTTCTTCCTTTCCAATTCGAATCCCCTTGATCCCCTTGTGTTGTCTTATTGCTATTGCTAAAACTTCAAGCACTATATTGAAGAGGTATGGAGATAGTGGACAGCCTTGTCGTGTTCCTGATTTAAGTGGGATGGCTTTGAGTTTCTCTCCGTTTAGTTTGATGTTAGCTGTCGGTTTGCTGTAAATAGCTTTTATTATATTTAGGTATGACCCTTGTATCCCTAATCTCTTCAAGACTTTTATCATAAAGGGATGTTGAATTTTGTCAAAAGCTTTGTCAGCATCTAATGAAATGATCATATGGTTTTTTTCTTTCAGTTTATTTATATGATGGATTACATTGATAGATTTTCGTATGTTGAACCGGCCTTGCATCTCTGGGATGAAGCCTACTTGATCAAAATGGATAATTTTTCTAATGTGTTTTTGGATACAATTTGCCAGTATTTTGTTGAGGATTTTTGCGTCGATGTTCATGAGTGAGATTGGCCTGTAATTCTCTTTCTTGGTTGAGTCTTTGTGTGGTTTTGGTATCAGAGTGACGGTAGCTTCATAAAAGGAATTTGGCAATGACTCTTCTGTTTGTATATTGTGAAATACCTTAAGGAGTATAGGTATTAGGTCTTCTTGGAAATTCTTGTAGAATTCCGCATTGAAACCGTCTGGTCCTGGGCTTTTTTTGGTAGGGAGGTTTTTGATAACAGCTTCTAATTCTTCGCGACTGACCGGTCTATTTAGATTGTTCACCTGGTCCTGATTTAACTTTGGTATATGGTATTTATCTAAAAAAGTGTCCATTTCTTTTACATTTTCCAGTTTTGTGGCATACAGGCTTTTGTAGTAAGATCTAATGATTCTCTGAATTTCCTCTATGTCTGTGGTTATGTCCCCCATTTCATTTCTGATCTTATTAATTTGCAAATTCTCTCTCTGCCGTTTGATTAGTTTGGATAGGGTTTATCAATTTTGTTGATTTTTTCCAGGAACCAGCTTTTTGTTTCATTGATTCTTTGGATTGTTTTCTGTGTTTCTATTTTGTTGATTTCAGCCCTCAATTTGACTATTTCCTGTCTTCTACTCCTCCTAGGTGAGTCTGCTTCTTTTTTTCTAGAGCTTTCAGGTGGGCTGTTAAGTCTCCAATGTATGCTTTCTCTGTTTTCTTTAAGTGGGCACTAAGGGCTATGAACTTTCCCCTTAGGACTGCTTTCAAAGTGTCCCATAAGTTTGAGTATGTTGTTTCTTTATTTTCATTGAGTTCAAGGAAGACTTTAATTTCTTTCTTTATTTCTTCTTTGATCCAGTTGTGGGTCAATAGTTGACTGTTCAGTTTCCATGAGTTTATAGGCTTTCTGGGGGTAGCATTGTTGTTGAATTCTAACTTTATTCCATGGTGATCTGATAAGACACAGGTGGTTATGGATATTTTTTTTGTAACTGTGGAAGTTTGCTTTGTTACCGAGGATGTGGTCAATTTTCGAGAAGGTTCCATGAGCTGCAGAGAAGAAGGTATATTCTTTCCTATTTGGGTGGAATATTCTATAGATGTCTATTAAGTCCATTTGATTCATTACCTCCATTAGTTCTCTAATTTCTCTGTTAGGTTTCTGTCTGATTGACCTGTCCATTGGTGAAAGAGGAGTGTTGAAATCTCCTACTATTAGTGTGTGCGGTTTGATGGCAGCCTTGAATTTTAGTAATGTTTCTTTTACGTATGTGGGTGCTTTTATATTAGGGGCATAGATATTCAGGATTGAGACTTCATCCTGATGAATTGTTCCTGTTATGAGTATAAAATGTCCCTCTCCATCTCTTCTGATTGATTTAAGTTTGAAGTCAACTTTGTTAGAAATTAGTATGGCCACACCTGCTTGTTTCTTAGGTCCATTTGCTTGATAAACCTTTTCCCATCCCTTTACTCTAAGTAGGTGCCTGTCTTTGTGGTTGAGGTGTGTTTCTTGTAAACAGCAGAATGTTGGATCCTGTTTGTGTATCCAATCTCTTAGCCTGTGCCGTTTTATAGGTGAGTTGAGTCCATTGACATTAAGGGATATTAATGACCAGTGGTTGTTAACTCCGGTCAGTTTTTTAGTCATAGAGTTTGTTTGTTTGCCTTCTTTGAGTTGCATGGGTGAAGGGTTTCTAGATGTTTGAGTTATTGTGGTCATTGTTGGACTCCTTGGTTTGTGATTTTCCTTCTATTACCTTCTGTAAGGCTGGATTTGTGGCTACGTATTGTTTAAATTTGTTTTTATCCTGGAAAATTTTGTTTTCTCCATTTATAGTGAACGAAAGCTTGGCTGGGTATAGTAGTCTGGGCTTGCATCCATGTTCTCTTAGCTTCTGCAGTACATCTATCCAGGACCTTCTGACTTTCATGGTTTCCATAGAGTAGTCAGGTGTAAGTCTGATAGGTTTACCTTTATAAGTAACTTGACCTTTTTCCTTTGCAGCTCTTAATATTCTTTCTTTAATCTGTATGTTTTGTGTTTTGATTATTATATGGCGAGGAGATGTTTTTTTTTGGTCCAGTCTATTCGGTGTTCTGTATGCTTCTTGAACCTTCAAAGGAATATCTTTCTTTAGGTTGGGAAAGTTTTCTTCTATAATTTTATTAAATATATTTTCTGGGCCTTTGAGCTGTACTTCCTCTTCTTCTTCTATCCCAATTATTCTTAGGTTTGGTCTTTTTATTGTGTCCCATATTTCCTGAATGTTTTGTGATGAGAATTTGTTGGTTTTGCTATTTTCTTTCATCAGTGTGTTTATTTTCTCTATGGTATCTTCAGTGTCTGACATTCTTTCTTCTATCTCTTATAATCTGTTGGTAGTACTTGTCTCTGTGGTTCCTGTTCGTTTACCCAGGTTTTCCATCTCCATCCTTCCCTCGGTTTGTGTTTTCTTCATTACTTCCATTTCATTCTTCAAGTCTTGAACCGCTTCCCTTATCTGTTTGATTGCTTTTTCTTGCTTCTCTTGGTTTTCTTGGGTATCTTTGAGCGATTTATTCATTTCCTCTACTTTTTTGTTTGTCATCTCTAATTGTTTATGGCAGTTTTTCACCTCCTGTTTTATGTCCTCTATTATTTTCATATAATTCATTTTTGAGTCGATTTCTTCTAATTCTTCTGGAGTAGGGTGTACAATTCTTCTTGTTTCAGGATCCCTGGATTCTGGTGATGTCATGATGCCTTTCAGGTTGTTGGAGGAATTCTTGTATTGGCGCCTTCCCATCTCTTGCTTCAAATGGAGCCAGGAGAGGCCTGGTGTCTTGGTCCAGTCTTTGCTGTGACTGACTCTCTGGGTGTATCTCTTCAGTGTAGAAACAGGAACCAATCCGTCCAGATGGAACTCCTCAGCACAACTCAGATGGCAACCCTGGAGCACCAGCTGTAGGTGCCCAAGCTCCCTTACAGGGAACCTTGAGACCTGCCCGAAAGGCAGGCACTCCCCGCTCTGCGTGGATAGCCTTAGTAAAGGAGCTTAAAACCGGTCTGAGCACTGGTCCTAGCAAACCACAGGGCAGGGTTGGGGGTTGGGTGCGGGGGGGATTGGGTCGTGCCTAAGAAAGGCAGCCCTGCAGAAGAAGCTGGGGGAGGGGGGTTTGTGCTAGCTTCTGGGACACAAGGCCCTGGATAGTAGACACTCACCCATCCAGATGGAATTCCTCAGCACCTAACCAGGGCCGCCTGGTAGCTCAAAGATCCGGGGAGAAGAGGAAGAAGGTGGGAGGCAGCGCGAGGTGCAGGAGAACACTGGAGATCCTGGAGCACCAGCTGTAGGTGCCCAAGCTCCCTTACTGGGAACCTTGAGACCTGCCTGGAAGGCAGGCACTCCCCGCTCTGGGTGGATAGCCTTAGTGAAAGAGCTTAAAACCGGTCTGAGCACTGGTCCTAGCAAACCACAGGGCAGGGTTGGGGGGTGGGGTGCGGGGGGATTGGGTCGTGCCTAAGAAAGGCAGCCCTGCAGAAGGAGCTGGGGGAGGGGCGTTTGTGCTAGCTTCTGAGGCACACCACGCCTGGATAGTAGACACTCACCCGTCCAGATGGAATTCCTTAGCACCTAACCAGGGCCGCCTGGTAGCCGTCCAGATGGAATTCCTCAGCACCTAACCAGGGCCGCCTGGTAGCTCAAAGATCCAGGGACAAGAGGAAGGAGGTGGGAGGCAGCGCGTGGTGCAGGAGAACACTGGAGATCCTGGAGCACCAGCTGTAGGTGCCCAAGCTCCCTTACTGGGAACCTTGAGACCTGCCTGGAAGGCAGGCACTCCCCGCTCTGCGTGGCTGTTTCCTTTTAAAGAGAAAATAATGAAGACGCCATGTTGACTTGAGTACAAAATATAAAATTGCAACCCTGAGCACCAGCATCCTGGTAACAGTATGTGGCATAAACATCAACTATTTGGCTTCTCTTAAATGCTCTGGAAAATAATCTCATTCTATCCAAAGGAAGGTTCAATGTGGATAATTAAAAAAAGGGAGTTCATATGAAGAGCATAGAAATAAACATGGTGTAATGAAACAGGTGTTCCCTTGGGATGAATTGTGGGGGCTGGGCTGGGGAGTGAAGCTTTTTAAAAAGCTTGGGTAATCTGAAAATGACTGATTCATTAAGGCTCAGTTTAACAGCTACTGTAGTTGGTTAATAAAAATAAACAACTTCCCTGAAAGCACCAAACTGTATATTCTGTATCACTCTATGCTTTCAAAGCAAAAATAACATCCCAAAATTTTATTTGTAAAATTCTCTGACAAAACCCAACAATAAGATTCACCCTTGAAATTAATTTTCTGTCTTGCATTTCTTAGTCACAAATTACCTCTAAACTTTGTCTTTCTGTTGCTATCAGTTTTGCAAAGTTTCTTTTTTTTAGCTATGAGCTCAAATACTAGAGTCAAATGTGTAACTATTGGAGAAGCAGTAAGAATTTCAAGTCATTTCTCACATATGCAGCCAACTTTTGAGTCACTTCATGCCATTAAAGCTTATAAAAGCAAATTATATGCCCTCTCTAGGTCTACTAAAATTGACTTTCACCAGAGTGGTTTTAGAAGAGCATAGTTACCAAATTAGATACTGCTTAATTGGTAAGTTTATACTCCCCCAAAGAGCATTTAGTAAGTCAGCATATCTGTAATTTCTAAATTACTGCTCTTATAAACAAAGACAGCAGTAACTGGAGACTACAGAGCTAGTAGCTCTTTAGACAGTTATCTGTTCCAGTTCATCACTGGATGATACCTTTATGGGAATTCCTTACATCATGTTACCCAATACAGTCATAAAAAGATGACAGTATCAGAAGTTGGTGGCAAGGTCTCTGGTTGTGCAGCTGAAAACCTGGAACCTATCCCTTGAGTGGGAGTCCTGAACCACACACTATACTCAATATATATATATATTTCAGTATGGACCATTAGAAGTACTACTCAAGATGATGACCTTTGATAATAGTAGGCTGCTATGACAGAGAGATTAAGAATCTTGAAAAACTGGTACAACATAGATCCCCATCTTATGGAGCAAGAAGAGTCGTTCAGTGAATGAGCAGGATATTAATACTATGTGGAAAGTACCTGCTGGTGGATGAGTCAATAGAATAACCACACACTTGAAAAATCCTGTTTCTACAAGTCTTGTCCGATATACGTGTCTCATTCCACACGTATTTTGCCATGATCTGCACATGCTGTGCTTTCCATTCCAGGTTTAGATTAGCTATCATTCTAGTTGTTATGATAGAATACCTAACAGAAACAACTTAAGAGGGGAAGGGTTTGTCCTGACATATAGTTTAGGGGATGTAGACCTTCATGGCAAGGAAGAAAACTATGGCAACAGGAACAATTTCACCTGTGACACTGGAACATGGTTTACTTACACACTGTCATCAACAGTCAGGAAGCAGAGAGCTCTTTCCAGAAGTACATCCAGCCTGTAGCCTGCAAGGGCTCCACTACCACTACTGCTGTATATCTTTGACCTAGGCTCATATACAAAAGGTTCTACAAAACTCCCCCCCCCCACCAACAGCACTACCAGCTGGGGATTCAATATTCAAAACATGCGCCTGTGGGGTACATTTCACAAACCTTAACAAGATTGGGCTATGTTTGATGATGCTGGTCCCTGGCAGGCTACTCAGCTGATGATGCTCTCCCTGGCAGGCTACTCAGCTTCACAATTACTTCAAACTTGGCACTGCCTCCAGCAGCACATAAACAGTATTGACAATATCTGTCATTTTATCAAAAAATCAAAAAAATATTAAAAACTCTTTACTTATTTTGGGTTTGTTGTTTTGTCTTTTTCCTTTTCATAAATGCCAGAATTCATTGAATAACAATAAATTTATAAGGATTGCAGGATTTGTATTTATTTAATTATTTGTGTGTGTGTGTGTATGTGTGTGTGTGTGATCTATATTCTCACTGGGGGGCATGGTTAGAATCTCAGTGTCTTGCCCCTTAAATAGAACTGAGTTGTTCCCCTCTTGCACCCTGCCAAAAGCCATCAGTGTTGGAGAACTAACTTCAGCATCCTTGTCACACTTTCTAAAAGAGTTCTCTTTGATGACTCTCTGCTTAGACTGCTATTTTTTATGGGGGTAAGTGGGCTAGGGGTTGTCACAGAAGCCCTTCCATGTCCCTCTTTCTCGACTGCTCATTTGCAATCATTGAAATTACTGCAAAAGTAATTTCCATGCTCTATACAGTCAGCAGGAGCATAGATCATGGGCCTCCACATCTTTTCTGGCTGTAGAGCTACTGACCCAGACAAGACCCTTAGAGGTAACATGGGCCTGGACATCACCATGGCCTCAGATGGCAGCATAGGCTACTCATATCAATATGTTCCCCACTCCCTTGCAGTAGCATGGCCTTCAGGCATCAACATGGCTTCAGGTGGCAGACAGCCCAGGTAATGGACATGCGCGTTGGCTTTCAGTGGTAACACAGGACACAGACATCAACACAAACCTCAATTAGCAGGACTTTGGCCCCAGACATGACCCTCAATAGCAACATAGATATGGATATTGCCACAGGCCCAGCTGGCAGCATAGGCCACTCATATCAGCCTCATCCTTGCTACCTTTACATCTCCAGTTCAGCCTCACTCCACAGCACACAGGCCTCTGCTTCTCTACCTCTCCCTTCTCACCACTACATACTCGCTCTCCCTCTGTGACAGGTGGGTTCCAAGTATCTTCCACTGTCCTCAATTCGATTTTTGTACCATTGTTCCTACCACTAGACTAATAATTTTAAGCAAGATTTTATAATCTAGATACATTTCTTTAGCTCTTACAACCAAGCGTTGCTGTGGGACAATGGTCTGTACCCTGTCACTTGTATTTTAAATAAATGCTGGTTGGCCAGTGGCCAGGTAGGAAGTAGAGGCGGAGCAAGAAGAATTGGGGGAAGAGGGAAGTTACAGTCTACAGTCATCACCCAGACACAGAGGAACCCAGACACAGAGCAAGCAAGATGTGACTGCCTGAAAAAGGTACCAAGCTATGTGGCTAACACAGACAAGAATTATGGGCTAATATAAGTTATAAGAGTTAATAAGAAGCCTGAGATACTAGGCCAATCAGTTTATAATTAATGTAGATCTCTGTGTATTTCTTTGGAACTGAATGGCTGTGGGACCAGGCAGGACAGAAACCTCTGACAACAAAGCACTACTTAATTCATCTACCATCAGTATATCAGTATAGAGATTCCCTTGCATTGCTATTAAGGGAGCCATTGGAAAGCCACATTAGTGATAGCTCTTTTTCTTTCATTCATGAGGGAATTTTACTGTGATGAGATAATCCATTTGAAATATTCTGATTTTTCTGACCATTGTTTTCCTGTTAATTAATAGCAATTGTGAAGAGTTTCTGGTTTGATAAGTGTCTTAGATAGGTTTCTATTGTTGTGAAGAGACACCATGACCATGGCAACTCTTATAAGAAAGACATTTAATTGAGCAGACTCACTTACAGAGGTTCAGTCCATTATCATCATGACAAGGGCATGATGGTATGCAAGCAGACATGGCGCTGGAGTAGTAGCTAAGAGTCCTACAGCCTAGGAGGTTGTGGAGATTGTGTCTGAGTGGTTAAGAGTGCTTGCTGCTCTTGAAGAGCAAGAGCGTTTGAGGTCTAGCCTACCCATAAGGTGGTTTTTAATCATCTGTAACTCCTCCTCCAGGAGATCTGACACCCTCTGCTGTCATTTACAAACACTCACATGATGTGAAAGTCCCCTCTGTGTGCTGTGATTACCGTTAATGAATAAAGAAACTGCTTGGGACCTATAGAAAGGCAGAACATAGGTAGGCAGGGAAAGCTAGGCCGAATGCTGGGAAAAAGAAGGGCATAGTCAGAGAGAAGCCATGGAGCTGCCTGGGACATATGCTGGAAATTTTACCCAGTAAGCCACAGCCACATGGTGATATACAGTTTAATAAAAAATGGATTAAATTAATATGTAAGAGTTAGCCAATAAGAAGCTAGAGCTAAGGGGTCAAGCAGTGATTTAATTAATACAGTTTCTGTGTGATTATTTCTAGCCTAAGCTAGCCAGGCAGCCAGGAAGAACAAACGACCTCCTTCCAACACTCACACACACAGGCATATATGCAAATACAGACAAATAAATAAAAATGAATCAACCACTATAGAAAGCATTACGGTAATTTCTCAAAACATAAGAAAAAAGAATTCTGTACAATCAATAAAAGTTACATCAAATAGATTTTCTCATTTTCAGATTAGGATAGATATCTGGAAATAAAATCATTAAATTAGGCTCTAAGGCTATGTTGAGGCTCTTGATGCATGGTGGCCAATTGCTTTCCTGAAGAATGTGTCATTTGTACAGATGGGAACAGCAAGGCCCAATTGTGTACAGACAACATTGGAAGTATTTACTAACTTGTTGATAGTTTATTTCTTTGTGAAAGTATTCTTTTCTTGTATAGATATATAGCATTATATTCTCAAACAGAGGTGATGCTTTGGTGGTTTTGGTCTAGTCTTTTCATTCACTATAGAAGTAAGATTACCCTCACACAGTTGATCATAAACCTCTGCAAAAACAAGGAAGCACTTACTGGTAATGATACCTAGAGAAGGCTGCCCATCTTGTTATCCAAATTACATTTCTTTATTTAAAATTTTTTCCTTTCATAGAAAACAGATTTTTTTTTTCACATAGCATACAGGATAATAGTTTCCTTTCCAGCTACTCCTTCTAGTTCCTCCCCACTTCCTCTCCCATCTGGAACCATTTCTGTCTGTCTCTCATTGAAAAATAAACAGACTTCTAAAGGTTAAAAATAAAATAGAACTATAATAAGATAGAAGAAAAATTAACACACTGGAACAGGACAAAGCAAACAGAAGGAAAAGAGTACAAGAAAAGGCACAAGACACAGATATAGACTCAGAGAACCACATGTTTGCATACTCGGAAACCCCACTGAAACACTAAGCTAGAAGCCACAATATATATGCAAAGGACTTATATAGGGTTAAAAGAGAGGAAATATATAAAGCAAATAAATGAATAGATAAGAAAATCAATATATATTCCCCTAAAGAACTGAAATCAGATTCTCTAACATATACTTGCCTAATCACCTTCATAAAAGCACAATAGCCACATAGTAGGAAAAATCCAAATATCATTGGACAAATCGATACAAAAATATGGGGCATGCACACAATGGAATATTATTATGGATTTTAGAAGAAAAGTATTTTTTCACATATTAAAACAGAATGAACCCTGAAGAATTTATAAGTGAAATAACACAGTCACAAAAGTCAAGCACTATATGATTCTACTTACATGATGAATCTAAAGTAAGAAAATTTATAGAAGTGGTAAAAAAAACAATAGACGCTCTTCTTCAGTGATATGAAAAAGAAGGAAAGGGTTTGGAAGATAATAATTTCAATTTTCCAAAATAAAAGAATGCTAGAGATTATCTTAGCATACTATGAGACTATGCTTAACAGTACTAAACTGTGTACTTAAAACTGATGAAGTTGATAATTTCTTCCACAATTAAAAATATAAAAAGATGCTAGTGTCTTGCAGCCAGTCACGGTGATGCACACCTGCAATGCCAGCACTTGGGTTATCTGGTAAATACAAGACTAACCCAGACTATGTATCCCTGTCTCAAAAATAAAATAAAGGGAAGAGAAAAGAAAAACAAAATAGCGGCCACTTTTAGATTGAGTACAAAACGAAGAAACAAAAAACATGCCATCTTATAAAGCTGGGTGTAGGGAGATGTCTCAGTGAGTGTCTGCAATGCAAGCATGAGGACCTTAGTTTGAAGCTCAGAACTGATGAAAAAGACTGTAATCTCAGTATTGTAAAGGCAGAGACAGGAAGATTCCTAGAGTGTGGTGACAAACTAGTCCAGATGAATAGATGCAAAAGACCTTGTTTAGTTATGCAAAAGACCTTCTTTTAAAAACTGAAGTAGAGATACATTGAGCAAGACACCCAGCAACTTCAAACAGTAAAAAAAAAAAAGAACCACATAATATTTAATTTTTGCAAGAGAAGACTGCACTTGACCTGCATGTACCTTATCAACACTTCTTCTATAGACCAGCATCAGGAAACTTCTGGAAGATTCTATGCTAAATTATATTCATCACTGGGTATGGTGGTACATGCCTTTAACTAACCCAGCACTCAGGAGGGCTAGAGGCACATGGATCTCGGTGACTTTGAAGCCAGTCTGGTCTACAGAGTGAGTTCCAGGACAGCCAGAGATACAGAGAGAAACCCTGTTTCGAGTTGGTTAACTGTTCAGTCCTGCAACTATCCAGGCCTAGAATCAGCGTTATGGATTGGCTTACCACAATACCCACCCCATCTATAATCTGTGGGGGCATACAAAGGAACTGATTCTACAGACCCAGAGCTGCAGATCTCCCTAACAGAGGGCAACAACACGATAACCAAGTGAAGTTCCAGTGAGGGCCCATCATCCATAGTTTAGCAGAAACCAGTGGCCTCGAACCAGACCAATGGCTCTCTGCAATGAACTCTTGCAAGGAAAGATGCATGGACAAATGGGTTTACTGTGTGACTCACTGTGTCACACTACAGCCTCTATGATCAGACTCCTCCCCCTTTTCTCCTTTCCTTTTTTTCTTTATTCACTTAAATTTTATTGAGGGGGGCCTGCAAAGTCAGAGGGTGAATATGCAGGGATGGGAAACGAATGGGATCCATATGTATGTTCAAGACACAAAGAATAAATAAAAAGAAAGTTAAAGAATAATAACAAATACATTATAAAAATCATACCAACCTTGAAAGAGACTAATGAAATTGTTACAATGCAAATGGCGATGTCTTACTTTCTTCCTAAAGACTGGTATGAGTTTCTCCCTAACCCATACTGGTCCCCTCTATTAAGATATCTCTTTCATTGCTTTCCCACTTCATCCCTCCCCCAACTTGACCATTCCAATACATCATGCTTTTATTCCCCAATTCCCCCTTCCCCTGTTTATCCAGGAGATCTTATCTAATTCCCTTCCTAGGGTGATCCATGCATCCCTTTTAAGGTCTTCCTTGTTACCTAGATTCTCTGGGGCTGTGGATTGTAGTTTAATTATCCTTTGCTTTATATCTAATATCCACTTATGAGTGAGCACATACTGTGTGTATCTTTCTGAGTGTGGGTTACCTCACTCAGGCTTTGCTGATCCCCATTGGGTGGCCTTACCCTATGGGAGGAATGGAGGTGAGGTGGGCTGGGAGGCAGGCAATGGGGTAGGAGGAAAGGTGGGAGAGAGAACTGTGGTTGAAATGTAAAATGAAATTTAAAAAATAAAATTAAAAGAAAAGACTGATGTGGATACAGAGCTTGAAAGGTCAGAAAAGTCCCCATAAGAGCTACTGGAGAGACTGGACCATGGATGAAAGAATAGTGTGGGTAAACAATAGGAATAACAGGAAATCCAGAGCCTTATTTAATGAAGAAGGGGGAAAATAGACTGATAATTTTTGTCTACTGCCCCCCCCCATAACATAGTTTACTGCAGTGAATTTATTCATTTTGTGTTTTAAAAGTCAATGCCTCTTATTTGTTTGTCAAAAGGAGAAAAATACCCAGTGCCCCCTATTGGGGCTTGAATCTAACTCACGGCATTGATAAAATGCCAATGACTTTGTTTCCTCTTCTGAACAGTGGGAAAGTTAGGGCACTTTATTGTTCTCCCACTAGGCTTTTATTTTGTTTACTAAGCAAGCATGAAACACCCAAATATTTGTCTGGAGGACCACAACTAAGTCGGTTTTGACACTCCTTCCTTGTGGGAATTTGAGGAAGTAAGGGAGAGAGGTAGAAGAACTGGGAGTCATAGCTAACTCCAAGTTCTCAGTTCCTCCTCCTAAACACTCTGAAGTCCACTCCAGTTCTTTCACAGCAATGCCGGGATGACCAATAATGGTAAATTAAGAGTGTAAAGGTCAATGGCATTTCGAAAAATCATTGCTACATGTGATTTTACTTCAAACTACAATGTTCTTTTAGCTTCACAAAACTATCCTTGTCATTATCAGTGAGCATAGTGGTGGGGGGGTGGGTTCAGGTCTTCCTCCTTCCAGGTATTAACCCGCCTAAATAGGTTTCTTCCTGTTGTTAAAGTGGCCACTTCCTTCCTTCCAAAAGGAAGAGGCAGCCTTCTTGCTCTTGGTCTCTGGGATATAGCAGGAGAGCCTTTACTAATGAGGTATTCCAGTAGCCATCTGATTTCCAATTTGCACCTGTCATGTTATGTGCTTATTTGAACTGGATTGCCTTTGTTTCTTGTTCAAAGCTGTGCTAGGTAGGGTGAGAAGACTGATCCACACTAGTTTGTCATATTGCAGGGAGAAACCACAAACTTCAAAACTTCTGTGCCTTGTTGAGAAGTTTCAAGCATGGCATCATTTGTAGTATTCTAGCTGATTTTCTGAAGAATCCATTTTCATTTGAAGGCATTTATGGAAATATTACAATGGAAAGATATAATATTCTGTGTGTGTTGGGTGGGGTCTGAGTAGAACCTAGATGAAATAATACTGGCAATAAGTTAGTCCTTGCTGAAGCATGATAGTGGACATGTGAAGATCATTATACTATGATATCTACTTTGCTTCCATCTGGCCACATGTAACAACAATGAAGGCTAAAAGAAAATAAAAAATAGATCCTAAAACTGAGATCAGACTATCTTAAATATGAATCCCCACTCTACTACCCAGTCATGTGTTGACTTGGATAAATGAACTCTTTGAGCTTAAAGTCATGTTACTGTGAAGATTAGATGGAATGAGAAGTAGGATGGACTTGTCATAGACATGGTGACATAATAAACTATCAAGAAAGTTAGCTTTTCCTAGAGTCTCTGTCCAGCTATCTGAACCTCACAGTAGCTAGAGATCCTGAAGAGTTTATGTCCAAAAATCCTTACCAGTAAAGTGAAATAATTGCTTTCCAGATAGAAAGCATAGCTGAGAAACAGGGGCTGTGGTATCTGGAGAAGTGAAAATAACAGTGAAGAATCAGAAAAACAGTGCTGAGAAAGGAGAATGTGTTGCTCTGCAGCTCTGACTCTTGTTTGTTTTTTTGTTTTGGTTTTTAGACAGGCTCTCTCTATGTAATCCTGGTGTAAGTCCCAAATCCTGGTTCCTGGCCTCCATCTTTGGAGGTCCCTTCCCTGTGCCCACCAAGCCTTGACCCCTCCCTGGAAGAGTGTCAAGATGAGCCCACCACAATCTTGACCACTCCCCCAGTCTACTTAAACTGCTTCCCCAGAAAGTTCCCTTGTGGTCTTTCCTCTCCCACTGTTGTTCTCCCGGTTCCCCCTCAGGGGCCACCGAGAGCACAGGAATCCCATTAAACCTGGATATTTCTTAATTTGACTTGTGATTTTACTTGATTGGGATTTTTGCATGGGCAGAGAGCTTGGGTTAGAAAAAAATTCCTAACATCTGGCTGTCCTGGAACTTGCTTTGTAGACCAGGCTGGCCCCAAACTCAGAGACATTCCCCTGCCTCTGCCTCCTGAGTTCTGGAATTAAAGGCATGTGTCACCACTGCTGGCTACTCTGAGACTTTTAAAGCAAGTTTCAGACCAGTAGAGCATCAGATTGGTATTTCCTTCATATCCACTTCTCCTTTTTCCATCTGCCCTTGTCTTACATAGGTCTAGAGATCTCTGCAATATTTACAGGGAGAAGGCAAGTCAGTTTTCTTTAAGGGTATGGTCCCTGGAGGTCAACCAAGCTCCAGGGAAAGGCCTACAGTATATGGGAAATACAAATTGGAATTAATGACTTTTTTGTTAATGGAAGGACACAAACCTGGCTAGTAGACAACAGAAGGTAGATCTGGATGGTGTTGGTAGAATGGGGTGAACGTGATCAAATAGCAGTGTGCACAACACTCAAGGAACTTATTAAAAAGTACAACAAAATATATACTTAAAACCTTACTTTACTTTTCCTAACGAACATTTAACAGAGGCATATCTGTCCAGTAACCTATTGGACACTTAGCATACGTTCTCTCAATAACTACTGAAGCTCCACTTTAGAATGGCTAAAGTTTAAAGAGGTCAATTGGTTTGCCTGAGGTTCACTGATAATAAGTAGCAAAGCTCTTATTCTGTGCAGAAATATCCCACTCAGAAGCTACGTATGACCTTGGAAAGTTTCTGCAGCAACTTTTTGTAACGTCTTTGCAGCAACTTTATAGCAACTAATAGACTGGGAAGGACGATGAAAGGGGTCCTACATCACATTTTCACTTTCTGTACCTCCCTAATGTCTCAAAAAGTGCTGCTCGGAAATATATATCCCTCTTTCTTCAAGAGTGGTGTGTTTCAGGCAAGCACTGGGACAAGATCCTGGAATCCAGTCAAAGAAAGGGAGGAGGGATTATATGAGCAAGGAGTGTCAATATGTCGGGGAAAGCCACAGAGAGAGCTGACCTGAGCTCCTGGGAGCTTACTGTCTCAGGCAGACAGCTAGACAGCTGGCCTGAGACTGACCTAGGCCCTCTGAATCTGGGTGACAGTTGTGTAACTTGGTCTGTTTGTGGAGGCCCTAACAGTGGGACCAGGACCTGTCCATGACCCATGAGCTGGATTTTTGGAACCTGTTTCCTATGGTGGGATACCTTGCCCAGCCTTGATGCAGTGGGAGAGGAGCTTGGTCTTGCCTCAACTTAAAAGGCAATGCTTTCTTGACTTGCATGGGAGGCCTTACCTTTTCTGAATGGAGGAGGATTAGATGGCAGAAGAGAAGGGAAGTGGGCAGAGGTAATGGGAGAAGAGAAGGGATGGGAAACTGTGGTTGGTATGTAAAATTAATAAATAAGTAGATGAGTAGATTGATTAATTAATAAATAAAAGAGTGATGTGTTGCATATAGACACAGGTTTAAAAATGCAGACTGTTCCATTGCCTTCTGTGTTGTTTCCAGACTCTTGAGAGATACACAGAGGCAAAATGGTTTGGGACATCAGGTCATCCATGCTACTGAAGGCCACATGGCCCACGAAGAGGAGAAAGTTAAAGAACAAAGAAGCTCTTCATGCTTAGGTCCATTATTGAGTACACACATCACGTGAGGGTCCAGTGTAAGGGAAAAGCATGAAGCACAATTATAAGTGAGTAGCTGCTGCAAGACAGGACCTTGGCCCCTTCTGAGCCATTACAGGCTTCCTGAGGCCAGCCAAATTACCTGCTTCTCAATAAGTTCTTTATCTGCCCTTCTATTCTTGCCCAAAGTGTTGTCGTCATTTCCTTTCTGGAAACACTAGGGGCTGCCTCCAGGCAGTATGACAGCACTGGCCCCTAGTGTCACCCCCATCACTCCGAGATGAACTATATTTTAGAATTCCCATTGTTTGGCTCTTTTGTCTTAATAGAACACAGAACTAACCTTCATTCCCAGCTGCAGTCACATCCTTCCACCACACAAACCACCCTCACTCAAGGACAGCACAGAGAACAAACAGCTGCACCTTCTGCCCCAACCATGGCTTTTGTTGCCAGGCAATAAATGGGAATCTCTAGACAAGTCAAAATAAGGCCAGGCAGAAAAAAAATGTGTTCTTTCTTTCTGAATTGGTTCATATTTAAGGCTTCATATATCCGTTCTTTTCAATTATCTTTATTCTATGACAATTTGCTACATGTATATAATGTAATATGATTATATACTACACAAGGGAACGAGCTTTCTCTGCAGAGGCAGCTGCCCATCCATTGTCTGTTCTCCAAGGCCTCTTTATATGCCTTCCTGCAGAAAGGTGGACAATGCCACACAAACATTCATCATGATGTGAGACTTCTGGGAAAGCCTTACTTTGCCTTTTGAATCTCTATACTATCCATTTCCTGGTATTTCAATACGATGCTTAAAGTTCCAGCAGACATCCTCGGACCATGAGGGAAAGGTCAAGAGAATTACAAACAGCCCTGGCATTCTTGAACTGCTAAACCAACAGAAGCAACCGCCTACTGTTGGACTCCTCGTTACACGAGACAAATAAACACTCATGTGTTTCAGCCACTGTAATCACATTTCTTTCACTCACAGACTAAAGCAGTGCTGAATAGATTCATTACAACAACTTCTGTTCTGTCCTTCTTAGTTCTTTATTCGTGCCTAGACTGTTCTCTCCTGACCACCCTTTCCTCTCCATTTCTGCCTAATGAAGCACATCTGTCATAGGAGACCCAATTAAAATGACAAGCACTGTACAGAATCATATTTTATTAACTTACAGTCTAGATAGAATACTTGTTTTTGGTTGGTTGGTTGGGTTTAATCTGGATTCTGTTTTGTTTTGTTTTGTTTCAAATGGGGGTGAGTCTTGACTGACCTGGCACTCACTATGTAGATCAGACTAGCCCTGAACTCATAGGGGTCCACCTGCCTGTGTATATAGAAGGCTGGGATTAAAGGCGTGCACCACCAAGCACATACAGATAGGCTATTTTATGCCTATCTATACCTTCATGTCTGTTGCTTATATGTGTGTGCTTGTCTGCCTTCCATGGTAAGTATTATGACTCTTATTTATGGTGCTTATTTCTTTGTATTTTTTGGGATAAAGAGCAAAGACAAATATAGCAAAGATTTAACAAATCACTGCTTAATTATATATAATATAAAGCTGCAGTGTGAATGTGTTCTCTTTAAACACACAAATATAGACACACTAAGAATGTTACCCACTGAATAGTAGTTTCTAAAGTGAAAATGGGTGCAATGTAAGCAAAAAAAAGGACAAAATTTGTTTTCTAATAATACTTTACTGTGCTGATTAAGAAAATAATATTTTCTATTTGAAAATGGAAGATTCACTTCTCTCCCATTTTAATAATGAGCATTCATTATAATATTTACTTATGAATGTCCCCATTAAAAACATATACTTCTGAAAACAGGGTTGAATTAAGAGGAATGAGGATTTGAGTTGAGAATGCTAGGATCAGAGCTAAAATATAAAGGTTATGAAAAAGCCTGCTGAACAGGATGAGATACTAAACTAAATTGAGCACAGGGAAAATGACTGGAAAGGAGAAAAAAATCCTGTTATATTTGAGCTAGACTCTTAGAATAGGTGTGTGTGTGTTTAAATTTAAGAGTCTGTCACTCACACCCATGCTGAGATTTTATTTACCACATCCCCCTGAAATAATTCAAACAGTAAGAATTAATCGTCATTCTGTATATAAAGAGAGAAATATGAATGAGTACTAATTCTAAACCCACAATATCTATGGACTAAACAGTAGAGGACAGATCACTAGAATGGAACCCATTATCTATGACCACAGAACACTGTAAATCTATTGTAGCTTTAATCAATTGGATTGGAATCCTTCATTTACACATCCATCATAAGTTAGAGTACAAGGTTAGAATACCATTCATAGTTCCATCTACCTAGTACTCTGCCAGGCACATAGCAGACTCTCTGTGAATGGTTCCTAATTCGATGTCTACAACATTTAAAAGTAGTGAACATGGCCACAAGGATTTAGTTCCATGATGGAGCCCTTGCCTAGAATGCACAAAAACCTGGGATCCTTTCTCAGCATGGTAAAAATAATCTAAAATATTTTATTTTCACAGAAAATGACCTACCAAAAAATACTTTCTCTTTGCTTTCATGCCGTTCAATTTTCTTATGTCTCCTTTTCCTTCCTAATAAGTGTTTTTCAGTGCCAAGGGCCCTTTCCTATAACTACCTTTCATATTGTTATTCCCTAAAATATTGTACTTTATTTCTCCTGGCATTTATATTAAATCCTGAGAAATTCTTTATCTCTTTGAATATCTCTTAATTTGAACATTATTTCTATTCTTGCTTTAAAAGAATCTCAATTTGATATTTTCTAGACCCTTTTATTTTAACCTCAGTATACCTTAACTTCTATTTTTTTTTCAGAACTTTTCTTTATGCTGATTGGATGAGAGCCTTTGGATTGTGTTCTGAGTCACAAATTCTCTTCATATCACTGCTAACCTGTTCAAACAGGTTTTGTTTTTTCCTTTAAATTGTGTTCCACTCCCCCAGTTCTCAAAATTCTATTGGGTTATTTTTTTTCAATCTATCTGTTCAGTTTTCAGTTTCTTATTTCTTTGTACCCCAGACTGAACTCAAAATCATCTAGCTTTGGCCTGGAACTTGTAAGCCCTCTGACTCTGTGTTCCATACTCTGGCATTACAGTGGTAGGCTTACACATGGAAGTTTTGAGGAGATGGGGATCAAAATTTCTTCAGACTCTACCAACTAAGTGGAATTCCATACCCTCACATTTCCAGTCACTGTTAAATTGCCTTTCATTTGACTTCTTTAGCATATCAAACATTCTTTTTTTTTTTTCCATTCAAATATGCTTTATTAATTTTAAAGGTAAAATAACAGTTACACATACCCCAGGATAGTTGCTACATTGCAAATAATTTTTTTTTTTTTTAGGGAGACTTTTTAGTTCACATTTGTAACTTACAATCCATCTCTTTTGGAGATGACAAGGCAACAGGATGTTAAAACAACTAGTCAGGTCCTAGACACAGTCAAGGGAGACAGGAATAAATAAAAACATACATGGTCTTTAGCTTGCATTCTCTAATCTTACATAGAACAATAAGCAACACCAGGGAATGGAACCACCCACTTTCATTTTGGGTCTCCTCAAATCAATTAAGTCAATGATGTTGAAGGAGGCCCCTTGTTTGTCCTGGTCTCCCAGAACCGAAATAACAACACAGAAACTGTATTAATTAAATCACTGTTTGGTTCATTAGATCTAACTTCTTATTGGCTAATTCTTACATATTGATTTAGCCTATATCTATTTTTTTTTTGTCAAAGCCTCCATTTATTAGGGACAGGGTAACAACTTATATACCCCCTGAATGAGGGCTTGGGGAGCAGGGCACAGGAGCATGGAATCTGGCCGCGTGGTCCCAGTCACGTAACCTACATCCGGTCAGGTAGGCCAAGAAGTCAGGAGTTGCCACACCTAGTTCCCTGGATAGCTGGAATTTAAGGCAGTTCCGCTATGAGATTAGGTTCGTTAGCAATTAGCGAATAGCTAATTGGGTGTGGGGCAGGTTTTGCCAATATAACTATTCTTAACATAATTATGGGTTTGGGGTTCCCTGCAGGCTCCCCAAGGTGATGGTTTCTGTAACAATCTTTAGGGGGGAAACGGCTCCCAACATATTCCTCCTTTCTTATATAAAGGCAAGTAGTTATAGGTGGAGGGCACCAAGACAGAGTCAACCATGGTGTCAGATCTAAGGGAGAAGGGACTGGGACAAGGAGAGACCCTCCTCTCGACTGGTGAAGCAATTTACCTCTCCTGGGAACAGAGGGGTGCCTTATGAGTAGCATTAGTTTCTTGGAGCTTCTCAAATAAAAGGTATCTAGTAGGATTAAAGTAAGCAGATCACAGGGCACCCTGTCTTAGGCTATGTGGAGAGCGCCCTCGTACCTAAAAACCATGCCATGTTGAGCCGGCCTGTACGGCCTCTGTATGGTTTGAAATTTAGGTGAGGATCCACACTAACTCCCGTCATTGGGCCCCTGTATCTATCATTAATGAAAAATCTGTGAGGTGCTCCTTAAACAAAAGATATGATATAATTTTGGCACCAATAACTCTATCTCCAGACAAGAAGAAAGGGGCACCTTCCAAACCCAGTATTCACCTTTTAGTCTGGCCCATGGTATGTCCTCCTTCCTAAATGCCTACTCCACAAAAAGTTACGTGTGCTTGCCTGCCATCAATTAGGGAGGTGAAAAAGGGATCAAAATCTAAAATTCTTAACATATGCATTAAACCCAAACACTTTACAGCATGTGTCAAACCTTTCCCAACATCTATAAGCAGTTACAAATATCATTAGATCAATTTCAGTAAAAGTACAATGACATACATTGTTGTCAAATACCACCATTTCCAGACTCTGAGCAACAGTCTCAGGAACCCCAATCTTTCCCCTTCTTAAGTGAAGAGATTAGTATTTTAATTAAAATGAGTTCTGTGTCCCAAAGATTAAAACCGTCTGATGTCCAGTCTGCATCTCAGCTCCAAAGCAGACCAGAGTTCAAGCTGCAGAAGCAGTTTAGCACTTGTGCTTCAGGGCCGGTGGGATTCCTGGGTGAGGTGAGCTGGATTCAGCTATCTGAAGCACATCCTGGCATTATCTCAGCCGGGTCTCCCTGGACTCAGGAGGCAGAATTGACACCCTGTAGAGTGGAGCAGCAGATTCTGTTATCAGGGACTCCTCTCCTTGGGGGCAGGAAAAGCCAGACTAAGGACCTCTCTGCAATCGCCTCAGGAACTCCTCTGTGTCCGCAGCGCAGCCTCGACATCAGGCCCAGCTTTTATTTTCTTTCTGTGAAAAAAGCATAAACATATCCTCGACCCCAAATATATATAGGTCGGGTTTTTTCATAATGCATTGCAAGGGCTTTTCCACCTTGCCCTAGCAAAGGTCAGCTTGGTGTTATCGTGTCAGATCTGTTTGCATCTGGATCTACTTGCAAGTTTCATAAGCTGCTTACAAGGAGCCTTATTATGCTCCATAATATTTTTTTATTATTATTATTAGCCATATATGCAGTTCCTCCATTGGAAGAGCCATTTGTAAAATTTAGCATAAAATCCTTTAAGGGATTTTTTTTGCTATAACATTAGCAAAATACAGTTGTGTGAATTGTAGCAATAATCATCTGGGGATCAAGCCATTTTTTAGCTTTTATCCTGCCCTTTTGTACCAGACAGGCTACTGGTTTAAATTAAGAGTTTAATATCTTAATTGGCAAAACTTGAGAAGATTTTGCCATAAACAGCATTTTTTTATAAAAATGTTGTAGAATAAGTTTTATATTTAATATGCACACTTGCCATAGCTGCATTATAATTAATATACTGTATTTGTTGATTATTGTATACTTTACCTGTTGATTTATATTTTACCTGTTTGAGTACCTGTTAGGCAGCTTTAAGCTCTCTCTATTGGAAACTGTTTTTTTTTATTTTATATTTTTTTTTCTATTCTAAGATGGCTCCCTTAATTAAGATGTGTGCTTCTCTGCTCCCCTAACCAACCTTCCTTTATCCCAAACATCCCGTTTCCCCCAGGTTCCCCCCATCCTCCCCTTCTCAAATTTCTCTCCCCTTCTCCCCTCACCCCCTCCCACCACACCCCCAAGATCCCAAATTTTTGCCCGGCAATCTGGTCTACTTCCCATAACCAGGAGGATAGCTATATGTTTTTCTTTCGGTTCACCTTCTTATTTAGTTTCTTTAGGATATCAAATTATAGACTCACTGACCTTTATTTATCTCTAGAAACCAATTATGAGTGAGTACATCCCATGTTCATCCTTTTGGGTCTGGGTTACCTCACTCAGGATAGTGTTTTCTATTTCCATCCATTTGCATGCAAAATTCGCGAAGTCATTGTTTTTTACCGCTGAGTAGTATTCTAATGTATATATATTCCATACTTTCTTCATCCATTCTTCCATTGAAGGGCATCTAGGTTGTTTCCAGGTTACGGCTATTACAAATAATGCTGCTATGAACATAGTTGAACAAATGTCCTTGTCATATGATCGGGCATCTCGTGGGTATATTCCCAAGAGTGGCATTGCTGGGTCCATGGGTAGGTTGATCCCAAATTTCCTGAGAAAGCGCCACACTGCTTTCCAAAGTGGTTGCACAAGTTTGCATTCCCACCAGCAATGGATGAGGGTACCCCTTTCTCTACAGCCTCTCCAGCAAAGGCTATCATTAGTGTTTTTGATTTTAGCCATTCTGACAGGTGTAAGGTGATATCTCAATGTTGTTTTGATTTGCATTTCCCTGATCGCTAAGGAGGCTGAGCATGACCTTAAGTGCCTTTTGGCCATTTGAACTTCTTCTGTTGAGAATTCTCTCTTCAGATCAGTGCCCCATTTTTTAATTGGGTTAATTAGCATTTTAAAGTCTAGTTTCTTGAGTTCTTTATATATTTTGGAGATCAGACCTTTGTCTGTTGCGGGGTTGGTGAAGATCTTCTCCCAGTCAGTGGGTTCCCTTTTTGTCTTAGTGACAGTGTCTTTTGCTTTACAGAAGCTTCTCAGTTTCAGTAGGTCCCATTTATTCAATGTTGCCCTTAATGACTGTGCTGCTGGGGTTATACCTAGGAAGCGATCGCCTGTGCCCATCTGTTGTAGGGTACTTCCCACTTTCTCTTCTATCAGGTTCAGTGTGTTCAGATTGATATTGAGGTCTTTGATCCATTTGGACTTGAGTTTTGTGCATGGTGATAGATATGGGTCAATTTTCTTTCTTCTACAGGTTGACATCCAGTTGTGCCAGCACCATTTGTTGAAGATGCTTTCTTTCTTCCATTGTATACTTTTAGCACCTTTATCGAAAATGAGGTGTTCATAGGTTTGTGGGTTAAGATCCGGGTCTTCTACACGATTCCATTGGTCAACTTCTCTATTTTTATGCCAATACCACACTGTTTTCATTACTGTAGCTCTATAGTAGAGTTTAAAGTCAGGGATGGTAATGCCTCCAGAAGTACCTTTATTGTACAAGATTGTTTTGGCTATCCTGGGTTTTTTGTTATTCCATATAAAGTTGATTATTGTCCTTTCAAGATCAGTGAAGAATTTTAATGGGATCTTGATGGGGATTGCATTGAATCTATAAATTGCCTTTGGTAGGATTGCCATTTTTACTATGTTGATCCTCCCAATCCAAGAGCAAGGGAGATCCTTCCATTTTCTGGTATCCTCTTCAATTTCTTTCTTCAATGCCTTAAAGTTCTTGTCAAATAGATCCTTCACTTCTTTGGTTAGAGTTACCCCTAGATATTTTATGCTGTTTGTGGCTATCGTGAAAGGTGATGCTTCTCTGATTTCCCTCTCTGCTTCCATATCCTTTGTGTATAGGAGGGCGACTGATTTTTTTGGAGTTGATCTTGTATCCGGCCACATTACTAAAGGCGTTTATCAGCTGTAGGAGTTCTTTGGTGGAGTTTTTGGGGTCGCTTATGTAGACTATCATATCATCTGCAAATAACGAAAGTTTAACTTCTTCCTTTCCAATTCGAATCCCCTTGATCCCCTTATGTTGTCTTATTGCTATTGCTAAAACTTCAAGCACTATATTGAAGAGGTATGGAGAGAGTGGACAGCCTTGTCGTGTTCCTGATTTAAGTGGAATGGCTTTGAGTTTCTCTCCGTTTAATTTGATGTTAGCTGTCGGTTTGCTGTAAATAGCTTTTATTATATTTAAGTATGACCCTTGTATTCCTAATCTCTCCAAGACTTTTATCATAAAGGGATGTTGAATTTTGTCAAAAGCTTTTTCAACATCTAAGGAAATGATCATATGGTTTTTTTCTTTCAGTTTATTTATATGATGGATTACATTGATAGATTTTCGTATGTTGAACCAGCCTTGCATCTCTGGTATGAAGCCTACTTGATCATAATGGATAATGTTTCTAATGTATTCTTGGATACGGTTCGCCAGTATTTTGTTGAGGATTTTTGCGTCGATGTTCATGAGTGAGATTGGCCTGTAATTCTCTTTCTTGGTTGCGTCTTTGTGTGGTTTTGGTATCAGAGTGATGGTAGCTTCATAAAAGGAATTTGGCAATGACTCTTCTGTTTCTATATTGTGAAATACCTTAAGGAGTATAGGTATTAGGTCTTCTTGGAAATTCTGGTAGAATTCCGCATTGAAACCGTCTGGTCCTGGGCTTTTTTTGGTGGGGAGGTTTTTGATAACAGCTTCTAATTCTTCGCGACTGACAGGTCTATTTAGATTGCTCACCTGGTCCTGATTTAACTTTGGTATATGGTATTTATCTAAAAAAGTGTCCATTTCTTTTACATTTTCCAGTTTTGTGGCATACAGGCTTTTGTAGTAAGATCTAATGATTCTCTGAATTTCCTCTATGTCTGTGGTTATGTCCCCCTTTTCATTTCTGATCTTATTAATTTGCAGATTCTCTCTTTGCCGTTTGATTAGTTTGGATAGGGGTTTATCAATTTTGTTGATTTTCTCCAGGAACCAGCTTTTTGTTTCATTGATTCTTTGGATTGTTTTCTGTGTTTCTATTTTGTTGATTTCAGCCCTCAGTTTGACTATTTCCAGTCTTCTACTCCTCCTAGGTGAGTCTGCTTCTTTTTTTTCTAGAGCTTTCAGGTGGGCTGTTAAGTCTCCAATGTATGCTTTCTCTGTTTTCTTTAAGTGGGCACTAAGGGCTATGAACTTTCCCCTTAGGACTGCTTTCAAAGTGTCCCATAAGTTTGAGTTTGTTGATTCTTTATTTTCATTGAATTCAAGGAAGACTTTAATTTCTTTCTTTATTTCTTCTTTAATCCAGGTGTGGGTCAATAGTTGACTATTCAGTTTCCATGAGTTTGCAGGCTTTCTGGGGGTAGCATTGTTGTTGAATTCTAACTTTAGTCCGTGGTGGTCTGATAAGACACAGGTGGTTATGGATATTTTTTTGTAACTGTGGAAGTTTGCTTTGTTACCGAGGATGTGGTCAATTTTCGAGAAGGTTCCATGAGCTGCAGAGAAGAAGGTATATTCTTTCCTATTTGGGTGGAATGTTCTATAGATGTCTGTTAAGTCCATTTGATTCAATACCTCCATTAATTCTCTTATTTCTCTGTTAGGTTTCTGTCTGATTGACCTGTCCATTGGTGAAAGAGGAGTGTTGAGATCTCCTACTATTAGTGTGTGCGGTTTGATGGCGTCTTTGAGTTTTAGTAATGTTTCTTTTACATATGTGGGTGCTTTTATATTAGGGGCATAGATATTCAGGATTGAGACCTCATCCTGATCAATTGTTCCTGTTATGAGTATAAAATATCCCTCTCCATCTCTTCTGATTGATTTAAGTTTGAAGTCAACTTTGTTAGAAATTAGTATGGCCACACCTGCTTGTTTCTTAGGTCCATTTGCTTGATAAACCTTTTCCCATCCCTTTACTCTAAGTAGGTGCCTATCTTTGTGGTTGAGGTGTGTTTCTTGTAAACAGCAGAATGTTGGATCCTGTTTGCGTATCCAATCTCTTAGCCTGTGTCTTTTTATAGGTGAGTTGAGTCCATTGACATTAAGAGATATTAATGACCAGTGGTTGCTAACTCTGGTCACTTTTTTAGTCATAGGGTTTGTGTGTTTGCTTTCTTTTAGTTGCGCTGGTAAAGGGTGTCTAGAAGTTTGAGTTATTGTGGTCATTGTTGGTCTCCTTGGTTTGTGATTTTCCCTTCTATTACTTTCTGTAAGGCTGGATTTGTGGCTACGTATTGTTTAAATTTGTTTTTATCCTGGAAAATTTTGTTTTCTCCATTTATAGTGAACGAAAGCTTGGCTGGGTATAGTAGTCTGGGCTTGCATCCATGTTCTCTTAGCTTCTGCAGTACATCTATCCAGGACCTTCTGGCTTTCATGGTTTCCATAGAGTAGTCAGGAGTAAGTCTGATAGGTTTACCTTTATAAGTAACTTGACCTTTTTCCTTTGCAGCTCTTAATATTCTTTCTTTATTCTGGATGTTTTGTGTTCTGATTATTATGTGGCGAGGAGATGTTTTTTTCTGGTCCAGTCTATTCGGTGTTCTGTATGCTTCTTGAACCTTCAAAGGAATATCTTTCTTTAGGCTGGGAAAGTTTTCTTCTATAATTTTATTAAATATATTTTCTGAACCATTGAGCTGTACTTCTTCTCCTTCTTGTATCCCAATTATTCTTAGGTTTGGTCTTTTTATTGCGTCCCATATTTCCTGAATGTTTTGTGATGAGAATTTGTTGGTTTTGCTGTTTTCTTTGATCAGTGTGTTAATTTTCTCTATGGTATCTTCAGTGTCTGACATTCTTTCTTCTAACTCTTGTAATCTGTTGGTAGTACTTGTCTCTGTAGTTCCTGTTCGTTTACCCAGATTTTCCATCTCCAACCTTCCCTCGGTTTGTGTTTTCTTCATTACTTCCATTTCATTCTTCAGGTCTTGAACCATTTCCCTTACCTGTTTGATTGCATTTTCTTGTTTCTCTTGGTTTTCTTGGGTATCTTTGAGCGATTTATTCATTTCCTCTACCTTTTTGTTTGTAATCTCTAATTGTTTATGGCAGTTTTTCACCTCCTGTTTAAGGTCTTCTATTATTTTCAAAAAATTCACTTTTGGGTCGATTTCTTCTACTTCTTCTGGAGTAGGGTGTACAATTCTTCTTATTTCGGGATCCCTGGGTTCTGGTGATGTCATGTTGCCTTTCAGGTTGTTGGAGGAATTCTTGCATTGGCGCCTTCCCATCTCCTCTTTCAAATGAAGCCAAGAGAGGCCTGGTGTCTTGGTCCTGTCTTTGCTGTGCCTGTGTCTCTGGGTGTATCTCTTCAGTGTAGAAGCAGGGACCGTCCCCAGCGATGGCCCTCCTGGCACCCGGATCTGATCTCCCTGCTGCCTGGGCGTCCCGCGAACAAAGGGCCGGCCCCGCTTGGTGCAGGCTGGCCACCTAGACAAAGGAGCCACCACCCTCCCGAATGTCCTCCCAATTCGGACCCTGTCCCAGCGCCCAAACAGGCTGAGCTGGGAGCTGTTGTGTGGTTCAAAGAGGGGAGGGGGGTCAGAGGTAGTGGGGGAGGGCCTTGGGTGCAAGCTGTGTGGGACAGGAATGGAGAAGAGGTGTCAAGGAGTACAGCCCCCGCAGACTGACCAGGAAGTGCAGGAGGGGTGGGGGAACGTCTGAGCTCCCTGTCCCGGGCTGCCGCCGCAGCCAGAAACTCACTCACCCCAGCGATGGCCCTCCTGGCACCCGGATCCGATCTCCCCGCTGCCTGGGTGTCCCGCAAACAAAGGGCCGGACCCGCTTGGTGCAGGCCGGCCACCTAGACAAAGGAGCCACCACCCTCCCGAATGTCCTCCCAATTCGGACCCTGTCCCAGCGCCCAAACAGGCTGAGCTGGGAGCTGTTGTGTGGTTCAAAGAGGGGAGGGGGGTCAGAGGTAGTGGGGGAGGGCCTTGGGTGCAAGCTGTGTGGGTCAGGAATGGAGAAGAGGTGTCAAGGAGTACAGCCCCCGCAGACTGACCAGGAAGTGCAGGAGGGGTGGGGGAACGTCTGAGCTCCCTGTCCCGGGCTGCCGCCGCAGCCAGAAACTCACTCACCCCAGCGATGGCCCTCCTGGCACCCGGATCCGATCTCCCCGCTGCCTGGGTGTCCCGCAAACAAAGGGCCCCATATCAAACATTCTTATTTCCTGACTCCTTTCTGGTTATTCTTAATTGTGAATCTCTTTCTTCAGACTTCCACCCATAAGGCTTACTCTTTTGTACACTGAGGGATTTTCTTTTTGTTGTTGTTGATTCTGTGAGCTCAGGCATTCTGGAAATTTATCAGTGTTAGTTCGTTGAGAACACTTAAAAGTTCTTTCAAATGAAGTTTTCTCATTGGGTCAATGTACCTAGAAGTGTAATGTTTGTGGGCTGGTTATTCTTCTCTAGTACAATACATCCACATTGAGGTTTCCCCTTCCTCCACTCTCCCTATCCAACCTCTTTCCTTCCCCTCCAGATGTACTCCTATGTTTCCCTTCAGAAAAGAACAGACCCATCAGGGATATCAACAGAACATGACTTAACAAGTTACAATAAGACTGGGTAAAAATCGAAGGGTTACCAATCAAGGACCAAACCATTTCTGAAATAAAATACCTAGTGTTCTGCACCGGAAAGTACTTGAGGGTAGACATGTTGAAAAGTCACAGTGGAAACTATTTCTCCCTAAATCTCCTTTCTTTTAGGCAAGTGACTATTTCTACATAATACAGGAGGTATTTTCAGGGACTGTGGAGATAGCTCAGTTGGTCAAATCTTTGCGGTAGAACATAAATTCCTGAATTCCATCCCTAGAAATTTTATATATAAAGAGTTGAACATGCTTGCAATCCCAGACAAGTAAACTGGCCTAACTGATTGGTGAGCTCCAGGTTCAATGAGAGACTTTGTCACAAAAAGGAAAAAAAAAATTATGAGCAATTGGGGAAGACATCAAATATCTTCTGGCACATGTACACTTACACACACACACACACACACACAAATGAAGCATTTTCTAGACTGCTCACTGAGGTAAGTCACCATTAGAGAATTTGGGCATTATGACAGGTCTCTAGCCACCATGGTTGTTTTGCCTGAGTCCCAGTTTCAGTTCTACTATTCAGTACTTCAGCATTGATCAGTCCATCAGGAAGCAAATACTTCCGAGATGAAGTCTGGCCTGATTACCTCCAGAAAACCAGGCTTTACTGCCTAAATTCTATTGTTTCTCTGACTTAAGTTAAGCTCAGTACTATTTTTTCTTTTTTTTCTTTCTTTTTTTTGTTTATTTTTTTTTAGTTGTTGAAAAAAATTTCTGCCTCTTCCCCATTTCCCATTTCCCTCCCCCCCTCCTCCCACACATTGCCCCCATTCCCGCACTCCCCTCCTCCTCTCCCCCTCCCCACCACTCCATTCCCCCTCCCTCTCGAGAATGAAGAGCAGTCCACATTCAGCTCAGTACTATTTTAAAAACATTTAGAATATAGTATTCAGCTTTGGAGGTTTTCTGTATTGGAAAAAAAAGTTCTTTCACAACCTATATTACAGTCTGAATTAGAAAATGTTCTCTTCCTCTGTACTCTACCCAGATAGTTTCATCCTGTTTAGACTTCAGTTCCTCACCAATTACTTTCAGTTTTGTATCCTTTCCCCTAAGCTTCATGAATGAAAAAGAACCATCTAGTGAGTCCTTTCACATTTGCTTTGCCTCATACCCACTGTCTCATTTGAATGCACAACAACCTATCAATGAGGCTAGAAATATCGACAGTTTTTTTTTCAGAATCTCTCTCGGTTTCTCTCTGTCTCTGTCTCTGTCTCTCTCTCTCACACACACACACACTTTCCAATTCTTGTCATAAATAATTATAGAATTCTATCTGGTAAGTGGCTTCTACAACCTCCAAGTTGACACCCCAGGTTCCATTTCTGGGCCATCTTCATCTAAAGCCCGTGGTTCTCAATGTTCCTAATGCTGTCACCTTTTAACATAGTTACTCATGAAGTGGTGACCCACAACCATAAAATTGTTTCATTGTTATTTCAAAACTGCAATTTAGAGACTCTTATTAACAGTAATGTGATGTGGGATTTCCTTTTGTATGCTATGAATATGTTTTGTGACCCTTAGTTAATAAGGAAGCTGCTTTGGCCTTGTACAGGGCCCAATATAGTTAGACAGAAAAACTAAATTGAATGCAGGGAGAAAAAAGGCAGAGTCATCCAGATGCCATGTAGCTTTGAAGGAGAAAGATGCCAGAAACTTATGGAAAGCCACAGATTCATGACGATACACAGATTAATAGAAATGGGTTAGTTTAATATATCAGAGCTAGCTAGGAATATTCCTGAGCACTGACCAAACAGTGTAGTAGTTAATATAATTTTGTGTGATTATTTGAGTTTGGGTAGCCGGGAAATGGATGCACTATCTCTGCTTATAATCATGTAAATATCTGATATGTAGAATATCTGATGTGTGACTTCAAAGGGGTCATGACCCATTGGTTGAGAATCACTGTATAGTTTCTGGAGAGAATCTCCAGTCATACATGGCTTTTGGCCTTTAATCTACTTAGCGTACATTTCATTATCAAAAATGCAACCAAAATTCTTTGTCCAAATTACAGATGAGATGATATTGCTCACCTGCAAAGAAACTATTACTTACTTCCCATCACTTATGGAGTAAAAGGAAAATCCAGATTTCATGACAGTGCTCAAGATACCTGGCAATTGGATATCAATAGTAACAGCCTTCCCATTGTGTCCCCGTATTTTACAATGTGTAACAATCCAGTTATACATACTCACAATCCTGTAATTTAAATTATTTACTTGAAATATGCTTTTCCTTTCCCTCCAGCTACCACAGCCTTCATTATCATTTAAAAAGCAGCTCAAATTTTACTCATTTAATAAAGCATCTCCAAAACAAATCTCTCTCTAATCTGTACTCCCATCTGCTTATATATTTTCTCCTCTGTAGAATTTGTTATGCTGCACATTTTTTTAAATTTATTTATTTATTTACTAAATATTTCTGTCTCTTCCCCGCCACCACCTCCCATTTCCCTCCCCCTCCCCCAATCAAGTCCCCCTCCTTCCTCAGCCCAAAGAGCAATCAGGGTTCCCTGCCCTGTGGGAAGTCCAAGGACCACCCACCTCCATCCAGGTCTAGTAAGATGAGCATCCAAACTGCCTAGGCTCCCACAATGCCAGTACTGTGCAGTAGGATCAAAAACCCATTGCCATTGTTCTTGAGTTCTCAGTAGTCCTCATTGTCCACTATGTTCAGCGAGTCCGGTTTTATCCCAGGCTTTTTCAGACCTAGGCAAGCTGGCCTTGGTGAGTTCCCAATAGAAAATCCCCATTGTCTCAGTGTGTGGGTGCACCCCTCGCATCCTGAGTTCCTTGCTTGTGCTCTCTCTCCTTCTGCTCCTGATTTGGACCTTGAGATTTCAGTCCAGTGCTCCAATGTGGGTCTCTGACTTTGTCTCCTTTCATCACCTGATGAAGGTTAATATTCAGGAGGATGCCTATATGTTTTTCTTTGGGTTCTCCTTCTTATTTAGCTTCTCTAGGATCACTAATTATAGGCTCAATGTCCTTTATTTATGGCTAGAAACCAAATATGAGTGAATACATTCCATGTTCTTCTTTTTGGGTCTGGCTTACCTCACTCAGGATAGTGTTTTCTATTTCCATGCATTTGCATGCAAAATTCAAGAAGTCCTTGTTTTTTACAGCTGAGTAGTACTCTAATATGTATATGTTCCATACTTTCTTCATCCATTCTTCCATTGAAGGGCATCTAGGTTGTTTCCAGGTACTGGCCATTACAAACAATGCTGCTATGAACATAGTTGAGCATAAACTTTTGTTGTATGATAGGGCATCTCTTGGGTATATTTCCAAGAGTGGTATTGCTGGGTCCAGGGGTAGGTTGATTCAGAATTTCCTGAGAAAGTGCCACACTGCTTTCCAAAGTGGTTGCACAAGTTTGCATTCCCAACAGCAATGGATGAGTGTACCCCTTTCTCCACAACCTCTCCAGCAAAGGCTGTCATTGGTGTTTTTATTTTACCATTCTGACAGGTGTAAGATGGTATCTTAAAGTTGTCTTTATTTGCATTTCCTTGATTGCTAAGGAAGTTGAGCATGACCTTAAGTGTCTTTTGGCCATTTGAACTTCTGTTGAGAATTCTCTGTTCAGCTCAGTGCCCCATTTTATAATTGTGTTGATTAGCCTTTTACGGTCTAGTTTCTTGAGTTCTTTATATATTTTGGAGATCAGATTGGTTGGCGAAGATCTTCTCCCAGTCAGTGGGTTGCATTTTTGTCTTAGTGACAGTGTCCTTTGCTTTACAGAAGGTTCTCAGTCTCAGGGGGTCCCATTTATTCAATGAGGCCCTTAATGTCTGTGCTGCTTGGGTTACACGTAGGAAGTGGTCTCCTGTGCCCATGTGTTGTAGAGTACTTCCCACTTTCTCTTCTGTCAGGTTCAGTGTGTTCGGACTGATATTGAGGTCTTTAATCCATTTGGACTTGAGTTTTGTGCACGGTGATAGATATGGATCTATTTTCATTCTTCTACAGATTGACATCCAGTTTTGCCAGCACAATTTGTTGAAGATGCTATCTTTCTTCTATTGTATACTTTTAGCTCCTTTGTCAAAAATCAGGTGTTCATAGGTTTGTGTGTTAAAGTCAGGGTCTTCTATTTGATTCCATTGGTCGACTTCTCTGTATTTATGCCAATGCCAAGCTGTTTTCAATACTGTAGCTCTGTAATAGAGTTTGAAGTCAGGGATGGTAATGCCTCCAGACGTTCCTTTATTCTATAAGATTGTTTTGGCTATCCTGGTTTTTTTGTTTTTCCATATAAAGTTGATTATTGTCTTCTCCAGATATGTGAAGAATTTTGATGGGATTTTGATGGGGATTGCATTGAATCTATAGATTGCTTTTGGTAGAATTGCCATTTTTACTATGTTGATCCTCCCAATCCAAGAGCAAGGGAGATCCTTCCATTTTCTGGTGTTCTCTTCAATTTCTTTCTTCAAAGACTTAAAGTTCTTGTCAAATAGATCTTTTACTTCCTTGGTCAGAGTTACCCCTAGATATTTTATGCTATTTGTGGCTATCGTGAAAGGTGATGCTTCTCTGATTTCCCTCTCTGCTTCCTTATCCTTAGTGTATAGGAAGGCAACTGATTTTTTGGAGTTGATCTTGTATCCTACCACATTACTAAAGGTATTTATCAGCTGTTGGAGTTCTTCGGTAGAGATTTTGGGGTCGCTTATGTATACTATCATATCATCTGCAAATAACGAAAGCTTAACTTCTTCCTTTCCAATATGAATCCCCTTGATCCCCTTATGTTGTCTTATTGCTATTGCTAGAACTTCAAGCACTATATTTAAGAGGTATGGAGATAGTGGACAGCCTTGTCGTGTTCCTGATTTTAGTGGGATGGTTTTGAGTTTTTCTCCATTTAATTTAACGTTAGCTGTTGGCTTGCTGTAAATAGCTTTTATTATAGTTAGGTATGACCCTTGTATCCCTAGTCTCTCCAAAACCTTCAACATAAAGGGGTGTTGAATTTTGTCGAATGCTTTTTTAGCATGTAATGAAATGATCATATGTTTTTTTTTTCTTTCAGTTTATTTATATGGTGGATTACATTGATAGATTTTCATATGTTGAACCAGCCCTGCATCTCTGGGATGAAGCATACTTGATCATAATGGATAAGTTTTCTAATGTGTTCTTGGATTCGGTTTGCCAGTATTTTGTTGAGGATTTTTGTGTGGATGTTCGTGAGTGAGATTGGCCTGTAATTCTCTCTCCTGGTTGAGTCTTTGTGTGTTTTTTGTATCAGGGTAACTGTAGATTCATAAAAGGAATTTGGAAATGAATCTTCTGTTTCTATATTGTGAAATACATCAAGGAGTATAGGTATTAGTTCTTCTTGGAAGTTCTGGTAGAATTCTGCATTGAAACCATCTGGTCCTGGGCTTTTTTGGAAGGGAGATTTTTGATAACATTTTTTAGTTCTTCGTGACTAACAGGTCTATTTAGATTGTTCACCTGGTCTTAGTTTAGCTTTGGTATATGGTACTTATCTAAAAAAAATGTCCATTTCTTTTACATTTTCCAGTTTTGTGGCATACAGGCTTTTGTAGCAAGATCTAATGATTCTCTGAATTTCCTCTGAGTCTGTGGTTATGTCCCCCTTTTCATTTCTGATCCATTTATTTGCATGTTCTTTCTATGTTGTTTAATTAATTTGGATAGGGCTTTGTCGATATTGTTGATTTTTTCCAAGAACCAACTTTTTGTTTCATTGATTCTTTGGACTGTTTTCTGTGTTTCTATTTTGTTGATTTCAGCCCTCAGTTTGATTATTTCCAGTCTTCTAATCCTCCTGGGCACATCTGCTTCTTTTTTTCTAAAGCTTTCAGGTGTGCTGTTAAGTCCCAATGTATGCTTTCTCCGTTTTCTTTAAGTGGGCACTTAGTGCTATGAACTTTCCTCTTAGGACTGCTTTCATTGTGTCCCATAGGCTTGAGAATGTTGTTTCTTTATTTTCATTGAATTCAAGGAAGACTTTAATTTCTTTCTTAATTTCTTCCTTGACCCATGTGTGGTTCAGTAGTTGACTGTTCAGTTTCCATGAGTTTGTCAGCTTTCTGGGGGTAGCATTGTTGTTGCCTTCTAACTTTAATCCGTGGTGATCTGATAAGACACAGGTGGACACTGATATTTTTTCATATCTGTGGAAGTTTGCTTTGTTAACGAGTATGTGGTCAATTTTTGAGAAGGTTCCATGAGCTGTAGAGAAGAAGGTATATTCTTTCCTATTTGGGTGGAATGTTCTATAGATGTCTGTTAAGTCCATTTGCTTCATTACCTCCAATATTTCTCTTAATTCTCTGTTAGGTTTCTGTCTGATTGACATGCCCATTGGAGAGAGAGGTGTGTTGAAGTCTCCTACTATTACTGTGTGTGGTTTGATGTCTGCCTTGAGTTCTAGTAATATTTCTTTTACGTAAGTGGGTGCTTTTATGTTAGGGGAGTAGATTTTCAGGATTGAGACGTCATCCTGATGAATTGTTCCTGTTATGAGTATAAAGTGTCCATCTTTATCTCTTCTGATTGATTTTAGTTTGCAGTCAGTTTTGTTAGATATTAGTATGGCCACACCTCCTTTTTTCTTAGGACCATTTGCTTGAAAGACCTTTTCCCAACCCTTTACTCTGAGTAGATGCCTGTCTTTGTGGTTGAGATGTGTTTCTTGCAAACAGCAGAATGTTGAATCCTGTTTTCATATCCACTCTCTTAGCCTGTGCCTTTTTTTGGTGAATTGAGACCATTAATATTAAGTGATATTAATGACCAGTGGTTGTTTACTCCAGTTATTCTTATTGTTTTTGGTAGTAGAGTTTGTGTGTCTCCCTTCTTTGTGTTGTGTTGGTGAAGGGTCGCTAGATACCTGAGTTATTGTAGGCAGTGTTGGCAATGTTGGATTCCTTGGGTTGTGATTTTCCTTCTATTACTTTCTGTAGGGCTGGATTTGTGGCTACGTATTGTTTGTTCTTATCCTGGAATGTCTTGTTTTCTCCATTGATAGTGAAGAATAGCTTGGCTGGGTATAGTAGTTTTGGTTTGCATTCATGGTCTCTTAGTTTCTGCAGTGTTGAAATTGGGGTGCCAGGGTTGTGTCCCCAACACCTCGGTCACCTGGCTAGCTTATGTCCGAAATAACAACACACAAACTGTATTCATTTAAACACTGCTTGGCCCATTATTTCTAGTCTCTTCTTGGCTAACTCTCGCACCTGGTCTAACCCATTTCTAATATTCTGTGTTAGCACCCCAAGGTGCACTTACCAGGGATATTCTAGCCTACGTCCATCTTGGGTCGGTCGGAGCTTCATCGCGAGCATGCCTCAGAGAGCCGAGCGATCCCCTTTGGCCCGCGAGAGAGGAGGCTGACTTCTCTGAGCGGAGCTGCTTGCATTCTGAGCTCACTTCCTCTTCCTGTCCGTATACTATTCTGTTTACTCCTCCCACCTATGTTTTAACCTATTAGGGCCGGCCAAGCAGTTTCTTTATTTTAACCAATGAAATCAACAGATTCATATATGACACTCCCACATCACTTCCCCTTTTTCTGTTTAAACAAAAAAGAAAAGCTTTAACTTTAACATAGTAAAATTACATAAAACAGTTATCAAGTAAAAATTACAATAATCTTTATCATAACTAAGGAAAAGTATAACTATAACTAACTATTCTTAACTACATCAAAGACTCCAGAAAGATACAGTATTACCTAAGCAAACAAGAGAAAAGCAACCTTTAAACTCTAGAAATGACAGAGACATCTTGCTGCCTGTACAGTCACCCAAAGTTCCTCTGTACCGTTGGGGCATCCGTCTTCGGCCTACAGGCCCATAGTTTTCAGCAGACATTCCACAAAGCAGGAAATTTCAAAGGCAGTCACTATCTGCTTGTCCTGAAGAATGTCTTGCAGATTCTTTCATAAATCAGGAACCCCGAAAGATCATCTCACCTTTAGGCAAGTTCAGTAGTCCTCTCTCTGCATTTTGTGTCCAGTTTATGCATCAGTCCAGGCAAGAGCAGTTTCTTGCCCAAATGGCTATCAAACTCTATAAGGATCCTCTTCGATGCCCATCTTCCTCTTAAAGTAGATTGGTGCCGCCAGGAGCAGAGTGTCTCATTGTCATGAAAAGTCCCAAGTTATTAAAACATTAAATGTCCTATTTTGTAGTCTTTGAAAGATATGAAGAATGCCTATCTAACTAAAATATATATCTATATATCTAGAAAATCTAACTAACATAATTACAAGCTTGACCATTATCGATGATTATCCATTAACAACCTATATACATTACATTTTTAAGAGAACTACACAATCACTACACCTAATCAAGATCAGAAATACATATACATATAAAAAATTGACCTTAAATTTAAATCACTAAAGCAAAATCCATATCAATGTAAATTATTCATACCTATATCATATCCCTCTTTAAATGTAAAAGAATGTTTAGACACCATATTTGGGAACATGGGCGCAGTTCTTTCTCTCCAAACTGCTTCCTGCTGAATGGGGGCGTTGTTAATTAGGTCTTTCATGGTATAACCTGTGTGCTAGTTTCATCTCAGTTGGCAGTTGAGCGAAGCAATGTTCTGAAGGCGTTCATAGCAACCCTTCAGGAGGGCGTGGTCCATCATACCATATTGGAATAGAAGAAATGAACAGGGTCTCATCCTCTGTGAAAACAAAACAAGAAACTCCTTTCCAAAGTATCATATCCTTAAATCCAAATTTCAAAGTCAAGGCATTTTCACAATATCTATGTTGGGTTAGTTTAGCAGCATTTATAAGCAAATACCGTTTGGCATCTGTTGCTCCTTCCTCAGTATTCAAACAATTCAAAGAGAGCATAATAGCATACAGTATCAAGATTCTCTGTGTATTTTCCATCTTTGTGTGCTTTGTTTTAACCTCTATTTCATTTATTTTTACTTTTATCTTTTTACTTTTTAAGCGTATATCTTTGACCTGGAATATCTCTGTAGACCAGGCTGTTCTTGAACTCTCAGAAATCCGCTTGTCTCTGCCTCCCAGGCACTGGGATTAAAGGTGTTTGCTACTACACCTTGGACTCACAGAGATCTGTTTGTCTCTGCCTTCTAGGCACTGGGATTAAAGGCGTGTGCTACCACACTTTGAAGTCACAGAGGTCAATCTCCCTCTGCATACCAAGTGTTGGGATTAAAGGCGTGTACTACCACAACCAACTTCTCTTTTTCTTCCTTATTTTTGTTTTTACTTTTTAAGAACTTACTTTTAGCTTGCATATAATTTTAACATACTGTAAATCATTTAAAAATTTTCTTTATCTTTGAATCTCTTTTTACTGTATCTCTCTCTGTTTTTCTGACCACATAAGTCTTTAATTTACCAAGCAATATCAGTAGGATTAAAGGCGTGGCTTTGCCGGCTAGATGTAGCTCATTTCTTAACTTTCTGCCATTCCAACCTTGTGACTGAGGTACCGGCCAGAGCCGCGTTTAGTGCCACAAGTCTAAAGTGTTTCAAGGTCCCTGCCAGCAATTAAGGTGCAACAGACAACACTCAAGTCCTTTCTCTGTAGTCTGCCCTCCTGCCTCAAACAGTCAGAGTTTGCCCTGGCAGGATGGCCCAGAAAGCCGGCATTTTTAAACAGCGCAGCTTTTTTACTGCTACGGCTGAAAACCGAAAAGCATGCGTTCAGCTTTTCATCAATACCGTTTCAGTGTTTTGTGGCAGGACCTCTTAATGAGCTGCAGGGTTTTGCAGCTGAAGCTGAGTCAGGAAGCCTCTCTTAAATGAGAGCGCTTGCTTTCCTCTAGCAAGCAGAGCAGAACCGAGAAACTGCTGCTACCAAGAAAACAAACATGCTTTACTCTTTCCCAAGCTTTCTCGGGCTTTCAGTGGATTCAGTTGTCCACACGTCAGGGCGCCATCTGTTGAAATTGGGGTGCCAGGGTTGTGTCCCCAACACCCCGGTCGCCTGGCTAGCTTATGTCCGAAATAACAACACACAAACTGTATTCATTTAAACACTGCTTGGCCCATTATTTCTAGTCTCTTCTTGGCTAACTCTCGCACCTGGTCTAACCCATTTCTAATATTCTGTGTTAGCACCCCAAGGTGCGCTTACCAGGGAGATTCTAGCCTACGTCCATCTTGGGTCGGTCGGAGCTTCATCGCGAGCATGCCTCAGAGAGCCGAGCGATCCCCTTCGGCCCGCGAGAGAGGAGGCTGACTTCTCTGAGCGGAGCTGCTTGCATTCTGAGCTCACTTCCTCTTCCTGTCCGTATACTATTCTGTTTACTCCTCCCACCTATGTTTTAACCTATTAGGGCCGGCCAAGCAGTTTCTTTATTTTAACCAATGAAATCAACAGATTCATATATGACACTCCCACATCACTGCAGTACCTCTATCCAGGACCTTCTGTCTTTCATGGTTTCCATAGAGAAGTCAGGTGTAAGTCTGATCAGTTTTCCTTTATAAGTTACTTGGCCTTTTTCCTTTGCAGCTCTTAATATTCTTTCTTTAACCTGTATATTTTGTGTTTTGATTATTATATGGCGAGGGGATGTTTTTCTTTGATCCAGTCTGTTTGGTGTTCTGTATGCCTCTTGAATGTTCAAAGGAATATCTTTATGTTGAGAAAGTTTTCTTCCATGATTTTGTTAAAAATATTTTCTGGGCCTGTGAGCTGTGACTCTTCTCCTTCTTCTATTCCTATTATTCTTAGGTTTGGTCTTTTTATTGTGTCCCATATTTCCTGAATGTTTTGTGATGAGAATTTGTTGGCTTTGCTGTTTTCCTTGATCAGTGCATTTATTTTCTCTATGGGCTCCTCAGAATCTGAGATTCTTTCTTCTATCTCTTGTATTCTATTGATTATGCTTGTTTCTGTAGACTCTGTTCGTTGACCTAGATTTTCCATATTCAACTGGTCCTCTGTGTTTTCTTCCTTGCTTCCATTTCAGTTTTCAATTCTTGAACTGTTTCCATTACCTGTTTGATCGTTTTTTCTTGGTTTCCCAGGGTATCATGTATATATTTACTCATTTCTTCAAACTTTTTGTTATACTTCCCATCCATTTCTTTAAGGGCGTTTTTTACATGTTGTTTAAGTTACTCTATTACTTTCATAAAGTTAATTTTTTTCCACTTCTTCTGTGTTAGGGTGTTCAAGTTCTTCTGTTGTAATATCATTGGGTTCTGGTGTTTTCATGTTGTTTTTCAGATTATTGGGTGAATTCTTGCCTTGGCGCCTGCCAATCTCCTCCTATCAATGCTATCTAATTGGTCTTTTAAAACCGGATCAGGTTTCCCTGCTGGCCAGGGGCTCCTCTTACAAAATGCCCTTGCTCTGTTTCCTGGCTCCTGCTGGGGTCCAAGATCTCTCTCACCCCTCAGAAGGGTCTTCAGGAACAGGACCAGGCTCCCGATTTGCCAGTGACCTCGCCAACAAAAGGCATACGTCTTTGATTTAATTGTAGTGGGGCAATCTGCTCTTGGTGTTGTGTGTCAGTCCCCCCGCCTGCGTCTGCCCATGATGCACTTTTTGTCAGAGGTCATTGAATGTTTCTTTCCCCTATCCCACTGTAAGGCATTAGGCTATAAACAGTACACAGTTGGTGTCTGCAGTAGGATAAATCACGTTTGAATCACAATTACATCAGTAGAAGTGTGACTTTCGGGTTCACTTCTCTGAGGCTCTTTCTTCATTTACAATTCTGGTACTCAAACAGCCACTAGCACCATGCGTGGGGCAGAGCAACTGCTCGATAACTATTTGATGCTACTTTTAAAGGCATATGGTTCTTCATTTTTCTACCTCTTCAACATGTCCCCCAACTTCTTCTGATACTGTACTGACACACTCTCACCCCTGATTCCCATACCAGGGCTTAGCTTAGCTCAATGCCTTTTTACAGAGTACAAAGTCACAAAATTCTTCTTGAATGAATGTTCAAACATCACACAGCTTTTTTTTTTGTATGAAACATTTAATTCAGTCAGGGTAAAAACAGTTCTCATTTTGTATGAAACACCAACAGATGAATGCGTGGGGGCTGTCCCAGCAAGATGTATCAATGGAACATCCTGTCTTAACACCAAAGAGCAAGCCTTTTCAGTATTGTCTGGACAACCTGGTATTACTAGACATGGTAAAAGAGCAAGAGGAGGGTTTATATCCTAAGGAAGTGTTTGGAACTAAATGAGAAGTGTAGGCTGAGAAAATGACCCTTGTCTTTGAAAAGCAAAGGCTGCTAGGGAATATGAGGCTCATGCACAGCCTGTGCCATGTGTGCAATGGGGGACCAGCATTTTGCAAAAGCTTTTTCCTGGATTATGGTGAATTTTAAATCAATCCCTGTTGCATGTCTTACATCTTAAAATCCCTATAAACATTTTGCTTTCATAGATTCAGCATATTTTTTCTCTAAATCCTTACTCTCAGCATGCTCAATTAACCTACATTCTTGATTAAAAAAACAATGAAACCAGGTGAATTATTTGGGGGTTAGATGTGAGATTGGTCAGTCTCACATTTCATGGTATAGCACAAAAAATGTTTATTTTCACTCTGTACTTACTACTTTCTATATTCCTTAAAACTGCCTATATTCCAAAGTTATTACTGTTATTCGAAAAATACAAATACTTCACTGCTGTTTGAAAGAGAAACACACCACATTTTGTAGCATACCTGTTGTAAGGTTATTAGCAAGGTTTTCATTAAAGTGAAAATCCTCATGTTGAACAATCTTTTTGAGCTATGCTAAACTCTGACAGTACACAAGTAATTCTGTGTGTATTCCTGAGTTATTGTTTCAGTGAATTTGAAGAAGATGCAGAGTTTTGCTCCCTTGGGATTGCTAAACTTTACCACTAAGAGTTGGTAAAATGGAGCAGTTCTCAAGTCTCACAACTACAAGCAACTCAAAGCTATTCCTGAGATCCAATTATATCTGAGTTGAAATACAGAATGACCCTATTACATGATACGTGTTACATGATCTTCTCTAGCTCTCATCACTGACACAAGAAATACAATGAAAAGACTTTGTTCTTGAAACCAAAGGTTATGCATGCGTTCCTGGCGGATCTTTATTTGGATGTGTATCTCTTTATTCTTCACCTGTCCCTTCTATTAGACAAATCAATAGTCAACATTATAAAATTCAATTCCTGGACAAATTTTCTTTCATGGTCCTGTTCTCCTTCTCCAAAATCCATCTTGTTCTCAGTTGGCTGTTAAATAAAAGAAATAATAATTGAATATGACAAAAACAACCATCTGCAAAGTAAAAACAGACTTTCTGTACATAATTTTCTGTAGGTAGAATTCCTGGGTTGAGGTATTGCCTGTCTCTGTTAAATAAAAAAAAAAAAACAAAATAAACACCCTAAAACAAACAAACAAACAAACAGAAACAGTTCAATAAAAGTTACTTTTAAGAACTTGAAGAAACTTTTGTGGTTTGATCTTATTCATGGCAGAACTTCAGGAAAATAGTTTGTGGATGGCTTTGTGAGTTGGAATGGTCATCTCAGTGAGGTCAGGCAGAATTTCTGGCTCCTGTACCTGCTCAGACCTTACTGCCTCTTCAAGGCAAAGTGTATGTTATTGAAGAGGCTCGAGGAGACCATCTCCTGTCTCCTTCTGTGTTATTGTTCACCAACAGTGGTATGGTCAGAGAGCAAGACATGTCTAAATGGGAAGTGTTTGTTGTGGAATAATCTTTTTGTACACTACGAAGCTGTGTCTTTGCCATGGTGTCTTCTTTTTTGTTTAATAAAAAGCTAAGCAACCAGTAGCTAGGCAGGGGTTATAGGCAGACACAGAGGACACTGAGAAGAAGAAAGGCGAAGAAGCCAGAGAGACTTGAAAGGAGTCGGACACGTATAAAGGGATAGGTGTGAAAGCCACATGGTATAACATAGATCAATGAAAATATGGTTTAATATAAGTTGTAAGAGCTAGCTGGGAATAAGACCAAATTATTGGACAAGCTTTCATAATTAATAAGAAATCTCCATGTGGTGATTTGGGAGCTCTCAGGAGGGAAAGAAAAACCTGCCTGCAAGTGTTTGATTACTGACCCGGGATTAGCAACCTGAAATGGGTTACATGACTTTAAACAGATTGTCACAGAGGATCAAACAATTCACATAGACAGATTTGAACTTCTAGTAGGAGCCATATGCTAGACGAGTATGGAGGTCAATGAATAAAAGCAACAGAAGTGGCAAGTCTCCCGTCTTTAGCGGGTCTGGAAGGCTAGAAACAGCTGAAGAAACAAATTCCCATCTGTACCCATGAGTAAAATATTTGAGACTGAGGCAGGAATGAATGCCCCTGGTTTCTACCATTTGTGGAGTTCCAGAGGGTGACTGGAGGAAACTGCCTACTATGGGGCAGAAAACTCTGGAAATGGGACTGAAGTCCTAGCAAGCTTCCTCAGAATTCTACCTCCAACAATCTTTCTTCCCCTTCCTTCTAGTAGCTCTGTCTGGTTCCCTGAAGTCCAAGAGCATCTGGATTTATGGAGTGCCAACTGAGACCTGGTTACTGAATATGGTTATGCAAATAAAGCAAAATTAGGACCAATCAGAGGAGAGCTGTCAAAAGGCAGTCTTGCTGACCTGGCTTCTTGCTTTCTCAACATGATCACGCTTAGAGCTCTAGCTGACACAAGCCAAGCTTTTCAGTTAACCATTCCTTTGCGCTCAGGATTTGAGTTCTGTGTCCAATAGAGTGACCCACAGGGACAGAAAGCTCCATAGAGAGAGAGCCATGCTTTTACCTCTATCATTATGACCTGAAGAAAGCATTATGTTCTTTTTATTTATTTATTTATTGGAATCTTATTTTTCTTGGGCCAGTTCCAATGGACTGTCACTGATGACGTGGAATGTGAGACCTGTACAAACCTAACCTTTTACTCACAACTGCACTGTGTGGGAATAATGAACCATACAAATTAGTTGTGGAATAGGATGCACCTTTTATGCTACTAGATGACAGCCCTAATTTCTAATTTGACCTGCATTCCCCCTATTGAAGTAAGCAACACTTTTGTGTGCACATACACAAATGAATGTATACACACACACACATATGCACAGACGCCTTCTCATACAGCACCTATCCTCTTCCTGGTATCCCAACCCCAACTACATAATTTTCTTGAAACCTTGGTTTGAAACTACTATCTCTAAAAACACCTTTAATCTAGGCATTAAGCTTGCCCATAGTAATGATGTGCTCTGAAAATGTCCGTACTGGCAGGCGTGAGGTTGCAAGCCTGTAATCTTAGCACTCAAAGACAGGAAGATCAAAAGTTTGAGGGCAGCCTGTGCTACGTACTGAAGCCTGTCTCAGAAAAACATTTGCAGGTAAGATATGCTCTCCTGTACTGCAGCCTTTCATTTTATGGAACAGACACAAACAGAAGGAGAGGAGAGTGTCTCCAAAGAGCTGAACTAGGGTAGCTTGGCAGGGGGAAATCATTCAAAAACATAACAGCTGCTCTTTCATTTTCTGCTCCTTCATTCTTTCACCCTTTCTCTTGAGGAATATTGTCAGTCTTCAGTGGTGCCTCTTAGATAGTATAACCTGATTGGATGATACAGAAAAAGCTTTGAAAGGAATGGCGAAAGTGCTGAGAGTGTGAAATTGTGAGTGAATTTTGGTTGTTGACATGAAACAAGACTATGTCCTGGACCCTAGACTCTGACTCAGAGGACACAGCAAAGCCTTCCCCTTCTGGTCTGTGTGAAATTCAGATATTGTGTGCAAAAACATGTCCACCATCACATACTCTCCCATCTCCCAGTTATTTATAGCCTAAGGACTACTCCCCTTCAGAGACTGTTCCTACTCCGATCTGCTAAATCTCCTTGATCCAGCTTTATAACATAAGTACTGCCACCTTGAATCACAATTAATAAAAACCCAGGGAGAGAACTTGGGGTTCAACCCGAAGATCTGAAAAGCAAAACTGGCACTTACCTCGACCTCAGTCTGAAATAGCAATCCTGCCTTCGGGAATCTCGGAATGAGACTGTCCATTGAGAGCTGTTTCCTTCCATTTTATAATCCTCTCTAGGTCTGGGATTAAAGGCATGCACCATCTAGTATCTGTGACTGCTGGGATTAAAAGTCTGTGTCATTATGGCTACTGATATTAAAGGTGTGTGTTACTATAATCTGGTCTGTAAGGCTGACCAGTAGAACTCTTTTACTCTCAGATTTTCAGGCAGTCTTTATTTCTTAAAATACAATGAAAATGACACTACACCTCCTTGGTGATCTTATAATAACCCCACCTTTTGTTTCAGCTATATGCAGTAACCCCACCTCTCTGTTCAATGCTGTATGATACATACTTTGAGCTTCTATGGTGCTGAAGTTTCTCCAGTTGGGAATTCAGACTACTTCTTCCTGTCGTTCTCTCTATATCCATGTGTTTTTTGTTTTCTACTTCCTCACCATCCAAGTCAGGCAGGTCTATTCTTGGAACCATGTGGGACATGGAGACACCCACTTAGGATCTTCAGTCACAGAACCTAGACTCCTTTGTAACTCCTTTTCCTTAGAAGTCCACCTGTATGTGCAAGAAAGAAAAAGGTAGCATCACATTTATCTTAGTAGATTAATGACACTATTAAACAAAATGCCGTTACCTGGGTGCCTCGTTTCTCACAGTTCTAGAGGCACTAATACCAAGGTGTTGCTTGAGGGGATGGAGCCCGGTTAATAGAAAGAAACCTTTACTATGTTCTCACATGGTAATAGTGGCAAAGCAATGCTCTGGAGTTCCTTTTATAAAGACACAGATCTCATTCATGAGTCCTCTGTCCTCAGAACATAATCACCTCCTAGGGGCCCACTCTTCTAACACTAACACAAGCAATCATTAGTCTGTTCACCTTAGAAAGTGCACGAGCAACTCAAAGGTAGTTACATCACCAAAAGATCAGTCCAGCCTGGGTGATAACTCACGAAAGCCATCTATTCCTGGTGCAGGCAGTTCTGCCAAGGGAGAGTTTCCCCTTGCTATCATTTGTTCAGTATTTTTACAACCTTGGGGGGAGACCTTGTGAGTCTTGTGTGTTTCAGAGTTCGAAAGTCTCCTGATTTTCTCGAGCCTTTTAAGCTTCATGAATTCCCCGTGTCTTATGGATCTTCTCCCTGCATCCAGGAGGAAATGTTTCAGTTAGGAGGAAGTAACTACACAACAACATGTCTGATGTGCCTGCGTCATGTCTGCTTTCTACAGTACAGTACTGCTCTGTTCTTTTCAAATGGCAGAGGCTGTGAAGAGCCCCTCGTGTAGGAGAAATGCATCTTTAGAAAATGAATCGTTAAGAAATATATACATTTTGAAGAGTCATAATGCTTTTGGTTTTAAGAGATACAAGGTGGCAATATTTAGAGAGTAGATAAAAATTTAGGATTCAACAAATGGTTTAAGGATTTGCTTTGCTTCTTAGAAATAGGTGATGTGATCTTAGGAAAGGTCTCTGTTGTTAACAAGGTGTGAAGGAGGCTTGTAATGCTGCTGTTGAATTCTTGTGATGATTACAAGGATACAACGCATGATTTCTCAACTTCATCAGTGCGGACATTTGCAAGTTTACTACCTAGTCTGGGGACCTGTTCTGTGTTTGACTACTACTACTACTACTACTACTACTACTACTACTACTACTACTACTACTACTACTACTACTACTAATGCCTCCCTAAACTCTAACCACATCTATTCCTTCAAGGTGTGAAAAATGAGGTTTAATGTTACACGCAGCTAACAAGCTAGAGGCCCTGGGTTCAATTTACACACACAGAAAAAGCTGGAAAGTGGTGGTGAGGTGGAAATATGGCTTGGGTGGCTAATATGCTTGCTATGCAAGCAAGGAAACCTGATTTTATTTCCTTAGCACTCAATGAGGCTCATCCACAAGCCCATTGCTAGAGAATACATAGACAGATCCCAGGTTCTTAATGGCCAGTCGCCCTAGCCACAATAACAAGCTCTATACACACAGAGAGACCCTGTCTCAAAAAACAAGGTGAAGAGCAATAGAGGAAGATATGTGAAACCAACCTCTTATCTCCACATATTCAAATACAGAATACTACACACACAACACACACACAAATAAACAAACAAATAAACAAACATCATTCTGGACACTGCCAAATCCTTTTAGGTTGGGGAGATTTAATCATGTTGAGAACCAGTTAATATGACATGACAGGTGTGGGAACCTCAAAGCAGTAGGTACCCATTACGTATTAGCTATTATAATGCAAATAATAACCTGGAACTTCTTTATTGATGCTGAATATTAAGACTTATGTTTAAATTTCATTATAATTTAATTTTGAATTTTAGGAATATCCTCTCAGACTTTTTCCCCGAGTTTGTTATTATGAGAAAAATACCAGGAAGTAACATTTCTTGCCTGTCCACTACATTTGGGTGTCCAGTCTTAAAACTAACATACACTAACTTAACTCACCATTTAGAGTCTCAAAATTAGTTCTTAGCAGGGCATGGTGGTTTGTACCTATAATCTCAGAATTCATGATTTTCAGTCAGGAGGGTTGCCATGAGTTTGGGACCAGCTTGGACTACATAGTGAAGCTCAACTTCACCTCCACGCACCAAAGTTCAGAGTATTCCCATTCCTTCAACAAGGTTCCCTAGATCTGCATCTGTTTAGTTGTCCAAGCCAAAATACCTCCCACTTCAACTAATTAGCAAGAACTGTTCATTCCCCTCTCCTCTATGCATTTACAAGTTCTGCCCAAGTCCTCTGTCTCTTTGGGCACTATTGTCACACTCCTAAACTACTACAAAGGCCTCAGAACTCATCAATCTGATCCTTGCTTTGATTTTTTCCACATGCAGGCAGCGAGAGCTTTCCAAAGCCCAGATCTAATGATATCCTTCACCCACTTAAAAGTCTCTGTGGCTTCCCAATGTTGCTTTGGCTTGAATTCAAATACTTGATACAGCTATGTTGAGTTCTTAGTTAATCCCTACTAACATTTTTACAAAAGCCCTACCGAATGTTTCAGTGAAATTGCTGATTGTGCCAATCCCTCTTCTGTGATGTTTCCTGACCATAAAGTTGTAGGGGTTGTGCTTTAGATATAACTACTGGAGATGTTCACTGTATTCTGACTTTGACTGGTGTTACTTTCTGTAAAATTGTCTCTGTGGGAAAAGAAATTTGATTGATGAGACATGTGAGCTACAACTACCTATGAGTATAAAAAAAATTTGGGATGCAGTTAGAATTCATACTGGTTTAGGAAAGTGGCGGTAGTAGATCCTTTTCTAGGGTTCATGACATCAACAACCACAAATTATAGCAATAAAATATTTTAAATAACATTTGAATTCACTATTCTTTTACCAAAAATGCCACATCTTTTTATATACTTTGTTGTTTAAAAATTAATATTTTCTTGCTGGTATCTTAGTAATCTATACATTCAGCTCCATGAGGTCAGAGGCTCCCACTTGCTCATCCTTATAATCCAGTAACTTCCACACCCATGCTAGACACTTGGCAATGATTTCTGAATTGACGGGGCAGCATCTGTAAGTTCCTTATCCACCCCCTTGACTTCATTCCCACTTGTGGTCTGTACAACTTTATTAGTCAGACAGACATCTGTCTTTGAACAAAATCCAGTTAGACACACCCAGTTCTGGTGAGACTCTCCCAGTTTCAACAGAAACAGCATCTGGGTGTCTGCCTAACTTCCTAAAGCCACCAGAACTTTCTCTGTTCAACATACACTGTCTTGCTTGTCATTTGTTTTAAAGCATGTATCGTTCACATCACATTATGTAAAATATTTCAGCTCAGGATTTCTTTTCACTGCTTTCCATGCCAAAAAATATTCTTACTTTATTCTGATCAAATCCACCCCCTTCCAATTCAGATCCAGATGAAGTCTTACTTTATCCATGATGTCATCTTTACTTGACCCTAAGTTTATCTCTTCTATGTCTGAGTTCTTTTGCCAGGGATAATGTAATATATTATGGTATATCAAATACTTCCCAGCACATGTCTTCCTTGCCTTAGCAATGTTATTGGCTCTGTTGATTGAAGATTATTTTCTTTAGTATAGGGTTATTAGATTATTATTAGCTCATTATTAGATTGTGAAATCAACAGAGTTGCTTCATTCCTTATAAGTAGCTTCTTTCAGATGAGAAAAGGATCCCAATAGTGTAGGAAAACTCTATTAAAGTTGGCAAATAAGCTAAAAATTGGCCAATATTATTCAAAATGAGAAATTTTAGAAATCAAGTTTTTACAATAATTAAAACAGTTTGGCTACAATTAATCTAGTTAGATATTTTGCTACTGGGTAAAGAAGCGGAAACAAAATCACTTAAAGAGGTTGATTTTGTCATTAGTTATGAAACTAACTGTACAACATTGGAATAAATCAAATTAATTATTATAATTATTTTGCCTTCTGTTTCAGACAGAATCATACATTCTAGGCTAGTCTTGAACTTTTCATGTTGCCAGGGATGAACTTGGATTTCTGGTTTTTCTTCTATATCCCTGGGGTTAGAGACATGCACCACAACATTTGGTTTATATAGTGTTAAGACTCAAACACAGAGCTTCATGGATTCTAAGCAAGCAACATTACCAACTGATCTATAGCCTCGAGCTCTATCACAGTATCTTTTTTCTTTAATTGGTGAGAGGTAAAACATATACTCCTGGATATTAAATCATTCTGGAACCAAAATCAATTCAAATAATATTTGGTCTCATATATTGTACATTAACTCCATCACTGGTTTACAGGATTATCCAGTATCTAGGTGTGGTTTGACCCAGAGAAGTGTGCTTAAGTTCTGCATATTACACAAGGAGGAGTTGAAAGGAAAAGTTGAACAGAGGGCATAGTGTATTTTAGGCCTATTATGAATTACGTACTGTATTTTCAAGTTGTACAAGGATAGGAACAATCATAAAACACTTTTTTTTGTTCGAAAAACATCAGTTTCCTCTAAAGCATTTTGACAATTTTCTGATACAATGAAACTCATTTAGATTTTTCTAACCATTGTTTAAGCTCACTATAATAAACCATACTATTAGCCACGTTAGAAGGCAGATGAGACACAACATTATAAGAAGGTCTATTTTACTTTTCTGAAACAATTCATGTCTATATTTTTATTTTAATGAACATCTGTGTTAATTCATTGTTCTTGGTTCTTATCTTTTTCAGTTACCTGATCCCCAGAATGCTAAGTTTCTATGATCAGAGCTGTCCTGAAAACCTTTGACCCTGATTAGTCACTAGCCAGACTAATGGATCATTCCAGTCACTATATAATACAGTCCAGCAGTAGCTGGTTATACAAGTATCTGACTAGAAACATCCATGTGACTTTTAAAACTCTCTAGTTGAAAAAATAGGATCCTTAGAAACAATGCCCACATAGAAATTTGAGCACACATGTTCATAACAACATCATTCATGGTAATAAAAAAGTCCAGGTATAGGGAGATGAATCAGCAGTATAATTATTTTCTGTGCAAGCTTGGGGACCTAAGTTCGAATGCCCAGGTCCCATGTTCAAAAGTTGAGCATAGCCATGGCTGTAGCTCCCTTGCTGGGATGTAAAGACATGAGAATAGATCACTAGGATTTGATGCTTTTCATCCTAAATCTAATTTTAGTAAAAGAAGCTGATTCAAGAGAATAAAATAGAAAGGGACATCAGAGCAGGAACCCAAAGTCCTTTTTTGGTTCCACAGTAAGTGCCAGCACATGAACATTCACACATGCACATACAAATATTCACACAGCACATACTCTCTCTCTCTCTCTCTCTCTCTCTCTCTCTCTCTCTCACACACACACACACACACACACACACACACACACACACACACACGCACACACGCACATAAAATAAGAAAAAGGAAAAAGTAGTAACAACACAAATGTCCATCAAATGATGAATTATAACTATAATAAGGTATATCATACAACGAAATATAATTTCTTACAAAAGGAAATGAGATATTGATGATCCTGCAACAGGAATGATGCTTGAAGGAACTATAAAGTGAAAGATGTCCCCAAAAGCCATATACTGTATGATCTGTGTGAGGTCAAATGTCCAGAATTGGTAAGTTGAAGAAAGCAGAATAATGTTCTTTAGAGCATGTGCACTCATCTATGTGTGTGTCTATGTGTGTGTGTATGTGTGTGTGTGTGTTTGTATGTGTCCATGTGAATGTGTATTTTTATGTGAGTGTGCTTGTGTGTCTATGTTAATGTGTGTAAGTGTGTATGTATGTATGTGTGCACATGTGTGTGTCTGTGTGTATATGTATGTGTTTGTGTGTGTGTGCATCTGCAGTTAAAAAGTTGCAAAAGGTATGAATACTTTTTCAGAAATACTGATGAAAATATACATATTTAGATTGTGAAAAAATTGTGCAACACTGCAAATATACTAAAACTTTGGGATTATTTATTTATTTACTTACCTTTTGCAGTAGCAGAGATGGAAACTATAATCTTGAGGAGGCTAGACAAGTGCTCTGCCACTGAGCAACAACTCCAGACCCAAATTACATCACTTAAATGGGCGAATTTGAATAGCATGTAAATTATATTGTAATAAATAAACATTTTAGAAAACACCTTTTGTAGAAAGACTGGGTTCCCAACTTAAAACACTATTTCTGCATCAGAATCTCAAAGGGTGGGGACCAGGAATCTCCATTCTAGCAAATCCCTGGGTGCTTATTACCTATGACTAAAGTTTAAGAATCGCTGAATTAAAGGATACAGAGTCTGCACTGTCTCCATGAGATCTAACTGCAAGTGTCTCCACTTAGGGAGAAGTAGTAATCATTCTAAAATGAATAATATTCAAGCTCATTGTTGCTGTAGCTTGAGTATTTAAGTGAACCACTCTGTATATCTACTCTCTTTTTCAGATCAAGCTTCTTTTCTTCTTCAGAGACAAATGCTAAAAATTTGAACTTACTAGTACTCTGTTCCATAAAAATTTCTCAGAGAACTGTTGTTACTCTCCCTTCTGAAGGCATTAACAAAAAACAAGGTCAGGATTTTCTTCTGTTCAAACTTAAGGAAGGAAAGTTCTAGCATCATATAGTAAGTATAGAATATGAGTGAGGTTAGAACTTAGGATTGTCTTGCTAGTCTAACTCTTCGCTGCCATTGAGGTTTAAAATTGTGGAACATGTTTTTGGGTTCATTTCTGAAAAGACAAGGAATTATAAATGCACAGTTCATTCTCACTCTATAAACAAAAGCTCTTTATTGTACATAATCTTATGAATGACAACTCTGCATTTCTGTACACAAATAGCACCAGAATGAAAAGCAAATTTTGGGCAATATTCAAAGTAGTAGGTCAAAGAGTAATACTAGAAATAGTTAGATATATGATTTGAGTGTCACTATGGTACTTAATTTTTATTCAAAGCATTTTAAAATAATCTTGGTGATTTATAATAAAAAATATCATCAATTAAATGTTTGGCTACCATGAATTAAGTTCTGGGTTTGATCACAAGCACTATATAAACAAGCAAAGACACAGGTTGTAATCTTAGTACAAGGTGGTGGAGTCAGGGCCGTTATCCCCAAATCCATCTTTAGTTGCATAAAAGTGAAAAGTAGAATTTAGTTTAGTGTAATTACCTGAAAGTCAGTGTTACCATGTGGATGATTCGAACCAGCTAATGTTCCTATAGTCAATAAATGGTAATGCCAAATATTCCTTGACTCTTGTGATGCCAGGATTTGCCCTTGGTGTTGTGATATTGGATGACTCTTGTGATACTGACAACTCTTGGCAATGAGGAGTTTATCACATAAACCATGCGGCTTTCTTTATACAAAAACTACAACTGTGATAATAGACTATGGTTCTAAACATCAAGATGTCTGCAATTGCAATAATAGGTTAAATATCTGAATTCCACAAAAAAATAGACAAAATGTTTTTATGGTTTATCATGAAAGTCTGAATGGTATTTAAGGGGACAACAATTGCATTAAATTCTGAATTCAGTGTGGTAAAGATAGGTGATCCTTGGATAAACTATTTAGTAGGTTGAACATACACCTTAGGCCATGTCATATCATTCTAGTCTGTATATGTCTTGTATATTCATGAGTTTAAATTTGAAATCTTGGTATATACCTTTATGTCTGTTTACTGATGCCAGATAAAATAAAGAAAATGCTTGAGAATGTAAAACTCTAATAATGCTCATATTTAAGGAATTTAGGAATATCTTCTGAAATTAGATTGGCTAATCATTTCATATTACTGAGGATATTATTGGGAAAAACATAAAGAGATCACACTATACTTTGTTTTATGAATGTAATTTTGGTGGGTCGACTAACCAAGGACTATTCTTCATTTTAAATCTAGAGGAGGCAGACTGAAGGATCTTGCTACATCATTACCATTCACTTCCAATGTCACAGAAAATTCTGAAATCTAATATTGTATTTAAGTGAATTTATAATTGCACTTAAGAGCATAATAAAACACAGTCTACTCTAAACTTCATTTAAGTTCTCCCTTGCAAGTAGTGAAAGAGGAAAATTATAAAAAAAATCATAAATATACTGAGAGGCTCATAGTCAAGCACCTGAAAAAGAGTTCAAGGAAAAAAGACATATAGGGAAATCATACATTTGAGGATACCACAATGCAGTTTGATATTGCTCTTAATGAAAAGAGCTTAATGTGAGATTTTTCTCTGTATGTTGTGAATATGTTTTATTATCATTGGTTAATAAGGAAGCTGTTTTGACCTATGGCAGGGCAGAATACAGCTAGGTGGGAAAACTAAACTGAATGCAGGGAGAAAGGAGGAGAAGTAAGGCAGACACCATGTAGCTGCCCAAGAATCAAGATGTGAGGTAACAAACTACAAACCTTGTGGTAAAATATAAAATAATAGAAATGGGTTAATTTAAGATGCATGAGTTAGTTAATAAAATGTCCGAGCTAGTAGGCCAACAAGTATATGATTAATATTAAGCCACAGAGTGGTTATTTTATAAGTAGCTTCAGGAGCAGGCAGGTGGAGAAAACCCGGTCCAAGGGAACTACTGGGATGAAAAATATTTATAGCTACAAAAGCTAATGAAAATTGTCTGGTTTAACATTGCACAGGGAAACATTTAACTAAAGAAAATATGTCACCTGAAAATGTTTCCCAATTTGAAGCACAAAGTAAATCTTGCAATGTTGTCTTAATTACCCTTTATTGCTGTGACAAAACACCATGAGCCAGGCAAATTATTTTAAAAGTGTTTAGATGGGCTTATGCTTTCAAACCTTTAGATTCTGTGAGGGTAGGACAAAGTCATGACCGTAGGAGCAGCTGAGAGTTTACATCTTGATCCAAACATATGAGGCAAAAACAGTACACTGGGAATGGCACACTCTTAGTATTTCTCAAACAGCTCCACCAATGGGAAACCAAGTATTTAAACATAAAAGACTATAAGGACCATTCTCATTCCAACTGCCATATTTTAGTCCATGGTCCTTATAGGCTCACATACATATCATAATGCAAAAATGCATTTGGTCCAACTTCAAATGTCTTTTACATTCTTAACACTGTTTAAAAGCCAAAAGTCAAAAAAAAAAAAAACTCTTCTGAGACTCAAAGAAATCTCTACCCGTAAAACTCTGTAAAATCAAAAATCAAATTATATACTTCCAACACACAATGGTGCAGAATGTACATTACCTTTTCTAAATAGGAGGAACTAGGGTGTATTGAAAAATTGTTGGACAAAGGCAGCACCAAAACCCAGCAGGGCAAATTCCAAATTCATGTATCTCCATGTCCTACGTCAAATGTCAAAGGGCTTAGGTAGCTCTTTCCTTCCAGATTTACTATCTACAGCACATTTCTGTCTTTGGCTGGTTCTACTCCACCTACGCAGCTCTTACTGGCAGGCATCCCATGACCAGATATCCATGCAGCACCTGCAACATCTTCAGGTCTCCAACACTATGCAGGTTTCACTTTCACAGCTATAAACAATGGCCTCTCAGGGCCTCCATGCAGGCCCCTCCTGTCATATTTCTAGCCTGAATGGATCTTTCTGACAGTAAGAAAGATTCTACAAACCATTTACTCCTGCATCTTTCATGTCTCTAATGCCAGAACCACATGACCAATGCTGCCAAGTTTCATTATCTGCTTGGAATGGAGGTTGACCCCCATGAATCATGTTCACTACAGCATTCATTTATTGTTGCCTTTTAGGGACAGAAAATTCTTTAAACCTTCCCTTTTGACAAGTTGGAGGTTTAGCTGGTTGGGGTCTTGTCCTTAGAGCAGTGGCTCTCAACCTTCCTAATGCTGCAACCCTTTAATAAAATTCCTCATGATGTTGTGGCTGAGAGTTGGGATATTAAAGATCCAGGCATTAAAACACTCACAGAATCTGTGAGATAACTAACAGAAATGGGAAACTGGAATGGCAGGTCATGGAACATGTTGCCCAAACTAATTCTGCTTGTATACAGTCTTAAACTGTTGGATTTCATTTATTTTTTCCTGTTTCCTTTTTTGGGGCCCACATTTTCTCTCACTTTGCCTTATTTGCTTTTTAATCACAGATCAAATTAAATAAATACATAATTGAGTCATTAATCATACAGCTTATTATATTTAATTTAATTTTTATTTTCAAGGAATCTTCTGAAGGTTGTGGAGCCGCTTATTTTTCAGCAAATGCAATGAGTAAATGCATCAATTTCCCCCTTGTGGACATTTGGAATGATCTTATTTGTAATGTGGGTGCAAGATTACTTCCAGTTGTAATGGTCTATAATCTATTGGCTATTGTGATTAATGTGTATTGGGCCACAGTGGAGTTTTGGACCTGAACAGAGGAAAGAAGGAAAAATAGGTTGGAATGAATCATGGAAAAGAATTGACTAAAATTATGTAGACTAATTTAGCTGTAGGAGTGATCCCTCAAGATAATGTTTGGTATATCAAATCAGAATAGAAAAGATGTTCTTTAAAATTGCCTTGTTTGAATGTGTGATCAGCTTCTGGGATCCTGGGAGTGAGTAGAAAAAGCAGCAGGACTAAATCTTCCAGCATATGACCTCATCTTGAATGGTCCATTTGTATTATAGTAAAGAGACACATTAACTAGGGAAGTAGACAAAGCAAGGCCCCAGATTCCAGAGGCAGTCTGAAGAGAAAGAGTGTCTTAGAGGATTAAGGTTTTAGAGGATGGGACAGGAACTCAGAGTAAGATCTAGCCTCAGGGTGTGAATTACAACCCTAATCAAAAACTCAAAGGCAAAGGACAATAGCAAAGCAAAGTCCTACTGTTAGAGAAGTAGTTTATTGAACACAAAGCAGACATAGAAAACTTCAGGCAGCAATCCATTGGCATCAGGAGGAAATGAAAACTATTATCTTGGTTTTGCACAGTTTAGCTGACTAGATGTATTGTCAAAGTTTATGCACAAAACTAGCACATTTGTTGACTGCAGGCTGCTCTCTGTTGCGGTGTTTACTTCTAGCAGAGTTACTACCCTGGAAAGTATTAAACGTGATCAAACTCTGAATACAGTGCTAAGATATTTTTGGATAGCAACAGATTTATACACTAAACCAGGGCTGGATAACATCTGCCATGGCACAGAGTATTTACTATCTAGATTTATAAGGGAATTGGATCTTCCATCCCCACATCTTCCTAATGTTCCTTTCGGAACCACTAACTAGTTCACAGAAAACAGCACAAAATAAATCAAGAATAAGGCTCATATCAACAGTATCACCTTCCAACACTGGCACTGGTTTCATCGAGATCAGTGGTACAACAATATTTTTATGGTGGCTGAGGATGTAGCTCACTGGATAGATACTTTTCCTACCATGCAGAAAAGCCCACAGCACAACCCCTAGCACCACAAAAAGCAGAATGTTGTGACACAAGCCTTTAATCCCATCAGTTGGAATGGGACATAGATATGGAAAGAAATCTTCCACACACTGAGTATAAGGTCATCTTGGGTTTAAAATCATGTTAAGATCGTGTCTTGAAAAACAAATCATGTCTGTGGATTCTAGTTCATCACTGAAACCCACGAGTTCCTAATAGAGACATTTTTGTTTATGTTATTTGTAGTGGTGAAAAATAAACTCATGGTTTATGCATGCTAAGAATGCTCTCTACAACGCTTGAACACTCACAGTCATATGATGTAGATTTGTATTTAGAAATTTACCAGAGGACCTGGCAGCAGTCTCCCCACACCTGCAGCCACCCCACCACCACCACCACAACTCTGACCACCTGAGCCTTGGCCCTGGCTGCCCCTGGAGAGGTGAGTGTCTGGGTCAATGGCTGGGGGGTACAGCTCTCTGGACCCTAGCCCCCAGAGGCACATTCCATGCCCCATCCCCACCCAGCTAGGTGCCAGGGACCTGGGAGCAGTCTTCTGCCACCCGCAGCTATGCCCCACCTCATCTCTGGCCACTGGGGCCTTGGCCCTGGATGGCCCTGGAGAGGTAAGAATCTGAGTTCCTAGCTGGACAGCCCTGCTCTTCTGCTCTCGTGCCCTTGCCCATTGAAGAATATCCTGTTCCCCATCTCCAACCACCAAACCCCAGAGACCCCAGAGCACCCTCAGTGCCTGCAATCATCCCCCACTGCATCTCTAAGCACTGGAGCTGTGGCCCTGACTGCACCAGGAGAGGAGCCAGCAGAGCCTCATCAGCATCTACCAGAAGCATGGCCCCTACCTGCTCCAAGAGGAAGAGGGCCACCTAAGCCACAGGCCCCACCTGTATCAGCTGGAGGAAAAGAGACCACCTAAGGCGCATGCCCCACCTGCACCTTTTGGAGAAATAGATGGGTGCGTTCCAAGGCAAGAATATATTCAACAACCTAAAGAGCAATATGGAAACACCTGAACCTAGTGGTCCTATAAAAGGAAGACCTAAAAATCCTAACCCAGAAGAAGCAGAAGAAAATGACCTTAAATACAGCTTTCTGAATATGATAGAAACTAGAAGAGGAAATGAATATTTCCCTTAAAGAAATGGAGGAAAAGACAAACAAAAAATTGGAAGAAATCAATGAATTTCTTAAAGAAAGCAAGGAAAACCAAGAAAAAAACCAAACAGTTGAAATGAGCTGTTTAAACTGTTCAAGACTTGAAAACTGAACTAGTCAATAAAAAGAACTGAGGGAATTTGGAAAATGGAATATCTGGGTAAACGAACAGGACCTACAGATGCAAGCATAACCAACAGATTGCAAGAGATAAAAGAATAGTAGTTGAAGATATGATAGAGGAAATAGATTTGCCTAAAGTAATTGTGGAGAGGATGCTTGCATTGTAGGCAGATTGAGGACTACCTTAAATATCATCATAGAACCTTCATCCAGCAACTGATGAAAGCAGATGCAGAGATCCAAAGATGAACACTGGACTGAGATCCCAAAGCCCAGTCGAAGAAAAGGAGGAATGATAATATGGAAAAAAGGGTCAAGACCATGATGGGGATACCCAATGAGATTTTTTTTTTTTTACCTGAGCTAATGGGAGCTCACCGACTCTAACCTGAATCGGGGGAACCAACATGAGACCAAAGCAGGCCCTCTAAATGTGGGTGACAGTTGTGTGGCTGGGGCAGTCTGTGGGACACTGGCAAAGAAACCAGGATTTATCCCTACAGCTTGTATTGGCTTTTGGAATCCAGTCTTTTTGGAGGGATATCTTGCTCAGCCTAAATATAGTGGGGAGGACTTTTATCCTGTCTCAAAGCAATGTGCTGGAATTTGTTGACTCGCCATGGGAAGACTTACCCTCTCTGAGGAGTGGATGGGGGTGGGACAGGGGAGAAGATGAAGGTGAAGGGGGTAGAAGGCTGTTAGGGAGGGAAAACTCAGATTGGTATGTAAAATGAGAAAAGATTTTTTTTCTTAAAAACTAAATAAATGTTTCTCCCTTTCCCCCCATTCCATCCCCACCCCCATGCTCCCAAGTTTTGCCTGGCGATCTTGTCTGCTTCCAATTTCCAGAAGGATATAAATATGTTTTTCCAATTTCCAGGAGGATCTATATATGCTTTTCTTTGGGTTCATCTTATTATTTAGTGTAGTAGGAGCTGCAGGCCTCTTCCCACAGCCGGGCTCCTGGGTGCCAGCTAGCTTATGCCCGGAAATAATTACATGGAAACTGTATTCTTTTAAACACTCTTGGCCCATTATATCTAGCCTCTTCTCAGCTAACTCTCACACCTGGACTAGCCCATTTCTAATAATGTATTTAGCACCCCAAGGTGCGCTTACCAGGAAGATTCTAGCCTACATCCATCCTGGGTCAGAGCTTCATCGCGTCTGCCCCGGAGAGCAGAACTATAACGTCTTAGCTCAGTTCCTCTTCCTCGCAGCATTCTGTTCTGTTTACTCCACCCACCTATGTTCTAACCTATGAGGCCAAGCAGTTTCTTTATTAATTAACCAATGTCCTTCCTCCATCAATTTAGCTTCTCTAGGATCATGAACTATAGACTCAATGTCCTTTGTTCATGGCTAGAATCCACTAATGAGTGAGTACATACCATATTCGTATTTTTGTGTCTGGGTTATCTCACTTAGGATAGGGTTTTCTATTTCCATCCATTTGCATGCAAAATTCAAGATGTCATTGTTTTTTTACCACTGAGTAGAACTCTAATGTGTATATGTGCCACACTTTCTTTACATTCTTCCATTGAGGGGCATGTAGGTTGTTTCCAGGTTCTGGTTATTACAAATAATGCTGATATGAACATAGTTGAACAAATGCTTTTGTAGTATGATTGGGCATCTCTTGGGTATATTCCCAAGAGTGGTATTGCTGGATCCTGATGTAGGTTGACTCCCAATTTTCTGAGAAACTGTCACACTGATATCCAAAGTGGTTGCACAAGTTTTCTTTCCCACCAGCAATGAATGAGTGTTCCCTTTACTCCACAGAAGGAGAGTATTGGAGAGAGCTTGGGGTAGTGGGATGGTTGAGATGAAAGAAGGATGGATATGGGAGCAGGGAAAAAGATGTCTTAATTGAGGGAGCCATTTCGGGGTTGGCAAGAGGCTTGGCTCTGGAGGGGTTTCCAGTTGTCCATGGGGATGACCCCAGCTAGGACGCTGGAGAGTGGAGAAGAGGGTGCCTGAACTGGCCTTTTCCAGTAGTCAGACTCATGAATATCTTGAATATCACCATAGAACCTTCATCCAGCAACGGATTGAGATAGAGACAGAGACCCACTTTGGAGCACTGGACTGAGCTCCTATGGTCCAGTTGAAGAGCTGAAGGAGGGAGAATACGAGCAAGGAAGTCAGGACCTGGAGGGGTTGGTCCACCCACTGAGACAGTGTGCCTGTTCTAATGGGAGCTCACCAAATCTAGGTGGACTGGGAATGAACGAGCATGGGATCAACGTGGACCCTCTGAATGTAACTGATAATTGGGACAAACTGAGAAGCCAATGATAATGGCACTAAGATTTGTCTCTACTGCATGTACTGGCTTTTTAGGATCCTAATCTGTTTGGATGTACACCTTCCTAAGCGTGGATGGAGGGGAGAAGACCTTGAACTTCCCAAAGGACGGGGTACCTTGCCCTCTCTCAGGACAGGAATAGGGAGGGGAGCAGGGTATGTGGGGGAGTGGGAGGGAAGTGGGAGGAGGGGAGGAAGTGAAATTTTGATTGATATTATTTATAAAGTAATAAAAATAAATGAATGAATTAAAAAATATTGAAGCATGAATATAGGAGTTAATCAAATATTGTATTCCTACTCAAATATTTTTGAGACAAGGTCTTAATATAGACCCATGGTTGGCACTATGTAGAATAGCCTGGCCTTGAACTCACAGGCATGTCTCTGCCTCAGACTAGCAAGTACTGGGATTAAATGCATGTGTTTCCATACCTTGGTCAAAATGATTTGAAATTTGATTTTGCCATGTTCCTTCTGAATTTGAATCAATAATTTTTAACATATATGTTGCATATGTTCTTAACAATGTTATTGATAAAATCACATATATGTAAGTTCAAAAAAATAATATACCAGACTAGTGCATGTGGTTTTTACTGATATCTTCTTGACTTCAGTAATCTATCATAATCATACAAACTTTACTTTTGTAGGTGCATTTTCATGTTTTATATCTCTAAAATAAAGTTCAATATTATCTCCATATTTGAGAACTATGAACAAAATTTTGCAACTTTTAGCTCTATTTTTGCTTGGTTGATCTGAAATCCAGTATGTTATCATTTATAAATTGGAACAATACAAACACATTATTGTTTTGTTTTTTTTTTCTTAACTAGATTTATTTCAAAAAACTGCATAAATGATTATTTTTGTTTTATTTCCTTAGTAAGTAATGAAAATACAGTGGTTTTGACATTTCAGCATATGACAGGAAGAAACCAAATTTTATACACTTTTGCTATGTCCTTGCAATTCCAGTGTTTTCCCATTTCAACACATTAAGAACATAAATACATTACTAATTAGTTGGATTTATATGCTTCTTTTGCAGAATATCTTCAACAAACATGCTTTTCTCTGTGTGGTCATCATATTTTAGTGTGAAATATAAAAGACTCCATGTACATATTTGCTATATAATATTATAGCAATTGTGGCAACTTTAGTACACAATCGACAGCAGAACATTCTAACAGAATCATGTGTATCACAAAGGAAGGGTTATGCATGTGTCCTAAATGTTTTCCTAAGCTAATATAATAAAAGGTAGACCCAAGCTTATGGCTCATGGCAGGTGGTTGAAATTTTGAATAGTCCAGTTCAACAATGGCTCTAGGTCAAGTGGTAGAAACTTTAGCGCAGGCTAATTCAAGGATGCGGATCAGTATAGTCTCACTCTGGAAGGTTGTATAGGGACTCAGGCTCCTTCTCTCTCTGGTTCCATGCTTTGTGAATTGAGAGGGTACCCTCGGCCACAAGCTCTTTCTCATGTTCTGCCTTGCTGAAGTTCCAAAGCAGAGCAATTAAACAAGCGTGGTGAAACTTCTAAAGCTGGGAAACAAATTTCTCTTCCTTACTATAGTCTATTATGTCAGGCATTTTGCACAATGACAGAAGACAAACATCAAACAGATGTGAGAGAAAGCCTCCAAGATGGTTGAACATGGAAGCCTTGAATTCTGCTGAGAAGAGACTGAACATCATAGAGTCTGCTTTGCCTTGAGCAGGACATGTACCAAGAACAAGGAAAACAAAATGGGGTCCAAGATGGTAAAACAAAATCATTCTATGCACTAATAAACTGTAAAGAGACAGATAAGCCACAGAAATATTCAGTCTCTGTGTGGCTTTAAGAAGGAACTTTGTCTGTTCATTTTTCTGTTTACAATAATATCCCAAACTAACCCTTGGTAAATGAGTATGAAATAAAGAAAAACTGAAGGGTTACCAAGAACAATAGTCTAGATACAAACAGACTCTCTGAAAGTCCTCCATCTGCTTGCAAGTTATTCTCTATGGAAATCAGCTACATGCCTACATTTTTAAATTGTATTTGCTTCAACATAAAAACCTTATATATGGTCTATGGAATCAAGAAAAAAACATTTAGTATATAAAGGGAGCATATCAAGGTGAAGTCGTGTTGGATCATAATTTTTTAAAGAAACATTTAATAATAAAGAATATGTATCCAGGTGAAACTGTGTTGGATCATAAATTTATCCAGGATAAGTAATCCAAGTCATGTCGTTCCTCCCTGCCTCTTGTAGCATTTGTTTCAATTGCGCCTGCACATTAGCCAGTTTCTCCCTATCTAAACTGTCCTGGATTTGCCATCGCCCATAGCAATGCACAGGGATAGGATAAATCACGTGTTTAAGCTCCATCAAGGGTGTTAAATGCTCAAGGAGTCTCATGAGCATGGACATACTAACAGGATTAGAGAAAAAGTTGAGCACTCGGAGTTGGGTACAGTGACTTAGTGCTGGGATAAGACCAGAAAATACAGAATCTGTTAAAAGGCAGTGATTAAATTCCAGATGCTGCAAGGTTCCAGAGACACACTGCAAGAGGTTATAAAAGGGCTCACAATCTTCCCAGTACATTGGATTGTAGCTGATATTCAATAACTTTAAATGGTTGGCTTGAGGGCACTCAGCAAGAAACTTGAAATCATTGTAAGAAAGTTCACAGAATGTTAGATGTAAGAATTCCAAATTGGTTGGTAGGTCTCTGCAGGGAGAAAACAGAAAATAATTTCTGAAAAATGAGGACTAGAAGAGGGGAACTATATCTGTGAATCTAGAACAAACTGTTTTGCACATCATTAGCAAAGGACATGAGCTTTCACACACTTAATGTACTTGTGGGTCTATGAGAGACACTTTACCACCCTGGAAAATAATGTTTTAACCTTGACAATATGTATAACATATTATAAAGTTGAGTGAAAAACTTAGTGAAAATACTCTCTACTTAGGAATTACAACGTAACCAAAGGTGAGCTAGTTCACTTGCTCAGAAGAGGGGACAGAAGGAGCAGCCAACTGGAAGCTCCCTTTGGCCAGTCCATAAATGCCAGCTGTTGTAGGAATTCCTACTGCAAGTAGCCTTTAAGTTACCCACTCGCTTGTGTGTGACCTCTTAGACTATTTATACCAAGTAAAGCAAGCATCCGCCCTCTTTTCAGGCTGTGGTATTCCATTGCTGTTTCCTGTTCCAGCAGAAGATTTTGATCTGTGAGTCTACCTCTAAGTAAATAACTCTCTATTGTACTCATTTCTGAGCTAGTGTGTCCTTTTAAGTGTCCTTTTTCAGACAGCCTCTCCAATCATGGTCTGAACCGTGGAGATTTTCCTCATGATGTGACATTACCATTTATGGGTGTATGAATGTATACACCTGTGCCAGAACATAAAGTCTTTCAATTTTCCTTCTTTATCTCTCAATGGCCAGAGGAGGGCTGCGTTTTTCTTTTGACATTCATGTTTCTGGAATGAGCACAATGCCTACACATGCTCACCTGACTACGCTTTTTGTAACCCCACTTTTCTATTCAATTACAGAAAGATACCATTCCATGGCTGTTTTTAAACTCCCAGAATTGCCTATGCTGAGGCAGAAGGAGAGAGGGTTATGGGAAGCTTAAGACTATCTAAGAATTATCTCTCTAATCTTAAAAGCAGGCTACTATTGAAAACCCTGTATCTACCCCGTACCCTTACCTGAGGACAGCTTCAAGATGATCTCTGAGGTCGAAAGAATCAAAGTTGAGTTCATTAAGATGGTCCATAAACCTAAGCTGTGAGACAAAATTCTGGAAGACTTCCCCATTCAAAGAGCTACAAGTGACTTTAGACAGACAAAGTCTTCTCAGGTGCACCACCTGAGCAAGAAGGCAGGTTATCTCAGTCAGAGAACCCTTAAATACTGACAGGTTATCAAGACATTTGAAATCTAAATGGTTCAGGTTGTTTCTATTATAAACACCCAATTTCTCGATTTCCAAATCTCGGCAGCACAGGTGCAAAGAACCTGAACTCTGTTCCACTTTATTCAGAAGCAGAGCCAAATATCCACGTTCTCTTAAGATATTACCCCTTCTAAGAGAAATGTTCACTATTATTTCCATATCCTGATTATGGGCCTGAACCTCATGTTCTGAACTTGCAATACTATGCTGGGCCCTCATCTTCAAGATTGAGTGCTCTGAGTGAGCACAGGAGAACAAGCATGCAGGTGACTTAGTACTGATCTCCGGGCAGACGATCTTGCAGCCAGAATCCTCCCTTAAATCTAGGATCCTTAGTTTAGGGCTCCTGTAGGGAAAAGAGAACACAGACCACTATGAGGTAGAAACATTAATATAACCAAGTAACATCAATGACAAAATGGAGTGACAAAATCATCTTTGTTTTTCTTTCTGTCATTCCATACATTGGCTAGCAGCAAGACTTTGTTATGCAAATACCATATCCTTTACTGTTTTCTATAATCAATTAATGCTTATAATGTCTTGGAATTCATCTATGAATAATATATATATATATATATATATATATATATATATACATATGTCAACAGTAGCATTACTCACCTCTACTACAAAATTAAAGCCCTCTGTAAGACATCAGAGTTTTTAAGATAACCTCAACTGATGTACCAACCCTCTTACCCCTTACATTAATTTTCTGCATTCATTATTAGCTAATGTTGGGAGATTATCTGGTCCTCTCTTGCAACAGGTTCCAGGATAATGTTTTGCTCTCTTACAATATATGTATTATACACATTACTATTGAAAAGCTGAGTTCTTGGCAGTAACACCTGTAGACCATCAATCATGTCTTTCAGTTCCTTGTATTTCTTGTATGCTTAATTTTCTAATGAGGAGACAAAACAGGGTCGAGTCTTTATCATTGCTGTCAGTGTCTTCTTTTGCCCATTTATTGAGGAGACAACAGTGAGCAACAGAAAAAAATATCACTGAACAGCACACATTATTTTTCTTTTTTTTAAATTAATTAATTTATTTATTAAAGATTTCTGTCTCTTCCCCACCACCGCCTCCCATTTCCCTCCCCTTCCCCCAATCATATTAGGGTCCCCGAACATTATTTCTCTTTTTTTGCCACCAATCCTCAGCAGTCTTAGCACTCATGTCTTTTGTCTATGAAATAGTAACACTGCAATACAAATCTGTCAACAGTGTGCTCAGTCACATACATTCCATATCCAATATTGTAAGACACTTGTTTTCAAAGTGACCTCAGGTATTGGACTAACAGTCTCACATTCTTTATCACTATGTGCACGTATTACCTTTGAAAGAGTAACAGGCTGTGGTGTAACCTCCTGTGTCTTAACATGTTTCTATTATATAGTCTTACCTAGAACCTGAGTTCTGGACAGGTATAAACTGAAGACATTTCACCATGGTTGTCAGGAGTTCACGATGGGGTCCCTGCACAGTTAGTGTGCCGATATGGAGACAGGCAAAGGGCCAGACTGTCACCATAGCCTTCACTATATTCTTATGCACACCCTTAAATGCAGCAGAGAGGAGTGGAACAAAAAGCTCCCTTGGGATCTCCTCAAGAGCATGAATTGTTGCAGATTCATTACTTAGGAGTTGATGTATAGCGAGATCCAGGAGTGTGTTTGGTTTCTTGTTGTCCATCTTAATGAACCTGCATGAGGGTTAGAAACATTTAGAAAACTTGACAGATATGCACAGAGTCTTCTTTGCAGCAAATGTTGGCACTATACATAACTATTTGTAGAATGAAGAAATGGTAAAATAGCCACTTCTAGACAGCTCTAATTATAGGCAGAAGAAATTGGTTTGTGAGTGTATTAAGGTATATTTGAACATGAATAAACACATAACAAACCCCTTTACATATTTATGAGCAGATAAATATGTATATGTGAATAGACATTAGGACTAGGTGGGCAGAAGTCACTTTTGGTCACCTAGATTCCAACTCCTAATATTTGATGTCAATAGTGTATAAGCCATCACAAAAGAAATGGTAAATCTATACAAAAGTGAAAGTATCATCATTGTCTTTGGAAACAGAAAATGCTAAGACATCAAATTAACCTTGATTAACGAAGAAAAATGACATTATAGCCTCTGACTATAGTTATATTTAGGTTGATCTACCAAATAAAGCTTATCTGAACATAAGATCTCCAGCCACTGGAGAGCTCTTAACTGTATGAAATCTTCAAACTGAAAAGAGAGTGAGTTCCTGTTTCATCCTGCCTTATATTCTTCTCTAGTGTTGGTATTAGTGGTGTGTGCTGCCACTGCCTGGCCTCTAAGGCTAACTAGTGTGGGTGCTGGGATTAAAGTTGTGTACCACTACTCCCTGGCCTGTATGACTGATTACTGTGGCTAGCATTGCACTTTGATCTTCAGCCAAGCTTTATTTGTTAGATCATCAGCAAAATATCACTATACATGACTTGCCAAATTTAGTCACCTTTATGACATGTGAAAACATACCAATTTCAAATGATATGGATGAAAGGAGAAATAAAACTGTACAGCCACAGCCACTTATGTATTTCTAAAGAACCCAAAAAATCCAAACATTGAGGAAAACTGCTTCAACAAATGGATCTGGTAAAATTGATTAACTAAACTTAAATGGATGATCATTCATTCCTGTCCCTCAGACCTCCAAAACTAATTCAAAATAGATCAAAGATCCTAATGTATGGTGGGACACATTCAAATCTCTGTAACAAAACATGAGGAAAACTTTTGAAGATATAACTATACCACAACCTTTCTGAAAACGGACAGTGAAAACAGCTCAGAAAATAAGAATTCATGAGTGACATTGCATGAAATAAACAAATTTCTGCAGTGCAAAGGAAATAAGTAACTGTGATGAGGCAGACATCAGAATGGCAACAATGCTTTCCCACTATACATCTGACATATTTAATATTTGCACTCTATAAAGAACTCAAAATCTAATATCCAAGTACAGGAATCACCAAATAAAAGTGGAAAATGCACTGGGCAGTTCTCACAGGAATACAAATGGCTAGTACATGGATTCTGCATGTTAACCATTGCCATTAAATATGTGTTCATCAAAAGCATACTGAAATCATACCTCCTTTAGTCAGAGAGGGGAAAATCAAGAAAACAAAGAAGAACAAATGCTGCAGTGGATGTAGGGAAAAGGAGTAGCTAAACTTTGATGCTGAGAATTTCAAGGAGACCAATATCACATGTGTTTTCTCATATTCAGTATTAAGCTTAAATACCTATTCACACACATATTTATAATATATAGTGTATATGATATACAATAATGGTTCCTTACTTATATTGACTTTATTATGTTCTTTTGTTCTTCACCTATCTTGCTTTTTCTAGAATATTTTACTCCATCCAACAGTCCTCATTTTACATTTATTACATATATATGTAATGAAACATATATATATATATATATATATATATATATATATATATATTGTGTGTGTATGTGGATAAGTGTCATAACCAAATGCAGTATTGTGTACATAATGAATAAATTCTAAGTGAGACATATCCAAATTGACAGGGATTTGGGAAGTATCTTTAAGAATCTTCAAATAAGCCGGGCGGTGGTGGCACATGCCTTTAATCGGAAGGCAGAGGCAGGCAGATCTCTGGGAGTTCGAGGCCAGCCTGGTCTACAAGAGCTAGTTCCAGGACAGGCAACAAAGCTACAGAGAAACCCTGTCTCGCAAATCCAAAAAAAAAAAAAAAAAAAAAAAAAGAATCTTCAAATATGTTGTGTTTTCAAAGTCCAGTGAAGATTGAAGAATTGTCCTACTAGAATTGACTTTGGAAAAATGATGACTCAATTCACTGAGGTGTCTTGAATGGAATCTTGGATAAAAATGATAATATTATTTGAATAAATCATCAAATTCAAATGAAATATGCAATTAACTTATCACTTTAGCAATGTTGATTTTCTTTTTGTTAAATTTTTAGCTTCCTAATTATCTATGCTAGGCAAAGCTGGGTCAACATTTTCTTGTGTGTTTAAAATCATTTTATAATTTAAAGGATAATAATAGGCCATGTTCTGAGATACACAACTGTAATGCCATCACTATGGATACAGAATCAAGGATCATAAAGGTCAGTGAGCCATTACATAGCAACAGTGTCTGACAAAGTTCCAATGCATTTCCAAAGTTCCAGAGCTCATTATAATAAATGAAATCACACTCATCTATTACAGTTATGATACATAGGTACATGAGCATTTACTTGCTCTTCAGAAGTGAAAACCAAGTTAAAATAATTATTGTAGAAAGAAAAGCACCTATTTACTCAGTTCAGTCCTTACAGTTTTAAAGGACTCGCATATAAAAGACATCTCAGCGCATTATCCCGGGTTGAAGAAAAATTCCAAATCCTCATACCAAAGCTGTGGAAACATCCCCAAGTCCTTCTCAGAAATACAAATCTTTGAAGAGGAGGAGAAAGGATGTATGGAGAACATTAAAGAAAGAGTAGGAAATACCTAGTCACATAATTGAAACTAGCACCACCTCAGGAGAAAACACTATCTCTCCAGAAACTGCCACCTCGAAAGAAACACACGCCACTCGCGATCGATTCAAAACAACTCACTGTTCGTTCTCAAAGATCACAGATTAATCCCTATGCCCTGGCCATTTAACTCCAGTTTAATTTATTTAAAGAGACTACTGTAATTTACCTATGAGTGAGGATTTGTTAAATCCTCGGATTTTCAATGTCCTCAACAGTAGCAGTCATTCATTCTTCAAGACTCGTTCTCCGTTGTCCTGAGGACTCTAGAGGCTTCATGGCAACTGCCACCAGCAACGGTTCCTTCTCCTATTTAAAGCAGCCGCTGGAGAATTCTGATTGGCTCCTCAGAGGTCAGCTTAATTGTCTCTATATCCTTCTGCTATACTATACCATGTGTCACATTTTACAGCAGTTTCAGAGAATGTATCTACCTGTCTCCCAAGATATTCTTATAAAAAACATTCCCGATTAAAAAATAAATCTATAAGTGAGACATAACCACTTCATGGCTACAGTCTTTACCAGGTCCAGTCTCAAACTCAGACAACGCACATTCAGAGTTAGTGGGCACAATAGCAACAGTTTTTCATTTAAAAATCAATGATCATTTATTGGAAAACATGTCCCTACCTTAGCACTCTATTTTCTCCTGATAAAGAAATTTGCCAAGGTGCCTATAAATCAAAACACATTTTGGGAAGTTGGACAGGACAACTTCTTGTTAAAGACAAAACTGAGGAGCAAATAGACACAACACTTCCATAATTAAACTATGAAGAACAACAGCAAACAGTAGATGAAATGAGTCCTGAACAAGGTTTAAAATGGGGAGCAGAAGGAGGGAGAACATGAGCAAGGAAGTCGGGACCACGAGGGATGCACCCACCCACTGAGACAGTGGGGCTGATCTAGTGGTAGCTCACCAAGGCCAGCTGGACTGTGACTGAAAAAGCAAGGGATAAAACCGGACTCTTTGAACATGGCGGACAATGAGGGCTGATGAGAAGCCAAAGACAATGGCGCGGGGTTTGATCCTACTTCACGTTCTGGCTTTGTGGGAGCCTAGCCAGTTTGGATGTTCACCTTCCTAGACCTGGATGGAGGGGCAAGGACCTTGAACTTTCCACAGGGCAGGGAACCCTGACTGCTCTTCGGACTGGAGAGGGAGGGGGAGAGGAGTGGGGGGAGGAGGAGAAGAGTGGGAGTAGGGGGAGGGAAATGGGAGGATGGGAGGAGGTGGGAATTTCTTTTTTTTTTCTTTCAATAAAAAAATTTAAAAATTAAAAAAAGAAATATTTATTTCAGAATAAATATGTTACTTGTATAAAAAAAATAAAAGGTGGCCAGACAGTGGTGGCATGCACCTTTAATCCCAGCACTTGAGAGATAGAGGTAGGTGGATCTCTGTGAGTTTGAGGCCAGCCTCGTCTATAGAGTGAGTTCCAGGACAGGCTCCAAAGTGACAGAGAAAACCTGTCAAAAACCTCTAGCCGGGCGGTGGTGTCGGACGCATTTAATCCCAGCACTTGGGAGGCAGAGGCAGGCGGATCTCTGTGAGTTCGAGGCCAGCCTGGTCTACAGAGCTAGTTCCAGGACAGGCTCCAAAGCTACAGAGAAACCCTGTCTCGAAAAATCAAAAAAAAAAGAAGGAAAGAAAAAGAAAGAAAGAAAGGAAAGAAAAAAAAGAAAGAAAGAAAAGAAAAGAAGAAAAAGATTTTCTGATCTCTCTGCAGAGACATCATTTTATTATTTATCTTTATAATTCAAGAAGGATAGAATATTCCCTCATCTTAAAATATTGCTGTCAAAACAGATGACATCCCCTGTGGTGGTTTGAATAGGAATTGTCCACAAAGACCCATGTGTGCTAACGCTTGGCTCCTAGAGAATGGCACTATTAAGAGGTTTGGCATTGATAGTGTAGGTGTGGTTTTATTGGAGGAATTGTGTTATTATGAAAGCAGACTTTGAAATTTCTTTTGCTCAAGTTAGGCCTAAAGACACAGTCACTTCTTCTGCCTGCAGACCAAGATGTAGAACTCTCAGATACCTGTCCAACTTCATGCCTGCCTGAGTGCTGCTATGCTTCCTGCCATGATGATAATGGATGAAACTTCTGATACTGTTGATATGCAGGAAACAGGAAGTAGACTGTCTCACTGGTAGAGTAGCTTGAGCATAGGAGACCTCAAAGTCCATCCCTACAGTGACACACATCCTCCAGCATGGCACACCTACTCCAACAAACCCTCATTTCCTAATAATGTCACTTGTTTTGGGACCATTTTCTTTTTTAATTTAATTTAATTAACATTTTTCATTATTATACATACTGACTATAGTTTCACTCCCTCCTCTAATCCCATTTCTTCCATTGACTCACATTTACTCCTTTACTATTCTGCCCTCCTACTTTTTCATTCAGAAAGGGGCAGGCCCTCATGGGCTTGAACAAAATATGGCACATCAAGTTGAGTTAGGACTGAGCTCCTCCCCCTGCATCAAAGATGGGAAAGGTAATCCACTATGGGGAACAGGTTCACAAAAGCCAGCTAAGCACCAGGAGAGATCCAGAACTCCCTGACAGGAGTCTTACAAACACACCAATCTACAAAATTATTACATGCATCCAGTGGGTCTAGGTAGGTTCCGTGCAAATTGGTCCTAACTGTTGATCCAAAGTCGATGTGCTCCCATGAGCTCAGGTCAATGCTCTCTGTGGGTTCCCTTATCATGACCTTGATTTGTCTCATATAATTCTTTTCTTCAGGGGGACTCCCAGCACTAGGCCCGGTGCTTAGCTATGAATCTCTGCATCTCCGCATCTACTTCCATCAGCTACTGCATAAAGGCTCTCTGACGATAATTAGGATAATCACCAATCTGATTACAGCAGATAATCAGTTCAGGTACCATATCCACTAACTCTTAACCGGGGTCATCCTTATTTCTGGGAATTTCCCTGGCACCAGTTTCTCCCTAACTTCTGAAATGTTTCCCAACAAGACATCTCTTTTGTTATTCCTCCAGCTTCCTCCTACACATCTTTGAGTAGATCTCTAAAGGTGTTTCCAGGTAGAATTAACTAAAGATATAGGTGACCCATCATGAACAAAAGCAGTACTATTTAGGCTGGGGGCACAAGGGTAAGAAAAGTGGGAGAATGAAAAATTCAATTAATCTAGGCATTCTCTTTGTGTGCTTTTTGGCTGCATTATTCAAGCTGCTGTGCTCTGCTAAGCTCATAGTCCTTACCATGATGAGCCAAAGCTTTTGTGTGCCAAATAAATCCTTTCTTCTCTTCAAGTTTTAAAATATCTGTTCAGTATTTTGTTACAGATAAAAATTCTAACACACAAACTAGATATCATTAGTGTTATGGAATGTACTGGTTATAGAGTCAGTCAGCAGCTTTCTATTCAAGAGACAAGTGAGAGTAGTGAACCTCCACTACAAGACAGCTATCAGACTTTGAGCTGAAACAATAAAAAAAATGATCATGGAGAGCAGTTGAAAGAATATCTACTAAGTAAAAGGGAACTTGTGTCCAATAAGTGGAAGCATTCTCTATGTGTCAGGGTGAGACATATGTAAAAAGTACTCTTCATGTTGTATTACACTTGGCACTTTGCAATATCCTACAATTCCCTCCACTCTCTCGGCCTTATCCATGCTAACTTTTTTGCAAAGAAAGAACTTTGAGATGTTTTTCAAACATCTGAAGCCTATGCCTATCTCTGGGTTTGTTCACCTGCCATCTTTTCCACCTGGCATTCCTTCCAACAATAATACATTGTTTGTAATCTGACGTCTTTATTTCTTCTCATGTCAATATCGGAGTGATTTTTTTTCCTTGACCACCATATTTAAACAAGTCACCAGTACTTCTTACATATTTTTCCTGATTACATGATATTTCCTACATCATTTACCTCTATTTTTAGCATGTTATCTAAGGTCTTCTGCACAAGAGTAAGTTTTTTCCTTCCTTTTATTGAAAATAGATTTTTTTTCTCACATAGTATATGATGACTGTGGTTCCCCTGTCTCTTCTCCTCCAAATTCCTCCCAACTTGACCTTCTATCTGGACCCACTCCCTTTTTGTTTCTCATTACAAAGCATACAGGTTTCCAAGGGATACTAATAAAATAAGACATGTTATAATAAAATAAAGCAAAAATTTATACATTAGAGCTGAAAAAGACAAACCAACAGAAGGAAAAGAGCCTAAGAGGAGGCAGAAGAATCATTCACAAAGGAGTCCCATAAAAATACTAAATTGAAAACGATCATATATACACAAAGGACCTGGTGCAGACGTGTTCCAACCCTAGGCATGCTGATTGAATCTCTATGAGTTCATATGAGCTTCAATGATGTTGATTTCTAGGGCCTTGATATCTTGGTGTCCTCCACCCCTTCTGTCTTTTACACCCTTTCCACCTCCACTTCTGTGGTATTCCCTGAGCCCTAAAGGGAGGTATTTGATGGAGTCTTCCCATTTATGTTTGAGTATTTAAAGGTCTCTCACTCTGCACATTGTCTGACTATGAGTCTCTATCTGTGTTCCCATCTGCTGCAGGAGGAAGACTCTTGGATGATGGCTGAGCAAGGTGCTGATCTATGAGTATAGTAGAATGTCATTAGAAGTATTTTAGTGCTTCTTAAAAAAAAAAGTAGCATTTGTTTTCAACCTTGGTTCCTGGACAATTTACTCTCAGGTTCTGGGTCACCCAACTAGTTTTGGACCTGGATTCCATTTTGTGGTCTTAAGTCAAATCAGATTCTGGTTCAGTACTCCTACAGGCTTTGTGTTACCATTGCTTTAGCATAGTTTGCAGGCAGGACTCCACTGTAGATGAAAAGGTCTGTGGTTTGCTTGGTGTTTCCATTTCTCTTGTGGTAGCCTACAGAGTACCTTCCTATACCAATGATGCTAGCACGTAGTGGGGTGAAGACTCTATGTAGGCATCAGTTGGACTTCTCCCTGTTCAATAGGTTCTGTAAGTGTTGTCTTCAGCAATGTGTGCTTGCCATTAGTTTTTGGACAGCAAACTATATTTATAATCTTGGCAATATCCTGGGTTGTTAATGTCTTCTTATAAGACTGGTTTGGCCAACAACTCAATTAGATGCAACACAATCCTAGTACAGGAATTTTCATTGAATGACAAAAGATGGTCATTTGGGATAATGTATCCTCCATTATTTGATGATGTCATTTATATTGACTTCATATAAATATATAATTTAGGATGATTCCACTGTATTAGGTTTCCATACTACTCCTTGAATGACCCATAATTTCAGCTATTTCTCCCAGTATTGTGTCCTTTATCCACATCTCTGTTCCTCTTCTCTCTTAAACTTCCCATCCAGTACCCTTGATCCATCTACAACTGTCTATTCTATTTTCATTTTCTAACAAGATCTATTCTACATCCCTTACCCCCAATTACTACCACTTTACCTAATCTCTATAGTTCTACAGGTTGTAGCTTGGTTACTAATGATTCTTACAGCTAATATCCATATAAAAACAAAATATATACCGTATTTGTGTTTCTGGATCTTACATGCCTTACTCACTGTGATTTTTCTAGTTTCATCTATTTACCTGTGAACTTCATGATGTCATTTAATAGCTGAATAATTTATTTAATAGCTGAGCAATATTCCATTTTGCAAATTATCTCATTTTCTTTATCCATTAATCTGCTGAGAGACAATCTAGGCTGTTTCCAGTTTCTGGAAAGTGTGAATAGAGCAGTAATGAACATGGTTGAGAAAGTGTCCTTCTGGTAGGATGAAGAAGCCTTTGGGAATATGTCCAAAAGTGGTATAGCTGGGTCTTGAAGTAGATTCATTCCCATCTTCATAAGAAACCAATAAACTGATTTCCATAATGGCTGTACAAGTTTTCACTCCCACCAGCAATGGATGAGTGTTCTCCTTATTCCACAACCTCATCAGCATGATCTGTCACTTGTTTTATTATCTTAGTCATTCTAAAAGGTGTAAGATGACATCTCAAAGTAGTTTTGATTTGCGTTCCACTGATGAGTAAGGATGTTGAATAAATCTTTTAATTATTTCTGAGGCATTTGAACTTCCTCTTTTGAGAATTCTGTTTAAATCCCACAGAAGCTTTTTACTTCAGTGCAATCTCATTTGTCTACTTTTACTTTTATTTCTGTGCTTTTGGGGCAACTGACTTTGTATAAAAGAGCAGAAAATAAACACTGTGTTTGTAATGAATCATGTGGGGGAAAAGGATATGTATATGCTGAAATATGAGACTAGACCTTTAGCTCTTCCTGCTTGCATATTTCAACTCAAAACACAAAAACTAAGGTCTGACCTGATAATCTAACAGAATGAATAGAGGGGAAATTTTCAGTACATTGACCTCAGAAAGTATTTTCTTGTTTGTTTGTTTGATTGATTGACTGACAGACCGGTTATTTTTGAAACAGGATTTCAAAAATCCTAGGCAACGATGATCTATAACTCCAGCTTCTATCTCCTAAGAGCAAGGATTATAAGCATTCACCACATAACCTATTAATGTAGTACTGGGGATTGAACCTAGGGCTTCATTTGTGCAAGGTAAGCACTCTACCAACTGAGCTATACCTCCAGCCTAGAAAAATGATTATTTAATGTGACTCTCCTCTTGGAAAACAAAACAAAACAGACAAATTGACATAAGAGGTTTCCAAATTTCTGTTATAGTTCTTTTATGTTACACCATTAGAAGGTCTATAATCAAAAGACACATGAAACCACATGTTGCTAAGACTCTGCAGAAATTAGAATCATCATATTCTGGTGGTGGGGATACAAATTTGTGTAGCCATTAGGGAAAGTGTTTGGTGGTTCCTTAAAAGTTAAACATACGTTAACCATATGATTCAGCAATTCCATTCCTAGCTACATACCAAAAGGTATTCTCAATAGTGTTCAAACAAAAATCTATACAAGAATGTGCGAAGCCGTAGTATTTCCAAAAGCTAAAAGGTAAACTGATACAAATATCCACCAACAGATGAAGGACTGAACAAACTGTTGTTTTATTATGTAACTCATCCATATATTGTGATATGATTCTGTCTTTAAAAATCAAGTACTGGTAGAGTTTAAAGTGTGAATGAATATCAAAACCATACTGATCAGTAACCATCAGACACTAGCTAGGCCGTATGACTCTAGTGTTAAGAAATGCACAGAATAGGTAATTCCCTAGTCATATAATTAGATTAGTGGGTAACTAGTGATGGAGGGCAGCCAAATGATAATATTCTAAGTCTGCATATGGGCTGACACTATACTAAACCAACAATTTATTTAAAAGTCATTCAATTGTGTATTTAAAATAAGTTAATTTTATGGTGAATAAATTAAACTATAATGGAAAAGGGGGAAAAGGGAGAGATGGTGTGGGAATAAAGTTGGGACAGAGGAATGAAAGGAACAGGAAGTTTAATGAAATAATGTCTCAAGGTTTGTGTAGGTTGAAAGGACTGATGAAATGATACTATCCATAAGCTGTCATGGAACATTTGGAGAGATGAAAAAGAGAAAAAGGGGTAAGAGACCAGGAAGAAAAGTAGAAGAATCTAGTTACTTCCGTACCCATCCCAAACATATTTCACTATCATATGGGTAAAGACGGGGATGTTTTCACAAAGGTTTATTGAGCAAGAAGATAGGTTAAGATTAAGTCTAATTTTCTAAGTAATCCATCTTTCTGAGTCTAATTTGCTAACTGGGTGCCATCTTTTGGAGTTTCCTCTCACTAACAAGGGATGATTCTAAAAGCAGGGTGTATCTGTTCTTAAGGCAACCCCTCATTAGCTGCTACCTGGAATAGATGACCCCAGATGTTTTCCCATGCACAGAGTAGAGACTATAGGCAGCTGATGTTAAGAGCCAGATGGCCTGCTATGGGTGTGCAACAATGAGACATAAAATAGCACCAGAGCATAGAATAATGGTAGGTGACCTAATCGAGGGGAATGAATGGAGAAGGTGACTGAAATTCAGTGGACAAGAAAGGCAGGCAGTATATGACAGGAAGGTCGAGTCTAGCAGGGGATGGAGAACAAACATGGAACCTGATGAGCTGAGAGATTAAATCCATTTTTCAAGCCATGGACTTCAGAGTGGATGCCATCAGAGTATGGAGCGACTGGGAATTGGAAAGACTTCATGAAGATATCATTGTAGAGATTAAAGAGAACCCACACAATGGATAGTCTTGTCAATTATCTGCCCCCTTTTTTCAATGTTAAGGAAATTGGTTATACAGAAAAGGGGTTGGAACTCTGAAGCACAGGGAATTATCCTCATGACAGAATTGCATTAGTCCAAAAGAGATTGCTTTAAATTAAGAGAATGTGCTTCCTTCCTCATTTAGAGCCATAATAGAACAAATCGACATGGTCCCAAGTTGAGCACAGAAGAGAAAGACCTGGCTGCTCCTACAGAGTGCCCTGAAAACCATAAGAGATCCAGAGATAGCAGATTTCATTCTGTAGACTTAGCAAACCACCAATTCATTCAGTACTGGGCAATAAGATCAGGAGCTACAAACAAAGCAAGAAGCCAGGAAAGTATGAGACTGATTGCATAATTCTTTTTTTAAAAAAAATTCAAACCTTAATTCTGTTAAAATGAATCAAATTTAAGAATCAACAAAATTCCATCTGTCTGAATCCACATAATATACACAGATCTGAACCCCTCTAAGGCAGAAATATCTTAACAAGCATCCATGTGTGGGGACTTAAAGTGACACGTGAGGACCTTAAATAGGTCAGGTACAATGTGAAGAGGATACGCAAGTATGGGCCTTTTTCCAGGGAGATGTCTTGAAACTATTATGCTTTCCCAAAGGGGTAGATAAAGTTTTAGATGTTCACCAACAGAGGAGTTAAAGTCTCAGGAACAAGTAGGCACCTGAAAGAAACTGAGGACAAAGGATAGTCTCAGGCAGAACACCTGGAATGCCACCAACTGCAACTGGGCATGAGGGCAACATCTTGAATCCCAACATTAAGGAGGTTGAGGCCAGAGGTTCAGAAAAAGTTCACAAACAGTATGAGCTGCAGAGTGAGATCCTGTCTTTAATACTGTATCACAAAAAGAAAAACAGCAACAATGGAACTGTCAAGATGGTAAAGTGGTTATGAGCACTGGTTGCTCTTTCAAGACACCCAGATTCACTTCCTAGCACTCACATGGCAGCTTATAACCATCTGTAACTCTAGTTTCAGGGGATCAAACACCGCTGTCTCCCAAAGGCACCAGACACACACACACATATAGACAAAATTCCATAAACTTAATATATATTTAAATAAATCTTTTAAAAAATAAAAATGAGTATAGCATGAATTGCAAATGGTATTAGTAAATTTAATGATGGGGGAACTTCACTTTCTCAGTTCACCTTCTCTGTGGAAAATGCTTTGTGATATGTTAGAGAGCTAAGAACTCAATGGAGTGATTCAGCGGGGACAAAAAACCCTTTTCAAACATCACTATTGTTCTCTCTTGTTCTTTCATTGAAAAGATTTCAAAATAAGCATATATATGTTCAAGGCCTCTTTCAGAGGAGTTCTGATACCATTCATGGATCTTCTACACATGTCACCCACCACATCTCAGAGGCCTCACCACTATACCATTACCTCCGGGCTTAATCATCCAACATATGGACATTGGTAGAAAGGAACCATAGCAGGGACACAATTTTTATGCTGTCTTTGAAATTTTCAGCTATATATGCTTGGTATATGTTTATATATTAAGAATCTGAATGTAGAAAACTATAGATAAATGACCTACCTCATGGACACATCCATATAGTGACATGATGAATGGAGACCTGACAGTGCTCATGACATGCTTGTTCAGATCATAGTCTGTAATGGTTCATACTCTAATTTTCCAAGTTTCTTTTTTTATTATTTTTTAAGATTATAATTCTATCATTTCCTCTTTTCCTTTTCTTCCACCAAAACCTTCCATAAACCCATTCTTGTTGTTTTTAAAATTCATGATCTCTTTATTTACTAATGGCTATTATATACACATGTGTGCATTCCTAAATCATAAATACAATCTCTTCATTCGGTATGATGTTACTCATGTGTGTGTGTGTGTGTGTGTGTGTTTCCAGTGTAGCACTTTCCTAACCAATTTGTGACATGGTGTACTCATCTGCAAAAGAGAAAATAAGCAAAAACCTATCTTGAATGGTTGTTATGAGGGTTGTATACCATGATATTTCTAAGAACTGTATGGAACCACAAAGATACTTAAACATCCATGTTTATTGCTGCTCTCTTCACAATGGCAATGAAATAAAATGGATAATGAAGATAAAATGGATAATGAAAATAAAAATTAAATAAAAGAATACATTCGAATTTTAGTCCTCCACACCCCAACTCCTTCCAGATCCTTCCCATTTCCCCATCCACGTAATGGTGTAAGTTTGGAGACAGATTCTCATGTAGCTTTAGCTGACTTCAAATTTTGGGGGAACACAGACTGACCTTCAACCCCTGATTCTCCTGCCTCTGTCACTTGAGTGCTAGGATTACATTCAGATGCTACTACAACCCAGTTTAGGTGGTATGGGGGATTAAACCAAGACTTCGTGTATGCTGTGCATGCATTCTAGTGAGCCCCATCCACAGTCTCTGAATAATCATTTTGAAGTGAAGTTTAGAAATCACTGTTATAAAATATTTTCACGGTGGTAGCATGTTATTCTTTAAGGGATGATTAATATTTTGGAGATTTAGAAATCACTGTTCTAAAATATTTCCATGGTCGTAGCATGTTATACTTTAAGGAATGATTAATATTTTGGAGCCTGTGATTACGCTGGGTAATATAACTAGTGCAGAAATAAATTGTATTTATATTGCAAGGCATTTATTTTCTTATGAGAAACCTACCCTAGCTTGTATCTAAAGAGTTCATTAATTGATAAACAGATGAGTATCTTAGACCGTCTGAAATTTCATAGCAGGAGTTCATATCCTGGGTGGCTTCAACTGACAGAAATGTAGATTTTATAATTCTGGAAGTTAGGAAGTCAAAGGTAAAGGACTTGACAGACTACTGTTTTAGTGAGGTTTCACATTGTGGTTCATAGAGTATTATCTTAACATAGTAGAAATATTCTAGTGTTTTTATGAACTAATTTTCTCCCAAAGGCACCACCTTTAAGTTCATTTCAAGGGTCTCAACCATTCATTATCTTCCAAGAGAGTCTCAAAAGTTGTCTCATGCAACAAATTTGAAAACAAACACCATCTAGAAAATAAGAATTTCAGAACTAGGGATATAGTTCAGTGGCAGCAGCCATGTATATCCTGCATGAAGTACTGGAATCAATCAATCACCAGCAAAACACACACACACACACACACTCAAACACACTTTGCATGCTAAGATACCCCTACTTCTTATAAATTGTGAAGTCAATTTCTCACACCATGTATTCCATGAAACTATGAGCTAAATTTCCTGAAAAAGAACCCAGGAGAAATCTTATGAGTAAACTTAATTTCCAAGCCTTATAACTCAGTCTCAATTTGGCATCCTCCCAGAAATAAACCTTTTTAGAAATATACACAGCACCAACCGGAAAGATTTGGTACAGCAGTGTGCAGATTGAATACAGAAGTATAAATAGAATTTAGGAGTCACTCCTCATTGATGTGGGATTTCACTCTCTATGCCACAATTACCATTAATGAATAAAGAAACTGCATTGTACCTATAGTAGGGCAGAACTTAGGTGGGGAAAATTAAACAAAATGCTGGGAGAAAGAATGGCAGAATCAGAAAAGCGCCATAAATCCCTGCTGGAGACAGATGGCAGAACTTTAGCCAGTAAACCACAGCCTCATGTTCATACACATATTAATAAAATTGGATTAAATTAATATGTAAGAGTTAGCCAATAAGAAGCTAGAGCTAAGAGTCCAAGCAGTGATTTAAATAATACAGTTTCTGTGTAATTAGTTCGGGTTAAACAGGCAGGAACTAACTAGTAGCCTTCTCATTATACCTCATTTTATCACAGGAAGGTAAGAACTTCTAAATATTTGCCCATCTTATAATCTAAATCTCCTTTTATAAAAGAATAACATTGAAATGCACGTTAGGCAATAAATTTATTTCATCACTTTTCAAACAAATTCTTGGCCAATTCATGTATCTTAGATTAATCTGATTTTAGAGTCAAGAATAATCTAAAATGAAGATATTAAATATTCACTACACATAATTTTCATGCAACAATGTACAAGATGAAAAAGAAAATAGGCTAATACATAAAATCAAGCATTTTTGCGAGCTTCTTTGAGAGGCAATCAACCAACATTTCTATCCAATAATCAAACACAAAAACGTCAGCAAGGCAGAATAACCCTAAGGGAGCAGTAGAGTCACACATACCATGGCAGTAACCTATAACTCTCTACTAAGACTTAAGATCCACTCAACAAAAAGGACACTATGCTAGTGAAATCATGTTTATTGGAAGAGGATCTACAGCTCCTACTTTACCGGACCAGTATCATACCCAACTAAATTCTGAAGACTTGTCATTAGAACTCAGAGTTTCTTTTGATGTAATGAAAGACTAGGACCAAAAAGACAAGTTAGGGACGAAAATATATTTGTCTTATCCTTCCATATCATTGTTTATCATCAAAGGAACTCAGGACATTCACTCAAACAGAAGAGTAAACTGGAGACAAGAGCTACTGCAGAGATCATGGTGGGGGAGCTGCTTACTGGTTGTTCCCCATGATTTGTTCAGCCTACTTACTTTTTTTCCTGTGTTTTTTTTTCTATTGAATTTTTTATTACTTTATAAATGATACCAATCAGAATTTCCACATCCTCCTCCCCATTTCCCTCCCAAGCCCTCACAACCCTCCCCCTCAAGTCCTGAGAGAGGGCAAGGTACCCTGCCCTGTGGGAAGTCCAAAACCTTCCCCTCTACATCCAGACTTAGGGAAGGTGTGCCTCCAAATAGAATAGGATCTCAAAAAAAAACAGTACATGCAGTAGAGACAAATTCCAGGGCCATTATCATTGTTTTCTCAGTCTGCCCTAGTTGTCAGCCACATTCAAGATCCAGGTTGATCCCATGTTCGTTCAGTCCCAGTCCAGCTGGATTTGGTGAGCCCCCATTAGTTCAGGCACAATGTCTCAGTGGGTGGACCGACCCCTCGTGGTCCTGACTTCCTTACTCATACTCTCCCTCCTTCCCTTCTTCATTGGACCTTGAGAGCTCAGTCCATACTCCCATGTGGGTCTCTGTCTCATCTCCATCTGTCACCTGAGGAAGGTTCTATGGTGATATTCAAAAAAGTCATCAGTCAACTACCGGACAAGGCCAATTCAGACACATTCTCTTCCACTGCGCAGGGACCTAGCTGGGGTCATCCCCGTGAACTCCTGGGAACCCCTCCAGAGCCAAACCTCTTGCCAACCCCAAAATGGCTCCATCAATTAAGGTATCTCCTTTCCTGCACACATATCCATCCTTCCTCCATCTCAACCATCCCACTCCCTCAAGCTCTACCCAAACCTCCCCTTCTCCCCTGTCTCTCCCTCTCTTCCCTTTCCCCACTCCACCCCCACTGTCAGGAGCCATTTTCCCCAAAAATTATTGCAGGGACCATTGCCCTGGGGAGTTTGCAGAGAGCCTCACACCCCAATGGTATTTAGAGCTGTTTTATTGGCAGAGCTTATTTCACATCCAACTATCTTGAGAGCTATCTGTTAGTGGAACCTGCCCCACATTCCAACTATCTAGAGAACTAGGTGTGTCAACTTGCGACTTCCTGACCGAGGAATTGTGACCTGACCAATCGTAACCTCCTGGATGATGACCTCACGACTGGCTGGAACCATCGCTGCAAGATTCCTTCCTGTCCATACCCCTGCCCTCCATCTCATTTCCAAATTCCTCATCCAGGGGCTATATAAGCTGTAACCATGACTCTAATAAATGGAGGCTTTGACAAATCTGCTTGGCCTTCTTCCTCTTTCCCGCCCATGTCTTTCAGATAGTGCCTCTCTGGGACCCTGGAATAACTGACCAGCCAGGCGGGTTACAACCCCTAGACAAACTAACCCGCCGAGGTGGTCTACACCCCACTCCCGTGCTCCCAACTTTTACCTGGCAATCTTGTCTGATTCCAATTTCCAAGAGGATCTATATATGTTTTTCTTTGGGTTCACCTTATTACTTAGCTTCTCTAGAATCACGACCTACAGGCACAATGTCCTTTGTTTATGTCTAGAATCCACTAATGAGTGAGTACAAACCATATTCACCTTTTTGGGTTATCTCACTCAGGATAGGGTTTTCTATTTCCATCCATTTGCATGCAAAATTCAAGATGTCATTGTTTTTTACCACCGAGTAGTACTCTAATGTGTAGATGAGCCACACTTTCTTTATTTATTCTTCCATTGAGAGGTGTCTAGGTTGTTTCCAGGTTCTGGCTATTATAAATAATGCTGCTATGAACACAGTTGAACAAATGCTTTTGTAGTATGATTGGGCATCTCTTGGGTATAGTCCCAAGAGTGGTATTGCTGGATCATGATGTAGGTTGACTCCCAATTTTCTGAGAAACTGCCACATTGATTTCCAAAGTGGTTGCACAAGTTTTCATTCCCACCAGCAATGAATAAGTGTTCTCCTTACTCCACATTCTTTCCAACAAAGGCTATCATTGGTGTTTTTGATTTTAGCCATTCTGACAGGTGTAAGATGGTATCCCAAATTTGTTTTGATTTGCATTTCCCTGATCACTAAGGAAGTTGAACATGTCCTTAAATATTTTTTGGCCATTTGAAATTCTTCTGTTGAGAATTTTCTGTTCAGTTCAGTCCCTCATTTTTTAAATTGGGTTATTTAGAATTTTAATGTCTAGTTTCTTGAGTTCTTTATATATATTGGAGATCAGACCTTTGTCTCATGAGGGGTTGGTGAAGATCTTCTCCCATTCAGTCGGTCGCCTTTTTGTCTTAATGACTGTTTCCTTTGCTTTACAAAAGCTTCTCAGTCTCAGGAGTTCCCATTTATTCATTGTTGCTCTTATTGTCTGAGCTACTGGGGTTATACGTAGGAAGTGGTCTCCTGTGCCCATATGTTGTAGACTACTTCACACTTTCTCTTCTATCATGTTCAGTGTGTTTAGAATTATATTGAGGTCTTTAATCCATTTGGACTTGAGTTTTGTACATGGTGATAGATGTGGATCTATTGTCATTCTTCTACATGTTGACATCCAGTTATGCCAGCACTATTTGTTAAAGATGCTTTCTTTCTTCCATTGTATACTTTTAGCTTCTTTGCCAAAAATCAGGTGTTCATAGGTGTGTGAATTTATATCTGGGTCTTCGATTTGATTCCATTGGTCAACGTCTCTGTTTTTTATGCCAATAAAAAGCTGTTTTCATTACTGTAATTCTGTAATTGAGTTTGATGCCAGGGATGGTAATGCCTCCTGAAGTTCCTTTCTTGTATAGGATTATTTTGACTATCCTGGGTTTTTTTTGTTTTTCCATACAAAGCTGATTATTGTTCTCTCAAGGTCTGTGAAGAATTTTGTTGGGACTTTAATGGGGATTGCATTGAATCTATAGATTGCCTTTGATAGGATTGCCATTTTACTATGATTATCCTACTAATCCAAGAGCATTGGAGATCTTTACATTCTGGTATCATCTTCAATTTTTTTCTACAAAGACTTAAAGTTCTTGTCAAATGGATCTTTCATTCCCTTGGTTAGTGTTACCCCAAGATACTTTATTCTATTTGTGGCTATTGTGAAATGTGATGTTTCTCCGATTTCCCTCTCAGCTATTTATCTTTTGTGTATAGGAGGGCTACTGATTTTTTTTAGTTGATCTTGTATCCTGCCACATCACTGAAGGTATTTATCTGCTGTAGGAGTTCTCTGGTAGAGTTTTTGGGGTCAGTTATGTACACTAACATATCATCTGCAAATAACAAAAGTCTGACTTTTTCCTTTCCAATTCAAATTCCCTTGATCTCCTTATGTTGTCTTTTAGGTATTGCTAGAAATTCAAGCACTATATTGAAGAGATATGGTGAGAGTTGACAGCCTTGTCTTGCTCCATTTCTTTAAGGGAGTTTTTCACTTCCTTTTTAAGGATCTCCATCATTTTCATAAGGTTATATCTAAAGTTGATTTCTTCTGCTTCTTCTGGGGTAGGATGCTCAAGTCTTCCTGTTGCATGTTCACTGGATTCTGGTGTTATCATGTTGCTTTTAAGGATGTTGGAAGAATTCTTGCATTGGTGCCTGCCTATCTCTTCCTTCAAATGAGGCCAGCAGAGTCTTGGTGTCTTGGTCCAATCTTTCCTGTGGCTGACTGTGTACTTAGGAGATTCTCTTGGTCTGCCCTCTCTTAGGTCCCCTCAGCACTGGAAGAGGCTCTCAGATCACCTCTGCCCTGTGCTGCTGTGCTGGGGGATTCAAGGACCTCACAGATAGAAAGGCAGGCTTTGGGGCAGGGTGGAATGGGGTAAAGAAAGCCAACAGCAGGGAACACACCTGCTGGATGGCCAGAAAAGCTTAGGGAATTGGAGGGGGCCTAGATTCAGTCCCCCAGGACTGAGAGTTTGGCACTTCAGGCTATCTGGCCATGTGGTCACTTACTCACTTCTCCAGATCCCCTCAGCACAGAAGCAGGGTTCTAAGGACCTAACAGACAAAAAGGCGGGTTTGGTGGACAGGGTGGGATAGTAGAAAGATTTAGTGGCAGGAACACTGGCTCTCTGGTACCCTCAGCCCTGAAGCAGGCTGTGTTGGGGGATCCAAGGATCTCTCAGATGAAAAGGCAAGCTTGGGGACAGGGTGGAATGGGTAAATAAAGCCAGCAGCAGGGAACTCACCCTGCTGGATGGCCAGATAAACTTAGGGGATTCAGTCCCCCGGGACTGTCAAAGAGAGTGGCCCTTCAGGTTGTCTGGGCATGTAGCCACTTACTCACCCCTCTAGATCCCCTCAGCATGGAAGCAGCTAGCCTACTTTCTTATGGAATCCAGGATCAACTGTCCAGGGGTTGCTCCTACCACAATGGGCTAGGCTTTCCAACATCAATCACTGAGATAATGCCCTACTGGCTGATATACAGCCAGATCTTCTGGAGGCACTTTCTTAATGGAGGCTCCCTCTTTTCCAGTGACTCTAGTTTAAATCGAATTGACACAAAACTAGCCAGAACATACCTATATATAAGTGTAGACCAGGCCTCTCTTCAGGAAAACTGCTTGCAAGTTGTTAGAAAAAAAAGCATAGGTACTGATTTAGGCCTCAGTTTTCTGTTCTAAAGATCAGTTATAGACTTGATAGCAAGTCCCCTTTCCACATGTAATACTCTATTTGGTATTTCAAAAGGTGAACTGAGTGAAAAGATAGATGGCATTAGATGACTTAACTCGAGGGTGTGATGATTAACTTACACAGGTAAAGAACTGGGAGTGGTATACAGCTGGTGGAGACTGAGAAATATGCAAAAACTGAGCAGGAATTGTATTTCACATTATATTTTATTTTATATTGTATTTTTTACAAGTTTTTTTTGTGATTGAAAGACAATGTGTTTCTGAATAAAAACCTTGAAACTGAGGAAAAAAGAGAAAAAAATGCCTTGCAATAATCGGAGACAACTAGAAAAAAATCACAACTGTTCAAAGAGCAAAATTATGGAGCCTCGACACACTGGATTCATCTACAACACAGCTCCTGCATATAAGGCTTAGGGACTATTGAAGAGGTGGGGACTTAAAGATTGTAGGGTCAGAGGAACAAGGAATTTTCTATGAGATTGTGTCTTCTAGAAATTTTGGAAGCTATAACCAGAAAGTCTCAACAGAAGGACTGCCTAGAACAGACTCAAAGAACTTCTGGCAACTAAACAATTCTAAGTTTAACAGAAATGAGCAGACCAACTGATTATCCAATAGCAAAATGTCAGTCCTGAAGACATACATACAAGTAACGTTATGCAAGCTGAACAGGTTCTATTTATGTACTTTGGAACATACAAATATTTATATTTGCATTTTAAGACATATTACACATATATATATTTGTAAGACCTTTTTGAACGAAGAGGCCAGTAATTTGAAAGATAACATGTGGAGTTATGTAGGAGGGTAGAGGAAAGAAAGGGAAGGGGGAATATTATAATCTCAAAAATATTTTTTTAAAAAGAAAAATTTATTACATTCAAACACAGACATATTGAAAGAATCATACTTTTTCTTCTGAGACAAGATGTTACTATATTCTCCAAATCAGTTTCTCTTGCTGATTTCTTTTTTATTTACATGGTAATACTGGCTTTCCTCTGTCACTGAGATCTGGAGGATGAAGGTTCTTCTGACAATTCTTGTGTATTACAATGAATTGGTGATGCAGCAACCAATATTTCTACCATATCCTACTTTTTCCAATGGGGAAAATATTCCAACTGTTATGGTTTTCGTCTCTTTAAGCCATGCCCATTCCTGGTGACCCCTGCCCTCCCTCCTCTTGGCATCTTGAATCCTCACTGTCCCTCTTGGCACACGCGTATCTCTCGAGCCCTTCTCTGTCTCTCTCCTTTCTCTTCTCTCTCTCTCTCTCTCTCTCTCTCTCTCTCTCTCTCTCTCCTTTCTTTGCCCTCTCTTGTAAGTAATAAATATTCAATTTTATTGTGTATGACGTGTCTCCCCACATGCCTTCTACCCGCTGCCTGCTCACACCCGCCAGCCTGCTGGGACCACCCCATCGCCTATCAGCCTGCCTTGGACCTGCCGGGAGCTGCTCAGGACTGACAGCATCTCTGCCTGGGACTAGCTGCTCTGCTGGCCCGCTGGGGATCTTGCAGCATTTTTAAAATTGGTGCCATGCGACTCAGATATCCTAAACCATGTTCTTTTTCCACTCCCACCACTGGCTTCCCAGCTTCAATCAGTAAGTCTCCCCCCCCCGTTCCACTATGGTGGCTCCCCTTTACTGGAATCATGTTTGGACTGACCCCCGGGTCAGTCCGTCCACATGTTAGCACTGCATACTCCCCATACAGTGCATTCGACTGGGGACCCGGGGTCCCCCAATTTCTTTATCTCTTTTTTTTTTTATTTCTTCTCTTTCCTTTTTTTTTCTTCTCTCATCGTAACCACCGTTCAGAGCAGCCCCGGCCTCTCTGGTTTCTGGGTCACCCAACCAGATCAAGCTAGGCCATAATACTGCACTCGCAGTCATCGTCCATGAGTCTTGGGTGTTCACGCTGATTTCCACCCCGCCTATTTCCAGAAGACATTCCATTATAGGCCTTGGGTGACACTATTTTGCGGATTTTCACGATTTTGGCTCTGGATAGCAACCAGCTCCCTCACTTTTTTAAAATTCCTGCCATGGAATGATGCAGTTCTTTTTTTCAGTTCCAGTCTTTTGCTCTCCTCTGTGGCTTGTGTTGTGGCATGGTGGCTCAGCAACAGGGCAGATCATGCCTTTAGGTCCTTCTCATTAAGCTTAAATCCTTACAGCTCAAAAATTGTGACTTTTTTCATACAACACGTGGCTGTCGACGTTTAAACTAGGGTCAGGTGACTTTATTGCCATCTTGACAGAGGGCCAGGTCAGACAACCAAATTCCACCATCTTTACTGAAGTAGTACCTGCCAGGTTCCCCAGTGTTAACTTTATTACATAGGTGACTTCACCACCATCTCAGCTGAGAGCCAGGTCAGGCGACCAAGCTTTCCCATTTTTACTTAAGTATACCCTGTCTTGTTCCCCTGTTTTCACTAAAATCCTCTTGTTAACTCTGTTACATGTGTTTTGCACAGTGACATGCCTTTGATAGGGCCCATCAAAAGTATCCATGTTGCCCAATTCCTGTTCACTCTTTCTGTGTATAATAATTGTTCATTACATCTCATTTCAGACTACAAAATCATAAGTCTCATGTTTTAAGCTGGTATGTACTTTTAAGTCTCTTACAAAAATGCCTTATATTTAATCCAATCATCATTTAAAATATATTAAGCTGTTCTCTACTATTGTCAATTCTGTCATTAACTTTCTATTGCAAGCAGTTTCTTCTTTCTGTCTTTTTATGAGTATAAATCTTACCTGTTAAGAGCCAGTACAGTCAAGCTCAGACCCACCCTTCCAGGCAGATTCTATACTGCAGCTATGCATAATAAACAGCCCCTAACTGCTCAGAGTTCTAGGGAATGTGATATTTAAATATTTAATTATTAAAAATTTTCATAACAAAAAGAGACAGGTTGGATCCCAGCAGCAGCACTGTTTCTTCCAAAAAAGACAGAAGACAAATGGGCACACAGAACAATGTCCATCTGCAGTTCACTTGGACTGCCAAGCACTGAACATTGGACTAATTTGCCTTTCATCTAAACTAAAGATCTCAAGATGTGGACAGAATCACTGGAATCAACAGCCTAGCTGCTCAGGTCAAGGTAGGCCTGTCTTCCTACAGATTTCTTAGCCCATAGGGTCTTCTGGAGCCTGGCAGGCCTGGTGTTAAACAGCAAAGGTCAAGTGCAACCTTCAGCGACCATGGAGGACCCAAAAAGAGTAGCTCTGTGTGCCAACCAAGTAAGTTCTCTGTCATTTTTTTAATCAGTAACTCAAATAAAATCTTATCCTTCTCAAAGATCTCTGATACAGTCTGATAGCTGAGAGGTTTTGCCAAGTTACCTCACCAAATTTCAAATCAACTTTCTCTCGTATGCTGCCTTCCATAGTCTTAAAAAATACTTTTCTTTGTACAAAAATATGCCACAGTCATTATGTGTCTAAAACTTCTGTTTTCACAAACCAAAGGAATTTTTGTGAGTTCCTAGGAGCTGAATTAAAGGATCCACCTTAAATAGGTCAGATACCCCCTCAATTCCCTTTTCCTAATTTTTTTCTTTAATTTAACTTTGTTCTTTGTTCTGCCAATACCTTAAACAGGATAAGAGACACCAGACATTTCCATGTCACAGACACCAGTCAGGAGCAAGGAGACCAGCTATGCCAGGATGAGGCCAGCCTTCTCAGGTTCCCCCCCCCCAAGACGATGCCCACAAATAAGCCGGAAGCAGCCTTGAGTATCTGCCACCCCAATTCCGTCAAACTGTGGTGTCTAGTCTCCTGCTTTTTATTATAAAAAAGAGCTGGGAATGTTATGGTTTTCGTCTCTTTAAGAGACAAGCCACACCCATTCCCGGTGACCCCTGCCCTCCCTCCTCTCACCATCTTGAATTCTCACTGTCGCTCTTGGCATGTGCATATCTCTCTCTCAAGCCCTTCCTTTTCTCTCTCCTTTCTCTTCTCTCTTCCTTTTCTCTCTCTCTCTCTCTCCTTTCCCCACTCCTTTAAGTAATAAATATTCAATTCAATTCTGTATGATATGTCTGCCCACGTGCCTTCTACCCGCCGCCTGCTTACACCCGCCAGCCCGCTGGGACCAGCCCAGTGCCACATGGCTGGGCCCTCCCCCGCTGCTCAGGACTGGGCACCGGGACCTGCCTGCCAGCCCGCCTGGGACCTGCTGCAAGATGTTTGGGAGCAGCAGCCGTCCCTGCCTGGATCTAGCTCCTCTGCGGGCCCCCCAGGGATCTTGCAGGTCCAGAAGCCTTCTCTGCCTGAGACTAGCTGCTCTGAGAGCCTGCTGGGGACTTACAGGTCCAGCAGCCATCTCTGCCTGGGACTAGCTGCTCTGTGGGGCCCGCTGGGGACCTTGCAGCATTTTTAAACCAACCTCCTTTTCACAGATTGAAAACATAAAATTTTAATTTCAAATCAATAATGGATGTTGTAGATCAAAGCCAGATCACTCATTATATAAGTGAGGTAACTGAAGTCAAGAAAAGTTGAAAAACTAGGCAAGGATTGTGTATTTAAATAGTTTGGTGACAGACAAGGAATTAGAAAAGGAATCACCTAGCTCTCTTGGTCTGCAATTATTTCACGACAAAGTAATTACCCCTTTGTTCATCTTGTTTCAGCATTAGTTTCCTATCTCTATTTGTTTAAGTCCATCTTACCCCTTTAGTCAGATTAATCTAGATAAATAATTTCTTTTCTCATAAAGGTTTAATAGTCCAATGTTGGTTTGTCAAGCAGAAATTCCTTATCAAATAATTCAATATGGATAGCGTTTACTTTAATAGTCCTTTTTAAAAACATATATCAACATGCTTTTCAATATTAACAGACTAAAAGAGAAAACAAACATGGCTTTTTCTAGAAATTAATATTTTCAGTTTATTATTTAAAGTATCATATGTTTATATAATGAATTTTATTGTTTTAGACCCCATTTGCCTCTCTCATGTCCCTTTCTTCCACTGAAATTCACAATGCCCCCCTATTGCTTTTAATTCTTATTTTTGATTGGGACTTTGATCCTGTATGCCTGAGTTCTTAGATTCAATCCCAAGGACAACCAAAAATATATTAATAGTGGTGCTATACTAATATTATGGGGTGACATTAATAAAATGGTATGACCTATTGCTCTTTACAACATGCTACTAACCTCCATGAAATTATGATGAGTGAAAAAATTAAATATCATATATTGTACTGATATATTCATATTAAAATATCAGAGTGAAACCTATTACTTGGTATGCTTAGTAAAAATTAATGAAAAGAAAATATTTTAAAATTCCCAAAGAACTCATATTGAATTATTCTATCTTAATAAAACTGAAATAATAAAAAAGACTGATTTAGTAATAATGCATTTATAAGAAACTATGGCTATCATGGGTATACCTGCACAAAAAAGGGCAATTGTCCTGCATATGTATCTAAGAAAATGAAACACGTTTTTTGCTTGTTATAATATAAAGCATATTACAGGTATACCAAACAATCCTACAAGTCAGGGAGTTATACAAATATCAAATTGAACTACAAAGTACAAGTTAAACAACAGAAAGTTATGGAAAATACCCCCAGAAATAGATTGCATAATGCTTTATTAATCTTGATTTTTTTAACACTAATAAGAATGGAACAACAGCAACAGAGAGACACTAGATAATAGAAAAGACTTCTGAATTAAATCAGTCAGTGTATTTCAAGGATATATTGGCCTCAGAATGGAAACCAGGCAATGTGCTATGTTGGGGAAGGTATTTTGCTATTGTTTTCACAGGAGAAGAAAAATTATGGATACCATCAAAATTAATAAAGATTCAGTTTGAAAAAGAGAAACATCTTGAGAAAGAAATGATAGCTCATCCACAGAGGTGACAATCATACAGGAGGTAAGTAAACCCCATAAAGGTTGGGGCAGGATTCTATTCTTGTCTTTGCAAGACTTGAAAAAGTAGAGAGACCTTGGATATCTAGAAGCCTAAAGATAACTATCCAGAAAGAATCACCAAGCAACTAGAAATCTCATTTATGCTGTATCATCATCTGAATGGTAAAATTTGATTATCTGAACACGTATACATCTCTACTCAAAAATCAAAGCTGGCTTTGGAGTTAATATTGGCTATCTCTTTCTAAAATTCAAGCATGTTGTTAAAAAAAAAGGTCAGAGTTTCTGTCTCATGTTAAGATCCATCTGGTATGGGACAGAAAGAAGAAAGGATTTAGAAAAAATACTTTTTTTCATACCTATTTTTATCTCTATCATACCTTTTATTGAATATATGTCTATATAAATAATGTTTAAATTTTCCACAATGAACAATGAATTTTCCTGCAGTAATCCTTGAAGTTTCCAGGAAAAAAGATTGGGCCCTGTAACAACGACTCCACCTGATTGATAATGTTGATAGAGCTACTTTAAGATCAGTTTTGGGTACCAGCTACTCAAAATGATTCCAACTTGCTTAGCTGAAATGGTGCACCTTCTTATCACATTCTGGCTAGAACTTCAAATAAGATCTTCAGAAAAACACTACTAAATAAGAAGGAGAACCCAAAGAAAACCAAATAGGCATCCTCCTGATTATTAACCTTCATCAGGCGATGAAAGGAGACAGAGACAGAAACCCACATTGGAGCACTGGACTGTAATCTCAAGGTCCAAATCAGGAGCAGAAGGAGAGAGAGCACGAGTAAGGAACTCAGGACCACGAGGGGTGCACCCACACACTGAGACAATGGGGATGTTCTATGGGGAACGCACCAAGGCCAACTGGCCTGGGCCTGAAAAAAGCCCGGGATAAAACTGGTCTTGCTGAACATAGCGGACAATGAGGACTACTGAGAACTCAAGAACAACGGCAAGGGGTTTTTGATCCTACTGCATGGATTGGCTTTGTGAGAGCCTAGGCAGTGTGAATGCTTACCTTACTAGACCTGGGTGGAGGTGGGTGGTCCTTGGACTTCCCACAGGGCAGGGAACCCTGATTGCTCTTTTGGCTGATGAAGGAGGGGGACTTGATTGGGGGAGGGGGAGGGAAAGGGGAGGCAGCGGTAGGGAAGAGACAGAAATCTTTAATAAATAAATAAATTTTAAAAAAGTGAAAAAAAAAACACTACTGAGTACTCAGAGACTTTTTGCAATTATACCAGTCAGTAATCTTGAAAGGTAACTATCATTTATTTCTATGGGAATCTCATAGAAAGAACATCACCCCCATGACACCTGGAAGCAATTCTAGAAGATGACATCACCTCTACCAACAAAGCTTGTCCTCAGGATTAGGGACATCAATTAGGGGTTGATTATAATTGGTATAGGGTTGTGTGTTGCGGTGGAAATTATGTAAGCTCAGAGATCTCTCTGGAAAACAAAAGGAAAATTTGAGTGGGATAATAGGTAGATTAGCATGAGCTTATTCACATTAATAATAATAGTAATAGAGTGAATACTTATGAGCTATTATTTATGGACAATTTACATTGGTATAGATTCTTATATATTGATACAAGTTCAAATTGTATTTGTTATATTGAATATGCACCTATTTCTGTTTTCAATACTTTTACACCTATATAAAGTAATTTTTCAAATTGTATAGATGTATGTTCTTACCTCTGTTTAAGATATTTTGTATATTGATACATTTTTCGGACATATTTATTATATTGCATTATACATTTCTACCTCTGATCAAGATACTTGTACACTGTTTATATTTTGAGGTCAATGTCCTCAATTGCTGCACAATTGTTTAAAAAATTTTTAATATTCTAATATGAAGTCTTAGTCAATAAGTTATTCAGGTATTAAGTATTATAGGTCAATAGTCATTCATGTATGTCATACTTATAGTTAGACTAACCAGGTTTTTTTAAATACACAGAGATTGTATTCTGCGTACATAGATAATCTTCAACTACTTCAAAGAACTATAGAATACGGCATTTAAATAACTTATGGTTCTGTTGACATGAGATACAATTGCTCTTGGCAGCACTGATCTATTCCCGAGAGAGTGCTGAGCAACAAAGACACTGTTCTTGGAGCTTGTTTTCTTCTTGGCAAAACTGCCATACCTCAATCACTGACAAAATGCATGTTGTCCAGACTGGACAAGCAGGATACAAGACAAAAGACTTCCAACCTTTGCCAAGACAGGGTAACAGTTTTGAAAAAATTTTCTGCCTCTGAAAATGGTCTGTCACTCTAGGCCTTACCCAAAGTTGGTTGTTTGAACATTGCAAATGAGAATTTGGGTCTTTGCCTAAGTAGCCAGTTGTCTCTATCATCTACTGCAAAATTTGGAAGCTGCTTGACTGCTCTTCTTGCCTACTCAAGTAATATAATCTTCCTTCTCAGACCTTCAATGGGGTTGAAAATTAGATAGTCATAGTTACTTATAGTTACTCTTATGATTTAGCCATCCCTTTTCTAATACAAGATTTAGACATCTTAGGATAGAATGATTATTGAAACTTTTAGCATATGTTCCTTGCTTAGTATTGTTTATACTCACTATAATTCTAATTTTTATACTTCCTATCTGTTTTTATTGTGTATAGTTTTCTATTAGGTTTAAAACTCTCTTATTTAAACAAATGGAGGAAATGCTACATGATTTCCTTCAGTCAGTAGCCTTTAAGATACCAGCATACTTGGGCATGGCCTCTTATGCTACATAAATCACATGCTTTCTTTCTCTCCTAGTTTATGGATTTTGTTTCTGTTCCCCATTCATGTAGGGGACTGTGATCTTTTAATTCAAAAATTATATTTAATTCTGAGCTATGGTGGGATTATTTTGTAACTTCCATCTTCAGAAGTGTGCCATTGTGGAGGCAGGCATTCAGGGCTCATGTATGCTCAAGCCCCTCCCAGTGAGACAGAGGACGTTCTGCTGCCTATGAGTCAAGATGTAAGAACTCTCAGCTCCTTTTACAGCACTATGTCTGCTTGCATGCTGCCTTGCTTTCTGCCATGACAGTAATGGACTAAACCTCACTATTGTTATTGAGACACCACAACTAAAAGTTTTTCCTTTATAAAAGTTGCTGTGGTCATGGTATCCCTTCACAGCAATAGAAATTCTAAATAAGACATTAATAATTATGCAAAATATAAGAAAATATAAATGCAATTATTTGAAAAACAAACTCATGGGCTAACAAAACATGAACAAAAATGTCAATAGACAAAGTGAGAGTTCAGCATGGTTTCCAGACAAAATATTAAACAATGGAAGTTATTTTATACTTGGAATAATACACGAGAAATTATGGACAACTGTAAGACTAGTACTCCTAAGAAAAAAATATGAATAATACTAAGATGAAAGAAAAACTTCAACAAAAAGAAACAGGATATTGTTTAAGGAGAGAATAATTCCATAATCTAATAAAGATTCTGGGTATCCTTAACTTGATGAAGTGAGTGGAATAATAATCAAAATTTTGTCAAATTTTGAGGTAAACATTAACAAATCTATTTTTGAATAATAAGCCAATATTGCTGTAGTAAGAAACTGCTTGTTTGTCCCAGCCTCCTGGCTTGCTTAGACCCAAAATAATTAAATCACTGTTTAGCCCATTAGTTCTAGCTTCTTATTGGCTAACTCATTTGTGTATTGTCGTTTGACAGTGGCTTACTGGCAAAGTTTCAGCATGTCTGACTTTGGTGGCGGCTCCAAAGTGTCTCCCTCTTACTCTGCCCTTCTTCCTTACTGCATTCAGTTTAGGTTTCTCTGCCTACCTAAGTTCTGCCCTATCAAAAGGCCAAGGCAGTTTCTTTTTTATTAACCAATAAAAGCAACACATAGACAGAACAACCTCCCACATTACTTCCCCTTTTCTGTTTAAATAAAAAAGGAAGGTTTTAACTTTAACATAATAAAATTACATATGCAAAACAGGTATCAAGCAAGAATTACAGTTATAATATTTACATCTACTCTTTCACCATAACTAAGAAAACCTATAACTATCACTATAAATCTTCAACTCCATTAAAGACTACAGAAGAATACAATATTACCTAAGTAAACAGGAAGTACATTTAAAACAACTTCCAAAACTCTAGAATTGACAGAGACATTTCACTGCCTGGACAGTCACCCAAAGTTCTTCTGTATCACTGAAGCATTCATCTTCAGCCTACAGGCCCATAGTATCCAGTAGACTTTTCCATGAAGGAGGAAATTTCAAAGATAGTTCCACCTATATTGGCAGTTTGTCAATCACTTTCTTTTGTGCCCTGCAGAACGTCTGAAAGACACTTTTATGAAGCAGGAACCCCAAAGAATCATCTCACTTTTAGGCAAGTTCAGCAGTCATTTCTCTGTGGATCCTGCCTATTCAGTTCATCTAACAAACTCCATAAGAAGCCTCTTCGATGCCCATGTTTAACTTGAAGTAGATTGGTACTGCCAGGAGCAGATGTGTCTCACTGTCATGAAAAATCCTAAATTTTTAAGTCATTTAAATGCCATATTCTGAAGGTCTCTGAAAGATTTGAAGAATACCTTACTAACTGAAATATATCTCTATATATTTAGAAAATCTAACATGACTACAATCTTGACTATTATAGATGACTGTCTATTAACATATACGTCTTAATTATACATTACATTTTTAAATGAACTACATAAACACAGTATCTTAATCAAGGGCAGAAATATGCCTATACAGTATCACAAAATTTACCTGAAATTTGTATCTGTAAACCAAGATCCATACCAAAGCACATTATTCATTTCTATAGCATATCCCCCTTTAAATGTAACCAAACAATTATAAACAATATTTGGGAATATGGACATAGTTATTTATCTCCATACTGCTTCCTGCTGTTTAAGGGTGCTATTAATCAGGTCTTTCATGGTATATTCTATGTGCTAGGTTCATCTCAGTCAGCAGTTGAGTGAAGTAATTTTTTTTGAGAGTGTTCACAGTGACCTTTCAGGGGATCGTACTCTATCAAACCATATTACCCTGGAATGAATCCACAGGTTCTCATCCTCTGTGAAAATAAAAGAAGAAACTCTTTTCCAAAACAACATATCTTTAGTCAAGATACTTTTGTTATATACATGCTGATTTAGCTTATCAGCCCATAGAATGAAATGTGTGTCTGTACTTAGCTCCTTCACAGTCAGAAAATTCAAGGAAAGCACAATGACATACATAATCCAGACTCTCTGTGTATAGTCCATCTTTATATGGCTTATTGTTCTTTTCTCTTTTTAATCTATGGTACTTTGTCTCTTTAAAGACTTTACCCTTAAAAAAAAACATTAACTTTATTTTATGACTCTTTTACTCTTTTTTTTCTCTTCCAAGCCTACATACATTTATCCAACACTATGTCTCATCTGGATTTGTCTTTATTGCATATCTATAATTCTTTACTGTCCAAGAGTGCTTTTTAAAATACTAAGCACTTTCTAAAATTTAAGCTGCACCATTAATATAGTATATACAGTACTGCCTGTTCACTCACACAGTCCAGCATGGCAGAGCTGCCTGCTGCTTCCCTTCTAAGAGCTGCACACTGCCCCACTCTCGGGCACACAGCCAGTCCATGTTGCCATTAAGCAAGCTGCAGCGGTTTGCTCACAAACCCCATCCAAATGCTCTGTGGCCAGACCTCCTGACTTTTAGAGTCAGAGTTCTCACTGGAGCATGACCCAGAAAGCTGGCATTTTAAAACAGCATGACCTTTTCTCCTCTGCTGCATCTGAATCAGGAAACTCTCTCTTAAAGGAGCTCCGGCAAACCTCCAGCTGAAAAATAAACACAGCTAAACTTTGTGTGTGTGTGTGTGTGTGTGTGTGTGTGTGTGTGTGTCTAGAATTTATTTTCAAGTCTTCTCAGGTTTTACATGGATTTACTCCACCATGTTAGCATGCCAATTGTAGTAAGGGGCCACTTGTTTGTCCTGACTGCCCAACTATCTTAGATCTGAAATAATCACACAGAATCTGTATTAATTAAATCATTGCTGGGCCCATTAGTTCTAGCTTCTGATTGGCTAACTCTTATATCATAGTTTATCCTATTTCTAGTAATCTGTGTATTCCCACATAGCAGTGGTTTACTGTCAGCGTTTCAGCATGTCTGACTCTGGCAGCGGCTCCATAGTGTCTCCCTCTGACTCTGCCCTTCTTCCTCCCAGTATTCAGTTTAGTTTTTCCCACCTACCTAAGTTCTGCCCTATCAACAGACCATGGCAGATTCTTTATTCATTAACCAATGAAAGACATATTTAGACAGAAGGACCTCCCACATCATATTGCAAAGGAAATTATCAAGTAGCCTCAAGATGAAAATAGACTGTGAAAATGAGAAATATAATTGCTAACAAAAACTGACCAAGAAAAATAGAAAGCCAGGATAAACAGATAATCATTTATTCAAAAGGAATGCATGAACAGGATTCTTTTTTTAAGTACACAAAATAGAGGTCAGATACTTGACTAAAGTTGTATGCACAAGTGTTACTAAAACAACAGAGAGGTAATTTAGAAACTAGAGAAATGAAACTACCAGAGTCATAGTGCCCTTAGACTTGGCATGACTTGAAAACAAAACCAGACAGCTAGAGGAAAAAGATATACAAACAGTATGGGCTGAATTCTACTGGGAACATGGATGAAAAAATTCTACATAGGGTGCAAGAATAACTGGTAGGGTGGCATAATGCAAAGGACATATTAACATTTTCCCCAATAATAAATGTTTAAGAATTGAGAAATCTAATTATATAAATTAGTGTATTAAGAAATTAAAGAAAAGCTTCATGGTATAATTTATAGAAAACTAAAAGTTCATAGTTAAATTCAACAGTGTAAAGACTGTTAAGGAATCAGCAATAAAACTTTAGTCTACCAAAATACTGAAGACATCTTTTAAAAAACACTGGCAAGTCCAATAACAGAAACAATTAAAGACCCAGCAAACTCTTTTTATTACCTTGGTGCATATACCTACACTCAATTTCCCAGCTCTTCAGAAAATTGGCTGGGGTTCTGTGACCGAATACCAGCCAGAGGAATGTGAAAGGATGTTTATCTACCACATCTAAGTCTCTCATAGTGTGAAATTTTCCATGCTCTATTCTCCAGTTGGAAATATATATCTTCAAAGAGACTTTTGAACACACATGTAAAGAAACCATAAAAATGACATCATCCTGGTTTCTAGAGTAAATCCAAAAAGAGCAGCTCCTAATTCTCCATAAACACAGAAATCTCATGGAAATATGAGGATATACTTTTACTATTTTGAACTTTTGCAGACTTATGCGTATTTGTTCTAATACTATTATAATCCTTTGGTAATCATAACACAATTTGTTATTATTTCCTCCCAAAATAAGGAAAACCACAAGACTCTTATGTACTTATAGTAAACTCACCATAAATAAAGATAAGAATAAAATCATGAAAGGGCAAGTAAGAGAGATCAGCGGTGAAAAGCACTAACAGCCCCCAAGGCTGACAACCTAAATTTATGTCTAGAAACAAACTCCATGGACTTGCTCTCTGATCTTCACACGAACACACAGCATGGTACACAGGCACACAAAATTATGCATGCACACACATAAAATGTAAAAATATTTTCATGAGTTTTCAATTATGCTTGAATAATTTTAACTTTCCCTTTCTTTTTCCAAACCCTCTCATACACCCTTATTTGCTCTTTGAGATTCATGGCCTCTTTTTTCATTAGTTGTTGTTACATGCATATATATATATATATATATATATATATATATATATATATATATATATATATATATATATATATTATATACGTATATTCCTAAATATAACCAACTTTATCTGTGTAAATATGTATGTGTGTATATATATATATATATATATAATATATATATATATACATACATATACATATGAATGACTGGGGTTTTTTTTGGTATTGGATAATCAACTGTTCTGCTTCTCCTTGGGAAAAACTATTTATCCAGCTCATGACATTTCTTAGTTAAAAACAGAACAAAAATTATGGGAAAATACACCATGCAAATCTTAAATAAAAAGAAAAATATTTGGCAGGGTGGGTGGCTTTTACATTTGATCCCAGTACTTCGGGTGGTGAGACAAGAGAACTAAGAGTTCAAAAACTATCTGAGTTTAATAAACTGGGAGGCAAACCTAGTTTACATGACTCTCTGTCCCAAAAAAACTGTGATGCGAGAGGTGAATTCATAGTGCCACATTAAAGTATATTATATTTGTGGTAATGATCTCACAATATTATTTTATATTATTTGTTTTTTTAAGACAGGGTTTCCTGGTAGCTTTTGGACCCTGTCCTGGAACTAGCTCTTGTAAACCAGGCTGGCCTTGAACGCACAGAGATTCACCTGCCTCTGCCTCTCAAGTGCTGGGATTAAAGGCATTTGCCACCACTGCCTGGATCGCACAATTTTATACATTGGTGAAAACTCACTGACCACTATACCAAAAATTAAATTTTAAAGCAAATAAATTTTAAAGACAATTACATTTGTCTATTTTTTCCTTTCTTTTTTCTTTCATTATTTATTTGCTTACTTATTACACAACACAACCATACTTTCCCCTTCCCCTCTCCTTCCAATCCCTCTTCCGCATCTCCCCTCTACTCCCCACAACCACTCCTCCTCCGTTTCTATTCAGAAAAGGTCAAACTTCCCATAGATATTGGCAAAATATGGCATATCAAGGTGTGATAAAATTAAGCATCTCCACCTCATATTGAAGCATGACAAGGCAATCCAGTACGAGTAAAGGTTTAGAAAGCCAGTAAAAGTCAGAGACAGCCCCTGATCCCACTGTTAGGAGTCCCACAAGAAGACCAAGCTACACAACTGTAACTTATACACATAGGGTCTTGGTCAGTTCCAAGTATCTGGCTATCGGTTCAGTCTCTGTGAACCACTATAAGCCAAGGCTAGTTGATTCTATGGGTTTTCTTATGGTGTCTTTGACCTCTCTGACTCCTACTATCCTTCTTTCTCCACTTCTGCAGAATTCCCTGAGCTCTGCTTAATATATGGCTGTGGGTCTCTGCAAGTCAAGGCTATTTTTACAAGGAAAAATAAGCAACTTAGAAATGAAGAAATCCCATTTGTTTTTCAAACTCACAACCATCAGTAAATGCAAACCCAAAATAACAGTAGCAAGGAATGGAAATAGGAGTGGTATTCTGAAAGAAGAAGAAGAAGTCTAAAGATCAGAGGACACAAATAATAGTAATAAAACCTAGGTGAAAAAAAGGTAGAGGAAGTACTTACAAGGAAAAAAGTACCAGTAACAGAGAGAGAAGAGGGGATGGGATAGTGAATAACGCAGACACATATGAAAATGATTCAATAGAAGTTGGAGAGTTCTCTCAGTGTTAAAACACACTTACTACAAAGTTCCAGGAACACAAGTCAAATTTTCAGCACCCACATGGTAGCTTATATTCATTTGTAACACCAAATCCAGGGAATCTAAAGCCTCCTTCACCTCCATTGGCCCCAGGACACATACAATAGACCTGCATACAAGCGGGTAAAACAATCATACATAAAAAACAATTTTTAAAAATTTAAATGTCTCAAAAATTATGACATTGTAGGCTAACAAAACAAAAATGTAATTAAAAGTAAGACAAATCTGATAACTCACTCCAGTAATTCCAGTGCTTGAGAGGCAGAGACTATAAAATCAGGAATTCAAGGTACAGCTTGGTTGGCTTCATGAGACCCTGGCTCAAAACAAAAATAATTAATAATAAAACAATCTTTTTGAAACATGGGAGGCACTTTCGCTGTTCTTCTGGACTCAGTACCCTGGCCTCATCCTGAATGTTTCAACAGAACACCAGAAAATGCCTTCTTAACCTTCTACCCACTCCTGTGTTTCCCAGAGATGATTCCTTTCTAATCTCTCTCCCCTGAGTTCCCAAATCCAGAAGGTATCCCTGCTAAAAAAAATGCCTTGCAGAAAACCAGGTAAGCTTCCCTCAGACCTTCTCCTTGCTCTATGTTCCCCAAGACCCAATTCCCCAATCTCAAGTACTACAACAGATCAACCATGACAACCTTCCCTTTTTTCTGCCTATCTCCTTGTAGATCCCACAGATCTTCCCTTCCCTTTCTAAACTTCTTCCCCCAAACTGCTGCCTTGTCTGAGACTTCAACTCCAGCAAGGACTCCCACTAACCCAAGGGCTGCTCCTCCCAGTGTAACAAGTAGCCTGAAGACAGATCAACATCTCTCCCACTGCTTCTGAGGAACAATTCCCTGGCTCAGTAGCAGAAAACTTGATGTAATGTCTTATTCTCTGATCTTATTTACAATGGATCACAAAAACCTTCTCCTCCAAATTCATGCCCCCCACTCATTCCAGTATCCTAGTCTCCAACACCAGTAAGCATTCCCTATGAACACACCAGCTGAGCAGGTCATGAAAACAGGCAGTTATCAACCATCAGACTCTCCAAAAATATTTCAGAAAGGAAACAGAAACCAAGGAATAAAACACCCACCCAAGAAAGACAAATCCAGAATCAGAACCTTAACCAATAATCAACCCAAACCAAAATGCATAGGTGCTATGGAATAATCCTTTTGTATACTATGAAGATTTGTCACTCAGATTGGTTTAGTAAAAAGTTGATTGACTGGTAGCCAGGCAGGAATTATAGGTGGTACAACAAACTAGGAGAATGATGGAAAGAAGAAAGGTGGAGGTCAGAGGAGATTCCAGGGAGCCACTGAGGAAACAGGATGTGTAGAAAATGAGGTAACAAACCATAAGCCACATGGCAAAGCATAGATAAGAAATATGGATTAATTTAAATGTAAGAATTAGGTGATAAAAAATCTGAACTATCCCTCAAGCACTCATTATTAATATTAAGCTACTGAGTTATTGAGAGCAGCTGCAGGATAAGGAAATTCCACCTACACGGAGGTGCCATCATAAGAACACTATCAATACTAATCAGGGCAACATGTCTCAACTAGAACCCAGCTATCCTACCACAGCAGGACCTAATTATTCCAATATATATGAAAAAAGACCTTAAAACCAACATTGTCACGATAATAGAATTCCTTACAGAAGAAATTACTAAATCCTTTAAAGAAATCTAGGAAACCACAAATGCTGAAAGGATATAAATAAAACTGTTCAAGACCTAAAATTGGAAATGGAATCAATAAAGAAAACTCAAACTGTGAGGAAACTGTGGAAATGAAAACTTTGAGAATCTGAACAGAAAAAAATAGAAGCAATCAACACTAACAGAAGAAGAGATGGAAGAAAGAACCTCAGTCACAAAAAATATTAATAGAAGAAATGGATATATTCATCCAAGAAAAATGTTATATCTAAAAACATCCTGAAAAAAATCCAAGAAATCTGGAACACTATGAAAAGACCACACCCAAGAATATTAGGAATAGATGAAGGAGAAGATACCCAGCTCAAAGTTCCAGAAAATATTTTCAAAATATCATTAAAGAAAAATTTTCTAACCTAAAGAAGCAAATGCCTATCAAGATACAAGAAACTTACAGAATACCAAATAGACTGTACCAGAAAAGATAATTATGATACCCTTATTCACATAATAATGAAAACACGAAACATACAATATACTTCATCCCAGAGATACAGAAATGGATACATATACAAAAATCAATGAAATCCACCATATAAATAAATTGAAAGAACAAATAATTACTTTATTATATTTATAAAAGGCCTTTGACAAAATTCAACACTGCTTTATGATTAAGGTCCTGCAGAAAGTAGGGATACAAGGGACATACCTAAACATAGTATAGGCAATCCACAGTACATCCATAGCTAACATCAAATTAAATGGAGATAAACTCAAAGTGGTGCCACTGAAATTAGGAATGTGAAAGGTTCTCTACTCTCTCCATATCTGTTCAATATAGTACTTGAAGTCTTAGCTGAAGCAATAAGGCAACTGAAAGAGATATAGGGGATACAATTTAGAAGAGATGAACTCAAACTTTCACTATTTGCAGATGATATGACAGTATATATAAATGATCATAAAAATTCCACCATGTGTAGGCAGAGACTGCTCTTTCATTTCCCGACCGCTCAGACATGAGTAATTACATAGAAACCATATTAATTACAATAGTACTTGGCCTATTAGCTCAGGCTTCTTATTTACTAATTCTTACATCTTAAATTAACACATTTCTATTCATCAGTGTTTCAGCATGAGGCTTTGACTTACTGGTAAGTGTCTGGCTGGTATCTTTGCTCCTTCAGCAGCTACATGGTATCTCTCCAACTCTGCCTACTCTCTATATACGTCTCTGGATTTCCTGCCTGCTTTGCTGTGCTAAGCCATTGACCAAAACAGTTCTTTAATAACCAATGCTAATAAAGCATATTCATAGCATACTTGGGGAAATCCCACTTCATCTCCCCTTTCCTTTCTTAAAAAAAAAGGTTTTAACTTTAACGTAGTAAAATTACATATATGAACAGGTATCAATCAAGAATTACAGTTACAATATTTATATCTACTTTATCTTTTAACATAGCTAAGGAAAACTATATCTATTCTTCAACTCCATCAAAGACCCCAAGTAGGATAAAATATTACCTAAGTAAACAGGAAGTACATAGTAAGCAACTTCCAGAACTCTAGAATTGACAGAGATATCTCACTGCCTGGACAGTCACCCAAACTTCCTCTGTAACATTCATGTATCCGTCTTTAGCTTATAAGCCCATAGTATCTGGCAGACTTTTCTATGAAGCAGGAAATTTGAAAGACTATTTCGCCTGTATTAGCAGTTTATCAGTCACTTTCTTCTCTGTCCTGCAGAATGTCTGGCAGACTCTTTCATGAAGCAGTAACTCTGAAGGACTGTTTCACCTTTAGGCAAGTTCAGCAGTCATTTTTCTGTGAGTCCTCCATGTCTACTTCATGGAGCATACCACCAAGCAGTTAGGCAAGAACAGTTTCTTGCTCAAATGGCTAGATTTGTCACATTAAAGGCAAATTCCATAAAGAATTTCTTCAATGCCCATCAACTTCTTGAAGTAATTAGTGCTGCCAGAAGCAGACATGTCTCAGTGTTGAGAAAAGTTTAAGTTCTTAAAACATTTTAAATGCCATGTTCTGTACGACTTTGAATCCTTCGAAGAATACCTATCTATCTAAAATATATCTCTGTGCATTTAGAAAACCTAGCTACCATGACTACAAATTTGACTATTATAAATGACTACCTATTAATCTGCAACTTTTAATCATATATTACATTTTTAAATGATCTGCCTAAACATGCCTTAAACAAGAACAAAAATACATTTAGCAAAATTGACCTTAACTTTGTATCAATAGACCAAGATCCATACCAATGCAAAGTATTCATCTCTATATCATATCTACCTTCCTTTTTAAAAATTTACTGTTACCATTAATCACTTATAATTAACCTCCTTTAAATGAAAACAAACATTTATATACAATCATTTTGGGAATTTTGGCATTGTTTTTTTCTAACTACTTCCTATTGTTTATTGGGTGAAGTAATTTTAGGGTTAATGGAGACCTTTCAGAGGGTCTTGTTCCATCAAACCACGTTAAGCCTGGAAGGAATCCACAGGTTCTCATCTTCTATGGAAACAAAAGCATAATACCCTTTCCAAAGCAACCTATTCTTAGATGCAAGTTTTGAAGTCAAGATACCTTTGTATTGGTTTAACTTAGAGATTAGCAAATATCTTTCTGCAGTTAGCTCATTAGCAGTCAAAAATTCAAAGAAAACACAATAGTACACATAATCCAGACTCTCAGTGCATATTTCATCTTTATGTGGCTTTTATTCTCTATTACTTTTAAATAATTATTTTATTTTCTTCTTTTCTTTAATCTATGTATCTTTTTATAACTGTCTATACTCTTTTTCTCTCTCTCCCAAACCTATGTACATTTTTAAAACACACTATGTTTCATTTAGAAATATTTTATAGTTGAATCTGTCTTATTGTGTATCTGAAATCCTTTTTTGACAAGCGGCATTTTAAAAGAGAAAGCAGTGGTCATAGTGACCCTGGATGATGGCTTAATCTCTCTCATCCTTTCAATATGGCAGAGGTGCCTTTAATGCAAGCTCTTGGAGGGCTGGGTAGTATCTGCACTCACCACCTCAACTCTGGGAAGGAGCATGCATCACATAAACCCTTTTTATCTTAAAAAGCTAAATCTGTCATGCAGCACACTGCACTGCCTGGAAATATCTCTGTGTATGGTGGTAGGAATCCACCAGCTCTCCTGCCTGTGCACACCTGGCAAACCTGAAACATCTGCTTGCCCAGGCAGGGGTCATGAGTGGCTGGCTTGCTCTCAACTACTTTCCTCCTAGCCCTGAGCAGATATACAGGAATCCGGACCTGAAGTGGGTGGCAGGCCAGGCATGTTAACCCCAGTCATTTGAGCAATATTTTGTAAAAGGAGACCACTTGTTTGTTTCCCAGCCACCCAGATCTGAATAATATTACAGAAATTATATTAATTACAACACTGCTTTGCTTGTTAGATCAGGATTCTTATTACCTAACTCTTACATCTTAAATAATCCATTTCTATTAATCCAAATTATGGTACAAGGCTATGATGTTCTGGTAAGGGTCTGGCAAGCATCTTTCTCCTTTGGTGGCTACATGGAGTCTCTCTGACTCTTCCTACTCTCTCTCTCTCTCTAAGTCTCTGTTCAAATTTCCTGCCTGGATTTGTTCTGCTAAACCATTGAATGAAGCAACTTCTTTAATAATTAATGGTATTAAAACATTCATAGCATACAGAGGGGAATCCCACATCAACTAATGAACTCCTATAGCTGATAAACACTTTCAGCAAAGTGGGTGGATGCAAGATTAATTAAAAAAATAGTAGCCTGCCCGTGTACAAATACCTATCCAATTGTGAAAGAAATAAGGGAAGCAAGACCTTTCAAAATAGCCTCAAATAATAGAAAATTTTGTGGGGGTAACTCTAACCAAAGAAGTGAAAGATCTGAATAACAAGCACTGCAAGTCTTTGAAGCAGAAATTGAAGAAAATAACAGAAAAAAGAAAAATCTCCCATGCTCATGGATAAGTAGGATTAGCATAGCAAAAATGGCCATCTTACCAAAAGCAATGGACATATTCAATGCAATCACCATTAAAATCCTAACACATTTCCTATAGACCTTGACAAGATAATCCTCAACTTCATGTGGAAAAGCAGAAAACCCAGGATAGATAAAACAATCCCAAACAATAAAAGAACTGCTGGAGATATCACCATCTTTGATTTCAAGTTGTACTACAGGGCTATTGTAACAAAACAGCAAGGAACTGGCATGAAAACAGATTTGTTGATTAATGAAATAGAATTGATGTCCCAGAAATAAATCCATACACCTATGCAAACCTGAGGTTTTATAAAGAAACCAGAAATACATAGAGGAAAAATGATACTGTCTGCAACAAAAGATGCTGGTCAATCTGTATATCTGCATCTAGAAGAATACAAATAGATCCAAATATATCATCCTGCACAAACCTCAAGTACAAGTAAATCAAAGACCACATCATAAAACCAGATACACTGAACGTGATAGAAGATAAAGTGGGGGATAGCTTTGAATGCACAGGAGACAACCTCCTGAATATAACACTGATAATGCAGATACACTGAACGTGATAAAAGATAAAGTGGGGGATAGCTTTGAATGCACAGGAGACACCCTCCTGAATATAACACTGATAATGCAAATACACTGAACGTGATAGAAGATAAACTGGGGGATAGCTTTGAAAGCACAGGAGACAACCTCCTGAATATAACACTGATAATGCAGACACTAAGACTGACAATTAATAAATGAGACCATATGAAACTGAAAAATGTAAGAAAAAGGACACTGTCAACAAGACAAAATGGCAGCCTTCAGATGAGAAAAGACTTTGGTCACATTCATATTTGATAAAAGACTTACATTCCAAATATATAAAGAACTTAAGAAATTAGATATCAAATAATCTAAATAATTGAGATAATCCTATTTTAAAATGGGCTACAGATTTAAACAGAGAATTCTCAAGAAGTTGAGAAACACTTTAAAAAGTTCAACATCCTTAGCTACCAGGGAAATACAAATCAAAATGACTCTGAGATCCCATATTACACCTATCAGAATTGCTAAGATCAATAAACCAAGTGATGGCTCATGCTGGAGAGGATGTGAAGAAAGGGAAACACTCCTCCATTGCTGGTAGGAGTGCAAACTTGGACAACCTCTTTGGAAAGAAATATGGTTGTTCCTCAGAAAGTTGGGAATTAATCTACTTCAAGACTCAGCTATACCATACTTGGGCATATACCCAAAGAACATTTAATCATGCTCATTATGGCTTTATTCATAATAGCCAGGAACCGGAAAGAACCTAACTGTTCCACAGCAGAGAATGGATGAAGAAAATATCATATATTTACATAGTTGAACAAATGTTTTCATAATATGATAGGGCATCTCTTGGATATATTCCCAAGAATGGAATTGCTGGATCCTGAGGTAGGTTGACTCCCAATTTTCTGAGAAACCGCCACACTGATTTCCAAAGTGGTTGCACAAGTTTGCATTTCCACCAGCAATGAATGAATGTTCCCCTTACTCCACAACCTCTCCAGCATAGGCTATCATTGGTGTTTTTGATTTTAGCCATTCTGACAGGTGTAAGATGGTATCTCAAAGTCGTTTTGATTTGCATTTCCCTGATCACTAAGGAGGTTGAGCATGACCTTAAGTGTATTTTGGCCATTTGAACTTATTCTGTTGAGAATTCTCTGTTCAGATCAGTACCCCATTTTTTTTAATTGGGTTTATTAGAGTTTTAATGTCTAGTTTCTTGAGATTTTTGTATATTTTGGAGATCAGATCTTTGTCTGATGTGGGGTTGATGAAGATCTTCTCCTATTCATTAGGTTGCCTTTTTGTCTTAATGACAGTGTCCTTTGCATTACAGAAGCTTCTCAGTCTCAGGAGGTCACATTTATTCATTGTTGCTCTTATTGTCTGTGCTACTGGGGTTATAAGTAGGAATTTGTCTCCCATGCCCATATGTTGCAGACTACTTCCCACTTTCTCTTCTATCAGGTTCAGCGTGGTCAGATTTATATTGAGGTCTTTAATCCATTTGGACTTGAGTTTTGTGCATAGTGATAGATATGGATCTATTTTTATTATTTTACATGTTGAAATCCAGTTATGCCAGCACCATTTGTTAAAGATGCTTTCTTTCTTCCATTGTATAACTGTACTTCCTTTATCAAAAATCAGGTGTTCATAGGTTTGTGGGTTAATATCTGGGTCTTCGATTCGATTCCACTGGTCAACATCTCTGTTAATGGACAAAGAAGGTGTGGCACATACATACTTTAGAGTTCTACTCAGCAGTAAAAAACAGTGATATCTTGAACTTTGCATGCAAATGGATGGAAATAGAAAACACTTTACTGAGTGAGATAACCCAGACCCAAAAAGAAGAATATGGTATGTACTCACTCATAAGCAGATTCTAGCCATAAACAAAGGACATCAAGCCTATAGTTTGTGATCCTAGAGAAGCTAAATAAGAAAATGAACCCAAAGAAACACATATATTTATCCTCCTGGATATTGGAAGTTGACAAGATCATCGGGAAAAAGTTGTGGGCAAAGGGTGAGGGTGGATTGGGGGAAAGGGGAGATGGGGAGAGAGAAGAGAGAAGGGGAAGATTGGGGAGAGCTTGGGGGAATGGGATAATTGAGATGGAGAAAGAGTGGATATGGGAGCAGGAAAGAAATTATCCTAACCAAGGGAGCCATTTTAGGGTTGGCTAAAGTCTTGACCTAGAGGGTTTCCCAGGTGTCCAAGGGGATTTCCACAACTAGTTCCGTGGGCACCAGAGGAGAGGGTGCCTGTACCGGCCTTATCCTATAGCCACATTGATAAATATCTTGCATATCACCATAGAACCTTCATTTGTCGATAGATGGAGATAGAGACAGAGACCCACATTGGAGCATTGGACCTAGCTCCCAAAGTCCAAATTAAAAGCAGAAGGAGGGAGAACATGAGCAAGGATGTCAGAACCATGATGGGTGTATCCACCCACCGAGACAATGGGACTGATCTAATGTGAGCTCACCAGGGACTGATAAAGCATATGATCAAACTATACTCTTTGAATGTGGCTGACAGTGAGGGCTGACTGAGAAACCAAGGACAATGGCACTGAGTTTTGACTCTACTGCATGGACTGGCCTTGTGGGAAACTAGTCTGTTTGGATGCTCACCTTTCTAGACCTGGATGGAGGACCTTGGACTTCCCACAGGGCTGAAAACCTGATGTGGGAGTGTCATATATCAATCTGTTGATTTCATTGGTTAAGCAATAAATAAACTGCTTGGCTCTGATTAGTTAGAACATAGGTGGGTGGAGTAAACAGAACAAAATGCTGGGAGGAAGAGGAAGTGAGCTCAGAAATCATGCAGCTCCTCTCAGAGCCAGATGCAATTCAGCTCCGACCCAGGATGGACGTAGGCTAGAATCTTCCTGGTAAGCACACCTTGGGGTGCTACACAGAATATAAGAAATGGGCTAGTCTAGGTGTGAGAGTTAGCCGAGAAGGGGCTAGAGTTAATGGGCCAAGCAGTGTTTAAAAGAATACAGTTTGTGTGTTGTTATTTCGGGCATGAGCTAGCAGGCAGCCAGGGTGCTGGGGATGCAGCCCCACCACCCCTATTACAACAAATGGCACCCAACATGATGGACTAAGTCCACTTAAAAACCTGAGAAGGCTTAAAAATGAGAAAGAGAGAGTTTAACACAGATTTTTGCTGTTTGTTGGTGGCATGCTGTAGAGAGATTTCCTGATTCGGCAACAGCAGCAGAAAAAATGCAGTGTCAATTTAAAGTGCAGCTTCTTGGGACTGTACTGTCAGTGTGAACTCTGGCTTTAAAGCATTTCAGTGGCTTTAATGGGACTGGATGTTTGTGTTGAAGAAGAGTGCTCTGAGTACGTGCTGATGGCTCAGTGCTCCCCGCCTTCACCTGGGCAGATGGCCAAATCAGGCTTAGGCAGGCGGGAGAGCATGGCGGATTCCTGTTGCCATACAGAGACTGTTTTCAGACTGTGCAGTGCTCTGTGGGTCAGATTTGGATGTAACTTGGATGAAAAGAATTTCTGTGCTGCACGCTCAGTCTCAAAATTAAAATGCCGAGTGCCGCTCCTACCTGGCAGCCCCAGAGCTAGCACAAAATGGTACGTCCTCCATTTTGAAATTTTCCTGACTCAGCAGCAGGAAAAAAACCTGTGTTGTTTTAAAATGCTAGCTTTCTGGGCCATCCTGCCAGGGCAAACTCTGACTGTTTGAGGCAGGAGGGCCTACTACAGAGAGAGATACAGTAAAGAGAGCATCAAAGACAAAGAAAATTTTTAAATGATTTACAGTGTGTTAAAAATATATTCAAGCTAAAAGTAAGTTCTTAAAAGTAAAAAATGAAAGAAAGAGAGTAGTTGGGTGTAATAGGACACACCTTTAATCCCAACACTTGGGAGGCAGAGGGAGATTGACCTCTGTGACTTCAAGGTGTGGTAGCACACACCTTTAATCCCAATGCCTAGAAGGCAGAGACAGGCAGATCTCTGAGAGTTCAAGGACAGCTTGGTCTAAGGAGTTATTCCAGGACAAAGATACAGAGAATATAAAATAAAAGTAAAAATAAACGAAATAGAATTAAAATAAAGCCATACAAAGATGGAAAATAAACAGAGAATTTTGATACTGTATGCTATTATGCTCTCTTTGAATTGTTTGAATGCTGAGGAAGGAGCAACAGCTGCCAAAAGATATTTGTTTATAAATGCTGCTGAACTAATCTAACATAGATATTTTGAAAATGCTTTGAAATTTGGATCTAAGGACATGATGCTTTGGAAAAGAGATTCTTCTTTTGTTTTCACAGAGGATGAGACCCTGTTTATTTCTTCTATTCTGATATGGTATGATGGACCACGCCCTCCTGAAGGGTTGCTGTAAACATCTTCAGAAAATCGCTTCGCTCAACTCCCAACTGAGATGAAACTAGCACACAGGTTATACCACAAAAGACCTAATTAACGCCCCCATTCAGCAAGAAACTGCTCTTGCCTGGACTATTGCATAAACTGGACACAAAGAACCCGCAGAGAGGACTGCTGAACTTGCCTAAAGGTGAGATGATGTTTCAGGGTTCCTGATTCATGAAAGAGTCTGGAAGACATTCTTCAGGACAAGCAGATAGTGACTGCCTTTGAAATTTCCTGCTTGGTGGAATGTCTGCTGAAAACTATGGGCCTGTAGGCCAAAGATAGATGCCCCAATGGTACAGAGGAACTTTGGGTGACTGTCCAGGCAGCGAGATGTCTCTGTCATTTCTAGAGTTTTAAAGTTGCTTTTTTCTTGTTTGCTTAGGTAATATTGTATCTTTCTGGAGTCTTTGATGGAGTTAAGAATAGTTAGTTATAGTTATACTTTTCCTTAGTTATGATAAAGATTATTGTAATTTTTACTTGATAACTGTTTTATATAATTTTGCTATGTTAAAGTTAAAGCCTTTCCTTTTTGTTTAAACAGAAAAAGGGGAAGTGATATGGGAGTATCATATATCAATCTGTTGATTTCATTGGTTAAGCAATAAATAAACTGCTTGGCCCTGATTGGTTAGAACATAGGTGGGTGGAGTAAACAGAACAAAATGCTGGGAGGAAGAGGAAGTGAGCTCAGAAATCAGGCAGCTCCTCTCAGAGCCAGGCGCAATTCAGCTTCGACCCAGGATAGACGTAGGCTAGAATCTTCCTGGTAAGCGCACCTTGGGGTGCTACACAGAATATAAGAAATGGGCTAGTCCAGGTGCGAGAGTTAGCTGAGAAGGGGTAGAGTTAATGGGTCAAGCAGTGTTTAAAAGAATACAGTTTGTGTGTTGTTATTTCGGGCATGAGCTAGCAGGCGGCCGGGGTGCTGGGGACGAAGCCCCACCGCCCCTATTACAACAGAAACCCTGACTGCTCTTAGGACTGAAGAGGGAGGCAGAGAGGAAGTAGGAGGAAAATGGGAGGAGGTGGAAATTTTAAATAAATAAATAAATAGATCTAGTGAAGGATACATGTATCTCCCTGGGAGGGAAAAATAGAAAAGATTTTACAGGCAGACTGGGGCTGGTGGGGATGAGAGGGGTATCATGTTGTGCAGAGATGATGTGGAGGGAGAGAGTGTGGGGAGAGATGACTGGATTTGTGGGAGCATTTGTGTGGAAACCTAGTGCAGTAGAAACTTCCTATAATGTATCAAGGTGATTCAAAAGAGGACTCCTAGTAATGGGGGATATGGAATCTCAACCGGCCATCTCTTGTAGCCAGCCAAGGCTTCCAGCAGCAGCAGGACTAGGTTGAATTCAATTGAGTTATTAGTCAAGGGAGTCCCGTGACTATCCCCTCAAAACAAGGCTATTCCTAATTAGATATGTTCTTTTCTTCAAAGTGACTGTGAAGCCCCATTGCTGAGGACAACACCTACACCGTCATTGAACATGTAGAACTGGTACCTACATGGTGCCTTTACCCTTATATCTTAGTCTCTTTGGTGCAAGATGGTACTCTGCAGGCCACCAAAAGAAAAACATGAACATCAAATCAGTCACAAAACCTTTGACCTACAATCTGTCCTGCATGTAAAATATGCTAAGACAATGATGACATAGAACTTCTAGGAATAACAAACCAATGTCTGATTTGACTTAAGGCCTACTCCACAAGAAGAAACCCATAGCCAGCACTGCTTGAATCACCATGAACCAGAGACTGTAGTCCAGAGACCTAGAATAAGACCAAACACTACTGATTTAAAAAATGAAATGATTCCTAACGCTATTCTGCTATACTCAGATTGCTGCCTTATCCAGTCATCATCACTGGAAGAGCTAGAACTGATGGAGGACACCAGAAGAACAAGTACCTCTGAATCAACTAAACAAGGTGCATATGGGCACACAGAATTTGAAATGGCAAGCACAGGACATGCATAGGTCTACAACAAACCATATATATATATGATATTAGTTTAGTATTTTTATTGGATGTGACTGAGATTGAGATGGTCTCTGACTCTTGTCTTCTGACCCTTTTCATTCTCTTGGGTTGACATGTCCAATTTCAATAAAACAGTTCTTGCTTTAACTTATATTTCATTTTGTTATGTTTAGTTATTTTCTCTTAAAAACTTGTTCTTTTCTAATGAGAGTCAGAAAGGGTATGGATTGAGAAGGGAGATGAGTAAGAGAGTCACTGGGAGGTTAGAGGGAGGGGAAATCATAATCAGGATATATTGTATAAGAAAATATTCTATTTTAAATAAAAACATGAAAGAACATTTTCTACTTGCAAAGATGGTGAAAATGAAATAATCTTTTGAGATAGTTAAGAAAAAAATAATTCTCTTAAGGTGGATAGGTTGCTTAGCAGTTAAGAGCACGTACTGTTCTTCCAGAAGACCCAAGTTCAGTTTCCAGCACCCGTAAGAGGTAGCTTACAACCATCTGTAACTATAGCTCAAAAGAATCCATGGTGATCTCATGGTTTCCAGAGGCAATGATGTATCCATGTGCACATACACAAGCACATGTGTATACACATATTTATCTATATATGTATTTTCAATAAAATTATTTATGTATATAGTTTATAAATATATATGCATAGTTTAGTTTATATAAAATTAATTCTTTAGTAAATCATAATAATTCTCATATGTTGTTAGTAAGGGAAAATTAATACAATTTGGAGAACAATTTGATACTCTATCATAAAGTTGAAGATCTATATAATATATGACCTATCAGTTCTGCTTTTTGATTTGTATCTGGAAAATAAATTGTAGCACAGGTGCCTGAGGGGACATGTCCAAGAATACTAGGTGAAGAATTATTTATCATATCAATTATTGAAACTATCTTACATGTCAGTGAAACAGAATCTATAGAACCTAAAAATAAATCTGTGACACACTAATATAATTGAGTATACACAGAATTTTGTATGTATGAACAAGCTGATTCAAATTCATAAATATCAATTTAAAAATCTTGACAGAATAAACAAGTAGCAAAATAGCATGTGACATGTCATTCATATAAAGAATGAAGGCAAGTAAAATAATACAATTGTATATTGCCAAATATGTACCTAGCAATACATTAGAAATTTGACATGAGACAGGCAAGATGGCTCAGCAGGCAAAGGGACTTTGTTGCTCCCACATCTGCTTTCCTGAGTTTGATCTCCAAAACATACAAAGTGGAAGAAGGAATGAATTTTGTTGAAAATTGTCCGATAAACTTCCATACCCACATATACACACAAATAAATGACTAATACAATAATAAAATTTTTGAAGAAGAATAGTAAACATTAAATTTAAACTAATGTTTGCCACTGAAGAGGAATGCAGAATAATAAGACCCAACAGTATTACAAAATAATCCTCAACTATTTACATGTTTTAGTCAAGAAAAATTAAAATATAAGACTAAGACTGTGGCTCAGAGGTAGAGTGATTGATTAGCTAAAGTGAGGACATAGATTCTATTTCCAGTACTGCTAAAACAAAGTAAAACTAAAATGAAAAACCCTGTATTTTCAAAATGTTGAGAATAATTTTTTTAATTTTTTTGTATATTTCACAAATAAATTAATAGAAAACTATAAATGTAAAAATACCCATGCATCACAAAAAGTCATATCCTAGAACAACAGAGATGTTTCCTTTGATGTTTGTTGTTCAGTGTTGGGGATCAAAACTTGTACCTAGCTTGATATGTGAGATAAATCCCACCTCTACAGCAGAGGCCAATGTGCCACAATTTGGGAAGCAGCACTTGAGACCAAACACAACAGAATGCTGTGGGATAATCAACTACAACAGTCTCTGATCTTGCCAGTGCTATATACTATCTATACAGGCTTAAGTAAGTTATGTTTCATTTTTATATGTTGCTGTTTTCTCTTCAGATTAATATCTACCTCATAGTGTAGCTGAGAAAATGGAGAAATAGTTTTTCAATAGAGTCAAGAAGGACAATGACCTCAAAACTGCCCATAGGAAGTACTACAAAATGAGAGTAGTTCCTGAGTCATTTAATAGTTAAAGAATAAAGCTGAAAAAAGATAAACCATTCTAGAAGAGATGACACTTGATCTGGATGTCTGGATGTCCAAGGAATTAAAAAAATTAAACATTTGTGTGAGGGCACAAGTATACTTGGGGAGCATCTCTAAGCATCTCTAAGCCGGTAAGCATTTAATTTTTAAGTTCTCATCTCTGTCATACAGGTCACTTCCAATCTTACATATATCCTTCACAAAGCCCACAGAAGATGATGACCAATGGTTGTGAGATGAGTGGAAAGAATAATGAACTGTGGGGAACAATAAATTATCTACATGAGCTTGAAGAGATTGTGTAGCCAATGCTAAAAACAGAAGGGGAGGGAAATGTGGTGAACACATCGAAAGATCATCACCCTTTCCCATACTTTTGTTTCTTTGTTTTCCATAGTATCATCATTTTCCAGACACACTCTGGAAAAACAGTCTGCTAAAAAATCAGATCAAATCATCAAGCTTTGGGTGAGATTGATGCAACTGATGAAATTAGCTTTTGGTTGGACTTGAGTGACTGAGAAGTGGACTCAATCACTGCCTTGCTGGTTGGATTATATTAGTAACCAGACCACAAACTTATAGGCCTGGCAACAGGTTCTCTTAAGGGAAAAAACAATTTAAGGTAATTCTAATTCAATAAAGTGTAGGTATTATGACTGTCAAATTTTTGAACAGAAAGAAAATGATTAATGTGATCATGTTACAAAGCTATAACCTGTCACATGATAGTTGTTTTAGTTTTTGTTCTTTTTTTATTACAAATAAAACAGACTTGAATGGAGAAAGTAATAAAAGGGCCAAATGGCCTGTGGAATGAATCAAAATTCTATGATATCATACCCTAACTGATGGACTAATCATATCAAGTTAGCAACCATCCATCAGATTGATTAAGACCAGTTAGCATGAGCTGTTTTTCTTCAATACCTGTGTCCGCAGGGAGAAAAGAATATAGGAAACTCAATTTGTAAGTATAAGCTCTGAAAGGGTCTAATAGTGGAAACAATCCAAGTATTATCCCCTTGACCCAAACACTTGAAAAATTATGAGTTTTTTTCAAAAACTAGCTAAAGCCATCATGGAGCAAAAAGGAAATATGTCCAGATAACTGTGAGCAGTTTGGTTTAGCATCTAGTAACACCATTTTCCCAAGTGACATGGGGTTTTATTTCATGGCTATTACTGTTCTTTCCCAAAGGTCTTATCAACTGGCTTCCTAAGTAGTATATTTTCTTAAGGTACCATGAAAATATCTGTAGAGTTGTTCTTGTAGGAAACATAAAGTGAAAAGATAGATGGATTGATTTAATGGAGATATATTTTGTTTGTCAACTATGTGTATGTTTGGGTATGTACAAGTGTCTCTGGATGTGTAAGTATTCAGAAGACATCCAACATCCTGGAGCTAGATTCTAGCTGGTTCTGTCACCTAATGTGGGTGCCAGAAAGTGAACTTGGGTCCTTTGCCAGAGCAATACATGTTCTTAATAAATGGTCATCTTTCCAGCCACTGATAATGGTTTTTAATTGGTAGAAAGTAACACAAAAATACATTTTTGAGAATTTGAAGACTGGGAGTAGAGAAATAGCTCAACTGGTAAAGTTAAAGCTGAATAAGGAAGAGGAACTAATTTGGAACCTGAGCACCCACATTAAAAATCTGAGCATGGCAAAGTACACTTGTAACCTCAACACTGGTAAACACAGACAAGCAGATCCCTTGGGTTTATTGGGTATTCATATGTGCCAAGTTAGGAAGCTCTAAGGCCCATTAGAAAAGGCATCTTTTTCAAAATATTAATAAGTAGATGGCTCGTGCAGAACAACAATAGCAAGGTTGACTTTTGGCATTCACATCTAAGGACATATATATGAATGAGCATCTAGACTAAATACACTGACACACATGAACACACACATACATAATTATTGAAAAAAATTTAAAAGGTTGAAAAGAACTGGGCAAAGGTAGTGCACTCTGTTAATCCTAGCATGTGGTAGGCAGAGGTAGTAGGGTCTCTGTTGTAGGGAGTGGTCTGCTTGTTTGTCCTGACCGCCTGGCTAGCTTACACCCAAAATAACCACACAGAAACTGTATTAATTAAAACACTGCTTGGCCCATTAGTTTTAGCCTCTCATTGGCTAACTCTCACATCTTGATTTAACCCATTTCTATTCATCTGTATATCGCCATGAGGCAGTGGCTTACTGGGAAAGATTCTAACTGGGTGTCCATGGCTTTTCCCTGACTCTGATTTCTTCCTCCTAGCATTCAGTTCTGATTTTCATGCCTACCTAAGTTCTGCCATATCAAAAGGCCAAGGCAATTTCTTTATTCATTAACCAATGAAAGCAATACATAAACAGAAGGACCTCCTACACCAGGCCTCTATGATTTTTGAGGCCAGCCTGATCTACAGAGAAAGTTTCAGAACAACCAAGGATATACAGAGAGACCCTAAATTCACTAAGGATTTTTTCAGTTGTCTAATTTTTCTACATTAACTATTCCAGTCATGACTGAAAATTCCATCTTCTTGAAATAAGGATACAGTTTTCCATTTAGATGAAACAAGACAAGTAGAATCCCTTTGACAAACATCACATTGTGAAAAGAAAGGCAGGGCAGCCTTTAAAAGTGTTAGTGTCTGTATACACTCAAGCCCTTATCTGATGGAGGTGGGTCTTGTATTTATCTGTTGCTTTATTTAATTAATAAAGAAAACTGCTTGGCCCTGATAGGACAGAAAATTAGATAGGCGGAGTGGACAGAACAGAATGCTGGGAGAAAGAAGCCAAGTCAGGCAGTCGCCATGATTCTCCCACTCCAGACAGATGCAGGTTAAGATCTTTCCTGGTAAGCCAGCTCGTGGTGCTACACAGAATATTAGAAATGGGTTAGGTCAATATGTAAGAGATAGCCAATAAGAGGTTAAAACTAATGGGCCAAGCAGTGTTTAAAGGAATACAGTTTCTGTGTAATTATTTTGGGTAAAGCCAGGCGGCCAGGAGCTGGGGCAGCAGGGAAGCAGCCTGCTGCTCCTCACAACACTTATCCACATTGATATGGCAGACTTATCTCTTAGGTATCCACATAGAACATATCCATGTTTATCTTTCATGTCTAGAAAGCCACTGTATTTATCTTCAAAGATGAATATTGTCATTAGCTTGGTGGGCCATGATCCAAGATAGTAAAGAGGCTGAGGCGGGATCAAGAATTCTAAGGTTTAGGTATGCTAAAGGGCAAAGACCCCCAAAAAGTTAAGACACAAAATTGAAAAGGGTTGGGTTGTAGGCCAAAGCAAAGCTCTTACTTGGTTTGCATAAGGATATTTAGGGGAAAAGGTAGATTTTGTGGTGAGATGCATCATACCTGAAGTTCAAGAGCATTCCTTGTAGAAGCACTGAAGAAAAGGGTCTGAATTGACTGGTTTCTGGTAGCAGCTGTTGTTGTTTCTCGGGTAACACAAAGGCAATCCATTTACTCCAACAGGGTCAGGACTTACACATAGAATGCACTCAATGAACCCCTGTTACCTGCTTTAACCAGTACAAGCTTTACACAGATAACATGGCTTCTGGTTGGCTCCAGAGTACAGAAACCTATGATTCCTGTGCTTTTTTGACAGTCCTATAGCCACAGCAGTGAAATCCCATGCATGCTGCAAAATGGTGAAACTTGTACTTGTTGGTTGCTGTTACTCCAATCTATGGCCCTGTTTTCCAGCATTCCAGCTCATGATGATTTCCCAGTGTGCCATGACCAAAAGTGGATGTGATTTATCCAGATTGTAGCTTTAATGATGGAGTGCTTGGCCACAAGCCCGAAGTAGCTATAGAAAATCAAGCACTACTCCACTCTAGATTTCATTAACTCTTGAAGGTGCTCATAGATGAAGTATTCTCACAGGTCTACAGGATAATAAAAGACAATTCTTACAGCTATTTTCTAGGTGTCAGGTTTTTGATTTATGTTATTAATCTAAAGGACACCATTTCAGTAGTATCATCTGGAACCTTAGTATCTCTTCTAAACAATCTCAAAGTAAATATGCACAATTGTGGGTACAGCATGCCTAAATCCAAAGCATCAAATGGAGGGAGCTAGAAAACAACATATTGAGTGAGGTAACCCAGACCCGGAAAGACAATTATCATATGTACTCTCTCATAAGTGGTGTTTAGACATAAAGCAAAAAACAAAAAACAAAAAAAAAAAAAACCAGCCTACAAATCACAATCCCAGAGAACCTAGACAACAACAAGTACCCAAAGAGAGTTGTACATGGATCTGATCTACGTGGAAAGTAGAAAAAGACAAGACCTCCTTAGTAAATTGGGAGCATGGGAACCATGGGAGACTGTTGAAGCGGAGGGGAGAGGCAGGGAGGGGAGCATAGAAAAATGAAGAAATCAATAAAAATCAATCAATAAATAAATAAAAAGGAAGAGACCAGCAGCAGTGGTGCATGCCTTTAATCCTGGGACTCAAGAGGAGGGAAGATCTCTGTGAGTTTGAGGCCAGTTTGGTCTACAGAGTGAGTGCCAGGACAGGCTCCAAAGCTACACAGGAATTCTTATAAAAAAACAAAGAGACAGACAAACAAAGATCAGCAAGCCAGGTATGTTGGTGTACACCTTTAATCCCATCACTTGGTATGCAGAGGCAAATGGATCTCTGAATTTGAGGCCAACTTGATCTACAGAGTGAGTTCCAGGATTACACAGGGAACCCTGTCTCTAAAAAAAAAAAAAAAAAAACAAATACCAAATCAAACCAAATGAAATGAGAGAGAGAGAGAGAGAGAGAGAGAGAGAGAGAGAGAGAGAGAGAGAGAGAGAACAAGAGAGCAGCATTGTTGTTTTCTGGTAAGTGCTTCCTAAAAGAACACCAAAGCTATTTTGCAGAGTGGCAAAAGTTGTGCCTTACACTGGCAGCCAAACTTTGTAGTGTAAGAATCGTCCAGGTGGTACTGGTTTTGAAGACGTGATGGGGTTATGGAGCACAACTGAGGCCTGGAACTGTGAGAAGCCAGGAGAGGCCATTGGTGAAGGTATAGACTCAGTGGCAATTGAAAGACCAGGACTGAAGGGTCATGCCGAGAAGAGGCTTGGTACCACGAGGAGAGCCTAAGAGAGGTTATTGGGGGAAGTGCAGCCCAGTTGAAGCAAAAGACCCTGGCATTTTGGAGATGCCGGTGCCATGGGATGACCACCAAGATCAGGAGCAGGAGTGGAGTGGAGCCTGCCGGAGCTTAGATACAAACTGTGTGTGCTGCAGAGGGTGGAGCCGAAGAAGTGACTCAAGCCCTTTGGAGGAGCCCAGACGATCCCGAGTGAATCCCAGACATTAAATGTGGAGTTATTTGTACAATTGGAGTTTGTTTTGCTTCATTCAAATTGTGATTCTGCCCTGGTTCTTCCCTCTTGAAGTGAGAGGTATTAAACTTAATTTTGACGTTTACAGGAGCCCACCGCTGAAAGACTTGGAATTTTTTTTTTTTTGGAGATGAAACTTTTAATAGAGATTTTTGCATTTTTAGAGAGATTAGATATTTTGAAGAGACTGAAGTTTTAATGTTATTAATTAAATAATTAAATTATTAATTTAATTATTTAATTAAATTATTAATTAATAGATTAGTGTTATTGTGATATTAGTATCAATGTGCCATCTTGGAAAAAAATGAGAAAGATTCTAATTAGGAGTGCTTTGTTTGTCACGTTGACAAGAGGTCAGTAACTCTATGGAAATAGTTTTATTTTAGATACTATAGACCTAAAATGTTGTAAAGCTAAAAGCTTCTGGTTTATCTTTCATTCAGGTTCAGTTATGTTAACATCTTATGTAACCACAAAGCAGTGATCAAAACAAAAATTCACATTATGATTATTAAACTATGGTCTTTTGATCTTGCTTTTTTTTCTATAATGTTCTTTCCTGCTTCTAAATCAAATATAGGACCCCAAATTCCATTTTTTTCTTTTTTTTCATTTATTTATTTATTTATTAATTGAAGATTTCTGTCTCCTCCCCACCATCACCTCCCCTTCCCTCCCCCTCCCCCGATCAAATCCCCCTCCCTCAACAGCCCAAAGAGCAATCAGGGTTCCCTGCCCTGTGGGAAGTCCAAGGACCACCCACCTCTATCCAGGTCTAGTAAGGTGAGCATCCAAACTGCTAGGCTCCCACAAAGCTAATAGGTGCAGTAGGATCAAAACCCCATTGCCATTGTTCTTGAGGTCTCAGTAGTCCTCATTGTCCGCTATGTTCAGCGAGACCGGTTTTAACCCAGGCTTTTTCGGACCCAGGCCAGCTGGCCTTGGTGAATTCCCGATAGAACATCCCCTTTGTCTCAGTGTGTGGGTGCACCCCTCGCGGTCCTGAGTTCCTTGCTCGTGTTCTCTCTCCTTCTGGTCCTGATTCGGACCTTGAGATTTCAGTCCGGTGCTCCAATGTGTGTCTCTGTTTCTGTCTCCATTCATCGCCTGATGAAGGTTAATATTCAGGAGGATGCCTATATGTTTTTCTTTGGGTTCTCCTTCTTATTTATCTTCTCTAAGAACCCGAATTATAGGCTCAATGTCCTCTATTTATGACTAGAAACCAAATATGAGTGAGTACATCCCATGTTCCTCTTTTTGGGTCTGGCTTACTTCACTCAGGATAGTGTTTTCAATTTCCATCCATTTGCCTGCAAACTTCAAGAAGTCCTTGTTTTTTACTGCTGAGTAGTATTCTATTATATATATATATATCCCATACTTTCTTCATCCATTCTTCAATTGAAGGGCATCTAGGTTGTTTCCAGGTTCTGGCTATTACGAACAATGCTGCTATGAACATAGTAGAGCATATACTTCTGTTGTATGATACGCCCTCTCTTGGGTATATTCCCAAGAGTGGTATCGCTGGGTCCATGGGTGGGTTGATCCCGAATTTCCTGAGAAACCTCCACACTGTTTTCCAGAGTGGTTGCACAAGTTTGCATTCCCACCAGCAATTGATGAGTGTACCCCTTTCTCCACAACCTCTCCAGCAAAGGTTATCATTGGTGTTTTTGATTTTAGCCATTCTGACAGGTGTAAGATGGTATCTTAAAGTTGTCTTGATTTGCATCTCCCTGATCACTAAGGAAGTTGAGCATGACTTTAGGTGTCTTTTGGCCATTTGAACTTCTTCTGTTGAGAGATCTCTGTTCAGCTCAGTGCCCCATTTTATAATTGCGTTGATTAGCCTTTTACGGTCTAGTTTCTTGAGTTCTTTATATATTTTGGAGATCAGACCTTTGTCAGTTGCGGGGTTGGTGAAGATTTTCTCCCAGTCAGTGGGTTGCCTTTCTGTCTTGGCGACAGTGTCCTTTGCTTTACAGAAGCTTCTCAGTCCCAGGAGGTCCCATTTATTCAATGAGGCCCTTACTGTCTGTGCTGCTGGGGTTTTACGTAGGAAGTGGTCTCCTGTGCCCACTTGTTGTAGAGTACTTCCCACTTTCTCTTCTATCAGGTTCAGTGTGTTTGGAATGATATTGAGGTCTTTAATCCACTTGGACTTGAGTTTTGTGCATGGTGATAGATATGGATCTATTTTCATTCTTCTACAGATTGACATCCAGTTTTGCCAGCACAATTTGTTGAAGACGCTCTCTTTTTTCCATTGTATACTTTTAGCTCCTTTATCGAAAATCAGGTGCTCATAGGTTTGTGGGTTAAAGTCAGGGTCTTCTATTCGATTCCATTGGTCAACTTCTCTGTTTTTATGCCAATACCTAGCTGTTTTCAATACTGTAGCTCTGTAATAGAGTTTGAAGTCAGGGATGGTAATGCCTCCAGACGTTCCTTTATTGTATAAGATTGTTTTGGCTATCCTGGGTTTTTTGTTTTTCCATATAAAGTTGATTATTATCTTCTCCAGCTCTGTGAAGAATTTTGATGGGATTTTGATGGGGATTGCATTGAATCTATAGATTGCTTTTGGTAGAATTGCCATTTTTACTATGTTGATCCTCCCAATCCAAGAGCAAGGGAGATCCTTCCATTTTCTGGTGTCCTCTACTATTTCTTTCTTCAAAGACCTAAAGTTTTTGTCAAATAGATCTTTCACTTCCTTGGTCAGGGTTACCCCAAGATATTTTATGCTGTTTGTGGCTATCGTGAAAGGTGATGCTTCTCTGATTTCCCTCTCTGTTTCTTTATCCTTAGTGTATAGGAAGGCAACTGATTTTTTGGAGTTGATCTTGTATCCTGCCACATTACTAAAGGTGTTTATCAGCTGTAGAAGTTCTTTGGTAGAGTTTTTGGGGTCGCTTATGTATACTATCATATCATCTGCAAATAACGAAAGCTTAACTTCTTCCTTTCCAATATGAATCCCCTTGATCCCCTTATGTTGTCTTATTGCTATTGCTAGAATTTCAAGCACTATATTGAAGAGGTATGGAGAGAGTGGACATCCTTGTCTTGTTCCTGATTTTAGTGGGATGGCTTTGAGTTTTTCTCCGTTTAATTTAATGTTAGCTGTCGGCTTGCTGTAAATAGCTTTTATTATATTTAGGTATGACCCTTGTATCCCTAGTCTCTCCAAAACCTTTATCATAAAGGGGTGTTGAATTTTGTCGAATGCTTTTTCAGCATCTAATGAAATGATCATATGGTTTTTTTCTTTCAGTTTATTTATATGGTGGATTACGTTGATAGATTTGCGTATGTTGAACCAGCCCTGCATCTCTGGGATGAAGCCTACTTGATCATAATGGATAATTTTTCTAATGTGATCTTGAATTCGGTTTGCCAGTATTTTATTGAGAATTTTTGCATCAATATTCATGAGTGAGATAGGCCTGTAATTCTCTTTCTTGGTTGGGTCTTTGTGTGGTTTTGGTACCAGGGTAACTGTAGCTTCATAAAAGGAATTTGGCAATGACTTTTCTGTTTCTATATTGTGAAATACATTAAGGAGTATAATTATTAGCTCTTCTTGGAAGTTCTGATAGAATTCTGCATTGAAACCATCTGGTCCTGGGCTTTTTTTGGAGGGGAGATTTTTGATAACAGCTACTAGTTCTTCACGACTAACCGGTCTATTTAGATCATTCACCTGGTCTTGATTTAGCTTTGGTATATGATACTTATCTAAAAAGATGTCCATTTCTTTTGCATTTTCCAGTTTTGTGGCATACAGGCTTTTGTAGTAAGATCTAATGATTCTCTGAATTTCCTCTGTGTCTGTGGTTATGTCCCCCTTTTCATTTCTGATCTTATTTATTTGCGTGTTCTCTCTTTGTTGTTTAATTAGTTTGGATAGGGGTTTGTCGATCTTGTTGATTTTCTCCAAGAACCAACTTTTTGTTTCATTGATTTTTTGAACTGTTTTCTGTGTTTCTATTTTGTTGATTTCAGCCCTCAGTTTGATTATTTCTAGTCTTCTACTCCTCCTGGCCGCATCTGCTTCTTTTTTTTCTAGAGCTTTCAGGTGTGCTGTTAAGTCCTCAATGTATGCTTTCTCTGTTTTCTTTAAGTGGGCACTTAGTGCTATGAACTTTCCTCTTAGCACTGCTTTCAACGTGTCCCATAGGTTTGAGTATGTTGTCTCTTTATTTTCATTAAAATCAAGGAAGACTTTAATTTCTTTCTTAATTTCTTCCTTGACCCAGGTGTGGTTTAGTAGTTGACTGTTCAGTTTCCATGAGTTGGTCGGCTTTCTAGGGGTAGCATTGTTGTTGCCTTCTAACTTTAATCCGTGGTGATCTGATAAGACACAGGTGGACACTGATATATTTTTGTATCTGTGGAGGTTTCCTTTGTTTCCGAGTATGTGGTCAATTTTCGAGAAGGTTCCATGAGCTGCAGAGAAGAAGGTATATTCTTTCCTATTTGGGTGGAGTGATCTATAGATGTCTGTTAAGTCCAATTGGTTCATTATCTTCAATAATTCTCTTAATTCTCTATTAGGTTTCTGTCTGATTGACCTGTCCATTGGAGAGAGAGGTGTATTGAAGTCTCCTACTACTAGTGTGTGTGGTTTAATGTCTGCCTTCAGTTCTAGTAATATTTCTTTTAGATAAGTGGGTGCTTTTGTATTAGGGGCGTAGATATTCAGGATTGATACGTCATCCTGATGACTTGTTCCTGTTATAAGTATAAAGTGTCCATCTCGATCTCTTCTGATTGATTTTAGTTTGAAGTCAGTTTTGTTAGAGATTAATATGGCCACACCTGCTTTTTTCTTAGGACCATTTGCTTGAAAGACCTTTTCCCAACCCTTTACTCTGAGCAGATGCCTGTCTTTGTGGTTGAGATGTGTTTCCTGCAAACAGCAGAATGTTGGATCCTGTTTTCGTATCCAATCTCTTACCCTGTGCCTTTTTATAGGTGAATTGAGACCATTTATATTAAGTGATATTAATGACCAGTGGTTGTTTACTCCAGTTATTCTTATTGTTTTTGGTAGTAGAGTTTATGTGTCTCCCTTCTTTGAGTTGTGCTGGTGAAGGGACTCTAGATGCCTGAGTTCTTGTACGCAGTGTTGACTATGTTGGATTCCTTGGGTTGTGATTTTCCTTCTATTATTTTCTGGAGGGCTGGATTTGTGGCTATGTATTGCTTAAGTTTGTTCTTATCCTGGAATGTCTTGTTTTCTCCATTGATAGTGAACGATAGCTTGGCTGGGTAAAGTAGTTTGGGTTTGCATCCATGGTCTCTTAGCTTCTGCAGTACTTCTATCCAGGACCTCCTGGCTTTCATGGTTTCCATAGAGTAGTCAGGTGTAAGTCTGATCGGTTTACCTTTATAAGTTACTTGGCCTTTTTCCTTTGCAGCTCTTAATATTCTTTCTTTAACCTGTATATTCTGTGTTTTGATTATTATATGGCGAGGGGATGTTTTTCTTTGATCCAATCTGTTTGGTGTTCTGTATGCTTCTTGAATATTCAAAGGAATTTCTTTCTTTATGTTGGGGAAGTTTTCTTCCATAATTTTGTTAAAAATATTTTCTGGGCCTTTGAGCTGTGACTCTTCTCCTTCTTCAATTCCTATTATTCTTATGTTTGGTCTTTTTATTGTGTCCCATATTTCCTGCATGTTTTGTGATGAGGATTTGTTGGCTTTGCTGTTTTCTTTGATCAGTGTGTTTATTTTCTCTATGGTGTCCTCAGAATCTGAGATTCTTTCTTCTATTTCTTGTATTCTATTGATTATGCTTGTTTCTGTAGAATCTGCTTGTTGACCTGGGTTTTCCATATCTGCTGGTGCTCAGCTTGTGTTTTCTTCCTTGCTACCCTTTCAGTTTTCAATTCTTGAACTGTTTCCATTACCTGTTTGATCGTTTTTTCTTGATTTTCCAGGGTATCATGTATGTATTTATTCATTTCTTTAAACTTTTTGTCGTACTTCTCCTCTATTTCTATAAGGGTGTTTTTTACATGTTGTTTAAGGGACTTTATTGCTTTCATAAAGTTAATTTTTTCCACTTCTTCTGTGTTAGGGTGTTCAAGACCTTTGTTGTAAGATCATTGGGTTCTGGTGTTTGCATGTTGTTTTTCAGATTATTGGGTGAAATTCTGCCTTGGCGCCTGCCCATGTCCTCCTATCAATGCTACCTAAACGGTCTTTTAAAATTGGAACAGGTTTCTCTGCTGGCCAGAGGGTCCTCTTACAAATTGCCCCTGCTCTGTTTCCTGGCTCCTGCCGGGGGCCAAGATTCCTGTCACCCCTCAGTAGGGTCTTCAGGGACAGGACCCGGGACCTCGTCAACCAAAGGCCTACCTCCTTGATTCAATTGCGGTGGGGCGATTTGCTCTCGGTGTTGCGCTCTGGTCCCGCCGCCTGCGTCCTCTGCTGCCGTCCGGTTGCAGCCTGTGGTTGCAGCCTGTGGCTGCAGCCTCTGGCCTACGTCCCCCGCCCGCGTCTCCGCTCTGCCGGCGCTCGCGTCTCCGCTCTGCCGGCGCTCGCGTCTCCGCTCTGCCGGCGCTCGCGTCTCCGCTCTGCCGGCGCTCGCGTCTCCGCTCTGCCGGCGCTCGCGTCTCCGCTCTGCCGGCGCTCGCGTCTCCGCTCTGCCGGCGCTCGCGTCTCCGCTCTGCCGGCGCCCGCGTTGCGTCTCCGCCTCTGCCGGTGCCCGCGTAGCGTCTCCCCCAAATTCCATTTTTAAAAAATGAAGAAGTCACATTGTGTCAATGTGTGTACTATTTCTTCATAATCTAATTGAGAATTCTCAGTTTTTCCACATATAGTTTTAAAATTAGCTTTTCTACTCTAAATTGTTGAGAATTTTCTTTGAATTGTATTGAATTCATGCTGCTCTCTCATTTGTCCAATGGCTGTTAGAGCTTAGTCACCTTGTCTACACTACAGGTAGCAGTAGAGAATGATAGGCAGAAAAAACATAAAACTCTAGCTGAAGCACTCACCTTCAAAGGGTTTTTCCAATGTTCTTTTAATTGATACGTTGATGTGGGAGTGATTTCTTATTAATAAAGAAACTGCCTAGGCCCATTGATAGGCCAACCCTTAGGTAGGTGGAGTAAACAAAACAGGATGCTGGGAGAAAGAAGCTGAGTCAGGAGTTGCCATGATTTTCCCACTCCAGGCAGTCACAGGTTAAGATCATTCCTGGTAAGCCAGCTTGTGGGCTACACAGATTAATAGAAATGGGTTAGGTCAATATGTAAGAGCTAGCCAATAAGAAACTGAAACTAATGGGCCAGGCGGTCTTTAAAAGAATACAGTTTCCGTGTAATTATTTCAGGGCATAAGCTAGCCATGTGGGCGGCCGGGTGCCAGGGACGCAGCCCCGCCGCTCCTATTACTACAATACGTGGAGAAGAAAAATATCAAGCTTATGTAGCAAGAGTTCTTATTTAAATAAGATGTAAATATGCTATTTCAGTATATTATAAAAAGGCAGAAAATCACTTTATTTGTATGGTATGAGAGCTTTCTGTTAGTGAACCATACTGCATTAAAAAGTAAAAATAAAGTTAAGAAACAGAAAAAAGAATGCATTTCATAGAGGGGGTACATTTTCAAAGATACATAATCACTTATTTTAAACAAAAGCCCCTGGACTGGTGGGTGAGGGTCAGTTGGAAAAGTGTTTTCTTATAATTTACAAGAATCCAGGTTCAGTTCTCAATACTACAGAAAACTGAGTGTAGTGCATGCCCATTATCCCAGCACTCGGGAGGCAGTGGCAGAAAGATCAGATGATCAAGTCCACCCATGGCTACATGGCAAATTCAAGGACAGCATGGTCAAATGAGACCCCATCTCACAAAACCAAAACGAAAATTGTTTAACAAGCTAAGACACATTCATCACAATTCCTACGGCAATGCAGGCTTTAATCAACATACTTCAATCTTGACATTCACACTGTGTCTCAAATGAATAAATGCTGTGCAACAATCCTTGTACAATGTAAATATGTATTAAACTCACTGTTTAATAAAGAGTTGACTGGACCAACCGTTCCTGTTTAGGTGCTGAGGAGCTCCATCTGTACTGGTGAGTGTGTGCTATCCAGGGGCAGATTGTCCCGGAAGAGAGCACAAACCCCCCTCCCCCAGCTCCTTCTGCAGGGCTGTCTTTCTTAAACACGACCCCTCCACCCCAAGCCTGAGTGGTCTGCAAGGTCCTCTGCTCAGGAACAGTTTTCTGCTCCTACACTAAGGCTACCCACCCAGAGTGGTGAGTGCCTGCCTACTGGACAGGCCTCAAAGACCCCCAAAGGGAGCGCGGGCACCTTCAGCTTGCACGGCAGGGTCTCTTGTGTTCTACTCAACCCAGCCCTGCCCCCCAAGTTCGCCTGTTTGTCCAGGGGGTCATTGGATTACCAGGCGTCCAAATTCCTCCAACAACCTGAAAGGCAACATGACATCACCAGAATCCAGGGATCCCAAAATAAGAAGAATTGTACACCCTACTCCAGAAGAAGTAGAAGAAATCGACTCAAAAGTGAATTATATGAAAATAATAGAGGACCTTAAAGAGGAGGTGAAAAACTGCCATAAACAATTAGAGATTACAAACAAAAGGGTAGAGGAAATGAATAAATCGCTCAAAGATACCCAAGAACACCAAGAGAAACAGGAAAAAGCAATCAAACAGGTAAGGGAAGCGGTTCAAGACTTGAAGAATGAAATGGAAGTAATAAAGAAAACACAAACCGAGGGAAGGATGGAGATGGAAAATCTGGGTAAATGAACAGGAACTACAGAGACAAGTACTACCAACAGATTACAAGAGATAGAAGAAAGAATGTCAGACACTGAAGATACCACAGAGAAAATAAACACACCGATCAAAGAAAACAGCAAAACCAACAAATTCTCATCACAAAACATTCAGGAAATCTGGGAAACAATAAAAAGACCAAACCTAAGAATTATAGGGGTAGAAGAAGGAGAAGAAGTACAGCTCAACGGTCCAGACAATGTATTTAATAAAATTATAGAAGAAAACTTTCCCAATCTAAAGAAAGATATTCCTTTAAAGGTTCAAGAAGCATACAGAACACCAAATAGACTGGACCAAAAAAAAAATCTCCTCGCCATATAATAATCAAAACACAAAACATATAGAATAAAGAAAGAATATTAAGAGCCTCAAAGGAAAAAGGCCAAGTTACTTATAAAGGTAAACCTATCAGACTTACACCTGACTTCTCTATGGAAACCATGAAAGCCAGACGATCCTAGATAGATGTACTGCAAAAATTAAGAGACCATGGATGCAAGCCCAGACTATACCCAGCCAAGCTTTCGTTCACTATAAATGGAGAAAACAAAATTTTCAAGGATAAAAACAAATTTAAACAATACGTAGCCACAAATCCAGCCTTACAGAAAGTAATAGAAGGAAAATTACAACCCAAGGTGTCCAACAATGCCTACAATAACTCAGATATCTAAGGACCCTTCACCAGCACAACTCAAAGAAGGCAAACCCACAAACTGTACTACCAAAAAAAGAAAGAAAGAAAGAAAAAATGACCGGAGTTTACAACCACTGGTCATTAATATCACTTAATATCAATGGACTGAACTCACCTATAAAGAGGCCCAGGCTAAGAGATTGGATATGAAAACAGGATCCAACATTCTACTGTTTACAAGAAACACACCTCAACCACAAAGACAGATATCTACTCAGAGTAAAGGGCTGGGAAAAGGTTTATCAAGCAAATGGACCTAAGAAACAAGCAGGTGTGTCCATACTAATTTCTGGCAAAGTTGACATCAAACTAAAATCAATCAGAAGAGATGGAGAGGGACACTTTTTACTCATAACAGGAACAATTCATCAGGACAAAGTCTCAGTCCTGAATATCTATGCCCCTAATATAAAAGCATCCACTTACGTAAAAGAAACATTACTAAATCTCAAGGCAGTCATCAAACCACACACACTAATAGTAGGAGATTTCAACACTCCTCTCTCACCAATGGACAGGTCAATCAGACAGAAACCTAACAGAGAAATAAGAGGATTAAGGGAGGTATTGAATCAAATGGACTTAACAGATATCTATAGATCAGTCTACCCAAATAGGAAAGAATATACATTCTTCTCTGCAACTCATGGAACCTTCTCAAAAATTGACCACATACTCAGTAACAAAGCAAACTTACACACTTACAAAAAAAAATATTAGTAACCTCCTGTGTCTTATCAGATCACCATGGATTAAAGTTAGAATTCAACAACAATCCTAACCCTAGAAAGCCTACGAACTCATGGAAACTGGACAGTCAACTACTGTACCACACCTGGATCAAGGAAGAAATTAAGAAAGAAATTAAAGTCTTTCTTGAATTCAATGAAAATAAAGACTCAAAATACTCAAACCTATGGGACACTATGAAAGCAGTGCTAAGAGGAAAGGTCATAGCACTAAGTGCCCACTTAAAGAAAACAGAGAAAGCACACATTTGAGACTTAATTGCCCACCTGAGAGTGCTAGAAAAAAAAGAAGCAGACTCACCTAGGAGGAGTAGAAGACTGGAAATAATCAAATTAAGGGGTGAAATCAGCAAAATAGAAACACAGAAAACAATCCAAAGAATCAATGAAACAAAAAGCTGGTTCTTGGAGAAAGTCAACAAGATTGATAAACTCCTATCCAATCTAATCAAACGGTGGAGAGAGAATACACAAATTAACAAGATCAGAAATGAAAAGAGAGACATAACCACAGACACAGAGGAAATTCAGAAAGTCATTAGATCTTACTACAAAAGATTATATGCCACAAAATTGGAAAATGTTAAAGAAATGGACAATTTTTTAGATAAGTACCATATACCAAATTAAACCAGGACCAGGTGAACAATCTAAATAGACCTGTTAGTCGCAAAGAATTAGAAGTTGTTATAAAAAACCTCCCTACCAAAAAAAACCCAGATCCAGACGGTTTCAATGCAGAATTCTACCAGAACTTCCAAGAAGACCTAATACCTATACTCCTTAATGTATTTCACAATATACAAACAGAAAAGTCATTGCCAAATTCCTTTTATGAAGCTACAGTTACTCTGATACCAAAACCACACAAAGACTCAACCAAGAAAGAGAATTACAGGCCAGTCTCACTCATGAACATCGATGCGAAAATCCTTAATAAAATACTGGCAAACCGAATCCAAGAACACATTAGAAAAATTATCCATTATGATCAAGTAGGCTTCATCCCAGGGATGCAGGACTGGTTCAACATATGAAAATCTATCAATGTAATCCATCATATAAATAAACTGAAAAAAAAACCATATGATCATTTCATTAGATGCTGAAAAAGCATTTGACAAAATTCAACATCCCTTTATGATAAAGGTCTTAGAGAGATTAGGGATACAAGGGTCATACCTAAATATAATAAAAGCTATTTATAGCAAGCCGACAGCTAACATCACATTAAATGGAGAGAAACTCAAAGCCATCCCACTAAAATCAGGAACACGATAAGGCTGTCCACTCTCTCCATACCTTTTCAATATAGTGCTTGAAGTTCTAGCAATAGCAATAAGACAACATAGGGGATCAAAGGGATTCAAATTGGAAAGGAAGAAGTTAAACTTTCATTATTTGCAGATGATATGATAGTATACATAAGTGACCCCAAAAACTCCAGCAAAGAACTCCTACAGCTGACAAACACCTTTAGTAGCGTGGCAGGATACAAGATCAATTCCAAAAAATCAGTTGCCCTCCTATCCACAAAGGATAAGGAAGCAGAGAGGGAAATCAGAGAAGCATCACCTTTCAGGATAGCCACAAATAGCATAAAATATCTTGGGGTAACTCTAACCAAGGATGTGAAGGATGTATTTGAGAAGAACTTTAAGTCCTTGAAGAAAGAAATTGAGGAGGATACCAGAAAATGGAAGGATCTCCCTTGCTCTTGGATTGGGAGGATCAACATAGTAAAAATGGCAATTCTACCAAGGACAATTTATAGATTCAATGCAGTACCCATTAAAATCCCATCGAAATTCTTCACAGATCTTGAGAGGATAATAATTAACTTTATATGGAAAAACAAAAAACCCAGGATTGCCAAAACAATCTTATAAAATAAAGAATCTTCTGGAGGCATTACCATCCCTGACTTCAAACTCTTATTACAGAGCTTCAGTATTGAAAACAGCTTGGTACTGGCATAAAAACAGAGAAGTCGATCAATGAAATAGAGTAGAAGACCCAGATTTTATTCCACAAACCTATGAACACCTGATTTTTGATAAAGGAGCTAAAATTATACAATGGAAGAAAGATAGCATCTTCAACAAATGGTGCTGGCAGAACTGGTTGTAAACCTGTAGAAGAATGAAAATAGATCCATATCTATTGATGTGGGAGTGATTTCTTATTAATAAAGAAACTGCCTGAGCTCATTGATAGGCCAACCCTTACGTGGGTGGAGTAAACAGAACAGGATTCTGGGAGAAGGAAGCTGAGTCAGGAGTCGCCATGATTTTCCTACCAGAGGCAAAGGCAGGCTAGAATCTCCCCGGTAAGCACACCTTGGGGTGCTATACAGATTATCAGAAATGGGCTAGTTCAGGTGCAAGAGCTAGCCAATAAGAAGCTGGAACTGATGGGCCAGGCAGTGTTTAAATGAATACAGTTTCCGTGTAATTATTTCGGGGCATAAGCTAACCATGTGGGCGGCCGGGTGCCAGGAACACAGCCTGGCCGCTCCTCTTACTACAATCTATTGCCATGCACAAAAATCAAGTCAAAATGGATTAAAGACCTCAATATCAGGCTGAACACACTGAACCTGATAGAAGAGAAAGTGGGAAGTACTCTACAACATATGGGCACAGAAGATAACTTTTTACACATATCCCCAGCAGCACAGACATTAAGGGCAACATTGAATAAATGGGACCTCCTGAAACTGAGAAGCTTCTGTAAAGCAAAGGACACTGTCACTAAGACAAAAAGGCAACCCACTGACTGGGAGAAGATCTTCACCAACCCTGCAACAGACAAAGGTCTGATCTCCAAAATATATAAAGAACTCAAGAAACTAGACTTTAAAACGCTAATTAACCCAATTAAAAAATGGGGCACTGAACTGAACAGAAAATTCTTAACAGAAGAAATTCAAATGGCCAAAAGACTCTTAAGGTCATGCTCATCCTCCTTGGTGATCAGGTAAATGCAAATTAAACAACTTTGAGATACCATCTTACACCTGTCAGAATGGCTAAAATCAAAAACACCAATGATAGCCTTTGCTGGAGAGGTTGTGGAGTAAGGGGCACACTCATCCATTGCTGGTGGGAATGCAAACTTGTGCAACCACTTTGGAAATCAGTGTGGCGATTTCTCAGGAAATTTGGGATCAACCTACCCCAAGATCCATTAATACCACTCTTGGGAATATACCCAAGATATGCCCTATCATATGATAAAAGCATTTGTTCAACTATGTTCATAGCAGCATTATTTGTAATAGCCAGAACCTGGAAACAACCTAGATGCTTTTCAATGGAAGAATGGATGAAGAAAGTGTGGAATATATACATATTAGAGTACTACTCAGCGGTAAAAAACAATGACTTCGCAAATTTTGCATGCAAATGGATGGAAATAGAAAACACTATCCTGAGTGAGGTATCCCAGACCCAAAAAGATGAACATGGGATGTACTCACTCATAATTGGTTTCTAGCCATAAATAAAGGACATCGAGCATATAATTTGTGATCCTAGAGATGCTAAATAAGAAGGTGAACCCAAAGAAAAACATACAGTCATCCGCCTGGATATGGGAAGTAGACAAGATTGCAGGGCAAAACCTGGGAACTTGGGGGTGAGATGGCATGGGGCTAAGGGGAAATGGGGTAAGAAACATGAGAAGGGGAGAATGGGGGGAGCTTGGGGGAATGGGATGGTTGGGATAAAGGAAGGGTGGACACAGGAGCAGGGAAATATATATCCTAATTAAGGGATTCATCTTTGGGTTGGCAAGAGACTTTACTCTAGAGGGGCTCGCATGTGTCCAGGGAGATGTCCCCATTTAGTACCTTGAGCAACTGAGGATAGGGAACCTGAAATGACCCTATCCTATAGCCATACTGATGAATATCTTGCATATCACCTTAGAACCTTCATCTGGCAATGGATTGAGACAGAGACAGAGACCCAAACTGGAGCACCGGACTGAGCTCTTAAGATCCAAATGAGGAGCAGAAGGAGGAAGAATATGAGCAAAGAAGTCAGGACCATGAGGGGTGCACCCACCCACTGTGACAGTGGAACTGATCTATTGGGAGCTCACCAAGGCCAGTGGGACTGGGACTGAATAAGCATGGGATAAAACCAGACTTTCTGAACGTGGTGGACAATGAAGGCTGATGAGAAGCCAAGGACAATGGCACTAGGTTTCGATCCTAATACATGAACTGGCTTTGTGGGAGCCTAGCCTATTTGGATGCTCACCTTCCTGGTCCTGGATAGAAGTGGGAGGACCTTGGAACTCCCGCAGGGCAGGGAATCTGGACTGCTCTTCATTCTTGAGAGGGAGGGAGAATGGAGTGGGGGGGAGGGGGAGAGGGATAGGGGAGTGGGGGGAGGAGGCGATGTATGCGAGGAGGGGGAAGGAAATGGGAAACGGGGAGAAGACAGAAATTTTTTTTTTGCAACAACTAGAAAAATAAAACAAACAAACAAAATAAAAGAGTTGACTGGTTTATAGCTGTACAGGAAGAGATTGGGTGGGAGAGCCAGCCTAGGAGGACACTGCGAAGAAAGAGGGCAGAGTCTAGGGAATCACAAGACAGATGCAGGTGAAGGAGGATATTAACAACCATCCTATGTTGAAAGAAGGTACCATCATGTAGCAGAGGATAGTTAAGAAATATGGGTTAATTTAAGTTGAAGAACTAGTTAGTAACAAGCATAAGCTATCAGGTGAGCATTTCTAATTAATATAAAGTCTCTGGGTGGTTATTTAAGAGTGGCTGGTGGGACAGAGCTAATCAGCAATCTAGAAGGAAAAGTCTACCTACAAAGATACATAAGCATTTTCAAAAACATTATAATCTCTAGGCAGTGGTGGAGCACGCCTTTAATCCCAGCACTCTGGAGGCAGAGGCAGACAGATCTCTGTGAGTTCGGGGCCAGACTGGTCTACAAAAGCTAGTTCCAGGACAGGTACCAAAGCTACAGAGAAACCCTGACTTGAAAAAAAAATTATAATTACTACAAATGCAACTTCGCTCTCATTAAGCTACATCTCTAGGCCCCTGTATCTTCTTAAGAACATGGTCTTTAGCTGAACTTCAGATATTAACCACACAACTAATTCAGGAGGGTTCAAGGCTCCCTTGACCTGCAGTCCTGACATGAGGAGGTAATGGTAACACCAGTGTGAGAAGAGCCACAGGACTCCAACCCATTGCTGTGGTTGGTGAGCCCAGTGACTCTGAAGCTGTTCTAGGATGAGACAGAAGTTGAAACTCTCAGGACAGAAGCCTTTTCTTGGTCTCTGTGACCATACATCTCAACCAGGAGATTTTAAGGACTTCATCTTCACTGAATTGTGCTAATACTTCTGAATGTCATCTTATTATGTTATTTGTAGGGTCCAGAATAAAGTTTATTAAATACTGAGAAATTGTCACAGAAAAGCAATTTACTCATCCTATTGGTCAAGATGAAAGGATAACATTTTGAAATGCTAGCCTTTTTTTCTCACTGTATTGTACCCCCCACCTCTCCAGCTTAGTGGGTAGCTGGCTCTGTACTAATTGTAAGAAGAAATTAATAGTGTGAATCAGTGATCCAATAATTAATAACAAAAGCCCTGGAATTAACTTGCAAGTTCAGTGATATAAGAAGACTAAACCAACACCTAAGGAAACTCATTAGAAACAGAAGATATTTGCTTTTATTTTCTCAAATTCTAATATAATCACATCATTTTCCCTTTCCCTTTCCTCCCTCTAGTCTCTCCCATGCAGCCATGTCTCCCCACCCCCATCTCTCTCAAATTTCTGCCCTCTTTTACTTTAATTGTTGTTGCATATATACTATGTAGGGGGTGGGGTGGGTGCATTTCTCTCTCTGTATCCAGTCTTAACTGTAAAATACAACCAATGGATATGCCAACATAGAAGGAGGAAAGTTCACAGGGCTTCAATCCTAACAAATAAATACAGGCTGGGAGTGGGAGAAGCGGTTTTTCCCAGGGAACAGCCAATACCGCCCCCCATTACACTGATTTTTTTTTAAAGGCATTGTCACTTCATAGTCTGGGCTGGCTTCAGTCCTCCAGCTTGCCTCATAAATATTGAGATTACAGACATGGGTTATCCAGGCCATGAAGAAGAAAATTGAAATATAGAAAAGGGAAAGGCTACGTAAGAGGGACTGGGTGGGGCTGGAGAGATGGCCCAATGGTTAAGAACACTGGTTAAGAGACCTGGGTTCAGTTCCGAGCAGCCACATGGTGGCTCACAACTGTCTGTAACCCCAGTTCCAGGGCATCTGACACCCTTACACAGACTTACACGAAGGATTGTGCTGCACACCTTTAATCCCAGTACTCGGGAGGCAGAGGCAGGAGGATCTCTGTGAGTTTGAGGGCAGTCTGCTCTACAGAGTGAGTTTCAGAACAGACTACAAGGCTACACAGAGAAACCCTGTCTTGAAAATCAAAAAACAAAACAAAACAAAACCAATGTACATAAACTAAAAATAAATAAACCATTTTTTAAAAGAAACCAGATTTTTGTTTTGTGGGAACAGTTACGTATGTCAGCTTATGTTTTCTTTGAAACAGGATCTTGCTCCATAGCTTTGATAGGCTTGAAACTGAAGATCAGTCTCTCAGTCTCCTAAGCGTTTCTATTCATAAGCATGCACAAGCAAACTAGCAAGAGACTCTTGAGATGACTTCAAACCCTGTACTTCTTTCCCTGTAGTTATACCAGGGATGCACCAGGAGCCTAGCAAGCTATGGCTGTGAGGTACTTCTTGCCCATACAGAAATGTGTTAGTGGTGGCAGTTTCCAAAGTCACTGATGTAGTGGGAAAGTGAGCCATGGACTGCTGAGCTAAAGGGAACATCTGGGCCCGAAAATTGGCCATCTCAGCAGTAATCCACTTAGTCCTGTGAATAACAACTCCAGATCTGTCACCCCCTCATTTTCACTCACCCATTGTCCTCCAACACCCCAACTATTAAGAGCCAAAAGGAAATTCGGGATCAACCTACCCATGGACCCAGCAATGCCACTCTTGGGAATATACCCACGAGATGCCCGATCATATGACAAGGACATTTGTTCAACTATGTTCATAGCAGCATTATTTGTAATAACCAGAACCTGGAAACAACCTAGATGCCCTTCAATGGAAGAATGGATGAAGAAAGTGTGGAATATATACACATTAGAATACTACTCAGCGGTAAAAAAACAATGACTTCACGAATTTTGCATGCAAATGGACGGAAATAGAAAACACTATCCTGAGTGAGGTAGCCCAGACCCAAAAGGATGAACATGGCATGTACTCACTCATAATTGGTTTCTAGAGATAAATAAAGGTCAGTGAGTCTATAATTTGATATCCTAAAGAAACTAAATAAGAAGGTGAACCCAAAGAAAACATATAGCTATCCTCCTGGTTATGGGAAGTAGACTAGATTGCCGGGAAAAAAAAATTGGGATCTTGGGGGTGTGGTGGGAGGGGGGGTAAGGGGAGAAGGGGAGAGAAATGTGAGAAGGGGAGGGTGGGGGGAACTTGGGGAAACGGGATGATTGGGATAAAGGAAGGTTGGTTAGGGGAGCAGAGAAGCACACATCTTAATTAAGGGAGCCATCTTAGGGTTGGCAAGAGACTTGGACCTAGAGGGGCTCCCAGGTGCCCAGGGCGATGTCCCCAGTTAGTTCCTGGGGCAGCTGAGGATAGGAACCTGAAATGACCCTACCCTATAGCCATACTGATGAATATCTTGCATATCACCATAGAAACTTCATCTGGCGATGGATGGAGATAGAGACAGAGACCCACACTGGAGCACTGGACTGAGCTCCCAATGTCCCAATGAGGAGCAGAAGGAGGAAGAATATGAGCAAAGAAGACAGGACCACAAGGGGTGCACCCACCCACGGAGACAATGGGGCTGATTCATTGGGAGCTCACCAAGGCCAGCTGGACTGTGACTGGAAAAGCATGGGATAAAACCGGAGTCTCTGAATTTGGCGGACAATGAGGGCTGCTGAGAAGCCAAGGACAATGGCACCGGGTTTTGATCCTACCTCATGTTCTGGCTTTGTGGGAGCCTATCCAGTTTGGATGTTCACCTTCCTAGACCAGGATTGAGGTGGGGAGGACTTTGGACTTTCCACAGGGCAGGGAACCCTGACTGCTCTTCAGACTGGAGAGGGAGGGGGAGGAGTGGAGGGAGGGGGAGGAGAGGGAGGAGTGGGAGGGAAATGGGAGGTGGGGAGGAGGCAGAAATTTCTTTTTTTTCCAATAAAAAAATAAATAAAATAAAATAAAGATATAATATGAAAAAAAAGAGCCAAATGTAAGGTGTTGCTTAGGAGATCCTAGGGCAAAGGTTAGTGTGTTTTTCACAGTCCTCCCTCACTGAATGTCAATATTCAGGCTCCGAATCTTAACTAGAGATGTCAGAGGAAATTGCTGCATTTCTGCACAACAGCGACTGAAATGTATGCTTCCTAGATTTTATATCAGTTTTAAGTGAGAATTTGCTTATTTTCACATTTTGTCTTGCCACGATTTTCTATATTCTCAGAGCTTTCCTGTAAAAAAAGACGAAAGAATCAGGATCCCATATTTATGTAAAGGCATATACTTCAAAAACTATATTTTAATATTTTTGAATCTCATGTTTTTTTAAATTGGACTACATGGTGTTAGAAATAATCACAGTACTTTCAAACAAGGTAGATTTTAATAGATTCTACTCCATCTTCTGCCCCCTCCAATCTCCTGTATCATAATGTTTTGACATTCATGTTTATCCTCAATTCATACCCATGATCCAGACTATACAAAACTGCACTCTAACACAAGTCAACTTTAGAATTAATGAATTTATCAGCCAGTTCCATCACAATGTGACGTTATGCTGCCAGGAAGTCTGGTTATTTCAAACCTGCAAAGAATATCACTAAGCCACACCTTTAAAAGCTTTTTAATACCATCTGAGTCCTCGCTGAACACAGAAGATGGGAAATGGAGTTGCATTCACAAAGAATGTGTGGAGACTGCCAAGAAAGCAAATAATTTCTGAACGGTATCCTTATTTGGAAATACCCTAGTTCTAGAACTACGGTTGTTTGAAAAAAAAACCACCATATCTCCTTTTGAAAGCATGTATTTCCAAAATATAAAGAATCAAATATTCAGCTACTCAGTTTTCTTGTGACTTGCTTGAAAAGAACTTGAGGAGGGAGGGAGGCAAAGCCTGCCAAGAACTGCAAGTAGCTTCCCGTAGACACTGTTTTGCGGTGGGGAAAGTGCAGCCTTGGAGAGCCAGCAGGTCTGTTGTTGATTCCATCTGCATTCAACTGGTTAGGTGACCCTGGGCAAGTAACTTTATCTTCTCTCTGGTTCATCTGTAAAAATAATTGAATTTTATCAAATGAAATAAACATGTGAAAGTGCTTATTGAAGGACATTTCTCTGCTCCGTCTCTGATGGTTACTCTGATATACAGCAATGAACAAGTACATGTCTTCTGAGAACACAAAATAAATTGACTGAGTTGTAAATATCCTTACACAAAGCAAAACTACATAAAGTGATACTTGACCAAGTGCAAATTAGAAAGTAGAGTGAGCGATATTCAAGTAAACTCGACTTTTTCTTCCTCAGCTTGTTCCCATAAACATTTTTTTAGCATTGCAGTTGCTTTATGAAACTTGCTGTGTTTAACCCATTAAGAAATTCTAATTAAATAAAATCCCAAGTCTTTTTGTCAAAGGCAACTATATAAATAGTTCTTATGAAAAATTAACCTCTGAAGTCTGGACACTTTTGTCGAAACCAAATCAAGACAACTGATGAAGTGACTGTGTACAATGAAGTACAATGAAGACACTAGGATGAATGGCAAAATTATCATGTAGCCACAGTATCTCATGGCATCCTCTCAATTATCCAAGAATTTCATGATGTCGTTTGGGTATGTTGAAAACATTCTATTAGGAAACTCTCTCCTTGGGCTGGAACAATGACTCTGAGGTTAAGAGCATAAGCTACTTTTCCAGGATGTGGAAGCTTCAGTTCTTGGCATCCACACAGTAGCTCATAACTATTTGGAGCTCCAGTTCCAGGGAATCTAGTGCCTTATTCTGGCTTCTACAGGTACCAGGCACACACAAAGTAAACATATACACATACAGTGCACTCACATAAAATACAAATAAATAGCCGGGTGATGGTGGCGCATGCCTTTAATCCAGCACTCGGGAGGCAGAGGCAGGCGGATCTCTGTGAGTCTGAGACCAGCCTGGTCTACAAAGCTAGTTCCAGGACAGGCTCCAAAGTCACAGAGAAATCCTGTCTCGAAAAACCAAAAAAAAAAATACAAATACAAATAAATAAATCTTTTATTTTTTTCAGAAAGAAAAGAATGCTTCTTTTGTCTGAAGGGATTGCTCGGTGGTTCGGAATTCATAATGCTTTTGCACAGGACCACAATTGGATTCCTAGTACCCATGTTAAGTGACTCAAAACCACCCACTCCTCGAGATCAAAGTGTGTAATGCTTTTGACCTCCATAGGCAGTCATTCATATACACACACCAATACACAAAAACATATGTATACACATAATTAAAAGTAATAAAATAGATCATTAAAAAAGAAACCTCTCCTGGATCTGGGAAGATGTCTTAGTCAATAAGGCAACCATCTAACACAAGCATGAGGACCTGAGTTTGGGGCTCCCTAAGAGCCATATAAAAACTGGTGCCATGGTGCATGACTGCAACTCCAATTCAGAGGCTGGGGTAGATGTGCTAGGGACATAGTCAGATCCCTAGAGATTGTAATCCAAGCATCTTGAGCAAATTTATGAGCTCCATATTTAATGAAATACCCTACCTGAAAAAACATGGTGAGTGACGGAGGAAGACACTCAAAGTCAACCTCTAACCTACACACACACACACACACTCACACATGCACACTTCAATGTAATGAGAGGGTAATTTAAAAGTCTATTGTTAAATAGGAACATAATTGTTAAATAGAAACATACATGAATCTAAACAGGAAGTAGAAAAAGATAAGATCTCCTGAGTAAACTGGGAGAGTGGGGGTCATGGGAGAGGGGAGGAAAGGAGAGGAGCAGAAAAAAATAGCACAATAAAAAGTCTGTTGTTAGTATTATAATTGAGAGTTCACAAATAACACATCATATAATTAGGATAAGTGTGTTATGATAAATAAAGTTCAATTGGAACACATTCATGTCCATTCAGTTATATACTTCTATGGCTGCTTTCAGACTACAGCAGCAGAATTTAAGAGACATGACAAAGATCATCTGATGCATAAAAATTGAAATAGGTACCATCTGGACCTCTACAAAAAATGATAGCAAATCCTTGCTTAAAAGCCTAATAGTTTCTCTCGCCCATCCCCTTCCTCCCACCCCACCCCCACCCTCATGCTCCCAAATTTTGCCTGGCCATCTTGTCTAATTCCAATTTCCAGGAGGATCTATATATTTTTTCCTTTGGGTTCACCTTATTATTTAGCTTCTCTAGGATCATGAACTATAGGCTCAGTGTCCTTTGCTTACGGCTAGAATCCACTAATGAGGGAGTACATACCATATTCGTATTTTTGGGTCTGGGTTATCTCACTCAGCATAGTGTTTTCCATTTCCATCCATTTGCATGCAAAATTCAAGATGTCATTGTTTTTTACAGCTGAATAGTACTCTAATGTGTTGATGTGCCACACTTTCTTTATCCATTCTTTCATTGAGGGGCATGTAGGTTGTTTCCAGGTTCTGGCTATTACAAATAATGCTGATATAAACATAGTTGAATAAATGCTTTTGTAGTATGATTGGGCATTCTTGGATATATTCCCAAGAGTGGTATTGCTAGATCCAGAGGTAAGTTGACTCCCAATTTTCTGAGAAACTGCTGCACTGATTTCCAAAGTGGTTGCACAGGTTTGCATTCCCACCAGCAATGGATGAGTGTTCCCCTTACTCCACATCCTCTCTAGCATAGGTTATCATTGGTATTTTTGAAGGGAGAAGGGGAGGGTTGGGGAGAGCTTGGGGGAGTGGGATGGTTGAGATGGAAGAAGGACGGATATGGGAGCAGAGAAGAAGATACGTTAATTAAGGGAGCCATTTTGTGGTTGGCAAGAGGCTTGGCTCTAGAGGAGTTCTAAGGTGTCCACGGGGATGTCCCCAGCTAGGACCCTGGGCAGTGGAGGAGAGGGTGCCCAAACTGGCCTTGTTCTGTAGTGAGACTGATGAATATTTTGAATATCACCATAGAACCTTTGTCTGGCGACAGATGGAGATAGAGACAGAGACCCACATGGGAGCACTGGAGTGAGCTCCCATGGGCCAGGTGAAGGGCACAAGGAGGGAGAATATGAGCAAGGAAGTCAGAACGTAGAGGGGTTGGTCCACCCACTGAGACAGTGTGCCTGAGCTAATGGGAACTCACCAAATCCAGCTGGACTGGGACTGAACAAGCATGGGATCAACCTGGACCCTCTAAATGTGGCTGACAATTGGGTCAGACTGAGAAGTCAATGATAATGGCACTGGAATTTGTCTCTACTGCATATACTGGCTTTTTGGGATCCTAGTCAATTTGGATGCACACCTTCCTAAGCCTGGATTAAAGGGGAGGGCCTTGGACTTCCCACAGGGCAGAGTACGCTGCCCCCTCTTAGGACTGGAGGGGGAAGGGGGAGAGTAAGTGGGGGAGCGGGAGGGAAATGGGGGGAGGAGAGGAAGTGCAAATTTTGAATGTTGTTATTTATAAAGCAATAAAAAATAAAGAAAAAAATAAAGCCTAATAGTCTACTTGCTACCTGGGATCAGAGACAGTGTGTTTACCTGTCTATGGGATTTTTTTAATAAAAGATGGTCATATTAATGTCATCTGTACATTGCTTAGGTGAGATATTTTGAGAATGTAGGGAGAGAGAACTCTAATAATGGAAGTTAGCTATGTGACATGCTACAGTGGAAAATTTTCTGTGAAGTTTGTATTATAACAAAGACATGTGGAAGTTAATCTGCAGTTAGCTGCCTTTCCTTCTTCATCTTACTTAAAGAAATGAAAATACAGCTTTGGGGGAGGGTTATCAATCTCACAGAAATCTTACTCTAAAATAATATGGCTGAAACACATTAACTGTCCCACATTCTTTGTGAAGCTTTGAAAATTTTGTGAACCGTACCAATGATATCCCTTGAGACATGGAGAAATAAGTCTCAGCACTGTTGGATTTCAAGAACCTTTCTCCCAAATCAGAATTGACAACCAGTCTGATGCAGACCACAGCTATCCTCCCAAATAATATGGTTTGAAAGATAAAGAATCTCAACAAAGTAAATGAATAGCTGAAATAATGGCAAAACAGAAGACTGCAAAGGAAGAGAAGGCTCGACTTTTGAAACAATGCAAAAGCATCAAGATGGGTCCAGGCTATGACAAGTAATTCACAAGCTATAACTCACTGATGCCTAAGTGTCTTTCATAAAAGCTGCACTAAAAAATAAAAAGGCTAAACTTTCTTCCTTTGTTCTTCATGGATATGTTCCAAGGTAAAGTTCAAACTAATGCTAGTCTTGGTTATTTAGTTTTATTATGCCTATGACAACAAAAATAAAACATTTTCCCTATTGTTCTCAATAACTTGAAAGGTTTAAAATATATTTTCCTGTAAAGCAGGCAGAGGAGGCAACTGCCCCTTGAAAAATGGACTCTAAGTAAATACTGGCAAAGCATACAAGCAGTGAGGAAAACCAAATTCTAAATAGTATATTAAGAGAACATTAGCAACAAGGCAACATACTATGACATAATTTCTTACATTTCACAAAGATCTATTCCTAGATTTTAAATCTGTTTCTGCCATTTGGTTGCTAAAGAATTCACCTCGCAGGTTTTTTTTTTCTTTTAAAAGACAAAAAAAAGGTATTTCTATAATTATGTCGTGACTGGAGGACTTTGCACTTTAAATTCTTTCTCAAGTAAACACATACATCCTAGAGGGAAAAGTGGACTTTTTACCATAAACCTTGTGAATATTTACAGATAAGCTTTGGATCTGAGATGTCAGAATAAGGCAACAGAGTAAATGCAGTGAAGTCAGGGGAGAGCGATCTGGCCAGAAATTAATTTAGTCCAAGGACCGAAACACTACCATATCAGAAAGGGATTTATTGAGGGATAAATAGAGTCATATAATGTGCATATGAGATGGCTCACAGGTTAAGAGCACTGACTATTCTTCCTAAGGTCCTGAGTTCAATTCCCAGCAACCACATGGTGGCTCACAACCACCCATAATGAGAGCCGGTACCCCATTCTGGCCTGTAAACATACATGCAGGCAGAACATTGTATATGAAATAAATGTTTAAAAAAGAAAACTTAATAGATTTAAAATGGAAGGAAGGAAGGAAGGAAGGAAGGAAGGAAGGAAGGAAGGAAGGAAAAAAAGTCAACACTTGGGAGTCAAAGGCAAGGCAATTTCTGAGTCTGAGGCCAGCTGGTATTTAGAGCGAGTTCCAGAACAGGCAGAGCTACATAGTGAGGAAAACAGAAAAGAAAGGAAGAAAGAAAGAAAAAGAAAGAAAGGAAGGAAGGAAGGAAAGAAGGAAGGAAGGAAGGAAGGAAGGAAGGAAGGAAGAAAGAAAGAAAGAAAGAAAGAAAGAAAGAAAGAAAGAAAGAAAGAAAGAAAGAAAGAAAGAAAGAAACCCTGAATATTTCAAGGTCACCACTAGTGACAGACCTTGGACTATATCCACCCGAGAGCCAAGAGTGGGAAATGAAAACTGCAATCTGAAATCCTGAACCAAAAAAGCTGCATACTACAAAGTTCCCCAATGTATAATTTTCATTTACCTTAAATGAAGAGATTGAGAGGGGTTTTCAGAAGGCTCTGTCAACACGCTATCAGCACTCAGGACTATTCTCAGCGATTCACAGACGCAAGAGTACTTGGAATATTTTCAAACTGTCACTGCTCAGATCATATTTCTCTCCTGTTCTATCCTCCCAGAGGACTTTAGCAACTTTTGAAAATCTAATCCAAGCCATCATCATAATTAAGATGGCAATACACAGGTTTTTTTTTTCTCTATCTACATCTTTGAACTGCTTGGTATCCTTGGTCCAATATTCTTCCTGTGGATTTTACAGTGTGCCAAACTCATTGTCACCTCGGGTTGTCTGCCCCTCAGATTTTTAGCAAGATCTTCCCCAAAACTTAGGCACACTTTACTCCCTAGATAATGTGATGCCTTTCTTCTTTTTAAGAAAAGAATAATTTATTTTTATTTCATGTGCAGTCATGTTTTTCCTGCATGTTTGTCTGGGAAAGACAACTAGAATCGGGGGATGTCTGGAATGAGCTAGAAACCTAGTGCAATGGAAACTCTGAGGAATCTATGAGGGTGACCCTAGCTACGACTCCTAACAATGGGAGATATGGAACCTGAAACGGCCATCTTCTGTAACCTTCCAGTTGAAGGATTGATATCCCAACCCAGCCACATAAGCTCTGACCTACAATATTCCCTGTCTATAAGATATGCCTGGACAAAGGTGGTGCAGAAATTATGGCACTGGCCAACCAATGGTCCAGCTTGAGATCCATATTATGAGAAGGAACCCACTCCTGACAGTTCCTAGAGAATCAGGACCCAGAGGCTTGACAGCCCAGAGACCTAGGACATAACCAAGCATGACTAACAAAAAAAGTCAATGAAATGATTCCTAACGATATTCTGCTATACTCATTGATAATTGTCTAGCTCAATTATCATCAGAAAGGCTTACCCAGCAACTGAAGGAAACAGATGCAGAGATCCATAGCAAATATTAGGCAGACCTTGGGAAATCCTGTGGAAGAAGGGGAGGAAGGACTAGACGATGAGAGCCAAAATGACCAAGGACACCATGGGAAACACACACACACGGTGAATTAACCTGGGATCATAGGGGCTCATAGAGACTGAACTGCTAAACAGAGAACTTGTATGGGACTTACCTGGGCCCTCAGCATATTTGTTGCAGTTGTGTGGCACGGTCTTCCAGTGGAACTCCTGGAAGAGAAGTTTTAAACTGCAAGCCTTAAACATTCTCAAGCTGTTAGATAAATAAAAAATCAATTTGTAAAGACTTCCAGAAAACTTAACTCCCTAAGTGACCTTAGCCATTCTGCAGTTGAAATCCCATTTCAGCTTCATCCCACATACAGCCAACTATGATTGTTCCTTTTGTGAGTTTGTATCTGTCAGTGAGTGTGTGTGTGTGTGTGTGATATGTATGTTGTTGGGTGTGCATGCGTACATGCTTCTGTGTGTGTATAGATGCATATACATGTACATGTGGAAGCCTAAGATCCATGGTGTCTTCCTCTGTTGCTGCTTTTCTTAACTTTTCATTCTATTTTATTTTTATTTATGTATATGAGTATTTTATCAGATGAGTATTTGCCAGATACCCACAGAGGCCGGAGTAGTGCTCTGAATCCCCTGAAACTGAAATTACCAATGTTTTTAAGCCACCAGGTATGTGCTGGGAATTAAACTCCAGGTCCTCTGCAAGAGAAAAAATTGTTCTTTTTTTTTTTATTCTTTTGAAAGAATTGTTCTTAACCACTGAGCATTCTCTCCAGCACCACAGAAACAGTCTTGAAAATGTGGAAATTAGTTCCTATTCAGTTAATCATGGACAGGCTGGCTACCATAAATTACCATGTGACACGTGAAAGAAAAAGAAGGTTCCCAGTTCAATGCTGTTTGTTGTTCTATTTGTATATGTGTCTTTGAGCTCTAAATTCCTGAGTTACAGGGCTGAATGAAACTCTTAAACTAAATCATGAATAAATTGCAGTGCCTCTATTTTGGATATGATTTTAAATTGAAAGTAGATATTGTGATTCACTGAAAAATGTTGTTTTACTCCCTGAAATTTTCAAAAAGCCATTATAGTGTGTGATACTTTTAAAGAATAAAGTTGTATTCTAGCAACTAACTATATAGAAGTCTATAAAAGATTCACCTTTTCCCACAATGACTATCTCAGTCTCTGACATAAAATAATAAATATTAAATTATCTCAAGTACTGAAAGTGTTTGCTCCAAGTTCGCAGGCATAGACCTGATTTGAGGTAAATGGAAACTACAGAAAGAAATAGCCACATTGCTTCTTCTAGCACTGCAACTCGAGGACAAAACTTCTTTAGAGCAATTTGGGACTGAGCAATGACCCAAAAGAATTTTGCTTTGAGGACAATGACAAGGATACATCTGAAATCAACATCAGTGTAGACCTTGTGAAATTGAGAGCAGCTAGTTGCTACACAATGTGATTTGAGAGGTACCTTGGGGGCATCTAACCCCACAGACCTCTACTTTTAGACAATTTGCATGACCCTTCTTAAGGATAAATGAACAGTTTAACTAGATTGAGGCACTCTTGTTTTGTCAGAAGAATGCCACAAAGAATTGGGTTATGTAACTAAAATGGTCTTTTTAAATATCTGTGTGTGTTTGTGTGATGTGTCTGTGTGAATACTGATGCTAGGAAAATAGTCCATACATTCAGTAACACATGTGGAGCTCAAAAGGCAACTAAAATACCGTTTAGACCTTGAAAACCAGCACTTAAGCAGTAACCCTTGCCAAATTAAGAACAAAGACCTAATCCATTAAAGTTCTGGGAAAATCCCTAAATGTACTAACCTTGCATTTTGGCTTCTATAGTTCTGCTTCTGAATAGCTGTTCTTACTCACTGAGGTGTGGCAACACAGGATATAACTTTGGGCTTAAAAGCCCATGCTTAGTTGGGCCATGGCAGTGCATGTCTTTAATCCTGCACTTGAGAGGCGGAGGCAGGCAGATCTCTGAGTTTGATGCCAGCCTGATCTACAGAGAAAGTTCCAGGATGGCCAGGGCTACACGGAGAAGCCCTATCTTGAAAAATCAAAAACAAAACAAATAAGAAAAAAGTATATGCTGAGAAATGCTCATCGCTGCACTGGGGTCCAGACACCCAATGTATTACAGGTTGGCTAATAATGACTTTCTGTTGTCTTGAATCTGTGTTCCAGAAGCCTCCTCTTGTGGATAGCTCACAACAATATGACTGCTTGACTGAACTTGATTTCTGGCTCTGTTTTAGAATATGTTTTTGCATGTGTGAGGAACTGGGTACAATCTTTAATACACACAAAATGTATTTAGTTAGTTTGCTAAATAGTTAGCTAACAAGTTAGTTAATTAGTTACTTGGAGACTGGGTCTCTATTAGCCCAAAATATGACCCTGATTTCCCGATCCTTTTGTTTCCATAGCTCAAGTGCTGGAATGATAGACATGAAGAACTAGGTCTAGTTTTATACAGATCTAGAGTTTCAACCCCAAAGTTTGTGCATTTGAGGCAAACATTTTCACAATGGGGTTTATAACCAGAACTCAAAAACGTGTATTTTTTTCTATTTTTATTTATGTTACCTGAATTTTGTATTAATAAAGTATTTTCATAAGATATTCTATACTAGGAAAATACTATTTTTGTGTGTACCATATCACTCACAGAGGACCAGGAACATGAATGGCATATGCTGGATGAAAAAAAGAAGAAAGCAAGGGACTGGAGAGATAGTTCCTCAATTAAGAACACCAGTTGCTCTTCCAGTGGATCCAGATTCAATTGCCAGTACCCTCATGACTGCTCAAAAATCCAGTTCCAGGGGAGTTAATGCTCCCTTCTGGCCTCCATAGGCACCAGCAGAGCACAGGCATACATGAAAATAAAACATTCATACACATAAATAAGATATATTTTTTAAAAAGAGAAGGAAAAGCAGAGATTAAAAGACACTTTATTTAGCAAATGACTAGGCAACAGGGAGGAAGAAGAATCACAAAGTAGTTCATGCTATTAAGCCTGCTGTATTTTTCTATTGAGAAGGCTCAGTCTATAGATACATTCATTCTCTGGTAAACTTTCAAATAGCAAAATACAGAGCAGTTCAAGAGCAACAGAGACAAGTTGTAGTATGGTTTCTTGTCAGACTATTTTTGGGTCTCCAGCACCCAAATCATGACATGGAGACTTATTATTAATTATGAAAGCTTGGCCTTAGCTTAGGCTTTTCCCCAACAAGTTCTAATAATACGAATTAACTCATTTATATCAATCTATGTTCTGTCATGTGACATTATCTGTCTTCATCTTGCACCTCGTGTTTCCTTTCCATGTCTGAGTGGTAACTCTGTCTTTCTTCTTCCCAGAGTTCTCTTTCTACACAGAAATCTTACTTATATTTTCTGCCTAGCTATTGGCTATTCAGTTTTATATTGCACCAATCACAGCGATACATCTTCACACAGTATAGAAATATCCCACAACACCAGTGCCACAAGATAGATGAAGCAATAGAACCTCCTTTGTAGTTCATAACTTTGAGTGGAATTAAAGATGCAAGAGATTTTTGGGTATTGATTGAACACTTAGAAGTCAAACTCAATAACAAAAAGATATAAAGAGCCCAGATGTCCATTAACAGAAAATACAAAACAAATTAAGATATATAAAAGCAATTGAGTATGCTGGATGCAGTCATTTAAAAGAAATGGTTTTTGGCAGTCATCAGTGGTAGTTGTAGAGACCCATAACTGATCAAAGTGCAAAGACTGTTGAATGTTCAGCCATGAATGCATCATGTCCATCATCCCCATCCAAGGCTTAAGGAACATCTTAAAAGGGTGGAATAAGTTATTAAGAGCTAGAAGAAGCAGGGTACAGGTGTGGAACACTGACTTCTGGCCATGAACTTGGCCCATCAACTTCCTGTCATGAAATGTGGATGAACTCATGGGGCCTTCTCCTTCCTGAAGAATTATATGCAGTTAACTATTGATGGTGGCCATTTTCTTCAATTGTCTACCCACTGGTAAAGGTGTCCATGCTCCTATAGACAAACTCTTACTCAACTTCCTATAAACAGCCCTATTTAAACTAACTGTGTCACAAAAAAAAAAAACATGTATAAGTAGAAGAGTGGTAAGTTGGAAAGAGGAAGCTGGTTAGTGGGAATGGAAATGGACATGAAGAAGCATTGTGGGGCGAATATGATTCAAATACATTGTGTATGTATATGAGAACGTCATAATTAAGCTTATTACTATATATAATAAGTATATGTTAATGCAAACATTTTTTGAAAGGGAGTAAAGACTGGTATAAGCAACAAAATATATGGTTGAACTTGCAAAAAATGATGCTTACTGAAAAACATGACCACTGAGTATAGTAATGTGTGCCTGTAATCAGAGTACTTGGGAGACAGAGGCAGGAAGATCAGGAGTTCAAGATAATCTTCAGCTACATAGGGAGTTCAAGACCAGCTTAGGGTACATGAGACCCTGACTCAAAGAAAAAGAAGAAATGAAGGAGAGGAGAGGAAAGAAAGGGAGGGATAGGACTGGTGTGGGAGGTCCTTCTGTCTAAGAGTTGCTCTTATTGGTTAACGAATAAAGAAACTGCCTTGGCCTATTGATAGGGCAGAACTTAGGTAGGCAGGGAAAACTGAACTGAACGCTGGGAGAAGGAAAGTAGAGAGAGAAATGCCAGGGATCCACTTCTGGAGACTTGCTGAAACTTTGCTTGTAAGCTACGACCTTGTGGTGATAAACAGATTAATAGAGATGGGTTAAATTAAGATGTTAAGCATTAGGCAATAGGAAGTTAGAGCTAATGGGCCAAGTAGTGTTTTAATTAATACAGTTTCTGTGTAATTATTTCAGGTCTAAGCTATCTGAGCAGCTTGGAAAGAACAAGCAGCCCCTCAACGACAGACTGGTGCCCACATGGCCAACTAAGATAATAAAATAAATATTAAAAAATAATAGAGTAAAAACAAGCCCTGTAAATATGGAATATACACAGAAAGTCTGGATTGTGTATATTATTGTGTTTTCTTTGAATTTTTAACTGTTAATGAAGTAAGTACAGAGAAACATTTCATTGTATGGGCTGCTAAACTAAATCAGCAGATACATTTTAAAGGCATCTTGATTTCAGAATATGGGTCTAAGGATATGTTGCTTTGGAAAAGAGATTCTTCTTTTATTTTCACAGAAGATGAGAATCCATGGATTGCTTCTAGACCAATATGGTTTCATGGAACAAGACCTCCTGAAAGGTTATTGGAAACACCCCCACAAAGAAAATACTTTGCCCAAATGCTGACTGAGATGAATCTAGCACATAGGATATATCATAAAAGATCTGATTAACAGTACCTCCAATCAGCAGGAATCAGTATGGATGAAACTACACCCTTATTCCCAAATATTGTTTGTAAATGCTTCTTTACATTTAAAGGGGAATGTGATATAGATATGAATAATTTGCACTGGTAGGGATTTTGGTTTATTGATACAAATTTAAGGTCAAATTTGTTATATGTGTATTTCTGCTTTTGATTAAAGTATTGTGCTTGTGCAGTTCATTTAAAACTGTAATGTATAATTAATAAATATAGGTTAATAGATAATCATCTATAATATTCAAGATTGTAGTCATGTTAGTTAGTTTTTCTAGATAGAGATATATTTCAGAGATATATTTCTAGATAGAGATATTCTTCATATCTTTCAGAGACCTTCAGAATACGGCACTCAAAATGTTTTAGGACTTAAGACTTTTCATGACAGTGGACATATCTGCTGCTGGCAACACCAAGCTACTTCAAAAGGATGATGGGCATTGAAGAGGCTCCTTATGAAGTTGGTTAGTCATTTGGAAAAGAAATTGCTCTTGGGCTGGAGAGATGGCTCAGAGGTTAAGAGCATTGCCTGTTCTTCCAAAGGTCCTGAGTTCTATTCCCAGCAACCACATGGTGGCTCTCAACCATCTGTAATGGGGTCTGGTGTCCTCTTCTGGCCTTCAGGCAGAATATTGTATACATAATAAATAAATAAATATTTAAAAAAAAAAAACAAAAAAAAAAGAAATTGCTCTTGCCTGGACTGCTTCACTGGACATGTGCTACTCACAGAGAGATGACTGCTAAACTTTTCTAAAGGTGAGATGATTTTTTGAGGATCCTGCTTCATAAAAGAGTCTGCAAGACATTCTGCAGGATAGAAACGAAAGTGACTGGCAAATTGCCAATATAAGCAGACCTGTCTTTGAAATTTCCTGCCTCATGGAAATGTCTTCTGGATACTATAGGTCTGTAGGCTGAAGATGGATGCCCCAATGGTACAGAAGAACTTTGGGTAACTGTACAGGTAGCGAGATGTCTCTGCAAATTCTAGAGTTTTGGAAGTTGCTTACAATGTATTTCCTGTTTACTTAGGTAATATTATATCCTTTTTGGAGCCTTTGATGGAGTTGAAGAATTTATAGTTATAGTTTCCTTAGTTATGATAAAAGATAAAGTAGATAAAAATATTGTTACTGTAGTTCTTGCTTGATACCTGTTTTGTTATATGTAATTTTACTATGTTATAGTTAAAACCTTCCTTTTATTTAAACAGAAATGGAGAAATTGTGTGGGAAGTCCTTCTGTCTGTGTGTTGCTCTTATTGGTTAATGAATAAAGAAACTGCTTTGGCCTGTTGATAGGGCAAAACTTAGGTAGGTGGGGAAAACTGGACTGAATGCTGGGAGAAGGAAGGCAGAGAGAGAGAGAGAGAGAGAGAGAGAGAGAGACAACATGGATGTGTTGCTGGAGACTTGCTGAAACTTTGCTGGTAGGTCATGACCTCGTGGTAATACACAGATTAATAGAGATGAGTTAAATTAAGATGTTAAGAGTTAGTCAATAGGAAGTTAGAGCTAATGGGCCAAACAGTGTTTTAATTAATACAGTTTTATGTGATTATTTCAGGGTCTAAGTGAGCCGGCCAGCTGGGAAAGAACAACCAGCCCCTCATCCTACACAGGGTGTGGAAATGGATGAGAACAGGGAAGAAGTAATGTAATCCAGACACAAAATGTTGCCTGTTACATGAATATATTTAGAAGAAATATAAAGAAAAGGAATCATACGGAAATAGGGTCTCTCAGGTTTTCTATTGCTGTGATAAAACCCCACAACCTAAAGCAATTTGGGTAGGAAGGGATTGATTTTATTTATACTTCCACATCACAATCCATGAGGAAGAGAAGTCAGTATAGGAAACCAGAGTCAGGAACTGATGCTAAAGCTATAGAAAATGTTGCTTACTAACTTGCTCCTAGGGGCTTACTCGGTTTGCTTTCTTGTACTATCCAGGACCACTTCTCTAGGGGTAGCATCAACCATAGTAAGCTGGGCTCTCCTGCATCAAACTTTAGTCAGAACAATACCCCACAAGTATGCATGCTTTTAGGACAATCATATGGAAGCATTTTCTCAGTTAAGAATCCCTTTTCCCAGATATGTCTAGGTTTTGTCAAGTTCACAAATAAAAAAAGCAACATGCATTGCCCCAACAAAGGTTTGCTGTTTTATTCTTACAATCAGTCTGATATACTGAATTTTTTTTTTTTATTTTAAGGAAGCTTACTTGGGTATCTCTAACATATTGCTGGATATTTTTTTTACTTAGCTTAAATGCTTAAATGACTTAGTATTTTTCCATGCAGCTTCTGTGACAGCAAAAACAGACTGCATGTCCGGCCCACATTCTGTGATGAAATTCTATCAAGAAACGCTGGGGAAGAATATCCACAGTCATTTCTCTGAGGCCATTACAGAAGAACATTCCACAAAGAGCTGAAATCATAAATCAGAATTTCTTCTTTTCACCTTTCTGTCTACTCGTGTGTTTGCTTCAGATTTTTATGGCATGACTGCTATGGTGAAGACATACTCTAAGATGAACAAAATTTAAATGGGGAAATAATAATTTCATTCCATCTGTATAGTTTGAAATATGTTAACACACAAAGAGACAGAGAGATATACACATATACAGAGAGAAGAGGAGAACAAAAACTAAAGTAAACAGTACAAACGTGGGCTGTCAGTGTATCTCAATTGTATAGAGTTGCTTGCCTACCTTGTGTGAGGCTCTGGGTTTAATTTTCAGAACTACAAATACATAACACATAATTACATATTTTCACAATAATAAATTCTTATTTTCCTTTACCTTTTTTTCTGATTTTTTTGAGGTGGGGGGGGGGAGTGGACACAAAGTCTCATGTAGCCCAGGCTTACCTAAAACTCAAAAGACTTAAGGATGGTCTAGGACCCTTCTAAGTTTTCTGCTCTGCTTTCTAGGCATCAGGATTGCAGACCTGTGCTATAGTGACCTGTGAATCACTATGTTTGTTCTATCTTCTGCCTTTTACCTCCCAGCTATCCTTCAATAAGCAAGAAAGCAAAATTTTAGCCAAAATCTATAGAAGCCAGTCCAGATATAGTTAAAGCAATGTTATTTTTGTATGGACTTTTAACATTAGCTTTCATCTAAGATGACTTCAAAGACTATTTTCTAGTAATGTTTCAGTGAGCATTCATTTTACGTTATTACATAGCATAATATAGCAGCAGCATTATATAAATGCGATATATAAAAGACTCTCAATCCAAAGCAGCAGCAAAGGCTGTGTTAATATTTATGGCAAACAGAAGGACTGTGACTGAAAAAGCATGGGATAAAACCGGACTCTCTGAACATGGCAAACAATGAGGGCTGATGAGAAGCCAAGGACAATGGCACGGGGTTTTGATCCTACTTCATGTTCGGGCTTTGTGGGAGCCTAGCCAGATTGGATGTTCACCTTCCTAGACATGGACGGAGGGGGGAGGACCTTGGACTTTCCATAGGGCAGGGAACCCTGATTGCTCTTTGGATGGGAGAGTGAAGGGGAGAGGAGTGGAGGGGAGGGGGAGAAGAGTGAGAGGAGGGGGAGGGAAATGGGAGGCTGGGAGGAGGCGGGAATTTTTTTTTCCCTTTTCTCAATAAAAAAAAATATTTATGGCAAAGACCACACACAAAATTAAATTAATGAATCCAATTAAACTAAATGAATGTGGAATTTTGGAATGCAACACAATTGTACAGAGATTGTCTAGCATGTATGAGGCTGTAGACCCAAACCCAGCAATGCAATTAGTTGATAACTAACTAAATAAATGAATATTAATACAGTTCAGCATATTAAAAGAATTCTAAAAAGAATCAGGTTTGTAGTGTATAGACTGTATTCTCAGCACTCAAGAGACTGGAGTAAGAGGGTTACCACAACTTCAAGGTTAGTATGATATACATAGTGATTCCTGGGCTAGTCAGGAATTATAGTGAGATCTTATTTCAAAAAGGCAGGGGGTTGGGGACTGGGACAGAATGCTAAAATCTTTGTGGCTTATGATGCTCAACTAAATGCACTGACTCAAAGGAACATTTCTATATACCCTTGGATTTCTCATAAACTTTTAATTGTGTGGTTAGTTAGCATGTTATCTTCATGGACACAATTGCAGGCATTTGGTTCAGTTTTAGAACTGTAAGGTATAAATATAAAAAAAATGAAAGGTGTTCAAATTATAGCTTGCTAAAGGGATGCCTTCCTAGGCAGCATCTCTGTCTGCTGGGAGATGGTTTGAGCCATGAAAGCGGCAATGGCTTTAGACTCAAGTAGAGAAAGGCTCAGGGAAGTGACTTCCTCTGTAAAACTGAGAGTATAACAGAGCTGGCATTTTGAACTATTGGGAGAACAGTGTGGATGTATATACATAAAATACTTTTGCCTGTGTAAGCAATAAGTCAAAATTCTCTTCAAATGTGTGAATTACAGGGAAATTTGGGTTCATTCCTTGAGAAGCATCCTAGACAACAGAATTTTTTGATGTTTTAATCACATTTTTTAAAATACTTTTTGTGCTTTGCCTTGTGCGACCCTGATTACTCTTCTTCATTATTTTCCTGGTGCCTTTTAAAGTACTTTATCTAGACACATTTTACTTCCTGGGCATTTATTTTTACTGCCAAGGCCTGCTGCCTCCTCCCTCTTCCACTTTTCTCCTTAACCCCCTTCTTACTATCTCTAGTCATTCATCTGCTTTTCCTCAGACTTCAAGGTGTCAGAGGCCCTGAAGTATGTTTTAGTCTGATAGATGGTTTTTCAGGAGCTAAAGCCCTTCGCCAGAGAAGTAATGTATAAATGAGGTGAGGCGAGGTACTAAGCTTGCTCACTGGAAGTTTTAAGCACACATACCAAAATTTATGTTTGGTTTTGGGTTTTTTGCTTGTTTTGTTTTGTTTTTGGTAAGTGGCACAATGTAGCCCCAGGGGGAGTTCATCCATTTGTCTACACTGATATAACTTTCATTAAGAACATAGGTCTCAAGCAATAAGTGTTTTTATGTTTATGCAAGTTTGCTGCATACCTCAATTCAGGAGTAGACTTTCTAGCTCTACTCTCCCTTTAATGTCTCATGACCTCATTTTCAAATTTATCACTTTAAGAGCTCAGTCACTGTAATCATACCCTCCCTATCTTCATCTTGCCTCATTTGAAACAATCGAGAAAACTCCATCAACTAAAATCCAACTCTCTGCCTAATCCTTACCTATACCTCAGCTCTTAAATACAGATGGAAAAAAGAGAAACAATACAATGAACTGATATAGGATTTGCCCTCTATATGCTTTATTACCATTAGTTAATAAAGAATCTGCTTTTGACCTATGGCAGGGCAAAATATAGCAAGGCATGAAAACCAAACTGAATACAGGGAGAAAGAAAGTGGAGTCAAAAGAGATGCCAGCAGCTGTTGGAGAAGCAAGATGTGAGTGAGGTAACAAGCCACAAGCCTCGTGGTAGAATATAAATTAATAGAAAGGGGCTAATTTAAGTTGTATGAGCTAATTAATAATAAGCCTGAGATAATAGGACAAGCAATTATAGTCAATATTAAGCCTCCAAATGATTATTTCATAAGTGGCTGTAGGAACCAGCAGGCGGGAGAGAAACCTCCAATTACAACTAACAACTTTAAATTGACTTTTAGTGTGTTTTTAAGAAACATGCTACATTACCAAATTCACTCATTCTCCTACTCATCAATTACTATGTCATCCAGATCCTGTTTTCAAATGTCCAAACCCAGTTCTTCCCATCAGCAACGTCTCTTTTTAGAAACCTGTTCTACAAAAGAATTTCCACTGTGACCCAGCCAAATCTACTGCACTACCAGTTTCTGAGATTTTGTATGGAAGTGCCAGTATGTCTCTTTGTGCCCGTGTGCCAACCCTTCTACTGACTCAATAGAACCCAAAGTCACTTACTCTGATTGTAAAGGTTTCATTTTAAATTTTACTTTACTTTATTGGCAGACAAACACCAAAAGTACTAGGTGTGTAGTGAATACAAGAAAGCCTTTCAAACACACTATGATTAAAATATGTTTAGGGGCAGGAGAGATGGGTCAGCAATTATGAGCACTAGCTGCTCTTCCAGAGGAACCGGATTTGATTCCCAGCACCCACATGGTGGCTCACAACCACCTCTATCTCCAGTTCCAGGGGATCCCATATGTTCTTCTAACATACTCAGGCACCAGACACAAAAGTGGTACCAAACCACTCTTACATATAATTACTTCAATTACAATTAAATAAAATATATGTTTAAACAAATAGTAAAAAGTTATGGGTTTTGACATATTAAGTGCAGTGAAGATGTGACAAAATGCTTTATTATGGTTTTGGAAATAGTATGAAGATATATTTTCTTTTAATACAAATTTCAATTATCAAAAAATACAAGACTAATATTGGGTGTAGCCCATATGTTTATTATGAACATTATTATTATATAGCATCTGCAAATATTTTTAATTAAATCAGGGTTAAACCCAGAGATATCTGCTTGCCTCTGAATTCTAAATGATGGGATTCAAGAACAGCTACCTTTCTTATACAGCTCAGACCTGATTTCTCAGGAGCAGGACTGTCAGAATGAGCTGGGTACTCCTAGATCATTATCCATTAAGAAAATAGTTCAAAGATGTGTCCACAGGCCGATTCATGTGTCACAATTCCTGAATTGAGGTTGTCACTTCCCAGCTATGTCAAGATAAAAACAGAAGCTATGACTGTCACCATCTATTGCAAAAAGAAACTTCTCTGATGAGGACTGAAAGATTTACTAATCTACTTTTATAAAGATAAGAATTTAGGAAGGAAGGGGCAGGCAGAACTAAGTTCATGGCCAGCCTGGACTATTGAGCAAGTTCCTGGCACTCAAGGTTACATGATGAGACCTTGCCTAAAATAAAAATAAAGGAAAGAAAAGAAAAGCAAAACACATTTTAAAAACTTATGCAAAGGATTATTCCTGTGTCCATTTAGCAGAAAAATAGACTCTGGCAGTTACAGGCTTTGGGCCAGTTAACAATACTGTCATGAGTTCCACCATACAGATCAGGCTTTAAAATCCAATAGGAAAGTGGCTGGTTACTCCCATAATATGGCATATTCAAACACGTGTATCTAAAGATTCGAAGCTAACATACACACAGGAAAGAACATGCAGCCTCTGTCCTTCTGGGTCTGGTTACTTACACTTTTAACACCATTTCTTTTCTTTTGTTTGTTTGTTTGTTTTCTTTTTTTATTTTTTATTTATTAAAGATTTCTGTCTCTTCCCCAGAGCCGCTTCCCCTTCCCTCCCCCTCCCCCTATCAAATCCCCCTTCCTCACCCTCCCAAAGAGCAATCAGGGTTCCCTGCCCTGTGGGAAGTCCAAGGACCACCCACCTCTAGGTCCAAGTCAGGAGCGGAAGGAGAGAGAGCACGAGCAGGGAGCTCAGGACCGCGAAGGGTGCACCCACAGGCTGAGACAGTGGGGATGTTCTGTCGGGAACTCACCAAGGCCAGCTGGCCTGGGTCTGAAAAAGCCTGGGTTAAAACCGGTCTCGCTGAACATAGTGGACAATGAGGACTACTGAGACCTCAAGAACAATGGCAATGGGTTTTTGATCCTACTGCACCTATTGGCTTTGTGGGAGCCTAGGCAGTTTGGATGCTCACCTTAACACCATTTCTTTATTTTGTGTTTTTACTACTTTAAATATAGCATGTTATGCAAAGTCAGTCTTACGATCCTGTCCATTTGGAGATTTGGGGTTTCTTGTTGTCAGTGGACACCTCTTTCTCTAGGTTTAGAAATCATAGATTGTTTTTATTCTTTTAAAATTAAAATGTAATTACATTGCTTCCCCTTTCCTGTTTTTCCTTCCAACCACTGTCATGTATCCCTCAATTCTCACTCTCAAATTAATGGCCTGATTTTCTTTGTTATCTGCATATCCACTTAGTGTTACTTGTATCTATAAGATTTTATGGCTGACCACTTGGTATTGGATAATGAATTAAAGTTCACCTCTAGGGAAAACTATTTCTCCCCACTCAGTTTTCCTGAGTTTACCTGCAGTTCTTTGGTTAGGGGTGATTTCCCTCACTTTGACATTAGCTTTTCTATTGGAGCTCTCCTTTAGGTCTTATTTAAGCAACCATATTGCTGAGATATCATTATGACCATTTCTGGGAGAAACACTCCCAAGCAGATTTCCTGGTTTTTCTCTGATATTATTGAAACTATTCTTTATGCCTTTGTCACTGTATTCTTCTTCTTTCTGCTATGCTATAACCCAAAGGTTACATCTTGTTATGGTATCTCAGAGTTCTCTACCAGTTTTTATAATTCTAGTTTAGTCTAGTTAGTCTTTTATCTTTACTGAAGGGTCCAGTTTCTATACCTTGTCTTGCAGCCTTAATTCTGTTTCTACCTTATCCATTCTATTGCTGAGGCTTTATATAGAGACTTTAATTTGGATTATTGAGTTCTTCATTTCCAGAATCATTTAAGCTTGAATTTTCTTTAGAAATTCTAACTATTGGTTAAATTATAGTTTTATTTATTGGATTGACTTCCTTATTTCATTCATCTGTTTTTGCTGTCATGAAGTACTGTCATGTTTTCTTTGAGTTTTTTTTTATTAAATTATAAAAAGTTTCCACCTCCTCCCAGCCTCCCACCTCCCTCCCCCTCCTCCCACCCTTCTTCCCCTCCCCCCAATCTTCTTCCCCTCCCTCTCCAGTCCAAAGAGCAGTCAGGATTCCCTGCCCTATGGAAAGTCCAAGGTCCTCCCCACTCCGTCCATGTCTAGGAAGGTGAACCTCCAAAATGGCTAGGCTCCCACAAAGCCAGAACATGAAGTAGGATCAAAACCCCGTGTCGTTGTCCTTGGATTCTCATCAGCCCTCATTGTTCGCCATGTTCAGAAAGTCCGGTTTTATCCGATGCTTTTTCAGTTACAGTCCAGCTGGCCTTGGTGAGCTCCCAATAGATCAACCCCACTGTCTCAGTGGGTGGGTGCACCCCTCGTGGTCCTGACATCCTTTTTTTTTAAAATACTTATCATTCTTTGAATTCTTTGTCTGAAAGTTTTTTAAGTTTATTCTCATTGAGGTTCCTTATTATGGGAATAGTAATTTTTGAAGAAAAATGATTCATTGAATTGTCATGTCATTTCTGGGTTTGTGCTGAGACTTTTACATCTGGATTTGGTTTCCTGGAAGTGGAAAGTGAACCAGGGGATGATGGTCTGAGGAATGCTTACCTATTAGCATGGGAGCTAAGAGAAGCACAGAAGTATGGGCAGTGGGTGTCAGGGTCCAGAGACCCCTTATCTACTGACACCAGGACAAGTTTGAGTAAAGGTGAAGACAGGGCAGGTTTGAGGAAAGTTGTCAGGATCTGTGGACCCCTTACTTTTCCAGCTTAGGAGCTGGGTTGGCTGGGAAAGTTTGGACTGATTAGGTCTTTTTCTGCCTTTTATGAATGTGTGTGCATGCGTACATTCATAAAGGATAAAATATATGAAATAATGAACAAATTATGAACCAATTAGAATGCATCCTAGTTTTGTTATTCTAAATATTTTCCTTTCATGTATATTTTATTCCTTTAAAATTTGTTTTTTTTGGGTGACCACGTGTGTGCATGTCTTTGTGGGTATACATATTCATATGTGTATGTGGAGGCGAGGGAACAATGTCAGGCCTTCTCCTGTATCACTTTCCATTTATTCGTTTGAGGCAAGATCTATCCCTGAACCTAGGGGCTTGCAGTTTTCACAGCTGGGCTGTAAACTAGCAAGCCCCAATCTTCCTTCTGCCTTGGTCCCACAGGGAATTGAGATTACAAGTGTACACAAGATGTTTTGATTGTTACATGAGTGGGTATCAACTCCCTGTTCTCATGGGTAGTAAACAGAAAGACTTTTCATCTACTGAGTTGTATCTCTATCTGCTTTTCTTTAGCCTTCATAGAATGACTCAAAAAAAAAAAAAAACATAAGTAAGTCAGGTGGTAGTGGTACACGCCTTTAAACCCAGAACTCAGGAGGCAGAGGCAGTGGATCTCTGAGGGTGAGGCCAACCTAGTTTACAAATCAAGTTCCAGGAAAGCCAGAACTGTTACACAGAGAAGTCCAGTCTCCGGGGGGAAAAGCATGCATAAATAAACAAAAACTGCCCACAATTCCTTTAAACTCCAGAATTTGGGATTTCATTCCCATTGTTCCCACTGAAACTTTTATCCCTCATCACTAATGACCTTCACACTACTGTATCCACTGCTAAAACATAATCTCCTTATGCATAGTAATGGTTGAAGTTGTCTAACCCCTCTCTGCTTGACATCTGGGACTCTATACCGTTCTATCTTACTGGACTTTCACGATCAGTCTGCTTCCCTCTACTTGACTCACATTCTAAGGAGATCCTTACTAAGTGATCCTTCTCTTCTTCATCTGTTGATTCCTAGGATCTCTGGTAATCTCATTCTTTCTTTAAATATTACCTCTATGCCCAAAATTCCAAATATATAGAATCAGACTTCTGTCACTATTTCCAAGGTCACATCTCCAGCTGTTTACCAAACATCTGTACTTGGTTACCTGGCAAGTTTTACAGCCTTATCAGATCCCAGATTATTTCCATGATGTTGCCTTCCAAACCAGTTTGCTCCTGTATTCTTCCTTCACCTCTAAAAGGTTATTCCATCCTTTCCAATTTCCTAGGATCAAAATAGAAAAGTCAGCCATATTTCTCTACAGTCCATTACCAACAACCTAAAAGTTCAGTCAGCAATACTTCAAAAACCTATCCATGATGCAGCTAGATCTCACCACCATTATCTTGATATAGAAATAGATATTGTTGACTTAGATTCAAAGAATGTAGTAGGGAATTCCCCTAACTGGCACCTGGTCATCTTTTGGTTGCCTACAATATAGCAACCAGAGAGATACTATTGAACTAAAGGCAGAACATTCCTTTATTCCAAAACCACATTTCTCAGAATGAAATGCCAAAGTGTTACAATCATACAACCCAACTAGATCAGATTCTGTTTCTACTTGGAAATCATGTCCAGTTGCTCACTTCTTTGCTCCTTTAGGTCAGCCACATTTGAGTATTGCTTCCTCTTTTTTTAAAAAAAAAAATTATTACATTTATTTTGGTTGGGGAGAGCACATGCTGTAGTGCCTGTGATGTTAAGAGGACAATGTCCTTCTACTATGGGGGTCCTGGAGATTGAACCCAGGTCATCAAGCTTGGAAACAGGCGTCAATGGAGACAAAGGTCAGCATCCTATATACTTTTTAATTGTTCTCCACCTTATTGTTTGAGACAGGGTCTCTCACTAATCCTGTAGCCCACCAATTTGGCTAAAATGGTGGCCCAACAATTCACAGAGATCCTTCTGCTCCACCTCACAAGCACTGGGAGTTTAAGTACATACTTTAATGCTCAGATTCTTTTCTAAGAGTCATTCGTTTTTATTTTATGTGAATGAGGGTTTTGCCTACATGTATGTATTACATACTGTGTGTATTACATCATGTGTGTTGTGTGTTCCCTGTGCCTGCAGAAGACAGAAGAGGCTGTTTGGATTCCCTGGAACCAGCAATGGAAATGACTTGAGTAACCATATGAATGCTGGGAAGCAAACCCAGATCCTGTGCAAGAGCATCACATTCTCTTAAGTACTGAGCACCCACTTCAGGCCCCATGCCCAAATTTTTTTATGTGGATACTGAAGAGCCAAACTGAGGTCTTCATATTTGTGCAGCAGGAACTTTACATACTGAACCATCTCTCCAGTTCCTGATGACTTAAATCTGAATCCTCTGTCACCTTCCCACATTTGAGCCTCACCACTTTCTGGTTACTCTACCTTTACTATTTCCTCCCTCAGTCATTCATGTCCCCAACCTTCACTTTGTTTCAAGTCTTATGCCGAGATTTTCTCTGACTACCCTGAAGTTATATTTCTATGCACACCACCCTTTCAATCACACTTCTCAAGATTTTTTATCCACCTAACATTCATTTTCTTTATTTATATATTTTTGTATGTGATTTGCATTTTATACATGGGCGTGCATGGTGAGGATGCATACTCACATGTGCAAGTGCAAGTGGAAGCCAAAGTTGGACACTAAGTGTCTTCTTTAATAGCTTTCCATTTATTTCCATTGTTTATGGGGAGTCTCTCACTTGAACCTAGAGCCCAACTATTCAGGCAGTTTGACCTGGAAATACCCCAACTCTGATATGCTGGGATGCCAGACTGGCCAACACACTTTCCTAACATTTACATGGGTGATGGGAATCCGCATTCTGGCCCTAACACTGGCACTGAACCATCTCTTACTCAGCCCCATGAATAAGGTTTTGATGACTCATTGAACAGTAGAATAATAAGAAGAGCCACACTGATGAGGGAGGGGGAGTTGGCTGAGGGAGGGGGGAAATGGGAGGTGGTGGCGGGGAGGAGACAGAAATCTTTAATAAATAAATAAATAATTTAAAAAAAAGAAATTAAAAAAAAAAGAAGAGCCACAGGTGGGTTGGCAACAGCTAGGTTTACAGCTTAGGTATCTGCATGGAAGAATGTATCACAAAAGTAAATAAAGATATGGGAGTTATCAGAGAAGGTACCAAGCAGACACTGCACCTATGCCTATGAGTAGAAGCTCCTTTTATAAAGAGACTGTGGGTGCTGCTGAATTCAGGGGGTGTTATTAGATGCTGGGCACAAAAGTGAAGGGGCTACATTGAAAAGGGAAAAGAGGGGACAGAACCAAATTTTAAGGAGAAGATCAAGTTTGGGAATCAGATAACTGTGGTTATCAGTGCAGTACATGGTACATAAAAGATCAGGAGAACGTAACTGTATACTACAGCTCTTATGGTAAAAACTAAGTTAGCTGAGCTGAATAGGTGTGCTGTGATGAAACTGAATGGGACATAATGTGTGCTTTGAAATCATCTGTGCAGTTCAAAATCCTGCTTCAAATAGTGTGAACTACCATGAAAATGTTTACTTTACTACCAAGAAGTCCCAAGGTCGGGGGGGGGGTGCTCCATGGGGCTTTGTTTGCTTGTTTGATATTTTTCAGTGTTTCAAAGAATAATTCAAGGGCAAGGTCTTTTCCAGTTTTGTCTTTAGGCTGTTTCTTCTCATGATCACAAGATAATTACTGCAGCCCCAGCCATAACATCTAGATGTAGCCACAGCCAGTAGACAAAAGACTGTAGCATCCTGTGAATACTATTTGCAGACCAGACCAAGTTTTAGAAGGGCCTTTTACTAGCAGAGTAAATGAAAGTTGAAGGCCATCACCATACTTTGAAAAATCACAAAGATAATGATTGGCTTAGATAGACAAGGACTTTACAGCCTTCGTAGGCAACATAGTGACTATCCCCATAGTGAAGCCAAAATGGGCTTTATGTGACAAGGAAGAAGGGGTGGTGGGTATATCAGAGGTATCCATCAGTGTCCCCCAACATGCTGCAATAGTGAAAATAACTTTGTTCACTTTTTTAGGCCATCTCAATAGCACAGGGCAGCCTCCACTTACCAAGAGCTGGGGTTATAGGTGTGCATTTCTGTAGCTAGTTTCTGTAGTGCTGGAGATCAAACCAGGACATTCATTCATGCTAGACAAGCACACTACCAACTAAGTTACTTACCTAACCCCCAAAGAGTTCTTCTCTGACAACATATTACACTTTTTAAAGAGACAGTAGAACTGAAAATGCTAGTGGCTGACTGAGCCTGCAAAAAAGAGGTTTTGCTCTTCAGCAACACTCACTAAAAAAAGGAAGGAAGGAAGGGAAAGAGTGAGGGAAGGAGGGAGGAAGGAAGGATGAAGGAACTGGGCAAGTAGTTTTGAAGCTAATATTCATAAATGAAAAAGATGAAAACTTAAATGAAGTGAAAACATTTCTGCAGCATCTTGTTTGGGAAATCACAGTTGCTCTGACTTCAAGTCAGAAATGACCTTGTCATGCCTGTAGCTCAGTGTTTCAAAACCCTTATATAATAGTGTACCTTGCTGACATTTCATTCTAGATTTGGGTCACCATATTTAGTGCTCCTTCCATTGGAAACAACTGGCAGTGGAAGAAAGGTTTTGTTTCCTGGACAGTGCCAGATGAAGAACAGTATTATCATAATTTTGAATATTCTGCATTTTATGATACTCATTTTCCATGGTCAAGGGACAGCTTCGCAGCTCAGTGAGACACAAATAGATCTTCAGTCATACAATGCAAACACACGGATAATATTTCTATAAAAGGTTTTGAAAATTAGGCCAAATTCAGTAATTTGGTGACAACATAACCTTAGGAGATCGAAATATACATTCATATATTAAAAACGTGGAGGAGGCTCTCGGCAAAGAAATTTGTCTAAATCAGTAAAATTCTTCCATCATTCAACAGCTGTTACTAACCACAAACACTCTGGGAAAGGGCTGCTTTATGCCTGGTTCTCACCATGTGGCTTGGTACCATCAGTAGCAGCATTTCCCTGAGGCTTCTTAGAATGTTTATTACTACTCTGTGTTTCAAGTCTACTAAATGGGAAAGTCTGATGAAGGTGAGCTACAATTTCAATGCCTAAGGAGAGCTCCCAGTGATTCTGAAGCACCTATACACTGACCGTGACTATGCTTGAGCAATGTTCCTGGACGTTATCAGTATTGTATTTGGAATTAATTAATATGTTCCCAGGCAATTAACTGGGTATGAATAACATTGGTTTTTACCTGGAAATGGTTTTAATTTTTTTTAGCTAGAGCAGTATTTGCCAGGCATGATGTCACATGCCTGTAATTACGAAACTCCAGAGGATGAGGCATGAGGAGGACCATGAGTAAAAGCTTTGTCTACATAGCGATTCCAAGAAAACCAGACCTTCATAGTAAGACCTTATTAAAGTAATAAATAAAGCAAGCAGCCTAAACTATACTTATAGCATTGCTGAAAAATAAATAATATGTAAGGTCTATAGCATAGAGCTACACTTCCAGCCTTTTAGCTTTACACATTAACCTCAAACTCAAAACCCCCCTACTTCATTTACTGAGGACCAAGTCTATAGCCATGCACCCTCATGCTCAAACCTCTACCTTATTCTTGAAGCTCATATATTAAAGTATGACTACTCCAAGGGAAGGCATCACACAAATGCAAGGAATTCCAGGATGGGAGTGCAATTCAGTGTCACGGTATTTCAGTAGCATGTGGTCCCAATCCCAGGACCTAAAAAGAAAGAGTACACAAGAGAGGCCGTATCATACAACAAAAGTATATGCTCTACTATGTTCATAGCAGCATTGTTTGTAATAGCCAGAACCTGGAAACAACCTAGATGCCCTTCAATTGAAGAATGAATGAAGAAAGTATGGAATATATACATATTAGAGTACTACTCAGCAGTAAAAAACAAGGACTTCTTGAAGTTTGCAGGCAAATGGATGGAAATTGAAAACACTATCCTGAGTGAGGTAAGCCAGACCCAAAAAGAGGAACATGGGATGTACTCACTCATATTTGGTTTCTAGCCATAAATAAAGGACATTGAGCCTATAATTCGGGTTCTTAGAGAAGCCAAATAAGAAGGAGAACCCAAAGAAAAACATATAGGCATCCTCCTGAATATCAACCTTCATCAGGCGATGAAAGGAGACAGAGACAGAGACCCACATTGGAGCACTGGACTGAAATCTCAAAGTCCAAGTCAGGAGCGGAAGGAGAGAGAGCACGAGCAGGGAGCTCAGGACCGCGAGGGGTGCACCCACACACTGAGACAGTGGGGATGTTCTGTCGGGAACTCACCAAGGCCAGTTGGCCTGGGTGTGAAAAAGCCTGGGTTAAAACCGGCCTCGCTGAACATAGCGGACAATGAGGACTACTGAGACCTCAAGAACAATGGCAATGGGTTTTTGATCCTACTGCACCTATTGGCTTTGTGGGAGCCTAGGCAGTTTGGATGCTCACCTTACTAGACCTGGATAGAGGTGGGTGGTCCTTGGACTTCCCACAGGGCAGGGAACCATGATTGCTCTTTGTGTGGACGAGGAAGGGGGATTTGACTGGGGGGAGGGGAGGGAAGGGGAGGCGGCGGTAGGGAAGAGACAGATATCTTTAATAAATAAATAAATAAATAAAATATATAAAAAAAAAGAAGATGTCATAGATCCAACCACTTTGTATGATGAACTAATACTGATAAAATTTGGGAAATAAACTTATTCGCAGTACTAAAAAAAAAGAAAGAAAGAAAGAGTACAAAGGTAACTGACAGTGTATGAGAAAATATTGTAAGATATATATCTAAAAAGGTATTTGTGAGACAAGTATGGTGGCTCATGCCTTTAATCCCAGCTCTTGGGAGGGAGAGGCAGGCAAATCTCTGTAAATTCGGGGCTAGCCTGGTCTACCGAGCAAGTTTCAGGACAGTCAAGATGTTTCACAGAGGAATCCTGATTCAAAAGCCAAAAATTAAAATGTGTTTTAACACATATGAAATTTTCACAATTCAATAATAAAAAATAGCAATAACCAAGTTTTTTCTTTTTTAAAAAAGGTGTAGTTGTGTACACCTTTTTTGGTTTTTTGAGACAAGATTACTCGGTAACTTTGGAGCCAGTACTGGAACTAGCTCTTGTAGATCATGCTAGCCTCTAACTCACAGAGATCTGCCTTCCTCTGTTTCCTGAGTGCTGGGATTAAAGGTGTGTGCCACCAACACCTGGCTGTGGTATACACTTTCAATCCTAGGACATGGAGACTGAAGCAAAAATGTCAAAAATTCAAGGGAAGCCTGGACTACATCAGGAGACCCTGTCTTAACAAGTAAAAATTAAAAAAAAAATCAAAACAAAACCTCTCACAGAATGTACAACACCCAAAGTGACCCCTTATGTGAACTATGAACTTGAATCAATTATGATGTGTCAGTCCTTAACCATAACAAATCCTACATGATAGAGAAATTCTGCATTGTATGGAATGTGTTTGGAAACAGTGCTACATGCTTGACATCTCTATTTCACATGAGCTAGGGTAGCTAAAATGAAAAGAGGGCTAATAACAGGTGTTAGCGAGGAAGCGAAGAAACTGGATCATTCAAATTTTGATGATACAAATGATACTGGTACAGCTACTTTGAAACCCAGTTTGAGGGTGGGAAAGATAGTTCAGTGGGTAAAGCGCTTGATGTTCAAGTATAAGGACCTGAGTTCTATCCTCATCATGCATGTTGAAAACTGAAAATGAAAGCACATAACTTCGAAGCACGAACATTAAAGGAAATGCTTATAACAGCATTATTCATGACGATCAAATGTCCTCTATCCACTGATGAACAATTATGGTATGATGCTTATTATGAATAGGAATGAAGTGGTGATGCATGCTATAACATGAATTGACCTTAGAAACATAAGTAAAAGGAAACAATTACAAAAGACCAGGTATAGAATGATCTCTATTATATTCGGTAGATTTGTCCATTCACAGGAGGCACATAGTGCTTGGGAAGTGTTGAGGGGAAGGAGAAGAGTGAATTGACTTACAAAAGAAGTCAAGTGAGTTTGTCTGAGGCAAGTGATGAAAATCATTGTAGAAATAAAAAGTGGTCATGGCTACCTAACAACTTGAATATACTAAGAAAATTGAGAAAAAGAGCAAATTTTAAATGGAGCATAGTGTCACAGACCTATAATCTGAAAACGTGACTGACTATGGCAATAAGATGAGGAATGGAATTCAAGATATTCTTGCCTTTATAGCAAGTTTGATGCCAGTCTGGGCTACATAAGATTCAATCTGAAAGCAAAACAAAATGAAAATGAAATGAAGCAAAAAGATGAATTTTATTGCGTGTAGATTATAGGTCAAATGATATGGAAAACCATTGCTAGTGAGCTGTCCTGGAAGTTTGAGCTGTTTCATTTGGCAGTTCGTGAAACAATGCATGGATAACATTGCATTTTTGAAAATGACCCCACATAAAATATATGTACTGCTTTCTGGGACTGGGTTAGCCCACCCAGAATATTTTTTTTCTAGTTCCACCCATCTGCCTGCAAATTTCATGTCATTGTTTTTACCACTGAGTAGTACTCCACTGTGTAAATGTACCATATTTTCTTTATCCATCCTTCAGTTGAGGGGCATCTAGGTTCTTACAGTATGTATGTATTCACTTGTAATTGGATATTAGATATAAAGCAAAGGGTAACCAGGACACAATCCATAGCCCCAGAGAAGCTAGGCGACAAGGAGGATCCTAAGAGGGATATATGGATAGCCCTGGAAAAGGAAAATAGATGGGACCTCCTGGGTAAACCAGGAGGTAAACCCAGAGGCAGGGCAGGGTAAGCAGATGGGAAGGGGAATGGGATCATGAAAAATCTGGATGGTCAAACTGGGGGAGGGACAGAGAGGAAGAGCAAGGAAAAAGATACCTTGATATAAGAGGCCATTGTGGGGTTAGGGATAAATCTGGTGCCAGGGTAACTCCAAGGAATCCACAAGGATGATCACAGCTAAGCCTCCTAGCAATAGTGCAGAGGGTGCCTGAACTGTTCTTCTGTAATCCGATTGGTGACTACCCTAATTTTTATTATAGAACCTTCATTCAGTAACTGAGAGAAGCAGACACAGAGATCCACAGCCAAACACTGGTCTAAGCTCTGGGAGTCAAGTTGAAGAGATGGAGGAAAAATTATATGAGCAAGGGTGGCCAAGATTATGATGAGGAAACCCACAGAGACTGCTGACCCAAGCTCTTGTGAACTCACTGACCCTGGACTGACAACGAGGGAACCTGCATAAGACCTACCTAGACCCTGTGCATGTGGGTGACAGCTGTGTGGCTTTGCCTCTTTGTGGGATCCCTAGCAGTAGGACCAAGATCTATTCCTGGCACATGAGCTGGCTTTTTGAAATCCACTTCCTATGGTGGGATGGCTCCCTCAGCCTTGATGCAAGCAAGGGGGAGGAGCTTGTAATACTAGGCTTTGTTGACTCCCCATGGGAGGCCATATCCTTTCTGAGGAATGGACAATGGGGGAGGTAGAAAGGAAGTGGTGGGAAGGAGGTGAGGAGAGAAGGCAAACTGTGGTTGGTATGTAAAATAAAAAATTTTAAATAAAAAGGAATATATATACATATATATATATATATACATACACATATATGTGTGTGTGTATATGTGCTGCTTAAGATTCTGTTGAGATCTGGAATATGATGCTTCCATTTCCACAGATAAATATTTATCTTTTATTTCTTGCATGATGTGGGAGTCTCCTCTTTGTGTTGTGATTACCATTAATGAATAAAGAAACTGCTTTGGGCCTATAACAAGGCAGAACTTAGGTAGGCAGAGAAAGCTAGGCTGAATGCTAGGAAAAAGAAGGGCAGAGTCAAAAAGAAGCCATGGAGCTGCTGGACACAGATGCTGGGAACTTTAGCCAGTAAACCACAGCAACGTGGCCATACACAGATTAATAGGGATGAGTTAAATTAATATGTAAGAGTTAGCCAATAAGAAGCTAAAGCTAATGGGCCAAGTAGTGATTTAATTAATACAGTTTCTGTGTGATTATTTTGGGTCTAAGCTAGCCAGGTGGCCGGAAACCAACAAGCGACCTCCCTCCAATACTTGCATCTATGTGCTTTGTAGGAAAAATGGGCAAATACATATATTAATAAAAAAACCATCAACCAGTATATAGTTTTATAAAATACAACAGAACCACTCAGGCAGTGGTGGCACATGCCTTTAATCTCGCACTTGGAAGGTAGGGACAGGCAGATCCCATAAGTTTGAGGCCAACCTGGTCTACAAAGTGATTTCAGGATAGACTCCAAAGGAAACCCTGTCTCAAAAAGGAAAAAAAAAAAAAAACAAAAAACAAAAAAACAAAAATAAACAGCAATCATAGTCAACATTCTAGCATGGAGCGAAAAGGGTTCCAAAGGATCCCACCACTTACTGTGGAATCATGGACAGTTGATGGGAGGGGAACAGTTGGGTGCCTCTAAATGTATAAACATTGGTCAGTCAACCACACTCCATGGATGGCCACCCACACAGCAATAAATAGGCAATGCAAATTGGACTTAAAAGAATAGTAAAAATGAAAACATACTATGAAGTTGGCAGAGTAGGGGGCTGAGAGATAATTTGGTAGGAGTTGGGGGTTGGAGGTGAATATGATCAAAATATACTATATGAAATTCTCAGAAAATTATTAAAATGCAATGTTTTCTAAAAACATCAGAAGTCATTTTTCTAGGTTATCCAAGCCTCTGTAGCAACCTGTTCATTCTATTAGCTTACTTCTTGTGTTCAGCACCTTGTCTGTCTGATCTCTACATAATCTCTGTAACTTTGTCTATCACAAGCTATACCAACTGTTAATCTAGCATAAAGCACTTGTCTATTGGGTTGATCCAGCAATAGAGGTCCAGCAAGGGGGACATGAGTTCCACTGCAGGCTAGCACAAATTTGTGTTCTAAGTCCAAGCTTAAGTAAACTGGAAGGACCCTCTTTCTTTTGAGTACACCATCGAAAACTGTCATAAGGACTAGTGGTTCCCTGGAGGCACCATGCAAACTTGCAAGACCAAAACTGAGAGCTCACTGCATGTCCCATAGACATCTTTGTTTCTGGTTAAGACAGACACATGGAGGCTGAGGCTGCAGCTCATCTCTAGAGGGCTTGTCTGGCATGTGCTAGGCCCTGTGGTAACAGCAGCAGTTGTTCTGTGACCTAGCAAACTTCCGTTCTTGTTATTTTATGAATGCTGATGATGAAAGTTTATTGCTGGATCTGCTTAGCCTTAAACAGCTCTGCTCAGCGCTGGATGTAGCATGCTGAGCTGTAACCAGTGTTTAGTCTGCTTCCGCCTTTGTATTTAATGGATTCCAGGAGGCCTGATCTTTTGCCAGTGTTTTCTTTGTGATTTCATCCAGTGGCTGTCAGACAGACACAGAGTCTGTTTCTTAGACTCTCTCATTCTCATTCTTCCCCCTGCCCCACTCTCCCTCCCTTCTTCTGTCTTTCCAAGATTTATTAATATCATGAGCTTAGAAATGTATACAATGTGCAATCTTTCTAAAAAGAGACTCGGTTTTCTGAAATAAGATCTATAGTAGTTAAATTCATTGTTGGGATAAAATTCAAAGTAACCAACAGTTTGTTTCCATTCACCCTCCTTTATATTTTTCTGTCGTTCCTTCTACAAACTTCCTGTTCTGTTCATTCGTTTGTCTTAGGCACAGAAGTTCTAGGCCGTTTTCTGCTTAAGCTTTTCAGCCAGTGTCCGGTTTATTATGTAAAGTAAGCAAGATCATTTTTGATATCTGACACTAGGTGAACTCAAAGGTCGTGGACGGTTTGTGCTCCTCGGTTCAAAGGGCTTCATGCTTCCAGAACCTCGCAGACATCAAGCAGTTCCAGCACAAATCCGTGAATTTTACAGTGTGATGTACACTTTGATTGTCCTCCTGTGTCTTTTTGACAAACAATAATACTGGTAACCCTGTGGACATTTTCTCCATAAGTTAATTGTAGGATTTCTTCCTTATAAAGGGATCTGAGTTCTTTTTTGTGACTTCTAGTGTGTTTGGCTCATGTGTGTGCTAATAAATCAAAACTAGGAAGCCTAGTTCTCTAGTCAAAAAAATAAGATAGTTTGTCATATGACTGTGGAAAATCACCCAGCACATTTCTCAATAAGCTTCATTACATTCAAAAGGAGAATCATATTTTCCATGTGCCCCAGTTCTGTATATGAAAATAAACCACCTTGCTTTTATGTTTATTGCCTATAACTAAAAGGGAAGTTGGAGCCACCATGGGATGATGAACTGACCTTACACGGTCACTCCCTCTTTGCTGAAACAGTGTGCCCTAGCCTTCTAATATAGTAGCCTATTTCAGTTTCCCCCCTCTGGAAAAAATTAATCCTGATTCTGAGAATTTTCCCTCCTTGCATTTGTCTGGCTTATTTCTCCATTTTGTTCTTTCTGTTTTGTTTGAGCCATAGTCTCATATAACACAGGCTAGCTTCAATCTGCTATGTATTCAAGGTTGAACTTGAATTTCTGATATTGCTTCATCTGTCTCCCAAGTGCTGGGATTACAGTTGGAGGCCATTATGCCCTGCATTTTGTTTCTCCATTTCATGTGTAGTGACACCTTCATACATTTTTATTCTGAACGTATCACTTGCCTGCCATGTATATTTCCTATGTACCAATAATCCCATACAATAGGAAGTGGATTCAAGATTTGTAACTACTTCTCTACATTTATTTGTCTTCTTATGTGATGTACATTCAGTCAAAAGTGCCATTATCTACTCAATACCCAAGCCAGAAAATTGGAAGCTCTCCTAAATGCTAAAGATCTTTCCCTGTCATAAATTTGTCAGTAAATCCTGTTTATTTGTTTGTTTGTTTTTCATCTCTGATACCTCCATCAAGTCAAGTATTTATTTCTATCCTCATCTAAAGCTAGGACTCTGGACCAACGCATGAAGTAGCACTGCTCTAGGGCTAGCTTCGCTCAGTCCTGCAATCCATTTAGAACTGAAAGCTCTGGGAAATTTGGGAGTTGTATATCAGATATTTGTCATTTTAGAGCATGAAAGCTATTCAGTGAATCTCTCTTGCTTTTTCAGGTAAAGCCAGTAATGGTTAAAATTGTAAGCTTGGCAGGATCTAAAATCATCCTGGAGACACACCTCTGGCCATGTATGTGAGAGCACTTCCTGGAATGTTTAACTGAACAGAGAATATACACACAAATGTACTGAAAGCATTCCTGGAAATGTTTAACTGAGTAGAGAATACACACCCAAAATGTGACAGGCAGGATACTATGGGATGAGGCCTTCAGCTGAATAAAATGGAGTAAGTGATCTGGACAACTGCATTCATTGGAAGCAATGTGACCAGCCACAAGATATTCCTGCTGTCATAGCGTGGTTAATATGTCTCTAAAGGGCTGGAAACCTAACTAAGTAAAGGAGTTTGCCTGGAATCTGTAAGGCCCTGGGTTCCTTAAACAACAACAGTGGGGGATTCTATAAAAGATACTAAAATAAACTATGAATGGGGCCAACTAGGAGATTCTTTAGTTCATCTAACAGCAAATGTATAAAAAGAAAACATATAAGTATCTCTATATATGAATATACATATGTCTATGTAACAACAACTAATGAAAAATAGAGGCCATGAACTTGAAAGTGAGCATGGAGGAGTATAGGTGAGAGTGTGGAAGAAAAAAAGGGAAGGAAGAATGAATGTAATTATATTATAATCTCAAAAGTGAAATCCCTATAAAAGAGTCTTCTTCCTATTAGGTATGCATACATTCTTAGCAATAAAAATAAAAATGGTCAGGTTTTACATTTTTCTTTGATTTTATTTTGGTATAGCAATAATCTCTTCTATGAAGAAAAAGTAATAAGTAAAGTATTGGGGGCTTGGAATGAGAATGCAGGGGTAAGAAGAACTTGTCTTGTACTGGACCCAGGATCAACTACCAGTATCCACATTGTTCACATCCATCTGCTACTCCAGTTTCAGGGGCTCCAAATTTCTCTTATGATCTCCATGGACAACAGGTCATACATGAAAGGGAAATACCCATACATACAAAACAAATACTTACGAAAAGAAAGAAAAAGAAAGGTTTAACAATGGATATTACAATTTAAGAAGGGAATAGTGATAAACACCTGTAATCTAGCACTCGTGAGGTGGAAACAAACTCAAGGAAACCCGTAGCTACATAGGGATGTGGAGGCCAGTCTGGGCCCTTGAGAACTTATCTACAAAATTCAACAGGGACTGGAATAGGGAGAAAGAAGGAGAGAGGGAGAGTTAACCTGAGTTGGCTGTTTACTTTCAAAATAATTTTTGTCTTTCTTATATTATTGACATTTGATGTGGGAGTGTCATATATCAATCTGTTGATTTCATTGGTTAAAATAAAGAAACTGCTTGGCTGGCCCTATAGGTTAGAACATAGGTGGGTGGAGTAAACAGAATAGTATACTGACAGGAAGAGGAAGTGAGCTCAGAATGCACACAGCTCCGCGGAGAGAAGTCAGCCTCCTGTCTAGCGGGCGGACAGGATGGCCCAGCTCTCTGAGGCACGCACGCTATGAAGCTCCGACTCAAGATGGATGTAGGCTAGAATCTTCCCGGTAAGCGCACCTTGGGGTGCAACACACTATATAAGAAATGGGCTAGTCCAGGTGCGAGAGTTAGCCAAGAAGAGACTAGAAATAATGGGCCAAGCAGTGTTTAAATGAATACAGTTTGTGTGGTGTTATTTCGGGCACAAGCTAGCCAGGTGACAGGGGTGCTGGGGGACGAAACCCCGACGCCCCAATTTCAACAGATGGCTGCCCAACGTGTGGACAACTGAATCCACAGAAAGTCTGAGAAAGCTTGGGAAAGAGTAAAGCATGTTTGGTTTCTTGGTAGCAGCAGTTTCTCAGGGCTGCTCTGCTTGCTAGAGGCAAGCAGCGATCTCAGCTAAGAGAGGCTTCCTGACTCAGCTTTAGCTGCAAAACCCTGCAGCTCATGAAGAGGTCCTGCCATGAAACACTGAAACGGTATTGATGAAAAGCTGAACGCATGCTTTTTGGTTTTCAGCTGTAGCAGAAAAAAGCTGCGCCGTTTAAAAATGCCGGCTTTCTGGGCCATCCTGCCAAAGCAATGCTGACTGTTTGAGGCAGGAGGGCCGGCTACAGAGAGAGGACTTGAGTGTTGTCTGTTGTAGCTTGCTGGCTGGCAGGGACCTTGAAACACTGTAGAGTTGTGGCACTGAAGGCGGCTCTGGCCTATACCTCAGCCAAAAGTTTGGAATGGCAGAAAGCTAAGGAATGGACTGGATCTAGCTGGCAAAGCCACGCCTTTAGTCCTACTGAGATTGCTTGGTAAATTAAAGACTTATGTGGTCAAAAAAACAGAGAGAGATTCAGTAAAAAGAGATTCAAAGATAAAGAAAATTTTTAAATGGTTTACACTGTGTTAAAAATATATGCAAGCTAAAAGTAAGTCCTTAAAAGTAAAAAATAAGGAAGAAAAAGAGAAGTTGGTTGTGGTAGTACACGCCTTTAATCCCAACACTTGGGATGCAGAGGGGAGATTGACCTCTGTGACTTCAAAGTGTGGTAGCACACGCCTTTAATCCCACTGCCTAGAAGGCAGAGACAAACAGATCTCTGTAGTTCAAGGTGTAGTAGCATACACCTTTAATCCCAGTGCCTGGGAGGCAGAGACAGGCGGATCTCTGAGAGTTCAAGAACAGCCTGGTCTACAGAGCTATTCCAGGTCAAAGATTTACGCTTAAAAAGTAAAAAGATAAAAGTAAAAATAAATGAAATAGAGGTTAAAATAAAGCGCACAAAGATGGAAAATACACAGAGAATCTTCATACTGTATGCTATTATGCTCTCTTTGAATTGTTTGAATGCTGAGGAAGGAGCAACAGATGCCAAACGGTATTTGCTTATAAATGCTGCTAAACTAACCCAACATAGATATTCTGAAAATGCCTTGACTTTGGAATTTGGATCTAAGGACATAATACTTTGGAAAGGAGTTTCTTGTTTTGTTTTCACAGAGGATGAGACCCTGTTCATTTCTTCTATTCCGATATGGTATGATGGACCATGCCCTCCTGAAGGGTTGCTGTGAATGCCTTCAGAAAACTGCTTCGCTCAACTGCCAACTGAGATGAAACTAGCACACAGGTTATACCATGAAAGACCTAATTAACGACGCCCCCATTCAGCAGGAAGCAGTTTGGAGAGATAACTGCGCCCATGGTCCCAAATATTGCTTTTACATTTAAAGGGGGATATGATATAGGTATGAATAATTTACATTGATATGGATTTTGCTTTGGTGATTTAGATTTAAGGTCAATTTTGTTATATATATTTCTGCTCTTGATTAGGTGTAGTGATTGTGTAGTTCACTTAAAAATGTAATGTATATAGGTTGTTAATGGATAATCATCGATAATGGTCAAGCTTGTAGTTATGTTAGTTAGATTTTCTAGATATATAGAGATATATTTTAGTTAGATAGGCATTCTTCATATCTTTCAAAGACTACAAAATAGGACATTTAATGTTTTAATAACTTGGGACTTTTCATGACAATGAGACACTCTGCTCCTGGCGGCACCAATCTACTTTAAGAGGAAGATGGGCATCAAAGAGGATCCTTATGGAGTTTGATAGCCATTTGGGCAAGAAACTACTCTTGCTTGGACTATTGCATAAACTGGACACAGAGAACCCACAGAGAGAGGACTACTGAACTTGCCTAAAGTTGAGATGATCTTTCGGGGTTCCTGACTTATGAAAGAGTCTGCGAGACATTCTTCAAAACAAGCAGATAGTGACTGCCTTTGAAATTTCCTGCTTGGTGGAATGTCTGCTGAAAACTATGGGCCTGTAGGCCGAAGATGGATGCCCCAATGGTACAGAGGAACTTTGGGTGACTGTCCAGGCAGCGAGATGTCTCTGTCATTTCTAGAGTTTGAATGTTGCTGTTAAAGTTAAAACTTTTCTTTTTTGTTTAAACAGAAAAAGGGGAAGTGATGTGGGAGTGTCATATATCAATCTGTTGATTTCATTGGTTAAAATAAAGAAACTGCTTGGCTGGCCCTATAGGTTAGAACATAGGTGGGTGGAGTAAACAGAATAGTATACTGACAGGAAGAGGAAGTGAGCTCAGAATGCACACAGCTCCGCGGAGAGAAGCCAGCCTCCTGTCTAGCGGGCGGACAGGATGGCCCAGCTCTCTGAGGCACGCACGCTATGAAGCTCCGACTCAAGATGGATGTAGGCTAGAATCTTCCCGGTAAGCGCACCTTGGGGTGCAACACACTATATAAGAAATGGGCTACTCCAGGTGCGAGAGTTAGCCAAGAAGAGACTAGAAATAATGGGCCAAGCAGTGTTTAAATGAATACAGTTTGTGTGGTGTTATTTCGGGCATAAGCTAGCCAGGCGACAGGGGTTCTGGGGGACGAAACCCTGACGCCCCAATTTCAACAGACATTGTGTTTTAAAAAATAAATTTCCTGTGCTTTGTCTTTGACTGCATATATATATATATATATATATATATATATATATATATACACACACACACACACATATATATATATATGCCTAGCAATACTAAAAGGATATTGCCTATAGGAAAGACTAAAGCAATACCTCACCCAAGGCCAATTTTATCCCTAGATTACTCAGAGTTTAAAATAAATAAGAGGGAAATTGTTCTAGGCATGTAACCAGATACTGTCCAAGGCCTGTCTCCCACTAGAACAGGTGTGTTTCAATGGCCTTTTATTGCTCATTTTATCCTCCTCTTGTTCTGTTTTTCCCTAGAGTCAACAGCTGTGTCTACTGCTTGGTCTCTATAGTACCCAGATTCTTTTCTCCTTTAGTTTTTACACAATCTCATTTTCCTGATATCTTCATGTTGCTGCTATTGATTGCTTTGCAGTGTATACTGCAGGGGCTAGCAGACACAGAAGCTCTATTGAGTCTAGATCTATATACATCACTCTATGTGTGTTGCTTTATGAAGATAACACATTCTGTAAGTCCCCAGAGTCCCTATATCATAATTTAAAGAATTATAGACAATTGATTTGGAATGAATACTCTATGATCTCAGAAGATAGGGGTTACTTAAGGCCTCTCTAAGATAGACATACACTTCCTTTCTAGATACTCACCCTTACTCATTTAAAATCTATTTATTGGGCTGCAGATGGAGCACAGTTGAACATTTACCTGTAGCAAGGTCCTGGTTTCAATTCCCAGCTCTTTAAAACAAAAAGCACCCTATGTTGAACAATTACTATGTTCAAAATATTATACTAAAAAATGAAGCCAAGAAGATGATCAATATGCAGTGCCTGCCCTTCATAATTAGGGTTTCAATTGCTGTGAAGGAACACCATGACGAAAGCAATTTCTATAAAGGAAAGCATTTAATTGTGATGGCTTATAGTTTCAGAAGTTCAATTCATTATGACCATGGTGAGAAGCATGGCTGCATGGAGGCAGTCATGGTACTGGAGAAGGAGCTGGGAGTTCTACTTCGTTTATCCACAGGCATAAGAAGTAAACTGTGACACTGGGCATAGCTTGAGCATAGGAGACCTCAAAACCCGCCTCTACAGTGACATACTTCCTTCAACAAGGCCATACCTACTCCAACAAAGCCACACATATTAATAGTGCCACTCCCTTTGGGAGTCGTTTTCTTTTAAATCTCCATGTTGTCCTTTAAATTTAACTGATTATGTAAGAGAGGATACTTTGGTACTTCCAATTCTCCTGCCTCTAACTCCCAAGTGCTGAGAATACAAAAATATACCACTATGCCTGTGATTCAGGGCCAGAAAGGGAACCAAGAGGTTTGTACGTGGAAGACAAGCAGTCTCCTAATAGAGATATATTCCCAGCCTTTGTTTTGTCTTTTTTAAATTGACTTTCAAATTTTTGCACTTCCATACACAACTTTTCTTAAACTTGATATGTATAAAAACATACCTGACCATTCAACTTTTATACTTTCATTTGTCCCACCTTATAAAAGAAAGAGACAGGTCAACTAATCTCTAAGTTTAATTGAGTTTTCAAACCTCCTAGAAACAAAACAATAAAACATGGGAAATATTGAGAAATTTCATTATGTTAATTATGCTTTCTTTTAGTAAAGAGAAGTAGTTTCTAATGCCTTGGTTTCAACAAAATCAAAGGAGGGACTAAGCTGTCATTTGGTAGGTCATGATAACTAACTTTTATGATAGGTAATTATGCAATCTCTGGTATATAATTTAGGAAATACTCAACAATATTGTTTGAAATGAATTCATTTCATTCCCATCTACTATTTTATATGAACAGTGTTTCTTGACACCAAAGTCTACTAAAAATGCTGAATTTTATTTCATTTGAACAATAAGTAACATCAAGATATATGAATTAATTTTGCAAAAAAAGAAACTTAAGTAAAATCCCCTTTCCTCACACTAAAAATATATTTGTTGTAATATCTTAAGTTTATTAAGTAAATTGCTTTGTAATGGATTCACTGTATTTTAACTAATTACGTGGTGATGGTTACAGTGAAAAGAGTCTGATGAATGTTGCAGGCCATAACAGAAACAGGAAATAAACATTCCTTACAATGTAAGTTTATATTATGGCAAGGATTAGGAGGTGATAAAAAAGAATTTCAAAAATGAAAATATATTACATTGAAATAAAATATTCTGGGTTGAGGAGAATGAAAATATGAGCACCCAAAAAAGTTATGTTATAAAATTTCTGACAGTTCAAAAGGAGTTTGCTCATATGCCTTTTAAGTTGATGGCAGATATTATACCAGGATGAAAACTGGTCCCATAAAATATGTTTCTTTTCAAATATAATGTTGGGGAGCAGCTGGAGAGATGGTTCAGTGGTTAAGGGCACTTGCTACATGCACTTCCAGAAGACTGGTTTCATCCTCAGCACCCACATGACAACTGACAACTGTCTGCAATTTCTTCTGGTCACTGGTGGTACAAATCACAAATGTGGCGTACAGACATACATGCACATAAAACATGCATATGCATAAAATTTTAATAAAATATCAAGATTTGACAGCCAGATGTGGTAGCACAAATCTTTAATCCCAGAACTCAGAGGCAGAGGCAAAGAAGTCTTTTTGAGTTCCAGGCCACCTGCTTTACATAGAGAGTTCTAGGTCAGCCAGGCTAGATAATGAGGTCCTGTTTCAAAAAAAATAGAAAGAAAGAAAGAAAGAAAGAAAGAAAGAAAGAAAGAAAGAAAGAAAGAAAGAAAGAAAGAAGAAAGGAATGAAGGGAGGGAAAGAGGGGTGGGGAGGAGAGGTAAAGGAAAGGAGAGGAGAGGGGAGAAGAGGGGAGGGAGGGGAGAGGAGAAGAGAGGAGAGGAGAGGAGAGGAGAGGAGAGGAGAGGAGAGGAGAGGAGAGGAGAGAGAGAGAGAGAAGAGAAGAGAAGAGAAGAGAAGAGAAGAGAAGAGAAGAGAAGAGAAGAGAAGAGAAGAGAAGAGAAGAGAAGAGAAGAGAAGAGAATCATGTCAGGTATTTATAAACTTCAGAATTTCTTTCGTAAAATTTGTTAGATAACAACTTTAATATATTATGGGACACATTAGTTTCCAAATTCAGAAGTTACACAAATCACAGCTGCAGACAAGCAGTGTCTTCTGTGGAGGCATCACTGTGGACAGTTAAAACTTACCTTTGGTTGGAGGTTCCCATTCCAAACGGTTGCCAAGGACAAAGCTAATTGAAGTCATTGTGTCACTAATTTATTCCAATCACAAGCAAGACACAAAACCTTTCCCACAAACTTTTCCAGTGTCCCTACTTTGAATTCTTCTCCTGCTTGCATTTTCACCTAGCTTTTGCCCTCTATGAACTCTCCCTCCCTCAGCTCTCCAACCTACACTTCCAGCAGGATTTCTCTCTTTGCCTTCATGCAAAGATTCCAAGGGTTAAAGACAGAACAAATCCAAAAAAAATGGCATTTTTCGGTAATGTGTAGAATCCAAGGGAGAATTGTTCACAGGCTTCAGAAATATTTCCAATTACCTACTATAAGTGTAGGCTACTAAGCATTGGCCTGGGCTGATCAGAACTATCCTCCAAAGGAAGTTAAACCTCAGTCTGAAGTAAATCCCTGCCCAAGACCTATTGCAATTAACTTCAAAAGGCAGGTCCCTTTACACAAGTGGAAACAGCATTGCCATCTTGTTGTTGCTCAAGCACCATCTACCAGAGATATGTTGGTATGGGCATATTATTGCCAGCTCAAAAGCCAAGCAGCCCCTTTCCCTCCTTCTTAGGCCCAATCAGACTTCTTTTCCCGATAGGCCAGATTTTAGTACATTGAAATCCTGCAGAGGTAGATAATGAACTCCTCAAATCCAGCCCTTCTGATAGGAGCTGGGATCTCAGACAACTGTACCTCTCTATCAACTCCTCACCACCAGAACTCTCAATTACATGTGTGAATTTAGACAGCCATAAATAATCAGGAGCTCAGGGGACAAACCATGCATTAACTTACCTATGCATCCTTTCATCCAGCCAGCCAACCAGCCAGCCAACCAACCAAAAATGTATACTAAGTGCTTAGTATGGGCCTGAGGCTGTACTAACCACTACATCACTAAACAAAATAAAGATCTTGACTCCACAGAGTGTATATTCCAGCAAGAAGTTGAAAAAATTATATTGTAGTATATTAAGTATTATAACTAAGTAGTTAGTATATTAAGTACTGTATAAAAAAAAGCAAGAAAGAAAAGCTTTAGCAGGGTGTACGATACTAAGGACAGGAAGAGGTGGTTGCGTATTAACATAAATGGCCAGGTTAAATTAATACAAATTAACAAAAATTCATTCACACTGCCTGGGGAAGTAGTAGAAGGCTTAATTGGAATGCACAGAGGAGTCTGAGAACAGATGTTGAGAATGTATGCAGAATACCTCCAGCACAGCTTAAGAATACTCCCTACGGAGAATGCTCCTACCTAGATTAGCTAAACTTGCTTCCTTGATTCCACTATGTGCCATAAACCCTGTCTCCTTGTGTAATTGTATATAATAACTCTGCCTCCTTGTTCAGTTGTATGCAACAAGCCTATTTCTTTGTGCATATCTGTATAATAAATATGGTGAGCTTCTAAGGCACCATGGTTTCTCAAGAAGAAAATCAGACCACCCAATCCCAGCACTGTGTACACATCTGTGTTTTTCTTTGATTCATTTCTTCACTGCACCCAGGTAGGTCCATCTCTAGAGTCAGTATAGATTTTGTTTTTAATGTGGTTTTATGTTCTTAGCTATCAACATTATTCATTGAGCCCAATATTACATACGCAATCTTCCCCAGTCTCAGAATCCCCGACCAGAGAAGAGCATTTGATACAAATGTTTAATCTACACCGACACACCCTTATCACCCAAAACTTAGAGTCAAAAGCAGGGGTGCCTCACATCCTACATTCTGGGGCTTTTGCTAAAGGCATGATGAAATGTAGCCACCATTATAAATTCATCCAGAAAAATCATATTGTTCTAAAATTCCTCTGAGTTCCAACTCTTCATCCCTCACTCTTCCTAAATACTGGCAACTCTGATCATTTTCCTGACTCCATAGTTTTAGCTTGTCCAATATGGAGCGGGGGTGAAATCACATGTTAGGTAGCTTTTCCAGATTTGCTTATTTTAATTCACCATACACGTGTGATGTGCATTTAAATTGTCTCTTTGTCTTCAGATGAGAGGAGGCTTGCATTTGCTTTGTTATTGATGAGCTGTTTTTCTTTGTGGTGTTGGGGGATTAAACAGAGGGCATGAAACATTCTAAGTAAGCAAGTAAGCCACACCACCAGCCCCGACTCACTTCTATTAGAACTATGATTGATACTATATTGTCTCTGCATACTACTTTTTCTTTTTTTTTCTTTTTTTATTTATTTATTTATTAAATATTTCTGTCTCTTCCCCACCGCCGCCCCCTTCCCTTCCCCTCCCCCCAATCAAATCCCCCTTCCTCATCCGCCCAAAGAGCAATCAGGGTTCTCTGCCCTGTGGGAAGTCCAAGGACCACCCACCTCTATCCAGGTCTAGTAAGGTGAGCATCCAAACTGCCTAGGCTCCCACAAAGCCAATAGGTGCAGTAGGATCAAAAACCCATTGCCATTGTTCTTGAGGTCTCAGTGGTCCTTACTGTCCGCTGTGTTCAGCGAGACCGGTTTTAACTCAGGCTTTTTCAGACCCAGGCCAGCTAGCCTTGGTGAGTTCCCGACAGAACATCCCCACTGTCTCAGTGTGTGGGTGCACCCCTCGCGGTCCTGAGCTCCCTGCTCGTGCTCTCTCTCCTTCCGCTCCTGACTTGGACCTTGAGATTTCAGTCCAGTGCTCCAATGTGGGTCTCTGTCTCTGTCTCCTTTCATCGCCTGATGAAGGTTAATATTCAGGAGGATGCCTATATGTTTTACTTTGGGTTCTTTCTTATTTGGCTTCTCTAAGAACCCGAATTATAGGCTCAATGTCCTTTATTTATGGCTAGAAACCAAATATGAGTGAGTACATCCCATGTTCCTCTTTTTGGGTCTGTCTTACCACACTCAGGATAGTGTTTTCAATTTCCATCCATTTGCCTGCAAACTTCAAGAAGTCCTTGTTTTTTACTGCTGAGACTACTTTTTCATATCTTGTAATTTCTTTCCTTGAGGGTGGGTGTCATTTACTGGGTACAAGAAACTTCTGAGACTAGACCTTTACTGACGTAGTGGCAAGATATTTGAGGAAGAAAGGCTCCTCGGGAGCCTTTACCTCTGACTGTCAACATCACAAGTGATTCTCAATCCTCCCCAACCTGGAAAAGTGGGCATTAAGATGGCTAGAGTGTGTGAGCTGGAGTTGTGAATTTCCCTTGCCTCAGGTCAGCTGCTCTCTGATAAATCCCCAGAAGATTAGACTGGCTATAAAGACTAAATGAACTTTTTCTTTTGTTCTTCCTCTCTTAGAAGTGCAGGGGGATTTTTTTTTCCAATAGCCACTGCCAGAACCAGATGAAGATCCTATAGGCAAAATTCACAGATAAAGGGGCAACCTCTAGGCCACTTACTTATTCTGGAAAGCAGAGTAAGTTCAGGGGATTTTCTCAGGCTTCTGTTCTGAATTGTGGAACAAACACATAGCTCCCTAAGTTAGTTTATGCTAATAGGTTCATGACATTGAAGCTGGACTCACAATTCCACATTCAGAAGGGTTCCATATCCTCAAATAAATCTCAACTCTTCTCGCTCCCTTATTATGGCTTGTATACTGATCCTTTCTTGCCACTTTCAGTTTTCCTAGTTGATTTTTAGTTTTTTTTTTTTTCTGGACAGGGTCTCTCTGGAATTTGCTATATGATCTTGAACTCAGATATCCTCTTGCCTCTGCCACCTGAGTGCTGCTGGCTTTAAAGCTGTGTGCTACCATGCCTGGTATTCTCGATTTTATTTTCGTCGGGAATAGCCATCTTGTGACACTTGCAACATGTTTATTACAGTCACATAGATGGAAGAAGAAGAATTAGCGTCATCAAATGTAGCAAATATGTAGATTTAAATGGAGGATTCATGACTTTTTTGTTTCAAGCAATCTTTAGGACATATTTATACTAAAATCATTCCCTATTTATGTGAATTTATATCAAATTTAGCTGGACACATATTTTATCTGACAATCCCACATGGTATCCACTTAATCTTGGGAGCATTTGTTGGATGCCCACTATGAGCAGATGACCTGTACAAAGCCGTGTTTCTTAAACTGTGATCCAAGGGCGTGAAGCAACAGCACCTGAAACTTGTGCATAATATATATATTCTCATACTTCACAGTGGAGAAACCAAAGAGATTCTAAAACCTTTCTCTCTCTCCCCCTCTGAAATCTGTTTAGCAAACTCTCCGGGTGGCTGTGTGAAAGTCTGAAAAGGCCTGATAAAGACAGCTCTGTTAGTATTCCACCCACATCACAGCCGAGTGTCCATCTTACAGCTGCTAAGCAGTTGGCTTCTAAAAGCATCCCAGCTGTCCCCCTTTAGCTGAAGAATTGCCCTCAGCTGTCATAGCCACAGCTCCCAGAAAGTTATCTTCTAATGTGCAGTGACATTCATATTCTCTCTCCTCTCTTTCATGTCTCTCTTTCATGTCTCTCTTTCATTCCCTCTCTCTCTTTCTCTCCCTCTCTCTTCTTTTCTATTTTTTGTTGTTGTTAATTGAGATAGTGTTCCATATATTATAGGCTGACCAGATAGATGAAAATAACCCTGAACGCCTGACACTCCTGCCTCCCATGTACCTGAATAATGAGCATGTCACAAGTACAAGGCTAGTCTGAGCTAAAGAGTGAGACCCTGCCCCATCCCTTAGCAGGAGAATGTGATGGTATGAATGAGAATGGTCTCCATAATCTCATATACCTAAATGGTTCAGCACTTGGTAGATTATGGAGTGTGGCCTTATTGGAGGAGGTGTGGAACGAGGGGTAGGCTTTGGGGTTTCAAAAGCCTACTACAGGAGACCCAGCCTCACTCTCTCCACCTGTTGTCTGCTGCCAAGATGGGAGGTTTCATTACTGCCCCAGCACCACATATATCTGCCTGCCTGCCACCATGATTCTTGCTGTCACGGACTAAGTCTCTTGAACTGCAAACCAGCCCCAAATGAATGCTTTCTAGTTTGCATTGATTATGGTGTCTCTTCCCAGCAACACAACAGTAACTAAGACAGAGAAAGAGGAGGAGTAGGAGAAGAACTGACTTTATACCCACCCCATGGGGAGAATTCTACAGTTTGCTTTATTCTCTACAGCAGCAGTTCAATGCACAGAGCACATCTAGACTTTACAAGCAGCATGTTTTCCAGGTTCTTTTGCTTTCTACTCCCTCCATATGAAACCAAATCCCTGTCTCTGGCTCTACTTCTACACAATCAGATATAAGATGACTAGGATAGGCAATGTTCATCAAAGGTTGTAATGCAAAGCACAAAAACAACATATGTGGCTAGCTAATAAAGAGCAGAACTAAAATAAGCACATATCATATAACCACTGCAGCTCTTTCAGGATGGGATATTACCACAGTAGTTTTAGCACCACGTGTAAAAGGCAGGACTCACTCACCAAAACAGGGAAGAACAGGATGAATCCAACACAATTTTAAATGGCAGCATCAAAGACAACTGTGGTTGCCATTATTACTTTCTTGTGACTTACTGCATAGGAAGCAACAATGCAACCCAATTACCTCATGGATTAGAGCCCTTTGAGCATATTTTGGATGGAAACACACTCAAGGAAGATGCTCAATAAATGTTTGTTAATGAAAACAAAGGCAGGTGCTGATGGAGATACAGTCATGTGAATTAGAAACATGGAAAAAAAACTGCCAAGAGCAATGGGAACCAGCACTTGAATGGGATCCAAGTTTATTTCAAAGCAAGCCTTTGAGGTGACATAAATTTGAGACATCTGAATGAAGTTGTTCCTAGCTAGTTAAGAGAAGGATGGCAAGAAATAGAAGGTGAAAGGTAGAAGAAAAACGTGTATAGCACACAGTGGTCTCCTCTGGTGGTAATGGCATTTATATAAGCTGTCCTCATGTTCTAGCATGAATCCTTGGCATTAGATCACAGTTTTTAAAGCCTATAATGATTACTAAACAGAACCATCCACTAGCTCTTCTGAATGAGCTTTCAGAAATAGTTTAAAAGAATCTTTCTCATAAAGGACTTTTTAACTTAACAAAGATGATTCTGTGTGGCAAGTAACTGTGCAAGAAGGTGGATTTCAAAGAGAAAAGCTTCAAACTATGAAGAACAGTAATGAGAACATAAGAAATATGGGAAATATTTTGTTATATAAATAGTCCTGGCATTTTGGGCTAGGAGAATGTGTTAAAGGAAAAGGAACACATCTCAGGCAACTTCCTAGTTAACGTCTCTAATGCTTTGCTCTTTAAACCTGTGAAGATCTCAAGTTTGTGAAGGGAACTGGAGAAGAATTGTTAGAATAAATGTTCTATTATAAGAATAAAATGTGTCCTGGAGTAACCAAAAGTGTGTGCTGAAGTACATACACATGTATATTTCCCTACTTGTTGCTAATAGCCAACAAGAAACCATGTCTAATCAATTGACACTTTTAACTGAACCTCACCAAAATAAAGAGAGAACGGGGGTAGGGAGAAAGGGGAGATGGAAAGAAGGAAAGAAGGAAGGAAAGAAACTTGTCATATAGTCATATTTTCTCCTATTAAAATTATTTATAACAGAAATCAGATGTAGCAACAAGATTCCAAACCTTTAGCTGAACATAGTAATATACACCTGTAATCTGAGGATTAAGGAGGATGTGGAAAAAGTAATGCTATCAGATCAAAGCCAGTCTGCTCTACAGGGTGAGATTCTGCATTTTAAAAAGCAGAGTTAAGGTTGGAGAGATTCCTCAGTGGATAAGTGATATGGGACAGAAGAAAAACAAAACTGCAAGAACTCTTTAGTTGCCACTAATCTCATAATCCTTTGATTTTATATTGACTCTAAAAGTTTTTCTTAAGGTATGAGATGTATAAGATTAACACATGTGTATATATATATACATATACATATATATTAAACTTTTTGTCATGATATTAATTGTCATAAAGAGTACTAAATCTAGAAAAATACTTCATCTACCTTCCTGTATATGATTTTGGGTTTGAGTCTCTATCAGTTTTCTGCAGTGAACCATGAGCACACCTAACAGAGAACTCAGGAAGCCTCCATGAGAAGGATGGATAAATGAATGAATCTAAAGAAAAAATTAATCAAAAATGTATTTGTAAAAGGTCACAAATAGAGACAGGAAAAAATGTCTCAGTAGATAAAATGCTTGTTGGACCAGTCTGTGGACCTTAGTTAAATCCCAGCACCCATATAAAAGAACAGGCAGGGCAGTGTATAGCTGCCATCCCAGAGTTGGGATGCAAAAAGAGGACAATTTCTATGTCATACTGGCTATCAATACTAGTCAAATTGGCATGCTCCATGTTCCATGAAAAACCTTGTCTCAAATAGTAAAGAGGAATCCAACAAGTTAGCTCAGCAGATGAAGGTATCTGCACCAACCCTGACAAACAGAGTTCCATCCTTAAGACTCACATGGTAGAAGAGAACTGACTTCAAAAAGTTTCCCTCTGACCACCATAAACCTGCCTTAGCACAATGAGCATTTCACACACGATAGATAGATAGATAGATAGATAGATAGATAGATAGATAGATAGATAGATAGATAGATAGATGATACAAAATACACAATTTTTTATTAAATAAGGTGAAACAAGAGTGAAAAAAGACACTTAACATTGAGTACTGGCTTTCACACACACAAACCAACACAAATACATACAAACACATACATGCACATTAAAGAACACAAATACAGGGTAAGGCACAAACACAAGAATGTTAGGTTTTACAACATTATGCTTTTGCAACAAATTATAGCCACTATCATCCAGAGGCCAGAAAACTATGACCCGAGCTCCAGCAGTGTATTTGGGGTTAGATTTTATGGCTATAGTGGCTGTTCTCTTTTGTTTTTCTTTGCTTTATGGTACCAGGTATTGAATCCTAAGCCTCATACATACTAGCAAGTATGTTATTACTAAGCTACTTCCCCAGACAAACATCCATAGCTGGTTAAGTGAGGCTGTATTGACACACAACCATGCCTATGGATTCACTCACATTGTCCACAGTTGCATTTGTGGAAATGCAGAGAAGAGTAGATGGCCATACCTGCAAGTCTAAATATGATTCTCATATGCTTTATGAAAACTTTTGACCATCTCTGCTAACTTCAGGCATGCCTTTATCAGCAAACAGTATGTCTTCCATCATCACATTTAACAGAAGAAAAAAAGAAAAACAGTCTTCAGAAAATCGAGCCCTGTGTTGGATAGAAAATACTAGCCAAGAGTACATTCTTTCTCAAGAACAACATTGATATGTAGGAGTTCATGACCTATGGTGCATTGCATAAGTTTACTGTTCCAGAGAAAAGAGCTATACTTTTTTTTAAGTTAGGAATCAATGGTGCAACTACTTTCATAAACATTAAGATCATACACCAAATAATTATGTGATTTTTTTTTAATCCAGTTAGCTAAACTCCGAAAAAAATTTTTTTGAGACAAGGTTTCTTTGTGTAGGTTTGGTGCCTGTCCTGGAACTTGCTTTTGTAGACCAGGCTGGCCTGGAATTCACAGAGATCTGCCAGCCTCTGCCTCCCAGGTGCTGGGATTAAAGGCACGTGCCACCACCACCCAACCTAAAAATAGTCTTACTTGTAAGAAGTTGATAATGTGCTTGCTTCACAAGCCTTAGGACCAAGCACAATACCAAGAACCCACACGACAAAAGTCAGGAGTGGTGGTGTCTGTCCTCTTGGATTCCAGTGTGTTGGGGAGGTGGAAACAAATAAATCCCTGAGTTCACAGGCCAGCTAGGCTAGCCTGTGGTCAGATCCAGGCCAGGGAGGGACCTTGTTTTGCTTTGTTTTGTAAAAGATGAATGGCTTCTAAAGAATGACTCCTGAAATTCAGCATGGATGTCCACAATGGATCCATACACATGCACACAAACATACACACACACATTTTTTTCTCATTTGTAAAATGGTATATGTGGCCATCCACTAAATAATCAGGTCACCCCATGGTCTATATGGACTTACTTGTTATTTTCATTCACTGACAAAATTTACTTCTGCCTCCCACCCTTTCCCTAAAACCAGTGTAATTAGTGCTTTTATCCTCAGACAACATTTGTGCCTAGGCTTTCTAATCAATAGGTGAGTGATTAAGGAAACTGGTGATTGTGGCCCATACATACAAGAATGTAATTTCACCCCTCTTGGACATAATTTGAAGAAAGATGCTTTAATCACTCCCTAATACAGTCTTAAATGAAGTCATGCTGTCCTGTCCTGTCCTTACTTAGCATTCATAGTGACCCTTTTAAGGTGGGTGCAGCAGTGCATACATACCAATAATCTTATATTTGGGAGGCTGAGGCAGGAAAATTGCCACATGTTCAAGACTTCTCTGGGATATATAGTGAGTCCCAGGCCACTTTGGGCTAAAGAGTGTGATCCTTGACTCAATACAAAACACAGTGACCATTTTGAAAATGGCATTTATTTATTTATTTATTTAGCTACAAAACCTCCCTTGGCTAACACTAACAGTAAAAGACAAAGTAGGGGTCAAAGACAAGATATATATATATATAATTATAATAAATAATTAATTATATTTTATATAATATATATATATATTAGTTTATCATCCTCTACAGGAGGGAGTTGCAGTTCTGGTTCTCTTTTATCTCTTTTGTCCACTGGACTTCACAAATATTGGTTTTATTGTCCTTAGTAGACAAAGCAAGGTTTTTGCAGAGTTTACTCCTACCCCAGGTTGTTGTTTTCTTTTCCTTTTAACAGCAGGTCTGAACCACATGATCCTCCTGCCTTAGTTTCCGTGGTGGGGTGACAGGCATGAACTCACTTCTCATTCTCAGGGCAGAGTACTTTTTACATTAATTGGAAGCCTGATTTTCTTCTTCACATAATTTAAGAACTCAGTTCAAATGCTACCTTCTTAGTTTGGTGTTGATGTATATGTAACTTTGTGTTTGTTTGCTTGTTTTCAGACAGGATGTCTCGAAATAGCCCAGTCCAGCATTATATTCATGATGCTCATGTCTCAGCATTACAAGGAATTGAATTACAAGCAGACATGACCACACCTGGCTTTTCTTCATTTATACTTACAGATAAAGCAACACTAGGATTATAGAGGATGGTGGTACATGCCTGCAGTCCCAACACTTGGACGGTTGAGAGATGAGGATCCAAAGTTGAAGGCCAGCCTCTACCTAGCAAGTTCGAGACGATTCTCACCTATATGAGACCCTATTCAGACTCTCCTACCAAAAAAGAAATGTAGAATGAAAACAGACATGAAAATTCAAGTTTCCCCCTTAAGCAATGACATTGTTTTATATGAAACTCTTCATGAGCTACTCAAGTGCCGCATTCAACTGGATGCTGGATTTGTTGGTGTTGGTGGTGGTTTTGCTCTTGTTGTTGCTTTGCTTGTTTATTTGTTTAGTTTTTTTTTTTTTTCAAAACAGGATTTCTCTGTGTAATCCTGTCCCGGAACTAGATCTGTGTCCCAGGCAGCCTTCAATATCAGAGACTGGCATGCCTCTGCCTCCCGAGTACTGTGATTAAAGGCATGCATCACCACACCTGCTTTGGAAGCTTTCTTTTTTTTTAATTTATTTATTTATTTAAGATTTCTGTCTTTTCCCCACCGCAGCCTCCCATTTCCCTCCCCCTCCCCAGGTCAAGTCCCCTCCCTCGTCAGCCCAAAGAGCTATCAGGGTTCCCTGCCCTGTGGGAAGTCCATGGACCACCCACCTCCATCCAGGTCTAGTAAGGTGAGCATCCAAACTGCCTAGGCTCCCACAAAGCCAATACGTGCAGTAGGATCAAAAACCCATTGCCATTGTTCTTGAGATCTCAGTAGTCCTCATTGTCTCTATGTTTTTTCCCAAGACGGTTTTATCCCAGGCTTTTTCAAACCCAGGTCAGCTGGCCTTGGTGAGTTCCTGGTAGAAAATCCCCATTGTTTCGGTGTGTGGGTGCACCCCTCACGTTCCTGAGTTCCTTGCTCGTGCTCACTCTCCTTCTTCTCCTGATTTGGACCTTGAGATTACTGTCCGGTGCTCCAATGTGGGTCTCTGTCTCTGTCTCCTTTCATCACCTGATGAAGGTTGATATTCAGGAGGATGCCTATATGTTTTTCTTTGGGTTCTCCTTCTTATTTAGCTTCTCTAAGATCACGTATTAGAGGCTCAATGTCCTTTGTTTATGTCTAGAAACCAAATATGAGTGAGTACATCCCATGATCCTTTTTTTGGGTCTGGCTTACCTCACTCAGGATCGTGTTCTCTATTTCCATCCATTTGCCTGCAAACTTCAAGAAGTCCTTGTTTTTTATTGCTGAGTAGTACTCTAATATGTATATATTCCACACTTTCTTCATCCATTCTTCAATTGAAGGGCATCTAGGTTGTTTCCATGTTCTGGCTATTACAAACAGTGCTGCTATGAACATAGTAGAGCATATACTTTTGTTGTATGATAAGGCCTCTCTTGGGTATATTCCCAAGAGTGGTATTGCTGGATCCAGGGGTAGGTTGATCCCAAATTTCCTGAGAAACCTCCACACTGCTTTCCAAAGTGGTTGCACAAGTTTGCATTCCCACCAGCAATGGATGAGTGTACCCCTTTCTCCACACCCTCTCCAGCAAAGGATATCCTTGGTGTTTTTTATTTTCGCCATTCTGACAGGTGTAAGATGGTATCTTAAAGTTGTCTTGATTTGCATTTCCCTGATCGCTAAGGAAGTTGAGCATGACCTTAGGTGTCTTTTGGCCATTTGAACTTCTTCTGTTGAGAGATCTCTGTTCAGCTCAGTGCCCCATTTTATAAATGGGTTGATTAGCCTTTTACGGTCTAGTTTCTTGAGTTCTTTATATATTTTTGGAGATCAGACCTTTGTCTGTTGCGGGGTTGGTGAAGATCTTCTCCCAGTCAGCGGGTTGCCTTTCTGTCTTAGCAACAGTGTCCTTTGCTTTACAGAAGCTTCTCAGTCTCAGTAGGTCCCATTTATTCAATGAGGCCTTTACTGTCTGTGCTGCTGGGGTTATATGTAGGAAGTGGTCTCCTGTGCCCACTTGTTGTAGAGTACTTCCCACTTTCTACCAAAAGCAATTTATAGATTCAATGCAATCCCCATCAAAATACCATCAAAATTCTTCACAGATCTTGAGAAGACAATAATCAACTTTATATGGAAAAACAAAAAACCCAGGATAGCCAAAACAATCTTATACAATAAAGGAACGTCTGGAGGCATTACCATCCCTGACTTCAAACTCTATTACAGAGCTACAGTATTGAAAACAGCTTGGTATTGGCATAAAAACAGAGAAGTCGACCAATGGAATCGAATAGAAGACCCTGACTTTAACCCACAAACCTATGAACATCTGATTTTTGATAAAGGAGCTAAAAGTATACAATGGAAAAAAGAGAGCATCTTCAACAAATTGTGCTGGCAAAACTGGATGTCAATCTGTAGAAGAATGAAAATAGATCCATATCTATCACCATGCACAAAACTCAAGTCCAAGTGGATTAAAGACCTCAATATCAGTCCGAACACGCTGAACCTGATAGAGGAGAAAGTGGGAAGCTTTCTTAAAGATCCGAAGAAATGGAACTGTTGCATGGATTACAAAAAATATTTATAAACCAGTCTTTATCCTTTGATGTTGGTTTTGTTTCCTTGTTTCCTTTATTGTTACTCTTGTAGGATTTGAGGTTTTGTTTCTGTTTGGTTTGTTTGGTTTGTTTCTTTTCTAGATTTTGTCTTGATTTTGATGTCTCACTTAATGCCTTGAAATCTTGAAACCCCCTTCATCAGCATCCCAAGTACTGGGATTCTGAACATTTGTCATCATGAAAATGTGTTAAGCTAAAGTGTTAGAAAATAGTATGTCTAGATCTACACCGTGTCGACTCTTACCTGCACCCAGCCTTCTGTTTCTTCAGGCCAGACTGGAAGTTTTGATTACTTAGAAATTGCGGTTCCCAATTGAGGCAAGACTTCATAGCTTTCAATGCACAGACTTCTACACAACATGTCTCTTTTATACAGGAATTTATGGATTTTGAAGAAGTCATGTCACTAATAAAGCTTACTCCATCACATTCACTGCACAAATATACCTGCAAGAGAGAATTAAAAATGGCTTATAAGCAAACCAAGAGCTATCATGACCTAGTACTGCATCATAATAGTGCTTTTTTCTATGTCACAGGGAGACAGGGTGTGGACACAGAACAGCTTTGTCTGTCCTAGGCTAGACTGTCTGTCCAGTGAGTTTCAGAGTTCCTCTTGCCACTGCTTCTCTGTCCCTTATCTGGCTGCCCAGAATCAGAGTTAGAGACATTCACCGTCACACCTGGCTTTTATATGGGTGCTTGTGTTTTATTTTATTTTTTTTTTGTCAAAGCCTCCGTTTATTAGGGACAGGGTAACAACTTATAAACCCCCTGAATGAGGGCTTGGGGAGCAGGGCACAGGAGCATGGAATCTGGCCGCGTGGTCCCAGTCATGTAACCTACATCCGGTCAGGTAGGCCAAGAAGTCAGGAGTTGCCACACCTAGTTCCCTGGATAGCTGGAATTTAAGGCAGTTCCGCTATCAGATTAGGTTTGTTAGCAATTAGCGAATAGCTAATTGGGTGTGGGGCAGGTTTTGCCAATAGGACTATTCTTAACATAATTATGGGTTTGGGGTTCCCTGCAGGCTCCCCAAGGTGATGGTTTCTGTAACAATCTTTAGGGGGGGAAACGGCTCCCAACATATTCCTCCTTTCTTATATAAAGGCAAGTAGTTATAGGTGGAGGGCACCAAGACAGAGTCAACCATGGTGTCAGATCTAAAGGAGAAGGGACTGGGACAAGGAGAGACCCTCCTCTCGACTGGTGAAGCAATTTACCTCTCCTGGGAACAGAGGGGTGCCTTATGAGTAGCATTAGTTTCTTGGAGCTTCTCAAATAAAAGGTATCTAGTAGGATTAAAGTAAGCAGATCACAGGGCACCCTGTCTTAGGCTATGTGGAGAGCGCCCTCATACCTAAAAACCATGCCATGTTGAGCCGGCCTGTACGGCCTCTGTATGGTTTGAAATTTAGGTGAGGATCCACACTAACTCCCGTCATTGGGCCCCTGTATCTATCATTAATGAAAAATCTGTGAGGTGCTCCTTAAACAAAAGATATGATATAATTTTGGCACCAATAACTCCATCTCCAGACAAGAAGAAAGGGGCACCTTCCAAACCCAGTATTCACCTTTTAGTCTGGCCCATGGTATGTCCTCCTTCCTAAATGCCTACTCCACAAAAAAGTTACGTGTGCTTGCCTGCCATCAATTAGGGAGGTGAAAAAAGGGATCAAAATCTAAAATTCTTAACATATGCATTAAACCCAAACACTTTACAGCATGTGTCAAACCTTTCCCAACATCTATAAGCAGTTACAAATATCATTAGATCAATTTCAGTAAGAGTACAATGACATACATTGTTGTCAAATACCACCATTTCCAGACTCTGAGCAACAGTCACAGGAACCCCAATCTTTCCCCTTCTTAAGTGAAGAGGTTAGTATTTTAATTAAAATGAGTTCTGTGTCCCAAAGATTAAAACAGTCTGATGTCCAGTCTGCATCTCAGCTCCAAAGTAGACCAGAGTTCAAGCTGCGGAAGCAGTTTAGCACTTGTGCTTCAGGGCCGGTGGGATTCCTGGGTGAGGTGAGCTGGATTCAGCTATCTGAAGCACATCCTGGCATTATCTCAGCCGGGTCTCCCTGGACTCAGGAGGCAGAATTGACACCATGTAGAGTGGAGCAGCAGGTTCTGTTATCAGGGACTCCTCTCCTTGGGGGCAGGAAAAGCCAGACTAAGGACCTCTCTGCAATCGCCTCAGGAACTTCCTCTGTGTCCGCAGCGCAGCCTCGACATCAGGCCCAGCTTTTATTTTCTTTCTGTGAAAAAAAGCATAAACATATCCTCGACCCCAAATATATATAGGTCGGGTTTTTTCATAATGCATTGCAAGGGCTTTTCCACCTTGCCCTAGCAAAGGTCAGCTTGGTGTTATCATGTCAGATCCATTTGCATCTGGATCTACTTGCAAGTTTCATAAGCTGCTTACAAGGAGCTTTATTATGCTCCATAATATTTTTTTTTTATTATTATTAGCCATATATGCAGTTCCTCCATTGGAAGAGCCATTTGTAAAATTTAGCATAAAATCCTTTAAGGGATTTTTTTTGCTATAACATTAGCAAAATACAGTTGTGTGAATTGTAGCAATAATCATCTGGGGATCAAGCCATTTTTTAGCTTTTATCCTGCCCTTTTGTACCAGACAGGCTACTGGTTTAAATTAAGAGTTTAATATCTTAATTGGCAAAACTTGAGAAGATTTTGCCATAAACAGCATTTTTTTATAAAAATGTTGTAGAATAAGTTTTATATTTAATATGCACACTTGCCATAGCTGCATTATAATTAATATACTGTATTTGTTGATTATTGTATACTTTACCTGTTGATTTATATTTTACCTGTTTGAGTACCTGTTAGGAAGCTTTAAGCTCTCTCTATTGGTAACTGTTTTTTTTTATTTTATTTTATTTTTTCTATTCTAAGATGGCTCCCATAATTAAGATGTGTGCTTCTCTGCTCCCCTAACCAACCTTCCTTTATCCCAAACATCCCGTTTCCCCCAGGTTCCCCCCATCCTCCCCTTCTCACATTTCTCTCCCCTTCTCCCCTCACCCCCCCTCCCACCACACCCCCAAGATCCCAAATTTTTGCCCGGCAATCTGGTCTACTTCCCATAACCAGGAGGATAGCTATATGTTTTTCTTTCGGTTCACCTTCTTATTTAGTTTCTTTAGGATATCAAATTATAGACTCACTGACCTTTATTTATCTCTAGAAACCAATTATGAGTGAGTACATCCCATGTTCATCCTTTTGGGTCTGGGTTACCTCACTCAGGATAGTGTTTTCTATTTCCATCCATTTGCATGCAAAATTCGCGAAGTCATTGTTTTTTACCGCTGAGTAGTATTCTAATGTATATATATTCCATACTTTCTTCATCCATTCTTCCATTGAAGGGCATCTAGGTTGTTTCCAGGTTCCGGCTATTACAAATAATGCTGCTGTGAACATAGTTGAACAAATGTCCTTGTCATATGATCGGGCATCTCGTGGGTATATTCCCAAGAGTGGCATTGCTGGGTCCATGGGTAGGTTGATCCCAAATTTCCTGAGAAACCGCCACACGGTTTCCAAAGTGGTTGCACAAGTTTGCATTCCCACCAGCAATGGATGAGGGTACCCCTTTCTCCACAGCCTCTCCAGCAAAGGCTATCATTAGTGTTTTTGATTTTAGCCATTCTGAAAGGTGTAAGGTGATATCTCAATGTTGTTTTGATTTGCATTTCCCTGATCGCTAAGGAAGCTGAGCATGACCTTAAGTGCCTTTTGGCCATTTGAACTTCTTCTGTTGAGAATTCTCTCTTCAGATCAGTGCCCCATTTTTTAATTGGGTTAATTAGCAATTTAAAGTCTAGTATCTTGAGTTCTTTATATATTTTGGAGATCAGACCTTTGTCTGTTGCGGGGTTGGTGAAGATCTTCTCCCAGTCAGTGGGTTCCCTTTTTGTCTTAGTGACAGTGTCTTTTGCTTTACAGAAGCTTCTCAGTTTCAGTAGGTCCCATTTATTCAATGTTGCCCTTAATGACTGTGCTGCTGGGGTTATACCTAGGAAGCGATCGCCTGTGCCCATCTGTTGTAGGGTACTTCCCACTTTCTCTTCTATCAGGTTCAGTGTGTTCAGATTGATATTGAGGTCTTTGATCCATTTGGACTTGAGTTTTGTGCATGGTGATAGATATGGGTCAATTTTCTTTCTTCTACAGGTTGACATCCAGTTGTGCCAGCACCATTTGTTGAAGATGCTTTCTTTCTTCCATTGTATACTTTTAGCACCTTTATCGAAAATGAGGTGTTCATAGGTTTGTGGGTTAAGATCCGGGTCTTCTACATGATTCCATTGGTCGACTTCTCTATTTTTATGCCAATACCACACTGTTTTCATTACTGTAGCTCTATAGTAGAGTTTAAAGTCAGGGATGGTAATGCCTCCAGAAGTACCTTTATTGTACAAGATTGTTTTGGCTATCCTGGGTTTTTTGTTATTCCATATAAAGTTGATTATTGTCCTTTCAAGATCAGTGAAGAATTTTAATGGGATCTTGATGGGGATTGCATTGAATCTATAAATTGCCTTTGGTAGGATTGCCATTTTTACTATGTTGATCCTACCAATCCAAGAGCAAGGGAGATCCTTCCATTTTCTGGTATCCTCTTCAATTTCTTTCTTCAATGCCTTAAAGTTCTTGTCAAATAGATCCTTCACTTCTTTGGTTAGAGTTACCCCGAGATATTTTATGCTGTTTGTGGCTATCGTGAAAGGTGATGCTTCTCTGATTTCCCTCTCTGCTTCCATATCCTTTGTGTATAGGAGGGCGACTGATTTTTTGGAGTTGATCTTGTATCCTGCCACATTACTAAAGGTGTTTATCAGCTGTAGGAGTTCTTTGGTGGAGTTTTTGGGGTCGCTTATGTACACTATCATATCATCTGCAAATAACGAAAGTTTAACTTCTTCCTTTCCAATTCGAATCCCCTTGATCCCCTTATGTTGTCTTATTGCTATTGCTAAAACTTCAAGCACTATATTGAAGAGGTATGGAGAGAGTGGACAGCCTTGTCGTGTTCCTGATTTAAGTGGGATGGCTTTGAGTTTCTCTCCGTTTAATTTGATGTTAGCTGTTCGGTTTGCTGTAAATAGCTTTTATTATATTTAGGTATGACCCTTGTATCCCTAATCTCTCCAAGACTTTTATCATAAAGGGATGTTGAATTTTGTCAAAAGCTTTTTTCAGCATCTAATGAAATGATCATATGGTTTTTTTCTTTCAGTTTATTTATATGATGGATTACATTGATAGATTTTCGTATGTTGAACCAGCCTTGCATCTCTGGTATGAAGCCTACTTGATCATAATGGATAATGTTTCTAATGTATTCTTGGATACGGTTCCGCCAGTATTTTGTTGAGGATTTTTGCGCTCGATGTTCATGAGTGAGATTGGCCTGTAATTCTCTTTCTTGGTTGAGTCTTTGTGTGGTTTTGGTATCAGAGTGATGGTAGCTTCATAAAAGGAATTTGGCAATGACTCTTCTGTTTCTATATTGTGAAATACCTTAAGGAGTATAGGTATTAGGTCTTCTTGGAAATTCTGGTAGAATTCCGCATTGAAACCGTCTGGTCCTGGGCTTTTTTTGGTAGGGAGGTTTTTGATAACAGCTTCTAATTCTTCGCGACTGACAGGTCTATTTAGATTGCTCACCTGGTCCTGATTTAACTTTGGTATATGGTATTTATCTAAAAAAGTGTCCATTTCTTTTACATTTTCCAGTTTTGTGGCATACAGGCTTTTGTAGTAAGATCTAATGATTCTCTGAATTTCCTCTATGTCTGTGGTTATGTCCCCCATTTCATTTCTGATCTTATTAATTTGCAAATTCTCTCTCTGCCGTTTGATTAGTTTGGATAGGGGTTTATCAATTTTGTTGATTTTCTCCAGGAACCAGCTTTTTGTTTCATTGATTCTTTGGATTGTTTTCTGTGTTTCTATTTTGTTGATTTCAGCCCTCAGTTTGACTATTTCCAGTCTTCTACTCCTCCTAGGTGAGTCTGCTTCTTTTTTTCTAGAGCTTTCAGGTGGGCTGTTAAGTCTCCAATGTATGCTTTCTCTGTTTTCTTTAAGTGGGCACTAAGGGCTATGAACTTTCCCCTTAGGACTGCTTTCAAAGTGTCCCATAAGTTTGAGTATGTTGATTCTTTATTTTCATTGAATTCAAGGAAGACTTTAATTTCTTTCTTTATTTCTTCTTTAATCCAGGTGTGGGTCAATAGTTGACTATTCAGTTTCCATGAGTTTGCAGGCTTTCTGGGGGTAGCATTGTTGTTGAATTCTAACTTTAGTCCGTGGTGATCTGATAAGACACAGGTGTTTATGGATTTTTTTTGTAACTGTGGAAGTTTGCTTTGTTACCGAGGATGTGGTCAATTTTCGAGAAGGTTCCATGAGCTGCAGAGAAGAAGGTATATTCTTTCCTATTTGGGTGGAATGTTCTATAGATGTCTGTTAAGTCCATTTGATTCAATACCTCCATTAATTCTCTTATTTCTCTGTTAGGTTTCTGTCTGATTGACCTGTCCATTGGTGAAAGAGGCGTGTTGAGATCTCCCACTATTAGTGTGTGCGGTTTGATGGCGTCTTTGAGTTTTAGTAATGTTTCTTTTACATATGTGGGTGCTTTTATATTAGGGGGCATAGATATTCAGGATTGAGACCTCATCCTGATCAATTGTTCCTGTTATGAGTATAAAATATCCCTCTCCATCTCTTCTGATTGATTTAAGTTTGAAGTCAACTTTGTTAGAAATTAGTATGGCCACACCTGCTTGTTTCTTAGGTCCATTTGCTTGATAAACCTTTTCCCATCCCTTTACTCTAAGTAGGTGCCTATCTTTGTGGTTGAGGTGTGTTTCTTGTAAACAGCAGAATGTTGGATCCTGTTTGCGTATCCAATCTCTTAGCCTGTGCCTTTTTATAGGTGAGTTGAGTCCATTGACATTAAGGGATATTAATGACCAGTGGTTGCTAACTCTGGTCACTTTTTAGTCATAGGGTTTGTGTGTTTGCTTTCTTTTAGTTGCGCTGGTAAAGGGTGTCTAGAAGTTTGAATTATTGTGGTCATTGTTGGTCTCCTTGGTTTGTGATTTTCCTTCTATTACTTTCTGTAAGGCTGGATTTGTGGCTACGTATTGTTTAAATTTGTTTTTATCCTGGAAAATTTTGTTTTCTCCATTTATAGTGAACGAAAGCTTGGCTGGGTATAGTAGTCTGGGCTTGCATCCATGTTCTCTTAGCTTCTGCAGTACATCTATCCAGGACCTTCTGGCTTTCATGGTTTCCATAGAGTAGTCAGGAGTAAGTCTGATAGGTTTACCTTTATAAGTAACTTGACCTTTTTCCTTTGCAGCTCTTAATATTCTTTCTTTATTCTGGATGTTTTGTGTTCTGATTATTATGTGGCGAGGAGATGTTTTTTTTCTGGTCCAGTCTATTCGGTGTTCTGTATGCTTCTTGAACCTTCAAAGGAATATCTTTCTTTAGGCTGGGAAAGTTTTCTTCTATAATTTTATTAAATATATTTTCTGAACCATTGAGCTGTACTTCTTCTCCTTCTTGTATCCCAATTATTCTTAGGTTTGGTCTTTTTATTGTGTCCCATATTTCCTGAATGTTTTGTGATGAGAATTTGTTGGTTTTGCTGTTTTCTTTGATCAGTGTGTTAATTTTCTCTATGGTATCTTCAGTGTCTGACATTCTTTCTTCTAACTCTTGTAATCTGTTGGTAGTACTTGTCTCTGTAGTTCCTGTTCGTTTACCCAGATTTTCCATCTCCAACCTTCCCTCGTTTTTGTTTTCTTCATTACTTCCATTTCATTCTTCAGGTCTTGAACCATTTCCCTTACCTGTTTGATTGCATTTTCTTGTTTCTCTTGGTTTTCTTGGGTATCTTTGAGCGATTTATTAATTTCCTCTACCTTTTTGTTTGTAATCTCTAATTGTTTATGGCAGTTTTTCACCTCCTGTTTAAGGTCTTCTATTATTTTCAAAAAATTCACTTTTGGGTGATTTCTTCTACTTCTTCTGGAGTAGGGTGTACAATTCTTCTTATTTCGGGATCCCTGGGTTCTGGTGATGTCATGTTGCCTTTCAGGTTGTTGGAGGAATTCTTACATTGGCGCCTTCCCATCTCCTCTTTCAAATGAAGCCAAGAGAGGCCTGGTGTCTTGGTCCAGTTTTTTGCTGTGACTGAGCCTCTGGGTGTATCTCTTCAGTGTGGAAGCAAGGTCCATCCTGCTGAGCTTGAACTGCCCAGTGATGTCTCTCCTGGCACCCGGATCTGACCTCCCTGTTGCTTGTGTGTCTCGCGAACAAAGGGCCGACCTCGCTGCCGCAGGGCAGGCAGGCCACCTAGACAAAGGAGCTACTACCCTCCTGGCTGCCCTCCCAATTCGGACCCTGTCCCAGCGCCCCAAACAGGCTGAGCTGGGAGCTGTTGTGTGGTTCAAGGAGGGGCGGGGGTCAGAGGAGGTGGGGGGAGGGTCGTGGATGCAAAGCTGGGTGGGATATGAATAGAGAGGAAGTATCGGGCAGTATAGCCCCTGCAGACTGACCAAGGAGTGCAGGAGGATTGAGGAACGTCTGAGTTCCCTGTCCCGGGCTGCTGCCGCAGTCAGAAACTCACCCACCCTGGTGATGTCTCTCCTGGTACCGGGATCTGGTCTCCGTGCTGCTTGGGTGTCTCGGGAACAAAGGGCGGTGCTTGTGTTTTAAACCAAGGTTGTCATCCTTGTGCAACAGGCACTTTACCAACTGAGCCATCTCCCCTGCCTCCTTATTTTAAATAGACAGTGATGTATATGATAACAAGGTTGGTGTGAAACTGATTTGAACAAACAAGATAGTACAGGTAGAGAGCTACAGAAGAAAGGCCGTAAATAATGGGGGTTGGTCTTGCCAAATGGAGTCACTTACTAAACTGGTTATTTGCCCAAGTCTAATGGCAACCAAACACAGCCTTGTCTTACAAACATTTTCAACTTTGAATGCCTTCCTGTCACCGAAATTGAATCCTCACCTCAAATCTGAAGCACTTAGTTAGTAGCTTCATAGTTTATTTAGATATATTCTATATTAAAAAACACACATTCAACATTCTAATTTTAGACAATAAGAAAGCTAAGTGCTAAATGATTCATAGCTTCACAATTCCCCAGGCGACGACAACGTGAACAACTTCACTGAGACTCATAGAGACTAAAGAGAAAATCAACCCAGACCCACTATGAACTAACTTTCGGGTCATTAAATGAGATTGCTCGCCTGCTACCTCACATGTAGCCAGGGACTTTCTGGCACCAGAATTATAGCTGAGTGGGAAAGAGCTCACCTAGCATGCACAAGGTCCTAGGTTAGATCGCCAGCAAAACAAAACCAGTTGTGCCCAGTAAAAAGATTATTTGAGCACTCAAGTTTAAAACAAGTCAATGATGTGGGAGTGTCATATATCAATCTGTTGATTTCATTGGTTAAGCAATAAATAAACTGCTTGGTCCTGATTGGTTAGAACATAGGTGGGTGGAGTAAACAGAACAACATGCTGGCAGGAAGAGGAAGTGAGGTCAGAATTCACGCAGCTCCTCTCAGAGCAAGACACACGCGATGAAGCTCCGACCCAAGATAGACGTAGGCTAGAATCTCCCCGGTGAGCGCACCTTGGGGTGCTACATGTCTTATTAGAAATGGGCTAGTCCAGGTGCGAGAGTTAGCGTAGAGGAGGCTAGATAGAAATGGACCAAACAGTGCTTAAAAGAATACAGTGTCCGTGTAATTATTTCAGGTAAAGCTAGCAGTGTGGGCGGTCGGGGAGTTGGGGACACAGCCCCGCCGCTCATATCACTTCAAGTCAAATCTTGTAATGAGCTGGAAACCATTAAAATGGCAAACTAATTTCAAAAGAATCTGATGAAGTAGATGGTGATAAGAAAGTCAGTAGGCTCAATGTCCTTTGCTTTACAGCTAGTATCCACTTATGAGTGACGGAAACAGAGGCAGAGGCCAGCAGCAGAGTGCTGGGCTGAGCTCCCAAAGTTCAGTTGAAGAATGGGAGAAATGAGAATATGAGCAAAGAGATCAAGATCTTGATGGGTAAACCTACTGAAACAGTCTCCCTGAGCTAATGGGAGGTCTCCAACTCCAGCCTGACAGGGAAGGAACCAACAAAGAACCAAACTAGAACTTCTGAATGTGGGTGATAGTTGTATGGCTGGGACAGACTGGGGGGCCACTGTCAGTGGCACCAGGATTTATCCCTACTGCTTGTACTGGCTTTTTGGAACCCATTTTATATGGAGGGATATCTTGCTCAGCCTAAATATAGTAGGGAGGGCCTTGGACATTCCCCAAAGCAATGTGCCTTACCCTCTTTGAGGAGAGGATGGGGGTGGGGTAGGGAGTATTTGAAGGGCATGGGAGAAGGAGAGGGAGGGGGAACTGGGATTGGTATGTAAAATGAAAAAAAAGACAGTTTGATTTGTTTTTAAAATAAAATGAAATAAAATAAGAAAGTCAGTAGAAGAGGCTGGAAAGATGACTCAGTAGTTAAAAGCCCTGAGCTACTGTTGTAGGGGACTCAAGTTCCTTTCCCAGCACCCATGTTGTGGATTATAACTGTCTGTAACTCCAGAACCAAGAGATCCAATGCACTCATTTGGCCTCCTTGGGCACCAAGCATGCATGTGGTATATGGGCATCCATGCAGACAAAACATCCATATATTTTTCAAGCTTTTAAAGGACATCAAAATATGGAGGGACAGGAAAAGGAAAATCTAGGAGGAATTTTTGGAGGAGGGTGAATAAGATGAAAAAAATCATTGTATAAATATAAATATGTGAAGAAGAACAAATATTATATTTAACAGAAAGGGAGGGGAATGGGAAAGAGAGGATAGGAAAAAGAATAAGAATGAAAGAAAGGGGAAATAGGAGCAAAACCCACAAGGGCATCCTGACCTTACTCACACTGGAATTAAAAAGCTCCCACTCAGTGAGGATGTGAGGAACCAAACCCACTTCAAATGAAAGAATGTAAAGAAAAGGTTTGTAAAGAAAACCTTTACAAGAAAAGAATGTAAAGTCAAATTTGAGCTAAAGGCTAGGACTTTAGAAAAGAAAAGAATGTAAAGTCAAATTTGAGCTAAAGGCTAGGACTTTAGTAAGAGAAATTGTTCAGCATGCATATATACTCTGGTGGCATACCAGTGACAAAGTCTGGCAGCCACAGTGCTATCTGAGGAGGCTTACTATTGGTTGCTTTCTCTGGAAATATTATATATGATTAGCCCATACTTGGCCTTGTGCTGTGGGATATTTGTACACTGTGTGAAGTTGTATTACTGTGACTGGTGTACTATAAAACGAAATGGCCAATAGCTAGGCAGGAGTCTATAGAAATGGTGTCCTGAGCCTAGTCAGTACCATTGTTCTGTTTTCTTCTAGCCATTCAGTGATTTGATTGCTAAAGCAGGTAAGAAGCTTTTTAATAAAGGTGGCTATCCACATCTACTGATTACCATTACCTACGTTTATGACATACACAAACTAATTTAAAATGCTCTAGAGTATATAATGCAGTAACTGCAATATGGAATAAATATTTGATATATTTTATTTTATTGTTTTTTTTTTTTTTGAGACAGGGTTTCTCTGTGTAACAGCCCTGACTGTCCTAGAACTTGCTCTGTAGATCAGGCTGGCCTAAAACTCACAGGGACTTGTCTTCCTCTACTTTCCAAGTTCTGAAAATAAAGGTGTGTGCCACCATTGCCCAGTAAACTAACAGTCTTAATGACTCAGTGTTATGATTCTAGAAGAAACTGCAGGTTGAGAAACCCTGTCTCAAAAAACCAAAAAAAAAAAAAAAAGCTAAAGTTAATGCTTAGACTGCAGAGATGATTCAGCAATTTGGAGCACTTGTTGCTCTTGCAAAGGACCCAGTTTAAGTTCCCAACACTCACATGGTGACATACAACCAGCCATGTCTCCAGTTCTGGAGCATCTGATATGCTCTTCATGGGCACCAGGCTCACACACAGTACATGAACATATGTGCAGGCAAAGCACACATATATTTAAAATAAAATAACTATTATAAAAACTTTTACAGATGGCTTATCAAAATAATCATTTACACCAAACCTAGAGATGATCTTTGGAGGACTGTGTTGTTAACAATAAAATTATTGTGCTTGCTTCCACAGCACACATACTAAAATTGGAATGATACAGAGAAGATTAGCATGGCCCCTGCACAAAGATGATTATGAAGCATTTTGTTTTGTTGTGTTGTGTTTTGTTTTGTTTATTTTTTACATAAGTAACTTAAAAAATTCTACCAGGGAACGTCTACAAATCATAAATACCTTCAATAATGTAGCAGGATATAAGATTTACTCAAAAAATTAGTACGCATCTTTTTACTTTCACAAGATCCCACACAAAAAACATTACCTCCATGACAACTGAAAGTAATTCTAGAAGATGATGTGCCCTCTCCCAACAAAGTTTGTCCTCAGGGCTAGGAACATCAAATAGGGGTTGATTTTAGTTAGTATAGGATTGAGGGTTGGGGTGGAAATTATGTATTCTCAAGGATCTCTTTGAAAAAAAGGAGGTAAATTGGATGGAATAATAGATTAGCATGAGATTACTCACACTAATAATAATAATGAGTAATAGGGTGAATATTTGTGAGCTATTATATACTGAAAATATACATTGGTATAGATTATTGTATGTTGATACAAATTATATTGAATATGTTTCTATTTCTGTCTACAATATTTGTACACCTAGGCAAAGTTATTTTGTCATATTGTATGCATGCTTCTACCTCTGCTTAAGACATTTTGTATATTGATATAATTTTAGGATATATTTATTATATTGCACTGTACATTTATACTTCTGATCAAGATACTTATACATTGTTTACATTTTGAGATCATTGTCCTCATTTGCTGCACAGTTGTTTAAAGATTGTTTAATATTCTAATATGAAGTCTTAGTTTTTAAGTAATATAGGTATTAAGAATTATAGGTTAATAGTCATCCATGTTTGGCATACTCATAGTTAGACTACTCAGGTTCTTTAGATACATAGAGATTGTATTCTGAATAGATAGGTAATCTTCAACCTCTTTAAAGAGCTGTTAAATATGGCATTTAAATAACTTAGGGTTCTGTTGACATAAGACATAATTGCTTCTGGCAGCACCTATCTATTTCCCAAGAGAATGTTGAGCACTGAAAGCACTCCACTTGGAGCTTGTTTTCTTCTTGGCAAAATTGACCTTTGGGCAAGGAACTGCCCCTGCATTGGCCACTGACAAAATGCATGATGTCCAGATAGGACAAGCCGGATACAAGGAAAAAGACTGTCAAATCTTGCCAAGATAGGGTAAGACAGTTTTGAAAATTTTTTCTGACTCTGAAAATGGTCTTTCAGTTGCTCTAGGCCTTAGCTAAAGTTGGTTGCTCCAACATTGCAAATGAGACTTTGATTGATTGCCCAGGTAGCAAGTTGTATCTGTCATTTTTTGCACATTTTGGAAGTTGCTTGATTGTACTTCTTGCTTACTCATGTAATATTATTTCCCTTCTTAGGTCTTCGATGAGGTTGAAAACTATATAGTCATAGTTACTTTCCTCTCATACTTGGCCAAGTCATTTATAATAGAAGACTTAGACTCCTTAGGATAGGATAATTATTGAAACATCATGTATTTCTTGCTTGATATTGTTTATGCTGTTGTAATTCTAATTTTTATACTTGATATTTGTTTTTATTGTATATAATTTTGTATTAGGCTTAGAACTCTCTTATTTAAACAAAAGGGGGAGGTGCTGTAGGAAGTCCTTCAGGCAGCAGCTTATAAATTACCAACCCACTTGGGCTTGGCCTCTTATACTATAAATGCAGATGTAAAGCACACTCTTCTGGATGCTGAATTTGGTTCCTGTTTCCTCATTCTTGCAGAGGACTGTGATCTGTGACTCTGCAACCTAAATAAATAGCCCTTTATTATACTCAATTCCAGGCTAGTGTGGGATTTCCTTTTAGGGACCTTCTTCATAGCCCTCCTTTACACAAATGATAAATGGGCTGAGAAAGAAATCAGAGAACATCACCCTTCATAGTAGCCACAAACAGCATAAAATATCTTGGAGTACCTCTAACCTGTTGAAATAGGGATGGCAGGGTGGCGTCCCCAACACCCTGGCCGCCTGGCTAGCTTATGCCCGAAATAACAACACACAAACTGTATTCATTTAAACACTGCTTGGCCCATTAGCTTCAACCTCTTAACCCATTTCTTATCATCTATGTAGCACCATGAGGTGCGCTTACCAGGAAGATTCTAGCCTATGTCCATCCTGGGTCTGAGCTTCATGCCTCTGCCTCAGAGAGCAGAGCTATCGCGAGGGGAGCATGGCATCTCTGTCTGAGGCACCTGGCTCTGAGAGGAGCTGCGTGAATTCTGACCTCACTTCCTCTTCCTGCCAGCATTTTGTTCTGTTTACTCCACCCACCTATGTCTAACCAATCAGCACCAAGCAGTTTATTTAATGCTTAACCAATGAAATCAACAGATTGGTATGACACTCCCACATCACTAACCAAATGAGTGGAAGACCTGTATGACAAGAACTTTAAATCTTTAAAAAAAGAAACTGAAGAAGGTGCCAGAGACCTCCCATGCTCTTAGGTAGGCAGAATTAACATAGCGAAAAATGGCAATCTTACCAAAAGCAATCTACAGATTCAATGAAATGTCCATCAAAATCCCAGAAAAATTCTTCACAGACATAAAAAAAATAATCTACTTCATATGGAAAAGCAAAAAACCCAGGATATCTAAAACAATCCTGTATAATAAAGAAGCTTCCAGAGAAACCACAATCCCTGACTTCAAACTCTACAGTACTGAAAACAACATGGTATTTAAAAAAAAAAAAACAGACAGGAGGAACAATGGAACCAAATCGAAGATCCAAATATTAATCCATACACTTTTGAACACATGATTTTTAAAAAAGAAGCCAAAAATACATATAAAATGGAATAAAAGAAAACATAGTCAACAAATGGTGATAGCATAACTAGATTTTAACATGTAGAAGAATGAAAATAGATCCATATCTATAGCCATGTACAAAACTCAAGTCCAAATGGATTAAAGACCTCAATGTAAAACCAACTACACTGAACCTCATAGTAGAAAAAGTGGGAAGTACACCAAACACATTGGCACAGGAGACCAGTTCCTAAATATAACCCCAGTAGCACAGACACTGAGAGCAACAATTAATAAATGGGATCTCCTAAAACTGAGAAGCTTCTGTAGAGCAAAGGACATGGTCAACAAAACAAAATGACAGCCTACAGAATGGAAAAAGATCTTCACCAACCCCACATCAGACAATGGACTGATCTCCAAAATAATCAAAGAACTCAAGAAACTGGTCATCAAAAGAACAAATAATCCAATAAAAAATGAGGTAAAGTTCTAAACAGAGAACAGAGGAATCTAAAATGGCTGAAAGACACTTAAGGAAAGGCTTAACATCCTTAGCCATCAGAGAAAGAAAATCAAAACAGCTCTGAGATTCCATCTTACACCTGCAATAATGGACAAGATCAAAAACAGTAATGACAAATTATGCTGGAGAAGTTGTAGGGTAAAGGGAACACTCCTCCACTGCTAGTGGGAGTGCAAGCTGGCAGAGCCCCTTTGGATGTCAGTATGGCAATTTCTCAGAAAATTAGGAAACAACCCACCTCAAGACTCAGCAATACCAATTTTGGGGTATATTCCCAAAGAATACTCAACCGTACCATTAGGACATGTGCCCAATTATGTTCATAGCAGCATTATTTGTCATAGCCAGAACTTGGAAACAAACTAAATGCCCCTTGTCCAAAGAATGGATAAGAAAAATGTGGTACATTTATACAGCGGGGAAAAAAATGACATCTTGAAATTTGCGGTCAAGTGGATGGATGTAGAAAACATCATATTGAGTGAGGTAACCCAGACCCAGAAAGACAAATGTAATATATACTCACTCATAAATGGCTTTTAGACATAAAGCAAAGAAAAAGCAGCCTACAATTTACAATCCCAGAGAATTTAGACAACAAATAGGACCCTAAGATAGACATACATGGATCTACTCTACATGCAAAGTAGAAAAAGTTAAGATCTCCTGAGTAAACTGGGAGAATGGAGAGCATGGGAGAGGGCAGAAAAAGGGGGGTATGTAGTAAGAGGAGCGGCCGGCTGTGTTCCCCCGCACCCGGCCGCCTGCATGGCTCAGCTTAAGCCCCGAAATAACAACACACAAACTGTATTCATCTAAACACTGCCCGGCCCATCAGTTCCAGCCTCTTATTGGCTAGCTCTTGCACCTGGACTAGCCCATTTCTGATAATCTGTGTAGCACCCCATGGTGTGCTTACCGGGGGGGGGGAGATTCTAGCCTGCGTCTCTCTGCAGTGGGAACATCATGGCGATTTCTAACTCAGCTTCTCTTTCCCAGAATCCTCTCTGTCTACTCCGCCTACCTAATTTTCTGTCCTATCAGGGCCCAGGCAGTTTCTTTATTGAACCAATGAAATCAACAGATTGATATATGACACTCCCACATCACTTCCCCTTTTTCTGTTTAAACAAAAAAGAAAAGCTTTAACTTTAACATAGTAAAATCACATATAACAAAACAGTTATCAAGTAGGAATTACAGTTACAATATTTATATCTACTTTATCTTTTATCATAACTAAGGAAAACTATAACTATAACTAACCATTCTTCAACTCCATCAAAGACTTCAGAAGGATATAATACTAAACAAGAAATAAGAAAACTCTAGAAATGACAGAGACATCTCACTGCCTGGACAGTCACCCAAAGTTCCTCTGTACCATTGGGGCATCTATCTTCGGCCTTCAGGCCCACAGTATCCAGCAGACAGTTCCATTAAGCAGGAAATTCCAAAGACAGTTCAGTCACTTTCTGCTGTGTCCTGCGTCCTGCAGAATGTCTTGTAGACTCTTTTATGAATCAGGAACCCTGAAAGATCATCTCACCTTTAGGCAAGTTCAGCAGTCCTCTCTCTGCGGGTTCTTTGTGTCCAGTTTATGCAATAGTCCAGGCAAGAACAGTCTCTTGCCCAATGGCTGGCTATCAAACTCCATAAGGATCCTGTTCGATGCCCATCTTCCTCTTTTTTTTTAAAGCAATTTTTTTTATTGGAAAAACAAAGAAATTTCTGCCTCCTCCCTGCCTCCCATTTCCCTCCCACCACTCCCTCTCCTCCTCCCCTCCCCCCATTCCTCCCCCTCCCTCTCCAGCCTGAAGAACAGTCAGGGTTCCCTGCCCTGTGGAAAGTCCAAAGTCCTCCCCCCTCAATCCTGGTCTAGGAAGGTGAACATCCAAACTGGGTAGGCTCCCACAAAGCCAGAACATGAAGCAGGAACAAAACCCGGTGCCATGGTCCTTGGCTTCTCAGCAGCCCTCATTGTCCGCCAAATTTAGAGATTCCGGTTTTATCCCATGCTTTTTCAGAGTCCAGCTGGCCTTGGTGAGCTCCCAAAGAATCAGCCCCACTGTCTCCACGGGTGGGCGCACCCCTTGTGGTCCTGAATTCTTTGCTCAAATTCTCTCTCCTTCTGCTCCTCATTGGGACCTTGGGAGCTCAGTCCAGTGCTCCAGTGTGGGTCTCTGTCTCTATCTCCATCCATCGCCAGATGAAGTTTCTATGGTGATATGCAAGATCTTAATCAGTATGGCTATAGGGTAGGGTCACTTCAGGTTCCCTATCCTCAGCTGCCCCAGAAACTAACTGGGGACATCGCCCTGGGCACCTGGGAGCCCCTCTAGATCCAAGTCTCTTGCCAACCCTAAGATGGCTCCCTTTATTAAGATGTGTGCTTCTCTGCTCCCCTAACCAACATTCCTTTATCCCAATCATCCCGTTTCCCCAAGTTCCCCCCCACCCTCCCCTTCTCACATTTCTCTCCCCTTCTCCCCTTACACCCCTCCCACCACACCCCCAAGATCCCATTTATTTGTCCGGCAGTCTAGTCTACTTCCCATATCCAGGAGGATAGCTATATGTTTTACTTTGGGTTCACCTTCTTATTTAGTTTCTTTAGGATATCATATTATAGACTCACTGACCTTTATTTATCTCTAGAAACCAATTATGAGTGAGTACATCCCATGTTCATCCTTTTGGGTCTGGGTTACCTCACTCAGGATAGTGTTTTCTATTTCCATCCATTTGCATGCAAAATTCGCGAAGTCATTGTTTTTTACCGCTGAGTAGTATTCAAATGTGTATATATTCCACACTTTCTTCATCCATTCTTCCGTTGAAGGGCATCTAGGTTGTTTCCAGGTTCTGGCTATTACAAATAATGCTGCTATGAACATAGTTGAACAAATGTCCTTGTCATATGATCGGGCATCTCGTGGGTATATTCCCAAGAGTGGCAATGCTGGGTCCATGGGTAGGTTGATCCCAAATTTCCTGAGAAACCGCCACACTGCTTTCCAGTGTGGTTGCACAAGTTTGCATTCCCACCAGCAATGGATGAGGGTACCCCTTTCTCCACAGCCTCTCCAGCAAAGGCTATCATTGGTGTTATTGATTTTAGCCATTCTGACAGGTGTAAGATGATATCTCAATGTTGTTTTGATTTGCATTTCCCCGATCGCTAAGGAGGCTGAGCATGACCTTAAGTGCCTTTTGGCCATTTGAACTTCTTCTGTTGAGAATTCTCTCTTCAGCTCAGTGCCCCATTTTTTAATTGGGTTAATTAGCAATTTAAAGTCTAGTATCTTGAGTTTTTATATATTTTGGAGATAAGACCTTTGTCTGTTGGGGAGTTGGTGAAGATCTTCTCCCAGTCAGTGGGTTGCCTTTTTGTCTTAGTGACAGTGTCTTTTGCTTTACAGAAGCTTCTCAGTTTCAGTAAGTCCCATTTATTCAATGTTGCCCTTAATGACTGTGCTGCTGGGGTTATACCTAGGAAGCGATCGCCTGTGCCAATCTGTTGTAGGGTACATCCCACTTTCTCCTCTATCAGGTTCAGTGTGTTCAGATTGATATTGAGGTCTTTGATCCATTTGGACTTGAGTTTTGTGCATGGTGATAAGTATGGGTCAATTTTCATTCTTCTACAGGTTGACATCCAGTTGTGCCAGCACCATTTGTTGAAGATGCTTTCTTTCTTCCATTGTATACTTTTAGCACCTTTATCGAAAATGAGGTGTTCATAGGTTTGTGGGTTAAGATTCGGGTCTTCTACACGATTCCATTGGTCAACTTCTCTATTTTTATGCCAATACCACACTGTTTTCATTACTGTAGCTCTATAGAAGAGTTTAAAGTCAGGGATGGTAATGCCTCCAGATGTACCTTTATTGTACAAGATTGTTTTGGTTATCCTGGGTTTTTTGTTATTCCATATAAAGTTGATTATTGTCCTTTCAAGATCAGTGAAGAATTTTAATGGGATCTTGATGGGGATTGCATTGAATCTATAAATTGCCTTTGGTAGGATTGCCATTTTTACTATGTTGATCCTCCCAATCCACGAGCAAGGGAGATCCTTCCATTTTCTGGTATCCTCTTCAATTTATTTCTTCAATGCCTTAAAGTTCTTGTCAAATAGATCCTTCACTTCTTTGGTTAGAGTTACCCCGAGATATTTTATGCTGTTTGTGGCTGTCGTGAAAGGTGATGCTTCTCTGATTTCCCTCTCTGCTTCCATATCCTTTGTGTATAGGAAGGCGACTGATTTTTTGGAGTTGATCTTGTATCCTGCCACATTACTAAAGGTGTTTATCAGCTGTAGGAGTTCTTTGGTGGAGTTTTTGGGGTCGCTTATGTACACTATCATAAAATCTGCAAATAACGAAAGTTTAACTTCTTCCTTTCCAATTCGAATCCCCTTGATCCAACTCTTGTTGTCTTATTGCTATTGCTAAAACTTCAAGCACTATATTGACGAGGTATGGAGAGAGTGGACAGCCTTGTCGTGTTCCTGATTTAAGTGGGATGAGTTTGAGTTTCTCTCCGTTTACTTTGATGTTAGCTGTCGGTTTGCTGTAAATAGCTTTTATTATATTTAGGTATGACCCTTGTATCCTTAATCTCTCCAAGACTTTCATCATAAAGGGATGTTGAATTTTGTCAAATGCTTTTTCAGCATCTAATGAAATGATCATATGGTTTTTTTCTTTCAGTTTATTTATATGATGGATTACATTGATAGATTTTCGTATGTTGAACCAGCCTTGCATCTCTGGGATGAAGCCTACTTGATCATAATGGATAATTTTTCTAATGTGTTCTTGGATACAGTTCGCCAGTATTTTATTGAGAATTTTTGCGTCGATGTTCATGAGTGAGATTGGCCTGTAATTCTCTTTCTTGGTTGAGTCTTTGTGTGGTTTTGGTATCAGAGTGACGGTAGCTTCATAAAAGGAATTTGGCAATGACTCTTCTGTTTCTATATTGTGAAATACCTTAAGGAGTATAGGTACTAGGTCTTCTTGGAAATTCTGGTAGAATTCTGCATTGAAACCGTCTGGTCCTGGGCTTTTTTTGGTAGGGAGGTTTTTGATAACAGCTTCTAATTCTTTGCGACTGACAGGTCTATTTAGATTGTTCACCTGGTCCTGATTTAACTTTGGTATATGGTATTTATCTAAAAAAGTGTCCATTTCTTTTACATTTTCCAGTTTTGTGGCATACAGGCTTTTGTAGTAAGATCTAATGATTCTCTGAATTTCCTCTATGTCTGTGGTTATGTCCCCCATTTCATTTCTGATCTTATTAATTTGCAAATTCTCTCTCTGCCGTTTGATTAGTTTGGATAGGGGTTTATCAATTTTGTTGATTTTCTCCAGGAACCGGCTTTTTGTTTCATTGATTCTTTGGATTGTTTTCTGTGTTTCTATTTTGTTGATTTCAGCCCTCAGTTTGATTATTTCCAGTCTTCTACTCCTCCTAGGTGAGTCTGCTTCTTTTATTTTTCTAGAGATTTCAGGTGGGCTGTTAAGTCTCCAATGTATGCTTTCTCTGTTTTCTTTAAGTGGGCACTAAGGGCTATGAACTTTCCCCTTAGGACTGCTTTCAAAGTGTCCCATAAGTTTGAGTATGTTGATTCTTTATTTTCATTGAATTCAAGGAAGACTTTAATTTCTTTCTTTATTTCTTCTTTAATCCAGGTGTGGGTCAATAGTTGACTATTCAGTTTCCATGAGTTTGCAGGCTTTCTGGGGGTAGCATTGTTGTTGAATTCTAACTTTAGTCCGTGGTGATCTGATAAGACACAGTTGGTTATGGATATTTTTTTATAACTGTGGAAGTTTGCTTTGTTACCGAGTATGTGGTCAATTTTCGAGAAGGTTCCATGAGCTGCAGAGAAGAAGGTATATTCTTTCCTATTTGGGTGGAATGTTCTATAGATGTCTGTTAAGTCCATTTGATTCAATACCTCCATTAATTCTCTTATTTCTCTGTTAGGTTTTTGTCTGATTGACCTGTCCATTGGTGAAAGAGGCATGTTGAGATCTCCCACTATTAGTGTGTGCAGTTTGATGGCGGCTTTGAATTTTAGTAATGCTTCTTTTACATATGTGGGTGCTTTTATATTAGGGGCATAGATATTCAGGATTGAGACCTCATCCTGATCAATTGTTCCTGTTATGAGTATAAAATATCCCTCTCCATCTCTTCTGATTGATTTAAGTTTGAAGTCAACTTTGTTAGAAATTAGTATGGCCACACCTGCTTGTTTCTTAGGTCCATTTGCTTGATAAACCTTTTCCCATCCCTTTACTCTAAGTAGGTGCCTGTCTTTGTGGTTGAGGTGTGTTTCTTGTAAACAGCAGAATGTTGGATCCTATTTGCATATCCAATCTCTTAGCCTGTGCCTTTTTATAGGTGAGTTGAGTCCATTGACATTAAGGGATATTAATGACCAGTGGTTGCTAACTCCGGTCACTTTTTTAGTCATAGAGTTTATGTGTTTGCTTTCTTTTAGTTCCTCTGGTAAAGGGTGTCTAGAAGTTTGAATTATTGTGGTCATTGTTGGTCTCCTTGGTTTGTGATTTTCCTTCTATTACTTTCTGTAAGGCTGGATTTGTGGCTATGTATTGTTTAAATTTGGTTTTATCCTGGAAAATTTTGTTTTCTCCATTTATAGTGAGCAAAAGCTTGGCTGGGTATAGTAGTCTGGGCTTGCATCCATGTTCTCTTAGCTTCTGCAGTACATCTATCCAGGACCTTCTGGCTTTCATGGTTTCCATAGAGTAGTCAGGTGTAAGTCTGATAGGTTTACCTTTATAAGTAATTTGACCTTTTTCCTTTGCAGCTCTTAATATTCTTTCTTTATTCTGGATGTTTTGTGTTCTGATTATTATATGGCGAGGAGATGTGGTTTTTTTTGGTCCAGTCTATTCGGTGTTCTGTATGCTTCTTGAACCTTCAAAGGAATATCTTTCTTTAGGCTGGGAAAGTTTTCTTCTATAATTTTTTTAAATACATTTTCTGAACCATTGAGCTGTACTTCCTCTCCTTCTTCTATCCCAATTATTTTTAGGTTTGGTCTTTTATTGTGTCCCATATTTCCTGAATGTTTTGTGATGAGAATTTGTTGGTTTTGCTGTTTTCTTTGATCAGTGTGTTAATTTTCTCTATGGTATCTTCAGTGTCTGACATTCTTTCTTCTAACTCTTGTAATCTGTTGGTAGTACTTGTCTCTGTAGTTCCTGTTCGTTTACCCAGATTTTCCATCTCCAACCTTCCCTCGGTTTGTGTTTTCTTCATTACTTCCATTTCATTCTTCAGGTCTTGAACCATTTCCCTTACCTGTTTGATTGCATTTTCTTGTTTCTCTTGGTTTTCTTGGGTGTCTTTGAGCGATTTATTCATTTCCTCTACCTTTTTGTTTGTAATCTCTAATTGTTTATGGCAGTTTTTCACCTCCTGTTTAAGGTCTTCTATTATTTTCAAAAAATTCACTTTTGAGTCGATTTCTTCTACTTCTTCTGGAGTAGGGTGTACAATTCTTCTTATTTCGGGATCCCTGGGTTCTGGTGATGTCATGTTGCCTTTCAGGTTGTTGGAGGAATTCTTGCATTGGCGCCTTCCCATCTCCTCTTTCATATGAAGCCAAGAGAGGCCTGGTGTCTTGGTCCAGTCTTTGCTGTGACTGAGTCTCTGGGTGTATCTCTTCAGTGTGGAAGCAGGGACCGTCCTGCTGAGCTTGAATTCCCCAGTGATGTCTCTCCTGGCAGCCGGATCTGGTCTCCCTGCTGCTTGGGTGTCTCACGAACAAAGGGCCAACCTTGCTGCCGCAGGGCAGGCAGGCCACCTAGACAAAGGAGCTACTACCCTCCCGGTTGCCCTCCCAATTCGGACCCTGTCCCAGCACCCAAACAGGCTGAGCTGGGACCTGTTGTGTGGTTCAAAGAGGGGAGGTGGGCCAGAGGGGCTGGGTGAGGGCCGTGGATGCGAGCTGGGTGGGATAGGATTAGAGAGGAAGTATCGGGCAGTATAGCCCCTGCAGACTGACCAGGAAGTGCAGGAGGGGTGAGGAACATCTGAGTTCCCTGTCCCAGGCTGCCGCTGCGGTCAGAAACTCACTCACCCCAGTGATGTCTCTCCTGGCAGCCGGATCTGGTCTCCCTGCTGCTTGGGTGTCTCACGAAAAAAGTGCTGACTTTGCTGCCGCAGGGCAGGCAGGCCACCTAGACAAAGGAGCTACTACCCTCCCAGTTGCCCTCCCAATTCGGACCCTGTCCCAGCGCCCAAACAGGCTGAGCTGGGAGCTGTTGTGTGGTTCAAAGAGGGGAGGGAGGTCAGAGCCCATCTTCTTCTTGAAGTAGATTGGTGCTGTCAGGAGCAGACGTGTCTCATTGTCATGAAAAACCCTAAGTTATTAAAATATTTAAATGCCATATTCTGCAATCTTTGAGAGATATGAAGAATGTCTATCTAACTGAAATATATCTCTATATATCTAAAAAATCTAACATGACTACAAGCTTGACCATTATTTATGATTATTTAACAACAACCTATATTTCCTAATTATACATTACATTTTAAAAATGAACTACACAATCACAATACCTTGATCAAGATCAGAAATACATATACATATAACAAAATTGACCTTAAAATCCACACCAATGCAAATTATTCATATCTATATCATATCCCCCTTTAAATGTAAAAGAACATATATAATCAATATTTGGGAACATGGGCGCAGCTTTTCTCTCCAAACTGCTTCCTGCTGAATGGGGGCGTCGTTAATTAGATCTTTCGTGGTGTAACCTGTGTGCCAGGGTCATCTCAGTTGGCAGTTGAGTGAAGTAATTTTTTGAGGGTGTTCACAGCAACCTTTCAGGAGGGCGTGGTCTATCATACCAAATCGGAATAGATGCAATCCATAGGGTCTGGTCCTCTGTGAAAACAAAAGAAGACCCTCTCCGAAGCATCATATCCTTAGACCCAAATTTTGAAATCATACCCTCATGATATCCATTCTCGTTCCATTTGGCAGCCCATATAATGAAATGTCTGTCTGTATTTAGCTCCTTTACAGTCAGAAATTTTAAAGAAAACACTATGTACATAATCCAGACTCTCTGTAAATTTTCCATTTTTACGTGGCTTATTTTTACTTTATTTCTCTTAATCTATAACTATCTGTACTCTGTCTCTTTAAAGACTTTACCTTTTTATTTTTAAAGGCATTAACTTTATTTTCTCTCTATATATATTTATTTCTCTCTCAAGCCTACATACATTCATCAAACACTGTGATCCATTTAGTGGTCTGTCTGAATCTGTTTTACTGTGAATCTGTAATTTTTTTACTATCCAGGAGCATTTCTTAAAATGTTAAGCAGTTCTTAAAAAGTTAAGTTGCTTCTTGTACAGTTAATACGGTACCGCCTGCATTCTGCCCAGTAGAAACTTTAAGTGTGCTGTCATTACGGTAATTATGGTAGTTACTGCCTGAGACCACACAGTTTAGTATGGGGGAGCTGAGCCGCTCCTGCCTCAGATCTATTTGGTGCGCCTGAGCTGCGCACAGTTCCAGGCACATAGCAGGTCCACATTGGAGCCGTACTCAGCAGTTTGAGACTGAGTATGCGGCATTTTGAAATGCTTTGAAACCAGAGTTCATGCTGGCAGCACAGCCCCAGGAAGCCGCATTTTAAAATGACGCAGCTTTTTTTTTTCCTCTATGGCGCGCACGCCAGCAACAAAGAACAAAACTCTGTGTTGAACTCTGTTTTTCTCTGTTTAGAATTAAGCTCTCTCAGGTTTTTAAGTGGATTTAGCCCATCACGTCGGGCGCCAATCTGTTGAAAGAGGAGCGGCTGGACTGTGTCCTCCCGCACCCAGCCGCCCGCATGGCTCATCTTATGCCCCGAAATAACAACACACAAACCGTATTCATCTAAACACTGCCCGACCCATCAGTTCCAGCCTCTTATTGGCTAGCTCTTGCACCTGGACTAGCCCATTTCTGATAATCTGTGTAGCATCCCATGGTGTGCTTACCGGGGGGAGATTCTAGCCTGCGTCTCTCTGCAGTGGGAACATCATGGCGACTCCTAACTCAGCTTCTCTTTCCCAGAATCCTCTCTGTCTACTCCGCCTACCTAATTTTCTGTCCTATCAGGGCCCAGGCAGTTTCTTTATTGAACCAATGAAATCAACAGATTGATATATGACACTCCCACATCAGGGGTAGAGGAAAGAAAGGATGCATAGAAAAATATTTATCTCAGTAGAAATAATTTTTAAAGAAAACAACTAAATTATCTCAGGGCTTGGAATATAGTCCAGTGGTAGAGCAATTGCCTAGCATGTTTAAGGCCCTGGGTTCAATCAATGCTCCATAAAAATAAATAAATAGCAATTTTATAGCTTTGAAAAAGTAAATATCTCTAAATGACATGGTAACATGAACTGCATTTTTCCCACAAGAATATTGTCATTATGAACTAAGTACAAAGAGAGGAAAACCTTGAATAACTGACGAATTGCATCTAACTGCAGAGTGGCACTGTTACCCAGGTAATTCCTCAGTCAACTACTGCCTATCTCAAGCTTTCATATTCTTTTCCCTTTGGTGTCATATTGATTTTTAAAAAAAAATGAATCCTTTTTGAAATTTTGGGTCTCTGTAGAGTCAAACTGGCTTTGAACTCAGCCTCAAAAATGTTAGAAGTACAAGTGTGTGCTAGCACACGTCGCTTCAAAGATTTTTTAAAAATGTCTCTGTTTAGAAGTTCCTACTTTGCCTGTATTTTATGCTATGACAAGCTCTTGTTAGCATAATGTCCTGTTATGAAAGCCAAGCAATTTTTTTCTCTAGTTAGTTTTATGCTTAAGTGCTTAGAAGGAGCTACACAACTAAGTGGCATATGTATCCCCTTTCTCTTTTACCAGATTCCTCGGGGGTGTGGGGAACTGCCTGTAGTCCACTGTTTTCAGAACCCCTTCTGGAGTATATACATTGTGTGTATTCTGAGCAGTGCTCCACTAAAATCAAAAGCTTGATTGATAACAGATTTTCAAGAGTGTTAGAAGACATAAAAACATGATGGTTGAGAGGGGAGCCAAATAGCCTTGATCTTTCTCTTTGTGGCACTAATGATAAAATTCGCATTGTAGGGCTATTTCAAGGGCTCAGTTATATAAGGTGTGGAAAAGGCTTTGCAACAGGCATTGTACACAGTAAGTACATAGGATTATGTACTTCCATACACACATACATATATAATTTTTAAATAAATAGCAAGTACATAAGGATTACCTACTTCCATACAAATACATATATATATATATATATATATATATATATAGTATATATGTGTATATACATAATACATGGTAAATGTATAAGACTTGTCTACTTCACTACAAAAAAATTTTTTTCTTCCTTCAAGAGAAAAAAGCCCAGAATTTGATATGATTTCAACCAAAGGAAGAGCCACATGTCTAAGCTCTTAATACTTATGTGTTGTCACACTGCATTTGTTCCTGGCTCATCCTCAGAGAACATAAAACACAACATTCATTTTGGTAGCTCTTTGTAATAAAATGCTTCATATTTGCCTAATAGTCATGATTCAAAGAGTTTTCACATATAATTGCTAATAAGATAATAACTCTGATTAGAGGGATTAATGGACTTCTCCAATAATACACTGAAATTATGAAAAGACGCTGATGTTAGATAATAGCTCTCGATCTTTGTTTTATGCTAGGCTGTTTTAATATTTGGTAGAATTCCCTGGATCAATTTGATACCACAAAACAAACATGTATTAGAAAATATTATGTTTTTAAAAATCTAAATGTTTCTATGGAAATTTATGAAGAAATATAAGAGATTTTTAAAGTTTAAAAAATACAGTAGACATAATATAATGCCCAGCCTCAAAGCCTAAGTAAAGGTAGGCCTCTCATTGTCACTTCTCACATTATATACTCTTAATGATGACTAACACTCTAAAACCTCAGTGTTTAGAGATACTACAGACACTAAAGGCTTTATTTCAGACCATCAACTGTAAAAACTAGCTACACATGAGAATCTTCTGTAATTTCATTTTTCCCTTAGTGAAATATAGTTTCATATCATGAGGGGAGCTGTTTTTTCTGCATCACTCATATGACCATATGAGCCATTTGCTTTGCCAGGAAATGTAGGTCTCTCTCTTTTTTAATGGAATAAAATGATCCAGCATTAAACTGAATTATCAAATTGGATGCAGAAACAACATGACTCATATGTTAAATACAAAGCTGCAGGAACTGTATAAAAGTAATGTGTGTGAGAGAGAGAGATGTTTGCTACCCACTCAAAAATCTGAAGAGACTTTGACACATTCAAGATCATCAACTTTACAGTCTTACATTTTTGTTAAATATGTGAGCCCTGCTTTGAGGACAGATGAAGACTTGTTATATTTTTGTTGTTGTTGTTGTTTTCGAGACAGGGTTTCTCTGTAGCTTTGGAGGTGTCCTGGAACTAGCTCTTGTAGACAAGGCTGACCTTGAACTCACAGAGATTCACCTGCCTCTGCCTCCCGAGTGCTGGGATTAAAGGCATGTGCCACCACTGCCCGCCCAGCAACTTGTTATATTTTAATGTGTGACTGTGCCTGGCCTCATTATGTAGCTGAAGCTGGTGACACAGTTTAAGATTAGTGTATCCATCTAGCATACACAAGGCCGTAAATTCCATCTCCAGCCATGGGGAGAAAGAGAAAAGATCAACTTTGTTGAAATACTCTATGTCAATAAAAACTTGTAGTGGAAGGAAATAGTTTTTGAAACTATCAAAAAGTTAGAAGTTTCACGGGGTAGCTAAGAAGACCATGTCCCAATTTGGATGTGATCCTAAGTCACTTAGCAATTGCCACAAACTAAAGTACAAACAAGACTATATTGCTAGACATCAATGGATGAGTAGATTAACTTTTAGGATCAAATGAGAAAAAAGAAGAGGAAACACAATTGTGCAGGACATTATACAGGCTAACACTTATATTTCACATGGAATAATGCATGCTGCATCAATTTTTGTTCTTTTTACAAAACATAAAGTTACTCAAAAAAAGTTAAAGATTGGTTATTTTAGGCTCTAATAACTTAATGTTAAGAACATGCAAGGGGGCTCAGCAGATAAAGTCCCTTATTGCCAACACTGAAGACCTGAGTTTGATCCAAGGGACTTACATGGTAGGAAGAGAAAACTGACTCCTACCAGGTGTCCTCCTACCTCCACATATGTGCTATGGTAAGCAAACACACACATACACACGCAAATATAATTTTTTTATTTATTTTTTTTTATTTTTCTGAGACAGGGTTTCTCTGTAGCTTTGGAGCCTGTCCTGGAACTCACTCTGTAGATCAGACTGGCCTCAAACTCACAGAGATCCTCCTGCCTCTGCCTCCCAAGTGCTGGGATTAAAGGCATGTGCCCCCACAGACCCGCCACAAATATAATTTTAAAAACAAATTTTAAAGAAACAGTTGGAACCTAAGCAATGGTGGTGCACATCTTTAATTCCAACACTTGAAAGGCAGAAGCAGGCAGATCTCTGTGAGTTCAAGACCAGCCTGGCCTACAGACCAAGTTCCAGGTCAGCCAGGCCTGTATAATGAGAACTTGTCTCAAAGGTAAATAAATAAAATAAAGCTGTATGAATCCATAAAACACAGCTCAGATGTTTAACATAAAAATAAAACTACAAGTATTCTTTAACTGCTATTTTAAAGGACTTTATAAATATCAGTTTGGAATCTGTCCTATCACATTTGTAAATGTCTAAATCAGAAACCATAAACTACCTCTATGATGCTGCACACTGAAAGCAAACCTGTCCCCTAACAATCAGCCAGCCTGCTGAAGTGTTATATAAAAAAGAATGTTCTCTAAGGTTGGTGTTGCAAAATCATAATAAGCAATTATTTCTTCTTTATCTCAAAATCAAGCTTAAGTAACCATGAACAATATTGTTTATGCATCTGTACATACATGTACATATGTGTGGAGGTCAGAAGTTGAGAATGAGTTATTCCCCACCTTATTTTTTTTTTTTTGAGGCATGATCACTCAATGAACCTCGAGCTCACCAATTAGCTGGGCTGGGTGAACAGTGAATTCTAGGATCCACCTGTCTGTGCCTTCCAGTGCTGGAATGACAGACCCAAGCCACCAATTTCTGCTCTCCCATGGATGCTGAGAGTATGAATTTAGAGTTCCCATACTTGTGTGATGATTGCTTTACTTAGCGAGCCATTTCCCCAACCTCTTCATTCAATATTTGACTTTGATAAATCTACTAAACAAAGTTTCATGCCATCATATCAGACAAGAGCCAACAAGATGGCATACTTGCTGTACAAGATTGAAGATTTGAGTTTGATCCCTGAATCCCACATAAAATTGGAAGGAGGGAACTGACTTCAAAAAGTTGACCTCTGACTACCACATGCTCAATGTATCATATAGGTACCTACATATCCACATCTCCTACACAAACACAATAATAACAATGAATAAAATTTAATATTCAGAATTAGTTCTGTAATATAAAATTGTTTTAGTCTTTATGTTTTGGGGGTTTTGTTTTATTTTGTTTGATTTTGACACAATCTCATGTTGGCCTAAAACTCTCTATGAAGCTTTAGATAATCTTTGAACTTTCAATCTTTCTACCTCTATCTTATGAATGTTGGTATTAAAGATGTCAATCTCCAAGCCCAATTTTTATTTAACAATCTTTTTCTTTTTAATTTTTAAAATTTTGTATTAGCTTGGATATATACTAAAACAACTTTGGGGTCTGTTTTGAGAAGGGGTTTCTGTGTGTAACTTCTCTGGCTGTCCCGGAACACACTCTGTAGACCAGACTATCCTCAAACTCAAAGGGATCTTCCTGCCTCTGCCTCCTGCATACTGGGATTAAAGGCACTCACATCACTAAAATAACATTATTTTTTTAAAAAATGACTATTCTACAAGGAGAAAACAACAATGGCTCCTTTCTTTATTGTACTTACACATAGGGGCATATAGGGAATTTAACTGTTGCAGTACTTTCCTTTGAGTTTAGGATAATAGAAGCTTATTGACAGAATCTAAGTTCCACTGCAATTCAAGATCAATGTAAAGGTAACGTTTAATTTTAAGGGGATTTTGGTGGTCTCTCTCCTGTCAGTAGGGGACCCATTTTTATTTATGAATGTTCATCTTCAGTGAACATGCGAGCAGAGACCCAGGAACATGATTTTGCCATGACAATGAACACAATGAATCTGCTTCTCATGTGCTGGGCAACAGAGAGTTAACCTCTTTAATACTGCCACTCAAATTGCTGTTTACCATCTAAAGTACAGGTCACAGAGTAAGGAGAAAGGCCACGGGGTCATTATACTTTGGTGGCAAAAGAACTATCTTTTCTTTTTCATTATATTCAGTGCCAACAAGCCATTTATTAAATGACAAAATTGGAAATTATCCACATTTTCTTCTTGAGGCCTGTTTTATTTCATTTCCACAACCTGAGAAAAAGAAAGGAGGCCTTTTGGCTGGAGTACTGCCACTGTGCACAGGCTGCCGTTGTCCAATGATACTGTGCCCATTGTTGAGACTATTGAATCCCATTTCTTCTCTATGTTGAGTTGGAATACTTTAAAATCTTGTTGCCGAGGCTCTCTGGCTTCATGAAACTGACATGTCGCTTTGGTCAGCTACTGAAGGAAGCTAATTACATGAGGCTTTCAGCTTAGAGGAATCTCTCCTCTAAAGATCTATTTTATTTATACCACTCATTCATCCTTTTCCTCCAAGAGAACAGGCCTGCCAGTATGCACATTGCTTGGGGGTCATGCTGGAGATGCTACCCAAGGGCCTTGCACATGATTGGCACACATTCTTCCACTGAAATATAACCTAGGCCCTTGTCTTAATCTGCCCATTTAGAAAATTGCCTCACATACTACACTGGACCTTGCTGTTTGTTTGTTTGATACATGGTACTGTTATGCGATCCTGGATGGCCTTGAGCGTGCTATGTAGAACAGGCTGGCCTTTAACTCAGAGGAAAGGAACAATTATCATGTGTCTCTCTCCAGAGTGCTTGGACTGCAGTTTAATACCACCATGTCTGGAATATTCCAAGTTATTGAGATAAATATGTGATAAATATGTGAATAGATGAGTAGGCTGATTTATTTCATACTAAAATTAGCATGAACAGTGATATATTCAGATGTGTAAAAGCAAATAGCTTCTCTTTCATTAACTGTAAATAAAATACATTGGAGTGCTATTATCCGGAGCTACTTAAATGAAGAAGGAAGGAGGAGAAGGGTTGGCATTTTGGGCACTGACAAATCTAAAAAAAAAAAACAAGTAATACTCAATGACTAAAAAAATGGGTTGGGGGCTATGGATAAATAAAGAAGCTTAAATTAGGGCTGGAGTTGTAGCTCCATTGGCAGAGTGCATGCTTACCATGCACAAAGACTGTCTTAAACCTCCGCCACTACATAAACTACCCATGGTAATAGAGGCCTCCAATCTGAGCACTCAGGAGATGCAGGTTGGAGGATCGGAAGGTCAAAGTTATCCTGTGCAACATAGTGAGTCTGAGGCCAACATGTTGATGGGGGAATAAGGGGGAGGAGGGGAGACTGACAGAAGGAGGAAGGGATGGGAGGAAGGAAAGGAAAGTAGAAGAGGAAGAAAGAAAAAGGGGGCAGGCAGTCATGGCACATGCCTTTAACCCCAGCACTCAAAAGGCAGAGGCAGGGGGAACTCTGTGAGTTTGAGGGCAGCCTGGTCTACACAGTGAGTTCTAGGACATCAAGAGAGGCATGGGGAAACCCTGTATCAAAAAAAACAAAGGAAGGAAGGAAGGAAGGAAGGAAGGAAGGAAGGAAGGAAGGAAAGCAGGTGGGAGAGAGGGAGAGAAAAAGAAAAAGACAGAAAGAAGAAAAAGAAAGAGAACTTTTTTTTAGTATTCTCAAGGCCAGATATAAAAATGTCAGCTTAGTTTAGACATCTTCCATCACTGGAGGGATTATTTTAGGTCATTGTATTTTGTAAGAAAACACAAAAGTAAACAGAGAAGGGAGATAGACACAAGAGTAATAGAAAAAGTTACAGGAGACTAGAGAGAGAGAGGGTTGTAGGCAAACTTTGAAAACTTCGGTTCTGATAGTAATAAGAGAGAAGATTTTAATATGTAATAATACCATAGTAATACAATATTAGGAAAAACCACAGTAAAAATGGAAGGCTAATTTTGAGGCATTCTTCTTAGTTGACGACTTCTAAGGGGCTATATTTAAAATTCAAGGAAACATTGGAATTTTTAGTTTAGATGGAAATGGTCCTAGATTTTGATTCAAAGGAGTCCTTCTTTATAAACAAAGATGAGAAAAAGCAAATGAACATGAAAGAGAAACAATAGAAACAAGGATGGTGAGATGGATCAAGAGGAAAAGAGAGATAAGGATCCCAGAGAATGAAGTATCCTAGAGGGTTGAGGATAAAGCAATGTTTTTAGTTTGAATATTAGAAAATCTGATAAGAATGGTTGAAATGTCACTAATTAATTTTTAAAGAACAGCAGACACTTATTAGGTACTAGTAGTCATTGCATGGGCTTTTTAAAATCTTATTTACTTCTCAAATAACAATTCAATTAATTGTTTTGACCCTAGGCCCAGTGTAAGGTACAAGCGCTCTTTAGGTGCCTAGCACCAAACAAACAAATCAAAGGATGTTCTTGAGGTTTCAAAATGGATAATTTGGTGTAGGATGTGTTGCTTTCATTGGTTGAATAAAAAAAAAACTGCCTTGGTCTAGTTGATAGGGAGAACTCAGGTATGTGGGGAACAGAATTCTGGGAGGAAGAAAGCAGAGTCAGAGAGAGCCGCCAGCCATGAAGCTGTCAGGTCAGACATGCTGAATCTTTGCCGGTAAGCCACGATCTCATGGTGATACACAGATTATTAGAAATGGGCTGAACCAAGATATGAGAGTTAGCTAATAAGAGGCTAGAACTAATGAGCCAGGCAGTGTTTAAATGAATACAGTTTCTAGGTAATTATTTCAGGGGTTAAGCTAGCTGGGCACCTTTTTACAACAATAATTCATTACATCATGTTTAAGGTAACAGGCAGAGTGGAAATTGAAAAGAGGATTTCTACTCCGGGAATAATTTAGGTAGTTACCAGCAGATTCTGGGCTCCTTTCCTACTTAATGAACACACTTAACTCAAACACACACACACACACACACACACACACACACACACACACGTTTATGCTAGGAAGACTCAGGAATCCCAATTTGAATAAATAATCCAAGGGTAACCAAAAAAAGAGTTCTTTGGAAAGTGTATCTAATTTACAGATGTTCTGGGGGTTACATTTTAGATCTGCATATCAGTTGAGGACTGTGACTCCAGCTCCAGAGGACTTGACCCCTTCCAGACTCCATAGGCACCCATATGTAGGTGCCCATGCACACAAAGATACACACATTATGCTAATTAAAATCTAAAACATGGCCTTTCTCTTTCTCTTCCAGTCGCAGGCGCTACGGGAGCCACCGATTACCGTCCACCCATGGCCAAGTCCAAGAACCACAGTCACAACCAGTCCCGGAAATGGCACAGAAACGGCGTCAAGAAACCCCGGTCACAAAGATATGAATCTCTCAAGGGGGTTGACCCCAAGTTCCTGAGGAACATGTGCTTTGCCATGAAGCACAACAAAAAAGGCCTGAAGAAGATGCAGACAAATAGTGCAAAGGCCATGAGTGCACGTGCGGAGGCCATCAAGGCCCTGGTGAAGCCCCAGGTGGTGAAGCCCAAGGTGCCAAAGGGCCCCAGCCGCAAACTCACCCGTCTGGCTTTAATTGCTCACCCCAAGCTTGGGAAGCAGATTAGAAGCTACATGGCCAGTGGTCGTAGGCTCCAAAAAACAAAGCCCAAGGTTCAAGCCAAGGCAGAGGCCTCAGCTGCAGCTCAGGCTCCTAAAGGTGCCCAGGCCCCTGTGAAGGCCCCATAAAAAGGTCTCAGTCTGCCAATGTGAAGACAGATGGACTGGTGTGAACACCTACACAGTATTTGCAGATGTTCAGGACCTCATGCTGTTTTTACAAATAAACTTGAGGCAAGTTCTGTTAAAAAAGAAATCTAAAACATGTCAGAAGGCATATTTCTTGTTTCCTGAATGTATGACAACAGAATATTTTATATACCTTTCACTGCTTCTAAACTCATAGAGTCCTAAATCTTCTAATTCCAGGAACAGATCTGAATAATAGTTACCATAAAGCCTGGTGTCCAAAGTCTGATCCCTGGAACCTACGTGGTGGAAGTCAAGACCTGCCTCCTGAAAGAAACTGACTGACCACAAACATATGCACACTAGATGAACAAATGTTTAAAGTTTTGGAATAAGAATCTCTGTACTTACTACTTTTCTCTCTCTCCTTTCTACTGGTGAAGGAGCTCAGGGCCTGGCATATGCTAGGCAGGCCCCATACAACTGAGTCATGCTTTGAATACCTGAAACGTGTCATTCATCCTCATTTTAAAGGTAAGACTGAAGAGTTGTCCCTTGCTTTAGGATGTAAGCTATGACGCTAAAGACACTTTCTTTATGGATAAGCCGGGGGCCTTCAACTGAAAAAATTGCATTCTGATCATGGCTCTGCTGTCTGCCATGTTGGGTTTAGAATTGTCTTTGACCGCAAGTCCCCACATGTGTGCTTTTGGTCTTTTGCCTCTCTTGTTCTATTTCTCCAAGTACTGTGCCTCCCTGGATCAGAGATCCCCCAAATTTAGAGTAAATCACAATCATCTAGGATGGTTATTAAAATGGGGGTTCTGGGACCTCCGTCCCAGGAGATATGACTTAGGATGCTAGCAAAGGGAATGACTCAGGAATCCCAATTTGATTAAGTAATCCAGGTGATAGCCACAAACAGGGCTCTTTGGAAAATGGTGTCTGGTTTAAAATATTCAAAATAAAGGCTACAATCAGGTCACCCTTGAAATGAAAATTCTGTAGGATTCTTCAATGTCTCTCTGTGTTGCTTTGAGTTAGTGGACACAGTGAGAACTGAATACTCTTCAGTGCATTAAAATCTGAACATTTCAAGTGTCCTCCCCTACCTCTGCAAAAAGACTTAGGAATTGCTCTTTCCACATACTGCCCTGTTGAAAGGGAATTACACTGATTCTTACTTTAATAACCTACCAAATCTGTTTGAAGAATGTTGAAAAGGAGCAAAGTGTGAATGTAGCTATAGTTGCAGTGGCGTAAAACCAAACTATTGCGTTCACAATTATATAGCTAACTATAGCAAGCACCTCCCCCCAAATAGCCTGTACCACATCTGAACAGAATTGGTAAGTATATAAAACAAGCAGAAATATCATTAGATTTTGTTTATACAAAAATGAAAAAAATAAACCTCAAAGGCCAGTACTGAACAAGGACACCTGAGAGACAGGCAATAACCTAGGAAAATATTTGCAGCAAACATTCAAACTGAAAAATAGATTTAAAGTATAAAAAAGCACACAAAAGTCAATAAGGGAAATGAGGAAAAGAAAGAACAAAGACAAACATTCATGAGTCAGTTCAAAATTTAAAGACTATGCTTTTTAAATGCTCGAGTCCTTGTTTTTTATTCTTTTTTTCCCTGAAGGTTTAAGGCCTAAATTTAAATAAGACAGTTTGGGGCTGGAAACATGGCTTGGTGGGTAAGGTTGCTTCCAGCTCTCCCTCACTACCTGAGTTCACTTCCCAGAACCTACATGGTGGTTTCTGACCAGCTTTATCTCCAGTACCAAGGACTCCAAAGCCCACTTCTTAGCACCACAGGCATGAAGCACACACTCAAAGTATATAAATGCATGCAGGCAAAACACTCATACCCAAAACAATTAGTTGACTGCTTTTTATAAGTAAATAAAGTAAGAAGGTTTTTCTGGGTGGGGTTACTCATTCCTATAATCCTAGCACGTAGGGGGCTGAAATAGCAGGGTTACCATGAGTTTAAGGCCAGCCGGGCATACACAGTGAGAGTGCATAAGAAAAGCACAAATATTAGTAACAACATAAAATAAGAAGGTATTAATCAATGTGGTAAGAACAATACTCCAGAAAGTCAAATCCTCAACCAGCCAGGGTCCATGCAGAGTGTTTGTATAAGCACATATGAGAAGTGTAAGTTCAACCAGTGGGGCAGAGAAGTAGGTACTTTATATATCATACCGAAATTGTCACATTGAGAAATCTTACATCAGCCATTCATCCTAAAAAAAGAAACTGTGAACATTATCTCTTCAAGCATTTTCTGTGTCAATTTGTTGGCATACTTCATTTTGTTAAATAACAAAAATGACATTACCAGAACTGCAATCTAACACATCACTATGCTGTTATCACTGAGTTAAACTGTAATAATACCTTAAGCTTCTTTCAAATATTGTTGTGAGAAACAGCAAAAACAGGTTAAACATTTTATTTTATTTATTTATTAATTTGGTTTTTCGAGGCAGGGTTTCTCTGTGGTTTTGGAGCCTGTCCTGGAACTAGCTCTTGTAGGCCAGGCTGGTCTCGAACTCACAGAGATCCACCTGCCTCTGCCTCCCAGTGCTGGGATTAAAGGCGTGCACCACCACCGCCCGGCAACATTATATATTTTTGATTGTGAGCCTAGCCTTTAATGGCTGAGCTATTGCTCCAGCCGCAGGTTAAACATTTTAGAACACAAATGATGTGTACCATTCTGTCAACAAACAAATTAAAATAATTGATTGAGAGATAGTTGAATGGATGGCTAATAAGTGAATAAATTGGTACAAAGAAATTTTTTATTGTTTAAATTTTTCTAAACCTGGGCTTGGTGGCAGACACTTATAATCCAAGCACTGTTAAGTTCAAGGTCATCCTGAGGTACACAATGAATCCCATGCATGCCAGGGCTACAAAGTGATATGCAGTCTCAAAAATGTAAGGTACATATATACATACATACATAGATTAGTTGTATTTTTAATTATATATAAACTTAAGAAAACTTAAATTTGATTTTTGTGGGTTTTTTTTTCCAGACAGGGCTTCTCTGTCCCAGCACTCACTCTGCAGACCATGACGCCCTCTGCATCCCTATTGCGTGAACCAAAAGCATGCAACACCACCACCCAGCCAAAAAATTAAATTCTTGTCATAATCTGTTCATTACACACTTATAACTAGTAAGTTTCTCTCTAGGATTTTACTCTAATAAAAATAATGGACAATCCAGACAAAGGATATAGCACAGATATTTTAAGAGGGGAATTTGGAATCAAAGAATGGTTTAGATATTTATGCCATGGGGTATCCACATATCGTAATGATGTATAGCAATTTAAATTGGTATTTTAAAGCATCTAATAGCACTTAAAATTGTTTCAAGGGTTGGCATGTAATTCAGTTGGTAGGGGCCTTATACAGTATTCAGGAAGCCCTGGGTTCAATATTCAGCACCAAACAAACCAAGTGTAGTAGCAAATATCTGCAATCCTAACACATGGGAGGAGGAAACAAAAGGATCATGAGTTCAAGGTCATCCTTGACTATGTGGTGACTTTGAGCCCAGTATGCAATATGTGACACAGACTCAAAAAATGTTTGAAATGTAAGGAAACATTGACACGGGGTCTCATATAACCCAGGCTAATCTCAACTCTTTATGTAACTGAGGCTAGCCTTGAACTTCTGATCCTCCTGCTTCCATCTCCCAAGTACTGGAACTAGAGTTGTGCACCACTGCACTATAGTCTAAAATATCTATTTATGTATATCCATCCTATGACCCCCAATTATGTTTCAAACAATTGTATGCACATTAAAAATGTGTGAAAGAGACATCACAGTGCTAACAGTTATTATCTCTGGGTGTTGGGATTTTTATTTCCTTTTGGCACTGCCATGCTACCAATTCCATACAAGAACCATATGTTGCTTGCATAATCAGAAAAGGAAATAAAATATCTAAAAACCCTTCTCAAAATGTATTATAAAAACAAAAGAGTTCTCAACTTATTTAATTTATAGTTTGCAAGTGACAAATAGCAGTCACCATTTGTTTCTGTAGCAGGCACAGTTGGAATGCCAATGACCTTATACTTGCAAGACAACTGCTTATCTGTCTCCTTAATTTAAAAAGGAGGACATGGAGGAAATTCAGCAGTCCCTGGGAACAGACTCTGAAGTGAGATAAAACAATTATAAGGGAAAAGGAGAAGGAAAACTCTACTAACAATACTTAGTCTAATTTGATTTTAGTTTAGGACTCTTAGATCAAAACATCTCTCTAGTAAAAACTGTTGTAATGACTGATCAGCGCAAGTAACACTATTAGTATTTATGAGCTGTCATTTTTTAAGAGAGGCGCAGATGCTGGAGATGAAATCTTAGACCTCAGGAATGCTGGGCAAGTATTAAAATGTCTGCAGCTTTTCCTGTTAACTTAAAGAAGACTAACACTGGATATCACTGAATTTTTAAGCTATAATTATGTAAGAAATGCCTGCTTTCATCCTTGTATTCTGATCATTAAGTCAGGATTATTTTTTAAAATTTTTTTTACATAATTTTTGTTGTTCTTTTGTTTGACTTGATTTCAGAAAAGGGTCTCTATGTAGCCTAGTCTGGTCTATAACTGGCAATATCCTTACCACTACCTCCCAGATACAAGAAATACAGACAGGTACCACCACACTTGGTGCATAATGGACTACTTTTGATGATCAAAAAAACTGAAAAGCGGCAGGAGAGATGGCTCAGCTGTTAAGGACTAGGCTCATGATCAAAAATATAAAAAAAAATGGAAATGGAAGATTATTTTAGTGTTCCTATTACTGTGAAGATGCACTATGACCAAGGCAACTCATATAAGGAAAACATTTAATTGGGGTTGAATAACAGTTTTAGTCCATTATCGTCATGGCAGGAAGCATGGTTGTATACAGGCAGACATGGTGCTGGAGAAGGAGCTGAGAGTTCTACATCATGAGTAAGGAAACAAGAAGTTAGCTCAGAGCATATATGTTACCTCAAAGACTATCTCCACAGTAACACACTTCCTCCAACAAGGCCACACTTCCTAATAGTGCCACTCCCTCAGTGGGCCATTTTCTTTCAAATTGTCACAAAGATGGTCCATAGTAAGTTTCTTGAACCAATGCATTAAAGACCATCTTTGCATGAGAAAATTCTAGTCATACAGTCCTATGATTTCACATGGATAATGGTTCATAGATAGCCCAAGAGCACAAAAATATTTCTAATAAGGCTACTTGCTTGCTGAAAACTCAACTAGAACCCAAATCATTTCATATTAAAATTACAATGGTGATCCCAACAGCACAACTTTAGGCCCTTTAGTCCCAGCATTCAGGAGGCAGAGGCAGGTGAATCTCTGAGTCCAAGGTCAGCCTGGTCTATAGAGTGAGTTCCAGGACAGCAAGAGATACATAGAGAAACCCTGTTTCTGGAAAATGAAATAAATAACAACAACAACAAAAATCACAATGGCAAATAACCCCGAAGCAAACAAAAATTAAACAAATTATTAACATAAAGAATTCAATGCCAACCCAGGATACCATGAGACACCCCCTTCCTACCACAAAAAAGAAGGAGGGAGGAAAAAAGGGAGGGAAAGAAGGAGGGAGGGAGGAAAAACCAAGATTTTTATTCCAGTCCTGTATTAATCATTTCCATACTCAAAGGGAGAAATTTGATTCAGTGAGTTTAATTCTCCATAGTTATGTTTTGTTTTGTTTTTAGGGGCTTTGAGGGGTTTTTCGGTTGGTTGGTTTTTTTGTCTAAGTTTTTTGAGACAGGGTTTCTCTGTGTAGACCTGACTGTCCTGGAACTTACTCTGTAGACCAGGTTGGACTTGAACTCACAGAAACCCACTTGCATCAGTCCTTTGAGTGCTGGGATTAAAGGTGTGCACACCACACCCAGTGAAATTCTCATATTTTTAAAGATTTTTCTGATTTATCTTTATTTGTGTATATATCTGGTGTCTGTGTTCATGTAAGTGTGTGCCATGTGTGTTCTCATATCCTTGGAAGCATTAGAGGGTTAGGATTAAACTGGAATTGCAGTTACAGGAGGCTGTGAGCCAAGCAATGTGGGTGCTAGGAAGGGAATGTTGATGCTCTGGGAGAGCAGCAAGTGTTCTTAACCTCTGAGCCAGCTCTCCAGCTTCAATTATCCATAGGTAAAAGGACAAGCTGAGAAAATAAATAAAGAATAGAGTAACTTGCTTAACATGGTTCAGGCTCTGAGCTCCATCCCTACCACTGCAAAACTTAAAAAAAAATAAAATAAAAACAGAAAAGAAACCTTAAACACACTGAGTAGGTGCACTATTGATATAGGTATGACTAATTTGCATTGGTATGGATTTTAATGTCAGTTTTGTTATATGAATATGCATATTTCTAATCTTGATTAAGGTATTGTGATTGTGTAGTTCATTTAAAAATGTAATGTATAATTAGGAAATATAGGTTGCTAATGGATAATCATCAATAATAGTCAAGTTTGTAGTCATGTTCGTTAGATTTTCTAGATATATAGAGATATATTTCAGTTGGATAGGCATTCTTCATATCTTTCAAAGACTACAGAATATGGCATTTAATGTTTTAATAACTTAGGGCTTTTCTTGACCATGAGACATGTCTGCTCCTTGCAGCCCCAGCTACTTCAAGAGGAAGATGGGCATTGAAGAGGCTCCTTATGGAGTTTGATAGCCATTTGGGCAAGAAACTGCTCTTACCTGTACTGATGCATAAACTGGACACAAAGAACCTGCAAAGAGCAGACTGCTGAACTTGCCTAAAGGTGAGATGGTCTTTCGGGGTTCCTGCTTCATAAAAGAATTTGCGAGACATTCTGCAGAACACAGCAGATAGTAACTGAACTGTCTTTGAAATTTCCTGCTTCATGGAAATGTCTGCTGGATACTATGGGCCTGAAGGCTGAAGATGGATGCCCCAACGGTCCAAAAGAACTTTGGGTGACTGTCCAGACAGCGAGATGTCTCTGTCATTTCTAGAGCTTTGGATTTCTTGTTTGCTTAGGTAATATTATATCCTTCTGGAGTCTTTGATGGAGTTGAAGAATATATAGATAGTTATAGTTTTTTCTTAGTTATGATACAAGATAAAATAGATATAAATATTGTAACTGTAATTCTTGTTTGATAACTGTTTTGTTATATGTACTCTTCCTATGTTAAAGTGAAAGCCTTTTTTTTTGTTTAAACAGAAAAAGGGGAAATGATGGGGGAGAGTCTTCTGTTTTGTGTTAATTTCATTGGTTAAATAAAGAGACTGCCTTGGCCCTGATAGGACAGAAAATTAGGTAGGCGGAGTAAACAGAACAGAATGCTGGGAGAAAGAAGCTGAATGGGACAGTTGCCGTGATTCTCCCACTCCAGACAGACGCAGGTTAAGATCTTTTCTGGTAAGCCACCTTGTGGTGTTACACAGATTATTAGAAATGGGTTAGATCAATATGTAAGAGCTAGCCAACAAGAGGCTGGAACTAATGGGCCAGGCAGTGTTTAAAAGAATACAGTTTCTGTGTAATTATTTCAGGTGTAAAGCTAGCCGGGTGGCGGGACACAACCCGCTGTTCATCTACACACTATAAGGCAGATAGTGTGATCAGAAGATAGGAGAGTTACATAACAAAGAATGGGGACATGAGCCCTAAAGCCAGTTATTGGTCTACTTAAATACCACCAACATTTATTGCCCAGGATGAAAATACACAAAGGGAGAGTCTTAAAGATTTCATGGTTTAGAGCTGGAGATGCAGCTCATGCAAAGCCCTTAAGCCCTTAGAATTCCATAAACCAGGCAATGACACATGACTATAGTCCCACCACTCAGGCAGAAGGATCAGATGTTCAAGGTTATCTTCAACTACATAGGGAATTTGAAGATACCCTCGTCTACCAGGCACTGTGCTAACAAAAAATATTTTATAGTTTAGTGAAAATGAATGAGTTAATATTTGCTGTAAAAAGCATAATCAAATCCTACATTTTGTTTTCTTTTGTGTGACAGGGTCTCACTACATAGCTCAGGCTGGCCTGAAAAACTAGCATGTACACTACTCTGTCCTTGAATTTATGGTGATTCTAAATGCCCTAAATGCTGAGATTACAAACCTGCACTGCTCATGTGCTATAGAGATGAATAATTTGTATTGGTATGGATCTTGATACAAATTTAAGGTCAATTTTCTTATATGTATATGTATTTCTGATCTTGATTAAGGTATTGTATTTGTGTATCTCATTTCAAAATATAATGTATAATTAAAAAATATAAGTTAATAAATACTCATCTATAATAGTCATGCTTGTAGTCATATTAGTTATATTTTCTAGATGTATAGAGAGATATTTAAGTTAGATAAGTATTCTTTAAATCTTTCAGAGACCTTCAGAATATGGCCTTTAAAATGTTTTAATAATTTAGGACTTTTCATGACAATGAGACATATCTGCTCCTGGCAGCACCAACCTACTTCAAGAGGAAGATGGGCATTGGAGAGGCTCATTATGGAGTTTGTTAGATGAACTGGACATGCAGGATCCACAGAGAAATGACTGCTGAACTTGCCTAAAGGTGAGACAATCCTTTGGGGTTCTTGCTTCATGAAAGAGTCTGCTATACATTCTGCAAGACACAGAAAAATGTGATGGACAAACTGCCAGTATAAGCGGAACTGTTTTTGAAATTCCCTGCTTCGTGGAAAAGTCTGCTGGATGCTATGGGCCTGTAGGCTGAAGATGGAGGCCCCAATGGTACAGAAAAACTTTGGGTAAATGTCCAGGCAGCGAGATGTCTCTGTCAATTCTAGAGTTTTAGAAGTTGCTGACCATGCATTTCCTGTTTACTTATGTAATATTATATCCTTCTGGAGTCTTTGATAGAATTGAAGAATAGATAGATAGTTATAGTTTTCCTTAGTTATGATAAAAGATAACATAGGTATAAATATTGTAACTGTAATTCTGTTTGATACCTGTTTTGTTATATGTAATTTTACTATGTTAAAGCCTTCCTTTTTGTTTAAACAGAAAAGGGAAAATGGTATGGGAGGTTCTTCTTTCTGTGTGTTACTATTTTTGGTTAATGAATAAAGAAACTGCCTTGGCCTGTTGATAGGGCAGAACTTATGTAGGTGGGGAGAACAGAACTGAATTCTGGGAGAAGAAAGGTGGAGAGGAAGCAACCATGGATCCACCATTGGAGTCAGAGGCGCTGAAACTTTGCTGGTAGTCCATGACCTCATGGTGATATACAGATTAATAGAAATGGGTTAAATTAATATGTAAGAGTTAGACAATAAGAAGACAGAGCTAATGGGTCAAGCAGCGATATAATTAATACAGTCTCTGTGTGATTATTTCAGTGCTGGGTGGCTGGGACGAACAAGTGGTTCCTTGCAACACTCATGTGCCACCAGAAATGGCTTCAAATCCTGTGTCCTAGCTTAAGCTCTGATAGACAACTCGATGCAGTCTTCTTCGGTTTCAGAAAGTCACAAGGTGACTTTTCCAAAGTCACAGAGATAGTATATTAATGAGACAAATGTTAAATTCTGACTCTCAGTCTGGGGAAGCAACATGTACTAGATCGTGGGTTAGAGACTTAACCCTACAAAAGTGTTCTGATGCTCCTGAGCATAGATACCTTTTCCACTTCTGAAAGCTTATAATGTAGGGATGCAAGTATATTTGGGAAATGATTGATTATCTGGTTTATCTGGAATACATAAGGGAATGTGGGAGCTGGGGTAGAATGAGAAGCAGCAGCAGAAAAAGAATCTATGGAATGTACTAGTATTTTGTATGTTGTCTTCAATATCTGATCATTTGTGTTTGGCTTGAGAAGAGGAGAAAATGTTCTTTTTATGTGTGAGCCTTTCCAAGAAGATCCTGGAGCAAGTCCTACAACAGCTTTTAAAGTTTAAACAGACTTATGACCCTGAATAATTGATGGTGGAAAAAAAAAGAAACCAAGCAGGAATTCAATTGATTTTTCAATTCAGCCATTTATGTTTACTTGGAATTAATTTAAAGCGTGAATCATGATTATGCATCTCATTGCTCCCCAGATAAGATGCCAGAACCCAAGCAACGATAAGAGAACAGCTCTCTGAAGCAAATAGGATATGAGTGCCAAGCACAGGCAACAGCCTGCACCTTGAATCATAGCTGTAATGTGGATGGTTATGTCATGTTCTCAAAGTCTTAGACACATTGTCAGACTCTGCATAGAACGTGAAAACTTACACTACCAGAAAGAAATCTCACTGAATGGTTTGGCAGGGTACTGGGGCTACACAGAAAAAGGAAGTGTTTTTATCAGAAAAGATCCAGTTGCTGTGCAGGACAGACCCACAGCCCTTTCACAGGATATGTATTAAGCCTCAGGACTATAAGTGAAACCATGAATCTAGGAGATCACTGGGGAAAAAGGGGGCTCATGCTGAGATTGAAAACCTTGAGTTTTGGCTTGCTGACAGGCAAACATTTAGAACCTAGTCATTGTGATTAATTTAAAATTTAATAGATTAATGTAAGATTTAATAATTTAATATAAATAACTGAAACAGAAATTATAAACAGGAAACTATCACTTAATACAATTTTTAGATAATTGTAAAACCTACTAATAATTGTGCATATTTTGAATTTATATAATATTTTCTGCTTTCATGAATATTATACACTAATGTATAAATTTTCCCTTTAGAAACAAAACTTACATTGCTAATTATGAATAAAATCCTATAAAACATTTGAAAAAATTACAGTACTGTGAGTAAGCATTCAATAAGCCCATTTTTCTAGATGCTGAGAATGTCTAAACTTTCAGAGGACTTTGTTTATTCCACAAGCATGAGGTTTAGGGCTAAAAATGGAAATCAATTGGTAGGATACTTGCCTAGCATGCACAAAGTCTTGGGTTCAAAAACCTACCATCACATAAAACTATGTGTGCTGGTACATACCTGCAATACTCATGCCTCCAAAGGTAGAAGCAGAAAGATCAGGCGTTTAAGGTCATCTTTGGCTACAGAGCAAGCTTGAAATCAGCCTAGGTAGGCTATGTGAAACCCTGTCTCCAGAAAACACATTAATATAATACTAAGGAAGATATTGATTTATTTTTGAAAAATATTTTACTAAATTTAAAGTGAAAATAAGGCAGGGGAAAGGCTTTAAAATTATAAATTATTCTGTTACTATTTTAAATGTTACTATTACTATTTTAAGTATGCAAGCCAAATTAAAAGAATTCTAGGCAACAACTGAGTTATTGCATATTCATAGGTGTCTTGGGACACTCCAGCATATAATCATGTTGCTGAAAGCAAGGAAAGGCTGGACATCATTTGGGGCCTGAATACCAGAGATGGAGTTCAGTGATGAAGTGATCCTCTAGAATGTGAGGGGCCCTGTGATCCAGCATAGTATTGCTTCTGTGTTCACAAACAAGTAACAAAGGAAGTACTGCCAACCATTAGCAATCCTTACTCACCTTTGCTCCTCGTGAATTTTTTTGAAGTTTACACTATTCTAGTGTTGCTGCCAACCTACTGAAGAGCACTTGCTTCACTCAGAGTTTCAAATAGAGAGAGAGAGAGAGAGAGAGAGAGAGAGAGAGAGAGAGAGAGAGAGAGAGAGAGAGAAGAGGCAGGTGATGTAGTTTAGTTGGTAGAGGGCTTGCCTAACTCACATGGTACCCTGGGTTTGGTTGCTGGAACCACCTAAGAACTTGTAATGCTTCTGAATAGAGATACGACATGATCTTGTCTCCCAGATTGCTTGCTTTCTGTTTAGTATTTGAAACAGAGTGTCTCTGTGTTGCCTGGATGGCTTCACCTGTCCTGGGATTACAGGAAAGTACCACATGTCAGACACCTTGCTCAGATTTGACTGTGGGAAAAGGCCTGGCTTTGCACTTACCAAACAGGAGAGGATTTTATATATTCAAAGATAACAGAGAAAGGAGATGGAAAGAAAGAAAAGCTAATTAAGTTTTTGCTTTGTGTGGGACAATGACCTGACTAGCAACCTCTTTGCAGACTCAGGGTTTCTTTAAATGAAGTGAATAATTGACTCCAGCCTCCCTAGGAAACGCAAGCAGTACGATGCAGTCATTAGTGAAGAGCAGACTCAAAGGACAGTACAAAGAAAAGATCTTTGCATACTTTGATGTATCTGCAGGCAAGCTGTCTCAAGCTGAACAAATCAACTCTCCCTTTATCCCCCTGAGCTGTTGCTCTTCAGCTTTCCTTGGAGCTGCCTTTCTTCCACTGACCACGGATTAGTTCTTTAAAGCTTGCATTTTGCATTTCCTGTGAGAGTTAGTTAGTTTTTGTGGATTTTGTTTTGTTTTGTTTGTGTCAGCTTGGCACAAGCCAGGGTTGTTAGGAAAGAAGGATCTTCAGTTGAGAAAATGCTCCCATCAGATTGGGCTGTATGCAAGTCTGTGGGAACATTTTCTTGATTAATGATTGATGTGGAAGGCCTAAACCACCTGGGCAGATTGTCGTGGGTGATAGAAGAAACCAGGCTGAGCCAGGCACGAGGAGCAAGCCCGTAAGCAGGGTTCCTCAGTGGTCTCTACTCCAGTTCTTGCCTCCGGGTTCCTGCCTTGAGTTCCCTCCATGATGGACTGTGACGCAGATGTGTAAGTAGAAATAAATCATTTTATTCCCAAGTTGCTTTTGCTCATGATGTTTCATTGCAGCATGTACTTTTCCTGACAGTACTTTTCCTGATTTCCTGCATTTTTACATTTTTATTTTATTTTATTTAAAAATGCCATACATGGGGCGCTAAAGAGATGGCTCAGTGGTTAAGAGCACTGGCTGCTTCTTCCAGGGGATCCAGGTTCAACTCTGAGCACCCACATGGTGGCTCACAACCCTCTGAATTTCCAGTTCTAGAGGATCTAGTGTCTTATCCTGGTCTCTGCAGCCACAATAGCATACACATAGCACACAGACACATGCATGCACTCTCATGGACACCTCTGCCCAACGACTCAGAGGGACGTTTTCCATTCCTGGCACTACGTTTTTTTTTAAATATTTATTTATTTATTATGTATACAATATTCTGTCTGTGTGTATGTCTGCAGGCCAGAAGACGGCACCAGACCTCATTACAGATGGTTGTGAGCCACCATGTGGTTGCTGGGAATTGAACTCAGGACCTTTGGAAGAGCAGGCAATGCTCTTAACCACTGAGCCATCTCTCCAGCCCCTACTTTTTTTTTTTTTAGCTACTCTATGGAGCATTATCATCACATGTGGTTTAATTCCATTTAATTTAATTTACAGTTATATGTATATATAATTCCTCAGTAGTCTGAATTAAATATATGTTATGTATGTATTTTTATGTGAGCATATAAAATAATATATTTCTCTATGGCGTTTGCAATCATCTTTAATGCCTTCTTAAAAAAATCTCATTGTACAGTCTCTCCCTTTGCATGTTACTATCTTACCCTCCTCCCTATTGTCCTCCCTCCCAGTTTTCCTATTTTTGTTCTTCATAGTTTCTGTGTTCTACTACCCACACAACCCCCTATCTAGAGTTCCTTTACCTCCTCATCCCATGGTTACTTTCTGCTTTCCTAATTTATGTGCTTCCTTCAGAGTTAGGATCTACGGATGAGAGAGAACATTCAGCATTTGTATTTCTGGGTCTGGGTTGCCATGGGTTACCCTAATCAGTACATTATTTTTCAGCTCCATCCATTTAACTGCAAATTTCATTTTTTTCTATAAAAGCTGAATAGAACTCTGTAGTGTCTGTACACCACATTATCATTATCTATTCAGCAACTGAAGGACAATTGCATTGTTTTCATTTCCTGGCTATTGTGAAGAGAACAGCCATGAACTTGGCTGAGTAAGTGTCTCTGTGGAAAGATATCAACTCTTTTGAACATATGCTGAAGAAAGGTAGAGCTGAATCATATGGCCAATTTAGTTTCATCCTTTGGAGAATTTGTCACACTGATTTCCAGACTGCTTTGAGCAGTTTGCAATCCCACCAACAGTGAATGGGGGTGGGGGTGGGGGTGGGGGTGGGGGTAGGGGTTCCTGTTCCCTTTGCTCCACACCTCCTCCAGCATTTGTGGTGGGTTGTTGTGTTGAACTTGACCATTCTGATTCTAGTGTTAAGATGAAATCTCAAAGTATATTAAATTGGCATGTCCCTAGTTACAAAGGCTGCTGAGTGTTTTCCAAGATATATTTCTTTTAGTGATTTTTATGTCTTCTTTTGAGAATTCTGTAATGCTAGCACTTGGGAGACTCATCTCTGCGAGTCCCAGACCAGCCTGGTCTACAGAGTGAGTTCCAGGACAACCAAGGCTATTGCACAGAGAAACATTGTCTTGGAAAAAGAAAGAATTTGCTTCACATCCATAGCCCTCCCATTTTTTAAAAAAAAATTGGGTTATTTGTTTTCTTGATTCTTGGGGATTTTTTTTAAGATTTAATTTTATTATTTTTAATTATGTGGAGTTATGTGTGTCTACAGTGAATATATGCACATGAATGCAGGTGCCCTCAGAAGCAAAAGGCCTCAGATCATCTGAATTTGGAATTACAAATGGTTGTGAGCTGCCTGATAAAGGTGTGTTCTTTGGAAGTGCAGCCAGTGCTCTGAAGTGTTGAGCCACTTCTCTAGGCCCTTCTTTGCTTTTTAATTACCTGCATAGTTGTCTATTATATGTAACTGGCAAAGATTTTCTCTCGCTCTAGAAACTTCCTCTTCACTCAGTTGATTGTTTTCTTTGCTGGACAGATGCCTTTTACTTTCATGAGTTCCTGTTGGTCAGCTATTGCCCTTAATTCCTAAGTGAATGGAGTGCTGTTCAGAAAGTCCTTTCCTGCACCTTTGTCTTCTAAAGTATTGCCTATATTTTTTTCTTGGAATTGATTTCTTTTCAAAGCTCAGCCACTTTTCTTTCCCCTATTTGTTGAACTGTCTGTTTGTCTGTCTCTGTCTCTTATCTTTTCTTAATATTTATTCATTTATTCATGTTTGTACATATTTGTGTGTGAGAGTATGCATGTACCTGGTATTCTTGTAGAAGTCAGAGGACAACTTTGGGTGTTAGACCTCTCATTCAAGCCTACTTTAAGGCATGAGCCAGTAAAATAGGAAAATATAACTATCTAGCATATTTGCACAACCATTCTCTAAATTCCAGTGTAGAAAAAGAAATTTGTAATCCTCCAGGATACCACAATTTGGGAGGAAAGACATTGAGACAGGATCACAGAGACCTTGAATTTATCACAACGCTCCTGTCTCTGCATCCTCAATACTAGGACTCTAGACATATGCCATCACCAGGCAGTGAAATGGCATTACTTAAAACAATTTTGCAAACAGGCCTCATAAGAAGTCATTAGATTCTTACAGTCCTCTGTTTTACTGCTCTATCCTGAAGGAGATGATCCATAATGTTTCTTTCACTGAAACAATATTGTTTCCATTATCAGCTGAATCTGATGTGGAAAGAGCCACTGTATTAAATAAAATGAAAGGAAATGTGATATTTAGGCACTTTGCTTATAGACATTGGCTCTTGAATGTATTGAATTTGCTTAAAACAACCCCTTTGTAAAGATTGATCTGATCCATAATATAGAGTTCATCAGGTGGGGAAAATTGGGCTGCACATTGTTTTTTCTGCAAATTTTAATAAATTCTTCTGGTCTCTATTCTATTTAATGTACTAATGAGAATCTATCAGTTTGTATTTGTATCAAATAACAGATATGACAAAACCTTTCATTAAAATTACTATATATATATTGTAATATTTTAATAGAATACAGCCTGAAACCTAAAACACTTCATTCTTCTAGTTTTTGTTGTAGTGTTTGTTGTTTTGAACATTGTCTCATTTTGTAGCCCTAGCTGGTTTTAAACTCCCGGTGATGTTCTTGTATCAGCCCCCACATTCTAAGATTACAAATATTCACTACCGTGCTTGGCTGCTTTTAGTCTTTTTTTTTTTTTTATTTAAGATTTCTGTCTCTTCCCCACCGCCGCCTCCCCTTCCCTTCCCCTCCCCCAATCAAATCCCCTTCCTCGTCTGCCCAGAGAGCAATCAGGGTTCCCTGCCCTGTGGGGAGTCCAAGGACCACCCACCTCTATCCAGGTCTAGTAAGGTGAGCATCCAAACTGCCTAGGCTCCCCCAAAGCCAATAGGTGCAGTAGGATCAAAAACCCATTGCCAATGTTCTTGAGGTCTCAGTAGTCCTTATTGTCCGCTATGTTCAGAGAGACCGGTTTTAACCCAGGCTTTTTCAGACCCAGGCCAGCTGGCCTTGGTGAGTTCCCGATAGAACATCCCCATTGTCTCAGTGTGTGGGTGCACCCCTCTGTGGTCCTGACCTCCCTGCTCGTGCTCTCTCTCCTTCCGCTCCGGACTTGGACCTTGAGATTTCAGTTCCGTGCTCCAATGTGGCTCTCTGACTCTGTCTCCTTTCATCGCCTGATGAAGGTTAATATTCAGGAGGATGCCTATATGTTTTTCTTTGGGTTCTCCTTCTTATTTGGCTTCTCTAAGAACCCGAATTATAGGCTCAATGTCCTTTATTTATGGCTAGAAACCAAATATGAGTGAGTACATCCCATGTTCCTCTTTTTGGGTCTGGCTTACCTCACTCAGGATAGTGTTTTCTATTTCCATCCATTTGCAACACTGTTAGTATATTGACAGAAGATTTCTGTCCCACCCATTCCAAAACCGTTCAGTCCCAAAGAAACACACAAAGAGCTACATTAATTATAAACTGGTTGGCCTAGTAGCTCAGGCTTCTTATTAATACTTACATCCTACATTAACCCATAATTCTTATCTGTGTTAGCCATGTGGCTTGGTACCTTTTATCAGCGAGGCATTCTCATCTTGCTTCCTCTGTGTCTGGGTGATAACTGCAGACCAACCCTTTCCTCTTCCCAGAATTGTCCTGTTTTGGTCATACTTCCTTGGTGTGGGAGGTTCTTCTGTCTATGTGCATCTTTCATTGGTTAATGAATAAAAAAACTGCCCTGGCCTATTGATAGGGCAGAACTTAGATAGGCAGGGAAGATAGAACTGAATTCTGGGAGGAAGAAGTCAGAGTCAGAGAGACTCCATGGTGCCACCTGATGTGGGAGTGTCATATATCAATCTGTTGATTTCATTGGTTAAAATAAAGAAACTGCCTGAGCTCATTGATAGGCCAACCCTTACGTGGGTGGAGTAAACAGAACAGGATGCTGGGAAAGAGAAGGAAGCTGAGTCAGAAGGAGTCGCCATGATGTTCTCATTCCAGAGAGATGCAGGCTAGAATCTCCCCGGTAAGCACACCATGGGGTGCTAAACAGATTATCAGAAATGGGCTAGTCCAGATGTAAGAGCTAGCCAATAAGAAGCTGGAACTGATGGGCCAGGCAGTGTTTAAATGAATACAGTTTCCGTGTAATTATTTCGGGGCATAAGCTGGGCCATGCAGGCAGCCGGATACGGGGAGGACACAGCCAAGCCGCTTCCTCTTACAACAAATTGGTGCCCAACGTGCTAATGAACTCCACATAAAACCTGAGAGGGCTTAAAAAGGAGAGAGAGAATTTAAGACAGCTTTTTGCTGTTTGTCGGTTGCGTGCCACAAAGAAATTGTCCTGACTCAGCAACAGGAAAAAACTGGCTGTTTTAAAATGCCGGCTTTTTGGGCTATGCCGCCATTACGATTTCTGTCTGGCTCCTGTGGGAGACAGAGCTTTTAAATGGAGCATTTGGAATAAACTGCTATGGCTTGCTTGATGGCAATGTGGACTGCTGTGTGCCTGGAATTGTGTGCAGATCAGGGGCACCAAATGGCTCTGAGGCAGGAGCGGCTCAGCTCCGCCATACTGAACTGAGCTGATCTCAAGCAGGAACTACCATAATTACTGTGATAACAGCGCACTTAAGGTTTAGACTTGGCAGGACACAGGCAGTGCGGTATTACCTGTACATGATGCAACTTAAGTTTTTTAAAAATGCTTAACATTTTAAGAAATGCTCCTGGATAATAAAAAAATTACAGATTGACAATGGAACAGATTCAGACATAAAAGACCGCTAAATGAATCACAGTGTTGGATGAATGTACGTAGGCTTGAGAGACAAAAAAAATATATATATAGAGAGAGAATAAAGTTAATACCTTTAAAAATAAAAAGGTAAAGTCTTTAAAGAGACAAAATACAGATAGTTATAGGTTAAGAGAAATAAAGTAAAAATAAGCCACGTAAAAATGGAAAATTCACAGAAAGTCTGGATTATGTACATTATGTTTTCTTTAAAATTTTTGACTGTAAAGGAGCTAGGTACAGAGAGTCATTTCATTATATGGGCTGCCAAGTGGAACCAGAATGGATATCATGAGGGTATGACTTCAGAATTTGGGTTTAAGGATATGATGCTTCGGAAAGGGTCTTCTTTTGTTTTCACAGAGGACCAGACCCTATGGATTGCATCTATTTCGATTTGGTATGATAGACCACGCCCTCCTGAAAGGTTGCTGTGAACACCCTCAGAAAATTGCTTCGCTCAACTGCCAACTGAGATGAAACTAGCACACAGGTTATACCGTGAAAGACCTAATTAACGACGCCCCCATTCAGCAGGAAGCAGTTTGGAGAGAGAAACTGCGCCCATGTTCCCAAAATATTGTTTATAAATATTCTTTTACATTTAAAGGGGGATATGATATAGATATAAATAATTTGCATTGGTATGGATTTTAAGGTGAATTTTGTTATATGTATATGTATTTCTGATCTTGATTAAGATATTGTGATTATGTAGTTCATTTTTAAAATGTAATGTATAATTAGGAAATATAGGTTGTTGTTAAATAATCGTAAATAATAGTCAAGCTTGTAGTCATGTTAGATTTTCTAGATATATAGAGATATATTTCAGTTAGATAGACATTCTTCATATCTTTCAAAGATTGCAGAATATGGCATTTAAATATTTTAATAACTTAGGGTTTTTCATGACAATGAGACACGTCTGCTCCTGGCAGCACTAATCTATTTCGAGAGGAAGATGGGCATTGAAGAGGATCCTTATGGAGCTTGATAGACATTTGGGCAAGAGACTGTTCTTGCCTGGACTGTTGCATAAACTGGACACAAAGAACCCACAGAGAGAGGACTGCTGAACTTGCCTAAAGGTGAGATGATCTTTCAGGGTTCCTGATTCATAAAAGAGTCTACAAGACATTCTGCAGGACACAGCAGAAAGTGACTGAACTGTCTTTGGAATTTCCTGCTTCATGAAAATGTCTGCTGGATACTATGGGCCTGGAGGCCGAAGATGGATGCCCCAACGGTACAGAGGAACTTTGGGTGACTGTCCAGACAGCGAGATGTCTCTGTCATTTCTGGAGTTTTCTTATTTCTTGTTTAGTATTATATCCTTCTGGAGTCTTTGATGGAGTTGAAGAATGGATAGATAGTTATAGTTTTCCTTAGTTATGATAAAAGATAAAGTAGATATAAATATTGTAACTGTAATTCTTACTTGATAACTGTTTTGCTATATGTAATTTTACTATGTTAAAATGAAAGCCTTCTTTTTTGTTTAAACAGAAAAAGGGGAAGTGATGTGGGAGTGTCATATATCAATCTGTTGATTTCATTGGTTAAAATAAAGAAACTGCCTGAGCTCATTGATAGGCCAACCCTTACGTGGGTGGAGTAAACAGAACAGGATGCTGGGAAAGAGAAGGAAGCTGAGTCAGAAGGAGTCGCCATGATGTTCTCATTCCAGAGAGATGCAGGCTAGAATCTCCCCGGTAAGCACACCATGGGGTGCTAAACAGATTATCAGAAATGGGCTAGTCCAGATGTAAGAGCTAGCCAATAAGAAGCTGGAACTGATGGGCCAGGCAGTGTTTAAATGAATACAGTTTCCGTGTAATTATTTCGGGGCATAAGCTGGGCCATGCAGGCAGCCGGATACGGGGAGGACACAGCCACGCCGCTTCCTCTTACAACAGCCACCACCAGAAATAGACCTGCTGGAACGTTGCTGGTAGGCCACGACCTCATGGTGATATATAGATTACTAGAAATGGGTTAAACTAAGATATAAGAGTTAGCTAATAAGAAGTTAGAGCTAATGCGCCAAGCAGTAATTTAATTAATGCAGTTTCAGTATAATTATTTCAGGTGTAAGCTATCTGGGCAGGCCTGGAACCAACAAGCCTCCCTCCTTGCAACACTTTCTGCCTGGTTGCCCCACCTGTACTTCCTGCCTGGCTACTGGCCAATCAGCGTTTTATTAAAACAATACAAGTGACAGGGTATAAGACCATTGTCCCACAGCATTAGTATTCCTGAGCAGGAGGAATATAGTTCTACTTTCCTTCTTAGTGCTTTTTTTTTTACTTGCTGAAAACTAAGAATTTTATTTGGTGAAAAGAAAATGCCATGGGTGAATGAAGACAAAGTAAGAAGAATGCTATTATACACAGCTAACAGCAGTCTAGTTATAAATGTGATGTCTTCTCCTGATTGTGTTACTCTAATAAATTACCTTAGATTGGTGGTTCTCAACCTGTGGGTCACAACCCCTTTGGGAGTCACATATCAGATACCCTGCATATTAGATATTTACATACAATTCATAGAAGTAAGAAAATTATAGTTATGATGTGGTAATGAAATAATTTTTTGTTGGGGCTCACCACAACCTGAGGAACTGTATTAAAGGATTGAATCATTAGGAAGGTTGAGGACCACCGTCTTAGACTAATACTTATTATTTGTAAGCAATAGAAATTCACTGGTCACAAACTAGAGAGTAAGGCATTTAAAAAAGATCAAGTTCCAGGAGACAGACTGCAGGTCATGTTAGGACACGGCAGTATAGATGATGCCATCAAGTGTCCTCACATGGCTGAGACAAGACAGCTGCCAGCGGCCACTTTTTGTTGTTCTTGTTTTGTTTGAGACAGGGTTTCTCTGTGTAACTTTGGAGACTGTAATGACACTTGCTCTGTAGACCAGGCTGGCCTTGAACTCACAGCATCCACCTGCCTCTGCCTCCTGAGTGCTGGGATTGAAGGTGTGTACACCACGGACTGGTGCTGGGATTACTTTTATAAGGACAGTAACACCATTCATGAGAGTTCCATCCATTTGACCAAATCGCCTCCCAAATACCCCAATTTTCAATTAACATTCAAAAGTTGAATGGAGGGTGGAAAACTTACAAACATTCACATCAAAGCATGAAATCAATATGCTTAGCTAAGAAAGTTACTGCGTATGAGTGAATTAATTTTTCATGGAAGGGTGAAGAAAGTAAAGTCGTAAGTAGTGTTATTTATGCTTTATTTCATAGGACTGAAGTTCAGCAATGTTTTCTATAAAATCCCCTGGCTGCAATTATGGGTTATATAGTCAGACATAAGACAGAATCCTTGCTTCCACATACCCCAAGTCTTCTTTCATTGGCTAAACTTATCATGGGCAAAAGCTACTTAATCTGTTAGTTCATTTTATTTTGTTGTTTTCATTTGATTTTTTTTTGGGAGGGGAGGTTACAGGATCTCCCTTTGTAAGCCAAGTTGGCCTGGAACTTACTATGTATCCAGAATAGCCTTGTGTTAATCTTCCTGCCTCTGCTTCCACAGAATTTTGATGTGTTTTTTTGTTTGTCTGCTTCTTCTTATTAATTTTAAAATAAAATTTACATTTATTATTTATTTATTGACCCCCCAAATATCCCACTTTTTAATACCAACTCCTTATTGATGAGAATTTAGTACTTAAATGGAAATGGGGGGTTGGTTACTAACATTCAGACCTGAGCATGGAATTGAGAAGAAAGGTGGAGTCATAAGTAGTGTTATAATTTGGGTTTATTTAAAGTACTACTTTATTTTGTGGGCTAGAAGTGCTGGTGTGGCAGAATGCATGCATGCTGCGGCATGCATCTACAAGTCAAAGAAAACATGTAGAAGTCTGTTCTTTCTCTCTGCCATTTGAACTCCAGGGATTGAACACAAGTTATCAAGCTTGGTGGCAAGTAGCTTAAAAGTCACTGAGCCACCTCACAGACCTGTTTATTTGTTTTTGAGTAGACCAAGTTGGCCTCAAACTTTCTATTATTATTTTTATTGCTGTTGTTGTTATTATTACATTTGTTTACCTTTTGCGTATACATATATGTATATTACATAGGTTTGTGGAGGATATCTGGGGAAGTCAATTCTCTTCCACTATGTGAGTTTCTAGGATCAAATTCTGCTAGTCAAGCTAGGTGACAAACATGTGTAACCACTGCAAATTCTCCCTGGCTTATAGCCTTAAAAACTTTATGTGGCCAAGGATGACACTGAATTTTTAATCCATCTGCCTTCATGTTCTGAGTACTGGGATTACAGCTATGTGCTACTGTGCCCACATTACATAGTGGCGGTGATCAAAACTAAGGTTTCATTGTGCATGCTAGGCAAGTACTCTACCAACTGAACTACATCCCAAGCCCTATTATTGCACTTTCAGGCAAACTTACTATATAGCCAAATCTGGGATTCATTATTATCCTGCCTCAGTCTCTCAAATGGTGGGATTATAGGTGTGTACCATTACGCCTGATAGAAGTTTCTGTAAACCTTATTTTCTTACCTGAAAATGGGAATAATGCTACTAGTAGGGAAGAATGGTTAGCATTAAACATGGCAATGTTTATAAAATTCTTGAAGGAACATGTCATAGAGACATATGTTCATAATGAGTAGTGATTATAGTTATGATTTGCATTTTCTCTCCAGTAAAATTTTGCCAGTAGAATTGCATTGACATTTTAAAAGTGAAAAGAAAAGGAAGCAGATAGTCATCTGTCAGTTTGCTATCGAAGATTATAAATGATAAAGCAAGGATGCTTATTTCTATTTGATTCACTAATTAAAGTTTGCCTAACTGAAACGGTCTCATGTAGCCAAGGCTAGCGAAAAACTCGGAATGTTACCAAGGGTGACATTTAATTCCTAATACTCCCCTATACACCTCTTGAGTGCTGAGATTGCAGTCGTTTCTATCATGCTGGCCTTTGTTGTTGTTGTTGTTTGTTTGAGATAGGGTAATATACTATAGTCCAAACTAACCTTGGCGTACACAGCTAAAGCTAGCCTCAGTCATTGTATGCTTCTTGTCACAGGCCACTGGGTGCTAAGATGAGAGGCATGAGTTTCCACACCAGGCTCTAATTCATATTTTAATCTGTTTCATATCATATTATGATACACTTCTTAATGAATACCCCTTGAGACTACTAATTTACTCAGTTGCAGTGAAAAACAAAATTAAGAAAATAGATGAATCTGGAAAATATTAAGTGCGGTGATCTGGAGTCTGAAAGACAGAAGTTCCATTTTATTGCATATGCAGATTGTACTTATTAATGAATAGACATGTGTATGAATGGTTACCAATGTGAGTATACCCTATGAGCTACAATGGAGGGAAAGAGAGGTATTTAGGAAGAGAAGAGGAATAGGGCACATAAGACAAGAAAGCAGGTAAGGATGTGGGGTGGATATGAGGGGACTAAAGGGACTGGGGGAGATTATATAGGGTAAAATTTTGTTTGAAAGTGCCATAACAAAACCTAATACTTTGTATACTAATTTTTAAAACAACATTAAAAAAACATACAATTCTGGAGCCAGGAGCAGTGTCTGTAATTCCAATACTGAGAAAACTGAAAAAGGAAGGTCTCTGTATATACAGGCAAGCCTGAGCTATACAGTGAGCAAGAGGCAATCCTAAGCTACACAGGGAGACCCTGTCTCTAAAGCACAACAGATAAACAAACAAGAAAGAACTAGAACTAGAAAACAGCTATAGACTGGACACATCACTTGGTGATAGATGGCCTATCTACTGTATGCTACACTCCTACGCCCATTTGCTTACCTGCTTTGTATGGTTGCTTCTGTGTTACTACAACAGACCTGAGTCCTTAAAAGAGATTATATGACCTGTATGCAAGGAATACTTGGTATGCATAGGCTGGGGTGTGGCTCGAGTGCAGAACACTTTGCTAGCATTCTCAAGTCCTGGAGTAATACCACCCATTATCAATGAACACACATTGAAAATCCCAGTCCTTTTCAACAAATATTGTTGACTCTTGACTTAAAAATATTTCTTAGTAATATGATCTTATATGATATACTTTATTGGGGATTCTATAATGTGATTGAATTTTTATTTTTTTAATTAATATTATTTTTAATTAAGGTGGGGTGTATTTGCACCAAGAGTGCTCCTATCTATAGAGGTCATCATATGCCCTCAAGTTGGAGTTACAGGCAATTGTGTGTCATCCAGTGTGGGTGTTGAGAATCAAACTTGTCTTCTACAAGAACAATGATATGCTCTTACCAACTAAGCCATCTCACCAGCCCATTTTTTTGTTTTAATTTTGTATGAAAGTAGGAGATAGCTTAGTCAGTAATGTGTTTGCCAAGCAAGCATAGGGACCTGATTTCAGATTCCTATCATCCACATTAAAAGCCTGATGTCCTTCCTCATATCTTCCCTTCTGCTTTTCTATCTTCTGTGTCCTATCCCCATTCTCCTACTTCCTAAACAACACTCTCCCCACTCACTGCCAGAGGGATTTTCTAATACTATATGGTCAGCCCTGAAAACATACATGCAAGTAACATTATCCAGACCGAGCAGATTTTATTTATATATTTAGGCATATATGTGGGGCATGATGGTTATATGACTTTAATCCCAACTTTCAAGAGGCAGAGTCAGGAGGATCTCTATGAGTTCAAGCGTAGCATGTTGCACAAAGCCAGCCAGACTGCACAAAGAGACATGTCTCAAAATATAAGCACACACTTCCACATACACACACACACACACACACACGAAGGCATGCATACAACAATAATGACCATGAATTTGAGAGGCAGCAAGGAGAGGGGAGACATAGGAACGGTTTGAGGATTAAAATGTTTGTCTTAGTTTACTATCGCTGTGATGAAAAACCATGGGGAAGAAAGGGTTTATCTTGGTTATGTTTCATATTGCTGTTCATCACTGAAGGGAATCAGAGTGGGAGCTCACAAAAGACCAGTACACAGGAGCTGGTGCAGAGGCCAAGAGGGGTGCTGCTTACTGGCTTACTCCCCATGACTTGCTCAGCCTACTTTCATATAGAACCGAGAACCAATAGCCCAGGAGTATCCACATCCACAATGGGCTGGGCCCTCCCCCATCAATCACTAATTAATACCCTATAAGCTTTTCTACAGTCTGGTCTTCTGGAGGCATTTTGTCAACTGAGATTATGACTCCTTCTTGTGTCATGTTGACATAAAACTAGACAGCACATTAGTATAATCTCAAAATACTAAAAAAAATATATATTTAAAAAACTGGGCACAGAGGCACCCAGTCTAATGAGAAAGCCTCAGTTAATAATAAGAGATCTTATCTCAAAAAACTATGGGTGGACAAGGACACAGGAAGGCAGCTGGCCTTCCACGCATAGAAGCACGCCCACATGTACACCCTTCTGTCTACATAAACACAAATGTTTGTGGCACTTTGTTAGGCTTAGTTAAAAGCCTATGGGATCTCATCCACTACCTGGAAGTCATCTTGCCTGTTCAGTATATGAATGGGGTGCTCTAGTGGGAAGACAGCTTTCCTGTCTGCTTGCACCCTTCTACTAGGTAATCTGATGACATTGGTAAACAACCCAGCCAGCACATACTTGATGTTGAAATAACCCAGAGATGTTTCTTTCCTCTTGTGTAAGTATCATGTTCCTTTTTATATGTATCAAAACGCATACTGAACAACAAAAAGGATTGATTTTTATACCTGTCTCTTTGCCTTTGTCCACTAGTTGAACGAAAAGTGCTACCAAGAGATGTTGCCTGGTGCCAGCAAAAATTCTTGTAGGTAAGCCTTCTATGACATTTGTAATAGAACTCCTCCGATATTTAGACAAATATCCAATTAACTTTATAACTGCAAGTTACATTTAAAAATGGTCTATGATTTAAATCTTTGAACTGCTTGTCATATGGTGACTCAAACTGTTCTAAAAATATTAAAGAAAAAACATGTCATCTTTTGCTACCAGAATTCTGCTTCCAGTTTAATTTAAAATAATCTTGTAACATTTATCTTAACTCTCATTTTTGGTAAACTGAATTGCATCTTTTTTTTCCCAATATCTGCCAAACAAGGGTTCACACTGATCAAGAAATGGATTATTTATCTTCAAGGGCCCTTTTGAGTTCTATGAGTTCAGAAACATCTTGTGATTTCAGATCTACTACTTGTTTTCTGCCATCATGCTGTGGTCTCATTAGTATTGTTTGCCTTGTGCCTAAGCTCCCCTATCCCTCATTCACACTCTGTCTCCTGTTTTTTCTCCCCCCCTCTCTCTTGCAGCAACAGTTTTACTGAGATTTAACTTTTATACCATACAGTTCACTTTTTAAGGATATAACTCAATAATTTTTAGCCAATTCATTGTGCAACAAATACAATCTATTTTTGGATCTTTTCCCTCAAACTCTTGAGCAGTGGTTCTCAAACTTCCTAATGATGTGACCCTTCAATACAGTTCCTCATGTTATAGTGAACCTAAACATAAAATTACTTCATGGCTACTTCATAACCGTAACTGTAATTTTGCTACTGTTGATGTAATGTAAATGTCAGATATACAGGATATCTGGTATGCAAGTGGTTGCAACCCACAGGTTGAGAACCATTGCCCTAAAAGGAACCCCTTCCCCCATGAGCTATAATTTCTTATTTTCCTCCAACTCTTCTCCTCCCTAGAAACCACTAGCTTCCTTTTTTTGTAAATTACTTGTAACTAGAATCATAACACATTATATTTGTAGCTGGTTTTATTTTGAGTTAGCTTGATTGTGCAAAGTTTATTCACTTATTCAACATTGTCAGTATCTTTGTTTTTTAGTATGTTATTTTGCATATTTAGTAGATACAGACTCAAATATTGAAACATTGGAATTGTTGCAGAAATAGTAAATAGTGACAGTATTTTAAATGATTATGTATGTATGTTCTCTCTTTTTTCTCTTACACACACACACACACACACATACACACACACACAGGCATACCACCAAGAAAAAGAGACACAGACTTTGAACTTCACCAAAATGTGTTCTGAACATATTCAAGTATTAAGCAACCAATTCTAACAGATAACCCATAATTTCTTTAAGACCCCAAAGCATCATCATTATGGGTTTTTTAAATGTGCTTTATGATTTATTCCCAAGATTATTCAAGATATCTTTAGCAGAACTTTCTTTTCCTGAAACCTTCAGTGGTTGAAATTTACATTCTGGTTAAGATTTCAATTCAAATATTTCACTCAAAACAATACTTTATAACCTAGACACACAAGTTGATCAATAGAGAGTAGCACACTCACCTACCTTGACATTCTTACAAGTTACAGCCTTATTCATATGTCTTCTAAAAGCAAAGTGTTACAATCCTAGTATTTAAGAAGTTGAACCAGGAATATCACCTTGAGTTTCAGGATAACCTAGGCTACAGCGCAAGGACAGATTTCAAAACACAAACAAAAAAGGACAGCAAGATGTCTCAGCTGCCAAAAACCTTGCAGTGCTAGCCTAATGATGACCTGAATTCCATGTCTGGAACTCATGTTGGCAGGAGAGAGCAAACTCCTGGAAATAGTCAACTAAATTCTACAGGTAGTCACTGTATGTATGCACTGGCATACTCGGTAGCTTTCCTGAGTACGTTTTGGATGGGCTGTATTTGGTGGTCATACTGTTGGGTTTATGAAGAAAAGGCAATTCTCATTTTTCTGATGCAAGCTGACTTTTCAAGGCAACCCAGAACTTAGACACAGTGAAACATGTAGTGATAATGATGATGATGATGGTAATAATACTAATAATTTTTAAAATAAAACAATTCCAGGCATGGTTGCATGTGCTTTTAATTTCAGTATTCAAGAGAAAGAGGCAGGAGGATCTATGTGAGCTACAGACAAACCAGGGCCACATAGAGAGACTCTGTTTTATTTTTTTTAAAGTTCTTAATACCTAAAAAAATAAAAATAAAAACAAAATGTAGTATGTGTCAATTAGGTAGACAGCATTAGGTACTTAATAACCCCATATAAAAAGTAACACAAAATATCTGTAGACAAAAGCAAGACATTCTATAATGTAGTATTCAATGATTGTAAGACAAGAGTCACAAGTGTTTTATGTTTCTACAGTTAAGTGCATCCAATACAGTCTCCAGCGCACATCTGTAGATTGGTTGCTGGACTCTTGCATTTGCATCTAACCTATGCAAATTTTATGGTGTACTTTAAATCAATGGATAAAATGGCAGTTGTATTATTTAGAAAATAACAGTGACAAGGGAAAAGGACTCTATGTGGTTAGTTAGAGATAAAATCCAAAAATATTTGCTGCTCACAGTTGACTGAATCTGGCAAATAGGAGGAGGTCTGGCACCCCTGGTAATTTATCTTTTCAATGGATTAAACAGATGACAGCTCAAGCAATCTGTTTACCCATTGATGGTATCGGGAGTCCTTTACTTTGGGCAAATCCCTAGCTTTTGTTTTGTAAATGGAAATTTAGGAGGCCAGAAAGGAAGCCCAATCCCAAAAACACACTTAAAACCCCCCTTTTTTTCATCATAAGAGGACTTCTGAAGCTTCTTTTTAGCTTTTAATGTTTTACCCTTTTTCCAAACCTCCTTGAGCTTGCCACAAAGGATTATCCTTTAGGGGTTTCAGCCCTGCTATTTTCATACATTGTTTTCATAATCCCTACAACATGCATTCAATATAGTTTATCTTACATTGTTTTCTCATTATTTCACTTGCGTTGATTTTGCCATTGAACTAGTATTAGAAGACTAAATCTTTGTGTTCTGCAAATATGCTTTTTTCATTCTTCTTAGGATAATTCAAGGGTAGTACCTAGAAAGCACTTATAAAAGAATGGTCATAGATTCACCCACTCATTTATTTAGCTGTTTATTTATTTGTTAGTTCATGGAAGGACAACTTTGCCTAAGCTGGTCTCAAACCTTCATTGCTGCTACCTCAGCCTCCCAAATTACTGGAATCACAGGTGTGTATCCCCATGCCCATTGCTTAAATCAATCTTTTAACAGACAACAAAGACAAGGGGCACAGGGACACTGGAAATTTTAACCCACCCAATGATGACAATGACTTTCAGTGAAGCTGTGGAATAGAAAGCTAATGTTGGTTTAAAATGCCTATCAAATGTATTTCAACCAACTTTTGGTTTTTATTCTTAGTTTCAACAAAACTCTTAAGTAGCTACAGATATGTCTCAGTAAATTTTTTTGACAAAATGTCTATGGAACAACCGGCTTACATTACAAGACCTTCACACTCAGTGTAACCTCTGCAGCTAGAAAAATATTTCACAAGTGCCGAGTTAAAGAATTAGCATCCGTGATTCACATGTTTTTATTTTGAGTTGGAAACGTGAAAAGCAGTCCTCATTAAACAATAAGATTGCTTATTGAAATTATTGCTCTCTGGTTCAAAAAGATTTAAAGACTTTTCCAGCTCTACCAAGATTTACTCCATGACTAATATTTTAATTACCTGAGAAATCTTTAAAATCACACCTCATTTTAATAAAAATGATGTGTCAGAACATGATAAATAGAAATATAGAATCAAGAGTTAGTCCAAGAATCTAATGCATTATACACAGAATACAATTCTCATATAAGACATAATTGTTAAAAATAATGATGGTTTTCATTTTTTTTTTTTGAGACAGGGTTTCTCTGTGTAGTCTTGGCTGTCCTGGAACACACCATGTAGACCAGGCTAGCCTCGAACTCAGAAATCCGCCTGTCTCTGTCTCTCTCTCCTGAGTGTTGTGCCACTACTACCCAGAAAAATATTGAGTTCTTGAAAATAAATTGTGAAATAGGTACAATTAACTGATGCAATTGGGACTGGGACTCTGTGTGGTTCTAAAGTAGAGTGCTTGTCCAGCTATGCTCAAAGCCTCAAGTTCAATCTCAAATACAAACAAACAAAAATGCCCTATAACTTAAAACCAATAGAGTAAATCTGTTTGATAAATAATTTAGTATTTAACTGACCAAGATTCTCTTAAGATTCTATTATATAAAGTTTGTGTAATCGAATTACATTGGAATAAAGTATAGAAAGAATAATACCATTTTCTTAATTTATTATTAGTTTTCAACTTTTTATATTTATTAATTTATTATTGCCAGATGGGGATGGCACTCCCATTTAATCCCAGCACTCTGGAGTCAGAGGCAGGCACAGATCTCTGAGTTTCAGACCAGCCTGCTCTACAGAGCAAGTTTCAGAACAGTCAGAGTTACACAGAGAAAATGTCTCAAAAAAGAAAAAAAATTGTGTGTGAGCTCAGTTGTGCATGCTATCATGCCCATGGAAGTCAGTGGACATTTTTCCTTCTACCATGTGGGTCCCAGGTATTCAATTCAGGTTATTTAGTTTGGTAGCAAACACCTTTCTTTATTTGTTGAGCCATGATCTTTCAAGACCTTTTATTGGATTACTAATAGTATTTTTATTTTATTTTGTTTTGTTTTCTCTGTGTAGCCCAATCTGTTTTTAAACTCTTCTTGTAAAACAGTGCAAAGTGGACCTTGTGGGGTGGGAGCCAGAGGCCTCACCATGGGTGGAAGACAAATATACCATGCAGGAAGAGCTTATGTGGGAGTTTTATTGAGCTAAAGGGAGTGGGGAAGGGAAGAGAGAAAGAGAAACTCAGAGAGGAAGAAGAGGCAAGGATCAGTCTGACTCTTCAGAAGAGCTGCCAGAAAACAGAGGGGGGAGTGGGGAGAGCTTCTCTCTTAAAGGAACCTTTGAACCTGTGTACATATGTAGCGATGTTGCAGCCATGGGACCCTGGGTTGGCCAGGGTATTGCCTGGGTTTATCTTGCCAGGTGACAGGGGCCAGCATAATGCCTGAATCCTAACAACTTTCTTTGTAGACCACGTTGGCCTCAAACTCAGAGATCTACCTGCCTCTGCCTCCCAAGTTCTGGGACTAAAGGCAAGCAGCACCATGCCAGATTAAATAATTTATTTATTTTTTAATTTACTCTTCAATAACAAAATAAGTTATAAGATAACATCAAACACATTGGTATAGGACCATATGTTAGGAATATTTCCTAAGCGAGCTCTCTGACGACGCAAAAATTCCCAATCAAGCCGAATCAAAACAAACCGAATTAAAAAAATATCCAGGTTTAATGATAGATCTGCGCTCTCGGGTGGCCCCAGGGGGAAACCGGGAAGCCGCAGGAACGCGACTCCTGGGAGGAAGAAAGAGGGACCACGTGTTCTTCTTTTGGGGGATCATTTAAGTACCCCGAGGATTGGTCCTGACCCCACCCCCAGGGAGGGGTCAGGACCTGGCCTGCTGGGATTTGAAGTCCAGACCAGGTGGCTGAGATAGATGGCAGGGACTGGGGCCTAGGCTCCCAGCCTAACATTCCAGACTCTTTGTCTATAGGGATGACAGAAAATTGGAATGGTGTTTATGACATTTAGGCTCTCTTGGAAAAAAGGGCGTAGACTCAAATCTGGCTGCTTCCTGCGGGTACGGGGCGGCGTGGGGAAGGGGAGAGCCAGGTATCCGCGGTTAGTGAGGTGTGGCTGGAAAGGCATCCCATGAACTGTCATCCCAGAGAAGGCAGGCAGCTGTTCCTTGGAAGAGATGAGAAGGCAGGTGGCTAGGAAAAAAAATTTTTTTTTTATTAATAAAGATGAGTGTGCCAGAATGAGGAGCAGGTAGGCCCTTCATTGTGGCATCCTGGAAAACCGGAGGGTGGAAGGTCCTGTCTGCTGGACAGACCAAGTGTGCCCGCTTGAGCCTGGAGAGATGGTACCAGCATGGATATCCCAAGAGCTTGGCAGCTGAGGGTGTGGTGAGGATTACCGTGTGAGGTCCTGTCCATCGAGGTTCAAGGGTCCTAGGAGTTAACTGTTTGAGGAGTACTCTGTCCCTTGGAGAGAGCGGGGCAGGTTGAGGGGCATTAGCGTCCACTGGTGTGGGGGCAGGGAGACAACTGTCAGCGTGGGAACGGAGAAGGGACCTTAAAAGGGAGAAGTAGGGTAGGTACCCCGCCAGTGGAGGAGTTTGGTCTGGGAGGTGATGGTTAAGGAGAAAGGGCCTGCCTTAAAGCAGTTTAAAAGGGCTCAGGGCCATAGGGGAACATGGGGTGGCCCTGAGGCGAGGGCCAAGATAACCTTAGTTCAGTTGAGAGCTTGGTAGATTGTTGTTTGATGAATCCCATTGTCCAGGGGAGGTGAGCTTCTGACTCGAGCTCCATGACTCTGAACCACCACATCTGCTGTTTCCCTGGAGACTGGAAACACTTCTATCCATCCTGTAAAAGCATCCACGAGTGTTAAGAGACAACGAAGTGTTTTATGAGTATGCATATGGGCGAAATCAACCTGCCAGTCTTTGTCCGGTTGTGTCCATGAAGCTGGTGTATGTGGAAAGCTCCTTGTGGGCTGGCCTGGGCACACGTCTGGCAGGAGGAGTGAACCTGTAAAATAGAATCTTTGAGATGGGAGGAGTTAAAAGGGGCTCCAAGAAGTGGAACAAAGCTTTGCTGAAGTGGCTAAGGATATCTCCACCCAGTAAATGTGCTGGGCAAGCTGGTATCGCTAAGAAAGAATGAGAGAAAAAAAATTGTCCTACAAGAATATATAGGGCAGTGGCAAATTTTTTAAGTGGGGATGAACAGGTCCCGTCCACCCCCATAGCTGAAATTGGTGAGGGAAACTTAAAGCCCGAGTGAGAATAAAAGTAATGGGCTTACCCGCCACTTGTAGCATGACCCTAGGCTAGGAGAGGGTTACGGGATATACCACATTTGGGCAGCGTCAATCCTCTGCAAGGCTGAGACGTTTGAAGGCTGGCACAGTTTTACTTGCCGATCGTGACGAGGCCGGACCTCCGTGGCTTGGCATAGAGGACAAGCCTGCATGGGGGCACTGTGATTTCCAGTGTCTAGGTTGCTGGCAGATAAGGCACAACCTCGGAGCAGGTGTAGTGCAATATCGTGCCACATGACCATTTAGGCCACACCTGATAGAGCCCTGTGATTGACTTCTCTTGCCCCCCTTCCTGTGACCTTAGGGCAGCTGGTAAGGTCTGGGCCTGTAGATTGTAGCTTTGTCTGTCGGGAAGACTCAGCTGATTTTTTGGGCATTAAAACTTTAAAGGCCATTTTCACCAATTCCCATATAGGAGTTTGGGGACCATCCTCAACTTTTTTTTTTTCTAAAATCTGGTACTGACTGAGGAAGCAGAATGATTAATAGAAAAGGAAGCTAGCCACTTTTTTTTTTAACCTGAGATGGATTTGAAAGAGAAAACAGAGCAGGGGAGGGACTAGCCCAGTGCTCAGAGGGGGTCCAGGAGTGGAGCAGTGAGGTAGGAGGGGGGAGGGGAAGGTGGAAGTTGACTGTGAACCTCCGAATTGGGAAAAGGAGGGGAAAGAATGTTGCTCCACAGGAGGGGTTTGGAGTGTGGGCTTGAGGAAGTGGGGGAGGGGCCAGTGCCTCTGGCAGCGTGGGGAAGGGGCGAGAGCACAGAGACCAAAAAACCATGGACAAAAAACCCATATATAAGTTTTGTTCATCTGTATCAGACAGGCTCAATTTAAAAGATTTTTTTAAGAGGCTTACAGGGCCAAAAACAGACCTGGCTTCGAACTGGGAGTGCCAATTAGAGTCTATGCCCAACCACGTGACCTAAGTCCATTTCAGAGCGTCCTCCAAAGTGGCTCTTAGGTCCAAAAGGGGTCGCGGAGATTGAGTGTCCGGCGTCCCGGTACAAACAGATCTCCGCCTCAGCCAACCCCGATCCCGCAGGATTGACCGCAACCTTACTCAAATTCCCAGCGTGAGCTCACGACTTCAATGCAAATCCGAAAACGACAAAAATAAGCACGAATGGGTCCCCCCAAACCCTATAGCATAGACAAGGAAAGGGACTCACCAAGACGCAGCCGCTGCAGCCCAGAAGCCAGTTTTAAGCATGGTGTAGAGAGCTCGGAACTGCAGACTAGGGGCCTTTCAGCACGAGGCCTGCCACGTGGAAAGGACCTGCCCTAGCTCGGTGGGAACCTCCAAAATGTTAGGAATATTTCCTAAGCGAGCTCTCTGACGACGCAAAAATTCCCAATCAAGCCGAATCAAAACAAACCGAATTAAAAAAATATCCAGGTTTAATGATAGATCTGCGCTCTCGGGTGGCCCCAGGGGGAAACCGGGAAGCCGCAGGAACGCGACTCCTGGGAGAAGAAAGAGGGACCACGTGTTCTTCTTTTGGGGGATCATTTAAGTACCCCAGGAGTGGTCCTGACCCCACCCCCAGGGAGGGGTCAGGACCTGGCCTGCTGGGATTTGAAGTCCAGACCAGGTGGCTGAGATAGATGGCAGGGACTGAGGCCTAGGCTCCCAGCCTAACACCATACAAACCAAAAACCCCAGAAAATGTCAGAGAAAACCCGTGGACTAGATTGAAAAGGTATTGGGAAAAGCAATAATGAAAATGGAAACACACATGCAGAAAGGTAGAATGGACAGAGAAAAAAAACCTAAGAGAGAAATTGAATCCTTTTATGAGCTTCAAGAAGGATAGGAGGAAATGCTTTCAACTTTTTATGATATTGATTTGAAGTTATTTATCACAAAGCTCTGATGGATAGAAAATTGGAGACAGTAGGAAAGAGCTAAAAACACTAGGTTATTGATTCACAAGATCCTAAGAGACCTATACATAGCTTTTCCTTACTATTGTTTTACAAGAATAGACCCATAAAATAACCATTAGTACAATAAACATTCACTGAACTTCTACAGACCAGAGGACTTTGTAAGGAGCTGTTAGAGGACTTAGAGCCTATTACCTGCCTGTAAGCACCTGAGGGGACACCAAAGAGCATCTGGGCAGGGTGATTTACATAGATAAGAAAACCAGCAACTTTAGGTTACCTTTGTAAACTATCCTCTCTGTGTTCAATTCACAGAGTGAAAGGGCAGAAAGGAAAGCAGTCTAAAAACACCTCTCCCTGAGTGAGGCTCCAGAGATCAAAATGCTGACCTTTGAAAATACCCTTGGAATGAAAGGTAGCTTGGCTATATCTTTGGCTATCTTCGTGGTACGCATTACAAAGGATTTCTACTGAGGTTATACTGTTGGGCTTGTCAAACAGGAATCTCAACTACAGTCCAAAAGTTTGCTTCTGTGTGCATAAGGCTTACATTATCTCTTGGGAATTACTGAGGTAATGAGGTATCACACCATGGTTTTAAAAGTATGCACTGCTAAACTGCCATTAAAGAGTGAAGCTTGACTGAGGGTTTGTGTGTGTGTGTGTGTGTGTGTGTTGTGTACAGGATGCTTTGTTTTGGTGCTGAGGATTAATCCCCGTGTGCTGTTCCCTGTGGGCAAACATTCTACCATTGACACACCCCACCTCTTTTGACTGAACTTGGAGACTTTTAGAGGTGGTGGAAAGATAGCTCAGTTGATAAAGGGCAGGTCTGGCAAACATGGGAATCCCAGTTAGAGGTCTTTTTTTTTTTTTTTAAAAAAAAAGCATAGCTGGGAAGATGCCTCTTTGGATAAAGCTCTTGCTGGTGCAAGTAGCAAATTCCTGAAAATCCTGGTGCTCAGGAGGTAGAGACAGGATCCCTGGGAAAAGCTGCCTAAGTTCTGGTTCAGCCTGAAACCTGCCTTAAAAAACAAAGAACTCAGCCGGGCGGTGGTGGCGCATGCCTTTAATCCCAGCACTTGGGAGGCAGAGGCAGGTGGATCTTTGTGAGTTCGAGACCAGCCTGGTCTACAAGAGCTAGTTCCAGGACGGGCTCCAAAACCACAGAGAAACCCTGTCTCGAAAAACCAAAAAAAAAAAAAAAAAAAAAAAGAACTCTACCACTACACGTGACCACTCACTCACACACACACACACACACACACACACACACACACACACACACACCACATGCATACACGCAGAAAGAAAAGATGTGTGGCACCATCTCTTTAGGCGTGTTGCTTGGGGTGATTCTCTAACCTCCACACAAGGGCATACAAATAAAACCTGAAAATGGACAAGATGGTTTCTGTTTTATAGGGTCTAAAGTACCCCAGGCAGTCCTTGCTTACAACTGCAAAGGATGATCTTGAACCTCCTGCCCAGGTCTCCAACTTGTTAGGATTTCAGGCAGATATTCACTTCAGGGCTTCCCCATTCTAGGCAAATACCTTACCAAATATACTACCTTCCCAGGTATATAAGGTTTTGGTTTGTTTTTACTAAGAAACAGATACCTGTAAATAAAACATACACTTAACATTTAAAATTTTTTTCTACCTTTTTTTTTAAAAATATTTATTTATTATGTGTACAATGTTCTGTCTGTGTCTATGCCTGCAGGCCAGAAGAGGGCACCAGACCTCATTACAGATGGTTGAGAGCCACCATGTGGTTGCTGGGAATTGAACTCAGGACCTTTGGAAGAGCAGGCAATGCTCTTAACCGCTGAGCCATCTCTCCAGCCCTTTTTTCTACCTTTTTTGAGGGAAGTTTTCCACTCTGTAGCCCAAACTAGCATCTGCCTCATGAGCACTGGGGCTAGAGATAAGTGCCATCATTCTACATCGCAGCATTGCTACAGTCTGTCTTATTTTATTTTACAGTTAATTCATTCATTAAGCACGTGCTTATACACATTCGAGTGCAATTCACCTGTGAGGGGAGCTTATGTGCTAGTCAGCGGACACCTTTGAAGATTAGGTTCTCTTCTTCGACCACTTTCTGGAATTGAGCTCAGATCTTCAGACCTTGTGGCAAGCGCCTTTGCCCATGGAGCCACCTTGCTGTCCCTCTCTGCCTTATTTTAAATTCTAGAACTAGAAAAGTAAAGTAAAATCAAATACAAAGTTAAACTAGACGAACTCCCCTGTACTGGAACACTGCCAGAAACCTGCTGCACTGTTGTGACATTAGTGATTCTACCTCAAAAGTGGGTGGGAATTGTTCAGTAGTGATGGGCATAGTAAAGGTAAAGAATCAAACTTTCCTCTTTAGTGTGTCCAAAAATGGAGTGTAAAGTGTGCCAGTGATCATACCAAGCCTTGGGCTAATTACAGAAAACTAGGAATCTCACTCTGGAGCCTCCTGTAAGTGTGCGTGATAGCACACTGCATGCTCCACCCTGCCTGACTCAGTGCAACATGACACATAACAGAAATTTAATGTCTCTTAAAAGCACGAGTGCACTCTCATTATTCACCTTTCTGGGCCTTTTCTAAGGTCTCGTAGTTGGCTAATCATTGACTAATAATTAACCATTTTCTCCAGTGCCAAGTCTTTGCCTGCTAGTCTAGTTTATAGGCACTGTGTACCCCCCTCATTTAAGAAGGCCTAGAGCCAAGGTGGTAGCACTTGCCTTTAATGCCAGCACTTGGGAGGCAGAGGAAAGCAGATCTCTTTTAGCCCAGTGTGGTCTATAAAGTGGGCTCTAGGACAGCCAGGAATACACGGAGAAACCCTGTCTTTAAGCTAAAAAAAAAGGCCTTGGTTTCACTACAAGTCCTATCCTCCCCTATTCTCTTTGCCTTCAATTCACTGTGTAGCACAGCTTAGCTTTGAACATTTTAGCAATCCTCTATCATCCTGCCCTTCCTGGGGTCACAGGTATAAAATGGCACACCCAGAATAGAGTAGTTTCTCTGGAAAAATTCACAGTAACTATTCAATAGAGAAGCACAATGATGAAAGCATTGAAACATATTGGAAGAAAGCATACATTATTTAAATTAACTTTACCTTTATACTTTCTATAATAAAATCTTTGAAAAGATTTCATATAGCATATAATTTGCGTTAATTAAAACATTATGTTTATTTATTTACGTGTGTGTGTGTGTGTGTGTGTATGTGTGTGTGCACGCACCAAAGGCCCAAGAATGGAGGTCACATAGAGAGAGCAGTTCACTGCTTCCATCGTTTGGGTTCAGGGTTGGAACTCAGGTAGATAGGTTTGACAAGTGTCTTTACCCACTAAGCCATCTCACTGGCGCTTGCATCCAAGTTTTAAGCTTCTCCTATTTTCCAATTCTTTCCTGGCATATGTAACACAGAACTTAACTGAACCAACTTTAAATTTTTACCAAACTTATCAAGCACACACCTCCTGAACAACAACAAAAATGTTTAGGGCTGGAATGGTGATGATTTTTTTTTTCTACTGTTCTCTCCTACAATTCAATTTAGACAGGATTCAGGGGAAACTTTCACCTTTGGGCCTCCAGGCTGATTTTGGACCTAGGATGAGCAGCCCATTGGAAGAGATCCTGAGGGGAAACGTGTAGTGACAGTGACAAAGAGGCAGGACTATGGGCAAGGGAGAAGATAAAATGAAACCACACAGGTCTCCAAGTTTTCTGAGGGGCCAGGACGCGGAGAAGACCTAGTGACTCTTGCAATGCAGTCAAGGGATTTCTACTGCCTCTTCATTTTTTCACCTACCTCTCATGCTTCAAGTACAAAGCTACCAGACAGGTGATTTAAGCCAACAATTCATTTGGCTGGAGCCAAATACACATGGGCCTTGCCCTGACTATGATGAAATGGGTGTGGTAGCGCTATGAGGTTAGTCCAGTACTAGATGGTTGAGCCCTGAGATCACCAATTTGAGGCCAGCCTTGGCTACAAAGTGTGACCCTCTCTCAAAACGTATCAGGCAGAAACAAAGGGAAAGTGGATAGAGGTTTCCCCCGCAAAGTTCTTTGGCGCCAGGTCTGGACAGAGCAACATTTTGTACTATACCCTCTTAATGAAGAGAAAAACTGCACCTTCACCCCCCATAGCTGACGTAAATAGGCAACATTCAAACACGATCCGAAACCCCTAAACATTACATTTATTTCAGTAATTTTTTTTTTTAAACTTGTATCCCAAGCCAGGCACTATAGATTTATAAGTAGTTCTTACACCAGGTAGGGAGTGAAGAATAAGACTTGCAAACACAGAGTTCCAGTTCTCATCTCTCCTGAGTGCCCATCCCTCTGCCTAGTCTCTCAGCTCCCAGCCCAGTTGATGTGACAGGCTCCTGGCCCAATCCCCTTCCTGGTTCCCAGGCCGCTGGTGAACGCCACCCGAGCCAATGGCTGCAGCCGCAGGGCGGAGGGGGCTGGCAGGAGGGGAGGGAGCGCTGGCTTTAGAAGCACAGCTGCAGAGATTCCTAGGGCCAGAAGTTGTCTGAGTGCTTAGTGGGAAGCTTTCGGGCCAGATCCACGAGTCTGCGACTTTACGTAAGTGCTTTCCAGCTCCAGCGCGAGGGGAAGAGGGTTTTCTGGGCGTGGGCAAGAGTGGGTCCTGGAGAGAGCATCTCCCGGAACCTCAGCAGGAACGTGCCTTGCACCAGAAGGCGGGGGTTGGGCAAAGGGGGAGACGGAGGAAATTTTCATCTGGGGTCTGAGGCTCCAGGACGATCTTTTGCCTCCAGGGTGAGTGAGAGCTCCAAAGGGTTCCTTTATTCCCCACCCGCTGCCACCACTTTTTCTGCTTACTGTGCCTGCTCTCTGGTTACTCTTAACATGTTGCCCACCGCCGGCAGGAGGTTCTCGGTTCTAGAAGCCAACCCCTACCCAGATTCCCTAAGGCAGCAACTGCCCTGGAGTGGAAACCGTGTGCCTAACTTCCCTCTGCTGTCCTTTCCCGGCTACTGCCATTCCCCAATCCATCCCTCCCTCCCTCCTCAGCCACTGGGAAATCCCGGAGCCCGCAGCCTAGGTTGCCTTCAGCTAGTTTCCGGTTAACTGCTAAGGGTGACCCAGCGGGCTCTTGAGGACCCCGTGGCTCCTGGAAGGGAGGGACGCCTAGAGGGTGCGGTGGCCCTTGGAAGAAACCTGGCCTTGGTTGCCCACCTTCCGCCCGCTCACCTCTCTATTTCTTACCCTGGGCGTCGGGACCGCGCCGCGACTCCCTATGAGTAAGCAGTTTTTTTTTTTTTTTGTTTGTTTGTTTTTTTTTTTTTTTTTTTTTTTTTTGGTTTTCTTTCCGTTGCAGAACCTCTCCAGGCTAGCCCAGAGGTATCTTTCGATTCTCTCCCCTAGCCACGCGCTGGCGGTCCTCTGGCGTCCTAACTGCTCAGGCTCTGCAACCCAGAGCTCACCAGCCCTGCTTCCGCACCGGGGACCGCTTAGGATCCCTGGGAGGTTGAGCAAACAGGGTGGCTGGAACCCCATTCCCTGGCACAGCTGCACTTGCCTGTGTTTACTTTTCTCCACCCGCCTTACTTTAGCGACCTAATGAGAGGCCTGGGGACACAGACTACCCCAGCCCTGGCGGGTCGCCAGTCCCAAAGTTGCTGCTGCCTTTCTGCTTGGTCAAGTGCTGGCGGTTCCGAAACTCCGCCTGGCTCCAGGCCCTAGCTGTTACAGCTTGGCTGACACTTTCCATCCTAAAGACTTCTTGATTTTCACTTGAGCTGTGTAACTTAACTACCCAAGTCGTTCAGGTCTAACTTGGATTTGAATTGGGGAGCCTAACTGTATAGGACCATACAGAAGGGATGCTGCTATTGCTCTTCCTGTTAGGGGTAATGTAGACAGGGTGAGGGCTTTGCGTGGCCACAGTAGTTAGAAGATGTAGATAAAGTTAAAATCTACTGAACAGTCAGCATTTGCTCCATTTCAACATCGTTATGTGTTTGAGAGTCTAAAAATTTATCCCGGAGATGTTTACTGTGAATTGCAACTTAATGGCTGAGATCCCACACATGCCATTGATATCACATGCCTTAAGTGTCTGATGCCCCGAGGGTAATGGTCACATGACTTCTTTAGACGTTAAAACAGGAATGCAATGGCTGAGGCCCTTATTCCAAAAGCTACCAAGACAAAACAGGGGGAGGGGGCAATGTGTGTCAGCTAGCTTCCACTGAAGGGATTTCTTGGAATTGCTGGAGGGAACAGACGGGGATTTGTTGCTCTGATTTTTAAACAAAATAAATTAAGCAAAATATTTTAAAAATGAAAAAAGAGGCACTGTTTTAAGAACAAAAGCTTGAAATACATGACATCTGCTTTCCAACAATTCCATATGGCTTTTCTAAATTTTAAAAATATTTTAAACTAATTTTCTAAGAAAGTTAACCTTTATCTCATGTCCCATTTCATTGCTAAATTCTAATTTTGAAGTCATATCTCACAAGATAGTGTTAAAAATATGAAGAATACCCATATTCCTTGGTCTGGCCTATACTTCCATTGAACTTTTCTCTATATTGGGCATCTACTTAAAGGTGGTGAATAATCCCTTGACTAAAATTAGCTATCAGTTATTTGTAGTTTGGACTAAATTGGCTCAGAAATCCTAGCCAAAACTAGTTGACAGAAAATTTCCATAGTTGGTGAGGGATTGTGTTCCAGAGTGGTTTGGTTAGAAGACTAGGAAATGACTTTCCCATATTATACTATATTGTAATTGCTCCTTGGAGAAAACATGGCTGTTTCATTATTTCAGTTGTATATTATAACTATGGAAACAAGGTAGAGCAGCCAGGTGTGGTTGTGGCAGACACTGTAATCCCAGCTCTTAGAAGCTAGGGACAGCAGAATCAGGAATCCAAAACGTAGAAGAGCTACATGATTAAAACCATAAGTAAATAAGTTATGGAAACAAACAAATGGAAGAAAAGAAACATATAGAGTCGTCTCCAAGGTAAGGAACTTACTTACTCACTTACTTTTAAAAATAGGCTGTTTGCACATATTAGTTGTTAAAAACAATGAGTGCAGAAGCTACAAAAATGAAATGAGGGTAGGGGTTGAGGAGGCTTCGCAGATGGCTCACATGATAAGGCATTTGCTGGCAGTCCTGACTGCCAGAGTCTAATCTCGATCTATTGGGTAGAAGAATTGCTCCTGCAATTTGTACTCTAATGTTTACACATCATTCCTTGGCTTTGTGTGTGCATATATTCACACACACACACACACACACACACACACACACACACACTAATAATTTTTTAAAGGTACTGGGAATGTTTAAGAGATTTTTGCTTTGTGTCTTTCCTCCCAGACTTTCTACTTCTGTTAACCACAGAAGAACTTCTGTACCCCAGTTTCAGCTGTGCATAAGGTTATGAGCATGAAAACTATAGCTATCTTAAAGCATACGGTTCTGTTTTCCCAACCAGCCTGTTGCTCTGATTAGCTAGGAAGAAGTCTGAATTGTACCTGAACTCCTAGAGTTGAGCCCCCCTAGTGGAAGTGAAGTGACAATATAATTTTAGACTTTATTTATTTTTTCATTTATTTATGTTTTTTTTTTCTGGGTCAGGGATTCTTTGTGTGACAGTCTTGATTGTTCTGGAACTCGCTCTGTAGACCAGGCTGGCCTTAAACTCATATAGAGATCCACCTACTTTTGCCCCTGGAGTTCTGGGATTAAAGGTGTGTGCCACCATTGCCTGGTTAATTTTAACTGACTTAATCTCTTTGTTTGTTTCTTTTTTTCTTTCTTTCTCCTTTCTTTCTTTCTTGACTGAATTTCTAATAAAAATTTAACTTTAAAAAAATCAGTTAAAGAAATTGTCTATGAAACTCAGCATTATGTGCTATGACTCAACACTAATAACCATTGTTAATTTCCTACTTTGAAAAATGTTTAGATAGATATATAAAATGATATTAGTTATAGCTGGGTGAAGATTGACACAGTCTGTATGATTGTTGTTGTTATTTTGTTAATCTAAAGTTATTTCAAAATTGGTTTAAAGCCAGTTATGGTAACATGCATCTCTCATTCCAGCATTTAAGTGGCAGACATAGGAGAATCAGGGATTCCAGGTCATGCTTGAGCCTAGCCTGGTTTCCATAAGAGCCTGTCTCAATAAGTCAGGAAGAAAAGTATTTTACAGAGTTTTCTTTTGAGTTATACTGAAGTTTTTCTTCTTTAATCATTATTTAATTTTTTATGCAATACAATTTGATCATATTTTTTCTCCCCCAACTCCTTCCAGATCCTATCCACTCAGCTTCATTCGTTCTCTCTCTTTCTCTAAAAGCAAAATAAATATCAACACAATTAAAACAAAAATACTAGATCTAAATCATTTTTAAGAGGTGGAATGCTGATAAACTTGACGGCAGCTTTTATACATCATAGAAAACCAGAATCATGAGCCTGTAAGATGGCTCAGTAAGTAAAGGTACATATCATCACCTAGCCTGGTGACCTGAAATGGATCCCCTGGGCCCACATGATAGAAGGTGAGATCTGATTCCTGAAAGTTGTCCTTTCACCTCCTCCACATATGAGCCAAGACACAGTAAGATGTCCTGCATCCCAATCCATGCTAAACACAATCACCACTAATTTCAGGTCTGCAGCACTTCTTAAATTGCCCATACATTTAAAACAACCCTCATTGCTGCTGACTTCTGATTTAGCATTATTTAGTTAACTCATATTTTTGTTTGTTTGTTTGTTTGTTTGTTTTTCAAGACAGGGTTTCCATATAGCCCTGGCTGTCCTGGAACTAGCTCTGTAGATCAGGCTGGCCTCAAACTCACAGAGATTCTCCTGCCTCTGCCTCCTGAGTACTGAGATTAAAGGTGTACACCACAACTACCAAGTGTGAGTCCAATTCTTAAATCATACACTTAAACCTAACCAGTTGCCTGGAGTGCAAGCTAAATTATATTTTGCCTCTGTTGTAATATTGTAAATAGCATTAAAATCTAAAGTGTCTAATCTCTTTGACGCTCTTTTAAGTCTGATTGCTAAAATGTGCTTAGGTTTTGTGGCATTTGAGGTACAAGGATTAGTAATGATGATTGAGTAGTATTTTAAACGAGATAAGTCTTTCTGTTTTGTTTTTCAAGACAGGTGTCTCTCACTCTGCAAACCAGGCTGGCCTCAAACTCACAGAGTCTGCCTGCCTCTGCCTCCTGAGTGCTGAGATTAAAGGTGTGCACTGAGATAAGTCTCTTATACAATGCTGTACACATATTGGCCTTGACCTTGACTATTCTGGCAAAGTGTTAGTGTCCAGGGCACTATCAAAAACTGGTGTGAGAAGTCCTTCTGTCAATGTATTGCTTTTATTGGTTAATGAATAAAGAAACTGCTTTGGCCTATAGCAAGGCAGAACTCAGCTGGGGGGGGGTGTGTGACTAAACTGAATGCTGGGATAAAGAAGGCAGAGTCAGGGAGAAGCCATGTAGCCCTGCCAGAGGCAGATGCCAGAACTTGACCTGGTAAGCCACAGCCTCATGGAGATACACAGATTAATGGAGATGGATTAATTTAAGATATGAGTTTGCCAGAAGTACATTTAAGCTATTGGCCAAACAGTTTTACAAATAATATGGTTTCTGTGCAGTTATTTCAAGTCTGGGCAGCCGGGAATGAATAAGCAGCATCCTACAACAAGAAACTGAGTGAAATTTTCCTCCTAGGCAAAAGAGTATGATTGCTACTGAGAAAAAAAAAATGGCAGTTTGGCAACGATGCTTAAGCACTAAAGTGACGGATGCTCTTGGAAAAAAAGAATAAATAAAGTCCACTTCTTATTCCATATTCTGTTTTAGGTGTCATTTCTTTTTGACTTTCCATATTTCTTGATATCATATTCTTACATTTGACAATGGCAGGAATTTGTATTTGTATTCAGTCTAGTATACTCTGGGTGGAATGTATATATACCAGGCCATTTTTTGCTTATAGCTGATTTTAAAAGTAGCAGGTATGAAATCAAATTTGAAAATGAACATCTATCAATATAGGACAGCTTGAGTATCTTGTTTTTAGAATTATTTTGTACTTGTTAGTATGACAGGATATTGGTGGAATATGATCTAAAGGGAAAAGTTTGATGGATAAAAAATAAAACCAAGGTTAGAAGAAATTTAGAAGCCTTTAATACCAGTGCTCGGGAGGCAGAGAAAGGTGGATCTCTGAATTCCAGGCTCTGTTTACAGAGGCCAGCCTGGCCTACAGAGTGAGTTCCAGGACAGGCTCTGAAGCTACAGAGAAACCCTGTCTCAAAGGGGAAAAAAAAGACAGAGGGTCTAGCTGAAACTGGAGTTTGCCTATTTGGCTAGACTGGCTGACTGGCGAGCCCCAGTCTCCTGTTTCCACCTCCTCAGTGCTTTCAGTACAAGGGCCCACTACCTACCTCCTGTGTCTTTTTTACATAAATGCTAAGGAATCCGCACTCAGGTCCTCAAGCCTGCACAGCAAACACTTTACCGCTGAACCATCTCTCTAGTCCTTAAATGCCATTCTTAGAAGCCAGTCTCAGAATACGTAGGTCCATTTATTTCAGTTATGGAGGTGAAACAATTTCAAAAGATTCACAGCTAATTTCGGTCACATTGAAGGTTGCCATATTCTTAGCACTTGTAAGAAAAATGTGAGTATGGATTGTTCTAGGGATGAAGAAACATTACATTTAAAAGCAAATACTGTGAGAGGAGAGCAGTTTTCCAGGACAGGGCTGTAATCGCAGCGCCTGGGATGTGAGTGCATATAGTGAGTTCCAGGCCAACCTCAGTGGCATAGGATGTAGTCTCAAAAAGCAAAACAAAACAAAAATATGAAGTGGAAAGTATATTGGACATGGTCTCAGAGGAGTTGCTGCTGAACCATAATTTAACCTTGAGGAACAAATAAAAATGTTATATTAGTAAACAGCATTTAGTCCATACATGCACTAGACACAAAGCGTTTTCTCTTTGGAAATATGGAGTAGCTCAATGATATCAGTTGGCTGAAATTTCTTAAAAATGTCAGAATTCAGCCGGGCGATGGTGGCGCACGCCTTTAATCCCAGCACTTGGGAGGCAGAGGCAGGCGGATCTCTGTGAGTTCGAGACCAGCCTGGTCTACAGAGCTAGTTCCAGGACAGGCTCCAAAGCCACAGAGAAACCCTGTCTCGAAAAACCAAAAAAAAAAAAAAAAAGTCAGAATTCTGGCCATTCTCAGTTCACTGTTTTGTGATTTTTTTTTAAATGTGTATGAGTGTTTTGCCTGGGTATCCCTTGTAGTACCTTAGAGGCCAGATAGGGGTCTCAAAACCGTAGATCTGAAGTTAAATACAGTTGCAAACTGCTATATGGGTGCTAGGAGTCAAACGGAGGTCCTCTGGAATATCAGCCAATGCTTTTAACGACTGAACCATCACTCTAGACCCTGTTCCCAGGTATATTATCATTTAACTTGGTTTCATTTTCTTCAGACCTGGATATGGATGTCAGGACCTCCTTTATGTCAGGCAAGAATTCTACTACTGAGCTATCTGCCAGGCTCACTTGTTACTTTCTATTTTGAGATGGAGTCTTTCTTAAATGCCAGGCTAGTCTCAAACTCACTTTGTAGTCCAAGGAGGCCTTTGAATTTGTAATCCTTCTTCCTCAGCCTCTCAAGTACTCTGGATTATAGGCTTGCATCCACCAGGCCTGGATACAGACTGATTTTATAATATGTAAAACTTAAATTTTCTTAGCTGGGAGGTGGTGGCACACGCTTTTAATCCTAGCACTCGGGAGGCAGAGGCAGGTGGATCTCTGTGAGTTCGAGGGCAGCCTGGTCTACAAGAGCTAGTTCCAGGACAGGCTCCAAACCCACAGAGAAACCCTGTTTCAAAAAACCAAAAATTTTTTATTAAAGGTTAGAAATGTGATTGATGATAAGCGTGGCAATGTTTACTATAAATAAGGTCTGGAATCCCTGGTCTTTTATCCCTCCACTGGACAGATAGGCCCTTTTCAGTAAATCACTGTTGTCCTCCTATCTGGAGCTTACTTGATTTTTGAGGCATCTGTTTTTAATCTGTGCATTTCATAAGCTTGCTGAAAGGATAAGTGAGCTACGTGAAACCTTGACTCTTCAGCAGACAGGTACTATAGAAATCCAGCATACTGTAGTACATCATGACTATGCTAGGGCTTTAACAGGGCTTTCAGAAGACGGGTGTGGCTCAGTGGAAAAACATTTATGCTCTGAATTCATTCCCCAGTATTTCTCTCTCTCTCTCTCTCTCTCTCTCTCTCTCTCACACACACACACACACACACAGAGAGAGAGAGAGAGAGAGAGAGAGAGAAAGAGAGAGAGGCTGTTCTTATTATTTAAGCCCCTAACATATCTATACTTGAATGTATATGATATCCAGTTTACAAGCAAAGGTATGCTACTAAGTCAGTTGAATGTAATGGAAAATCAGAAATATCTAATAACAGCAGAATAAAAACCTACATGTAATATTTTTTGTATTTCCTTTTTCAAATATTATGCAGAAATCATGTTAATGTCATCAATTGATTTTTTTCCTTGCAAATCTATGGTTCTTTTTCTTTATTGGTTGTCAGCACAAAGTCTCTTGTCTTCTACTTCATTCTTTTTCGTCATTTTTAATTAGCATGCACACATTTAGGTTTCATTATGTCATTTCTGGACAATTTGTTTGTTTCTTTTCTTATACGTCTCTTTTCCCCTTTCCTCCTTTACCCTTCCCCACTTCCTCAAGCTTCTTTCTGCTTTCATCTCATATGTTGTATCAGTTTCCCCTTCCTCATTACCTCTCTCCTCACTTAATAGTCTCCTTTCTAGTTTCATAGCCCATGGCCACACTCACCTCTGCTTATCTACATATGTATAAATATTATGTGTTAGGATGCATATATGAGAGAGCATATATGATGCATATATGAATCTGGGTGAACTAACTTAAAATAATGTTTTCCAGATATCCACTTTTTGTATATTTTATTTTTCTTTATAGCTGAATAAAATAGCCACTATGTTTGTATTACATTTTTTTTTTTTTACCCATTTATCTGTTGTTGGACGTCTAGGCTGATTCCATTTCCTTGCTGTTGGGAATAGAACAGCAATAAAAATAGAAGTATCTCTGTGGTAGGATACAATGCCCTTTTGGTATATGCCAGGAATGATGAAAGCTGAGTCATGGGAGTTCTCATTTAATGTAAGGTTTTGCATTTAGTTACTTTGTGTATGTGCCTTTTTCATGGTGCGTATGGAAGTCAGAGTACAAGCTGGAGAGGGTGGAGTTCTTTTTTTCTATCCTGTGGCTCTCAGGAATTGAACTCAGGTCATTAGGCTTGTTGGCAAATGCCTTTACGTGCTGAGCCATCAGGCCAGTTCAGTTAAATGACTTGAGAATAACCAAGAATCATGACTAGTTCATAAGAGTAGGCTATTTTTACTCCTAAGAATCATTTTCATTTTTAAATTGTGTCCTCTTCCTTCAACCATCTGTGTTTTAAAATATTCACTAGGAAAGGCATTCTGAAACTAGTGCATTGAAAATAGAAGTTTGATTAGCTTAAGTTGTGATACACATATGGAAAATGAATACATGTACACATTATAATTATATGTAAATATAGAAAGTCCTTACTTTGTATAAAATGCAATAGACTCTCAACAAACGTTTCCATTTATAGCTTAATATTCTATACTATCTTTGTGAGAGATTTGGATCTGTTAATTTTCCACTAATTGGAACCCTTTTTTTTAATACAATTTGCTATTAAGAAAATAGGCTGTGGGGGAGGCTGGAGAGATGGCTCAGCAGTTAGAGTGCTGCTTGCTGTTCTTACAGAGGTCTTGAGTTCCATTCCCAGCACCCACATAGGGTGGCTTACAACTGCCTGTCACTCCTGATTCGGGACTCTAACATCTTGTTCTGGCTTCTGAGGGTAAATACACTCATATGGACATACCTCCCCCACATACAAACATAATTAAGTTAAAAGTAAATCGAAAACAGGAAAAGACTGTGAAATTTTTGGCTTGATTTAAATTTTGCATTGATGTGTGTGTGTGTGTGTGTGTGTGTGTGTGTGAAGCTCACAACTCAGAGGACAACTTGTGCGAATTAGTTCTTCCACCATGTAGGTGTCCCTGGGATTTAAATTGGGTCCTCAGGCTTGGCAGCAAACATTCTTCCTCACTGAGCCATTTCACTAGCCCTTGTTGGTTTTACTTAATGCCATTATGAAAATTCCATTTTCTGTTGCTTTTCATTGTGAATGCAGATGTTAGCTCAGAAACCTGTTTCTCATTGAATTCATCTTTTTATGAGGATATATATCCAGCAGTCTAAAGAACTTCCCTTCAAAGGAAAATTAGAAACATGACTCCTAATAAGTTACATGTACTATTTACAATAAACTCATAGCCATTAGCAAATATAGCTTAAACAAGGATGAAAGGTAATGGTTAATGTTGAGGTCGGGTTTGGACGATGGGAGAGGAGGCTTCAAGAGTTTGCAGTTTTCACAGAAATAGAATACCAATCTTGGAAAGATTGCTTTAGAGAAAAATATCATAGACAAAACAAATGAGTGAAATCTGAAAAGACACAGGATTAGAAGTTAAATCAGTATTCTTTCTTTAAAAAATGTTTGTGTTTGTAATTGCTCAAGGGCAGAGGAATCCTCTCAGGAGTCAATCCCCTCCTTCCATGGTTCTGGGTTCAGGTCGTCATGGTTGCTGCAAGCACTTATCTCAATATCTTTTCCAAGGTAGCATCCAGTCTTGGAAAACTGATAAATTTAGATATTAAATATGAATTTATTATTTTCATTTTTCCCCTGGTAGAAGTCTTCAAATGCAAAGTCCAGGAAATGAAAGGTTTTGAGACATTCAAAACTATTTTAAACAAACTGGGTATAGTAGTGTATGCCTTTAATCTCAGCACTCTGGGAGGCAGAGGCAGGTGGATCTCTGTGAGTTCAAGGCCAGCCTGATCTACAGAGTTTCAGAGCAGCCAGGGTTATGTGGAAAGACCCTGTCTCAAAAAAAAAAAAAAAAAAAAAAGAACTAAAACAAACCAACCAAACCAAAAATGTTTAAGCAACTTATAAATCTTCAGCTTGCAGCTATAGCTGTACCATTTTTATTCGTGGTTATGAGAAAGTTATCATTTGTCTGAGGATGTTTCTGGTGATTAAGCCCAGGTCTTAGTGTATGCTGAGCAAACTTCATATGACTGAGTTACAATTTCAGCCCTTATTCATTTGTTTATTTAAATTTTATGACAAGATCCTGATAAACTTTAAATTTTGATACTGCTGCTTCAACCTCTGGCATAACTGGGATTGCAGGCATGAATGAGTTAACAGACATGGTTTAAATAATCACATCTAATAGCTGTCCTATCATAATTTAAAAATAGAACCAACTTAATGAAGTTTTAAAGGTTATATCAACAGATTACATGTTCAAAAATACAAGTAACCTCAAGCATTTTTTAAAAAAATCTAAACTCCAAGTAGTCTAGCTTCTGTTAGCTCTCAAATGAAACTCAAGCTAGCATGTAGTATTGACGGTACCAGCAAGTGAAACCTTCCCAAACTAGAGATCTGTAGAAAGAAGGACGTTTGGTATGTCTAGTAAATTGAAGTTTATAGGTATAGACATAAAGAAAGGAAGTGGGGGGGATTGAGGTTATAGTTCAGTGGTAGAGTATTTGCCTGGTATATAGCAAGCCCTGTGTTTGGTCCCCAGAAGCAGAAGCCTGTAAATTCCAGCACTTTGGAGGCAGAAAGAAGAGGGTCAAAAGTTCAAGATTACTTTTGAGGCTAGCCTAGAATACATAAGGCACTGTCTCCTTAAAAAGGCCTTTAGGCTACTAATAAATAGGAACTTGGGTAAACTATAAAATGTTCTCAAGTACATTTAAGTTCTATCTCTGCCTGTCTGTCTATCTATTATCTATCTAGACAGATATATATCATACATAAATAACCCATGAAGTAATACGAACAACATCTCCTGTGAGTGGTTTTTATAATCCATTCAGTTAACCAAAGTGTTTACTTTTAATTATTTTGTGTGTATGAGTGTTTTGTCCACATGTGTGCATGTGCACTGCATGCATACATAAATGTCCACAGAGCCCAGAAGAGAGAGCACTGGATTCTCCGAAACTGGAGTTACAGCTAGTTGTAAGCTGCCACGTGGGTGCTAGGAACCAAACCCAGGTCTTCAGTAAGAATAGCCAGTGCTGGTAACTGCTGAGCCATCTCTCCAGCCCTATCATTTAAAAAAGTATTTAATTAAGACTGCTTATGTGCTGAGATAACAAGCAGGGAGACGATAACTCCTGCAATTTAGGAGAAGAAAAAGGCACAAAGGTAATATTGGTTCTCACAAAATCTAAAATTTTTATTATACTAATTAATGTGTGTGCGTGTGCATACATGCATGTGACATCAGGACAACCTGTGCGAACCGGTTCTTGCCTCCCACCTTGTTGGGGCAGTGTCTCTCTTGTTTCTGCTGCAACTCTGCTTCTTCCAGTCCAGATGGATGATGCTAGGGTGCTTCTTCTCTCCACTTCCCATTGCTTTGTAGGAGTGATGGCTTTACAGATGTGTATCACTACATCTGGCTTTTTGCATTCTTTCCAGGATTGAACTTGGGCCATCAGATTTGCATGGCTATCACTTTTACCTATTGAGACACCTTCTTTCCCTCTTAGAAATATTTTACATGGAGAAATGAATTTAAATATGGTCTTTTTCCTGAACATAAAATAATTTCTAAATTTAAACTTTGTATGGACAAATGGACAAAGACATTTACTTATATCCCAGTATAATCAAATCTAAACTAAGAACAAATCACACTTAAACATTGTTATTTCTTTGCAATAATTATTACGTCCTAAAAAAGGAGCCCACTATGAGTTAATTTTACTTAAATAGAACATTGCTCAGCCTATAAATGAAGGTCAGCAGACACCAGTGTCTTGGAATAAAATAGCCCTTTGGCTAGAAAATGTGCCACACCCCATTTGTTTTTACGAAACTAAAATTCTTTCCAGCTTTACTAAATTGGAGATGCTGTGTCCAACTACAGTAGTAGTTGGTTCTGCTGCTGTGGAAATACCCAGATATTCATGTGTACAGAAGCCCTTAGAAAAATTGGCTTGCATAAGCACTGCTCAACCTTTCTGTAGCTCCTGTTCTCTTAGGTTCTCTCTGACCCGTCTATAAAGTGCAAGTAGCTCATACAGCTGATGGCGTTAATTTTCTAACTTGCACTTCATGGTTTTCACAGACCTTAGACTGGGTAGGAGTACCTGGTATTTCAGATCTGACAGTTGCTCCCTCTGGTAGGACAGAATCAAAGCAATACATATGGTTTTCTACAAGGGCAGTGAGAAAGTCCTGCCAACTGATGAGCTATACGAGTAGGGATTAAGCAAATAAATCCCAAGGAAAACCTCTGCTCTGGTTCTTTCATAGGTGGCCTGACACACAGCAGGTGCCATTTACAGTTTTCCCTTCAAATTCACAAGGAATTGGTTCCAGGAACTCTCTCAGATTCTGTTGTTCACATATATTTCAGCCCCTTATATGAAGTAAGATGGTATTTGCATATAACTCATGCATGGTCTTCATCCTTGTGGGAGGAGGTGAGAACTGAATCAAAGGCATCTTACATTCTAAACTTAACTACTGAGTTATGTTCACACCCCTCTCCCACATACATTAAATCATCTTTAGGTTCCTTAATACCTCATAGAATATCTTAGCAGATGGTTGTTAACTGGATTGTTTATAGAATGAGGACAAGAAAAGATAAGTTCAATACAGTCAGTCACAGGTCTTTCTGAATGTTTTCCAGCTGGTGTTGGTTGAACCCATAAGGAGCATATAGATAGAGTGTACCTATTACTATACTTGAGTTGGTAAAAAGGAATGACCCTGAAATGTCTGCTGATAGACCTGAAGGTCTGGAGATATGGCTTAGTGGGAGAATTTTTACTGGGTTTAGATTTGATCCCCAGGAAGAAGAAATGATGGAGTGAAGGAAGGAAGAAAAGAAAGAAAAAAAGTAAAGGTTGGGGCAATAAATCATATTGAAAAAACCCAATTGGAAGACCATTGATTTATGACACAATGACTTCCTGCCATGGCAATAATCAAATGGTGTTCTTGCTTTTATTTACTTTTTAGCTAATTTATTTACTTATTAAAACTTTTATTGGCATAAGTTCATTGTACAAAATGAAAGAATTAACTATGAAATCTTTATGCAAATACATAATGTACTTTGACAATATTCACCCCATACCCTCTCCTTTCCTCAACCTCCAACCCTTCTACAGGATTATTTACTCTTTCCAAATAGTCCTTTGAAATTCACATCGTGTGTGTGTGTGTGTGTGTGTGTGTGTGACAAATGCATGCAAATTGCTAGAAGAAAATTCAGAAAAACAATTCAAGATACAAACCTAGGCAACAAACTTTGTTTTCTATTCTTTTAGGAAGAATCATGTAGCATAGGCTAGCCTCAAGCTTGCTAGGTAATTGAGGATGATCTTAAACTTCTGATTATTTTGCCTCTGTCTCTCATGTGCTGAGATTATATGCATGTATCCCCACACCTGGTATAGGTGGTACTGAAGATCCAAACCACAGCTTCATGCATTAAGAAAGCACTCTATCAAGTGCTATACATTTAGGCTGGTCTCAAACTCAAAATACTCCTGCCCAAGCCTTCTAAGGACTGGAATCACAGGAATTTATTACCGTACCTGGCTTTAGCTATTTCACCATGATTGATTGTGAGTGAATGCTTTGGATATACCTTGTTTTGTTTCTTGTTTTATGATTTGGTTTTGGTTTAGTTTGGTTTGGTTTTTCGAGGTAGAGTTTCTTTGTGGAACATCTCTGGTTGTCCTGGAACTTGTGCTGTACACCAGGCTGGTCTTGAACTCACAGACAACTGCCTTCCTCTGTTTCCAGAGTGCTGGGATTAAAGGTGTGCACCACCATCAACCCAGCTTGTTTCTTGTTTTTAGAGACAGTTTCACCATTGTAACCCCATTCTGGCTTGAAATTTGGGATGTTGCCCAGGCTATTTTCTAATCTGTAATTCTCCTGCTTTAGCCTCTTTGTACGCTGAAGGTACAGGCATGTTCCATTACCTACAGATAGATACGATTAGTATCTTCTCTCTTTTCTTTTTAATTTATTTAGTTTATCTGTGTTTTTTGCTTGCATGTACATATGTGCACAATATGCGTGCCTACACCCATGGAGGTCAGAAGTGGGTCTCAGACTCCTTGGAACTGCCGTTGTAGTTGATTGGGTAGAAGCTTTTCTAAGTGGATGCTCAGAACCAAAATCAAGTCCTCTGCAAAAATGAGTGCTCTTACTGGCTGAGTCATCTTTCTGTCCCTCAGTGTGGATGGCATTTACATGGTAAGAGCTGCTGAACTTCATTATCAAAGAGGAAGCTATGATGCATTCACATTTTGATAGGTTTATTGAAAAACTGCATGTATATGCCCATTCTAGCTTCTTCAGATAAACAGTTCAACACTTATTAGTCCATCCCCCATCTTGTATGTCATTACAATCCATTCTCTTTTTTAAAAAATATTTATTTATTGTATTTTATGTGTATGGATGTTTTGCTCTCACATATGTCTTTGTACGATATGCATGCCATGTCCCCACAGAAGTCAGATGAGGGTGTCAGATCCCCTGGAACCAGAGTTAGGTACAGTTGTGAGTCGCCAAGGAAGTGTGTAGGCAGAGAATCTCAGACCTGAATGATCACACAAAAACTATATTAATTACAACACTATTTGGCCAATGACTCAAGGGTATTTCTAGCTAGGTCTTAGATTTTAAGTGAACCCATTTCTATTAATCTGTGTATTGCCATGAGGCTGTGGCTTACCAGGTAAAGCTCTGTTCTAGTGTCTTTCTTCCTTGGCAGCTATATGGCAGCTTCCTGACTCTGCCTATTCTCTATATATCTCTGTTCAGATTTCCCACCTTACTATATTTTGTCCTGCCATAGGCTCAAAGAAGATTCTTTATTAACCAATGGTATTCACCGCATACAGAGGGGACTCCCATATCAGGAGTGCTGAAAGTTAAACCTGGGTCTTCTGCAAGAACAAGTGCTCTTAACTGCTGAGCCATCTCTTCAGCCCCCTACAATCCATTTTCATATATATATATATATTTAGTTCAGACAGAAATGCTGGACTTTCTACCCATAATTCTCCCAAGATACATACCGTCCTAACCCTAAGGGACTGCTAGTCTACTATGCATCTTCATAATTTTTCCCTATCCTGGATTTTTATATGAATTGTTTTTTAGGTTTTTTTGTGAATTAAGTCTATTTTGCATCTGGCTTCTTCCACTTGTTGCAGTGCTATCTAAGATCATCCACATTCTCAGGCTTTACTGTTTTTGTATGCCTGATCAATGTTTGGTTATGTAGCTATATCCACCATTCACCATTCACTTAGGGGCGGTCATTTGAATTGTTTCTACATTACAGTTATTATAAATGATGGAACACATCAGTATTAAACGTTTACTACAGGCAAGATTCTGAGGTAAAAGGTACTGATAAGAATGCCTCATTTATTCCTCCTATGCTGCTAATGTGAATCTTAGCTGTGAATGACTGGCTATTATTTTCTTGTTATTATTCATTATTTGGCTATTAATTTTCTACCTATGTATTTATCAGTGATTTGCTTCTAGTAAAATTTCCCCTTTCCTTGAATAATGCAAAGTAAATAAGAGATCTTAGTTTTCTTTGGGTGGGGTCAGGCAGACCTTTAAAATGTACTGTTTGGTAGATGTTTAGAATGTTTGGTTAAATATGTGCTATTGTTGTTTTAGCCTCTCTGTGTGGCGAAGACTGGCCTCAAACTCATGATCTTTCTGCTTCTCATTCCCCAGTAACTGGGAATAGAGGCACACCACCACACCCAGACACATATTTGTTTCATTACCTTCTTGACTACTTAAGAGCAAAGATAAGCAATGTTAAATAGTAAATGCTTGAAAACAATGGTTATCTTATCTTTAACCTAAAGAATTACCGAATGCTTCTATTTTTCAAATGTGTTCACATAGAACAAAAAATTCAAAAGCTACAAAGGACCGTAGTATATTGTGAGGAATCCTCTTAATGCTTGACATTTGCAAAAGAGATTTGTGTTTTGTGGTTCAGAAGCACGGTGGTGGGAGGCCTCTGTTGACTTTGTAGGAGTAAATATGAGAGCGGGGAGATAAACCGTTTCAGCTTCGAGCATATCAGGTTCACCACGTGATGTTAGGTGAAAGTAGATGATAGCAAACTAGGTGTGATGGGACACTCCTGTAACCCCAGTACTTGGACATGGGCACAGGAGGATTGCCACAAGTTTGGGGCCAATCTGGGCTGTCATGAGATCCTATCTCAAGATCCCTTAGAGGAATTAAGAAAAGAAAATAGCTGATAGTCCCTAGAACACTATTTTGCTCTTGTCTTCTGGCTTCATCTGTAAGAATACTTCCTGGGAAGCTATTAAAAATAGTCTTTAAGGACTGTGAAAAATACTGTAGCTTGTCCCTATTGATGAGTTCTGTGGGGGGTAGGGTAGGGAAGGACTCAGTTATCTTTAAGGGGCTGGCCATTGCAAGTTTGATCATGCTCCAGTGACTTTATGGGCAACACAAATTGGACTTGGTGGGTTTTGGGGGACAGGGGGTGGATAAGTGCAGATAAGTGGAGGAATGGGAAGCCAGTGTGATGGGGGTACAAATGACTAATTAAAAGATTGCGGAGGAAAGAGAAAAAAAGAAAACTTCCTGGGTCCTAGCTCCTAAATCTCCCAGACACTTAAAACTGTGCAGGAAAGGAGAGGCCTCACTGTGTAAGGAAGGCTAGAAGTCAGTACCATTTCCTGGAGACCTATTTTGAATTTCCTGTATAATTACTTAATTCTTGTAACACACCTTTGTTAATTGTCTACAATGTGTCTGGTATACTAAGATTAATCAAACAATATACCAGCGTTTGAGCTGGGGGTTCAGTTCAGGCACTGATTTTTACAGGTGAAGCCATGGAAGTCTGATTGTGACTAGCCTCAGTTTACAATTGTTGAGGTTATTGGTGGAGGAACACCTCTTTGTCACAAAAGATCCAGATTTTAGCAGTAGACCTAGTTCGGTACTATTCTCTATCCATTTCAATACTATACCCATGCTCCAAACTGCCTGAAAGCACTGCCTCTTCCTCCCTGAATCGGTTTATACTAACTGCTGTTTTCTTTCAGATACTAACAGAACGGCAGATACTATGACATGTTTTAAAACTGCCATTAACTCCCTGGAACTCAACAACATATCACCAAAACAGCTTAGGCCAGCCAATTTGTTCCTAGCTAGTAGTAATGCTTTAATAGTTACGTGATGAACAGTGAAATCTTTTTTATGTCCTCTCTTTAGTCAATAGTTCTAGGTGTGTTAACAAGCACAAATTCATAATCCGATTTGTTAATCCATCCAAAACATTTTGAAAACTCTAATTCAATATGTTACAAGTCTATCAGAGGATTTTTATCACTCCTGGCTTCTAGTAAATTGAAATTTATTGACAGTTGGTGGTGGCACACACCTTTAATCCCAGTACTCAGGAAGCAGAGGCAGGCGGATCTCTGTGAGTTCGAGGCCAGTCTGGGCTACAGAGTGAGTTCTAGGACAGGCTCCAAAGCTACACAGAGAAACTTTGTCTCAAAAAAAAGACAAAGAAAGAAAGAAAGGAAGGAAGGAAGGAAGGAAGGAAAGAAGGAAGGAAGGAAGGAAGGAAGGAAGGAAGGAAGGAAGGAAGGAAGGAAGAAACAAAGAAACTTAACATTCTAGTAGAGGTGGCAACGAAAATAACATTAGTAAAGTATATTCAAGTATTTGTTGTTGTGGCAAATATATTAGAGAAACAGTTTAAAGGAAAAGATTTATTTTGGACCACAATTTCAACCCAAGGGAAGCTGACTCCATTGCTTTGGACTTGAGGTAAGGCAGAATAACTAGGTCCTTGTGAATGGTGCAGATTACTTCATGTCAGCCAGAAAGGGCAGAAAGAAAGAGACCCGAAACTATACTTCCATCAACAACATGGCCTCGTTGACCTGTTTCCTCAGCACTTTTGTTCAAAAATTTCTATTATCCTGAGTAATGCCATCAGATTATGAATCCATCATTGGCTATATCTAGTGATTATGCCAGCTCCTTTGAATTTTGGTATAGATCAAAAATTTTTATGTAGGTTAAAACCCTAGTGGATTCAGGAATTGATTATGTTTTGGGTTTTTATGGTTTTGGTTTTTATTGATAATTTAGTGGGAATAGTTTATCAATATTTATACTAATTTTTGGAAAGACTATGGGAACAATTTTTAAAATGATGTTAGTTGGATTATTCTATATATTTTATTCATTTATTTATTGTTTTGTTTTTTGAGACAGAGTCTCACAAGACAAGCCCTGTGTTGTCTAGAACACCCTAAGTAGACCAGGCTGATCTCAAAGACATAGAAAACTGCCTGTCTCTGCCCCCTAGGTGCTGGGCTTAAATGTGTGCACCACCACACTTGGCTTCTTTATTTAGTTCTGAATTTGATTTTTAGTCACTTTATTTTGAGATAAATGTAGGTTCACACATAAATATAAGAAATGACACAAAGACATTTTGTGTTACCCAGTTTCCTCCCGTGGTAGCCACTTGCTAAAACAGGATAATAATATCTATCTCAGGATACTAACATTGATACAGACAGTCAAGATGTAGAACATTCCATCACCTCCGAAGTGTCTTTTGTTCTCCATTTATAACAACACATACTTCCTTCCTTCCTTCCTCCACCCCTGTTCCTGAAACCCAGAAATCACCAATATGTTATCTATTTTTATACTTTTTCTCAATTCTGTAATCTATATAATGGGACATTTGGGAATTCGAGTTCTCTCCCTCACTCACTCCCACCTCCCTCTCTTCTCCCACCCTCCTTCTACCCCCTCTATTTCTCTCTTTTTATTTTATTTATATGCAATGCCTTACTATGAGCCAGGCTAACCTAGCTTGAATTTGTGATCATTCACCCTCAGTGGTTGCTCAGGCATAGGCTACCAAGCCTGGGAATTGGCTTTATTCATTCACTGTATTTTTCTGGCGAGTCTTCCAGAATATTGTACATATCCATTCTTTGTTCCTTTTCATTGCTAAACAACAGTCTGTGGGTGTGGGTGTATTGCTATTTAACAATGCATCCATTCGAGGACATCTGGACTATTTCCAGCTGTATTTTGTTGTTGCTTAAAAAAAGTGTTCCAACATCTCCACACCCTGGCTATCCGGTACACGATTTGTTTTGCACAATCACTCGTGCCTAGGAAATGGACCTTTATTTGTTTATTGGAGGGTGGCATGCATGCGTCATAGCATACAAGTGGAGTTCAGAGAACAGTTTGCAGGAGTTGGTAATTTCCTTCTACCATATTGGTCCCAGGGATTGAACTAAAATCATCCTTGGTTACAAGTGTCTTTACCCACTGAACCATCCAGCTAGGGGTTAAACTTTTGACTTCAAGTACCCTAAGCACATGCCCTACCATGGAGCTAAACTCCCTGCTCGTTTCCAAGTTTTTTATTGATATAAATAAAGGTGCTATAAACATTTGTGTGCAACTACTTGCCCAAATGTAAGTTTTATTTTGGGGAAGTTGTTAGGGTATGAATATGAAATGTCTTGCATAGGATCATGTATTGAATACTGGATGGTTCTCCTTTGGAAACTTTAAGAGGTGGAGCCTGTCTGGAGAAAATAGGTCACTGAGGATGTGTTGTTGGGGCTATATTTTGTGCCGTGTGTGCACTTCTTGGTCTCTGTTCCTGTCCACTATGAAGAGACTAGTCTCTGCCATGTGCCACTTGTTATGTCCTGAAGTTCTGCCTTACCATAGGCTAAAAATCAATGGAGGCAAGACCATGGACTCAGAAACCTCTGAAAGCATGAACCAAAATACTTTGTTCTTCGCTTACATTGTTCATGTCGGATATTTTGTCACAGTTAACTAAAAGCCTAACATGGAGATGACTATCCGAAGAGTACAGTCACTGAGTTGAATGGTAGTTGAATGTCAGTTGTATAAGGAACTGTCAAATTATGGTGGCAGGGCAACTATATTGTTTCCTACTTTTCCAAGCAATGTGTGAATAGTCCAGCTTCCCCCTGTATTTGCCTATCCTTGACGATATCATTGTTTAGTCATTCCATCAAAGGTGTAGTGATAAACCTTCCCTCCTCCCTAATGGCTAATGATTTAAAACATCTTTTCAGGGGTTTATTCTGCGTTTATATATTCTTTTTTGTGTCATGTCTACACGTCTTTTGTCTTTGTAATTGGGTTATTGTGTGATGTTGAATTTTTAGTGTTCTTTATATGTTATAGGTATCAGTCCTTTGTTAAGATTATGATATACATTGTTTTGTCTGGTATAAGCAAGGTCTTTCACAGAATGAAAAAAACTTTGAGACTGGTTGGTTACCCAGTTGCCTCTGAGGTTGGCCTTTTATTCTCTACTCACTTGTTTTTAATTCCCTTGCGTTTTGATTATAAGCATGATCACAAACACCCACCATGCAAAAGCAAAAGAATTTTAATGATTCCCAATATTTTCCAATTAGCAATATTTTAACAATACTGAAAATTTAAAAATTAGCAATATTTTGTTTTTTTGATGTCATGTCCAAAAACGTTTCACCAAATCTGATTGTGGATTGTTTTTCTTCAAGTGTTTTCAAAGACTAATTTTTACAATTAGTTCTATGATCCATTTTTAATTTTTCTTAATTTTTAATATTAATTTTTATTTTATATGTCTGGGTGTTTTCCTTGCTCGCATGTCTCTGTACATGTACATGTACACCTTATACCTTTAGAGACTAGAGGAAGGTGTTGAACCTCCTGGAACTAGAATTCTAGATGGTTGTGAGTTGCCATAGGGATGCTAGGTATCAAACCGAGGGCCCTTAGAAGAACAGCCAGTGTTCTCAACTGCTAAACCATATCTCAATCCCTACGGCTCTGTTTTGGTTTGTCCTTTGATAACCGTCTTTGATATATAGGTTGAAATGGTCTGGAAGTTGTTATGTGTAGGTCAGGTTGGCTTTGAACTCATGTACATACACGCTTTTCTTAGGCTCCTGGGTGCTGAAATTACAGTATAATCCACCATACTAAGCCATTTTAAGTTACTTTTATATAAGGTTTAAGTAATTGTGTTTTTGTTTGAGATAGAATTTATGTAGCTCATTCTGATTTTTAGCTTACTATAACAGAGGCTGGCTTTAAAATTGTTTGTGTTCCTTTTGCCTCCACTTCCTAATTACAGGTATTGCCACCGCACCTGACTTTTATGTATTTTTTTGAAAATATTCTTCTTTCATACAATAAATCCTGAGCACAGTCCCTGTTCCCTCCACTTCTCCTAGCCCTCACCTCCCTCCTCCCCTAGATCCACTCACCCCTGACTCCTGTAATCTTTCCTCCCCTTCCTTTATTTGCTTATGCTTATCTACTGGTTCTACCACTATTCCTACATGGGTAGGCTTTTTTGCATTCTTGTAAAAAAATGAAATAGCAATATAGTTCAATGGTTGGCCATATTCATTATTTTATTTTATTTTTTTAAAAAATTTCCATTTAAAAATTTCCACCCCTCCTCCTCTCATTACCGTCCTGCTTCCCTACTCACCCTCCTCTCTCCCCCTCCAGCCTTAACAGAGGGCAGGGTGCCCTGCCCTGTGGGAAGTCCAAGGCCCTCCCCACTCCATCCAGGCCTAGGAAGCTGTGCATCCAAATAGACTAGGGTCCCAAAAAGCCAGTACAAGCAGTAGAAACAAGTCCCTGTGCCATTATCAATGGCTTCTCAGTCAGCCCCCATTGTCAGCCACATTCAGAGAGTCCGGTTTGATCACACGCTCATTCAGTCCCAGTCCAGCTGAATTTGGTGAGCTCCCATTAGATCTGGCACACTGTCTCAGTGGGTGGACCAACCCCTACTGGTCCTGACTTCCTTGCTCATCTTCTCCCTCCTGCTCTTCAACTGGACATTGGGAGCTCAGCCCAGTGCTCTGATGAGGGTCTCTGTCTCTATCTCAATCCATCACTGGACGAAGATTCTATGCTGATACTCGAGATAATCATCAGTGTGATTATGGGGCAAGGCCAGTTCAGGCACCCTCTCCTCTGCTGCCCAAGGACCTAACTAGGGACATTCCCATGGAAATTTGGGTTCCCCTCTAGAGCCAAGTCTCTTGCCAACCCTAAAATGGCTCCCTTAATGTAGATATCTTCTTCCCAGCTACTACATCCACCCTTCCTCCATCTCAGCCCTCCCACCCCCCCAAACTCTCGCCAATCCTCCCTTCTCCCTTCTCTCTCCCCCTCTCCCCTTCCCCCAATCCCACCCCACCCTCATCCACATCCCCATGTGGCCATATTCTTAGTATGCAAAAGATGCTGGGTTACATCCACAGTATGCCATACTTGCATGCACTCTCTGACACTGCTTCTGGGCCCTGGGGGAAATAGCTTTCTGTCCTGGGACACACATACAGCACACATATAGAATAAACACAGATGTGTGTGTGCGCAAGCACACACACACACACACACACACACACAGATTGAGAGAGAGAGAGAGAGAAATCTGTTGCACATACTTATATAAGTGTTTCTGAGTAGTTCTCTCTTCTGTTCTGGTGTCCCAAGTATTGATGCTCTGTCATCTACAGTGTCTCTTGATGAGTGTAGTTGATAATATAACTTTAACACTGGGGAAAGTCAATACACTCCCTTGTCTATATGTTTTAGCTAATTTTAGGTTTGTTCCTTGCTGTCATAATTTTTTTAGGAAAAAATTTGTTTGTAACTATAAAGAATTGCACCTCTCAGGCGGTGGTGGTGCATACCTTTAATCCCAGCACTTGGGAGGCAGAGTCAGACAGATCTCTGTGAGGATGGGACCAACCTGGTCTACAGAGCTAGCTCAGGACAGCCAGGACTGTTACACAGAGCAACCATGTCTCAAAATACAGGAAAAAAAGATTTTCACTGAATTTTTTAGAGGAATTAAATCAATGAATTAGATTTTAGAGATTGTATACGTAAATGGCAATGCATTTTCAAATGGTAATTTCATTAAGGAAAACAATTTAGTTCCTTGTCTAGCCTAATGCTAAATCTTGTTTTCTTCAAAAAGAAAACAAACTATCTTTTTTCATTATACATCCCAATCCAAGTTCCCACTTCCTCTCCTCCTCCCATTCCCTCCACATACCCTCCCACCCCACCCCCATCCAATCCTCAGAGGGAAGGTCCAGGGCCCTCCCTACTATATTTAGTCTGAGCAAGGCATCCATACAAAGAGAATAAGTTCCCAAAAAGCCAGTACATGGAGTAGGGATAAATCCTGGTGCCACTGCCTGTGGCCCCTCAGTCTGCCCCAGCCATACAAATGTCAACCACATTCAGAGGGACTAGCTTGGTCCTATGCTTGTTCCTTCCTTGTCTGGCTGGAGTTGGTGAGCTCCTATTAGCTCAGGCAAACTGTCTCAGTGGGTGAACGCATCATGGCCTTGACCTCTTTGCTCATGTTCTCATTCCGCCCACTCTTCAACTGGGCTTTGGGAGCTCAGTCCAGTGTTCCCATGAGGGTCTCTGCCTCTGTTTCCATCAGTTGCTGGATGAAGGTTCTATGGTGACATTTAAGATAGTCATCAATCTGACTACAGGGTAAGGCCAGTTCAGGCACCCTCTCTACTATCGCTTAGAGTCTCAGCTGGGGTCATCCTGTGGATTCCTTGGAATTTCTCTAGAACCAGGTTTCTTGCTAACCCTATAATGGCTCTCTCATTCAAGACACCTCTTTCCTTGCTCTTGTTTTCTAACCCTGTACCTTTTTTTAAAGAGATAAAATGTCATATAGCACAAGCTTGCCTTAAATTCTCTCTGTAGTTGAGGATGACTTGGAGCTTTTAATATTCCTTCCTCTGCCACCAGAGTGCTCAAAGTACAGGTGTGATCCCAGCTCTGCTTTAGGCAGTGTTGGGGACTATCACCAGGGACTCAGGCGTACAAAACAAGCATTCTGTCAGCCGAGCTCCATACCAACCCCACTGATATCTATTTTTATAGTTTAGAATAATTTAGCCAGGCCTGGTGGCATATGCCCTTAATCCCAGGACTCAGGCAGGTAGATGTCGGTGAGTTTTATACCAGCCCTAGTCTTCATAGATGGCTCTGTGTTAGCCAGGACTATATATACGGTCTATCCACAAAATTTATTCCTTAACTGACAAACAGAAATATAAAAATTATATTCCCACATGATTTGACACATTCATGTGTTGTATAATATATCAAGATACAGGTACCTGCCCCCTCAGCCATGTATTTTTTTTCAAGTATGTGCCATGGTTGTGTGTACACTGCTTGTGTGTACCGTGGTTGTGTGTGCACTTCTTGTGTGTACCCTGGTTGTATGTACACTGTGTGTGCCGTGGTTGGCTTCGAACTCGTATGATTCTCTTCCCTGTTCTTTCTGAGTGCTGGAATTATGTGCATATGACATCCAACTGCTGTTTCTTCATCATTTCTTTATGGCAAACACATTATTATATTTTTATAAATTTTAAAACATCAAATGAAAGTGTCTTTTAAAATATAATGTGAATGCCTTTGGAGTTGTCAAGAACTGAAGTTTGTCAAAGGAATGAACCTTTCCTCTTTTGTTGTTTTATAACTGTCAACATAGGACCCAGAGTCTTATTCCTGCCAGAGCAATATGCTACCACTGAGCCCCAGCCCAGTAATTACATATCCTCTGGGGTAGGTGGGGGTCAGGATAAGATACAGTGTAACACTGAAGTATACGCTGGCTTTAAACTCATCCTCTCATGGGCAAGAATTTAGATGCTAGCTACCACACAGAGCCAATGTGTTCCTTGATTTAGAATATGTAGCTTTTCTAAATTGTTGATCTTTAGCTTTTCTAAATCACAGATCTTTGCTTGAATTTAAGGATAGTTTTAAGTTTTATTTGTGGATGTTTTTATTTTATTTAATTTTTTAAATTTTTTTGGGTGTTTTTGAGACAGGATCATACTTGGTAGCCGAGGATGGCCTGGAACTTACCATTTGTCTTTATACAGGTAGTCCTCATGATTCTGCCTTTGATTACTCAGATTGTTAGCACAAGCTACAGTGACTGGCTATTTTTGTAATTTGTAAAGACCACCCATTGCAATTGCTTATGAGACTTCCAAACTTCTCGTTGTGCATGCCTTAAGGGAAGTATGGCTTAGCCCATCATTTGCCTCTAACAAATTTGTGTCTCAAAATAACAAAATGGGATATGCTATTAAACCACTGGGATTTGGGGCATTACTGTTTGGGAAGTAGTAGTAAATCGAAAGTTTTTAAACTAAAACACTTGTGCGTTCTCAGGCTTTCATTATAAATTCTACAAAAATAATACCTTAACAATTACAAAAGCGTCTGGTAAGCTGGTTGACTTAAAAGAACACTGGGAAATTTACTGTCAGGTTGGAACAAAAAAAACAAAACAAAACAAAACAATAGTGCCTGCCAGACTTATTGTGACTGGGGAACTGGAAAGAAGATGTCACCTTGTTGCATTGGGGTGAGTGAAGATGAAACAACATCATGGTTTCCTTTCTGCCCTGCTTTCTCAAGAAGAGCTTTTATACTCTCTTTATATTTAATAATTTAGCGTGGGTGGCACAGAACAAAACCGTATGGCTCATTTTTCCATCCTGTTTTTTTTTAATTCTCATTGCCTTTTATTTCATTTAGTAAAATTTATCATTTGCCCTATAACATTGGGAGAGAGAATTAAGTGATTAGATTCAGAGAGCAAATGTTCTGCTCTCTGTAGGTTGCAACATGAGCTCTCTATACTGAAAGCTTCTCTAACATATAGCTCATGGGTCCTAGTGACACTCGTCACAGTGCTGTCTACTATCACTGCTGCCAGTGACATGTGTAATGGCTGTGGTAATAGGTACAGCTTCAGAAAGATCTATCTTTAACAGAAAAAGTCAAATCTGTGAAAGAGAGTGAAGCATAGCAGTTCACACCTGCAATGTGGGGGAGTGAGGCCGGAGGATCACAAGATGAAGCCAGCCTGGTCGCTATAGGAAATTCAAGACTGGCATGGTAGGCTTCATAGTTGAGACTCTGTCTCAATATATATATCTAAAGAAGAAAACAAAGGGTTAAAAAACTACCTGTAGCTTGTGGTATAGTTCAGTGGTTGGGTACAACAGCTACAAGAGCTTGTTGCTGTTGTTTTTAAGAGACAATGATATGGTACTCATTAAAAACAAGTATTCAAGTTGTTTTTCCACATAATTGATTGCATTTTTATGTATTTTCTATTTTCAGGGTTATTTATTTCTTTATTTGCAATGATGGAGATAGAACCAGAGCCTTGCACATACTGGCCTGTCACTCTGACCACTGAGTGGTATCAGTAGCCTTTACTTTTGTCTTTTAAAAATTTACCCTGCAGGGGGTTGGAGAGATGGCTCAGTGGTTAAGTGCATTGACTTTTTTCAGAGGACCTGGGTTCAATTCCCAGGAGCACATGGCAGCTCACAACTGTCTGTAATTCCAGTTCCAGGGGATCAAACAACTTCATGAATGCAAAATGCCAGTGCACATTAAAAACAATCACCCTGAAAAACCATGAATTCTAAGAGACAGTCATCCTAGAATAGTCAACCCCAGTGGAAGAACTCTGAAGGTCTCAGCCAGTTTCTGACACAAATGTGTTATTCAGCAAGGGAAGATCAGAAGAACCTTTTGACTTGTGGCAAAATTCATTGTAATGAGATGTGTTTAGCTATACCAGGTTAACAGATTACCAAATGAAATACAAATCAAACAAATCTGATTGGTTAAAATCCAGACATAGCAATCTGGGCCAGCCTGATATTGTGTTGATGAATTCTGCTCTATCCTCAAAGGTATACAATGAAGCTTCTCAGCAAAACTGAAACAAATAAAACTTGTAAATCATCTCTCGTGTATATATATATACACACAGTAAGAGCATATAACCTCTTTACGAGACTGGAATTTTTGTCGCCAATCTTAGGGATGAATCTACATTGTGTTCACAGTTCTGTGTTGAGGCAGATTTAACAATGGCCATTATGTGTAGAAAATAGCAACCATTGTTGCTGTACTAAACTCTGTGAAGATCAAAAAAAATTAAATGAAGCGAAGAAAACCTTCATGGTAACACACCAAATAAATTAACTAGTGAACAGTGGTTAGAAACAAAATAGAAGCCTCTTGAATTTGACCTAGCAAAGGATGCCTGAAGTGTACAGAAAGCTAAGAATTGCTTACTTATTTAAAAGAATAATTCCAAAAGTGCACCACAGATGTGCACGTGCATGCGCGCACGCACACACAAACACACACACACACACAACCAAAATTGGATCTTTCAGCTAGTTGTTTTTGTGAAAGCACCAAAAATAATATTCTGGAGAGATACAATGCAGGCTGTGCACTGCCAAGTCCTAATGACATAGAATTTATTTGGTTTGTGTTTTGAAAGTGTGTGTATATTTGCAAGAATTCCAAGGGAGATTTGAGCTGACACTATGCAGCTCTTAAGCTGAATGAATGTTGGCAATATCCTGAATGTTTTATTAGACAACGGGGCCACACGTTTTCTCTGTGAGCTTGTCACTGCAATGGTAGCGGAAGACAGACTATATTTCCTATGCAAACACAGGTGAAATTTCATGAATGCATTTAACACTTCGAAATGATAGCAACATCTGGGAACAAGTAGAAACTGGCATCCTAGAAGCTCTGGCTTCATGTTACCACTTCATCTGAATGAGTCATTTAAAGGGTATTTTATATGCCTTGCTAAGAACTGACAAGGTTAATCTTGGACTAGGGCATGCGGGCAGGAAATGCTAAAACAGCGCTTTCTCTTGAAGATTTCTTTCATTATTCCCTGTGAGGTCAAAAAGCAGTTGTAAAGTTTGCAAAGCCAGAGCAGTGATGTCTTGAGAGCTAAATGAGATTTTTTTCTTTCTTGTGGAGCAAGTTTGGTTTGTTCAGTGTCTGCTTGTGTGCCAGGCACTGAGTTAGATGCCAAAGTAGATTGCTAAAGGAAATACACACACACACACACACACAAAAAAAAAAAACAAACAAACAAACAAAAAAACCACTGCCCTCATATACTTTGTTCAAGGTTAAGGCTCTAGAACTATTTGAAGTCATTTAATGCCATTGCTTAGCCTTTCTAAACCTCTACTGAATGTGTGTTGAACTCTTAAATATTTTATCTGATTTGAATAGGGAAAACTGGACTATTTGTTTGGAATACATTCCAGGAGCTGGTAACTAAAGTAAATATTTTCATTTTTGATCGTCACTGTCATGTTTCTTTTGCAAGTGTTGCATACACCTGTCCTCTTCACTATCTGAGGAATACTATGGGCTTAAATTGTGGATTTATCCCTTAGGATGGGCTTAATTCCATTTTTTGTGGGGGATTGAAAGGACACAGCAGGCTCAAATTAGTGTATAAATTCATTCAGAAATGTGTCTCTGTCATTTGAAGAATTCTGGGATACTCAAGTGTACTTAATAGTCACCTTGGAAAATGAATAGATGACTTATTTTTGCCCGTGTGAGTAGTGTAAGGGCTGACTCAAAGGAGATGACATGATGGTTCCTGTCCCGAAGGAAAATAAGATGACAGGCTGTGGTGGAAAAACCATGTGTTCATGCCCATATTTGCTCACATCCCTTGTTCATTTCCTTTTATAGAGGAAAACCAAGGAGTCTCTGTTTTTTAAGTTTCCTCTTCATGTTTTCTTTCTCCTCGCATTTCTCTTTTATTTCTTTTTTAAAATTCCATTCTAGTAATTTGCAATTTTCTCAGCTGACATTGTGTTTTATAATAGCATATGTATCACTTTAGCATAGTCATAATAGAAATATAATTCCCCTTTTTGGGAATAAGGGTTACTAAATATAGTACATTGGTCTTGAACTCTTGATATAGGAAAGATAAAATTGAATTTGAGCTTCTGATCCCCCTACCTCCAGCTCCCAAATGCTAAGATTATTGGTGTGCACCACCAGGTCTGATTTACTTGGTGCTGAGGACTTATCCCTGAGTGTCATGCATGTTATGCAAGCTCTTTACCAACTAACCTACATTCTCCACCCAATATTACTATATTAATGTTTTTATAGTATAATAGAGTATAGTATAGGTAAAGAAGTATAATATAGTATAGTATAGGAAATAAAGTGAAGCATGATAGAACAGAACCCCACTATCCTCCTCTGGTCATCCCATGTGAGCTTACAGGCATGTAAACATGCACACACACATATGTACATATACCACACATGTGCACATACACATACTCAAAAGTTTTGTAAATAAGTGAATTGAATGTTCTTGACATGAAAGGAACAATAGAGTACTTGTTTCACAAGGATAAAATTAGTTAAGTCAAACTGAAAATTATTTGAGATTTGCATTGGCCACCTTTATTTATCAATACTTAGACCTTTTGTGCACTGATTTCCTTTCTCCTTTTTCTCCCTCCCACTACTAAGGATGGAGTCTAGCCTCATTAATACAGAGACTTGCACTGTATGTAGCCCAGGGTAACCTGCAATTCACTATGGAGCCAGACTGGCCTAAGACTTGAGACAGTCTTCATGCCTTTGCCTTCCAAAGACTGAGATTACAAAGAGGTATGATATGAGTTCCCACACCTGGCTCCATACATAGGGTTTTCTAATAAGATACATGGTATCATTAATTAATATGATTTCTAGGCATCACACAAATGTCAGCATTTAGAATATCTATATAGCTTGATGAAATAATCTTTTCCCAGTGATCAGTGCATAATTTTATAAAACAAAATATGGGTAAAATGTCCCACTCAGAATGCAACTAACATAAAAAAGATTTAATTGAAAAGGAAATAAATACAAATCTCAATTTGCTTTTTAAAATAATAGTTGCTTTTTAAAAATGCTATATGGTAGCATACAATGAGTGGTATTATGCTTTTTACATCTTAACATTTTCCCAGCTGTAATTTTAATATGATGATTACGTTGATTTAATGCATGCATCAGAAAGTTCTTTGTGGCTTTCAGGTCCAAGCCAAAAAGGTGAGGGAACCATTTAGTTGCTTGGATTTTGCTGTTGTTTCCTTTCCCTTCCACACTCCTACTCCTCCCTTCCTGTTCCTTCCTCCCTTTCCTCCTCCTCCCCTTCCTTTCTGATTCAGAGACAATCAAGATAGAAACGTGGAGAGCATATAAGTTATTTCTTTATATGTTTTTATTAGTGATGAAGAGAATGCGGATGTCTTAAATCGGAAGCTGTTCCATGTGGAACACAGCTAACCCTTTTCTGAGAACTTATATTTTGCACTGAGAAAAGTCCATAATGGTGAACCACAGCTGCAATCCCAGCTCTTCGGAGGATGGGACAGGGGTATCATGAGTTTGAGGCAAGCCTTTAAGACAAGACCCTGTCTCATCTGAAGATGGTTTTGATTGATTTATTTCAACCTTTAGTTTTAGTGCATTGGGGATGTAATTTAATATACAGTTAGAATCCTGGTTTATTTAAGAACATGTTCTTTTATTATTGAAACAGAGCTAATGAATCTATAGTAACATGGAATCATCCTGGGAATGTTGAAATGAAAAAATTGATACTTATTAATTCTCTGAGAATTTTATACAATGTATTTTGATCATATTTACCCCAACTCTTTCTTTAATTCCTGCCAGATCCACCCCTACCACCGTACACTTCCAACTGTTTGTCCTCTAAAATTAAGATATTTTTGTGTCCCATTTCTCTCCTTAAATATGAAAAAAATCCAGGGGCTGGAGCTGTAGGTCAGTGTAAAAGCATTTGCCTTGCATTCACAAGGCCATAACCTTCGTCTTAAGTACTTGTCTTACAGGCTTATAGCACCGTATCCAGCTACCCCCCACAATTAGCTTCATATTAAAGTTTTTTTTCTTTGATCTTTCTGGCCTTTGAATGGTGTAGATTTTTCCACCTTCACACTTTAAATAAATTATAGTATCAGTGTAAGCTGCAAGGTCACATTGTTAAGGCATTTGACTTTGGTGTTTTGTTTGTGATGTTTGTTCCCCTGCCTCTATTTGGATTGGACACAGAGCCTCATACATGACAGGCAAATGTACTATCACTTAGCTACATTCACAATCATTTTATTTTGCTTAATATTTTTATTTTTTGAAATTAAAGTATAGTTATCATTTCCTCAATGCCTTTTTCTCTCTCCAACCCTTCCAGTGTATCTCTGTCTTACTCTCAAATTCATGGCCTCTGTTTTTTAAATTGTTGCATATATATGTACATGTATGGTGTATGTTTCTTAATATTTAAATATAACATTATTGATATGTATAATTTTGTTTGTATGTGACCACTTGGTATATGATAAACTGGTGTGTTCTTCCCTGGGAAAGAATTTTTTGCCCACTCTCAGCATTCCTTAGTTGCTTTTTTTAAAAAAAAGATTTGTGTGTGTATATAACTAGATAAGTATCTGAAGGCATGCAAGCAGTAAAGTGGAACAAAAATCTGTGTATTATTATTATTAGGTAAACCTAGGTTTGAACTGAGCACAATGGTATAATATGTGCAACTAATACTTTTAGTCTTTAAATATAATTGACCAAAACACTATTTCCTGTGGACTGAATAGAAAATGGATTGGGTTAAGTGAACTTTGCATGTGAAGAGGGAAAAATCTGTACTCACCAGAATGTCTAAAAGTCTTTGCATAGTGTGTGCCACCATTTGTTAGATTCTAAAGGAGATATAAGAAGAGAAAATATTTTTCAAATGACTTGTCATTGTAGTTGCACAAATAAAATTGCCTTTAAATATGAAAGTGTGTGTGTGTGTGTGTGTGTGTGTGTGTGTGTGTGTAGTGTGAACAGGTGAGTTCAGCTCTCCAAGAGGCCAGAAGAAGGCATTGGATCCCCTGAGCTAGAGTTACAGCACAATATGGGTACTAAGGACCAAAGGAGTCCTCAGGAATAGCAGCATATGCTTGGAACTACTGTGTCTTCTCACCAGCCCTGTCAACCATGTTGATTTGAGACAAGATATTATCCAGACTGGCACAAACTTCTGATCCTCCTGCCTCATTTCCCTTCCATTCCCTCAAATCTAACTTCATCCTCAGTAACTAGAATTAGAGGCATGTGCACCACATAGAGTTTGTTTTATCTTTGCTTGCTTGCTTGCTTACCTGCTTGCTTGTATATAAACCTTTTGTAATATTGGGGATTGCACCTAGGACCTGTGTATGTACTACATACATCCTCTACTACTAAGTAAAGAGGGTTTATTTTGAGACAAGTTCTTCAGTAAGTTAGCCAAGCTAGCCTTGTACTTACCCCATATCCCCTCCAGGCCTTGAATTTGCCATCCTTCTGCCTCAGCCTCCCCAATAGATACAGAATTAGAGGCCAGGACCACCAAGTGAGTTTTGTTTATCTTTTAGCATCATATCACATGCCTTACAACTGAGCAGCTATGGAAACACTGTAAAGTGTTTACATTCCCAGTGTCGATGCTATGGTCAAGTCTGTAGAAGATAAAGTAAATTAGGATATGGACTAAGTATCTATGAGGCAGCCTGTGTTTATGGAGGTGGACTGTCATTCTTTGGTATCTCAGAATGCTTAAATTGATGCATGGTTATGCTTTTTTTAACTCTCCAAATATGAAAAAATGACAGAACCTTGTTATAGATCAGTGTAAATCACTTGCATGGCAGATACAAGTCCCAGATTCCATTCCAAGAACTGTCGGGGTGGGAGGGAGGAAAAAGAAAAAGATCCCTGAAAGCAGATCCATTTGGGTGTTAAAACCAGCCCTGTTTGTGCAACAGGAAATCAGTGTACCTAAATACTGCTTCTAGGATGCATTTTTGAAATGTTCAAATGTGTTTAAAAATGACAGTAGTATAGTAGTCTCCTGTGTGGTATATTGGCTCCTGTTTTATATGGTACATCTCTATTCATGAATACTTCACTCACTGTGTTAGTTTTTAAGTGACAAAATGGGTGATCTCTTGTTTCTTAAAAGGAAATTAGATCATTGTATCGAGGTGCGTCATTAAGCAGCGTGGGAGGGGCCTTCCTGATACCAGTCACATGCAGAAAAAAAAAAAATAACACAGCAGTGGGTGTGGTGGGGAGCATGACGTTTGAGTGAAAGTTGGAAAAATATGGTCTAAATTTTGTTTTCTAGCTACACATTACACTGCTATGTATATGAAACTCCTGTGACGTTATTGGGTGTGCCTCTTAATATTTCTTTTCCACCCTGAGGGGTGTGTGTGAACCTCATTGTTTTGATTGTAAGATCTGAGAGACAATTTGCACGTGCTTTCCCTTGGTTTTCCATTCATCAGGATGAATTGAGAATGTAATATGAAACTTGTTTTCATTCTGTTTGCCTGCTTGTACAAATGTAAAGCTCATTCTTCACCCCTGGCCACCGTCTTCTCTTCCCAAGCCAATTTTCATTACCCATAGTAAAAACAGGTTCTAGCCACACAGTCACACAATGGGTACATGCAAACAGAAACTCACCACGGCCCAACTCTTCTTATAGAGCCCCCTATCAGATAGTGAGTGAGAAAGAAATTTACAAAGTGAGCCACATACTAAAAGAAATAAGAAAAAAAACCCGGTTGCATTAGTAATACTAAAGAAGTTACTTTTAGGAAAGGTATGGGGATAGTTTGTTTGGGATTTTTTTTTGTTTATTTGTTGCATTTTTCCCTTTGGCATTTTCTTTTTTCTAGGGCTGGGGCTAGAACCTAGCACCTCTTGGGTGTTAGGGAGGAGAGAGATTAGCATTTGAGTTTGAAAAACTGGAAAAATATACACTTACCTATGGGCAAAAAAGTCAGAGATGCACTTTCTAAGTAACCTATTGGAACCATCTGTAAAAGAGAAAAGACAGTCAATTTTCAAGCTGCACATTGTTAGTTTAAAACATTACTTCACCCAGTGCTAATGTTGCACATCTGAAAAGGGTAGCTATGTAGCAGTTGGGACAGATCCATCTAAGTGATTTGAGGCAGCTGGTGTGGCTGATGAACAGCTTCTGCTGGAAAACCAACCCAGTATTTCTGGTCTTGTTCTACTGTCTCCTTACCTCTGTGCCAGTATTTTTACCTGCAAAATACACAATAGCACTAGCATAGGCACTTTTCTTCCAGTTGATACCAGGGTCTTTGTAGCTCCTCCAGAAGTACTAGGCACCCTTATAGGCCTTGGGGAGATAGTGATAGGTTTGTTTTTGCAAATGGAGAATTTGAAAGGTTGAGAAATTCATATGGGAGTCAGCAATTAAGGCTGGTGAAAAATAAGGTAAGGTGAAGGTGGTGCAAGCCTTTAATCCCAGCACTCGGGAGGCGGAGGCAGGTGGATCTCTGAGCTCGAGGTCAGCCTGGTCTACAGATCAAGTTCCAGGACAGCCAGGGTTAGGACAGAGAAACACTGTCTTGAAAAAAGGAACGAGGGGCTGGAGAGATGGCTCAGAGTTTAAGAGCACTGGCTGCTCTTCCAGAGGTCCTGAGTTCAATTCCCAGCAACCACATGGTGGCTCCAAACCATCTGTAATGAGATCAGGTGCCCTCCTCTGGTGTGTGGGTATACATGGAGGCAGAAAGTTGTATACATAATAAATAAATAAATAAATGTTTAAAAAAAAGAAAAAAAAAAAGGAACGAAAAAAAATGTCCTCTGGCGTCTCCTGGTACATTCTGTCTCTTCGGGATTGTGTTTCTTTTTTTTTTTTTTTGTATTTTATGTGTTTTTTTTTGGTGGGTGCTGTAATGCATGGAAGCATGTCCATTAAGGCAATGAAGTGTAATCCAGTATTCGTAGGCAGTGGGAAGTGATGAGGACAGAACGCTGTCTGCCTCTTAATGGGGACTCTCCAGTGACAGTTCCTCTTCACAAGTGAATGCACTGTGAGTCACATCTGTATGCTGAGAAGCTAATGGATTTTAAGATGCATCGCTGGTTTTGTATTATTTGGAAATATCAAGCATATCTGTGATCTCATTTTATTTCCTCTTTATATGGTAGAAAGAGCAGATATTAGTAAACAAGTATTATCTCGGCACATTACAATACTACCTTCCAGTTACTGAACACTATGCTGGATGCTGACACTCTTGCATACTCCCATGTTCCCAGGCAGCCTTTTAAAGGTATTTAGAATTAGCTCCATTTTCACAGATAGTGATGCGTGACTCGGGGAGGCTAAGTGATCTGTTTGGGGCCACAGAGACTTCAAGACTGTCAAATATCTAAGGATCCCATGCTTCCATTCAATTCCTCTCACATAAATAATTTGCACTGGGTCTTCTATAGAAATGATGATCTGAGCCTAGTCAGTACTGGATTGCTAGTGAAAATAAAAAGTTTTTTTTTAATAAGGGTGACTATCCACATCCATGATCTTCATTTATGGCATAAACCAACTCATTTAAAATGCTATACACTGTATAAATAGCTATTGTAATATGAAATATTTAATATTTTTATTATTTTTTGTTTTATTTTTTGAAAACAGGGTTTCTCTTTGTGACAGCCCTGGCTCTGTAGAGCAGGCTGGCCTTGAACTCACAGAGATCCACCTGCCTCTCTTTCCCCTGTGGTAGGATTAAAGGTGTGGACTGCCACACCCAGCAAGTATTTCATATTATTATTATTGTTTACAGTGTTAGAGATGGAATCTAAGAGTCTTTGTAAGAGTCAGCACTGTGTCTGAGCCCCCACTCCAGCTCAAAATACGTGTGGTCGTCATCATCCTGGCTGGGAAAACCAGGCCAAAGAGTTTAAATATCTTGCCTAAGAACATGTAAAGGTATTAAAATGTGGAGCTGGGCTTCATACCCAGTCTGACTCTTTACTAAAGTGAGACGGCCTTTTTGATAGAGCAGTACTCAGTTCAGCAAGCATCGGCTTTACTCTGTGGTACTGTGCTGGTAGACGCTAGAATGTGTCCCATGTCAGAGCTTAGTGTTCTAACAGAACCAGAAGTAAAATAAATGCTGCACCAGCTGGAATATGGAGTATAAATTTTGGATGTGGTTTGGAATGAATAATAGAAAGCATAAGTGTCCCGAGATAGTTAATTTGCCTTTCCAAGTAATGTACTTGACTGTGGATGAGTGGCTTGGACACTGGGGAGAAGCTGTTCTTTGTGTTCTAAAATAAGCAGGTTACTTGGCTACTGCCCAAACTCTAAATAGGTATATAAGGGTTGTAGCTGTTTGACCTGAACCAACTTGCAATTCCCTTGGTTCCCTGTCTGGATTTAAAAGTGGAGCCAAAATGAAAGCATAAAGTTTTCTCTGAAGGTTGTGCTTAAGTTCGAATTTATTCAACCTCTGTCAAAGGACTGCCAGGCAGCCAGGAAGGAGATTCGTAAGTATTGTATCATTCCTTTGTCAGGGTGTTCATTTGCTAGCAGGAAGTGTTGTGACTTGCTCTTTAAAGATGCAATTGTAAGAAGAATGTTGGGTTTCCAGATTTCAAGTTCTGGGCGTGGGAGACGGTCCTATTAGTGAGTGCTTCAGGAGAAGAAACAGGTTTGCTCCCGTCGGAAAGGGTAACTATTTTCATAAAATTTTTGTAGGTGCTAACTTTTAGGTTACTGAATATTTAAGCCAAGCTTGACTTTGTAAAAATATAAAATTCTTATTTTCTTCTTAGTTGAAGCACTGTAATCACTTTCAAAATTTTGTATATGTATAGTCAAATTTGTTTGTTTTAAGAAATCTATGAATTTAACCTCTTCTATGTATATTCTGTTGTTTTCTCTCTTTCTTTCAATGTAGGGAATGTTCTCTTTTTTTACATTGTGCTTTTGAAGTCCTACTTACATAATCTTTACTTGTCAAGTCCGATGCTTCAAATGTTTAAGCGGTAGAAGTTATTATCTGTGGCTTTTTGAGTGGAAGAGAGAAGAAATGAGATTTCAGATGCTTTTGATTCTTGTTAAAGGCTTTTGGGTTTTGTATTTGTAACGAAAGTTGAGGTGGCTTGTCAAGCTAGAACATGCCATGATGAGATTGGTATCTCTGTTCTTACAAAGTGGCTTTATGTCAACCAGCTGTCCTGACGTTTGAAATTCACAAAAGGCACGATTTAGATAGGTGGTGTTACTATAACGAAGCAGTGGCGGTCACTCACAGTGCTCATCTTGCCAGCAGGGTTTTCAATCATACAAAGCAGAGGCTCTTAAAAGGCTTGTTTCTCCAAGTTTCTTACAGAAAGAATTATAGCTAGTCACAGGATAATCGCAACTCTGAGTGAAGCATCACCTACGTAGTATGAGACAGGAGTCTAGTGTTTACAGCTCGAGGACAGTCTTTGAATTGGGAAGGTATATGATACTGACGCAGGCACTTTTAGTGGCCGATTGTGATTTTCTTTGGGGCTTGCCAGCTGTGGGGTACCGAGGGGACAGAAACCCCAACAAGCAGTCCCCACTTATGTTACAACCTGTTGATAGAAGAGGGAGCTGGAACTGTGTATCTGGTGACTTCTATGTTATAGGTGATAGGACTTCGTAGTAATTTTGTTTTGAATTAGAACATGTTAGCTACTCTGATATTGCACACACACGTATGTACAAACACAAATCCCAGGAGATCAGCCTTGACTTTTTAAACATGTTCATTTTCACAGGACAGGAGGCTAGAGACACCTCAGAGATAAAGGGCAATTCATTTCATGAGCAACAGCATGATTTTTACACAATTTATGGGTAGGAGGTGTAAAAAATTGCTGGAGAAATGCAAAAGGAATGAAATCTTTCAAAGGAGGTAATGTCCTAGTTCGGTCTACTGTACAGATTGGTTTGGTAAACAAATAGGATAAAAATGGTGTTACATCAGTTAAGTCTTTTTTATTACTTTTTTTTTGTGATTACAAGATAATTTCTCCTATCTCTTTCCTCCCTCTGGGTGGAGTCTTTTGAGCTTGACATATTTAAATCATTATTATGACTTGCATTAAAAACCTATAAAATTTTGTGCAGCAAGCATTTAAAGAATGGCTTCAATGTACGTTAAATCGAACATTGCTGTTATTGGAACAGTTAGTGACTTCTTTTTAAGTAGCCATTGCTCTGAGATCTTATCTGGGTTTATTAAGCACCAAAGGTGAAAGGAAACTTACTTTAAATGGAAGTGTTTGATTCCTTCAGGAAATGACACAGAGTTGGGCACCCTTTGGGATTGAGTGACTCATACACATTGGTACTGAAAAAGATGAGTTAGGATCTAGCTTATACTATCCTAGAATAGAGTAGAAATACTTTCAGAAGATGAATTTGTTTCTCTTTCTTTCTTTCTTTCTTTCTTTCTTTCTTTCTTTCTTTCTTTCTTTCTTTCTTTCTTTCTCTTTTTTTTCTTTTTTGTTTTTTTGAGACAGGGTCTTTCTGTAGCTTTGGAGCCTGTCCTGGAACTAGCTCTTGTAGACCAGGCTGGGTCTCAAAACTCACAAAGATCCACCTGCCTGTGCCCCACCCCCCCGAGTGCTGGGATTAAAGGCTTGTACCACCACCATGCCTGGCTGTTTTCTCCAGATTTTACATATTGAAAGTGCTAATAGCACAAAACTTGAAGTATAATGAGCTATTTTTAACCACCTACCTATGTCTACTTGTAAACATTCAGTTTTACCTATGAATCACAAGCCTGTCAAAACATGATCCATGCATTTACCATATTATAAGGGTAAAAGGTCTGCTTATATGGCAAAAGCCAGGAGAAACTGTCCCTAAACTCCTTTCTGTTTGACTTTCAGTTACATTCAAAGAATAGGGTGCAAACATCTTGAGGAGTTCTGTAGTAGCTTAAAGTATGAAACCAGTGTAAATAAGGAAAACATGATCACAGGCCAAGTGCATGTAAAGAATGTGAGTTTGTTATGGTCTTAGGTTTTAATTATTTCAGTTTTCTCTAATAATGTTTACAACCTTTTTTGTTTATTTAATCATTCATTCTCTTGTTAATTGGCGCTGATGACTGTAAGGACTGAGCCCTTCATGCTAGAGAAGCACTCTACCCCTAACGTACACCCTGAGCGTGACTAGTTTAGCATTGTTTGTTTTGGGAGACTTTGTTTCCTTTTTTAGACAGGGTTTCCTTATGTCGCCTAGCCTGTCTTTGAACTTTCTGCGCAGCTCAGGATGTCCTGGGATTCATAATCCTCTTGCCTTACACTCGCAAGTTCTGTAATTATAGGTATCCCCATGCTCAGCTCAAGAATATGCATTTTGTAAACCACGCAAGATGATTAGATAGCCTGCCTGATAGATAGGTAGGTCTGCTCAATCACCCAACTCACCCCCATCAATTCTTATGTTTTCAAGCAGCATTTGGTGGGTACTTGTGAACCAAGATACAAAATCATAGGTGATATCATCTGTGTTTTCCAGGAACTCACAGATGAGCAGAGGAGACATAGAAGGCAGAAGGTAGTCACCACACTGTGTGCGTGGGGTAGAGTGGCTTACAGAATTTTAGGGAGGGGGTTACTGGCTAACAACTATGATTGTGTGATCTATCTCCTTTAAAATCATTCAAACGAATAATCTGAGGTCTAGGCATGGTTGTCTATATCTGTGATCACAGTATTTGGTAAGCAGAGGCAGGAGGATCAGAAATTCTGAGCCATCTTCAATACACAGGGAATTTGAGGCCAGCCTAGGCTACAGGAGTCCTTACTGCTAAATAAAAGAAACACATAAAAAAAACAAACTTAGGAAGGTTTAGCTGGTTGCCGATATTAAGGAAATAAAAAGTGGGCAAAAATAGCTTAGACTAAATCTGTATATGAGTTTTCACAAAATGGCCATCTTTGCTCTCTTGTCCTTCTCAGAAACCTTTACAGGTCATTTGTTCATCTTCCGGGGTCATGCAAAAGACAGCCACATCTTCCTTACTATTCACAGAATATGGATGTTTAAGTTTCCCTAAAGGTTTTAGATACATCTAAGTTAAAATTATAGTTAAAGGAAGCAAGGTCGTGGGACAGACCAAAGGGTAGAGGAAGCCTTCAGCAAAAGTCTTCCAGTCAGTATTATTTGATTTGGAAATGAAAGCATACTTTGTAAGGGGGTAAAGGACTTGCTCTTGTTAAGATTTAATTATTTGGGGCTGGGGATATGGTTCAGTGGTTAAGAGCACTTGTGGTCTTTCATAGAGCCTTGGTTCAGTTTCCAGAACCCACATGGCTACCATAACCATCTGTAACTCCAGTTCCAGGGGAACTAGTGCCCTCTTATGACCTTTTGTGGCCACTGTATGCATGTGCCACACAGCCATACATGTAGGCATAATAAAATTAATATTAGAAATATGTATTTGTTTTTATTATGTATGTATTCATATTTTGCTTGCACATATGTTTGTGCACTACATGAATCCAGTGCCCTTGGGGGCCAGAAGAGGATGTCAGATTTTCTGGAACTAGAATTATAGACACCTTTGATCTGCAGTGGGGTGCTGGGAAACAAACCCAGGTCCTTTACAAAAGCAACCAGTGTTCCTAACTGCTGAGACATATCTCCAGTCCCAAGTAATAAGACTTTTTAAGTTACGTCACAAGTGTCCCTGAACTATACTATCTATCTGACATATTTTTCTATACTGTCATTCATGTGTCATTTGGTGGTACAGCTGATTGAATCTAGGGTCTCATGAATGTTAGGTCAGCACACTATCGCTGGACCATTTCTCCAGCTCTTCTTTACTTTTTATTTTGAAACATAGCTTGTTAAGTTGCCCCAATTGGTGTTGAACTTAGAATCATCTAGCCTTAACTTTCCAAGTAGGTGGGATTATAGTTCTACGCCACACAGCCTATGTTATGTTAACTAGAATGAACAAGAAGAGGGACTGGAAAGGTGTCTCAGTAGTTGAGAACATATACTGCTCTTATAGAGGATATATGGTCTATTTCTAGGATCCACATTACGCAGCTGCTATGCACCTTTAACTCCAGCTGTAGTAGTGGGATCCATCAGCTCCTTCTTCCATGTGTGTGTGTGCGCGCGCGCACACACACACACACACACACACACACACACACAAATCTTTTTAAAACGAATTAACTATTTTAGAATTCTCTGTTGAGAGTTTTCTGTTTAGGTCTGTACTCCATTTTTTTAAAATTGGATTATTTGTTCTTTGGATGACCAATTTCTTGAGTATATTTTGGAGATCAGACCTCTGTTTGATGTAGGGTTGGTGAAGATCTTTTCCCATTCTGTAGGCTGCCATTTTATCTTGTTGACTGTATCAAAAGGAACACTCCTGCATTGCTGGTGGGAGTGCAAGGTGGTACAGCCCCTTTGGATATCGGCATAGTGATTTCTCAGAAAATTGGGAAACAACCTTCCTCAAGACCCAGCAATACCACTTTTGGGTATATATCCAAAGGATGCTCAATCGTGCCACAAGGACATGTGCTTAACTATGTTCATAGCAGCATTGTTTGTCATAGCCAGAACCTGAAAACAACCTAAATGCCCCTCGACCGAAGAATGGATAAGGAAAATGTGGTACATTTACACAATGGAGTACTACACAGCAGAAAACAACAGTGACATCTTGAAATTTGCAGGCAAATGGATGGAGCTGGAAAGCATCATATTGAGTGAGGCAACCCAGACCCCAAAAAGACAATTATCATATGTACTCACTCATAAGTGGTTTTTAAACATAAAGTAAGGAAAACCAGCCTACAAACCGTAATCCCAGAGAATTTAGACAACAATGAGGACACTAAGAGAGACATACATGGATCTAATCTATATGGGAAGTAGAAAAAGACAAGATTTCCAGAGTAAATTGGGAGCATAAGGACCTTGGAAAAGGGTAGAAGGGCATGGGTGAAGAAGGGCAGGGAGCAGAGAAAGAAATGTATAGCTCAATAAAATCAATAAAAAAAGCAAAAAGTGACCATATAGATACACAATTGTTTGCGTATATTTACCTTAAGGCTGAGTTATTAAAGTCAATACAGAAGGGAGGCTGTTCATAGCACTGAGTCTTGGAGAGTCTTGATTTCAAAAAATTAAGCAATGTGTAATACTGTTACAACAAAGAGTTTCACATATAGGAATGAGTGTACAGCAGGAAAAGAGTTTGTGTACTTTATTATTATTTTACTTATTTTTTTGTTGCTAGGTCTTGAAAACAGGGCCTCTTTACCCCTGAGCTGTACCAATGGACCCTATAAAATTATTTTATAGTCAAAGGCTATTTGACTATAAATAGCTTTTATATTTTTTCCAATGTTTTGGAAAAGGCATGCTCTGTATAGTCTTTGCTCAGCCTGTTGTCTAGATTCTGTATATGTTTTTAATATTTTATGATTTAATTTTTTATTTTTATTTTATGTATAGGAGTGTTATGCCTGCATGTATATCTGTGCATGACATGCATGGCTGGTTCCTGAGTAGGCCAGCAAAGGGCATTAAATATCCTAATCCCAGCACTCGGGAGGCAGAGACAGGCGGATCTCTGTGAATTCGAGGCCAGCCTGGTCTACAAGAGCTAGTTCCAGGACAGGAACGAAAGCCACAGAGAAACCCTGTCTCGAAAAACAAACAAACAAAAATATCCTAGAGTTGGAGTTCGGAATATGAGCTGCCATGTGAAAACTGGGAAGCAAACCCAGGTCCTCTGAAAAGACAGCAAGTGCTCTTAATTGTTGAGCCATTTCTCCAGGCTTATATTCTAAATATTTTATAAAATCACAGAATTTCTCATTTCAGTTAAAATGTAAGTGACTCCTTTATACTTTAGTCAATGGGAACAAGATAGAATTAGCTAGAGGGACTCATATATGTTTTCTGCCAAAATTTATATATCTCAATAGCATGATCATATTTGCTAAGAGCTTTTGAATTATCTTCCATAGTTTCTTCTGGCTATGAGCCCAAAGTTCTGAAAAGCAGTTTATTGGGTAGTTGGAACAATTGATCACTTTTCTTCCTATATGTTGGTTTTTTGTTTTGTTTTGTTTTTGTTGTTGTGTTTTTCAAGACAAGGTTTCTCTGTGTAGCTTTGGCGCCTGTCCGGGAACTTGCTTTGTTGACCAGGCTGGCCTTGAACTCACAGACATCTGCCTGCCTCTGCCTCCCAAGTTCTGGGATTAAGGGAGTGTGCCACCACTACCCTGCCCCATATGTTGTTTTAATTTTACATTTGATGTGTAGCATTGTGTCTTAGGCAAAGTTTTATAACTGGTTTAGATCACTTGCCACACATCTGAAACAATTTAGATGATAAAATAATAGAATCTGAGCTGGACTCAGTAGAGTATTTGCTAGTGTATACTTAGGACATTGGGTTCAACCACCAGCACTCCATAAACTGGGCCTGGTAGTACACATTTGTATTCTGAACACTTTGGAGGTGAAAGCAAGAGAATCAGAAGTTGAAGGTCATTCTCTACTACATGGTAAGTTTGAGCCAGCCTGGGATGCCCTAAGACCCCATCTCAAAGAAAAATGTACCAGAATCCTAATGATTTAGCTTATATTTTGTAATTTTTATGATTATTGGTTATTGGGCATACTGGGAGTTTTCATTAACCTTGAAAAATTACAGCTAGCTGCAGCATTTTTGATACTACGTCTGTGTATCCAGCATTAAGCAAGCAATGGTTGCAGTATACATGGGAAATAAGTTTCTATTCCAGTCTCCAGAAATAAGCTACCTTAAAATAAGACCCACAGAGTGAGGAATTTGACCAACATTTAGTCAAATAATGATTCTGCTTTACTGACAAAAAATATTTTGGGTCATACTTGAGACTTGGAGGAGGCTGATTAATGGAATCAAATAGGATGATGGACATCCCGGCCATATTGTCCCCCACTTAATGTAACTAAAGAGGAAGTCTGTCATCAAATTGCTGAACTTTGTGGTAGGATTCTAAAATCTGTGTGATCTGAAAAGAGAGATAAGAGGGGGATAGAGCATTGGGCATCGGGCTTTTGGGGAAGAAAAGGCACCTGTAGAAACTTGGAGGTTGACAGTAACCAAATGAGTCAGGGAGAAAAGGAAAAGCAGAGAGAGAGGGAGAGAGGGAGAGATAGAGAGAGAGAGAGAGAGAGAGAGAGGTGTGAAAAATAGATGTCGAGGGAAGAAGTCTTCAGAGGAAAGGCCAGAGTGAAACCAGGATAGTGGCGTGGGAGTTAAGGTGGAGTGGTCAGAAGGAGAGCTATGGCGTTTTCAAAGCTGGGACATTGTGGCAAACACCTATAATCACAACACTGGGGAAACTTAGGAGGGAAGATTACCACTTCCAGACCAGCTAGGGCTGCATAGTGACACCTTGTCTCAAAATTAGAGAAAGAAAAACATGTGCAGAAGGTTATTGAAATAGACATAAAACTATGAAGGATGACCTAAAATGCCAAGCAGATGTTAGACAATTAATTTAGGCACAAGCAATTATATCTTGGTGAATTTGGGGGCAGGCAAAATCAAATGGTTGCCGATGCTAGTTACAGGCTATTTTTTGAATACAAAAGAAGTAAATGTACTGTGTCCATGCTATAGGGAATACAGTAATGAATAAGTTCTATTTTTACCCTTCACTAAGTTGTTGAGGGCCTCCACCAGATACTGATGGAGAATATTGACAGGTCTGGGGTTTGAGACTTGGTTCACCTCTTTCTTGCTGTGTGTCTTTGAAGTGACCAAGCTTATCTAAAGCCAGTTCCTCTGTTCAATGTGAATAACACACATACAAAAGAAACAAAATAAGTTTTAATTTCAATAGCAATACTACCAAGCTTATGGAGATTTTTCTGAGAAATAACTTCCATTTTTATAAATTTTGAATATGAAACAAGTAGCTTATCCCACAGTAAATAAATTCTATGCAGTTATGGATCTAAAGTAGAAACTTACAAGGACGTGCTGACATTTCATTTAAAATATTATTCCATATTTCTCAAATACTGTGATAGAGGTTGGGCAGATGCCAATGAGATGTGATAATGGTCAATGAGAATGAGCTATAGACATTTCCGTGAAAGAGTATTAAATGCTATTCTTATGGTAACTATATTTCCTAAAAAAATAGATAGATAGATAGATAGATAGATAGATAGATAGATAGATAGATAGATAGATAGATAGATAGATGGATAGATAGATAGACAGATGAATAGATAAATGTTACTTGGGCATGGTGGTGCATGCTGGTAATTAAAGCATCCTAGAGACAGAGGCTGGAAGATGGCAAATTCAATGCCAGCCTGGGTTATATTACAAACCCTGTCAGCAAGGAGAGAGACTACTGAAACTTCTCCAACTTATTACACCTGAAATGATAAAAGGCTTTGATGGAAGAATCTCAAAGTTTGACTGACTCACCCATAAAGAATAAACTTTGGGGGTAACCAGTAGTATCAAATGCAGTTACCTAGAGACTGAGGAGGAATTGGAAATGAGGCCTTGTATAACAGAAAGGAGAGTTGGTGGTGGGGAATGAGGCCAGGGATGTGGCTCACTGGTGGAGCATCTGCTTAGCATGCTTGAGGCCCTGGGATTGATAGTACTGAGAAAAGAAGGTAGGGATTGGCAGTGAGGCCAAATGGAATTACTCTTGCTAACAATCCTCATTCCCTTGGTTACATCTCAGCTGGTCTCTGACCTTACGTAATTGTGTCTCGCCAGTAACCCTAGGCTTTCCCCCAGCCATCCTGTATTTTTGCAACCCCAGACAGCATCTTCTCTTTTTGACACTAACCCTAGAAGATAAAGGTCACATCAGATTCATAGAAAATGTTTCCTGACATAAACCACGCAGCACAAATGACTGTGATAGTTCTAGTATGATGCCTTTGAGTTGCTATCTGTTTCCCTTAGTGGACAATAAACTCTTCTATAGAAAAAAGGCTTGAGGGTCTTAATTTTTCTATCTGTTGCGCTTGACACACTGCCGAGTGTATATTAATTAAGCCTTCTATGAAGAAGGCTTGATATGTGCAGATGAGTAAGGCTTGAACGTGCTAGATATTCGGGTGGAATTCTTCCAAAGTCATTAGGAAATACGGCACTGGAGTTTGAGTAATCGCAGGAAGAGGTGAGCTTTAGCCCCAGAATGGTACACACCCGTCCAACCTTGTGACTGATGCTGTTGATTTACCTAACTGAGGAGGAGGCAGGGTGGCAGTTTCTGTTGGTACAGGTAGGAATGTGAAGTGTGGGTGTTCCAAAGCACTGCCTGTTTTGAATGGTAGAAGGTGACAAATAATATCCTCTTTTTTTGTTGCCTGCTCTTGAATTGTTTGCCCACAATGATGGCCACATCCTTAGGTTTTTCTCCTCTTTATAACAAAATAATACATTCTTCCGTGTTTTCTTCACCCTTTAATGCTTTCTTCGGGAATTTTAAGTGTTGTATTGTGCAATCTTGTAACTAATCAACATCTTTCCCAATTCCATTTTGCATAATTTATGAGTAAATTATGGGAACAAAGTCTAACCCTAACCCTAACCCTAGAATACCCCATGGGTTGCTTGGGTGGTGATCAATTTGTTTTCTGTTGTTTTGGGAATGAAACTTGGGACACTTGATTGTCATGCCCTCTAACACAAGCCCAGCCATATCCCATTTTGGCCTTTATTTGCTCAGTCTAATCAGAAAGGAAATGTGTGTGTGTGTATGTATGTGTGTGTGTATATATAATATTATATTTCCTAAACCATCAAGAAGTTCCTGAATGTGGCACCCTTCCTCCTGAGTCAGCCTTGGTACAAAATGACACACATTAAAGGCTATATTCTAAAGGTGAGCGCCTGAGGAAAAGAAATCAGGAACTTCCTTTTTCTCCCTCAAACAGCTTTCAAATTTTGAGTAATAGTTTCAGGTAAAACATTCTCAGCAAGGATTTGTGTCCAGGGTTTCTGTATAGTTAAATGAGCCAGTGGAGTGCTTTCATAATTGCTGTATTGTTAGTCAAACGCTGTAATTAGGGATGACTTCATAGGCATAAGATTCTCTCTGGGTGACGCCCTGAATTCATACCCAGTTGCACACCATATCCTTTTATGAAAAACAAACAAACAAACAAACAAGCTTTTATTTTCTTTTGTTTTATCCCTGAGTTGAAAAATCTGTTTTCCTGTGTTTCGGATGTTTAGGAAAGAGAGGTTGCTTTTTTTTTTTAATTCCTGGCTGCTTTCTCTGTACAGAAGAATCAGGCAGCCGGAGCAAGGAAAAAAAAAAAAAAACAGAACCCAGGCAGAACAAAGGGCTTTTCTTTCATCCTTGACTGGTATTCAATTTGCTGCTGAAATGAAATGGAGGGAAATTCTGCTCTTTGAATATTAGTTCTCTTTCATGTTATGTAAACAGAGTTTAGTTCACTTTTGTGGTAAGACCAAATTCAGACTTAGGGGGAAAAAAAAAAAAAACGACATTATGAGAGCCCTGGCAATCACACAATGTGAAATTGGATTGAAACTTGAATCTTAGTCTTACCACTTTAACATTTCTATTGCTCAAGAGAAAATGCAAATGAGGAGGAACGCAACAATATTAAGAAGTTGTGAATGATTTTGAAATGTTTAAACTAAAATTATTTTTATTTTTAAAACGTATCACTTGCCTGCACTTCAAGTTCTGTATTAGAAGTTGGCCTTATGAAAGAGCCTATATTGAGTCATAGGTAAAATATGGCTGACAGGTTTTCTTTAGGCCCAGCCTTCTTAAACTACTTTGACTGAAGGCTTGTAATTTTTATATATGAGGGAGGCTTGTTATATACTCTGTAGTCATTAATTAAGGGAGACGAGACAACTCTTCATGCATGCCATTTAAAAGGTCTTAGTAGACTGATGCCTAATATTTACAGCCCCTCACAATTACTTATGGGGTTATTTATTCCCTGCTTTCTTTCACTGAGGGTTTGAAGTTGCTGTATAATGCTTTGTAGTTTATAATGTGCCTTCACATACGTCACTTTTAATCTTTATGAGAGTTCCCCGGGAAACAGGTATTATTAGTGCTATTTGTGAATGAGAAGTAGAGGCTCACAGAGATGAAATAAACATACCCATGGACATACAGTTAGGAATGGTTTCATAGCTTGCCCAGTGAGAATACACTATGCCATTGGGTGATAAGCAATGTCTGGGCATGACTAGTGTTTAAGAAGTGTCCATATGCAGCAAGGATATCAAATTTTCTGTTCCACTTGTAAACCAGTCTGGGATGCTTTTAGTTTCTTTTGGAGAACCTATTTGAAATATTCAAAAGAGAGAAAGAAAATTGAAATATCTTTGAGACATCAGCATTTTCTTATTCTATAGGAAGATTAAGGGAACTGTTTCCCTGGCCGTCTTGAGAAGACACTAACCCTTTGTCTCCAGAGCCTGCAACCTTCTTCAAAATGGAGATCTATACCTTTTATTGTAGCAACTAATTGTCTGTCCTATTGTAATTATTTGGTTGACTCCTGAGATTGTAAATTCCTCAGAGGCAAAAACTGAACCTGTAACAGATATTGAAGATAGGGTGTGGTGCTGAGGCTGAAGAGATGTCTCCAAAGCCAGGAGCACAGAATGCTCTTCTAGAAGACTATAGCTTTATTCCCAGTACCCATGTTAGAGGGCCAGCATAACTGCATATACCCACAGCTCCAAGAGACTGACACCTTCTTCTAGTCTCTACAGGCACTGCTGAATTGTGCACATGCATGCACGCACACACACAATTCAAAAAGAATAATAAAATATTTTAAAAATATGATGTGATGATAAAAAGGGGGTTGAAAGGCCTGTCGAGGATAGATTTGAAAAGGGAGGAAGTGGGACAGAAAGATGTACATTCCTGCCATCTGGAATAAGGATAGTGAGCAGGGGTGGTTTATGTCATGGCCTAATTTCTAATTTTCTTTTTAAAACAGAAATGATATGTAGTGTATGAATGAAATAAGCTGTATAAGGTTTTGATGTTGCTTGGAAATTTTCTTACTGACATGTTTTAAATGATTACTGATTCAAACTACCCAAACTAGAAAGGGCCTTTAAGAGACAGAGGTCAACCACATGTTTTGGATTTTCTCAACTCTCAAGCTTTTTTGTGCCATTGTTCTCCACATATAATTCATGGAAATGGGTAATAATTTTTCATTAAAACCATGATTGGCTGGACATGGTAGCATAAGCCTGTAATTGTAGGAAGATTGCCAAAAGTTAAAGGTCAGCCAGCTCTACATAGGGAGTCCCAGTCCAGCGAGGGCAATAGAACGGGACCCCAATTCAAAACAAACCAAAATGATTGCTTAAAATATATGTAAATAAGACTGCAATTAATCTTATTTAGTATTGTGATTAACACTGTTGAACATTTTTATGATCCATAGAATAAATTTAAAATTATTCCCATATAGTTATAGCTTAATTTTTAGAGGAATTTTACTATTTTAAGCAAAGTTGCTACTTTTTGTGTCAAAATTGTTACTGGAGATAGTTCTTTCTTTTTTGAAAGCATTTTTTTATTTTCAAGATTATAATATAATTACGACATTTTCCCCTTTTTCTTCTCTCATGTCCCTCCCAAACTCCCTCTCAAATTCATGACCTCTTCTTTTTCTTATTATTGTGTAAATAGAAATATATTTAAGTTATAAATTTAAAAAAATATATAAAATTATATCTACTATATAATGTATAATATATATAATAACTATATAATATCAACAATTTAATATAGCATGTGTATATTAACACACACATACTTGTATTGATTCTATATCAAACTCAGATATATTTGTTATATCTCTCCTTTAAGAAGAGTGATTGATAGATATCAGTATACTGTTTAAAATTAGTGACTTATTTTATAGAAATTGCTAACCAAGTGATTTTTGGCCTTCACTTTGACACAAAAAAAAAAAACAAGATTCTGTTATACATCACTTTCTTGTTGTACCTTTCTTATACTCTTCTAATGTAGCTGAAAATTTTATCCTTAGGAGGACTAAGTTACCATCAAGTGATACTTCCTGAGTTCAACTCCTAGGATCCACATGTTGCAGAGAGACTCTATAACAGCTATCTTCTGACTTCTACATGTCCACTGTAATATGTGTGCACCCAAACACATGTATGGCTGTGCACACGTGTGCATGCACACACACGTGCATACACACGCACACACACAATGAATAAATGTAACTTAAAGGGATAGATTTAGACATTTTTCCTTTATAGTTTTTGATAAATGATGATTCGTCACCTGTTTATTTTCTTTATTTTAGGCATAGCTATATGATTACCTATTCAGATTGTTTTAGTAGTCTGCAAGTCTGTTTCTAATTTAGCAAGAATGCTAATGTTATGTATTCACAAACCTTTTTGAAGACTGAACTAAACTATTTTCTTTCCTGTAGATCTTTACATGGATGAGATGGCAACCACTCAGATTTCCAAAGATGAGCTTGATGAACTCAAAGAGGCCTTTGCCAAAGTTGGTGAGTGTATTTTATACTAAACCATAGGAAAGGTGCTTTTATTTGGTCTTATTGTTATATCTTGAGAAATTGTCATGAATCAGCTTTAGCCTGAATGACATAGTGAGACTGACTTCAAAAATTAGATGGACAAAGATTTAGATATTAGAGTGAAAGTTGTATGATTTTGGGCAGGCATTGTCCAAAGGTTAATGATACTTACCTGATTCAGTCCTGGAAACCCACATGGTGGAAGGAAGATCTAATTCCTTCAAGTTGTCCTCTGACCCCCCCCCCCCCCCCACACACACACAGTGAAAGGAAGAAAGAAATGCCATAAATTTTATTAGTATTTCTATATGAGCACTTATTAATATCATTTCCAGTGCTCCTTCTTTCCACTCCAACTCCCTCTCAAATTCGTAACCTTACCTTCTCTATTATTTTGCATATATAAATTTTTAGTTTTTAAAATATTTTAGTTATATCTATTAGTTAATATGGACAAGTATTTTTTTTAAATTATTTATTTATTTATTATGATACAATATTCTTTCTGTGCGTATGCCTGAAGGCCAGAAGAGGGCACCAGCCCTCATTACAGATGGTTGTGAGCCACCATGTGGTTGCTGGGAATTGAACTCAGGACCTTTGGAAGAGCAGGTGATGCTCTTAACCGCTGAGCCATCTCTCCAGCCCGGACAAGTATTTTTTTTTCCTCAGGGCCCTAGTCATTAAATCGGGGTTGCTATGTCATTTGAGATTTTGTATTTTGAATATCATGGTTTTTTTTTTTTAAGGGGATGGGTTGAGACAGGGCAGTCCTGCAACTCATTCTGTAGACCAGGCTGGCCTTGAACTCACAGAAATCCACCTGGCTCTGTGCCCCTTGTGCTGAGACTAAAGGCACACACCACAACATCCATCTGGAATATCCTGTTTATCCAAGATGAATGTTTGGAGTGAACATTGGAGCATTAGATGGAATTCACCATTCCTGTGGTATTTATTGGTTGAGAAAGGAGTCTAATTCTGTATCCTGTCTACGCTAGTCAGCCTTGAGCTCACTGTGTAAACTATTCATCTTTCTAATAATAAATAAAAATATAGCATCAGGCAAAGAGGCAAAGGCATAGTTTTCATATAGAACAAGGTACTGAACCCAGAACCTCATTCCTGGAAAGTAAGTGCTCTATCACTGAGCTACATCCATAGCGATTGATATTTCGAGACAATTTCACTGAGCTGTTCAGGCTGATCCAAACTTGTGATCCTCCCACTTCCCCAAGGAGTTGGAATTCTAGGCATGGCTTGTTTTCCTTTTTGTATGTTTGTTTGTATACATACTAGACAAATGATAAAAGAGCAAGTGGTTAAAAGATAAAGTGAGATGGAATAAGAACTAACTACATGTAGACTCACAGGAGGCAGTGTGTGCTTAGGCATGGGTTCTCACAGGAGGCAGTGTGTGCTTAGGCATGGGTTCTCACAGGAGGCAGTGTGTGCTTAGGCATGGGTTCTCAAAAAGTTGTGACCCTTTTGGCTATCGTCCATCTCCAAAACTATTTACACTACGTTTCATACCAGTAGCAAAATTACAGTTATGAAGTAGCAACAGAAATAATTTTATGATTGGGGGCCACCACAACCTGAGGACCTGTATTAAAGGGCCGCAGCATTTAGAAAGGTTGTGAACCGCTGGCTTACGGTAAGCATTGTCTTTTTAGCATTGCCTAAACTAAAGGCAGTGAAGCTAGAGCATAATGGTTTATTACTTAAATCAGATTTACTCTTAAACATATGCTCAAAAATCCGACTTACATAAAAGGAAAAAGGGGATCTATGTTTCCTATTGATTGATTAATTTATTCTCTTTCTCTCTCTCTCTCTCTCTTTGAATCATAGTTTCTTCTAGCCCAGGTTGGTCTCAAAATTCACTCCAAATAGCCCATGATGACTTCAAACTCTGAATCTCCTTCCTCTGCCTCCCTAGGGTTGGGATTACAGACATTGCCAACACACCAAGCTTAATGTGGTGCTGGGGATTGAACTCAGGCCTTTGTGTGCGCTAGGCAAACTCTCTACTAACTGAACTACATCCCTGATCCATGATCTACATTTTCTGAAAAAGCATGTATATTAAGAGAAACAGTATACCTTGGAGAGAATAACACCCACCTAGAATAGCTATTCATATCTTATCCTAAGCCTAAATAGAAAAGGTTAAATTGTTCTGATTCTTAATTTTATTTGATAAAGCAATACATTAAGTTGCTATAGTTATGACTCGAGAAGAATGGAAGCACATAGTCAGGTATTCAATTGATGAAAATTAGCAAATGAGTTTTTGGTCATAAGAGGTGGGGTTATTTTGTTGTTACGTTTTTCCTCTTTTGTCAATGTTTGTTAGCTTTGTTCTTATCATAAATGCTTTAGGAATGTATTTCCTTGACCATTGTTTTTTGCTTACATCTACTTTTCAGTATTAGCAGCAGCATAATTTATGAATAGAGCATTAAGTAGGGACCATGACTTATTAATGTTGCATTGCTTAATCACTATGCCTAGCCTCCTGAAAGAAATGCTTGTTGTTGTATGGCCTTGACCTCATGTGTGGCCTCATAGAAATATTTATGTTCACTGTTTGTTTTACATTAGCATTAATTCAAATGTGAGTCACTTGATGGGACTTGGAGTAGTTTTTATGAGATAAACAGCTGAACTACTCTGTTAAGACAAAGTAATAGTTGACCCGTTATTGCCATTGTAGAAACAAGGTTAAAGATTATTTAGTAAGTACGGGATCAATTAGAGCAGTGGTTCTCAACCTTTCTAATGCTGTGACCCTTTTTTAATACAGTTCCTCATGTTGTAGTGACTCTAACCATAAAATTATTTTCATTGCTACTTCATAACTGTATTTTTGCTACTGTTATGAATCTCAGTGTAAATAACTGTATTTTCCTATGGTCTTAGGCGACCCTTGTTGAACTGCTGAATTAGAGGTTTGAGTGCAAAAGGTCCAGAACAACAACAGCCTACCACTTTGGAACGCTTAAATTTCCATAGGCAGGAGGTGGAACTATGAATCCCATACCAGGCACATGTTTCACTATACACCATTTTACTAACATACAAGCTGCTAACTAGAATTCATGAGGCCAATATTTCTGCCTGTTCTGAGTAGTACTCTGTTGTATTCCCCATCTAAATATCTAATGCAACGTTGCATACATGTTAGGTTCCCTTTAAATATTTAATTACTTGAATCTCAAGGAACCGTAAACGGTCTTTTGATGTACTAGGGTTTTAGTAATATCAGTTGTAAATACAAAGGGTCATTGTTGTGAAAAATTTATTATGAAAGATATTTTTGGAGCACGCATGTGTGTGCGTGTATGTATCTGTCTGTCTGTCTGTCTGTCTGCCTGTCTTTTGGAGGTAAGTATATGTGTGATAAATACTTTTGTAGAGGTTTACCTTTCAGGAACTCCTTGAAATATTAACAGTTGGATCGTTTGACTTTTCTTTAAACCTCTTTGTAGTTTTTAGGTGGTGTTAGTTTCGGAGCCCTGAGGCAGCTGTCAAAGGTGTTGTGGAATTTATTTTCTCATGTTTTTTTTTTCAATTGAAGATCACTTATTTGTTTAAAAAGTCTCTAGAACTTATTTTCCTGGCCAGGATAATTGTTTCCTACTTTGTGTAGTAGGGGAGAGCGGAGAAAACTGCTTTGTATCACTTCAATTGTGACAAAATATGGAAACCATTTTCCTCATCTATTAACAATAATAGCCTTGATTATCTGCTTAGAAATTCAGCAAAATCATAGTGTGCAGAGAAAATCTCTGTAATTATGACTAATCACAGGTTTTGTACAATCAATTAATAGTGCTTTGAAACTCTCTTTACTAGCAATAAATTGAGTATTAGGTTTTAAAATTCTTTCTCTCGCTTTTTGCACCTGCTTACTGTTAAGTTCTAATCACATGTAATTATTTTAATTATCTCAACTATTGTCTCAGTATTTCCCTTTGGGTTAGTGGAAACCGTAGTGTCCCCTCCCCCTCTACACAACAAACATTTCTGTTTTCATTTAAATGCTGCCCTCCTGCGTGATTTTTTTTTCTAAAGAGAACAAATCTTATCATGTTGGTAAGATGATTCTTGCCCTTGTGTGCTATACTTCTTGTACCAGGGTGGTTGAAGCAGGATAATCTCAACAGTACCAGGCTAGCCAAGACTGGATAGCAAAACCTGCCTCTAAAATATATTTTGAGGCCTGGTGTGGTGGCACACTCCTAACCCCACTACTTGGGGTTCTAGGCCAGCATGGTCTAAATAGAGAGTTGCAAATCAGTCAGGACTACATAGTAAGACCCCGTCTCTAAAAACATAAGACTAATAAATATATATTTCATTCACTTACAAAGTGAATGAATATTAACCAGATGAAAGAATATGTCTTTTATATTCTAAGACTTTAATTTTAGATTATTTACCTCCAACAATGAATCTGAGGTAATTTAAATCCTCAGTTTGGCTTTAGACTTGCAACAACTTTCTTTAAAATAGGACTTATGAGGGCTGGGGAGGTGACTCACTGGTTATAACTAATTGTTGCTCTTGCAACAATTAGTTGCAATACCTAGGTTCTATACCCAGCACCCACAAATGGCACTCACAACCTCTTATAACTCCAGCTGCAGGGGATCAGACACCCTCATAGGAACTCTGGGCAGCTTCAATCACATATGTATATACCACCCACATATACATAATTAAAAATAAATCTATTAAAAATAATAAAATATGACTTTTTTCTTCCCCAAAGCATGCTATAGTGTACTTTTATAAACATGAAAGTCAGGATCTTTGAAACACAAGACTGCTTGGGATGCTTGAGTGACCGGGAATAGTGTGCTGCATTCCTTTGAGGTTGCCCACCAAATGAAGTCAAGACATCTTGGTTGTGGTGATTTAGTTGTACCAGATTTCTCGTAGCCCAGAAAGTTGAATTATTTCCAATTACTTGATATCCTCTAGAATATAAAAACCGCATCACAGTGCCACAAAACGTGGCTGGCAGTTTAGTCCAGTTTACTTTCAGTTTTGGATAAAACTACACCACTGCACATTTTCTTAATTATACCTTAAAACATAAAAATACAAAAACTACAAGGCTAGTTTTGTTGCTACATGGTGAAGCCGTTGCTTAATATATAGAAGGCTTTGGGTATGCATGTGTGTGTGCGTGTGCATGTGTGTGCACATATGTATACGTACACATATTATACACATATTTCTAGACCCACAAGAAGAAAAATGTATGAATGAACAAACAAATAAATAAAACCAGTCATAGTGCTACAAACCTGTAATCCTAAAATTTGGAAGTAGGGACAAGAAGAAGTGGAAATCAAGATTAGCCTTAGCTACTTGACAAGTAGAAGACCATCATGTGTTACCTGAGACTCTACCTCACAAGATTAAGTGACAACTTTCCATACTGTCAGTTTGGGGGTAATCTGAAGACCATGCCTGACAAATGTAAAATTGTACAAGTGCCTGTGTGAGAGTGTAAACAGTACTGCACACATATGAGAGCATGTCTATTTGAGCATATGTACATAAATATTTTTAGAGGGGGAGAGTGGCAGCAGGTGGAAAACTATAGCCAAACTGCTAGAAATATGCAAAAAAAAAGATTATAAATATTTCTGACTGCCCAGCCTAGGTCTTCTAGACTCTTCCAGTCTTCAAGCACTTTGGGAATCCACTACTGAGTACTGTTTTGTGTGTTTTGCGCACATGTATGTCTAAGCACCACATGTGAAGAGGGTGTCAGCAGAAAATATGATTGCAAGTCACCAGGTTGTTACTGGGACCTGAATCAGAGTCCTCTGCAAGAGCAGCAAGTATTCTTAACCACTGAACCACCTCTCCAGCCCCTGGTTGAGTTTTTAAAGCAATGTTTTTGTGGAAATTCATTATTACACATTTAAATTCTTTTTGTTGTTGTTTCTGCTTTTATGAGACAGGGTTTTTTTTTGTGTTTCTCTGGGTGTCCTGGAACGCGCCTTGTAGACCAGGTTGGCTTCAAATTCACAGAAATCTGACTGCCTCTGCCTCTCTGAGCCAGATTCAAATTTTTATTATCAATTTTCTAATTAAAATATATTTAGAATACATTTATTAAGCTAAATTGAACTTTTTATCTCTAGCCTTTCCAAAAAAGTAAGTCTGTACTTGATTTTCTTCTTTAAATTGTAATGAGCACTAGCCAAAGTGGTTTAATGTAGATTCCAAGTATGTATTGCATATGAGGGCATATAGTTTTAACCTTTTTGTACGAAAATCACCAAATTTAGATGGATTCAAAGAGCATTAGAGCAACACACACACACACACACACACACACACACACACACACCCTGAGGGTCAAAGGAAGTCCTCGTCATTCTTACTGTTAGATTTATAAGGCAAAGTAGCACCCCAAAAGATGCGTTTGAAGTGATGGATTATAGTGCCAACCCCCTAGACAAGGGCAGTGTAAAACAGCAGCTAAAATCAAAACCACTTGAATTCTGGCTCAGCTTTCTCCAGACAAGGACTTAAAATAGCTTAAATAACAGGATGCAAGGGGAGGGAAAACATTTCCTTTTAAGGTTATGCATTCTTGGTGTGATTCAAACTTCTGCAGGAACATGGCTGCATAATAAGTTTATTTACTTTGAGGTTAACTTGGGGGAGGGTGTTGAAGGAGGTAACTGGCATTTAAACTAATACTTAGTAAAAGAGAATAATATGATTTCCTTTAAAACAAAATACAGATGTGATTCCACGAGTGTCGTCTGAGAAAGACAGAGAGAGAGAGACAGACAGAGAGTGAATTCCTTGTAACCAACATTTGGTTCTTTTCTGATGAATTCAGCAACCAGTCTGGTGCCGTCTTGAGTGCCTCCTAGTGATTTCTTTTTTTAAGTAGAATGTTTTTCTGTGCTTGTTTTTAAAATACACTTGGTATATTAGTGAAATGTTATCTCTTTACCTTGTGCAAGCACTTGTTTGGAAGTTAGGTGGCATTTCTTTTCTTCCCGTGACTTTTTAGTCTACCCATACTGATCATATTTCCAGAATGAAAATGCTCACTGTAGTGTTGTGAGTGTTGTACATACATAAGCTGTATGTAAACCATTTATGATCTTAATAATTCAGTTGAAATTTGATGGCAGAAGAGACAAGTCTTCCGAATGCTAAGCCTCTTCTGCATCGTGCCAATGTATAGAAGCAGTGAATGAGCCAGAAATGGCGTCCAGAATGTTGGCAGCTTTAATGGGAAAATAAAAAAGCTACCTTCGTGTCTGGTGTTTTTGATTTTAGTTTCCAGTTAAAACTGCTTTTGATCTGGGTCTGTTTCTCACATGCACACATTATTAAAATCTTATGTTTATATCAAAACTCAGGATGGGAAAAGTTGACCATCAAACATGGTCTTGAGCTTTTGGTGAATGCTGTTTCTGACAAGATGGATGCCGGCTATTTAGCATGTACTCTCTCATTTTCTGGCACTTTAGATCACTGTCACTGCTTAAGGACGTGTTACTGTTTTTGCTTCTGCTTTTTCTTTTTAAACTGGAGACTGAAAATAAAATCAGCATAAAATGCTTTGAAAATAATTATACACTATGTTGTGTCTTCCAAGGACTTTACCAGCTGGGAGGTTTTGTAAAATTAATTACTAGCTGCTGCCATTTTCAGGCTAGCTCTGCTTTTTTCCCCCTCCCTTTTGATCTAAGGATAGCTCTGCCTTCTTAATGACACTAAAATTATTCTCTTCCAATGTAGAACTTCCATGTCCTAGTGAAGGATCAATGTGATTTGCTAATGCTAACACTAAAATGCCATAGTGTAAATAGAATTAGCATCAACTGAGGTAGCCAAGTAGAATTTATGAAAGAAAGATGATATGCATTCTAATCTCGGGAGAAGTAAAGGATAAACTTCCTCAGGAATTCCAAAGCTTTACAAGAATTTGAAAGCCATTGGTTCAAGTGAAATCCATGGGTCCTTTCTGATTCTTTTCTTCTCTCATTTGGTTCCAGGCTAGTGTCTGTGACAGAGTAGCATAAATTGACTTGTAATGCTGTTTTGGGAAAGTGTCTTGCTATGTTTCCCAGGCTGGTCTTGAACTCCTGACTTAAGTGACACCTCTGTGTGACCAGTCAGGTGAGTAGCCAGGACTACAGGCAGCCACAAGGTCCCCTAGCTCAGTGATACTTCTTAACAAAGGCAAAGCTGAATTCTGCATTGGAAAAGATACCCTGATAGTAGTCTCTGCTCTCTGCACTTAGGTCCTGTTTGATGATTGTGGTCACTTAGCAAACCAAATTACAGATCTGACTTTGCCTGGTGGGGACAGGATTAGAACAAAGGGAGAGAGATTAAATGTTATTTAAGAGATATTTCTGTCTAGGTTTGGTTTGCTGATGAACTGGCATTCCATCTTTTTTGGTACTATTTCTGTATTTTTGGTTATTGCTGCTTAGTTTTGTTTTTAAAACACTCATCTAGGATTAGAGCATTTGTTTTTCTGGTTAATGTCGGAGAATTAGTTTCTTTAGGCAGAATTCTTCCTGTTGCTCACTATATGCAAGGAACTGTGGTATGCGAAATGCTTACAAAGATAAGGAGATAATGCTAAAAAAAAACTTTGTCAAGAAGTGTGAAACCTAATAAGGATTGCCGTAAAATGGCAAATTTTTGTTCCTCCAACCCCCCCTTTTAAGTTTTCCTCTCCTTTGCTAAATTTGTCTGTTATTCCTACCCGACTCTGAAATGGAGTTTCCATGTGTGGTTATTTTGTGGTTATATTTGAAGGTGACTACTTCCCGGCGTCTTTTAATCACATCGCTGACCTGTGTTCTAATTAATGCTCAAGAGATGTTATTGCAGAAGGAGTTTACACAGACAGTGGTTCGCTGTGCTGTACAGATGTTATTACAGATGGAGTTTATGCAAACAGCGGTTCTGTGTGCTATTCAAATCTCTATTTCCACCTAGTAAAAGAAAAGCCAGACAGACTTTCAGGATGGCTTCATGATGCTATGAATCCATAATGTTTTGTCGACATTTATCTTTAAGTCTGTCAGTCTTCTGCTTTTATGATATCAAAAGAACACTTCTGGAGTACCAAGTCAAAACTGGTATCAAGAATGAAAGTTTAAGGGTTTGGGGACTTAGCTCAGTGGTGGAGGGCTTGCCTAGCTAGCCCAAGGCACTGGGTTCAGTATTCACCTTGTGGGGAGGGAAACAGAAAACAAGAATAAAGGTTAAATAGTTTTCTGATTAATGTTCTTTTGCAAGTCAGAGAAAAGAAAAATACATTTCAAAATATTTTCCTTTCAAACACTGAAGTGGCCAGAGTTTTCTTAGTTGAAGGGTGCAGGTTCTTTCTTTCTCCAAAAGTATTGGAAAAATGAGTTGGGGTGATTCCCAAGAATCCCACACCCATGTACTTCGTGTCCTCTGGCCTTTCCCTAAGAACCTCCCTCCTTTCCTTAATGCCTGTACTTAAATCTTCTGAAAATCTCTAGCCAGCAAGATGGCTAAGCAGGTAAAAGCATTTGCCACCAAGCCTAATAAATAAATAACCTGAGTTCAACTCACGTAACACTCATTGAGGAAGGATAGAGCTGATTCCTACAAGTTGTCCTCTGACCTCCAGGCATGTATGAGGGTGCACATGAGTACACACACACACACACACACACACACACACACGCACACACATGCACTAAGAATGTAATTTAAAAATTAAAAAATTGTGGAGAATGATTGAGGAAGTCACCTGAAATTGACCTTTCACCTCCACATGCATATGTACCAGTCCATATATATGTACACATACAGAAAATAAAAGACAGTGCAAAGACTATGTTGTTAAAAGTGTATTAAAATCTCTTTAAGAAATTCCAAGGCCGGGAGGTGGTGGTGCACGCCTTTAATCCCAGCACTTGGGAGGCAGAGGCAGGAGGATCTCTGTGAGTTTGAAGCCAGCCTGATTTACAGTGCAAGTTCCAGGACAGCCCAGGTTACACAGAGAAACCCTGTCTGGAAAAAAACAAGATAGATAGATAGATAGATAGATAGATAGATAGATAGATAGATAGATAGATAGATAAAATGAAATTCTAACTTTATGTAATATGTGTGAGAAGAATAAAAAATAAGAAATTTAAAAAATAGATATTTCAATTTTAACCAAGCGGTGATGGCCTACGCCTTTAATCCTGGCACTGGTAAAGGATCTCTGTGAGTTTGAGGCCAGACTTGTCTACAGGACAGTCAAGCCTTTTTCACAGAGAAACCCTGTCTCAAAAAAGAAAGAAAGAAAGAAAGGAAGGAAGGAAGGAAGGAAGGAAGGAAGGAAGGAAGGAAGGAAGGAAGGGAAAGAAAGAAAGAAAGAAAGAAAGAAAGAAAGAAAGAAAGAAAGAAAGAAAGAAAGAAAGAAAAGAAAAGAAAAGTGAAGAAAAGAAAGAAATTCCAACTTTGCCTCACAATATATAAATAAGTGAATGAGTAGATGGCTTGGTATGGTGACATACTACTATAACCCCTATAATTCCTGCACTCTGGAGGCCGAAGGCTCATGAATTCAAGGTTATCTTGGACTGTGTTCACAGACCTCATCTCTAAATACACACACACATGAACCAGAAATATAGCTTAGTGACAAAGCACTTTCCCGGTATGTGCAAGGTGCTGGGTTCCATTTCCAGCAATGAAAATAGAAAACAATTCATGAAAAGGAAAGAAAATGACCAATATTTGAATGTAAAGTTTTAAATGAAAGAGTTAAGAAAAAGAGAGGCACTTGTGAGAAAGTAAGACACACCCAAGAACATGGGTGTGGATTTCTCAAGGAAGAGTTGCCAAGGTAAGAATATTGTATTTAGGTCATGAGAAGTAGTAAGTAGTATATAGTTAGCACCTATGTTTGTATTTAATAAGCATTATTTTTCTACTTCTGGTTTCAAAAATGTATTCTCAGTCAGCATGATGAATTCCCATGTATACCGATCTGGAGTATGACTTATACAAATGCAGTCTGAAAGACTGAATAAAACACAGGCAAACACTAAAACCTGGAAAAATGATACTCAAATTAGTGGTCAAGTTCCGGTTAGATCCTATATCATATAATTATTATATTAAATTATTGCCCTTCAACTATGCAGTGTACTTTTCACTATGTCTAATATAGTCCATAGTACTGAGCCCCATATTAACTTTATCAAGGAAGTAGGAGAATCAGATGAATATATGCTCAGGAGCAGACACATCTAAATCCAGTATATTCCTACACCACAGTTACACAGATTCTTCCACAGTCCCATTCAAATTGCTTTGTTCTCTTTAGAAACTGTACATGTTCCTGGTTTCATTTCTATATATAAGTAGTTCATATGTACAAGCAAAGAGTTAGTTCAGTGCTTGACACTTTTAAATTCAACACAAAGAATGTGAAAATTGGCCGTAAAGAAATTATTTTACCAAGTGCCAGTATTATTTGCAGGGAGGAGAGAACCACCCAAAAAGAGAAGGGGAATTAATTAGAATAAAGTATAACAAATATTGTGCATGCAAATGCCATAAAGAAACCTACTAGTTTTTATGTTGAATTTTTAAAAATTATAAAGATTTTAGCAAGAGAAAACAAAAACAAAATTGTTTTACCTTGAAAGAAATATAAATATTGCACAAATGTTGAGTGCTTTAAAAATACAGATATTTTTGCTGGTAGACTTCTTTTTGAGGTACGAATTTATACAGCCAAAGCTGGTCTCAAACTCCCTGTGTAGCCTAGGATGACCTTGTGCTGAAATTACAGGCATGCGTCACCATACCCAGGTTTATATAATGGCAAGGACTGGACCCAGAACTTCATGCATGGTAGGCAAATACTCTACAAATTAATCTACATCCCCAGCCCTCCAATAGATTTTTAAATGTTTCTTGGACCATTGTGAAGGCCTGTGGTATCAACTCCTTTGGAGGGCTGCATGCAGAAAGTGGATCATAAGCTCAAAGACTACTTGGGCTATGGTGTAAGTTTAAAGCTGGCCTGGGTAACTGAGATTCTGTCTCAGAACAGACAAACGAAAAGGTGGCGTTGGGTATGTCAATAACTCAATGAAGCAAGTGCTTATGTAGCAAGCAATAAGTCCCAAAATTCACTCCTCATTACCATATACACAAACTAATGTTAATACAGTTAAATAAGGGCCAGTGAGGTGGCCCGTCAGGTATAGGCACTTGTTGCCAAGCCAATGACCTGAATTTAATCCCCAGAACCCACCTGGTGGTAAGAGAGATGCCACTCCCTCAAGTTATTCTGACCTCTCTGCCATGGGACCACATATACACATAAACACAGAGAAAATAGTCTTTCAAGTGTAGAAATAAGTAAAAAAAAATTGTAATCAATATTTAAGAGCATTTGATACTAGAGCTTGGGATCCATTTGTAAATTGTACTTGGCATTCATGAAGTCTTGGGTCAATTTTTACCTATGCAAAAATCAATAGGAATGTAAAGATATACTGTATTACAACTAAACAGAATTTCAAGAGGTTTTGGACTAAGTGTACTACTTTTGAGAGTAGCGAAGCACTTGCCTAGCATGTAGCCCTGGTTTAGCACCCAGTTACCAACCAAAAAGACAAAAATACTCATCAGCCGTCAAATGATTAGTGAAGTAGTCTTAGATAAGATAGTTAATGTTTTTTGCAAGGTGTGGTGGCATATTCCTCCCATTACTTGGGGAGTCAGAGGAAGGAGAAACACTGTAGTACAAGGCTAGCCAAAACTAACTATAACCCTGACTCAAACATGAACCTCCAAAGTGCAGACATAAAATAGTTAATATTTTAGTTAATATGTTCTGCAATCTAGAAGAATGTGTATAGCCCACTGAATGACCCTCCCTGTTTCTTCTTTGTTCACTTTGCTGGAGGCATGCTAAATCTCCCCTGTTCTTAGAGCACACCACATGCACATCTGCATTACACACTGTGGTGGCTCTTTCCCCTCCTTGAACTCTCTTAACTCCAGATGTCTGCTTTTGCCTCATACAAGTCTGTATTCAAATAGAACCTTAGCACAAAGGCCTTCCGTAACCATTCTGTCTAAACAGCAGCCCCTACAATGTCATTATAACCCAGAGTCACTCAACTTCAGTGCTGTGTACGTTTTGAGCTGCAGAATTCTGTGTTGCCTAGTGGAGCAAGGGTGTCCTATGTGCTGTGGGAGATTTCATGGAATCCTTAGACTTTACTCACTGGGTGCCAGGTGCCTCTTCTCCCCATTTAGATATGGCAATCAGGAATGCCTTCAACCTGAGCTGGACGTTGGGGTACATGACTGTAATTCCAGCTCGTACAAGACTGAGGCAGAAAGATCACTACTGCAAATTTTATTCTAGCCAGGACACCATTGTAAGACCCTGTCTCACAAGCTATGCAAAATTGGCCAGATATTTCTGAATTTCTCTGCTGCAGGCAGGAGAAGGAATACCTGCTAGTCTAATCCTTTTGACTGCTTCTAATTTTCTTTATCTAAGTTATATCTGCATTGTTATATTATGCTGTGTCTTACAGTGACACTTGCTGCTCTGTGTATGCAGTCTGGTTAGAATGTGAGATCCAAAAGTGCAAGACATTCTGTGGCATCTTTGGTTCCAAGAACAATACTTGGCATGGCCTTTGTTATCCTTGTTGTTGTTTTTGAGACAGGGCTGTAGCCCTGGCTATCCTAGAACCCATTATGTAGACCAAGCTGGCCCTGAACTCACAGAAATCTGTCTGCCTTGCCTCCAGAGTACTGGGATTAAAAGTGTGCACCACTTCATCGTGCCTTAGCAGAATTTTTAAGTAAATTCCCTGGTCATGAAACATTTCCATAAATAGTGGTGTGGCATGGTCATTTTGGGCTATTTGTAGATTGTATCTTTCTTTAGATTTCAATTTACCTATTTTCTATTTCTGGTGAAGGTGAAAAGTTATTTACATATATCATACATACATGCATACATATGTTATCTTTTTCAAAAAGCCATCTTGTAATCATCCGTTGGTGGTTTTACATTCATTTTTTCATGGTTTTGAATAAGCATGATTCATTTATCAGTGTTTTGCGTATCCTATTAAAACTGCAATAGCTGCAAAATAAAAATGGCATTTATAGAGACATTTTAAACATCTGCTTTACTCAGTACTGAATTTATTCTGTGAACTCTCAATTGTCTTAGATTAACACTTGTTTACATGAACTAAAAAAACTTGACCCTGAAAGCAGTTGCTTCATATCAGATTTGCTTTGAGACAGAATCAGTGCTATGTCATAAAACCTCTTTTGCAAAAATAAAAAAATGAGAATAAAATTCTTGTGTAGGTACAGTAGAAATTATGCTATGCCATGACAAAGCTATGTTGGTATATAAATTATTGTTTTTTTTTATATTTATTTATTATGTATACACTATTCTGTCTGTATGTAGGTCAGAAGAGGGCACCAGACCTCATTATAGATGGTTGTAAGCCACCATGTGGTTGCCGGGAATTGAACTCAGGACCTTTGGAAGAGCAGGCAATGCTCTTAACCACTGAGCCATCTCTCCAGCCCCTAAATTATTGTTTTTAAGACTCCTCTTGGTTCTGTGATTTAATAAGAGTTTATTAACCAGAAACTATATTTTCTTATAATCAGGAATGCTATTTTTAGGTAAAGCTGTGTACACATTAATTAAAATGCAAGATTCATGATAAAAACAAAGCATTGCTCTTTAGTTAAAATAGACCTTTCCCTTCCAAACATCCTTATATTCCAAATGATGAAAAAAGATTGCAATTAGGCAAGCTTGTGAAGTGATAATATTCTTTTCGATATAATAATCTCAAAAATTTATTTCTAATCTTTTTTTGTTCTATCTTTTTTTTGTTTCTTTGGCTCTTTTTTCTTTCTTTCTACAAAGATCTCAACAGCAACGGATACATTTGTGACTATGAACTTCATGAACTTTTCAAGGAAGCTAATATGCCATTGCCGGGATATAAAGTGAGAGAAATTATTCAAAAACTCATGCTGGATGGTGACAGAAACAAAGATGGGAAGATAAGTTTTAATGAATTTGTTTATGTAAGTATGGGAAAAATCTGTGATTATTAGAAGTCATTGTTGCTCCATTGACCAGTGGGTATTTTAAAATGTAAATACTATTATATTGAATAGTTAAATACATCATGTTAATACTCTGGTACCGAGTAACATTTTTGTCATTCTGCTTACTCAGTTTAATTCTTACAGCCACCCGAATACTTAACAAAACATCAAGGAAGGTACATTGACAGAAACAAAGCTATAGCACAATGCTCACAGTGGACACAAAATCTCCTTCAGGAATGTCATTAGAGGGCATCTTTCAAGGTGCTAAATGACATTTTTGAAGCATTCTTTCTCTCCCCTGTAGAGAGCAGAGTGCTTCACAAGATTAATAACATCATATGACTCAGTCTTAGAAGTTTCCTAAGCTGAACTTTCTGATTAAAAGGTGTTTCCTAAGCCCTGTACTAGTAGTATTTAACTGTACCATTTTCTCCAGGTGCACCGTGATAATTAACAGCTAGAAGCATATTCCTTCAGTCTCTTGGAGGAGGCACTTACAATTTTTGTTTTCTTGTCTAGTGTCATCAAATATTCAAGGTTCTTGGCTGATTGCATAACAGTTCTCCCCTGTAAGCATTTAGCTCAGCCTGTGTGACAGGCACGCGGTTCTTTATCAAGATCTAACTATTTTAGCTGCCAGCAATTACAGTCTAGATTTTATTGACTTACAGATTTTCAGTCTAGATTTGTTAAAAAATTATTGTAAATGTCTTTAAAGAACTGTTGCTTCTTCTCTCAGATAAGAACACCCTTAAGGGGATAGAGAAATGGCTCAACAGTTAAGAGTATTGACTGCTTTTCCAGAGGACCTAAGTTCAACTCCCAGCACAGGCATGGCAGCTCAGACTGTAATTCTAGTTCCACGGGATCTGACACCCTCTTCTGTCTTCCTGAGGCACTGCTCATGAGTGGTCCACAGACATACATGTATTAAAAACATAAAAAATTAATTTAAAACAGAATGCCCTAAGAGCAGAAGTAGGTAGACCTCTGTGAGTTCAAGGCCAGCTTGGTTTACATAGCAAATTCTAGGCCACCCATGGTTGCAAAGTGAGACCCTATCTCAAAAAAGAAACATAGATGTTTATGTTTTTCTTTGGGTTAGGTTTTGTTTTGTTTTGTTTTTGAGACAGTCTAACTATAAAATCATAGTCATCCTGCCTTAGCCTCCTGAGGAAGAAAGTCATATACTACAGTAACTGTCCTACCCTAAAATTTTATGAATATTACTATTTATTTATTCATTTACTTGGTTTATTTTATTTTATTTGGTTTTTCAAAACAAGGTTTCTCTTGGTAACAGTGCTGACTGTCAAAATTGCTTTGTAGACCAGGCTGGCCTCTAACTTGCAGCTATCTGTCTGCCTCTGCCTCCCCGATTGCTGGAACTAAAGGCGTGCACCAACATTGCCCAGCTGATTTACTTGGTTTTTAAGACTGCCTTTGGCTATGTTAACATCTAATTTGTGATCCTTCCTGCCTCAGCATCTCCAGTGCTGAGATTACAGTAGCATACCATACTGCCTGAGTATTTGTTATTACTGTAAGTCTCAGTTTGACTAGATGTTATTAGGCATTCTTTTCAATTTACTACAAACTAGTGATTTGTACTTAATATTTCTCACCAAGATTCGACACGCCTACCCTCCTTTTCTATATTTTATCTCGGCAGCAAGACAGCTGCTATTAGAACATATGCTATCATGAGTTACCATGACTCACTATGACAAGTGAATTTCAAATATGTTCCCTCTGATTAGAACTAACTCAAAGAACACACCATATGGTCAGAAACAAATAGACTATGTAATCAATCGTAAGAGGTGGGGGAGGGAAGGTTGCTGTTGTTTGAAAACTATAGCCTCATGTCATCATTATCATTAAAATTTCTTGCCATTTTCTTTTGAGAAACTGATTTCCTCCCGTCATTTCTGTCTCCAGTTTTGGCCAAAGTCTTTTGCATTGAATTCTATGTTCAATAGTAAGTTACAAATGATTTGTGATTTGAGCACTTGCATGTCTCTGTATGTAACTTGCATGGGTCGCTGAGAATTTAAAGCAGGCCAGAGCAGTAGGGAAGTGTGGTCAGTTGCTTTTGATACAACTTACACTGAGAATCTTTGTATCTGCTAGAAGGAAGCAGCCTAAGTTATTAGGATTTGTGGTCTAACTGGGATTGATGAGGACAAAATTATCAACATGTCTACAAAAAAAATAATGTTGGGAAAACGTTCAGTTTTGTATATTTTGAACCATTGCACTTTCCACACATTTTTAGTGTCTTTTAACCAATAAGGTGAAGTTGTCTTAGTATGTTCTTTAAAATAATTTGGGCAACAGTAGGAATTTTCTAGAACAAAATATTAACGAGAACATTTTAGGTCAAAGTAATATTTTAGAAGTACGAGGATTTATACTCACTTTTGTTTGAAACAGGATCTCTCTCTCTGTAGCCCTGACTGTTCTGGAACAGACTAAGTTGTCCTGGCTAATATAAACTCAGAGGTCTGCTTGCTTTGACCTCGAGGGCTAGACTTAAAAGTATGACCAATCTGCCCTGCTTCAACTTAAAACAAGTGTGTATGGGTTGTGAAAAAGAAAGTGAGCTGACAAGAATTGTCCAGAGAATGAGTAGCCCTTTCTAGTTAGTCCCTGCTAATCAAGAAACTTGAGCTGTGCCCTAGCTAAATGGCTCATCAACACTGGCTGTTCTTCTAGAGGTTCTAGTTTGGATTGCCAGCACCCGCATGGCAGCTCACAAACATCTCTGACTTCAGTTCCAGGGGATCTGATGCTGTCTTTTGGTCTCCAAGGACATCAAGCACATATGTGGTACACGGACATACATGCAGGCAAAATACTCATACACATGAAACAGTAGTGTTTTGAAACTTGAACTATGATGGTAAAGTAACCCACATAACCTTTCAGAATGCTGCTGCCATGACTGCTTAAAAAGAAGGGGACATTGAAATGGCTGTCTACTTTCCTGGGCTTTGTCCCCGATTTGATACCTTGCAAGTTGTCACAGAATTTGGACTATGGCTTAACTCACCAAGAGATGGAGACTGTAATTCTTGTCATCTATTAGCATATTGGAAGAGAAAGACGTGTGTTCTCACATGCTAGGTTTGGAAGTTTTATGTGGATGCAAATTTAAAGGAGTATTCACTGTAAACTAAGTACAAACAAAATTTGTTTCTATTAATTTTCAATATTATACATATAGGACAGAAAAGGCTCCAAATATTGTATACAAACTTCAAAGGCAGAACTGTAATTAATTATTTGTTTTCATTTTAAGTATTAAAAGCTGAAGTTATCGTTTGTTTGTTTACGTGTTTAGATTTTAGGTGTTTAAGACAGGGATTTTTTGTGTAGCCTTGACTGGCCTAGAACTCACTCCTTAGACCAGGCTAACCTTGAACTCAGAGATCTGCTTGCCTCTACCTCCCTCTCCTGTGCTGGGATTAAAGGCATGTGCTACCATGCTGTGCTATGGAATTTTTTTTCTATTTTTTTGCTATTTTTCCTATCTTTAATTTTCTTGTGTTATGGATTAAACTCTGGGCCTTGCACATGCTAGATAAATGCTGTACCACTGAACCATGTATCCAGAACACTAGGTTTTTATAGGTATAAACTAACACAATTGTTTTCTTCAGTTGTGAAAGACTGATGGGCCAATATATGTTTAAACAGAAATGATTGTGTTAATTTCTTGTTTTTACAATGAGAAACTTGCTTTTACATAATGGTAATAAATCTTTAATCTTTTACTAATAGAATTGACCCACAGGATTAATCATTTAAAACCATCAAAGTACTTAACAATGCTAAGCATCAAATAAATGTTCCATAACTGTTAGTGGTTGAAATAATTATTTCTATTTTTATTGATTGAATCTTTTGAGCCAGGGTCTCACCAAGTTACCCAGGCTTGGCAAACCTCAAGGGCTCAATGATTCTTTTGTGCTCAAACTTTGTGGCAATTGTGGGGCTCCAGGCCTCCTCATACTCTGATATTTCCCCTATTACAAAGCAAAGTAGGGATGGAGAGATGGCTCAATGATCACAAACACTGACTGCTCTTCCAGAGGACCTGGGTTCAATTCCCGGTACCCACATGACAGCTCACAACTGTCTGTAATTCCAATTCCGGAGACCCAACACACATGGCAAAACACCAATGTAAATAATAATAATAATAATAACAGTAATGTTTTTTCCAGCTTGAGGCCTGCAATAGTTTCCAGAAGAAGGAACACAATGAGCCCATTAGGATCACAACTCAGCCTTGAAAAGATTCATTGAAAAGACTAGTACAGTCTTGTGCTGGCTGATTTCTGAGATTCCTGTAAAATCTGATTCAGCAATGTCTTCACTGAAGTAGAAAAGAAAACGCAGATTTTTCATCTGGTGAACCAATCTGATGAATGTATTTTCAATTCTCTTATTTTTTTAAATGTTTTATTCTAAGAGACAGGCTAAAATGTTATGGAACCAAATTGAGGTTGGCTGACATAATCTGTTTAGAAATATTTGGAACATAGGATTAGGAATATAACTCAGTGGGAAACATGGATTCAGTCCTCAGGACCAAAAAAAAAAAAGACACTTAACCAATTTAATTAGACTTTCCACGTTATTTATTCTCAAGCAGTTTCCAGGTCCCATGAAAGAATATGGTATTTTACCACAAAGATAATTTCAATTGAATTATTCCACTTTCCCATAATGTATAGTTTGAATTTACCATTCAGCTAGAATCATGCAAATTTAAGCAACTTAATTTATTAGAAGATTCTGATGCTTGAAGAAAATGCACACACAATAAGAAAAACAGCTTTTCCTGTTTTCTTCTGAAGCTGGAACATGTTTTGGTCTTGCAGTGATGTGTGATATGCTTGGTATGAGGAAATGCACACCTGTCCAATTTTCATGAATTCCACATTTTTTTTTAAAGTAGAGTGAAGGTCACAATCAGGACACTCTTTTCTTTTTACGTCACTTTGTTTTATTTTGTTTGATCCAGGGTCTCATTCTGTAAATCAGGCTGGCTTTGAACTCCTGGCATTCCTCTTGCTTTAATCTCCTGAGTAGGATTATAAGTATGAGCCTCCATGCCAAACTATGTTTCTTTAGTTTTTTTTTCTTTTTTTGAGACAGGAGCTCATTATGTACTCATGCTCTCTCTGTTTTCTAGGCTTGCCTAGAACTCACAGCAATCCTCTTGCATCAGCTTCCCATTTACTGGGATTGCAAGTGTCTGTCAACATTTTATTAGTTATTTTTTTATTTTTCATGTATGGGTGTATTATATCTGCATGTACACATGTACGTTATGATCATAAGTCATGCCTGTATAAGTTTTGGGGGGAAAAAGAATCTTACCCTCTAGAACCGGAGTGTTGTGCATGTCTGTGAGCCACCATGTGGGTGCAGAGAATTGAATCCAGATCCCCTGGAAAGGTAGCCAGTGCTCTTAACTGCCTAACTCCAGTCACAGAAGATACATATTGTTTTCTTTGTTGTGGTGTGTGTGTGTATGTGTGTTTGTGAGTTTGTGTGTATTCTCAGGGGCTTTTTTAAAGGTTTGTTTTTATTTTGAATTGTGTGTGTATGTGTGCCTGTGCATATGTGAATACAGGCACCCACAAAGTCCAGAAGAAGGTATCAGACACCCTGGAGCTGTTGTGAACCACCTGATGTGGTTCTGGAAATGGAACTTGAGTCCTCTGGAAGAATACCGAATATTCTTAACCACAGAGCCATCTCTCCACTGCCCAGCAGATATATTCTAAAAAGGGAAGGGACAGCATTCCAATAATGCGTGAATTAGGCTTTGCAACATGCTCAGCCACCCATTCTGTTATAATCACGTATACATTTGTTCATCTTGTAATCTCGTAAAATTGTAGATATAGCATAAAGTTTCAAGTTTAGCATAAAGTTTCAAGTTTTGAGGACACATCATCAAAAATAGGGAAAGGACTTGGGCATGGTGGCATACAAAAATAGAGAAAGGACTTGGGCATGTTGGCACACACCTTTGATTCCAGCTCTAGGGAGGCAGAGACAAGTGGAACTCTATGAGGTTAAGGCCAGCCTGGGCTACAGAGTGAGTTCCAGGACAGCCAAGAGCTGTTGCACAGAGAAACCCTGATAGAATAGTATTTTCCTAAATGAAAGTATTTTATAAGACCAAAGAAAGTTGGGATTTGAGAATGGCGATGGGATAATATGTCTGTGATCATCAGTGACAATATCCATTTCAAGAATCCCTTTTTTCTTTGTGGTTCATGCCTCTAATTCTAGCACTTGGGAGGCAGTGGCAGTCTAATCAAACAAACAGCAAAAACGTCCCTTTCTTTAAGTAGACTAATTACAAAAAGGGCATCTCTTAGAAAGGCTTAATTCTTAAAGTGTCTTGCCTAATGCTGGGCTAGTATTGCAAGTTGTTCCCATCTGAACTGCTGCACAGTGTGACCCTCAGCTAGAGGTGACCTCCCCTAGGGAGGAGAATGAGAGGCAGCAACACTAAAAGCCTTTGACATATGTTATTCTTTGTTCAGCAATTTTTGTTGCGTTGTTCCACATAAAGTGAAGTTCTAAAGGCATTTAGAGAAAGTTCTGTGAGCCTGAGAGATGGCTTAATGGGCAAAGCCCTCGCTTAGCCAGCCTGTTGACCTGAATTCGATCTCTCAGAATGCATGTAAAGGTGGAAGGCGAGAACTAACTCCTCAGAGCTGTCCTGAGACTTCCACACACGTATTCCTCCCATGTAGAAAGTTGCCAGACTTGTCCCTAATTGACAGAGACGAATTTTGGCATGCACATTGGCAGACAGAAGAAAGATTTGGGGTGAGGCAAATTTGAGAATTTCCAAAGTATAGAGACAGATTTTTTTAAGAATGCTCATTCATTCACATTATTAAACCAGGATATGAAACTTGCATTCTTCTAACTTGTTATTATGCAATTCGAACTTAAAAGTTACCTTCTTATCCAGATTCTTTAATGAGAAGAGGAGCCATACTCAAATGTCTTAAAAGGACAACTAATAAAAAGCCTTTTATATGTGTCTTTTTTTTCTTCTTCTCCTTCTTCTTTCTTCTCCTCCTCCCCCTCTTCTCTTTCTACTTTTCTTCACATAACTGGGACAAAACTCCGAGACTTGTGTGTGCAGGGCAAGTGCTCTGCCGTTGACCCATCTTCTCAGTTCTAATTTCACCTTTTCTTGGCTTTGGTTCTGTTTTTTCAAGACAAGATTTTCTCTGTGTAGCCCCGACCATCCTGGAACTCACTGTAGAACAGGCTGGCCTTGAACTCACAGAGATCCACCTGCCTCTGCCTTCTCAGTGCTGGAACTAAAAGTGTGAACAACCTTTGCCAAGCTAATTTCATTTTTATTTTTAGACAACATCTCGTGTTGCCCAAGGTGGCCATGAACTTGCAATCCTTCTGCTTCACACCAGCTCTTCTTTCTTTCTTTCTTTCTTTCTTTCTTTCTTTCTTTCTTTCTTTCTTTCTTTCTTTCTTTCTTTCTTTCTTTCTCTCTCTCTCTTCCCTTCCTTCCTTCCTTCCTTCCTTCCTTCCTTCCTTCCTTCCTTCCTTCCTTCCTTCCTTCCTTCCTTCCTTCCTTCCTTCCTTCCCTCCTTTCTCTCTCTCTTTTTCTTTCTTTCTTTTTTTTTTCAAGATAGGGTTTCTCTCTTTGGAGCCTGTCCTGGAACTAGCACTTGTAGACCAGGCTGGCCTCGAACTCACAGAGATCCACCTGTCTTTGCCTCCCAAGTACTGGGATTAAACGTGTGCGCTACCACCGCTCTGCTCACACCAGCCCCTTTTTAGTGTCAACACCCTTATTATTCCCAATCTCTTCCTTTTCTTTCATTGATTTTTCGAGACAGGGTTTCTCTGTGTAACAGTTCTGGCTGTCCTGGAACTCTTGGTAGACCAGGCTGGCCTGAACTCACTGAGATCCACAGGCCTCTAACTCCCAAGTGCTGGGATTAAAAGTATGCACCGTCACTGTCCGGCCTCCTCTTTCTTGATATAAAGTCTTTCTATGTAGTTCTGGCTAGCCTGGGACTTCCTTTGTAGAACCAGCTTGACCCAAATTTGTACAGATCCTCTTACTTCTGCCTCCCGAATACAAATGTGCACTACTGTGTGCTGCCCTTATTGTCTCCATCCTTATTTATTTTTTTCAGAATTTTAATTGAGTTGCCACAGTATTGCAATGAACTCTTTACTGTCAACACCATTGCCTACTTAGTACTTATTTTTTTATTTCTTTGATAGTCATCTATGCCACCAACCTAACAATTTTTTTATTATTCTGTTGCTTTTCATTGAGTGAACTGCTGAGCTACCACATTATACTACAGAATATTTTTTTGGTTGACTCATTAATCTTTGTCTTAATGCTAAGAATTGTGGTTGAAGAAGGGGAAGTTCTTCAGCTTCTCTCTAGCCTTGCTTTTAGCCTTAATTAGTGGGAAATTAACAGATTTACTCGTGCCTTTGACCCACACTTTTTTTTTTAACTTAAAGTGGATTCAATGCATGCAGCACTGAATGTGTTTGGCAAGAGTGCAATTGACGCTTCATTTTTAGAGGCAGTATTGCAGCATTGCACAAACAAGCCAATTTTCTTCTTAACACTCACCGCCTGTGGAGAACGCTATAGGTGATGGACAGGTAAAAAAGAGTTCAATGTGCTTATTCTTGTGCTGCCTTGAAAACTGTGAATCAATGAAACTCTTTTAATTGATAGATTTTCCAAGAGGTAAAGAGCAGTGATATTGCTAAAACCTTCCGCAAAGCCATCAACAGGAAAGAAGGAATCTGTGCTCTGGGAGGAACTTCAGAGTTGTCCAGTGAAGGAACACAGCATTCTTACTCAGGTAGTAATGGAATGGGTGTGCTTTAGTCAGTACAGCACTTAGCAGGTACATACTATGTTGCCCTAAAAAGCTTGTTTCTCTAATTAAATATTCTAAGTAGTCTTGATGGCATAATTGGTCTTGGGTCAGATATTTGCCAGAAAGTCATGATAGAAAATTGTAGCTTTTAAGACACATAGTGAAATCTATGTAATGATAGTCCTTATTATCATGGAGTTATGCAGTAATATTAATTTTTTATTTTAAAATATTTTAATAAAATCCTGAATATTTTGTAACTTCCCTAAGGGTTGTTGAGCCTGTTCTTTTGTTCTCACTAATTTTGTAATTGATTCCTAATAGCCACTGTGTTGCTTCCGAGTGTCCTAAGAGTATGGCCACATATTTGTGGTATTTGATAGCAGAACTATACAGCAGTAGTAGGTTTGGGGGGCCACATGATTAACAGAGAGTTAATTAACAATATGAACTGATTTATTGTTACTTAATGTAATTTTAGAGGAAGAAAAATATGCTTTTGTGAACTGGATAAACAAAGCTTTGGAAAACGATCCTGATTGCAGACATGTTATACCCATGAACCCAAATACCGATGACCTGTTCAAAGCAGTTGGTGATGGAATTGTGCTCTGGTAAGATGCGAGTTACTTTTGTCTCCAGATTTCCAAAGATAACCTCCACAGAATAAATGTATTTGGTTATGTATGCTTGCCTGTTTGATGTCCAGAAAGGAGAGAGGACAATTACCCAGGTTTTGTCTTTTTCATTCAATATCTAAAGCTGTCTGTAAAAGTAAAAATCAGCTGTAATGTAGAGACGTCTTTATAAGATAGAACTCTCAGCCTCCTATTTCTCCTCATCACTGAGCAAACAGAACATTGCCACTTTGTCAAACTTAAGTATGTCAGTATCTATTTATTCTGAAATACCTTGGCTTCCAAAGGGAAAAAAGAGGCTAGCTTTCAGTTCTCATTCTTCAGTGCCCTAATTCTGAAAAAAACCGCTTTTGTCCCGGTGGCTGCCCCAGAGCCAGCAGTATCTTGGCAAAAATGATGTAAGATTATCAACATTGTCCATTACTGCTCCTGGTCTCAGAGACAGTTTTCCACAGTGATCTAAAATATGCTCCATAATAAATTTTGGGTTTCTTTTTCTTTTCTTTTCTTTTTGGTTGTTCAAGGCAGGGTTTCTTTGTATAGCCTTGGCCATCCTAGAACTAGCTCTATACATCAGGCTGGCCTCACAGAGATCTGCCTACCTCTGCCCCCTACCTCTGCTGGAATTAAAGGCATGCACCACCATGGCCTGGCCAAATATTGGGTTTCTTTGCAAGCCCTCCCCCTCAGTAACCCTGTGGCTGGAGTGTAGATAGTCAAACCCTTTACATTTCAGTTTCCACTGTGAGCTTCATAGTATCATATACAATTTGAGCATCCCTAATGCAAAAACCCAAATCTGAAACTTTTGTGTTATTTTTGTTATGTTTTATTAGCATATGCTAATTATACATGATACTGGGTCTCATTATGAACTTTTCTGAAGGCGTAAGCCACGAACAATGCCACACCAATTTGGAATTATTATTATTATGGTAGTATTTATTTAAAGAGGAAAAACTTACAGATCACGATCCCAGACAACAGCTCTCTGCATAACCAGAAAGGGAGTTTAGTCGCCAGCGGAGCAGCAGTCAAGAGAGCGAGCGGAGGAAGTAGAAGCTTTTTGAATGGAGAGAAACCATGCCTCAATGGGCTGGTATCTCAGCAGCTATTGGTTGGAGGGGCGGAAAGACCTCCCGCAACACCTCCCCCTTTTGTTTAAGTAAGAGAGTTCTAAACCTACTACGAAATTATAAACAATAAGTACAAATATCCTATTTTAACTAGCTTAGGACTTGTATAATAAATAACTTGGCCAAGTTATGAGAGAAAAGTAACTATAGTTATATAGTCTTTAACCCCATCAAAGATCTGAGAAGGGAAATAATGTTACCTGGGTAATTAGGAAGTTCAGTAAAACAACTTTTAAAACATGCAACAAATCACAGAGACAACTAGCTACCTGGGCAATCACCCAAAGTCACGTTTGCAGCGTTGAAGCAACCAACTTTGGCTAAGGCCTAACATAACTGACATACCATTTTATTTATTTATTTATATATTTTTTATTTTTTTTCTGACATACCATTTTTAAAGGCAAGCAGCTTTTTAAAACTATCTTACCCTGTCTTGGCAGGATATGACAGTCCTGTTTTATCTATTGATGTACGCTCTGTATCTTTGTCAGTGGTTAAGGTATGGGCATTTCTTTGCCCCAAGGCCAGTTCTGTCAAAAAGAAAGGCTCCAGGTGGAGTGTCTTTGGTGCTCAACATTTTCTAGGGAATAGAGCAGTGTTGCCAGGAGCAATTGTGTCTCACTACCACAAAACTCTGAGTTAGATTAAAGGCCATTTTTTACAGCTCTTTGAAGAGGTTGAAGATCATCTATCTATACTGCGTATAATCTCTATATATCTAAATAACCTAATTAGTCTAATTATAAATGGCAAACTTAGATGACTATTAACCGAACTTGCGGCTGGCAGCCGAGGGGGGGGGTCCTAAAAACCAAACGTTCGTTGGGCGCCAGGTGAAGGCGTAAGCCACAAACAATGCCACACCAGTTTGGAATTATTATTATTATGGTAGTATTTATTTAAAGAGAAAAAACTTACAGATCACGATCCCAGACAACAGCTCTCTGCATAACCAGAAAGGGAGTTTAGTCGCCAGCGGAGCAGCAGTCAAGAGAGCGAGCGGAGGAAATAGAAGCTTTTTGAATGGAGAGAAACCATGCCTCAATGGGCTGGTATCTCAACAGCTATTGGTTGGAGGGGCGGAAAGACCTCCCACAACACTTTTCATATACATATAGTATATATGCAATCAATTTTGATCATATTCCTAAATATTGTCCTTTCCTATCCTATCCCCCTCCCATTCCTACTGATTCCCTTCTGCTTCTCATCTCACCCCCTTCTACTTTCTTATCTTATTTTTTTTTTTTTTAGTGACCCAGTGAGTTTCGTCAGGTTTACTTACAGAAACAAGGGTTAAAGGTTAGTTACCGGAATATCGGAAACTTTTCAAGTTCTGATAATGATGCCACAGTGGAACACTCCACAGCTGGCCTTAGGTGACAAATGATAGTCAAAGCATAGGTGCTCCCAAAATACTGCATAAAATTGCCTCCAGTGACACAGTGTATGCCTAATATGTTCATGGCCTTGGTTTCCAAACTTGGCACTACATTGGGCGTGGTGGCATATGCCTGTAATCCCTGCACTCAGGAGGTGGGGATAGAGAGATGTCTGTGAGTTTGAGGCCAGCCTGGTGGACTACATAGTGAGTTCCAGGACAGCCAGGGAAATATAGGAAGGTCCTGTCTCAAAAGAAAAAAATAAAAAGAGAAAGAAAGAAGAGAAACAACAAAACAACATTCACACAACAAAAAGCAAAATTTATATTCAAGTTGTATATCTGTATGTGTGTATATGCATATGTATATATGAAATATGAATAAAATATTTATTCTAACTAGGATGCCCCAGTATGTCATTATGTATGTAATATGCATTTTGGACACATGTAGTTTCTTGTGGTGAACATGATGGAAGTCATCTATTACATTTTGTATTATTTTTATTATGTGTGTGCCTACATGGGTTTATGTGTATGAAAAGTGTAAAGATACCTGTGGAGGTCAAAAGAGGGCATAGGGCATAGGATCCCCTGAATCTGCACTTACAGGCAGTTGTGAGCATTTACAGGCAGTTGTGAGCAGTGTGGGTGCTAGGACGCAAACCTCTGCAAGAGTAGTAAGTAATCTTAACTATCTCTTCAGTTCCAAATCTACTGTATTTTTAAGACTGAATGAGGGGTATTTTATAATAAACTAACAATGGTGAAGATTTACAAACTGTTGTTGTTTGAGACAGGATCTCCTGTGTCTCAAGCTAGCCTCCAACTTGCTAGGTAGTCTACACATGACCTTGAACTCCTGATTCTTCTGCTTCCATACTCCAGTGCTGGGAATCAAAGCTTCTCCATATCCCAATTATTGGTTCTGGAAGATCAAACCCACGGCCTCATGGAAGCTAGTTAAGCACTCTAAAAAGTGAACTACTCCTCTTAACTTTAGAGACTCTAAAAGTAGATCAACTTTTGTTTATTCATTTCAGCAAAATGATCAACCTTTCAGTTCCTGATACAATTGATGAGAGAGCAATCAACAAGAAGAAACTTACGCCCTTCATCATTCAGGTCTGCCACATTCCCTGTGTCCTCCTCCGTGATACCATGGTTTGAAATAGAGGCCATATTTTCTGTGTTCTATCTGCTCTACTTTAATACGCAAGAGCAGCTCTGAGGGGGGAATGATCCTGGATATTTTATACAACAAGCTGGGACTCAGAAAGGCTTGGAGAACTTGCTGAAGTTCACGGAGGCACAGATCCTCATTGAACTTAAAGCCCTATGTTCCTTTTATTATTACCTATTGTTTTAAGATATTGCCGAAATAAACAAAATGACATAAGCTATTACTTAGCTCGTATGCTGAAGGGGTGGAGCATTTTTTGTTTTCCAGCCTGTGAGTAGTAGATTAGTATAGCAACGTTCCTTGGGGCAGGACTGTCCCTTGAGATGTGCAGGTTGTGTGCCATGTGCTGCTGGACTCACATTTAGGCAATTTTAGAAATGTGACACTAGTCACATGGATAGATTTACTTTGGTTACTTGACTTTTTACTTTGAAATCAGCAGAATTCAAGGCGACCAAAAAAATATATAAGTCCATTTTCTGTAGAATTCTACAAAAATAATAGGAACAAGGTGGAGATTTCCTGTTTTGCTTTTTAATGCAGAATTCTGTTTGCTGTGAATGTTGGGGTGGATGGAACTAATACTTCGTATTGATTTCTTAGTGTTATTTTCAGTGAAGGCAAAAGTAGACTGGGTGGGGGAAGAAAGGTCAAGAAGTGTATAATTTGGCTGTCTTGCAGGAAAACTTGAACTTGGCACTGAACTCCGCTTCTGCCATTGGGTGTCACGTTGTGAACATTGGTGCCGAAGATTTGCGGGCGGGGAAACCTCATCTGGTTTTGGGACTGCTCTGGCAAATTATTAAGATTGGCTTGTTCGCTGACATTGAATTAAGCAGGAATGAAGGTAATGGAACCCAGTTGTTATTTTGAAAGATATTTATGAGTGATTTATTTTTCCTCTTTCTCTTGCATTTAGCTGAAGTGAGCACATGTTAACTAGAGCAAACACAGAGCTGTTCAGGAAAACAACCCGTACACCTCTGTTCTTTAGCTGTTGCGAACATATGCATGACAGTTCACATTTGATTTTACTATAAAGATGCAGCAACACAGAGATTGACTCTGGTGTCTACCTCAGTCTCTCTCCACCTAGGGCTTTTTTCTGTGTGTGTGTGGGGGGGGGTCATGGAGGTGAGAACATGTGAGTATATGGGATTTTGGGGAGGAGGACATGTGATTTACAAGTGTGTATGCATATGTGAGTGGAGGCCAGAAATCAACATAGGGTGCCTTCCTAAAGCACTCTCCACTGTGGTTTTTGAGACAGAGCTTTCACTGAACCTCCAGCTTACCAATTTGGTAGCAAGCCCCAAGGATCCTTCTGTCTCCACCTCCCCAACAGTGGGATTACAGGTGCACACCACTGCCGCCAGCTTTCTCCAGTGTTGCGGAATCCAAGCTCTGGTCCTCATACTTGCACAGCAAGTAATCTACCAGCAAGTTCCTCTCTCCAGTCCCAACACAAGGTCTATCACTGAATCTAGAGCTCACCAGTTTGACTAGACTGCTGGGCAGCAAGCCTCAGAGGAGCCGCTGCTTCCATTTCTGCAGTTCTAAGAGTACAGACTTAGGCCGCCATACTTGACTTTTTCACACAGGTGCTAGCAATTGAACTCCGGGCCCCTGTGTGTTTTCACAGAAGCTCCTTTGCTGATTGAGCCCATCTCCTCAGCACAGATTCTGGGTGTCTCAAAGCTAAAAATCAGTTGTAGTAGAACTTACATCTATGTTACCACCGAACAAAGCGTCAAAAGACTGTGTGAAACTAAGTATGCTGCTCTCTGCCTGTAATCCCAGCGTTTGGGGCAGGGAGATCATGAGATTGAGGCTGACATGGGTTTGTCTCAAAGTAAAACTCAGAGAGAGAGAAAGCAGGGGCGGGGGGAGCATGGCCACTAGCACTTCACATAATGACTGAAGGGTTTATGTCTACAAGCTCTGGCGGCTTTGCTTCGAGATGGTGAGACTTTGGAGGAGCTTATGAAATTGTCTCCAGAAGAGCTTCTGCTGAGATGGGCCAACTTTCATCTGGAAAACTCAGGCTGGCAAAAGATCAATAACTTCAGTGCTGACATCAAGGTAACTAAGCAAAGCACCAGCATTCAGGGAGCTGTAATGACTCAGGAGGTTTTATTCCATTTTAACAAAGCAAAAATTATATGCTGTCACCAAGCCTTGCTGCCTCTTGTGTTTTGAGAAAGACTCTTGCTATGTAGCACAGGCTGTACTGGGCATCACTGTTGTAGACAAGGCTGGTCTCAAATTTACTGCAATTCTGTTTCTACTTCTTGAGTGCTGCCATACTGACACATGCCACCATAGCTATATGATTCTATTTTTCTTGGTTTTGTTGTTTGTTTTGTGTTTGTTGTTTGAAGCAAGGTCTTCTGTAGCCCAGGCTGGCCTCAGATCAGCTGTGTAGTTGAGGATGATATGAGTTGCCATACTCAGTTTTGTGAGGGATTCAGAATTAAACCTAGGGTTTTTCACATGCCAGGCAAGCCCTCTAGTAACTGAGTCCAGTTTGGTTTCTTTCAGATATGATTTCACTTTGTATTCCTGGTGGGGCTGCAGCTCACTGTGTCAGCCAGGCTGGCTTCAAATTTTGCAATTTTCTTGCATCTTCCTAAAGAATATATACAGGCATATACCAACGTGCATATTCAGTGGAAATTTCTTTTTTTAATGTTTTTGAAAAGCAAAAAAAAAAAAACTGCATTTGTTGGTCATGTGAGGCCTTAACCTCAGTACCTGGCTCAGTGGGAGAGGGGGAGAAATGAACTTATTTTGCTACATGTATTCTCATCCTAAAAGGTTAAATGTTATTTTACCAACCATATTTGTATCTCTTTTAAGACCTTCAGTTCTACTTTTAATTAAGTATATAATTAACACGGCAGATGTTGTCTCTAGAGGTTGATATTTATTGTGCTTTGTAGTGATATAATGTGTTTATTTTCTCTTTCCCTATGCTTCCGGGATTTCTGCTCTTCTATTTTATGCTTGTATTATCTGTCAAGCTTCTTGACTTCAGTAATTCAGTGAAGGTACAGAAACACGCACTAGCTTTATTGTGTTGATGACATCAATACATTGGAAAGCTTTAACAAAATCAAATTCAAGACAGATGGACTTTTCTTGGTAAAGATCTCTCAAATAAGAAGACAGAGAAGAATGCTATCTATTTTCACACACACACACACAAAAGTGATCCAAATGTCCTTGTCACCACAGGACAGTAAGATGCAGTTCCTCTCTGCACATGTGATCACACTGATATCTTCAACTCTTTTGTAGGACTCCAAAGCCTATTTCCATCTGCTCAACCAAATTGCACCAAAAGGACAGAAGGAAGGTGAACCACGGATAGATATCAACATGTCAGGTTTCAATGTAAGTATGGGTATTCTTCTAAATTCAAAATTTCTATGTACCTTCATACAGTGGTGTTGACGCTTTTAAGAATTTTTCTAAAGGATGTGGTACATGTGACTCACAAGAGACAAAGTATCCTGATTTATTTAGATCATTTGTGAGTTCTATAATTATGGTGGTACTGGATTTTGTGAATGATGTAACACTTTTAAAGCGAGTATGGAGAAATACATACTCTGGTTTATTCACCATGCATAGGGTTAAAGGCCAGTCTGTTCATTATGGGGAACTATTTGGGGTATCCTGCCCTCTCTCTGGAAATACAATTACAGGCATGCTCAGAGATGTGTCTCCTAGGTCACTCTAAGTCATGCTGACAGTCAAGGTGAGCCGTCACACCAGCAAATCCTCCCTATTTGATTTTTCCTACTACATTCTTTTGTGTCTTGCCCGAATAACCATCCGGGCTCTAGATTTTAGGCTAAATTGATCTTCTTAGATCTAAATTCTTACAAAATATTGCCCATTTCTTTCAATCTGCCCCTACAAACCTCTCTTCCCACCTCCATGCTGCTGTCTTCTACTGCTCCAAACGCTTGCTCCCTTTTTTAGTTTTTATTTACTTTATTGTTGTTGTTGTTTTTTTTTTTTTCTCAAAATAGAGTGTCTTTGTGTATCCTTAGGCTGTGCTGGAACTTGCTCTATAGACAAAACTGAAGTTAAATTCACAGAGACACTCCTGCCTCTGCCTTTGAAATGTTGGGATTAAAGGCATGCACCACCACTGCCCAGCCCAAACATCCCTTTCAACTCCAAGGGTGTGCTTGCTTGTTTTTTTCAGATATGTTTCTTTAAGTAAAAAGTAAGGCCCTGGAGAGATGGCTCAGCTGTTAAGAGTGTTTGCTACTCTTGGAATTCTGCATGTTCAGACATATGGGGGTGGAAGAGTTTTTTTTTTTTTTTGAAAAGGTTTTTCTGAAACTACATGTATTTAAAATTGAATCTTCAAAGAATTATGGCTGAAAAAAGGAGTAACAGCTTTTTCCCCCCTCTGCATTTTGGCATGAGAAATAATCCCAGTGAAGTAAGTGCTTTATTCATTCTTTAGACTTGTGTTCTGGCGCCATCTTGGGGAAATTAAAGGTACTACAAAACCTGTGCCTCCTGGTTTTACATTTACAAATGATTATATAAAAAGTACCATGTGTTAACTGAAAGAAAGTACAATCCATTTCCCAGCCTATGATTATAGGGGCAATTTATATATATTTTCGGATGGCCTTTCAAAGATGTCTTCTATTGCTTAAACAGGAAACAGATGACTTGAAGAGAGCGGAAAGTATGCTTCAACAGGCAGATAAATTGGGTTGCAGACAGTTCGTTACCCCTGCTGATGTTGTCAGCGGAAACCCCAAACTGAACTTAGCTTTTGTAGCTAACCTCTTTAATAAATACCCAGCACTTACTAAGCCTGAAAACCAGGACATTGACTGGACTCTACTAGAAGGTAATGTAAAAGTTTTCTGTAACTCTAATGTGCAGTCTGTGGCATAAAGACCCAGAGGCCTAAGCTAAATGCTGCTATGCCAACCCCGTGAGTTGCTTTGTCCATTTGGCTTTTGCAAGAATCTGCTAAAAGCAAATGGAGTGCTGAGTGAGAACTGGAAACTGCCGGATAGAGATGTTGACAGAAATAAAATTTGCAAATAAAATCGGTTAATGTGGCTCAGTGCCAGCACTCTTGTCTAGCACAGCCAAGACTGAAAAAGAAAATAAAAATCCAGGGTACTATCATGAGACTAGTTAGTAAACAAATGCTTAATTTCAGTTTTTACTGATATATCTTTTTATTTGGGGGGGGGTAAGGCAGGTTTGAGTTTTATTAACCCCCACATTTATTTATTAGGAGAAAAGTGTCTTTTGTTTGTTTGAGTTTTTTAACCTAGTCATCTATTTTGAGTCAAGCATTCCATGTGTCTCAGGCTGACCTCGAACTCACTATGTCATAAAGAATGGCCCTCAGTTTTTGATTCTCCTGCCTCCAAGTGCTGGGATTACAGGTATTATCTGCAGTTTTAAGAGTGTTACAGTCATGCACCCTAGGCAAGCACTCTACAAACTTAGTTACATTCCCCAGAGCCCCGGAAGTGGTTGTGAGACAGTATCTTATCCTATAGTGGAAACTGGTCTGAAACAAACTACATAGTCTAAGATTGGCCTTGAACTCCTAGCGATCCTCTTTCTTCAGCCTCATGAAGACTGAGATTATAGACATGAGTCCCGAGTCTAACTAGATCATCTTTTTAAACCCACCAGATACGACTGCATGCTGAATTTAACCTATGTTTTAGTAAGTGTATTTCAGTTATCCATAGTCACAGTGACACACTATCATGTGGTAATTATTAGATCAGAATAAAGCACATAAAATAAATGAATATATGCACTGGTCCTCTCTGTTTATATAGAAGACATTTAATGACTGAATGCATTTTTGTGGATGTTTTAATAGGAGAAACTCGTGAAGAAAGAACCTTTCGTAACTGGATGAACTCTCTTGGTGTTAATCCTCATGTAAACCATCTCTATGCGTAAGCTACCCGACTGCTATTATGAAGTTATGAACATCGTGAATGGATTTAGCATAAATAATGACAATTCTGAAATTTTTCTGCACGTTCATTTGTAGCAACTATTCATATTGCATATTAATATTTCATATTAGTGATTTCAATTGTTATTTTCCTAATGCATGAAAGTCCAAATTTTTTCTTTGCATGACCATTGACTATAAGAAATAGAATATATAAATTTCTTGATGGTACCTTAAGGAACAGGTACTTTGGGTTTCTTAAACAGTCTGGGAATAGTTATAGCCAACTACCCATGATTCCTTAAGGCTTTTAGCTTGCTGGCTAGACTGTTTTTGCTGATATTCAATGGTGTGTATCCTAACTGGATTCTCTTTCTTCACTATTTTCCTACCTTCTGCCATTCACTACCTACTAACCCTAGTATTAGTTTTGTTCATTGCATTTACTGATTGAGAAAAGTATGAGTCATGGGTATTGTGACTTTATAGATTTTGTTTGATCTGTGTTACTTCTTACAATTATTGATGGAGTTATGTTTTGAATTGTTAGTGACCTGCAAGATGCCCTGGTCATCTTACAGCTTTATGAACGAATTAAAGTTCCTGTGGACTGGAGTAAAGTTAACAAGCCTCCATACCCAAAGCTGGGAGCCAACATGAAAAAGGTAGCATATCTGGAATTTTCTTCATTTCTTTCTTTTGTTTCAAAACCTCTTGACCATAAGCTGCTTCTTGAGGATAGGAACTGCGTCTTGACTTTGAGCAGATTCCTGTCATTACACAACACACATGCACACGCACACACACATCCATACACTGTGCACGTACTCACAGAGGGGTGGGAGACAGCATATGTAGGTTGAACAAATGACAATCTTTAACCAGTCTTTTCTTTTTAAACATTTGCAGTTAGAAAACTGCAACTACGCAGTTGAATTAGGGAAGCATCCAGCTAAATTCTCCCTGGTTGGCATTGGAGGACAAGACCTGAATGATGGGAACCCAACTTTAACCTTGGCTTTAGTCTGGCAGCTGATGAGAAGGTATTGTGTACAGTGTTAGCCATGAAGCTTCATAGTAATACGGGTCTATGAACTCACCCTTAGTATGTTTTCACAGATTTAAATTAATCATTTAGTTCATGAAGTACATTTCTGAACTCATTGTACTTAGGCTCTGAAATGAGTTTTCTGTGAGTGTATGTTGGATCTTTACTGGGAAATACGTCCTTGTGAGTTAGATAGAACTGTAGTTGTTGCCAATCTTTCAGAGAAGTCTGCTGTGTAGACTTCAGTCTGATGCAGGGTCACTCAAGAAAATTGTCAGATGGGCCGGGCAGTGGTGGCGCACAACCTTTAATTCCAGCTCTCAGGAGACAGAGGCAGACAGATCTCTGTAAGTTCAAGGCTAGCCTGGTCTACAGAGTAGGTTCTAGGACAGGCTCCTATGCTACCCAAAAGACCCTGTCTCAAAAAATCCAAAGCAAACAAACAAAAATGTCAGTTGGGGTACGACTCTAGCTCAGTGGTCCAGGATATACTTAGCCTGCATGGAGGCTGTTTTCAGACCACGAAAACAAATAAGTTGTCAGAAGCCCAGAATGGTGACTCATACTTGAAATCTCAGCATCTAGGAGTCTGAGGAGGGGGATGGCAGGTTGGAGGCCAGCTTGGGCTACATAGAGAATTGCGGGACATCCTGAACTATAGAGTGAAAAATTGCCCCAAAGGAACGACCCCCTCCCAAAAAAATATAAGAAGAAATAGGGACATTTACATGTATCCAGTTGAAAATGAAGATCTGGGCCAGCAGGATGGCTCACTGGTTAAAGGCCTTTGATGTCCTGAGTTCTGTCCCTGGAACTCACATGGTGAAGGAACAGAACCATCTCCTGCAAATTGTTCTCTGACTGACCTGAGTTCTGTCCCTGAAACTCATGTGGTGAAGGAACAAAACCATCTCCTGCAAATGGTTCTCTGACTTCCATAGGTATACTATGGCATACATGTATCCACATACATATAATAACTATATTTTTTAAGAAATTGAAGAGTCTTATTTTGGTATATTTTTAATAATCCTTTGAGAATTTCATATATGTATGCAATGAGCCCTAATAATATCCAACCCCACTTATAGCCCTTCAAACTCCTGCTGGATTTCCCCCACTTCCCCTTCCTACTTTAATGCTTTTCTAAAATAGCCCACTGAGTTCGATTAATGCTGCTCATATATACACAGTGTGGGACAATCCATTTCGAGCATGGAATACTATTAGGAGCTACACCCCATGATAAAATATTGGCTGTCACCCAGTGGCATAAACTGCCAATGATCCTGTATGGGGCTTCTGCAGGCAACCACAGCCACTGTCGAGTTCTAAGTGCAGCAGGTCCAGATGATGCTGTTTCTCAGCACTCCTTTCTGAGTTCTGGCCCTTACAGTCTTCCCATCCACTTGGAAAATGAACATCTCTTAAAAATAACAGCCACAGCATTCATTCTGCCTAGGTACCAGCCAAATCACAGGGTATGAGGTGTATGTGTGTGAGTATAGCATGCCTCACATTAGCTCAGATGAAGGTCAGAGATTAACTGTTGAGAATCACCTTTCGCCACCCACTGTAGGATCTGGGAATGAAATTCAGGATGTCAGATACAGGCATCAAGTTGCTTTACCCAATAAGCCATCTTGCCAGCCCCCATGAACTCTTCATGATAAAAGTGTACATGAGATATTTCTCTGTTGCTTGCGTTTTTCTTCTTCGAATACATTGACTTTCTTTGCTGATTCCCTTAGATACACCCTTAATGTTCTGGAAGATCTTGGAGAAGGTCAGAAAGCAAATGATGACATCATTGTAAACTGGGTGAACCGAACACTGAGTGAAGCTGGAAAGTCAACTTCCATTCAGAGTTTTAAGGTCAGTATACTGATTATTATACATTATATTTGCTAGATAATAGCAATTATTTTAAGGATATCCTTGGGTTTGTTTGTAAGAATTATTGTTGAGCTATGCCAAGATTTTTCTTCCCTTGCCCAGGCTTACATCAAGAGCACATAATTTGTAAGTAGTAAAATTCTTAGACTTTTTGTTCCCTTTTTTTAATAGGACAAGACGATCAGCTCCAGTTTGGCAGTTGTGGATTTAATTGATGCCATCCAGCCAGGCTGCATTAACTATGACCTTGTTAAGAGTGGGAATCTTACTGAAGATGACAAGCACAATAATGCCAAGTAAGGGCAATTGCTCCATGTCGTACAAAGAAAACTGGTATTATAGCCAGGGAGTCCATTCTAATTTGGGTTCTCTCCCTGGACAGTGATGACATCTGGAAAAGATCTCTTTACTTTGAATGGCTTTATTGAGATCCCATTCACAGACATACAATTCACTCATTTAAGTACAGTATCTAATGGTTTTGACCTTGTTCACACTGTTACATCCATCACCACAATCAATTTTAGAACACTTAACAAATAGTAACAGAACCATCCTAAGCATCGCTCCTCATTGTCTCTGCACTCTACTCCCGAGCACGCAGCAAACAACTTAGGTTCTAGCTCTGTGCTAGCCTATTCTTGACCATTTCATCTCTTTACTATTTACCATCAATTATATATCCCTGTCACCAACATCTCCCCATTTTACCCCTCCACATAAATACCCAAGTCTCTGTCCTTTAGTGAGAATAAGTTTGTGGAGTCCACACAAGACAATGAAACCTATATAGCCTCTATATGAATGCAGTTCTATCATTTGCAACAGCGTGGGTGACTATGGAGATGAATGTCAAACACAAAAATACAAATATGGTGTGATCTTATTTCTGTGAGGAGAAATATTATTTTCCACCTATATTGTTATTTTATGTGTGGGGGTGTTTTGCCTACAGGTATGCCTGTGTACCACTTGTGTGCCTGTTGCCTGAATAGGCCACAAGACTGTGCCTTATCCTCTGAAACTGGATTTCCAGATTGTTTTGAGTCATCATGTAGGTACTTGGAATTTAACCTGGGTTCTCTGGAAGAGCAGCCAGTGAGCCATCTCTCTAGCCCATAAGGGAAACATTTTTAAGCTTCAAGTTCATCACAAAAAAAGATGAAGAAAACTTTTATTTTATAGGGTTCCAAGGTTTAAAATTAATTTAAGAAAAATTATAAGGGTCACCAGGACGGATCAGCAGGTAAATGCCCTTACTACAATATCTGATCCCCAGTACCCACATGGTACAAACCAAGAACTGACTCCTACAAGTTGTTCCCTAACTTCCATGCATACACCATAAGTACGCAACCCATATACACAGGCACACACAAATAAATAAATACAATCTTTAAGATTTAAATGTATAAAAACAAAATTAAGAAACCAGACATTGTGATACAAGCCTAGAAGTCCAACTACTCAGGAGGGTAAGGCAAGAAAAGGGCAGATTCTCAGCCAACCTAGGCAAAATAACAAGACTCAATCTCAAAATAGGAAAACACACAAGAAAGGATGGGGTGTAGCTGAGTGGTATAGGGCTTGGGATGAATGAATGAGGCCCTGGGCTTCATCCTTAGACCCCACCCACCCCATTTTAAGAACTATGTATGTTGGATGTAGTGATATATAGCACTAATCTATGCATTCTGCCATCTGAGGTAGGAAGATGATGATTTCAACAACAACCTGGGCTACACAGTGTGACACTGTCAAGAAACAAATAATCAACAAATAAACAAAAGGAAATTAGCAACGTGTCTGACCTTCAAGATTTTAAGCACCTGCTTTAGGGGATTATTGGGACAATTTAATGCAAATATGTATGAACTTCAAACAAGGCAAAGACAACACTTAAAAGGATACCATACTTTAGAGAGTTTGTCTATATCTTTTAATTTATTTAAACATATTATTCAATTATGCCTCTGTTATTTGCTATGAGTCAAGCTCTCTTGCAATATATGCTGAGTTTACCTTCTTTAGTCCCCAAATCAGCAGGGCTCACTTGCTATCCCTTACTAGAAGCCTGAGTCTTGGAAGTTTTTTACATTATAGCAATATGTAGGTCTTTCTACCATTTCTTCCCTTCTTCACTAAAGACCAAGACTGTGCTCTAGTTTACTAGGCGACCCATGATAACTCTACCAATACATGCTGATAACCAGTTCTCAGCAGTGCTTTGTAGGAAAGCAAAGATGCTACCCTCAAAATCGTGGAAATTATGCACATCATTTCTTTATTCTTTGAGAAGTATTTATACTGAAAACATTGTATTTTAATATCCATAAAGATTCCTGTAGCAGCATATTGGAAATGCTTTCTGAATCATTTGAGGTTTGATTCTGCCTGTTCTCTTAGCTGCACATGTTAGTCATTTTATCTTATACTTTGCCTGTCCTTGACCCAACAGTTCTCTATGTAGCATGCAGATCCTCACATCTAGCTCTTGCTTCCATATCTGGAAGTACCTGGTGCATTGACCTTAGCACTTGAGTTTTACTTCAGGCACTTTATGTTTGGGAAGTAGCATAAAAAAGTCCCTGAGTTCCATTCCCAGCATCACACTCAGCAAAGAAAAGTATCTGTTATCTCATTACATGGAATAGAGAATTTTGTAATTGATTGTGCATTCATCCTGGGTAATTGCACACACACACACACACACACACACACACTTCATTTAAATGACATCAGTGCTTAAAGCTTTTGTTTTTACTCCACATCCACATTTGGAAGAAATGAGTAAATAAAGTCCAAAATAGTAGACAGTAGAAACTTAGTATAACTTGGAGCTGGAGAGATGGAGGCTCAGCAGTTAAGAGCGCCTGCTATTCTTAACAGAGAAGCTGGGTTCAGTTCCCAGCAACCACATGGTGGCTCACAAACCTCTATAACTCTGGTTTCAGGAGATCTAATGTCCTCTTCTGACCTCTTAAATCACCAGGAACACATGTGGTGCCCATTCTTGCATGAAGAGAACACACATACACATAAAATTAAATAAATAAATCTCATGTTTTGATTTAGTATAAGTTCAAAAATCAGTTCCAAACAAAAATAAAGCAGAAAACAAATGTGTAATTATTAATAGGTACTTTCTTTTTTCTGAAACACTGTCTCACTGTGTAGTTCTGACTACTTTCAAACTTACAGTGACCCTTGGACCTCAGCCTTTGCTTCCAGAGTGCTAGGGTAATAAGCATGTGCCACCATGCCCAGTTCCCTGATTTATACTTTCAATATAGAAATTTTGTATCCCAGTCACCAGATTGTATAAGAGGAAATAGATGGTGTCCTTTGGGCTGGAGACCTGGGTCAGTGATTAAGAACACTAACTGTTTTTCTAGAGGACCTAGCCTTAGGTCCCAGTACCTACAGGGCAGCTCACAACTTCTGTAACTCCAGTTTCAGGTGATATAATACCCTCACACAGACATACATGCAGACAAAACACCATAAAAACAAAAATTAAAAAAAATCATTTAAAAAGATTCAAAGGTTAAAAAAAAATTCAAAGGTATCCTTGGCAAAGAAGACTCTTATCTTGATTTTTGTCTCTTCCAAAACTAGGTATGCAGTGTCAATGGCTAGAAGAATCGGAGCCAGAGTATATGCTCTCCCTGAAGACCTTGTGGAAGTAAAACCCAAGATGGTCATGACCGTGTTTGCATGTTTGATGGGCAGGGGGATGAAGAGAGTGTAAAATAACCAATCTGAATAGAACCAACCTTACTCACAGGTGCATGATTAGCCAGTCAGCTATTGCCAGGTGAAGTGCTCATGACTTAAGGAATTTGTGGTCATTTAAAGGACTTTCAGTTTTGATTAACAAGACTAGCTCATCATGACAGCCTTCTGGAAAGACTTTTAGTAACAAGCAATTCCTCTTTCCCTTCGAGCTGGATCTGTCCAGCACACCCGAACATGCTCACAACAGATCGTCTGCTCTCTCCTCCTAGAATGCTGCCCTTGATATTTCCTGTCGATGTGTATTATCTCTCCGTGTATCTTTTCACTCTTAGGATGTCCATCTCTTGAGGCTTGCTTACATGGGTAGATAGGACTAGTATTAGCTTGCCATTTTGCTTTCCCAGACCTACCAGTTCTTACTGAAGAACTGTTGTCAGATACTATGTGGAGAGGAAGTGTCCTTTGCTTACTTTGAAAATCTGAAGTAACTGCCTGTGTGGAATGTACTAGAAGCTTTTCTCATTCATTTAGTCTTAAAATCAGTATCTTTTTACAGTATTCTTTCTACATGATTATTTTTTGTACATTTAAGGATATTTTGATTACAGTCAACAAGTCTGCTGATTTGCTATGTTTTTAAGGGGCTTCAAGTAAATATGAAAATAAGCATAGACTATAGATGGAGGAAAATGGACCATCAGGTTATATTTTCCCCTCACACCCAGGCTCAAATCAAATGGAATATTTTGTCTTCAATGAGTCAGTTCGACACTTGCTTCTTTGGTCTGAAAACTTAATCACAGAACTCTCTTTCAATCTAAAATTCTGCTGAACATGACACTTAGGAGGAGGAAGTGAGCTCAGAATTTAAATGATGATTCAATAAGCAAAGAATGCCAAATGAACAGCAGATTTTTAAATTCAACACCTATAACAAAGATGTGGTTATGAGAAAGAGAAAGTATGTATGTCGGACTTGATGTTCTCTTGCTTTGTTAAGCTTTTTGCTATAGTTCTCGAGATCATTATGTTATTCTAACTCTGAAACGTGATGTAATTTGGTAGCAACTTGGTAGTTCAAATAAAGGCATTTGCATAATAATTAGTCTCTGGGTTTTTTATTTGTTTGGTTTTAAATGTTTGTTTTTATTCCTATTGTATGTTTGGGGTTAGGTGCCTGTGGCCTGCAGAGGACACTGTTTCCCCAGGATCTAGAGTTACAGGCTGTTGTGATCTGCTTGAAGAGGGTGCTGACTATGAAACTTGGGTCCTCTGAAGGATCAGTAAGTGCTCTTAATGACTGAGCCATCTCTCCAGTTCACTGTTTTGCTTTTGAGATAGGTTTCCCTGTATACTTCAGGATGGTTTTGAACTTGGGTTTTTCCTCTTCTATTTCCCTACTGCCAGTTTTGCCTTAAGTCTCTGTACTTCTGCCCCATACCGATAAGACTATGTTGACCTAAATTTCCTCCTTTTTCCGTTGCATTCTATAAAATCATTTGTATTAGATTCTGTTATGAGGGTTGAATTTGAGGTGTGCAACTAAGGACAATACAAAAAATTGTACACGTAATGGTTTCCTCTAATTTACCAGATATTTTGCAGTAAGAGTATATCGCTCAGTAGAAGAGAACTATCCATTCAAAAGGTGTTGGGCTCAATCCCCAACCCCCTCAAAATATTTTATTCATTGTCCCTTCCCTCTTCACCTTTAATCTTTTCAGTGTCCTTTAAAGTACAGATATTGAAATGGGAGAATCTGACTTGCCAGGGAGGAGAAATTATTAAGGCAGGCTTTTTATTTATTTATAATAAAAATTTCCACCTCCTCCTTTCCTCCCATTTTCCTCCCCCACTTCACCTCCCCCTCCCCCTCTCTCTCCAGTCTAAAGAGCAGTCAGGGTTCTCTGCACTGTGGGAAGTCCAAGGTCCTCCCCCCTCCATCCGGGTCTAGGAAGGTGAGCATCCAAACAGACTAGGCTCCCACAAAGCCAGTACATGCAGTAGGATCAAAACCATTGTCCTTGGCTTCTCAGTCAGCTCTCCTTTTGTCCACCACGTTCAGAGAGTCTGGTTTGCTCACATGCTCCATCAGTCCCAGTCCAACTGACTTTGGTGAGCTCCCATTAGATCAGACCCACCTCAGTGGGTGGGCAACCCCTCACGGTCCTGACTTCCTTGCTCATGTTCTCCCTCCTTCTGCTCCTCATTTGGACCTTGGGAGCTCAGTCCGGTGCTCCAATGTAGGTCTCTGTCTCTAGCTTAATCCATCACCAAATGAAGGTTCTATGGTGATATGCAAAATATTCATCAGTGTGGCTATAGGATAGGGCCATTTCAGGCTCCTTTCTCCTCAGCTGCCCAAGGATCTAGCTGAGGACATCTCCTGGGAACACCTTTAGAGTCAAGTCTCTTGCCAACCCTAAAATGGCTCCCTTAATTAAGATATATACTTCCCTGCTCCCATATCCACTCTTCCTCTATCCCAACCATCCCATTCTCCCAAGCTCTCCCATCCTCCCCTTCTCACTCTTTTCTCCCCAACTCCCCTTACCCCCACCCCACCCCCACCCCCAAGTTTTCAATTTTAAGGCAGGTTTTCTTAACCTCTTTACAGTTGTCACTGGGTGTGGATAACATTCTCTGAGAGGTTAGGTAAGGTGGGCCATCCTGTGCACTGCAGGAAGAATAGAAGCATCATGTAGCCACTGTCTATTGGATACCAAGGCCATACCCCTGGATGTATCCATCAGAGTCAGTTTATTCCTGGGATATCAAATGAGACTTATCAGACAAGCACAGAATTAGGACGCCCTTTTAAGGTTTTGTGTGATTGATAACATGAAATCCAGTCCTTTTAGAATCTACTCACATAACAACGCCTTAAAATAGTTTGAATAAGCATGGTGATAGACACCTGTGGTTACAACACTTAGAAGGCTGAGGCATAAGGATGACCATTTCTAAGATAGCCTCAGTAGCTTAGAGAAACCATGTCTCATAAAGAAAGAAAGAAAAGAACGGGTGGTGGGGACACATGCTTTTATTCCCCTCATTCAAGAGGCAGAGTCAGGTGGATTTCTGTGAGTTTGAAGTCACCCTGATCTACAGAGTGAGTTCCAGGACAATCAAGGCTACAAAGAGAGACCTTGTCTCAAAACACAACACGAAACGAGGGTTTTTATTTATTTATTTATTTATTTTTTGTTGTTGTTATTGGAATTCACTAGGAATCTTAACAGAATAATGATGAAGGTGGGTCTTGTATCTTATCTGTTGCTTTCATTGGTTAACTAATAAAGAAACTGCCTGGGCCCTGATAGGACAGAAAATTAGGTAGGCGGAGTAGACAGAAGAGGATGCTGGGAGAAGGAAGCTGAGTTAGGAGTCGCCATGAGGTTCCCACGCCAGGCAGATGCAGGTTAAGATCATTCCTGGTAAGCCAGCTCGTGGGCTACATAGATTAATAGAAATGGGTTAGATTAATATGTAAGAGCTAGCCAATAAGAGGCTGGAACTAATGGGCCAGGCAGTGTTTAAAAGAATACAGTTTCCGTGTAATTATTTTAGGGCATAAGCTAACCATGTAGGCAGCCGGATGAAGGGGACACAGCCCGGCCGCTCCTCATTCAAAGTGCTACTATTTGTTTGATGGCAACTAAACTGCTGTGTACCTAAAAGGGGGACATTGCGTGCCTTATCTCAGAGGCACAAGCAGCTCCCCAGGCTAGCGGTGCACTGTGCAAGGATCAGAGTCACTAGCGGCTCTGCCATGTTGGACTGGGCGGGGCCAGCAGGTAGTACCTGTTTTTGACCTAGGAATGTCACAACTTAGATTCTTAAGTGCTTAGTGATTTAACGGCGCAAAACAAAATGCTCCTGGATAGTAAAAAAAAATGGTACAGGTTCACAATAAAACAGATTCAGACATAAAAGACCACACTGTTGATAAATGTACGTAGGCTTGAGAGAGAGAAAAAAATATAAAAAAATAAAGTTAATGGTTTAAAAAATAAAGGTAAAGTCTTTAAAGAGACAGAGTACAGATAGTTATAGATTAAGAAAAATAAAGAAAAATAAGCCACGTAAAAATGGAAAATTCACAGAGGGTCTGGATTATGTACATTGTGTTTTCTTTAAAATTTTTGACTGTGAAGGAGCTAAGTACAGAGAGACATTTCATTATATGGGCTGCCAAGTGGAACCAGAATGGATACCATGAGGGTATGACTTCAGAATTTGGGTCTAAGGATATGATGCTTTGGAAAGGGTCTTCTTTTGTTTTCACAGAGGACCAGACCATATGGATTGCATCTATTCCGATATGGTATGATAGACCATGCCCTCCTGAAAGGTTGCTGTGATCACTCTCAAAAAATTACTTCACTCAACTGCCAACTGAGATGACCCTGGCACACAGGTTATACCATAAAAGACCTAATTAACGACACCCCCATTCAGCAGGAAGCAGTTTGGAGAGAAAAACTGCGCCCATGTTCCCAAAATATTGTTTATAAATGTTCTTTTACATTTAAAGGGGGATATGATATAGATATAAATAATTTTCATTGATGTGGATTTTAAGGTCAATTTTGTTATATGTGTATGTATTTCTGATCTTGATCAAGGTATTGTGATTATGTAGTTCATTTTTAAAATATAATGTATAATTAGGAAATATAGGTTGTTGATGAATAATCATAAATAATAGTCAAGCTTGTAGTCATGTTAGTTAGATTTTCTAGATATATAGAGATATATTTCAATTGGATAGGCATTCTTTATATCTTTCAAGGACTGCATAATGTGGCATTTAATGTTTTAATAACTTAGGGCTTTTCATGACAATGAGACACGTCTGCTCCTGGCAGCACCAATCTACTTTGAGAGGAAGATGGGCATCGAAGAGGATCCTTATGGAATTGGATAGCCATTTGGGCAAGAAACTGCTCTTGCCTGGACTGATGCATAAACTGGACACAAAGAACCTGCAGAGAGAGGACTGCTGAACTTGCCTAAAGGTGAGATGATCTTTTGGGGTTTCTGATTCATGAAAAAGTCTGCAAGACATTCTTCAGGACACAGCAGAAAGTGACTGAACTGTTTTTGGAATTTCCTGCTTCATGGAAATGTCTGCTGGATACTGTGGGCCTGAAGGCCGAAGATGGATGCCCCAATGGTACAGAGGAACTTTGGGTGACTGTCCAGGCAGCGAGATGTCTCTATCATTTCTAGAGTTTTCTTGTTTCTTGTTTACTTAGGTAGTTTTATATCCTTCTGGAGTCTTTGATGGAGTTGAAGAATGGATAGTTATAGTTTTCCTTAGTTATGATAAAAGATAAAATAGATATAAATATTGTAACTGTAATTCTTGCTTGATAACTGTTTTGTTATATGTAATTTTACTATGTTAAAGTTAAAGCCTTTCTTTTTTGTTTAAACAGAAAAAGGGGAAATGATGGAGGTGGGTCTTGTATCTTATCTGTTGCTTTCATTGGTTAACTAATAAAGAAACTGCCTGGGCCCTGATAGGACAGAAAATTAGGTAGGCGGAGTAGACAGAAGAGGATGCTGGGAGAAGGAAGCTGAGTTAGGAGTCGCCATGAGGTTCCCACGCCAGGCAGATGCAGGTTAAGATCATTCCTGGTAAGCCAGCTCGTGGGCTACACAGATTAATAGAAATGGGTTAGATTAATATGTAAGAGCTAGCCAATAAGAGGCTGGAACTAATGGGCCAGGCAGTGTTTAAAAGAATACAGTTTCCGTGTAATTATTTTGGGGCATAAGCTAACCATGTAGGCGGCCGGATGAAGGGGACACAGCCCGGCCGCTCCTCATTCAACAGAATACTTGCAGGTCACTGACAGAGATTCTACCTCTAAGAATAAATTAGAAAAACAAGTGAATAGGAAAAAATACAAGATATAAGGAAATAGAAAGACTATGTTAAACAAAAATAAGAGGTAAGTATGGCAGCATAGCCCAATCCCTGACAAACAGATATTTAATCACCAACATGCATGAACCCTTTCCAGGGGAAGGCAATGACGATATTGCTGACCTGAAGTACAAAGTCACCTGTGTGGACAGGATAAAGAACCTCATAGACTCCATTGTTTTCCTTCCCCTTCCCTCTGGTTCTTCTGTTTCTTCTACCTAAGCAGCCAGGAAATAAGTGAGGGATAAACAAAACCAGTGAAGTCTGGGCCTTTGACCCAAGGCTGGGTCCAGGAGCATGCACGTGGTCATAACAGGAGCCTCAACTGGGAAAGAATACTGGAGGTGCAGAGTACAGGGAATGGAGGCAGCAAACTCCACACTGATGGTGGCCTTTAAAAGTCAGTTGCAAATCTGCTGGTGTGGCTCAGCAGTTAGAGCCTATGTGGCAATTCTGAGAGCACAGAATCCATCCCCAGCTCTAGATAACAAATGCTATTTTAAATCACTCCTGCCTTGGGATTTCAGTGCCTTTACTCCTTTATTTTCTACCATGGATCTGGTCTCACATGGATACTCCTGAATCAGACATTCGTAAGAAAAACAAATTAAGTAAATATTTTACAGTGGCCTGTTTTAATCGGGCCTTTTTCGTCTGTGTGATTCTGATGGTGTGACCTCATATGCTTTTGCTGATCCTGGAGACAATGCCCTGCCCAAGACCTAGACATAATAAGTACTCCTTGGACTAGTGCCTTTCCCGTGCAAAAACGCAGAAGTCAACTTACCGTCCATCTCCAACCCCTTCACCAGTATTTCCCTAGGCCTAGTCTCCCGAGGGCCACCCACTGAAATCATTCAAATTAGCCAGTCTTTAATTGGCTCACCTTCCTACCTACACAAATCACAACAAGGGGACTTTTCTATTACTCCCTAACCTATCCCTCCCTTATATCAACCCTCCACCCTCAGTCCACCCTAGTGCTTCCCAATGAGGCCAACTTCTCTCTTAGAAACTATGAATTGTAAACTGTTTTCCAGATTCGCTATATAGGATCTGATGCCCTCTTCTGGAATGTAAGAATATATGCAGAGGGCTAGGGATAGGGCACAGAAGTTAAGAGCCCTGGCTATTCTTCCAGAGTCCAATTTCAAGCTACCAAAACATGGCTCAGAAAGATCAGTAATAAGATCTGGTGCCATCTTCTGGTCTGCAAGCAGACATGCAGGCAGAAGACTGTAATGGCTTTGTTCTCCAAAATTACTGGTAAGGACTTTTAATTTGGGGGATCTTTGTGGGGGCAGGGAAAGTAGCAAAAAAAGCTGCATTTCTGCACGTTCATTGGCCCATTCTCACAAAATTTCAGGGACATTCACTTTTTTTTGGTAGTTTTCCAAGACATGGTTGCCTTTGTGTAGCCCTGGCTGTGCTGGAACTCACTCATTCTGTAGACCAGGCTGTCCTCCAACTCAGAGATCCTTCTTAAGTCTCTCAACTACTGGGATGAAAGACACACATCAAAGGCTATCCACATTTTCACTGATCCAGATTCTAGACACTAGAGCTTTATGAACTAGAGAAGAAATGAAATTATATTCATGAAGATTTACAGCACTCATTGTGGATACTAGCTCCTTGCTTGTACAAATAAAACTACCCTGTCATAGAGTCACATGTTCCCAGGGACCTTAAAAAGGTAATGAAGCTTAAATTTTAATCTTTTTATGGAAGAAATAATTTCAGATACCAAACTCTATAAAAATACATAATATGGCTAAAATGAGCAAGTGCTATTTAAAAACTAGGCCAAATGCTAATTATTTACAAATGACAGCTTTATCTGTATTTGTATATGTTCCTGTATATCCTTGCATTTCTTGTTAATCATCCTGAAACAGTACTCTCCAAAGCAAAATTATTGAAAATTACAATTTCTGAAGAGATACATATCATATATTTCCTACTTTATTTACTATGATGTATATAATGTGTTCACATATGGCCATGGCTTTTGTTTTTTTGCACTTTGTTTTTACTCAACCATAGGAATACTAAAGCCTCGTCTATAGTCTAGAATGATAAAGGAAAGAACTAATATAAAAAACAATAGAAAACAAGATAGATCTCCATTTCAGTTTTTGCAACCCAACAGAGTTTATCAAGGTTTAGTCTTTGAACAAGGCTTGGAACTAGAAACATTCCACATACAGCCATGTCTCTTAAGTTGGTGCATAGTCTAAGCTGAAGATATGCGTGAGTACCTTTAGATTCTCTTCATCCAATTTTTTTTTCTGTTTTTCAGACTTAGTGCCTTGTTCCTAACACCCTCCTGCTTTCATCAGCCCACTGCTGAGATTACAGGTATTTCTAATACAGCAAGAACAGCAAAATTCTTTTTGTAAGCTATTGTAATTTTGAAACTTATATGTATGTGCAGAAGGTGTGTGTGTGTTCGCAAAGTCTATGTAAATGGAGTGCCCAAGCCACTGTATTCATGGGGAACAGAGGACATACTTTCTAAGTTGGTTCTCAATTTTATCCTTGTCTGATACAGGGTTGGTCTTGATTCTGTGTTTGGAACATACAATCCAAAGTAGCTAATCTACTTTTTGTAAATTTATTCAGATCCACTTTTGGGTTCCTATTGCTTAAAAATCGAAGGAAAGACACATGGACACTTCTATCCGTGGCTAGCTATTTCTAGAAACTAGACTTGGGAGAGCCGAGAGAAGCGCCAATGAGGGCAGAGTGTAGGACTGTTGAGAGTTGGGGGTATTTTATGTGTGCTGATGTTTTACCATGGAGGTTAGTGGGCAGACCCACTGTGCCTATCAACACCTGTTTCTGTTCCATGGGTCCTAGGTGACCTGTGCCAAGGCCAACCTGGCAGCCGTTGCATTCACACTGGGGGACAGGGTTAAGGAAGGAGTTGCTGAATCTCTCACAGGGGTAGGGGGCGGCTCTCAGAATACTCTGGCTGCACAGCTAGGTGGTGACCCTGTGCTCCATGTTCCCAAGTCCACAATTGGAATTTGATTCTGAGGCTCCTCCCCTGTGGTCCAGATTGGCGTACAGTAGCTGCAGTGGCCTGCAGGCCTGCAAGCCTGCAAGCAGAGCTCCCCTGAAACCAAAGCAGAGCCTTCATGGGCTGACCTAAGCACAAAGCCCAGTGTCTCAAGGCAGTGTGGTGGAGAAGCCTTTGAGGTCCATGAAGCCCATCTCTGCACAGAACTCCTCCACCCCCTCAGGGTCCACAGGCCCTTGGATCCCTTGCAGCAGAACTAGACACCCATCACTGGCCAATCCTGGCCTAGTTGCTTGGTTGATTGCTATCTTGGAGCGTGGCTAGCTGGGGTTGGCATTTTTTTTTTTTCATTTTTCTTTTTTGGTTTGGAAAGGGCTAAGGGAGTGTACCCTTGCCCTGGGACAGTTGGCATTCTCAGTGCACTACTGCCATCAAGTGAAATTATTTTTGCTGATCCCGCCAGCAGCTCCCGGGTGCTTCTGTGAACATGACTGTGGACTGGCTAAAGCGTAGCTCCCATAGTGTGCCCAGTGCGCCTAAGCTAATCTCCTGAATCTCCATGACCCAAGAGAGGTGTTGGAGCAAGCTGGATCTAGGTCAGCTGCGCAAGCACAAGGCCCTTGGTTTGCTCTCGACGGGAATCACATTCTCCTGGGTCCCGAGGCGCCCTGTCTGGCAGGATCAGAGAACCACTCTTCAGGGAATTCTGCATCCTGGGCTGCCTCTGAGTTCCTTTGGCGACATTGTGGTGCCTGCCAGCCCACATTCTGTGCACAAGCCCGCCCAGGGAACCCCTATCTTTTGGCTGAGCCTCCACAGCAGCAGCACAGCTCCCTTCCGGAAACTGCATACACTATCCAGAATCTCTGACCAGGTGCTCAGTGCCAGGTAACCATTGTGTCACAATGTCTGTCGGATGACAGACATAACTCCCTCCCTGCCATATTCTCTCTTCTCTATCTGCAGGGCTCTCTCTGAATTTTCTTTCTTTCTTTCTTTCTTTCTTTCTTTCTTTCTTTCTTTCTTTCTTTCTTTCTTTCTTTTTTTGACCAGAACGATTTTTTTTTATTGGAAAAAAAAAAAAGAAATTTCAGCCTCCTCCCCGCCTCCCATTTCCCTCCCACTCCTCCCTCTCCTCCTCCCCTCCCCCCACTCCTCCCCCTCCCTCTCCAGCCTGAAGAGCCATCAGGGTTCCCTGCCCTGTGGAAAGTCCAAAGTCCTCCCCCCTCAATCCTGGTCTAGGAAGGTAAACATCCAAACTGGGTAGGCTCCCACAAAGCCAGAACATGAAGCAGGATCAAAACCCGGTGCCATGGTCCTTGGCTTCTCAGCAGCCCTCATTGTCCGCCAAATTTAGAGAGTCCGGTTTTATCCCATGCTTTTTCAGTCACAGTCCAGCTGGCCTTGGTGAGCTCCCAAAGAATCAGCCCCACTGTCTCCACGGGTGGGCACACCCCTTGTGGTCCTGACTTCTTTGCTCATATTCTCTCTCCTTCTGCTCCTCATTGGGACATTGGGAGCTCAGTCCAGTGCTCCAGTGTGGGTCTCTGTCTCTATCTCCATCCATCGCCAGATGAAGTTTCTTAATTTATTTCTAGAAACCAATTATGAGTGAGTACATCCCATGTTCATCCTTTTGGGTCTGGGTTACCTCACTCAGGATAGTGTTTTCTATTTCCATCCATTTGCATGCAAAATTCGCGAAGTCATTGTTTTTTACCGCTGAGTAGTATTCTAATGTGTATATATTCCACACTTTCTTCATCCATTCTTCCATTGAAGGGCATCTAGGTTGTTTCCAGGTTCTGGCTATTACAAATAATGCTGCTATGAACATAGTTGAACAAATGTCCTTGTCATATGATCGGGCATCTCGTGGGTATATTCCCAAGAGTGGCAATGCTGGGTCCATGGGTAGGTTGATCCCAAATTTCCTGAGAAACCGCCACACTGCTTTCCAGTGTGGTTGCACAAGTTTGCATTCCCACCAGCAATGGATGAGGGTACCCTTTTCTCTACAGTCTCTCCAGCAAAGGCTATCATTGGTGTTTTTGATTTTAGCCATTCTGACAGGTGTAAGATGATATCTCAATGTTGTTTTGATTTGCATTTCCCTGATCGCTAAGGAGGCTGAGCATGACCTTAAGTGACTTTTGGCCATTTGAACTGCTTCTGTTGAGAATTCCCTCTTCAGCTCAGTGCCCCATTTTTTAATTGGGTTAATTAGCATTTTAAAGTCTAGTTTCTTGAGTTCTTTATATATTTTGGAGATCAGACCTTTGTCTATTGCGGGGCTGGTGAAGATCTTTTCCCAGTCAGTGGGTTGCCTTTTTGTCTTAATGACAGTGTCTTTTGCTTTACAGAAGCTTCTCAGTTTCAGTAGGTCCCATTTATTCAATGTTGCCCTTAATGACTGTGCTGCTGGGGTTATACCTAGGAAGCGATCACCTGTGCCCATCTGTTGTAGGGTACTTCCCACTTTCTCTTCTATCAGGTTCAGTGTGTTCAGATTGATATTGAGGTCTTTGATCCATTTGGACTTGAGTTTTGTGCATGGTGATAGGTATGTGTCTATTTTCATTCTTCTACAGGTTGACATCCAGTTGTGCCAGCACCATTTGTTGAAGATGCTTTCTTTCTTCCATTGTATACTTTTAGCACCTTTATCGAAAATGAGGTGTTCATAGGTTTGTGGGTTAAGATCCGGGTCTTTTACACGATTCCATTGGTCAACTTCTCTATTTTTATGCCAATACCACACTGTTTTCATTACTGTAGCTCTGTAGTAGAGTTTAAAGTCAGGGATGGTAATGAGTCCAGAAGTTCCTTTATTGTATAAGATTGTTTTGGCTATCCTGGGTTTTTTGTTTTTCCATATAAAGTTGATTATTGTCTTCTCCAGATCTGTGAAGAATTTTGATGGAATTTGATGGGGATTGCATTGAATCTATAGATTACTTTTGGTAGAATTGCCATTTTTACTATGTTGATCCTCCCAATCCACGAGCAAGGGAGATCCTTCCATTTTCTGGTATCCTCTTCAATTTCTTTCTTCAGTGCCTTAAAGTTCTTGTCAAATAGATCCTTCACTTCTTTGGTTAGAGTTACCCCGAGATATTTTATGCTGTTTTGTGGCTATCGTGAAAGGTGATGCTTCTCTGATTTCCCTCTCTGCTTCCATATCCTTTGTGTATAGGAGGGCGACTGATTTTTTGGAGTTGATCTTGTATCCGGTCACATTACTAAAAGTGTTTATCAGCTGTAGGAGTTCTTTGGTGGAGTTTTTGGGGTCGCTTATGTACACTATCATATCATCTGCAAATAAGGAAAGTTTAACTTCTTCCTTTCCAATTTGAATCCTCTTGATCCCCTTATGTTGTCTTATTGCTGTTGCTAAAACTTCAAGCACTATATTGAAGAGGTATGGAGAGAGTGGACAGCCTTGTCATGTTCCTGATTTAAGTGTGATGGCTTTGAGTTTCTCTCCGTTTACTTTGATGTTAGCTCTCGGTTTGCTGTAAATAGCTTTTTATTATATTTAGGTATGACCCTTGTATCCCTAATCTCTCCAAGACTTTTATCATAAAGGGATGTTGAATTTTGTCAAAAGCTTTTTCAGCATCTAATGAAATGATCATATGGTTTTTTTCTTTCAGTTTATTTATATGATGGATTACATTGATAGATTTTCGTATGTTGAACTAGCCTTGCATCTCTGGGATGAAGCCTACTTGATCATAATGGATAATTTTTCTAATGTGTTCTTGGATACGGTTTGCCAGTATTTTGTTGAGGATTTTTGCGTCCATGTTCATGAGGGAGATTGGCCTGTAATTCTCTTTCTTGGTTGAGTCTTTGTGTGGTTTTGGTATTAGAGTGACGGTAGCTTCATAAAAGGAATTTGGCAATGACTCTTCTGTTTCTATATTGTGAAATACCTTAAGGCGTATAGGTATTAGGTCTTCTTGGAAATTCTGGTAGAATTCCGCATTGAAACCATCTGGTCCTGGGCTTTTTTTGGTAGGGAGGTTTTTGATAACAGCTTCTAATTCTTTGCGACTGACAGGTCTATTTAGATTGTTCACCTGGTCCTGATTTAACTTAGGTATATGGTATTTATCTAAAAAATTGTCCATTTCTTTTACATTTTCCAGTTTTGTGGCATACAGACTTTTGTAGTAAGATCTAATGATTCTCTGAATTTCCTCTATGTCTGTGGTTATGTCCCCCTTTGCATTTCTGATCTTATTAATTTGCAAATTCTCTCTCTGCCGTTTGATTAGTTTGGATAGGGATTTATCAATTTTGTTGATTTTTTCCAGGAACCAGCTTTTTGTTTCATTGATTCTTTGGATTGTTTTCTGTGTTTCTATTTTGTTGATTTCCGCCCTCAGTTTGACTATTTCTAGTCTTCTACTCCTCCTAGGTGAGTCTGCTTCTTTTTTTTTCTAGAGCTTTCAGGTGGGCTGTTATGTCTCCAATGTATGCTTTCTCTGTTTTCTTTAAGTGGAAACTAAGGGCTATGAACTTTCCCCTTAGGACTGCTTTCAAAGTGTCCCATTAGTTTGAGTATGTTGATTCTTTATTTTCATTGAATTCAAGGAAGACTTTAATTTTTTTCTTTATTTCTTCTTTGATCCAGGTGTGGGTCAATAGTTGACTATTCAGTTTCCATGAGTTTGTAGGCTTTCTGGGGTTAGCATTGTTGTTGAATTCTAACTTTATTCCATGGTGATCTGATAAGACACAGGTGGTTATGGATATTTTTTTGTAACTGTGGAAGTTTGCTTTGTTACCGAGGATGTGGTCAATTTTTTGAGAAGGTTCCATGAGCTGCAGAGAAGAAGGTATATTCTTTCCTATTTGGGTGGAATGTTCTATAGATGTCTGTTAAGTCCATTTGATTCAATACCTCCATTAATTCTCTTAAGTCTCTGTTAGGTTTCTGTCTGATTGACCTGTCCATTGGTGAAAAAGGAGTGTTGAAATCTCCTACTATTAGTGTGTGCGGTTTGATGGCAGCCTTGAGTTTTAGTAATGATTCTTTTACATATGTGGGTGCTTTTATATTAGGGGCATAGATATTCAGGATTGAGACCTCATCCTGATCAATTGTTCCTGTTATGAGTATAAAATGTCCCTCTCCATCTCTTTTGATTGATTTAAGTTAGAAGTCAACTTTTTTAGAAATTAGTATGGCCACACCTGCTTGTTTCTTAGGTCCATTTGCTTGATAAACCTTTTCCCATCCCTTTACTCTAAGTAGGTGCCTGTCTTTGTGGTTGAGGTGTGTTTCTTGTAAACAGCAGAATGTTGGATCCTGTTTGCGTATCCAATCTCTTAGCCTGTGTCTTTTTATAGGTGAGTTGAGTCCATTGACATTAAGGGATATTAATGACCAGTGGTTGCTAACTCCGGTCACTTTTTTAGTCATAGAGTTTGTGTGTTTGCTTTCTTTTAGTTGCACTGGTGAAGGCTGTCTAGAAGTTTGAGTTATTGTGGTCATTGTTGGTCTCCTTGGTTTGTGATTTTCCTTCTATTACTTTCTGTAAGGCTGGATTTGTGGCTACGTATTGTTTAAATTTGTTTTTATCCTGGAAAATTTTGTTTTCTCCATTTATAGTGAACGAAAGCTTGGCTGGGTATAGTAGTCTGGGCTTGCATCCATGTTCTCTTAGCTTCTGCAGTGTATCTATCCAGGACCTTCTGTCTTTCATGGTTTCCATAGAGTAGTCATGTGTAAGTCTGATAGGTTTACCTTTGTAAGTAATTTGATCTTTTTCCTTTGCAGCTCTTAATATTCTTTCTTTATTCTGTATGTTTTGTGTTCTGATTATTATATGGCGAGGAGATTTTTTTTTTTTGGTCCAGTCTATTCGGTGTTCTGTATGCTTCTTGAACCTTCAAAGGAATATCTTTCTTTAGGCTGGGAAAGTTTTCTTCTATAATTTTATTAAATATATTTTCTGAACCATTGAGTTGTACTTCTTCTCCTTCTTCTATCCCAATTATTCTTAGGTTTGGTCTTTTTATTGTGTCCCATATTTCCTGAATGTTTTGTGATGAGAATTTGTTGGTTTTGCTGTTTTCTTTGATCAGTGTGTTAATTTTCTCTATGGTATCTTCAGTGTCTGACATTCTTTCTTCTAACTCTTGTAATCTGTTGGTAGTACTTGTCTCTGTAGTTCCTGTTCGTTTACCCAGATTTTCCATCTCCAACCTTCCCTCGGTTTGTGTTTTCTTCATTACTTCCATTTCATTCTTCAGGTCTTGAACCACTTCCCTTACCTGTTTGATTACTTTTTCTTGTTTCTCTTGATTTTCTTGGGTATCTTTGAGCGATTTATTCATTTCCTCTACCTGTTTGTTCATAATCTCTAATTGTTTATGGCAGTTTTTCACCTCCTGTTTAAGGTCTTCTATTATTTTCAAATAATTCACTTTTGAGTCGATTTCTTCTACTTCTTCTGGAGTAGGGTGTACAATTCTTCTTATTTCAGGATTCCTGGGTTCTGGTGATGTCATGTAGCTTTTCAGGTTGTTGGAGGAATTCTTGCATTGGTGCCTTCCCATCTCCTCTTTCAAATGAAGCCAAGAGAGGCCTGGTGTCTTGGTTCAATCTTTGCTGAGACTGAGTCTCTGGGTGTATCTCTTCAGTGTAGAAGCAGGGACCGTCCCCAGTGATGTCTCTCCTGGCACCCAGATCTGATCTCCCTGCTGCTTGGGTGTCTCGTGAACAAAGGGCCGACCTTGCTTGGTGCAGATAGGCCACCTAAACAAAGGAGCTACTATCCTCCCGGATGCCCTCCCAATTCGGACCGTGTCCCAGCGCCCAAACAGGCTGAGCTGGGACCTGTTGTGTGGTTCAAAGAGGGGAGGGGCGTCAGAGGAAGTGGGGGAGGGCCGTGGATGCAAGCTGGGTGGGATAGGAATAGAGAGGAGGTATTGGGCAGTCTAGCCCCTGCAGACTGACCAGGAAGTGCAGGAGGGGTGAGGAACGTCTGAGTTCCCTGTCCCGGGCTGCCGCCGTGGTCAGAAACTCACTCACCCCAGTGATGTCTCTCCTGGCACTCGGATCTGCTCTGAATTTTCTTTGCTTTCTCTTAGAAATGGCTTTCTCCTTGAGCTGTGCTGGGCTCACAGTTCAGGGACCCGGACCTGGCAGAAGAGGTTTCTGATCAACAACTACTTCCCCCAAACCCTACAAGGGGTCTGGAATGCACTCGCCACCAACGTCATTATGTATCATCTGCTTGTGTGTATGTAGTGGGCACCAAGCTCAATTCGATGTGGTGGCTCAGGGTGAATCCGAGTAGAAGCAGCCAGAGTAGGGTGTGGAATGCAGGGTGTGAAAAAGAGGCCAGGCAGGCCTGTGGGTACCATCCAGAACAGGTTCCACTGCCCTTGCCGCCCCTGACAAACCCCCTCTCTTTGTTAAGGGGCACCAATGCAGGCGGCATATACCTGCCTTCTACTGCCTAGGTCACCCTGCATAAGACCCAGGGAGAAGTGACAGGGTCATGGGTTAAAAAGCCTCTTCTCCTGCTCTGCGCTGTCTAGGCATCATCTCAGCTACAAGACTACTTGTAAGTGAAGTCGTATTCGACCGCTAAAATAACCAGACCAGCTCAAAAAACAGATATAATTTAATAATTGAAAAAATGGAAAACTCACTCTACCGGACAAAGTCTAAAGTCCAAATGGGCCAGGCGATCACTGCTCCAACAGAGCCCCCGTGCACCTATCTCCCCTGTTTATCTACCTGGCTCTAGGTGGCCACACCCAAGCCAGATGTGATTGGCTGAGCTTCCCCATCCTCTTTCCCTTTTGTCTAAACAAGATCGAACCAAACCCTATACAACTATATACAATAGGAATAGATACCAAATATGAAATTACAAACAATAAACAATATTAAGCAAGAAACACATTACAAAAGTTTTACTAAGCATTCTATTTCAAGGAGTCTAAATAATGTATTGAAATTAAGTTTAGCTAAATCATGAGGAGGGCAATTACAATGATCTGATCTTCAACTCCATCAAAGATCTGAGAAGGGAAGTAATATTACTTGAGTAAACAGGAAGTACAATCAAGAAACTTCCAAAATGTGCAACAAATGACAGAGACAACTGACTACCTGGGCAATCACCCAAGGTCATTTGCAATGTAGAAGCAACCAACTTTGGCTAAGGCCTAATGTAACCAACATACCATTTTCAAAGGCAAGAAACTTCAGAACTATCTTACCCTGTCTTGGCAGGATATGACAGTCATGCTTTATCTATTTTCGGATACTCTGTATCTCTTGTCAGTGGTCGAGGTATGGGATTTTCTTTGCCCAAAGGCCAGTTCTGCCAAGAAAAAGATGAGCTCCAAGTGGAGCGTCTTTGGTGCTCAACAATCTCTCGGGAATAGATTGGTGTTGCCAGGAGCAATTGTGTCTCACTACCACAGAACTCTAAATTAGCTAAATTAGCTTAAATGCCATTTTTTACAGCTCTTTGAGAGGTTGAAGATGATACTATCTACAATGAATATAATCTCTATGTATCTAAAGAACCTGGTTAGCCTAACTATAAATATGACAGACATAGGTGACTATTGATCTATAATTCTCAATACCTATCTAACTTAAAGACTAAGACAATAAACAACAATAAATAAGAACAATGATGTTCAAATGTAAACAATGTATAAGCATCTTGATCAGAGGTAGAAATGTACATTGCAATATGGTAAATATACATATATATATATATATCAATACTATATATATATATATATATATATATATATATATATATATATCAATACATAAAAATGTTTTAAACAGAGGTAGAAGCATATTCACATACAATATTCAATATCATTTAACTTTGTATCAATATACAGGAATCGATACCAATATAACCAATACTAAAAACAATAACTCAGAAATACCAATCTGTTATCTTATCACCAATTATCCCTCTTTTTTTCTTCAAGAACACCCCTGAGCCTATAAAATACCTCCCCCATCCCTCAACCACATACCAATTATAACCAACCCCTAAATGATGTCCCTAAACCTGAGTACAAACTCTGCTGCGAGAGGGGATGTTGTCCTCTAAAATTGCTTCCAGCTGTCACGGGGGCGACGCTTTTCCTAGGGGGTCCTGTGAAAGTAAATGATGGTTAAATTGCAAGATTAATATTTGGTCTGGTAAAATTGCAAATAGTGTCTGAGTATTTTGTGGAGGTCTGGCCAGAATGTTGTAAAAGATGTGCACCATTTCTGCTAACCAAGTTGGAACTGTCTTGTGCAGCTGGTACCAAAAATAGGTCTTGTAGTAGTGCTATCAACATCATGATGTCATATTAACTAGGTGGATTCGATGTTGTGGGGCCCCATCTTCTTTCTGGAAACGTCAAAGATTATTACAGAAAATTTTATTGTTTCTTATGGGAAACTTAAGCATTATGTATAAAGACATATACAAGCATATATATTCAATGAAAGGTATGATAAAGACAGAAACAGATATGAGGAAATTCAAAGAAAGTTTATATATTATTATTCTGTCCCATATCATGGCTCTTGACATGAGACAGAAACTCTGGGATATCTCTTACTAACAGGCTTAGAATTGGAGAGGGACTGAGCCAGAGTCCAACTCCAAAACCAGCTCTATATATTTATAAATAAATACACATTAATACATATTTAAAAATATGTTCAGAATAATTTAACATACAGAACCTATTCAATTTTTTTGGTAATCCTTATTAGGTTGTAAATAGTTTCCATCTGTCAGTATTCAAACATCCAGTGTCCTTTGAATTCTTTGAAGATGAGTGTTTACCTACAGAGATAAGAAGAAAACCCTGCCCCCATCCTATATGTTTTTCTTACCATTGGTATGATTGTCATTATTGTGGATGAATTGTCATTTCTCCTTTCCAAGAGGTTCCTCCTCTTCAAACCGAACCTTTATTAATTTTGATGGTATCCACATTTTTTCGTCTCCTGTGGAAACAAGAACAAAACCTCTTCCCCAACGCAGCACATCTCCTGGCTTCCATTGTGAGGTCAGCACATACTTAAAATAAACTGGTTGATTCAATTCAACAGACATTTACATTATCCAATGTCTTTGTGCATCCCTTGTCCTTTTCTCATTAGCGTTGAGAAAATTCAAGGTTAATAAACATTATGTCCCTTTCTGTTTGTTTAACATATCCTTGATAGTTCAATTTAATCTTTCTATGACTGCTTGACCTGTAGGATAGTATGGTATACCTGTAACATGCTTAATATTATAATAAGCATAAAATCGTTTCATTTTCCTAGGGACACAAGCTGGACCATAATCTGTCTTTATTTGTGCAGGTATACCCGTGATGGCCATGACTTCTAATAAATGAGTGATTACTCAATCAGCTTTTTCTGAACTTAAAGCAGTTGCCCATTGAAAATCTGAATAAGTATCAGTGGTGTGGTGTACATATTTTAATTTGCCAAATTCCACAACGTGGAACACATCCATCTGCCAGATTTCATTCCTTTGAGTACCCTTTGGATTAGTTCCCGCAGGTAGTGGTGCTTGGTTATAGAAAGAACAAGTAGGGCATTTCTTTATAAACTCTTTAGCTTGTTGCCACGTAATAGAAAACTCTTTCTTCAAGCCTTTGCTATTGATGTGATGTTTTTAATCTGATGCAAGCGTGCAGGCTAGCCAGAGGGGAGCCAGGGCCTGTGGGAGGGCTGAAGTGCACAACAACGGGGTACACGGAATGGGGCTGTGCAAAGATGCGGGTATCTATGCCCAAATGAATGTGGCGCGGCCCCAACTGGCCAGAGCCTTACAGGGCTCTAAAAAGTCCCACATTGGCTGCCAAGTGTAAGTGAAGGCATATTCGACTGGTATGCTAAAATAACCAGACCAGCTCAAAACAACAGATATAATTTAATAAGCGATAAAACGGAAAACTCACGCTACCGGAGAAAGTCTGAAGTCCAAACGGGCCAGGCAATCACCGCGTGCTCAGAGTTCCCATGCACCTATCTCCCCTGTTTATTTACTTGGCTCCAGACACCCAAGCCAGATGTGATTGGCTGAGCTTCCCTATCAACTACTCAGAAAAGGCTCTGAAATTAACAGAGGGTATCACCTGGCCTCCTTGAACTTTTCACTCTGGTGTGTGTGTGTGTGTGTGTGTGTGTGTGTGTGTGTGTGTGTGTGTGTGTGTATGTTTGGTTTTACATTGTCCCTGGCCAGGAGACTAGTCCTGGGATAGGCCATAAGAAGTGCCACAGAGGTCACAGTGTGTAACAGTTATGGTGGTCAGCTCAGGGTTAAAGGGGTATGGCACATTGGCATGTGGCTGAAGACTTTTAAGGCTCCATCCTTCAGTTCCAGCTCATGTGGACATAAGTATGGAGTGGTCCATTACATGCTGTGTGTTTGCAGGGTGGGTGGTATATGTAAGTGCAGCTTGGTGGATGAGAGCACTTTGTGGAAACCATATGGAAGTGGCAGTACCCTTATTAAGAGTGGCCCACATGGCATTTCTAGGAACTCAGTGCCCACTGCCCAACACAAACATATGCCCCCCCCTACACTCCCTGGGAGCTGCATTTCTAGCTTCAGAGCAGATGCCTCCAGGAGTCTTGGTAGAGAGGGAGAGTTGGAAGAGCATAGACAGGGTTGTCTCCAGGAGGCTGCGAGAGTGGTCTTCTTTTAGGGGCCATCATTGATGTTCTCAGCAGTGTGGAAGTGTGGAGTTGGACCTCTGAGTGCGTGCAAGGGTAGGATTCCTGTTGGGCAGTGAAAAGCATTACCCAAATGAACAAGGTATATCACCTGGTATCCAGACAAGCCTTTGCAGAAAGAGTTGTCTTGCGTATTTATATCAGATGATACAGAATTCATTATTCATACAGGTTCACTATATAATCAGAAATAGGCTTTGCCACATATACATAACACACATCCAATCCCATACCTGCTCCTCTAGCACAAAGTAATGCAGAAACAGATTGATTATTGATTGAAAGTGTGCTGAAGGCCTCATAATTTCATAAGAAACATCATATCAATAGCAAAGGTTCAAAGAAAGTTTTCTATTACATGGCAACAAGCTAAGGAGATAATAAAGTAATGTTCTACTTGCTCTTTCTATAACCAGACACCATTACCAGCAGGGAGTAACCCTAAGGGTACGCGAAGGAATGAAATCTGGAAGATGGATGTGTTCCACTTTACAGAATTTGGGAAATTAAAATATGTACACCACACCTTTGAAACTTATTCAGGTTTTCAGTGGGCAACTACCTTGAGCTTAGAAAAGATTGATTTAGTAATCATGCATTTATTAGAAGTTTTGGCCATCATGGGTATACTTACACAAATAAAGACAGACAATAGTCCAGCATATGTGTCGAAGAAAATGAAACAGTTTTTTGTTTGTTATCATATAAAGCATATTACAGGTATACCAAATAATCCTACAGATCAGGCAGTTATAGACAGATCAAATTGAACTATAAAGGATATGTTAAACAAACAGAAAGAGATGGGAAATACCACCAGAAATAGATTGCATAATGTTTTGTTAACCTTGAATTTTCTTAATGGTAATGAAAAAGGAACAACAGCAGCAGAGAGACATTGGATAATAGAAATAAAGTTCTGAATTAAATCAGTCAGGATATTTCAAGGATGTGCTGACCGCAAAATGGAAAACAGGAAATGTGATACATTGGAGAAGGGATTTGGTGCTTGTTTCCAAAGGAGAAGAAAATCTACGGATACCATCAAAATTGAAAAAGATTCTGTTTGAAAAAGATAAACCTCTTGAGAAGCAAATATGACAGCTTATTCACAGTGGTGACAATCATACAGATGGTAAGAAAACTTCATAAGGGTTGGGGCAGGTTTCTGTTCTTGTATTTGCAGGAAAATATTTATCTTCAAAGATTGGAGAGACTTTGGACATCTAGATGCCTAAAAATAAAAAGATAGCTATCCAAAAAGAATCAACAAGCAAAGAGAAATCTACCTTATGATGTTGTATTATCTGCATGGTAAAATTTGATTATTTGGACATGTATATGCATCTCTATTAAAAACAAGGGCTGACTTTGGAGCTGGACAATGACTATCCTTCTTTAAATCTAAGCATGCTGTTAAAAAAATTCAGATTTTCTGTCTCATGTCAGGAGCCATCTAGTATGGGATAGAAAGAAGATAGATTTAAAGGGAATAATTTACTTTTCTCCATGCCCATTTTGTTTATATCACATCTTTCACTGAATATATGCTTATATGACTAATGCTTAAGTTTTCCACCATGAACAGTAGATTTTCCTGCACTATACTTTGAAACTTCCAGGAATAAGTTGGGGCCTCACAACAACTCCACCTGGTTGATATGACATAATGATGCTGATAGTGACACTATGAGACTGGCTTTTGGGTACTAGCTGCGGGAATGATGCACATTTCTTACAAAGTTCTGGCCAGAACTCCAAACAAGAATTTCAAAACAAACAAACAACAAACAGACCCTATTGTGACTGCCTTTGAAATTTCCTGCTTTGTGGAAATGTCTGCTGGAAACTATGGGCCTGTAGGCTGAAGATGGATGCCCCGACGGTACAGAGGAACATTGGGTGACTGTACAGGCAGCGAGATGTCTCTGTCATTTCTAGAGTTTAAAAGTTGCTTTTTTTCTTGTTTGCTTAGGTAATATTGTATCTTTCTGGAGTTTTTGATGGAGTTAAGAATAGTTAGTTATAGTTTCCTTTTCCTTAGTTATGATAAAGATTATTGTAATTTTTACTTGATAACTGTTTTATATAATTTTGCTATGTTAAAGTTAAAGCCTTTCCTTTTTGTTTAAACAGAAAAAGGGGAACTGATGTGGGAGTGTCATATATCAATCTGTTGATTTCATTGGTTAAGCAATAAATAAACTGCTTGGCCCTGATTGGTTAGAACATAGGTGGGTGGAGTAAACAGAACAAAATGCTGGGAGGACGAGGAAGTGAGGTCAGACTTCACGCAGCTCCTTTCAGAGCAAGGCACACGCGATGAAGCTCCGACCCAGGATGGACGTAGGCTAGAATCTTCCTGGTAAGCGTACCTTGGGGTGCTTACACACATTATTAGAAATGGGCTAGTCCAGGTGCGAGAGTTAGCCTAGAAGAGGCTAGATAGAAATGGGCCAAGCAGTGCTTAAAAGAATACAGTGTCCGTGTAATTATTTCGGGTAAAGCTAGCCATGAGGGCGGCCGGGATGCTGGGGAAGCAGCCCCGCCGCTCCAATTACAACACTATTGACTACTCAGAGAACATTTGTAGTTGTATAAAACAGCAATCTTAAGCATCATTTTACTTTAATAGGATCCCATGGAAAAAACATCATCCCCATGAGAGCAGGAAGCAATTCTAGAAAGCAATATCCTCTCACCCAACAAAGTTTGTCCTCACAGTTATGGACACTATTTAAGGGTTGATTATTTCCTGCATAGGGTTGGGAGATGGGGTGGAAATTATGTAGGCCTAGAGATCTCAACAAAAGGGGATGATTGAATGGGATAATAGGTAATTTAGTGTGAACTTATCACATTAATAATAGTAATAATAGTGAGTAACAGAATGAATTCTTGTGAGCTATTATTTATGGACAATTTACACTGGTATAGTTTCTGTATATTGATACAAGTTCAAATTACATTTGTTATTTCTGTTTATAATATTTGTCCACCTATGCAAAATTATTTTGTCATATTTTAGGTGTGCATGTTTCTACCTCTAAGACATTTTGTATATGGATACAATTTTAGGATATATTTATTATATTGCATTATATATTTTTACCTCTGATCAAGATACTTATATATTGTTCACATTTTGAGGTCATTTTCCTCCTTTATTGCACAGTTGTTTAAAGATTGTTTAATATTCTGATATGAAGTCTTAATCTTTAAGTTATATAGGTATTAAGTACTATAGGTCAATAGTCATTCATGTTTGTTATACTTTTAGTCAGATTAATTAGGCTTTTTAGGTACATAGAGATTGTATTCTGCATAGATAGGTAACCTTCAACCACTTCAAAGAACTGTAGAGTATAACATTTAAATAAGTTAGGATTCTGTTGACATGAGACACGATTGCCCCTGGCAGCACTGATCTATTCCCAAGAGAGTCTTTAGCATCAAAGACACTACACTTGGAGTTTGTCTTCTTCTTGGCACAACTAGACTTTGAGCAAGAAAATTCCCATGGCTTAACCACTGAGAAAGTATATGATGTCTGTACTGAACAAGCAGGGTACAAGAAAAACGACTGTCAAATCTTGCAAAGACAGGATAAGATGGTTTTGAAAAATTTCCTGCCTCTGGAAGATAGAAAAGTGCCCCCAATGCCTGTGAATCCCTCTTGTCTGTGTAGTCAAAGGGAGACAGAAATCCTTGACAAAAATCCGACATAGCACCAAAATAAATAAACAAAAGCCTTTTATCCAGCAAGAACAAAAAGTGCTCAAAGTAAAATTGAAAAAAAAAATGTGTGCAACAAGTAAAGCAAGTTTCTCTATCAGTGAGATAACATCACCTGCTAAATAAACATGACCTTTCAAGAAATCAACTTGTCCTACATCAGTAACCATACTACTAAAGAAACGTTGCTCTTTTTCTCCCAGCATCTGTCAAATGCTATATGTGGTAGCTATAATTTGGGGCTTTGAGATCCCTTCCCCTCTCCATGCTGAAGTTTTTTTTTAAATTTATTTTATTGAACTATACATTTTTCTCTGCTCCCCTCCTCATCAACCCTCTCCCATAGTCCCCATACTCCCAGTTTACACAGGAGATCTTGTCTTTTTCTACTTCCCATGTAGATTAGATCCATGTATGCCTTTCTTATGGTCCTCATTGGTGTCTAGGTTCTCTGGGATTGTGATTTGTAGGTTGATTTTTCTTTGTTTTATGTCTAAAAACCACTTATGCGTGAGTACATGTGATATTTGTCTTTCTGGGTCTGGGTTACCTCTCTTAATATGATGTTTTCTATATCCACCCATTTGCCTGCAAATTTCAAGATGTCATTTTTTTTTCAGCTGTGTAGATGTACTACATTTTCTCTCACTCATGCACATCTAGACAGTAATGATTAGACTCAAGGGTTTAAATAAATAAGGATATAAATTTGTAAGGGAGCTATCAGGAGAGTCCTGGGTCGGAGTGGAGGCAAGGGATGTGGATTGCATATTATTAGGAAATATTGTACATATGTATGAAATTTATAAAGAATAAACAAAAAATTAAAAGAGAAAAAAAGAAATCAACTTGTCTAAGGGTTTCCAAAATCATTCTGTGTAACTATACTTCAGCTTCATCATTAGAATGGAAGTGAATGGCCCAATGCAGAGCCACTAATATGAGCCATTAGCCATATTATGCCTTCAGGGAAATTATATAACCTTCCAAAACAGCAAATATGTAAATGTTATAGCATCCAACATGTAAACCGAGACAAAGCAATTGTTTAAGGCCATAAGGGCTACATTCAGGAGTCCAAGTGTGTCTGTGTTCTCAATTGGTGAACTTAACCAAAAGCAGATAAAAGTATTTGAAAAACAACTTGCTTCTGTACTACAAAAAGATTATTTTTCTTATCCTTGTTCCCTGATATATACATATATATGTATATACATACATATATATTAATATTTACATAATAATAACACTGCTGTATTATTAAGCAGTCTAGAGATGATATACATACATACTAACATTTACATATTAATAGCACTGCAGTAAGTACTATTAAGCAGTCTAGAGATGTATTTTAGCATACCAGAAGTTGGTCACAGAAGTTGTCACCAATTTACTAGAAAATCGTAGGATAGGTCATCCTTAAAATGCAGAATGCCATTTGCAATATCAGTTCCAGACATCCTCTGCTCTATTCAAGCACTATTACTTGTTATTTTTTCCTAGCACAACCAGTGATTGTCTGGCCCCCAAAGTCTTTGAGAAGCAAATGTCTGGATCACACTTTCTCATTCAGTTATGAGGCTCAAACAGACCTAACTGCAACACTGACAATCTCCTGACAGCGGGTCCAGAGTGATGTAAGAGGAACCAAAAGCAAAGTCTTCCAAGCCCCCTCCCCCTTCCCTTCCCAATCATGTTGACCCTTCAACAGTCTATGTCCTTGCCACTGACAGTGGGCATCAGAATACCTAGCACTCTCGACCCTAATGAAGAGGATAAGGTCCTAGGTGCCCTCCTCATTCAGAAAGTTTGGTTGTTTGCCTGGCTAGTGCACGCAGAACCGCCAGCTGAGATGGCTTGAGACTGGCCCGTGCAGGCCCGAGGACATCCATTCCAAGTGTAGCTCTCGAGCTTTGTTCGATTTCTCAGGCCAACTGTCACTCGAGTACTATATGCTTTGGCTACCGGACGTGTCCACAGTTCTCGGGAAGGAGAGCCTCTTTCCAAGGATATTGCTTAGATGCTGCTCGCCACGAGTTATCATTGGCAAGTACAATCGCTGCCACTTGCGAGGGGTCATTTCCCTTTTTTACTTTTCAACTGCTTTATTGGCTAAATGACCAAACCTGTGGAGAGAGGCCAGAGATCCTCAGCTGGTCCATCACACTCTGACCAGAGACCCCAGTTTTCCCAGCCTCCCCGTCCTGGGTCCCCCTTCAGTGTCCCCCAATGGGATGAAGACATCCTATCCCAATGGGTGAAGTGCTTGCCTCATCGGCCTGGGACCCCTTTCAGAGGCCGCCGGCCTGGGACCTCCTTCAGTGTCCCCCCAAGGGATTGATGACAGCTAAACCCAATGGGAGACATACTTGACCAGCACCAAATTCCCGAGGGACTTTGCAACACCGGGGGTGCTTCGACTGGCTCGGCACAAGTTCAGGTGCCAAAAGCCTTATGAGGACCAAACATTGAAAATCCCCAACACTGGTACTGCAGATAGACTGCAGAGTCTTCGAGCTATTATAAAGACTACATCCAGTAGGAAGACTCTGGACCCCTTAAAGAAGCTGAAAGAGATCAAGGAAGGACAAGTTCCCTTTCCTCCAGGGGTTCCTGACTGCAGGAGTAACCCACTGAGCAGGGAACCCAGATCATCTGCCTTACCTCCTGCCACCAGAAAAAGAGTGGCCTCAACTTCTGTGCACAGACCTGGGAAGGTGCAAAGAAGGCTGGATATGTCTACTGTGTTTGAAGAAATTATGGACTTTGATCATTCCGGCACCAGAGTGTCTGCAACTTCTCTAAGACACTGTGCTGGAGATGCCAGTGAAAAGGTCAACGAGGATGGCACAGTGCCTGGGCCGTCTTCTCCTGACTCTCCCACTGACCAACGTGGACTGGTAATTTCCCCACAATTTCAAGGGTCCCTGCAACCTTCCTCCCCTATCCCAGGAGCTCTGGGATCTTCCACTTCTTCCCAAGGTGCTCAGGGACTATCCCTATCCACCGGAGAATCTCTGGGAGGAACCCCATGTGATCAAGGGTTTAAGGAGCACTACATATCTGCCCAGGCATCCCAGATAACCTCTCCCTTGTGCTGGAAGGAAAATCAAGCATGTCTCCATTTTAAGAAAGGTTTTCCGAAGTGCATCCTTTTGCCAAGGGGTAACCAATCATTCCAATTTTCCACCAAAGAATTTTAGACAAGCCCCTTCTGTTCAAGGGGACCTAAAGCAGGCCCCATTAGTCAAAGAGAGCTCCAAATCTTTTCCTCCAAAAGGGGTACTCAGTGATTTCTCATTTTCCCAAACTGGAATGTGTCCTACCACCACTCCCCCGGAGAGGTTAACACTTTTGATGGCTGCCAAAGATGACTGGAGAGCTATACCCTCTCATGAAAAGAGCCAAGCCTGTTTTCCCTCTCTCCAGAAGATTCCTAAGCAATCCATATCTGCTGAAGTGAGCTTGAATCCTGCCTCCTCTGACCAAGGGAATTTCATAACTTCCCCATTAAAGCAAGAGGGCTTTAAATGTCCTCCACAAGAAGATGGGTTTAGGTCTTCTCTTATAGCACAGGGGGGACCAAGCTTTATCACTATTCCCCAAATGAGCCTCACACCACTCATGCCTACCCAAGCAGAAACAAAACTATCTACATCTATATCAGGGATTCAAGAACCTTTGCCATCTTCAGAAGGGGCCCTAGAAAGGTCCACATATCTACAAGAGATGCTAGGATCTCCCAAGTCTACCCAAGGGACCCTTGTACCTTCTCAATGTACACAAAGGTCTCTAGCACCTGCATCAACGTCCCTTGGGGTTCTAAGTCCTTCTGTATCTGTCAAGGGGGTTCTAGAATTGTCTACATCTAGAGAAGAGGGTCAAAGACCTATTTTTTTTCTCACAAAAGGAGATTCAAACCTAATCCAGATATGAAAATGGATTCTTTATATTCCCACTGTAGCAAAAGGAGAAGGAGAGATCCTTCCTCTGAGCAAGGTAGATTCCCAGTGTCCCTATCAGATGAAGAGAGCTTTAAATATTCCATGCCAGCCAAAAAGGTCCTTCTGATTCATCATGGGAGACAAAATAGCCAAAGATATGCCAAGACAGTTCAAGTGAGCCATGCAAGTTCCACAACTACCCAGGATGCTAAGACAATACAGCCTTCCCTTCTTCCTCAGGAGACTCTAGGACTTTCCACATGTGTAGGAGAGACTCTTGGATTTTCTACATATACACAAAAAGTACAAGGTCATTTCCAATTTGTCCAGCACTCTCTGGGTTCTACCTTATGTGATAAAAGGACTGTATTTGTAGAAGGGGTTCCAGCCTCATCACCATTCTTAGAAATGGCTCTCAGATGTGACACATATACACAAGATTCTGTAGCAAATTTCACATTGAGAGAAGGGGATTCTTTAAATTCTACCTGCACAGAAACACCCACAGGACCTCCCCACTCTTCACAGGAGGCTGTAGAAATTTCTCCATCTCCTCAAGGGTATCAGCAGTTTGTCACAACTACACAAAAGGCTATAGACCATTCTCCATCAGCACAAAGGGATGTTAGTATTTCCATATGCCCACAAGCGACTCCAGAACGTCCATGAAATGCCCCAAAGATTCTAAATTCTACCTCATCTTCCCAAGGGCCCTTGGAACCTGTTTTGTCCATCCAACTGTCTCTAAAATGTAATGTCTCTATACAAAAGTCTTTAACATCTTCTCTACCCGAAGAAAGTGTTCCTGAAACTCCCACATTTACGCAAGGAGCTCTAGTAACACCCTTAGCTGCCCCTGAGGATTTTAGACCTACTACATATGCACAGGAAACTCTAGGGGAGAGCACACCTATACAGGTTCTGGAAACTTCCTCTCTTTCTGAGGCTGTAGTAAAAATACACACATGTACACCTGACACAGTAGCACCTTCCCCTTCTGAACAAGAGGCCATAGGACCTAGCATATCTGAAGAAGGCACTTTACCATCTTCCCTGTCTAAACTAGCGAATTTCATGCATATCTCTTCTCAGGAAGAGAATATTAAACATGTTCCCTCTACCCAAGTGGACTCTGGATATTCCATTTCTACCAAAAAGAGGTTGAGAGTTGTTCCTTCTGATGAAGGGGACTTCGGAAGTTTCTTATCCGAGGAAGGCAGTTCCATAACCCTCCCTTCCTCAGAAAGGGTATGTGCATCTTCTACTGCTCTGAAACAAACATCAATTACTACAGATACTCCTCATGTGATTCCTATGCATTCTATATCTGTCCAAAAAGCCCTACAATGTTCCTTACCTGAACGAAAGACTGCGGAACCTTGCCATTCTAACCAAGGGCCCCGTGAACATTCCATATCTTCCCAAGAGGCCCAAGGGCCTTCTTTGTCTGTCCCAAAGGGTCTGTGTCATTTACCATCTGTCCCAAGCCTCCAGGGACATTCTCCATCCCCGTCAAAAGCTCCAGAAAATTCTACCTATACCCAAGAGGCTTTGTCAATTTCTAAATTTGACCTGCCAGCCTTGAAACCTTTCTTATCAGCCAAAGGGTCTAAGGGAAAGTTCAAATCTAAACAAAGACATCTTGAACTTTTGTCATTAGCACAAGAGGACCCGACATCTCCTATGTCCTCCAAACCATCTAGAGATCCCTATGCCTCCTCCTGCCTTCTTGCTGCAGAACACTTTCCATCTCCCCAGGGTCTCCAGTACCATTAACATCTAAGCAGTGGTATCTAGGAACTTCATCATCTGGCCAAGAGCCTCTAGGACATTCATCAACTGCCCCAGGAGCCCCATGTTGTTTCCAGACTGCCCATGGAGCAAGAAAACTTTTGTCATCTGCCCAAGGGGTTTGGGGAAATTTTCCACATTTATCAAGTTATTCAGGACATTTGCCCCACCTCCCAGGAGATCAGGGAGTTTCTTCATTAGATCAAGGGATTTTAGAATATTTCCCCCCTGCTCAGGGCTCTCTGGAAACTTCATGCTCACCTGGGGTGTCTTTACAACAGCCCTTGGTGTCCTCGCAAAGGTATGTGGATATTTCAATATCTACTCAGGGGAGTGCTGGTACTTCCCTATCTACCAAAAAGGCTCTAGGATCTTCAGAATTTGCACCTCTTGAGCACTTACCAGTGGCTCCAAAGTCTGGGGGCCTTTCAACTCTGTCTCAGGAAGCTCCTTCACCATTTTTGCCTGTTCATGGAATTCTGGAATTACCTCAATATGGTTCAGTGGCCCTACCATCAGTGCCATCTACAGAAGGGCTTAAGGGAAGTCTCTCATCCTCAGAAGTTAGCATAGCATCTGTGCCCTCAGCCCAGGGTTCTGTGGGACATTCCCTACCTGCACAAGTGCCTGTAGAAATTTCCACATCTACAAAAGGAACTCCAGGGCATTCTCTGTCTGCTCTAAATGATATGATACCTTTCCTGTCTTCCCAGGGTACCCTGGGACCATTGTCCTTTGTAGAAATAGATGTGGGGACTTATTCACACCACACAGGATCTCAAGGACAATTGAAAAACATTTCAGGATTTCCAAGACCTATGATAACTGACCATAATCCTGTTGTAATTTCTTTACCTGCACAAGGGACCTTCAGACATTTGCCATCTGCTCAAGGGGTTTTGGAACTTTCCCTGTCTTCCCAACAAGCTTCAGAACTCTCCACATTGGAACAAGGGTCTATACAACATGTGGAAGCAGCAAAAGTGGCTCCGGTAAACCCATCATCTTCCAAAGGGGCTACCATACATTTTCAGTGTGCCCAATACGCTTTAGAACATTTGCCACCTAGTAAAGGAGCTCTTGAACATTCTTCACCCCACCAGGGGACTCAAGAAAGTTTGAAATCTTCCCAAGAGTCTCTTGAAATTTTGTTGTCTAACTCTGAACATGTCAAAAATTCTCTTTCTGCCACAGGTGGTCTGGAATCCTCTCTATCTGGTCCAAGGCTTCTTGGACATACGCTAGCTGACAAACAACATGAACAACTTTCTATATATGCACAGCGGTCTCTGGGTAATTCATTGTCTACCCAAAAGGCTCAAGAGCACTTAGCACCTTTAATAGGAAATTTGAAACCTTGCCAATCTGCCAACGAGGGACTAAAAACTTTGATACCTTCACAAATTGTTCTGGAAAGTGCTCCAAGTATTTCAGAGGATCTAGAAGCTTTATCATCTGCTCTAGAGCATATGAGACTTTCCTCATTAGCAAATGAGTCACCAGAACACTCACTGGTTGCTGAATCTTCTTCTGCTGCCACAGGAGCTCTAGGGTCTATATTATTTCCCCAAAAGTCTTTGGAAAATTCCTTATATGGGAAAGGGATTAGGGAAACATTGCCTTCTTCCCAGGGGGCTTTGGAAATATTCTCATCCACAAAAGGGAGAGTGGAAAATATATCATCACCTGAAATATCAGTGAAACCTCCTACTTCTTTACAGGATTCTTCAAGACCTTCTCCACCTTCCCCATTGATCCAAGGCCTTCACCAACATCCACTAAATGCCCAAGGGACTTTAGGACCTACCCAAACTGGCTCTGCCATTCAAGGACCTTTGTCACCTCCAGAGGCTGGAGGAAATTTATCAAGGGCACAAGGTTTTTGGCAATCTTGCCCATTAACCCTACAAACTCTAGATCATTTGCAATCTCCTGAAGGACCCGATATTGTGTCCATATCAGAACACAGAATATTTGATCCTTTACCATATAACCAAGGGAATCTAGGACTTTTGGTATATTCCCCAGGGATCATGGAACCATCAGTATCGGAACATAAGAAACTTGGGCATATGTCATATGTGGGAAAAGATGGAGAAATTTCTCCATTTGAGAAACCAGCCAAATCAACTTCCCCCCCTTGTCTCCACATTCACCTTTCATCTGAGAAGTTTTTGAATCTTCCTCATGTGGCCTGGGATGTCAGGGGTCTTTGTTATCTTCCAGAGAAGATGCAAAAGGCAGTCCCTCCACACCACATGCACAGAAACCTTCTTCATCTACTTCCCAGGCACTAGAACATTTTGCAACTACTCAAGGGCCTCTGCATATTTACACACCTGCCAAACAGACTATGTGCCCTTTGCCATCTACACTAGAGGATATAGAATATTCCACTTTTTCTAGAGGGTTTCCAAGAGGATCCCAAATGCTCCCAAGTGTTCTTGACCATCTTTCTAGTAGAGGAGAGTCTGAGAAATTTTCTCTTTCTGCTCCAGGAACTAAAAACATTTCCTTATTTGCTCCATGGCCTTCAGAACATTTGTCCCTACAAAATGCAACTCAAGCCACTTCCCCTTGTCCTCAAGAGGTGGTGAGATCTTTGATATCTGAAGAAGGTTCTTTGGAAATGTCTCCATCATCTAATGGTTCTCTGGAACCATTGGCATCTACATTAGAAGCTGGGGGACCTTCCCTATCTGAACCAGATACTATACAGCTATCTGCATCTGCCCGAGGGGATGGGAGAAATTCTCAGTTAGAAAAAGATACTGTGGAACAGTCTTTTTCAGTACGGGGCATTTTAGGATCATTGCCATGTACAACAGGAGTTCTACAATCTACTCCATATGATCATGAAAACCCAGGAATATTGCCATCTACCAAAAAGTTCTCCCTGCCTGCTAAAGGATCTCTGGTACTGCCCATATCTGCAAATATGAAACTTGAAAATTTGCAATCTGATCATGAATTTATAAAACATTCCAATTCTCTTCATGAAGCTTCTAGACATTCTCTGTTTGTCCAAGATCCTCTGCAAGTTTCAACATCTGTTTCAGAGACTCTGAGACAACCTTCTAACCAGGGAACAAAAAAGTCTTTGTTGTCTTCTCCAGGTGCAGTGAAATCTTCATCATCTGCACCAGATGCTACTAAACCTCTCCAAACTACTCTACAGAATCAACCAACTCGCCTATCTAATCAAGGGCATCTTGAAAATTCTATGTCTGTCCAGTGTACCCTGGGTTCTTTTTCTTCCAGATCAGGGTCTCTAGAACATCCAGAACCTTCCCTATTAATTCTGGGACCATCAACATCTTTCCAAAATAAGCTAGGACACTTGTATTGCACAGATACATCACCATCTTTCCAAGAGACTACAGGACCTTTGTCATTTCCTTCTAGGACTACAGGATATTTGCAGCACGGCACAATATCTGAGGAATCTTCTTTATCAGCATCCAAAGATCCATCACACTTTCTTTTTTTTTTTTGGAAACTTTTTTTTTTATTTTATTTTTTTTTTCTATTCTAAGATGGCTCCCTTAATTAAGATGTGTGCTTCTCTGCTCCCCTAACCAACCTTCCTTTATCCCAAACATCCCGTTTCCCCAGGTTCCCCCCATCCTCCCCTTCTCACATTTCTCTCCCCTTCTCCCCTCACCCCCCCTCCCACCACACCCCCAAGATCCCAAATTTTTGCCCGGCAATCTGGTCTACTTCCCATAACCAGGAGGATAGCTATATGTTTTTCTTTCGGTTCACCTTCTTATTTAGTTTCTTAAGGATATCAAATTATAGACTCACTGACCTTTATTTATCTCTAGAAACCAATTATGAGTGAGTACATCCCATGTTCATCCTTTTGGGTCTGGGTTACCTCACTCAGGATAGTGTTTTCTATTTCCATCCATTTGCATGCAAAATTCGCGAAGTCATTGTTTTTTACCGCTGAGTAGTATTCTAATGTATATATATTCCATACTTTCTTCATCCATTCTTCCATTGAAGGGCATCTAGGTTGTTTCCAGGTTCTGGCTATTACAAATAATGCTGCTATGAACATAGTTGAACAAATGTCCTTGTCATATGATCGGGCATCTCGTGGGTATATTCCCAAGAGTGGCATTGCTGGGTCCATGGGTAGGTTGATCCCAAATTTCCTGAGAAACCGCCACACTGAAGGATCTCCCTTGCTCTTGGATTGGGAGGATCAACATAGTAAAAATGGCAATCCTACCAAAGGCAATTTATAGATTCAATGCAATCCCCATCAAGATCCCATTAAAATTCTTCACTGATCTTGAAAGGACAATAATCAACTTTATATGGAATAACAAAAAACCCAGGATAGCCAAAACAATCTTGTACAATAAAGGTACTTCTGGAGGCATTACCATCCCTGACTTTAAACTCTACTATAGAGCTACAGTAATGAAAACAGTGTGGTATTGGCATAAAAATAGAGAAGTCGACCAATGGAATCATGTAGAAGACCCGGATCTTAACCCACAAACCTATGAACACCTCATTTTCGATAAAGGTGCTAAAAGTATACAATGGAAGAAAGAAAGCATCTTCAACAAATGGTGCTGGCACAACTGGATGTCAACCTGTAGAAGAAAGAAAATTGACCCATATCTATCACCATGCACAAAACTCAAGTCCAAATGGATCAAAGACCTCAATATCAATCTGAACACACTGAACCTGATAGAAGAGAAAGTGGGAAGTACCCTACAACAGATGGGCACAGGCGATCGCTTCCTAGGTATAACCCCAGCAGCACAGTCATTAAGGGCAACATTGAATAAATGGGACCTACTGAAACTGAGAAGCTTCTGTAAAGCAAAAGACACTGTCACTAAGACAAAAAGGGAACCCACTGACTGGGAGAAGATCTTCACCAACCCCGCAACAGACAAAGGTCTGATCTCCAAAATATATAAAGAACTCAAGAAACTAGACTTTAAAATGCTAATTAACCCAATTAAAAAATGGGGCACTGATCTGAAGAGAGAATTCTCAACAGAAGAAGTTCAAATGGCCAAAAGGCACTTAAGGTCATGCTCAGCCTCCTTAGCGATCAGGGAAATGCAAATCAAAACAACATTGAGATATCACCTTACACCTGTCAGAATGGCTAAAATCAAAAACACTAATGATAGCCTTTGCTGGAGAGGCTGTGGAGAAAGGGGTACCCTCATCCATTGCTGGTGGGAATGCAAACTTGTGCAACCACTTTGGAAACCATCACACTTTCTATCTGACCAACTTTATGTATCTACTCAGGGAACTCGGAGTTCTTCACCATATAGCCAACAAGCGCTACAACAGTCAGCATCTTCCCAAGAGATTTTGGGACCATCTAAGTTTGACCAGTTGACACATAGCTATTTGTCTCCTGTCTCAGATGATTTGGGAATATCTCCATTTGTCCTAGTGGTTAAAGGCACATTTCCACAAACCCCAGTGTCTCCAGGACTTTCTTCACTAACACAATCAAGTCCAGTTCCTTCTCCATCTTTGCAAAAAGATGATGAATTTTGCCTATCTACACAAGCAACTCTGGAAGTGAACATACCAGGACAGGATGGTCTAAAACATTCATCAACTACTCAGGTTCCTGGGCAAGCTTCTCTTTATGCAAACCCCACTTTGGTAAAGCCCACATGGGCACAGGGTACTGATGGACATCCAGCATCTAAGTCAGGGACTAATCAAAGTACCCAGAGGGAACTAGGAGTTTCTCCACCTGCCCAAATGCCGCTGATAATTTCCTCATCTACACAAGGAACTCTAGGATCTTGTTCATCTGACCAAGGGGATCTGGGGACTTCCCTATCTGTCCAAGGGTCTCTAAAACAATCTACCCCCACACAAGGAATTGCAGGATCTGTGTCATCTGTGCAAAGTATATTGACACATCCCACTTCTTCCCAAGTAGCTCCAAGATTTTCTCCATTGGCCCAAATACTGTCCAAGATTCAGCATCTTCCCCAAGGACTACAGGATCTTTCTTATCTAGACAGAAAAGTCGAGGATCTTTTTTTGTCTTCCCCAGAGGACATAGAACATTCACCATCTATACCACATGCTCAGAAACAACCTCTATCTGTTCCAGGGACTGTAGAACCTTTGCTATATTGTGAAGGACGTCAGAAACTCTCCAAAGCACCAGAGAGAACTTTACCTGTGCAAAGTACTTTGTCATCCATCCATGCTTCAGGTATTTGGGGACAATACCAACACTCCCCCCATGCATTGGAGTATTTGCCTCATGCGAAAATGGATTTGGAATCTTCTCAATCTGCTCCAGGGATTATAGGAGTTTTACCATCACCTGTAGTGCCTGTAGAACATTCAACTCCTACCAAAAAAGCTGCAGAATCCTTTCTCCCTGATCAAGGGTATTTAGAAAATTTGAAACCTGCCCAAAGGTCTATGAAATTTTCCATTTCAGCCCAGGCAATGCTAAAGGAATCACGATATGCTAAAGGGGCTCTACATTCTTCTGCATCTTTCTCAGAACTTCCAGAACCATACATAAATTCTCCATCTGTTCGATGGACTGCAGGAAATTCCCTGTCTTTTGCAGGGCATATGGGCCTCTCTGTATCACCATCACAAACAACTCCATTTGCTCATTCTGATGAAGGGGCCATGGAACCTTGCCTTTCAGGTCAGGGGACTCTAAAATATTCCATATCTGCACAAGGGACTCTAGAGTCTTCTTCTGCTTTCCAGGGCACTGGAAAGTTTCTCTTATCTGCCAAAGGCACAATTGGAAATTTGACATCTGCGAAACAGACTGTAGGACCTTTTCCATCAATGACAGGACCTCTGAGGTCCATACAAAATACCCAGGTGCTATTAGGATCTTTGAAATCTGGATCTTCTTTACAAGGTACTCTTGTATACTCTCCACAAGACCAATTGTGGCAGAAATTGTCTGCTCCAACCAAAGTGACTCTAGGACAGTCACCACATCATGAGGGTTATGAAAGAACTATTTAATCTACCCAAGGAACTGTGGAATTGTCTCCATCACAAGAGTTTCTTGGATATTCTTCATCTTCCCAATGGTATCCAGAATCATCCACATCTTCCCACGAAGTGCTAGGCCCTTCTTATGACCAAGGGGCTGTAGCACATTTCCCAGTAGCTGGGTATTCTCTCTCTTGCCATGAGATACTGCAAAATGTATCATCTTCCAAAGGTACTCTAGAAACATCATCTTCTGTCTAGAGAGCTGTAGAAGCTCCATTAGATGTACAGGGTGCTCTACCCCTTCAGCCTCATTTCCAAGGGTATCTGGGACCGTCCCAATATACTCCAAAGACAACAGAACCTTTGACATCTCACCAAAAGGTCTTGAAATTTTTAGAATCTTTATCAGAAACTCCCCCAGAAACTCTGGGAAATCCAATATCTGTTCATGGTGCTTTGTGCCCTTGTGATTCTGACCAATATATCCAGGAATCATCATCATCTCTCCAGGAAGCTCTTCAATTTTCTCCATCATCTAAATGTTCACTGGGACCTCCTCCATCTGCACCAGAGACTTTGGAATCTTTATTGTCAGACCAACTGTATCCAGAATTGTCTATAACTACCCAGGGGGCTCTAAGATCTTCACCACTGCAGCAAGGCTGTTTAGGAGATTCACTGTTTATCCAAGGGTCTCTGGGATCTTCCGTATCAGTACAAAAGCATGTACAACATTCAAACCCTGATCAAGGGACTCCAGAAACTTCTCCATCTTCCCAAGAGGATCTTGGCCTTTCTTTAGCCCAAGAGATTTCAGCATATTCACCATTTTCTCCCAGAGATTGTAGATTTTCTCAAACTTTAGAATATTCTCTCGGAACATCACCATCTACCCAAGGTGCTAGACAGACATCATCATCTGTCCATGAGTCTGTAGAACCAGATACATCCTCTCAAAGTGTTCCAGGAATCCAGGCTCCTTGGGAGGGACCTCCTGGTCCTTCTGAATATACATTAAAGGCATCAAAACCTTTGCCATCTTACAACGAGCTGTATAAGACTTTACAATCTGTCTCAGGGTATTTAAAAACTTTGGTCTCTGCCCTAGAGGCACTGAGACTTTCATCATCTGCCCAAGGTGCTTCGGGCTCTTCTATACCTGACCAAGGGATACTGGGATCACCAACATTTTCCCAGGAAACTCTGGAATGTTCTCCATCTGAACATGGATCTGTGAAACCAGCAATCTCAAATGGGGCTTATAAGACCATCACTAACAGATCAAGGTTTAAAGGAAATGTCTTCGGGTGGAAAAGTAACTTTGCAAGATTCACCACCTCAGCAAATCTATTTAGGAAATGCATTTTCTACACCAGGGGCCCTGGGAATAACCACATCATCACAGGATTCTCTTGGACATTCATCATTTTCTCAAAGGTCTCTGGGACATTCAGGATCTGCCCAGTATTTTGTGGGACCTTCTGTTTCTCAAATTGAAATTTTAGGACCATCAATATTTCCCAAGGAAACTCTGCAACTTTCTCCCCCTGAACAAGGCTCTCTGAGGCCCATTCCTCCTGTACGTGGGCCTATGAAATCCATTCCCTCAGGTCCTGGTTGTCATACAATATCTTCAAGTGTACAAGGAGCTTCAAAATCACAGCATGGTTATGTAGGAATTTCATTCCATTTACAATAGGCTCTGTGACTGTCCATATCAGTGCAAAAATCTCTTGGACACTCACCATCTACTCAAGGGTCTCCAGATACTTCTTTGTCATCCCAACATGCTCCGTGCCCTTGTCTGGATCAAGGGCCTTAGGACATTCAACAGCTTATTCAGGAGAAGTTGGAATTTCTATCTTTCCCCATGGAACACCAAAAATAGCACCATTTACCCAAAGTTCTCTAGAAAGACCATATTCTACCCATTGGATTATAGAAGCTTCTCCAACTTCCCAAGATGATCTATGATTTCCACCTCCTTCAGTACAGACTCTGCAACCTTCCTGATTTACTCCAAAGGAAACAGAACCATTGCCATCTACAAAAGAGGTTTGTGAACCTTCAAGGTCTGTATCAGGCACTCTAGAATCTTTTCCATCTGTGCCAGGGGCTCTGGGACTTTTCAAATATAACCAAGGTGTTCTGGGCTTTTTGGTATCTGACCAAGGGAATCCGGGACCACCAACATCTCTCTCCCATACTTAGGAACATCCCAAAGGAGCCCAAGGGACCGTCAAACCTGTGCCATCTACCCAGGAATAGGTGGAACATTGCTTCTCAAGACTTTTCAAGAATGTTTATTTGTGCCTCTAGCAACTTTATTCCTATTCCTTCTCATGAAGACTCCGTGAGACATTCCTCTTATCCCAAAATAAGCTCTAGACATTTCAATGCAACAAAAAAAATATAAAGACATGTCCAATTTCCTGAAGAGGATATCAGATATTCAGACTTTTAGACTTTCAAAACTTAATAGCTTAACATCTTTTCCTTCTTTCAAACATAGTCTCATATCTTCTGTATATGTCAAAAAAGAACTCAAATTGTACCTTTATTCCTCAAAGGGGTGTCCCACTCCCAACATCATCAGATTTCAGTCTATCTAGTGCCCCTGATACAGGAGATTTCAGACTTTATCTTTCACCAGGAGGTGGCTCCACACATTCTAAAATGGAGAAAACAAAATCGAGACATGCTTCAAAAGAAGCAGTCTTCAAATCTGTCCTATCAGAACATGAAGACTTGAAACTTCACCATTCTTATAAAAAGGGGTGCAAATGTTCCAATTCTGACAAAGATAGGGTGAGTCTTATAACTGAATCCAAAGAGACCCTCACTACATCTCCCTCTGCCAAGGGCGGCTGCAGATCCTCACAATCTCATGAGAAGGGTCCCAGAATTTGTCTCCTGATGGCATCCCTAGACACTCCAAATCTACAAAAACTAAATTGGAACATGTCCCCTCTACCAAAGCAGATGTTCATGTTTCTCACTCAGAATATGAGCAATGCAAACAATCTTCTCTGTCACAAATAGAGTCCAGACATTCACCTTCCAAAAGGGACCAGAAAACAAAAGTTACTCTACAAGAGAGCATAGAACCTTCCATCTCTAAGGGAGGCTGCAGATCCTCATGATCTCATGAGGATGGCCAAAGATGTTCTCCATCTCCCCAAGGCAGCCCTAGAAATTCCATACCTACCAAAACCAAATTGGAACAGGTCCCCTCTAATAAAGTAGATGTTCATGATTCCCATTCAAAACACAAGGGCTACAAACTATGCTCTTTGTCAAAAACAGGGTCCAGGCATTCATCCTCCAAAAGGGACCAGAAACTGAAACCTACTCCTCAAGAGTGCACAGAACCTTCCGTCTCTAAGGGAGGCTGCAGATCCTCACGATCTCTTGAGGAGGGTGGCAGAAGTTCTGCATCTCCCCAAGGCAGCCATAAACATTCCAGGTCTATTGAAAACAAATTGGAACAGGTCCCCTCTAACGAAGCATGTGCTTATGATTCCCCCACTGAAGATGAGGGCCTCAAACAACCCTCTTGGACAAAAAAAGGGTCCAGACATTCTTCCTCCAAAGGGGAGAAAAAAAACCAAAATTTACTCTGCAAGAGAAAAATAGGACCTGCCATCTCCAAGGGAGCCTGCAGATCCTCATGATCTCTGGATGGTTGCAGAATGCATCTTTCTTCCCAAGGCATCTCAAGACATTCCAAATCTACCAAAACTTTATCAAAAAGGTTCCCTATGGCAAAGCAAATGTTCACACTTCCCATTCAGAACAAGAGGGCTGCAAAATTTCTCCTTTGTCAGAAAGAAGGCTCAGACATTTTCCATCTGCCAAAATGGACCAGACACAAAAAGCTTATCTTGAAGGAAACATAGAACGTTCCATATCTACAAAAGGGGGACATGGAAACTACTCCCCCTCCTTAAACATTCCACCTTTCCCCATGAGCTTTCCAGCCTTATTTCTACTCCTTCTACCAGGACAAGACTCAGACATTCTCCTCATACTCAAGAAGCAATCAAAACTTCCCCACTAGCTAAATAAAGCTTCAACTTATCTCTGGATCGAGACAGTCCCAATGGGAATGCCAAACATTTCTCATCACCACAAAGCATTGATGTTTATGAAGGAGTTCTTTAGACATGCTCTTTCTGTCCAAGAGGGACTAAAAAACTTCCACTAGTTCAGAGAGGAACTGGGGGTTTTGCTACCTGTTCAGTTGGAACTCATATATTCACCAGGTCAAAAAGAGAGTCCCACGACATTCCCTGTTTTCCAAAAGTATCTGGAAATACTTATCTGACCCAGAGGTCCAGGGATCCTCCTTCTCTTACCATGGAGGAGGCACACCCTTCCAGTATAAATACAGGGCACCCATATTTGACCCTTCTGTCCATGGAGACCACAGACATTCATGGTCAGTCCCGTGCAGCCTCCAAAGAATCCTGCTGCAAAAACAGAACTGGGGTTCTAGCCTCTCTTCTCAAAGAGGTATCAGACCATCTCAATGCAATTAAAGGGGTCTCAGACTTTCCAATGACTATGCTGTTCAAAGCAGCTTTGGAGTGTTTAAATCTGAATGAGTGAGCATCATACATAGCCTATCCACACCACTGAGCCCCAGGAATGCTCCTTGTGACCAAATGGAATTCAGAAATGTACCTTCTACTCAAGAATGGGCCAAATCATCATTTTCTGCCCCAGGAAACTCCCGACATACTCATTGTGCCCATGAAGGCTTCAGAACTTACAAGTCTGTCAAACTGAAGTTCTAAAGATGCTCATCTCAAGAGGGGAGTGTGGGCCCTACTCTCTTTTATCATGGCATCTCTAGATCTTCTTATCTACAAAGTTAGTTCATCTTTCCCCACTCTGTGTCCACATGAACAATGGATGTTTAGAACTTTTCCTTGTCATCAAACATCTATGAAACCTTTGACTTCCATTCCTGGATACCTCAGATGCACACTGAGGTATCACATTGGTCTCAGAAGGTAGGTATTTCCCTTTTAATTAAGAATAGGACACAGCTTCTACCTAGAACATGCTATACAATCTGTGACCCACTGAGAATAGCATACGCTCCTTTTGACTAATGTGGCCCAAGACTGACATCATCTGACCTAGCAGGTCATAAAACAACTCTCACTGTCTAAGATACTCAGAGTGTTTCTGATTCTCATCTGACTGCATGACCTCTGTCCAAAATTAAAATGCCCCTGGTACCTGAAGTCCTAGAACATTAGAGCATCTAGCAGTGCCTTAAACCCAGGATATGTGCCTCAACTTGATCAGCAGAAATGAAGAAGCTAAACCCTTCATATCCAGAAGTAGTTAGCTGAATTGGTCCAGAGACCTAGCTGAAAACTGCCTCCTAGCTTCTTGGAGATTGATCACACCACTGCCTGCCCTGGATGACATGGCTGCCCTAGATTCTCATTAGGATTAGAAAAGGAAATACTCAGGCATTCTCTAATCTCCAAATTGACTCTTGATGTTTTCCTGTTCCCCCCAGACCCTTTGACTTTTCTGCTTTCCCAAACACAGCATGAGAAGTTGTCTTCAAAGAAAGATGTTCTCAAATTCCCTGTTTTCCTATAGATGCCTCAAATATCCTCACTCTGTACTAGTGTTTTGAAAATTGGGTTTCTAACAAATGGGCTTCGAACTTATTCCTTCAGACCCAAGAGTACTCATCCTTTCCCTAGTGACTGAAGTGAACCTCAAACAGTTGTCAAGGACTCAGATGGTACTAAGTCACATTTCTTCTGAACCAGGAAGCAGAATGCACTCCATTAATTCCCAAGGAGGCTATAACCCTACCACTACAGATCCACAGATATTTCAAACTCTTACAAGGATGGAGGGGGCTTCTGACCTGTCCTTCAGAACCAGAGACTCCCAGATCTTCCCCAATGGCCCAGGTGGCCTCAACCTTATCTGTCTAGAACCAAGGGGGCTTGGTTTGTTTCTAGGCAAAGGGAGTTTCAAACTAGTATCCCCTCAATACCAAAACGGTCTTCAGCCATTTCACATTGTTCAGGGGTACATTGACACTATTTTCCTTTGAGATCCAGGAGATCTCAGACACGTAATAATTGCTAAACAACCTCATTTGTACAACTTCAGAAAAAGGGAGTCACACACATCCTCAGTGACTGAAGGGGACGTGGAACATACAGCTTGAGAAGCAAGTGGACTCAGACCTCTTCAATGTCGCAAGAAGGTCATATATACAACCCCCTTTAAAACAATGAGCCATAGAATTTTGGCAAAGTCCCAATGTGGCTTCAGACTTATCCTTTCAGAACCAGGATGATCCATGTCTTAGTTAAAAACTCCATCAGGTCTTGGATATCCCCCTCAGAAGTAAACAACTCACTAATTCAGGGAGCTGACACCTCTCTGAAATATCTTCTGAAGAGACTTGGGACTTATTTTCCCAAACCACAGTAGCCCCTGACTTTTGTCATATGCCAAATGGGGGTTACAGTAACATACATTCTTTAAATAATACAACTTTAGCCTTCCTCTGTCTGTGTTGGAGGGGTCTGAGACACACTTCTTTGATGAAGCAAACTACAGAACTGACCCTGCGACTGGAGTGTGTCTCAGATATTTATACCTGACTAACAAGTACTTGAGACTGAGTCTCTTTGTGTTGATAGCCAACTCATATCTATCTATCAAACAACTAAGAGAGACTGGAGCTTCTCCCCCAAACCAAAGTGGCTAGAAAATACACTTTTTACCACCAAAGGAACCTCAAGAAACTCTAGATGGGAGTGACATGGCACAAAAATATAATCATCACCCTGAATCCAAGGCCACCTATTCTCAAACTACTCATCAGAAAGGTGCCTGTTCTCCATGTCCACACCTATACAGGTTATTTTGAGTTTAAACAGGGAACACACCAAGGACTGTGACTCAACTTTTCAGAGAAACCCTCTGATTGCTCTCTAACCTCAAAAGGAGCCCTCAGAGATAAGGAATTTTGAGAGTTCACTGAAGATTTGGAGAAGGACTAGAGAGTGCCTGGACCTCCTCCTCTTTCCTAAAGGTAAGCAGTGGCATTCCCCTTTGCCCAACAAGGTCTTGCATCCGTCTTCTTTCCTATACCTTATTGTGTTTTTGAACTGATGACTTGGGCCTTAAAATACCCCCTTTATCCCAAATGGCCCTCAGAAATTTCCATTCTGAGCAAAGGCACATGTACTATTCATCTCTGACAAAGGATCATTCCACTTAGAGTTCACAAGAGTCAAGAAGTGTGAGCAAATCCTGGAATTCATGCCAATTCCTTGAGTAAAATCACCCATTAATCTGTGGCCTCCTCAGTCCCCCTTAGATCTGGGAATCCCACACAAGCTCTTAATGAATCCAGATCTAATGCTTAATTTCTTGCAGATTCTGCTAAAGATATGGACATCCTAAAAAGGAAGAAGAGTTAGATGGCGAGGCAATGCTAGGACCATATGAGGTATGGTAGTCAATTGAATTTATGCTTGGAATTATATGGGATTTTTACAGTCTGACCATATCTTCCTTGTCACGTGGGCCTCAGAAACTCCTTTCTCCCCAAGGGTACTCACTCATTCTCCCTTTGATCGTGGAGACATCATATCTTCCCCTGAAACAAAGGGAGCCCTGCATCTTTACAGTTTGTCTTGAGGAAGCTTATATATTCATTTTGTGTGAGGAAGACACACACTTCCTGATATTACAGGGTAGGCTTCAGACATTCTTCTTAACAAATGTGTCCCAGATTCTCCCTTCAGTCCAAGATAAACTCTAGGCCCAAAACTTATCTACAAAAAACCTCTGACAATACAGTACCTGTCAAGGAAATTGGATACATTCTACTTACATTGGACAAGGTGATTTTAGACACAGCATTTCACTTCAAGGGGACTAATACAAACTCCTCTGATCAAGAGGATACAGATCAGATCAGTGACATGAAAATTTAGCCAAACGTTCAGCAATTTCTCATTTATGCTTCCAATAAGTACTCCCTGACCTTGACCTCCTCAGAGCAGCCACTTCTTTTTTTGTTTGTTTTATTTATTTATTTGTTTGTTTGCTTATGCACAACCCTCTTCTAATATAGTTTCTACCAAGGGGTTGCATGATGGTTCTAGAATCTTTTATTATTATTATTATTATTATTATTTATTAAAGATTTCTGTCTCCTCCCCGCCACTGCCTCCCATTTCCCTCTCCCTCCCACATTCAACTCCCCCTCTCTCATCAGCCTGAAGAGCAGTCAGGGTTCCCTGTCCTGTGGGGACCTCCCACTTCCTTCCAGGTCTAGTAAGGTGAACATCCAAACAGCCTAGGCTCCCACAAAACCAGTATGTGCAGTAGGAACAAAACCCAGTGCCATTGTTCTTGACTTCTCAGCAGTCCTCGTCGTCTGCTATGGTCAGTGAGTCCGGTTTTATCCCATGCTTTTTCAGACCCAGAGGTAAGCCAGACCCAAAAAGAGGAACATGGGATGTACTCACTCATAATTGGTTTCTAGCCATAAATAAAGGACATTGAGCCTATAATTCGTGATCCTAGAGAAGCTAAATAAGAAGGTGAACACAAAGAGAAAAATATAGTTATCCTCCTGGATATTAACCTTCATCAGGCGATGAAAGGAGACAGAGACAGAGTCCCACATTGGAGCACCGGACTGAAACCCCAAGGTCCAAATCAGGAGCAGAAGGAGAGAGAGCACGGGCAAGGAACTTAGGACCTCAAGGGGTGCACCCACACACTGAGACAATGGGGATGTTCTATCGGGAACTCACCAGAGCCAGCCACTTCTATATGTGGAAACCTCACCTCTATTCTTCTAACTGACAAGGTCTCAATCTTTCCATTCTTATCTGTGTGTTCAGGCATACCCGGATGACCAAAAGGATGTCAGATCACACTGAGCTAGTATCCTAGGACAAAACAGTAAAAATCTGATTCTTCTACTTTTAAGATTCTCACCAGAAATAAGTCAGTTCCATCTTTTCTCCTATGCCTGTGCTGCTGATGAAAGGCTTGTGGAGGACACAGACCCAGGGATTATCAACCAAAGAGTAGGAAAAAATCCACTCTGATTGCTGTCATGGAAGTCTCAGAGTCTTAGAAAACATGGGTATTCTGTAGTGCGAGGACATTTGTATCTGAGAAGGTATTGCTTGCACCATTGACCAAATCCCAAGGTAAGCTGTGAGATTTATCTTCTGCCTGAGGGATTCCGGATCTTCTGGCTTTTCTATCCTCCCAAAACTTTTTATCTTTCAAGATTGGGGCCTGAAATGCTGGAGAGATGGCTCAGAGTTTAAGAGCACTGACTGCTGACCCAAAAGGCCTGGGTTCAATTCTCAGCACCCACATGTCAGCTCACAACTGTTTGTCTGAATCTCCAGTTCCAGGGGATCTGACACCCTCACATAGAGGCACATGCAGGAACAACACCTATATACATAAAAAACAAAATTAAAAAACTTTTTAAAAAGGATTGAGGTCTGAAACCTTCCATGAATGGCCAATAGTGGTCAGTTCGATGGTCTTACATCAAACCAACAGTGTGTAGGCCCATGAAAGACTCCATAAACAAGGGACGCCAGTCTTCTCTGTTTAGATGTCCCATAGGTCAAGTTTAGCAATATGAGTGTAGAACCCCATGACATCTGCCTTCAGACCAGTCTATAGAAATTTAATGACTTCAACTTCAACATCTCTGCCTGTATATGAGCAGCTGAATACAAACTAGATGAAGAACCCCAGTCAGGGACAATTATCTAGGCCTCTGCAAGAAGACCTAGGCTGTTGTCGCCTTGTCTCTCAAAGAATGAACACAAATTATGAATAAGAGTTGGAAGCTTATGATCAGTGCTGGGAACATTCTCCACAGTATAATGTACCAAGGATATTCACCTTCAAAAGAAGTGTGTACTACACTTTCTCACACTGCTGAAAGAAAATTCTGTCCTTCCCATTTCTTTCAATGGGGTCTCAGAGGTTTATTTTCTTTTGTGGGACTCAGAATTTTTTCTGTTATTATTATTGTCATTATTATTAATTTATTCCTTCTTCACATATGGAACAGGATGTCGGAACTCTCCTAAAACAAAGGTTGCCCTCAATCCCACTTGCTTAATGGGACCTAAAACATTTATTTTGTGTTACATCATTCTCATGTATTCCCTTTCTTACCAGTTTGCTCTTAATGTTTTCTCATTGAGGGGTGTCAGACCAAGGGGACATTTTACCACACTGGAAAAACAAGTATCAGGCATTTCCAATCTTCCCAAGAGATCACTGGTCCAATTATCTATGTCCAAACAACAAGAGGTTGTCAGACATTCAGTTTCTGCAAAAGGAAATCTGGGAAATCGAACTCTATTGAAAGGGCTCTTGAGATGACCCCCATATGCACGGGATGTCTCAGATCTCCACCCTCTGCTCTTCATCACTTTAGTCCACCCTAAGACTAAAGAACCATCAAGCTTCCCTTCTGTGCATTTTGACCTCACACATTGCCCTATTAACTAAGATTGCTTTTAGAGCTGATCCCAATGACCAACTTAGCCATACAAACGCATATGCAACCAAGAGAATCTTACAACTTTCTTCGTTTAGATCATAGAGCAGAAAGATAGAAGAAGCAAATCAAGTCATCTGCCTCAAAAGTTGGTTATCAAAAATGCACTGTTTCTTTTATTCATAGATATGTACAGTTGAAGACAACCTTAAGAAAACACCAATGCTTGCACAAACATTTTTCCTTTTGGAAGATTGTTATGAGATTTGTCTTAGATTCTCAAAGATTTCTCACAGGGTATGTATGTTTGCATGAAGAAAAATAGTGGAATGTTAGTAAGACAGAGCCAGGATAGCCTGTTACCGAAGATAGCCTGGGATCTTCCCCTAATGACCCTGGGTGAACTGCATATTCCCATTCTACCAAATACATCTTGGGACTTCCTCCCCATGAACGAATATGTTCCTGATTTCTCATTTGCTGAAGACGGTCTCATAACTTCCCATTCTGAGAGAAGGTTCTCAGAACTCCCGTGGTTCCAGAAGACCTTACACTTTCCTAACTTAGGAAGTTGTCATGAGAATTACCCTGGGCCAGACTTTTCTTTGGTCCTTCCCTCCATTAACAATGTGGCTTTAGATGTTTATCCACCTGTACAAATGGGAATAGCAACCAGTGTCGTTGACCCTAAGACACCCATGTATTCCTTTTATTTTCAAGGTGACATTAGATATGTTCTTTTGAATAATGCTGCATCATGTCTTGTCATTTATTTCACCAATCCTCATGCTCCCCATCCTGTTTTGGAAGAAACTCGAACACGTGCTACTCTAAATAAGAGAGATTTGAACCTTTTACCTTTGGCATTGGTGGCTAAGGAAAGGAATTGCTTTACTCTGGTTTGAGGGCCCAGGTCCAAAGTGTAGGATTTGAGACTGGATCCTAAGCTATGCACTTCAATCTAATCACTAGATGTCAACGTGCCCAACCATTGCTGCCTGCGTATGAACTATGAAGACAACCTGAAAGAAGAGGCAAAATAGCCAGGGACAGCCATGAATGTTCATTGAAAAAGGTTCTGGTTGCTCCCAAACTATGCAAGACTCAACAGATGAAGTGGAAACTCTAGAGAATAGCTGGAAGTTGAAGTGCAGTGATGGGATCTTCCTTCACTGAATGAGGTAGCAGTGACATTCACCTGCAAAAGAATGGTGCATGGCACTTACCCCCTCTGCCCAAAGGGGTTTTCAACTCTCACCCTCAGACAACCATTTCTCAAAATTTTCCCTTTTACACAAAGGCCTCAGTGTTTCTTTTCTTCTCAAGTTACCTCACTCTTTTGTCATGTAAGAGAATATCAGACTTTCCTCCTAGGACAGAACCTACTCTAGACCTTCCCCATTTACCAAAGTTGGTTTTAAGTACTCATTTTGTGGAAAATACCCTCAAATTTTCCTTTTTTGCAAGTTTGATCCAAGTCTTTTCTAAAAGATTAAAGAGTCCTCAGACCACATATTCCTTACACCACTCCCGTTTTATATGTGGGAATCAGATCTGCCCACATTTACTCCAGTGTAAAGCAAAGGGGGTTTATGATTATATTGTTTAACCAAAAAGACTACAGAGGTCCAATTTTTTGCCCAAGGATGTCTGACCTATGCCACAATGATGGAAATGACCTCAGAATTCACTCCCGTGGCCAATCAGGTATCATTTCTTCACTCTATATTCAGATCTAGCCTCTGACACTGGGAGGCCCTAGAGCATCCTCTTCCTTCATAGGAAACTTTCACTGGGCCCTTGGACTCACCTTACCTTTATGCCAATCCCGACAACCAAGTTTGCTTGGTTGCAACTAATGGGACCTCTGAAGATACTAGGTATAGATCAGAGGTCAAAATATAGAAAGCTAAAAGTAATAGTCATGCCATTTGCCCAGAAGGTAGTTGTCAGGAATGAAATGTTTACATCTTCATGATGGATAAATAGAAAAATACAACCTTGAGAAAGCATCAAAGTCCACACAAACACTCATCATCTTGGAAGAGTGTTGTATTGCTTCTTGCATTCTTCTCAACAGGAGATGTAGTATATAGTTGGAAGCAAATGATGCAGAACCAAACCATCATCCCATCACCCAAGGTAAGCAAGGCCTTTCCCTTCTGCACAATGGGGTGAATGGATATTGCTATTTGGTTAAACAGGGCCTGGCACTTTCTATCTAATCAATGCATTTCTGAATGACTTCAGCAGCTTCCCCTCTGGATAGGGACTCCCCAAAATGTCCCTATTCTCAAGGCATCTCATACCATGCCCTTTTGATCATGGGTTATTAGAACTTCCCATGGGTTAAAGTAGTCATCAGGCCTTTCTGCTATTACAAACAACAGCGAAGGACATCAATCTCTGTTCAAGGAGAGTCAAAGGAATGACGGGTTTTTACTAGTGTCGTCTCAGAATTTCCATTTTGCTCTAGGGGACAAGGATCAAAGGGTCCCTCAGAGTACCACCCATGTGCTTGTGCACCTCAGAATTACCCCACTAATGGAGGACCTTAGATATTCCCCCTCTAACAATGACCACTGGGAAAATACATGTGTGACCCAAGGGACTTCACTGAGTTCTGCTTTGAGTTCACAGACCCTAAGGCTTAGGTCATCTTTCCTTCATTATAGTCATCAGAATAAAAAGGCCTCATCCTTCATGCACATCCAATGTAGCTGATGATAAGCTTTAAGAGGACTTAGAACCTGAGACTTCCAATCATGACTGATGGATGATGCTCAGATTGCTGCCAGGCCTGACACAGTATGCCCGAAGATGTGAATCTTCTAAACTGTGATGAAGTCCTCCTTCCACTGCACAAGGTAGACTGGGACACTCTCTTTCCATTAAGGGGTTTGTGACTTTGCTACTCTCTCTAAGTCTACTGAAGTCTTGCACTCTTAAACGCCATCAGTTTCTGTCTATTAGACCTCAAATGCACACTCTGTAACCAAGAGGGCCTGATATCTAACCTGAATCATTGAGGAGTCTAGAGAGTATATCTTCATGTCCAAGCCTCCATGACTTTCCAATTCCAGTCAAAAAAGCCTTCAAAAGTAACTCTCTCTTATGAGAGATTAAGTATTTCTGTTTATGTTCAGACCTTTCACTTCTACTTAATTATGTTTCACTTCCAAAACATCATCTTAGAGGGACTTCATTATGCTCCTTATGTTCAAGGGCCCTCAAATTCCTGCCTTCTGGTCCATATGTCTGAAAATGTCTTTCCTTCCTAAAGGGGATTCAGAGCCTCTCACTCTGCCTATCATAGCCACCAAGACTCCACATGTATTCATAACTACTTGGTCTTTCCCCTCTATATGGGGGTAAAACAAAACTTTCTCCTAAAGACCATAGTGACTTGAAATATATCCTCTTTGGCCCAAGGGGAACTCAGGGCTACTATCTCTTCTGTGAGACCCATAAACCTTGTTCTATTGACTACGTATGTCTGTTTTATTCCAAAATGTCTAGGAATGCATCTAAATTTCTTCGAGCTATGTATAATCTAAGATATTACCACTCTGAGCAATGGAGCCTTGGGCACATTTTACCTCACTAATGGCTTCTAAGACTCAGGTTAACCATCCAACCACTTGGAAAATGTGCAGCAATTACTGCCAAACTTCTAACCTGCCTTGTGTGATCAAGGAAAGTCCACAATTGATTTCACACCTGCAGCTTAGAATTTGCGAGACCTGGAAAGTACTGTCCTCAGCCGAAATAGCTATGGATATTCTAAATGCTGAAAAAGACTTGGAAGCTGATCAAGCAGTACTGGACCTTCCTCTGTTACACAAGGTATTTACTTTTTGCTCAATGTGATATTGCATTTCCGATTCCATTGAACATTGCCATAGACTTTATACTTCTGACAAATAGGTGTAGATTTTCAGCTGTGCACAAAATGTCTGTGAAATTCCAGTTATGACCTAGGGTACATCAACATTTTTCCTGATTCCCAAGTAGTCTGCCATATTACTTCTTTGATGAAGGGCATAATAACTCTTCAATTCATGCCAAAAGGTCAAGGATGTTCTCAGTCTTACAAGTGAAACTGAGACATCCACATCAATAAAGAATGCTTCTAACCTGCCTTGTGTGATCACAGAAAGTCTACAGTTCATTTTACACTTGCAACTTATAATTTGCGAGGCCTGGAAAGTTCTGCCCTGACTAAAGAGATCTCAGGGCACTCTGAACTAAGGTACTTGAATACAAGAACACTAAGATGAGGGTAACTGAGTCTACTTCCTTCATTCTGATTTATTAGACAAAGAATTCCAACATGCATGAAGAGGAATGTGTGGATGAACCTTTGCTAGACAAGGACACTGAGCCAGAGACTACTGTCATGCAGTCTCTTAGAAGATTTTTATGACTGCTGACATGCCTGACATGAACATTCAGAAGATGTGTATTCTAGGTTGTGATTTCACGTTTGGTGCTGATGAAGAAGTGAGTGCCTGGGACTCCCTCTCTTTCTCAGGGTACTATTTGACCTTCAGATTCTGCCCAATAGGGCCATAGACATATAACCAAGAGAGACTGAAAGTATTCCATCCACTACTTTGGATCTCCTCTCTCCTCCTTTTAAGTAAGAGGGTCTTGGATCTTTCACCTGCTCCCAAAGTTATAGCAAGAATTCTTCTTCTGCCCACTGGGAACCTGGATGTGCCCAATGTATCACAAGAATTCTGAGAGTATTCTCTCTCTTGCTGAAGTGACTTTTCAATTATCTCCTTTCCCAAGTATACACCAACTCTTTGTTTTCTGACCAAAATGTTCTCGGACCTGCCTGTTCTAATAGAGAGGTACAGTCAACCAACATGCAAAGGGTTATCTGAATATGACCCTGTGGGAGTGACTTACTAGGTCCATGTAATTGGGTTTTAGACCATTCCATTAGAAAAGGAGTTCCAGTCTACTGACTCTGGTTTACCTGTGGGCCTGAGATCTTATCACATAGTCAAGGTTTTCTTCAGATAAATCTTTCTGCCCAATGAATGCCTTATATTGTTGTCTTCTTATTCAGGGACCTTCCACACCCAAACATGAGGTCAAAGAGTATTTTTTATTCTTCACTGATGACTTCTTTAGAAGACCTAGGCTTAAAGTATGAGGACCAATGTATATAAAGTAATGTCTAGAACTGATTCCACTACCCCAAGGCAGAAACCAGTATAATGTGGCCCTCATCATTTAAACCTAGATCTGAGCAGATGAGCATGCGCTTGAGAAGGAGAACGTGCTTGGGACTCTCATGCAGACTATTGGATGACCACTCAGACTGCTGCCTCACATACAACACATTCACTACAGTGGAGAGATGTTCAACCTCGGATGAAGAGCTGGAAGCTGATAATGCCATTCCTGGAATGTTTTCCACTACCCGAGGTAGGCTGAGACCTTGATCTCATGTCAAGCAGTGGGTATGCTGATTTGAGCTTTACTCAACCCAACATGTTAGTCTATATTTACAATAGCCACCAGATTTCCATACTCCACACAAGATGCCCTCAAACATTTCCCCTCTGTCTCTGGGTTCCTTGTGTTTTCTCCAGGGCTCTTGCTCCCCCCACCCTTTCCCCATGCACCTTGGCAAGCCTCTGACTTCTCACTTATGACCTGTGGATCCCTATTAGTACATTTCTGACTTATGTGGGGGCCATTCAAAGTCTGAATATGAGGTCTTCAATAGTGCTCTCATTGACCAAGGATGTCTCACACATACTCATTTTTTAATGGAGTATTCAGACTCCATATCTGTCCAAGAGAACTTCAGATCTTCCTTTTCTGTTATGTAAGGTGTCTATACTAACATTTTTATCCAAAGGGCCTCTGGTTTTTAACTCTGATCAAGCAGGTGTCTGACATTTACACTCTGCTCAAAGACACATCTCATGCACATTAATTGGACAGAAGTCTCGGATACATTCCTGCTAATCAATGTAATATTTCTCCTTTCAGGCTCGATGTCTTAGAGCTCCAGAGTAGCAAAGAGAGCTTGGAATACAGCCATCAGTCTTTAGAGCATTCATTAGCACATCAGAAATGGAGTGGTTCTATCTTTTGTGTCTTGAACTGGATGGCTGAAAAAGAAACAGACACAACCCACGCTCTTGGAACAATATTCAGATTACTACATATCCTCCTGAAGATACCAGAGATGATCTGGTTACTTTGTTGTTGTTGCTTTGAATGTTGTTCACTTCTTGGTGTTATTGTTTCTTTTAAGTTTAGAGGATGACATATTGATGTTTTCTTTGTATATTAGTCATCCACTGGCACTAAAATCCAGCAGTCAATTGCTTAAATGCTTCACATGTTCTACTCTATCTGGAAAACACAATGTATTAATATCTTCTACCTTACTGTTTCAAAGACATACCATTATATAATTCTACTTTACAAATGCAGTCATTTTAACCAATATTCCCAAAAATATAAACTTTATGTGCAAAACTATTTCCTGTATGGTGATAATTTTTCCACCAGATGCTAGGTTAAATTCATGCAATGTGGAAACATATTTTTCTTACTGATAAGTTTTAAAAAGACATACCTTAGCATGATTATCCTTTACTGTGCAGCAGATATCCACTTAGAAGTGTGTACATACCATGTTTGTCTTTTTGGGTCTGAGGAAGATATCAAGGGTGTAATTTCTGAAGAGTCAGAACCTAAAGAAAGCCCAGTTACTAATAATATACTTGTGCATCAAATGGACAGTGTGTGTTTTTTGTATGTGTTTAGGAGACTTTGTTGTTTGAATCCTCATTCTTTGTGTGTCAAATGGGAGTAGTAAATCATGTTCAGTGTGGGTGTGTAAAGAGCACCATATTTTTGTGTTTAGTATTTATCATATCTAACCATGTGTCTGTACATCTATCTACCACATATGCATGCATGCATGTATATATGTAGTTAGCTAGGTATGCAATGATGCATCCATTCATCCATTGATGTATTCATCTATCTTTCTCTCTATCTATCTAGTTTGTGAACAGAGCAGTATATATATATGTGTGTGTGTGTGTGTGTGTGTGTATATATGTGTGTGTGTTTATATATGCATGTGTATGTATATATTTATGTATATATGTATGTATGTAAATCAGATTGTATGTATGTATATATATATATGGAAATCAGAATTTCATGTTGTAATGTCTTCTCTTTCCTCCTACCATGCATGTCTTGGCATTAGAATATTGGTTATCTAGTATTCCCTTTCACAAGGGACATCTTAAGGAAGGAGCATAATTAATCTGGCATAGCTGTGATTAACACTTACTTATCTAACCAGTCCCAAAGCTGTGTTGTAAATCTTCCCTTTTTCTGGTATCCTCTTCAATTTCTTTCTTCAATTCCTTAAAGTTCTTGTCAAATAGATCCTTCACTTCTTTGGTTAGAGTTACCCAGAGATATTTTATGCTGTTTGTGGCTATCGTGAAAGGTGATGCTTCTCTGATTTCCCTCTCCGCTTCCATATCCTTTGTGTATAGGAGGGCGACTGATTTTTTGGAGTTGATCTTGTATCCGGCAACATTACTAAAGGTGTTCATCAGCTGTAGAAGTTCTTTGGTGGAGTTTTTGGGGTCGCTTATGTACACTATCATATAATCTGCAAATAACGAAAGTTTAACTTCTTCCTTTCCATTTCGAATCCCCTTGATCCCCTTATGTTGTCTTATTGCTATTGCTAAAACTTCAAGTACTATATTGAAGAGGTATGGAGAGAGTGGACAGCCTTGTCGTGTTCCTGATTTAAGTGGGATGGCTTTGAGTTTCTCTCCGTTTAGTTTGATGTTAGCTGTCAGTTTGCTGTAAATAGCTTTTATTATATTTAGGTATGACCCTTGTATCCCTAATCTCTCCAAGACTTTTATCATAAAGGGATGTTGAATTTTGTCAAAAGCTTTTTCAGCATCTAATGAAATGATCATATGGTTTTTTTCTTTCAGTTTATTTATATGATGGATTACATTGATAGATTTTCGTATGTTGAACCAGCCTTGCATCTCTGGGATGAAGCCTACTTGATCATAATGGATAATTTTTCTAATGTGTTCTTGGATACGGTTTGCCAGTATTTTGTTGAGGATTTTTGCGTCGATGTTCATGAGTGAGATTGGCCTGTAATTCTCTTTCTTGGTTGAGTCTTTGTGTGGCTTTGGTATCAGAGTGACTGTAGCTTCATAAAAGGAATTTGGCAATGACTCTTCTGTTTCTATATTGTGAAATACCTTAAGGAGTATAGGTATTAAGTCTTCTTGGAAATTAACTGTTATTACCAGGTACACATTACATCATCACTATTATTTAAGCTACCAATTAAATGTGATATCTTAATTTGTATGTTACTGCTCTCTTCCAGAGTCCATGAAAGTCAACTAGTTTAGGGATAAGCTCTGGACCCTTGGGACTCTTCTGACAAAGAAAACAACTTAATTTTTTTCTTTTAAAGTTTAAAATAGATTCTTTCCTAATATAAACATCCTAATTACAGTTTCCCCTCCCTTCATTCCTCCCAGTTCTACCTCCAACTGCTCTCCCCTCAGGCTCCACTCTATTTCTGTCTCCTATTTGAAAAGAATAAGCATCTAAGAGTTAACAACCAAATATTACAAAATAAGCTATAATAAGAAAAAAAAGCAAAATAATCACATTGAGGCTGGACCAGTGTGGGACAATATTATACAGGCCACATTTTTGTACTGTATTGGCAACCAGGATCTCAAACCACAATAGCAGCTGAGGTGCTGAAAGAATTTTCAGACTGGCTGTTTCCTGAGGTCAGGATATGCTGATGTTATTCTGTTCCTTCTTTGTAATTATGAGGAAAGCCTGGGAAGAGATGTTAATTCCAAGCTAATGATAGAGCTGCAGATGTGACTTTATTCCTGCTACCCCAGAAACAGAATGCTAATGAACTTCTCCCTCAGTTTACACCTTGGGAGATAAAAGCTGTTTTGAGAATAAAATCAGGCAATCTTGTGGATTTGAATGAACCCTGAGACTGTTTTCCTATTTTGCTATGTGGACTGTGTCTCAACTATTCCCACACCTCCATGCCGGGCAATTGTGTTTGATCAATTTTTTTTTTTTAGCTTTTTATCAGGATATTTTTTAGAGTGATACAATAGGATTAGGAGAGTATATGGGGAGGGGCAGGACACACCCATGCCATGGCACATATGTGGAAGTCTTCTAGTGTTCTCTTCAGTCTTGGGGAGAAGCATCTTGACTCACTGAGCCGTCTTGTGGATCCATCTTTTCATTTACAAAGGGATCAATAATCTATAATTCTGTTTTTACTGTGGATTTCTCAATGAGCTACAGGTCAATTATTTCCACAGGTTCATACTCAGGCCATCAAGTAGAGAAAGGCTCCTTATGTTTCTCGCACTGTACCCCTTCCCAGGAGGAAGGGCAATGGCACATGCTGGGAGCTACACATTCACCGCCATTCATACATTTCTGAAGGCAGATTGGTGTGTTACACTGTTTCCCGCTCCAACCAGAAGCACAGGAGCAAATATTTTGTCCCACACATTTTCCTCCATTCATGCACATAGGTTCACAGATGCTTTTTGGCATCTTTCTCCAGTGTACCCACCACGACAGGTGCACAAATTATTTCTCATAGAGTGGCCACCATTCTTACAGGGAGGGTGACAGACAGCATTCTGGCACTGTGCACCGAAGAATCCATCAGGGCAGAGACAAGTATTTGGCTTATAACAGGAACCACCATTGAGGCAAACAGGCTCACACAGGTGGTTCCATACCAGCCAGACTTGCACTGGCAAATATCTGGTGCAACACATTTGCCTCCATTTTCACAGTGTTTGTCACAGACCAGTGTTTCACACCTTGGTCCTACAAATCCATAAGCACAGGTGCAGAGATTGCCAGGCAAGCATGTGCCCCCATGTTGGCAAGGAGGGCTACAACGTTCTTCATCACAGGTTGCTCCATCCTGCCCTGGAGGACATTCACAGATGTTAGGCTTAATGCATTTTCCATGTTTTCTGCAAACAGGGTGACAGATGGCAGTTTGGCAATTCGAACCAGTGTAACCGGGTTTACATTTGCATATATTTGGTGCAACACATTCCCTGTTTCTTCCACATGAGTGTCTACAAAATGCTCTGCAGTTGGTCCCATCTCCATAATACCCAATGGGGCAGTGTCCACACTTGAAGTGACCATCGATGGTTGGCACACAGGAAACATCCAGGAAACAAGATGATTCTGTGCAATTCGATATTTTGGTTGATCCATAGCGCTCTGGCAAGATAGTGTTTTCTTCAGTAGTCAATGATGCAAATGCATACTGAGTAAAACCTTGGAAAGGTTTGCTAATTTGAGTATTACCCCTTCTCATGTCTGTTTGAACAGTGCCCTGGATATCATCTCTTATTTGCCCAAGAGATCTGCTAGGATTGTTGCTTAAAGGAGCACCACATTTTGCAGAAACTTGTGACTCATTGAGAGTAAGATTTGTACTGAGAATGTGATCTGCATGCTCATAAGCAGGTGTCTGATGAGAAATGGCCTTCTTTGTATTATCCATTTGAGTTGTAACTAATTTTATAGACAAGTAAGCAGTGCCTGTTGAGTTTAAGAATTCATTGGTAGTTGTTCCAGTACTTTCAGTAAAGCTTGGCCTTGATAGTAAACGCTCCTCTGATGGTGAATGAAAGCTCAAATCATGGCATATGTTCCCATCCCCATGAAATCCTTTTGGACATGAGCCACAATGGTAGGAACCAAAGGCCTTGATGCACTCCACACCTGGGACACAAGGCCAAGATTCACACTCATCAACATCTTTCTCACAGTTCTTGCCTGTGAGCCCAGGAGGACAGACTCATGAGTAACTGTTTAAGTCTCTAATACATTTGCCAGGGTCACAGGGGTTTGGCTGGCACCCACTGGCATCAATTTCACAAAGGCGGTCATGGAAACCAGGCAAGCAGACACACAGGTATGCTCCACTTCCTGGAGGAAATTTCCTATCAGATTCACAGGAGCCTCCATTCAAGCAGTCACAAGGCTTCACAGTCACCTCCATTGTTACTGTAGTTTCAGCCTCGTAATCATCCTTAAGATGGACAGTGAATCTCTGAGGAGTCACTGACTCTGTTTTCCAAGTAAGAAGTACTTCGGAGGAGATGCTTGCTCCATCAGGACCAGAATCCAGTGTAAAATGTATCTCAGAACCTTCCGGATCCCAGGCCATGAACTGGTATTCAAAGTCTTCTCCGTAAAATACCTGTAATGTGCCTTGCAGTGCCTGTATCAAAGGGGGCTGGTTATCTGGAATGATCTTAACCTGCGTCTGCCTGGAGTGGGAAAATCATGGCGACTCTCCGACTCAGCTTCTTTCTCCCAGAATCCTGTTCTGTTTACTCCACTCACCTAAGGGTTGGCCTATTAATGGGCTTAGGCAGTTTCTTTATTAATAAGAAATCACTCCCACATCATTTCCCCCTTTTCAGGGAAGATCTTAACCTGCATCTGTCTGGAGTGGGAGAACCATGGCCACTCCCTGACTCCTGTTTGATCAATTTTAAGTTCACATTAATAAACTTTTCCCAGCTGACATGTTACTGCAGTTTACACAAGTGCATTTATTCTTTTTTCACTAAAACAATGGCAAAAGATCCCATAAAAGATTCTTTGTTAACTTCCACTGATGGCTCATCTAATGAGAGGGTTGCATATGTGGTTAATGGTAAAGAACATGCCATCCAGACAGAACCAGCTTCAGCTCAAATTGTTTAGCTTTAGTAGCTTTAGTGTTTAAATATATTGTAAATAATTTTTTAAGTTGATCTTGTATCCTGCCACATCACTGAAGGTATTTATAAGCAGTTGGAGTTCTCTGGTAGAGGTTTGGGGTCACTTATGTACACTATCATATCATCTTCAAATAAGAAAAGACTGACTTTTCCCTTTCCAGTTTGAATCCCCTTGATCTCCTCATGTTGTCTTATTGCTATTGCTAGACCTCCAATCACCATGTGGAAGGGATATGGAGAGAGTGGACAGCCTCTTCTTGTTCCTGCTTTTAGTGGAATGCTTTGAGTTTCTCTCCATTCAATTTTATGTTACCTGCCAGCTTGTTGTATATTGCATTTATTATATTTAAATATGATCCTTGTGTCCCCAATCTCTCCAATACTTTTATCATAAGGGGGTGTTGAATTTTGTCAAATGTTTTTTCAGCATAAGGAAATGATCATATGTTTTTTCTTTCAGTTTATTTATATGATGGATTACACTGATAATTTTTTATATGTTGAACCAGCCCTGCACCTCTAAAATGAAGCCTACTTGATCATAATGGATTATTTTTTTTGTTGTTGTGTTCTTGGATTTGGTTTGCCAGTATTTTATTGAGAATTTTTGCATCGATGTTCATGATTGAGGTTGGTCTTCAATTCTCTTTCTTGGTTGAGTCTTTGAGTGGTTTTGGTATCAGGGTAACTGTAGCTTCATAAAAAGAGTTTGGCAATGACCCTTTTGTTTCTTTTATGTGGAACTCATTGAGGAGTATAGGTATTCACTCTTCTTGGAAGTTCTGGTAGAATTCTGCACTAAAACCATCCAGAATTGTGCTTCATTTGCTTGTGAGGTTTTGATTACAGCTTTTATTTCCTCATGACTTCTATTTCCTTCCATTTTTTAATATTATCTAATTTTGTGGAGTATAGGCTTTTGTAATAAAACCTAATGATTTTCTGAATTTCCTCAGTGTCTGTGGTTATGTCCCCCTTTTCTTTTATGATTTTGTTAATTTGGGAGTTTTCTCTTTGCCTTTTGATTAGTTTGGATAAGGATTTGTCAGTCCTGTCGATTTTCTCAAAGAACCAGCTCTTTGTTTCATTGAGTCTTTGTGTTGTTTTCTGTATTTATATTTTGTTGAATTCAGCCATCAGTTTATTTCCCATCTTCTATTCCTCCTGGGTGAGTCTGCCTTTTTTTCTAGAGGTTTCAGGTGTGCTGTTAAGTCTCTAATATCAGCTTTCTCCATTTTCTTAACATGAGCACTTAGTGCTATAGCACTGCTTTCATAGGGTCCCATAGGTTTGAGTATGCTGTGTTTCCATTTTGTCTGAATTCAAGGAAGATTTTAATAATTTTCTTTATTTCTTCCTTGTCCCAGGGGTGGTTCAGTAGTTGATTGTTCAGTTTCCACGAGTTTCTAGGATTTATAGCGTTAGTATTGCTGTTAAATTCTAACTTTATTCCATGGTGATCTGATAAGACACAGGTGGTTACTCCAATTTTTTTGTACCTGTGGATGTTTCCTTTGTTACCAAGTATGTGATCAATTTTAAAGAAGGTTCCATGAGGTTCTGAGAAGAAGGTATATTCTATTTTGTTTGGGGGGCAATCCTACCAAAAGCAATCTGTAGATTCAATGCAATCCCCATCAAAATCTCAAGAAAATTCTTCACAGACCCTGAGAGAACCAACTTTATACGGAAAATCAAAAAACCCAGGATATCCAAAACAATGCTATACAATAAATGAACTTCCAGAGGCATTACCATCCCTGACATCAAACTCTATTACAGAGCTTCAATAATGAAAACAGCTTGGTAATGGCAGAAAAATAGAGACATTGACCAATGGAGTCATATTGAGGACCCAGATATCAATCCACACACCTATGAACACCTGATTTTTGACAAAGGAGCTAAAATTATACAATGGAAGAAAGAGAGCCTCTAAACAAATGATGCTGGCATAACTGGATGTCAACTTATAGAAGAATGAAAATAGATCCATATCTATCACTATGCATAAAGCTCAAATTCAAATGGATTAAAGACCTCCAACCACTCTGAACCTGATAGAAGAGAAATTGGGAAGTAGACTGCAATGTAAGGACACAAGAGACTACTTCCTAAATTTAACCCCAGTAGCACAGACAATAAGAGCAACAATAAGTAAATGGAGCCTCCTGAAACTGAGAAGCTTCTGTAAAGCAAAGGACACAGTCAATAAGACAAAATGGCAGCCTACTGAATGGGAGAAGATCTTCACCAACCCCACATCTGACAGAGGTCTGAACTCCAAAATATACAAAGAACTCAAGAAATTGGACACCAAAAGATCACATAATCCAATAAAAAGAAGCATCATCAGCAGAATATAAGAGATGTAAGAGTTAGAATAGAGTACATTGGTCATAGATAATGGTAAGTGTAAATAGTATCTGACATTAAACAGCTAAGAAATCTGAAACACTATGAAAATACCAAACATAGGAATAATTGGAATAGAAGAAGAATCCCATATCAAATGTCCATAAAATATTGTCGATGAAATCATAAAAGAAAAAATTCCTAACCAAGGGGTTGAGATGCCTATTTATGTAAAAAAAAAAGCTTACAGAAAAAAACAACGAGATTGAAACATGAAAGAAAGGTCCGTTGCCACATAATAATCAAAGCATAGGACTGGAAAAATGGCCCAGCCATTAAAGGCTAGACTCACAACTAAATATAATAAAACACAAACATGCAGAGTAAAGAATAGTAAAGGCATCAAGGGAAATGGGCCAAGTAATGTATAAAGGTATACCTATTAGACAAACATCTGACTTCTCAGCAGAAACTCGAAAAGCCAGAACAGAAAGACATATGTCCTCTAGTCTCTAAGAGACCACAGATGTTAGCCCAGAATCCTATATCCAGAATAACATTCAACCATCATAGAAGGAGAAAACAAGATATTCCACGATAAAGTCAAATTAAACAATATCTACCCACAAATTCAGTCCTACAAAAGGTACTAGAAGGAAAATATGAACCAAATGAGGTAAGCTACACCCATGAAAACACAAGAAATAAATACCACACCAGCAAAACCAAAAGAAGGGAAGCATACCCCCCCACACCCCCATGCACTCACCACCATCATGACCAACAAAACCCAGAAAGTAACAGTTATTGGTTATTGATATCTCTCAATAACAATGAATTCAACACCCCACTAAAAAGTTGCAGACTGAGAGAAAGCCTGGAGACCTGGGCCAGAACCAAGCAAAAGTCACCAAAAGAAAAGAAAATGTCAATGAAATGTTTCCTAAGGATATTGTGCTACACTTGTAGACTGGAGACTTATAATCATAATAAGAGAGACTTCATGCAGCAACAAATAGGCACATAACTTCTCCATTCCAAAAGCTGCCTTGGTAATGGTGATTATCACAGTAATAAAACTATTATTATTATCCTAGTAACAAAACTACTAAATACCCCTGAATATCTAAATGTCATATATATTCTTTTGCACTGTTTAATTTTTCCCCTGAAGATCTCTTTTCTGTTCTCATGCTTCATTTTCTAGTTTAATGACCTATGCCACATAACCACACATATGTATACAAATGCATAAAAATTAAGTCTAAATATACATATGAGGAATACATATTCTCTCTTTCTAAATATATGTCTCTTCACCTAATATACATCCTCCAGTTCTATTCATTTTCCTTCAAAGGACATAATTCCAGCATTATTTTTGGTCAAATAAAAATCCATGATGTATATATACTACATTTTATCTATTAACCTCATAATGAAAATAAATAGTTCCTTTTAATTATTGTGACTATCACAGCAATAAACATGAATTGCAAGTATATCAGTAGTAAGACTTAGGGTCTTTCGAGGATTTGTCCTGGAGTACTATAGCTAGGTCTTGTAATAACTCTATTTTTTATTTTTTGAAAACCTATCTGATGATTTATGCAGTGTGTAACCAGTTTACATTCCAACAATGATGTAAACAGGAAAGGATAACGTCAAATTTTCCCTATTTATAGATAATATAATCTGTCCTTCAAAGTGTGCATCAGTAAGCTCATATATAGACGTTTTCCAAAAAGAAGTCTGATATAAAATCAACATTTAAATAGCAGAAACTTTTCTATGTTTCAACAAAAAATGTGCTGAGAAATTAATTAATTAATTAATTAATTAACTAAATGTCAATTCGTAATAGCGTCTAAAAGATAATAAGTGTTGGGAGATAGTTAAGTGAATAAAGCAAAGCACTTGTCACACGTATGAGCAAGAGTTCAGAACTCCTGTGCTCAAATAAATGGTAAAGGTTTCTGCTTAACTATACACCAGGGAGTTGAAGACCAGGGATCCCAAGGGGCAGGCTGATTATCTAGACAAGTCAAACTGTGATTTAGTAAATAAAGTGTAGATTCCTCAAAGACACCCAATTACAACATATGTTTACTACATACACATACACATGTACAGGCATTCACATGTCAATCTACATGTATGAAAACCCTACATCCATGCCCATAACACACACATAGCCCTCCACAAACACAAGGTGGTGGTAGAGCAACATAAGTATAGAGGGAAAACTAAGTCAGTCCCTCTGGGATGGTGTATTCTTGTTCCCAGAAGATCCTGCCAGGAGAAATACCAGGAAGGCACATTGTTGGGTGTCTACACAGGACCAATAGGAAAGAAAGGACTCAGGGGCCCTAGATAAATATATATGTTAGCATTTGTTTAACTGACTTCTCACCCCAAGATTCTCCTGGCCCAAATGCATAAAGTCCAAATGGATCAAAGACCTCAATATCAATCTGAACATACTGAACCTGATAGAAGAGAAAGTGGGAAGTACCCTACAACAGATGGGCACAGGTGACCGCTTCCTAGGTATAACCCCAGCAGCACAGACATTAAGGGCAACATTGAATAAATGGGACCACCTGAAACTGAGAAGCTTCTGTAAAGCAAAGGACACTGTCACTAAGACAAAAAGGCAACCCACTGACTGGGAGATCTTCACCAACCCTACAATAGACAAAGGTCTGATCTCCAAAATATATAAAGAACTCAAGAAACTAGACTTTAAAATGCTAATTAACCCAATTAAAAAATGGGGCACTGATCTGAAGAGAGAGTTCTCAACAGAAGAAATTCAAATGGCCAAAAGACACTTAAGGTCATGCTCAATCTCCTTAGCAATCAGGGAAATGCAAATCAAAACAACACTGAGACATCATCTTACACCTGTCAGAATGACTAAAATCAAAAACAGCATTGATAGCTTTTGCTGGAGAGGCTGTGGAGAAAGGGGTACCCTCATTCATTGCTGGTGGGAATGCAAACTTGTGCAACCTCTTTGGAAAGCAGTGTGGCGGTTTCTCAGGAAATTCGGGATCAACCTACCCATGGACCCAGCAATCCCACTCTTGGGAATATACCCAAGAGATGCCCGATCATATGACAAGGACATTTGTTCAACTATGTTCATAGCAGCATTATTTGTAATAGCCAGAACCTGGAAACAACCTAGATGCCCTTCAATGGAAGAATGGATGAAGAAAGTGTGGAATATATACACATTAGAATACTACTCAGCGGTAAAAAACAATGACTTCGCGAATTTTGCATGCAAATGGATGGAAATAGAAAACACTATCCTGAGTGAGGTAACCCAGACCCAAAAGGATGAACATGGGATGTACTCACTCATAATTGGTTTCTAGAGATAAATAAAGAAACTTTATCTGGCGATGGATGGAGATAGAGACAGAGACCCACACTGGAGCACCGGACTGAGCTCCCAATGTCCCAATGAGGAGCAGAAGGAGGGAGAATATGAGCAAAGAAGCCAGGACCACAAGGGGTGCACCCACCCACGGAGACAGTAGGGCTGATCCATTGGGAGCTCACCAAGGCCAGCTGGACTGTGACTGAAAAAGCATGGGATAAAACCGGACTCTCTGAATTTGGCGGACAATGAGGGCTGCTGAGAAGCCAAGGACCATGGCACCGGGTTTTGATCCTGCTTCATGTTCTGGCTTTGTGGGAGCCTACATAGTTTGGATGTTCACCTTCCTAGACCAGGATCGAGGGGGGAGGACTTTGGACTTTCCACAAGGCAGGGAACCCTGACTGCTCTTCAGGCTGGAGAGGGAGGGGGAGGAGTGGGGGGTAGGGGGGGAGGAGGGGGAGGAGGGGGGAGGAAAATGGGAGGCGGGGAGGAGGCAGAAATTTCTTTTTTTTTTTCCAATAAAAAAAAGAAAAGAAAACCTGGGTGCTCAGAAAACTACTATATTTAAATCTAAAATAAGATAACTTCACATAATCTATAAGGAAAATTAGAAGATATATAAGGGAGTTCCATTACATCATCTTTGTCTGAAGTGAATGCTTTTGTGTGTGTTTCTTATGATGTGTAAAACTGTGAAAAAAAGGGATACATAGAAAGGAAAATCCCGATTTTGCTGCTGTGTCTATCAAGATAAAATGAGAATAATAAGATTCTCAAAATCTGTACCTAGAAACTCTATTTTTAAACAATCATAATTTGAAATTATGACAATTTGTATTACATTAAAAATTCACATCCTGTAAAAAAAAGAAATCTATATTAATTGCAATACTGTTTGGCAAATAGCTTAAGCATATTTCTGGCTAATGCTTTCATCTTAAAATATCCCATTTCTATTAATTTGTGTATGGCAATGTTGCTGTGGCTTACCAACAAGATTTCAAAATATCTGTCTCTGGCAGCAGCCACATGGCTTCTCACTGTCTCTGCCTGTTCTCTTTCTATATCTTTTCCAGCCTGGCTATATTCTGTTAAACCACTGGCCCAAAGCCGATTCTTTATTAACCAATGGCAATAAAACATATTCATAGCATTCAGAGGGGAATTCCACATCATAAAATTATTAATTTTGCATTCTTGAAGAAATGGTCTTCTGTCTTTCCAGGATATCCAATTCTTTGTTCATGCCAGGAAATGAACTTGGTGGTCGCCTAGACAACAATGGTTAGTCCCATTATACAATAAACTCAACGTGATTCAATAAAAGCATATTTATGAAAGTGCTGTAGTGAAACTCATTTCTTTGTGTGTTAACAGAACGAATAAGATACAAAAGTTTTGGAAAAGACTGTAATTACTGAATTCAATGCTACAAAAAATACTATTCAATCAGTTATTTTCATTATTAAGTTTATTATAGGTAACCTGGAGACGTGAAAGATAGAGGAGGGAAGGTGGAAGATGAGAACATGAGGTATTTGGATGGCGAGTTGGGGAAGGGATGGAGGGGAGAGCAATGAAAGACACATCCTGATAAATGGACCCATTATGGGGTTAGGGAGAAACCTGATACCAGGGAGTCTCGGGAATCCACAAGGAAGACTCCAGCTCATATTCCTTGCACTAGTAGAGAGGGTGTCTGAACTGGTCTTCTCCTATAATCAGGTTGGTGACAACCATAATTGTCAACATAGAATCTTCATCCAGTAACAGATGGAAGTAGATGCAGAGATCCACAGCCAAGCATTGGGCTTGGCTCCAGGAATCCAGTTGAAGAGAGGGAGGAGAGATTACATTAGCAAGTGTGTGAGTGTGTGTGTGTGTGTGTGTGTGTGTGTGTGTTCAAGATCATAATGGGGAAACCCAGAGAAATAGCTTTCCTGAGCTCATGGGAGCTCACAGACTCTGAACTAACAGCTAGGGAGACTGCATGGGACCAAACTAGGCCCTCTGCATGTGGATGACAGTACTGACAACAGTGTGGATTGCTCTGTTTGTGGGGCCCCTAGTAGTGGTACCAGAATCTATCCCTGATACATGAACTGTTTTGTTGTTTTTGTTGTTGTTGTTGTTGTTGTTTTCCAGCCCATTTCCTAAGTGGGATGCCTTGGTCAGCTTTGATGCAAGGGAGGAGTTTGTTCCTGACTCAACTTGAAATGACATACTTTCTTGACTACACATGGGAGGCCTCACCCTTTCTTAGGAAAGGATGCAGGTTGAGGGGTGGGGAGAGTTAAAAGGACATGTGTAGAGAGAATGGGAGTAGAGGAGGGAGGGGAAACTTTGGTTAGTTTGTAAAATAAATTTTAAAATTTAATTTAAAAAGCATGTGTACGAAAGTCCTATAGTGAAATTCATTTCTTTAATACTGAAAACTGAATATAATATAAACACTTTAGAAAGGAATATTGATTTACTGAGTTAGATGCTACAAAAACTGTCCCATTCAATTAGTTGCTTTTATTATTAAATTTGATGTACATAGCTGTTCTTGTATTTGAACAACTTTATCAAAGTGAAAAATTGAAATTTCTTTTAAATATTAGAGCAGTCACTCACATAAGTATAAACTACTCTGTTTACCTTTGTGACATTATCTGAACTAAACATAGTCACTGTAACTTAAATTTAGAAAGCTGTTTTGTGCTGACCTTAAAAATGCCAATCTAATTCTTAAGAATTATAGATTATCTGAGTTGATATTCATATTTCCTGTCCATTGTGCCTACACCCAGTTCTTCATACCTAGAAGGGTTATGCTGCTATGAAAATCCAAAGTTTTCAAAGACTTCAAAGGACCAACAAAAAATCAGCTAAATGATTCCAAGGTATAATAGTTATGCTATGTGCTAGTATTGAGATAATCACAATGAGGTATAAATTTATGAGAGGAATCATTTTATCCCAGATTGTAGGAAAAGAATAGGTTTCCTGGAGACAGATACCTTACAAAATAAAATTAGTGAGATGAATTGGAGTTAATCAAAGGGAGTGATGAAGTTTTCAAAAATTCCAAGGACAAAGCATGTGCCTAATCACTAAGGCAATGACACAGGTGGATAATAAGGTGATAGAAAAGTGACCAAATGCTTCTGAAGACTTATTGTCTGTGTATCCAAAGGGAGGCAGAAATTCTTCACAAAAATCAGAAATATAGCACTGAAATAAACAAAAGCCTTCCATCCAACAAGAACAAAAATTGCTCAAAGTAAAATTCGAAAAAGTGCAACAAGCAAAGCAAGTTTCTCCATCATTAAGATCACATCTTCATTTGTATCCTTGAATTTACACTTTCTAGTATATCAACTGCTATATAAATGTGATGTTGCAAAGAAGACTAAGGGTTTCAAAAATCATTTGTACTACTATACTTCAGCTGCAATGTAAGAATGAAAGTGAGTGGCCCATATGTAGCCACTAATATGAGCCATTAGCCATATTGTATCTTCAGGGGAATTATATAACCTTCCAAAAGAATCCAAATATGTAAATATTATAGCACCCAACATGTAAACCAAGACAAGGCAATTGTTTAAAGCCACAGGGGCTACAGTAGGGAGTCCATCTGTGTCTGTGTTCTGAGTCTGTGAACTTAAAAGCAGATAAAAGGACTTCAAAAAACAATTTGCATTTGTACTATGAGGCGATTATTTTTCTCGTCCTCATTCTCTGAACAATATATATTGTTTACATAAAAATAGCACTCCAATAAGTACTATTAAGAAGTCTATAGATGTATTTCAGCATACAGGAATATGTTCATGTAAGTTGTCTGCCAGGCAAATGTTGGGAGCATAGTGGGGTGGAGGGAAGAGGAGAGGGGGAGAGAGAAGGAAGAAGTTGGGGAGAGCTTGGGGGGGTGGGATGGTTGAGATGGAGGAAGGGCAGATATGGGAGGAGGGAAGAAGGTATTTTAATTAAGGGAGGCATTGTGGGGCTGGCAACAGGCTTGACTCTAGATGTCCACAAGGATGTCCCCAGCTAAGACCCTGGGCAGTGGAGGACAGGGTGCCTGAACTGGCCTTGTCCAGTAGTCAGACTGATGACTATTTTGAATATTACTATAGAAGCTTCATCCAGCGACAAATGGAGATAGAGACAGAGACCCACATGGGAGTACTGGACTGAGCTCCCAAGGTCCAGTTGAAGAGCAGAAGAAGGGAGAATATGAGTAAGGGAAGTCAGGACCACGAGGGGTTCGTCCACCCACTGAGACAGTGTGCCTGAACTAATGGGAGCTCACCAAAACCAGCTGGACTGGGACTGAATGGGCATGGGATCAAACTGGCCCTTCTGAATGTGACTGACAATTGGGGCAGAGTGAGAAGCCAATGATAATGGCACTGGGATTTGTTTCTACTGCATGTACTGACTTTTTGGGATCCTAATCTATTTGGATGCAAAGCTTCCTAAGCCTAGATGGAGTGGGAAGGTACTTGGACTTCCTATAGGGCAGGGTACCCTGCCCTCTCTTAGGACTGGAGGGAGAGGAGGAAGGATGATTAGGGGAGCAGGAAGGAAGTGGGAAGAGTGGAGGAAGTAGAAATTTTGATTCCTATTATTTATAAATTAATAAAAAATTATCAGAGAAAAAAAGAAGAAATTCCATGCAATCTGTGCGGGTATCCCTAGCCTGAACCAGCCAACTCCTGTAACCCTACGAGGACTAAAAGTGGAAGGACACCTCTTGAGACACCAACCCAGCCACAAAACTTTCAGCCTACTGCTTGTCCTACCTGCAGAGTGTTCTGAGGCTGGAGCCTGGCAGAATCATCATCAAAGAAATCAGAGACACTTCATTCAGCAACTGGCGAGAGCAGATGCAGTCCCACAGCCAAACTTTAGGTTGTGCTCAGGGAGTCCTACAGAGGAGGGATGGAAGGATTGGAGGAACCAGAGGGGTCAGGGTACAGCAAGAAAGCATGGACAACAGAATCAACTGATTAGGACTCTTGGGATCTAGCAGAATCAGGGAGCCTGTAGAGGTCTGACCTAGGTCCTCCGCATGTATGTTATAGCTGAGTAGCTTGGTGTACTTGTGGGGTTCCTAACAGTGGAACCTGGGCCTGTCTCTGACTTTTGTTTACTTGTGTGACCCTTCTCCTCCTAGCGGATTTTCTTGTGCAGTAGCACTGTGGTAATATGTGCCTGGTTTTACTGTAGCTTGTTATGATATATGGGCTCGATGTCTCTGGGGGGCTGCTCTTTTCTGAAGGGAGGCAGAGAGGGGTGAAACTGGGGGAGATGAGAGTTGGGGAGAGACAGGAAAGAGGGATGAGAGTGGAGGGAAGAGGGCTGAGAGTAGAGGGAAGGAGAACTTGGGTTAAGATTTAATAATGAGAGAATTATAATAAAAAACAAGTAAAAATATTGGTCGTGATAGTTTTAGGTCAAGTCTTAGATGTGTATATTTTAATGTTTAGAATCAACATAAGAGATAATAAAAAATCATAAGTGGTTGTTTGCTGTGTTTCATAATTTTATACATTTATATTCACTCTCAATTATTTCAGGATACATAATCCAAAGTCAAAGAAAAATTCTCACTCCAATGTGAAACTCCTTAGATATATTTTATAAATTTAAGATGCTTGAAATGTGTTTTAAAATTTAATTAAATTAAAAGGTTAAAATAGTCAATATTTACCCCCAACGATTCTTTTTTTTTAATTAAGAATAAGCCTTCATGTTTAATTTATTTGGAAACAAGGTGATGGACCCCCCCCCCCCACACACACACAAAAGAGCAATGAGTAAAAACAACCAACAAAAGACTACCATTATTCAAGTGAAGAAGCAGAACACCCAGTGGGAAAAACTTCTTTTCCAGCTATATATCTGACAGAACATTAGTATCTAGAATATATAAAGAATTTCAAAAACTAAACGTCAAAAAAAACAAAGAATGAAATTCAAACTGGGGCATGAAACTAAACATAGTTCTTAAAAGTAAACATAGAAATGACTGAGAAACAATTTTTAAATGTTCCACATCTCTAATCATCAGAAAAATGCAAATTAAAGCTACTTTGAGAGCATCTGACTCCAACCATAATGGCTAAGACAGAAAAAAATGACAACAAATACTGGTTGTAGATGCCAAGAGAGAGAAACACTTATTAAAGGCTGGTGGCTATGTAAACTGGAGCCATCGCTATGGAAGTCAGTGTGGGGATTCCTCAAGACCTAGAAATAGATCTCCACATGATCAAATTTAGAAAATGAAAACAATTCAAACTTATTATCTAATAACTGTCAGAAGTTTGGCTTGAGTCTCTCTCTGAGCCAAAATCAAAGTGTTAGCAGGATTGTGTTCCTCTCTGGAAAATGTAGGACAGATTTCATTGTTTTGCCTTTCTCAACCTCTTAAGAAGTTTTCTATATTCATTTATGGGTGCATTACTCCTTTCTATCTTCAGAGTTAGCAATGACTAGATGTGTTATTTCTTTTGTCATGGCCTTCTGACATTGAATGTTCTTCTGCCTCCTTCTTTTAAAGGTCTTGTAGTTTCATTTAAGTCCACTGGATAATCCAAAATCATTTTTCTGTATTTAAAACCATCTAAATATGGGCTACAAATTATACCCCAAATAGTAATTCTCATTAAAAAATCTGTCACTCTGTATATTGAACATATATGTGTGCATATGCATGTATTTATATAATAATAATAACTATTATTACTCATTTTGGACTTGGAAGCCATTTAGGACTATTATTTTGTCTATCACAGCCATGTGATATTTTCTCTCTATATATTGCTGGATTCAGTTTGTTAATATTTTGCTAAAATGTTCTGTAGCTATATTCATGAGAAATATTGTATGTTTAATAATTGTGATGATTGCCCTGCGGTGGTGGCGCACGCCTTTAATCCCAGCACTCGGGAGGCAGAGGCAGGCGGATCTCTGGGAGTTCGAGGCCAGCCTGGTCTACAAGAGCTAGTGCCAGGACAGGCACCAAAGCTAACAGAGAAACCCTGTATCTAAAAACCAAAAAGAAATAATAATTGTGATGATTTTTTGAGTTTTGATATCAGAACAATTTTGGTACATCAGCGTATATGGTTTTTTTTTTTCAGTGTTTCTTATAGTCATGCTTCTTGGGGAATCTGTTCATATTTGGTGTGATTTTTTTTCTCCAAAAAAATGGTTGGAAAAACTTGCACAGGAGAATTTGTGACTGGTAGTTTTGTTGTTATTATTTGCTTGGATGCTTCAAGGTATAAATTTAGTTTCTTTTTTTTTTCTCATTTTTTTTTATTGGAAAAAAAAATTTCTGCCTCCTCCCCGCCTCCCATTTCCCTATCACTCCTCCCTCCCCTCCTCCCCTCCCCCCACTCCTCCCCCTCCCTCTCCAGCCTGAAGAGCAGTCAGGGTTCCTGTGGAAAGTCCAAAGTCCTCCCCCCTCGATCCTGGTCTAGGAAGGTGAACGTCCAAACTGGATAGGCTCCCACAAAGCCAGAACATGAAGTAGGATCAAAACCCGGTGCCATGGTCCTTGGCTTCTCAGCAGCCCTCATTGTCCGCCAAATTCAGAGAGTCCGGTTTTATCCCATGCTTTTTCAGTCAGAGTCCAGCTGGCCTTGGTGAGCTCCCAAAGACTCAGCCCCCACTGTCTCCACGGGTGGGCGCACCCCTTGTGGTCCTGACTTCTTTGCTCATATTCTCCCTCCTTCTGCTTCATTGGGACTTTGGGAGCTCAGTCCAGTGCTCCAGAGTGGGTCTCTGTCTCTATCTCCATCCATCGCCAGGTGAAGTTTCTATGGTGATATGTAATATATTCATCAGTATGGCTATAGGATAGAGTCATTTCAGGTTCCCTAGCCACAGCTGCCCCAGGAACTAACTGGGGACATCACCCTGGGCACCTGGGAGCCCCTCTAGATCCAAGTCTCTTGCCATCCCTAAGATGGCTCCCTTAATTAAGATGTGTGCTTCTCTGCTCCCCTAACCAACCTTCCTTTATCCCAATCATCCCGTTGCCCCAAGTTCCCCCCACCCTCCCCTTCTCACATTTCTCTCCCCCTTCTCCCCTTATCCCCCCTCCCACCACCCCCCCAAGATCCCAAATTTTTGCCCGGCAATCTGGTCTACTTCCCATAACCCAGAGGATAGCTGTATGCTTTTCTTTGGGTTCACCTTCTTAATTAGTTTCTTTAGGGTATCAAATTATAGACTCACTGACCTTTATTTATCTCTAGAAACCAATTATAAGTGAGTACATCCCATGCTCATCCTTTTGGGTCTGGGTTACCTCACTCAGGATAGTATTTTCTATTTCCATCAATTTGCATGCAAAATTCGCGAAGTCATTGTTTTTTACCGCTGAGTAGTATTCTAATGAATATATATTCCATACTTTCTTCATCCATTCTTCCATTGAAGGGCATCTAGGTTGTTTCCAGGTTCTGGCTATTACAAATAATGCTGCAATGAACATAATTTAACAAATGTCCTTGTCATATGATCGGGCATCTCGTGGGTATATTCCCAAGAGTGGCATTGCTGGGTCCATGGGTATGTTGATCCCAAATTTCCTGAGAAACCGCCACACTGCTTTCCAAAGTGGTTGCACAAGTTTGCATTCCCACCAGCAATGGATGAGGGTGCCCCTTTCTCCACAGCCTCTCCAGCAAAGGCTATCATTGGTGTTTTTGATTTTAGCCATTCTGACAGGTGTAAGGTGATATCTCAATGTTGTTTTGATTTGCATTTCCCTGATTGCTAAGGAGGCTGAGCATGAACTTAAGTGCCTTTTGGCCATTTGAACTTCTTCTGTTGAGAATTCCCTCTTCAGATCAGTGCCCCATTTTTTAATTGGGTTAATTAGCATTTTAAAGTCTAGTTTCTTGAGTTCTTTATATATTTTGGAGATCAGACCTTTGTCTGTTGCGGGGTTGGTGAAGATCTTCTCCCAGTCAGTGGGTTCCCTTTTTGTCTTAGTGACAGTGTCTTTTGCATTACAGAAGCTTCTCAGTTTCAGTAGGTCCCATTTATTCAATGTTGCCCTTAATGACTGTGCTGCTGCGGTTATACCTAGGAAGCGATCGCCTGTGCCCATCTGTTGTAGGGTACTTCCCACTTTCTCTTCTATCAGGTTCAGTGTGTTCATATTGATATTGAGGTCTTTGATCCATTTGGACTTGAGTTTTGTGCATGGTGATAGATATGGGTCTATTTTCATTCTTCTACAGGTTGACATCCAGTTGTGCCAGCACCATTTGTTGAAGATGCTTTCTTTCTTCCATTGTATACTTTTAGCACCTTTATCGAAAATGAGGTGTTCATAGGTTTGTGGGTTAAAATCCGGGTCTTCTATACGATTCCATTGGTCGACTTCTCTATTTTTATGCCAATACCACCCCGATTTCATTACTGTAGCTCTGTAATAGAGTTTAAAGTCAGGGATGGTAACGCCTCCCGAAGTTCCTTTATTGTATAAGATTGTTTTGGCTATCCTGGGTTTTTTGTTATTCCATATAAAGTTGATTATTGTCCTTTCAAGATCAGTGAAGAATTTTGATGGGATCTTGATGGGGATTGCATTGAATCTATAAATTGCCTTTGGTAGGATTGCCATTTTTACTATGTTGATCCTCCCAATCCACGAGCAAGGGAGATCCTTCCATTTTCTGGTATCCTCTTCAATTTCTTTCTTCAATGCTTTAAAGTTCTTGTCAAATAGATCATTCACTTCTTTGGTTAGAGTTACCCTGAGATATTTTATGCTGTTTGTGGCTATTGTGAAAGGTGATGCTTCTCTGATTTCCCTCTCTGCTTCCATATCCTTTGTGTATAGGAGGGCGACTGATTTTTTGGAGTTGATCTTGTATCCGGCCACATTACTAAAGGTGTTTATCAGCTGTAAAAGTTCTTTGGTGGAGTTTTGGGGGTCACTTATGTACACTATCATATCATCTGCAAATAACGAAAGTTTAACTTCTTCCTTTCCAATTCGAATCCTCTTGATCCCCTTATGTTGTCTTATTGCTATTGCTAACACTTCAAGCACTATATTGAAGAGGTATGGAGAGAGTGGACAGCCTTGTCGTGTTCCTGACTTAAGTGGGATGGCTTTGAGTTTCTCTCCGTTTAGTTTGATGTTAGCTGTCGGTTTGCTGTAAATAGCTTTTATTATATTTAGGTATGACCCTTGTATCCCTAATCTCTCCAAGACTTTTATCATAAAGGGATGTTGAATTTTGTCAAAAGCTTTGTCAGCATCTAATGAAATGATCATATGGTTTTTTTCTTTCAGTTTATTTATATGATGGATTACATTGATAGATTTTCGTATGTTGAACCAGCCCTGCATCTCTGGGATGAAGCCTACTTGATCATAATGGATAATTTTTCTAATGTGTTCTTGGATACGGTTTGCCAGTATTTTGTTGAGGATTTTTGCGTCGATGTTCATGAATGAGATTGGTCTGTAATTCTCTTTCTTGGTTGAGTCTTTGTGTGGTTTTGGTATCAGAGTGACGGTAGCTTCATAAAAGGAATTTGGCAATGACTCTTCTGTTTCTATATTGTGAAATACCTTAAGGAGTATAGGTATTAGGTCTTCTTGGAAATTCTGGTAGAATTCCGCATTGAAACCGTCTGGTCCTGGGCTTTTTTTGGTAGGGAGGTTTTTGATAACAGCTTCTAATTCTTCGCGACTGACAGGTCTATTTAGATTGTTCACCTGGTCCTGATTTAATTTTGGTATATGGTATTTATCTAAAAAAGTGTCCATTTCTTTTACATTTTCCAGTCTTGTGGCATACAGGCTTTTGTAGTAAGATCTAATGATTCTCTGAATTTCCTCTATGTCTGTGTTTATGTCCCCCTTTTCATTTCTGATCTTATTAATTTGCAAATTCTCTCTCTGCCGTTTGATTAGTTTGGATAGGGGTTTATCAATTTTGTTGATTTTTTCCAGGAACCAGCTTTTTGTTTCATTGATTCTTTGGATTGTTTTCTGTGTTTCTATTTTGTTGATTTCCGCCCTCAGTTTGACAATTTCCAGTCTTCTACTCCTCCTAGGTGAGTCTGCTTCTTTTTTTTCTAGAGCTTTCAGGTGGGCTGTTAAGTCTCCAATGTATGCTTTCTCTGTTTTCTTTAAGTGGGCACTAAGGGCTATGAACTTTCCCCTTAGGACTGCTTTCAAAGTGTCCCATAAGTTTGAGTATGTTGTTTCTTTATTTTCATTGAATTCAAGGAAGACTTTAATTTCTTTCTTTATTTCTTCTTTGATCCAGGTGTGGGTCAATAGTTGACTGTTCAGTTTCCATGAGTTTGTAGGCTTTCTGGGGGTAGCTTTGTTGTTGAATTCTAACTTTAGACCATGGTGATCTGATAAGACACAGGTGGTTATGGATATTTTTTTGTAACAGTGGAAGTTTGCTTTGTTGCTGAGGATGTGGTCAATTTTCGAGAAGGTTCCATGAGCTGCAGAGAAGAAGGTATATTCTTTCCTATTTGGGTGGAATGTTCTATAGATGTCTGTTAAGTCCATTTGATTCATTACCTCCATTAATTCTCTTATTTCTCTGTTAGGCTTCTGTATGATTGACCTGTCCATTGGTGAAAGAGGAGCGTTGAAATCTCCTACTATTAGTGTGTGCGGTTTGATGGCAGCCTTGAGTTTTAGTAATGTTTCTTTTACGTACGTGGGTGCTTTTATGTTAGGGGCATAGATATTCAGGATTGAGACTTCATCCTGATGAATTGTTCCTGTTATGAGTTTAAATGTCCCTCTCCATCTCTTCTGATTGACTTAAGTTTGAAGTCAACTTTGTTAGAAATTAGTATGGCCACACCTGCTTGTTTCTTAGGTCCATTTGCTTGATATACCTTTTCCCATCCCTTTACTCTAAGTAGGTGCCTGTCTTTGTGGTTGAGGTGTGTTTCTTGTAAACAGCAGAATGTTGGATCCTGTTTGCGTATCCAATCTCTTAGCCTGTGCCTTTTTATAGGTGAGTTGAGTCCATTGACATTAAGGGATATTAATGACCAGTGTTTGTTAACTCCGGTCAGATTTTTAGTCATAGAGTTTGTGTGTTTGCCTTCTTTGAGTTGTGCTGGTGAAGGGTCTCTAGATGTTTGAGATATTGTGGTCATTGTTGGACTCCTTGGTTTGTGATTTTCCTTCTATTACTTTCTGTAAGGCTGGATTTGTGGCTACGTATTGTTTAAATTTGTTTTTATCCTGGAAAATTTTGTTTTCTCCATTTATAGTGAACGAAAGCTTGGCTGGGTATAGTAGTCTGGGCTTGCATCCATGTTCTCTTAGCTTCTGCAGTACATCTATCCAGGACCTTCTGGCTTTCATGGTTTCCATAGAGTAGTCAGGTGTAAGTCTGATAGGTTTACCTTTATAAGTAACTTGACCTTTTTCCTTTGCAGCTCTTAATATTCTTTCTTTATTCTGTATGTTTTGTGTTTTGATTATTATATGGCGAGGAGATGTTTTTTTTTGGTCCAGTCTATTTGGTGTTCTGTATGCTTCTTGAACCTTCAAAGGAATATCTTTCTTTAGGTTGGGGAAAGTTTTCTTCTATGATTTTATTAAATATATTTTCTGGACCATTGAGCTGTACTTCTTCTCCTTCTTCTATCCCAATTATTCTTAGGTTTGGTCTTTTTATTGTGTCCCATATTTCCTGAATGTTTTGTGATGAGAATTTGTTGGTTTTGCTATTTTCTTTGATCAGTGTGTTTATTTTCTCTATGGTATCTTCAGTGTCTGACATTCTTTCTTCTATCTCTTGTAATCTGTTGGTAGTACTTGTCTCTGTGGTTCCTGATCGTTTACCCAGGTTTTCCAATTCCATCCTTCCTTCGGTTTGTGTTTTCTTCATTACTTCCATTTCATTCTTCAAGTCTTGAACCGCTTCCCTTATCTGTTTGATTGCTTTTTCTTGCTTCTCTTGGTTTTCTTGGGTATCTTTGAGCGACTTATTCATTTCCTCTACTTTTTTGTTTGTCATCTCTAATTGTTTATGGCAGTTTTTCACCTCCTGTTTAAGGTCCTCTATTATTTTCATATAATTCACTTTTGAGTCAAATTCTTCTAATTTTTCTGGAGTAGAGTGTACAATTCTTCTTGTTTCGGGATCCCTGGGTTCTGGTGATGTCATGTTGTCTTTCATGTTGTTGGAGGAATTCTTGTATTGGCGCCTTCCCATCTCTTGCTTCAAATGGAGCCCAGAGAGGCCTGGTGTCTTGGTCCAGACTTTGCTGTGACTGACTCTCTGGGTGTATCTCTTCAGTGTAGAAACAGGAACCAACCCGTCCAGATGGAACTCCTCAGCACAACAACTCAGATGGCAACCCTGGAGCACCAGTTCCCCACAGGGAACCTTGAGACCTGCCCAGAAGGCAGGCACTCCCTGCTCTGGGTGGATAGCCTTAGTGAAGGAACTTAAAACTGTTCTTGAGCACTGGTCCTAGCAAGCCTCAGTGCAGGGTTGGGGGTGGGGTGTGTTGCCAGGGGGATTGGGTCTTGCCTAAGAAAGGCAGCCCTGCAGAAGGAGCTGGGGGAGGGGGGTTAGTGCTAGCTTCTGGGACACACCGCCCCTGGCTAGTAGACACTCACCCGTCCAGATGGAATTCCTCAGCTCCTAATCATCAGGGCCTTCTGGTAGCTCAAGGATCCGGGGACAAGAGGAAGGGGGTGGGAGGGAGCGCGGGGTCCAGTAGACCACCGGAGATCCTGGAGCCCTAGCTGTAGGTGCCCAAGCTCTCCCACAGGGAACCTTGAGAGCTGCCCAGAAGGCAGGGACTCCCCGCTCTGGGTGGATAGCCTTAGTGAAGTAATTTAAAACCGTTCTTGAGCACTGGTCCAAGCAAGCCGCAGGGCAGGGTTGGGGGTGGGGTGGGTTGCCGGGGGGATTGGGTCTTGCCTAAGAAAGGCAGCCCTGCAGAAGGAGCTGGGGGGGGGTTTGTGCTAGCTTCTGGGACACACTGCCCCTGGCTAGTTGACACTCACCCGTCCAGATGGAATTCCTCAGCTCCTAACCAGGGCCGTCTGGTAGCTCAAGGATCCGGGGACAAGAGGTAGGGGGTGGGAGGGAGCGAGGGGTCCAGTAGACCACCGGAGATCCTGGAGCCCCAGCTGTAGGTGCCCAAGCTCTCCCACAGGGAACCTTGAGACCTGCCCAGGAGGCAGGGACTCCCCGCTCTGGGTGGATAGCCTTAGTGAAGGTACTTAAAACTGTTCTTGAGCACTGGTCCAAGCAAGCCGCAGGGCAGGGTTGGGGGTGGGGTGTGTTGCCGGGGGGATTGGGTCTTGCCTAAGAAAGGCAGCCCTGCAGAAGGAGCTGGGGGAGGGGGGTTTGTGCTAGCTTCTGGGACACACCGCCCCTGGCTAGTAGACACTCACCCGTCCAGATGGAATTCCTCAGCTCCTAATCATCAGGGCCTTCTGGTAGCTCAAGGATCCGGGGACAAGAGGAAGGGGGTGGGAGGGAGCGCGGGGTCCAGTAGACCACCGGAGATCCTGGAGCCCCCAACGATTCTTTAAAAGGCAATTGAATGTAACTAAGAAAATAAGTTCCTTGTCCATTCCTACCTGAATGTAATAGGGCAAACAGCTATCTTCTTTGGGGCCATTTCTTTGATTTTCTTTAAATTAGCTTTTTTATAAAATTATTTATCTCTTTAGTTTTTAATAAACTATCTGTACTCATTTTACATAACAGTTCCATTCTTACTCCCTGCCCTACAACCGATTCATTCACCTTCACCCCACCCCACCACCTTCCACTCAGACAGGGTAAGGGAATGGAAGTCACCAAAGTCTAGCACATTGTTTTGAGGCATTACCAAGGCCCTACCCAGTATATCTAGGCTGAGCCAGGTATCCCTCTAAATTGAATGGGTTCTAAAATCCAGCACAAGCAGTAGGGATAAATCCTAGTCTCCCTGTCAGTGACCCCATAGTCTGCCACATCTATACGACTTTCACTCATTTATAGAGGGCCTTGTTTGGTCCTATGGTGAGTCCACCACTATCATGCCAGAGTGGATAAGCTCCCATTAGCTCAGATAAGCTGTTTTAGCAGGTATCCCCATCATGGTTTTGACCCCTTTGATCATATTATGACTACTTCCTCTCTTTGATGGACTTTGGGAGATTAGTTCAGTACTCTGTAGATCTTTGCATCTGCTTCCACTAGTTGCTGAATGAATGTTCTATGATGACATTTAAGACAGTCATCAATCAGTTAAGGCACCCTCTTCCCAACTACTTAAGGTCTTAGCTGGGTCATCCTTGTGGATTCCTGAGAATTTCTCTAGTGCTAGATTTCTTGGTAGCCAAGTAATGGCTCCTTCAATCAAGGTATCTCTTTCCTTGCTCTCCCTCTCAGTCCTTACCCCTTCTCAACCATCCCATTCCCTCACATTCACCTCCCCCTCCCCTTCTTCTCCCCTCCTCCCCTTTTGCAATCTCTTTGTCCCCCACCTTCACACTTACAATTTTTTCAAGAGAACGTGTATATTTTCTTTTCACAGGGGGATCTATGCATGTATCGCTTAGAGTTCCCCTTGTTACCTAGCTTCTCTGGGGTTGTGGACTATAGCTGGCTATTTTTTGCTTTACATCTAATATCGACTTATAAATGAGTATATATCATACTAGTCTTTCTGGGTTACCTCACTCAGGATGTCTTTTTCTAGTTCCATCCATTTGCAAGCAAATTTCAAGATGTCATTGTTTTTACCACTGAGTAGTACTCCATTGTGTAAATGTACTCAATTTACTTTATCCATTCTTTTGTTGAGGGGCATCTAGGCTGTTTCTGGGTTCTGGCTATTATGAATAATGCTCCTATGAACATAGTTGAACAAATGTTCTTATACTATGATTGAGCATCCTTTGGGTATATGCACAAGTGTGGTATTGCTGGGTCTTTATGAAGCACAATTAATAAAAACACATGGAAAGAAATTGGGGTTCAACCTTAAGATCCAAATAGCAAAACAACCAGCCACTGGTTCTTACCTCGACTTCAGTTTGAAATGGCAATCCTGCTTCCAAGAATTTCAGAATCAGACTGTTTCTGAAAGCAGTCTCCTCCCGTTTTATAATCCTTTCCAGTTCTGTGATTAAAAGCATGCACATCTTGGTTTTATGGCAGACTAGTATGGCTACTGGGATTAAAGCTGTGTGTAATCACTGCCTGGTCTGTAAGGCTGACCAGTGCTGCTGTTTTACTCTCTGATCTTCAAGCAATCTTTATTTATTAAAACACAATGAAATGCCTTTACAGATTGATTCCAATTTTTCTGGTAAACCACCATGCTGGTTACCAAAGTGACTGTACAAGTTTGCACTCCCAGCAGCAATGGAAGAGTTTTCCCTTTACTCCACATCCTCACTAGCATAAGCTATCATTGCTGTTTTTGATCTTAGCCATTCTGACAGGAGCAAGGTGGTAGGCATCTCAGAGTCAATAGATTTGCATTTCCCTGATGGCTAAGGATTTTGAACTTTTCCTTCAGTATCTTTTGGCTACTTTAGATTCTCCTATTGAGAATTCTGATTTGGTCTGCATCCCTTTTAAAAAAAAATTGAATTATTTGAAATACTGATGTCTAGTTTCTTGAGTTCTCTGTCTAATTTATAGATCTATCCTCTGTCTGATATGAGGTTGGTGATGATCTTTTTTCATTCAGTAGGCTGCCTTTCTGTCTTTTTTATCGTATCCTTGCCCAATCTTGATGCAGGGGGAGGAGCTCTGTCCTAAATCAACTTGATGTGTCATGCTTTATTCAAGCCCAAGGGAGGCCTTCCCCTTTTTGAATGCGGAGGGAGGAGGAGTAGATAGGGAGGGAGGTAGATATGAGTAGGTTAAGGATATGAGCGGGAAAGAGGGAGGGCAAACTACAGTCATTATGTAAAATAAAAAATGTTAATAAAGTGTAAATAAATTAAAAAAAGAAAACGGCCCCAAAAGGAGTGCCATTAATAGGAGATGTGGCATTGTTGGAGTAGGAGTGGCCATGCTTTAGATAGTGGGTCACTGTGGGGATTTGCTTTGTAGTCTCCCATGCTCAAGCAACTGTACCAGTGAGAAAGCCTACTTCCTGTTACCTACATATCAGCATGTAGCAGTTCCTTCTCTAGCACCGTGTCTAATTGTGCACTGCCCTGCTCTGTGACATGATGATAATGGATTGACCCTCTGAAAATGTTTTCCTTTAATAGAGATGCTGTGGTCATAGTGTCTTTTCACAGCAATATAAACACTAAGACACTTACAAAGAAAGGAGAATATTTAATTGGGGATACCTTACAGTTTCAGAAGTTTCATCCATTTTCATCATGGCAGGGACTACAGGCACCTTGACAAGTTTCTTTGTTAAGAGAAAATAGAATGCTAAGTTTAGGACTGTGGTTTCCAATAAGTGCTTCTTGAGTTTTAAAAGAAAAACTTTTGCTACTGTGCCCGCTTATTCTGCTCATTATCAGCATTTGAGACTGGGTCTGGTAGAAACTGTAGCCAGGGAAATGGCTTTATTTTTTTAATAGAGAATATTGTTATCTAAGGCTATCTTGGGAGGCAGGTGGGCACATACTCTGGTACTGCTGGCAATGCGACCCATGGTTCAGCTAGCCAAAGGGTATTGTGACAAGTCAGCTGACATCCGATGAGCCAATCAGAATTCTCCAGTGGCTGCTTTAAATAGAAGAAAGAACCTTTGCTTGGGTCAGTCGCCATTAAGAGTCTGGAGTCCCCACCATGGCAAATATATCTTGAAGGACAAAAGACTGCTACGGTTGAGAACATTGAAAATCAGAGGATTTAATGGACCCTCAGTCATAGGTAAACTGCAGTAGTCTCTTTTAATAAGTTAAACTGAAGTTAAATTGCCAGGGTAGAGAGAGATGAATCTGTGATCTTCGTGAATGATCGCGGAGTGGTTCCGAATCAGTCGCGTGTATCATAGGTATCTTTTGAGGTGGCTGTTTCTCGGGAGATAGTGTTTTCTCCTGAGGTGGTGCTAGCTTCAATTATGTGACTAGCTATTCCCTACTCCTTCTTTAATGTTCTCCATACATCCTTCCTCCTCCTCTTCAAAGATTTAGATTCCTGAGAATGACTTGGTGGCTTTTCTACAGCTCTGGTATGAGGATATGGAATTCTTCCTCAACCTGGGATAACATGCTGAAATGTCTTTTATATGTGATTCCTTTAAATTGTAAGGACTGAAATGTGTAGATGTGTGTTTCTTTTCTACAATAATTATTTTAACTTGGTTTTTACATCTAAAGAGCTACTACATGGTCATGTACCTATGTTTCATAACTGTTATAGATGAGTGTGATTTCATTTAGTATAATGAGCTCTGGTACTTTGGAAATGCATTGGAACTTTGTCAGACACTGTTGCTATGCAATGGCTCACTGACCTTTATGATCCTTGATTCTGTATCCATAGTGGTGGTATTAGAGTTGTGTATCTCAGAACATGACCCATTATTATCCTTTAAATTAGTCAAAGATTCTATGTGCATGGAAAATGTCCACCCGAGTTTGCCTAGTATAGTAAAACTTACAGAGTTAAAAATTACCAAAATCAAAGAGATCTATCTTGCTAAAGTGATAATGAGTTAATTAAATATTTCACTTGAATTTTATGATCTATTCAAATACTATTGTCGTTGCATTCCATAATTCCCCTCAAGATACTTCAGTGAATTTAGTCATCATTTCTCCGTAGTCAATTCTAGTAGAACAATTCCTCAGTCTTCACTGGACTATGCAAATTCAATATAATTGAAGATTCTTGGTCAGGGATATTTTCCAAATTCCTCTCAATTTTGATATGACTCACTAAAATTTCAGTGTAGTGCATGCAGTATTGCATTTTATTACAACATGTACACACATATATATTTATTTCATTACATATAATCTATATATGTAAGAAAAGTAAAATGTGTACTGATTGGGTTTAGTAAAGGGATTGTAAAAGAAGGAAGATGGGTGGAGAACAAGAGATTTTAATCCAGTCAATTTAAGTAAGGAACCATTATATGTATATCTTCTATCTATCTATCTATCTATCTATCTATCTATCTATCTATCTATCATCTATTTTTTTCTTTCTTTTTTCTTTCTTTCTATCTATCTATATTATATTATATTACATATATGTGTGAATAGGAATTAAGTATAATACTGAATATGAGAAAACATGTTATATTTGTCTTTTTGACATTCTCAACATCATTGTGTAGCTCTTCCTTTTCCACACATTAACCTCAAAATTTGCACTTATTTTGTCTCTTAATTTTCCCCTCTCAAACTAGAGAAGCTATGATTTCAGTATGTTTTTAATGATCATTTATCTAACAGATATGGTTAGCATATTTTTTTTGAATCCATGTATTAGCCATTTGTATGTGAGAACTGCCCAGTGCATTTTCCACTTTTATTTGGTGATTCCTGTACTTGGATAATAGATTTTGAGTTCTTTATAGAGTGCAGATATTAAACATGTCAGATGTATAGTGGGAAAGCATTGTTGCCATTCTGATGTCTGCCTCATCACAGTTACTTATTTCCTTTGCACTGCAGAAGAAGCTTGTTTATTTCATGCAATGTCACTCATGAATCTTGTTATTTTCTGAGCTTTTTCCAGTCTGTTTTTAGTAAGGCTATTGTGTACCTGTTTTAATGTTTTGTTTTGTTTTTGCTTTTGTTTTTTTTTTTGAAGATGTGGTTCTCTTTAGCTTTAGAATCTGCCCTGGAACTAGCTGTTGTGGACCAGATTGACCTTGAACTCATAGAGATCCACCTGCCTCTGCCTGCTGGTATTAAAGGATATGTTTTCCTCAAGTTACAATGTTTTCTTCAAGTTTTGTTGCAGAGATGTCAGTATGTCCCATCATAAATTAGGATCCTTGATCTAATTTGAATTAGTTTTGGAGGAGTGAGGGACAAGAATGAATGATCATCCATTTAGATTTAGTTAGCCGATTTTACCAGTACTTTTATTAAAGCAGCTTTCCTCGATGTTTGGTTTTTTGGTGTCCTTAGAAATATAAGTGACTCTGGCTGTACGGATTTACTTCTGAGTCTTTGATTATATCTCATGGGTCTGCATATCTCGATCCTTGCTGTAGCATTCATTTTTGTTGCTAGCTCCATAGTGTAATCTGAGAACATGTATTGTGCCACCTCCAGCATTGCTATGGCTACTCATGATCTTTTGTTTTCATCTCTGTATTGTGGGAGTTTGTTTTCCTTTGAGATACATAGAATTTGGATTTTGCAAGACATTGCTTTGCATCTGTATATTACATTCAGTCACATAGTCATTTTGTTCATGTAAGTGAATGGAAAGCTTTTTACTATTCTAGCGCCTCTTTCAGTTTCTTCAGTGTTTTAATGTTTTCATTGTTCAAGTACTTCACTCATCAGTTAGATTTATTCCTCGGCATGATAACTTTTTGAAATTAACCACTGTGCATGAAATTGTGTTTCTGATTTATTTCTTTGTATCAGGGTTTTTGATCACTTTTTTAAAAAAAATCTTGCTGTGCACTCTGCTTCCTTGGTGAAAATGTTCAGCACGTGTTATGGCTTGTGTTTGAGTGTTTCTACTCTTTTAATTATGTGAACACATCACTTTTCCACAGAGATTATTTAATCTCACGTTTGTCATTTGCTTTATTCCTCCTTACTGATTCTTTGTGGATTTCGCGTCATGCATCCCATCCCCATTTATCACTTATTCCCCTTGCATCTGTCCTCTGTCCTTGCAACTCCCTCAATCAAAACCAAATTTAGAAGAAAAGCCAAACAGAGAGAAGAAACAAAACAAAACATAATATACATTAATAAAAGAGAGAACTTTGTCATGGAAGCTGTAGTGTGACCTGTTGAGTCACACAGTTTACCCTTTACTTCATTCATCTTGTATTCATTGCTATGGCTCATTGGTCTGGTTCAAGGCCTGTGGCCTCTGCTAGACCACTGATAATGGGATCTCATTGGTGTTCCTCCTGGATATCCCAATGTTGTCCTGTGTCATGGAGATCCTACTGTTTTGGACCTGTAAGTTCGTCCCCTTCTTATGCCCCACAATTTCATAGATGGATGTTGAGGTGGAGGTTGATGTGGGCTTAGTCATAGTGCTGGTTCTGGGACTGGGTGTGTGAAGGGACTGGTAGCTACCTTCTTTCCCTCATCAACACTAGCAGGTGATCTCTCTAGCACTGACTCTGCTAGTTCAACCAATGCAGGCTACAGTAAGGAGGGGAGCCAGTTTTCCTGCACTAAGGTCCTCAGATCCGGTCTCCTACGCTCACACCACAGGGTAAGCTCCAATGTTTTGCACAGGCAAGGTGCAGGACCCTCTCTCCTGATTGCTGTAGGGGGCATACAAGGTCAGACAGAGTCAGCTCTCCTGCTTTCAGGCCCTCGGGGTTGGCTCATTTTTGCCAAAGACCACAGGGTCAGCTCTAGTGTGTTTCTCAGACAGGGGGCAGAGCCTGCTCTTTCTTGCACTAATGCTGCTGTGGGTTAGGGCTAGCTCTCCAACTCTTGTAACCCAGGGCCAGTATTCTCACCTGCCTCAGGTGGTAATGTTGAGGGGGGAGGGCATCATTCTCTCTCTCACCCTTGCCACCATGTGACAAATGAGAGAAGGAAGGATCAGAACTCCTGCTCTCATGCCTTTAGGGTCAGCAAACCTGCTTCCTGCCCACAGGGTCAGCTGCAGTGTGTTGCTCAGGTGAGGTGCACACCTGTGTCAGTGGGTGGCATTTTACCTTTGTTGGGGTGATCTCTCCCTAAAGGGGTAGGGCCAGCTCCCCTGCTGTAGTATCTAGTGAGGGGCATAGACAGCTATCTCAGGGCCAATGAATTGTGGGCCTGGCTCAGCACAGCATGATTCTACTGATCCCTTCTACTAATATGGGTCATGGGTATCAATCATCATAATTCCCAGCTGCTGCAGGAAGGTGAACCCAGACATGATCCTAGGTAGCAGACTATGACAGACATATTTATGGCATCAGATGGCACTACCATACACAGAGATCAATAAGGCCCTGGCAGCAGCATGGTCCTCAGGTCCTAATGTTCTCTGAGGTGTCTGACCTGTCCCCAGTCATCTGCTTTGCCCTCAGTGGAATCAGGAGCAACAAACATTAACCAGACCCTGGCAGATGCAGGGAAAAGGACCCCAGCATGACCCTAGTCAGCATCCCTGGCCTGAATGACACCATGGTCAAGAGTGCCAGCATGGGCTGTTAAGATCAGAATGTCCCTGGTGGAAGCACAGTCCTCATAAACCTTCATGGCCATAGGTTGACGCCCAGACCCCAGACATTGAAGAAGTCTTTGGTGGCAACATGGGCCACAGACATTAATAGAGACCCTGACTGTGGCAGGACCACAGACTCTGACATGTTCATAGGCAGCAACCCGTGCCCAGATATCACCATGGTCCCAGGAGGCAGGTCCCTTATGGTCCACATATATGAGAGAATGTAGGATTTAATTGGACATCATTGCGAGAGGTGCTTCATTAAACTGTGGTTCTCCCTTTATCTTTAGGATACGTGTTTTTGTATTTTAGGATTATATTGGAACTTGTATTTCTGACTATAGACTCAGATCAGTTTGAAAACTCTAACCATTTTATTTCATGCATATCTCTTGCAATTTTGGTATGTCTGCACATGCCACAAAGGTGACCAAATATGACAAGTCATGTATAGTGATGTTTTGTTGATGATCTAACAAATAAAGCTTACCTGAAGATCAAAGTGCAGACCTAGGCACACTAGTCAGCCATACAGGCCAGGCAGTGGTTGCACATGCCTTTAATCCCAGTAACCACACTATTTAGTCATATAGGCCAGGCACTGGAAATGCACTCCTCTAATACCAAGGCTAGAGAGGAATATGAGGCAGGATGAGACTGGAACTCACTCTCTTTTCAGTCTGAACATTTCACTGAGTTAAGAGCTCTCTAGTGGTTGACTTCTCTTTAATTTTCAGGTAAGACTAATTTGGTAGATCATAGACAAAATATCAGTATAGTCAGGGGCTATAATGTCATTACTTTTTCTTTAATCACAGTTAATTTGATGTCTTAGTATATTCTATTTCCAAGTTAGTAATGATGCTATCAATTTTGTATAGATTTACCCTTTCTCTTGTGGTGGTTTATATACTATTGAGATTAAATATCAGGAGTCCAGTAGCTAGGTGATCAAAATTGTCTTCTGCTAAGTTAGTGCTCATTTCTATTCACATTTTGTCACATATACTTATTTACATATGCATATGTATGTAGAGAATTTGGTTATATTTTTATTCATATACAAATAGATTTTAATAGGCACACAAACCAATTTCCTTTCCCTCAAATGGAAGTGGCTGTTTTACTATTTATTCTGCAAATAGTAATCTATATTGCCAACAATTGTTGTAAAGACTCTGTGGATATCTGTCAAATTTTCTAAATGTTTCTCACCCTTATGCAGGTTCATTAAGATGGACAACAAGAAACCAAATACACTCCTGGATCTTGCTATACATCAACTCCTGAGAAATGAAACTGCAACCATTCACGCCCTCGAGGAGATCCCAAGGGACCTTTTTGTTCCACTATTCTGTGCTTCCTTCAAGAGTGTGCATAAGAGTATAGTGAAGGCAATGGTGAAGGTTTGGCCCTTTACTTGTCTTCATATCGGCACACTTACTGTGCGCAAACCCCATCGTGAACTCCTGATAGCCATGCTGGAAGGTCTTCAATTCCTGCCTGTTCAGAACTCAGGATCTAGGTAAGACCCTGTATAATAGAGTCATGTGAAGACACAGGAGGTAACACCACAGCCTGCTACACTTCCAAAGGTAGTGCATGCAAATAGTGATAAAGAATGTGGGACTCTTAGTCCAATGCCTGAGATCACATTGGAAACAAGTTTCTTAATATATTGAATATGGGATATGTGTAATTGAGGGCACTGATATCAGATTTGTATTATGGTGTTATTATTACATAGAAAAAAGGCACGAGTGTTAAGACTGCTGAGGATGGTGGCAAACTGAAAAAAAAATGTGTGCTGTTTAGCGATAAATGTTGTCGTCTTGTTCACTGCTGTCTCCTTCTTGAATGGGCATAAGAAGACACTGACAGCAATGGTTAAGCCTCAACCGTATCTTGTCTCCACATTAGAAAATTATGCATATAAGAACCACTGAACCGAAGGGCATGATTGATAGTCTTCAGGGGTTACAGCCAAGAGCTCAGCTTTTCAATAGTAATGTGTATAATCTGTATATGATAAGATAGCCAAAAGATTATCCTGGAGCCTGCTACAAGAATGGACAAGATAATCTCCCTGAGTTAGTTAATAGCAAATGCTTATAATCATTGTAAGAGGTTGGGACATGAGTTGAGGTTATCGTAAAACCTCTGATGTCTTACAAAGGGTTTTAATTTTGCAATAGAGGTGAGAGAGGCTACTGTTGATAGATATCCATAATTGAGATGTTTCATGAAGACAGACATAGTAAGACACTATGAAAATTTACTGATTACAGAAAACAGTAAAGGATATAGTATTTTCATAACGAAATCTTGCTGGTAGCTGCTGGTGTATGAAATGACAAAAACAAAAAGAAAGATGATTTTATCACAACATGATTTCATTGATCCTTCTGGGTTATATTAACATCTCTACCTCATAATATTTTGTGTTGTTTTTTTTCCCTACAGTGTCCCTAAACTGAGGATCCTAGATTTAAGGGAGGATTCTGGCTGCAAGATCGTCTGCCCCAAGATCTGTACTAAGTCACCTGCATGTTTGTTCTCCTGTGCTCACTCAGAGCACTCAAGCTTGAAGATTCAGTCCTGGCAGAGTATTGCAAGTTCAGAACCTGAGGTTCAACCTTCTAGTCTTCCCATGGAATTAATAGTGAACATTTCCATTGTTAGTAGTATCACCCAAAGGGAGCATGAATATTTGACTCTGCTTCTGAACAAAGTGGAAGAGAGTTCGGGGTCTTTGCATCTATGCTGCCGAGATTTGGAAATCGAATTGAGTGATGGGAGAAACATTCTTAACCATCTAGATCTTAAATGTCTAGTCAGCTTGTCAGTATTTCAGGGCTCTCTCGTTGATGTCAACAACCTTCTGGCTCAAGTGGGACAGCTGAGAAGATTTTGCCTGTCTAGAATCACTTGTAGATCTTTGAATGGGAAAGCCTTCCGGAATTTTGTCTCACATCTTAGGTGTATGGACCATCTCAATGAACTAAATTTTCATTCTTTCGTCCTCACAGATCATCTGGAAACTGCCCTGCGGTAAGGGCATGGGGTAGATACTGTATTTCCAATAGTAGATAGTTTTTACCATAAAAGAAACAATTCTTAGATAGTCTTGACCTACCCATAATCCTTTCTCCTTCTTCCTCAGCATAGGCAATTCTGGGAGTTTAAAAACAGTCAAGGAATGGTATCTTTCTGTAATTGAAGAGAAAAATGGGGTTACAAAGAGTGTAGTCAGGTGAGCATGTGTAGGCATTGTGCTCATTCCAGAAACATGAATGTCAAAAGAAAAATGCAGCCGTCCTCTGGCCATCGAGAGATAAAGAGGGGAAATTGAAAGGCATTAAGTTCTGGCACAGGTGCACAGATTCATACACCCATAAACAGTTATGTCACATCATGAGGAAAATCCCCAAGGTTCAGGCCATGACTGGAGAGGCTGTCATTTATGGACTGGCCAATGGGAACTTCCATTTGGTTGCCCCTTCTCTCCCCTCTCTTCTAAGCAGGTGAAATAGCTCCCCTTCTGGTTGTTGTATTTTTTAAGTTGATAGCATTTTCGCTATGTTTTTCACACAATTTTATAAGAATATGTTGTACATACTGTCGAGGTTAAAACAGTATTTTCCAGGGTGGCAATGTATCTCTCACAGACCCACAAGTACATTAAGCGTGTGAAAGCTCACATCATTTGCTGATGATGTGCAAAACAGTTTGTTCTAGATTCACAAGATATAGTTCCCCTCTTTTAGTCCTGATTTTTCAGAAATCCTTTTCTGTTTTCCCCCTGCAGAGTCCTACCGACCAGTTTGGATTTCTTACATTTAACATTCTGTGAACTCTCTTACAATGATTTCAAGTTTCTAGCTGAGTGTCCTCAAGCCAACCATTTAAAGCTGCTGAATATCACCCATAATCCGATGTACTGGGGAGATTGTGAGCCCTTTTATAACATCTTGCATAGAATCTCTGGCACCTTGCAACATCTGGCAGTTAATCAGTGCGTTTTAACAGATTCTATGGTTGCTGGTGTAATCCCCGCACTCAGTCGCTGCTCCCAGCTCCGAGTGTTCAACTTCTCCTCAAATCCTGTTAGTATGCCCATGCTCATGAGACTCCTTGAGCACTTGACACCGTTGATGGATCTTAAATACGTGATTTATCCTATCCCTGTGCATTGCTATGGGCGATGGCCCATCCAGGACAGTTTAGATCAGCAGAGACTGGCTAATGTGCATGCACGATTGAAACGAATGCTACAAGAAGCAGGGCGGAGCGACATGATTTGGTTTACATTCCCTGGATAAATATATGATCCAACACAGCTTCATCTGGATACATATCCTTTAATTATGAAATGTTTTAAAATAAATTATAATTCCAACAGTTTCACCTTGATACATTTCCTATAAGTATTAAATTTTTTTTCCTTGTTCTGGTAGAGTGAATATATAAGGTTCTTATGTTGTAGCAAAATACAGGTAAAATTATAGGTATGTAACTGATATCTATATCAAATATTTTGTAAGAGGATGGAAGGCTTATAGAGAGTCTGTGTGTCTCTTGACTATTGTTTTTGATAATGCTTCATCGTACCTACTAAAGTTTTAGTTAGAAGATGTGGAAAGTCTACATCATGAAAATTTCACTAAGGTGTACCTGTGGGTACTTGACACCTGTCACAACACTCTAACCTTACATGGATATGTTTTTGAATGGCAGGTATTTGTTGAAACCAACGCTTTTTTCCCCTGAGTTGTATTAAGCTTCTCTATTTAATGCTGCCTTCTGTCTCTTAAAGGAAATCGTCTGAATTTAACAGTGATATAAAGAATCTGCACTATTACCCATTGAGTGGTTCAGCTTTTCTTCATTTCATACTCTTTCATCAAAGTTTAGATTGGGATATTATTGTAGTCAACAGAAATGAACAGACAAACAAGGCAAGGTTTCTGTGACTCAGTGGCTAAATATTTCTGTGGCTCATCTGTTTCTCCACAGTTTACTAGTGCTAGAAGGAAGTTGTTTTACCTTCTTGGACCACATTTTATTTCCCTTGCTCTTGGTACATGTTCTGTTCAAGGCAAAGTGTACTCTATTGCCGATATCTCGGTGGAGACCTCCAAATTTTGCCGCGCACCGCGCCCCCGTGACTGTGCTCTGTGCACTGGCACCCAGTTACCGAGCTTCGGGCAAGGGGGCTGGAGGTTAAAATACACAGACACACACAGACAGAGAGACAGCGACACGGGTCATCCTTGAATTCCCCACGAATGCCCCCTTTATTGTTTTCAGGGGCATATTATATAGAGATAACCACGCCCCCGCCAAACCCACCAGAAACCACTCTCCTGCCATCAGGAACTCCTGAAGGTCTCTTGCTTAGAGTAGCTGTATGCACTCAGATCAGGGAATTACAAGAAATTCAGGATCTGGGGTCTCACTGCTCCCAACACTCTATGATGTTCAGTCTCTTCTCAAAAGAGTTCATGAGTTCCATGTTACCATCTTGGAGGCTTTCTCTCACATCTGTTTGATGGTTGCCTTCTGTCATTGTGCAAAACGCCTGGCATAATAGACTAAAAGGGAAGAGAATTTTGTTTCCCTGCTTTCGAAGTTACACCATGCTTATTTAATTGCACATCTTTGAAACTTCAGCAAGGAATAACATGGTAAAGAGTTTGCGGCAGGGAGGATCCTTTTAATTCAAGAAGCATAGAACCAGAGAGAGCAGGATCCTGAGTCCCTATGCAGCCTTCAGTAGTGGGACTATACTGTTCTGCATCCTTGAACTTGGCTGCTCTAAAGTTTTACCACCTGCCCTGGAGCCATTCTTGACCTAGCTATCCTATTCAAAATTTCAACCACCTGCCATAAGCCAACAGCTTGAGACTACCTTCTATTATATTAGCTTAGGAAGATATTTAGGACACATGCATAATTCTTTCTTCATTGTATACGTGATTCTGTTTGAATATTTTGGTGCATCATTTTTATTAAAGTTGCCAAAATTGCTATAATATTATATAGCAAATATGTACATGGAGTCCTTTATATTTCACACTAAAACATGATGACCATGGAGAGAAAGCATGTTTGTTCAAGATATATTGCAAAAGAAACATATAGGAAAAATTGATTAGTTACATACACGTGTTATTAATGTATTGATACGGTCAAACACTGTGTTACAAGGAAATAGCAAAAGTGTATAAAATTTAATGTGTTCCTGTTATATGCTGAAATGTGAACACCAATGCATTTTAATTAATTACTAATAAAGAAAGAAAATTAAACATTTATGCCATTATTTAAAAAAAAATAACTGCATTTTAAAGGATCTAGTAAGAAAAAAACAAAATAATATTATGCCTCTTATTTCAGTTTATAAGTGATAATGTACTGGGTTTCAGTTCAACCAAGCAAAAATAATGTTAAAAGTTGCAGAATTTTATTCATAGTTCTCACATTTGGGATGATATTGATCTTTATTTCAGTGATATAAAACATGAAAATTTATCTACAAAGGTAAAGTTTGTATGAGTACATTTATATAAAATATTGCCAAAGTCAAGAAGATATCAGTAAAAACAATATCTGCAATTTGCTATATTATTTCTATTTTCAACTCACATATATGTGATTTTATCAATAACATTATTAAGAACATACAAAACATCTATGTTAAGAATTATTTATTCCAATTTGAAAGAAACAGAGCAAAACAGAATTCAATTTGGTATGAGCCAAGTATGGAAACACATGACTTTAATCCCAGTACCTGATACTCAGAGGCAGATATCTGTGAGTTCAAGGCCAGACTGGTATACATAGTGTCAGCCATGGCAATGTATTAAGACCTTGTCTCAAAAAATTTATATAGAAATGCAAATATCTGAATAACTCCTAAATCTATGCTTTAATAAAATTTTAAATTTATTTATTAAGTTATTAAGAACTATCTTTTCTCATTTTACATAGCAATCCCAGTTCCCACTCACTCCCCTCCTCTTTCTTCTCTTTTAAACTAACACACAACCCTGCACCATCCACATCTCAGAGAGGGTAAGGTTTTTCATGGGAAGTCACCAAAGTCTAGCACATTGTTTTGAGGCAGGACAAAGACCCTCCACACTTATCTAGGCTGAGCAAGGTAGCCTTCCAAAGAGAATGTGTTCCAATGACCCAATACACAAGCAATAGGGATAAATTCTGGCCTCACAGCCAGTGGTTCCACAGTCTGCCCCAGCCACACAACTGTCACTCACATTCAGAGGGTCTAGTTTAGTCTTATGCTGGTCCTTGCTGTGAGAATGGAGTTAGTGAGCTCCCCTTAGCTCAGGTAAGCTGTTTCATTGAGTATCCCCATCATGGTCTTGACCCCTTTGATCATATTATCACATGTCCCTCCTCTATATTATCTTTTATCCTAACTAAGGAAAACTATAACTATATATTCTTAAACTCCGTCAAAGATTCCAGAGGGATATAATATTACCTATGTAAACAGGAAGTGTATTGCAAGCAACTTTCTTGTTTTTGTTATTTTTTATTATTTTTTTAACCTCCTCCCTTCCTCCGAATTCCCCTTCCCTCCCCCTCTCTCTAAAGTCCAAAGAGCAGTCAGGGTTTCCTGCCCTGTGGGAAGTCCAAGGTACCCCCCCCAATCAGGTCTAGGAAGATGAGCATCTAAACAGACTAGGCTCCCACAAAGTCAGTCCATGCAGTAGAATGAAAACCCAGTGCCCCTTTTCCTTAACCTGTACGTATGGGCTTTGTGGGAGCCTAGGCAGTTTGGATGCTCACCTTACTAGTCCTGGATGGAGGTGGGTGGTCCATGGACTTCCAGGGAACCCTGATAGCTCTTTGGGCTGAAGAGGGAGGGGGACTTGACTGGGGGAGGGGGGAATGGGAGGCTGTGGTGGGGAAGAGACAGAAATCTTAAATAAATAAATAAATAAATAAATAGAAAAAAAAGAAAACCCAGTGCCATTGTCCTTGGCCTCTCAGTCAGCCCTCATTGTCAGCCACCTTCAGAGAGTCAAGTTTGATCACATGCTCCATCAGTCTCAGTCTAGCTGGCCTTGGTGTGCTCCCATTAGATCAGCCCCACCTTCTCAGTAGGTGGGCACACCCCTCAGGGTCCTGACTTCCTTGCTCATGTTCTCCCTCCTTCTGCCCCTCATTTGGACCTTGGGAGCTCAGTCCAGTGCTCCAATGTGGGTCTCTGTCTCTAGCTTAATCCATCGCCAGATGAAGGTTCTATGGTGATATGCAAGATACTCATCAGTGTGGATACAGGAGAAGGCCAGTTCAGGTGCCCTCTTCTCAGCTGCCCAAGGAACAAGCTGGGGACATCTTGGATACCTAGGAACTCCTCTAGAGTAAAGTCTCCTGCCAACCCTGAAATGGCTCCCTTAATTAAGATATCTTCTTCCCTGCTCCCATATCCACCCTTCCTCCTTTCCAACCATCCCATTCCCCCAAATTCTCCCCATACTACCTTTTTCCTTTCTCTCTCCCCATCTCCCCTTATCCCTACCCTACCCCGACCCCAGTGCTCCCAACTTTTGCATGGCAATCTTGTCTACTTCCAATATCCAGGAGGATAACTATATGTTTTTGTTTGGGTTTACCTTCTTATTTAGCTTCTATAGAATCATGAATTGTAGGCTCAATGTCCTTTATTTATGGCTAGAATCCACTTTTGAGTGAGTACATACCATATTCATCTTTTGGGGACTGGGTTGCCTCACTCAGGATAGTGTTTTCTATTTCCATCCATTTCCATGGAAATTCAAGATGTCATTGTTTTTTACCACTGAGTAGTACTCTAATGCGTATATATTCCACACTTTCTTTATCCATTCTTTCATTGAGGGGCATCTAGGTTGTTTCCAGGTTCTGGCTATTACAAATAATGCTGCTATGAAAGTAGTTGAACAAACGTTTTTGTTATGATTGGGTATCTCTTGGGTATATACCCAAGAGTGGTATTGCTGGTTCCTTGGGTACATTGATCCCGAATTTCCTGAGAAACCGCCACACTGATTTCCAAAGTGGATGCGCAAGTTTGCATTCCCATCAGCAATGGATGAGTGTTCCCCTTACTCCACATCCTCTTCAGCAAATGCTATATCATTGTTTTTTGTTTTTATTTTAGCCATTCTGACAGGTCTAAGATGGTATCTCAAATTTGTTTTGATTTGCATTTCCCTTATCGCTAAGGAGGTTGAGCATGACCTTAAGTGGCTTTTGGCCGTTTGAACTTCTTCTGTTGAGAATTCTCTGTTCAGTTCAGTGCCCCATTTTTAATTGGGTTAATTAGCATTTTAAAGTCTAGTTTCTTGAGTTCTTTATATATTTTGGAGATCAGACCTTTGTCTGATGTGGGGTTGGTGAAAATCTTCTCCCAATCAGTAGGTTGCCTATTTGTCTTAATGACAGTGTCCTTTGCTTTACAGTAGCTTCTCAGTTTAAGAGGTCCCATTTATTCAATTTTGCTCTTATTGTTGGATTTGCCCAGTCCAATGTGGATGGCGCATGTTTGCTGCCTCTGAGTGCCATGCATATTTTCCCAGCTCCAGGGTAACAGCAGGTCTGTGTCACAATTAAGCAACTTATATAACATGCTGTTCATAGACCCCATTTAAGTGCTCAGTCTCCTGAAAGAGTCAGAGTTCATGTTGCCAGCACAAACCAGGAAGCCACAATTTCTTATGCTGAGTTAGTAAAACTTGTCTTACAAAAGCACCTCTGCTTGCCCTCAGAAACCAGAGCCTATCTGAAAAATGATGATGTTACCAAGTTTGGCTTCTGTTTTTGTGAGTTTAGAAGCCTTTTTCTTTTTTTTTCTGTTTCAAATGTCATTTTATTGCAAGATGGTATAACTAATTACAAGTTTAAACTATAACTTGGTAATTTTAGTCGGACAGCATGTTACTGCAAGTTACTTATTCAAAAGTGATCTTCAGTCAACTCCAGATACACAACAAGGATCAGAAATACCTGACTGGCCAATAGGTTTAAGTCACTAAATAAATGAATCTCGATCATTTCTCAGGAAAGGTACACTGTGATTTCAATAGACAGCAATACAGGAAGAGTTCTTCACACAGACTACTTCCCATTTCTCTCTGGCCATCTCAACTGAGACAGCTACATTCACATAACTGGCTGAGCTTGAGCCTTCTTAGCAAGCAGCTTTAGATCTGAAATGCACTTGGCAATGGTCTCCTTAAATGTTTCTTTTTTTAAAGTTTATTTATTTATTTATTTATTATCTGTTTTTCCCCTCCCTTCCCCCGTCAAGTCCCCTCCCCGCTATCGAGTTCCTGCCCTTGACATACTAGACAACATGTGGAAATTCTTGTCCCATGCTGGGACACCATTTTATAGGCAGAGGCTGCTTGCTCAATTTCCTTGATGCCCAGACCCAAAATAATCAAACAATATATGTTAATTATAACAGTGATTGGCCAGTCATTTAAGCATATGGCAAGTTAGCACTTGCATCTTAAATTATCCTATTTCTATTAATCTCTGTATTGTGGCGTAGCTGTGGTGTACAGGGCAATGTTCCTGTGTCTGTAATTTCTGGTGGCTACATGGTTTCTCTTTGACTCCACCTACTCTGCCCTGCTCTATCTTCTTGGAATTCCCACCTTGTCTTTTTTGCAGTGCAATAAGTACAAAGCAACTTCTTTATTAGCCAGTGGTATTCACAGAATACATATTGGAACACCATATCATCCCTTGTTTGAGTTCCTGTTCTGAATTCCTTCAATGATGGTCTCCATTGATAAATCATAAGCGAACAAAATCCTTTCCTTCTGAACTCGCTTTTTGGTCATAATGTTTTGTTGCAGTAATACAAACACTAAGTACAGAAAGGGGTATTCTTCAGTCTACCAAAAGAAAATACAAGCACCAACCCTATCACAAAAAAATTGACCTACAATCTGTCCTGCCTGCAAGGTATTCAAAGATAGTGGTGGTACAGAACTAGTGGGAGTTGCCAACAGGTAACTGATTCACCATACCAAGAGATGGAACCCATGGCTGACACTGCTTGAGTGACCAAGATCCTGATTCTGGATATCTCAAGTACACAGGTTAAAAACAAATTGTACTCATCTTAAAAAGGAAAGAAATGTAGTGATGAAATGACTCCTGATGATATGCTGCTATCCTCATACATCAGGGACTGACTTATTTGATCATCCTCAGAAAAGATCTTTCCTGCCACAAATGGGCATGTATTCACAGAGAGTGTGTCAGAGAGAATTTTTTTTTTTTGCTTTGCCGAGACAGGGTTTCTCTGTGGTTTTTGGAGCCTGTCCTGGAACTAGCTCTTGTAGAACAGGCTGGTCTCGATCTCACAGAGATCCGCTTGACTCTGCCTCCCAAGTGCTGGGATTAAAGGCGTGCGCCGCCACCGCCCGGCTAGAGAGAATTTTTGAAACACACAGTTATAAAGAGGGTGTGTCTAGTAAATCCCTCTCTTCAGAACACAGGGAACCCAGTGAAAGAGGAGAAAAAAGGTGTAAGAACAAGCAGGGTTGGAGGACATCCGAAGAACAAGGCCCTCTAAATTAACTGAACAAGTCTTATATGAACTCTTAGAGACAGAAGCAGCAAGTACAAGGTTGCCGCTGGCCTACAACAGGTACTTGGTTTATACAGTATAACGTTTAGAATTATATTTTGATGAAACTCCTGAGTGTGTGAATGAGTGATTCCCTGACTATTGTGCCTGCTGGTGGTACTCTTTGTCTTCTGTTGGGTTGCCTGGTCCAGTGTCAATGTGATGATTTTTTCATTTTTCTTATTATAGCTAATTTTGTCATATTTCTTTGTTAATTTTTGATGCCTATTCTTTTCAAATAAGAGACAGAATGGAGTGGAGCCCAAGGGGAAAGCAGGTGGAGGAAGAACTGGGAGGAATAAAGGGAGGGGAAATTTTAATTAGGATGTTTTATGTTAGAAAAGACTCTATTTTAAACTTTAAAAGAAAAAAACTTAGTGGCTCACGCCTTTAATCCCAGCACTCAGGAGGCAGAGGCAGGGGGATCTCTGTGAGTTCAAGGCCAGCTTGGTCTACAAGAGCTAGTGCTAGGACAGACTCCAAAGCTACAGAGAAAACTTGTCTCGAAAAAAAAGAAAGAAAAGAAAAGAAAAAACTTAGTTCTTTCTTTGGAAGAGGGGTTCCCAGGGCACCATAGTTATCCCTGACCTAGTTGGCTTTCATGGACCCTGGATGAGAGAAATCACATATAAATTAAGAGTTCACATTTAATGGGTAGCTGAGCATGATTTACAACTCCCATTGACACACAAAGAATGAAGATTCAATCTACAAAGTCTTTTAAACTCATACAAAAAACACACAATGTTCATTTGATGCACAAAGATATGATTGGTAACTGGACTTTCTTCAATTTGTAACTATTTTTAGGAATTAAATCCTTGATATCTTCCTCAGAGTTGGTTTTTAATTCATTTACTACTGTATGCTTATTGATATTTATAATTGACTAAACAATAATACTATTGAAGGCTTTTATGCTGCTACTAAAATTTCATCATAAAGCTCAGCTCTAAGATTTTTAAAATACGAAGTTTTATAAACATAGGGGACATTTAGCAAAGTAAAAAATCAAAGAACCAGTAGAGATATTACAATGACAATAGGTAGTGAAAAATTTCTTACTAACACAGAAAAAATTACACCATGGAATATTATTCAGTGTTTAAAAACAACTGCTCATAACATTTTCAGGCAGATGTGGGCTGTGTTGAAGGCATGGCAGTAATTATTGCATGTTTTTCAAGTGGTTGGATGGTTATCCTCAGTCTATGAAGCTGTAGGTAAGGTAAGATGTGAGGAAAGACACTTAAAAGAAATTCCACACTAGCTCAGAATTGAGAAAATTGATGGTTATCTATTTAGGGGAAAACTCACAAATCAAAATCCTTTTCTGGAATGGAGATCAGAAACTGAAATTTGGAACTGGATCAGAGAGAGAGGCTGGAAAAGAGGCTGAATGCAAGCTCCACATCAGAATATATAGCACAGCAGGCTATGCCCTGTGGGTGGGTAACCACTAGCTATAAGACTTCCTACAGCACACACTTTTTTTTTAAATTAGAGTGTTCTAAGCCTAATACAAATTATATACAATAAGAAGAATTATATTCAACAATTATCGTATCCGAACTAGTTTAAGTCATGTATAATAAATTACTTGGCCAAGTCATGAGAGGAAAGTAAATACAATTATCTTGTGTTCAACCCCATCAAACATCTGAGATGGGAAATATTACTTGTGTAAGCAGGAAATACAATCAAACAACTTCCAAAATGTGCAAAAATGACAGAGACAACTGGCTGGGAAATCACCCAAGGTGTCATTTGTAATGTTGAAGCAACCAACTTCAGCTAAGGCCTAGAAAACTGACAGACCATTTTCAGAGGCAGGAAAATTTTCAAAACCATCTTAACCTGTCTTGGCAAGATTTGAAAGTCCTCATTATCTATTTCTAGATACCAGGTACCTTGTCAGTGGTTGAGGCATGGGCAGTTCTTTGCTCAAAGGCCAGTTTTGCTGAGAAAAAAACAAGCACCAAGTGGAACGTCTTCAGTGCTCAACATTCTCTCAGGAATAGATCAGTGCTGTCAGGAGCAATCGTGTTTCACTTCAACAGAACCCTAAATTATTTAAATGCAACATTCTACAACTCTTTGAAGTGGTTGAAGATTACCTATCTATACACAATATAATCTCTATGTCTAACTATAAGTATGACAAACATAGATTACTATTGATCTATAATTAGCCTCTTGCCCCCTGCCTCTGCCTCCCAGCGGTAGGCGTGCGCCATACCTATATAACTTAAAGACTAAAACTCCATATGAGAATATTACACAATAAACAATTGTGTAACAAATGAGGACAATGACTTGAAAATATAAACAACGTATAAGTATCTTGATCACAGGTAGAAATGTACATTGCAATATGATAAATATATATCAATATATAAAATTGTTTTAAGCAGAGGTAGAAGCATGCATGCATACAATATTCAATATAATTTAACTTTGTATCAATATTCAAGAATCTATACCAATGTAATTGTCTATAAATAATAACTTACATGTATTCACTCCATTACTCACTATTATTATTAGTGTGAGTAAGCTCATACCAGTCTATTATCCCATCCAATTTTCCTTTTTTTAAAAGATCCCTGAGCCTATAAAATTTCCCCACAAGCCCCAACGCTATACCAATTGTACTCAACCACTAAATGATGTCCCTAACCCTGAGGACAAACTTTGTTTGGAGAGGGGCTATCATCTTCTAGAATTGCTTTCAGCTGTCATGGGGGCAATGTTTTTTCTAAGGGATCCTGTGAAAGTAAAATGGTAGATACATTCCATGACTACTGTCTGGTATAATTGCAAATAGTCTCTGAGTATTTGGTGGAGGTCTGGCCAGAATGTTGTAAAATTGTGCACTTTCAGCTCTAGGTAAACTGTAACCAGGACCTCCACTTTCACCTTTAGGGCTATCTTAATCAGAATCATCACTTTAAACTCTAAAGACACCATAACTAGGGCATTCACTTTCAGCTCTAGAATTACCATAACCAGGAAATCCACTTTAATCGCTAGGTTAACAGTAACCAAGCCAAAACTTTCAGCTCAAGGGTCACCTAAACATGGCCACAACTTTCAGCTCTAGGGCCACCCTAACCAAGACCTCCACTTTCATCTCTAGGGTCACAGTAACGAAGGCCCTGACTTTGGGCTCTAGGGTCACCGAAACCAGGGCCCCCACTTTCAGCTCTAATGTCACCATAACCAGCACCTCCACTTTCAGCTCTAGAGTCACTGTAAACATGGCCCCCACTTTCATCTCGAGGGCAAAAGTAACCCAAATCTCCGTTTTCATAGAGCTCTAGATCCACTGTAATCAGGAATTCACTTTCAGCTCTGAAGTCACTGTAACCAGGACCTCCACATTCATCTTTATTGACACCATAAACAGGACATCCATTTCCAGCTTTAGGGTCAGTGTAACCAGGACCTATACTTGCAGCTCTAGGGTATTTGTAACCAGGACCTCCACTTTTACCTCTAGGGTCATCTGAACAGTGTAGAAGGAACAGCAGGCTGCGTTCCTGCTGCCCGGCCTCCTGGCTAGCTTATACCCTGGAATAACAACACACAAATTGTATTCTTTTAAACACTGCCTGGCCCATTAGCTCTAGCCTCTTACTGGCTAACGCTCACATCTTGATTAACCCATTTCTATTAAAGTGTGTAGCACCACAAGGTGGTGGCTAACTGGCATGAGTCTAATCACCGTCCATCTCAGGAAGGGGAATCATGGTGTCTGCCTCACTGCCTTCTTCCTCACAGCATTCTGTTCTGTCTTTCCCGCCTACCTATATTCTGACCTATCAGACCAAGCAGTTTTCTTTATTAATTGATCAATAAAAGCAACAGATAGATAGAAGACCACCTACATCAGAACCAGGACCTCAACATTCATCTTTAGGGTCACCATAACCAGTGTGCCCACTTTCAGCACTAGGGTCATTGTAACCAAAACTTCCATTTTCATATAGTTCTAGAGCCACCATAATCAGGACCTTCACTTTCAGCTCAGAGGTCACTGTAACCAAGACCTCGACTTTCAGGTCTATGGTCATGGCAACCAAGACCTCCACATTCATCTTTATTGACACCATAACTAGGACATCCACTTTCAGTTCTAGAGTCACTGTAAACAGGACCTCCAATTTCAGCTATAGGCTCACCTTAAACAGGACAATTTCTTTCAGTTCTATGTTCACTGTAACCAGGAAATCCACTTTCAGATACTTCTAGGGCCACCATATCCAGGACCTTCACTTTCAGCTCTGGGGTCACCATAACCAGGACCTCCACTTTCATCTTTATTGACACCATAACCAGGACCTTGACTTTCAGCTCTAGTGTCACTGTAAACAGGACCTCTACTTTCAGATCTAGGATCACTGTAACCAAGACCTCTACTTTCACATCTAGGGCCACCTTAATCAGGCTGTCCACATTCAGATCTAAGGTCACCATAAACAGGAAAACTTCCTTCAGCTCTAGGGTCACCTTAACCAGGACCTCCACTTTCAGCTCTAGGGCCACCTTAACCAGGACATCACCTTTCACCTCTAGGGAAAAAAGTAACCATGGCCCCAACTTTCGGCTCTAGGGTTACCTAAGCAGGGTCCCAACTTTCACTCCTAGGGATACCCTAACCAGGACCTCTACTTTCATCTCTAGGGTCACTGTATTCTGTGTTCTAACTTTCAGCTCTAGGGTTACACTAACAAGGGTCCCCATTTCTACCTCTAGGGCACACTCAACCAGGACCTTGACTTTCATCTCGATGGTCACCATAACTGTGGCCCTCAATCTCAGCTCTAGGGTTACCATAACAAAGACCTCCACATTCAGGTCTAGAAACACCATAACTCTGAATCATGGCCCCCATTTTCAGCTCTAGGGTAACCATAACCAGGACCTTCACATTCAGTTCTAGGGGCACTGTAACCAGGACATTCACTTTCAGCTCTAGGGTAATAGTAACCAGGTTTCCACTTTAAGCAATAGGGTCACCTAACCAGGGCCACAACTTTCAGCCCAAGGGCCACCCTAACCAGGACCTCTACTTTCATCTCTAGGGTCACTCTATCCAGGGCTTCCACTTTCATCTCTGGGCTCACCGTAAATAGCATCCCCACTTTCACCTCTTGGGCCACCATAACAAGACCTCTACTTTCATCCCTAGGGTCACCTTAACCAGGGCCCCATGTTCAGCTTTAGGTTCACCATAACAATCACCTACACTTTCAGCTCTAAGGTCCTGGTAATCATGGCTTTCATTTTCAGCTATAGGGTACAAGTAGCCAGAACCTCTACTTTCACCCAGCTCTAGAGTCACCTTAACCAGAACCTTCACTTCAGCTCTGGGGTTACCAAAACAAGGATCCCATTTTGATCTTTACGGACATCATAACCAGGACCTCCACTTTCAGCTCTAGGGTTACTGTATCTCGGGCCCCCACTTTCAGCTCTAGTTTCACCTTAACCAGTGCTTCCATTTACAGCTCTAGGGCTACTCTAAACAGGGTCACAACTTTCAACCCTAGGGCCACCCTAACCAATACCTCCACTTTCATCTCTAGGGTCACTGTAAACATGTCCCCCACTTCCAGCTCTAGAGGACTGGTAACCAGAACTTCCACTTTCAGCTAGCTCTAGGGCCACTGTAACCAGGATCTTAACATTCAGCTGGGGTCACCATAAACAGAACCTCCATTTTCAGGTCTGTAGTCACTCTAACCAGGACCTCCACTTGCATTTTTATTGACACCATAACCAGGACCTCCACTTTCAGTTCTAGGGTCACTGTAACCAGGAACTCTTCTTTCACCTCCAGGGACACCTTAACCAGGACCATAACATTCATCTTTAGGGTCACAATAACCATAACCCCCACTTTCAGCTCTAGTGTACCTGTAACCAGAACCTCCACTTTCAGCTAGCTCTAGGGTCCCTGTAATGAGTATCTTTACTTTCAGCTGTGGTCACCATAACAAAGACTTGCACTTTCAGCTTGAGGTTCACTGTAACCAGGACCTCCACTTTCCCATTTAGGGCCACCTTAATCAGACCCACCACTTTAATCTCTAAGGATGCCATAACCAGGACATCCACTTTCAGCTCTAGGGTCACCATAAAGAGGACCTACACTTTCAGCTCTAGGGTCACCATAACCAGGACCTCCACATTTAGCTCTAGGGTCACCATAACCAGGACCATTTTCATCTCTAGGGTAACTGTAACCAGGGCCTCCAGCTTCAGCTCTCAGATCACTGTAACCATAACCTGCACTTTCAGCTCTAGGGTGATGGTAACCAGGATACCCATTTTCAGCTCTAGGTTACCAGTAGCCAGGGCCCCTGCTTTCAGCTCTAGGGTCACCCAACCAGAGCCACTTCTTTCAAACCTAGGGCCACCCTAAACTGTATGTCCACTTTCATCTCTATTTCCACTGTATCCAGGGCCCACAATTTCAGCTCTAGGGTCACTGTCACAAGTGCCCCCACTTTCAGCTGTAGGGTCACTGTAACCAGGACCTCCACTTTCATCTCTAGGGTCACCATAACAGCACCTCCACTTTCAGGTCTAGGTTCACTGTAATCATGGCATCCACATTTATCTATAGGGCACAAGCAACCAGAAACTGCACTTTTAGCTAGCTCCATGGCCACCTTAAACAGAAGCTTCACTTTCAGCTCTGGGGTCACCATAACCAGGACCTTTATTTTGATATTTAGGGACACCATAACCAGGACCTACACTATCAGCTCTAGGGTCACTGTTACTAGGACCTCTACTTTCACGTCTAGGGCGATCTTAATGAGGACCTCCACTTTCATTTTTAGGGTCACCATAACCAGGGACCCCACTTTCAGCTCTATTGACAGTGTATCCAGGGCCCCGAATTTCAGGTTTCACTTGGGCCACCATAACCAGAACCTCTGCTTTCAAGTAGCTCTAGGGCCACTGTAACCAGGACCCCTATTTTCAGCTCTAGGGTCACTGTAACCAGTATCTCAACTTTCACCTAGCTTTAGGGCCACTGTAACCAGGAACTCTACTTTAATCTCTTAGTGTCACAGTAACCAGGGACCCCACTTTCAGCTCTAGGGCACCTGAAACCAGAAACTAAACTTTCAGCTAGCTCTAGGGCCACCATAACCAGGACCTTTACATTCAGCTGGGGTCACCATAAACTGGACCCCCACTTTCAGGTCTAGGGTTACCATAAGCAGGACCTCCACTTTCACCTTTAGGGCTACCTTAACCATGACCTCTACTTTCATCTTTAGGGACAACATAACCAGGATCTCCACTTTCATCAGTAGGGTCACCATAACCTGGGCTTCCACTTTCAGCTCAAGGGTCACAGTTAACATGGCCCCCACTTTCAGCTGTAGGGCACAATTAACCAGAACCTACACTTTCAGAGCTCTAGGGATAACATAACCAGGACCTTCACTTTCAGCTCTGTGGTCACCATAACCAGGACCTCCAAATTCATCTTTATTGACACTATAACCAGAACCTCCATTTTCAGCCATAGGGTCACTCTAACCAGGGCCCCCACTTTAGCTCTAGAGTCACTGTAAACAGGACCTCTATTTCAGTTCTAGGGCCACCCTAATCAGGACCTCCACTTTCATCTCTCAGCTCAAACTAACCAGGGCCCCCACTTTTAGCTCTAGGGTCACCGTATCTAGCTCCTTCACTTTCAGGTCTAGGGTCACTGTAAACGTGGCCCCCACTTTAAGCTCTAGGGCACCAGTAACCAGAACATCCACTTTCAGCTTGCTTTAGTGCCACTGTAACTAGGAGCTTCACTTTCAACTGGGGTCACCATAACCAGGACCTCTTCTTTCAGCTCTAGGGTCATCGTAACCACAACCAACACTTTCGCCTCTAGGCCCACCTTAACCAGGACCTTCACTTTCATCTCTATGTACTCCATAACCAGTAGCTCCACTTTCAGCTCTAGGGTAACCATAAAGAGGACATCTTCTTTCAGCTCTAAGGTCACAGTAACCAGCACCTCCACTTTCAGCTCTTGTGTCACTGTAAACATGAACTCTGCTTTCAGCTCTAGGGCACAAGTAGCCAGAAATCCACTTTCAGCTAGCTCTACAGCCACCTTAACCAAGACCCTCTGTAGTGATGAGCTGTGGGAAGGCCTGCTTTTTGTTCTGCCCGGCTCCTGCACAGCTAGCTTAGCCCCAGAAATAACAACACACAAACTGCATTCATTTAAACATTGCCTGGCCTGTTAGTTCTAGCCTCTTATTGGCTAACTCTCACATCTTGATTAACCCATTTCTAATAATCTGTGTAGCACCACAAGGTGGTGGCTTACAGGGAAAGATTCAGCATGTCTGACCTGGTTGGTGGCTGGTTCCATGACATCTACCTGACTCTGCTTCTTTCTCCCAGCATTCTGTTCTGTCTTCCCTGCCTACCTATGTTCTGACTTATCAGGACTAGCAGTTTTCTTTATTAATTAATCAATGAAACAACAGAAGACACTCCTACATCAGCCCTCACTCTCAGCTGTGGGCTCACCATAACTAGGTCCTCCAATTTCATCCTTAGGAACACCATAACCAGTACCTATACTTTCAGGTCTAGGGTTATTGTAACCAGGTCATCCACTTTCACCTTTTGGGAGACCTTTACCAGGACCTCCACATTCATCTTCAGGGCCACAATAACCAGGGTCCCCATTTTCAGCTCTAGAGTCACCATAACCAGGGCTGCCACGTTCAGCCTACTCTATGACTACAGTAACTGTAGCTTTTTCTATAGTAATTTCAGCTAGCACTAAGGCCACCATAACCAGGATTCCCACTTGTAGCTCTAGGGTCTCTGTAACCAGGACCTTCACATCCACCTAGCTCTTAAGCCATCAAAACCAGGGCCTCCACTATCATCTCTAGAGTCATAGTAACTAGGACCCCCACTTTCAGCTCTAGGGTCACAGTAACCATGGACCCTACTTCCAGCTGTAGTGTCACTGTAACTGGGACCTCCAATTAATTTCTAGGGCCACATTAACTAGGACCTCCACTTATCTCTAGAGTTACCGTAACCAGGGCCCCACTTTCAGCTCAAGGCTCACCATAACTAGCCCCTCCACTTTCATCTCTATGGTCACTGTAACCAGGACCTCTACTTTCAGCTCTAGGATCACTATAACCAGAACCATTACTTTCACCTCTAGGGTCACCTTAACCAGGAACTCCACTTTCATCTTTGGGTCACCATAAACAGAGCACACACTTTCAGCTCTCGGTTCACCTAGCCAGAGCCCCCACTTTCACCTCTATGATCACAATAACCAGAGACCCCACTTGTAGCTCTATGGTCACTGTAACCAGTGCCCCCACATTCATCTCTAGGGTAAGAGTAACAAGGGACTCCCTCTTTCAGCTTGCTCTAGGGCCATCATAACCAGGACCTCCGAATTCAGCTAGCTCTTTGGCCACTGTAACCAGGACCCTCACTTTCAGCTCCATGATTGCTGTAACCAGGACTTCCACGTTCAGCTCTAGGATGACCATAACCAGGGCCCCAACTTCTAGCTCTAGTGTCACCATAACCAGATCATCCCCTTTCAGCTATATGGTAATAGTAACCAGGGACCCCACTTTCAGCTCTAGGTTCACCATAACCAGCACCTCCACTTTCAGCTCTAGGTTCACCATAACCAGCACCTCCACTTTCAGCTCTTGGGTCACCATAACCAGGACCCCCACTTTCAGCTTGCTCTAGGGTCACTGTCACCAGGACCTTCACTTTCTGCTCTGGGGACACCATAACCAGGACCACCACTATCAGCTTTTTAGTTACTGTAACCAGTACCTCCACTTTCAGATAGCTCTAAGCCTACCATAACCAGGACCTCCACTTTCATCTCTAGGGTCACAGTAACCAGGGCCCCACTTTCAGCTCCACAGTCACCTTAACCAGGAACTCCACTTTCACCTTTAGATCCACCATAACCACAAAATCCACTTTCATCTCTAGGGTAACGGACCTCCAATTTCACTTCTAAGGCAACCTTAACCAGGACCTACACTTTCATCTTTAGGGTCACCATAACCAGGGTTCCCACTTTCAGCTGTAGGGTCACCTCAACCAGGGTTACCACTTCTAGCTCTAGGGCACCTGTAACCAGGACCTTCTCTATGGCCACCATATCCAGGCCCTTCACTTTCAACTGGGGTCACCCTAATCAGTACTTGTTCTTTCAACTCTAGTATCACTTTAAATGGGGCCTCCACTTTCATGTCTAGGGTAACAATAACCAGGAACTGCACTTAAGTTCTAGGGCTACCATAACCAGCACGCACAATTTCACCTGTAAGGCCACCTTCACAAGAACCTGGACTTTGATCTTTTGGGTCACCATAACCTGGGCCCCCAATTTGAGCATTACATTCATCATAACCATGGCATCCATCTCTACCTCTGTGGGAAATCGTAACCAGGACCTCCACTTTCAGGTAGCTCTAGGGCCACCGTAACAGGACATTCACTTTCAGCTCTGGGTTCACCATAACCAGGACCTCCACTTTCATCTTTATTGACACCATAACCAGGACCTCAACTCTCAGCTCTAGGGTCACTGTAAACTTGACCTCTACTTTCATCTCAAGGGTCACTCTAACCAGGACCTCTACTTTCATCTCAAGCGTAAATGTTACCAAGATTGCCACTTCATTTCTAGGGCTTCCGGAATCAGTGCCTCCTATTTCACCTCTAGGGCCACCATAATCAGAACCTCCTATTTCGCCTCTATGGCCACCTTACCCAGGTCCTCCACTTTCATCTTTAGTGTCAACATAACCATAGCCCCCCAATTCTAGCTCTAGGGAACCCGTATTCCGGACCTCCACTTTCAGGTAGGTCTAGTGCCTCTGTAACCAGAACTTCGCTTTCAGCTCTGGGGTCACCATAACCAGGACCTCCACTTTCATCTTCATTGACACCATAACCAGGAACTCCACTTTCATCTTTATTCATACCATAACCAGGAATTCCACTTTTAGCTTGCTGTACGGCCACCATAACCAGGACCCATACTTTCATCTCTAGGGTCACAGTAACCAGGACCTCTACTTTCAGCTAAGGGCCGCCCTAACTGGGACCTCTACTTTCATCTTTAGGGTCACCATAACCAGGGCTCCCAATTTCAGCTCTAGGGTCACCATAACCAGGGTCAACACTTCTAGCTCTAGGGCATCCGTAACCAGGACCTCCACTTTCTGTTAGCTCTAGGACAACCATAACCAGCACATTTACTTTCAGCTCTGGGTTCACCATAACCAGGACCCTCACTTTCATCTTTATTGACACCACAACCAGGACCTCAAATTTCAGTTCTAGGGTCACTGTAACAAGGATCTCTACTTTCATCTCAAGGATAACAGTTACCAGGAACTCCAGTTCAATTCTAGGGCTACCCTAATCAGGACCTCCAATTTCACCTCTAGGGACACACTAACCAGGACCTCCAATTTCACCTCTATGGCCACCTTAACCAAGACTTCCACTTACATCTTTAGAGTCACTATAACCAGGGCCTCCAATTCTACATCTAGGGGACTTGTAAACAGGACCTCCACTTTCAGGTAGCTCTAGGGCTACTCTAACCAGGACATTCGCTTTCAGGACTGGGGTCACCATAACCAGGACCTATACTTTCATCTCTATGGTCACAGTAATGAGGGCCCCCACTTTCAGCTTAAGGGTCACTCTAAGCAGCCCATCCACCTTCATCTCTAGGGTCACTGTAAACATGGACCAAACTTTCAGCTCTATGGCACCCATAACCAGAACCTCCACTTTCAGCTAACTCTAAGGCCACCATAACCAGGCCATTCGCTTTAAGCTGTGGTCACCCTAACCAGGACCTCCACTTTCATCTCTATTGTAACAGTAACCAGGAACTCCATTTCATTTCTAGGGCCATTCAAACAAGGAAATCTGATTTCTACTGTAGGGACAACTTAACCAGGATCTCCACTTTCATCTTTTGGGTCACAATAGACAGGGACCCCACTTTCAGAATTAGCTGCACTGTAACCATGGCTATCACTTCTAGTTCTACGGTCCCGTAACCAGGGACTCCAATTTCAGCTTTCTCTAGGGCCACCATATCCAGGACATTCACTTTCAGCTCTGGGGTCACCATAACCAGGACCTCCACTTTCATCTTTTTTGACAGCATAACCTCCACTTTGAGCTCGCTCTAGCGCCACCATATCCTGGATATATACTTTCATCTCTAAAGTCACAGAAACAAGGGCCCCCATTTTCAGCTACTATGGTCACCTTAATCAGGACTGCCATGTTCACCTCTAGAACCCCAATTACCTCGAACTCCACTGTCATCTCTAGGGTAATAGTAACCAGGAACTCCACTTCGGTTCTAGGGCCACCATACCAGGACCTCTAGGGACAACTTAATGAGGGTCTCCACTTTCATCTTTTGTGTAAATGTAACCATAGTCCCCAATTCTAGCTCTTGGGAACCCGTAATCAGGACCTCCACCTTCAGGTAGGTCTAGTGCCTCTGTAACCAGAACATTCACTTTCAGATCTTGGGTTACCATAACCAGGACCCCCACATTCATCTTTATTGACACCATAACCAGAAACTTCACTTTCAGATTTATTTACATCATAACCAGGACCTTGATTTTCAGCTCTATGTTCACTGTAAACCGGACCTCCACTTTCATCTCAAGGGTAACAGTTACCAGGAACTCCACTTCAGTTCTAGGGCTACACTAATCAGGACCTCCAATTTCTCTTCTATGTCTGCCTTAACCTGGACATTCACTTACATCTTTAGGGTCACCATAACCAGGGCACCCAATTCTAGCTCTAGGGCATCTGTAACTAGGACTTCCAGTTTCAGGTAGCTCTAAGGCCTCCATAACCAGGACTTCCACATTCATCTTTTTTGACACCATAACCATGACCTCAACTTTCAGCTCGCTCTAGGGCCACCATAACTAGGACCTATGCTATCATCTCTAGGGTAACAGAAATCAGGGCCCCCACTTTGAGCTCTACAGTCACTATAGAAATGGTCTCTACTTTGGTTCTAGGGTCACCCAAAACACGACCTCCATTTTCATCCTTGGGTAACAGTAATTAGGTCCTCTACTTTCACCTCTAGGGCCACCCTAACCAGGACCTCCAATTTGACCTCTATGGCCACCTTAACCTGGACCTCCACTTACATCCTTAGGGTCACCATAATCAGGACCACCAATTCTAGCTTTAGGGAACCCGTAACCAGGACCTCCACTTTCAGGTATCTCTAGGGCCTCCTTAACCAGAACATTCACTTTCAACTCTGGGGTCATTATAAACAGGACCCATACTTTCATCTCTAGCGTCACAGTAACCAGGATGCCTACATTCAGCTCTAGGGTCACAGTAACCAGGGCTCCCACTTTCAGTTCTAGGGTCACTGTAATCAGAATCTCCATTTTCACCTCTATAGCCACCATAACCATGACTTACTCTTTCATCTCTAGGGTAACAGTAAGCAGGACCTCTACTTTCAGCTCTAGGGCCACCCTAATGAGGACCTCCACTTTCATCTTTAGGGTCATCTTAACCAGAATTCATAGTTTAGCTCTAGGTTCACCATAACCAGTGTCACTACTTCTAGCACTAGGGCACCTGTAACCAGGACCTCCTCTTTCAGCTAGCTCTAGGGCCACCGCATCCAGGTCCTTCACTTTCAGCTGTGGTCACCCTAACCAGGACTTCCTCATTCACTTCTAGGGTCACTGTAAAACAGGACCTACAATTTAATCTCTAGGGAAATGGTAACCAGGAAGTCCATTTAAGTTCTAGGGCTACCATAACCAGCACCTCCAATTTCACTTCTAGGGCCACCTTAACTAGAAACTCCACTTTCATTTTTTGGGTCACAATAACCTGGGCCTCCAAATTCAGCACTAGGGTCACAATAACCAGGGCCCCCATCTTTAGCACTATGGGAATCATAACCAGGACCTCCACTTTCAGATAGCTCTAGGGCCACCATAACCAGGATATTCAATTTCAGCTCTGGATTCACCATAACCAGGACCTCCACTTTTAGCTTTATTGACACCATAACCAGGACCTTGACTTTCAGCTCTAGGGTCACTGTTAACTAGACCTCTACTTTCATCTCAAGGGTAACAGTTAACCAGAAACTCCACTTCAGTTCTAGGGCTAATGTAATCAGGACCTCCAATTTTACCTTTAGTGCCACCCTAACAGGGACCTCAAATTTCACCTCTATGGCTACCTTAACCAGGACCTCCACTTATATCTTTAGGGTCACAATAACCAGGGCCCCCACGTCTAGCTTTAGGGGAGCCACAAATTGGACCTCCACTTTCAGGTAGCTCTAGGGCCACCGTACCCAGGACATTCACTTTCAGCTCTGGGGTCATCAAAACCAGGACCTCCACTTTCATCTTTATTGATACCATAACCAGGACCTCCACTTTCATTTCTAGTGTCACTATATCCAAGGTTTCCGCTTTAAGCTCTAGGCTCTCTGTATCCAGGGCTTCCACTTTCAGCTCTAAGATCAGTGTAAACATGGCTCCCACTTTCAGTTCTAGGGCACAAGTAACCAGAGCCTCCACATTCAGCTATCTCTAGGGCCACCATAACCAGGACCTTCACTTTCAGTTCTGGGGTAACAATAATCAGGACTTACATTTTCACTTTAGGGACACCATAATCAGGAAATCCACTTTGAGCTCTAGGGTCACTGTAACCAGGAACAGCACTTTGAGCACTAGGGTCACCTTAACTAGGACCTCTACTTTCAGATATCTCTAGGGCCACCATAACCTGGATCTCCACTTTCATCTCTAGGATCACAGTAACCAGGGCCACACTTTCAGCTTTGTCATTACTGTAACCAAAATTCCACTTGAAGCTCTAGGGTCACCATATTCAGGACATCCACTTTTATCTCCAGGGTAACAGTAACCAGGGTCCCCACTTTCTGCTCTAGGGTCACCATAACCAGGGCCCCCACTTCTAGTTCTAGGGCACCCATAACCAGGACCTCCACTCTCAACTCTAGGGTCACCATTACCCTGCCCACACTCTCAGCACTAGGGTGACCATAACCAGGATCTCCACATTCTGCTCTAGCACCACCATAAGTAGGGCCCCCACTTTCAGGTCTATGGTCACAGTTACCAGCCCCCCACTTTCAGCTCAATGGTCACAGTAAACAGGGCACCAACTTTCAGCTCTATAGTCACTGTAACAAGGAACTCCACTTTCAGCTCCAGAGATACCCTGACCATCGCCTTTGCTTTCATCTCTAAGGTCACCTTAACCAGGGACCCACTTTCAGCTCTAGGGTCAATGTAACCAGCGTCTTTACTTTCAGCTCTAATGCCACCATTTTGAGGACCTCCACTTTCAGCTCTAAAGTCACAGTAACCAGTATTTCTACTTTCAGCTCTAAAGTCACCATAACCAGGGTCTTCACTTTCATCTCTAGGGCTACCATAACCATGATCTCCACTTTCATCTCTAGGGTCAACTTAAACAGGAAATATTCTTTCAGCTCTAGGGTCACCATAACTAGGATCTTCACATTCTGCTCTAGGATAACCATAACCAGGACAACCACTTTCATCTCTAGGGTCATGCAACCAGGGCCACATCTATTAGCCCTAGGACTACCACAACCATGACCTCCACTTTCAGCTCTAGGGTCACCATAACTAGGATCTCTACATTCAGCTCTAGTATCAAAGTAACCAGGACATCGATTTTCATCTCTACATTAACCAGGGCCTCCACTTTTAGCTCTTGGTTAACCTATACATGGCCACAACTTTCTGGTTTTGGTCCATCCTAAGAAAAGCCTCCAATTTCATATCTACGGTCACTGTATACAGGGCCCCCACTTTCATCTCTAGTGTCACCGTAACCAGGGACCCCACTTTCAGCTCTTGGGCCTCCATAACCAGGGCCACAAGTTTCAGCACTAGGACAACACTAACAAAGTCCTCCACTTTCACCTCTAGGGTCACAGTAACCAGGGCCCCCACTTTCAGCTCTAGGTTCACTGTACCCAGGACCTCCACTTTCATCTCTAGGGTTACTGTATCCAGGGCCATTACTTTCAGATCTGGGGTCACTGTAACCAGGGCCCCAACTTCTAGCTCAGGGCATCCGTAACTAGGATCTCCACTATCATCTCTAGGGTCACCATAACTGGGGCCCCCACATTCACCTGTAGGGTCACCATAACCAGGACCTCCAATTTCAGCTCTACTGCCACCTTAAGCAGGATCTCCATTTTCAGGGAGATCATAGGGACACCATAGCCAGTAACCAGGGCCCCCACTTTCAGCTTTAGGATCATAGTTACCCCTGCCAACACTTTCAGTTCTTGGGTCACAGTGACCAGGGCCACCACTTTCAGCTTAAGGTTCACAGTATCCAGAGACCCCACTTTCATCTCCAAGTTCACATAACCAGGGCTACAACTATTAGCCCTAGGGCCACCTGATGGAGGTGGGTCTTGTATCTTATCTGTTGCTTTCATTGGTTAACTAATAAAGAAAACTACTTGGCCTGATAGGACAGAAAATTAGGTGGGCGGAGTAAACAGAACAGAATGCTGGGAGAAAGACGCCGAGTCACCCAGTCACCATGATTCTCCCACCCGACACAGACGCAGGTTAAGATCTTCCCCGGTAAGCCACCTCGTGGGCTACACAGATTATTAGAAATGGGTTTGATCAATATGTAAGAGCTAGCCAATAAGAGGTTAAAACTAATGGGCCAAGCAGTGCTTAAAAGAATACAGTTTCCATGTAATTATTTCAGGGCACAAGCTAGCCATGCGGGCAGCCGGGTGCCAGGGATGCAGCCCCGCTGCTTATATTACTACAACCACCCTAACCAGGATCTCCTCTTTCATGTCAAGGTTTTCTGTATCCAGGGCCACCACTTTAAGGTCTAGGGTCACCAAAACCAGGACCTCTACTTTTATCTCTAGGGACACAACAGCAGGGACCTCCACTTTCAGCTCTTAGGTCACCATAAAAAGAACATTGTCGACTCACTTGATGTAAGAGGGCCTACCCCGCGTGAGTGTCATTTCCTAGGCAGGGGGCCCTGGCCTGGGTAAGGAAGGCCTCAAGCCAGAGAACAAGCCGGCAAATGAACTCCACCCCCAGCAGTTATCATCATCACTGCAATCAATACCAATAAAAGGAAGAAAACAGCCACACTAAGGACCTTGAAGTATTCCTGTTTACAAGAATCTCTGCTGAAGGCAGACGCGGCGGAACAACCCCGGCGCGGCGCAGACGCGGCGGAACAACCCTGGCGCGGCCAGACGCGGCGGAGACCTAAGGACACCAGCGAGCAGAGGAGGATCACGGGGCGGCGAACGGTGAGGCTAGTAGTATCCCTGAAGACCACCTTGTATAGGGAGAGTGTTCTTGCCCCGGGGCTGGACACAGGAAACAGAGCGGGGGCACTCCCCGATCACCTTGACCCCCCCGGTTAGCCTGCAAGGGCTTCTACCCTCTGCTGGGGCTGCTCCTCCTTGCTGAGACCTCTCTCTCCCTGGCATATCCCAGATTGCGCCCAGGGTCCTCCTTCGCTCCCCCCCCTTCCGCTGGGCGCGGGACCACCAAATTTAACCTGTTTGGGCACTGGATAGGGAGCTCAGAGCAGAGAGCACCGAGAGTTCCTCTGTTTTGGTGGCTGGCCTGCAGAGGGGTAGGCCTTTTCTTGGTGAGGTCCCTGGCAAACCAGGAGCCTGGTACTGGTCCTGAAGACCCTTCAGAGCAGTGAAAGAGATCTTGGCCAGTGGCAGGACTCAAGAAACGGGGAGAAGGCATTTTGGAAGCAGGGCCCCTGGCCAGCAGGAAAACCCGTTCCTGCATTAAAAGACACATTAGACAGCATCGATAGGACGAGATGGGCAGGCGCCAAGGCAAGAATTCACCCAATAATCTGAAAAGCAACATGAAAACACCAGAACCCAATGATCTCACAACAGAAGGACTTGAACACCATAACACAGAAGAAGTGGAAAAAAATGACTTTATGAAAGCAATAGAGTCCCTTAAACAACATGTAAAAAACACCTTTATAGAAATAGAGGAGAAGTATGACAAAAAGTTTGAAGAAGTGAGTAAAAAGGTTGAAGAAATGAGTAAATACGTACATGAGACCCTGGGGAAAACAGTTCAAGAATTGAAAACTGAAATGGAAGCAAGGAAGAAAACACAGACTGAGGACCAGCTGGATATGGAAAATCTAAGTCAACGAGCAGAGTCTACAGAAACAAGCATAATCAATAGAATACAAGAGATAGAAGAAAGAATCTCAGATTCTGAGGACACCATAGAGAAAATAAATGCACTGATCAAAGAAATCAGCAAAGCCAACAAATACTCATCACAAAACACTCAGGAAATATGGGACACAATAAAAAGACCCAACATAAGAATAATAGGGATAGAAGAAGGAGAAGAATCACAGCTCAAAGGCCCAGAAAATATTTTTAACAAAATTATGGAAGAAAACTTTCCCAACATAAAGAAAGATATTCCTTTGAATATCCAAGAAGCATACAGAACACCAAACAGACTGGATCAAAGAAAAACATCCCCTTGCCATATAATAATCAAAACACAAAATATACAGGTTAAAGAAAGAATATTAAGAGCTGCAAAGGAAAAGGGGCAAGTAACTTATAAAGGTAAACCAATCAGACTTACACCTGACTTCTCTATGGAAACTATGAAAGCCAGAAGGTCCTGGATAGAGGTTCTGCAAAAACTAAGGGATCATGGATGCAAACCCAAACTACTATACCCAGCCAAGCTATTGTTCACTATCAATGGAGAAAACAAGGCTTTCCAAGATAAGAACAAATTTAAACAATATGTAGCCACAAACCCAGCCCTACAGAAAATAATAGAAGGAAAATCACAACCTAAGGAATCTAGCATTGCCAACACTGCCTACAATAACTCAGGCGTCTAGCGAACCTTCACCTGCACACCTCAAAGAAGGGAGAAACACAAATGCTACTACCAAAACCAATAATAATAACCGGAGTAAACAACCACTGGTCATTAGTATCACTTAATATTAATAGCCTCAATTCACCCATAAAAAGGCACAGGCTAAGGGATTGGATACGAAAACAGGACCCAACATTCTGCTGTTTGCAAGAAACACATCTCAACCACAAAGACAGGCATCTTCTCAGAGTAAAGGGTTGGGAAAAGGTGTTTCAAGCAAATGGTCCTAAGAAAAAAGCAGGTGTGGCCATACTAATTTCTAACAAAACTGACTTCAAACTAAAGTCAATCAGAAGAGATCGAGATGGACACTTTATACTCATAACAGGAACAATTCATCAGGATGAAGTCTCAATTCTGAATATCTACGCCCCTAACATAAAAGCACCCACCTATGTAAAAGAAATATTACTAGAACTCAAGGCAGACATCAAACCACACACACACTAGTAATAGGAGACTTCAATACACCTCTTTCTCCATTGGACAGGTCAATCAGACAGAAACCTAATAGAGAATTAAGAGAATTATTGGAGGTAATGAAGCAAATGGACTTAACAGACATCTATAGAACATTCCACCCAAATAGGAAAGAATATACCTTCTTCTCTGCAGCTCATGGAACCTTCTCAAAAATTGACCACATACTCGGAAACAAAGGAAACCTCCACAGATACAAAAAAATATTAGTGTCCACCTGTGTCTTATCAGATCACCATGGACTGAAGCTAGAAGGCAATAACAATGCTACCCCCAGAAAGCCGACAAACTCATGGAAACTGAACAGTCAACTACTGAACCACACATGGGTCAAGGAAGAAATTAAGAAAGAAATTAAAGTCTTCCTTGAATTTAATGAAAATAAAGAGACAACATACTCAAACCTATGGGACACGTTGAAAGCAGTGCTAAGAGGAAAGTTCATAGCACTAAGTGCCCACTTAAAGAAAACAGAGAAAGCATACATTGAGGACTTAACAGCACACCTGAAAGCTCTAGAAAAGAAAGAAGCAGATGCGCCCAGGAGGAGTAGAAGACTGGAAATAATCAAACTGAGGGCAGAAATCAACAAAATAGAAACACAGAAAACAGACCAAAGAATCAATGAAACAAAAAGTTGGTTCTTTGAGAAAATCAACAAGATCGACAAACCCCTATCCAAACTAATTAAACAACAGAGAGAGAACACGCAAATAAATAAGATCAGCAATGAAAAGGGGGACATAACCACAGACACAGAGGAAATTCAGAGAATCATTAGATCTTACTACAAAAGCCTGTATGCCACAAAACTGGAAAATGCAAAAGAAATGGACAGTTTTTTAGATAAGTACCACATACCAAAGCTAAACCAAGAACAGGTGAACGATCTAAATAGACCGGTTAGTCGCGAAGAACTAGAAAATGTTATCAAAAATCTCCCTACCAAAAAAAGCCCAGGACCAGACGGTTTCAATGCAGAATTCTACCAGAACTTCCAAGAAGAGCTAATACCTATACTCCTTAATGTATTTCACAATATAGAAGCAGAAGAGTCATTGCCAAATTCCTTTTACGAAGCCACAGTTACCCTGATACCAAAACCACACAGAGACCCAACCAAGAAAGAGAATTATAGGCCTATTTCACTCATGAATATCGACGCAAAAATTCTCAATAAAATACTGGCAAACCGAATTCAAGAACACATTAGGAAAATTATCCATTATGATCAAGTAGGCTTCATCCCAGTGATGCAAGGCTGGTTCAACATACGAAAATCTATCAATGTCATCCACCATATAAATAAACTGAAAGAAAAAAACCATATGATCATTTCATTAGATGCTGAAAAAGCATTTGTCAAAATTCAACACCCCTTTATGATAAAGGTCTTGGAGAGATTAGGGATACAAGGGTCATACCTAAATATAATAAAAGCTATTTACAGCAAGCCAACAGCTAACATTAAATTGAACGGAGAAAAACTCAAAGCCATCCCACTAAAATCAGGAACAAGACAAGGATGTCCTCTCTCTCCATACCTCTTCAATATAGTGCTTGAAGTTCTAGCAATTGCAATTAGACAACATAAGAGGATCAAGGGGATTCGTATTGGAAAGGAAGAAGTTAAGCTTTCGTTATTTGCAGATGATATGATAGTATACATAAGCGACCCCAAAAACTCTATCCAAGAACTCCTACATCTGATAAACGCCTTTAGTAAGGTGGCAGGATACAAGATCAACTCCAAAAAGTCGGTGGCCTTCCTATACACTAAGGATAAGGAAGCAGAGAGGGAAATCAGAGAAGCATCACCTTTCACGATAGCCACAAATAGCATAAAATATCTAGGGGTAACCCTAACCAAGGAAGTGAAAGATCTATTTGACAAGAACTTTAAGTCTTTGAAGAAAGAAATTGAAGATGACACCAGAAAATGGAAGGATCTCCCTTGCTCTTGGATTGGGAGGATCAACATGGTAAAAATGGCAATTCTACCAAAAGCAATCTACAGATTCAAGGCAATCCCCATCAAAATACCATCAAAATTCTTCACAGATCTGGAGAAGACAATAATCAACTTTATATGGAAAAACAAAAAACCCAGGATAGCCAAAACAATCTTATACAATAAAGGATCGTCTGGAGGCATTACCATTCCTGACTTCAAACTCTATTACAGAGCTACAGTATTGAAAACAGCTTGGTATTGGCATAAAAACAGAGAAGTTGACCAATGGAATCGAATAGAAGACCCTGACTTTAACCCACAAACCTATGAACACCTGATTTTCGATAAAGGAGCTAAAAGTATACAATGGAAAAAAGAGAGCATCTTCAACAAATTGTGCTGGCAAAACTGGAAGTCAATCTGTAGAAGAATGAAAATAGATCCATATCTATCACCATGCACAAAACTCAAGTCCAAGTGGATTAAAGACCTCAATATCAGTCCGAACACGCTGAACCTGATAGAGGAGAAAGTGGGAAGTACTCTACAACAAGTGGGCACAGGAGACCACTTCCTACGTATAACCCCAGCAGCACAAACAGTAAGGGACTCATTGAATAAATGGGACCTACTGAGACTGAGAAGCTTCTGTAAAGCAAAGGACACTGTTGCTAAGACAGAAAGGCAACCCACTGACTGGGAGAAGATCTTCACCAACCCCGCAACTGACAAAGGTCTGATCTCCAAAATATATAAAGAACTCAAGAAACTAGACCGTAAAGGCTAATCAACCCATTTATAAAATGGGGCACTGAGCTGAACAGAGATCTCTCAACAGAAGAAGTTCATATGGCCAAAAGACACCTAAGGTCATGCTCAACTTCCTTAGCGATCAGGGAAATACAAATCAAGACAACTTTAAGATACCATCTTACACCTGTCAGAATGGCGAAAATAAAAAACACCAATGATAGCCTTTGCTGGAGAGGGTGTGGAGAAAGGGGTACACTCATCCATTGCTGGTGGGAATGCAAACTTGTGCAACCACTTTGGAAAGCAGTGTGGAGGTTTCTCAGGAAATTTGGGATCAACCTACCCCTGGATCCAGCAATACCACTCTTGGGAATATACCCAAGAGAGGCCTTATCATACAACAAAAGTATATGCTCTACTATGTTCATAGCAGCACTGTTTGTAATAGCCAGAACATGGAAACAACCTAGATGCCCTTCAATTGAAGAATGGATGAAGAAAGTATGGAATATATACATATTAGAGTACTACTCAGCAATAAAAAACAAGGACTTCCTGAAGTTTGCAGGCAAATGGATGGAAATAGAGAACACGATCCTGAGTGAGGTAAGCCAGACCCAAAAAGAGGAACATGGGATGTACTCACTCATATTTGGTTTCTAGACATAAACAAAGGCCAATGAGCCTCTAATACGTGATCTTAGAGAAGCTAAATAAGAAGGAGAACCCAAAGAAAAAACATAAAGGCATCCTCCTGAATATCAACCTTTATCAGGCGATGAAAGGAGACAGAGACAGAGACCCACATTGGAGCACCGGACAGTAATCTCAAGGTCCAAATCAGGAGACGAAGGAGAGTGAGTACGAGCAAGGAACTCAGGAACGCGAGGGTGCACCCACACACGGAGACAATGGGGATTTTCTACCAGGAACTCACCAAGGCCAGCTGACCTGGGTTTGAAAAAGCCTGGGATAAAACCGTCTTGGGGAAAAAACATAGAGACAATGAGGACTACTGAGATCTCAAGAACAAAGGCAATGGGTTTTTGATCCTACTGCACGTATTGCTTTGTGGGAGCCTAGGCAGTTTGGATGCTCACCTTACTGGACCTGGATGAGGTGGGTGGTCCATGGACTTCCCACAGGGCAGGGAACCCTGATAGCTCTTTGGGCTGACGAGGGAGGGGGACTTGACTGGGGGAGGGGGAGGGAAATGGGAGGCTGCGGTGGGGAAAAGACAGAAATCTTAAATAAATAAATAAATTTAAAAAAAAAAAGAAAAAAGAAACAGGTGTTGATAGGCACAGTGGGTCTGCCCACTAACCTCCATGGTAAAACATCAGCACACATAAAATACCCCCAACTCTCAACAGTCCTACACTCTGCCCTCATTGGCGCTTCTCTCGGCTCTCCCAAGTCTAGTTTCTAGAAATAGCTAGCCACGGATAGAAGTGTCCATGTGTCTTTCCTTCGATTTTTAAGCAATAGGAACCCAAAAGTGGATCTGAATAAATTTACAAAAAGTAGATTAGCTACTTTGGATTGTATGTTCCAAACACAGAATCAAGACCAACCCTGTATCAGACAAGGATAAAATTGAGAACCAACTTAGAAAGTATGTCCTCTGTTCCCCATGAATACAGTGGCTTGGGCACTCCATTTACATAGACTTTGCGAACACACACACACCTTCTGCACATACATATAAGTTTCAAAATTACAATAGCTTACAAAAAGAATTTTGCTGTTCTTGCTGTATTAGAAATACCTGTAATCTCAGCAGTGGGCCGATGAAAGCAGGAGGGTGTTAGGAACAAGGCACTAAGTCTGAAAAACAGAAAAAAAAATTGGATGAAGAGAATCTAAAGGTACTCACGCATATCTTCAGCTTAGACTATGCACCAGCTTAAGAGACATGGCTGTATGTGGACTGTTTCTAGTTCCAAGCCTTGTTCAAAGACTAAACCTTGATAAACTCTGTTGGGTTGCAAAAACTGAAATGGAGATCTATCTTGTTTTCTATTGTTTTTTTTATATTAGTTCTTTCCTTTATCATTCTAGACTATAGACGAGGCTTTAGTATTCCTATGGTTGAGTAAAAACAAAGTGCAAAAAAACAAAAGCCATGGCCATATGTGAACACATTATATACATCATAGTAAATAAAGTAGGAAATATATGATATGTATCTCTTCAGAAATTGTAATTTTCAATAATTTTGCTTTGGAGAGTACTGTTTCAGGATGATTAACAAGAAATGAAAGGATATACAGGAACATATACAAATACAGATAAAGCTGTCATTTGTAAATAATTAGCATTTGGCCTAGTTTTTAAATAGCACTTGCTCATTTTAGCCATATTATGTATTTTTATAGAGTTTGGTATCTGAAATTATTTCTTCCATAAAAAGATTAAAATTTAAGCTTCATTACCTTTTTAAGGTCCCTGGGAACATGTGACTCTATGACAGGGTAGTTTTATTTGTACAAGCAAGGAGCTAGTATCCACAATGAGTGCTGTAAATCTTCATGAATATAATTTCATTTCTTCTCTAGTTCATAAAGCTCTAGTGTCTAGAATCTGGATCAGTGAAAATGTGGATAGCCTTTGATGTGTGTCTTTCATCCCAGTAGTTGAGAGACTTAAGAAGGATCTCTGAGTTGGAGGACAGCCTGGTCTACAGAATGAGTGAGTTCCAGCACAGCCAGGGCTACACAAAGGCAACCATGTCTTGGAAAACTACCAAAAAAAAGTGAATGTCCCTGAAATTTTGTGAGAATGGGCCAATGAACGTGCAGAAATGCAGCTTTTTTTGCTACTTTCCCTGCCCCCACAAAGATCCCCCAAATTAAAAGTCCTTACCAGTAATTTTGGAGAACAAAGCCATTACAGTCTTCTGCCTGCATGTCTGCTTGCAGACCAGAAGATGGCACCAGATCTTATTACTGATCTTTCTGAGCCATGTTTTGGTAGCTTGAAATTGGACTCTGGAAGAATAGCCAGGGCTCTTAACTTCTGTGCCCTATCCCTAGCCCTCTGCATATATTCTTACATTCCAGAAGAGGGCATCAGATCCTATATAGCGAATCTGGAAAACAGTTTACAATTCATAGTTTCTAAGAGAGAAGTTGGCCTCATTGGGAAGCACTAGGGTGGACTGAGGGTGGAGGGTTGATATAAGGGAGGGATAGGTTAGGGAGTAATAGAAAAGTCCCCTTGTTGTGATTTGTGTAGGTAGGAAGGTGAGCCAATTAAAGACTGGCTAATTTGAATGATTTCAGTGGGTGGCCCTCGGGAGACTAGGCCTAGGGAAATACTGGTGAAGGGGTTGGAGATGGACGGTAAGTTGACTTCTGCGTTTTTGCACGGGAAAGGCACTAGTCCAAGGAGTACTTATTATGTCTAGGTCTTGGGCAGGGCATTGTCTCCAGGATCAGCAAAAGCATATGAGGTCACACCATCAGAATCACACAGACGAAAAGGCCCGATTAAAACAGGCCACTGTAAAATATTTACTTAATTTGTTTTTCTTACGAATGTCTGATTCAGGAGTATCCATGTGAGACCAGATCCATGGTAGAAAATAAAGGAGTAAAGGCACTGAAATCCCAAGGCAGGAGTGATTTAAAATAGCATTTGTTATCTAGAGCTGGGGATGGATTCTGTGCTCTCAGAATTGCCACATAGGCTCTAACTGCTGAGCCACACCAGCAGATTTGCAACTGACTTTTAAAGGCCACCATCAGTGTGGAGTTTGCTGCCTCCATTCCCTGTACTCTGCACCTCCAGTATTCTTTCCCAGTTGAGGCTCCTGTTATGACCACGTGCATGCTCCTGGACCCAGCCTTGGGTCAAAGGCCCAGACTTCACTGGTTTTGTTTATCCCTCACTTATTTCCTGGCTGCTTAGGTAGAAGAAACAGAAGAACCAGAGGGAAGGGGAAGGAAAACAATGGAGTCTATGAGGTTCTTTATCCTGTCCACACAGGTGACTTTGTACTTCAGGTCAGCAATATCGTCATTGCCTTCCCCTGGAAAGGGTTCATGCATGTTGGTGATTAAATATCTGTTTGTCAGGGATTGGGCTATGCTGCCATACTTACCTCTTATTTTTGTTTAACATAGTCTTTCTATTTCCTTATATCTTGTATTTTTTCCTATTCACTTGTTTTTCTAATTTATTCTTAGAGGTAGAATCTCTGTCAGTGACCTGCAAGTATTCTGTTGAATGAGGAGCGGCCGGGCTGTGTCCCCTTCATCCGGCCGCCTACATGGTTAGCTTATGCCCCAAAATAATTACACGGAAACTGTATTCTTTTAAACACTGCCTGGCCCATTAGTTCCAGCCTCTTATTGGCTAGCTCTTACATATTAATCTAACCCATTTCTATTAATCTGTGTAGCCCACGAGCTGGCTTACCAGGAATGATCTTAACCTGCATCTGCCTGGCGTGGGAACCTCATGGCGACTCCTAACTCAGCTTCCTTCTCCCAGCATCCTCTTCTGTCTACTCCGCCTACCTAATTTTCTTTCCTATCAGGGCCCAGGCAGTTTCTTTATTAGTTAACCAATGAAAGCAACAGATAAGATACAAGACCCACCTCCATCATTTCCCCTTTTTCTGTTTAAACAAAAAAGAAAGGCTTTAACTTTAACATAGTAAAATTACATATAACAAAACAGTTATCAAGCAAGAATTACAGTTACAATATTTATATCTATTTTATCTTTTATCATAACTAAGGAAAACTATAACTATCCATTCTTCAACTCCATCAAAGACTCCAGAAGGATATAAAACTACCTAAGTAAACAAGAAACAAGAAAACTCTAGAAATGATAGAGACATCTCGCTGCCTGGACAGTCACCCAAAGTTCCTCTGTACCATTGGGGCATCCATCTTCGGCCTTCAGGCCCACAGTATCCAGCAGACATTTCCATGAAGCAGGAAATTCCAAAAACAGTTCAGTCACTTTCTGCTGTGTCCTGAAGAATGTCTTGCAGACTTTTTCATGAATCAGAAACCCCAAAAGATCATCTCACCTTTAGGCAAGTTCAGCAGTCCTCTCTCTGCAGGTTCTTTGTGTCCAGTTTATGCATCAGTCCAGGCAAGAGCAGTTTCTTGCCCAAATGGCTATCCAATTCCATAAGGATCCTCTCTTCGATGCCCATCTTCCTCTCAAAGTAGATTGGTGCTGCCAGGAGCAGACGTGTCTCATTGTCATGAAAAGCCCTAAGTTATTAAAACATTAAATGCCACATTATGCAGTCCTTGAAAGATATAAAGAATGCCTATCCAATTGAAATATATCTCTATATATCTAGAAAATCTAACTAACATGACTACAAGCTTGACTATTATTTATGATTATTCATCAACAACCTATATTTCCTAATTATACATTATATTTTAAAAATGAACTACATAATCACAATACCTTGATCAAGATCAGAAATACATACACATATAACAAAATTGACCTTAAAATCCACATCAATGAAAATTATTTATATCTATATCATATCCCCCTTTAAATGTAAAAGAACATTTATAAACAATATTTTGGGAACATGGGCGCAGTTTTTCTCTCCAAACTGCTTCCTGCTGAATGGGGGTGTCGTTAATTAGGTCTTTTATGGTATAACCTGTGTGCCAGGGTCATCTCAGTTGGCAGTTGAGTGAAGTAATTTTTTGAGAGTGATCACAGCAACCTTTCAGGAGGGCATGGTCTATCATACCATATCGGAATAGATGCAATCCATATGGTCTGGTCCTCTGTGAAAACAAAAGAAGACCCTTTCCAAAGCATCATATCCTTAGACCCAAATTCTGAAGTCATACCCTCATGGTATCCATTCTGGTTCCACTTGGCAGCCCATATAATGAAATGTCTCTCTGTACTTAGCTCCTTCACAGTCAAAAATTTTAAAGAAAACACAATGTACATAATCCAGACCCTCTGTGAATTTTCCATTTTTACGTGGCTTATTTTTCTTTATTTTTCTTAATCTATAACTATCTGTACTCTGTCTCTTTAAAGACTTTACCTTTATTTTTTAAACCATTAACTTTATTTTTTATATTTTTTTTCTCTCTCTCAAGCCTACGTACATTTATCAACAGTGTGGTCTTTTATGTCTGAATCTGTTTTATTGTGAACCTGTACCATTTTTTTTTACTATCCAGGAGCATTTTGTTTTGCGCCGTTAAATCACTAAGCACTTAAGAATCTAAGTTGTGACATTCCTAGGTCAAAAACAGGTACTACCTGCTGGCCCCGCCCAGTCCAACATGGCAGAGCCGCTAGTGACTCTGATCCTTGCACAGTGCACCGCTAGCCTGGGGAGCTGCTTGTGCCTCTGAGATAAGGCACGCAATGTCCCCCTTTTAGGTACACAGCAGTTTAGTTGCCATCAAACAAATAGTAGCACTTTGAATGAGGAGCGGCCGGGCTGTGTCCCCTTCATCCGGCTGCCTACATGGTTAGCTTATGCCCTAAAATAATTACACGGAAACTGTATTCTTTTAAACACTGCCTGGCCCATTAGTTCCAGCCTCTTATTGGCTAGCTCTTACATATTAATCTAACCCATTTCTATTAATCTATGTAGCCCACGAGCTGGCTTACCAGGAATGATCTTAACCTGCATCTGCCTGGCGTGGGAACCTCATGGCGACTCCTAACTCAGCTTCCTTCTCCCAGCATCCTCTTCTGTCTACTCCGCCTACCTAATTTTCTGTCCTATCAGGGCCCAGGCAGTTTCTTTATTAGTTAACCAATGAAAGCAACAGATAAGATACAAGACCCACCTTCATCATTATTCTGTTAAGATTCCTAGTGAATTCCAATAACAACAACAAAAAATAAATAAATAAATAAATAAATAAAAACCCTCGTTTCGTGTTGTGTTTTGAGACAAGGTCTCTCTTTGTAGCCTTGATTGTCCTGGAACTCACTCTGTAGATCAGGGTGACTTCAAACTCACAGAAATCCACCTGACTCTGCCTCTTGAATGAGGGGAATAAAAGCATGTGTCCCCACCACCCGTTCTTTTTCTTTCTTTCTTTATGAGACATGGTTTCTCTAAGCTACTGAGGCTATCTTAGAAATGGTCATCCTTATGCCTCAGCCTTCTAAGTGTTGTAACCACAGGTGTCTATCACCATGCTTATTCAAACTATTTTAAGGCGTTGTTATGTGAGTAGATTCTAAAAGGACTGGATTTTATGTTATCAATCACACAAAACCTTAAAAGGGCGTCCTAATTCTGTGCTTGTCTGATAAGTCTCATTTGATATCCCAGGAATAAACTGACTCTGATGGATACATCCAGGGGTATGGCCTTGGTATCCAATAGACAGTGGCTACATGATGCTTCTATTCTTCCTGCAGTGCACAGGATGGCCCACCTTACCTAACCTCTCAGAGAATGTTATCCACACCCAGTGACAACTGTAAAGAGGTTAAGAAAACCTGCCTTAAAATTGAAAACTTGGGGGTGGGGGTGGGGTGGGGGGTAAGGGGAGTTGGGGAGAAAAGAGTGAGAAGGGGAGGATGGGAGAGCTTGGGAGAATGGGATGGTTGGGATAGAGGAAGAGTGGATATGGGAGCAGGGAAGTATATATCTTAATTAAGGGAGCCATTTTAGGGTTGGCAAGAGACTTGACTCTAAAGGTGTTCCCAGGAGATGTCCTCAGCTAGATCCTTGGGCAGCTGAGGAGAAAGGAGCCTGAAATGGCCCTATCCTATAGCCACACTGATGAATATTTTGCATATCACCATAGAACCTTCATTTGGTGATGGATTAAGCTAGAGACAGAGACCTACATTGGAGCACCGGACTGAGCTCCCAAGGTCCAAATGAGGAGCAGAAGGAGGGAGAACATGAGCAAGGAAGTCAGGACCGTGAGGGGTTGCCCACCCACTGAGGTGGGTCTGATCTAATGGGAGCTCACCAAAGTCAGTTGGACTGGGACTGATGGAGCATGTGAGCAAACCAGACTCTCTGAATGTGGTGGACAAAAGGAGAGCTGACTGAGAAGCCAAGGACAATGGTTTTGATCCTACTGCATGTACTGGCTTTGTGGGAGCCTAGTCTGTTTGGATGCTCACCTTCCTAGACCCGGATGGAGGGGGGAGGACCTTGGACTTCCCACAGTGCAGAGAACCCTGACTGCTCTTTAGACTGGAGAGAGAGGGGGAGGGGGGAGGTGAAGAGGGGGAGGAAAATGGGAGGAAAGGAGGAGGTGGAAATTTTTATTATAAATAAATAAAAAACCTGCCTTAATAATTTCTCCTCCCTGGCAAGTCAGATTCTCCCATTTCAATATCTGTACTTTAAAGGACACTGAAAAGATTAAAGGTGAAGAGGGAAGGGACAATGAATAAAATATTTTGAGGGGGTTGGGGATTGAGCCCAACACCTTTTGAATGGATAGTTCTCTTCTACTGAGCGATATACTCTTACTGCAAAATATCTGGTAAATTAGAGGAAACCATTACGTGTACAATTTTTTGTATTGTCCTTAGTTGCACACCTCAAATTCAACCCTCATAACAGAATCTAATACAAATGATTTTATAGAATGCAACGGAAAAAGGAGGAAATTTAGGTCAACATAGTCTTATCGGTATGGGGCAGAAGTACAGAGACTTAAGGCAAAACTGGCAGTAGGGAAATAGAAGAGGAAAAACCCAAGTTCAAAACCATCCTGAAGTATACAGGGAAACCTATCTCAAAAGCAAAACAGTGAACTGGAGAGATGGCTCAGTCATTAAGAGCACTTACTGATCCTTCAGAGGACCCAAGTTTCATAGTCAGCACCCTCTTCAAGCAGATCACAACAGCCTGTAACTCTAGATCCTGGGGAAACAGTGTCCTCTGCAGGCCACAGGCACCTAACCCCAAACATACAATAGGAATAAAAACAAACATTTAAAACCAAACAAATAAAAAACCCAGAGACTAATTATTATGCAAATGCCTTTATTTGAACTACCAAGTTGCTACCAAATTACATCACGTTTCAGAGTTAGAATAACATAATGATCTCGAGAACTATAGCAAAAAGCTTAACAAAGCAAGAGAACATCAAGTCCGACATACATACTTTCTCTTTCTCATAACCACATCTTTGTTATAGGTGTTGAATTTAAAAATCTGCTGTTCATTTGGCATTCTTTGCTTATTGAACCTTCATTTAAATTCTGAGCTCACTTCCTCCTCCTAAGTGTCATGTTCAGCAGAATTTTAGATTGAAAGAGAGTTCTGTGATTAAGTTTTCAGACCAAAGAAGCAAGTGTCGAACTGACTCATTGAAGACAAAATATTCCATTTGATTTGAGCCTGGGTGTGAGGGGAAAATATAACCTGATGGTCCATTTTCCTCCATCTATAGTCTATGCTTATTTTCATATTTACTTGAAGCCCCTTAAAAACATAGCAAATCAGCAGACTTGTTGACTGTAATCTAAATATTCTTAAATGTACAAAAAATAATCATGTAGAAAGAATACTGTAAAAAGATACTGATTTTAAGACTAAATGAATGAGAAAAGCTTCTAGTACATTCCACACAGGCAGTTACTTCAGATTTTCAAAGTAAGCAAAGGACACTTCCTCTCCACATAGTATCTGACAACAGTTCTTCAGTAAGAACTGGTAGGTCTGGGAAAGCAAAATGGCAAGCTAATACTAGTCCTATCTACCCATGTAAGCAAGCCTCAAGAGATGGACATCCTAAGAGTGAAAAGATACACGGAGAGATAATACACATCGACAGGAAATATCAAGGGCAGCATTCTAGGAGGAGAGAGCAGACGATCTGTTGTGAGCATGTTCGGGTGTGCTGGACAGATCCAGCTCGAAGGGAAAGAGGAATTGCTTGTTACTAAGTCTTTCCAGAAGGCTGTCATGATGAGCTAGTCTTGTTAATCAAAACTGAAAGTCCTTTAAATGACCACAAATTCCTTAAGTCATGAGCACTTCACCTGGCAATAGCTGACTGGCTAATCATGCACCTGTGAGTAAGGTTGGTTCTATTCAGATTGGTTATTTTACACTCTCTTCACCCCCCTGCCCATCAAACATGCAAACACGGTCATGACCATCTTGGGTTTTACTTCCACAAGGTCTTCAGGGAGAGCATATACTCTGGCTCCGATTCTTCTAGCCATTGACACTGCATACCTAGTTTTGGAAGAGACAAAAATCAAGATAAGAGTCTTCTTTGCCAAGGATACCTTTGAATTTTTTTTAACCTTTGAATCTTTTTAAATGATTTTTTTTAATTTTTGTTTTTATGGTGTTTTGTCTGCATGTATGTCTGTGTGAGGGTATTATATCACCTGAAACTGGAGTTACAGAAGTTGTGAGCTGCCCTGTAGGTACTGGGACCTAAGGCTAGGTCCTCTAGAAAAACAGTTAGTGTTCTTAATCACTGACCCAGGTCTCCAGCCCAAAGGACACCATCTATTTCCTCTTATACAATCTGGTGACTGGGATACAAAATTTCTATATTGAAAGTATAAATCAGGGAACTGGGCATGGTGGCACATGCTTATTACCCTAGCACTCTGGAAGCAAAGGCTGAGGTCCAAGGGTCACTGTAAGTTTGAAAGTAGTCAGAACTACACAGTGAGACAGTGTTTCAGAAAAAAGAAAGTACCTATTAATAATTACACATTTGTTTTCTGCTTTATTTTTGTTTGGAACTGATTTTTGAACTTATACTAAATCAAAACATGAGATTTATTTATTTAATTTTATGTGTTTGTGTGTTCTCTTCATGCAAGAATGGGCACCACATGTGTTCCTGGTGATTTAAGAGGTCAGAAGAGGACATTAGATCTCCTGAAACCAGAGTTATAGAGGTTTGTGAGCCACCATGTGGTTGCTGGGAACTGAACCCAGCTTCTCTGTTAAGAATAGCAGGCGCTCTTAACTGCTGAGCCTCCATCCCTCCAGCTCCAAGTTATACTAAGTTTCTACTGTCTACTATTTTGGACTTTATTTACTCATTTCTTCCAAATGTGGATGTGGAGTAAAAACAAAAGCTTTAAGCACTGATGTCATTTAAATGAAGTGTGTGTGTGTGTGTGTGTGTGTGTGTGTGTGTGTGTGTGTGCAATTACCCAGGATGAATGCACAATCAATTACAAAATTCTCTATTCCATGTAATGAGATAACAGATACTTTTCTTTGCTGAGTGTGATGCTGGGAATGGAACTCAGGGACTTTTTTATGCTACTTCCCAAACATAAAGTGCCTGAAGTTAAACTCAAGTGCTAAGGTCAATGCACCAGGTACTTCCAGATATGGAAGCAAGAGCTAGATGTGAGGATCTGCATGCTACATAGAGAACTGTTGGGTCAAGGACAGGCAAAGTATAAGATAAAATGACTAACATGTGCAGCTAAGAGAACAGGCAGAATCAAACCTCAAATGATTCAGAAAGCATTTCCAATATGCTGCTACAGGAATCTTTATGGATATTAAAATAAAATGTTTTCAGTATAAATACTTCTCAAAGAATAAAGAAATGATGTGCATAATTTCCACGATTTTGAGGGTAGCATCTTTGCTTTCCTACAAAGCACTGCTGAGAATTGGCTATCAGCATGTATTGGTAGTAAACTAGAGCACAGTCTTGGTCTTTAGTGAAGAAGGGAAGAAATGGTGGAAAGACCTATATATTGCAATAATGTAAGAAACTTCCAAGAATCAGGCTTCTAGTAAGGGAAAGCAAGTGAGCCCTGCTGATTTGGGGACTGAAGAAGGTAAACTCAGCATATATTGCAAGAGTGCTTGACTCATAGCAAGTAACAGCGCATAATTTGATAATATGTTTAAATAAATTAAAAGATATAGACAAACTCTCTAAAGTATGGTCAGCCATCCTTTTAAGTGTTGCCTTTGCCTTGTTTGAAGTTCATACATATTTGCATTAAATTGTCCCAATAATTCCCTAAAGCAGGTGTTTAAAATCTTGAAGGTCAGAAACATTGCTAATTTCCTTTGTCTATTTGTTGATTATTTGTTTCTTGACAGTGTCACACTGTGTAGCCCAGGTTGTTGTTGAAATCATCAATATTCCTACCTCAGATGGCAGAGTGCATAGATTAGTGCTATATGTCACTATATCCAACATACATGGTTCTTAAAATGGGGTGGGTGGGGTGTAAGGATGGAGCCCAGTGCCTCATTCATTCATCCCAAGCCCTATACCACTCAGCTACACCCCATCCTTTCTTGTGTGTTTTCCTATTTTGAGACTGAGTCTTGCTATTTTGCCTAGGTTGGCTGAGAATCTGCCCTTGGTTTGTACCATGTGGGTACTGGGGATCAGATATTGTAGTAAGAGCATTTACCTGCTGATCCGTCCTGGTGACCCTTATCATTTTTCTTAGATTAATTTTAAACCTTGGAACCCTGTAAAATAAAAGTTTTCTTCATCTTTTTTTGTGATGAACTGAAAGCTTAAAAATATTTCCCTAATGGGCTAGAGAGATGGCTCACTGGCTGCTCTTCCAGAGAACCCAGGTTAAATTCCAAGTACCTATATGATGACTCAAAACAATCTGGAAGTCCAGTTTCAGAGGATAAGGCACAGTCTTGTGGTCTATTCAGGCAACAGGCACACAAGTGGTACACAGGCATACCTGTAGGCAAAACACCCCCACACATATATAGGTGGAAAATAATATTTCTCCTCACAGAAGTAAGATCACACCATATTTGTATTTTTGTGTTTGACATTCATCTCCATAGTCACCCATGCTGTTGCAAATGATAGAACTGCATTCATATAGAGGCTATATAGGTTTCATTGTCTTGTGTGGGCTCCACAAAGTTATTCTCACTAAAGGACAGAGGCTTGGGTATTTATGTGGAGGGGTAAAATGGGGAGATGTTGGTGACAGGGATATATAATTGATGGTAAATAGTGAAGAGATAAAATGGTCAAGAATAGGCAAGCACACAGCTAGAACCTAAGTTGTTTGCTGCGAGCTCGGGAGTAGAGTGCAGTGACAATGAGGAGCGATGCTCAGGAAGGTTCTGTTATTATTTGTTAAGTGTTCTAAAATTGATTGTGGTGATTGATTAAACAGTGTGAACAAGGTCAAAACCATTAGATACTGTACTTAAATGAGTGAATTGTATGTCTGTGAATGGGATCTCAATAAAGCCATTCAAATAAAGAGATCTTTTCCAGATGTCATCACTATCCAGGGATAGAACCCAAATTAGAGTGGATTTCCTGGCTATAATACCATTGTTCTTTGTACGACATGGAGCAATTGCCCTTACTTGGCATTATTGTGCTTGTCATCTTCAGTAAGATTCCCACTCTTAACAAGGTCATGGTTAATGCAGCCTGGCTGGATGGCATCAATTAAATCCACAATTGCCAAACTGGAGCTGATCGTATTGTCCTGTTAAAAAAAAAAAAGGGAACAAAAAAATCTAAGAATTTCACTACTTACAAATTGTGTGTTCTTGATGTAAGCCTGGGCAAGGGAAGAAAAATCTTGGCAAAGCTCAACAATAATTCTTACAATCAAACCCAAAGATATCCTTAAAATAATTGCTATTATCTAGCAAATACAATGTATAATAATCAGTATACTAACCTTAAAACTCTGAATGGAAGTTGACTTTCCAGCTTCACTCAGTGTTCGGTTCACCCAGTTTACAATGAAGACATCATTCGCTTTCTGACCTTCTCCAAGATCTTCCAGAACATTAAGGGTGTATCTAAGGGAATCAGAAAAGACAGTTGATCTATTCGAAGAAGAAAAACGCAAGCAACAGAGAAATGTCTCATGTACACTTTTATCATGAAGAGTTCATGGGGGCTGGTAAGATGGCTTATTGGGTAAAGCAACTTGATGCCTGTGTCTGATATCCTGAATTTCATTCCCAGATCCTACAGTGGGTGGCGAAAGTTGATTCTCAACAGTTAATCTCTGACCTTTATCTGAGCTGGTATGAGCCATGCTATACTCACTTACACACATACACCTCATACCCTGTGCTTTGGCTGGTACCTAGGCAGAATGAATGCTGTGGCTGTTATTTTTAAGAGATGTTCATTTTCCAAGTGGATGGGAAGACTGTAAGGGCCAGAACTCAGAAAGGAGTGCTGAGAAACAGCATCATCTGGACCTGCTGCACTTAGAACTCAACATTGGCTGTGGTTGCCTGCAGAAGCCCCATACAGGATCATTGGCAGTTTATGCCACTGGGTGACAACCAATATTTTATCATGGGGTGTAGCTCCTAATAGTATACCATGCTCCAAATAGATTGTCCCACACTGTGTATATATGAGCAGCATTAATCGAACTCAGTGGGCTATTTTAGAAAAGCATTAAAGTAGGAAGGGGAAGTGGGGGAAATCCAGCAGGAGTCTGAAGGGCTATAAGTGGGGTTGGATATTATTAGGGCTCATTGCACCATCCTTCCAAACTAAAGGTAGAATTAACAACTTCATTCTATGAGATAAAATGTAAAAGAGCCTGGGTCCTAGCCCTGAGGTGCCATGTCTTAGAGTCTCTTGGCTGTGAAGTGACCCCATGACCACAGCAACTCTTATAAAGGGAGCACATTTAATTGGGTTGCTTACATTTTCAGAGGTTTAGCCCAGTGGCATCATGGTGCAATATGGTGGTTTGCAGGCAGACATGGTGTTGGAGAAGTATTCGGGAGTCCTATATTTTGACCTGTCGGCAGCAGGAAGTGGTCCGAGACACTGGGTATGGTTTGAGCATATACGAGACCTCAACGCCCACCCCTGCAATGGCATACTTTTTCTACAAAAGCCATTTCTACTCCAACAAAGCCACAGTTCCTAATAATGCCATTGCATTTGGGTGCCATTTTCTTTGTAACCACCACAGACAGCTCATGGGACAAGTGCCAGAAGAGCTCTGGAGAGGAGCCACGTGCCAGTGGGCTGTAGCTGTCCTGCGATGTCCACTTACTAAGTCCTAGCAATGAAAAGCACTGTGCTCTCCCTCTCCTCAGTGAAGCCCACTGGTCCCCCAGCAAAGCCTCTGGGCCTCAGCCACACCCTCCAGTGGCATTCCTGGGAGCTGCCTTCATGGCAGGCACTATGCCTGACCCTCCTGTACGTCTGTATGCTTTACTCATGATAGGTATCTCTCAGTCTTTAAGTGTTGTCTGTTCTGCACATGCGTGCTACATGGAAGGCTCTTCCTCCCCACCTGAAGAATCCAGGGGTTTTGCCATTTGTTTCTGACTCCACCTCATGATTCAGGAGTCTTACAAACATGAAACAGAAAGCAACGCCCCAAGCCCCAATAACCCTGCTATATTCATCTAGTTAATTCTTCTTAGAGGTCCCTGGAATGAGAACGTATGGAGAACATATTTGGGGGGAGAAAGCATGGTGCACATCAGGAAAAAAAACAGAAAAAGAAAAGTAAGGCATGGATTTCTAAACAGGGAGGGTGGAATGGGGAAAAAAGTCTTTGAAAGAAGGGAAGTTCCACTGGGGACATCCATTCATGAGTCTTTCTTGGCCCAGGGGTGGCCTCAACTGGACAAGGAGTCCAGAAGAAGCTCAAAGTGGTGGATCAGAGCACTCAGAGGAAGAATGACTCAACCAAGAATTTGAAGATGGTGACCAGGACGCAGAAGTCAAGGACTGGACATGCTCAGATATCCAAAGCACAGGGTAAGGCTACAGTGGGACCTGCCATTGGAAAGGTTCAGGATGGCAGGATCCCTTAGAGCTGGCACAGGGGTGGGGAGATTCATGGATTAAATATTAGGAGAGAGAAAGAATGTGGATAAGGGTGACAGGGGCAAAAAGAGGCAATGGTTTGCTGTGTCTGAGGAGTTTTTGGTAAAGGAACATAGCCACAGGTCATAAGGTCATAGACACATGTCATCTCAGCTGAGACTCAGCTTTGTTTCATTGAGTCTTTGTGTTGTTTTCTGTATTTATATTTTGTTGAATTCAGCCATCAGTTTATTTCCCATCTTCTATTCCTCCTGGGTGAGTCTGCCTTCTTTTTTCTAGAGGTTTCAGGTGTGCTGTTAAGTCTCTAATATCAGCTTTCTCCATTTTCTTAACATGAGCACTTAGTGCTATAGCACTGCTTTCATAGGGTCCCATAGGTTTGAGTATGCTGTGTTTCCATTTTGTCTGAATTCAAGGAAGATTTTAATAATTTTCTTTATTTCTTCCTTGTCCCAGGGGTGGTTCAGTACTTGATTGTTCAGTTTCCACGAGTTTCTAGGATTTATAGCGTTAGTATTGTTGTTAAATTCTAACTTTATTCCATGGTGATCTGATAAGACACAGGTGGTTACTCCAATTTTTTTGTTAACCTTAAGGATAACTAAGAACTTCCAAAGGTTTGTGTCTATGTGTATATCTACCTACTTGTACATTATTCATAGCTAAAACCAATAATTTTAAAAACTTTACTTAAAGGGAAATGAGTTGTTTGGTCATATAACTATATAAAAATATATTTCTGAGACAGGTAGTGGTGGCACCTACCTTTAATCCTCACACTTGGGGAAGCAGAGGTGGAGAAATCTCTGAGTTCGAGGCCAGCCTGGTCTATAGAACTAGTTTCAGGACAGAAACCCTGTCTGGAAAAACAAAAACAAAAACCAACAACCACAAAGTATTTCTGAAGCAAAAACAAAATTAGAAGATTGGTGTCAATCTATGTTCCTGTAGACCTTGGTAATGCCGGGCTGCATGAGAGACAGGTAGTGTCTTAGAGTTAGTCCTGAATTCACACAGTCATGAGTGGCTGTGGCTGAGGACAGGAGGAAAATCTAGCTTCACAGAGCCATGAAGTTGAAAGAGTAGGGTATGCTAATAGTCTCTTAGGGTATCTGTGGGCATTCATGCCTAACACTACATAAACAACCAGCCGGTGGTAGTTTCTTAAAGACTGAATTTATTTTTAATTATGAGAGTGGAGGATATATGCGCGTGCACACAAGCACATGTAAAGTCCAGAGCCATCAGATGCCCTGGAACTAGAGCTGCGGAGGGTTGTGATCCACACAACACAGACGGGTGCTGGCAATAGAACTCCAGGCGTCCATGCAGGTCTTAGCCTAGCCACCCCAGAGCAGTTGCTCTTAGTGGTTAGCAATGAGGTAGATTTTGACTCCAGTTTCCGGTGCTGTGGTTCTATTATAATAAAATATGTTATGCCAGTTGAGTGTGGCAGCCCAAGCCTTTAATCCCAGTGCTTGGTCTCGCAGATGACATATCCCCTAGAAACCCTGTAGCTTTCCCTTGTGGCTCTTTCAGAGCTGTGGTTGGTTGTCTATGTACCTCCTGTTTACAGTGAGAGTAGCACATGAGGTCAGAGAGCAGATTGGCCTTGCTTTCTGCTCTTCTGTGCTTCTGTTTAAACAATTAACAAATCAGAACACAAGGGAGTATAGGCACTAGGAATGCTTATACCTGGGTCTATGCTGCCCTCTGCTGGAAATCCTTGTACTTGGCACTCTGGGTTATTCTTCTGGGACCTTATGCAGAGGCCTGGATGAGACAAAGTACTTGCCCTTCATGTTGCCTTTTAATCGTCATGATTGGACACAGTTAAAAGGTAAAACACTTAAATGAACTAAAAATCCACCCAGATGCTTCTGAAGCCTTTGTTCTTTACAATGAAAAAGCACAGAGAACAACCCCAAATGCCTCTTCATCTTCTTTATGAAACACTTGAGGAAGCAGGATCCCAGGCCCGTGCTGACCACTCTCCCTCAGCTTATCTTCTGCCCTAGACTGCAACTTCTGAGTTGGCGTGGGTTCTTGTGCTATTAGGAGTCATTTTCTCTTTTTAAAAACAGTATTTTTATTTACTCTTTTAAGATGTCATCATGTATAGAATGTGCTTTGATCTTGCCCATCTTCTATTTGCCTCTACAACTTTCCCCACTTCCAGGCCCACACATCCCTCTCCCATCTTCCTATACAGAGTTCAGTTAATGCTGGGTGTGGGACCAGTCACTGGAGCATGGGCAACCTACTGGTAGCCACATGCACCCCATCACTTGCCAGCTGCTCTTGCTGAGGCATGCTGGATGATACATCTATATCCCACGGTAGGACCTCACACACTATCATTGTTGTGCAGACTTATTACCTCAGAGCCTCAGCCCCATCTGTTTAATTGGCTATTCTTGCCTTCACCTTGGGAGGATGAAGGATGTGATTCTTGATCTTCTTGCTCTGCCTGTGACTTCTGCAGCCTCCCCACCTCCCATCCCTCACTCTCACTGTTAGGTACTTTCTCTTAGATGAACCTATCCGACCAAAATGTACTCCCAATCAGACCAAATTAAAGATGCCCATGTCTAATGGAGTGTTCTAGGGTGGTCCCAGGAATGCATGGAGAAGGGAAGAGACAGTAGGGGATAGGCCCTCACCCCACCCATAGGACCCCCGAATGTTAAGTATTTTCTCTTAGATGAATCTCTTTGCTGACTCAAATAATCCCAATCAGACCAAGTCAAACCAAATTAAAAGATCACCTGGTTAAACACAGTGCTCCCAGGTGGCCCCAGGAAAGCCTGGAGAGGGGAAGAGAGGGAAGGGGAGACCACACAAATCCCCAAGGACATGTGTTCATTCTCTGTGTGTGCGGGGGTTAAAATAGCCTGTGGCAGTGGTCTCAACCTTCCCTGGGAAGGGGTCTCCATTTGGCAGGCTTTCTCAGAGGTGGAGTTTGGACTAAGGCAACTCCCAGGGGAGAGAACTTATGCCAGGAGCTGGGGTGAAGCCCCCAGGCAAACAATCCAGACTTTTTATACAAATTGGTATTAGGGAGCTGTTGTGATGCTACTGACCAAACACTAACCTTGGACCACAGGTCAGAAAGTATGCATAACTTCTCTGGGTATGTCATCTTCTCAGGTGTAACCATTACCTTGTGTTTCTCCCTGTGTTCTGGAAGTATTCAAAAGCTGGTTTTGGGGTCACTAATTTTTTTCCCCTTTCCACTGCTCCACTTCCCTGTCAGGCTACCTCCATAGAAGTTCTTTACTGCAGGAAGTGGTTTTTATCTTTAATTGCTGCAGGCTCCTGGTTGTTAGCTCACACTAAGGAGGGTCTTAACCAGCTGCTGCAGCTCCTTTAGAATGGGGCTGGCAGATGCTGAAGAGTCCCTGAAAGGCCTTCCCTCAGGTTTCATCATTAAAGGCCTTTGGCTGAAATGGGCAAATGTGGCTAAGCCAAACTCAGCACCACTGAGAATTCACCAGAAAACTACCCTTAGGGGTAGAGTACGTGGCTTTAGATGTCCTTGCAACTAAAGGCCCATCACATTCAAGGTACAAGGGGTACCTGCCACAGGTTAGAGAGAGAGAGAGAGAGCGATGCTTGTGGCCTGACCCTGCATGGTAGCTTGCTCCTTACAACACCCTAAACCGCCACACTGCCCCTTCAACTATTGCAAGCATATTCAGGACATCTGTCTTCTTTAGAGCTATATTACCACAGGGAATTAGCAAAGATGTTTCCATGGAGACAGAGAACCTTGAAAGATCCCTACACTGGGATGATATGCAAAGCTCCTCTCCCAGGGTTTATAATAGTAATTCAAGGTTACCTGTAGCTCTGCTTCTCACTCACATTAGGATCTGACAGATGCAAATCCCCCACTCAAACTGCATAACAAACACCATTGTAATCTCAGTGTTCTTTCTGGGAAACTGCAAAGCCAAGATTCTGCCTCTGACCAGATCTGCCTCTGGCTCAGGATTCTCATCTGCTCTACCATATTTGAGAGGAGCCTGGAGACTGATGGAGGGTGTAACAGGTCACTCCACACCCTTATCCACTTGCCAGCCTGGCTCCTCCTAAACTAAACATCCTTTGGGGCTCTTTGGGATAATCCATTTCCTAGTTACCAGGAGCCCCTCCTCCCATAGTGTGACTCTCCAGTCTCCATGTTTCTGAAATAATTAATGATTCTATTTCTTGTTACCTCTTTCCACCTCTTCCGCTGTTCTTCCCTCCTACCCTTATTTATTTCTTCCTTCTCTTCCCTCTGTTCTCCTTTTCCTTCTTCTGTCTGAATCAAACCTCCCTGACCTTTCATCTTGACTCTTCTTTTTAATTACCTCCTCTTCCTTCCTCTTCATTCATCCCTACCCTTTTCTCTTCTCTCACCTCTTTGTGCTCTTTCCTTTTCATGACTTCACCCTTCTTTCTCCTTCTCTTCTCTGCTCCCCCTTGTTCCATATTTTCTTTCCCCTACTGCTCCCCTTCACTCTTCATCCCTCTTAACTATTCTTCCCTCTTCTCCCCTTCCCTCTTCCCCTTCTATCTTCTCCTCTTCTTCCTTCCTGTACCCATGCATATACTTAGTCTTCCTTCTCTTCATTCACTCATTTGTCGTTTAGCTTCTTTTCCCTTTTCCTTTATATTCTCTCTTTCCTCATCTTCTTCATTCCCTCCTCTTGTCCACACTTCTTTCCTCTTATCTGCTACCTCATCTTTTCCTTCTTCATTATTATCTCACCTTTCCTAATCCACGGGCTTCCGTCTTCCTTCCTTCTTCCCTCTTATTTACTTCCCTTCCTCCATCTTATTCTTCTTTCTTCCCCATTGCCCTGCTTCCACCCTCATCATCATTACCGTTTTTGCCACTTTCCATTTTCACTCCTTTCTTCTCCCTTCATTTCTCTTTCCCCTCCCTCTTTCTCATCAATCTTCTTTCCTTTTTACTAAGCTCTACATTTTTCTCTGCTTCCCTCCTTTCCACTTCCCTCCCATCTTCAACCCTCCACCAATCTCCCCATGCTCCCAATTTACTCAGGAGATCTTGTTGTTTTCTACTTTCTACTTCTCATGCAGATTAGATCTATGTATGTCTCTCTTGGTGTCCCCATTTTTGTCTAAGTTCTCTGGGATTGTGATTTGTGGGCTGGTTTTCTTTGCTTTATATTTAAAAACCATTTTTGAGTGAGTACATATGATAATTGTCTTTCTGCTTCTGGTTTACCTCACTCAAAATAATGTTCTCTAGCTTCATCCATTTTCCTGCAAAATTCAAGATGTTGTTATTTTTTCTGTTGTGTAGTACTCCATTGTGTATGTATACCACATTTTACTTATCCATTCTTCAATTGAGAAGCATTTTGGTTGTTTCCAGATTCTGGCTATGACATAAAATGCTGCAATGAACATAGGTGAGCACATGTTCTTGTAGCATGATTGAGTATCTTTTGTATATATATCCAAAAGTGGTATTACTGGTTCTTGAGGGATGTTGCTTCCTAATATTCTGAGAAATCACCATACTGATATCCAAATGGTTATGTACCAGCTAGCATTCCCACCAGCAATGCAGAAGTGTTCCGTTTTCCCCACAACCTCTCCAGCATAACCTGTCATCAGTGTTTTTGATCTTGACCATTCTTACAGGTATAAGATGGAATCTCAGAGTGGTTTTGATTTCCATTTCTCTTATTAATAAGGATATTGAACATTTCTTTAAGTGTCTTTCAGCCATTTTAGATTCCTCTGTTGAGAGTTCTCTATTTAGGTCTGTACTCCATTTTTAATTAGATTATGTGCTCTTTTGGTGATTACTTTCTTGAGCTCTCTGTATATTTTGGAAATCAAACCTCTGTCTGATGTGTGGTAAGTGAAGATCTTTTTCCATTCCAGGCTGTCGTTTTGTCTTGATGACCATGTCCTTTGTTTTACAGAAACTTTACAGGTTCAGGAGGTCCCATTTATTAATTTTTTCTCTCAGTGTCTATGCTGCTGGGGTTATATTTAGGAAGTGGTCTCCTGTGCCAATGTATTCAAGCATACTTTCCACTTTCTCTTCTATAAGGTTCAGTGTGTTTGGCTTTATGTTGAAGTCTTTGATCCATTTGGACCTGAGTTTTGTGCACGGTGATAGATATGGGTCTATTTTCATTCTTCTACATGTTGATGTCCAGTCATAACAGCACCATTTGTTAAATATGCTTTCTATTTTACATTGAATAGTTTTTGCATCTTTGTCAAAAATCAGATGTTTGAAGATGTGTGGGTTGATATCCAGGTCTTCTATTCAGTTCCAATGGTCCTCCTGTCTGTTCTAATCATCTTTTATTCTAATAGATGTGGTTGTGGCTGTCAGTGGTTCTGTTGATTAATCTTCTAGGTGTCAGTGAATCCAAGGCTCAGATAGTTGTTCCTCATGGTACAGTTAGTGCCACAGTTCCTGTTATCCTTCTGGTCACTCCGTGATCCTGGAGGCCACTCAGCACTCCCAGGCTTTGCTGCACTCCCTTGGAGTTTGCTGTCTCAGGCCTGCTTTTGCCTAGGTTGTTGACTTTGAACTGTTTCTGCAAATCCTGGTCTGTATCTGCTCCTGCAATGGTCCCCGGCTGGGAGTTGGTTCTGCAAAGGTCTCTGGCTCCATCTACTCCCTTGGAGTTCCCAGGCTTTGGTGCCCACAGATCCACACATTCTCTGGCTCAGGCTTGCTCCTTCAGCGGTCCCAGACTCATGCTCAGATCCATAGATGTTCCTGGTTCCCATCTATTCCCTTTGATTCACCAGTCCAAAGCCCAGTCCCACAGAGGTCCTGGCTCAAGCCTATTCCCTCTGATGTCTTAGACTCATGCCTTGCCCCTCAGAGATCTCTGGTTTCTGTCTACACCATTGGAGGTCCCAGATTCGTGCCCTAGGAACCTCAGGGTACCTAGCTCAGGCCTAGTTCCCCAGAAGTCCTAGGCTGACTCCCAGACCCACAGGGTTCCTGGCTTAGGTCTACTCCCTTGAAGGTCTCAGATTCATGTCTGGACCCTCAGTGGTCTCTATCTTTGTCTCACTTACTCAGCAGTTGCTACCTGTACCTGTTCCTGTAGAGTTCCCTGTCTCAGGTCTACTCTGGCCCAGGTCGCTGATCTGCCAATGTCCCTGAAGTGGATTTGCTCCCAATCCTGTGGAGCTTGCTTCCTCAGTCACACTCTGGCTTAGGTCCCCTCCTTCCTCTTGTTATATAAACCCTCATTTCCCTTTCATCCTCCTATTTCCTCCTCCCTTAAGCCTCCATACTTCCACCACTTCTCTCCTTCCTCCTTCCTATCTTCTCTTATCTCATATTTCCTCTTCTGTCTTCCCTCCTTCCTCTTACCTCTTCCATTCTATTCTCTTCTCTTTCTTTCCTTTTCTTTCCTCTTGTCTCTACTTCTGTCATTACTATATTACTTCCTCTTTTCTCCTCTCTCTTTCCTTTCACCCTTACCTTCTCACTTCCTCTTTTCTTCCTCCCTTTCCCTTTTCATTCTCATACCTACTTTCTTCTCCCTTCTATTCCTTGCCCTTCCTGTTCCTTCCTATTTATGCCTCCTCTCCTTCCTCATCTTCCCTCCAATTCTCTCCTCTCTTCTCATCTTCCTTTTTCTTTTCTTCAATTCTTATCATTTTTCTTACTGATCCCTCCTCCTCACTATTCCCTCATCTCTTCCTATGACTCTTCCCTCCCCCCTCTTTCTTATTTTCCTCATTCTGCAAGTCCTGTACTTTCCTCTTCCCTCATCTTTTCTTCCTCTTCCCTTTCTATTCCTTCCTTTTTCTTGCCCCTTCACTCTTCTTCCTTATTCCATCCCCTTTCCTATTCCTTCCTCTTTTCACAATATCCCCTTCATGATTCTATCCTCTTACCTCACTGTCCTTCTTTTTTTTATTTTTAGAGAGGTTTTGTCTGCTTTCTTCCCTGCCTCTCCCTTCCCCTTCAACCCTCTCCCAAAGTCACCATGGTCCCAATTTACTCAGGAGATCTTATCTTTTTCTACTTCCCATGTAGATTAGATCTATGTATGTCTGTCTTAGGGTCCTCATTAACTCCCCTTCCCTTTTCTGTCCATATTCTTCTTCCCTTTGCTGATTTATCTTCCATTACCTTCTTCTTTTGTCTTGCCCCTTTCCTTCTTCCCTTTTCATTGCTCTTTCCTTTGCCCTCCTTTCCCCTCCCACTCACTCTTCCTTGATCTTTCTTTGTCCTTTCTCTTCTCTCCTCTTGTATCCATCCCATCCTCTTTTATCCACTTCCCTGTCTTCCTTTTCCTTCTGACTTTCTTCCCCTTGTTGCTTCTTCCCCTCTCTCACCACTTCTCTCCTCTTTAATGTCTCTTTCTTGTTCTTCCTTTTTGTTCACTCTCCTTTTAATTCCCCCTTCTTCCAGTATTTTCCTTTACTTAAATTCCATACTCACTTATTTTCTATTATTCTTCCCTCCAACTCTGCCTCTTTTTTTTATTCTCCTTTCCATCCTCATCTGTCCCCATTTTATTTAACTTCCCCACTATTTCCCCATTGTACCCTTTAATCTTCTCCTTTTCCCTCCTCTACTGTCCTTTCTATCTTCCCTCTCTTACTTACTTTTTTTCCTTTTCCCCTCCTCTAGCCTCATAACCATACACCTCCCTTCCTCTTTCCTCATCCCTCAACTACCTTATTCTATTATTTCACTCCTCTTGCTTTTCTTATCTTCCCTTCTCTTTCCCAATCTCTCCTTTTTCTTTCTGTCTTTTCTTTCACCATTTCCCCTTGTCCTGTGTCGCTATCCCTTCCTTTACTTTCCTTGTGTTCTATCACTTGGCTCTTGCCTGTTGTTTTTTTTCTTTTCATTATTCCCTCCCCATTTTTTTATATTTCTGTCCTTGTTCCCACTTTTTCAATCCTTCCTCTTTACTTCTACCTACTCTTTTCTCTTTCTTGTTTCTGCCTTTTCTTGCCTCCCTTCTCTTTCCTCTTTTCTCCTCTTCCAACTACCCTCATATTCCTCCTTTCCTCCCTCCTCTGTTCCCCTCCCACTTCTTTCCATTGATTTTCCTCTCCCTCTTACTCTATCTTCTCTCAACTTCTATCCTACTCCCTCCACATTTGTTCCTTTTTGCCTACTCCCTCCTCTTCCCTTTCCCTCTCTGCTCTCTTCATATTCCTCTTCTGTCCTTTGTCCTCTTCACTTTTTCCTCATTTCTTTTATCTCTCCTTTATGCCTTGGCTCAAACATCCTTTATGCTCTTCCCCCCTTTTCCTTGACCCTCCTCTTTTCTACCCATTTCCTTCTCTCTTCTCTCTTTTTCCTTTCTCGGTTCACTTCCATTCTCTTTTCTCTTTTCACTTCCTTGCTTTCTCCTCTCCCTCCTTTTTTCTCTTCCTTATTCCCTCCTCTTCTTTTCATTCTCTTCTATCTCCAGTCCTAACAATTTCCTCCTCCTTCTTCCTCTTCCCTATTTATTTCTCTTTTTAATTGATTTTTCCTCCACTTACCTCCTCATACTTCCCTCTCTCCTCCTGTTCTTTCCTGAATCCAATTCCCTTGTCCTTGTTCTATCACCTCCCATCCTCTTCTCTCTTCTTCCTTCCTTGTCTGGATTACCACCTCCATACTGTTTCTTCCTCTCTCCTCCATCTTCCCTCTGTTCTTCCTCATCCTCATCTTTTCTCTTACTCCCTCTTTCCTCCTCTGCCCCTTTATTCCTTATCCCTCTTCTTCCCTCCAGACTTCTTTCTCTTCCCTTCTTTGTCTCCTACTTGTTTCTCCTCTTCCTCATAATTCTTCCATCTTCTTTCATTTCTGTTTTTCCCTCTTTGCTTCTCTTTTTTCTTTTCAGTCAATTTTTTCCTATTCATTTTCCTTCATCTTTCCACTTTCCTTTTTTTCTACCCTATTCCCTCCTTGTCCATCTTCTCTTCTTCCTACTCTTTCCTCCAACTTCTTCCCTTATCATCATACTTGTTCCTTCCTATTCTCTTCTCCCTCTACTTTATTCCTTTTACTTCTTGGCTTTTTCCTTTTCTTTCCTCATTTCTCATTTTTCATCTTTTATCCCTTTTGCTCCTTTTCTCTCTTTTCTTCTCCCTCTGCCTCATTATTCCCATACTTCACCCCCCCTTTCCCTCTTCTTCCTCCTCCTATTTCACCTTCCATTCTTTTTTACTTTCTCTTCTTCCATCCTTTTTTCACTTCCTGCACCTCTTCTGTCTTCCCCTTTCCCCTCTTCTTTTTTCTTCTTTAATATCTTCTTTCCCTTCTCTCTCTTTTTCCTTTCTGCACCCCCTTCCCTTCCCATTCTTTTTCTTCTTCCTTACTCCTTCTCACTTTTCTTGTCCCTCCTCTTTTCTTGTTTTTTTTTTTGAATGTCCTCACCTTCCTATTTCTCTCTTTTATCCAGGCTCATCCACTTTTCATCCTCTCTTTTATCACCTTTCTTTGTTTCTTCTTCCTTCATTATTCATTCCCTACCTCTCTCCCCTTCATCCTCCTCCTCCTCCTCTTCCTCTTCTTCTTCTTTCTGTTTCACTAGACAGAGTTTCTCTATTTGACCACCCTGGCTTCTATGAGACTTGATCATTAGGACATGCTGGCCTGTCACTCAGAGATCCACCTTCTGATGCCTCCCTTACATTGTTTTTAAATACATAGAACACCAAACCTAACTCCCTTCTCTGTTTCTTCACCTAATAGACAACTTAATCTCAAAATTAGACTTCTTTGGCAAACTACCTAGGTTAAACTTCCTTATTTGACCCTGAAAACATCCTCTGTAGGCACCTTCCATTCTTGCTGGTCTAAGTATTTTACCCTGCAATAGTGTAACCTATTTCCCACTACATTCCTGAAACTCTGTCTCTTACATTCCCTACATCCTGACATAAATGCTACTTAGAATCCACCCTTACCAAAAACTCCCTGCAGAGCTCCATTCTTCACCTATCACAGGAGCAGGAAAACTTCTTTCCAATTAGTAAATCCCCTCTCACAAATCATTACAAATTTTCTATGAATGCCTGTGTGTATCTTTGAAGAAGCAACTGCATCTCTGGCACCAGGATAGGGCAGAGGAATCCCTCAAATGCTTTTAGAATGGAGCTGAAGACATTGTGAACCCTAGGTTAGATTTCAGCATCAAACCTCTGGCCTGTGGAAGATCAGGCAGTTGATCTGAGTGCTGAGACAGACTGCCCCCAGTCTCCTCTGGTCTCTCTAAAATTGTGGGCGTGTTTCAAAGCCCACTCTTGTGCAGCAGTCTCCCACCTTTCTATGAGCCTTCTGCCCTGTCTGACACTTGTCTTCTTTTTCACCATTCACCCTGATCCTCTCAGCCTCCATTCAAACACAGGCCTCTTATCACCCTTCTTATTCTCCTACCTACATCTCCATTCTCTTTCCCTCACATATTGATTCTCATCCTCTCCACCACTCCCTGTCCTCCCACCTACCTTCCTGTCCCTCCCAGCCATCTTGCAATATATATGCCACTTCCCCTCCTGCAGATAGCAAGTTGAACCCATCCCAGGCTCCCTTCTTGTGAACACCAGGTTTTTACTCTTTATGCACACAGGTCTCCTTGTCCTTATTCTTTTTCCTTATCCATCAGCTTCATCCTTGTTTCATAATGCAGCCTATTGCCAACACTGGTACACGGTATCTGGTATATGATCCTCACTGAAGCATACATATTGCCTTCTTCTCGAACTCCTAAACTCTCTCTACAAAACTTGAACTACCTTTTATTTATTCCAATCTTTGTCATCCTATACAGTGCTCCATCCCTTTCCTGCTAACCTGATAAGTATGTGGCATTCCTCTTCAGAATTCTGTTCCTCCCTTTGTCTGCTATTCTCCCCATAGCCTCCTGTTCTCATCCTCATCCCTGTCCTCCCTGCTCCTCTAAGTTCCCCTAGTCACCTAATGTCTCCATGAACCTCAACGCCTTACTCTAGTCTTTTTTGTTCTTGGTGTGTACCCTGCCCTGCTCAGCAGCACCGTGTCCCAGGGCAGTCTCTAAATTTCCTCTGTGCTTCTACACTCATATCCAGGCCACATGCTTCCATACAGACTGTCCCCAAACCTATGACACTTGCCTCTACTCCTGGGGTATAAACTCATTTTGGCTATCCTGTCATAGACCTAGCTTACTACCCATCCTAACAAACTTCTGCCACCTTCTGTCCACCTTGGCACACCCTGAGCCTCCTGTCCCCCTGCTCAGTCTCACCATCCCCCTCAGACATCTTCCTACTTTTCAGTCTTCCTACACAACTCTGATACCTAGATTTCTCCTGTACCTCAGTCTCTGATCCAAAATTCTTGACAATCTTGCCTTCTTTCCCACATATTTGCCCTCTTTTTCCCACATTCCTGACATCTCAACCCAGATGTTAGGCTTTCTGCAGTTGTCTGCCCTGTCCTTCGCCTTCTGACATGCCTTCTTTTTGTTCTCCATCTGTTAAGTTTCAGTTGGATCCTCCTGGTGTGTTACTCAGATTCCTAGACACCCTAGTCTGCTTCTGAACCAGGTGCTGTACTCTTCACAGGAACATGCTTCTCTCCTATCCCCTTTCACATGCAGAAGGCTCCTATCCCCATCCTCAGACCTAGCATTTCCAATCTTCCTATCTTTGGCTATCACTTCCCACTTGGCCTCTACCTATGGCATCTGCTTACCCCTCTTCCTTCTGCATTCCCTCTTAATTTCTGGCCATCCAATTGTATCTCCTGTCTTCCTCACCATAATCCTGTTAATGTATTCCCTAGCCCCCTGTTTCTCTCTACCTTCCTTCCCTTTTCGTTTATGCATTTGAGGTGTGAATCCTCTGTTTGCATATATTCCTAAATGCTGAAAGAGGACATCAGATTCAATTATACATGATAACAATTATAACTTGTGAGCAACCAATGATTGCTGGGAATATAACACAGGGCCTGTGGAAGAGCAGCCAGTGCAATAACCTGCTGAGCCATCTCTCTAGCCCTTCCAATAACTTTTACCCCTATACTCATTTTTCATATGTTGTCCAGAGTCTTATACTCTCCTCAGGAGCATGCACCCCATTCTCTGCTGCCATCTCTCATGACATCATCCCCAATCTACTCACTGCCGTGTGTCTCTGCTGACTTCCTGGAACTTGGAACCTTCTCCATGAGCCTTACTCAAGTCAGCCTCTTACCTATCTGCCTGATGTGACTTTGCATATGTCCCCAGTCTTTAGACTTCCCATGAACCTCTTTTCCCAGGCTTCTCAATTTCCACTCACTAGGAACACATAGGAAACAGTTAATGTCCTCCCAGGTCTTCTCCACTCTTATGATTCTGATCATTTTTCTCCCCAACAACCTCTTAGTGTATCCCCTGATATTTCCATTTGTCCCACCTCCCTTATCTCCTGTCAGTTACAGCATCTTATGATCAGCTCCATCTTCTTTCCACCCCATCCTTGTAACTGCCTTCTAAGTTACCTGTATCCTCACCACCCTACATTGTCGGGCCTCTTTCCTTCACCTCTACCCTGTCCCTGAGCTTCCTGCCACATTCTCCAAATTTATACTGTCCTGCTGACCTTTATACCTTTTCAAGGTGACTCCTTCTCTCCACTTCTTCATCTACATTCTATTCTTCTGTATACTTCCTCAGTGATCTACCATCAACCTCACCATCTCTCCCTTATCTTCGATCAACTGTACAGACATTAAACATCCTAGATCCTTCAAAACTCATTGCATTGCTTGTTTTTGTTTTGTCACCAGGGTTCTGCTCTTCTGACCAGACTCATGGACTCTTCTGAATTCTCAAGTCCTTCACACTCTACTGTTCTCCTCTTCATCTTCCAATGTCTGAGTCTTCTGCTCTGTCACATTCCTCACTATACTTCCTAGTCTCCCTACTATTATCTTTCCCTCTCAGTTTTATTCCCTCACAAAACTGTTGCCTAGCTCTTAATTTCCCTACCCTCCTTCGAGTACCATGCCTTTCTCCTCAGCTCCCTATCCCTGCTCCCCTGTCTCTCCTCCTTGATCCTCTTGCCCTTGCTTCTTTATCCACTTCTCTCCTTCCATGGAATCTCTCCTCCTCTTTTCTTCACTCCTCCTCAATCTTCCCTACTCTTTCCTCTCAATCCACTCTTTCCCTTCATTCCTTTCTTTCTCTTCCACTTCACTCCTCCCTCCTGTTAAATTTTTCCTCCCTTATGTTTCATTTTCCCTTTCCCCCACTCTTCTGTGGCTCCTCCCCTTCCTTCTCTCTTCTCTCTTCCATCTTTCTTCCTATTTTGTCATCTTCCTTCATCCACAGCCTTCCCTTATTCTTACTCCTTAATCATAATCACTATTCTCCTCCCTCCTCTACCCTCCTTTTTCCTCATCCTCTCTGCTCCATACTCTTTCCTCCTCCCTATTTGCTTTTCTACCCCCTTCTATTCCTTTTCCCTCCCATCTTTTTCTTCAAATTTCCACATGCCTCCTTCTCTTCCCTCTTGTTTCCTTCCTCTATTTCTCTTTCCCTCATCTTCTCTCTTTGATTCTCTTCCCTCATCTCTATTACCACCAATCTCTTTCCTCCTCTTCAATCATCCTACATCCCTTTCCTTTCCTTCTCCAACATCTTATCCTCACTTCCCTCCTCCTTAAACTTTCCTCTGTTCTCCTTCCTTCTACTCTCATCTCCTACCTCCTCCCACTTATTCTGCTGCCTCCTCTTCCATCTTCCCTCCTTGTTCTTTCTTTTCTTGCCTCCATCTCTCTCTTCTCTACCCCCCGCTACCCACCAGGAAACTTCCTTCTATTCCTCTTCTTCAGGCTTCTTCTCTCATCTTCCTTACTCTTCTCACCTCTTCCATGCCATCTTGTTCCAATTCCCCTTCCTTCTACTTTTTCCCCTTCGAAACTCTTCTTCATCCTCTTTCCACCTCCCCTTCCTTTACCCCTTCCACCATTTCCATCCTTTGTTCTCGTCCCTTCTATTTCCTTCTTCTTTACCCCTCCTCACTTTTCTTCCATTACTCCTATATTCACCAATACCCTCCTTTGTCCTTTGCCCTCCTATCTTCTTTCTTCTCTAGTATAACTGTACCCTAACCCTGTACCCTCCTTATCTCACATCCTTCCTCTTTGCTACTACTTCATCTTATTCCTCTTTCCTGTACCTTCTTTCTTCCACCCTTCTCAGACCCATTCCATTTTCTTTATTCTTCCCTCTATTATTTCCTCCTCCTATTGCTATCTTGCTCCTCTTCCCTCCATCCTCCACTTTTCTCCTTTCTTTTCCCTCATCTTTCCAATTCTTTCTTTTTTATTCCATCTTCTACTTCCCCTACCATTTTTCAAATTCCCTCTTTACTAGTCTTCCATTCTTTCTTCTCTTCCTTCCTCCATTCCCTTTCTTCTCCTCTCTCCTCTTTTTTGCATCATTCCACTTCTCCATCTCCCTTCACTTCTTTTTTCCTTCCTCTTGATATATGTACCTATTTTTGACCTAGGAATGTCACAGCTTAGATACTTAAGAACTTAGTGATTTAAAAGTGCAAAGCAAAAATGTTCCAGGACAGCAGAAAACTAAAGACAATGCAATAGGACAGATTCAGACATAAAAGACCTCTAAATGGGTTATAGGGTTAGGCATACATTGGCTTGGGAGAGAGAAGAAAAACAATATAGAGAATAAAGTTAATGCCTTAAAAAAGGGTAAAGTCTTTAAAGAGACAGAGTAAAGGTAGTTATAGACCAAAATAAATAAAGAAAATAAGCAATGTAAAAATGGAAAATTCACAGAGAGCCTGGATTCTGTGTATTATTATATTTTCTTTGAATTTTTGATTGTAACAGAGCTAAGTACAAAGAGACATTTCATTGTATGGGCTAAGATAAACCAGGATTTATATTTTAACAGTATCTTGACTTCAGAATTTGGGTCTAAGGATATGATGCTTTGGAAAGGAGGTTCTTCTTTTGTTTTCAGAGAGTATGAGACCCTATGGATTGCTTCTATCCCAATATGGTATGATAGAGCACACCCTCCTGAAAGATTGCTGTGGAGACCCTCAGAAAATTACTTCACTCAACTGCCAACTAAGATGAACCTAGCACACAGGTTATACCATGAAAGACCTGAATAAACAGTGCCCCCATACAGCAGGAAGCAGTTTGGAGAGAAAAAACTGTGCCCATATTCTCGAATATTGTTTGTAAATATTCTTTTACATTAAAAAGGGGGTATGATATAGATATGAATAATTTGCATTAGTATAAATTTTACTTAATTGATCATGTTTAAGGTCAATTGATGTAGGAGTGTCTTCTATCTGTTGCTTTCATTGGTTAATTAATAAAGAAAACTGCTTGGCCTGATAGGTCAGAACATACATACGTGGGGAAGACAGAACAGAATTCGGGTAGAAAGATAGCAGAATCAAGCAACTGCCATGAAGCTCCAGCCCGAGATGGACATGGGTTAGAATCTTCCTGGTAAGCCATGACCCCATGGTGATACACAGATTACAAGATATGGGATAAAGCAAGATATGAGATTTAGCCAAGAAGAGGCTAGATATAATGGGCCAGGCAGTGTTTAAATGAATACAGTTTGTGTGTTGTTATTTTGGGGGCTAAACTAGCCATGCTGGACTGGCGGGACAAAAAGCAGGCCTGCTCGCCCCATAACTACAGTCAGTTTTGTTATATGTATATGTATTTCTGATCTTGATTAAGGTATTGTGATGGTGTTGCTCATGTAAAAATGTAAGGTATAATTAGGAAATGTAGGTTGTTAATGGATCATCATCAATAGTAGTCAAGCTTGTAGTCATGTTAGTTAGATTTTCTAGATATATAGAGATACATTTCAGTTAAATAGACATTCTTCATATCTTTCAAAGACTACAGAATATGGCATTTAAATGTTTTAATAACTTAGGGCTTTTCATGACAGTGAGACATGTCAGCTTCTGACAGCACCAATCTACTTCAAGAGAATGCTGGGCATTGAAGAGTCTTCTTATTGAGTTTGCTAGCCATTTGGGCAAGAAACTGTTCTTGCCTAGACTGTTGCATGTACTGGACACAAAGAACACACAGAGAGAGGACTGCTGAACTTGCCTAAAGGTGAGATGTTTCTTCGGGGTTCCTAATTCATGAAAGAGTTTGTGAGACATTTTGCGGGATATAAAAGAAAGTGACTGAACTGTCTTTAAAAGTTCCTGCTTCATAGAAATGTCTGCTGGATACTATGGGCCTGAAGGCCAAAAATGTATGCCCCAACAGCACAAAGAAACTTTGGGTGACTGTCTGACATTTCTAGAATTTTGGAAGTTGCTTACTTCTTGTTTACTTAGGCAATATTATATCCTTCTGGAGTTTTTGACGGCATTGAAGAATGGATAGATAGTTATAGTTTTCATTGTTATGATAAAAGGTAAAGCAGATATAAATATTGTAACTGTAATTATTGCTTGATAAATGTTTTGTTATATGTAATTTTCTATGTTAAAGTTAAAGTCTTCCTTTTTGTTTAAACAGAAAAAGGTAAAATTATGTAGGAGGATCTTCTCTTTTGTGTTACTTGCATTGGTCAAATAAAGAAACTGCCTTGGTCTTTTGATAGGACAGCAGGTTAGATAGGCAGAGTAGACCAAACAAAATGCTAGGAGAAAAAGGCAGAGTCAGACAGACACCATGGCTCTCCTCTCAAAGTCAGATGTAAGTTAGGATCTTTCCCTGTAAGCCGCCACCTCGTGGTACTACACAGAGTATTAGAAATGGGTTAATCAAGATGTGAGAATTAGCCAATAAGAGGCTAGAACTAATAGGCCAGGCAGTGTTTGAATGAATACAGTTTAAGTGTAATTATTTTGGGTAAAGCTAGCTGGGCAGTGGGACACGGCCAGCTTGCCTCATCACTACATCCTCTTATCTCTTTCTTCCCACCAAATACTTCCACAACCCTCGTCAGTCATCCTCCTTTCTCTTCACTCATCCTTTTTAGTCCTTCCTTCTCCCCTTTCCTCTTCCGTCCTCCTTCATCCCTTGTGCTTTACCTTCTTTCCTCTCTCCTGTTTCCTATTTCACTCATTATTCTGCTTTGCGTACTCTTCCTTTTTCCCCTCTATTCCCTCCTCTTACCTCTGTTATCACTTTCCTCTTCCATACTGCTCCCTCCCTTATTCTTTCCTTACCCTCTCTTCTCTCTGTTTCCCTACTTATTTTTTCTTCCCATCTCTTCCCATTCCTCCCTCTTCTCTTCTCCCACCTCTTTCCTTCTTCTTCCTCCTCCCTCAACTTTTCTCCTCCATTCAATCACTTACTCCATGTTTTACTCCTTGCTCTACTTCCCTGCTCACCCTCTACAGTCTTTCCATTTTTCTCCATGTTCCTGCTCCTTCCTTTTATATAAAATCTCCTTTCCCTCCCACCATACTTTTTCGTCTTTCATTTTTCTCCTTCTTTTGACCTCTTCTTTCATATTCCCTCTGCTGTCTCCCCTTATACTTCATCCCTCCTCCATACTGTTCTCTCCTCTTTTCTACCCTTTCTTTCACCTTCCCTGTATTCCCATTTTCTCTATTGTTCCACTTACCTCCTTACCCTTCTTTTCTTTTTTCTATGCTTCCCCTTTCTCTTCACTAACCTTTCCTCTCACCTCGCCCCCCTCCTCTTTCCTTTAATCCTCTCCTCCTTATTCCCTTCTTTTTTCTTTTTTACTCTCTTCACTTCTTTCCCCCTACTCATCCCTCTTCTTCATTCTTGCCTCCTTTTTCTAGAGTTCTTTCTTCCTCTCTCCTAGTCACTACCTTTTCCTCATCCTGCTGGTATATTTACACTCTTCTTCCATTTTCACTTTTTCCTCCTCTTCTTTTCTTATTTCTTCCTCTTCTTACCCCTTCCATCCTCTTTCCTGTTCTTCATCCTTTCCTTCACAAACCCACTTTCCTTCTTTCATTCCTTTATTCCTTGTCCCTCTTGCTTTGCCTTCCCTTGCCTTTTGTATCCTCTTCAGGCTTCTTCCACTTTCTTCCCTTTTTTTGATTCTTCTCCATTTTCCCTTTTCACTCCTCTTTTCTTCTCGCTCCTCTTCCCTCCTACTCCTTTTCCCTCATCTTCTTTTGTCATTTCTCTACTCTTTTTTTGACCCAATACTCTTTCCTCCCCTTCCCTTAACCTTCCATTTCCCTCCTAATCCTGTCTCCTCTTTGCTTCTTCCCTTCTCTTCCCTCTTCTCTCACTTTTAATGTTCCCTGCTTTTTCTTCCTCTTCTTCTACTCTTCTTTTCACTTCTCCCCATCTCTCCCTGTATTCCTCTCTTCTCTTCCACCTTGCCTTTTTCTACTATTCTTCCCTCCTCTTTCTTAATCAATCCTCTTCCTTTCTCCCTTCTTGTTCATTGATCTTTCTTATCCTGCTTCCTTATTCTATCCTCCTCTTTTCTCCACTATCTACTTCTCTGTTCTTCTCTCTTTCTTTCCTCCTCACAACTCCCCATTATTTTTTATATTTCCCTCCTTGCTAACTCTTTTCACTCCTTTCTTTTCTATCATCCTACCTCCTCTTGCTTCTTTGTTCATCCTTCCATTTCCTGCCTTCCTTCCCTTGCGTCTTCTGTCCTCTTCCATCTTTCCTAGTGTTTCTCTCTCCCTCCCCTGTGTTTTTTCCTCATCTTTCTATTCATTTCTCCTCCCTCTTATTTCATATTTTCCCATCTTCTTCCATTCTACCACCTAAACACCTTTCCCCTTCCTTCCTTACCCTGTACTTTCCCCTTTTCTTCTCTCCTCTCTTCACCTTCCTTTTCTCTATTCTGCCCACTTAATTCCTCCTTTTTTTCTCTCATCTCTCACATCCCTATTGCATTTCCCTCCTCCTTTCTCTGTCTCCTCATCAATGCACCACTCTTTTACTTCATCATCTTCCCTACACTCTCCTCTTCCCTGCCCTATCTTCTTACTCTCTTTTCTTTCTTTTCACTCTCTTGCTTTCTACTCTTCCTTCTTCTTTTATTTGTCTTATTCCCTCCTCTTCCTTTCACTCTACTCTCTCTCTAGTACCAATAACTTTCTTCTCCTTCTTCCTCTTCCCACTTCATTTCTCTTTCTACTTATGTTTTCTTCCATTTAACTCCTCATACTTCCCTCTTTCCTCCTGGTCATTCCTCCATCCAATTCCCTTATCCCTCCTCTGTCACCTCTCCATCCCCTTCCTTCTTCCTTCTTTGACTGCCTTACCTCCTCCATACTTTCTTCCTTTCTCCTTCACCTTCTACTCTCTGTCCCTTCCTTTATTCCTCTTTCCTCCTCTGCCTCTTTATACCTCATTTTTTATTCCCTCCACTCTTCTTTCTCTTCCCTCCTCTGTCCCTTTCTTTTTCCTTTCTTCCATTTTCATTCTTCCATCTTTTTTTCCTCCATCTTTTCCCTCCTTTCTCCTTTTCACAACTTTCTCTTTTCACTCAGCTTTTTCCTATTTTTCATCCTTCCTGCTCCTTCTTTTTCTCCCCATTCCCTCTTTGTCTATCTTCCCTCTTCCCTCCTCTTCCCTTTTTTCTCTTTCATGCTCCTTCCTCTTTCTTCCAACTTCCTCCCTCTGTCATCATACCTGTTTCTTCCTCTTCTCTCCTCCTCTACTCTTCCTTTTGCTTCTTTCCTCTTTCATTTTCTTCCCTCATTTCTCCTCTTCCATGTTCTAACCGTTTGCTTATTTTCTCTCTTTCCTTTTTCCTCTGTTTTATTCTTCCCATAATTCACAACTCCCTCATTTTTTCTCCTCCTCCTTTTTGCTTCACCTTCAATATTCTATCTTCCCCTCTCTTCTTCCAACCTCCTTTCTCTTCCTGTACCTATTTTGTCTTCTTCTCCCCCCCTTTATTCATATTCCTTCTTTTGTCCTCCATCATGTTCTATCCCCATTCTCTCCACTTTTTCCTCTGCTCTGCATTTCTTTTTTCTTTTTTTTTTATTGAAAAAAATTTCTGCCTCCTCCCCGCCTCCCATTTCCCTCCCCCCTCCTCCAACTCCTCCCCCCTCCCACCACTCCTCTCCCCCTCCCTCTCCAGTCTGAAGAGTGGTAAGGGTTCCCTGTCCTGTGGAAAGTCCAAAGTCCTCCTCCCTCAATCCTGCTCTAGGGAGGTGAACATCCAAACTGGCTAGGCTCCCTCAAAGCCAGAACATGAAGTAGGATCAAAACCTAGTGCCATTGTCCTTGGCTTCTCAGCAGCCCTCATTGTCCACCATATTTAGAGAGTCTGGTTTTATCCCATGCTTTTTCAGTGACAGTCCAGCTGGCCTTGGTGAGCTCCCAATGGATAAGCCCCACTGTCTCCGTGGGTGGGTGCACCCCTTGTGGTCCTGAATTCTTTGCTCATATTCTCTCTCCTTCTGCTCCTCATTGGGACATTGGGAGCTCAGTCCGGTGCTCCAGTGTGGGTCTCTGTCTCTATCTCCATCCATCGCCAGATGAAGGTTCTATGGTGATATGCAAGATATTCATAAGTATGGCTATAGGATAGGGCCATTTCAGGCTCTCTCTCCTCAGCTACCCAAGAATCAAGTAGGGTACATCTCTCTGAACCCCTGGGAACCCCTCTAGAGTCAAAGCTCTTGCCAACCCTAAGATGGCACCCTTAATTAAGATGTGTGCTTCCCTGTTCCCCTAACCAACCTTCCTTTATTCCAATCATCCCGTTTCCCCAAGTTCCCCCCAACCTCCCCTTCTCACTTTTCTCTCCCCATCTCCCCTTACCCCCCTCCCACCACACCCCCTAGATCCAAATTTTTTGCCCAGCAATCTTGTCTACTTCCCATAACCAGGAGGATAGCTATATGTTTTTCTTTGATTTCACCTTCTTAGCTTCTTAAGGATATCAAATTATAGACTCACTAACCTTTATTTATCTCTAGAAACCAATTATGAGTGAGTTCATCCCATGTTCATCTTTTTGGGTCTGGGTTACCTCACTCAGGATAGTGTTTTCTATTTCCATAAATTTGCATGCAAAATTCGAGAAGTCATTGTTTTTTACCGCTGAGTAGTATGCTAATGTGTATATATTCCACACTTTTCTTCATCCATTCTTCCATTGAAGGGCATCTAGGTTGTTTCCAGGTTCTGGCTATAACAAATAATGCTGCTATGAACATAGTTGAACAAATGTCCTTGTCATATGATTGGGCATCTCTTGGGTATATTCCCAAGAGTGGCATTGCTGGGTCCATGGGTAGGTTGATCCCGAATTTCCTGCAAAACCACCACACTGCTTTCTAAAGTGGTTGCACAAGTTTGCATTCCCGCCAGCAATGGATGAGGGTACCCCTTTCTCTACAGCCTCTCCAGCAAAGGCTATCATTGGTGTTTTTGATTTTAGCCATTCTGACAGGTGTAAGATGATATCTCAATGTTGTTTTGATTTGCATTTCCCTGATCGCTAAGGAGGCTGAGCATGACCTTAAGTGCCTTTTGGCCATTTGAACTGCTTCTGTTGAGAATTCTCTGTTCAGATCAGTGCCCCATTTTTTAATTGGGTTAATTAGCATTTTAAAGTCTAGTTTCTTGAGTTCTTTATATATATTGGAGATCAGACCTTTGTCTGTTGCAGGGTTGGTGAAGATCTTCTTCCAGTCAGTGGGTTGCCTTTTTGTCTTAGTGACAGTGTCCTTTGCTTTACAGAAGCTTCTCAGTTTCAGTAGGTTCCATTTATTCAATGTTGCCCTTAATGTCTGTGCTGCTGGGGTTATACCTAGGAAGCGATCACCTGTGCCCATCTGTTGTAGGGTACTTCCCACTTTCTTTTCTATCAGGTTCAGTATGTTCAGATTGATATTGAGGTCTTTGATCCATTTGGACTTGAGTTTTATGCATGGTGATAGATGTGGGTCTATTTTCATTCTTCTACAGGTTGACATCCAGTTGTGCCAGCACCATTTGTTGAAGATGCTTTCTTTCTTCCATTGTATGCTTTTAGCTCCTTTATCGAAAATCAGGTGTTCATAGGTTTGTGGGTTAAAATCAGGGTCTTCTATATGATTCCATTGGTCGACTTCTCTGTTTTTATGCCAATACCACACTGTTTTCATTACTGTAGCTCTGTAATAGAGTTTGAAGTCAGGGATGGTAATGTGTCCAGAAGTTCCTTTATTGTATAAGATTGTTTTGGCTATCCTGTGTTTTTTGTTTTTCCATATAAAGTTAATTATTGTCCTCTCAAGATCTGTGAAGAATTTTGATGGGATCTTGATGGGGATTGCATTGAATCTATAAATTGCCTTTGGTAGGATTGCCATTTTTACTATGTTGATCCTCCCAATCCAAGAGCAACGGAGATCCTTCCATTTTCTGGTATCCTCTTCAATTTCTTTTGTCAATGCCTTAAAGTTCTTGTCAAATAGATCTTTCACTTCCTTGGTTAGAGTTACCCCGAGATATTTTATGCTGTTTGTGGCTATCATGAAAGGCGATGCTTCTCTGATTTCCCTCTCTGCTTCCATATCCTTTGTTTATAGGAGGGCGACTGATGTTTTGGAGTTGATCTTGTATCCGGCCACATTACTAAAGGTGTTTTTCAGCTCTAGGAGTTCTTTGGTGGAGTTTTTGGGGTTGCTTATGTACACTATCATATCATCTGCAAATAACAAAAGTTTAACTTCTTCTTACCAATTCGAATCCCCTTGATCCCCTTATGTTGTCTTATTGCTCTTGCTAAAACTTCAAGCACTATATTGAAGAGGTATGGAGAGAGTGGACAGCCTTGTCCTGTTTCTGATTTAAGTGGGATGGCTTTTAGTTTCTCTCCGTTTAGTTTAATGTTAGCTGTCAGTTTGCTGTAAATAGCTTTTATTATATTTAGGTATGACCCTTGTATCCCTAATCTCTCCAAGACTTTTATCATAAAGGAATGTTGAATTTTGTCAAAAGCTTTTTCAGCATCTAATGAAATGATCATATGGTTTTTTCTTTCAGTTTATTTATATGATGGATTACATAGATAGATTTGCGTATGTTGAACCAGCCCTGCATCTCTGGGATGAAGCCTACTTGATCATAATTGATAATTTTTCTAATGTGTTCTTGGATACGGTTTGCCAGTATTTTGTTGAGGATTTTTGCGTCCATGTTCATGAGGGGGATTGGCCTGTAATTCTCTTTCTTGGTTGAGTCTTTGTGTGGTTTTGGTATCAGAGTGACTGTAGCTTCATAAAAGGAATTTAGCAATGACTCTTCTGTTTCTATATTGTGAAATACATTAAGGAGTATTTGTATTAGATCTTCTTGGAAGTTCTGGTAGAATTCAGCATTGAAACCATCTGGTCCTGGGATTTTTTTCGTAGGGAGGTTTTTGATAACAGCTTCTAATTCTTCGTGACTGACAGGTCTATTTAGATTGTTCACCTGGTCCTGATTTAACTTTGGTGTATGGTATTTATCTAAAAAAGTGTCCATTTCTTTACAGTTTCCAGTTTTGTGGCATACAGGCTTTTGTAGTAAGATCTAATGATTCTCTGAATTTCCTCTATGTCTGTGGTTATGTCCCCCTTTTCATTTCTGATCTTATTAATTTGCATATTCTCTCCCTGCTGTCTGATTAGTTTGGATAGGGGTTTATCAGTTTTGTTTATTTTCTCCAGGAACCAGTTTTTTGTTTCATTGATTCTTTGGATTGTTTTCTGTGTTTCTATTTTGTTGATTTCAGCCCTCAGTTTGATTATTTCCAGTCTTCTACTCCTCCTAGGTGTGTCTGCTTCTTTTTTTTTCTAGAGCTTTCAGGTGGGCTGTTAAGTCTCCAATCTGTGCTTTATCTGTTTTCTTTAAGTGGGTACTTACTGCTATGAACTTTCCTCTTAGGACTGCTTTCATAGTGTCCCATAAGTTTGAGTTTGTTTTTTCTTTATTTTCATTGAATTCAAGGAAGGCTTTAATTTCTTTCTTTATTTCTTCTTTGATCCAGGTGTGGGTCAATAGTTGAATGTTCAGTTTCCATGATTATTTAGGCTTTTTGGGGATAGCATTGTTGTTGAATTCTAACTTTAATCCATGGTGATCTGATAAGACACAGGAGGTTATGAATATTTTTTTGTAACTGTGGAAGTTTCCTTTGTTACCGAGGATGTGGTCAATTTTTGAGAAGGTTCCATGAGGTGCAGAAAAGAAGGTATATTCTTTCCTATTTGGGTGGAATGTTCTATAGATGTCTGTTAAGTGATTTGATTCATTACCTCCATTAATTCTCATATTTCTCTGTTAGGTTTCTGTCTGATTGACCTGTCCATTGGTGAAAGAGGAGTGTTGAAATCTCCTACTATTAGTGTGTGCGGTTTGATGGCAGCCTTGAGTTTTAGTAATGTTTCTTTTACGTACGTGGGTGCTTTTATATTAGGAGCATAGATAGTCAGGATTGAGACTTCATCCTGATGAATTGTTCCTGCTATGAGTATAAATTGTCCCTCTCCCTATCTTCTTATTGATTTAAGTTTGAAGTCAACTTTGATAGAAATTAGTATGGCCACACCTGCTTGTTTCTTAGGTCCATTTGCTTGATAAACCTTTTCCCATCCCTTTACTATAAGTAGGTGCCTGTCTTTGTGGTTGAGGTTGTGTTTCTTGTAAACAGCAGAATGTTGGATCCTGTTTTTGTATCCAATCTCTTAGCCTGTGTTTTTTTATAGGTGAGTTGAGTCCATTGACATTAAGTGATATTAATGACCAATGGTTGTTAACTCCGGTCACTTTTTTAGTTGTAGAGTTTGTTTTTGCCTTCTTTGAGTTGTGTTGGTGAAGGGTCTCTAGATGTTTGAGTTATTGTGATCATTGTTGGACTCCTTGGTTTGTGATTTTCCTTCTATTACTTTCTGTAAGGTTGGATTTGTGGCTATGTATTGTTTAAATTTGTTTTTATCCTGGAAAATTTTGTTTTTTCTATTTATAGTTAATGAAAGCTTGGCTGAGTATAGAAGTCTGGGCTTGCATCCATGTTCTCTTAGCTTCTGCAGTACATCTATCCAGGACCTTCTGGCTTTCATGGTTTCCATAGAGAAGTCAGGTGTAAGTCTGATAGGTTTACCTTTATAAGTAACTTGACCTTTTTCCTTTGCAGCTCTTAATATTCTTTCTTTATTCTGTATTCTGTATGTTTTGTGTTTTGATTATTATATGGCGAGGAGATGTTTTTGGTTTTTTTTGTTTTTGTTTTTTGTTTTTTTTTGGTCCAGTCTATTCGGTGTTCTGTATGCTTCTTGATCTTTCAAAGGAATATCTTCTTTTAGGTTGGGAAAATTTTCTTCTATAATTTTGTTAACTATATTTTCTGGATCAATGAACTATACTTCTTCTCCTTCTTCAATCCCAATTATTCTTAGGTTTGATCTTTTTATTGTGTCCCAGATTTCCTGAATGTTTTGTGATGAGAATTTGTTGGTTTTGCTGTTTTCTTTTATCAGTGTGTTAATTTTCTCTATGCTATCTTCAGTGTCTGACATTCTTTCTTCTATCTCTTGTAATCTGTTGGTAGTACTTGTCTCTGTAGTTCCTGTTCATTTACCCAGATTTTCCATCTCCACCCTTCCCTCCGTTTGTGTTTTCTTCATTACTTCCATTTCATTCTTCAAGTCTTGAACCACTTCCCTTACCTGTTTGATTACTTTTTCTTGTTTCTCTTGGTTTTCTTGGGTATCTTTGAGCGATTTATTCATTTCCTCTACCTTTTTGTTTGTAATCTCTAATTGTTTATGGCAGTTTTTCACCTCCTGCTTAAGGTCTTCTATTATTTTCATATAATTCACTTTTGGGTCGATTTCTTCTAATTCTTTTGGAGTAGGGTTTACAATTCTTCTTATTTCGGGATCCCTGGATACTGGTGGTGACTTGTTGCCTTTCAGGTTGTTGGAGGAATTTTTGCATTGGCACCTTCCCATCTCTTCTTAAAATAGAGCCAGGAGAGTCCTGTTGTCTTGGTCCAGTCTTTTCTGAGACTGAGTCTCTGGGTGTATCTCTTCAGTGTAGAAGCAGGAACTGACCCATCCAGATGGAACTCCTCAGCACCACAACATGGACGCTTGGTAGTCCAGTCACCCGTGGACAAAAGGGGGAACTTGGGGGGCAGGGCGGGGACAAGTAGAACACAGGAGACCCTGCTGCACAAGCTCAAGGTGCCCGTGCTCCCTTTCGGGGGTCCTTGAGGCCTGCCTGGTAGGCAGTCACTCACCGTTCTGGGTGGGTAGCCTTAGTGTAGGAGCAAAAAACTGTTCCTGAGCAAAGGACCTTGCAGAAAACGCAGGCTTGGGGGGGGGTCTTGTGTAAGAAAGACAGCCCTGCATTAGGAACTGGGGGAGGGGGTTTGTGCTCTCTTCTGGGACAAACTGCCCCTGGATAGCACACACTCACCCGTCCAGTTGGAACTCCTAAGCACCTAAAGTGTGCCGCCTGGTATTCCAATGATCCGGGGACAAGAGGAAGAACGTGGGAGGCAGGGCGGGGTCCAGGATACCACAGGAGACCCTGGAGCACCAGCTGAAGGTGCCCAGGCTCCCTAACAGGGGACCTTGAGACCTGCCCGGTAGGCAGGCACTCACTGCTCTGGGTGGGTAGCCTTAGTGTAGGAGCTTAAAACCGGTCTTGAGCACTGGTCCTAGCATACAGCAGGGTGGGGTTGGGGGGTGGGTGCTGGGGGGTTGGGTCATGCGTAAGAAAGACAGCCCTGCAGAAGGAGCTGGGGGAGGGGGTTTGTGCTCTCTTCTGGAACAAACTGCCCCTGGATAGCATACACTCACCCGTCCAGATGGAACTCCTCAGCTCCTAAACAGGTCTGCCTTGTAGTCCAATGATCCAGGGACAAGAGGAAGAACGTGGGAGGCAGGGCGGGGTCCAGGGGATCACAGGAGACCCTGGAGAACCAGCTGAAGGTGCCCGGGCTCCCTAACAGGGGACCTTGAGACCTTCCCAGTAGGCAGGCACTCACTGCTCTGTTTGCTCTTCATTTCTGTCCTACCTTTTATTCCTCCTCCTCCCTCCTTCCTCTCACTTTTCTTCTACCTCCCCATTTGTTGTCCTTCCTCTTTCCTCAACTTTCTTTTTCCACCCTCAATCCTGCATCCTCCCCATTTTCTCTGCTCATCACCTGTCTTATTGCATCTATCTTTCTTTCTTTTCTTCTTCTTCTGCTTCTTCTTCCACCCCTTCTTCTTATTCTTTTTACTCCTCTTTCTCTTCTTCCTCCTCTCCATCCCTTTCTTCTTCTTCTTCTTCTTCTTCTTCTTCTTCTTCTTCTTCTTCTTCTTCTTCTTCTTCTTCTTCTTCTTCTTCTTCTTCTTCTTCTTCTTCTCCTTCTCCTTCTCCTTCTCCTTCTCCTTCTCCTTCTCCTTCTCCTTCTCCTTCTCCTTCTCCTTCTCCTTTCCCTTCCCCTTCTCCTCTTACCTTGGTCTCTGATCCAAAATTCTTGACAATTTTGCCTTCCTTCCAAAGCATTTGCCCTCTTCCCCACAAGTTCCTGACATCTCAACCCAGATATTAGCCTTTCAATAGTTGTCTGTGCCATCCTTGGTCTTCTGACATGCCTTCTTTCTGCTCTCCATCTGTTAAGTGTTAATTGGATCCCCCTGGTCTGGTATTCAGATTCCTTGGTATCCTGGTATGCTCCAAACCCAGTGCTGTACTCTCCCTAGGAACACACTTCTCTCCTGTCCTTTTTCACCTGAAGAAGGCTCCTATTCTCATCCTCAGACCTAGCATTTCCAATCTTTCCATCTTTGACAATCACTTCCCACCTATGTCTTCTACCCATGACATCTGCTTACCCCTTGACCTCCTGCATTTTCTTTTAATTTCCAGCCATCCCACTGTGTCTCCTGCCCTCCTCTCCATATCCTGTTAATCTCTTCCCCAGTCCTTTGCTTCTCCATACTTTCCTTCCTTTCCCTTTTAGGGAGTTTTAAGATATGAGTGCCCTGTCTACATGTATATCTCCATGCTGAAAGAGGGCATCAAGTTTATATATATATTTATTATATAAAATCATAATTACAGGTGGTGAGCAACCATTGTTTGCTGGGAATTGAACTTAAAATCCTCAAAGAGTAGCCAGTGCATTAACCTGCTGAGCCATCTCTCTAGACCTTCTAATCTCTTTTACTCATTATCCTTATGTTTTACTAGAGACTCATACTCTGCACACGAACATGTACCCCCATTCTCAGCTGCCATCCCTTATGATATCTATCATCTCCAGTCTGCTCACTGCCCTGTGTTTTTGGGTAATTCCTGGAGCCTTCTCCCCATAAGCCTTACAGAAGTCAGCCTATTGCCTATCTTCCTGATCTGGCTTTGTGTATATCCCCAGCCTTTATATTTCCCATGAACCACTTTTCCCAGAATTCTCAATTTCCGGAGCCTCTGGTTCCACTCACTTGGCACACAGAGCAAACAGTTCACCTCCTCCTAGGTATTCTGCATTCTTATGATTCTGATCATTTTTGTCACCACTAACCTCTTTGTATGTCTCCTGACAAATCCATTCATCCCTCCTCCCTAATTTCCTGTCACCTCCAACATCTTGTCCTCAGCACTATCTACTTTCCACCCCATGCTTATAATCCATCCAATCTACCTGTATCATCACCCCCTGCAGTGTCTGCCCTCTTCTCCTTACCTCTACCTTGGCCCTGAGCTTCCTGCTCTCTTCCTTAACTTTCTGTTGTCCTGTTGAAATTATACCCTTTTAGTGTGCCCCCTTCTCTCCTCTTCATCTACATTCTCTTCTCCTGTGTTCTTCCCCAGTGATCTACCATCACCCTCACCATCTCTCCTTCATCCTCAGCCAACTCAACATACATTAAATATCCTATAGCTTTCCAAACTCACCTCAGGCTCCTTTTTGTTTTGTCACTATGGTTTGGCACTTCTGCCCAGACTCGTGGACTATTCTGAATACTCAAGTCCTTTCCATTCTTCTGCTTTCCTTTTTTATTTTACAATGTTTGCTTGCATCCTCTGCTCTGTCACCTTTCTCATCCTACTTCCTAGTCTCTTTAGTATTATCATTTGCCCTCATCCTTCTATTCCCCCACACATCTACTGCCTATCTCCCAATTTTCATACCCATCTTTAAGCACGTTGCCTTTCTCCTTGGCTTCCTATCCCTTCTCCTCTCTCTTCCTTCCTTGATATTCTTCCCCTGCTTTTTTATCCATTTCTCTTTTTCCACTGAATCTCTCCTTCTTTTCTCTTCACCCCTCCTCAATCCTCCATTTATCCTTTTTGCTCTTCCCCATTCCTTTATCTCCCTTCCATAATTTCTATCCTTTCTTTTCTTACCTAATATTTCCTTCTCCTTTACCCCTCCTCACTTCTTTTGCCTCACTTTTATATCCTCCATGACTCTCCTTTGTCCTATCCTCTCCTTCCTCCTTCCTTCTTCCTTCTCTAATATTTCTGTTCACCCTGCTTCTACCCTCTTGCATCTTTTTCTCAACTTCCTCTTGTTTGCTACTACCTCCTCTGCCTGCCTCTTCCCTATTTCTTCTTTTCCCCCTTCTCACACCCATTCCATCTTCTCTCTTCTTCCCTTTATTATTTCCTCTCCTTATTGACATCTTCCTCCTCTTCTCTCCTTCCTCCATTTTCCTCCTCGCTACTACCTTAACTTCCTAATTTTCTCTTTTCTCCTTCCTTCTATACTTTCCCTACCATTTTGAAAATACCCTTTCCTCATCTTCTATTCCTTCTTCTTTTCTACTCTCTTCTCCTCTACTCTTCTCTTCTTCCCTACACCTTCTTTGCCTTTCCTCCTACTCACATTTCCTCTTGCATTCTTCCACATAATGCCCTTCCCTACAATTTCTTCTTCCGTCCACTTCTCTCTTCTCTCCTCTTCTCTCTTTCTTCTGACAAACATTTTCCACATCCATGCTTAGTCCTCTTTTTCCCCTTGATTCACCCTTCTTAGTCTTTCTCCCTTCTCTTTCGTCCTCCCTCTTTCTGCCTCCTGCTTCTTCCCTTTTCCCTCCTGTTGCCTCTTCTCTCCTGTGATTTTGATTTCCTTTTTCCATGATTTTCCTTTGTCCCTCCTCTTCCCTTCATCCCTCCTACATACATTTCCTCCTCTCTATTCACCCTTTTTCCTGTATTTCTATTACTTCCTTTCCTTCCCTTTCCTTAGTGAAATTCCTCCTCCCTGCAGTCACCTTACTCCCCCTTACTCTTAATTATTCCTTCCTTTTCCATACTCCCTTCCCTGACTACCACTGACTACTTCTCTATTCTTGCCTCTTTCCTTCACCCCCTTCCCTTTTTCTTTCAACCTGCTCTTTATTGCTTTTCCCTCCCTTACCCTATCTCCTCCTCTGTCTCCTTTCCCTCACTCATATTTTCTCTTCTCTCCTGTTAGGTCATCTTTTTTCTTCCATACTCATTCTCTGTTCATCATTTTCACTCTTTCTCCTTATTACCTCCTCCCTCTACTTTCATCCACCTTCTCCTTCCTCCTCTACCCTCTTTCCTCCTCTCTAGAACCTCCTCATCCTTCATATCTCCTTATAACTCCTTTATTTTTTCTTCCCTTACCTTCTTCCAATATGTTCTTCCCTTTGCTTCCACCCTCTTCTGTCCTTCATCTGCCTCTTATTTCCTTCCTTCTGTTTTTCTGCAATCTTCTTCCTTCTTCCCTCCTCTCTTCTTCTCTCCTGAATATTCCTTCCTCTCCAACACTCCTCTCCTTCATCCTCTTCCTGCCTCCCTCCTTTTCCCTCCTTCCTCCTATTCCCTAACTTCTTTCCTTTCTTCTTTCCACTTTTTCCCTTTCACTGGTCGTCCCTACTTTACCTGTCTTCTCCCTTTTTTATTCTCTCCTTTCACTTCCTCCCTCTTCCTACCTCTACAGTCCTCTTTCCTCTTCCTCCCTTACTTGCTCATCTTCCCTCCTTCTCATATGTTCTCCCTTCCCTTCTTTCCCCCTCCTTGCACATCTTCTGTTCTCTCTCTACTTTTCCTCCCTCATCATCCCTCCTTTTTCTTGACCATATCTATTCCTCCCTCCTCTAACCTCCTTTTTCCTTTCTCAACATCCCTCCATCCTCTTTCTTCTTCTAATATTTCTTTTCCACTTTCTTCCCTCCTGTTTTCTCTTCCCTATTGTCTCCTCTACCTGATTTTTTCTACGTTTTTTCTTCTTCCCTCCTCTTCCATATTCTTTTCTCTTCCCCCCTCTCCCGTCCTCTGCCATCTTCCTCCTCCCCAATTCACTCCTCTCTTCACTATTGTCTTTAATCCCTCTCCCTCCTCCCTATACTTTCCTCTTCTCTATATGCTCCTACCTGCTTTCTCCTCCACTCTCTTCCCCTATCTTGTTTCTATTGCATGTACTATCCCCCATTACCCTCCTTACTTGTCTTCCATCCTACCTTTCCTTTCTCAGTCATATTCCCTTCTATTCCTTTTTGCATCCAATTTCTGCTTCACTCTTCAGTTATCCAAACTCTTTTCTCCTGCCACTTTATCCTTCCTCCCTACACTTTTGTCCATTCTTGTATTCCATCCTCTTCTCTTGTATTCCATCATTCTTACTCTTCCTTCTTTCATTATCCTCCACTTCCATACTCTCCTGGTTGCCTCTTCTCTCCTCCTTCCTTTTTTTTATTCCTTCTTCCCCTTCATGATTTCATTCTCTTCCTTCTACTGCCTCTTTGCCTTTCACTCTTTTTTATCTCTTCTATTTTCCAACTTCTTCCCTTCCCTTGACTTCATCTTCTTTCTTCTCCTCTTAATGCTTCCTCTTCTTCCCTCTTTCCTCATCTCTCTTCCATCATCATTCCCCCACTCCCTGTTTCTCTTCTCTTGTCTCTTCATGTCTTCTCTCCTCCATCCTTTACCCTCTTGTATTTTATCTCTCTGAAGCTCCATTTTCGTTCCCTCCTCCACTCAATTCCCTCTTTACCCTGTTTTTTTTACTTGTCTCTCAACTTTCCTTCTCCTTCCTCTTCCCTTCCCTCTATTTCCATTTATTTTCACCCCGCCTTTCCATTCATCCCTCATCTTTCCTTTTCCCTCAGTCTTCCCCTTACCTTTTGCTCCTCTTATCTCCCTTCTCTTTCAATTCCATTATCTTCCCCTTTCTTCTCTCCTCTCCTCTTCTCACATTTTTCTTTTTCTCTTATTCCCTCCTCAATCTTCCTCCAACCTATACTCCCTTCTTCCTTTTGTTTTTTCTCGTTTCTCTCATCTTACCTCCCTCCTCTCTCTGCTAATTTCCTCCTTGTCCCTCTTCCCATATCCTTCCTCTTCCCCTTACTTCTTCCAGCCTCATCCATCCTAATTCTTCTTCTTTCTACATTCATTCATTCTCTCCTCCTCTTTCCTCTTACCATTTGTTCCCAATTCCATTCTTCATCTTCTTAATCCTGTTCTCTATTTCCTCCTCTTGTTTTCTTTCCACACTCTTGTTTCCTTCCAAACTCCTTTTGCCTCCACACTCCACTCCACTCCACTCTTCCCTCCTATTCACAACTCCTCCTCCTTTCTACTTCCTTTCTCCTCACTCATCCTTCCGCCACTTTTATCTGCTTTCCTTTTCTTTCTGCTCATTCCTGCTACCTTCCACTTCTTTTTCTTCTCTCCTCTCTTCATCTTCTTCCATTTTTCTTCCTTATTGCTTGATACCTTCACCTATTCCCTCAATTCTGATTGCCCCCCTATTCCTCTTCTTTCAGCCTTCTTACCCCTATCTATTACCTCATCTCTCCTCTATTCTCTTTATATTCTTTGACTTTTCTGCCCTTTTCCTTATTCCTTTTTCTCTCCCCTTTTCTCTTCTCTCTTCCAGTTTCCCTTTATTTCCCTCCTCCTTTCCATTTCTACTTCTCTACTCTTCCTACTTCTTTCATTTTCTCTTTTTATTCTGACTTCTTCATTTCCTGCCTTCTAAATCCCTCTTCCATTATTACTACTCTTCAACTCTGTATTCTCTCATTTCTCCCCTTAGCTCTTCTTTCCTCAATTCCCCCTTCCCTCTTCCTTCTCTCTTCTCTCCACTTCTCACCTCCTTCTTCTCCTTTCATCACTCCTCTTCCTGCACTATCCTTCTCTTCCTTCCATACTCCTATTCTCTCAATTCATTCCTTTCCCTTCACTTCTTTTCTCTCTCCTCTTGTCCTTTCTCTTTATTATTTTTTAGACCTTTTTGCTCATTCCCACTCCCTTTACTTCCATTCTCTCTCCTCTTCCCCTTTACTTTCTTTCAGCCAACACTGCTCTTCCATCTTCTCTTCTATTTCCTCCTCAATCTGCATTCCACCTCTTCCTCTTCCTTGTCTATTCCTTTATCTTCACTTCACCCTCTTGTTTCTTCTTCCCTTCTCTTGTTCCATTCTTTCCAGTTCCCACTTCTTTCTGCTTCTTTTCCCTCTGTCTCATTCTTGTTCCCTTCCCTTACTTCCCTCTCTCTTTCCTCTTATTCTTCCATCTTCACTGCACTCCTCTTCCCTCCTCTTTTCCCTTCCCTCTCCCTCCTCTTATTTCAGCTTCCCTCTTTACTCTTCTTTCCCCTTTTTTCTCTCTGTATTCTTTCATCTTACGTTTCCTTCTTTCTACTACCATCTATTTTCCACTTACCAGTTCTTCTTTCTGACATCTGCTTCCATCTACTAACTTCTTTTTTCCCTGGACTTCTCCTCTTTCTACTTTTCGATACTCTCTCCTGCTAAATTCTTTTCCATTTTCTTTCCTCTTTTCTGTTTTCCCTTTGTATTCTTCCCTCCTATTCCTTCTTTTATTCTTCTCTTACCTCCTCTTATTTCCTTCCTTGTATCTCTTACTTAATATTCTCTGTAGTCCCGATTGTCTTTTTTTTCTATTCCCTACTCTTCGACATCCCTCTTCTTCCTTCCTTACTCCCATTTCTCTTCTTTTCTCCACCACCTTCCTACATCCTCTCTCTTACCTCTTCTATACTTTATTCCTCTTCCTCCTCATCACTCTTACCATCTCATTCCTCTTTTTCTATTCTCTCCTCCTCTGCCTTCTTCCCTGTTCAATCCGCTTCTTTCTTCCTCTTTGCTCCTGATAACATACCTTCTCCATGCTTCTTCTAACCATCTCTCTTCTCTCTTCCTCTCTCTTACATCCACTCACCTCTTCCTCTTCCCTTCTCCTTTTGTTTTCCCCCTCCATCCACTTCCTTCCTCTTTCCCCTCCATTCTCCTTGTTCTCTTTACTTTTGTTCATTTTTCATGTTCCCTCCCTCATTTTTGTCCCTTCCATATGATGCATCCTCCTCATCTCCATCCTTCTACGTATTTCTTCCTAATCTACACTCTTTCCTCCTCTATCTTACTTTCTCCTCTTCTCTACACCCTTGACTTCCTTTTCTTTTTCCCATTTCCTCACTTTTTCCTGATTCCTTCTTATTCTTCCTCTAATCTAAACCCTACTATTCTGACCTTTCTCCTCCTGCCTCTTTTCTCCCTTTTATCCACCCCCTGTCTTCTTATTTTACCTACATCTTCTTTGCTTCTACTTTCCTTTCGTTTCCATGCTCCATTCTCTTCACTCTTCTTCTCTCTTTTCTCCTCTTCCATATTACCTCCTTTATCCTCTTCCTTCCTTTCTCTACTTCTGTTTTCTTTTCTCTACCTTTCCATATTCCCTCCAATCTATTTTTCCTCCTTTTCTTTCCCTCCTCTTCACTATTCTCTCTACTTCCCTACCTGACACTTGCCTTCTCTCTTCTGTTCCTTCCTCCATCCACTTAAATTTTTACTTTTCATCCCTCCTCCCTACTCTTTTCTTCCTACTCTTTTCTGCAGCCCTTCCCACTACTGACTTCTCTTCAGTCATCACTCCTCCCAGGTACTGCCTCCTCTTCCCTTAAATTCCCCTTTCACTCTTACCTCCTCTTTCCTCATCTCTCACCTTCCCTCCTCCCTTCCATTCCCTCTTACCCTTTCTTCCGTCTCCCTTCCTCTCTTCTTTTCTACTCTTCTGGACTCTCTCCCCTATCTTGTTTTCACCTATTCCCTCCTGCCTTCTGTGCTTTCTTCCTCTTCCCTCTCTTTCTTTCCCCTCCTCTTTCCTTCTTCTTCTATTTTCCTCCTCCCTCCCCACTGCTATTCTCTCTTCCCTCTTTCCTCGTTTCAGCCTCTCTCCATTGCCCTACTCCTTACTCTTCCCTACTTTCTCCACTCCCTTCAAATCTTGCCCTCTTTCCTCTCTGCCACTTTCCCCCCCTCATTTTACCTTTTCTTCCCTCTTTTCTCCTCTTTCCTTTTCATAGCTCTTACATCATTTCCCCTCCTCTCTCCTTTTATCTCTTCCCCTTCCATCTTCCCTCCCATCCCTTTCCCCCTCCTCTTACCTCATACTTCCATTCCACACTTTCTTCTACTTCCTTCTTCCCCCATCTTCACAGTTCTCTTTTGCCAACTTTTTCTACCTCACTCCTGTTACCTCCTTCCACTACTTCCCTCTTCCATTTTCCTATCTTCCTCCTTCTCCTTTCCTTCTCCCTTTGTTTCCCACTTCCCTCTTCTTCTCACTTCCTCCTTCCCTGATCTTCCCTCATGTTTCTTCTTCAATCACTTTCATCTTAGCGCTCTGTCTCCTCTGTCCTCATCACTTGTCCCTCCACTTACCTTTTTTTGCTTCTCATTTATCTCCATACTCTTTCCTATGGCTCTTCCCTCCTTTTCCTCTTCTCATGACTTCCATTTTTCATCCTTCCTTTTCTATCTTATTTCCTCCCTCCTGTTCTTTCTTCCTTTCTCTTGCCTATTTCCTTCTCTCCCCTCATTTTCCACTTTAATATTTTCCATCTTTCATCTTCTTATCTCATCTTTCCTCTTCCCTCATATTCCCTCCACTTTTCTCTTCTCCCACCCCTTCCCTTTTCCCTTCTCTTCCCTATACCATCAGGTTCTCTACTCATCACTCTCAAACTTTCTTTCCCTATCAATTCACTTAACTCCTTTACCCTTCTCTTCAATATTTCATCATCTTCCCCATCCTTTCTCTTCTCTCTTCCTTCCTTCTCAAATCTTTTGCTTTACTCACCTCTCTCCTATTCCCTAATCAGTCCAGTTCCCTTCTCTATCCTCTTCTCTCTTATGTTCTTTTCCTTTTTCCTCCTCTTCTTTCCTCTATCTTCCTCCCTCTTCATTACTCTTCCTTTTCCCACTACTTCACACTTCTCTCTGCTTCTTCAGTCCTACTCTTATCTCATGCCTCTTTTCCCTTGCTCTTTCATCCTTCCTCCTCATCCCTCTTGCTTCCTTTTTTCTTTGACCTTTTCATTCCTATTTAGTCCTCTACTATACTCATCACTCCTTTTTGTTTTCTACTCCTTTGCTATTCATACCTCAATGCACTTCCCTCCCCTTCTTCTCTCTCCTTTTTTTCCTTTTCCCTCTTCCCTGCTCTTTGCTCCCCCAATATTTCCCTTATCATTCCTCTTCCTTATTTTCTCTTTCCTATTGCCTCCTTCCTCCCATTCACTTTGCCACCTTTTCCAGCTTTCCCCTCCCTCCCCTTTCCTCTTCCATCCTCTTTACCAATTGTTACTTTTCTTTCTTCTTTCCTCTTCATTTGTTGTCACTTTTATATTAACGTCTTCTTCCCTCCACTTCCATCATCCTTCTTTTCTCCTCTTGCTTTCTCTCCTCCTTCACTGTACAACCCCCCTCTTTCTTTTATTTCTTTCATCCTCTACCATCATCTTCTCTTCTCCCTCACCACTCTACCTCCCTCTTCCATACTCTTTCCTTCTTTTTCCTACTTGTTCTTCTTATCCTCTCTTTCTTCTTTTCTTCTATTCATTTTTTACCTCCACTTTCCCCTTTCCATCCTTATTCCACTCCTCACTTCCCTCCCTCATTGTCTAATCTACACTCTTCCCTTGACTCTCTTCTCTTTCTCCTCGTCTTTTACCCTCCTTTCCCCTTTCCCTACTTTTCCCTCATGTTCTGCTTTCCTTTTCAGTCCTCTTCCATTCTATTCCACATTTTCTACTCTCCCCTCTATTCAACCCTTCCTCCCATTCACTAATCTTCATCATCCCTACACTTTCCTTCTCATTTCCCTCATTTCACTGCTCTTTCTGGATCACTTCCTTTCCTTTTCTTGCTGTATCCTTCCTTCTTCCCCCTTTCCCTTATCATCTCTCTTCTCCCTTTCCTTCTTCTTCAATCATCTTCTCATTACTGCCTCCATTTTCCTCTTTCCTTTACTACCCATTTCCAACTATTTTCCAGTCCCCTTCTCTTTTATTTTTCCCCACCTTTCCTCTTCTATTCGCTTACCTTCCCATTTCTCTTTACACTATTCTACACTTCCTAGTTCCATCCACTAATCTCTTCTCTTCTTTCCCTCTATAGCTTTCCTTTTTCCAATCTCTTCCTTCTTCCCTCCTCATGCCAGTCATTCCCCTTCCCTAATCCTTCTAATTTCTTTCTCTTCCATTCTCATCACTAGTAGCTCCCACTTCCTTTTACTTCCTCTTCTGTCCCAGGCCTGTCCTTTTACATCTATTCCCTCTGCCCTCTTTCTTCACAGGTTCCATATTCCCTTTTCTAACATATTCTCCCAATTCCACCGTACCCTCCCTTCCTTCATATTTTCTTTCATATTCTTTGCTTCACATTCCTTGATCCTCCTCTTCTCTTCTCCCCACCCTTGTCTTTTCATTCTCTTCCCTCCACTTTATCTTTCCTGTACTTGCTCTTTCCACTTTGCTCTTTTTCTCATCTCTTAATTACCCATGCTCCAAATTTACTTAGGAGATCTTGTCTTTTTATACTTCCTATGCAAACATGATCTATGTAAGTCTCTCTTAGTGTCCTCATTATTGTCTAAATTCTCTGGGGTTATGCTTTGATGGGTGGTTTTCTTTGTGGTATATTTAAAAACCACCTATGAGTGAGTATATGTAATAATTGTCTTTCTGTGTCTGGGTTACCTTACTCAAAATAATGTTTTCTAGTTCCATACATTTGCCTCCAAAATTTAATATGTCGATATTTTTTTTTGAAAATACAGTACTCCATTGTGTAAATGTATCACAGTTTCCTTATCCATTTTTCAGTCTTGGGGCATTTAGGTTGTTTCCAGATTCTGACAATGACAAACAATGCTGCTATGAACATACCTGAGCACATTTCCTTGTGGCACGATTGAGCATGCTCTGTAAATATACCCAAAAGTAGAATTACTGGGTCTCAAGGAAGGTTGCTTCCTAATTTTCTGAGAAAAACACACACTGACATGCAAAGGGGCTGTAATAGCTTGCATTTAAACCAGAGATGCATAGTTGTAAACTTTATCCTACAACCTCTTCAGCATAAGTTGTCAACCGTGTATTTGAACTTGCACATTCTTACAATTGTAATATGGAATCTCACAGTTGTTTTAATTTGTATTTCTCTGATGACTAAGGATGTTGAACATTTCCTTAAGGTTCTCTCAGCCATTTTAGAATCCTCTGTTGTAAGTTCTCTGTTTAGGTCTGTATTCCATTTTTATTGGATTGTTTGCACATTTGAGAACCAACTTTGTGAGTTCTTTGTGTATTTTGGAGATCCCTTTGGTAACGCTGTGTTATCCCTTTGGTCATTCCATGTTGCTGGATGTCACTCAGCACTCCCAAACTTTGCTCCACACACTTGGAGTTTGCTACCTCAGGCCTGTTATAGCATAGGTTTTTGGCTTTGTCCTGTTTCTGTAAATCCTGGTCTGTGTTTGCTCTTGAAAAGGTTTTTGATGTAGAGTTGGTTCTACAAAGATTTCTGACTCCTGTCTACTCCCTTGGAGTTCTCAGGCTCGGGTGCAGCCAGAACTACAGAGGATCTAGCTCAGGCTTACATGCTCAGAAGTCCCAGACTCATGCTCATACCCACAGAAATTTCTGTTTCCTGTCTATTCCCTTGGATGCACAAGAACAACACCAAGATAAACAGAGGTCCTGGGTCAAGCCTACTCCCGTCTTAGGTCCTAGCCTCATGTCTTGCCCCTCAGAGATCTCTGGTTTCTGACCACTCTCTTTGAGGTCCCAGATTCATGCCCAGACCCACAGAGGACCTGGCTCAGGCCTAGTTCCTCAGAAGTCCTAGGCTGACTCCCAGATCCACAGGGTTCCTGGCTTAGGTCTACTCCCTTGAAGGTCCCAGATTCACTCCTGGACCCTCCTCAGTGGTCTCTGTCTCTGTCTCTCTCACTCAGCAGTTGCTCCCCTGTACCTGTTCCTGTAAAGTTCCCTGTCTCAGGTCTACTCTGCCCCATGTTGCTGGCTCAATGCTTATCAGCCAATGTCCCTGAAGTGGATTTCTTCCCGCTCCTGTGGAGCTTACTTCCTCAGCCCCACTCGGGCTTACATACCCTCCTTCCTCACTTTATATAAACCCTCATTTCCCTTTCAACCTCCTATTTCCTCCTCCATTCAGCCTCCATCCTAACTCTACTTCTCTCCTTCCTTCCTATCCTATCCTCTCTTCTCTTTCCTCTTCTGTCCTCCCTCCTTCCTCTTCCCTCTTCCATGCTGTTCCCTTTTCTTTCCTTCCTTTTCTTTCATCTACTTCCATCCTCACTCTTTACTTCCTCTTTTCTCCTCTCTCCTTCCTGTTACACTTACCTTCTGACCTCTTTTCTTCCTGCCTTTCCCTGTTCCTTCTCTTACTTACATTCTGCTCCCTTCTATTTTTTGCCCTTCTTGTTTTTTCCTCTTCCTGCCTCCTATCATTCCTCCTCTTCCCTCCAATTCCCTCTTCTCTTCTATTCCCATCTTCCTTGTTCTTATTCTTCATTTTTATCATTTTTATTATTCATCTCTCCTCCTCACTATTTCCCCATCTCTTCCTGTGACTCATCACTCCCCCCTCTATCCTCTGTTTTCCATATTCTGCAAGTATACTGTACTATACTGTTCCTTCATTTTTTCCTCCACTTCCCTCCCTATTCCTTCCTTTTTCTTGCCCCTTCCCTTTTCTTCACTATTGCCTCACCTCTCCTATTCCTTCCTCTTTTCTCTTCACAATACCCTCTCCATGATTCTATGCTCTTACATCCTTGTTCTTTTTCATTGATTTTTATTAAGCTCTACACTTTTCTCTACTCCTCTCCCTGCCTCTCCCCTCTACTTCAACCGTCTCCCAAAGTCCCGATGCTCCCAATTTACTCATGAGATCTTGCCTTTTTCTATTTCCCACATAGATCAGGTCTATATATGTCTCTTTAGGGTCCTCATTACCTCCTCTACCCTTTTCTTTCCTCCTCAGACTTTTTCCATTTGGTTCCCTATCTTCCATTTCCCTCCCCTTTTGCCTTGTCCCTTTCCCCCTTCTCTTTTCATTTCTCTTTCCTTTGCCATTCTTTTCCCTCCCACTCATTCTTCCCTGATCTTCCTCTGTCCTTTCTCTTCTCTCCTCTTTTATCCATCCCATCCTCTTTCATCCCCTTTCCTCTGCCTTCATCTTCCTTCCAACTTTTTCTTCCTTGTTCCTTCTTCTCTTCTCTTCCCTCTTCTCTCCTCTTTAATGTCTCCTGCTTCTTCTTTCTTTTTGTTCACTCACCTTTTAAATCCCCATTCTCCTAGTATTTTCCCTTACCTCACTTCCATACTCCCTTATTTTCAATTAGTCTTCCCTCTTCAACTCTCTCTCCTTTTCATTTTATTCCCCATTCCCTCCTTATCTCTCCCCATTTCATCCCACTTCCCCACTATTTCCACATTGCCCCCTTCTATCCTCTCCTTTCCCCTCCTCTACTGTCCTTTCTATCTTCCCACTCTTACTTACTCCTTTCCCTTTTCCCCTCATCTAGCCTCCTTACCTCTCATACACCTTTCTTCTTCTTTCTTCCGTCCTCATCTTCCTTATTCAATTCTTTCCCTTCTCTCTCCTTTCTTCTCTTCCCTTCTTTTTCCTAATCCCTTCTCTTCCTTTCTCTCGTTTCTTTCACCATTCTTCTTTTCCTAAATCCCTATTTCTCCCTTCACTTTCCTCCTGGTCTATAACTTGTCTCTTGCCTCCTTTTCATTACTTTCTCTCCTTTTTTATATTTCTGTCCATGTTTCCACTCCTTCATCCCTCCTGCTTTACTTCTACCTAGTCTTTCCTCTTTCTTGTTTCTTCCCTTTCCTGCCTCCCTTTTCTTTCCTCTTCTCCCCTCTTCAAACTTCCCCAGTGTTCTTCCTTCTCTCTGTCCTCTGTGCCCCTCCCTCATCTTTCCATTCATTTCCCCCCTCTCTAATTCCATCTTCTCCCAACTTCTTCCCTCCTACCACCTCCACTCTTGTCCCTTTTTCCTATTCCTTCCTCCTCCCTTTTCTCCTCTCTCCTCTTTCTCCTCTCTCCTCTTCCCTCTTCTTTTCTCATCCATCTTCACTACTTTTACCTATTTCCTCCTTTTTCATTTTCTCTTCTACTTTTCTTCCCTCTTCATTCTTCAACCCTGATCCCTGCTCTTCCCCTCTTTCCTTTTGATTCTTGAATTATCTTTCATCCTTTTCCTTTACCACACTTTCTCCTTCCACATACTCCCTTCACCCTCCTTTTCCCTCATTTCATCTCTTTCTTCTTCCACCCACCCTTCTCTTCACAATTTCTTTCTATTTCTTCCTCCATTATTCTCCCTCTTCCCCTGTTCTTCCCTCGTTCCTCTTACTTATTTCCTCCTTCTCTTCCTCCTTTTCTCCTGTTCCCTCTTTGGTCGAATCAAACCACCAGACCATTACCTCTTGACTCCTCTTCGTGATTACCTCCTCTTCCTTCCTCTTCCCTCCACCCTACACTGTTCTCTCCCCTATCTCCTTTGCCCTCTTTCCTTCTCATAACTTCACCCTCCTCTCTCCTTTTCTTATCTCTTCTCTACTGCACCTGTTACTTCGTTTCTTTCCCCTACTGCCTCCTCTTCACTCTTCATTCCTCCTAACTCTTCTTCCCTCTTCTCCCGATCCCTCTTCCTCTTCTAACTTCTCCTCTTCTCCCTAACATACCCATCCACTTACCTAGTCTTCCTTCTCTTCATTCACCCTTTTGTCACTTAGCTTTCCTTCCTTTTTTTATATTCTCTACTTCCTCATCTTCTTTATTCCCTCCTCTTCTCCACCCTTCCTTCCTCTTATCTGCTACCTCAACTTTTTGCACTTCCCTCCTCCCTCATCTTTCCTAATCCACGGTATCCTTCCTTCCTTCCTTCCATCCTTCCTTCCTTCCTTCCTTCCTTCCTTCCCTCTTATTTGCTTCTCATTCTCCATCGTATTCTTCTTCTTCTTTCTTCTCTATTGCCCTTCTTCCATGCTCATCTTTGACCTCTTCTTCCCACTTTCCTTTTTCCCTCTTTTCTTTTTCCTTCATTTTGCTCTCCCCTTCCACTTTCGCATCACTCTTCTCCCCCCTTTTCATCGCTTTTATAGAGCTGTACACTTTTCTGTAATCCCCTCCCTGCCTCTCATGTCCACTTTTTAACATTCCCCCAAGGTCCCCATGCTCCCAATTTACTCGGGAGATTTTGTCTTTTTCTACTTCCTATGTAAATTAAATCTATATAAGTCTCTCTTAGTGTCCTCATTATTGTCTAAATTCTCTGGATTTCTGGTTTGACAGGTAGTTTTCTTTGCTTTATATTTAAAAAACACCTATGAGTGAGTATATGTAATAATTGTCTTTCTGTGTCTGGGTTACCTCACTCAAAATAAGGTTTTCTGGCTCCATACATTTGCCTGCAAAATTCAATATGTCATTATTTTTTCTAATGTATAGTACTCCATTCTGTAAATGTATCAGTTTCCTTATCCAGTCAAGGGGCTTTTATGTTGTTTCCAGATTCTAGCAATGACAAACAATGCTGCTATGAACATAATTGAGCACATGTCCTTGTGGCATGATTGAGCATCCTTTGTAAATACACCCAAAAGAGGTATTACTGGGTCTGAAGGAAGGTTGCTTCCTAATTTTCTGAGAAATTGCCACACTGATATGCAAAGGGGCTGTACCAGCTTGCATTTCCACAAGAGATGCAGAAGTGTTCCCTTTATCCCACAACCTCTTTAGCATAAGTTGGCAACAGTGTATTTGATCTTGGACATTCTTACAGGTGTAAGATAGACTCTCTCCGTTGTTTTAATTTGCATTTCTGTGATGACTAAGGATGTTGAACATTTCCTTAAGGGTCTGTCAGCCATTTTAGATTCTTCTGTTTCGAGTTCTCCATTTAAGTCTGTATTCCATTTTTATTGGATTATTTGCTGTTTTGATAACCAATTTCCTGAGTTCTTTGTGTATTTTGGAGATCAGACCTCTGTCTGATGTGGGGTTAGTGAAGATCTTTTCTCATTCTGTAGCCTGTAGATTTGTCATGTTGACTGTGTCCTTTGCTTTACAGAAGCTTTTCGGTTTCAGGGAAGTCCCATTTAATAATTGTTTCTCTCAGTGTCTTGTTGCTGCAGTTATAATTAAGAATTGGTCTCCTGTGCCATTGCGTTCAAGTGTATTTCTCACTTTGTCTTCTATAACATTCAGTGTGGGTGAACGTAAGAAAAAAGTGGGCAAGGAAGGGAGGGGAGCAGAGAAAGATGAGGAGCTCAATAAAAAGTAATAAAAAAGAGGAAGGAGGGACATTGGGAAATAGAAAGATGGAAGTGGAGAGAGTAAAGAAGATGACCAAGAGAAAGAGAAAAAAAGGAGGATAAATATAGAGTAAGAGGGTTGATTGGAAAGGGAAGAGAAATGAAGAGGAAGAAAATAAGTGGCAGGAGAAGAAGAGGAAAGGGGAAGATTTAGGAAGAAGGCAAAAGTAGGAAAACAGAGAGGTGAGAGGATAAGAAAATGATAGATTAGTGAGGAGTAGGGAAGTAGGGAATGGAGGGCAGAAAAAAAATAGGGAAGACAAGAGAAAAAGGAAGAGAAGGGAAGAGTAGTGTAATGATGTGGAAAGATGAGGCAATAAGGGTAATATGGACAGAAGCATTCACATGAACACAAAAAGGAAGAAAAAAGAGGAAGGAGGAAGATGTGAGAAGAGGAAAAATGCAAGGAGATTAAGGAAAAAGGGAAGCATGGAGAAGAAGAAAAAGTGAAGGCAAAACGAAAAGGGATGAAGAAAGAAAATTGAAAAGTGGGAACAAGGAAGAAAGAGGAAAGAGAGAGAAAGAGTAGAGAGGAGGGAAAAGAATGGGAGAAAAAATAAGAAGAATTAGCAATAGTTTAGAATAGAAAAGAAGGAAGAGGAGAGAGGAGTGTATAGGAAGGGCAAAAAGAAGAGGAAGGATAGGAAAGAAGAAGTGAGGGAAAGAGGGATTCTGGTAAGAGAATCAATGAGGGAAGAGGAGAAAAGATAGAAGAGTTAAGGGGATATAAAAGGAAAGAGGAGTGATGTGGAAAGAAAAGAGAAAAATAGGATGGAGGAAGAAAGAGATAAGAGGACAGAAAAAAGAAAAGACGGAAGAGCGTTAAGAGAAAGCAGAGAGATGAAAACAAGGGGAAAAAGCATAAATGGTAAAGGAAGAAGGCAGAGGAAAGAGAAAGGATAAAGGGAGAGAAGGTAAGGTGAAAGAAAATATGGAAACATGAGGGAAGAGTAAAGAGGATGTAAGACGGAGAATGAGAGAAGAAAAGGGTAGAGTGAAAAGGATGGATATGGAAGAGGAAAGAAGAGTGGGATAGAAGGGGAGAAAATAAAGACAAGGAAATAGGGTGCAAGTGACTAAAATAGCAAGAAGAAAGGAGGGGAAGATGAGAGAGTAAAGAGAAGGGAAAATAGAACAGGAGGTAATAGGGATGTGGGAAAGAAAGCCCCCTTCTATCCTCTCCTTTCCCCTCCTCTACTGTCCTTTCTATCTTCCCACTCTTACTTAATCCTTTCCCTTTTCTCCTCATCTAGCCTCCTTAACTCTCATATACCTTTCTTCTTCTTTCTTCCGTCCTCATCTTCCTTATTCAATTCTTTCCCTTCTCTTACCTTTCTTCTCTTCCCTTCTTTTTCCTAATCCCTTCTCTTCCTTCCTCTCATTTCTTTCACCATTCTTCTTTTCCTAAATCCCTATTTCTCCCTTCAACCCTCCTGCTTTACTTCTACCTACTCTTTCCTCTTTCTTGTTTCTTCCTTTTCCTGTCTCCCTTCTCTTTCCTCTTCTCCCCTCCTTGAACTTCCCTAGTGTTCTTCCTTCTCTCTGTCCTCTGTGCCCCTCCCTCTTCTTTCCATTCATTTCTTCCTCCCTCTTATTTCATCTTCTCCCAACTTCTTCCCTCCTACCCCCTCTACACTTGTCCCTTTTTTCCTACTCTTTGCTTTCCCTTTTTCTTTTCTCCCCTCTTCACCTGATTCTTCTATCCACTGTCCACTTCTTTCCTCCTTTCTTTTATCTCTCCTTTTTCTCTTTGCTCCAGCATCCTTTATGCTCTCCTCCTGTCTTCTCTGGACCACCCTCTTTTCTACCCCCCCCCTTTTTTATTTTCTCTTCTGTCTTTTCCATTCTCTTTCTTCCTTTTCACTTCCTTACTTTCTACTCTTCCCTCCTCTTTTCTGTTCCTTATGCCTTCCTCTTCTTTTCACTCTCTTGTATCTCTGGTCCTAACTTTTTCCTCCTCCTTCTTCCTCTTCCCTCTTCATTTCTCTTTCTAATTGGTTTTCCTCCATTTACCTCCTCATACTTCCCTTTTTTCTTATCCATTCCTCCATCCAATTCCCTCTTCCCTCCACCTACACCCCCCATCCTCTTCTCTCTTCTTACTTCGTTCTCTGTCTTAACTCCTCCATACTCTTTTTCACCCTTTCCTCCATCTTCTTTTCTCTGTTCTTCCTCATCCTTCATCTTTTCTTCTACTCTCTCTTTCCTCCTCTGCCTCTTTATTCCTCATCCATATTCTTCCCTCCACTCTGCTTTCTCTTCCCTTCTTTGTCCCTTCCTTATTCCTCCTCTTAAATACTCATTCTTCCATCTTCTTTCCTTCCTGTTTTTTCCCTCCTTGTTCCTCTTTTTTTCATTCACCTTTGTTTCCTATTAATTTTTCCTTTATCATTCCACTTTTCTTTTTTTCTCTATCATCCCTCCTTGTCTATCTTCCCAATTCCCTACTCTTCCCTTCTTCCTCCTAACTCAAGCTTCGTCCCTCTATCATCATTTTTGTTCCTTTTTCTTCTCTCTTCCCCCTCTTTTCTTCCTTTTACTTCTTTGATCTTTCCTTTTCTTTTCTTTGTTCTTCTTTTTCATCTTTCATTATTTTTGCTCCTCTCCTTTTCTCTCTTTTCTTCTCCCTCTACCTCATTATTCCCATACTTCACTTGTCCCTCTTTTCCCTCCTCTTCTTCCTTTTATTTCACCTTCCATTCTTTATTACTTTCTCTTCTTCCATCCTCTTTTCACTCCCTGCACCTCTTCTGTCTTCCTCTTTCACCTCTTCCTTTCTTCTCTAAAATCTCCTTCCCCTTCTCTCTCATTTTTCTTTCTACTCTCACTTTCCCTCCCCTTTTTTCTTCCTCCTTCCTCCTCTTCTGTCTTTTCTTCTCCCTCCTGTTTTCTTGTCCTTCCTATTTCCTCACTTTTCTATTTCCCTCTTTTATGCAGCCTCATGCCCTTTTCATCCTGTCTTCTCCCCTCTTTCTTTGTTTCTTCTTCCTTCCTTACACATTCACTCCATCTCTCCCCTTCCTCCTCCTACTCTTTCTTTTCCTCTTCCTCCTCCTTCTGCTTTTCCTCCTCTTTCTGTTTAGATAGATAGTGTTTCTCTATTTGACCACTCTGATTTCTCTGAGAATTGATCAGTAGGATATGCTGACATGTCACTCAGAGATCCATCATCCTATGCCTCCTTTATGTTGTGATTAAATACATGTACCACCAAATCTGAATCCCTCCCCTGTTTCTTCACCTAACAGACAACTTATTCCCAAATAGGACTTTATTTGCCAAACTACCTAGATCATACTTCATTATTTGATCCTGAAAACATCCTATATAGGTGCCTACCCTTCTTGCTAGTCAATGGATTTTACTCTGCAATAGTAAAACTGTTTCTCATTACTTTCCTGAGACTCTGTCTACTACCTTCCCTACATCCTGATATAAATGATATTTAGCATCGACCCTTACCAAAAACTCCCTCCAGTGCTCAGTTCTTCACCTATCAAAGGAGCAGGCAAATATTTTTTTCCGATTAGTAAAAACCCCTTACAGGAATCATTACAAATTTTCTATGAATGCCTGTGCGTATGTTCAAGGAAGCATCTGCATCTCTGGCCACAGGATAGGGTGGTAGAATTCCTCAGAAGCCCTTAGCATGGAACTGAAAACATTGTGAACCCTAGGTTCGAGTTTAGCATCAAACCTGCGGACTGTGGACCATCAGGCAGCTGTCCAGAGTGCTGAGACAGAACGTTCATCCCCCCCATTCTCCCCTGGTCTCTCTGAAATTGTGGACATGATTCCCAGGCCACTCTTGCACAACAGGCTCCCACCTTTCTATGAGCCTTCTGCCCTGTCTGACATGTATCTTCTTTATCACCATTCACCCTGATCCTGTCAGCCTCCAGTCAAACCCAGGGCTCCTATCACACTCCTTATTCTCCTCTTTACATCCTCATTCTTCCCTCACACATTGCTTCTCAGCACCTGCACCTCTTCCTGTCCTCCTGCCTAGCTTCCTGTCTATACCAACCATTTTGCCATATATATGAGCCACTTCCTCTCCTGCGGAGAGCAAACTTAACCTATCCCTTGCCCCCTTCCTGCCCATCCCTGGTTTTTACTCTTTATGCACACAGGTATCATTGTCTTTATTCTTCTTCCTTATCCATCAACTTCATCCTTCTTTCACAACCCAGCCAACTGCCAACAATGGTACACGATGTCTGGTACATACATGATGGTCCCTGCAGCATACATCTTGCCTTCCATTCACACTCCTGACATTTCCAATTGTCCCCCTTTCCTAATCTCCTGAAACCTCCAACATCTTGTACTCAGCCCCATCTTCATTCCCCACCATCCTTCTAATGCCCCCTAAGCTGTTTCCTCACCACCCTGCAGTGTCTGGCCTCTTCCTTTCACCTCTACCCTGTTCCTGAGCTTCCTGCTCTCTTACCCAATTTTCTGTTGTCCTGCTGACAGTTATTCCCTTTCAGTGTGCCTCCTTCTCTCTTCTTCATCTACATTCTATTCTCCTGTATTCTTCCCTAGTGATCTACCATCACCCTCACCATCTCCCCCTTTTCTTCAGTCAACTGTACATACATTAAATGTCCTATAGCTCCCCAAACTCACCCAAGGCTCATTTTTGTTTTGTCACCACGGTTCTGGCCATCTGCTCAGATTTATGGAGTCTTCTCAAGACCTTTCCATTCTTCTGCAGTCCACTTCATTGTCAAATATTTGCCTATGTCTGCTGCTGTGTCATCTTTCCTACTTCCTAGTTTCCCTACTATTTATTATCTTTTCCTCTCATGATTTTATCCCTCTACTACATCTCCTACCATTTCTCAAATTCCCTCCTTTCCAGTCTTCCATTCTCTTTCTCTTCCCTCTTGCCTCCTCTTTCCTCTTGCATTCTTCCACTTATCCCCCTCCCTCCACTTTCTTCCTCCCTCTACTTCTCTCTTCCCTCCTATTTCTTCTTTTTTCCCACCAATCTTTTCCACATCCCTCTTCAGACCTCCTCCTTCCTCTTCACTCATCCTGTCTAGTTCTTCTCCCTCCACATTCCTCCTTCCTCTTCCTTCTTCTTCCCTCCTTCTTCCTCTTTCATCTTCTCTCATCCCTCCTGTTCATTCTTCTCTCCTGTTACTTCAATTTTCTTCTTCCATGATTTTCCTTTGTCCTTCCTCCTCCCTTTGTCCCTCCTACATATATTTCCTCCTCTCTATTCACCCCTTTTCCTGTATGTTTATTCTTCACTTTCCCTCCCTAATCCTTAGTGAAATCCCTCTTCCCTGCAGTCACATTTCTCCCATCCCCTCCAAATTATTCCTTCCTCTTCCATACTCCCTTCTCTGACTACCACTGACTACTTCTCTAGTCATCTCTCTTTCCTTCTCCTCCCTCCTCTTCTCTTTTCCTTTCTACCTGCTCTTTATTGTTCTTTACTTCCTTATCCTCTTTCCTCCTCTGTCTTCTTCTTCACCGAGATTCTTTCTCTCTTCCCTCTTTTTAGATCATCCTCTTTTTCTAATCTTCACTCTCAATATTACCCCCTTTCATCCACATTCTTCCTCCTCCTCTATCCTCTTTCCTCCTCCCTAGTCCTTCCTTTTCCCTCATATCTCCTTATAACTCCTTTATCTTTTCTTCCCTCCCCTTCATCCAATTCCCTCTTCTCTTTGCTTCCACCCTCCTCTTCCATTCATCTCCCCTTTTTCCTTCTTTCTGTTTTTTCTGCAATCTTCTGCCCTTCTCTCTCTTCTTTTTTCCTAATTATTTCTTCTTCTCCAACACTTTTCTTAGTTCTCCCTTTCCCTCCTGACTCCTCATTCCCAACCTCTTCCATTCCCTCCTCCCACTTCTCTCACCTCCGCTCCTCCTCTCTACTTACATTTCCCTCTCTTCTCCCTTTTCTATTTTATATTTCTTCCACTTCTTCCCTCTTCCTTCCTTTAGAGTCATCTTTTCTCTTCCCCTTTGTCCTTGCTCATCATTTCTTTTCCCTTCTCATATGTCTTCTCTCCTCTCTACCCTTCTTTCATTCCTCCTCTTTACAGCTCTATCCTCTTCTACCCACATTTTTTCTCTTTACTCCCTTTTTTCTCCCTCCTTGTACCTTTTCCTTTCTCCCTCTACTTCCCCTGCCCTCCTCACCCCTCAATTCTCTTGACCATCTCTAGTCCTCCTCCTCTATCCTGCTTTTTTCCTTTATCAACTTATCTCCATCCTCTTTCCACTTCTAATATTTCTCCTCTTTTTCTTTCCTCCTGCCTTTTCTTCCCTATCGCCTCCTCTACCGGATACTTTTCTACAATTTCTTCCTCTTCCCACTCCTCTTCCCTGTTCTCTCTTCTCTCCTCCTCTTCCGTATTCTATTTTCTCCTCTTGCCCCTTCCTGTACCCATCCACTTCCCTAGGTGTCCTCTTCTACTCCTTCACCCCTTTGTCCACTTATCTTCCTTTTCATTTTCCTTTATATTCTCTTTTACCTTCTCTTTTTTATTCCCTCCTCTTCTCCATCTTTCCTTCCTCTTATTTGCTACCTCATCTTTTTTCTCTTCCCTCCTCTCATCTTTCCTCCTCCACAGTCTCACAGTCTTCCTTTTTCCTTCCTCCTTCCCCTTCCCTCTTATTTACTTTTCCTCCTCTATCCTGTTCCTCTTCTTCTTTCTTTCTTATTGCCCTTCTTCCACTTTCATCAACTTTTCCTCTTTTTCCTCTTTTCTTCTCCTTCGCTTTCCTTCATCCCTCCCTTTTTCTCATCACTCTTCTTCCCTTTTCTGTCATGCTTTCTTATCTTCCCTCTTACCTATTTCTTTGTCTTCCCTCTATGTAAATCATCCATACTCTTCATCCCTCTTTCCTCTCTTTTTTATTTCCTTTCCTCCTCTTCTTCTCTCCCGCAGATTTTCACATCATTACTCTCCTTTCTTCTTTCCTCTTCTTTCATCTCTTTTCTCTGCTTTCTCCCTTACCATCTCTTTCCTTCTCTCATTTCCTCTTGCCTTCTTCTCTGTTCCATCTAATTCCCTCTTCCTTCTTCTACCCTCCTCCCTCTTCCTCCAATTTCTTCCTTCTTCCTCTTCTCTACATTCATTATTCTCCTCCCTCCTCTTTCCTTTCTCCTCTTCTCTCATCTGTCTTTCCTCTTCTGCTCTCTTTTTTGCTCTTCCATCATCCCTCTTCTCCCCTTGCCTTCCCCTTTCCCATTTCATCCCTACTACTTTATTTCCCCTACCATTATATTCTCTTTTATTCTGTTTTCATTTCATATTTCTTAATCTTCCCTCCTCCTTGCTGTTCCCTTCCTCATTTCTTTCCCTCATTAATTTTCATCACTTGACTCTCCTTTTCTGTCCTCCTCTTTCCCCTTCCTTTCTCCCTCCTCCACACCTCTCTTTTTTTGCCTTCCTCTTTTATCTTCCCTCCTGCCTCCCTTTCCCTGTTCTTGCCTCCCTCCTCCTTTTTTCTCTTTTACTTTCCTCATTACCCCACTTCTCTCCTCTCTCTTCTCCATCCTTTCTCCTTTCTTTGTTTTTAAAGGATCTTCTTTCTTTTTCTTTTATTTAGTCTATTTATTTATTTATTATGTATACAATATTCTGTCTGTGTGTATGTATGCAGGCCAGAAGAGGGCACCAGACCTCATTACAGGTGGTTATGAGCCACCATGTGGTTGCTGGGAATTGAACTCGGGACCTTTGAAAGAGCAGGCAATGCTCTTGACCACTGAGCCATCTCTCCAGCCCCCCCTTTCTTTTAAAACATTCTTGCACTCTACACTTCCCTTAAACCTATCCTGTACTACTCCTTCCGATTTCTACCTTCACCTCATCTCTCCACTTCCCTCTTTTTCCCTCCCTCCTTTCCTCCCTCTTCACTCCTCTTTGCTGTTTCCTCTTCTTTCCATCTTTTACCTCACACATACACCCTATTTTTCTTTCAACATTCACTGTATACCTCCCTCTTCTTCTCTGTGCTCTCCTCTATCCTAGACCTATAACATCCTTTACCCTATACATCACTTCAATACTGCCTTCTTTTCCAGATCCCCTGATGCTTCCCACTTCCTTCAACCTCCCTTCTTTTCCCAATTTCTCCCTCTTGTCTATTTCCCCCCTCACCATCTTTTTCTTTGGGATGTCGTTCTGTATGCTGTGAGTATATGTTGCTCTCATTGATTCATAAAAAAAGCTGCTTTGACCTATGGCAAAGCCAGAGATACAGGAGAAGAAGGGTGGAGTCTAGGACATGCCCACAGACTCCCAAGAAGCAACATGCAAGCAGACCAGTAAAAGACATAGCCACATGCCAATATATAGATTATTAAAATGGCTTAATTTACATTAAGAACTAGCTAATAATAAGCCTGAGATATCTGCCAAGTATTTATAAATAATAGTAAGCCTCTGGGTGGTTATTCAAGAACTAGTGGGGAGAAAGAGATCACTGATTTCAATCTATCTCTCCTTCTACTCTCTATTATCTCCTTCTTTTTCCCTTTTTCCTTCTTCCTTTCTCTTCTTTTCCTAAAATCACACCCTTCCCTCTTACCTGTTCTTCTGTCTTCTTCCCCCTTCCCTTCCTCATTCTCATTCCTTCTTGGGTCTCTTTCCTATTTTTTCCTATAAAGGCGTAAACCACGAACAATGCCACACCAGTTTGGAATTACTATTACTAGGGAAATATTTATTTAAAGAGGAAAAACTTACAGATCACGATCCCAGACAACAGCTCTCTGCACAACTAGAAAAAGAGACTAGTCGCCAGACCAGCAGGAAGTCAAGAGAGAGCGAGCGGAAGAAAATAGAGGCTTTATGAATGGAGAGAAACCACGCCCCAATGGGCTGGTATCTCAGCAGCTATTGGTTGGAGGGGCGGAAAGACCTCCTGCAACACCTCCCCCTTTTGTTTAAGTAAGAGAGTTCTAAACCTACTATGAAATTACATACAATAAGTACAAATATCCTATTCTAACTAGCTTAGGACTTGTATAATAAATAACTTGGCCAAGTCATGAGAGAAAAGTAACTATAGTTATAAAGTCTTCAACCCCATCAAAGATCTGAGAAGGGAAATAATGTTACCTGGGTAATTAGGAAGTTCAGTAAAACAACTTCCAAAACCTGCAACAAATCATAGGGACAACTAGCTACCTGGGCAATCACCCAAAGTCACATTTGCAGCGTTGAAGCAACCAACTTTGGCTAAGGCCTATCATAACTGACATACCATTTTCAAAGGCAAGCAACTTTTCAAAACTATCTTACCCTGTCTTGGCAGGATATGACAGTCCTGTTTTATCCATTGATGCACACTCTGTATCTCTGTCAGTGGTTGAGGTATGGGCATTTCTTTGCCCCAAGGCCAGTTCTGTCAAAAAGAAAGGCTCCAGGTGGAGTGTCTTTGGTGCTCAACATTCTCTCGGGAATAGAGCGGTGTTGCCAGGAACAATTGTGTCTCACTACCACAAAACTCTGAGTTAGATTAAAGGCCATTTTCTACAGCTCTTTGAAGAGGTTGAAGATCATCTATCTATACTGAGTATAATCTCTATATATCTAAATAACCTAATTAGTCTAATTATAAATGGCAAACTTAGATGACTATTAATCTATATAATTCTCAATATCTATCTATCTTAAAGACTAAGACAATAAACATCAATAAACATCTGTGTAACAAATGAGGATAATGACCTCCAAATATAAACAATGTACAAATATACATTGCAATATGGTAAATACTGATACAATATATGTCAATACATAAAAAATATTTTAAACAGGGGTAGAAATATGCATGCATACAATAGTCAATATAATTTAACTTTGTATCAATATACAAGTATCAATACCAATATATTTGTCTAAAAATTATAACTCACAATTACAAATCTATTATCCCATCACCCTCTTTTTTTTTTCAAAATGATCCCTGAGCTTATAAAATTCCTCCCCCAACCTCCCAACCCCTAAATGATGTCCCTAAACCCCTAAACCCAGGAGCACAAACTTTACTGGGAGAGGGGACGTCGTCCTCTAGAATTACTTCCAGCTGTCATGGGGGCGATGTTCTTTCTGGGGGATCCTGTGGAAGTAAAATGATGGTTAAATTTCAAGATCAATGTCTTTTAAAATTGCAAATAGTCTCTGAGTATTTTGTGGAGGTCTGGCCAGAATGTTGTACAAGATGTGCACCATTTCAGCTAACCAAGTTGGGATCTTCTTGTGCAGCTGGTACCCAAAACAGGTCTTGTAGTAGCGCTATCAGTATCATGACGTCATATCAACCAGGTAGAGTTGTTGTTGTGGGGCCCCATCTTCTTCCTGGAAACTTCAAATGTCACTTCAGAAAAGACTCATTGATTATTGTAAAAAACTTAAACATTAATCATATAGTCATATATAGGCATATATATATACATATATTCAATGAAAGGCATGATAGATATATTCAATGAAAGGTATGATAGATATGAAGAAAAGCAAAGATGTTTTCTAAACTCATATTTTTTTCTGTCCCATATCACGGCTCTTGACATGAGACAGAACCTCCAGAAACTCTGGGTTTTTCACTTACTAACAGGCTTGGAATTGGAGAGGGACTGAGCCAGAGTCCAACTTCAAAACCAGCTTTATAAATTTAGAAATATGGTTTAGTATGTGTTACTTACCCATTCAGTTTTCTTGATATTTCCTATTGGGCCGGTATTTTTCCATCTGTCAGTATCCAAATATCCAGGGTCCCTTGAATTTTTCAAAGGTGAGTGTTTTCCTGTGGAGATAAGAACAGAACCCTGTCCCCTTTCTATATGTTTTACTTACCACCTCTATGAATATCGTTGTGGATGAGTTGTCATTTCTCCTTTCCAAGAGGTTTCTCCTCTTCAAATCGAAACTTTATTAATTTTGATGGTATCCACAATTTTTCTTCTCCTGTGGAAACAAGAGCAAAACCCCTTCCCCAACGTAGCACATCTCCTGGCTTCCATTGAGAGGTCAGCACATCTTTGAAATAAATCGGTTGATTTAGTTCAGCAGACTTTTCCATTATCCAATGTCTTTCTGCTGCTGTCGTTCCTTTCTCATTAGCGTTAAGAAAATTCAAGGTTAATAAAGCATTATGTAATCTATTTCTGGGGGTATTTTCGGTCCCTTTCTATTTGTTAGGCATATCCTTTATAGTACGATTTGATCTTTCTATAACTGCCTGACCTGTAGGATTATTTGGTATACCTGTAATGTGTTTTATATTATAATAATCAAAAAAGTGTTTCATTTTCTTAGATACATATGCTGGACCATTATCTGTCTTTATTTGTGCAGGTATACCCATGATGGCCATAACTTCCAATAAATGTGTGATTACTGAATCTGCCTTTTCTGAGCTCAGGGCAGTAGCCCATTGAAAACCTGAATACATGTCTATGGTGTGGTGTACATATTTTAATTTACCAAATTCCATAAAGTGGAACACATCCATCTGCCAGATTTCATTTCTCTTAGTACCCTTTGGGTTACTCCCTGCAGGCAACGGTGTTTGATTATAGAAAGAACAAGTAGGACATCTCTTTATAATGTCCTTAGCTTGTTGCCAAGTAATGGAAAATTCTTTCTTTAGGCCTTTACTATTGACATGATGCTTTTTATGAAATTCCGAGGCCTGCAACACGCTTCCAATCAATAATTGATCAATCTCAGCGTTGCCTTGTGCTAGAGGACCAGGCAGACCTGTATGGGACCCGATGTGTTTTATGTACATCGGACAAAGCCTGTTCCTGATTATGTCTTGTACCTGGATAAACAATGAAGTCAACTCTGTGTCATCTGGTATAAATTCAGCGGTTTCAATATGCAAGATAACTTTTTTTGCATATTGTGAATCTGTAACTATATTAAGAGGTTCTTTAAAATCCCTTAGCACCATAAGAATGGCATATAATTCTGCCTTCTGGACAGAATTATAAGGGCTTTGTTCCACCTTACTCAATTCATCTGACTTGTAACCTGCTTTCCCTGATTTATTTGCATCAGTATAGAACGTACGGGCTCCAGTTATTGGAGCATCACGTACAATTTTAGGAAGAATCCAAGAAGTTCTCTTTATGAGGTTAAGTCTACCACTTTTGGGATAGTTGCTATTAATTTCTCCCAAAAAATTAGCACAAGCTCTTTGCCATGGTTCATTGTCTTCCCATAACTTTTTTATTACTTCAGTAGTAAAAGGCACTATAATTTCTGCTGGGTATATACCTGCTAGTTGACGAAGTCTCAGCTTACCTTTTATAATTAATTCAAAGACTTTTTCCACATAAGTTTTTAATTTTTTACTTGGTTTATTGGGTATAAATATCCATTCTAAAATAATATCTTCCCTCTGCATTAGAATCCCTGTAGGAGAGATTCTGGAAGGCAATATGACTAGGATGCAGCTAAGATTTGGGTTCACCCTATCCACATGTGCTTCCTGTAATTTTTCCTCAATCATTGTCAGTTCCTTTTCTGCTTCAGCTGTCAGTTTTCCTGGACTATTCAAATCTTTATCACCATCTAAGGTTTTGTTTAAATGAACTATTAGATCAGGTGTTATCCCAACAGCTGGTCGTAGACTGGAAATGTCTCCCAACAATCTTTGGAAGTCATTAAGAGTCTTTAACCGGTCTCTCCTAATTTGTGCCTTTTGTGTTTTAATTTTCTCTAACCCTATTCTGTAACCTAGGTAATTAATAGAATTTCCTCTTTGAACCTTTTCAGGGGCAATTTGTAATCCCCACCTAGGCAAGACTTTCTTTACTTCTTCAAACATCCTTTCTAAAGTATCTTTATTTGAATCTGATAATAAGATGTCATCTATGTAATGATAAATTATGGACTTGGGAAATTGTTTATGAATTATTTCCAATGGCTTACTTACAAAATATTGGCACAATGTAGGACTATTGAGCATACCCTGTGGGAGGACAGTCCATTGATATCTCCTATTAGGCTGAGAATTATTATAAGTAGGCACCGTGAAGGCAAATTTTTCTCTATCCTTTTTTTGTAACGGTATAGTGAAAAAACAATCTTTCAAATCAATAACTATAAGAGGCCATCCTTTTGGTAATAGAGAAGGCAAAGGAATTCCAGATTGTAGTGGGCCCATAGGTTGAATTACTTTGTTGACAGCTCTTAGATCTGTCACCATTCTCCATTTACCAGATTTCTTTTTTACAACAAACACAGGAGAATTCCAAGGGCTGGTTGATTCTTCAATATGGTGAGCATCTAATTGCTCTTGCACCAGCTGTTCCAATGCCTGTAATTTATCTTCAGCTAGAGGCCACTGTTTGATCCATATTGGCTTCTCAGTTAGCCATTTTATTTTATTTTTATTTATTTATTTATTTATTTATTTATTTATTTATTTAAGATTTCTGTCTTTTCCCCACCGCTGCCTCCCATTTCCCTCCCCCTCCCCCAGTCAAGTCCCCCTCCCTCTTCAGCCCAAAGAGCTATCAGGGTTCCCTGCCCTGTGGGAAGTCCATGGACCACCCACCTCCATCCAGGTCTATTAAGGTGAGCATCCAAACTGCCTAGGCTCCCACAAAGCTAATACGTACAGTAGGATCAAAAACCCATTGCCATTGTTCTAGAGATCTCAGTAGTCCTCATTGTCTCTATGTTTTTTCCCAAGACGGTTTTAATCCAGGTTTTTTCAGACCTAGGCCAGCTGGCCTTGGTGAGTTCCCGACAGAACATCCCCACTGTCACAGTGTGAGGGTGCACCCCTTGCTGTCCTGAGCTCCCTGCTCATGCTCTCTCTTCTTCTGCTCCTGACTTGGACCTTGAGATTTCAGTCTGGTGCTCCAATGTGGGTCTCTGTCTCTGTCTCCTTTCATCGCCTGATGAAGGTTAATATTCAAGAGGATGCCTATATGTTTTTCTTTGGGTTCTCCATCACGATAGCCACAAATAGCATAAAATATCTTGGGGTAACTCTGACCAAGGAAGTGAAAGATCTATTTGACAAGAACTTTAAGACTTTGAAGAAAGAAAATGAAGATGACACCAGAAAATGGAAGGATCTCCCTTGCTCTTGGATTGGGAGGATCAACATAGTAAAAATGGCAATTCTACCAAAAGCAATTTATAGATTCAATGCAATCCCCATCAAAATACCATCAAAATTCTTCACAGATCTGGAGAAGACAATAATCAACTTTATATGGAAAAACAAAAAACCCAGGATAGCCAAAACAATCTTATACAATAAAGGAACTTCTGGAGGCATTACCATCCCTGACTTCAAACTCTATTACAGAGCTACAGTATTGAAAACAGCTTGGTATTGGCATAAAAACAGAGAAGTCGACCAATGGAATCGAATAGAAGACCCTAACTTTAACCCACATACCTATGAGCACCTGATTTTTGATAAAGGAGCTAAAAGTATACAATGGAAAAAAGAGAGCATCTTCAACAAATTGTGCTGGCAAAACTGGATGTCAATCTGTAGAAGAATGAAAATAGATCCATATCTATCACCATGCACAAAACTCAAGTCCAAGTGGATTAAAGACCTCAATATCAGTCCGAACACACTAAACCTGATAGAGGAGAAAGTGGGAAGTACTCTACAACAAGTGGGCACAGGAGACCACTTCCTACGTATAACCCCAGCAGCACAGACAGTAAGGGCCTCATTGAATAAATGGGACCTACTGAGACTGAGAAGCTTCTGTAAAGCAAAGGATACTGTCGCTAAGACAGAAAGGCAACCCACTGACTGGGAGAAGATCTTCACCAACCCCGCAACTGACAAAGGTCTGATCTCCAAAATATATAAAGAACTCAAGAAACTAGACTGTAAAAGGCTAATCAACCCATTTATAAAATGGGGCACTGAGCTGAACAGAGATCTCTCAACAGAAGAAGTTCAAATGGCCAAAAGACACCTAAGATCATGCTCAACTTCCTTAGCGATCAGGGAAATGCAAATCAAGACAACTTTAAGATACCATCTTACACCTGTCAGAATGGTGAAAATAAAAAACACCAATGATAGCCTTTGCCGGAGAGGGTGTGGAGAAATGGGTACACTCATCCATTGCTGGTGGGAATGCAAACTTGTGCAACCACTTTGGAAAGCAGTTTGGAGGTTTCTCAGGAAATTCGGGATCAACCTACCCCTGGATCCAGCAATACCACTCTTGGGAATATACCCAAGAGAGGCCTTATCATACAACAAATGTATATGCTCTACTATGTTCACAGCAGCACTGTTTGTAATAGCCAGAACACGGAAACAACCTAGATGCCCTTCAATTGAAGAATGGATGAAGAAAGTATGGAATATATACATATTAGAGTACTACTCAGCAATAAAAAACAAGGACTTCTTGAAGTTTGCAGGCAAATGGATGGAAATAGAGAACACTATCCTGAGTGAGGTAAGCCAGACCCAAAAAGAGGAACATGGGATGTACTCACTCATATTTGGTTTCAAACAAAGCACATTGAGCCTCTAATACGTGATCTCAGTTAGCCATTTTAAAGGTAGGGCTGTTGGTACCTCTAAAGGTTTGGTATTTGCTATATGTTCTTATACAGCCTGAATGGCTGGTGACCTTTTCCCATAATACCTCATCATATCTTTCCCAGAATTATGAATTCCTGGAACTGCAGGAATGTTAATCTGGGTATTCCATTGCTGTAACAGGTCACGGCCCCATAAATTTATTGCAATATTGGCTATATATGGCCTTAGTCTTCCTATTTGCCCTTCAGGCCCTATGCATTCCACCCATCTTGTGCTTTGTTTTACACAAGATAGGGTTCCAATTCCCAGAAACTCAACGTCTACCTCTTGAAGAGGCCAATTTGGATGCCAAGATTCTGGGGTAATAATACTTACATCCGCACCTGTGTCTAATAAGCCTTCAATAAAAGTGCCATTTATACAGACTTTTAGCTTTGGTCTTTGGTCGTTAATAGAAGTCTGCCAAAATATACGTTTACTCTTTCCTACTGGGTTTTTTGACTCATCCTCCACACGTAATTCACCATTTAGACTAGTATTACTTTTTACAGCAGAAATTGGAGCTTTTAATTTTCTTGGTGAGGCACGTTCTCCACTGTGACTGGGAATGACTGGGCCACTGTTGGCTTGGGGGCCTGTGAGAGGCCCCTCAAGGAGTTTCCCGACGGTATTGGGTTGCCTTGTTTGTCTGTTGTTGACCTGCATTCGTTGGACCAATGACAGCCTTTACCGCATCTCCTACATATACCTGAAGGCCTAGGTCCCCTATTTTTGTCATTCCCAGAGGAGATATTATTTCTAGAAATTCTGTGCCTGCAATCCCTTTTGAGATGTCCTAATTTTCCACAATTAAAACACCTGGCAGTTTGATGTCTCCTCATTGCTGTGGAAATCACTTCTCCTACCCAAGATTCATCATTATAGCTAAATGTCTCAACATTCATCGTATGCTGAATCCATTCATCCATAGGTGCTGATCTAGACTTTAAAGGCCCAATTATCTTTTTGCGTTCTATTTTTGCATTCTCAAACGCTAGAGATTCAAGAAGTATTCGTCTAGATTCCGGGTCTGTTACCCCTACGTCCAGAGCCTTAATTAATCTTTGCAAAAAGTCAATAAAGGGTTCTCTCTGTCCCTGCCTAATTCTGGTATATGATTCAACCCTTTTTGCTGGATCTTGTATCCTATTCCAAGCATTTAAAGCTGCTTGGTGACATAGATGCAGTACTTCATCGTCATAAAGAGCTTGGACCTGTGGATCAGCATATTCTCCTGCACCAAGAATTTGATCTTGGGAAACCTCGACACCTTTTGCTCTTTCTTGCTGTTCCATATGTTTGGATTCTTCTCTGAAATGAATTCCAAACATCAAGGAAGGTCCCTTATCTAAAACTGCAGACACTAACTGATGGAAATCATAGGGGGTAGCTCTAGCATTAGAAGCCCAAGTCCTTATCATTTCCTGTACATATGCATTTTGCAAGCCAAAAGTAACAATAGCCTGTTTAATTTCTTTCAGATCATTCATTGCTATTGGCATCCATCTAGCTTCTCTGACTCCCTTTGAGCCTTTAGAAGTTGACGCTTTGTCAGAATTAAGTATAGGGTATTCCGCTAAAACCCTGGGTAAGCCAGTTCTAATAGCTGGTGTTGGCTTTGTATCCTGTCCTTGTGCCTTATTACTCTGTTCACCAGTTCCAATCATTTTTTCAAGCATTTCAAGTCTTTTTATTATTTTGTTTATTATTGCCTCTTTTGAATCCTGAATCTCCTGAATCTCCTGACCTGCATGAGTTCTTGAGAGTACCATAATCTTCCTAAATGATAGAATATTCAAAAGAATACTAAAACCTAGTAACCAGTAAATTAAGTTATCCTCATAGTCATATAAATTTTGCATGATTAGACCCATTGTATTGGTAGCCCAAACAGTGAAAGTCATGTTGGAAACAAAAACTGCCATATTACCTATTATCCAGCTGGCCTCGAACTCACCGAAATCCGAAATCCGCCTGTCTCTGCTTCCCGAGGGCTGGGATTAAAGGCGTGCACCACCACCTGTCCGGTCGAACTCACAGAGATCTGCCTTTCTCTGCCTCCCGAGTGTATGCCACCACCACCTGTCCGGCCTCAGAGATCGTCCTGCCTCTCTGGATATTATGGGCCTTAAGGCCAAGTGTATCTCGGACTCGGCACTGGGCAGAGGAAGCGAGGGCTCGTTCCCGCCAAGCCGAACTTGTGGCCGGCAGCCGAGGGGGAGGGGGTCCTAAAAGCCAAACTTCGTCGGGCGCCAGGTAAAGGCGTAAACCACGAACAAGGCCACACCAGTTTGGAATTACTATTACTTGGGAAGTATTTATTTAAAGAGGAAAAACTTACAGATCACGATCCCAGACAACAGCTCTCTGCACAACTAGAAAAAGAGTCTAGTCGCCAGACCAGCAGGAAGTCAAGAGAGAGCGAGCGGAAGGAAATAGAGGCTTTATGAATGGAGGGAAACCACGCCCCAATGGGCTGGTATCTCAGCAGCTATTGGTTGGAGGGGCGGAAAGACCTCTTGCAGCATTCCTATTCCTCCCTCTTTTCTCCTCATACACCCTTTCTTTCTTTACTTCTCTCTTTCCCTCCCTCATCCTCTGTCTGCTATCATTTTCCTTACTTTCTCTTCTCTTTTTTCTGCCTTCTCCATCCTTCTCTTCTTCTATCAACCCGTTTACCTTTTTCCTCCTCAATCTTCTTCCATCTTCCTCCATACTTTCCATTGTTCCTCCTATTCTCTTCTCCCTCCCATTCACTCATCGTGCCTCATTCCTACACTGTCCTCCTTTCCCTTTAATCTTTACTGCTCTTTTCTGCTCGCTTTCTTTCCTCTTCTTTCTGTATCCCTCCTCTTTTTTCTTCTTCCATTCTCTTCCCTATTTGTTCTCCTCTCTTCTTCCCAATTTCCTTCATCTTTTACTTTTCTTCTTCAGCTCCTTTTTTCTTTTCCACTTCCTTTCTCTTTTCTCTTCCCCCAACTTCCCTCTTCCATTCTCTTCCCTGCTCATTTTTTTTGCACTTTACTTCCTTTTCCATTCTCTACTCCCTCTTTTTTCTCCTGTATACTGCTTTCTATCCCCTCCTCTTCACTCTTCACACCTTCTTACTCCTCTTCCCTCATCTTTTTCACCACTCTGATTTCTTTTTCTCTAATTTTTTCTTATCTTCTCTCTTGCCCATTTTTGTCTTTCCTCCACTTAAATAATCCCTACTTTTCTTCCATTTCCCTCTCTTTTTCATTCACTTTTTCTCTTCTTCCTCCCTCCCTCCCTTTTCCACTTCCTTATTTTCTATCCTCCTTCCTCTTCTATCTTCCGTTTCCCCTATCTTTTCTCTTATTCTCTCTTTTTTCTTTTCTCCTCTTATCTCCTTTTGCCCACTTCATTATTTTCTCTATTTCGCCCTTCTTTCTTCTCTACTCTATCCTCCACCATTTTTATCCTCTTCTATCTTCTTCCCTGCTATTCTCTGCAGTCCTTATTCTCCTCCTTCCTCTTTCCATTCTCCTCTTCTCTCTTCCATCTTCCATCCTCTGCCCTCTCCTGTCCTCTCCCAACCATCTTCTCTTTTATTCCCTTGCAATTCCTCTTTCCCACCTCATGCATACTATATTTCCCCTCCCTTTACTCCTCTTCCATTCCTTTTTCATTCTCTTCTTCCCTAAACTTCCCTCCCACTTTCTCGTGTTAATTCTCTTCCCTTCTCAAATTTTGTTCCCTTGACCCTTCTCTTTCCCGTTCCTTTCTCCCTCCACTTCCTTGCCCCTTACTTTACCTCTTTTCTTAAATTTGCCTCCCTCCTCTTGCCTCCCTCCTCTGTTTCCTTGTTTTCCTTTCTCCTCCTTCCTCTACTTCTCTCCTTTCTCCTCCCCATTCTTTCTTCTCTTTTCTAAAACATTCATCCACTCTGCTTTTCCCACAAACCTACCCTCCTATTCCCACCTCCATCCTGACCTCTCCTCTTTGCTCTTTTCTTCTCCTTCCACATTTTCTCTCTCTACTTCTGTTTTCCTTGTTCCCTCCTCTTCCCCTATTTGTCTTTATACATCCAGCTTTTTCCATACTCCTCCCTCACCTTCCATCCTCCCTCCTCTATCCTACACCTGCATCATCCTTTCCCTATACACAACTCATTCCTCCCTTCATTTTCATCACCCTGACACTTCCCACTTCACTCAGCCTCTGTCTTCTTCCCCATTTCCTCCTCATCTTCCCTACTTCCTCTTGCCATCTTGCTTCAAATTCTTCACTTCTTCCTTTTCTAATCCCCTATTTTCTGATCCTTCTTTCCCCTTTCCCTCTATGCTTTTCCCTCCACTTGTCCTCTCCTATAACTCTTCTCACACCTCTTCTCTAATCTTCCCTCTTCCCTCTCTCTCCCATATACTCTTTTTTATCAATTTTCCTTTATCTTCCCACCCTCTTTTATTCACTTTCTTCTCATCTTTCCTTTATCAACTTCCCCTTCCCTCCTATTCTCTCTTCCCTCTTCCTTACTCTCTCCTCTTCCTTTCCCATTTTCTGCCTTCCTCTCGTTCCCTCCCTCCTCTTTCCTCCAAACACTTCCCTTTTTCCCCTCCATTACTTCTTCCTTAACTTCTCTCCTTCTTGCTCTGTCTTTCTTATTCTTCTTTCCTCTCCCTTTCTTTCCCCTCTCCTCTATTTTTCATCATCTTCCTCTCTTTCCATTCTCCTCTTTCCCAAATTCCTTGTCTTCTCTATTCCCTTCTCTTCCATTGTTCTTCCTCATTCTACCTCACTCCTCCTCTTCTTCTCTCTTCCATCCAGCCTCTTCCAATTCACTCCATCTCTCATCTTACATCCTACCTGATCTTTCATTCTCTTCCTCTTCCCTCCTACCTCTTTCCCTACTTCTTCCTCTTTCATTTTTCTACTTACTTGCAATTTCTCTTCTTCCCTGTTCCTTCCTCTCTTTTATCCCCTATCCTCTGATTCCTTCCTCTGTCCTCTTTCATTTTTCCTTTCTCTTCCTTTTTCCTTACTAGTTTCCCTTTAATACTTTATTTTCCCTCTTCCTTCTTTTTTTGTTTTCTTCACTGTTCTCTCCTCACTCCAATTTCCTCTTTTTATCTTCTTCCTTCTTTTTCTTCCTAAATATTGTTCCCTCCTCCCTCCATTTGTCTCTTTCATCCTACCTCTCTCCTTTCTTTTCTATTCAGTTCTCCCTTCTCTTCACATTGCTTTGCTCTTACTCCTTCAGTTTTCTTACCTGATAATTCCTCTTTCCATTTGTATTCCCTCTGCATCCCTAATACATCCTCCTCCCTCCTCTTCCCTCTTCCCTTCTTTTCCCTACTATCTCCTCTTCCTTCCTCCTTGCTTTTCTAGCCACTTCCTTCACATTTCTGAATCTCTATTCTATCCTCTTCCCTCCTCTTCATTCTTTCCTTTTCTTCTATCCCCTTCTCTTCCTTCCTCTTTGCCCTTTGCTCTTTCAGCCACTACCACTTTTCCCCACCTCTTGTCTCTCCTCTCACTCTTCCTTACCCATTCCCTTCCCTCTTTCATATCCATTCCTTTTCCTTCATCTTCATTCTATCTTTCTTTTCCCTCATTCCCAACTTGCATGCATTTATTCTTCTCTCATCTTTCCACATTGTCTCAAATTCCCTCCTTTCTCCTCCCTCTTCTATTTCCTCTATTCTCCTCCGCTCTCCTCTATGCTTTTCCCTCTGGTTCACTCCCCTCTGCTCTCTCTTACCTCTTCTTATCTGCACCCTACTTCATCCTCTTCCTTCTTCTGTAATCTTATTTCTTCCCTCCACTCTTACTTTCCCTCTTTTATTTTTACATCACATCCCACCCTTTTGTGTCCTTTTATCTCTTCTGTCCACCACCCTCTTCCCCCATTGCTTCTCTTTCAAGTAACATCTTTCCTCCTCCCTTCTCTTTCCTCTCCTTTCCCCCTTCTTCTTCCTCCATCCCATTCCCTCATCTCTTCTTTTCTGTATTTCCTCTTCTATCTTCTTTCTAATTCCTGCTATTCTTTTTCCTCATTCCCCTATCTTCCATGCTCTTTCTTTTCCCCTCACTCCCCTCTTTTTCCTCTTTCCTACTCTTATCTTTTCTTTTTTTATTTCTTTTCGTTTTTACTTTCCCCTCATCACTCTTCCCCATTCTTCCTTGTTTCCATAATCTCATATTTTCATTTCTCCTCTTTGAACATCTTCCCCCTCCCTCCTCTTTCCTCCTTTCCTCTCTTCCTGACACTTTCACAGCCTGTCTCATGCTTATTTCCTCCTCTTTCACTCATTACTGTCCTCTTCCATCCTCTCCTTCTTCCCTTCTCTTCCCTCCTCTTACCTCTGCCATCTCTTCCCTCTTCCAGGCGGCTTCCTCCCTTATTCTTATTCTACCCTCTCTTCTCTGTTTCCATAATTATTTCCGTTTCCCACCTCTTCCCTTTCCCTCCTCTTCTCCAACCTCTTTCCTTCTTCCTCTTCCTCCTTCAACTTTTCTCTTCCCTCAGATCTCTTACTCCAAGTTTCCCTACTTGCTCTTCTTCCTTGCTCACCCTCTTCCCTCTTTCAATATTTCTCCAAGTCCCTCCTTTCTCCTTTTACATAATCTCTTTTTCCCTACCACCCTCCTTTTCCATTTCCTTCCATCCTACATCCACTTCACTTGTTCCTCCTTCCTTTGTCCTCTGCTCTCATCTTTTCTCTTCTGTCCTCCCTCCTAACTCATCACTCCTCCATACTGTTCTCTCTTCTTTACTCCCCTTTCATTCATGTTCCCTGTACTCCCATTTTCCCTATCTTTCTTTCTTCCTCTATCCCCCCTTTTTTCCTGTTTTCCTTCTAACCTCCTCTTTTCTTCCTCTGTTTTCCTCTTTTCTTCTTTTTCTTCTTCCCTTCTCTTTCTCCTTTTCTCCTTTTCCCTCCTTTCTCTTTCCTCCTATTCCTTCCCCTTCCCATTAACTACTTTTTTCTGTCACCTCTCCATCCCCTTCCTCCTCCTTACAATCCTCTCTTCCCACCTGGTCCCTTCCTTTTTCCTTTTCTGCTCTTCCCTCTTCTTTCCCTTTACTCATCAATCTTCCTCACTCTTGCCTCTTCTTTTCCTATAGCTCTTTCCTCCTCCCTCCTATTCACGCTTTTTTCTTCATCCTGCTGGTATCCTTTACATTCCTCTTCCATCTTCCCTCCTTCCTCTTCTTCCTTCCCTATTTCTTCCTCTTCTTACCCCTTCCCTTCTTTTTCCTATTCTTTCATCCTTTCTCTTCACAAATCTCCTTCCCTGCTTCCATTCCCTTATTTCCTTGTCCCTCTTAGCTTCTCTTCCCTTTTCTGTCCTCTTCAGTCTGATTCCACTTTCTTCCCTCCTCTTTTTTCTTCTCCATACTCCCTTTTCACTTCTTTTTTCTTCTCCCTCCTCTTCCCTCATCTTCTTTTGTCATTTCTCTACTCTTTTATCAATCCCATACTCTTTCCTCCCCTTTCCTGCACCTTCCACTTCCTTCGTAGTCCTGTCTCCTTTTTGCTTCTTCCCTTCTTTTCCCTCTTCCCTCCCTTTTAATGTTCTCTGCTTTTTCTTCCTTTTCCACCACTTCCCTTTTCACTTCTCCCCATCTCTCCCTGAATTCCTCTTTTCTCTTCCACACTACCCCTTTTATACTATTCTTCCCTCTTCTGTCCTCCCTCCTCTCACTTTGTTATCTCTTCTTTCCTCTTCCCTCCCCTTTTCTGCTGACTTCTCTACTCTTTCCACAACCTCCTTTTCCATCATCTACTTTCCTTCCTCTACTTTCTTTTTCATCTTCCAACTGAATCTTCTTCCCTTCTCTTCATTCTTCACTTGTTTTAACTCCTTCTCTTCACATAATCTTTCTTCTTTTTCCTTCACCCACAGGTACCCTATTTCATCCTTCTTCTCCTCTCTCCTGTCTTCTTTTTCCTCCTCCTTCCTAATCATTCCTCTTCCTTTCTCTCTTCTCATTTATTGATCCTTATTTTCTTCCTTCTCTCTTTTTTTCCTATTCTTTTCTCCTCTTTCTACCTATCTATCTTCTCTCTTTCCTTCCTCCTCCTCACTACTCCCCCTCCTTTTTATATTTTCCTCCTTGGCACCTCTTCCTAACTCCTTTCTTCTCTATCCTCCTACCTCCTCTTTCTTCTTTTTTCCTCCTTCCCTTTCCTGCCTTCCTTCTCTTTCCTCTTCTGTCCTCTTTCATCTTTTCTAACATTTCTCTCTCCCTCCCCTGTGCCCCTTCCTCTTATATCCATTCATTTTTCCTCCCTCTTATTTCATCTTCTCTCATCTTCTTCCATCCTACCCCTAAACACCTGTCCCTCTCATTCCCCATTCCTTCCTCTTCCCTTTTCTTCTCTCCTCTCTTCACCTTCCTCTTCTATCTTCTGTATACTTTATTCCTGCTTCTTTCTCTCATCCCTCATTTCCCTGTTGCATTTTCCTCCTCTTTTCTCCTCCCCTTCATCCCTGCACCACCATCTCTTTCACTTCATCATTTTCCCTACTCTCTTCTCTTCCCTCTTCCATGCTCTTCCTCTATTTCTTTCTTTTCACTTTCTTTCACTCTACTCTTCCTTCTTCTTTTATTTGTCATATTCCCTCCTTTTCCTTTCACCCTCCTCTATCTCCAGTCCCAATGACTTCTTTTTCCTTCTTCATCTTCCCACTTCATTTTTCTTTCTACTTTTGTTTTCATCCATTTACTTCCTTATACTTCCCTCTTTCCTCCTGTTCACTCCTCCATCCAATTTTCTCCCTCCCTCCTTGATCACCTTCCCTCCTCTTCCCTCTTCTTTTTCCCTTCTTGCTTGATTTCCCTCCTCCCACCTCCCTCCTCTTCCCTCCTCTCTCTTCCCTCTTTTTCTGTTCATCCTTAATATTCCTTTGTCTTTCCTCATACTCCATCATTTCTGCTCTTCTTCCCCATTCCTCATCCCCCTTCTTTCCTCCACTCTCCTCTCTCTTGGCTCCTTATTCTTCTATCTTCCTTCCTCTTTTTTCCTCTCTCCTATTAACTCCTGCCTCTTCTTCCTTACTTTCTTCTTTCTCTCCTGTTCTCTCCTACATTTCCCTTCATCCTTTCTCTTCACTCTTCTCCCCTTTCCTTCTTTGTGTGTCTTCCTTCTTCCCTTCTCTTTCATCCAACATATTCCCGTTGCAATCTTACCTCCTCCTTCATGCTTTGACATCTTCTCTGTAGATGCCTTCTCTGTAGTAAGAGGAGCGGCCGGCTGTGTTCCCCCGCACCCGGCCACCCGCATGGCTCAGCTTAAGCCCTGAAATAACAACACACAAACCGTATTCACCTAAACACTGCCCGGCCCATCAGTTCCAGCCTCTTATTGGCTAGCTCTTGCACCTGGACTAGCCCATTACTGATAATCTGTGTAGCACCCCAAGGTGTGCTTACCAGGGAGATTCTAGCCTGCATCTGCAGGGACTGGGAACATCATGGCGACTCCTTCTGATTCAGCTTCCCTTTCCCAGAATCCTCTTCTGTCTACTCCACCCACCTAAGGGTTGGCCTATCAATGGGCTCAGGCAGTTTCTTTATTTTAACCAATGAAATCAACAGATTGATATAGGACACTCCCACATCACTTCTCTCTTTCCTAGTCTAAGCATTTTATTCTGTAACCTTCCCCTTACTTCTTTCCCTCTACTCCAAATCCTACCTTTCCCAGATCCTCCCCTAAACCCTAATTATAATCCACTTATACTCCATCCAGTACTGAGTTCTCCACCTATCTTGGGTGAAGGCTAAAATCTTCCCTATTATTAAAACCCCTCTCTCAAGAATCATTACATATTTTCTGTGAATGTCTGTGTGAATGTTGTAAGTAGTCACTGCATCCCTGGCCCCAGGATAGCGCAGAAGAGTTCCTCAGATGCCCTTAGTACAGAGCTGAAAACATTGTGCATCCCATGTGGGAATTTGGCATCAAACCTCTGGCCTGTGGGGAAGCAAGCACCTGTACTGAGTGTTGAGACAGATTGCTCAGTCTCAGTCCCTCCTGAAATTGTGGGCATATTTGCAAGCCCTCGCTTGTGCAGCTGCCCCCATCTTTCTATGAGCTATGTTCCCTGTTTAACACTTGTCTTCTTTTTCATTGCTCATCCTCATCCCCTCAGCCTCCAGACAAACCCAGTCTTTCTATCAAACTCCTTATTCTCCTACCTACATCCTTCCTCACACTCCTTCCCACACACGTTGCCTCTGATAACCTGCACATCTTCCTGTCCTCCTGCCTAGTTGTCTGTCCCTCCCAGCAATTGTGCTGCATATAAGATCGACTTTCCCTCTGACAGAGAACAAGCTGAACCCATCCCAGACTCCCATCCTGTCTACCCGAGGTTTTCACTCTTTCTTCATATATGTAGCCTTCTCTTAATCCTTCTTTTTCACTCCTCAAATTCATCTTTCTTTCACCATCCCGACTATTGCCAACTGTTTCTGGTACATGATGCATACATGCAGCATACATCTTGCCTTCCTCTCAGACTAATAAATTCCTTCTGTAGTACTTGAACTCACCAGTCATTCGCTCCAATTCTTTTGATCCTCTTCTCTGCTGCATTACTGTTCTGATGTCCTGCCAAACATGAGAACACCTCTTTAGCATTCTCTTCCTTATTTGGCCTCTTAATCTCCCCAAAGCCTCCTATTCTCCTCCTGGTACCTGTCCTCCCTGCCCAAGTGTTCCTAAACTTGTCATGTCTCCACCAACCTCCCGCCTTACTCCAGTCTGTTTGCTCTTGGTGTGTATCCTGCCTTGCTCAGAAGCACTGTGTCCCAGGGCAGTCTCTGTATTTCTCCCATGCATCTACACTCATATCCAGGTCCTGTGCTTTCACACAGACTGTCCCCATACCTCAGACATTCACCTCTACTCCTGGAGTATAAGCTCACCCTGGGTATCCTGTCATTGTCCTAGCCTACTACCCATCCTAACAAACTCCTGAGTTCCTCCATTCTTCTAGGAGCAACCAGAGTCTCCTGTCCTGTTCAGTCTCACCACCCTCCTCAGACTTCTTCCTACTTTCCAGTCTCCATACACAGCCCTGACAACTAGATTTCATCTTTACCTCAGTCTCTGATCTAAAATTCTTGACAATCCTGCCTTCCTCCCCAAGCATTTCCCATCTTTTCCCCGTGTTCCTGACATCTCAACCCAGATGTTAGCATTTCTATAGTAGCCTGCCCTGTCCTTGGCTTTCTTACTTCTCCATTGGTTTAGATCCTCATGGTCTGGTACTCAGATTCCGAGGTACCCTGGTCTGCTTCTGGTCCCCAGCTCTGCAGTTTTCCAAAGAACACATTTCTCCCCATCCCCTTTCACTTGCAGAAAGCATCCTCAATCCTAGCATTTACAATCTTTCCAATTTTGGCAATCGCTCCCCACCTCTGTCTGCTACGTGTGGCATCTTACCCCTGTACATCTTGCATACCCACTTAGTTTCTAGCCATCTCAGGGTGTCTCCTGCCACCTCCCCATCATACTCTTAATTGCTTAGCCAGTCCTTTCACCCAGCATTCCTTACCTTCCTTTTTATGTATTTTTTAAGGTATAAGTGTTCTGCCTGCATGTGTGTCTACATGCCAAAAAAGGGCATCAGATCCAATTTTAGATGGTTGTGAACAACCATGGGTTGTGGGTAATTGAACACAGGAAGAACACACAAGGCACTTACCTGCTGAAGTATCTATCTAGCCCTTTCAAAATCCCCCTTTTGATTTTCCAAAACAGGGTTTCTCTGTAGCTTTGGAGCCTGTCCTGGAACTAGCTCTTGTAGACCAGGCTGGCCTTGAACTCAAAGAAATCAACCTGCTTCTTCCTCCTGAGTGCTGGGATTGAAGGCATGTGCCACCACCACCCAGCTTCCTTCCAATCTCATTTAAGAACCCTATCCTCCTTATACTTATGTTGTTCCAGAACCTCATTCTCTCTTCAGGAGCATGTACCCCCATTCTCAGCTTCATCTCTCATGATATCATCTCCAGTCTGCTCACTGCCCTGTGTCTCTAGGGACTTCCTGGAACCTGATACCCTCCCCATGAGCCTTACAGTGTTCAGCATATTGCCTATCCTCCTGACCTGGCTTTGTGTATGTCTCCAGTCTTTAGACTTCCTATGAACCTCTTTTCCCAGGATTCTCAATTTCCAGAGCCTCTGGTTCCAGTCACTAGGAACATACAGCAAATAGTTCACCTCTTCCCAGGTCTTCTCCACTCTTAGGATACTCTGATCATTGTCCTCACTAGCAACCTCTTTGTGTGTCTCTTGACACTTCTATTTGTCCTTCCTCCCTAGTCTCCCGTCACCTCCATCTTGCCCTCAGCTCCATCTTCTTTCCATGCCATCCTTCTAATGCCCTCAAATCCACCTGTATCCTAACCCCCCTGCAGTGTCTCTCCTCTTTCCTTCACCTCTACCCTGTCCCTGAGCTTCCTCCTCTCTTCCCCAACTTTCTGTTGTCCTGCTGACCATTATGCCCTTTTAGGGTGCTTCTCTCCTTCTCTTCATCTACATTCTATTCTCCTCTATTCTATCACCAACCTCAATATCTCTCTCTCCTTTTCAGTCACCTGTATGAATGTTAAACCTCTTGTAGCCTTACCTATTCACCCTAGGCTCCTTTTTGCTTTGTCACCATGGTTCTGCCCTTCTGCCCAGACTCGTAAGTTATTCCTGAACTTTTGTCCTTTTCATTTTTCTGTCCTCCTCTTCATCCTCCAATGTTTGCCCAAGTCTTCTGCCCTGCTCCCTTGCCTTCCTCATCCTGCTTCTTAGTCTCCCTCCTACTATCCTCTCCAGGTGTTGCTCTCTCCATCTTACCCTTAGGCTGAGGGTGTGACCCCCTTCCTCATGCATCTAGAACCCTTGAGTCCTCACTTCTCTTCTCTACCTTTCTATGTCTGTATACCCTCTCCCCTCCCCAGAGTCCTGTCATTCCCTATTCTCTACCCTCCACATTGAAGCCCCTAACCCTACACAGCTTTCTCCTGCCCAGCTCTTAGCACCCTTTGGATTCTCTATCATCCCCTAGTGTCCTTCATTTTTCCTGGGCTTTCTGTCCCCACCAGCTTCCTACCCTCACTCTGGGCCTGTTGCCTTCCTCTCCACACTCCCACCTTCCCCTTTATCCTCTGGCCCTTCTCCATGTCCTCTATAAACTTCTATTTCCTCCCAATCCCTTGACCAGTATCTGCCTCCTTCTCTGTAACTAATGTTCTTAGATACGATCACAGCTTCCTGTTCGCCTGCCTCTTCATCATCATCCTTCCTTCTCTGAGCTCATTCCTTCCCCTAAAGGACTTATTCTCCTTCCCTCTAATACTCTCCCTCTGCCTTCCTCCCTCCCTCAGAACGTGCTCTCACTCTGATACCTTCCCTCTGTCTGGCCTTCTTGTATTTCTCAAGGTCTTTTCTCTTCAGATCCATTCTTCTGCTCTCATCTACCCACCCCTCTTATGCTGGACATCTCTGTTCCTTATTCCTTCTCCATGATCATTTTGCACTCCTCATCCCTGGGCCTTTCTTTAGTCTCTAAACATTCCATATGCCTTGGGCTTTGTCCTCATCTGCAGCTTTTTACCCTGAGCCAGTGTGTGTGTGCCTGTGTGTGCCTTTTTGAGCAGCCCTGTTTCCTCTCTGTGCTTATCCCCCAAATCTTGTGCCTTTCACCCTGCCATCCTGTCCTCTATCAACCTCCTAACCACTCTCAGCACCAGGTCCATCTCCAATCTCCAGGACTCTTTCTCTCCTCTCTATACTGAGTTCTCACCTTTACACACACACACACACACACACACACACACACACACACACACACACAGGGCCTAGCTCCACATTTTCCGACTATCTTTTGAGCATTTTGCTTTCTCCTCCACTTCCTATCCTAAGGTGAACAATCTTCAGTGTCCTACCCACCCTTTGAGGCTCCATATTGCTGTCCTTATTCTATAATCCAGCTCTCACCAAAAACCTCTCCATCTTCTCTAGCCCTTTGTCTTTCTCTGGATTATAACAATCCTTATTTCCCCCCTTGCCTTCTGTCTTGGCTCCAGTTTTCTACTCCTCTCTAAACAGAGACTACAATTTGGTTTCCTGGCCACACAGACCCGAATAATCATAAAACAACTATATTATTTACAACACGTTTTAACCAATGGCTCAGGCATATTTATAGCTAGTTTTTACATCTTAAATTAACCCATTTCTATTACCTTCCATTTTACCGTGAGGCTTGTGGTTCTTGCTTCTTGTGTAGCAACATGGAGTCTTCCTGACTCCACCTTCCTTCCTCCTCTATCTCTGCTTGGATATCCCGCCTTGCTATATTCTATACTACCATAGGCCAAAGCAGTTTCTTTATTAAACAACGGTAATGAAACATATTTATAGCATACAGAGGGGAATCCCACATCACTCCCATCTCCTGGTTTTTTCCCTCCCCAAGCATTCTATCTTCTCCTAAAACTTCCATTTTCCTTTAGCCATCTATTTCAGTCCTGATTACATCCTGGGCTCCCAGACCCTCCTCCTCAGCCTTCTGCATCCCCCAAACCCTTACAGTATCCTGAGCCTCTGTCTATATCCCACATTTCTCTCATGTCTGCTACCTTCTCCAGCTTCTGCTCTCCTTTACACTCCTCTCCCTACTCCCGCACTTTCTCAGACCCCACCCCAACTCCTGCAGTATTCCTTAGCTTCCTGCACACCTCCTAGGCTTTCTGCCCTCCACAATCCCCTCCTTCCCTCTGGCCATAATTTCTTCCTCAATAGACTTACACCCTGTAACCTTCTGCCTTCCTCATCCACAGTCTGCCCTTCCCCCATTCACTGGCAGTCCTCACCAGCCTGAGGCCTTGCCTTCTCCTTTCTTCCAAGTCCCCTTCCCTACCTAGCCTTCTCCCTCTCACATCCTTCCTCGTTCTGCCCTCCTCACCCATGTGTCCTTCTTTCCAGCCTTCTCCCCTTCAGCCCCTTGGCCCCTTCCTCCCGAAGTCTCCCCATCCCTTCCCAGCTTCCAGCTGTCCTTTCAGCCAATGCCTCAGTCTCAGCCTTCTTTCTGCCTTCACTCAGCCCTGCTATTCATCCCCCAACCCAGCCTCATACCCTCCACGACACCTGCTTTCCTCATCACGGGCTGTCCCCATGAGCCCCTACCACTCTCTTCACTCTGCTGTGTTCCTTCTCAGCTTCCCGCCACACTCCCTACTCTTCTGCCCTATCCCAGATACCCATTCTCCCCTCCAGCCTGTTGTGAACCCCAAAACCTTCTGTCCTCCCCAGTCTTATGAACCCACCTGTTTCTTGTCCAGCTTACCTTTCTCAGTCTTCTGTATTGCACACCAGGCACCACCTTCCCTTAACAGTATGGCCATCAGTCCTGACCCTCTTCCCCCCTTAGCATATGTCCCCTAGCTCTGCCTGCCTTTTTCTCAGCCTCCTACAGACTCTGAGCCATCTGCTCATTCTAACAGATTCATATGGCCTTCTGATCCTTCTGACCTGGCTTAGGTACTGTATTCCTGAGCCTTTGGCTCTCTTCCTCAGTCTCCCAACCTTCCTCTGTGCCTACGGCCCTCCTTCTAAACCTTCTGTCCTCCCCCAGCTACCCCTCTCATCCCTGACTTCCCCTTTAGCCTCCTATCTGTCTCTCTAGCCTTCAGGCCCACTCTATGACCCTCCTGCCCTCCTCACAGTGCAACCTTTCCTTGAGCCTCCTGCCCTTTTTTAGAGTCTTTCGCATGGCCCATCCTCCGATCATTCCCTACCCTACCATCCCCCAGCCTGTTGTAACCCTTCCCAGAATCCTACACCCCCCTCCCCCCGAGCTTCCTACCTTCTACACCACTCTTCTGCTCGCCTCCCCAGCCTTCAGTCGTTCCTACCTGAACCCCTACTGTCCCCACCAGACTCCTGGGTATCTGCTCAGCTTTTTTTCTTTCTCCTGAACCCTCTATGGTTCCCAAGGTCTATAGTACCCCCCAGAGCCTCCTGTCCTGCTGTACAGCACCCAGGAGTCTCCTGTCCTGCTCCTGAGGCTTCTACCCTACCACAAAAACTTCCTGACTTTCTCTAGTCTCCCAAAATACATTTGAGCCTGTCACCTTTCCTGCCCTCCTGGGTGCTTTTTTCCCAGCCCCCACAAGGGAGTCTCTCACAGTCTTGCTGTCTGACCTCCCCCAGCCTCCTCCACACTGAGCTTCCTGCCCTCTTGCTAAGTCCTACCTCACCTCAGCCCCTGGGCTCCTGGCTTCTTTGGTAACCCCTCAGAATGGAGTTCTGAGAGAACAGAGGTAAAGTCATGAGAAAAAAAGCAGTCACCTTTCAGGTCCAAAGGAAACTTCAATCCTCTAAGCTCCAAATGGCTACCCAATGTCTGGAAATGAGCTCAGCCTGGAAAACAGGAGGGTTTCTGGGTGTTAGATAAAATCTAGCATTCCTTGGGAACTTGTGAAGCCAGTTTTCCTCCAATGAGAAGCGTCCTTCCCTTATCTCTGTCAGAAGGGACATGTGGCTGTCTGTGGCTCCTACCAGCATATTAAGCAGTGTATGCTGGTAGCACAAAGTGCTTGCGGGAATCACAAGTACCTGTTCCACATTCCACATTCATCCAAGCACTTCTCACAACCTCCGCTGTGTGGCATTCCTTCCAGTTCAATGACTTCTCTGGCCGCAGTTACTCACTCCTCTTTTAATGCTCCCATTCCTCCTGTGTATTCACTACCTGTATGTGGGAGAGGATCCTGCTTCTCTTGCTATATTTTCTCTCTTTCCTATTCCCCAACTTTCTTCCCTTTCTTGCCCTGACCAGGTGCAATCTGCTGGCCATGTTCTACCTACTTTCATTCCTGTTTTGGACTCTTCCAGATGCCTCTGGTTGCTCTCTCTCTCTCATTTCTCCAATAAAAACCTTCCCCCATACCATAGAATGGTTGCATGTCAGTTTATACAGCAATCAGCTCCAGCATGTAGCAGGTGGTTAATGTTGTCATGAGTTCCTCGCATGGTCCCGGCCAGACAGCAGTAAGGACTTTACCACTTTACCACCTGATTCTGCAGATCCACCTCTGGGCTGCACAGAGTGGCCTGCAGAACACTCTTGCATTTCCCCTTCCTCTTCAGGCTCAATTTGAATTAAACACATTGAGCCCAGACCCTGGAATAAAATAGAAGCCTTTGCTTCAGCTTCTTTCTCTGAACAGTGAATGAGAACAACTGGAACATTTGGGTCCTGGCTCTACTGTTACCCACTTGGTGGGGGGGGGGTAGTGGTCCTGTCAAGGGTGGTCTAGGAGGAGGCTCTGAAGCTGCAGTTTCCCTGCTCTGCTCTCTGGATGCCCACCGCTGGGCTTGGAACATGCTGTCCCGCACCCCACCCATTTCCCCACACTAGGTATGTTATGGCACCCTAGAAAAACAGGAGGCATTCAGGCATTATTTGGTGTACTGAACTCGAAGATTTTCTTTTAACTTTGAGAGACAACAACATGTGGCAACATCAGAAACAGCATCTCTGACCAGACAGTGCTGGCAGAGCAGAATTCATCATACATGGGAATATATGGCCATCCGGGTCCAGTCTTTGAGCTGATTGAAGCTCTGCTGCTTGCTGTAGAGACTGCAAGGAGATAAAGTGCATCACAACCCCATCACAGAGCCAGGGCACTGTGGAGGAAGAAAAGCAGCCAAGGGGCTGGGGTAAACAGAGGCTCACAGACTACTCAGGGCCAAAATGGAACACGAACACAAAGCACAGTCCTAGTTCTACCCGCATCTCCTGACCCAGAGTCCAGTGCATTACCAGTGCCTCTGATCTCACACCATAGCCCATGCCTGGACATGAGCAGGGAGGGGCTTCCTGGAGCAGGAGGTCTAAGAAGGCAGGGCTTCCCTCTCCATACTCATTTCTCCCAGTAGGTCAAGGCTGATGCCATGCTGAAGGTTTGCATATCAGGAATGGAAGGTCAGCGGGAATCAGGCTGGTCAAATTCAGCATGTAGCCCAGCCCTGGCACCTAACTCTGGGGCCCGGGCCACCCAGGCCTCCACGCTGCCCGCTGTCAGGGGTCCCCGCTGTGTTCTCCTGAGCGCTCTCGTGGCCATCTTGAAGATGGTGACCAGGACTCAGAAGGCAAGGACTGGACATCCTCAGATATCCAAAGCACAGGGTAAGGCTACAGTGGGACCTGCCATTGGAAAGGTTCAGGATGGCAGGATCCCTTAGAGCTGGCACAGGGGTGGGGAGATTCATGGATTAAATATTAGGAGAGAGAAAGAATGTGGATAAGGGTGATAGGGGCAAAAAGAGGCAATGGTTTGCTGTGTCTGAGGAGTTTTTGGTAAAGGAACATAGCCACAGGTCATAAGGTCATAGACACATGTCATCTCAGCTGAGACCTAAGGCAGAGAGAGAGTCTCCACCCATTAGATTTTATAACCGTAAGGATAACTAAGAACTTCCAAAGGTTTGTGTCTATGTGTATATCTACCTACTTGTACATTATTCATAGCTAAAACCAATAATTTTAAAAACTTTACTTAAAGGGAAATGAGTTGTTTGGTCATATAACTATATAAAAATGTATTTCTGAGACAGGTAGTGGTGGCACCTACCTTTAATCCTCAAACTTGGGGAAGCAGAGGTAGAGAAATCTCTGAGTTCAAGGCCAGCCTGGTCTATAGAACTAGTTTCAGGACAGAAACCCTGTCTGGAAAAACAAAAACAAAACCCAACAACCACAAAGTATTTCTGAAGCAAAAACAAAATTAGAAGATTGGTGTCAATCTATGTTCCTGCAGGCCTCGGTAATGCCGGGTTGCATGAGAGACAGGTAGTGTCTTAGAGTTAGTCCTGAATTCACACAGTTATGAGTGGCTGTGGCTGAGGACAGGAGGAAAATCTAGCTTCACAGAGCCATGCAGTTGAAAGAGTAGGGTATGCTAATAGTCTCTTAGGGTATCTGTAGGCATTCATGTCTAACACTACATAAACAACCAGCCGGTGGTAGTTTCTTAAAGACTGGATTTATTTTTAGTTATGAGAATGGATGATATGCACGCATTCACACAAGCACATGTAAAGGCCAGAACCACCAGATGCCCTGGAACTAGAGCTGCAGAGGGTTGTGATCCACACAGCACAGATGGGTGCTGGCAATAGAACTCCAGGCGTCCATACAGGTCTTAGCCTAGCCACCCCAGAGCAGTTGCTCTTAGTGGTTCGCAATGAGGTAGATTTTGACTCCAATTTCTGGTGCTGTGGTTCTATTATAATAAACTATGTTATGCCAGTTGAGTGTGGTAGCCCAAGCCTTTAATCCCAGTGCTTGGTCTCGTGAATGACATGTCCCCTGGAAACACTGTAGCTCTCCCTTGTGGCTCTTTCAGAGCTGTGGTTGGTTTTCTATGTACCTCCTGTTTACTGTGAGAGTAGCACATGAGGTCAGAGAGCAGATTGGCCTTGCTTTCTGCTCTTCTGTGCTTCTGTTTAAACAATTAACAAATCAGAACACAAGGGAGTATAGGCACTAGGAATGCTTATACCTGGGTCTATGCTGCCCTCTTCTGGAAATCCTTGTCCTTGGCACTCTGGGTTCTTCCTCTGGGACCTTATGCAGAGGCCTGAATGAGACAAAGTACTTGCCCTTCTGAGTAGTACTCTAATATGTATATATTCCATACTTTCTTCAACCATTCTTCCATTGAAGGGCATCTAGGTTGTTTCCAGGTTCTGGCTATTACAAACAATGCTGCTATGAACATAGTTGAGCATATACTTTTGTTGTATGATAGGGCCTCTCTTGGGTATATTCCCAAGAGTGGTATTGCTGGGTCCAGGGGGTAGTTTGATCCCGAATTTCCTGAGAAACTGCCACACTGCTTTCCAGAGTGGTTGCACAAGTTTGCATTCCCACCAGCAATGGATGAGTGTACCCCTTTCTCCACAACCTCTCTAGCAAAGGCTATCATTGGTGTTTTTGATTTTAGCCATTCTGACAGGTGTAACATGGTATCTTAAAGTTGTTTTGATTTGCAATTCCCTGATCGCTAAGGAAGTTGAGCATGACCTTAAGTGTCTTTTATGTTGTCTTTTAACCATCATGATTGGACTCAGTTAAAAGGTAAAACACTTAAATGAACTAAAAATCCTCCCAGGTGCTTCTGAAGCCTTTGTTCTTTACAATGAAAAAGCACAGAGAACAACCGCAAATGCCTCTTCATCTTTTTTATTGAACACTTGAGGAAGCAGGATCCCAGGCCCATGCTGACCACTCTCCCTCAGCTTATCTTCTGCCCTAGACTGCAACTTCTGAGTTGGCGTGGGTGCTTGTGCTATTAGTAGCACTACTGAGTCATTTTCGCTTTTTAAAAATAATATTTTATTCACTCTTTTAAGATGTCATCATGTATAGAATGTGCTTTGATCTTGCCCACCTTCTATTTGCCTCTACAACTTTCCCCACTTCCAGTTTCACACATCCCTCTCCCATCTTTCTATACAGAGCTCAGTTAATGCTGGGTGTGGGGCCAGTCAATGGAGCATGGGCAACCTACTGGTAACCACACGTACCCCATCACTTGCCAGATGCTCTTGCTGAGACATGCTGGATGATACATCTATATCCCATGGTCATACCTCACACAATGTCAGTGTTTTGGAGACTTCTTACCTCAGAGCCCCAGCCCCATCTGTTAAATGGGCTATCCTTGCCTTTGCCTTGGGAGGATGAAGTATGTGATTCTTGATCTTCTTGCTCTGCCTGTGACTTCTGCAGCCACCCCACCTCCCATCCTTCACCCTCACTGTTAAATACTTTCTCTTAGATGAACCTCTCCGGCCAAAAAGTATTCGCAATCAGACCAAATTAAAGATGCCCATGTTTAATGGAGTGTTCTAGGGTGGCCCCAGGAAAGCATGGAGAGGGGAAGAGACAGTAGGGGATGGGACCTCTCCCCACCCATGGGACCCGTGAATTTTAAGTATTTTCTCTTAGATGAACCTCTCTGCTGACTCAAATAATCCCAATCAGACTAAATAAAACCAAATTAAAAGATCACCTGGTTAAACACAGTGCTCCCAGGTGGCCCCAGGAAAGCCTGGAGAGGGGAAGAGAGGGAGGGGGAGACCACACAAATCCCCAAGATCATGTGTTCATTCTCTGGAAGGGGGGCGGTTAAATAGCTTGAGGGAGTGGTCTCGACCTTCCCTGGGGAGAGGTCTCCATTTGGCAGGCTTTCTCAGAGGTGGAGTTTGGACTAAGACAACTCCCAGGGGAGGGAACTTATGCCAGGAGCTGGGGTGAAGCCCCCAGGCAAACAATCCAGACTTTTTATACAAATTGGTATTAGGGAGCTGTTGTGATGCTACTGACCAAACACTCACCTTGGACCACAGGTCAGAAAGTATGCATAACTTCTCTGGGTATGTCATCTTCTCAGGTGTAACCATTACCTTGTGTTTCTCCCTGTGTTCTGGAAGTATTCAAAAGCTGGTCTTGGGGTCACTAATTTTTTTCCCCTTTCCACTGCTCCACTTCCCTGTCAGGCTACCTCCATAGAAGTTCTTTACTGCAGGAAGTGGATTTTATCTTTAATCGCTGCAGGCTCCTGGTTGTTAGCTCACACTAAGGAGGGTCTTAACCAGCTGCTGCAGCTCCTTTAGAATGGGGCTGGCAGATGCTGAAGAGTCCTGGAAAGACCTTCCCTCAGGTTTCATCATTAAAGGCCTTTGGCTGAAATGGGCAAATGTGGCTAAGCCAAACTCAGCACCACTGAGAATTCACCAGGATACTTCCCTTAGGGGTAGAGTACGTGGCTTTAGATATCCTCGCAACTAAAGGCCCATCACATTCGAGGTACAAGGGGTACCTGCCACAGGTTAGGGGGGGGGGAGATGCTTGTGGCCTGACCCTGCATGTTAGCTTGCTCCTTGCAGCACCCTAAACCGCCACACTGCCCCTTCAACTATTGCAAGCATGTTCAGGACATCTGTCTTCTTTAGAGCTATGTTACCACAGGGAATTAGCAAAGATGTTTCCATGGAGACAGAGAACCTTGAAAGATCCCCACACTGGGATGATATGCAAAGCTCCTCTCCCAGGGTTTATAATAGTAATTCAGGGTTACCTGTAGCTCTGCTTCTCACTCACATTAGGATCTGACAGATGCAAATCCCCCACTCAAACTGCATAACAAACACCATTGCAATCTCAGTGGGCTTTCTAGGAAACTGCAAAGCCAAGATTCTGCCTCTGACCAGGTCTGCCTCTGGCTCAGGATTCTCATCTGCTCTACCATATTTGAGAGGAGCCTGGAGACAGATGGGGGTGGAACAGGTCACTCCACACCCTTATCCACTTGCCGGCCTGGCTCCTCCTAAACTAAACATCCTTTGGTGCTCTTTGGGATAAACCATTGCCTAGTTCCCAGAAGCCCCTCCTCTCACAGTGTGACTCTCCAGTCTCCATGTTTCTGAAATAATTAATGATAATTAGCATCTTCACATCAGGACTCTTCTTTTCATTTTCCAATAATGGGAAAAGGAAACAGACATTTTGCTTTTACTCTTCTAGTACATGTTAGAGGCGAGAGAGAGTTGGGCCCAATGTTGTTACCTTACTGTTAGCCTCTCACTCGAAATGAACAGTTACAGCACTTCTCTAGGTGCCCAGGAGAAAGCCCTGCATGAATTCTTCCCCCAGCAAGGCTGGGTAGGAAAGGAAGCACAACTATCAGCAGCTACTTTAAACTCAACTGTTTCTTTTGAACCTGACAACCCTGTTCTGAGATTCTGAGCTGCCAGATCTCTCCAGGTGCAATTTACAGATTCATCTAGAATCATCCAGAATTTTTTGCTCTTTGTTTCCTTTTGTTTATTTCAGTGTGCAAAGGAGGAGACAGGAGCAATATAAAGTGTAAAGTGATAGCAGGTAATGATAGTAGACATTGTCTTTCAGTGCTGGTCTCCTCACTGACCCAGGCCTGTTTGTTTTCTCACTTCCAGGAATGTCCAAGGATGACACTTTAGATTTTCTCTCTCCTAAACTTCCTGTGACCTGTGGGAAGGCCAAAGGAATTTTGTTCAAGCAGAACATGAAGCAAGGCAAGTGCCCACTATTCTGATCTTCTGGTCCCTGAAGGGGGCTACACGGGAAGAGAGTGCCATGTACACAGCTCATCAGGAAGCAAAACCAAAAAGGCCTCCCTGGAAGGTATTTCCAGACTTTTCCACGGGTGTATCTAGAAACCACACGAGTCATCTTTGGGCCCTGTAATTATGCACCGCCCCTTCAATATCTTGTAGGGTTAATGGATTCCTAAATCTGAAAGAGGAACCCAGATTTTCCTACCTCTGCTTCTACCCCTGAAAAATCCCCTCTTGAACTGGGAAGTACAAGAGCCATAATGGGGAGGCTCAGATGCTTGTGGTAAATTCACAGAGGAGCCGGGTTGGTCCTGTAACAGCCTGTCTTTTTTTTTTTTTTTTACAGGATCCTCAGGAAAATGGATTCAGAACAAAGTAGGGGGTTGGCTCACTCCAAAGGAATTTTTAATGGAAGGGAAAAGGTCCCAGTCAAAAGACTGGAAGAGGGATATACAGTGCAAGCAGAAGACACTGAGATTCCTAGAGCAAGTATGCTAATGGCCAAAGGTGGTGGATTTGAGTCCTGGAAGGAGTGGAAATCCAGTAGCAAAAATGTGGACAAGGCAGAATGGCTTACAAAGATCTGGGTGTTCAAACAGAAAACATTTTCAAGGGACAAAGTCAGAGATGCAGGTGCCCATGAAGACCTTACACGTAAGCAAATGAACTGAGAATTTTAAGGCAGACCAAGTTTTTTTGTGATCAGAGGTTTAAGAATCTTAGCCTAGGCAAATGGATAGATCTAGAAAGCAGTATATTGATTGAGGTAACAAAGACCCAGAAAGACAAATAAAATATTCACTCATTCATAAGTGGTTTTTAGACATAAAAGAAGGAAAAAACCAGACAGCAGTTCACAACACCAGAAAACCTAAATAACAATGAAGACCTAATCTATATGGAAAGTCGAAAAAGACAAGATCTCCTGAGTAAATTGGGACCATGGGACCATGGGAGAGGGTAGAAGGGGAGGGAGAGGAAGGGAAAGGAGCAGAGAAAAATATATAGCTCAATGAAAACAATTTTAAAAGATGAAAAAAAATCTGAGGTGGCAAAAGTTAAAAAACTTGGCCTAGTGGGTTTTTGTAGGATGGTAGGTTGAAACCAGAGCGAGCCAAAGAAACCCAGATCCCATCAAAGACACATTTACCTTACATAAACTGCAGGTAAAGAATTCCCTGTGTCCCCAGTCTAGTAAGCTTTTACAGAAGGCACAGTTTGTGCATCCCTTTGAGACATTTTCAGCCACCTCAGCTGTGGCAGTGCCCCCACCACACACACCTCTGGGCACTGTCTTTCTAACCTGTAACACCTGCAGAAGGCATGAGTTGCTGCGATTCCTGGACAGAGCCTCCCAATAATACTCAAACTGTTATCACAGATAGGGTGCTAGTGAGAACAATGGATAAAGGCACGTTCTGTGCAAGTCTTGCAACCTGAGTTCAATCCCCAGCATCCATGTAAGTGTGGAAGGAGAGAACGGAATGCACAGAGTTGTCCTCTCAGCTCCAGGTGTGCACTATGGCACAAGTTCCCAACACAATAAAGCTTTTTGCTCTAAATAAACTTGAGACATTACAGGGATGGATGTGTAAGGATTTTATCTGAAGGAGAAGAATGGAAAGAGAGATTGGGGAGAGGAATGAGACAGGAGAGCTTGGTTCTTAGGTTTAAGTAAATGGGAAAATTATTTTATCACTAAGGGGAATTTAAAAGAGGAAGCAGCTAGGCCCTAACCCTTAGGAGAAGAAGCTCATTTTTCTCCCCACCCTGTGGGTTTCCTACCTAGTCTGATAGCTAGGTGTGGGTACTTTCTAAAATGGGGGGACATCAGTACCCACAAAAGAGCAGCTTTCCTGATAGTCTCTCAGGTCAACCTCTTCTCTTTCAGAACAGACTTCTCTGAACCTCCAACAGGAACCTCAAGAATAGCGTGCTAGCAGATGAACTTCCAATACATGCTCAGCTGCTGTGTCACAGACCGAGGTCTCTGAACTTTGCCTCCAAGCTCCCTCGTGTTACTGCTCTGAGGTCCTTAATGTTTGGGCAAGGCAACCCACCACAGCTGGTACAGCACTGGGGTACCGGCTCACAATGCTCTTGTTCACAGGTGATTTGCAATGGAAAAGTACATGCATCTTGGAAATTATAGACAAAGCTGCTGGTGTCTGTGTGCCTTAGAAAATGATGTTGATATTAGGATGAGTACAAACTAAAGGCGCCAGACATAGAAGGCTTTAATGCAAGGAGCAAATATGCTCAATGCTACACGCTTATTGTTTGTAGCACCCATATCAAGTGCAGTGCTCCAAATGAGCTTTGTCTGAAGTGCCTCCCTCCCACTCCAGGGCAAATGGTAATCACTTGTCAGCTGCACCAACTGTCTCCAGGTGAGAGTTCTCCACTTTGGTGTCATCTGCAAGCCCTTTTCGGATGAGAACTTCCAGAGGTGATGCTGTGTCTCCTTCTTGGCCAGGAGAAAGGCCTGATGGCTAATTTCATTCGAAGTTTAAAGCAATGTGTCCCTCAGTGCCACTTATAATAGAAACCATCCTTCTCCGTGCTGATTGAAAGACACTGGGATTAAGGATGCTTAGTGTGGCGGCTGGAGAGATGGCTCAGAGGTAAAGAACACTGGCTACTTTTCCAGAGGTCCTGAGTTCAATTCCCAGCAACCACATGGTGGCTCACAACCATCTATTGATGAGATTTGATGCCCTCTTCTGTACTGTAGGTAGGATACATGCAGGAAGAACCCTGTATACATAAAAATAAAAGTCTTTAAAAAAAACGGATGCTTAGTGTGAGGTTGCTACCAAATTCCACTGATACTATAAAATATGTTGTTACAGGTCCTGGGTAAACTTTTAAAACACATACATATAGAATTCCATAGGCATTGCTGTGGTCTTATTGTTCCCTACCAAGACCTATGCTGAGATTGAATCTCTATCATGAGTTAGTAAGAGAACTACCTGTGGCTTGCGACCCCTTTAAAGGTCAATGACGCTTCCTCAGGGTTTACCTAAAATCCTCGAAAACATCAGATATTTACATTCATAACAGTGTCAAAATTACAGTTATGAAGTAGCAATGAAATTAATTTTATGGTTGGGAGACACCAAAACATGGGAGACTGTATTGCAGGGTCACAGCATTAGGAAGGCTGAGAAATACTGACTTACAGTAATTGGAGGTAACTAAGGATGAGGTCGTGAAGGTGGGGGTCCTCATCTCCTCATCTGTTAGGACTGTGCCTGTATAAGAGGAAGAGAGAAGGCCAGGTTGGTACCCCATCCATCAGTCCTCCACTTAGGGAGCTGCAGGAGCTGATTTAGACCCTCATTGGTAAGTGTAAACAAACAACTAGACACCTGTAAAGAATCAATTAAAAGAACAAAGTGAACTTCTGATGTGGTTAGCATCCGTGGAGGAAATCAGGAGAGTCTGATAAGGAAGAGGAGAGAGGGAATGGGGAAAATCTAATTAGTGATTCAAAGACCATCTACTGGACACTTCAGAACACATGATTACATCTGAGAAGCTGACATGCCCAGGAAGATGTGGGCACTGAGTGACCTGTGGACCAAGGGTCTGGGTGGGAATGAAAAGTGGAGGTGGTGTGGCCGAAGAAGTCATGGGCATATCTAGAACAACAGGAACTGTACCACACCCAGGTAAAGCCCAAGGATAGCCCATGTAATAGATGGGGCTGAGGCTGAGACCCAGGGACAGTGAGCAGCAGTGACAGTGTGTGAGGGAGCTGGCTCTGGCAAACAGATGTGCCAGATTCTCTGTGTCATCCAACATGCTTTAGCGGTGACTGACCACTAGGGGGAAGGGGAGTCAAGTCATTTTTCTTTAGTGTGTGGCCACTAGTAGGTTGTCCTTGTTCAAGTAGATGGCCACACAGCCACAAATTCATGGGTAGAACTAACTGGGCTCAGTAAAATGTATGCTTTAAAAAGTAAAAGACCAGTTTATGGATTGAGAGAGTGATGTGTTGGGGAGGTATGGGTTGGTTCCTAAAAGCTACCTAGGGCATGGGAGAGCTCACATCTTTGGCAACTCCAACTGCATGACCCTACACTGTCCTCTGAACTCTCAGTTTGCTGCATTATGTGCATATGCAAGCATGCACACAAGCACATATGCACACATGCACAGAAGGGAAATCAAAGGCAATAACATAGCCCCCTACCCCAGGGTGAAGACTGGCACAACCCTTTAAAGACCCCTAATGAGCCTAAACTAGGATCTTTGAGAAGAGTTCACTGGGAGTTCTGTGTCACCCTGTCTAATATTTTCCAAATGTATTTGATCTCCAAGAGTCCCCATCGAGGGCACCAGTGAGAACTCTAAGGTTTTAGATTTGGACCAAAGCTAGACCACACAAGAGAGAGCCCCTCTCTACTTCCTGTGGAGGCACCGATAGTCACTTTCCAGCCAAATATAATCAGAGCAGCAGGCTTGACCCAGACTTTCCCAGGGATTGGGGACAGAGCGAGGGAGGAGGGGAACAAGGAGGTAAGTTAATGCAGGGTGTGTGTGTGTGTGTGTGTGTGTGTGTGTGTGTGTGTGCGTGCATGCCACACACTAATGTGCATCAGGTTGAAAAAAGGTACCCTGATGCCTCACTACACACTAAGACCATGCTAATGGGGAGGGGACTGTTTAATAAAAATGTCATACTGTATTTTCTGAAACCCCTCCAACATATCTAGCGCACAATTCCTGGACATCCTAGGAATATGGCAGTAAGAACTCCTTTTAGCCCTTTTCAAAACTGTTCCAGGAAATACCATTCCTGCAAAGCTAAAATAAATAAAATTAAAGCAGAAAAAATATTACACCAGACAGATGTAAGTAAACTTGAAATGTTTATTCTAACCACACATACTCAAGCTTACAGGAGAAATGATTAAAATTTGTAATTTATATTTAAGTGATCTATAAAAATCTATTAAAATTATGTATTTTTGCACAGTTTTATAGATATGTAAAATGCATTCTTCTAAAGTGATCACTTGAAGAATTTTACTAAATATAATCATCACTGCCACAGTGAAGTTACAGGCCAATTTCCTATGCCCCTGAAAATTTCCCTGTTCTTCACAGAAAGTCCTCTGGCTTACCCTAGATCACAGCTATAATGCGCACAGAACAGGGGAATACAGGAGCCAAAATCCCCAGCTGTGGGTCACTGCATCAGAACATGGTGTGACAAAGCAGGACTTGCCTGAAAGGGGACAGGAACATCTCTGGAGTCCCACTCTCACTGAGGTTTCACTGAGGATCATCAGAGGCCTATGTTTATGAGCTGAAGAAGCTGGAAGCTCGGGAATACCAGGCTCCACAGAGTATCTGGCCTGGCTGCCGCTGCCCAGAGGCAAAGAGCAAGGACACTGGGACAGGCTGAATAGTGTCTATGTCAGGTTTGTGTGTGGCACCATGGCCCACAAAGGCCATGAGCAGAGGACAGTGGTGCCAAGAGGGGAAGTCCTCCTTCTAGCAAAATCTTCAGGAAGGAAGGGAAGAGTGTTGGGGGAAGAAAAAGGAGAAGGAAGAGGAGAGAAATGGTGGAGATGTCTTATATTTATGTAGCACCATGTAGTCACAGTGTCAGTCACTGGAGATGTCTAAAATTTCTCAGAGTAACTCTAACCAAACAAGTGGAAGACTTGTATGACAAGAACTTTAAATCTTTGAAGAAAGAAATTGAAGAAGACACCAGAATATCGTAAGCTCTCCCATGCTCTTGGATAGGTAGAATTTGTATATTAATGGTGGTAATCTTACCAAAAGCAATCTATGGATTCAATGCAATGCCCATCAAAATCCCAGCAAAAATCTTCACAGACCTCGGAAGAACAATACTCAACTTCATATGGAAAAGCAAAAAGCCCAGGAAGATATGAAGATACAAGAAGCTTACAGAAATCCACGTAGATTCGATCCAAAAAAAAAAACCAAAAAACAAAACATCCTCACCACACAATAATCAAAACACTAAACATACAGAGAAAAGAAAGAATATTAAGAGCTGCAAAGAAACAAGGCCAAGTAACGTATAAAGGAAGACCTATCAGAAGTCCACTGGTCTTGTCATTGGAGACAATGAAAGCCAGAAGGTCATGGTCAAGCATTATACAGACATTAAGAGACCATGGATACCAGCCCAGACTACTATACCCAGTAAAACTTTCAATCACCATAGAAGGACAAAACAAGATATTCCAGGACAAAACTAGATTTAACCAATATCTTTAACCAGAAACCTAGCCATTCACAAAATACTAGAAGGAAAACTCCAACCCAAGGAAGTTGGCTACACCAACAAAAACACAGACAATTGATGGTCTTATAGCAGCAAATCCCAAAGAAGGGAAACATGTACAAAGTAACATCACCAAAAAATGAAAATTAACAAGAGATAGCAATCACTGGTCATTAATATCCTTTAATGGAAATGGATTCAACTCACCTATAAAAAGGCACAGGCTAAAAGATTGGATATGAAAACAGAATCAATCATTTTTCTGCACACAAGAAACACATCTCAACATCAAAGACAGACATCATCTCAGAGTAAAGGGTTGGAAAAAAATATACCAATCAAATGGGCCTAAGAAACAAGCAGGTGTAGCTATTCTAATATCTAACAAAATAGACTTCAAGCTAAAATTAGTCAAAAGAGACAAAGAAGGTCATTTCATATTATCCACAGGGAAAAAAATCCATCAAGAGGAAATTTCAATGCTAAACATCTAGTCCCCAAATACAAAGGTACCCTCATATTGTAAAATAAACACTTCTAAAGCTTAAATCATAAATTAAACACCACATACTAATAGTGGGAGACTTCAACACTCCCCAGTCATGCATAGACAAGTCGATCAGACAAAAAATGAACAGAGAAATAAGAGAAATAACAGATGTTATGATGCAAATGTACTTAACAGACATCTATAGAATATTCCATCCAGACAGAAAGGAACATGCCTTCTTCTCAGCACCTCATGGTACCTTCTTAAAAATTGACCACATTCTCGATAACAAAAGAGTCCTCAACAAATACAAAAAAAAAATTGAAATAACCCTATGAATCTTATCAGATCACCATAGTTTAAAAGGGGAAATCAACAACAATACTAATTCCAGAAAACCCACAAACACATGGATATTAAACAACACTCACCGGAAACATCAGTGATTCTAGGAAGAAATAAAGGGAGAAATTAAAGAATTCCTAAAATTCAATGAAAATGACCACACAAAATACCCAAATTTATGGGACACAATAAAAGCAGTGTTAAGAGGAAAGTTCATCACACTAAATGCTTACATAAAAAAGCTGGGAAAATCCCACACTAGTGAATTAATAGATCATTTGAAAACTTTAGAACAAAAAGAAGCAAACTCACCTAAGAGAACTATACAGCAGGAAATAATAAAATGGAGAGCTGAAATCAACTAAATAGAAACAAATCTAAACAAAAGACAGAGAGAGAATATCCAAATTAACAAAATCAGAAATGAAATGGTGGATATAACAAGAGACATGGAAGAACCACAGAGAAACATCAGGTCATATTTAGAAAACTTGTACTCCAAAATTAGAAAGCTTAAAGGAAACGAATAACTTCCTCAATAAATATAACTTAGCAAAATTAAATCAAGACCAGATAAGGAAAGTAAAAAGAACTAAATCTTCTGAAGAAATAGAAACAGTCATCAAAAGTTTCCCAAACAACAACTACAAAAAAAGCCCAGGACCAGATGGTTTCACTGCAGAATTCAACAAAACTTTCAAAGAAGAACTAATACCAATACTCCTCAAATTATTCCATGCAGTAGAAATAGAAGGAACAATGCCAAACTCTTTTTATGAGACTGTAATCACCCTGAGACCCAAACCACAAAAAGAAACTATAGACCAATCTCACTCATGAACATTGATGCAAAAATACTAAATAAAATTTTGGCAAATTGAATCCAAGAACACATTTAAGGCCATCCTCTAGACATCCTCTAGGTACACTAATGGCCAATAGGCCCATGGAGACCCTTGTGTTCCACATGTTATGGGAATGCAGATGTGACCCACACACCACATCGAGGAAACCTGGTTTAGCTAAAAAGGAGGAAAAAGGAGCTGGGGGCCTGGGAGGGGCATGAGAGGGGAATAGGCAGAGAATGGGCATGGCATGGACAGGACATAGGAGGGGAATAGGCAGAGAATGGGCGAGGCATAGGTGGAGCATAGGTCTATCATAGACAGAGCAAAGGAGGAGCATAGACGGAGCCTAGGTAAAGCATGGGCGGGGCATGGGTGGGGCATTGGCGGAGCATGGGTGGGGCATTGGCAGAGCATGGGCAGAGCACGGGCGGAGCATGGGCAGATCACAGGCGGGGCATGGGCAGATCACAGGCGGGGCATAGGCGGCGCATGGGCAGATCACAGGCGGGGCATAGGCAGAGCGCAGGAGGAGCATAGACAGGGCATAGGCGGGGCACAGGCCGAGCACAGGAGGAGCATAGGCGGAGCACAGGCGGAGCATAGGAGCATAGGTGGGGCATAGGTGGAGCATAGGAGGAGCATAGGCGGGGCATAGGAGGAGCATAGGCGGGGCATAGGAGGAGCATAGGCGGAGCATAGGAGCAGCATAGGCGGAGCATAGGCAAAGCATAGGGAGGGCATGGGCGGGGCATAGGTGGAGCATAGGAGGATCATGGGCAGAGCATACGAAGAGCATAGGAGGAGCATAGGAGGAACATAGGAGCTCTTCCAACAAAAAAGTTCAACAACAAAAGTACCTATGGCCCTATGTCTACTGGCCAGAAGAAAGCAGCTTACCTCATTACAGATGTTTGTGTGCCATTACGTTGTTGCTAGGAATTGAACTCAGGACCTTCGGAAGAGCAGACTGAGCTATCTCTCCAGACCCTTCTTTCTGTTGCCAGAAGAGGGCACCAGACCTCATTAGAGCTGGTTGTCAGCCAATTTGTGGTTTCTGGTAATTGAACTCAGGAGGTTTGAAAGAGCAGGCAATGCTCTTAATGACTAGCCATCTATCCAGGTCCTTTTTCCACCTTTTTAACAAAACCAGGGTTCCTTGATGTGGTGCATCGTTCACATTTGCATTCCCCTAACATGTGGGGTACAGGGGTCTCTATGGGCCTATTGGCCGTTAGTGTACCTCATAGAGGAGGTCTAGAAAGTTTCTCTAGCTTTAAATTGGATTAACCTTTTGCTGGTGTTTTTAGTTCCTTGTCTGTCTTGGATGTGAGTTTTTCATCAGGCATGTGAACAGGCCAGTATTTTATTCTTCTAGCCATCTTGCCATGCTTTCCTTGGTGCTCTCTCTGAAGCATCCTGAGGTGTGGTGATGGACCTGTTAGGCTTTAATGTCCTAACACAATTTTGCCTGATGCAGTCATGACAACGTATGCCCATGTCCTTGTCTTAGAATTTGCACATCTCATTTCATATATTTAATGTTGCATTCTGAGTGAATTTTATTGGTGGTGTTTCATAGTCACCAGCAATTGTTTTTTTCATGTGTGGAGACCCAATTGCCCCAGAATCATTTCTTCTTGGAAAAAAATTGTACTGGAACTAGCTCTTATAGGACAGGCTAGCCTCGAACTCACTGAGATCTGCCCTCCTCTGAGTGCTGGGATTAAAGGCGTGCACCACCACAGCTAAAAATATTGTTTTTAAGAATGATTTAGCAGCATTTTGTTGAGATTCAATTGATCATAAACATGAGAGTTTGCTTTGGGTCCTGCAAGCCAGGACCAAATCAAGTCGATTTCTCAGGGGAGAACTTTGGTGAGAACTTTGGCAAAATCTCTAACCCGCCCCTTCAATGTGTCAGTTACATTTTCTGGTCTAAAACCCGCCATGACTAAACTTCCCTACTGGAGCAGACTGGAACTCTAAGGGTCACCTCTGGGGAACAAAGTTTTGCCCCACCTAGGAGAGAACACAACTATACCACAAAGCTAGAAGGATCCTCAATCTGCAAATAAAGGAAAAGGTAAAGGAAAGGCCCAGACTTGCAGGCTGGGGACTCCTCAGCCACCCTCAGCATAGGCCAGCCTCGTCATTGGGGTAGCATGGGTGTGAGCAGACTGGCTTTGAAGACATTGGTTGCTAGAGAACCTAGGAGGCCAGACCCAGGCTGTACTGGAGCCCAGAAATCTGAGTCCAAAAGTCCACGAAAGCCAATGGACATCACTGTTTTAGAAAACTCACAGAAGAGGAACTGCCATTTGGCTTTGTGCAGGGGTGAGGAAAGAGCCTTGGCCTTGTTCTCCTTGATGTTGCTTTACCATTCTGTGGGTTAGGCTGGTCTTCTCATCACCTAACATCAGATGGAAGCTCTGTGAAAATGGGCGCAGACTTTGGCAGATGGAATCGATGCATCTGGCCCTGCAGGAAGCAGGTTGTGTGTGGAACTGTGGCGTGCTGGGTAGGGTTGCTTTGTTAATTTGAAATACAGTAGAATTATCTGGGAGAGGGAACCTCAACCAAAAAATATTGCCTCCATTAGACCAACCAGTAGGCAAGCCTGTGGGGGTATTTTAAAAATTATGATTGGTCTGTGTGTGGGGGGGGTTTCAGTCCAGGAAGGGTGGTGCCACCCATAGGTGGGTGGTTCTGGGCTGTATAAGAAAGGAGAAAAGCCATGGGGAAGAAGCCAATAAGCCGCATCCCTCCATGGCCTCTGCTTCAGTTCCTGCTTCCAGGTTCTCGCCTGGAGTCCCTGTCATGGCTTCCCTTCATAATGGACTGTGGTTAGGATGCATAAGCCAAAGAAACCCTGTCTTCTCCAAGTTCTTATCAGTCATGGTGTTTGATCAGAGCAGTAGACTCCAAAGTGAGACCTCTGGTCTGGGGAGGTTAGTCTGGGAGGGACGACCCAAGCAGCCTGGGCATCTGTGTGTTTGCTGTCAGGGAGCAGATGCTTCATGATCAGAGGCTGGTAGGTAGGTCTCACACATGAAGAGCAGCCCAGAGGAGCACATATTCTCAAGTGTCATTGGATTTAATACTTCATTACCAATGGCATGTTGCTGTGTGTGGCTGTGCAAACTGTCTCCCAGCATGATCAGGAAGCAAGTCAATCTTGAAATATTTGTTGATGAGAACATTTTATTTTTAGCCGAAGCCTTGGCCCAGAAAGAGGTCACATGGAGGAGACTAAGGTTTAATGGGAGTCATCTCGGCAGACAGCTGTGGAAAATAATTATGAATGCTGACAGGAACCCCAAGGGAGCTGGGCATGGGGCTTTCCCTGGAAAGCCTTGACTGAGGGCATAGCTCTTTGGTGGCAATGATCTGAAAGGAACAAATGTGTCCTTCTGTTTTCCGACTCCAGCCAGCCCAGCTGCCATCTCCAGAGACTCGCCCATCTCTGGCCCTCAGAAATCTGTTTTCAGATATCAGTTTGGACAACTTTTTCCTGTTATGACCAGACACTCATCACATGAGCCTTTGATGGAGGAAGTTCATTGGTTAATTAATAAAGAAACTGCTTGGTCTGATAGGTTAGAACATAGGTGGGTGGAGTAAACAGAACAGAATGCTGGGAGGAAGAGGAAGTGAGCTCAGACACCATGCTACTGCTCACTGGGGCAGACAGGATGAAGCAAGCCGCCAGGTCAGACATGCTGAATCTTTCCTGGTAATACTGGTGCTACACAGATTACTAAATATGGTTTAGGCAAGATAAGTCACCACCTTGTGGTATTACACTCATTAATATAAATGGACCAAGCAGTGTTTATATGACTACAGTTTGTGTGTTGTTATTTTGGGGCATAAGCTAGCCAGGCGGCCGAGAGCTGGGTGGCAGGAACAAAGCCTGCAGCTCCCACTACAGGCCTTCCCAAAAGAGGGCCTGGGCTATCTGCAGGACAGAATTTATCTTCAGTGGCCTCTTTCTGCCTCTGTCACCTTAGGCTCTTGGGGGTTAGATATTTTTCCAGTAGCTATTGTGGAGAGGGAGCCCACAAACCCTTAAAGTCAGAGGACAGCTAGTGGGAATTGGTGCTCTCTTCTCACCACGTGGTTCATGGAGTTAGGTGCTCAGCCTGGCAGCTGGCAGCTGGCACCTTTACCCTGGCTCCATCCTGTTAATTGGCACCCACAGGTTCTATTCCAGTCTTTATACTAGTACTAGCCCTCAGTTCACACTTTAGAGTTCATTGATGCACACACACACACATACACCCGCCACATCTTTATATGTACATATATGTGGGTTGCAGCATGACCTTATAGACTTCAGGAGAGTTCTTATAGACTTCATGACCTTATAGACTCAGAGAGTTTATGAGACCTCAATTAGATTAAGAGGCAGAGAGTTAATAATGATTAGACATCATTTTGGATTGGCCAGGAGGATGTTAACGGCTTGGTCCCAGAGGCTCCAAGAGCCAGCCCCAGATAGCAGAGGCATGGGCATTCATTAGAAATGAAGGGATAGGTCAAAAGATGGATAGATGGGTGAATGGGCAGGAGTCAGTTGGAGTGGGCCAGGTCAAGGGATTCCCTTGGCTGAAGCCCTGTGGATAGCTGGGAGTCCACTGACTGCTGCTTCCTTGCCACATGCCAGCTTATCAGATGGTACACTGGTGAGACAATCACCACCACAGGGTTAGCGTCCTTTTTACGGGGTTCAGGAAAGGTGTTACATGCTCTGCTGGGCTTGTGTATTTGATAAAACACTTTTTCCACATTTATTTTATGTGTGTCTCTCTGTGCATGTGTGTTGGTTCACGTGTGCCATGGCATGCATGTCTGTGGAGGCCAGAGGATAGCTTGCAGGAATCGCTTCTCTCCTTCCACTATGTGGGGTACAGGGACTGAGCTTGGGTTCTCAGATTGGGCAGCAAACACCTTTACCCTCTGAGCAACCTGGCAGGCTGTGTCTTTGTATTCTTGACACGGTTTTAATATACCTATGGGCCCATCTGTTCTGAGTCTACTTCAGTAAGTTTTCAGGTTACCTTGTTCTTTTGTGAATTTACTGGTTTGTTATTGTTTTTAGAAAATTGTATTGGTGTTGATTCCTGTATATTTATATATTGAATATTGTATGTTAGTATGCTTCTACCTCTATTTATTGTATGAGAGTATGTTTATACCTCTGTTTACATTTACCATATTGCAATGTACATTTCTACCTCTGATATGACATTGTTTACATTTGGAGATCATTGTCCTCATAATTTGCACAGTTGTTTATTCTCTTAGTCCTCAAGTTAGATAGATATCAAGAAGTACAAATCAATAGTCATATATGTTTTTCATATTTATATTTAGGATAATCAGGTTCTTTAGATACATAGAGACTATATTTAGTATAGATAGTATAATTTTCAGCCTCTTCAAAGAGTTGTAGAAAATGGCCTTTAATCTAACCTAGAATCCTGTGCCAACAAGACACAATCACTCCTGGCATTTTCTCTACTCCCGAGAAAACGTTGAGCACCAAAGACACTCCACTGGGAGCTTGTCTTCTTCTTGGCACAACTGACCTTTGGACAAAAGAAAAGCCCATACCTTGACTACTGACAAAGATACAAAATATCTATAAGTGGACAAAACAGGATTGTCTTATCTTGCCAAGACAGGGTAGGATAGTTCTAAAAAAGCTCCTTGCCTTTGATAATGGTATGTCAGTTATGATAGGCCTTAGCCAAAGTTGGTTGACTCAACATTGCAAATGAGACTTTGGGTGATTACCCAGGTAGTCAGTTTTCTCTGTCATTTGTTGCACATTTTGGAAATTTTCTCTTTTGTTCTTCCTGGTTGCTTAAGTAATATTACTTCCCTTCTCAGATCTTTGATGGAGTCTAAGATGAGATAATTGTAGTTACTCTCTACATTATTTAGACTCCTTGAAATAGAATGCGTAGTAAAACTTTTGTTACATATTTCTTGTTTAATATTGTTTGTTATTTGTATTTTCATTTGTTCCTATTGTATATAGTTGTATTTAGTTTGGTCTATCTTATTTAGACAAAAGGGGGAGATGTAGGGGAAGCCCCAACCAATCACCTTCCTTTGGGGGTGGGTAGCCCTGAGGCATATGTTTACCTGTAAATCTGGCAGGTGTGCTCCCCGCCTTCCTTTTTGTTTCCTGCTCTTCCTTGGAACCTTGGTTTTGTAAGTTATCCCCTTATTAAAGCTGATATTGAGCTTGCCTGGCTAATTCTGTTCGCCATTTGTTCATGCCACCATAACAATCAAGCAACTTCCAAAATGTTCAACAAATGACAGAAACAACTGGCTACCTGGACAATCACCCAAAATCTTATTTGCAACACTGAAACAACCAACTTTATCTAAGGCCTAGAGTAACTGACAGACCATTTTCAGAGGCAGGAAATTTTTCAAAGCCATCTTACCCTGTCTTGGCAAGATTTGACAGTCCTGCTTATAATTTCTGGATACCATGTACCTTGTCAGTGTTTGAGGCATGGGCAGTTCCTTGATCAAAGACCAGTTTTATAAAAAAGAAAACAAGCTCCAAGTGGAGTGTCTTCAGTGTTCAACATTTTCTTGGGAATAGATCAGTGCTACCAGGAGCAATCATGTCTTATATCTACAGAACTCTAAGTTATTGAAATGCCATATTATACATCTCTTTGAAGTTTTTGAAGATTACTTATCTATGCAAAATACAAACTCTATTTATCTAAAGAACCTGATTAGTCTAAGTATGACAAACATAGATAAATAATGATCTATAATTATTAATATTTATATATCTTAAAGACTAAGACTTCATATTAGAATATTATACAATAAACAGCTTGCAACAAATGAAGACAATGACTTCAAAATGTAAATCATATATAAGTACCTTGATCAGAGGTAGGTATGTACATTGCAATATAATATATCCTAAAATTGTATTAATATACAAAAATGTTTTAAGCAGTAGTAAAAGCATTAATGCATACAATATGACTAAAATAACATGTGTGTGTTCATGTATGTATCACTTGTCCTTACAAGTCATATTCCTTTTTTTTTGATGATACTTATTGAGTAGTTACTTTTACTACTGTCAGCATTAAAACATCCAGGAACTCTTGAATTTTTCAAGATGTTTATTTTTCTATAATGATAAGAACAGAACCCTCTCCCCATGCTTATGAGGTTTCTTTACTATCTGTATGGTTGTTGCCATTGTGGATGGGCTGTCATTAATCTTTTTCAAGATGTTTCTTCTTTTCAAACAGAATCTTTATTGATTTTTATGGTATTTTTCTCATGTTTTTTTCCCCATAGTTTTTATTCTCATGTGGAAACAATAGCAAAACTCCTTCCCCAATGTAGCACATCTCCAGGCTTCCATTGTGAAGTCTGAAACATCCTTGAAATAAGCCAGCTGATTTAATTCAGAATAATTTTCTGTTATCCAATGTCTCTCTGCTGCAGCTGTCCCTTTCTCATTAGTGTTAAGAATTTCCAAGGTTAAAAAAGCATTATATAATCTATTTCTCAGGGTATTTTCCACCCCTTTCTGTTTGTTTAACATATTCTTTATAGTTTATTTGATCTTTCTATAACTAACTGCGTGACTTGTAGGATTTGTGGTTTACCTGTAATATGCTTAATAAGCAAAAAATGTTTCATTTTCTTAAAGACTTATTCTGTACCATTATCTGTATTTATAGGTACAGGTATATCCATGATGGACATAATTTCTAATAAATATGTGATTAGTGAATTAGCCTTTTCTGAGCTTAAAACAGTTGCCCAATGAAAAGTGTCAATGATGTGGTGTACATTTTTTTTTAATTTTCCAAATTCTGCAAAGTGGCACATATCCATCTGTCAGATTTCATTCCATTAAGTACATGTTAGGTTAGTCCCTGTTGTTTGTTTATAGAACGAGCAAGTAGGACATCTCTTTATAATTTCCTCAGCTTGTTGTCATGTAATAGAAACCTCTTTCTGTAAACCTAGCTATTGACATGATGGTTTTTATGAAATTCTAAGGCCTGCAACATACTTCCCATCAAAAATTGATCAATTTCTGCATTACCTTGTGCTAGAGGATGTGGCAGATCCATTTGGGATCCAATGTGTGTCATATATATAGGAAAAAGCCCATTACTGAGTATGTCTTGCACCTGATTAAAGAATGAAGTCAATTCTATATCATCTGGTATAAATTCAGCAGTTTCAATATGTAAGACAACTTTTTCTGTATATTGTGAATCAGTAACTATATTAAGAGATTCTTTAATATCCCTTAGTACCATGAGAACAGCATATAATTCTGATTTCTGGACAGAATATAAGGTCTTTGTCCAACCTTACTTAATTCTTCTGATTAGTAAACTGCTTTCCTAATTTATATGTATCAGTATAGAATATACAGGATCCAGTTTTTGGAACATCACATACAAATCAGGATAAATCCAAGAATTTCTCTTTATAAGGTTAAGTCTCTTATTTTTGGAAAATTGCTAATAATTTCTACCAAAAAATTAGCATGAGATCTTTGCTAGGGCTCATTTTCTTCCCATAACTTTTTTATTTCATCAGTAGTGAAAGACACTATAATCTCTGCTGGGTGTATACTTGCTAAGTGACTAAGTCTCAATGTACAATTTATAATTAATTCAGAAACATTTTCTACATAAGTTTTTAAATTTTTACTTGGTTGATGAGGTAAAAAGATCCATTATAAGATAATATATTTCCTCTGTATTAAAATTCCTGTTGGAGAAATTCTGGAAGGCAATATGACTAAAATATAATTAAGATTTGAATTCACCTTACCCACATGTGCCTCCTGTAATTTCTCTTCAACAATTGTCACTTCTTTTTCTTATTCAGCTGTTAATTCTCTGGGACTATTCAAATCTTTATTACCATTTAAGTTTTTTTAAAATGATTTAATAGATCAGGTGTTAATCCAGTAGCCTGTGGTAGACTGTAAATGTCTCCTAACAGTCTTTGGAAGTCATTAAATAAACATACTGGTCTTTCCTAATTTGGGCCTTCTGTGTTCCAATTTTCTGAAAAACCTATCTTATAACCTAGGTAATTGATAGAATCTCCTCTTTGTATTTTTTTCAGGAGCAATTTGTAACTCCATTTTGGTAAAACTTTCTTTACTTCTTCTAACATTCTTTCTAAAGTATCTATGTTTGAATGAGATAGCAAACTGTCATCCATGTAATGGTAAAATACGAACTTAGGAAATTGCTTACATATTATTTCTAGTGACTGACTTACAAATTATGGGCACAGAGTGGGGCTACTGAGCATTCCTTGTGGGAGAATAGTCCATTGATATCTCCTAAGTAGGCAATGTAAAGGCAAATTTTTCTCTATCTTTTTCTTATAAAGTTATAGTGAAGAAACTATATATATATATATATATATATATATATATATATATCCATTCTTTTGGTAATAGAGAAGGCAGAGGAACTCCAGATTGTAGGTACATAAGTTGAATTACCTTATTGACAGTTCTTAGATCTGTCACCATTCTCCATTTACCATGTTTCTTTTTTTTTTTTTACAACAAATACAGGAGAATTTGAATGGGTGGTTGATTATTCAATATAGTAAACATCTGGTTGCTCTTATATCAGCTTTGCTAAAGCCTGCAACTTTTCTTCAGCTAGAAGCTACTGTTTAGCCCATATTGGTTTCTCAGTTAACCATTTTAATGGTAGGGCTGTTGGTACCTCTAAACTTTTGTTAGTTACTTTAAGTTCTTGTACAGCCTGAATGGCTGGTGACCTTTGTGTATAGTACCTTATAATATCATTCCCAGAATTATGAGTTCCTGGGATTGTAGGAATGTTAATCTGGGCATTCCATTGCTGCATCAGGTTACAACCCTATAAATTTTCTGCAATATTAGCCACACATGGTCTCAGCTTCCCTCTTTGCCCTTCTGGACCAATGAAGTCAACCCATCTTGTGCTTTGTTTAACTTGAATTATGGTTCTAATTCCTAGTAATTGAACATCTGCTTCTTGAACAAGCCAATTTGGATGCTAAGATTTTGGAGTAATGATCACATCCACACCTGTGTCTATCAAACCAACAATTACAATGCCATTTATATGCACTCTTAGCTTTAGTCTTTGATCATTTAGAGAAGTCTGCAAGAATATATGTTTCCTATTTCCTATTAAAATTTTTGACTTATCCTCCATGCTTATGCTATCATCTAGAACAGTATGATGTTTTACAGAAAGCTCTGGATATTTTAATTTTTCTGGTAGAAATGTCCTCCACAGTGACTGGCAATGACTGGGCCTCTTTTGCTTGTGGGCCTGCTTGAGGCCCCTCAAATAATTTTCCCAAGTTATCAGGCTGCCTTGTCTGTCTTTGTCGATCTGCTTTCATAAATGTTGGAACTTATGTCTGAAGATTTTAGTTTTATTTAAATTGTAAAGAACCTTCTCACATATGATCTTTCTATTCATGTCTTATTTATTTTTCTCTCTTTATTCTATTGCACCTATTCTAATTCTTTTGTTCTGATTTTCTATAATTTCTTAGCTATATTTTTCTATTCCAATCATATTATTCTTATTTTTTCAATATTCTACATTCTTAATTCTATGCATTCTACATTCTAATAATCTTATTTATTCTCCATCTTATTTCTATCTCTATTTTGTCATTCCTGTTTCTGTGACGAAATCCCAAACATATATCCCTCCATTCATTAGTTACTAATTTGTAATAAATAAACTACAAGCAAAATTCACAGGGAGATGATCATTCTTTCAAGATATGTAGCAAAACTTATCAGTTTATTTGTAGCCAGCTGCAGCTGTGGGGATGTTCCTGCCTTCTGTTAAAGGTGACTGCTACTGGTTACAAATGGAAAAATCTAAGCCATTGAGAGATTTAAGGAAAAGGCAAAAAATCCATGCATTATTTTATATCTTTTAGGTGTGATTAAAAATATCTGGACATGATTAATCAGTAAGATGCTATTGGTTTCTTGAAGGACTAGAATATAACAGGGACGGATACCTGTAATACCACCCTAATTCATCAAAGATTTTCTGGAGGGTTTATAATCTACATGGCCAGATACCTGTAATCTAGGACAGTTCTGCTTGTTATCTTTCTACAAATAGATGGTGAAATTGCTCTGTTAGACAGGCTATTGATAGAGAACAGGCTTCAAAGATTCTCACTATAATATGGGACAGAGATGACCATGATAGATTGTTTTATATACCAAAAATTAAGAAGCCATCTTCCTGATCATCCACAAATATATGTATGGATAAGATTTCAACAGAATCATGAGATTACATGTACTCATTACAATTAAATGTGTGGTAATGGGGAGATGTCATAGCTGTTTTAGCACAAGTGAAATTACAGATTAAAGTAATAGTTTTCATACTCATTGACCCTTCTGGCCTTGCAAGGAAGGGATCCCACATGTGAGAACAATTTCTCTGGTGGGTTGTCATCTAAATTTTCAATTGCTATAGCTGTGTTGTTTCATAGCTCACAATAGCTCATGATAAATACTCATTACAAATCAATAGATATGAATCTTTCAGACTAATACCAACATAATTTCTGCATGTTCTATGACACAGTATGAATATCTGTAGCAACAGGGACATACCGTCAATTCTGGAGGGTAAGTATAAGCAATGCCAATAGCATGAAATGCCATGGAATCCATGGGACTTAACTGACCAACAACTCCAAAAATAGTAGGTCATTCATAGTACTGAGCATTTTATTTGATAGCCTATGCTATCTTGGAGAATCACTGACTATTTTTTTGTAACTTAATTTAAACTTATTTTTATAAATATATAGGAAGTCAGGTGTGGCTTTAATCTCAGCACTTGAAAACCAGGGGTAGGCTAATCTGTCTGAGTTCATGGTCACCCTGGTTTACATAGTGAGTTCCAGAACAACCACAGGTGTCTTTAAATAAAACAAAAGAAAAGAAACAAAAATATGCACATCCTTATTTCAGGAAATGTCCTCAGTAGTAGCTTTTCATTTTTTTTGAAGAAAATCTTTATTATTAATTATCCTTCTTTATGCCTCTTCTTTTACCCTGAATTCCTACCACACTTAATACTTCTTGCTCTGTGATTCCCTATCACTCTTTAAATCACTGCATTAAATCTTCCTTATCATAAAAGTCCCACCTACTCCATGGCTCCTTAATGGCTTCCCAGACTCTTTTGACACTCAAATTTAAATACACATCTAAAGATTAGAATATGGAATCCACATATAATAGAGAATATGTGATTTATCTATCTATGTCTGCTTTAGTTACCTCATGTAGAGTATTTCCAGATAAATATCTTTACATACAATTTCATTTTTCTTAAAAGCTGAATAATACTCAAATCTGTGTTACCTAGCACAGGCTCAGTCCTAGAGCATGAAAATGGTCCTAGGTTTTGGGCCACAACAATGATGTCAATGTTGCCTTTATTGGAATACACATCATGCATCCTCACATAGACCCCATGTGCAGTCAGACCATAGACCCAGTTGATGTGGGAGTCTTTTGTTTTGTGTTGATTTTATTGGTTAAATAAAGAAACTGCCTTGGCCCTTTAATAGGACAGAAAATTAGGTAGGTGGAGTAAACAGAACAGAATGCTGGGAGAAAGAAGCCGAGTCAGACAGTGGCCACGATTCTCCCACCCGACACAGACGCAGCTTAAGATCTTTCCTGGTAAACCATACCTCATGGGACTACACGGATTATTAAAAATGGGTTGATCAAGATGTAAAAATTAGCCAATAAAAGGCTAAAACTAATGGGCCAGACAGTGTTCAAAAGAATACAGTTTCCATGTAATTATTTTGGGTAAAGCTAGCTGTGCGGAGCTGGGAGGGAACGCAACCCATCACAGTTCCCACTACAGAGAACAAAAGCCTTTCTTTTTTGTTTAAACAGTAAAAGGGAAAATGATGGAGGAGGGTCTATGTGTTACTTTCATTGGTTAATAAAGAAACTGCCTTGGCCCTGATAGGACAGAAAATTAGGTAGGCAGAGTAGACAGAACAGAATTCTGGGAGAAAGAAGCAGAGGCAGGCAGTCACCATGATTCTCCCACTCCAGACAGATGCAGGTTAAGATCTTTCCTGGTAAGCCAGCTAGTGGTTTTACAGAGACTATTAGAAATGGGTTAGATCAATATGTAAGAGCTAGCCTGTGGAGCTGGGCGGGAATGCAGCCCACTGCTTTTTACTTCACCCAGTCCTTGGCAGCAGCATGGACTCAAATACCACCATGAACACAGTTGGGACCACAGGTCATTTAAACTACCACAGATTTAGTAGCAGCATGGCCATGGAATATCCACCTGTTTGAAGGTGGCAGTTCAGATCTGGGTCATCTATACAGCCTTCAATGGCAATAGGATCTTTGGATATCAACACATCCACTGGCTGTGGTAGAGACTCAGACACAAACACAGCTCCTTTCATAGCCTAGGGCCCATATAATTCTATGGAAGTCCATGTGAATCAAGTCTGTCTGGTCCTGGCAGTGACATAGCTCTCTGACACCAACATGACCATAAATAGCAGCCCAGATCCTGGGCTCTACATGTCCCTTGGTGGCAACATGGGCCAGCAACATCAATACATATTCAGGCTGCAGTAGGTTCTTGGACCCAGATGTTGTCCTTGCCAATAGCCCAGGCACAGATATCATTGTGTCCATAGTTGGCACAGAAGACCACTCAGATTGGCATCACCCCAGCGACAGCTTGACTCTCAGATTTCAACATGTCCCCAGGTTGTGGCAACTGAGATGCCAGGCATCCACTTTGCTTTCACTGGTAACCTGAGCCATAGATATAAACACAGACCCCTTTCATGGTAGAACCATGGACTAAAACAGGATACTTGGCCACAGATAGTGTCTGGAATACACAATGTTTATGGTAGATCTGTAATTTGGTGTCCTGAGTGACAGTCCTGTGCCTCGGTGCCTGTGGCAGGTAGGAGAGCTGGCCGTGGCATCATTGCAGTGGGGTAATTGATACTGTATCTCAGCAGGGAAGCATAATAGAGCTTACAGTTGTGGCAGGGGCACAGTTGAACCTACCCTGAGAGCATGAGAGCAAAAACTGATCCTATCCCCTATTAGCTATGTGGTAGCATGGGTGAAATAATGATGCCCTTGACTCCCCTGCCACTTGCTACCTATGAGAGTTGGGAGAGCTGGCCTTGGGGGCATGAATAATAGAACAGCTGGCCCGGATGATCACCAACCTCAGCAATTAGGAGAGCAGGGCATATACCTCACCTGGGCAAAAAAATTAGAGCTGCCCTGGTAGATTGGGGTCATAAGAGACAGAACTGGCCTTGTTCCTTGCTGCCTGCTACAGTTGGGTGTAATTGCTGAGACAGTGCTTGAGGGTTCACCATGGTGGTGACAATGAGAAAATGCTGGAAGACAGACCAACTTCATTACAATCCAGGGACAGTTCAGGGTTATAAGTTAGTCCACCATAATTTCAACCACATCCACGAACTGATAGAGTATGGGAAGGGGCTGGATCTGCATATCCAAAACTACAGCATCTCCATGAAAGAGGATGGCAACAGAATATCAATAATGTGTTGTGGGATATATGATTGCACGGCAATACTGATACTGTATTAATAAAATTAACTTTGGCTAAGGGGGTGGAGGCTGTTACAAGTTGAGAGGAGTTAGCCATAGAGAGGACTGAGTATCTTGGAAGAGGGAGAGATATACGGAAAGGAGGAGGCAGAGACTTGGAGATTCACAGGCCTTTTTGTTTGGGTGGTAGGAGTGATACTTTCTTGTAGGCCCTGTAACCAAAAGTTCAACTGAGTGCTTCCCGACTTTTCTTATCTAGCACATCTTTACCATAATACCTGACCCCTGAGTTTTAAATAGTAAATAGAACTCAGACAACAACAACATTTGGTTTCCAGAGCATGGCTTAAGATCTCATAAAAGCAGCACCCTCCCTCTCCTGCCATAGCTGCTCCTCAGGTGGCTTCTCCCACCAGTCCTCTTGCATCTATACCCTGTCCATGAGAGCCTCAGTCCTGCTGCCATACATGCTCATATTACAATAACTGCTGGGCTTGGCTGCTGTAGAATTTTCTGCCATGCAACCTATTCCCAATTACTTCACTGTCCAGCCATCCCTGGTAAGTTCAAAGAAAATTATTTTCTCATTAAGAACGGGAAATAACACAATGCATGGAGTTAGGACTCTGTATAGAGCCATAACGGATGGCTTGAAAATGGGAAAAAAAAGTATGTGAAAGGTTATTCACATCATGCCTATTATAATTGCTATGAGTTTTGAAATTCATATTCTATCTTTTAAAAGTAGTTTGATAAATGTGCCAAAATTGAAAAAAAAATGACTGAATAGTTTCAAGCCTTTGGAAGTCATATTATTGATAAGATATAAGTCATAGAATGAACTACTAATAAAAACAAGAAAAATACACTTACAGGCAGAGGAATTTAGACAAGAATCTACCACATCACTGCATAAAAAACTGAAGACGGGTGGTTCAAAGTTATTAGACAACCAACCCTAGTTTACCTAGTTTCTACATATGAACAACCAGCAAGTTACAGATACCTTCGAGGTTATACAGTATTTAAATGAAATTCTATAGAAACATTTGATTTTAGGGTATTTAAAGAGAGAGTCATTTTGTATGTTATCCATTTGCCCTATGTGAAGCAAATGCTAAATTCATTGGAAAATCAGAATAGAATTAATTATCCCCAGAATAGAAATATAACTATAAGAATATTGTAATCTGCTTCTCAAGTACAATAGAGAAATGGTGAAAAGAAGAAACTAGGGCAATAGAACAACATTCATCCGATCTCATACACAAGCCATGAAATACAGAATGTTTCTGAGAGAAATATTAAAAGTTATTATAAAGAAAGTGACAGATCATTAAAGTTGTATATAAGCAGGGAAGAATAATGATTGGTCTTTTAAAGGTACCAATAGCTCTACTTTAAAAATTAATCACTGACAAGCCTATGTGGGTGGAACCTTTACATCATAAATATTATAAGCACTGAAACAGCTGGCACAGGAGCAGCTAAAAGTTCAACATGTTGAAGAATCAAGAGTCCTTGGAATTCTCCTACATTTGTTATTTAAAGATGTCTGAAAAATCAATAATGGTAAAAAGTCTAAGAGCTATGGGCACTTGACAGCCTGGAATTCCCTTGTCTTCTTTATTCTTTATTACCTAAAGGATAATCTATTAGAGTTACTGATATAAAAGACTGCTTTTTTTACTATGCATTTACAAGAATGGGGTTGAGAAAAAAATGCCTTCACATTACCAACTTTTAATAATTCCCAGCCTGTTAAAAGATACCATTGGAATATTATTCTACAAGAAATATTAAAAAGCCCCATTTTATATTGATATTTAGTTAAACAGCTGTAAGAAATAATTAGTAAACATTTTCCTCAATCTATAATTTAGATGATATTTACGTTATATTACTGGCTGATTCAGACACAGGTGCTTAAAAAAATGTTGAATGAAGTAATGAGAATTTTGCCTTGTTGAGGATTACAAATTGTTCCTGAAAAAAATACAAAGAGGAGATTCCTAACTAACTGGTACACAAGATATATTTATATAAAATTGAACCACAGAGAGTACAACAGGAGAGGTAAATTACAAACTATTAAAGATTTTCAAAAATGGCTAGGAGATTTAAACTGGCCAAAGCCCATGTTTGAATTAACTACTCAAGAGCTAAATAATTTTTCAAATCTTACAAGGCGATAGCGACTTAAATAATCCAAAAAAGTCATCAACTGAGGATGAGAAATAGTTAACTCTGGTAGAAAAGAAATTATAGTGTGAGCATATGGGTCACTTGGATCTAGAGCTTTATTGTAACTAGTCATATTACTTTCTACTCATTCTTATACAAGGATTCTATGCAAGCAGAAGAAAATATCTTAGAATGGATACTTTTTAAAAGACTAAAACATAAAAATATATGTAGGAAAGGCTTCTGAATTGATTCTAAAGAAAAATTAACACTTCATTAATTAACAGGAATAGACTCAACCTAGATTTTGGTACCTTTTACTAATATTGAGATTGCCTCACTATGTGTGGAAAATGAACATTGCAAAAGAGCATGCAATTATTTGGGGAAAAATAGGAATAAATATCCCAAAAGCAAGAGATTTTAGTTTATTAAAAGAACTAATTGGTAATCCCAGCACTTGGGAGGCAGAGGCAGGCGGATCTCTGTGAGTTTGAGGCCAGCCTGGTCTACAAAGGGAGTTCCAGGACAGGCTCCAAAGTTACAGAGAAACCCTGTCTCGAAAAACAAATAAAATAAAATAAAATAAAGAACTAATTGAATCCTCCCTTATATAATAAATGTAACAACAATTTCTGAAGAACCAACATTTTATACTGATGCAAATAAGTCAGGAAATGCAGCTTATAAAATGGTTCAAAGCACTTATAACTCAGTTCAAAAATCAGAATTATATGCTATTCTCATGACATTATTAGATTTCCCAGAAACTCTTAACATAGTTATCAACTCTGAATATGCAGAGTTGTTTAACATATTGAAACTGCTTATTTTATTCCAGAGGATTTAGAATTAAACTTTGTCATTTATTCAACTAAAACAAGTAATCAGAAATACAAACCATCCCTTGTATAAAACACTTATCAGATCCTATATGAGTCTACCAGGCTCTCTAGCACAAGCTAATGATGAAATTGATCATCTTTTTGTGGGAAGTGTGCTAAGAGCCTCATGATTTCATAAGAAACACCATATTAACAGCAAAGGCTTGAAGAAAGATATTTCTATTACTTTGCAGCAAACCAATGTAATTATAAGGAAATCTTCTACATGTTATTTGAATAATCAAACTTCATTACCTGCAGGAAGTAACCCAAAATGTACTCAAAGTAATGAAATTTGGCAAATGTATATATTTCATCTTTCAGAGTGTTGAAAATTAAAATATGTGCACCATACCATAGATATAGATTCAGGATTTCAATCAGCAACTGGTTGAGTTCAATAAAGTCTGATTCTGCAATTACACATTTATTAGAAGTCATGGCCATTGTGAGGATAACTGTACAAATCAAGACTAACAATGCTCCAGCACATGTGTCTAGTTAAATGAAGCATGTTTTTTTGCATCTTACAACATAAAGCACATTATAGATATAATAAATAATCCTACGGGACAAAAAGTTATAGAAAGATCTAATTGCATTTTAAATATGCTTAATAAAGAGAATGGGGCAATAAAGACCCCAAGAGATAAATGACACAATGCTTTCTTAGCTTTACATATTTAATGCTGATTAGAAATGAGCAACAGTTGCAGAGACATTAATGTTAGAAAAAACTGCTTTATTAAATCAGCTTGTATAATTTAAAGTGTGTTTATTTCAGAAGGAAAAGCAGAGTGTGTATTACATTGGGCAAGAGATTTTGCTTTTCTTTCCATAGGAAAAAATTATGATTATCATCAAGACAGATAAATATTAGATTTGCACAGGAGAGATCTCTTGATTAGGAGAGTTGAGAGTTCTTCTAAAAGTCTGGTCATTCAATTTAAATTACCATATAAGACTAACAAATCCCTTTGCTTTGATCAAAAAATATTATGAAAGAAAGTATTTTTTTTTTTCGAGACAGGGTTTCTCTGTGGCTTTGGAGCCTGTCCTGGAACTAGCTCTGTAGACCAGGCTGGTCTCGAACTCACAGAGATCCACCTGCCTCTGCCTCCCAAGTGCTGGGATTAAAGGCGTGAGCCACCATCGCCCGACAAGAAAGTATTTTTTTGTAAAGAAAAAAGCATTTGGTTTTAAAATACATATAGACTGCCACAAAATGAACTCCACAAATTTAGGATTGGGGCAGAGGATTGTGTTTTGTCTCTCCAGGTGTATAAAAGCATCCAATTAATGAATATAAATAGCACCTGAAAAGGAAGAGCAAATCATCAAGAGAAATCACCCAAGAAAAAGGATAAATTAGCCTAATGGCATAGCATACATCTAATAGGCTATAATATCATAAATATTCCCAAAAGTTTGTTTTTGCTGCTCTACACACACATAAAAAACAAGTGGTCTTTTTATGGTCCAAATTCAATCATAAATCAAAGTTGGCTTTAGCATTTGTTTCTGGTTCTCTTCTCTAATTCAAGCATGCTTGTTAAAGAAAATACAAAATATGTGTCTCAAGTCAGAAGAGCCACCTGTTATCAGACAAAAGAAAACCAAAATTAAACTGCTATACTATTGCCACTAATCTCATAATCCTTTTGGAAAGTAAAAGGGATAGCTGTAGAAACCAACTCAGACCCTGGAACCATAGCCAGTAAGATAAACACACCCCAAACCTGAAATTAGAACCAGTGAAAGAAACACACCCTGGTCCTAATATCACAGTCACAGAAAGAAACACACTTTGGCCCTGAAACCAGAACCAAAGAAACCTGAGCCAGTGGGAAGAAAAAATTCTGGCCCAGAAACTGGGTCCAAAAGGTGAAAAAAAAAACACTTTATTCTTGAAACCATAGCCAAAGAAACACACTCTACCCCTGACCAACTCAGAACAAAAAGCAACCAATTTATAAGCTGGAAAACAAATCAGCCTCAGGTCATGAAAACAACCAATCCCTGAGCACAAAATTTAGCCAATCTCTGAATTTGTCAAACCCAGAGGATTGAAATCTGACTAATTCCAGCCCTGAAAATCTCCATGGGAAAAAAAAAAAAACTTTGTCTCTAAGAATCTCTATATAAACCCTGTGTGTGTTCATTTAGAAGCTGCCCTTTTCTACCCTGGTGGAGGCAGCCACACTCCTATATTCCTCCCTCCCAATTAAATCTCATGAAAGAGCTTTGGGTAAAGATGTTCTTTCAGCAGGGTGGAGCAGAAATTTTGCTTGGAAACTCTCTTTACAGAGTGAAGTAAGAAGCACGATACATCTTTGCTGGGAAACTCTGTTAGTGGAACAGAGCAGAAGTAACGACATTTTTTTTTTTCCTGAGCTGTCACAGATTGCTATACAACTGCAGGTATGTCCCCCATAGCAACGTGAAGCAGAGAAGCAACAACGTGGGCTGGAGTTGAGAAGAAACAAATATGTCTGTTGGGAAACTCTCTAGTGTAGCAGAGCAAAGAAACAACAGACACCTCAGTTTAGGGGATCAGAGCAAAGCTCAGCTGTAATGGCTCTCTCTTGGAGAGGATGAGGTTTGCTATATCCTTTGAGGAGACCATGCTCCATGGGAACTCAGATTCAGGTGTAGCCTAACTTCCCAAAATTCAAGATATCTTTCTCCTCACAGTTCTTGGTATCCGGATACCCGCTATAGTTATTAACTGATTTCTGACTGTCAGGGTATCTTTCTCTTGAGAGCTGAAATTATTCAGAATACCTCCCCTTCACGATGTCAAGTATAGTTTGACTTCATAAAAAGTCAGGATACCTTTCCCTCAAGAGCTTTAGGCATCCATGATGCCTTCCCTTCAAAGCTTCAGTCATAGTCTGACTACCTAGATAGTCAGGATACCTTTCTGCTCACAGTTGGAGGTACCTAGCATTCCTGCCTTTCATAGCTGTAGTTATAGCATGACTTCTAACAGTCAGGATAACCTTTTTTCAAAGCTATATGTATCCAGGATACCCTACGTTTACAGTTTCAGGACAAGTCAAAATACCTTTCTCCTCACAGATGTAGGTATCTAGGATACATCCCCTTCCTCAGGTATAGGTATTGCCTGACTTCTGACAGTCATGATACCTTTCTCTTCAGAGGTATACATATCCATAATATCTTCCCTTGATAGTTACAGGTATTGCCTGACTTCCAGCAATCAGGTTACCTTTCATTCCAGAGCTGTAAGATTTGCAAGTACAACCTGACTTCTGAGCATCAGGATATCTTTCCCTCTAGAGTTGTGACACTTGCCCCATTGGTTATATTTTGATTCTTCAAAAATTATTGCTGCATAAATATTATCCCAAAATCTATTATATATATATATATATATATATATATATATATATATATATATATATATATATATATATATACACATATAATTTGTGTGTATATATGTGTGTACATACATACATTAATGCATATATATGTATGTATATTTTATATCAGGATAATAGTATTTATACAGAGCATGAAATTTAAAAAGAAGTTTCATCTAGCTTCCTGTATATGCTTTCAGGTTTGAATCTGAAGCATCTAACTAGGAACTAAGTTTGTGTACCCTGAATTACATAACAGACTGTGGCCCTTTAACCTCTTGGAAATGCACTTAAGATGTTTAAGTTTCCTATAGTATGCTATGACTATTCCTGAGAGGGACCATTTAGATCTCCAAGAAAATGATGGGGACCTGCAACAATAAAACTCCCTGGTGTGGCAATGCCACTAAGCTGACCAAAAGCTCCTAAATATCATACTGCTCAAGACAACTTCAAAGTGTTTGGTAAGATGGTCCAGCCTCATAGACTACTCCAACCAGGATGCAGATAAGCCCTGCACTTTCCCATTATGCAGAGACTTGACAACAAATGATTCAGCTATCTCTTCAGGATTTAAGTATTTTCCCAAATGATGGAGGAGGGTTATCTGTCTATGTGTTACTTTCATTGGTTAATATAAAGATACTGCCTTGGCCCTGATAGGACAGAAAATTAGGTAGGTGGAGTAGACGGAACAGAATGCTGGGAGAAAGAAGCCAAGTCAGGCAGTCACCATGATCCTCCTGCCGGACACAGATGCAGGTTAAGATCCTCCCTGGTAAGCCACCAGCTCGTGGTGCTATACAGATTATTAGAAATGGATTAATCAAAGATGTGAGAATTAGCCAATAAGAGGCTAGAACAAATGGGCCAAGCAGTGTTTAAAAGAATACAGTTTCTGTGTAATTATTTTGGGGGCATAAGCTAGCCAGGCGGCTGGGAGCCGGGTGGAACACAACCCTCCACTTGACACAACACCCAATTTTCTAAAATTCCCTTAAAGAACCTGTCACCCCAAGACCACAAGTAATTTTAAAAACATAACACTGACATTTCCAGGAGTTGCAGTGGGTGGTTTTTGGTTTTTTATTTGGTTATGGATGTTCGTCATTGTTTAGGGGCGTTAGTTGCAAGTTATTATTGACCATGGTCTGGAATAAAATTAAGCAAAGATTAGATTCAGGCATCTCTTTTTGAATATAAAAACGGGGAGATATAGTAAAGATTGGATTATAGTGTTGGTACTTGAATCTACTTTTGTTGAAATTGGGGGCGCCGGGGTTGTGTCCCCAACACCCCGACCGCCTGGCTAGCTTATGCCCAAAATAACAACACACAAATTGTATTCATTTAATCACTGCTTGGCCCACTAGCTCTAGCCTCTTACGGGCTAACTCTCGCACCTGGACTAACCCATTTCTAATAATGTGAGTAAGCACCCCAAGGTGCGCTTACCGGGAAGATTCTAGCCTACGTCCATCCTGAGTAGGAGCTTCATCGCGTGTGTGCCTCAGAGAGCCAGGCTATCCTTCTGAGCAGAGCTGCATGAATTCTGACCTCACTTCCTCTTCCGCCCAGTTCTGTTTACTCCACCCACCTATGTTCTAACCTATAGGACCAGCCAAGCAGTTTCTTTATTTTAACCAATGAAATCAACAGATTGATATATGACACTCCCACATCATACTTTAAGACTAAAAAGCTACTACTAGCCTCAAATATTTTACATTGGTGTGGATTTTGATATATTGAGACAAATTTGAGGTTAATGTTTCTTTTTTTTTTTTTTTCGAGACAGGGTTTCTCTGTGGCTTTGGAGCCTGTCCTGGATCTAGCTCTATAGACCAGGCTGGTCTTGAACTCACAGCATACTTTAAGGCATTGTACCTATGTAACTCTTTTACAATTGTAGTGTAAAGTTCTAATCTTTGAAAACTATCACGCACCTTTTAGGATAATTAAGGTAACAATCAAATCTTTCGTAAGGGTGTCAATGTAGACAGAAATAAAGCTTATATATTTTAGATATATAAGTGTTCTTCAAATACTTCAGAAGTCTAGAGAATATGGCATTTAAAATGTCTTAATATCATAAGGTTTTTTATAACAGCTAGAAAATTTTGTACCTACCACAACAATATACTTCAGAAAGGATTATGGTTATTGAAAAACCTTCATATGGAGTTTGCTTTCAATATTGCAAAGCTATATTGACTGTGGATATTATGCTGTATAAATTGGATAAGTAGGACACAAAGAAAGATGACTGCCAAATGTCTCCAAGACAAGGTAGGCCAGTCCTTTAAAATTCCTGCTTCATATGAAAGGCTGTCAGTTAATTTAGGCTTGTAGAGTAAGTATGGATGCCTCACCATTGCATAGAAACATCAGGAGACTGTACAGGCAGCCAGGTGTCTCTGTTTTAGAAGTTGCTTGCTTTGCACTTTATATTTACTCAGGTAATGTTTTATTCTTCTTGGGTCTCTGATAGGGGTTAAAGATTAGAGAGTTATGCCATCTTATTTATTATTACATTTGAAACAGAAAATAAATAAAGAGATGTAAATTTCATAACGTTGAGAGACATAAAGCTTACTTTTTATCTAAGAAAATTTTTAAAGGTCTAAGAAGATTTTTTTTTAAGATTTGAAATGCAAGTTATGATAGAAAGTGATTTAGGTATAACACTTTGAGCTCTCCAAGTTAGTATAAATAATAGAGTACTTTCTCTGAATTTGCCAAATGCTAATGGACTAGACAATATGAATATAATTCTAACTTGATAATTGCTCTTATTGTATATGGTGTTACTGTGTTAGTGGTAAAATCTTTTATTTTTATTTAGATAAGAGGAAGAAATGTAAAAAAAGAATAAGTGAAAATGTTACAGGATATTTGATAGCACTGTGATATTCTGTGACTTCATTAATAAAATTAATCTTGGATTAAGGAATGGAGCAACTCACTAGTTGACATTAAATAGCCATAGAAATAGCAGAGGACCTGGGAAGATAGATAGAAAGATGGAAAGGAAAGAGTAGGGAGGAACTTAGATATTCATGGGCCTTTTTTGTTTAGGACAACAGGAGAGACAGTCTCTTGCTGGGAGAACTTGTTCCTTATCAGCTTCTCTGCTCTAGCATGTTTTTACTCCAATGTCTGACTCCTGAATCTTTCTTGGAAAATAGAACAACCTATATAAAAACAAGGAGGAGTTCCAGTGAGGGCTCAGTATGAATAGGGTTGCAAAAACTAGAGATATGAGCCAGACATATGATCCATTGCAAAGAACACTTACAAGTAACAATTTATGAACTAAGGGGTAAACTGCGTTACTGAGCTGGACAAACTACAAATTTCTTGCTGAATTTTTTTTGTATATTTTGACTTAATTTTAAATATTATGATGTTTACAGAAGGTCACAATAGCAGAAGTCAAAAGTGAGATGACTGGGAGAAGAGTAAGATTAGAAAGCATGAAGTATAATCCATGAAGAATCAAGATGATTTTATAAACTGAATAATATTCTGCAGTGGAAATCTATCATATGTTCCATATTGATTTATCACTTGATATATATCTAGACTGTTTCCATTTTTTTACTGTTGGGAATAAAAAACAAGGTGAACTTGACTAAATCTGTATGTAATTGAAATCCAGGCTGCTGAGAACTCCTCTGAGTGATTTTCTTTCCCTTTTATCTTTTGGTGAAAATAAAATATAATTACATCATTTCCCCCAACACCATTTCCCCTTCTCTAATCCATCCCATGTACTTATACATGCAGTCTCTCAAATATATGTCCTCTTTCTCTTAATATATATCCTGTTCAGTTCATAAAACGTTGTTTGTATGTCTATGACTACAGAGCTGATCATTTTTGTATTGAATAACTAAGTCTGGTTCCCTTTCCTAAGGAATACAATTTGTCCAAGTTCCATCATTCTTTAGCTGCCTGTACTTATTCATTTTTTAGTTCTTCTAGCATACATCTCTTCTATAGTTTCTGCTTCCTCCACTCCTTCAAGTTGCTTCCCCTTTTCCCCTCTCCTCTACATCCACTCTGCCTCTGTTGCACTCCAGAAAAAAAAAAAAACAGGACTCCTGGGGTATCAAGCAAACATGTCATAGTAAGTTACAATAAGACTAGGCACATAGCATCACATTACCAGTGGGAAAAAAGAATCAGAGTAACACCCAATTTTATTGTTAGCAATCTCCCCAAAAACACCAAGCTAACAATCATAACATATTTTTAGAGTACCTAGTGAAGACCTATGTAGGATCTGTGATTTCCAATTCAGTCTCTGTGAGTCCCTATTGATCCCTTTTTTACATGATTCTGTGAGCTGTGGTCTCCTGGTATCCTTGACTTTTGAGCTACCTGGAGAATTCTCCTCCCATAGCAATGTGTCCATTGGTATCCTCATATTTAGTCAGCCATATTTATGAGAATTTATGGGTCTAGCTCATCTAATGTTTTTAAAACATTAAATATCATGCTTGACTCTCTGTTCTTCTGGACCTGACAAACTTTCCATCCCCTCTCCAACTTTGATTTCTGAGTATTGGGTATAGGAGATGCATTGTTAATATATCAGTTAAGACCTTGAACCATTTCATCCATTTTCCTCACAACTTTGACTAGCTGTGTTTTCAATAATGATTTGTATATTTTACAAAAGACATTTCTTTAAAGTGGGGTGAAGTCAATCTTTATCTGTGGTTCTAATGATGAATTTTTAGAATTTAATTAGTAATTATGCTGTTTTTTTTTAAATGGCACCTGGATATTCTCCTCTAAGTTTTGTGTTGAAATTTGTTTCCTCTAGTGATACTCTCATAGGACTTTTATCATAAAGACATATTCAGTTTTATCAAAATATTTTTCTGAATATAGTGATATATTCATAACATTTATGTCTTTAAATTCATGTATGCATGGATTTGTCATATTTATTGACTTGTATATGTTGAACCTTCCCTGTATCTCTTTTCTTTTTTTTTAATATTTATTTATTTATTACGCATACAATATTCTGTCTGTGTGTATGTCTGCAGGCCAGAAGAGTGCACCAGACCTCACTACAGATGGTTGTGAGCCACCATGTGGTTGCCGGGAATTGAACTCAGGACCTCTGGAAGAGCAGGCAATGCTCTTAACCACTGAGCCATCTCTCCAGCCCCCCCTTCCCTGTATCTCATGGACAAAGTCAACCTTATTCACTTGCCAGAAACAAAGACCTGTATTTCGAGATCTGCATTTTGTTTACAGCCATCTTAAGCTCACAAGTTAAGAAAAATATTTACCTTTATCCTTTCTGCAGGGTCTAGGAAATCAACCTGGCATCATATCTCCTAGCAGAGACCTGCAGGAACCAGGCTCCAGAATCAGTTAGCATTTTCCTTTGTTAGTCAACAATTACATACCCTCAGTATTTACTTATCAGCTGGGGATGTCTCCAGATCTGACTTCCTGCTGACCTGAGCTTTCTGACACCCCTTCCCTTCCCCCTGACACCCTTCCCTTCCCCCCTTTTGCCCATTTGCTATATAACAGCTTCTGAGAAAATAATAAACTAGACGGCTTGATCAGAAATCCTGTCTTGAGGGCATTTCTCGTGTCTCTTGTCTCCTTTCGTTCCTCTCCACTAGATTTATCAGGGAGCCCAGTTCGAATCCCATGGGTCAGATAGATGGTGCCCGAACGTGAGGCCTGAGGACACCATGGAGGTTTGAGGAACGTCACTGCACACGGAGGACAGGCCTGTCCATACACCTGGACCACCATGGCCAGTGGGCAAAGCACCGGTCCAGCAAGAATCGCCATGGTAAACTAGACAATGAGACAGATTCGAGGGGATTCATCAATGACGCAAGGTAATTTTTTTTTTTTTTTTTTTTACCATGGGGCAAGCATTTTGTAAACAGGATATGTTTACTTGTGGACTCAAAGAGTCCCTCAAGACGTGAGAAGTAAGGGTACGGATCCACACAGCTTTGCCAACAAAGCAGGCTGGCTGCCATGCCTAGAGAGCCTATGTTTTACTCCCCTGCCATACAGAGCAGAAGCTGCCAGGCAGTTTTGCAAAAAGGGAACTAGCCTCAGAAAACTACAGCTTCAGGACAATAAAAGGAGGTTAAATATGCTCCTTTTCCATTTTACAGTTTTGCTTCTTGGTCAAAAATCTTTGGTTTGTAGACATATAATATATCCAAGGTAGATTAATTTCAATACTGTGGTTCTGTAGAAAAGTTTTAAAATCAAAGTTTGAAATATATTCAGAGGATTTTAAAATTGTTTAGGCTATCCTGAGTTTTTTTCTTATAAAGTTGAGGATTTTTCTTTTGAGTTCTATGAGAAATTTTGCTATAATTTTAACAATCATTTATATCAAATCTGTAGGTGAGTTCTATGAGGAATGTTGCTATAATTTTTAATGGACACTTACACTGAATCTGTAGATTGCTTTCAGTGAGATTGTCATTTTTGCTATGTTGATTCTAGTTTCTCAAGAAAATAAGAGGTCTTTCAAGATTTACAGTTCTTATCATACAAGTTTTTCCATTTGTGTGGCCCACTCCTGGGTGGGAGTCGAGTTGGCTCAGTTTGTGCTCCTTTCCTCCTGCCAGGTGTTGCTTCAGGTTGGACTGCTAAGACTGGAGCCTCTTATTAAATTTATCAAGGGCCAGAGTTCTAGTCTGGCAGATAATAATGGTTAAAAATGAAAAACATTTTCCCCTTCACAAGCAGAGATGACAGGAACCAAACTTCGGTCCTGCTTGCCTAGAGTTACTCCAAGATATTTTGTGGTATTTATGGCTATTTAAAAGGATGATGTCTCATTTATCCTAGGTGTAAAAGAGGTACATTTTGGGTTGTTTTCAGATTCTGGCTATGATAAAGTAATTTTTCTGTAAGCATAGCTGAGCACATGTTCTTAGGGTATGGTTAAACAACTTTTGTATTTAGGCCCAAAATGGGTATTGCTGAGTTTTAAGGTAAAAGGTTGCCTGATTTAAAAAATAATAATCATACTATGTATGATACAAAAGCAGCTGTGCCAGTTCCAGCAGTGGAGTTTTTTCTTTACCCACATTTTCTTTTTCTTTTCTTTTCTTTCTTTCTTTCTTTCTTTCTTTCTTTCTTTCTTTCTTTCTTTCTTTCTTTCTTTGTTTCTTTTTTTTTGGAAACTCCAATTGTTTATTTAACTTGAAAAGTTGCTCACATCTTAAAATAACAGCAAAGATAACCTTAATAACTCTTGCCCTTATTCAAATTCATAGCATACCATGCTATGCACAATGAATTAACTAAAAGCTAATATTTAATATAAATATTTAAGATGGTAAAATAAAACACATTCCATCAAGTAATATTCATTTGGAAGGTTGATTTGTTCATATGCAGGGGCTATTTTGATGTCCACTTTCTAAAGCAATGACAGCAGTAATAAACATATTGGCAACACTGTAAATTTATTTCATACAGCTCCAAACATTTTCATTAATATTTTACTTAATAGTTTTCCTCTAATATAATCAATTCAGTATCCTAATGCTTAATATTTTAATTGGTTTTCAATTTGGAGAGATGAAATGGGTATTTAAACTTGGGATATAAAGTTATATCTACAAGCTAAAGAAGAAGGTAAAATATGTAAACCCCCCAGGAAATGGAAAATTACTCTATCTTAAAATGCATGCCATAAATTTTATATTAAATGAACAATGAATCACAGATGTTACTTCTTTCAAATCTTCAATATTCAACAATTGTGTCTCTCCTTAATGTCTTTTGGCATGAAATTTAATTGACCCTGGTTGTGTCAATTAGAAACACTTGTATTATTTATGGATTTTATTATTATTATTATTTTAATTATTTTTTTGTTTATTTTATTTCTTTTAGTTGTTGCAAAAAAAATCCCACCTCCTCCCCGTTTCCCATTTCCCTCCCCTCCTCACACACATCGCCCCCTCCCCCGACTCTCCTCCCCCTCCCCCCTCCCCTCCACTCCATTCCCTCTCCCCCTCGAGAATGAAGATCAGTCCAGATTCCCTGCCCTGCGGGAAGTCCAAGTTCCTCCCACTTCTATCCAGGACCAGGAAGGTGAGCATCCAAACAGGCTAGGCTCCCACAAAGCCAACTCATGTAGCATAAGTTTTTAGCAGTAATTTTTAATCTTGTTTACAAGGATAAGATGAAATCTCAGTGTTTTGATTTGGATTTCTCTGATGACTAAAGGATGTTATGTTTGAGCATTTTTAAGTGTCTCTCAGTCATTTTAAGTTCATCTGTTGAGAGTTTAGTATAACAATATAAATAAATAAATATTTTTAAAAATAGAAAAACGCAGAGAGAGCAAGAGGAGGGATGGTTTCCCCTGGGTCACATGTTCTTACCTTCCTTTTTTGGAACCCTCTTTAGGATTTTTATTAAAGGCCTTTGGACCGTGGGCCTTTAATAGGCTCACTAAATTCATTCGCCAGTAGTTGGATTTCCTGGCATCCAAGCCTATGCAAGACCATTGGCTTGAACTGGCTGATTGAGGGCCAGAAGAGCCCCTTGAGAGCGAGTCTCCGAAAAAAGCCACATAAAACCCAGAGATATGTGTGCCTGTCCATGATAGGCATGGTCACCAGCAAAAGGGGTGCAAGGCAAAGCACTGCAGGGAGAAGACCATGCATTCTATCTCTGCATCTCCTGAGGAACATGCCTGATTGCATAGAGGTTGATGTCCAGAGGTATTGATATAAAAACCTAGATCCTCTCCTCCCCCAAAAGACATCTGTAACCCTGAAAAGAAAATTATTCCACCAAGTTGGAAAGAATTTTCCCCCACCAATTAAACATGGGAGGATCGGGCCTCTGTTCCCCCCACTGGTTAATGCAACTCATCTACCAGATGACCTTTAACTTGCCTAATTTTAATACTTAAAAAGGGCAGACATGATGTAAGCAAAGGCCTGTATTTTGAGATCTGCATTTTGGTTACAACCATCTTAAGCTCACAAGTTAAGAAAAATATTTACCTTTATCTTCTCTGTAAGGTCTAGGAAATCAACCTGGAATCTTTTTTTAAATTAATTAATTATTTATTTTATTGAAAATTTCTGCTTCCTCCCTGATGGAGAAATGTCATTGGTTAATTAATAAAGAAACTGCTTGGCCTAATAGGTTAGAACATAGGTGGGTGGAGTAAACAGAACAGAATGCTGGGAAGAAGAAGGGAAGTGAGCTCAGACTCGATAGCTCTGCTCTCCAGGGCAGACGCGATGAAGCTCCAACCCAGGATGGACATAGGCTAGAATCTTCCTGGTAAGCGCACCTTGGGGTGCTACACACCTTATTAGAAATGGGCTAGTCCAGGTGCAAGAGTTAGCCGAGAAAAGGCTAGATATAATGGACCAAGCAGTGTTTAAAAGAATACAATTTGTGTGTTGTTATTTCGGGTAAAACTAGCCGGTGGCGGGAGCTGGGTTGTGAAAAGCAGGCCCACAGCTCCTACAACAGAATGGCCCCCAACGTGTGGACAACTATATCCACAGAAAGCCTGAGAAAGCTTGGCAAAGAATAGAGTAAAGCATGTTTTCTTGGCAGCAGCAATTTCTTGGGTCTGCTCTGCTTGCTAGAGGCAAGCAAACACTCTCATCTAAGAGAGGATTCCTGACTCTGCCTTAGCTGCAAAACCCTGCAGCTCTTAAGAGGCCTGGTCATGAAACACTTAAATGGTGTTGATAAAAGCCAACTGAATGCTTGTTTGTTTTCAGCCATAGCAGGAAAAAAGTTGTGCTGTTTTAAAATGCTGGTTTTCTGGGCTGTCCTGCCAGGGCAAACTCTGACTCAGATTCATGCAGGTAGTCTGACTGAATGTGGTCTGTGAGCAGAATGCTGCAGTTTGCTTGCTGGCAGGGACCTTAAAATGCCATAGAGTTGTGGCGGTAAACATGGCTACAACCAGTACCTCTGCCATGAGGCTGGAAGCTAAGGAATGGGCTGGATCTAGCTGCCAAAGCCACGGCTTTAATCCTACCCATATTGCTCTGTAATTTAAAGGCCCATGTGTTCAGAAAAAGAGAGAGAGATACAGTAAAGAGAGATTCAAAAACAAAGAAAACCTCTAAATGATTTACAATGTGTTGAAAATGTATGCAGACTAAAAGTTAAAGTTCTTAAAGTAAAAAACAAAAAAAAGGAAGAAAGATAGTAGTTGGGTGTAGTAGGACACACATTTAATCCCAACACTTGGAAGGCAGAGGGAGATTGACCTCTGTGACTTCAAGGTGTGGTAGCTCACGCCTTTAATCCCAATGCCCAGGAGGCAGAGACAGACGGATCTCTGAGAGTTCAAGGACAGCCTGGTCTTCAGAGTTATTCCAGGACAAAGATATATAGAAAACCTGTCTAAAAAGTAAAAATAAACAAAATAGAGTTAAAATAAAGCCATACAAAGATGGAAAATACAAAGAATCTCGATACTGTATGCTATCGTGCTCTCTTTGAATTGTATGAATGCTAAGGAAGGAGCAACAGCTGCTAAGATATTTCTTTATAAATGCTGCTGAACTAATCCAACATAGATATTTTTAAAATACCTTGACTTCATTTTGGATCTAAGGATATGATACTTTGGAAAAGAGATTCTTCTTTTGCTTTCACAGACGATGGCACCTTGTGGATTGCTTCCATCCCAATATGGTATGATAGACCACGCCCTCCTGAAAGGTTGTTGTGAACACCTTCAAAAAATGACTTCATTCAACTGCCCACTGAGATGAATCTAGCACACAGGTTACACCATAAAAGACCTAATTAACAGTGCCCTTATTCATCAGGAAGCAGTTTGGAGAGAAATAACTATGTCCATATTCCCAAATATTGTTTATAAATGTTCTTTTACATTATACTTCCCTGCTCCCATATCCACCCTTCCTCCATTCCAACCATCACATTCTCCCAAGCTCTCCCCATTCTCCCCTTTTCACCTTTTTCTCCCCATCTCCCCTTACCCCCAAACCACCCCCACCCCCAAGTTCACAATATTTGCCCTGCAATCTTGTCTACTTCCAATATCCAGGAGGATAACTATATATTTTTCTTTGGGTTTACCTTCTCTAGGATCACAAATTATAGGCTCAATGTCCTTTATTTATGGCTAGAAACCAATTATGAGTGAGTAAATCCCATGTTCATCTTTTTGGGTCTGGGTTACCTCACTCAAGATAGTGTTTTCTATTTCTATCCATTTGCATGCAAAATTCAAGATGTCATTGTTTTTTACTGCTGAGTAGTACTCTAATATGTATATATTCCACACTTTCTTTATATATTCTTCCATTGAAGGACATCTAGGTTGTTTCCAGGTTCTGGCTATTACAAATAATGCTGCTATGAACATAGTCGAACAAATGCTTTTGTAGTATGATAGGACAGCCCTTGGGTATATTCCCAAGAGCGGTATTGCTGGATCCTGGAGTAGGTTAATCCTGAATTTCTGAGATACCACCAGAGTGAATTCCAAAGTGGATCCACAAGTTTGCATTCCCACCACCAATGAATACACCACATCTGCTCCAGCCAAGACTATCATTGGTATTTTTGGTTCTAGCCATTCTGACAGGTATAAAATGGAATCTCAGAGTTCTTCTGATTTGAATTTCCCAGATAGCTAAGAGGTTGAGTATGATCTTAAGTGTCTTTTGGCCATTTAAACTTCTTCTGTTGACAATTCTCTGTTCAGTTCAGTGCCCAATTTTTAATTGGGTTAATTAGCATTTTAAAGACTAGTTTCTTGAGTTCTTTATATATTTTGGAGATCAGACCTTTGTCTGTTGTGGGGTTGGTGAAGATCTTCTCCCAGTCAGTAGGTTGCCTTTTTGTCTTAGTGACAAGTGTCTTTGCCTTACAGAAGCTTCTCAGTTTCCACTTGTTCAATGCTGCCCTCAATGTCTGTGCTGCTGGGTTTATACGTAGGAAGTGTTCTCTTGTTCCCATATGTTGTAGAGTACTTCCCACTTTCTCTTCTATCAGGTTCAGTGTGTTCAGATTGATATTGAAGTCTTTAATCCATTTGGACTTGAGTTTTGTGCATGGTGATAGATATGGATCTGTTTTCATTCTTCTACATGTTGACATCCAGTTATGCCACACCATTTGTTGAAGATGCTCTCTTTCATCCATTGTATACTTTTAGTTCCTTTATCCAAAAATCAGGTGTTCATAGGTTTGTGGGTTAAAATCTGGGTCTTCCATTCGATTCCATTGGTCGACTTCTCTGCTTTTTATGCTGTTTTCAATACTGTAGCTCTGTAATAGAGTTTGAAGTCAAGGATGATAATGCCTCCGGAAGTTCCTTTATTGCATAGGATTATTTTGGCTATCCTGGGTTTTTTGTTTTTCCATATAAAGTTGGTTATTGTTCTCTCAATGTCTGTGAAGAATTTTGTTGCAATTTTGATAGAGATTGTGTTGAATTTATAGATTGCCATTGGTAGAACTGCCATTTTTATTACATTGATCCTACCCATTCAAGAGCAAGGGAGATCCTTCAATTTTCTGGTATCTTCTTCAGTTTCTTTCTTCAAAGACTTAAAGTTCTTGTAAAATAGTTCTTTTACTTCCTTGGTTAGAGTTACCCCAAGATATGTTATGCTGATTGTGGCTATTGTGAAGGTGATGCTTCTCTGATTTCCCTCTCTGCTTCTTTATCCTTTGTGTAAAGGAGGGCAACTGATTTTTTGGATTTCATCTTGTATCCTGCCACATTACTAGAGGTGTTTCTCAGCTGTAGAGTTTTTGGGGTCGCTTATGTACACTATCATATCATGGGCAAATAACAAAAGTTAACTTCTTCCTTTCCAATTTGAATCCACTTGATCCCCTTATGTTGTCTTATTGCTATTGCTAGAACTTGAAGCACTATATTGAAGAGGTATGGAGAGAGTGGACAGATTGTCATGTTCCTGATTTTAGTGGGATGCATTTGAGTTTCTCTCCATTTCATTCAATGTTAGCTGCCGGCTTGCTGTAAATAGTTTTTATTATATTTAGTTATGACCCTTGTTTCCCTAATCTCTCCAAGACATTTATCATAAAGGGGTGTTCAATTTTTTCAAATGCCTTTTCAGCATCTAATAAAATGATATATGTTTTTTTTCTTTCAGTTTATTTTTATGATGGATTACATTGATAGATTTTCGTATGTTGACCCAGCCCGGCATCTTTGGGATGAAGCCTACTTGATCATAATGGATAAGTTTTCTAATATGTTCTTGAATTCGGTTTGTCAGTATTTTATTGAGAATTTTTGTGTCAAAGTTCATATGAGATTGGCCTGTAATTCTCTTTCTTGGTTGAGTCTTTGTATGATTTTGTATCAGGGTAACTGTAGCTTTATATAGGGAATTTGGCAATGAAACTTCTGTTTCTATATTGTGAAATACCTTAAGGAGTATAGGTATTAGGTCTTCTTGAAAGTTCTGGTAGAATTCTACATTGAAAATATCTGGTCCTGGGCTTTTTTGGTAGGGAGGTTTTTGATAACAGCTTTGAATTCTTTATGACTAACAGGTCTATTTAGATTTTTCATATGGTCTTGGTTTAACTTTAGTCTATGGTACTTATCTAAGAAAATGTCCATTTCTTTTCCATTTTCCAATTTTGTGGCATACAGGCTTTTGTAGTAACATCTAATGATTCTCTGAATTTTCTCTGTGTCTGTGGTTATGTCCCTTTTTTTCATTTCTCATCTTATTAATTTGTGTGTTCTCTTCCTGCCGTTTGATTAGTTTGGATAGGGGTTTGTCGATCTTGTTGATTTTCTCCAGGAACCAGATTTTTGTTTTATTGATTCTTTGGATTGTTTTCTATATTTCTATCTTGTTGATTTCAGCCCTCATTTTGATTATTTCCAGTCTTCTACTCTTCCTGGGTGAGTCTGCTTCTTTATTTTCTAGAGGTTTCAGGTGTGCTGCTAAGTCTCCAATGTGTGCTTTCTCCATTTTCTTTAAGTGGGCACTTAGTGCTATGAACTTTCCTCTTAGCATTGCTTTCATAGTGTCCCATAGGTTTGAGTATGTTGTGTCTTTATTTTCATTAAATTCAAGAAAGACTTTACTTTTTTTCTTTATTTCTTCCTTGACCCAGGTGTGGTTCAGTAGTTGACTGTTCAGTTTCCATGAGTTTGTACGCTTTCTGGGGGGTAGCACTGTTGTTGAATTCTAACTTTAGTCCATGGTGATCCAATAAGACACAGGTGGTTACTAATTTTTTTTGTATCTGTGGAAGTTTGCTTTCTTACCGAGTACGTGTTCAATTTTCGAGAAAGTTCCATGTGCTGCAGAGAAGGTATATTCTTTTCTATTTGGGTGGAATGTTCTATTGTTGTCTGTTAAGTCCATTTGATTCATTACCTCCATTAATTCTTATTTCTGTGTTAGGTTTATATCTGATTGAGCTGTCCATTGGTGATAGAGGAGGGTTGAAGTCTCCTACTATTAGTGTGTGTGGTTTGATTTCTACCTTGAGTTCTAGTAGTGCTTCTTTGACATAAGTGGGTGCTTTTATATTAGGGGCATAGATATTCAGGATTGAGACTTCATCCTGATTAATTGTTCCTGCTATGAGTATAAAATGTCCATTTCCAGCTCTTCTGATTGATTTTAGTTTGAAGTCAATTTTGTTAGAAATTAGTATGGCCACACCAGCTTGTTTCTTAGGTCCATTTGCTTGAACAACCTTTTCCAAACTCTCTACTCTGAGTAGATGTCTGTCTTGTTATTGAGATGGGTTTCTTGTAAACAGCAGAATGTTGGATCCTGTTTTCTTATCCAATCTCTTAGCCTGTGCCTTTTTATATGTGAATTGAGTCCATTGATATTAAGTGATATTAATGGCCAGTGGTTGTTGACTCTGGTTATTATTATTATTATTTTGGTAGTAGAGTTTGTGTGCTTTTCTTCTTTGAGTTGTGCTGGTGAAGGATCTCTAGATATCTGAGCTATTGTAGGCAGTGTTGGCAATGTTAGATTCCTTGGGTTGTGATTTTCCTTCTATTACTTTCTATAATGCTGGATTTGTGGCTATGTTTTGTTTAAACTTGTTTTTATCCTGGAATATTTTGTTTTCTCCATTGATAGTTGATGTGGGAGTGTCATATATCAATCTGTTGATTTCATTGGTTAAAATAAAGAAACTGCCTGAGCTCATTGATAGGCCAACCCTTAGGTGGGTGGAGTAAACAGAATGGGATTCTGGGAAAGAGAAGCTGAGTCAAGGAGTCGCCATGATGTTCCCAGTCCCTGCAGATGCAGGCTAGAATCTCCCCGGTAAGCACACCTTGGGGTGCTACACAGATTATCAGAAATGGGTTAGGTCGATATGTAAGAGCTAGCCAATAATGGGCCAGGCAGTGATTAAAAAAAAAACAGTTTTCGTGTAATTATTTCAGGGCTTAAGCTGGGCCATGCGGGCGGCCAGGTACAGGGGCACAGCCAGGCCGCTCCTCATACTACAGATTGGCGCGCCAACGTGCTAATGAACTCCACGTAAAACCTGAGAGGGCTTAAAAAGGAGAGAAAAAAATTTAAGACAACCTTTTGTTGTTTCTGGGTTGTGTACTGCAAAGAAATTGTCCTGACTCAGCAGCAGGAAAAGACTGGCTGTTTTAAAATGCCAGCTTTCTGGGCTGTGCCGCCATTACGATTTCTGTCTGGCTCCTGTGGGAGACACACCTTTTGAATGGAGCATTTGGACTAAAGCTATGGCTTGCTTGATGATAATGTGGACTGCTGTGTGCCTGGAACTGTGCGCAGCTCAGGTGCACCAAACGGCTCTGAGGCAGGACTGGCTCAGCTCTGCCATACTGCAGTCTCAGGCAGGAACTACCGTAATTACCTTAATGACAGCGCACTTAAGGTTTCTACTGGGCAGAATGCAGGCAGTACCGTATTAACTGTACAAGAAGCAACTTAACTTTTTAAGAAGTGCTTAACATTTTAAAAAATGCTCCTGGATAGTAAAAAAATTACAGATTCACAATAAAACAGATTCAGACAGACCACTAAATGGATCATACTGTTGGATGAATGTACGTAGGCTTGAGAAAGAAATAAATATATATAGAGAAAAAATAAAGTTAATGCCTTTAAAAATAAAAAGGTAAAGTCTTTAAAGAGACAGAGTACAGATAGTTAAGAGAGTAAAAGAAATAAAAAAAATAAGCCACGTAAAAATGGAGAATTCACAGAGAGTCTGGATTATGTACATTGTGTTTTCTTTAAAATTTTTGACTGTAAAGGAGTTAAATACAGAGAGTCATTTCATTACATGGGCTGCCAAGCTTAACCAGAATAAATATAAGGGTATTACGATTTCAAAATTTGGGTCTAAGGATATGATGCTTTGGAGAGGGTCTTCTTTTGTTTTCACAGAGGACCAGACCCTATGGATTGCATCTATTCCGATATGGTATGATAGACCACGCCCTCCTGAAAGGTTGCTGTGAACACCCTCAAAAAATTACTTCACTCAACTGCCAACTGAGATGACCCTGACACACAGGTTATATCATGAAAGACCTAATTAATGACGCCCCCATTCAGCAGGAAGCAGTTTAGAGAGAAAAAACTGCGCCCATGTTCCCAAAACATTGTTTATAACTGTTCTTTTACATTTAACGGGGGATATGATATAGATATGAATAATTTGCATTGGTGTGGATTTTAAGGTCAATTTTGTTATATGTATATGTATTTCTGATCTTGATCAAAGTATTGTGATTGTGTAGTTCATTTTTAAAATGTAATGTATATTTAGGAAATATAGGTTGTTGATGAATAATCGTAAATAATAGTCAAGCTTGTAGTCATGTTAGATTTTCTAGATATATGGAGATATATTTCAATTAGATAGGCATTCTTCATATCTTTCAAGGACTGCAGAATATGGCATTTAATGTTTTGATAATTTGGGGCTTTTCATGACAATGAGACACGTCTGCTCCTGGCAGCACCAATCTGCTTCGAGAGGAAGGTGGACATCGAGGAGGATCCTTATGGAGCTTGATAGCCATTGGGCAAGAGACTGTTCTTGCCTGGACTGTTGCATAAACTGGACACAAAAAACCCGCAGAGAGAGGACTGCTGAACTTGCCTAAAGGTGAGATGGTCTTTCGGGGTTCCTGATTCATAAAAGAGTCTACGAGACATTCTGCAGGACGCAGGACACAGCAGAAAGTGACTGAACTGTCTTTGAAATTTCCTGCTTCATAAAAATGTCTGCTGGATACTATGGGCCTGAAGGCTGAAGATGGATGCCCCAACGGTACAGAGGAACTTTGGGTGACTGTCCAGGCAGCGAGATGTCTCTGTCATTTCTAGAGCGTTTGATTTCTTGTTTACTTAGGTAGTTTTATATCCTTCTGGAGTCTTTGATGGAGTTGAAGAATGGTTAGTTATAGTTTTCCTTAGTTATGATAAAAGATAAAATAGATATAAATATTGTAACTGTAATTCTTACTTGATAACTGTTTTGCTATATGTAATTTTACTATGTTAAAATGAAAGCCTTCCTTTTTGTTTAAACAGAAAAAGGGGAAGTGATGTGGGAGTGTCATATATCAATCTGTTGATTTCATTGGTTAAAATAAAGAAACTGCCTGAGCTCATTGATAAGCCAACCCTTAGGTGGGTGGAGTAAACAGAATGGGATTCTGGGAAAGAGAAGCTGAGTCAAGGAGTCGCCATGATGTTCCCAGTCCCTGCAGATGCAGGCTAGAATCTCCCCGGTAAGCACACCTTGGGGTGCTACACAGATTATCAGAAATGGGTTAGGTCGATATGTAAGAGCTAGCCAATAATGGGCCAGGCAGTGATAAAAAAAAAACAGTTTTCGTGTAATTATTTCAGGGCTTAAGCTGGGCCATGTGGGCGGCCAGGTACAGGGGCACAGCCAGGCCGCTCCTCATACTACAGATAGTGAACGATAGCTTAGCTGGGTATAGTAGTCTGGGCTTGCATCAATGGTCTCTTAATTTCTGCAGTACCTCTATCCAGGACCTTCTCCTTTCATGGTTTCCATAGAGAAATCTGGTGTAAGTCTGATAGGTTTACCTTTATAAGTTACTTGATCTTTTTCCTTTGCAGCTCTTAATATTCTTCCTTCCTTCCTTCCTTCCTTCCTTTCTTTCTTTCTTTCTTTCTTTCTTTCTTTCTTTCTTTCTTTCTTTCTTTTTGCTGCATTCACATGAGGCTTTAATTGGGGAGATGAAATGGGAACCAGTGCACTGGGGCTGAGACTCATAACCCACGCAGGGGGAGAGTTCGATCCTGAGTGACCAAGAGAAGCGATTTTTAAGGGAAGAAACCACAGCCCAGTGGTCCGGAATTGGCAGGGAGTATGTCACAGAAAATTACGAAAATACCAGTGAAGATTGCAAGGCGGCAACCCCCTACCTCTCAGGACCACTCCCAAGGTCATAATCAGCTAGTTCTTAAAACACATTACAATGACAATCAGAAGGGGGGAACTCTCTGTTTTTCAAGATTATTCTCAAGGTTGCAACCTAACTTTATCTTCAGCTAGTTCCTGAAACACAGTCACTAACCAACTAATCCTAGATTTTTGATTCTTCTCTTCCTGCTTGGATTTTTGGCTATTTTCTTCCTGCTGGGGTGGGGACCTGGATTTATCCAGGGCTTTCTTCTGGGATACCTGGAGTTATCCAGGTCTTTCATCTCCCCACTTCTTCTAGTACCTAGTTCTAATTATAAAACTAGATTTTAGTATCTTCTTGACCTTGTAAAGCACTATATTGCTGGTGTCTGGACAGCACTTATTCTTTTTATAATAATTGTAATTAGTTTATTTAATATACATGGACCTATAATCAGTAGCAGAAACAAAATTAGGAATGGTCCCATTAGGGAAGATATCAGAGTAGTCATCCAGGGAGATCTATTAAACCAGCTCTCAAACCATCCCTGATGAGCTTCTCTGTCTCTTTTTCTTTTGTCTAACCTTTCTCTAAGTTTACTCATGGAATCTTTAATTACTCCTGAATGGTCCACATAGAAGCAACATTCCTCTCTGAGAGTGGCGTATAATCCTCCATCTTTTAAGAATAACAAATCTAGCCAGGCGGTGGTGGTGCACGCCTTTAATCCCAGCACTTGAGAGGCAGAGGCAGGCAGATCTCTGTGAGTCTGAGACCAGCCTGGTCTACAAGAGCTAGTTCCAGGACAGGCTCCAAAACCACAGAGAAACCCTGTCTCGAAAAACCAAAAAAAAAAAAAAAAAGAATAACAAATCTAATCCCCTTCTATTCTGTAAGACCACTTCTGAGAGGGAAGTCAATGAGTCTTCGAGTTTGGAAACAGATTGCTCTAGAGCTCTCAGATCTTCATCCATGGCTATTCTTAATTCATTGAAGTACTGAGGGGCCTGTATTAGGGCAGCCATACCTGTCCCAACACTGGCAGATACCAAGGCCCAGGATTACTGCTAGTGTCAGAGAAATGGGTTCTCGTCGAAAGCGAGTTGGGTGCCTGTCAAACTCATCTTCAAGTGTATTAGCTGGATAATAAAGGACCCTAAGTACCAGTTGTACAAGCACACAGTAATCTTTGGTGTCATTAAAAACCGATGTTGACATGCAACGTGTCAGGCCTGTATTACAGGCCCACCATTTAGCTAAATCGGGAACCGAGTACCTGGTATCAGGAGTCTTAGGGCTTTTAAGAGTCTCATTACATAGCCTCAGTAAGAGTCAGCCTATGATTAGTCCCCCAATCATAAGCCTTTTGACTGGTAGTGTTGTCAAAGTCCCAGATACTTCAATTTGGGTATTTCAGAAGCTTGCGTCACGTGGGAGGCGTGGATCCAGGCAGATATGCATACTTCTTTCAGTTGTTTCCAGATCTGGCATCTCACCATTTCAAGGGTCTTTAGGTGGGAAAAACAAATGTCTAGAAAGAATAGCATCAGGATTATACATTCCACCCGACTCAGTGAGCAGTGGCTGTTCTCCACATAGAATCTCATAAGGGGTGATTTCACCCTGGGGTGTTCCAAACTCAGAACAGGGCAAAGGAAAGGAGGGCTGTCCAGCCATTTCCGCAGGTCTCTTTTTAGAATTTATATTTATCCTTTATACCTGACCTGACTCTGGGGTCGGTAAGCACAATGCAATTTTTAATTGATCCCCAGTTGGGTGGCCAGTCCCTGACTTACCTGGGCAACAAAGGCAGGTTCACTATCAGACTTGATTACCTTGGGTATCCCAAACATTGGGAAGATTTCTTCTATGATCTTCTTAGCCACCCCATTGACCATCTCAGTCTTGGTAGGAAAAGCTTCTACCGAGCCTGAAAAGGTATCTATAAAAACTAATAAGTACTTTTAACCATACCTGTCTGGCTTAATTTCTGTAAAATCTACTTCCCAGTAGGCCCCAGGCTGGTGGCCCCTGAGCCTCTTCCCAGGAGTGTCCTGCATTAGTTATAGCACAGGCCTTGCAGCTTTTGACTACTTCTTAGGCTCTTTGACTGCCAGGATCATTGCTCCCTGGGCCACCTGTTTAGCAGTTAGGTCTGCCATCTGATTTCCTTTAGCCATAGCATCCCGAGATTTTTGGTGTCCTGGACAATGTATGATGGCTACCTTCTTTGGCAAATAGCCTGGAGGAGGCTCAAAATTTCTTCTTTATTTTTTCCTGAAGATGTTAACAGTCCTCTTTGTATATTGCTCTGTGTATATGGGCAGTGGCAAAAGCATACCTGCTGTCAGTTGAGACTCTTTCCTCTGCCATTCATAGAGCTGGTATCAAAGCCACAATTTCGGCTTTCTGCGCTGATGTCCTTCAAGGAGGCTATGCCTAGACTACTTGCTTCCCATCTGCCACTACTGCCCCTGCCTTCTGCTTACCTTCAACCCCAAAACAGCTCGGACTTCCAGGCCAAGGCTGAGCCCTCGGATCATTTCGGGTACCAGCTTCTTCTGCCAAAATGTCAGTGCAGTGATGAGTAGATGAGGAGTCATCAGTCTCAGGCAGTAGGGTAGCTGGTTTGAGGACAGCAGGGGGAGTGGAGGTCACTCGTTCAGTCAACAAAAGGCTTTAATCAATCACCTCTGTCCGGTTTGAGTCTCTTTCTTTTTTTCATTTGGGGATTCGTCCCGGGGATTAGCGACTATCCTTTTCTCCGAAGACCCACTTGGGGGCTTAGAGGTGAGACATTGTCTGTATGTCTTTGTCTGTGTGTGGCAGGTCCTTTATGTTTTTGTGCCAGATTGTGCCAGTTGAATTGAGGTTCCGTACATTCGAGTTTCATGTTCTGTACATTCAGGTTTACAGTCATGACTTATTTTGTGTTTCCGTGCTGGTTAAATGAAAGACCCCCAGTGTGGGTTATGAGTCTCAGCCCCAGTGCACTGGTTCCCATCTCATCTCATCAATTAAAACCTCGTGTGACTGCAGCAAGGATGGTCTCTCATGAGTTACTGAGGGGGTCGTATTATCCCAAGACTTGTGTTTAAAAATATATCTAGGCTTGAAAAAAAGAATATAGACAGTATAATATAAAATAGTACAGACCATCATAAATTGAAAGAGTAAGGAAAATAAAATTAATATTTAACATATAAAAAGTAATCCAATGAAATAATAAGGATCACAAAATAAAATATACACAGAGTCTAAATTATGTTTATTATGGTGTTTTCTTCAATTCATCTTTACTGTAAAAGAACTAAGTACAGAGAGACATTTCATTATACAGGATGTTTATCTAAACCAACATATATGTTTTAAAGGTATCTTGACTTCAAAATTTGTATTTAAAGGTATGTTGCTTTCAAAAAGATTTTCTGCTTTTGTTTCCACAGAGGATAAAAAGCTGTAAACTCCTTACAGGCTAATTTGGTTTAATGAAACAAGAACCCCTAAAGCAATTGCACATGTGGTCTAGTATCCATAATAGATTCATGAAGGCTGGCAAAGATAGACCTACCACACAGGGTACCACATAAAAGATCTGATTAACAATGTCTCCAATCAGCAAATGTAGTCTGAAAAATAACACCCAAATTCCCTAAATAATTGTGTATAAATGTTTCTTTTCATTTAGATTGGGATATGATATTAGAGATGACTACTTTGCATTGGTATGGATCTTGGTTTATTGATACAACTTTATAGTCAATTTTGTTATATGTATATTTTTCTGTTCTGGTTTAAGGCATTTTGTTTGTGGAGCTCATTTAAAAATGTAATATATAATTAAGAAATGCAGGTTAGTAGATTGTCATTTATATTAGTCAAGCTTGTAGTCATGTTAGCTAGGTTTTCTGGATGTACAGAGATATACTTCAAATGGATGGTTATTCTTCAAACCTTTAAAAGTCTAAGAGAAGATGACATTTAAAATGTTTTAAGAACATTGATCTTTTCATGACAATGAGACTTATCTGCTCCTGGTAGCACCAATCTACTTGAGGAGGGTGATGGATATCAAATATGCTCCTTAAGGAGTTTGATAGCCATTTGGGAAAGAAACTGTTCATGCCTGGACTGCGTGATATTACACTGTATATACTGGACATGCAGGATTCACTAAAAAAATAACTGCTGAAGTTGCCTAAATAGGTGAGACAGTCATTCAGGGTTCCTGTTTCATGAAAGAACTTCAAGGCATTCTTCAGGACACAAAAGAAAGCAATTGATAAATTTTGTCAACATAAGGCATAAGAGATATTCAAGTTCCTTGCATCATGGAAAAGTCTGCCAACTACTATGAGCCTTTAGGCTGATGATAAATGCCCCAGTGTTACAGAGGAACTTTGGGTGATTGTCCAGGTAGCAAGATATCTCTGTCAATTCTAGAGTTTGAAAGTTGCTTATATTGCACCTCCTGTTTATGTAGGTAATATTATATCCTTCTGGATCCTTTGATGGGATTAAAGAAAGATAGTTATAATTATAAAAAATAGACTAGATATAAGTATTTACACTCACAAAATAGGATAGATAATAGAGCATTTCCTTAATTTCCTTAGTTAAAATGCTATAAATATTATAACTATAACTTTTGCTTGATATCCATTTCATTTTTTGTAATTTTACTATGTTAAAGTTAATACTTTCCTTTTTCATTTCAACAAAAAAGTAGAAGTAATGTGGGATTGCTCTCTGTATGCTCTGAAAATGTTTTATTGCCATTGGTTAATGAAGAAACCGCTTTAGGTCAATGGATCAACAGAATATAGCCAGGCTGAAAAAAGATATATGGAAAGAGTAGGTAGAGTCAAGGAGATGCCATATAGCCGTCAAAGGACAAAGCTCTTGGAAACTTGCTGGTAGACTACAAACTCATGTTTATGTGCAGATTAATAGAAATGGGTTAATTTAAAATGTAGGAACTTGCTAGAAAATAAGCATAAGCTAATAGACCAAACAATATTTTAATTAATACAGTTTCTGTGTGATTATTTTAGTTTTCGGTAGCGAGGAAACAAACAAGCACTCTCTGTCTTCATCTAATGAGATTGGGAGTTTGTAGTCCAGAGGCTAGTTCCCTCATCAGAGTTAAGTTCTGGTGCTCTGGAAGAGTCATTCCTTGATTCCTTTTGTCTAAGAACTAACATCTTGTGACAATAGATAAAAACAAGCAAAAAAGAAAAAAATAATTAGTTTCTTCAGATTCAAAAGCTAAGAATCCCATCAGATAGCATCTTGAGCCTATAGGATAGTTTCCTTTATCTCTCTGTCTTGATTCTCTAATGCACCCCCTGTAGTGTTTAAACTTTTCTTGACTCTTGATATTCTGTATTCTAATCTAAAATTTTTTTTTAAAAAAAAGCTGCTTCTATGTTGGAACATGGAAATTGGGGTAAGCTAAATTTGTGTTTCTGGGCCATGATCATTTAAAATGACTACAAAATAAACTAACTCTTATTCTCTAGTGTTCTTTTTGTCTTACATAGTTTGTTTGTTTTGAGTTTAGTTTTCTCTTTCTTAGAAAATAAAGTTAGGTGGTTAGAGAAATGGGTACAATTTGGAAGGAAATTGGAAGGCAAATATGATTAAAGTATATTCTAGAAAAAATAAAAATTAAGATGTTCTTTGACTTAGATATCTATCCCATGTGACATAAATTCCCCCAAAATCCTTAATGAATTTTGTATGTCATATACAACAAACTGCAAATAATAGTGATGATGATGATGATGAAGATGAGATTGCTACTTTCTTATTTTTTTCATTGACTTACAAAAATACTAATTTGGACTAATAAAAACCTGTGCATCCCATAGCTACAATTAACAATTTTCATATCACTGATGAGATAAAAGAACACCACAATTGTGAACTAACAAGTTCAAGACCTGCCTGCTCTACAAGAGCTAGTTCCAGGACAGGCTCCAAAACCACGGAAAAACCCTGTCTCGAAAAACCAAAAAAAAAAAAAAAAAAAAAAAGAAAAGAAAAAAAAAGTTCAAAATTCAACAACAGCTCTTATGGTTCTGTTTCAAATTATATATATATATATATATATATATATATATATATATATATATATATATATATATATATATATATATATTTTAAAAAGTAGGTTATATCTTTTCATAGTCCTGAAAGTACTCCCACTGAAATAGGTAAACACAGAAACAGATTTCAGTGGGAAAACAAACTGGTAGCTATCATACTGTAGCTATTGACTTACAGATTACTTTTTAGTACCCCCTTATGGCCTAATAATAAAACATAATTACTTTTTCAGTGACACTTTTCAAGAGCTATACACGCATATCTCATGATATTAAGAAGAAATCACAGCAACTAAAGAAAAAAGTTAAAAGAATATAAAAGTATAAACACTTTAATAAAAATCCAAAAAAAAAAATCATGAAATTCCAGAAGCTTACAAGTCTTCGGAATAGAAAAAAAAATTAATAAGTTATCTAGGTCTAAGATGTTTAAGGAATATAAACGATTATCTTTAAATGCAATACATATAATACTAAAATTTCAAAGATATCACAGTAATATTAAATTTCTATTTAATACAAGATAACTCTTATATTCTCAAGAGAAGTATCTCAAATGGTAGAGAAAAACTAAAGAAACATATATTATCCTTAGTCATCAGGGAAATGCAAATTCAAATGACTCTGAGATTTTATCTTATACTTGTCAGAATAAATAAGAACAAATATACTAATAAGAGCTTATATTAGAGAGGATATGGAACAAGGGGAACATGCCTCCTTTCTGGCGGGAGTGCAAACTTTTGCAGCCACAGTGGAAATCAATATGGCAGTTTCTCAGAAAACTGGGAATCAATTTATCTCAAGGCCCAATTATATAACTCCTAAGCATATACCTAAAGAATGCTTAATTGTACCACAAGGATACTTACTCAACTATGTTCATACACATTTTATTTGTAATTGCCAGAACCTATAAACAAACTAATGCCCTTTGAATGAAGAACAAATTTTAAAGAAGTGGTACATTACTCAGCTGTTAAAAACAATGACATCGGGACATTTGAAGCAAATGGATGAAACAAGAAATAAAATCATCCTTAGGGTTATAACTGAGATCCAGAATGACAAAAATAGTATATACTCAATTATAAGTGTATATAAGCTGAAAAGTAAAGAATAACCATGCTAGAATCAACAGCTCCAGAGACATTAGGTAAAACGAAGGGCTCAAGGGGAGACACGAAGATCTTCATGGTAAGAGAAAATAGAATAGATCTCTTGAGTGAAATGGGGATCTTTAGGGATGGCAACTTGATGGATCAGTTTGTGCTATAGTAGGAAGGGGAAATACTGAAAGAGATGAGTGGAAAGGGAGTCATTTCAGTGTCTGGTAGAACATGGATGCAAGGAAAAATCTCACAAATACACAAGTGTGATTGTAGCTAAGACCCCTAGCAATTAAGAATACATAACCTGAACTGCCTGTCTCCTATGATCAGATAGGGAACTATCACAATTGTCATCAGGGACCCTTCATCCAGTAACTAATGGAAACAGATGCAGAGGCCCACAGCCAGACATTATACTGAAATCAGGAAAATTGCTGAAAGAGAGAGGAAAGGTTGTAGGAGCCAGTGAGGTAAAGGAAATCAAAAGAAACCCCACAGAAACAACCAATTTCTTTGAAAGGAACTCACAGATTTGCATCAAGAACCAAGAGACTGAATGGGACAAACTTAGGTCCTTTACATATATCTGACATTTATTTAGTTTGGTCTCTTTGTGGGACACTGAACAATTGGAGCATGTTCTTTCCCTAATGCTATGGGGACCTACTCTCTATACTGGATTATCTTGCTCAGCCTTGACACAAAGGGAGATTTTTAGCCTTACTATAACTTGATATGGCATGATTTGTTTGATGTGAAAGGGTCTTCTTATTTGTCAGGATTTCATTAGTTAATAAAGAAACTGCCTTGGCCCATTTGATAAGCCAGCCCTTAGGTGGGTGGAGTAGACAGGACAGAATGCTGGGAGGAAGTGAGGCAATTGCCATGACTCTCCTCTCTGGGTCAGATGTGATGAAGCTCCAGCCCAAGATGGACATACACTAGAATCTTTACCAGTAAGACACCACCTCTTGATTCTACACAGATTATTAGATATGGGTTAAAGCAAGATATGAGAGTTAGCCAAGAAGGGGCTAGATATAATGGGCCAGGCAGTGTTTAAATGAATACAGTTTGTGTGTTGTTATTTCAGGACATAAGCTAGCCAGGCATCTGGGAACTGGGTGGCAAGAAGCGGGCCTGCTCACAGCTCTATCTACATTTGTTGAAACCCAAACAAACCTTGCCTTTTAGTGAACTGAAACAGTAGAAGTGGTTGAGGGAAGTAAAGTGAAGGTGGGTGGAGGGAATAGGAGGAAGGAAGGGAAACTGCAGTCAGAACATAAAAATAAATAAATAAAATGAGTAAATAAATATAATTTTTAAAACACATAAATAGATATATAAAATGATTAGGCAAGGAATGATTCAAGAAGATGATAGATATTACCCTCTGACCTAGACATGGACACTCATGTGTGCATGTGCTCACACACAGACATAGGAAAGAATTTTTTCATAAGTTATTAATCTACTATTGGCAAAAATATAAATACTAGGCATTAAATTCTTTACATAAAATTATCACTCGAATGCAAATAATCAAATTACTTTAGTCAGTTAATTATTTCATATTTATATTGATATGATTAATTTAAATACAACTTCCACCTTAAAGGGAATAAGAGAGTAGTTTATTCTGGAGCCAAATTTGAGTGACCATGGCCCAGGAATTTAGATTTAGGTCACTCCAATTACCATGTTCTTAGATGAAAGGAGTTTTGTAAAGCTTTAGAGATTGACAGAGCAAAATCAGTCATAAATGAAGTTAAGTTTAAGATACAGTGGTGTGCAAATGAGAGAAGAAATTACATCAAGATAGCAGAAGCTTTTCTACAGGCCTCAGATGCTATGCAACTGCATTCTTACCTTTCAGACAGGTAGAAGCTAGTGGTCTGCTACATTAGGAGTTCTCAAAAGTTGTTTTTTGTTTTATTTTGTTACTATTTTTAACTCAAAATATGTTAGTTAAGTCACAGAGGTGAACAAGAAGTATATAATCAGGGTGGGGGGCTATACCTAGCTTGTAATCATGTAATTAGTCTTTGGTCATGCAATATCACAACCTTTCTACATCCCTGCAGTATTAATAAGAAACAGTTTATTTTTCAGAATTGTCATTGGCAATTCACCTTAATGACCAAGAATCACATTTTGGGCATGCATTGGGTCAACATATAATTGATTTAATAGCTCCCTACCATCTAGAAAGCTTATCTTAGGATGTGATATAAATGAAACGGAGCATTTGCCAGTGCAGTAGTTCTGATGAGAGAAAAATAGCAGCTAACAGCAAGTAAGAAATTACCCCTCAGATTATATTAAAGTTTTTAGCCATAATGACCAAAATCTGATTTGTTTTATGCTCTTTGTATCTGGCATAACTTGAATATGCAACTTGGAATAGAATTAGTATACCCAAATTAAAGTAATCAAGAATACACTTTGACCACATAGCATGAAAATAGCAGATGAAGAAAACATGTATCTTAGTAACCAAATTTTACATATTTTAAAATAAATTTACTATATGTTTTCCCCCAGCATTTACAATTATGTATTACCTTTACTCATATTTATAGGGTTAGAAATGGTACTCTGGAATTAATCGCTGTGTTACTGTCATTGTTTTATTACAAAAAACAGCAAAATATTGCTTAAGAAATATTTTAATCCTGACTAATTGATTTATAGAATGTCATAGATATCAACTTATTCATGAAGCATTAGTACTTAAGATATAAAATATCAAGTGTTGTTGCAATTAGATGTGATGTATTTTGTATAATTTAGAGAAGAGTTAAACCAAATCTTTCAGGAGATCTAGTTAGAGTAAATGAAATTAAGTTTAATTTAAGAACTAAATTGTTTTTTTGTTTTATCAAAATTTTACTGAGTAATAAGAACATACACACCCACACCACAAACACAGATATACATATCTATTAGTTAAAATCATATATATATATATATATATTAATCATGAAAACTAGTTTTGCATAAGATAGGGGTTCGGAGTAAGAAAAAAGTATAGCAGAAACTTTATGAATAAGAATATATAATATCATCATTTTTACCTTGATTAAAACCAAGATTAATATTATTTTTAATTTCTTAAAATTATACAAGGAGTAATACTAAATATCATAAATAATTTAAAAATCTAGTCATGAATGTATTTTAAAAACATTAAAACTGAGAAAAATCTTTGTTATTTGTGTTATTCAATTGTTAATGGCACTGAACATGAATGCCATTCATCATTTCCACATTATAAATATTTAAGATGACAGAAGAAAGCTAATTTTCCCTAATTTCACAGTCCAGAAGTGAGTTAGAAGTATGTGGATACAGTCCTGAACATCAAACCAAAATTAACTATTTGATTTGATGCCTTTTTTTGTTCCAGTTTATGAAATCTTCTGGAGTTTTTTTTTTTATCCTTTGCAGAATAATTGGTAACTAGTTAAAATTTTTACTTATTGTAGTTAAAAATTTTTAAAAATATCAGTGTTTTCTGTTGATCTAATAGACAAAAATTTACTCTGATTCATATATTTATCTAATTAAATACATTTAATAACCATTGTATAAGTGGTTAAGAATGTTCTAAATAAAAATAAATCTCCAACTTTTTCTCACTGTTAGAGCAATGATTAACTGTCCAAAATGAAAGTATTTGTACAATGGGAATGCATACAAAACTAAAATCTAATAAGGTTTTAAATACCCATTTAGTAAATGTATAAAACAAAATATTTTGATGTTTTAAGGTATTTGGGGGTAAACATGACTAAGATTAGGAAACTATCCTTGTAGATTCACAGACATTAATTACTTCTGAGAATATTAAATTTTGAGCATAAAAATCTTGTAACTTTAATGTTATACTCCGTTATATCCATTTTGCCCCTTAAAATTATTTAAAAACATTTTTTCATAAAATACATTCTGAATACATTTTTTACCCTTCACAAACTCTACCCTGGTTCTGCCTATGTCACTACTGATCAAAATTTATTTTTACCTCCCTTCAAAATTACCAAAAGCAAATCCAGAATAAAACAACAACAAAAAAAAATAAAAACAAAAAACTACAGAGAATTAAAAAAAAACTTAAAAAAGAAAATCAAAACAAAACTACCAAAACACATGCACACAAACTACACTCATACACATACATACACACATACACACATTTGAAATAAATATAAAGTCTAATTTAACTACCAATCATCACCTCATATTGGATCTTCATGGAGTGTGATTGAAGTACCTACTAACACTTCAGTGGAGAAAGTGATATTATCTTTCTCAGAAGTTATCAGCTATAAATACATTCTTGGTTAGGGACAAGATTGGGGTTCACTTTCAGATCTCATTGCTGGAATTTTTTTTTTTTGGCAAGAACCTGCACCTGTTTTATTGATTTTTCTTACAGTATCTGTGAGTTCATATATGTATCAGTCCTCTTGTGTGAAAGGTATTGTTCCCATGTAGCCATCTACCACCTCTGACTCTTAGACAGTCTTTCCTTTTCCATATAAGTCCATGAGACTTTATGGGAAAGGTTTGATAAAGTCATCAAATCTTGGGCTGAGAAGTGAAAGTCTTTCAATTTCTGTCTAGTGGTAGATATTTGTGTTAATTACCATATTCTCATAAGAAGAATCTTTTCTGACGATGTCTGAGTGATGTTATTCTGTCTTAATGTAGCAATTTGCCATGAGGAATAATTTTCTGGGTGCGTTCCTAGGTAGCATGAATTCTAATTGTTCTTAATAATAAAAACACAGAGTCAGTTAAATAGGGGGTGAAAGCTGAAAGATCCGAGAAGCAGCCACTAGAGAGTTCCTTTTACTTCTACCAAATTATCAGACTGAAAGAGCAATCATATCTCTACAAATCTTCAGTTTGCTGCTGTGTCTACAATACCGCAGAGTGCATCCTCTCTGTGAATCTTCAGACTGTGTGTTCAGACTGAATACTCTGACTGCTTCTGAGCTCCTGTCTCCTCCTGCCTTTTATTTTTTTCTCTGCTAAGTCATATCACCCTTGTCTTAACCTCCCTAAATCTGGGATACATGGCACATGAAACCAAGTGTTGTGATAGTTTTTAGACACTTTTAGACAGAATAAAGGTTTTCCCTTAGACCTATGATTCACCTGGTCTCAGAATCATGGCAAATATAGCAATGTCAAGTATGGGCTCCATTTCCCTGAAGTGGGTCATATAACCAGTTTATTTGGATTTATTAAAATGGGAGCTGGGTAATGTTGGTACATGCCTTGATTCGTAGAACTCAGAAAACTCAGAAGGCAGAGGCAGGAGGCTCTCTGTGAGTCCTAGGAGAGCCAAGGCTACACAAAGAAACCATGTTTCAAAAAACCAAAAGTAAATAAACAAATACATACACAAATAAATAAATACACAAAAAACTAAATAAATACATTTAGTTAAAGTTTGGTTACTCAGTCCAATAATATTTGGACCACTTTTACACCAATTTTTCTTGTAAGCAGTTGTCTTGGTGACAGGACACAGACTTTTTGACTTGGTGAACTGTATTAGTAAATTTTTTTTCTTCTTGTATGTTGCAAATGTTCTATAAATACCATGAATGCTAGTCAGTTGGGGTAAGATCCTAACTTGGTATCATCTATATTTCTCCATATTCAATGATATAAGTAAGTTGTGGAAGGATCCATATGACTTCTTCAGGAGACACGGCCTAAGAATAGTACAAGCAATTCTCCTTATGGCAAGATCCTAGAGATTTTGACCCATTTGGCAAAGACCTATGGACAGTTTACTGCATAATTCTGGACATGACCCTGGGAGTGTAAGTGCTATGTACTCTCCTTGTTTTTGCCATATTGCTGACTGCCTTTACTTTTACTCTCACAGTCATAGATGAAAGAACTTTTACAAAGGAAAAACTTCCCCTTGATGACTCTCTTCTGAGTGATCCAGAGAGAATGTTATTAATAATATAAGAACTGATTTAGTCCCTTAAGCCTTTGATGTTTCAAGTGTGACCACGAATTCAGGCTTCTTAAGAACAGTATGTCACCTTTCCAGTACACCCTGCAGCTACTCTGAAAGTGTCATAGTAGCTCATGTATTTAATATTACATATTTGCAAACTATTCTAGGAGGAATGATTTTAACCACAAGAGTCTTTGAGAAAAGTTATTAAAATAATAAAATCAAGAGTTAATTGTAGTGATATTTCATTTGTACTTTAGTAAATAATGGTTGCCTGAAGATCAGAGAGGTAAACATTCAGATCAGGTAGTAGTGGCACATGCCTTTAATCCCAGTAGCTAGATTAGTTTGCCATGGAAACCAGACAATAGTGGTGCCCACCATTAATTCCAGTACTAGAGAGCAGCAACATAAGATGTAAGGAGACAGGTGTCAGCTTAGTCTCATTCTGAGGATTACTGGAAACAGGATAGCTCTTTCAGTCTCAGAATTTCCTATAGGTAGGAGCTCTCTCTCTAATGGCTGAACTGCTTTACTTTTTGATCTTCAGATTGAATCTCAGTATCTATCTCTATGTTTTTATTATTCATATTACATTTGGTGCCCAATGTTTGGATTACAATTTCATAGAAATGTTGTTTGCCTGAAGCTTTTTAGCATCCTATACATTCCACAGCTGCATGTGGGGCTCTCTCTGGGCTGCATGTGGGCCTATCTCCAGGCTGCATGTGGGGATCTAGAACCACACAGGTTGGCTTTCTTTTCTCTTTCCCAGAGGCTCTAAATCCCCTCTGATTTCTTCAGTCAACCAGTTCTCCAGTGAATATTCTCTCTCTCTCTCTCTCTCTCTCTCTCTCTCTCTCTCTCTCTTCACTGTTGATTGCAGGCTCTTCCTGAATCCCCTTCTCAGACTGCTGCTTAACAAGCAAAGTGCCTTGACATCCATTCAGGGTTTTACTCTTTTTTTTGCAGTAGCAATAATTATCACATCATTATCAACTTCATCAGTAGATTTGGTAATAAAATTAGAAATTCTTATAAGGAAGAATTAGTTATTAGACAGAATTATTCCCACATGAAAAAATGAGAGAACCATTATACTGGAGGGATTTGAGTCTCTGTATAATGATATGCTTGGCAGTTTTAAAATGGAATGATTAAATGAGAGGATATCTAGTTTAGATGTGATTTATGTAATGTCAATTGTAAACATTATCAGCATTACAATTTTTGTCATATCACTAAAAAATGTTTAACCTTAGTACTAAGATACTGGTCCTTATAAAACATAATAAAACAGATCAAAGAGATTTTCAAATTTAAATCAAAGAATTGAATGGAGAACCAATTTCAGAATTGACTTGTAAGAATAGAGAGGAACGGCCTAGGGTTTTTAGATAACCAACCTTAATATATCCAGTAACCATAAAGGAACTGACAAATGACAGAGGCACTGTTACAGCTAACTGCACTTCTTTACTACTATTGATAGATTTAAGGAGAGTCAAGAAAACAATAGTCTTATAGGTCATTTATTCACTTTTGGTGAAGCTGTGGTCAGTTTGTAATAGAATTATCAATAATTACTGGATTTATTCGGTTAAGCGCATTTTAGAACCTGCTCCACAATTAAAATGGAGTACCTGGTTCAGAGAAGGGGCTAAGAATATCAAACAATGGTGTAAATATAGAGGTATAAAAATTTCTCAAGATCAAATTATTGGAGAAGGAGAATATGCTACTATGCAAAGTTACAATGTATATGATTATCACACCCTGGGTTTATGCCATGCAGCAACTTTGAATGCTCAGGACAGAATTTGAGAAATAGGAAAGATAATTGAGTCATCTCCTAATGTTTTACAGGGCTTAAAGAAAGCCTTTACAGATTTTGTACAAAGTATGGCTTTAGCAGTAAATAGAATGATACACAATTCATCAGCTAGACAAATAATATTCGAATATCTAGCTTTAGAAAGTGCCAATTCTTTTTTTATTTATTAAAAATTTCCACCTCATCCCCTCCTCCCATTTCCCTCACCCTGCCCCCTTCCCCTTCCTCTCCAGTCCTAAGAACAGTCAGGGTTCCCTGCCCTGTGGGAAGTCCAGGGCCTCCCCCCTCCATCCAGTTCTAGGAAGGTGAGCATCCAAACAGACTAGGCTCCCACAAAGCCAGTCCATATAGTAGAATCAAAACTCAGTGCCATTGCCCATGGCTTCTCAGGCAGCCCTCATTGTCTGCCACGTTCAGAGAATCCAGTTTGATCACATGCTTTTTCAGTCCCAGTCTAGCTGGCCTTGGTGAGCTGCCATTAGATCAGTCCCACCATCTCAGAGCAATTAAAGAAACTAATGCCTATTTGTTGATGATCAAGATAAAGTAGTTCCACACCACCTCACAATTGTGTACAATAAAATTGTTATTTATTTAGGGATACATACACAGATCAAGAGTCCTTGGCAAGAGGAGGAAACAGAAGCCAAATCCAGCAGCCAAGAGAAAGATATAGAGACAGAGGAGAGAGGAGAGAGAGAGAGAGAGAGAGAGAGAGAGAGAGAGAGAGAGAGAGAAGCATGTTTCAACATCTGTTTTTTATGGTACCCAATGCCACACCCAATGTAATCCAGCATCTCAAAGGCCATTGGCTGAAGAAGTTTCCCTAGAACCTCCTCCTATTTTCTAAATAAGAGAGTTGCAAACCCAATACAAAACTATATACAATGAGAAAAGATATCAAGTATAAAAATTAGAATTGCAGCAAGCATAAACAATATTGAACAAGAAACATATGCTAAATGTTTTAATAATTATCCTGGGGAGTTTAAGTCTTCTATTAGAAATGGCTTGGCTAAGTCATAAGAGGTAAGTAACTATGGCTATCTTGTCTTGAACCCCAACAAAGAACTAAGAAGGGAAATATTACTTGAGTATATAGTAAGTGAAATCAAGCAACTGTCAAAATGTAAAATAAATGCCAGAGATAAATGACTACTTAGAAAATCACCCAAAGTCTCATTTGCAATTTTTGAGCAACCAACTTTGGCTGAGGCCTGGAGTAACTGACAGACCATTTTTCATAGGCAGGGAAAATTTCAAAATCACCTAAACTTGTCTTTGCAAGGTTTGGCAGTCTTGTATCCTGCTTGCCAAGGCTGGACACCATGCATTTTGAAAGTGGTCAGGGAATGGGCAGTTTTTTGCCCAAACAACAGTTTCACCAAGAAAAAAAAAATCAACTGCCAAGTGGAGTGTCTTTTGATGTGGGAATGTCATATATCAATCTGTTGATTTCATTGGTTAAGCAATAAAGAAAATGCTTGGCCCTGATATGTTAAAACATAGGTGGGAGGAGTAATCAGAACAGAATGCTGGGAGGAAGAGGAAGTGAGCTCAGACTCGACAGCTCGGCTCTCTGGAGCAGAGACGCCATGCTCCCCTCTCCCTGGGCACATGCAATAGCTCTGCTCTCTGAGGCACATGCAATGAAGCTCCGACCCAGGATGGACATAGGCTAGAATCTCCCTGGTAAGCCACCTCGTGGGCTACACAGATTATTAGAAATGGGCTAGTCCAGGCGCGAGAGTTAGCCAAGAAGAGGCTAGATATAATGGGCCAAGCAGTGTTTAAAAGAATACAATTTGTGTGTTGTTATTTCGGGGCATAAGCTAGCCAAGCAGCCAGGCTGCTCATATTACAACAGAATGGCACCCAGACGTATGGACAACTGTATCCACTGAAAGCCTGAGAAAGCTTGGGAAAGAGTAAAGCATGTTTTCTTGGTAGCAGCGATTTCTTGGGTCTGTTCTGCTTGCTAGAGGCAAGCAAGTGTTCTCATCTAAGAGAGGCTTTCCTGACTCAGCTTTAGCTGCAAAACCCTGCAGCTCATTAAGAGGTCCTGCTACGAAACACTTTAAACAGTGTTGATGAAAAGCTGAAAGCATGCTTTTCGGTTTTCAGCCATAGCAGGAAAAAAGCTGCGCCATTTAAAAATGCCGGCTTTCTGGGCTGTCCTGCCAAGGCAAACTCTGATTATTTTATACAGGCAGTTCATGCGGTTTGCAAGCACAGGCTGCGGAAGCTCGCTTGCTGGCAGGGACCTTGAAATGCCATAGAGTTGTAGCAGTAAACATGGCTACAGCTACTACCTCAGCCATGAGGCTGGAGAGCTAAGGAATGGACTACATCTTGCCGGCAAAGCCACGGCTTTAGTCCTACTGAGATTGCTTGGTAAATTAAAGACGCATATGGTCAGAAAAACAGAGAGAGATACAGTAAAGAGAGCGTCAAAGACAAAGAAAATTTCTAAATGGTTTACTGTGTGTTAAAAATATATGCAGGCTGAAAGTTTGAAGTTCTTAAAGTAAAAAAAAAAGGAAGAGAGTTGTTGGGTGTGGTAGTACACACCTTTAATCCCAATGCCTGGGAGTCAGAGACAGGCAGATCTCTGAGAGTTCAAGGACAGCCTGGTACACAGAGTTATTCCAGGACAAAGAGATACATATACAGAGAACCTGTCTCAAAAAGCAAAAAGTTAAAAGTAAAAATAAACAAAATAGAGATTAAAACAAAACTACACAAAGATGGAAAATACACAGAGAATTTTGATACTGTATGCTATTATGCTCTGTTTGAATTGTTTGAATGCTGAGAAAAGGGCAACAGCTGCTAAAAGATATTTGTTTATAAATGCTGCTGAACTAATCCAACATAGATATTTTGAAAATGCCTTGACTTTGAAATTTGGATCTAAGGACATGATGCTTTGGAAAGGAGTTTCTTATTTTGTTTTCACAGAGGATGAGACCCTGTTCATTTCTTCTATTCTGATATGGTATGACAGACCATACCCTCCTGAAAGGTTGCTATGAACACCCTCAAAAATTACTTCACACAATTGCCTACTGAGACGACCCTGGCACACAGGTTATACCATGAAAAACCTAATTAAGGACGCCCCCATTCAGCAGGAAGCAGTTTAGAGTGAAATAACTATGCCCATATTACCAAATATTGTTTATAAATGTTCTTTTACATTTAAAGGGGGATATGATATAGGTATGAATAATTTGCATTGATATGGATTTTGTTTTAGTGATTTAAATTTAAGGTCAATTTTGTTATATGTATATGTGTTTCTGATCTTGATTAAGGTATTGTGATTGTGTAGTTCATGTAAAAATGTAATGTACATAGGTTGCTAATGGATAATCAAAGTAGTCAAGTTTGTAGTCATGTTAGTTAAGATTTTCTAGATGTACATAGATATATTTTAGATAGGCATTCTTTATATCTTTCAATGATTATAGAATATGGCCTTTTAAATGTTTAAATAACTTAGGACTTTTAATGACAATAAGACACGTCTGCTCCTGGCAACACCAAACTACTTCAAGAAGAAGATGGGCATCGAAGAGGATCCTTATGGAGTTTGATAGCCATTTGATCAAGAAACTACTCTTGCCTGGACTATTGCATAAACTGGACACAGAGAACCCACAGAGAGAGGACTACTGAACTTGCTTAAAGGTGAGATGACCTTTTGTGATTCCTGATTCATGAAAGAGTCTGCAAGACATTCTTCAGGACAAGCAGATAGTGACTGCCTTTGAAATTTCCTGCTTTGTTGAAATGTCTGCTGGAAACTATGGGCCTGTAGGACGAAGATGGATGCCCCAATGGTACAAAGGAACTTTGGGTGACTGTCCAGGCAGCGAGATGTCTGTCATTTCTAGAGTTTTGAAAGTTGCTTACTTTTTGTTTGCTTAGGTAATATCGTATTCTTCTGGAGTCTTTGGAGTTGAAGAATAGATAGATAGTTATAGTTTTCCATTGTTATGATAAAAGATAAAATATATATAAATATTGTAACTGTAATTCTTGCTTGATAACTCTTTTATTATATGTAATTTTGCTATGTTAAAGTGAATGCCTTCCTTTTTTTGTTTAAACAGAAAAAGGGGAAGTGATGTGGGAGTGTCATATATCAATCTATTCATTTCATTGGTTAAGCAATAAAGAAACTGCTTGGCCCTGATCGGTTAAAACATAGGTGGGAGGAGTAATCAGAACAGAATGCTGGGAGGAAGAGGAAGTGAGCTCAGACTCGACAGCTCTGGAGTAGAGACGCCATGCTCCCCTCTCCCTGACAGACGCGATTCAGCTTCGACCCAGGATGGACGTAGGCTAGAATGTTCCCGTTAAGTGCACCTTGGGGTGCTACATGCCTTATTAGAAATGGGCTAGTCCAGGTGCGAGAGTTAGCTGAGAAGAGGCTAGATATAATGGGCCAAGCAGTGTTTAAAAGAATACAGTGTCCGTGTAATTATTTCGGGGCATAAGCTAGCAGGTGGATGGAGTGCTGGGGATGCAGCCCCACTGCTCCTATTACAATAGTCTTTGGTGCCAATATTATATATGGAATAGATTAGTGCTGCCAGGAACAATCATGTCTCATGTCAATAGAACCATAAATTATTTAAATGCTACATTCTATAGTTCTTTGAAGTGGTTAAAGATTATCTGTGCAGAAGACAATCTCTGTGTATCTAAAATACCCGAATAGTCTAACTATAAGTATGACAAACATGAATGACTATTGACATACTTCTTAATACCTTCATAGCTTAAAGAATAAGGTTTCATAATAGAATATTAGACAATCCTTAAACAACTGTGCCGCAAATGAGTACAATGACCTCAAAATTTAAACAATGGATAAGTATCCTGATCAGGGGTAGAAATGTGTAATGCAATATGATAAATATATCCTAAAATTGTATCAATATACAAAATATATTAAGCCGAGATAGAAACATGCACACATATGACTAAATTACTCATAAGTATTCACTCTATTACTCACTATTATTATTAGTGTGAGTAAGCACAAACTAATGTATCTATTAACCCATTCAGTTTTTTTTTTCCCAAAAAAGAGCCCTGAGCCTACATAATTTCCAACCCAATTCCCAACCTTGTACCCGTTATAATCAAACCCTAATTTATGTCCCTAATCCTGAGGACAAAGTTTGTGGGGAGAGGGGACATCATATTCTAGAATTACTCCCAGTTCTCATGATGACAGTGTTCTTTCTATAGGATCATGTAAAACTAAAATGGAGGTTAAGTTTCAAGATTGCTGTATGGTATAATCACAAATAGTCTCTGAGTAGTTGATATGGTTTTCTAAAGTATTATTTAAAGTTCTAGACAGAAAGTTATAAGAAAATGCACCATTTCAGCTATCCAAGTTGGAACAACTTCACAAAACCAATCTTAAGGTATCGCTGTCAGCATCATAATGTGATATCAACCAGGTGAAGTTGTTGTTATGGAGCCCGATTTTCTTCCTGGAAGCTTCAAAGTTTACTGCAGGAAAATTTATGGTTTATTGTGGAAAACTTAAACATTATTTATATAGACATATTCAATGAAAGATGGGAAAGAGATGGAAAATTTATGGGGAAAAGTAAAATCATTTGTATTTATTTTTCTTTTTGTCCACTCACAGATGGATCCTGATATGAGACATAAAATCTGAAATTTACTTTTAATGACATGCTTGGATTTAGAAAATAATACAAATTGTCCAACTCTAAAGCCTACTTTAATTTTTTTACCAGCAATATACATGTTCAGGAAATGAAATTTTACTCTGAAGATAAAATGTCATCATAAAACATATTTCTCTTTGCTTTATAATCCTTTCTAGATAGTTATCTTTTCTCCTTTAGGTATTTAAATGTCCAAAGTCTTTCAATATTTTCAAAATGAGTATTTTCCTGTACAGAGAAAAACAAAACCCTGCCCCAACACTTATGAGGCTTCCTTAGGATGTGTATGATTGTCATCCCTGTAAATGAACTGTCATTTCTCTTCATCAAGAGTTTCTCTTATTCAAACTGAATCTTCTATGAATTTTGATGATATCTATTGCTTTTTTTCTTCTGTGGAACCAAAAGCAAAACCTCTTTCCTCAACATAGCACAGCTTCTGGTTTCTATTCTGAGAACAACACATCCTTGATATACACCAGCTGATTTAATTCAGAAGATTTTTCAATTATCCAATGTCTCCTTGACACTGTTGTTCGTTTCTCATTAGCATTAAGAAAATTCAATGTTAATAAAGCATTATGCAATCATTTCTGGGGGTATTCTCTATCCCTTTCTGTTTGTTTAACATATCCTTTATATTTTGATTTGATCTTTCTATAACTGTCTGACCTGTAGGATTGTTTGGTACACCTGTAATATGCTTTAAATAACAATAAACAGAAATCTTTTTCATCTTAGAGTCATATGCTGGAATATAATCTGTCTTCATTTGTGCAGCTATAACTATGATGACCATAAAGTCTGACAAATGTGTGATTACAGAATCAACAAAGCAGTTGTTATCCATTTAAAACCTGAATAAGTGACAACAGGGTGGTATGCATACTTTAATTTTCAAAATTCTGTAAAGTGGAACATATTCATCTGCCAGATTTCATTTTTTTAGTACCCTTTGGGCTACTCCCTGAAATTAGCAGTGCTTGGTTATAGAAAGAGCAAGTATATTTCCTTGTAATCTCCTTAGCTTGTTGCAATGGAATAAAAAACTAATTGTTTAAACATTCGTTATTGACATGATATTTTTTATGAAATTCTGAGATCTTCAGCATATTTACAATCAATAATCCGTCAATTCTTACATTATCTTGTGATAGAGCACCTGGAACACCAATATGGTATCAGATGTGTGTTATGTATATGAGACAAAGCCTATTCCTGATTATATCTTTAGCCTGAAGGAATAATGAGGTCAATCCTGTATCATGCAGTTCAATAGCATTATTAATATGCAAACCAGCTCTTTCTGCATATTGTGAATCAGTAACTATATATTTGAGGTTCCTTAACATCCTAAATTACCACAAAATTAACTTGTAATTCTGCATTTTGGAAAGAATTATAAAGGATTTATTACATCTTACATATTTCTTCTGATGTGCAACCTGCCTTCACTGATTTATTTGCATCTGTATAGAGTACAGGCTCTAGTTATTGGTGTGTCATGTACAATGCAGTGAAGGATCCAACTAGTTTTCTTTATAAGAGTAATTCTGTCACTTTTGGGATAATTGTTATTAATTTCTATTAAAAATTAGCACAAATTCTTCACCAGGGTTCATTGTCTTCCTATATTTTTTTGTTGTTGTTGTTTTGGATTTGGCAATGCTTTATTTCTTTTTTTTTATTGGAAAAAAAAGAAATTTCTGCCTGCTCCCCGCCTCCCATTTCCCTCCCACTCCTCCCTCTCCTCCTCCCCTCCCCTTCCTATATTTTTTTAAAATATTATCAGTAGTAAAGCACAATAATATCTGCTAGGTCTATTTCTGCTAGTTGGCAAAGTCTCAATTTTCCCTTTATAATTATCATAAATTATTATATTTATTATTATAATTATAATTCAGAGAACATTTCCACATAAGATTTTTTTTTACTTTTTTTGCTCAGTTTATTTGATTAAAAGGTCTATTCTAAGATAATATCTTCCCTCTGCATTAAAATTCTTGTAGTAGAAATTCTGGAATGTACTATGACCAGAATACAATTAAGATTTGGATCCAACTAATTCACATATTACTTTTGTGAATCAGTTGGATCAGTTGTATGTCTTCAACCAAATTTAATTCTTTCACAGCTTTCACTGTTAATTTTCTAGGACTATTGAAGTCTTTGTCCCTACCTTAGGTTATGTTTAATGAATTATTAGATCAGGCAATATCTCAACAGCAGGTCACAGATTGGAAATGTCTCCTAACAATTTTTTAAAGTCATTACATGCCCACCGTCAATCTCTCCTAATTTGTGCTTTGTTTGTTATAATTTTCTATAAGCCTATTTTATAACCTAGGCAATTGACAGAATCTCTTCTTTGTATTTTTTCAGGAGCAATTTGTCATCCGCATTTAGGTATACTCTTCTTTACTATTTTAAAAATTATTTTTAAAGTATCTACATTTAAATAAGATATCAAAATGTCATATATGTAATGGTCAATTAATGATTTTAGAAATTGTTTACATATTATTTACAATGGCTGACTTAAAAAATATTGGCACAAGGTCGGGGGATTGAGCATTTTCTGTGAGAGAATGATTCATTGATATTTCATAGTAGGCTGAGATCTATTAAAGTAGCAAAAGTGAAGGCAAATTTTTCTATGTCCTTTTCTTGTAAGAGTATAGTGAAGAAAGTCTTTTAAATAAATAATTATATGAGACCATACTTTAAATAATAGGGAAGGCAAAAGAATTCTAGATTGTAGAGGGCCCATAGATTGAATTACCTTATTGAGAGCTCCTAAATCTTTTAGCATTCTCCATTTTCAGATTTCTTTTTTTTAACTAATTTATTTTTTTTATTGGAAAAAAAAGAAATTTCTGCCTCCTCCCCACCTCCCATTTCCCTCCCCCTCCACCCCCTCCTTCCCCTCCTCCCCCTCCTCCCCCTCCTCTCCCTCCCTCTCCAGCCTGAAGAGCAGTCAGGGTTTCCTGCCCTGTGGAAAGTCCAAAGTCCTCCCTCCTCAATCCTGGTCTAGGAAGGTGAACATCCAAACTGGGAAGGCTCCCACAAAGCCAGAACATGAAGTAGGATCAAAACCCGGTGCCATTGTCCTTGGCTTCTCAGCAGCCTCATTGTCTGCCAAATTCCGAGAGTCCGGTTTTATCCCATGCTTTTTCAGTGACAGTCCAGCTGGCCTTGGTGAGCTCCCAATGGATCAGCCCCACTGTCTCCGTGGGTGGGTGCACCCCTTGTGGTCCTGACTTCTTTGCTCATATTCTCCCTCCTTCTGCTCTTCATTGGAACATTGGGAGCTCATTCCGGTACTCCGGACTGAGTTCATATTTCTTTTTAACAATAAGAGAATACCAAGTACTGATTGATTCTTCAATATGCTGAGCATCTTGTGTTTCCTGTACCAATTGTTTAAAGCCTGCAGTTTTTGTCTGTTAAAGGCCATTGTTTAATCCATATTGGTTCCTCCACTAACCATTTTAAAGGTATGGCCTTTGTTACCTCTGAAGGCTTGTTAGTTGTTTCATGTTTTTGTACAGCCTGAATTGCTGGTGACCTTTTTATAGTATCTTTTAATATCCTTCCCAGAAAGTGTTGTTTTTGAGACTGCAGGAATGTTAATGTAGATCATGACCCCAGAGATTCACTGTCATATTAGTTATATAAGGCCTCTGCCTTTCTCTCTGTCCTTATAATCCTATGCATTCAACCTATCCCATGCTTTGTTTGCCTTGAGATCGGACTCCAATTCCTAGGAATTAAATATCTGCCACTTGAAAAGGCCAATTAAGATGTGAAGATTTTCAAATAATAATACTTACATCTGCACCCATGTTCAGAGTTCCTTCAATTACACTATTATTAATATGTACTCTTAGCTTTGGTCTTTGATTATTTAAAGAAGTCTGATCAATATATGTTTTCATTTGTCTATTGAAATTTTGATTCATCTTCCATGTTTATTCCACCATCTGGAACATTGTTTTTTTACAGCAGGTACTTGGTTTTGTATTTTTCCTTGTGGGACATGTCCTCCATAGCGACTGGAAATGACTAGAGCATGATTGGCCTGGGGGCCTGCAAGAGTTCCCTCAAGGAATTTCCTGATGTTAACTGCTTTCCTTGTCTGTTTTTTGTTGATCAACATTCATTGGTCCAATGTAGGCCTTTACCACATATTCTACATAATTCAAAATTGAGAACTTCTAATGTTTTTGCTGCTCCCATAGTACATATTATTCCTATGAATTTCTTGTCTACAATCTTTTTTAAGATGTCCTATTCAAACACAAGTAAAACATTTGGCATTTTAGTGTTACCTCCTACCTTTGGAAATTACTTCTATCCAAGCCTCAGTATTATAGTAAAATGCCTCAATATTCATTGTATGTAAGATCCATTCATTCATTGCTTCTGATGCAACTTTTAATGGTCCAGGTATCTTCTTTCATTCTAAATTGGCATTTTCAAAACCAGAAAGTCAACAAGTACTCTTCCAGATTCTGGATATGTTACTCCTATTTGTACAGCCTTAGTGAACCTTTGTAAATGTCACTAAAGGGTTCTGCTTGGCCTTGTTTAACTCTAGTATATAATTCAATTCTTTTTTCCTAATTTTTGAGTCCTTCCCCAAGCATTTAAGGCTTCTGTATTGCTGGCTTCTTTGAACCTCCAGTTGCCAGGCTTTTTGAGCCTCCATATTCTCCTAGTCATTGGTAGTCCACCTTATTCCCAAGGGAAATATAAGTGTGCTATATACCCTTTCTGCAGCCCCACAACACAGGAGGCCTATTCTGCAGCCCCAAAATGAAGGACAATAAGACATGAAAGGGAGTCAAATAAAGTAGGAGCTTGGTTTATTAATGTGCATCAGCTTATATAGCTTAAGTGATATGGAGTAATATTGGGGTACCTTCATCCAAAATTGGCAGCCAAACCCTCCTTCTGACTGGAGGGTTGTCTACAGAATTTTTGCTGTCTCATCCTCACTCAAACTTGAGCCAGGCTTTTCTCTGTTCTACAGGCCTCAAAGTACTCAAGACAGACTTTTTTCTGTCCTATAGGCCTATAGGTAAAGGCCTGTTGGATGGAGGGCACTTGTACTTCCTGGCAATCTCGGTATCTTACACCCAAAATAATCCCACAGAAACTGTATTAATTAAATCACTTCTTGGCCCATTAGCTCTAGCTTTTTATTGACTAGCTTTTACATATAAATTTAACATGTCTCCATCAATCTGTGTATCACCATGAGTTTGTGGCCTACCAGCAAAGTTTCAGCATGTCTATTGCCAGTGATGGGCCCATGGCATTTTTCTCTTACTCTGTCCTTTCTCCCAGAATTCTGTTCTGTCTCCCCCACCTACCTAAGTTCTGTCCTATCAAAAGGTCAAGGCAGCTTCTTTATTCACTAATGTTAATCAAAGCACACAGAGGAGACTCCCACATCACAAGCTTTGAGATAATTTTGGTCCAACACTGTATGGCATAGGAGCATAAAGAGCTTGATCTTGTGCTCATGCCAAGAATTTGATTTGGGAAACCTCAAATCCTTTTGCTCTATCCTTTTGTTCTAAAATTTTTGCCTCTTCTTACCAATAGCATTTTCATAGTAGTTGTGGTATGTCTTCAGGATTCTTTGAGACTAATTGAAATCAAATGTGTGGGGTAGCCTAATTGCTTGAAGCCCACATCATTACCATGCCCCTAACAAATGGTGAATGCAATCAATAAGATACTATTGCCTCCTTAATTTCCTTTAGATTTTTCATACCTATTGGTTTCCAGTTACATTCTTTGAATCCTTTTGGGTATTTAGTATTGTCAGAGGTGATTATTGTGTAGGTAGCTAAAACTTTTGTACAGTCATCTCTGACTCTAAAAAGTACAGTTGATGATAAATCCTTTATTTTTATCTTCTTTCCCAGCTCATCAATTCTGATAATTTACTCAATCATTTCATATTTTTTAACCACTGTGTTTTGTAAAGCCTGAATCCCTTAACCTGGAAATATTTCTATTGAATTTACTGACTCAAATAAACTATGGACCTCATTATGCACAAATGATTTCAAGATATGTAATTTTTCTATTAATGATATTAATTATTATTATATTAATTAATAATAATATCCTTGAGTATTATTTGTTTGCCATGCAGAGTGCCTTTCTGGAACAAATCTCTATCTGCTAACATAACTTTTAAACAGATTTTGATTGTCAATTACAACAGCATAATTTCTTTCATCCCTCTTTTTTAATCAATTGACAGGGATTAAATTTTATCTGTCAAATTGCTGTTATCCTATTCTGCTGTAAGAGCACATTCTGCTCCTTCAGCCAATAGCCTTTAAGATACCAGCTCACTTGGGCATGGTCTCTTATACTGTAAATTCAGCTGTAAAGTGTGTACTCTTTCTCTTGTTCCAAGCTCTTGCTTCCAGCTGCTTGATTCCGTTCCTGTTCAGAGGACTGTTATCTAGAGCAATGATCAGTAAGTTTCTCCTAAATAGACCTTTATTTTTTGTTAATTTGAACTAGTGTGGGATTATTTTGTGACTTCTGCTTTCACTTTTCAATGGTATTTTTTTTTTCAGGTAACTTGATTTTCAGTGGTATAAATTCTGTCAGCTAGCTGTTCATTATTAGTCTGCAATGACTATTTCATTTCTAAAAGTGCTTCTTTCTTGACTTTGATATTGAACTATCATTTTAAGGATATAATAGGTAGGACAATCCTAAGTCCCAATAACAGGAAAATGAATGTATCAGAAAAATAGCATAAGCCCCACAGAATATCATTGATATTGTAAGCAAAATTTATGAAATTCCTGGAGATATTGTCTGTAATTATATAACTTTGAAATGTATTTGTTTATGTATTAATCAAATGAATGTACCACATTATGGGTCTTCAGTAAATAGTTGTAAGTAAAATAATTCTTATTGGTCAGTATGTGTTATAGTTTCAGCTTCATGTGATTGATAGTGGTCAGGCAAGTTCCAGTACACGAATTACCTGGGACATAATTAATTAAGAGCAGTGAATTCATTTATGGAGAATTGGATTGGCTACAGTATGAAGGAACCCAAAGCTGGCCAGCAGTCACAAGCTGTGTACAGGGGCTGGGCATGGCCAGCATTTGGGACATGGTGGGGATTGCAGTGGGAGAAAAGCATGTGTGGGCAGGAAAACCACAGGGCCTGGGAGATGGCTGGAGAGGCTGCAGTGGTGGACCATGGGTGGAGTGGGATGCAAGGTCTGTATGCCAGCTGGAGAGGCTGCACAAATGGGCTGTGGGTGGAGTGTGCCATGGGTATAAGTGTGCCTGGGCCGTCTGGCCTGGGAATGTTGCATGGGGGGAATATGTGCTGACATTTTGAAAAGTTCCTGGTAGACGTGCACTGAAGCCCTATGTGGGTGGATTCCACACAAGCTGAGAAATGAATGTAATAAAGTGCTCTTTATTTAGGGGTAGGCTCACAGATCAACAGTTCTCTGCACATGTAGGGAACAGGAACAGAATCCAGCAGCCGAGAGAGAGAGAGAGAGAGAGAGAGAGAGAGAGAGAGAGAGAGAGAGAGAATATGCTCACATTTCTATATCTGTTTTATAGTACCCAAGGCCACACCCAATGCAGTCTAGCATCTCAAATCCATTGGCTGAAGGAGTTTCCCAGCACCTATTGTAAGAAAAAATACTGCTCTGAAAAATAGAACATCTATAGAAGAAAGAGAAAAAAATCGCTGATACCATAAAGTGAGTATTTTGGAAAACTTCTATAAATTAACAAAGTCCAAAATTAAAAATAAGAATAAATGACATAATTTAGGATATAGACACAGCTACATATTTAACAATAGTTTCCTAAGAAACTTAACATCCAATAAGCCTCCTCTGATTGTAAAAAGTCAGATTTTAGGGATTGCAACTTTGTCTCAGGTAAAGCAGAACACAAAATCCTAAGAATATATAAGAAGGACAGAGATGAATATTAAAACCATATGTTACTAACATAGCAATGAATTTGTGAAGATGTTGTTACCACAATGGAATTCTTAGATTATCTTTCCCCCGATATTAGAATCAAACCATAAATTAACATATGTTTCTATGAAAAATATTGGAAAGTATTATAAAGGACAGTGACTGAAAAATCAGTTTGTATAAGAACAGGGCACAGCAGCTGCTAATATGTCAAAGTCACCAACAGTATTAGCTTTAATATTGTTGACAGACAGACCTGTATATGTTAAGCAATGGTCTATAACAATAAAGAAACTGTAGTGTTTAGAACAGCTGATACAGGCATAACTAGATGCTTAGTATATTGAAGTATCAGCCAACCAGTGAAATTTTCCTGTGTTTGTTTTTCACAAGAAATCCTGAAAATGGAGAATGGTAACAGATCTAAGATCTGTTAATAAGGTGATTCAATAAATGGGATGTGTGCACTTTGGATTTCTTTTCTTTCTTATAGTTTTAAGGATAGCCTCTTATAGTTATTGATTTAAAAATGTTTCTTTACTATACCTTTTGTGAAAAAAGACAGAGAAAATGTTGCCTTCATAGTGTCTACTTTAATTACTCTCCACTAAAAGATATCAAAGAAGGTTCTCCCACATGGAATATTGAAGAGTATCACCCCATGCTGACATTTTGTAAGTCAACCATTGATATGATATATAAGGTATTTCCTGGACATACAGTTTACCATTATATGGATGACATTTTGCTATCTGACTCAAATGTCAATACTTTATAAAAATGTTTGAAGAAGAAAATTTGCTTTGATGCGGATTATAAATTGCTGCTGAAAAATACAAACATGAGATTCTATTAATTATTTAGGTTATAAAATAGGCTTATAAAAATTAGACATCAAATCTGCAAATTAGGGGAGATAATTGCAGACTCTTAATGACTTACAAAGATTTCTCATCTACATTTCACTATTGGTATAGGTCCTGATGACCTGATAATTTAGACAAAAACTTAGATGGTGACAATAGCTTAAATGTTCTAGGAAATTATCTGAAGATAAGAGACAATTGATTTTGATTGAAGAAAAATTACAGAAGGCACATGTGGATTGTGTGAATCTGAATCTTAACTGCATTCTGGTCATATTTCACTCCAAACATTCCCCTACATAAATTTTAATGCGTATTTTAAAATGAATTTTTTTATGAAATACATTGAGGAAAAATTAAAAACTCATGTGGAAAAGGTCTCTGAGTTAATTATAAAAGGAATATTGAAATTTTGTCTATTATCATGAGTAGACACCGCAGAAATTGTAGTACCCTTTAATAATTATGAAATAGGAAAATTATGGGAAGAAAGTAAACCCTAGTCAAGAGATTTTAGTAAGTATTTGGGAAAGATTAGCAACAAATATCAAAAAAGCAAGAGAATTCAGCTTATAGAGAACTACCTGGATCCTTCCTTACTTTGTGTGGCACACAATATTTGGATCCTCTCCAATCTCCACTGATGTAAATAAATCAGGAAAGGCAGGTTACAAAAAAATTAAGTAAAGTGGAACAAAGCCTTTATGATTCTGTTGAAAATCAGAATTATCTGCTATTCTCATGGTACTAAGGTATTTTAAAGAACATCTCAACATAATTACTGATTCATAATATGCAGAGTTATTTTACATATTTAAACTTCTTAATTTAAGCAACTGCTTGATTTAAACAAGATGATACAGAATTGACTTCATTATTTATTCAGTTACACAATACACTCAAGAGTAGAAATCATCCCTTTTATAAAACACACATCCATTCAATCCCATACATCTCTTCCAGGTCCTCTGGCACAAGGTAAGGCAGAAATCTATTAATTATTGATTGAAAATGTGCTGAAGGCCTCAGAATTTTTTTTTAAATCATCATGTGATGTGGGAGTGTCTTATCAATCTGTTGATTTCATTGGTTAATTAATAAAGAAACTGCTTGGCCTAATAGGTTAGAACATAGGTGGGTGGAGTAAACAGAACAGAATGCTGGGAAGAAGAGGAAGTGAGGCAGATGCCATGCCTCCCCTCTCGAAGGCAGACTCGATGAAGCAAGCTGCCAGGTCAGACATGCTGAATCTTTCTGGGTAAGACTGGTGCTACACAGATTACTAAATATGGGTTAGGCAAGATAAGTCACCACCTCATGGTGCTGCACACATTAATAGAAATGGGCCAAGCAGTGTTTATATGAATACAGTTTGTATGTTGTTATTTCAGGTAAAGATAGCCTGTGGCTGGGAACCAGGCGGCAGGAACACAGCTCGCAGCTCCTTCAATAATCATGTCCTTAAAAAAGGTTAAAGAGACTTTTTCATCATGTGGCAACAAGTCAAGGAAATCATAAGGAAATATCCTATTTGTTTTTGTTCAATGTTGCGGGGGGTCCTTCCGTCCCTCCAACCAATATCTGCTGAGATACCAGCCCATTGGGGCATGGTTTCTCTCCCTTTAAAAAAAGCGGCTACTTCCTTCTGCTCTCTCTTCACTTCCTGCTCCACCGGTGACTAGACTCCCTTCCTGGTTGCGCTAAGTTTTTTCTCTTTAAATAAATACCACCATATTAATCATAATTCCAAACGGGTATGGCATTGTTTGTGACTTACGCCTTCATCTGGCGCCCGAACGTTTAGCTGTTAGGACTTCTCTTTCCCCCGCTCAGCTGCCGGCAGTGAGTTCGGCTTGGCGCAAGCCCTCCATTCCTCAGCCGCGGCTTGTGCCTTGTGGCAGCCGTGTGGCCTGTGCCTTGCATCAGCCTTGTAGCCTGTGCCTTGAGCGTGGAGCCAGCAGTTTAATATAAATTATCACGCACTGGCTTTTCTTGCAGCAGTTCTTTATATTTTTTTAGACACTTAGATTGACTTCAAGTCCCCACTCACCCTATTGTCTGCCTCCCCACGTGGATTTAAACTCCACAGGCCCACATAGTCTCTGCCTGCGTGGTTTACTCTTTTCTGAGTCGTTTTTAAATCTCCCTTGCAAGTACAGCTCTTAAGTGGTGCGAACCAGAGCATGTGGTTGCCGAAAGCTACGACCCCTCAGGGTGACTCTGTCACGTGGAGGCATACACGGCTTGCGGGTTACTCTTCTCTACCCCTGGATTCTGGGTTTATGGTTCCGTGTATGGAATTGATTTAATTACATTTACTTTGTTGAGCAACTTGCATTTCCCAGTTTTTAACAAATACTAGGAGGACCCCGTTTTCGTTGCGACTTGGCAACAGCGCCACCTGCTGAATAAAAGGTAATATGGCAGTTTTTGTTTCCAACATGAATTTCACTGTTTGGGCTACCAATACAATGGGTTTTATCATGCAAGGTTTATATGACTATGAGGATAACTTAATTTTCTGGTTACTAGGTTTTAGTATTCTTTTACATATTCTATCATTTAGAAAGAATATGGCACTCCCAAGAACCATACTATCTTTACTAGAAACTCATGCAGGTCAGGAGATACAGGATTCAAAAGAGGCAATAATAAAGACAATAATAAAAAGTCTTGAAAAGATTGAACAAATTATTGGAGCTGGTGAACAGAATAAGAAGGCACAAGGACAGGATACAACGCCAACACCAGCTATTAGAACTGGGTTACCAGGGTTTTAGCGGCATACCCTACACTTAATTCTGACAAAGCGTCAACTTCTAAAGGCTCAAAGGGATTCAGAGAAGCTAGAAGGATGCCAATAGCAATGAATGATCTAAAAGAAATTAAGCAGGCTATTGTTAATTTTGGCTTGCACAATGCATATGTAAAGGAATTGATAAGGACTTGGGCTTCCAATGCTAGAGCTACCCCCTATGATTTCCATCAGTTAGTGTCTGCAGTTTTAGATAAGGGACCTTCCTTGATATTTGGAATTTATTTAAGAGAAGAATCCAAACATATGGAACAGCAAGGAAGAGCAAAAGGTGTCAAGGTTTCCAAAGATCAAATTCTTGGTGCAGGAGAATATGCTGATCCACAGGTCCAAGCTCTTTATGACGATGAAGTACTGTGTCTATGTCACCAAGCAGCTTTAAATGCTTGGAATAGGATACAAGATCCAGCAAAGGGGTTGAATCATATACCAGAATTAGGCAAGGACAGAGAGAACGCTTTATTGACTTTTTGCAAAGATTAATTAAGGCTCTGGACATAGGGGTAACAGACCCAGAATATAGACGAATACTTCTTGAATCTCTAGATTTTGAGAATGCAAACATAGAATGCAAAAAGATAATTGGGCCTTTAAAGTCTAGATCAGCACATATGGATGAATGGAGTCAGCATACGATGAATGTGGAGACGTTTAGCTATAATGATGAATCTTGGGTAGGAGAAGCGATTTCCATAGCAATGAGGAGATATCAAACTGCCAGGTGTTTTAATTGTGGTAAATTAGGACATCTGAAAAGGGATTGCAGGCACAGAATTTCTATGAATAATATCTCCTCTGGGAATGACAAAAATAGGAGACCTCAACCTTCAGGTATAAGTAGGAGATGTGGTAAAGGCCAGCATTCGTCCAACGAATGCAGGTCAACAACAGACAGAAGGGGCAATCCGATATCATCAGGAAACTCCTTGAGGGGCCTCTCGCAGGTCCTCAAGCCAACAGTGGCCCAGTCATTCCCAGTCACAGTGGAGAACGTGCCTCACCAAGAAAATTAAAAGCTCCAATTTCTGCTGTAAAAAGGAATACTGATCTAAATTATGAATTACGTGTGGAGAATGAGTTTAAAAAACCCAGTAGGACAGAGTAAACGTATATTTTGGCAGACTTCTATTAACGACCAAAGACCAAAGCTAAGAGTCTGTATAAATGGCACTTTTATTGAAGGCTTATTAGACACAGGTGCGGATGTAAGCATCATTACCCCAGAATCTTGGCATCCAAATTGACCTCTTCAAGAGGTAGATGTTCAGTTCCTGGGAATTGGAACCCTATCTGGTGTAAAACAAAACATAAGATGGGTTGAATGCATAGGGCCTGAAGGGCAAATAGGAAGACTAAGGCCATATATAGCCAATATTGCAATAAATTTATGGGGCCGTGACCTGCTACAGCAATGGAATACCCAGATTAACATTCCTGCAGTTCCAAGAACTCATAATTCTGGGAAAGATATGATGAGGTATTATGGAAAAAGGTTACCAGCCATTCAGGCTGTACAAGAACATACAGCAAATACCAAACTTTTAGAGGTACCAACAGCCCTACCTTTAAAATGGTTAACTGAGAAGCCAATATGGATCAAATAGTAGCATCTAGCTGAAGATAAATTGCAGGCATTGGAACAGCTGGTGCAAGACCAACTAGATGCTCACCATATTGAAGAATCAACCAGCCCTTGGAATTCTCCTGTGTTTGTTGTAAAAAAGAAATCTGGTAAATGGAGAATGGTGACAGATATAAGAGCTGTCAACAAAGTAATTCAACCTATGGGCCCACTACAATTTGTAATTCCTTTGCCTTCTCTATTACCAAAATAATGGCCTCTTATAGTTATTGATTTGAAAGATTGTTTTTTCACTATACCATTACAAGAAAATGATAGAGAAAAATTTGCCTTCACAGCACCTACTTATAATACTTCTCAGCCTAATAGGAGATAACAATGGACTATCCTCCCACAGGGTATGCTCAATAGTCCTACATTGTGCCAATATTTTATAAGTAAGCCATTGGAAATAATTTGTAAACAATTCCCCAAGTCCATAATTTATCATTACATGGATGACATCTTGTTATCTGATTCAAATAAAGATACTTTAGAAAGGATGTTTGAAGTAAAGAAAGTCTTGCCTAGGTGGGGATTACAAATTGCCCCTGAAAAGATTCAAAGAGGAAATTCTCTTAATAACCTAGGTTACAGAATAGGGTTAGAGAAAATTAAAACGCAAAAGGCACAAATTAGGAGAGACCGGTTAAAGACTCTTAATGACTTCCAGAGATTGTTAGGGGATATTTCCAGTCTACGACCAGCTGTTGGGATAACACCTGATCTAATAGTTCATTTAAGCCAAACCTTAGATGGTGATAAAGAATTGAATAGTCCAAGAAAACTGACAGCTGAAGCAGAAAAAGAACTGACAATGATTGAGGAAAAATTACAGGAGGCACATGTGGATAGGGTGAACCCAAATCTTAGCTGCATCCTAGTCATATTGCCTTCCAGAATTTCTCCTACAGGGATTCTAATGCAGAGGGAAGATATTATTTTAGAGTGGATATTTATACCTAATAAACCAAGTAAAAAATTAAAAACTTATGTGGAAAAAGTCTCTGAATTAATTATAAAAGGTAAGCTGAGACTTTGTCAACTAGCAGGTATAGACCCAGCAGAAATTATAGTGCCTTTTACTACTGAAGAAATAAAGAAGTTATGGGAAGACAATGAACCATGGCAAAGAGCTTGTGCTAATTTTTTGGGAGAAATTAATAGCAACTATCCCAATAGTGTATCCAAAAATCTTAACCTCATAAAAAGAACTTCTTGGATTCTTCCTAGAATTGTACGTGATGCTCCAATAACTGGAGCTCGTACGTTCTATACTGATGCAAATAAATCAGGGAAAGCAGGTTCAAGTCAGATGAATTGAGTAAGGTGGAAAAAAGCCCTTATAATTCTGTCCAGAAGGCAGAATTTTATGCCATTCTTATGGTGCTAAGGGATTTTAAAGAACCTTTTAATATAGTTATAGATTCACAATATGCAGAAAGAGTTATCTTGCATATTGAAACTGCTGAATTTATACCAGGTGACACAGAGTTGACTTCATTGTTTATCCAGGTACAAGACATAATCAGGAACAGGCTTTGTCCGATGTACATAACACACATCCGGTCCCATACAGGTCTGCCTGGTACTCTAGCACAAGGCAACACTGAGATTGATCAATTTTGATTGGAAGTGTGTTGCAGGCCTCAGAATTTCATAAAATGCATCATGTCAATAGTAAAGGCCTAAAGAAAGAATTTTCCATTACTTGGCAACAAGCTAAGGACATTATAAAGAGATGTCCTACTTGTTCTTTCTATAATCAAACACCATTGCCTGCAGGGAGTAACCCAAAGGGTACCAAGAGAAATGAAATCTCGCAGATGGATGTGTTCCACTTTATGGAATTTGGTAAATTAAAATATGTACACCACACCATAGACAAGTATTCAGGTTTTCAATGGGCTACTGCCCTGAGCTCAGAAAAGGCAGATTCAGTAATCACACATTTATTGGAAGTTATGGCCATCATGGGTATACCTGCACAAATAAAGACAGATAATGGTCCAGCATATGTATCTAAGAAAATGAAACGCTTTTTTGATTATTAAAATATAGAACACATTACAGGTATACCAAATAATCCTACTGGTCAGGCAGTTATAGAAAGATCAAATCGTACTATAAAGGATATGCCTAACAAACAGAAAGGGACCGAAAATACCCCCAGAAATAGATTACATAATGCTTTATTAACCTTAAATTTTCTTAACGCTAATGAGAAAGGAACAACAGCAGCAGAAAGACATTGGATAATGGGAAAAGTCTGCTGAACTAAATCAACCGATTTATTTCAAAGATGTGCTGACCTCTCAATGGAAGCCAGGAGATGTGTTACTTTGGGGAAGGGGTTTTGCTCTTGTTTCCACAGGAGAAGAAAAGTTGTGGATACCATCAAAATTAATAAAGTTTCGATTTGAAGAGGAGAAACCTCTTGGAAAGGAGAAATGACAACTCATCCACAATGATAATATTCATACAGGTGGTAAGAAAAACATATAGAATGGGGGCAGGGTTCTGTTCTTATCTCCACAGGAAAGCACTCACCTTTGAAAAATTCAAGGGACCCTGGATGTTTGGATACTGACAGATGGAAAAATATCTGCCCAATAGGAAATATCAAGAAAACTGAATGGGTTGTGTAAGTAAAACATTAAACCATATTTCTAAATTCATAGAGGTGGTGTTGAAGTCGGACTCTGGCTCAGTCCCTCTCCAATTCCAAGCCTGTTAGTAAGAGAAAAACCCAGAGTTTCTGGAGTTTCTGTCTCATGTCAAGAGCCATGATATGGGACAGAAAGAAATATGAGTTTAGAAAACATCTTTGCTTTTCTTCATATCTATCATACATTTCATTGAATATATCTAGCATGCCTTTCATTGAATATATATATATATATATATATATATATATATATATATATATATGTCTATATGATTAATGTTTAAGTTTTTTACAATAAACAATGAGTCTTTTCTGAAGTGACATTTGAAGTTTACAGGAAGAAGATGGGGCCCCACAACAACAACTCTACCTGGTTGATATGACGTCATGATACTGATAGCGCTACTACAAGACCTGTTTTGGGTACCAGCTGCACAAGAAGATCCCAACTTGGTTAGCTGAAATGGTGCACATCTTGTACAACATTCTGGCCAGACCTCCACAAAATACTCAGAGACGATTTGCAATTTTAAAAGACATTGATCTTGAAATTTAACCATCATTTTGCTTTCACAGGATCCCCCAGAAAGAGCGTCGCCCCCATGACAGCTGGAAGTAATTCTAGAGGACGACGTCCCCTCTCCCTGTAAAGTTTGCCCCTGGGTTTAGGGACATCATTTAGGGGTTGGGAGGTTGGGGGAGGAATTTTATGAGCTCATGGATCTGTTTAAAAAAAAAAAGAGGGTGATGGGATAATAGATTTGTAATTGTGAGTTACTGTTTTTAGACAAATATATTGGTATTGATTTTTGTATATTGATACAAAGTTAAATTATATTGACTATTTATGCATGCATGTTTCTACCTCTGTTTAAAATATTTTTGTGTATTGACATATATTATATTGATATATATTGTATGTATTTACCATATTGCAGTGTACATTTCTACCTCTGATTAAGATACTTATATATTGTTTGTGTACTGATATATATTTACCATATTGCAATATATATTTGTACATTGTTTATATTTGGAGGTCATTGTCTTCATTTGTTTCACAGTCGTTTATTGTCTTAGTCTTTAAGTTAGATAGATATTGAGAATTATATAGATTAATAGTCATCTAAGTTTGCCATTTATAATTAGACTAATCAGGTTTTTAGATATATAGAGATTATACTCAGTATAGATAGATAATCTTCAACCTCTTCAAAGAGCTGTAGAAAATGGCCTTTAATCTAATTCAGAGTTTTGTGGTAGTGAGACACAATTGCTGCTGGCAACAGTGCTCTATTCCTGAGAGAATGTTGAGCACCAAAGACACTCCACCTGGAGCCTTTCTTTTTGGCAGAACTGGCCTTGGGGCAAAGAAATGCCCAAAACTCAACCACTGACAGAGATACAGAGTGTGCATCAATGGATAAAACAGGACTGTCATATCCTGCCAAGACAGGGTAAGATAGTTTTGAAAAGTTGCCTTCCTTTGAAAGTGGTATGTCAGTTATGTTAGGCCTTAGCCAAAGTTGGTTGCTTCAATGCTGCAAACGTGACTTTGGGTGATTGCCCGGGTAGCTAGTTTTCTCTGTGATTTGTTGCATGTTTTGGAAGTTGCCTTATTGATCTTCCTAATTACCCAGGTAACATTATTTCCCTTCTCAGATCTTCAATGGGGTTGAAGACTATATAAATGTAGTTACTTTTCTCTCACGACTTGGCCAAGTTATTTATTATACAAGACCTAAGCTAGTTAGAATAGGATATTTGTACTTATTGTATCTAATTTTTTAGTAGGTTTAGAACTCTCTTACTTAAACAAAAGGGGGAGGTGTTGCAGAAGGTCCTTCCACCCCTCCACCCAATAGCTGCTGAGATACCAGCCCATTGGGGCGTGGTTTCTCTCCCTTTAAAAAAAGTGGCTACTTCCTTCTGCTCTCTCTTCACTTCCTGCTCCGCCGGTGACTAGACTCCCTTCCTGGTTGCACAGAGGGCTGTTGTCTGAGACGGCGATCTGTAAGTTTTTTCTCTTTAAATAAATACCACCCTATTAATCATAATTCCAAACTGGTGGGGCATTGTTCGTGACTTATGCCTTCAGTTCAACCAAACACTACTACCTGGAGGAGGTAACTTAAAGGATAATCAGAGAAATAAAATCTGGAAGATAGATGTGTTCCATTTTGTAGCATTTGGAAGACTAAAATATGTAAACCACAAGATTGATAAGTATTCAGGTTTTCAAAGAACAACTGCTTTAAGCTCAGAAATGCCTGATTTGGTAATCATAACTTTGATAGAAGTTATGCCATCATAGTTGTACCTGTGCAAATAAAGAAAGACAACGCTCCAGCATTTGTCTCTAAGAAAATGAAATAGTTTCTTTTGCTTATTATAATATAAAGCTAATTCCAGGTATACCACTGATGAGGGATTCCCCTCTGTATACTGTGAATATCATTTTTAAATGAACTGTTTTGGACCTGAGCCGGGTAGAATAGAGTTAGATGGAAAAAAAAAAAAAACCTAAACTGAATGCTGGGAGAAAGAAGGCAAAGTCATGAGATTCCATGCAGCTGCTAGGGAAGAAAGATGCAAGCCAGTAGCCAGAACATTGTTAGTAGGCCATGAGCCTCATAGTAAATATAAAGTAATGGAAATTGGTTAACCAAAAATATAAGAAGAGGTAGCAATATGCTTCAGCTATCAGCCAACTAATATAGTTTCTGAGTGATTATTTTGGGTCTATGCTGATGGGAACAAGTGGCTTTCTATAACAGATTGGTACCCCAACATGTGCTAGCTAAATCTACATAAACCCTGAGAGCATTTGTAAAGATAATCTAGACAGTAAAAAACAAAGTTTAGCTGCATTTTTTGATGAGTTCTGCTTGTGGTTGCATGCTATAGACATTTTAAGGGAGGTCTTCCTGATTTAGTGGTAGCAACCAAAACAAAGAAACATGGTTTTGGAACAGTAACTACCTGGGCCACACTTCTAGTATGAACTCTGACTCTCAGGAGGTCTGGCTACAGAGCATTTGAATGTGATCTGTCAGCAGAATGCTACAAATTCTTAATGGCAGCATAGACCCACTCTGCACCTTAAAATGGGACAATGTATATGGCTCTCAGAGGCAGCAAACATGTCTTTGCCATGTTGGACTGGGCTGAGCAAGCAGGCAGGTCTGTGTTGGTCCTAGCCACATCCACTTAGCATTTTAAGAAGCAGTCCTGAGCCAGGCGATGGTGGCGCACACCTTTAATCCCAGCACCGGGAGGCAGAGGCAGGTGGATCTCTGTGAGTTCGAGACCAGCCTGGTCTACAGAGCTAGTTCCAGGACAGGCTCCAAAGCCACAGCGAAACCCTGTCTCGAAAAACCAAAAAAAAAAAAAAAGAAGAAGCAGTCCTGGTCAGAAAATAAATATGGATACACAATAATGACAGATTCAAATGAAAAACAGTATGTTTAAAAATGTACATAGGCTTGGAAGACTGATGAAAAAAAGTATAGAAACTTATAAAAAGAAGTAAATGTTTTTTTTAAAAAGTTTTTAAAGAGACAAAGTCCAGAGAGGCATAGATTAAAATGAGCAAAGAAAAATAAATCATGTAAATATGGAATATATGCAGAGAATCTGAATTGTGTATGTTATTATGTTATCTTTGAATTTTTTGACTGTAGAGAGATAGTTGATTCTGGGGGCTGTTAAGATAAACCAACATAAAATTATCTTGATTTTAAAATGTGGCCCAAAGAATTTGTTTCTATGGAAAATAGGATCTTCTTTTATTTCTACAGAGGATGATAAACTGTGGAAGTCTTCCAGACTAATGTGGTTTGATGGACCAAGACCCACTAAAAGGTCACTGTAAACACTCTGAAAAATATTTCACCCAATAAAACAACAGGAAATTGTTTGGAGAGAACTATGCCAAAATTCTCAAATATTGTTTATAAATATTTGTTTACATTTAAAGGGGAATATGCTGTAGAGATTTACATTGGTATGGATCTTGGTTTATTGATACAAATTTAAGAACAATTTTGTTATACTGTGTATGTGCATTTCTGCTCTTTATTAAGGTATTGTGTTTGTGCAGCTCATTTAAAAATGTAATATATAATTAAGAAATGCAGGTACATGTACAGAGATGTATTTCAGATGGATAGATATTCTTGAGATATTTGAAAGATTACAGAATATGATATTTAAAATGTTTTAATAACTTAAGACTTTTCATGACATGACACACATCTGATCCTGGCATCACCAATTACTTCCAGAGGATGATTGGCATAGAAGAAGATCCTTATGGAGTTTGTTAGTCATTTGGGCTATAAATTGCTCTTGCCTGGACTGCTTGATGTTATTCTGGGTGAACTGGACATGAAGGACCCACAGAAAAAGTGATGGTTCAACTTGCCTAAAGGTGAGACCCATTCTTCGGTGTTCCTGGTTCATGAAAGAAAAAAAGAAGACTGCTACGCATTTTTCAAGACACAGAAGAAGTGACTGACAAACACCCAATATAGGTGAAACTGTCTTTGAAATTTCCTGTTTCATGGAAAATTCTGCTAGATAATATAGACCTGTAGGCTGAAGATGGATGATCCAACATACAGAAGAAATTTAGGTAAATATCCAGGCAGCGAGATGTCTCTGTCTATTATAGAGTTTTGAAAGTTTCTTAAAATGCACTTCCTGTTAATTTTGGTAATAATGCATCCTTCTGGGGTCTTTGATGGAGTTGAAGAATAGATAGTTATAGTTTCCCTTAGTTATGATAAAAAATAACCTAGATATAAATATTGTAACTTATTCTTTCTTGATACCTGTTTTGTTATATGTAATTTATCTGTGTTAAATTTATAACTTTCCTTTTTATTTAAACAGAAGAGGGGAGGTAATGTGGGATTCCCCACTGTATGCTGTAAATACCATTGCTTGATAAAGAAACTCTATTGGGCCTAAGTAAGGCAGAATAAAGGTAAGCAGGGAAAACTAACTGAATGCTGGGAGAAAAAAGACAAAGTTGTGAGATGGCATGGATCCACCAGAGGAGAAAGACACAAGCTGGCAGCCAGAACCTTGTCATTAGGCCACAAGCCTCATGGTAAAACATAAAATAATGGAAATGGGTTAACCAAAGATATAAGAGCTAGCTAGTGATATATTTAAGCTATTGGCCAGGCAATAATTTAATTAATAGAGTTTTTGAGTGATAGTTCATGTCTGTACATCTGGGAACAAGCATTTTCCTACAAAAAACCACATAATCTTGCAAGGCAGGTGGTTATAGAAAGATCAAATCAAACTCTAAAGGATATGTTAAATAAACAAAAAGGGATGATAAATACCCCCAGAAATAGTTTGCATAATGCTTTATTAACTTTGTATTTTCAAAATACTAATAATATAGGAACAACAGTTCTGGAGAGACATTGGAGAGTAGAAAAAACTACAAAATTAAATCAGCCTATATACTTCAAAGATTTATTGACTTTAGAATTAAATCAAGGATATATGTTACATTGAAGAAGAAGTTTTGCATTTGTTTCCACAGGAGGAGAAAAACTATGGATCCCATCAAAATTGTTAAAGATTCAATTTGCAAAAGAGACACCTCTTACTTAGAAGAGATGATAGTTCATTAATCACTATGGCTATCTAGTTTAAACTAACCTCCAAAACAAATGATTGCTTTTTAATCAACCATATAAAATTTAAGAAGCCAGGACCACAAGGGGTGCACCCACCCATGGAGACAGTAGGGCTGATCCATTGGGAGTTCACCAAGGCCAGCTGGACTGTCACTGAAAAAGCATGGGATAAAACCGGCTATCTGAGTTTGGCGGACAATGAGGGCTGCTGAGAAGCCAAGGACAATGGCACCGGGTTTTGATCCTACTTCATGTTCTGGCTTTGTGGGAGCCTACCCAGTTTGGATGTTCACCTTCCTAGACCAGGATTGAGGGGAGAGGACTTTGGACTTTCCACAGGGCAAGGAACCCTGACTGCTCTTCAGGCTGGAGAGGGAGGGGGAGGAGTGGGGGGGGGAGGAGGGAGGCAGAAATTTCTTTTTTTTCCAATAAAAAAATAAATAAATAAAATATATAAAAAAGAAGAAAAAATTAAAATTTTAATGTAGATTTGTTTATTGTACTGCAATAATCTCTAATAAAGCAGATCTTTGGTACATATTTCAAAAAAAAATTTACCAAAAAAGAATGTCTCCAAAATTAGTGTTGGGGAAATGTTTTATTTCTGTCTTTTCAAGACAATAAAAGTATCCAGCTAAGGAATCTACAGACTACTGAACAAAAGAGACATCTGAAAAAAAAGGAGAACTCATCCAGAGAAAATACGTCAAGAAAAGAGTAAATTGGTATATCACATTTCCAACAGGGGTAAAGTTCATAAATCTTCCCAAATATTTGTTTCTGCTGTTCTCTACAAACATATAACACAAATGGCCTTTATGTAGTCTCAATCTAATTAAAAAATAAAGCTGGCTTTGTAGTTAGAATGTGGCTCCCTCCTTCTCTAAACCCAAGCATAATTATTAAAGTGAAATTCAAAATCTCTGTCTTATGTTAGAAGAGTCACCTGAAATGGGACAGAAGAAAACCAAAAAATTAAGGACTATTGTATGCCATAAGTCTCATAGTCCTTTGGCTTTATATTGACCTTTAGCAGCTTTTCTTAAAATATAAGATTGATCCAATTAATATGTATACATACCTTAAAGATTTTGTCATGATACTGCTCATAATGAGAAGCCAAGGACAATGGCACGGGGTTTTGATCCTACTTCATGTTCTGGCTTTGTGGGAGCCTAGCCAGTTTGGATGTTCACCTTCCTAGACATGGATGGAGGGGGGAGGATCTTGGACTTTCCATAGGGCAGGGAACCCTGACTGCTCTTTGGACTGGAGAGGGAGGGGGAGAGAAGTGGGGGGAGGGGGAGAGGAGTGGGGGATGGGGAGAGGGAGTGGGGAAAGGGAAATGGGAGGCTGGGAGGAGGCGGAAACTTTTTTTTTACTTTTCTCAATTAAAAAAAAAAGATTGAACTATTCCAAAGTTAGATTATGACAATGGCTGTATAACTTTAAATTTACTTAAAAAATGATGAATTATATACTTGAGTAACAAAATGTTATATAAATTATGCCTCAATAAAACTGTTGAAACATTAAAAAAAAGTATTAACTAATTCTAGAAAACCATTTTATCTACCATCCTATACATGATTTTTGTTTGGAGTCTCTTTCAGTTTTCTTCAGTGAACTGTGAGCATGCCTAACAGTGACCTTTAAAATCTCCATGTGTATTAAGGGATCCTAAAATGATTATTCCTCCAGGACTATGATAATACCACTAAACTAAAAAATACCACTTAAAGATCAGCTTTGAACTACAAACTACTTAAAAAAAATAGGTGGTAAGCTAAAATGATTCAACCTAACAGACTACTCTAGCCAGGACTTGAGACAAACCTGTGTCTCTAAGGACTTGATTATTATCCAAAATTTTCTCTTCAGGACAGCAGGAAGTAAATTAAGAATGTAATGCTCCCATTCCCAAGGAGTAGACTGGGTTGGTTTTGGTCATTCAATGGGACATGTAATTATTAATGGGGATGGTTCAAGTTGTTTTTGTTTACAATCAGAAGGAAAGTTGAAGAAAGTGTATTAGACTCAGACTTCTTGTTTTGAAAAAAAATAGAGGGATACAGATATAGTAGCATAAAAAGGTAGAATCTACTTTGAAAAGAAAACAGGAATGATATAGATTTTATAAGGTAAAGGGTAGATTATTGAATCTAGTTGTTTTTTTTTAAATTACTAATTTTAAATGTTTACATTGAAATGGACATTTGTATGCTGTTTAAAAATTTTATAAATTGATAGAAGTTTGAGATTAATGTTTTAGAACATACTGTGCATATATTTCTAATCTTGTTAAAAGTACTATACCTACACAACACATTTAAAAATGTAATTCAAATTTCTAGTCCTTAAAAATTAACAACTGTTTAGGATGATAAGGAAGTTAAAGTTAGTAGTTCCTATTATAATTAGTTATATATTATTATATATTATATGATATATATTAACTATATATGTGATGCAATTAGTTTATATATTTATATACAATATAATTTCTTATATGTTATATATTTTATATATCATATATAAATTATATAAATAGTTCCTATTATAATCAAACTTATAGTCACATTAGGTATCAATTCAACATCAAACAGAAATATATTTTAAATAGACAGGTCACCTTCAAACACTTCTAAGATATACAGAATATGGCATTTAGATGCTTTAATAGTGTAGGTTCTTTTTTCTTTTGTTATGACAATAAGACATGGTTTTGGCAGCACTAATCTATTTCAGAGACAATAATGGTTATCAAAGAAATTCCACCTGGAGTTTGCTTTCTTTGTGCCAAAAGTTAGCCACTGGGTAAGAAAGTGCACTTGCATCAACTGTTGACAATATGCTATCCTAATGCGACAAAGAGAAATCAAAAGATAATGACTGTCAAACCTTGTCCAGACAAGGTGAGACACTTGATCAAAGTTATGTTTATAGAGAAGTATGTCAGATATCTTAGACTTGTAGGATAGATGCCTCAACATTTGAGATAAATTTTGGGTGACTGTCCAGACAGCCAGCTGTTTCTGTCATTTCTCACATTTTTGAAAGTCACTTGTTCATACTTCTTACTTACTCAGGTAATATTATTTCCTTCTTGGATCTCTGAGGGAGTCGTATACTAGATACATATAGTTACAGTTTTCCCTGCTTAGTAAAAAGAAGTTATGATAGAAATTAAAATAGGCACAAATCTTTGGACTCACTGAGATACGATAGATATGTAGTATTCTGCCTGAATTTGTCAAATGTAAATGGAATAGACATTGTTGTTCCATTTATTGCCTATACATAGTGTTTAAAATAATTGTACTTATATGTAGTTTTTCTTATACTATTTATATCCTTCTATTTATTTATTTATTTATTTATTTATTTATTTATTTATTTATTTATTTAGATTTTCAAGACAGGGTTTCTCCATAGTTTTGGTTCCTGTCCTGGAACTAGCTCTTGTAGACCAGCCTGGCCTCGAACTCACAGAGATCCACCTGCCTCTGCCTCCTGAGTGCTGGGATTAAAGACGTGCTTCCTTCTTTTTATTTTAAACAAAAAGGAAAAATGTAGTGATCTTTCATGTGATGGAGGAAGGTCATTGGCTAATAAAGAAACTGCCTTGGCCCATTTTATAGGTTAGAACATAGGTGGGTCGAGAAAACAGAACAGAATGCTGGGTGGAAGAGGAAGTGAGCTCAGACTCGATAGCTCTGCTCTCTGGAGCATATGCAATGAAGCTCTGACCCAGGATGGACGTAGGCTAGAATCTTCCCAGTAAGCACACCTTGGTGCTACACACATTAACAGAAATGGGCCAGGCAATACAGTTTGTTTGTTGTTATTTTGAAGTATAAACTAGCCAGTGGCCGGGAGCCGGGCTGTGGGAAGAGGCCTGCAGCTCTTACAACGTTCATGTGTCTTTTAATAAGTAGTACTTGCCTGAAAATAATGAGTGAACATCCAGTTATGCCAGCACCATTTGTTTAAAATGCTTTCTCTCTTCCCTTGTATAATTTTAGCTACTTTGTCAAAAATCAGGTGTTCATAGATTTGTGGATTAATATCAGGGTCTTCACTCAATTCCATTGGTCAACATCTCTGTATTTATGCCAATATCAAGCTGTTTTCGTTAGTGTATCTCTATAATAGAGTTTGAAGTCAGGGATGATAATGCCTCCTTTATTGTATCAGATTGTTTTGGCTATCTTTTTTTCCATACAAAGATAATTATTGTTCTCTTAAGGTCTATAAAATAATTTGATGGAATTTTGTTGGGGATTGCGCTGAATCTATAGATTGCCTTTGGTAGAATTGCCATTTTAACTATGTTGATCCTACTAATCCATTAACATGGGAGATCCTTCTATTTTCTGGTATCCTCTTCAATGTCTTTCTTCAAAGTCTTAAAGTTCTTGTCAAATAAATCTTTCACTTCCTTGGTTAGTGTTACCCCAAGATACTTTATGCTATTTGTGGCTATCATGATAGGTTATGTTTTTCTGATTTCCCTCTCTGCTTCTTTATCTTTGTGTAAAGAAGGGCTACTGATTTTTTTGAGTTGATCTTGTATCCTGCCACATCACTGAAGGTATTTGTCATCATAGGAGTTCTTTGGTAGAGTTTTTGGGGTCACTTACGTATACTATCATATTATCTGCAAATAATGAAAGTTTGACTCCTTCCTTCCCAATTCGAATCCCCTTGATCTCTTTATGTTGTCTTATTGCTATTTATAGAACTTCAAGTACTATATTGAAGAGATGTGGAGAGAGTGGATACCCTTGTCTTGTTCCTAATTTTAGTGGAATGGCTTGGAGTTTCTCTCCATTTAATTTGATGTTAGCTGTATATTGATTTATTTTATTTAGATATGATCCTTGTATCCCTAATCTCTCCAAGATCTTTATTATAAAGGGGTATTCAATTTTGTCAAATGACTTTTCAGCATCTAATAAAATGATCGTATTTTTTCTTTCAATTTATTTATATGATGGATTACATTGATAGATTTTCATTTATTGAACCAGCCCTGCATCTCTGGGATGAAGCTTATTTGATCATAATGGATATTTTTTTAATGTGCTCTTGGATACAGTTTGCTAGTATTCTATTGAGAATTTTTGCAAAGTCAGGACCACAAGGGGTTGTTCCACCCACTGAGACAGTGTGCCTGAACAAATAGGAGCTCACCAAAGCCAGCTCGACCGGGAATGAATGAACAAGCATGTGATCAAACTGGACTCTATGAATGTGGCTGACAATGGGGGCTGACTGAGAAGCCAATGATAATGTCAATGGGATTTGTCTCTACTACATGTACTCGCTTTTTGGGGTCCTAGTCTGATGGAGGTGGGTCTTGTATTTTATCTGTTGCTTTCATTGGTTAACTAATAAAGAAACTGCCTTGGCTCTCATAGGACAGAAAATTAGGTAGGCGGAGTAGACAGAACAGGATTCTGGGAGAGAGAAGCTGAGTGAGGAGTCGCCATGATGTTCCCACTCCAGACAGACACAGGCTAGAATCTCCCCAGTAAGCACACCTTGGGGTGTTACACACCTTATAAGAAATGGGCTAGTCCAGGTGCGAGAGTTAGCCAAGAAGAGCTAGCCAATAATGGGCCAGGCAGTGTTTAAAAGAATACAGTTTCCGTGTAATTATTTCAGGGCGTAAGCTAACCATGTGGGCCACCGGGTGCCGGGACACAGCCGCGCCGCTCCCTTATTTCAACAGAATGGCACCCAACCTGCTAATGAACTCCACATAAAACCTGAGAGGACTTAAAAAGGAGAGAGAGAGAATTTAAGACAGCTTTTTGCTGTTTGTGGGTTGCATGCCACAAAGAAATTGTCCTGACTCAGCAACAGGAAAAATCTGACTGTTTTAAAATGCCGGCCTTCTGGGCTGTGCCACCATTATGATTTCTGTCTGGCTCCTGCGGGAGACAGAACTTATGAATGGAGCATTTGGATTAAAGTGCTGCTATTTGTTTGATGACAACTAAACTGCTGTGTGCCTAAAAGGGGGACATTGCGTGCCGCAGCTCAAAGGCACAAGCAGCTCCACCATGCTAGTGGTGCAATGTGCAAGGATTGGAGGCACGAGTGGCTCCACCATGTTGGACTGGGTGGGGCCAGCAGGCAGTACCTGTTTTTGACCTAGGAATGTCACAGCTTAGATTTAAAGGCGCAAAACAAAGTGCTCCTGGATACTAAAAAAATTACAGATTCACAATAAAACAGATTCAGACATAAAAGACCACACTGTTGGATAAATGTACGTAGGCTTGAAAGAGAGAAGAAAAAGAAGATAGAAAATAAAGTTAATGGTTAAAAAAAGATAAATTCTTTAAGGAGACAGAATACAGATAGTTATAGATTATGAAAAATAAAGAAAAAAAAGCCACATAAAAATGGAAAATTCACAGAGGTTCTGGATTATGTACATTGTGTTTTCTTTAAAATTTTTGACTGTAAAGGAGCAAAGTACAGAGAGATATTTTATTATATGGGCTGCCAAATGGAACCAGAATGGATATCATGAGGGTATGACTTCAAAATTCTGGTCTAAGGATATGATGCTTCGGAAAGGGTCTTCTTTTGTTTTCACAGAGGACCAGACCCTATGGATTTCTTCTATTCCAATTTGGTATGATAGACCACGCCCTCCTGAAAGGTTGCTGTGAACACCCTCAAAAAGTTACTTCACTCAACTGCCAACTGAGATGACCCTGGCACACAGGTTATACCATGAAAGACCTAATTAATGACGCCCCCATTCAGCAGAAAGCAGTTTAGAGAGAAAAAACTGTGCCCATGTTCCCAAAACATTGTTTATAACTGTTCTTTTACATTTAAAGGGGGATAGGATATAGATATGAATAATTTACATTGGTATGGATTTTAAGGTCAATTTTGTTATATGTATATGTATTTCTGATCTTGATTAAGGTATTGTGATTATGTAGTTCATTTTTAAAATGTAATGTATAATTAGGAAATATAGGTTGTTGTTGAATAATTGTAAATAATAGTCAAGCTTGTAGTCATGTTAGATTTTCTAGATATATAGAGATATATTTCAATAGGCATTCTTCATATCTCTCAATGATTGCAGAATATGGCATTTAATGTTTTAATAACTTAGGGTTTTTCATGACAATGAGACACGTCTGCTCCTGGCAGCACCAATCTACTTCGAAAGGAAGATGGGCATCGAAGAGGATCCTTATGGAGTTTGATAGCCATTTGGGCAAGAGACTGTTCTTGCCTCGACTGTTGCATAAACTGGACATAAAGAACCCGCAGAGAGAGGACTGCTGAACTTGCCTAAAGATGAGATGATCTTTCGGGGTTCCTGATTCATGAAAGAGTCTACAAGACATTCTGCAGGACACAGCAGAAAGTGACTGAACTGTCTTTGAAATTTCCTGCTTTATGGAAATGTCTGTTGGATACTATGGGCCTAAAGGCCAAAGATAGATGCCCCAATGGTACAGAGGAACTTTGGGTGACTGTCCAGGCAGCAAGATGTCTCTGTCATTTCTAGAGTTTTCTTATTTCTTGTTTAGTATTATATCCTTCTGGAGTCTTTGATGGAGTTGAAGAATGGATACATAGTTGTAATTTTCCTTAGTTATGATAAAAGATAAAGTAGATATAAATATTGTAACCGTAATTCTTACTTGATAACTGTTTTGTTATATGTAATTTTACTATGTTAAAGTTAAAGCCTTTCTTTTTTGTTTAAACAGAAAAAGGGGAAATGATGGAGGTGGGTTTTGTATCTTATCTGTTGCTTTCATTGGTTAACTAATAAAGAAACTGCCTTGGCTCTCATAGGACAGAAAATAAGGTAGGCGGAGTAGACAGAACAGGATTCTGGGAGAGAGAAGCTGAGTGAGGAGTTGCCATGATGTTCCCACTCCAGACAGACACAGGCTAGAATCTCCCCAGTAAGCACACCTTGGGGTGTTACACACCTTATAAGAAATGGGCTAGTCCAGGTGCGAGAGTTAGCCAAGAAGAGCTAGCCAATAATGGGCCAGGCAGTGTTTAAAAGAATACAGTTTCCGTGTAATTATTTCAGGGCGTAAGCTAACAATGTGGGCTGCCGGGTGCCGGGATACAGCTGTGCTGCTCCCTTATTTCAACACTAGACTGTATGGATATATACCTTCCTAGGCCTGGATTGTGTGGGGGGCTTGGAATTCCCACAGGGAAGGGTACTCTGCCCTCTCTCAGGACTGGAGGGAAAGAGGGAAGGAGGAGTTGGGGAGGGGGAGGGAAAAGGGAGGAAGAGGGGTAAAGGATATTTTGAATGGTATTATTTTTAAAGCAATAAATTTTGTTTTTAAAAATGAGTAAAATAGTTACTCTGGTCTGCCTTAGAGACCATGAAGTGGTTGGAAACACCCTTAATACCAGTAGGTACAATAGTTGACAATAGTAGCCAGGCAGTAATAATGTATGTCTTTAATCCCAGCACTAGAGTGTAATGTAAGACAAGAGTAAACGGTTATAAGCTCAGTCTCATTCTCAGGATTTATGGAAACTGGATCACTCTTTTAGTCTCAGAATTTCTTAGAAGTAAGAATTATTTAGTGGCTTGGATGATTTGCTTTTCTGATCTTCAGGTTGAACCCCAATATATGCCTCTGTGGTTTTTTATTTGTGCTATGGTTAATGGGAACAGTCTAGAAACAGGGAATGAAGAAGAATCATAGAAACCCACAGATGCTTAACTTGTAATACTTGTGCTAATTCCCTAAGAATTTAAAGGAGAAAGACATGAGAACAAAGAACATACAGTCTAACTATTAAGAGTAAGCTTCCACATTATGTTGCCTGTAGGATAAAAGTAATTCTGGTAATTCCCAGAAGAGACAGAATTGTACAGAATGTCATGTTGGTTGATCCAGCTTTGTTGAGTTGATTGTGAGGACCTAAACCTTACCAGATGTAAATATTACCCAATAATGTCAAAACTATCTCTCACCTTGCACCCTAAATGAAGCTGTAACTGCATATGCTGCCAATTGGGCACAATGTTCTTTCTACCTGTAGGTGTTATTATTTAGAAAATGTCCTTCATGGCTTGCAACCCTCCTTATGTTTCTCACAGTAGAGATATAGATCAAAAAGTTCATTCCTACAGGTTGGAAAATTGGGTGTCAGACAGGAAAAGAGGCAAAACAGAACCTGCTAATTATTGTAACCATTTTTTAGAAACTTAAAGTTGTAAAACTTTTCAATCAAGTGTTTGATATTGTATAAATTTCAGTCTGAAATTGTCTTGGGCCACTTGAACAACAGGCTATCAAGGTCTCCTCTTGGTGCTGAATAAATACATCCATTGCAGGTCATCAAACCCATCTGGAGAAAGGCTTCCAGCAAAGTTTTATCTTTAGCAATAGGGAATTATCAATATTGCAAATATTATTAATGTTTACCATTGTAAAAGAGTCAAGGACCTTGACAATAGCCTGTGATGTTTACAAGAACCTACCTTCTCTGGCACCAGAGCTAAGACCTCACATACACATAAGATGACTTTAGCTTTTCTAGTGAAGATGAACTGACTGTTATATTACATGTTCAAGTCTCTCACAGAAAAAGGACTCTAACACAGAAAACCACAACTGGGCACAATATAGAGATCAACAGATAATAGTTAATCCAGGCACAACAGATATGTCTATATTCCATCTTCTACATCTGCAGCTCAAGGAACACCATGGAAGAGGAAGAAACAAGATTGCAAAAGATAGAATATAGTAAAGTATGCCATGCTGTGAAAATCTTTCCTAGAATTGGCTGTATAAACAAGACAAGAACAATGGCAATATCAATGGATATACTAATGGAAAGAGAAAACCCATATCAGATGCCCCTCATAATAGATCTATAGGTAACTAGAATAAACTTGGAAAAGAATTAGCCTCTAGTAGAGATGAAACTTCTAAAGGATTTTCAATTCAGGGTAGTCAGCCTTAAAATCATATGCATAATAGCAATGACACCGGAATCAACTCTATATCTATAAAACAATAATAATCCAAGAAACAGAAGTAATCACCTAAGATTTCAGGATATGAGAGAGTTACAATTGAGAGTAACTTAGAGAGAGGTTGGAAAGAAGAAAGTCAGAGAGAAAGTGGTATAACTCTATTTCAATTAAAACATACTTTCAAAGTCTTTGAATTATTAAATATATATATATATAATATTTGTATGTCTTCATTTTGAAAAAGAGGTTTTAATGTTTCTACTGTGTAGTAGCTTTGTGGAAGTAATTATATTAACCTATTTATATGCATTGCCCATTAAAGCTATGGCTATAAACAAAACGTATTTGATTCACTAAAATAAATTGATATTTTTGAAGCTTACCTGGAATCTTCTCAGACTTGAGAAAAAATACCTATAAAACAATAGGAAACTTGCACTTGAATTATTTTTCTGACTTTTATTTAAGTTCTACACAGCTAACTTGTAGTGGGTTTCTAAACAAATAAATGATTTTTGATGTGAGTTGGTTACTTGAGGATATTTTATTGCTAGAACAGAAACCTGCATTTATCTGTACAACTACAAATTATCTCTTTATCATATATTGACTCCTTGTCTTCTGTTCTGTCTGTATTAACTCTATGTTACTATATTAATATGAAATGCTAATCAGACTTAAATCCTTTAAAAATATAAAACACAGCAATATTCAAAGACAGATCTTATGGGATAATGTTAGATAAGGAACACTCTGAATTCTTTGGGTTCACTATGATTTAGGATGATAAGTTATTGGAAGATGATGGAAACTTATGAGTTTTCACATAGTTGAAGCAAATGCATCATGGAGGTATGCTTTGCTATTCTCTCCATAGTCTTTTCTTCTCTTAGTATCCTAAACAAATAAGTTAATAAGGTTTTTTCCAGTATTTGTTCCTTGCTGTGATTCTACCTTACTACCTGTCCAGAAAGCAAACAAATGTAAAGGACCTGTCAATCCTGCATTGAATCCTGAAGAGTTACAAACAAACCAGCAATTCCTCTCAAGTTATCTTAAACATTTTGTTACAGTATGAAAAATCTTAATACAGGTTCAAGAATACCTGTTGATTTTAGGGTTATTCTGGATAAACAAGAAATACCTTGTCTTTCATTTAGTCATATGTGTAGAAATCTCTTCTCCAAAGAAAAAATATCCTCAGTTCCAGATATCTGAATATGACATCTGATAGGAGTTACTAAGACATGCCATGCATCTCATTAGGTGCTGAAATTGACTATTACAAATAAGCTTCATAGTATAAGCTTTCTCTTTCTAATTCATTTTTTCTCATTTTCTTTGTTTTTTGTTTTGTTTTGCTTTTGGTGAGAGTATCTATATTTAGTCTTGGCTGTTTTGGAAATTCACTTTTTATACCAGGCTAGCCTTAAATTCATAGATATCCACCTGTCTCTGTCTTCAAGTGCTGGGATTAAAGATGTACACTAATACCACCAATTCTTTCTTTATACTACTTTTCAGAAGTGACAGAAAAGAACAAGACTGAGTTGTCAAAGAAATATTCACCCACTTGATAGACAACTGATCCCAATAGACTCCTTCCACATAGAAAACAATGATGTGTTAGAATCATACTAAATCTTAGTATTAAGGTGCCTTCTCTGCTTACTGTTTCTACTAACACTATACCTCAAGAAGTCAGATAGCCTTATTTTCCCATGCTGTATATCACATTACATATCATTGAAGCAATGAAATAACTGTCTTTGAAGGAAGTTGTTACAGCTATCTATAATGGGAAGGCAGGACTCATTACTTCTACTTTTATTATATCACACAGTAGCAATAATCTCTATTTAACATTAAAGAATCTCTTCTTCATGATGAAATCAAGACATTGGATTATAGAGAATCATACTAAATTTTACCTACATTATCTTGCATGTATTATGTGGAACTAACCTGAAGGCAAGCACATAGATATAGTATTGTGATGACTAGAGACAAAAAGACCCATTACTCATCATCCCAAGTAATCTACAATTCTTTATTAACTAACCAATTACATGTATGACAAATTTTGGTTGATGTGATATGAGTAGGTGCTCAAAGTTCCTGCAAACTTCACTACCTCCCAGTTATGAATGGTTACTTAGAATTGTAATTTATAAAATCTATAAACTTCCTTCAAAAGGAGGTAAAAATTACTATCTGTTTGACAATTCTATATGTGAGTATAAATTTATGACATTCATAACTTCTCTGCTATACTCATCACTTTCACACTGTTCTTGTTCCATTTATTTCCAACAAGATTTTTCCTGCTTTCTTGTTTTTTTATTCAATGATACATTGAATTAAAAAAGTTTCATAAGCATATGTGCAAGTTTTTTTTTACTAACGATAAACAATTTGAAAGATTTAGTACTAATTTACTTTTATTGCTAGTACCAGACTTAAACTGTCTTATCTTGTATTAACTCCTGTCACATACATGTAGAACTTCAATTATTTTACATTTTCTAACCTAGGTTTTCAAGGTATATCTTATTCTGTAGTGTGGAGCGGTGGGCCACTTCCTGGCTCCCAGCCATCAGCTAGCTTTACCCAAAATAATTACATGGAAACTGTATTCTTTTAAACATTGCCTTCCCCATTAGTTTCAGCCTCTTATTGGCTAACTCTCATATCTTGCTTAACCCATTTCTATTAATGAGTGTAGCACCACAAGGTGGTGGTTTACCGGGAAGGATCTTAACTTGCATCCATCTTGGAGAGGAGAGCTATAGTGTCTGCCTCATTGCTTCTTCCCAGCATTCTGATCTGTCTACTCCACCCATCTATGTTCTGACCTATCAGGCCAAGCAATTTCTTTATTAATTAACCAATGAAAGGAACACATTGATGGATGACCCACCTACATCATTATTCCTTGGTCTCAGTGGGATCTGTAATTTTTTTTCACTTCTGATTCACAACAACCATAGTTGGTGTAGTCTGCCTGGTTAGTTGGGTATGAGTTTGGTTATCTATTCTTTTCACAGAATTCCATTCTTTGTTTCATTTATTCTTAATGATTTTTTGTTTCTATTAATTTTTACTATGATTCATTCAATCTACTACTTTAAATTGGATTTCTTTTTAAAGATCTTAATTGGTTTTTATTAATTTGGGATCCAATTTTAAAAACTTAGCTGTTACTACTTAGAAAATTTAGAAGTTACTACTGTGAACTTCTAGCATAGTCTTTTTTCAATAGCATCACATGGATATTTGACATATAGTATTATTTTCTTTCAGTTGAAAGAATTTAACCTTCCTTCTCATTTTCTTTAGCAACTGATTCATAATTAAAATGCTTAATTTCTATATCTTGATATAATTGGCACAGTTGATCTTAAATTTTATAGTCATCCTAAATTGTGAACAGACAGAAGACAATGAATTATTTCAAATTTTCTATATTTAAGACTTGATTCTTCTCTTAATATGATCTATTTTAGAGAAAGTTCAATGGACTGAAAAAAAGGACATATATTCTACAGCATTTATTAGGAATTATCTTTAGACGAGTGTTAGGTTCATTTTATGAAGTGTCTCTAACCCAAAAGTGTATGCCTATTTTTGTCAGACTCACCTCATTATTGACAAAATTAGGTATTGGAAAACTTAATATCTAGCAATATGGCTTTATTACATGCAAGTTTAGAATAGTGAAAATATTCTTAAGATATTGCTTATTTTGCAAGTTATTATGATATAGTCTTTTATCTACTCTTATTAGCTTAGTTTGTATATTTTGCAGTTATATAATGTGTATTTGATGACTAGCTCTATTTCCTTAGAGCATTTTTTTTCTATTGTTCATTCCTAGGGTAGTGTCTTTTAAGGTATTTCTTACAGCTAGTATAATGGTATATCTTCTTTTTGCTTTTATGTTTTCTGCCTCAATCTACTGTTTTGTAAATATTGAATTGGAATGTTAATGCACCCTTTTATGAAAAATTGCACTTCAATAATATATTTTATTTTGTTGTTGTCGTGTCTTAGTCAGTGATCTATTGCTGAGAAAAACCACTATGACCAAAACAAAAAAGTCTTATAAATGTCAGCATTTAATTGCAACTAACTTGATGATTTAAAAACTATTGTCCTGTAACAGGAGGGCAGGCCTGCTTTTCATTCCAACCACCCAGCTAGCTTATACCAGAAATTATCACACGGAAGCTGTATTAATTAAATTACTGCTTGACCCATTAGTTCTAGTCTCTTATTGGCTAACTCTCAGCATCTTGATTTAACCGATTTCTAATAATCTGTGTTCACCATGAGGTCATGGCTTACAGAGAAAAGTTTAGCATGTCTGACCTGGTGTCTCCATGGCAGCTCTCTCTGACTCTGCTTTCTTCCTCCCAGAATTCAGTTCTGTCTTCTCTGCCTACCTAAGTTCTGCCCTATCAGGCCAATCAGTTTCTTTATTAATTAACCAATGAAAGCAACACACAAACAAAAAGACCTCATACACCATTTCTTCTCTTCTGTTTAAAAAGGAAAGGAAGGCTTAAACTTTAACATAGCAAAATTACATATAACAAAACAATTATTTTTTTGCTTGACTTTTTTTATTATTATTATTTATTAAAGATTTCTGTCTCTTCCTCACCGCCACCTCCCCTTCTCTCCCCCTCACCCAATCAAATCCTTCTCCCTAGTCAGCCCAAAGAGCAATCAGGGTTCCCTGACCTGTGGGAAGTCCAAGGACCATGCACCTCTATCCAGGTCTAGTAAGGTGAGCATCCAAACTGCCTAGGCTCCCACAAAGCCAATAGGTGCAGTAGGATCAAAAACCCATTGCCATTGTTCTTGAGGTCTCAGTAGTCCTCGTTGTCCGCTATGTTCAGCGAGATCCCTAACCCAGGCTTTTTCAGACCCAGGCCAGCTGGCCTTGGTGAGTTCCCGATAGAACATCCCCATTGTCTCAGTGTGTGGGTGCACCCCTCGCGAACCTGAGTTACTTGCTCATGCTCTCTCTCCTTCTTGTCCTGATTCGGACCTTGAGATTTCAGTCCCGTGATCCAATGTGGGTCTCAGTCTCTGTCTCCATTCATCACCTGATGAAGGTTAATATTCAGGAGGATGGCTATATGTTTTTCTTTGGGTTCTCCTTCTTATTTAGCTTCTCTAAGAACCCGTATTATAGGCTCAATGTCCTCTATTTATGACTAGAAACCAAATATGAGTGAGTACATCCCATGTTCCTCTTTTGGGGTCTGGTTTACTTCAGTCAGGATAGTGTTTTCAATTTCCATCCATTTGCCTGCAAACTTCAAGAAGTCCTTGTTTTTTACTGCTGAGTAGTACTCTAATATGTATATATCCCATATTTTCTTCATCCATTCTTCAATTGAAGGGCATCTAGGTTGTTTCCAGATTCTGGCTATTACAAACAATGCTGCTATGAAAATAGTAGAGCATATACTTCTGTTGTATGATACGGCCTCTCTTGGGTATATTCCCAAGAGTGGTATTGCTGGGTCCATGGTTAGGTTGATCCCGAATTTCCTGAGAAACCTCCACACTGCTTTCCAGAATGGTTGCACAAGTTTGCATTCCCACCAGCAATGGATGAGTGTACCCCTTTCTCCACAACATCTCCAGCAAAGGCTAACATTGGTGTTTTTGATTTTAGCCATTCTGACAGGTGTAAGATGGTATCTTAAAGTTCTCTTGATTTGCATCTCCCTGATCGCTAAGGAAGTTGAGCATGACTTTAGGTGTCTTTTGGCCATTTGAACTTCTTCTGTTGAGAGATCTCTATTCAGCTCAGTGCCCCATTTTATAATTGGGTTGATTAGCCTTTTACGGTCTAGTTTCTTGAGTTCTTTATATATTTTGGAGATCCTTTATCGAAAATCAGGTGCTCATAGGTTTGTGGGTTAAAGTCAGTGTCTTCTATTCGATTCCATTGGTCAACTTCTGTTTTTATGCCAATACCAAGCTGTTTTCAATACTGTAGCTCTGTAATAGAGTTTGAAGTCAGGGATGGTAATGCCTCCAGACGTTCCATTATTGTATAAGATTGTTTTGGCTATCCTGGGTTTTTTGTTTTTCCATATAAAGTTGATTATTGTCTTCTCCAGCTCTGTGAAGAATTTTGATGGGATTTTGATGGGGATTGCATTGAATCTATAGATTGCTTTTGGTAGAATTGCCATTTTTACTCTGTTGGTCCTCCCGATCCAAGAGCAAGGGAGATCCTTCCATTTTCTGGTGTCCTCTTCTATTTCTTTCTTCAAAGACTTAAAGTTCTTGTCAAATAGTTCTTTCAATTCCTTGGTCAGGGTTACCCCAAGATATTTTATGCTCTTTGTGTCTATCATGAAAGGTGATGCTTCTCTGATTTCCCTCTCTGTTTCTTTATCCTTAGTGTATAGGAAGGCAACTGATTTTTTGGAGTTGATCTTCTATCCTGCCACATTACTAAAGGTGTTTATCAGCTGTAGGAGTTCTTTGGTAGAGTTTTGGGGTCGATTATGTATACTATCATATCATCTGCAAATAACGAAAGCTTAACTTCTTCCTTTCCAATACGAATCCCCTTGATCCCCTTATGTTGTCTTATTGCTATTGCTGAATTTCAAGCACTATATTGAAGAGGTATGGAGAGAGTGGACATCCTTGTCTTGTTCCCTGATTTTAGTGGGATGGCTTTTGGTTTTTTCTCCATTCAATTTAATGTTAGCTGCCGGCTTGCTGCTTAAATAGCTTTTATTATATTTAGGTGTGACCCTTGTATCCCTAGTCTCTCCAATACTTTTTATCATAAAGGGGTGTTGAATTTTGTTGAATGCTTTTTCAGCATCTAATGAAATGATCATATGGTTTTTTTCTTTCAGTTTATTTATATGGTGAATTACATTGATAGATTTGCATATGTTGAACCAGCCCTGCATCTCTGGGATGAAGCCTACTTGATCATAATGGATAATTTTTCTAATATGTTCTTGAATTCAGTCTGCCAGTATTTTATTGAGAATTTTTGCATCAATATTCATGAGTGAGATAGGCCTGTAATTCTCTTTCTTGGTTGGGTCTTTGTGTGGTTTTGGTATCAGGGTAACTGTAGCTTCATAAAAGGAATTTGGCAATGACTTTTCTGTTTCTATATTGTGAAATACATTAAGGAGTATAGGTATTATCTCTTCTTGGAAGTTCTGGTAGAATTCTGCATTGAAACCATCTGGTCCTGGGCTTTTTTTGGAGGGGAGTTTTTTGATAACAGCTTCTAGTTCTTCACGACTAACTGTTCTATTTAGATCATTGCCCTGGTCTTGGTTTAGCTTTGGTATATGGTACTTATCTAAAAAATTGTCCATTTCTTTTGCATTTTCCAGTTTTGTGGCATACAGGCTTTTGTAGTAAGATCTAATGATTCTCTGAATTTCCTCTATGTCTGTGGTTATGTCCCCCTTTTCAATTCTGATCTTATTTATTTGCGTGTTCTCTCTTTGTTGTTTAATTAGTTTGAATAGGGGTTTGTCGATCTTGTTGATTTTCTCCAAGAACCAACTTTTTGTTTCATTGATTTTTTGAACTGTTTTCTTTCTTTCTATTTTGTTGATTTCAGCCCTCAGTTTGATTATTTCCAGTCTTCTACTCCTCCTGGGCACGTCTGCTTCTTTTTTTTCTAGAGCTTTCAAGTGTGCTGTTAAGTCCCCGATGTATGTTTTCTCTGTTTTCTTTAAGTGTACATTTAGTGCTATGAACTTTCCTCTTAGCACTGCTTTCATCGTGTCCAATAGGTTTGAGTATGTTGTCTCTTTATTTTCATTAAATTCAAGGAAGACTTTAATTTCTTTCTTAATTTCTTCCTTGACCCAGGTGTGGTTCAGTAGTTGGCTGTTCAGTTTCCATGAGTTTGTCGGCTTTCTAGGGGTAGCATTGTTGTTTCCTTCTAACTTTAATCCGTGGTGATCCGATAAGACACAGGTGGACACTGATTTTTTTTGAATCTGTGGAGGTTTCCTTTGTTTCTGAGTATGTGGTCAATTTTCGAGAAGGTTCAATGAGCTGCAGAGAAGAAGGTATATTCTTTCCTATTTGGGTGGAGTAATCTATAGATGTCTGTTAAGTCCAATTGCTTCATTACCTCCAATAATTCTCTTAATTCTCTATTAGGTTTCTGTCTGATTGACCTGTCCATTGGAGAGAGAGGTGTATTGAAGTCTCCCACTACTAGTGTGTGTGGTTTAATGTCTGCCTTCAGTTCTAGTAATATTTCTTTTAGATAAGTGGGTGCTTTTGTATTAGGGGCGTAGATATTCAGGATTGATACATCATGCTGATGACTTGTTCCTGTTATAAGTATAAAGTGTCCATCTCGATCTCTTCTGATTGATTTTAGTTTGAAGTCAGTTTTGATAGAAATTAATATGGCCACACCTGCTTTTTTCTTAGGACCATTTGCTTGAAAGACCTTTTCCCAACGCTTTACTCTGAGTAGATGCCTGTTTTTGTGGTTGAGATGTGTTTCTCGCAAACAGCAGAATGTTGGATCCTGTTTTCATATCCAATCTCTTAGCCTGTGCCTTTTTATAGGTGAATTGAGACCATTTATATTAAGTGATATTAATGACCAGTGGTTGTTTACTCCAGTTATTCTTATTGTTTTTGGTAGTAGAGTTTATGTGTCTCCCTTCTTTGAGTTGTGCTGGTGAAGGGTCTCTAGATGCCTGAGTTCTTGTAGGCAGTGTTGACCATGTTGGATTCCTTGGGTTGTGATTTTCCTTCTATTATTTTCTGTAGGGCTGGATTTGTGGCTATGTATTGCTTAAATTTGTTCTTATCCTGGAATGTCTTGTTTTCTCCATTGATAGCTTGGATGGGTAAAGTAGTTTGGGTTTGCATCCATGGTCTCTTAGCTTCTGCAGTACTTCTATCTAGGACCTCCTGGCTTTCATGGTTTCCATAGAGAAGTCAGGTGTAAGTCTAATCAGTTTACCTTTATAAGTTACTTGGCCTTTTTCCTTTGCAGCTCTTAATATTTTTCCTTTACCCTGTATATTCTGTGTTTTGATTATTATATGGCGAGGGGATGTTTTTCTTTGATCCAATCTGTTCGGTGTTCTGTATGCTTCTTGAATATTCAAAGGAATATTTTTCTTTATGTTGGGGAAGTTTTCTTACATAATTTTGTTAAAAATATTTTCTGGGCCTTTGAGCTGTGACTCTTCTCCTTCTATTCGTATTATTCTTATGTTTGGTCTTTTTATTGTGTCCCATATTTCCTGCATGTTTTGTGATGAGGATTTGTTGGCTTTGCTGTTTTCTTTGATCAGTGTGTTTATTTTCTCTATGGTGTCCTCAGAATCTGAGATTCTTTCTTCTACTTCTTGTATTCTATTGATTATGCTTGTTTCTGTAGAATCCGCTCGTTGACCTGGATTTTCCATATCCAGCTGGTGCTCAGCTTGCATTTTCTTTCTTGCTTCCCTTTCAGTTTTCAATTCTTGAACTGTTTCCATTACCTGTTTGATCATTTTTTCTTGATTTTCCAGTGTATCATGTACATATTTACTCATTTCTTCAAACTTTTTACTAATTTCTTCAACCTTTTTGTTGTACTTCTCCTCTATTTCTATAAGGGTGTTTTTTTACATGTTGTTTAAGGGACTCTATTGGTTTCATAAAGTCAATTTTTCCCACTTCTTCTGTGTTAGGCTGTTCAAGTCCTTCTGTTGTAAGATCGTTGGGTTCTGGTGTTTTCATGTTGTTTTTCAGATTATTGGGTGAAATTCTGTCTTTGTGCCTGCCCATCTCCTCCTATCAATGCTACCTAATCGGTGTTTTAAAATCGGATCAGGTTTCTCTGCTGGCCAGAGGCTCCTCTTACAGATTGCCCTCGCTCTGTTTCCTGGCTCCTGCCGGGGGCCAAGATTCCTGATACCCCTCAGTAGGGACTTCAGGGACAGGACCCGGCTCCTCATCTGCCAGGGACCTCGCCAACCAAAGGCCTACCTCCTTGATTCAATCGCGATGGTTCGATTTGCTCTCGGTGTTGCGCGCTGGTCCCGCCGCCTGTGTCCTCTGCTGCCGCGCCAGACTGCGCCGGTCCCGGTTGCACCCTTGGCCTACGTCGCCTGCCTGCGTCTCCGCTCTGCTGGCGCCTGCGTCTCGGCTCTGCCGGCACCTGCGTCTCTGCTCTGCCAGCCCCTGCATCTCCGCTCTGCCGGTGCCTGCGTGCGTCTCTGCTCTGTCAGCGCCTGCGTGCATCTCTGCTCTGCCGGCGCCTGTGTGCGTCTCCGCTCTGACAAAACAATTATCAAACAAGAAAATTTATATCTATTTTATCTTTTATCATAACCTAGGAATACTATAACTCTAATGATCTATTCTTCAACTCCATCAAAGACCTCAGAAGGATATAATAATACATAAGTAAACAAGAAGCAAGAAATTTCCAAAACTCTAGAAATGACAGAGACATCTCACTGCCTGTACAGTCACCCAAAGTTCTTTTGTACTGTTGGGGCATCCATCTTTAGCCTACAGGCCAATAGTATCCAGCAGAATTTTCCATGATGGTGGAAATTTTAAATACAGTTCAGTCACTTTCTTCTGTGTCCTGCAGAATGTCTTGCAGACTCTTTCATGAAGCAGGAAGCCCAAAGGACCACCTCATCTTTAGGCAAGTTCAGCAGTCATCTCTATGTGGGTACTACACGTCCAGTGAACCAGTCCAGGCAAGAACAGTTTTTTGCCCAAATTGCTAGCAAACTCCATAAGGAGTTTCTTTGATGCCCATCTACCTCTAGAAGTAGATTGGTGCTGCCATGAGCAGATGCATCTCATTGTCATGAAAAGCCCTAAGTTATTAAAACATTTTAAATGCCATATTGTGTGGTCTTTGAAAGATATGAAGAATGCCTATCTAACTGAAATATATCTATGTACATCTAGAAAATCTAACTAACATGACTACAAACTTGACTATTATAGATGATTATCTATTAACCTATATTTCTTAATTATATGAACTACACAATCACAATACCTTTTTTAAAGGCTTCAGATGTATTTTAATAAGGTGATGCTGCATTACTGCTCCATTTCTCAGAAAAATTTCAAATTGAAGTTATCAGGAACAAATCAAACATAGTACACCAATTAAAAATGCACAGCCTAACTACCTAAGATAGGCAAGGCTAAGAGCTACTTTCAGACCTTCAACACACAGCAACCTTGTTCCCAAGATTATACTAGGCCTATCAAGAAAAGCTGTGAACAGCAATATCAGACAGAAAAGGGCATTCATTTTTGAGTAGTCCTTACCCAAGAAAAACATGGAGACAAGTTAACACTTTTTCTTTTTTTAAAGATATCCTAAAATGAAAACCTCTAAGAAAAATGTCTTCCTTAGGACAAGAAGGGGTTATATATGAGATATAACAGAACCGTATGTATGTTGTAAACTCTGCGGACACTTGTCTGAATTCTCACCTGGGATTGAATGGAGGAATTGAGCTAGGTCATTGGAGGATGATTAGGTTTTGTGGTATATATGTGGCAGTGTCTCTGGGGTTGGGGGAATAAAGATGAAAAGGTAATTAAAACATGATGAATGAAGGAAGGAGGGATGGAAGAAGAAAGCAAGGAAGGAAAGAAGGAAACAGGAATGATCATGATTAATGGAGCTCTCTGAGTTCACTTTGCTATGGTTCAAGGCCCTCAATAATCAACACATTTCAGGAATGCACCAGAGAGACTTGAGAAAGCAATATACCACAGACTTTGATTTGTTAAATAACACCCCTCTCTTGCCCACTGCCTCCTAGAGTATTACAGGCAGGAAAGACCTATCTATTGGGAAAAACCCCTAACACTTTTCCAGGGTAGAATTCTGGCTAGTCCAAAAAGAACCTTTCTTTAAAGGGTTGCAGGAAAATAGACACTGCAACTTTTATTTAGTATCGGCAGCGTTGATTTGGATCAAATTCAGCTCCAGGAGCTGGACGGTTGAAAGCAGGAGGATTTCCACCAATTGCTCCAATTCCTTCCATTGTAGCAGCTTGGGCGAAACGTTCAGTTGTTGGTGGGGTCAATCCCAAAGTTCCATCTGGCATCATAGTGGCAGGTCCTGGAGGAGCTGGGGTCCCAGTTGGCACAGGAGCAGGGGGCATGGCACCTCTATCGTTTATGCCCATAGCACCTCCCATAGCCATTTGGCCCATCTGTATCTCTTGTTCTCTCGCATCAGGGAAGGTTTCCTTGAATCCTTCCTGCTGCCACCACATCATTTCTTCTTGTTGCCGCTGCATTTCTTCCTCACGGTGCCTGCGCTCCTCCTCCTGTCTGAGATCTAGCTGCTTTCATTTCTGAACCTCTTGGTTATGCAGCTCCTGCATTCTCCGAAGCTCTTCTTAACGCCTTATCAAATCCTGCCTCATTAACATAACCTGGTGCTAATGAAGTGCTGCCTCCATCTCCATCTCCAGCTTCTCACAAGCTTCCTTGATGTTGCGGTCCACTTGATCCTGCTGTTGCTTCTCCATCTCAATGAGTGCCTTCCAGCACATGGCATACTCATACTCAAAGGACCCTGGCTGTGCAAATCTGGGTGGCTGTTCTCGGTCCTTGTAAAATTGCTGTTCTTTTTTATAACCAGCTTCTCTGGTAGTCCCTCCTCATCATCTAACTGGTCCATAGGTTCCACAGTCACAGGCCAAGGAAATGTAGTTAGCAAGAAGGAGCCTTCACTGCATCTGTCCAGAGCTTTCTGAGCAGCTGGCTTCCCTGAGAACTCAACAATGCCTTTCCCTGAGGGCCTTCCTCGGTCATCCACAATGACCACAGCCCTCTCCACCTGGCCAAACACAGAACAGGCTTCTTCCAGCAGTTCGTTGGACACATACTGAGGAAGGTTGAGGACTGTAAGGGATGCACTATGACAGGCAAAGCACACGTAGCTGCTTTCCAAGGAGTGGCATATTATCCAATTCTACTTTGGCAATTTCCGCTAGGGTTCATGTTTCCAAGCAAATAAAGCCAAAGCCTTTATCCTTATGAATGAAAACCTTGAGCCAGGCGATGGTGGCGCAAGCCTTTAATCCCAGCACTCGGGAGGCAGAGGCAGGCGGATCTCTGTGAGTTCGAGACCAGCCTGGTCTACAGAGCTAGTTCCAGGACAGGCTCCAAAGCCACAGAGAAACCCTGTCTCGAAAAACCAAAAAAAAAAAAAAAAAAAAAAGAAAAGAAAAAAAAAAAGAAAACCTTGTCTGCTTTCCCATATTTCTCAAAAAGTTTCCTCATTTCCTCCTCAGTGATGTCAGGAGGAAGATTGCCCACAAAGAGATGGCTTCGTTGGGTGAAAGTCTTCTCTCCTGGTTTCCTAAAGTTCTTCAGCTCAATGGTTAAACCTTTATTCTGGATGCTGGCCTGCTGTCCATTTGCAGGTATTGGTGGGGGTGGTTGCTGCTGCTGATGGTGCTGCTGGTGGTGATGTTGATAGTGCTTCCTTGGACTATGGTTCTGCTTCTCCAAGTTAAAGGATTTATTGCTCGCATGTTTGCACCCCTCTGCCCACAGTTCTTTGCTCAGAGTAACGGCGACCCAATCACAATACCTTAATCAAGAGCAGAAATATACATATAACAAGATTGACCTTAAAGTATATCAATGAAGCAAAATCCATACCAGTGCAAATTAGTTACATCTATCGTATCCCCTTTTAAATGTAAAAGTACATTTATAAACAATATTTGGGAATATGTGGGTAGTTTTTTTCTCTCCAAACTGCTTCATGCTATATGGGGTTGCTGGTAATCAGTTCTTTCATGGTATATCCTGTACGCTATGTTTATCTCAGTCGGCAGTTGGGCAAAGTAAGTTTTTGAGGGTGTTCACAGCAACCTTTCAGGAGTGCATGGTCTATCAAACCATATTTGTCTGGAGGCAATCCACAGGTTCTCATCTTCTGTGAAAATAAAAGAACCTCTTTTTGTTGAAATAGGGGTGGCAGGGTTGCATCCCCCACACCCCGGCCGCCTGGCTAGCTTATGCCCGAAATAACAACACACAAACTGTATTCATTTAAACACTGCTTGACCCATTAGCTTCAACCTCTTAACCCATTTCTTATCATCTATGTAGCACCATGAGGTGCGCTTATCAGGAAGATTCTAGCCTACATCCATCCTTGGTCTGAGCTTCATGCCTCTGCCTCAGAGAGCAGAGCTATCACGAGGGGAGCATGGCATCTCTGTCTGAGGCGTCTGGCTCTGAGAAGAGCTGTGTGAAGTCTGACCTCATTTCCTCTTCCTGCCAGCATTTTATTCTGTTTACTCCACCCACCTATGTTCTGACCTATCAGGGCCAAGGCAGTTTATTGAACCAATGAAATCAACACATTGATATATGACACTCCCACATCATCTTTTCCAAAGCATCATATACTTAGACCCAAATTCTGAAGTCACAATACTTTTGTAATATACATGGTGGTTTAGCCTAGCAGCCCATACACTGAAACATCTCTCTGTACTCAGCTCCTTCAAAGTCAAAAAATTTAAAGAAAACACAATAATATACAGAGTCTCTGGGAATTTTCCATTTTTATGTGGCTTATTTTTCTTTATTCCTTTTAATCTATGATTATCTGTGCTCTGTCTCTTTAAAGACTTTACCCCTTTTTTAAATCATTAAATTTATTTTATGACTCTGTATACTCTTTATCTTTTCTCTCCCAACCCTACATATGTTTATACAACATTGTGACCCATTTAGAGGTCTTTATGTCTGAATCTGTCGTATTGTGAATCTGAAATTTCTATTGCCTTAAAGAGCTTTTAGAATGCTAAGCAGCTGCTCTGGATGTTGGGCTCACCTCTATCCAGTTTCAAAATGGTGGATGTAACATTTCTGCTATCTCTGGGGGCTGCCAGGTAGGATCCACCCTCAGCACTTTAACTCTGAGAATAAGTGAGCAGTACATAAACTCTTTTTATCTGAGTTACAGGCAAATCTTCCATGAAGAGCACTGTGCAGCCTGGAAACATCTCTGTGCATGGTGGTAGAAATCTGCCATGCTCTCCTACTTGTGCATGCCTAGTAGACCTGATTGCACCACCTGCTTCAGGTGGGGAGCACTGAGCCATTGGCATGGTCTCAGAGTACTTTTCTCCCAAACCAGAGTGGGCACACAAATACCCAGGCCCACAAATGCCCCATATCTGGAGTTTGCACCAGATTTAACCCATTTCTAATAATCTGCTTTGAATATTTTTTGCTACCATTGGCTAATAAAGTTGCTGCTTTGGTATATAGCAGGGCAGAATATAGTCAGTGTGAAAAATATATAACGAGAGAATATGCAGAGTCAGAGAGACATCACGTAGCTACCAAAGTAGACACAACAAAACTTTACCCAGTAAGTCACAGCCTTCTGACCATACACAGAATAATATAAATAGGTTAATTTAAGTTATAAGAGTTAATTAATGAGAAGCCTAAGCTAATAGGGCAAGCAATATTTTAAACAAAGTTTTGATGTGATTATTTTGGGTCTGGGAAGCCTGAAAACAAATGAGCAATTTTAGCCTAGAGAAGGGCAAGAGAAGGAGTGGGGATAACATGTGTGGCCTGCCACCCACGTCAGGTTTGGGTCCTTGCATGTCCAATTGGAGTGAGGAGAGAAGTAGCTGAAAGCATGCCTACTGCTCAGCACCCCTGCTTGGATAAGTAGCTGGATCAGTTCTGTTACACTTGCAGAGGCTGAAAAGCAAGGCAAATTCCAACCACCATACACAGATATTTCCAGGATGCACAGTGAGCTGCATGACACATTTAGCTTTAACTCAGATAAAAAGGGTACATGTACTGAAAGCTCCTTCCCAGGGTTGAGGTTGTGAGTACTATTTATATCTATTTGTCTTAGAGCTGGCAATAAAGGTATCTCTACCACACAGAAAAGCTAAAAGAGACAGAGCCAGCATCCAGGGCCACTGCAACCACATTAATTACCATACTAAAATCCTCCTTGTCAGAGGAGTTCAGAAATGCAGTAGGACAGATTCAGGCATAAAAGACCTCTGAAAGAGCCACAGTGTATTTAAAAATACATTTAGGCTTTGGAGCAAAAAATAAAAAGAGAATATATCATTTAAAAAAGTAAATGGTTTAAAAATAAAACAGTCTTTAAAGAAACAGAGTAAAAGCAGTAATAGACTAAACCAGTAAAAACTATAAGACACACAAAGATGGAATATACACAGAGAGTCTGGATTATGCAAATTACTGTGTTTTCTTTGAATTTTTTATAGTACAGAGAGACATTTCATTGTACATGATAGTAGATTAAACTAACATATGTATTTTAAAGGTATCTTGACTTTAAAAACTGAGTATAAGGATATGTTACTTTGGAAAAGAGGTTCTTCTTTTGTTTCCACAGAGGAAACCTGTAGATTTTTCTAATCTAATATGGCTTGATCAAACCAGATCCACTGAAGCAATGGCTCAAGATGCTCCAACGTCCATGACATCTTCAGGACTGTTGGGTGAAATGAGCCTATCACACAAAGCACCCCATGAAAGACCTGATTAATAATGCCTGTAATCAGCAGAGAGTGGTCTACAAAAATTCCCTAAATTATTGTTTATGAATGTTTGTTTATAGTTATAGAAGCATATTCTAAAGAGATAAATACTTTGCATTAGTATAAATCTTTATTTATTGATACAAATTTAAGGTCAATAGTGATACACACACACACATATATATCTGCTTTTGAATAAGGTATTGTTTTGTGTAAATCAATAAAAATGTAATGTATAATTAAGAAATACAGGTTAATAATCATTTATAATAGTCAAGTTTGTAGTCATGTTATGTTTTCTAGATGTCTATAGAGATATAATTCAAGTGGTCAGGTGGATAGATATTCTTTAAACCATTCAAAGACTAACAGAATATGACATTTAAAATATTTTAAGAACTTAAGAATTTTGACAATGAGACTCATCTGTGCAAGGCAGTATCAATCTAGTGAAAGATGATGTTAGGCATGAAAGAGTCTCCTTATGGAGTTTGTTAGTCATTTGGGCAAGAAACTGCTCTCTTCTTGATAGCTTGATGGTATGCTATATGAACTGGACATATAGGACCCACAGAAAAGTGACTGCTGAACTTGCTCAAACACAAAAGGGTCCTTTAGGGTTCCTTCTTCATGAAAGAGTCTGTAAGACATTTTGAAGGATACAGAAGAAATTAACTGACAAACTTCCAATAGAAGTGAAAGATTCTTTCAAATTTCTGTTTCATGGAAATGCCTGACAGATACTATGGCCAGTTAGGCTGAAGATGAATGCTCCAATTATAGAAGAACTTTGGCTGACTGTCCAGGCAGTAAGATGCCTCTGTCAATTCTAGAGTTTTGGAAGTTCTTTACAATGCACTTCCTGTTTACTTAGGTATTATTTTTCTGGGGTCTTTGAAGTGTTGAAAAATGATAGTTATGGTTTTCCTTAGTTGTGACAGTAGATAGAAATATTTTTACTGTAATTCATGCTTGAAATCTGTTTTGTATATGCAATTTTTACTATGTTAAATGTAAAATCTTTCATTTTATTTATACAGATAAAAGGAAATAATGTGGGATTCACCTCTGTATGCTGTGAAGATGTTTTGTTTGCATTGGTTAATAAAGGAACTGCTTTGGCATATAGTAGGGCAGAATATAACCAGGCTGGAAGAAATAGAAAGAATAGGAAAATTCAGATAGATACCATGTAGCTACCAAAGGAGATAGGCCAGAACATTACCCAGTAAGCCACAGCCTAGTAGTGATACACAGAACAATATAAATGTATTAATTTAAGTTGTAAGAGTTAGTTATTGAGAAGCCTAAGCTAGTAGACCAAACAATGTTTTAATTCATATAATTTCTTGTAATTATTTTGGGTCTGGGAAGCCAGGACATGAATGAGCAGTATCTGCCTACATAGCATAACTTTGTAGTTTTCAACCCCTACTATACACCCAAGAAGAATAAAATGTTATATGAGTAAACAGGAAGTACAGAACAAGCAACTTCTAAAACTAGAAATGAGAGCTACAGTTGGCTACCTGGACAGTCACCCAAGATTTCTCTGCAAAATTGAGGCATCCATCTATGTCCCATAGGCCTAGAATATCTGAGAGACTTTTCTGTGAAGCAGAAATTTTGAAGGACTTTTCTACCTTGTCTTAGAAATGTTCAGTGGTTGGCATCTTTTATGTCCTTTCTCATCCAATTTGTACAATATAATGTTAGAAGCCAAAGCAACGGGAATATCTTGTCTAGTGACAAGCTCTGCCACATTTAAATCAAACTCCATATGGAGGTTCTTCAGTGCCCATTATTATCTCTAAAATATATTGATGCTGCTAGGAGGAGCCGTATCTCACAATAATGAAAGTAATTTAATTATTAAATCATTTTATGTGTCATATTCTGTAGATTTCTGAAGTGTTTGAAGATCGCCTATCTAAAATATATCTCAGTTTAACTTTGAAAACACAACTATTATGACTATAGGATTCATTATTATAAATGACTATTAGCCTGCATTTCTTAATTATTCTATACAATTTATGAAACCAACTTTTAAGGTATAGAACTTTACATTATATTTTAAAATAATCTGCATAGGTATAAAACCTTACACAAGATTAGAACCATATATAGAGTATGTTGTAACAGAAAATAAATTTGTATCAATATATAAGAATCCATACCAATGTAAAATATTTGTTATGAATAGTTGCTTTTTTGTTTGAAGTGGATTCCATATTCTACTCTTTTATTATATAATTCCCATTTCTCACTTTTTTGATAGGTTAGAAAGGATAGAGAAAAGAAAAGAATGAAAGAAATTCCTTAAATTGCTAACCCCCTTTCTTCTATTTCTTCCCTGAACATGGCCCACAACTCACAACTAACCCATCTAAAGAATGACAAACATTTATAACCCACCTAATAACCAAGAAATACCCACACATAATTTTGGAAATGTAGATGTCATGTTCATAAAAATACTTCCTATTGTCCGGAGATGATGTCAACTCTAGTGAACCCTAAAAGTTGGGATAATGTTTAAATCCTGGAAGAGCTAGCTGCATCATTTGTTGTCCCAGTAATGTGTGATGGAAACAATCAAATCTTAATTGACATCTGCTTAGTGTTTTCTGTGAGGCTGTACCATCTTAGATACATTTTTACAGTTGTTTTTGATATAGATCTGGCTCACCTGTGGTACTTTTCTTAATTGGTGTCTAGTCATTTTTCATTGAAAACACACATACTTTTAAAGGTAACATACATATCTGCATTAGCACATTTATGGAATATATGCTATATACAATTAGTTAAAGATTACTTTATGTTCTATATTTGAGGAGGTAAAAGACATCTGTATACTTTCTAAGTTTATTTGGACATTATAACCAGACTTTCATGAAGACTCCTATGAAATTTATCATGATTCATTCAATGTTAGAACTGTTCCCATGTAAAGGGATCAGCATATGTGTCACTTGTCTTCTATTTTCTCTTGGTATTCTTCTTCATGTCTGTATCCAAGATTTTCAGGATTTCTCGCCTGATCAAGTCTGATCTTTATTTATTTTGAAGAAATCCATAGCTGTTCATATGCTGTGGAAACAAAAGCATAACCTCTTTCCCAATTAAACATATTTCCTAACTTAAAATATGAAATTAAGGTATCCTTAAAATATATAGGCTGAATTAATTTAGTACTTTAATGTAACAACCCAATCTCTCTCAATAGCTGTTATTTTTTCATTCATTAGCATTTTAAAACTTTAAAGTTAAAACACCATACAGGATCCATAAATTATATTACATTTCCAATTCTTGTGTGTCTTTTTTATATTGCCTTATTTTCTCTGTAAAAACTTTACCTTCTTTGTTTTAAACAATTTTTTCTATGACTGTGTATATTTACTTTCTTTTTTTTAGTATCTAAGAACATTTTAAACTATACTGTACCAGATAGAGGTATTCTCAGTCAGGACCGGGATTTTTGATCCTTTATCTGCTCTGCTTAGCCCATGGTGCTTGTGACTGTCTCTTTCCCCTTGGGTATGTGAGAGCCAGGCTTTACACCCACAAGCACCAGCTCCTGCTGAAAATTTAATTTATCTGTCCTAGTTCTGGGAAGTAGTTTGCCAAGCTGTGACAGGTGTTTCTATCCAGTTTCCCATGGAGTAACACACAAGCTTTAAATAGGCCCTATGCTTGCAACACTGTATGAAATATTCTGCAACACATGGTCACTCTGAAAAGACAAAACCTAAGAATAATATGAATAGAGAAAGAGAAATTTTCAGCTCAAACACTTGGAACATGTTTTCAACATAATTATAGAAGAATATTTCCCTGTCCTATTGATGAAGATGTCACTAAACAAAATAGACTAAACCAGAAAAGTGTTACCAAATAATAATTAATCATTCCAACAATTAAAACCCTAAATTTACAAAACAGGAATTGAATATTAAAAACTACGGGTGAACTGAGTAACATATAAAGACAGATGATTTAGTATTACACATGACTCCTCAGTGGAGGCTCTTTAAACCAGTAGATCCTGAAAAACTGGGTTTCAGACCCTCAGGGAACACATATACTAATCCAGACCACTATACCCAGGAAAAGTTTCAATGAGCAATGATAGAAAATTAAAACATTCTATATCAAAATAAAAATTAAGCAATACTATCTACAATTTCAGCCATACATAGGGTGCTCAAAGGAAAATTTCAACATAAGTTTAACTGTGATCATGCAAACACTGGGAATAAATAATTTCAAATCAGCAAAGTCAAAAGAGAGCAACACACACACACACACACACACACACACACAATTCTATCACCATCACCACCACCACCACCACCACCACCAATAACAACAACAACAACAACAACATAATAATAATAATAATAATAATAAGCAATCATTGTTTATTGATATCTCTCAATATCAATGGCCTCAGTTATGTGATAAAAAGATATAGTCTAAAAGAATAGATGTGAAGACAGGATTCATTTTCTGTTGTTTCCTAGAAATACACCTCAACATCAAGGATAGACATTACCTCAGGAAAAATTGTTGGAAAAAAATATTCCAAGCAAACTGGTTTAGCTGTTTTAATTTCTGACAAAATAGACTTCAAACCAAAATTAATAAAAAGAGACATGGGAAAAACACTCACTACATATTTATCAAAAGAAAAATCCATTAACATGGCTTCTCAATTCTTAATATCTATGCCCCAAACACAATGGTAACCTATGTAAAAGAAACACTGCTACAGCTTAAATTACATATTAACCCTGACACACTGATGTGAGACTTCTATATGCATTCTCACCAATAAACAGGAAATCTAGACAAAATATAAACCAAAAAAATCTGAAGCTAGTTGACATTATGCATAAAATGAATGCAATAGTTATTTACAGAACATTTCACCCAAAAATGAAAAAAAAATACCTTCTCCTTAGTATATCATGTTACTTTCTTTAAAATTGACCATATACTCAAACAAAAAGCAAGTTTCACCAGCTATAAGAAAATTGAAGTAATCCCCTATATCCTATCAGGCCATCTTGTATTAAAGCTCTATATCAACAACTACAGAAATTACAGAAAGCTTACAAACTCAAGAAAACTGAACAATTCTCTATTAAATGAAAAAAAATGGGTCAAGGTAGAAATTAAGATATAAATTAAAGACTTTCTAGCATTCACTAAAAATGAATAAACAGTATACCAAACTTAGGAACACAATAAAATTGGTTCTAAGAGGGAAGTTCATGGAACTAAGTGCCTTCATGAAATACTAGAGAGCTCACACTAGGAACTTAATAGCATAGCCATAAGCTCTAGAAGAATAAGAAATCACACTTAATAGGAATAGACAGCAAAAAAAAAGATTAAAATACATGCTGAAAACAACAAAATAAAAACAAAACAATTGATAAAGAATCAATAAAACAAATAATTGATTCATTGAAAAATCAATAAGATTTAAAAGCCCTCATTCAAATTAGGTAAATGCCAGAAAAAGAATATACAAATTAAAATAGTCAGAAATGAAAAGGAACATAACAACAGAAACCAAGGATAATCAGAGAATCATAAGGACACACTTTAAAAACTTGTACTTCACCAAATTGAAAATTCTGAAAGGAAAGGAAAATTTTCACTATTTTTTTTTATAAAGAAGACAAAGTACACACAGAAAAGACCACAGCATCTTCAAAAATGGTGTTGGTAAAACTGAATGGATACATGTAGAAGAAACATAATAGATCCATTCTCATTATGTTGCACAAAACTGAAATATAAATGGATCAAAGACCTCAACTTAAAACCAGATTCACTGAATTTTATAAAAGAGAAATGAGAACAATCTAGAATAGAGGACTTTATGAACAGAACTCCAGTAACACAGATATTCAGATCAATAATTAATAAATGGCAACTTATGAAATTGAAAGCCTCCATAAGGCAAAAAACATCAACATTTGGAAAAAGCAGCAGTACCCAGAATAAGAAAAGATTTTTACCTACTTTGCATCCAATAGAATAATAATATTCAAAACATAAAAAGAACTCAATAAACTAGATATCATAAAGCCAAATAATCTAATTTAAAATTGGCATTGAGATCTAAAAAAAATTCTCAATATAGGAAATTCAAATGGTTAAAAAACACTTAAAGAAATATTCAACATCATCAACTATCATGAAAATATAAATCAAAATCACTTGGAGATTTCATCTTATACATGTCAGAATGACTAAGATCAATAGCACAAGTGACAGCTTATGATGATGAGGACATGAAATAAGGGGAAAATAGTATATATTTTATGGATGGCTTGAGGGTTGGGTGACTAGAAGAGGAGGGCCAAGTTTGTAAGATGAAAGAAGAGGGTATTGAGAAATGGAATTCAGAAGAGACTGTGGAATTTAGTCATATTTGAAGGATTGATAGAGAAACCTAGTGTAGTGGAAACTTCCTGTCATATATTGATGCAATGCTAATTAAATCTCCAAATAACAGGGAGACAGAATCTTATTTAACCATCTCTTGTTAACACAGTTTCCAAAACCAAGACTGTGGTGCATTCAATTGAGTTGTTCGTCAAAGGAGTCCCATGGAAATTACTTAAAAAGCCCTGTTGTTGCCAAGGCAATACGTTGTTTTCTTCAAGCTAACAGCAACACCCCATTGCTGAAGATAACACCCACAATATTCATTTAGCATGGAGATGTTGAAATTGTGTGTAAGTAGAGCCTTCATTCCTCTACTCTAGTGTCACTGATATGGAAAGCTACTCTGCTATAGGGGGCTGCTTGTTTGTTCCTGACTATTGGCAGCTCAGATCCCAAATAATTACACAGAAACTATATTTTATTAAAAACACTGCTTGGCCAATGTCTCCAGCATATTCCTAGTAAGCCCTCACATATTTAATTAGCATATTTCTTTTATTTTACATTTTACCATGAGGTTCCTGGCCTACTGGCAAGTTTCCAGCTGACAGCTAAAATCTTTCCCCTCTGGCAGATACATTGCATCTCTAATTCCGTCTTCTTTCTCCCAGCATTCAGTTTAGTTTTCCCCGCCTACCTCTATTCTGTTCTACGCAAGTACAAGACAGTTTCTTTATTAACCAATGATATTCACAGCATACAGATGGGAATCCCACATCACCTCCCTATTTCTGTCTGAAAAGGATGGTTTTAACCTTAACATAACAAGATTACAGATAACAAAACAAATATCAAGCCAGAATTATACTTACAATATTTATACCTATTTCATCTTTTATCACAACTAATAAAAACCATAACTATCTAGTTTTCAACTCCATCAAAGACTCCAGAAGGATACAATATTACCTAAGTAAACAGGAAGTGGATTTTAAGCAACTTCCAAAACTCTAGAATTAACAGAGACATCTGACTGCCTAGACAGTCACCCAAAGTTCTTCTGTATCATTGGAACATCAATCTTCAGGCTACAGGTCCATAATATCTATCAGACTTTTCCAGGAATCAGGAAATTTCAAAGACAGTTCTGCCTATATGGACACTTTGTCAGTCACTTTTTCTGCATCTTGGAGAATGTCTTGCAGACTTTTTCATGAAGCAGGAACCTTAAAAGACCATTCCACCATCTTTAAACAACTATAGCAGTCACTTTTCTGTGGGTTCCGAATGTTGAGTTAATACAGCATACCATCAAGCAGTTCAGGCAAGAGCAATGTCTTGCCCAAATGTATAAGAAACTCAATAAGGAGCCATTTCAATGACTGCTTCCTCTTGAAGTAATTGTTGTTGCCAGAAGCAGATGTGTCTCATTGTCACGAAAAGTCCTAAATTTTTAAAACATTTTAATGCCATGTTCTCAAGGTCTATGAAAGATTTGCAGAATACATATCTAACTGAAATATATCTCTATATATCTAGAAAACCTATCTAACATAACTATAAGCTTGACTATTATAGATGCTTATCTATTAACCCATATTTCTTAATTATGCATTAAGTTATTAAATGAGCTGTACAAACATGATACCTTAATCAATAGATATACACAGAAAAAGATTGATCTTAAATTTGTACTAATAAACCAAGATCCATACCAATGAAAATCTCGATAGCATATCCTCTTTCAAATGTAAAGAAACATATATAAACACTCACTTGGGGAACTTGGGCATAGTTTTCTACAAACTGCTTCCTGCTTTTTGTGGGGAAAGTAATTTTTGGGGGTGTTCATGGTGACCTTTCAGGTGTCTTGGTCCTTCAAACCAAATTAGTCTGGAAATAATCCACAGGTTCTCATTCTCTGTGGAAACAAAAGAAGAACGTCTTTTCCAAAGCAATTAATCTTTAGAACCAAATTTTGAACTCATGAAATATATATATATATATATGCTAATTTAACTTGCAGCTCATACAATGAAATGTCTCTCTGTACTTAGCTTTTTCACAGTCAAAAAGTTTAAAGAAAACATAGTAACATACATAATCTAGACTTCCTGTGTATATTCCATCTTTACTTGGCTTATTTTTCTTATTCTATTACTTTTAATATAAGTTCAATATTTATTTTATTATCTTTATTCCTTTAATCTATGATTTTTTTATATTACATTTACTATCTCCTTACTCTTTTTCTTCTCTCTCCCAAGCCTATGTACATTTTTAAACACATTGTGTATCAATAAGAGGTGTTTTATGTCTGAATCTGTTCTTATTGTGCATTTGTAATCCTTTTTTTGATCAGGACCACTTCTCAAAATGCTAAACGAATTGGCTACTACTAAGGCTGTTTTGCTATTTGGCTATGCCCAGTCCAACATAGCAGAGATCCTTTTACTGCCTTTGAGATTGCTAGGTAACCATTTGGCTCATGCTGTCACCAAGTAACTTGCAGAATGCTGCTCACAAACCCAATTCAAGTGTTCAGCCTCCTGAAACAGCCAGAGTTTGTGTTGCAAGCATGACCCAGGAAGCCGCCATTTTGAAACCCATGTTTTTTTTTCTTTGCTACTGTTGATCAGGAAGACCTCTCTTAAAAAAGCTGCAGCATGACACCAGCAAGCAGAGCTCATGTGAAAAAAATGTGACTAAACTTTGTTTTTTAGTGTCTAGAATTCCTTTCCAATCCCTCTCAGGTTTTATGCGAATTTAGCTAGCATACATTCGAGTGCCAATTTGTAGGAGGAGGCTGTTTGTTCATTTCCTGACTGTCCGGCAGCTCAGACCCCAAATTATCACAGAGAAACTATATTTTTTAAAAACATTGATTGGAAAATGACTCTAGCATAGTCCTAGGAAGCTCTTACATATTAAACTAACCAATTTCTACAATTTTATATTTTACTCTGAGATTCATGGCCTACTGGCAAGGTTCCAACTTGCAGCTAGTGTCTTTGCCCTCTGGCAGTTATATGGTGTCCTGACTCTGGATCCTTTCTCCCAGCATTCAGTTTAGTTTTCCCCATGTATCTCTATTCTGCTCTGCACAAGCTTAAGACAGTTTCTTTATGAATCAGTGGTATTCACAGCATACAGAAGGGGATCTCACATCATGACTGAGCAGATTCTCCAAAGATATAAGTATATACAAGCCCAGGCACAACTCTTTCAATCTAAAATGTCATTCCTGACAAAAATCCTACTACAAAGTTTGTGAGAGTAACCAAGCAATAGCTGATTTGACTTAAGACCCATTCAATGAGATGGGACCAAAGATTACATTTACCTGGGACATAAGGTAAAACCAAATACTGCTGGTGTTTAAAAAAAGTATGGATAAAATGACTTCTGATGGTATTAACATATACTTATAGATTAGTGCCTTATTCAGCTATCATGAGAGAAGCTTCTTAAAGCAGTAGATAGAAAAAAATACAGAGAATTACAGGCAGACAGTATACACACAAATCTATCTACATACAAAGGTAGAGAAAGAAAGACTGAGAAAGAAAGACTGCAGAATGCTCAGTTCTAAATGTGATGCCTTCATCAAATTACTCCCCTCAGAACTTAAGATACCCCATGGAAGAGGATATGGAAAGTATTTAAGGATGAGAAGTAATGGAAAACATGAAAATAATAAGTCCATTTAAATCAACTGTCAAAACTCATGTAAACTCAAAGAGATAGCAAGATTAAGGCATGCACAAGCCTACACTAGGTCTTTTATCTGTATGTTATAACTTTGGTTTAGTGTTTTTAGGACATTTTTGTATGTGTGAACAAGTTAGTTTTCTTTTACGTCTGCTTTCCCTTAGGTTCTTTTCCTTATGTTGGCATGTCTTGTCCAGCTTTTATGTGAGGGTCTTTGTTTATTTTTTGTTATATTTTGTTGGAAGGAACCATTTTTTTCTAATGAAGGACAGAAAGAGTTAATTCAAATGGGAGGAGACCTGGGGAGGAACTTGGAGGAGTATAAAGAAGAGAAACTGTAATCATATATAACTGTGTCTAAAATGAGTCAACAAATAATGAGAAAGATTAATGGCACAACTAATTGTCTTTTTTCTAACAAGTAAACCTTAATTAGTTGGCCAAATAGATTCCATAAAAAGGACCTCTCAAATATTTTAAGCTATTGCCATGGCTTTTGGATCTTCTATATAAGCTAATGGTAAGGCACTATTGCTGAAAACAACATTTACTTAAATCATCAAATAGAGACAAATAGAGATGATGGCTAAAAATAAAGCTTTGCTTCTACTGACTAGCATTCACATTACCATCATGTGTTCTGCATAATGCTGGAGGATAAATGATGCCAAAAATCAATCCCATACCAGTTCAGAATTAGGATAATAAAAGGGTTATTTATTTAAGGGGAAACTTATAGATCACTGGCCTAAACAACAGTCCTCTGAGCGCAAACAGAAACAGAGTCCAGCACCGGGAACAGGAACTGGAATCATGAGAAAGCAGGCCCATGGTTCCCACCGCTTTTTAAACTATAAAAGAACACACTAAATTGGGCTAGTATCTTAAAGGCCATTGGCTGAAGAAGCAGAATGTGCTCCCACAGCACCTCCCCATTTTGTTTAAATAGGGAGTTCCAAACCCAATACAAAACTATATACACTAGGAACAGATATCAAGTGTAATTAGAATTACAATCAGCATAAACAGTATTAAGCAAGGAACATATACTAAATGTTTTAATAAACATTTTATCCTATGGGATCTATATCTTGTATAGGAAATGGCTTGGCTAGATCATAAGAGTACAGTAACTACGACTATCTACTCTTCAACCCCATCAAAGGCCTGAGAAGGGAGATAAAATTACTTGAGCAGGCAGGAAGTACAATCAAGTAGCTTCCAAAGTGAGCAATGTATAACAGAGACAAATAGTTATCTGATCAATCACCCAAAGTCTCATTTTGCAACATTGAAGCAACCACTGTGGCTAAGGTCTAGTGTAACTGACAGACCATTTTCAGAGGCAGGAAATTTTTCAAAACCATTTTACCCTGTCTTGGCAAGATTTGACAGTCCTGCTTATCCATTTCTGGATATTATGTAACTTGTCAGTAGTTGAGTCATTATCAATTTCTTTCCCAAAGGCCAGTTTTGCCAAGAAGAAAACAAGCTCCAAGTGGAGTGTCTTTGTTGCTCAACATTCTCTCTGGAATAGATTGGTGTTGTCAGAAGCAATCATGTCTCATGTCAACAGAACCCTAAATTATTTAAATGCCATGTTCTACAGATCCTTGAAGTGGTTGAAGAATAGCTATCTAGATAGAATACAAGCTCTATGTATCTAAAGAACCTAATTGATCTGATTGTATGTATGACAAACATGAACAACTATTGACTTATAATAATTAATACCTGTATAACTTAAAGAGTAAAACTTCATGTAAGAATATTAAATAATGTGCAACAAATGAGGACAATGGCCCCAAAATGTAAAGAATCTATAAGCATCTTGATCAGAGGTAGGAGTAATATATAATGCAATATTAAAATATACCCTAAAATTTGTATCAATATACAAAATGTCCTAAACAGAGGTAGAAACATACATGTATACAAGCTGACAAAATAACTTTGTATATATGTACAAATAATGTAAACAAAAGTTACAAATATAATTTGAACTTGTATCAATATACAAAAACTATACCAGTGTAAATTATCCATAAAAAAAATAGCTCAGAAGTATTCACTCTATTACCCACTATAACTATCCTCCATTTTTTTGAATAAACATAGTTTTCTCCCCAATCCTCTCTCTAGTACAAGTAATAACCAACAATCCCTAAACAATGTTCCCAACCCTATGGACAAACAATTTTTAGATAGGGGGCATCATCTTCAAGAATTGTTTCTCACAGTCATGGGGGCGATGTTTTATCAATGGGATCCTCAAAAATTAATTGGTGGTTAAGTTCCAAAATTATTGTCCAGTATAGTTGCAAACAATTTCTGAGCAGTCAATAGTTCTTTTTTTTTTTTCTTCAAAGTTCTCACTTGGAGTTCTGGCCCGAATATGAGAAGGTGCATCATTTCAGCAAGTGTTACCCAAAACAGTCTTATAGTAGCACTGTCTACATCATGATGTCATCTCAACTAGGTGGAGTGGTTGCTGTGGGGGTTCCATCTTCTTCCTGGAAACTTCAAAGGTTACTGCAGGAAAAGGATCTGTAAGAAAATCTATGTTCATCATGAAAAACTTAAACATTCATATAAACATACATAAAATGACGAATATGATATAGACAAAATAGGCATGGAGAAAGTAATATTTTTCCTAAAGTCTTCCTTCTGTACCATACCAGATGGCTCCTGATATGACACAGAAACTCTGAATGTTCCTTTTAAGAACAAGCTTGGAATTAGAGAAGTACAGAGCCATTTTCCAACCCCAAAACCAGCTAAATATATTAATGTGTACATTAATATATACATGAGCGTGTGTGTGTATATGTGTATAAATATAAGTGTAAATAGCACCTGGATTCACAAACCATATTCTGTTTTCTAGATGCTCCTTAGTGGATAGTTATTTTTACTTCTGTTAGCATTCAAACATCCAGGGTATCTTGAATTTTTGACATATAATATTCCTGTAAAGATAAGAGTAGAACCATGCCCCAACACTATATGGCTTTCCTGTATGGTTGTTACAGCAGTGGGTGAGCTGTCATTTCTCTGTTTCAATAGTTTTCTCCTTTTCAAAAAGAATCTTTACTAATTTTGATGATATCCATAATTTTTATGAAATTTGGTGGCCTGCAACACACTTCCAATCAATAGTTGATCAATTTCTACATTACCTTTTGCTAGAGGACCTGGCAGACCTGAATGGGATCGGATGTATGTTCTGTATATGGGATGAAGACTATTCCTGATTATGTCTTGCACCTGGATAAACAATGAAGTCAATTCCATATCATCTGGAATATATATTCAGTAGTTTCAATATGTAAGACAACTCTTTCTGCATATTGTGAATCAGTAACTATATTGAGAGATTCTTTAAACTTCCTTAGTGACATAAGAATAGCATATAATTCTGCCTTCTGAACAGAATTATAAGGACATTGTTCCACCTTACTTAATTCTTCTGATTTGTAACTGCCTTCCCTGTTTTATTTGCATCAGAACAAAATGTATAGGCTCCAGCTATTGGTGCATCATGTACAATTTGTGGAAGAGTCCAAGAAGTTCTCTATATAAGGTTAAGTCTATCACTTTGGGGATAATTGCTATTAATTTCTCCCAAAAAATAACACAGGCTTTTTGCCAGTGTTCATTGTCTTCCCATAACCTTTTTATTTCATCAGCAGTAAAAGGCACTATAATCACTGCTGGGTCTATACCTGCTAATTGACAAAGTCTCAATTTATCTTTTATAATTAATTCAGACACATTTCCCACATAAGTTTTTAATGTTTACTTGGCTTATGTGATAAAAAGATCCATTGTAACATAATATCATCCCTCTGCATCAAAATTCCTGTAGGAGAAATTCTGGAAGGACATATGACTAGAATACAATTAAGATTTGGATTCATCCTATCCACATGTGCCTCCTGTAATTTCTCCTCCACAATCATCATTTTTTTTCATCATCAGCTGATAACTCTCTGGGACTATTCAAGTCTTTATCACCATCTTAGGTTGTGTATAAAAAATTTCTTAGATCAGGTGTTATTCCAGCAGCCAGTCATAGACGAGAAATGTCTCTCAATAATCTTTGAAAGTCATTAAGGGTCTGCAACTGGTCTCTCCTAATCTGTGCCTTTTGTGTCCTAATTTTCTGTAAGCCTATTCTGGAACTTAGGTAGTTAATAGAATCTCTGCTTTGAATCATTTCAGGAGCCATTTGTAATCACCATTTAGGTAAGACTTTCTTTACTTCTTCAACAATCCTTTCTAAAGTATCTGTATGTTAATCAGATAACAAAATGCCATCCATGTGATGTAGATTATAGACTTAGGAAATTGCTTATGAATTATTTCCAATGTCTGGCTGACAAAGTATTAGCATAGGATGGGGTTATTGAGCATTGCCTGTGGGAAGATGGTCCAATGATATCATCTAGTAAGCTGAGAATTATTATAAGTAGGCACTGTGAAGGCAAACATTTTTCTATCCTTTTCTTGTAAAGGTATAATGAAGAAACAATCCTTTAAATCAATAGCTATGAGAGGCCACCCCTTTGGTAAATGAGAAGGCAGAGGAATTTCAGAGAGTAGAGGGCCCAATATAGGTAGAATAACCTTGTTGATAGCCCTTAGGTATACCACCATTCTCCATTTTCCAGATTTCTTTTTACCAACAAATACAGAAGATTTCCTAGTGCTGGTAGATTCTTCTATATGTTGAACATCTAGTTGCTCTTGTACCAGTTGTTCTAAAGCCTGCAATATTTCCTCAGCTAGAATGCACTGCTTAACACATATTGGTTTCTCAGTTAACCATTTTAAAGGTAGGGCTGTTGTACCTCTGAAGGTTTATCAATTGCTTTGTGTTCTTGTACAGCCTGAATGGCTGGTTCTGTCCTCTGTAATATCTTCTAATATTTTCCTCAGAAACATAAGTTTTGGGGGTTGCAGGAATGTTCATCTGGGTATTCCATTGCTGCAATAGGTCACAACCCCACATATTCATTGCAATATTGGCTATATATGGCTTTAGTCTTCCTATTTGCCCTTCTAGCCCTATGCATTCAACCCATCTCATGCTTTGTTGTACTGAAAATAGGGTTCCAATTCCCAGGAACTGAACATCTATCTCTTGAAGAGGCCAATTCAGATGCCAAGATTCTGGAGTAATGATACTTACATCAGTACCTATGTTTAATAAGCTTTCATTAAAAATGCCATTTATACAAACTCTTAGGTTTGGTCTTTGATCATTCATCAACGTCTGCCAAAATATATTTTCCTCTGTCCTACTGAAGTTTTTGACTCATCCTTGACATTTATCCCATCATTCAGACCAGTATTGCTTTTTACAGTGGGCATTGGATTTTTTAATTTTCCTGGCGAGACACGTTCTCCACAGTAACTGGGAATGACCATTTTCATCATGGGGACCTCTAAGGCCCCCTATGGAGTTTCTACTGGCCTAGAAATCTTTATTTCAGTTGAAGAATCAATGCTTCCAGGAGTCACAATAAATATTTAATTGTACCGGAAGCTCAGACTTTCCCCTGGCTACTTTGGGCATTTGATGTTCTTTATGCCAATAGGATAAGAAAGGTATAACACTGTCAGGGAGAGTTATTGATCCAGATTACCAAGAGGATATCGGATTGCTTTTTCACAATGGAGGAAAGAAACATTATAGATTATGTACGGATTGCAGAAAATCTTTTAGGCTGTCTCTTGGTGCTACCATATCTTACGATCAATGCTGATGGGAAACTATAACAGCCAAATCCAGGCAGAATGACAAAGGGTACAGATCCCTTATTAATAAAGGTGTTTCTAAATTCACCTGTGAAGAAAGAAGATTTGCTGAGAAACCTGCTGAAGGTGGAGGAATTGCCAAATAGGTAGTACAATAAGTTTATTATAAATGTAATCCACGGCCATATGATCAGTTGTAAAATTGAGAATTAATTACAAATTTAATATGAGTGTTTCTGTCATATTTTGTCAAGAATGTATTTGTATAGATAGATATCTGTGATCTCCTTAATTAATTTCTTTATTAAGTAATACAACACCAATTTATATAATAGCAGTGCTTAATATATTTTTTTAAGATATTAAAAAAAATCCCTCATGGAACATGCCACCTGTTATAAAATATAAACTTTTTGAGGTTAAATATGGGATATTTATTTTATGTTTGGCATAGTTATGACCTGGTTAGTGTTTATATTTCAAAAATAATCATGTTATAAGAGATATGATTGAATGTTAACTTGGTGAGCCAAAGACTTGTGATAGATATTCTTGGCTGTGAACTTTACTACATATGGAATTAACTAAAAATCCAGGTTGCTGGGAACCCTTGTGAAGACTTTGTAGTTAATTTCAAAGTTGGAGCTAAGAAGACATACAGTAAATCTGGACCATCTGGGCCACACCTTCTGGCAGCCTATATAAAGGAAAAGGAAGAAACAAGAATTAGATTTTTGCCTGTTTTCCTCAATCTTATTGGAATATTCATTCCTTTACTGGTATTAGAGCCTACTTTGGGGGAGATTTCAACCTATACCAAAGACTATCTGAGACATCTAGCTCCATAGACTGAACAACTATTGGATTCCTGAACTTTCAACTGGAAGACAGCCATTGTTGAACTAGCTATACCACAGACTGAAGGTCACTCTAATTCTCTCTTTCTCTCTCTCTCTTTCTCTCTCTCTCTCTCTCTCTCTCTCTCTCTCTCTCTCTGTGTGTGTGTGTGTGTGTGTGTGTGTATGTGAGTATCTGTGTGTATTCTGTTCCTCTTGACAATCCTGACTAAAACAATAACTAAGGACTACCCAGGGTTTGAATACCTGAATGAGGAATGACATTCAAGTCAGCTAAATTAAGCATTACATAAGAAATATGATTATATGTTAAATTGATAAGGTGAGGAATTGTGATAATATATGTAATTAAATAAAATACAATATATGGGCAAAGTTGTGAGTAACTTTTCTTGTTTGGATTATATGAGTTAGAAGACACATCTTAAATTCAGATCAGTCCTAAATCTGGGCCACACCTTCTGGTGGCTACCTACATCAATGTACATGGGATAAGAAAGCTTTTCCTTATAGTGTTTTGCTTCTTTGCCCTCACTTTCAATGTCAAGTTCATCTACTGTCTTCCTGAATATTTTTTTAATTTTATTTTATTGAGAAAAGTAAAAAAAAATAAGTTTCTGCCTCCTCAGAGCTTCCCATTTCCCTCCCCCTCCTCCCACCCTTCTCTCCCTTCCCCCACTCCTTCTCCCCCACTCCTCTCCCCCTTGCTCTCCAATCCAAAGAGCAGTCAGGGTTCCCTGCCCTATGGAAAGTCCAAGCCCCCCCCTCCGTCCATGTCTAGGAAGGTGAACATCCAAACTGGCTAGGCTCCCACAAAGCCAGAACATGAAGTAGGATCAAAACCCAGTGCCATTGTCCTTGGCTTCTCAGCAACACTCATTGTCCGCCAAATTCAGAGAGTCCGCTTTTCTCCCATGCTTTTTCAGTCACACAGTCCAGCTGGTCTTGGTGAGCTCCCAATAGATCAGCCCCACTGCCTCAGAGGGTGGGTGCACCCCTCATGGTCCCGACTTCCTTGCTCATGTTCTCCCTCCTTCAGCTCCTCATTAGGACCTTGGGAGCTCAGTCCAGTGCTCCAGTGCGGGTCTCTGTCTCTATCTCCATCCATCACCAGATGAAGGTTCTATGGTGATATACAAGATATTCATCAGTATGGCTATAGGATAGGGTCATTTCAGGTTCCCAATCCTCAGCTGCCCAAGCCAAAACCTGGAAACAACCTAGATGCCCTTCAATGGAAGAATGGAAGAAAATGTGGAATATATACACGTTAGAGTACTATACTACGGTAAAAAAAACAATGACTTCTCGAATTTTGCATGCAAATGGATGGAAATAGAAAACACTATCCTGAGTGAGGTAACTCAGACCCAAAAAGATTAACATGGGATGTACTCACTCATAATTGGTTTCTAGCCATAAATAAAGGTCATGGAGTGTATACCTGGTGAACCTAAAGAAGCTAAATAAGAAGGTGAACCCAAGGAAAAACATATAATTATCCTCATGGCTATGGGAAGTAGACAAAATTGCCGGGGAGAAAATTGGGATCCTGGGGGTGGGGATGGATGGGGATAAGGGGGAATGGGGAGAGAAAAATGAGAAGGGGAGGATTGGGGGAACTTGGGAAAACAGGATGATTGGGATAAAGGAAGTTTGGATAGGGGAGCACAGAGGCACAATTCTTAGTTAAGCGAGCCCCCTTAGGGTGGGCAAGAGACTTCCTGAATCTTTCTTTCACTGCTGTTAGAATAAGTTTCTTCAAGATTTCAAAGTAGACTTAAAATTTGCAACTCTCTAGGACTTCTATTGTACTTTAACACCATATTGCAACTACTGAGACATGTTCAGTCTCATGTACTGAACAAGGACCATTTCCTTGCCCATTTTTTCAGGAGGCAGACACATTTGAACTTCTAGAGTTAGAGTCTGTAAACCACTATAACTAATTCCTAAAATAATATAGTAATAAAGATATAATAAATAATATATTCCATCTAATTAAAGTCATAATTTAAAAAATTTTTTTTCAAATAATAGATCCTCATTCTTTAACAACCCAAGATCATTTAGTAAATAAGCTTGTATAGTAACCAATGCTACTTGGCGTGCCGCAAAGACAAGTTAACCATTATTGTTACATCAAACCTTGGTAATTACTTGTGGTTTCAGTAAAAATTGTCCTGCATTGTTTAGGTATATGAGTTATTGGTCCCTATTGATTGTACTGTTAGAATATTATGTGTGGAGGCTTTTAAAAGTGCAGCCTTGCTAGAATGGGCTTTGGGGTTGGTAGACTTTCCTTACAGGATACTTCTCTTTGTTTACTGTGGGTGGATAATGATGTGGTAGGCCAGCATCCATTCCATATATAACATTTGTAAACTCTACCTACAAAATCCCAACTGATTGATTAGAATTGTCGAAGATATGTTTTCTGATATTTACACTTAATTTTTCAAAGTGGGACTTACAACCCAGATTAAAATAACCAAAACATATTCTCTAAAATTGTTGAAATAGGAGCGGTGGGCTTGCATCCCTGGCACCTGGCCGCCCACATGGCTAGCTTAATACCCGAAATAATTACATGGAAACTGTATTCTTTTAAACACTGCCTGGCCCATTATTTGCTAGCTCTTACATATTAATCTAACCCATTTCTAATAATCTATGTAGCTCATGAGCTGGCTTACCAGGAATGATCTTAACCTGCGTCTGCCTGGAGTGGGAAAATCATGGCGACTCCTTGACTCAGATTCTTTCTCCCAGAATCCTGTTCTGTTTACACCACCCACATAAGGGTTGGCCTATCCAATGGGCCTAGGCAGTTTCTTTATTGATAAGAAATCACTCCCATATCATTTCTCCTTTTTCTGTTTAAACAAAAAAGAAAGGCTTTAACTTTAACATAGTAAAATTACATATAACAAAACAGTTATCAAGTAAGAATTACAGTTACAATAATTATATCTATTTTATCTTTTATCATAACTAAGGAAAACTACAACTATCTATCCATTCTTCAACTACATCAAAGACTCAAGAAGGATATAAAACTAACTAAGTAAACAAGAAATCAAACGCTCTAGAAATGACAGAGACATCTCGCTGCCTGGACAGGCACCCAAAGTTCCTCTGTACCGTTGGGGCATCCATCTTCAGCCTTCAGGCCCATAGTATCCAGCAGACATTTCCATGAAGCAGGAAATTTCAAAGACAGTTTAGTCACTTTCTGCTGTGTATTGCAGAATGTCTCGTAGACTCTTTCATGAATCAGGAACCCTGAAAAATCATCTCACCTTTAGGAAAGTTTAGCAGTCCTCTCTCTGTGGGTTCTTTGTGTCCAGTTTATGCAACACTCCAGGCAAGAACAGTCTCTTGCCCAAATGGCTATTCAACTCCATTAGGAGCCTATTCAATGCCCATCTTCTTCTTGAAGTAGCTGGGGCTGCCAGGAGCAGACATGTTTCATTGCCATGAAAAACTCTAAGTTATTAAAATATTTTAAATGCCGTATTCTGCAATCTTTGAGAGATATGAAGAATGTCTATCTAACTGAAATATATCTCTATATATCTAGAAAATCTAACATGACTACAAGCTTGACTATTATTTATGATTATTCAACTACAACCTATATTTCCTAATTATATATTACATTTTAAAAATGAACTACACAATCACAATACCTTAATCAACATCAGAAATACATATACATATAACAAAATTGACCTTAAAATCCATACCAATGCAGCGGAGACGCACGCAGGCGGCGCCGGCACAGCAGAGACGCCGGCACAGCGGAGACATGGGCACTGGCAGAGCGGATATGCGGGTGCCAGCAGAGCGGAGATGCGGGTGCCAGCAGAGCGGAGACACGGGCGGGCGACATAGGCCACAGGCTGCAACCGGGACTGCCGGGGTCTGGCGTGGCAGCTGAGGATGCAGGCGGCAGGACCGGCGCACAACACCAAGAGCAAATCGACCCACCTTGATTGAATCAAGGAGGTAGGCCTTTGGTTGGTGAGGTCCCTGGCAGATGCGGAGCCGGGTCCTATCCCTGAAGACCCTACTGAGGGGTGACAGGGATCTTGGCCCTTGGCAGGAGCCAGGAAACAGAGAGAGGGCAATCTGTAAGAGGAGCCTCTGGCCAGCAGAGAAACCTGATCCAATTTTAAAAGACCGTTTAGGTAGCATTGATAGGAGGACATGGGCAGACGCCAAGGCAGAATTTCACCCAATAATCTGAAAAACAACATGAAAACACCAGAACCCAATGATCTTACAACAGAAGGTCTTGAACACCCTAACACAGAAGAAGTGGAAAAAATTAACTTTATGAAAGCAATAGAGTCCCTTAAACAACATGTAAAAAATGCCCTTATAGAAATAGAGGAGAAGTATGTCAAAAAGTTTGAAGAAATGAATAAATACGTACATGATACCCTGGAAAACCAAGAAAAAACGATCAAACAGGTAATGGAAACAGTTCAAGAATTGAAAACTGAAAGGGAAGCAAGGAAGAAAACACAAGCTGAGAACCAGCTGGATATGGAAAACCCAGGTCAACGAGCATTTCTACAGAAACAAGCATAATCAAAAGAATACAAGAAATAGAAGAAAGAATCTCAGATTCTGAGGACACCATAGAGAAAATAAACACACTGATCAAAGAAAACAGCAAAGCCAACAAATCCTCATCACAAATCATGCAGGAAATATAAGACAAAATAAAAAGACCAAACATAAGAATAATAGGAATTGAAAAAGGAGAAGAGTCACAGCTCAAAGGCCCAGAAAAAAATTTTAACAAAATTATGGAAGAAAACTTCCCCAACATAAAGAAAGATATTCCTTTGAATATTCAAGAAGCATACAGAACACCAAACAGATTGGATCAAAGAAAAACATCCCCTTGCCATATAATAATCAAAACACAGAATATTCAGGTTAAAGAAAGAATATTAAGAACTGCAAAGGAAAAAGGCCAAGTAACTTATAAAGGTAAACTGATTACACTTACACCTGAATTCTCTATGGAAACCATGAAAGCCAGGAGGTCCTGGATAGATGTACTGCAGAAGCTAAGAGACCATGGATGCAAACACAAACTACTATACCCAGCCAAGCTATCGTTCACTATCAATGGAGAAAACAAGACATTCCAGGATATTTAAGCAATACATAGCCACAAATCCAGCCCTACAGAAAATAATAGAAGGAAAATCACAACCCAAGGAATCCAACATGGTCAACACTGCCTACAAGAACTCAGGCATCTAGAGACCCTTCACCAGCACAACTCAAAGAAGGGAGACACATAAACTCTACTACCAAAAACAATAAGAATAACTGGAGTAAACAACCACTGGTCATTAATATCACTTAATATAAATGGTCTCAATTCACCTATAAAAAGGCACAGGCTAAGAGATTGGATACGAAAACAGGATCCAACATTCTGTTGTTTGCAAGAAACTCATCTCAACCACAAAGACAGGCATCTGCTCAGAGTAAAGGGTTGGGAAAAGGTCTTTGAAGCAAATGGTCCTAAGAAAAAAGCAGGTGTGGCCATATTAATCTCTAACAAAACTGACTTCAAACTAAAATCAATCAGAAGAGATTGAGATGGACACTTTATACTTATTACAGCAACAAGTCACCAGGATGACGTATCAATCCTGAATATCTACACCCCTAATACAAAAGCACCCACTTATCTAAAAGAAATATTACTAGAACTGAAGGCAGACATTAAACCACACACACTAGTAGTAGGAGACTTCAATACACCTCTCTCTCCAATGGACAGATCAATCAGACAGAAAACTAATGGAGAATTAAGAGAAATATTGGAGGTAATGAAGCAATTGGATTTAACAGACATCTATAGATCACTCCACCCAAATAGGAAAGAATATACCTTCTTCTCTGCAGCTCATGGAACCTTCTCAAAAATTGACCACATACTCAGAAACAAAGGAAACCTCCACAGATACAAAAATATATCAGTGTCCACCTGTGTCTTATCAGATCACCACAGATTCAAGTTAGAAGGCAACAACAATGCTACCCCTAGAATGCCGACAAACTCATGGAAACTGAAAAGTCAACTACTGAACCACACCTGGGTCAAGGAAGAAATTAAGAAAGAAATTAAAGTCTTCCTTGAATTCAATGAAAATAAAGAGACAACATACTGAAACCTATGGGACACGATGAAAGCAGTGCTAAGAGGAAAGTTCATAGCACTAAATGCATTTAAAGAAAACGGAGAAAGAATACATCGGGACTTAACAGCACACCTGAAAGCGCTAGAAAAAAAAAGAAGCAGACTCACATAGGAGGAGTAGAAGACTGGAAATAATCAAACTGAGGGCTGAAATCAACAAAACAGAAAGACAGAAAACAGTTCAAAAAATCAATGAAACAAAAAGTTGGTTCTTGGAGAAAATCAACAAGATCGACAAACCCCTATCCAAACTAATTAAACAACAAAGAGAGAACACACAAATAAATAAGATCAGAAATGAAAAGGGGGACATAACCACAGACACAGAGGAAATTCAGAGAATCATTAGATCTTACTACAAAAGCCTGTATGCCACAAAACTGGAAAATGCAAAAGAAATGGACATTTTTTTAGATAAGTACCATATACCAAAGCTAAATCAAGACCAGGTGAACGATCTAAATAGACCGGTTAGTCGTGAAGAATTAGAAGCTGTTATCAAAAATCTCCCCTCCAAAAAAAGCCCAGGACCAGATGGTTTCAATGCAGAATTCTACCAGAACTTCCAAGAAGAGATAATACCTATACTCCTTAATGTATTTCACAATATAGAAACAGAAAAGTCATTGCCAAATTCCTTTTATGAAGCTACAGTTACCCTGATACCAAAACCACACAAAGACCCAACCAAGAAAGAGAATTACAGGCCTATCTCACTCATGAATACTGATGCAAATATTCTCAATAAAATACTGGCAAACCGAATTCAAGAACATATTAGAAAAATTATCCATTATGATCAAGTAGGCTTCATCCCAGAGATGCAGGGCTGGTTCAACATATGAAAATCTATCAATGTAATCCACCATATAAATAAACTGAAAGAAAAAAACCATATGATCATTTCATTAGATGCTGAAAAAGCATTCGACAAAATTCAACACCCCTTTATGATAAAGGTATTGGAGAGACTAGGGATACAAGGGTCATACCTAAATATAATAAAAGCTATTTACAGCAAGCCGACAGCTAACATTAAATTAAACGGAGAAAAACTCAAAGCCATCCCACTAAAATCAGGAACAAGACAAGGATGTCCACTCTCTCCATACATCTTCAATATAGTGCTTGAAATTCTAGCAATAGCAATAAGACAACATAAGGGGATCAAGGTGATTCGTATTGGAAAGGAAGAAGTTAAGCTTTCGTTATTTGCAGATGATATGATAGTATACATAAGCGACCCCAAAAACTCTACCAAAGAACTTCTACAGCTGATAAACACCTTTTGTAATGTGGCAGGATACAAGATCAACTCCAAAAAAATCAGTTGCCTTCCTATACACTAAGGATAAAGAAACAGAGAGGGAAATCAGAGAAGCATCACCTTTCATGATAGACACAAAGAGCATAAAATATCTTGGGGTAACCCTGACCAAGGAATTGAAAGAACTATTTGACAAGAACTTTAAGTCTTTGAAGAAAGAAAAAGAAGAGGACACCAGAAAATGGAAGGATTTCCCTTGCTCTTGGATCGGGAGGATCAACATAGTAAAAATGGCAATTCTACCAAAAGCAATCTATAGATTCAATGCAATCCCCATTAAAATCCCATCAAAATTCTCCACAGATATGGAGAAGACAATTATCAACTTTATATGGAAAAACAAAAAACCCAGGATAGCCAAAACGATATTATACAATAAAGGAATATCTGGAGGCATTACCATCCCTGACTTCAAACTCTATTACAGAGCTACAGTATTGAAAACAGCTTGGTATTTGCATAAAAACAGAGAAGTTGACCAATGGAATCGAATAGAAGACCCTGACTTTAACCCACAAACCTATGAGCACCTGATTTTCGATAAAGGAGCTAAAAGTATACAATGGAAAAAAGAGAGCATCTTCAACAAATTGTGCTGGCAAAACTGGATGTCAATCTGTAGAAGAATGAAAATAGATCCATATCTATCACCATGCACAAAACTCAAGTCCAAGTGGATTAAAGACCTCAGTATTAGTCCGAACACACTGAACCTGATAGAAGAGAAAGTGGGAAGTACTCTATAACACGTGGGCACAGGAGACCACTTCCTACATATAACCCCAGCAGCACAGACAGTAAGGGCCTCATTGAATAAATGGGACCTCCTGAGACTGAGAAGCTTCTGTAAAGCAAAGGACAATGTCGCCAAGACAGAAAGGCAACCCACTGACTGGGAGAAAATCTTCACCAACCCTGCAACTGACAAAGGTCTGATCTCCAAAATATATAAAGAACTCAAGAAACTAGACCGTAAAAGGCTAATCAACCAAATTATAAAATGGGGCACTGAGCTGAACAGAGATCTCTCAACAGAAGAAGTTCAAATGGCCAAAAGACACCTAAAGTCATGCTCAACTTCCTTAGCGATCAGGGAAATGCAAATCAAGACAACTTTAAGATACCATCTAACATCTGTCAGAATGGCTAAAATCAAATACACCAATGTTAGCCTTTGCTGGAGAGGTTTTGGAGAAAGGGGTACACTCATCCATTGCTGGTGGGAATGCAAACTTGTGCAACCACTCTGGAAAGCAGTGTGGAGGTTTCTCAGGAAATTCGGGATCAACCTAACCATGGACCCAGCAATACCACTCTTGGGAATATACCCAAGAGAGGCCGTATCATACAACAGAAGTATATGGTCTACTCTTTTCATAGCAGCATTGTTTGTAATAGCCAGAATCTGGAAACAACCTAGATGCCCTTCAATTGAAGAATGGATGAAGAAAGTATGGGATATATACATATTAGAGTACTACTCAGCAGTAAAATCAAGGACTTCTTGATCTTTGCAGGCAAATGGATGGAAATTGAAAACACTATCCTGACTGAAGTAAACCAGACCCCAAAAGAGGAACATGGGATGTACTCACTCATATTTGGTTTCTAGTCATAAATAAAGGACATTGAGCCTATAATACGGGTTCTTAGAGAAGCTAAATAAGAAGGAGAACCCAAAGAAAAACATATAGCCATCCTCCTGAATATTAACCTTCATCAGGTGATGAATGGAGACATAAACAGAGACCCATATTGGAGCACCGGACTGAAATCTTAAGGTCCGAACCAGGGCCAGAAGGAGAAAGAACACAAATAAGGAACTCAGGCCCGCGAGGGGTTCACACACACTGAGACAATGGGGATGTTCTATCAGGAACTCACTAAGGCCAGCTGGCCTGGGTCTGAAAAAGCCTGGGTTAAAACTGGTCTCGCTGAACATAGCGGACAATGAGGATTACTGAGACCTCAAGAACAATGGCAATGGGTTTTTGATCCTACTGCACCTATTGGCTTTGTGGGAGCCTAAGCAGTTTGGATGCTCACCTTACTAGACCTGGATAGAGGTGGGTGGTCCTTGGACCTCCCACAGGGCAGGGAACCCTGATTGCTCTTTGGGCTGATGAGGGAGGGGGATTTGATCGGGGGAGGGGGAGGGAAGGGGAGGTGGCGGTGGGGAAGAGACAGAAATCTTTAATAAATAATTATAATAATAAAATAAAAAATAAAAAATTCCATACCAATGTAAATTATTCATATCTATATCATATCCCCCTTTAAATGTAAAAGAAAATTTATAAACAATATTTGGGAACATGGGCACAGTTTTTTCTCTCTAAACTGCTTCCTGCTGAATGGGGCGTCGTTAATTAGGTCTTTCATGGTGTAACCTGTGTGCCAGGGTCATCTCAGTTGGCAGTTGAGTGAAGTAATTTTTTGAGGGTGTTCACAGCAACCTTTCAGGAGGGCGTAGTCTATCATACCATATCGGAATAGATGCAATCCATAGGGTCTGGTCCTCTGTGAAAACAAAAGAAGACCCTCTCCAAAGCATCATATCCTTAGACCAAAATTTTGAAATTGTAATACCCTTATATCCATTCTGGTTTAGCTTGGCAGCCCATGTAATGAAATGACTCTCTGTACTTAGTTCCTTCACAGTCAAAAATATTAAAGAAAACACAATGTACATAATCCAGACTTTCTGTGAATTTTCCAATTTTATGTGGCTTATTTTTACTTTATTTTTCTTAATCTATAACTATCTGTACTCTGTCTCTTTAAAGACTTTACCCCTTCTTTTTAAAAGGCATTAACTTTATTCTCTCTCTCTCTACTTTTTTTCTCTCTCAAGCCTACGTACATTCATCCAACACTGTGATCTTTTATGTTTGAATCTGTTTTTTGTGAATCTGTAACATTTTTTTTGCTATCCAGGAGCATTTCTTAAAACGTTAAGCAGTTCTTAAAAACTTAAGCTGCACCATGTACAAGTTATACGGTACCGTCTGTGTCCTGCCCAGTCAAAACCTTAACTGCGCTGTTATTACAATAATTACGGTAGTTCCTGCCAACCAGCACAGTTCAGCATGGAGCAGCCTCCTGCCTCAGATCCATTTGGTGCGCCTGAGCTGTGCATAGTTCCAGGCACACAGCAAGTCCACATTGCAGCCGCATTCAGCAGTTTAATTCTGAGACTGAGCGTGCAGGAAAGAAACTCTTTTTATCCAAGTTACAACCAAATCTGACATGCAGAGCATTGCACAGTCTGAAAACACGTATCCGCCATGCTCTTCTGCCTGCCTAAGCCTGTTTCTGCCTTCTGCCTAGGTGCAGGTGAGGAGAGCTGAGCCACTGAGCCAGGTCTCAGAGCACTCTCCTTCCGATCCCAAGCGGGAACAGAAACATCCAGTCCCATAAAAGCTTTGAAATGCTTTAAAACCAGAGTTCAAGCTGGCAGCACATCCCCAGGAAGCCGCGCTTTAAAATGACACAGCGCTTTTTCTGCTGCTGTTGCTTAATCAGGAAATCTCTCTATAGCACGCCACCAACAAAGAACAAAACTCTGAGTTAAACTCTGTTTTTTTTCTCTGTTTAAAATTAAGCTCTCTCAGGCTTTACATGGAGTTCATTAGCATGTTGGGTGCCACTCTGTGGAAATAGAAGTGGCAGGCTTGAGTCCCCAGCACCCAGCTGCCCACATGGCTAGCTTAATACCCGAAATAATTACATGGAAACTGTATTCTTTTAAACACTGCCTGTCCCATTATTGACTAGCTCTTACATATTAATCTAACCCATTTCTAATAATCTGTGTAGCCCACGAGCTTGTTTACCAGGAATGATCTTAACCTGCATCTGCCTGGAGTGGGAAAATCATGGCAACTCCTTGAATCAGCTTCTTTCTCCCAGAATTCTGTTCTGTTTACTCCACCCACCGAAGGGTTGGCCTATCCAATGAGCCTAGGTAGTTTCTTTATTAATAAGAAATCACTCCCACATCATAAAATAATCTTTATAACTTCTTTGTTGCCTCAAAAGCACATTAGAGACAAGACCTTAAATACAATATCTATAAACTGTTAAAAAGTCAAAAACTTAAAATTTTTCTTATAACAAGCAGAACTGATATGTAACTTTTAATATAAAGATAAAATGCATTCATTAATACATCTTTCAATTAATATCGACTTTGTATTCTTTTACTTATTTTTTTTGGGTGAAGTCAATACTCCATAATGAAAAATTCTCAATATTTTCATTCACTTTACCATAGGATTGCCTAATAAAATATGGTGTTTTACTTGTTTGTTTTTTTGTTTGTTTTGCTACATGAAAATGAGTATTCTTACTTTTATAAAATAATGGAATACTTTTATTGGAGGTAGCAAGCACCCTAAGAACTACTCTTTCTAGTTGCAGATTTTCCCTGTCTCATGTACTTTTTGTAGTTACTGACTGATATAGTTATAAAACTTCTTGGTTAGTACTTGAATTTTAATGTCAAAACTTTTGTGATTTCTAAGATGCAAAATTTTCAATGTAAAATTACTTTTTCTACAACTAATGAAAAATATGAAGGTAATTTTATCTTCTCTCTTAAGCATGAATAAGAAAATATAAACATTGATATAGAAGATTAATCATTATCCATTAGCCACATAAAAGATTTGAGGGACTATAGCTACCAAAAAGGGATTGTGGCAAGATAGAAAGGAAGATAGAAATATATTAATAGTAATATGTGCAAGATTTAGATTGGTAGCAAACAATCCAAGAGATCTCTTCACATCAGGATTGTGTGTAAGGCTTAGAACCATTATAAAGAAAAAAAAGTACATCATATAAAATATTATGTAATGTGAATAATGTGTAAATTACTCTAAAAAGGTCACAACTGTGTGGTCCATCATCATTGATCTCCTAATCTTTTCTATATCTATCACCTACTCCAATCTTAGAAGTGTTCTGCTAACAAACTATCTTTGAACTCTATACTTGTGTCCCTGATCTAATTCTTTACATCAGAACAAAAGAATTTGGAAATCTCAGTCATTGCCTTCTGTACATGAATTCATATCTATAGAATTTTTTTTTTAAGTTTCAAACTATGAGAATTCATTCATAAGTTCTTTCTTTCCTTTTCTTACTTAAGTCTTTATCTGTTTCTGTAGTAGGTTTCTTGGACCCATTAGTCCCCAAATTATGAAATAGGGACTTACTATCAGTCATGTCATTAGTTTTCAATAAGCTATTTGAAGTCAGGATTCAGAAGCATCAATGCTTAATGTCAAGAAGTACTGTAATGGTACATGTGAAACAAATATTTCCTATTACCATAAACTTGAATATAATTTCCCAGAAAGAAGCTACAATTTACAGGGTTGTTTGGCAGATTATAACTTCAATGTTGTAAGAAATGAGAATGTTGCATACCAGAACCAATTCATCTTATATCAATTGGTCCCAACACCCCCCCCCCAATTTTATTTTTATAAAACAGAAGACCCTCCTGTCTTAGGTCATCTCAGAAGAGTAAACCCTTACCCGTCCTTGGGAGGCCCCTTCCCTGTCTTAGGTGGGCCCTCTTCTGTAGAAGTTGCCCATCTACAGATGAGTCTTCATTGTTGGTGCAGTATTTGCAACCAAACCTGGAGTACGTACAAGTTACTGCCAACAGGCTCAGAAGGACTTGCTAAGTAACCATATGCTGCATTGTCATGGGTTGTCTGATCTTACACAGGATTCAGAGATGAATGCCCATGACAACAGACATTAAGATTGCAAGCAATAGGGTCCGCAATCACTAGTGTAACCAGTCTCCCATTTGGGCTATGGTATTCTACCAACCCTCTGGCTAAAACAGTTACAATCTGGTGTGCTAATTGTAACATTTCAAGGGCTATTCAAGTAACCATTGAGTTGTTTCACCACATAAGAGGCATTAGCAATATTAACAGATCTCATACAAATGAAATGATCCATAAGTCCATGCTTTGCTGCAGACTCTTTGGTATGCAGAGCCTGGAATTGCCATTGCCTTCTCTTTGCTCCACTGTGACATTCTCGAGCAGCCTGGTGGGGTCTGTGCTCCAGTTTGTCTCAGCTCCAGCACTTGTTGTATTTGCTGATACTCCTGACACTGATGTGGCATCCGTATGGCTAGGCACCGACTGGGCTGAGGCAATGTGCCTTCCACCACAGCCACCTAGCAAAGCTCTGCTCCAACTGCCTTCTAGCCCCAGCTGCATTAGTTCTGGGTCCAAACTGGTGCATGGAGTGGAGCAGAACTCAGGGAAGCAGGCTTGCTGCTTTACAATCACTGAAGGGGCTCCACTTAAACAATCATTTAGGGAATTTAGGCATTGTCAATCTGTCTGGGTACTTCCTGCTGAGCGGGAATGCTGCATTCTTAGGGGTATTTACTACAATTCACTGCCATTTTCCAGCATCTGATGCTGGTTGTGGCGATGGGGAAGAGGCGGAGCCATGAGAGCCTGGCCCGGGCCAGCCCCCTGGCACAGCCGTGTGGCCACCCCACCCAGCGCTGGGCAGCCCGCACTCGCCGCCGCCACTCACACTCCACTGCAACATTTCAGGAGGTCTCCATGATTCAAATCACATGAATTTCGAATAAATCCTCATTTTCTCGTCATCTGTGGAGACAAAAACAGAACCTCTTTTCCAAAACATCAAATTTATTTATTTATTTATTTATTAAAGATTTCTGCTTCCTCCCCTCCACCGTCTCCCATATCCCTCCCCCTCCCCCAATCAAATCCCCCCACTCATCAGCCTGAAGAGAAGTCTGGGTTCCCTGCCTTGTGGGAAGTCCAAGGACATCCCACCTCCTTCCAGGTCTAATAAGGTGAGCATCCAAACTGCCTAGGCTCCAACAAATTCAGTACGTGAAGTAGGATCAAAACCCAGTGTCATTGCTCTTGACTTCTCAGCAGTCCTCATTGTCCGCTATGTTCAGCGAGTCCGGTTTTATCCCATGCTTTTTCAGACCCTGTCCAGCTGGCCTTGTTGAGTTCCCGATAGATCATTCCCAATGTCTCAGTATGTGGGTGCACCCCTAGTGGTCTTGAGTTATTTGCTCGTGCTCTCTCTCCTTCTGCTCCTGATTTGGACCTTGGGATTTCAGTCTGGTGTTCCAATTTGGGTCTCTGTCTGTTTTCATCGCCAGATGAAAGTTAATCATCAAATTCTTAAGCCCATACTTTAAAGTCAAAATACCTTTCTTAGCAGTTCCTAGAATCAAATGTCTTTCTCCAGTCCAGAACACAAAAGACAACACAATCAACATATCATACATCCAAACACACTTATCTTTTTGAGCTGTATGCATTCTATCTTTTCCCAATACATATATCCCCTCTGGCTGGGGACAACCCTGTTCACTTACCCCTCTTTCTGGGTTGGACTTTCATTTGCTGCCGGCATGGCGCAGAGACCAAAACCAAGTGAAGGACGTCAGGATTAACACATACCCCAATCCACCCTCACTTTCTGATGGTGCCCAGACGTGTGGACAAATGAATCCACTGAAAGCCTGAGAAAGCTTGGGAAAGAGTAAAGTATGTTTTCTTGGTAGCAACAATTTCTTGGGTCTACTCTGCTTGCTAGAGGCAAGCAAGTGCTCTCATCTAAGGGAGGGTTCCTGACTCAGCTTTAGCTGCAAAACCCTGCAGCTTATTAAGAGGTCCTGCTACGAAACACTTAAACAGTGTTGATGAAAAACTGAATGCATGCTTTTCAGTTTTCAGCCGTGGCAGGAAAAAAGCTGCACCATTTAAAAATGCTGGCTTTCTGGGCTGCCCTGCCAGGGCAAACTCTGACTCTTTTATGCAGGCAGTTCGTGCAGTTTGCAAGCACAGGCTGCTGATGCTCGCTTGCTGGCAGGGACCTTGAAATTGCCATAGAGTTGTGGCAGTAAACATGGCTACAGCCAGTACCTCAGCCATGAGGCTGGAAAGCGAAGGAATGGGCTGGATCCAGCCATCAAAGCCATGGCTTTATTCATACTGATATTGCTTGGTAAATTAAAGACTCATGTGGTCAGAAAAAGAGAAATATACAGTAAAGAGAGATTCAAAGACAAAGAAAATTTCTAAATGGTTTACAGTGTATTAAAAATATATGCAGGCTAAAAGTTAAAGTTCTTAAAGTAAAAAAAAATAAGGAAGAAAGAGAGTAGTTGGGTGTGGTAGTACACACCTTTAATTCCAACATTTGGGAGGCAGAGGGAGATTGACCTCTGTGACTTGAAGGTGTGGTAGCACATGCCTTTAATCCCAGGAGGCAGAGACAGGTGGATCTCTGAGAGGTCAAGGACAGCCTGGTCTATAGCGTTATTCCAGGTCAAAGATACAGAGAACCTGTCTCAAAAATCAAAAAGTTAAAAGTAAAAATAAACAAAATAGAGTTAAAATAAAGCCATACAAAGATGGAAAATACACAAAGAATTTTGATACTGTATGCTATTATACTCTCTTTGAGTTGTTTGAATGCTGGGGAAAGAGCAACAGCTGCTAAAAGATATTTGTTTATAAATGCTGCTGAACTAATCCAAGATAGATATTTTGAAAATATCTTGACTTCAGAATTTAGATCTAAGGATAAGATACTTTGGAAAAGAGTTTCTTCTTTTGTTTTCACAGACGATGAGACTCTGTGGATTGCTTCCATCCCAATATGGTATGACAGACCATGCCCTCCCGAAAGGTTGCTGTGAACACACTCAAAAAATTACTTTGCTCAACTGCCAACTGAGATGAAACTAGCACACAGGTTATCCCATAAAAGACCTGAATAATATCGCGTCCATTCAGCAGGAAGCAGTTTGGAGAGAAATATTTGTGCCCATATTCCCAAATATTTTTATAAATGTTCTTTTACATTTAAAGAGGGATATGATATAGGTATGAATAATTTACATTGATATGGATTTTGGTTTAGTGATTATAATTTAAGGTCAATTTTGTTATATGTATATGTGTTTCTGATCTTGATTGAGGTATTGTGATTGTGTAGTTCATTTAAAAATGTAATGTATATAGGTTGTTAATGGATAATCATTAATAATAGTCAAGTTTGTAGTCATGTTAGTTAGATTTTCTAGATATATAAATATATATTTCAGTTAGATCGGCATTCTTCATATCTTTCAAAGAATACAGAATATGCTATTTAATGTTTTAATAACTTAGGACTTTTCATGACAATGAGACACGTCTGCTCCTGGCAGCACCAATCTACTTCAAGAGGAAGATGGGCATCGAAGAGGATCCTTATGGAATTTGATAGCCATTTGGGCAAGAAACTGCTCTTTCCTGGACTGATGCATAAACTGGACACAAAGAACCCACAGAGAGGACTGCTGAACTTGCTAAAGGTGAGATGGTCTTTTGGGGTTCCTGATTCATGAAAGAGTCTGCAAGACATTCTGCAGGACACAACAGATAGTGACTGAACTGCCTTTGAAATTTCCTGCTTCATGGAAATGTCTGCTGGAAACTATGGGCCTGTAGGCCAAAGATGGATGCCCCAACAGTACAGAGGAACTCTGGTGACTGTTCAGGCAGCAAAATGTCTCTGTCATTTCTAGAGTTTTGAAAGTTGCTTATTTCTTGTTTACTTAGGTAATATTATATCCTTCTGGAATCTTTGATGCAGATGAAGAATAGATAGATAGTTAAGTTGTGTTCATTTGTTATGATAACGATAAGATAGATGTAAATATTGTAATTTTTAATTGATAACTGTTTTGTTATATGTAATTTTACTATGTTAAAGTTAAAGCCTTCCTTTTTTGTTTAAACAGAAAAAGGGGAAATAATGGAGGAAGGTCATTGGTTAATTAAATAAAGAAACTGCTTGCCCTGATAGGTTAGAACATAGGTGGGTGGAGCAAACAGAACAGAATGCTGGGAGGAAGAGGAAGTGAGCTCAGAGACGCCATGCTCCCCTCTCCCAGGTAGACGCGATAGCTCTGCTATCTGAGGCACTCCCGATGAAACTCCAACCCAAGATGGACATAGGCTATAATCTTCCCGGTAAGTGCACCTTGGGGAGCTACACACCTTATTATAAATGGGCTAGTCCAGGTGCGAGAGTTAGCCGAGAAGAGGCTAGATATAATGGGCCAAGCAGTGTTTAAAAGAATACAGTTTGTGTGTTGTTATTTCGGGGCATAAGCTAGCAGGCTGCCGGGGTGCTGGGGATGCGGCCCCGTCACTCCTATTACTACACTAAGGGTAATCTCTCAGCGTTCCCTAGATCCTGATATCTCCGTAGGACCACCAATTGCCACACACCGCGCCTGTGTCTGCGCTCAGTTCGCTAGAACCCATTTCGAGAGCTTTGGGCAAGGGGCTTTTGGTTTCAGTGTTAAAAAGTCTGCATGTCGGTCTGTCTCTACATCTGTCTGTATTCTCAACCTCCAGCCCCTTGCCTGAAGCTCGCAAACAGAGTGCAGAAATGGGGGTGCGGTGCACAGCAGATAGCTTTATCAATACCCTCCCATTATGGCTTAGGAAACCCTGCAGAAGAGGTGGAAAATTTGTATGAGCAAGCATGGGTAGAGGACACCAAGGAAACTAGTCCTACTAAACATAGCAGTATTGGTGCACATATGAAATCACAGAGACTATGGCTTTATACACAAGATATGTATGGATCTGCTCATATACGGTTCCTGAGCTGAAAGAAGTGGACACACGACTTTATCCATATCCAAGAAGCTACCTACTTGATAAACACACACAAATTAAAAATTATTTGTCTCCAACAGTGTCTCACTGGGGAAACAAACCACTTTTAACACCAAGTTTCATGCCCAGTATGTTGCTTATGCATGCATTATGGTATATGATTTTATGTTTTAAGGGGATTACTGTGCTTGCCAATGTGTGTGCTTCTGAGGCTATATGTGTTTCTTGGACTTTTTGTTTGGCTATTTGTATTTGTGTTCATTTACTTGTTTCATCCTATTCAGGTTCATTTGTGTTTTTATCTTATTTTTTCTTTATTTAGATGCCCATTTGTTCACTTATGAGAGAGAACAAGAAAGATTATGAATTTGGATGGGGAGAAAGGTGAATCTGAAAATATTTGGGGGAGAGCTTATCATAATCACAACATTTTGTTTGAAAAAAAACTATTTTCAATTAAAAATTTGAAAAAATAAAGATGAAACTGATAACAAAACAAACAAAAAACAATTTCCCCTTACCGTTCTGGTACTTATGGGCACCTGACAAATCCTGACTCTAACAGGAAATGCCTTGTTTCTGAGGTGGATACCCAAAGGAAGTTTGAATTGTCAATTCTGTCAGCACATTAATGAAAATTAATGGCCAAATTCTCAAGTAAACACTAAAGTATTTCATATCAATCCATCTCTAAGAAAAAAAAATACAGCTCCATGTTATAGCAACTCTTCTTCAAAAAAGAATGTAGCCTTGGAAATGCCTTTATCACCTCTAAAACCTATACCTTAGTTCTATGATCTGTAATATGTCACCTAGGCACAGCATGTTCAGTATTCAAAGATAATGTCAATTGGAATGTAATCATTTGATTATTGACTCTGAAATTTGGCATGCTCGTTGGGTTCTCAGAGTGTTTCCAGATAGATTAGAGTTATTGCTGTCTTCTGTATATGTGTTGCTTTTATTGGTTAATAAATGAAGAAGCTGATTTGGCCTGTGATATGGCAGAATAGAGCTATGCAGTAAAACTAAACTTAATGCTGGCAGAAAATAGGTGGAGTTACTGAGATGCCATGTAGCCACTGGTGGAGACAGAAGCCAGAACATTGCCTGGTAAGCCACAGCCACATGGCAGTACACAGATTAATAGAAATGGATTAATTTAACATAAGCATTAGCTAGCAATATGTTTAAGTAATGTAATTAATCAAGCAGTGATTTAATTGGTTTAGTTTCTGAGTGATTATTCTGGGTCTGGGTAGATGGAAAACTAACAAGCATCCTCTGCCTACAAGGTGTGTTTGTATGGAAGCTCAGAGAGTATCAAGCTCCTGATAAGGCTTTTAGAAAGTTACTTTGTGTTTGTCCCTTTAACTCCCATATACAAAGGAAGTAGCAGCCAGGGCATCAAGCAGCCTCTGTAAGATAATTTCTAAAACTTCTGGGTAAGAACAGAAAGCTTCTCTTTTTAATATAATTTCCCCATGTTTCACTGATGAACATTTGCCTTTCCATTTTCCTGCTTAGTGGTTTAACAGTCTTTGTTGTGGGTTTATATAGTTTAGGACACAACCAGTCTCCTTTGTTCCCAGAACTGTGGATAGAAGCTGTGAATATTGGGAGACTCATAGTATACATACTGTTCAAGAATAATGTGAAAACCTGGAGTTATGGCTGGAATAATTCAGGAAGGATGGTAGTGGGCAACATTTTCTCATGCTTCTGGTGGGTTAGTAGATTTTTCTTTTGGTCACATTGCTCAGATGGATATTGTAAAAATGGATTCCACATAACATACATCAGGAAGTTTATGTCTCATGCCTGTCTGCCACAGGGAAATATAAACCTATGTATTACATCATAGACTATTTGCCTCCATTTCTATCCCCCAAATCTGGCCATTGTCAGCCCTATTTATGACGATTAAAGCATAAAGATCTTATTGGTAGAAGGGTGGTCATTGTGGCAAGTCTATGTTAGGGTGCTCAAAGTCCACTTCTCCTCGTCCAAACCTTCAGAGTAAGTTGATGGTCATACTGATGTTCCTTGTCAGCTATTCTATACCAGAACAACATAGTGTAATACTTCATACCAGCCCCTGAATATCTATAGAAGTCATAAATTACCTTCTATTCCTAGGTATTTCTCCTAAAGTACTCTCTTAATAAGTCTTCACAACCTTCATGTACTGTACATGTAAACTATTTTCCTTTCCTCCATTTTAAGCCACCTCTCTTGAAGTTTTTTGTCCAAGATATTTAATGGAAGCCACTTTCTCCTTTTTTTCCCTCTCTTTCTTACCTTTTCTCAACCACACTATGATGTTTCTGATATGATCACTATTTCCTAGTTGTATATCAATTTCAAAGTTTGATAATGGTACTCCACTCTGACTCCACATTTGCTTGGTCTAATAATGATCATTATGAAAGATAATTGGCCTCAGCTTTCTTTTTCACTAGGGTAGAGAGATACCACTTTTGCATTTCCCCTTCTCACTGAGCTGGAGAATTAGGAAGCAAAGCTATTGATATTTAGAACTGAGCTGCTGAAGGTGGTACAAGGCCGAGGATTCCTCTTGGAATTGTATGGTAAAATGACTGGATATGCTCTGGGATCAGTGTACCTTTGATTCTTTTGCCTTTACAATGTGAATATTCCTCAGTTGTCTAATGACTCAAAGTCTTACCAGTTGGATGACTTTCATAGGCCTTAATCATAAAACTGGCATTAATTTGTTGTCTCTGTGAGGAGAAGCAATCAAGTTTTCTAATCTATCCTGCAGCTGATGACTTTTAACTTACAAAGCCATCCTAATTTGATTTTAGATTTATTGTTGTGTTTTGATTTTATATTTATTTTGTGTGTATGAGTCTTTTGCCTGAAGGTATGTTTATTGGTCATGAATGTGCAGTACCAAAAATAAAGGTAGCAGATCCCCTGGAACTGGACTTTGGGTCATTGGGAACAACTATGTGAATGCTGAGAACCAAACCCTGGTCATCTGCAAGAGCAACAAATACTCTTAACCACTGAATCACTCTTCTAACATTTGAATTTCATTTTTTAACATATTATAGATTTTTAACCTTTGTCTTCCATCCTTGCAGTTTAGATTGCCTTTGGAATATTTCTTTTTATTTTTATTGATATTTTATCTAAAATGGTATATATCAGATATTGATTCAGCACTAAAATATGACACAAAAAGGAAAATCTAAATATTTTTAAAAATAATTTTTCTTTTTCTGTGTGTGTGTGTGTGTTGCAGGTGTGTGCATGTGAAGGCCTGAAGTTCATGTCAGGAACTGGAATCTCTCACTTTATGCATTATGATAATATGTCTCAAGCTCAGAGCTCATAAATATGGTTAGTTTTGTTGATTCCTGTGCTCTAGAAATCACCATCTCTCCATTTCTGATACTAAAATTAAAGGCAGGTTACCATGCCCATCACAATTTATGTATATATAACTGGGGAACAAAATTCTAGTACTTTAACTGCTGGGCCATTCTTTAAGCCCCTTAGTATATATTTAATGTCAAAATATATTGAGCATCAAAATGAACTTAAAATTAGTAAAGCTTTTAAGAATGTCTTCTATGAAAGAAGCTTGAAGACTTTTATCAGCCTGGGTTGATAGCAAATTCTGTAATGCCCTTATTGTGCAACCATGAACCCTAAGTTCATTTTATAGAGCCCATGTTAAAATGCTGGGCATGGTGTCATATGCTTATAACACCATAAATAGGGAGGCAGGTACATGCAGGTTCTTGAAGCTTGCTGGCCATCTGCCCTAGACTAATCAGTGTGAATTAGGGCAGTGAGAGAAACCATCACAAAATAAATGTGAACAAAATCTGAGGAATAACATCCAAATTTGTCCTCTAACCCTGAAGATGCAAGTGCACACATGTGAACCCACATACAAACGACATGCACACATATGTATAAACATACCAAAATAATTTTTAAAGAGCACTTTATCTCACCTGTTTTTACAAAGGGCTGCAGAGTTCTGGAGAAATAACTCAAGAGAAATTTAAAATATTTTGTCATGAACTCAGGCTGATTTCTTACAAGTGTATCTATTTGAATTACTCTTTGCATTGCTCCATGTTTATTCCTGATGTTCTTTGTAATAACTGTCCTTTCTCAGGACTGGGTAACACTACCTCTCTATCACATCTACCCATATATGGTAAAAGACCCATTTATTCCCAGGATACCCTCCGTGCTCATACTCCCAGGTGGGAGGGGGAAACGAAAGTCCTGCTAGTCTGTGTTTCTTATTTTAAAAAATAAATTGCTAGGGGATTCTTGTCACTTTGAGAATAAGGGGTGAGGGTTTCTCATTCCCCATCTTTTTTGGTCTTAAGGGGGTGCAATCCTGAGCCTACGGTTCTTCATCGGGCCTGTCGATATCACCATACATCCCAGTTGTATAAGGCCTGATTGGAGTATACCCTTGTTACACCATATGATGTATAGTTCCCAATTATTGTTTCATATATTTGAGTATTCTATTAATATAGGGCCTAAAAGTGAGTATCAGGAGGAAGAAAAACAGGGGTCCTGTCAGGGAAAATATGAGAATGGTGAACCAAGAGGACATGGAATACCAGGCCTCAAACCAACTTTGGTTGGCTTCATTTTCCCTTTTTCTCTTTGCTAAGCCTTCATGGACTTTTGCCATGAAATCCTCTACAATTCCTGAGTGGTCTGTATAGAAACAGCATTCTTCTCCCAAAGCTGCACGTAGTCCTTTTTCTTTTAGGAATAGTAAATCGAGGCCCCCTTCTGTTCTGCAGTACCACCTCTGCTAGAAGATAGAGACTCTTGTGGGTGGTAGATGGAGGTTTCTATTCTTTGAATATCCTCATTTATTGATATGAGGAGATCTGCATAATAACATTGTTGGGTGACTACAGAGACAACCCCTGTTCCCAATCCTGCTAAGCTGGTTCCCATGAGGATGGCAAAGTAGGGCTATAATTGGCTCTCTCTTTTGTCTAAGAGCATATTGGATAACATCACTAAGGCTTAACAACTCTTCAGTGGCATGGTAAGTTACCCTGGGAACCAGACATACAAGGACACAAAATCCCTTGGCTAGAGTCAGCACAGTCACATGGGTGCAACGTGTTAAGCCAGAGAAACTTTCCCATCAGGTATCATTTGCTGGGACCAAAAATCCTGATTGGTTGGTGAGTGGCATAGTGTGATTACAAAGAGGTAAGTAGTGGACCGGTATTGTGCCTATACACTGTCCCTGACCTGAGGCTTTTTCGAGGGTCAAGGAGGTATTTGACAGCCATCAAGAAGAGCCTGAGACTCTCTTTTTTTCTGCCAATTAGAATTGTTGGTTGGGGCCACCACAGGTATTCCTTTATAATGGGGTGATCTCGCGCTATAGCAAAGCCAGCAGGATGCAGTTATTTCTGGCTTGGAACTATTTAGAAGTAGGAATGACTGTTATAAGCCTACAAACAGGGAGTTTGCAAGTTCAGAAGATCTACTAGATGTAGGGACAGCATCCCAGTATGTCTTTAGTGCTGGTAAAACATAGGTCCTGAAGGTAAATACCTGGGTGGTTGTGCTAGTAGTTAGCTTGGGAGGAGGAGGAGGCATCTTCTCATTTGAGCTGAGGTTAATTATCTTATTGGGGCCTAATGCTAAGGTCATGGGAGGTGTTGCAACAACTCGCAGGATCCATATGTATTGCGGGAGGTCCTTCTGCTCCTCCAGCCAATAGCTGCTGAGATATGATGTGGGAGTGTCATATATCAATCTGTTGATTTCATTGGTTCAATAAACTGCCTTGGCCCTGATAGGTTAGAACATAGGTGGGTGGAGTAAACAGAATAGTATGCAGGCAGGAAGAGGAAGTGAGGTCAGAAATCATGCAGCTCCACTCAGAGATGCCAGGCTCCTGTCTCGCGGGCGGATGGGATAGCTCTGCTCTCTGAGACACACTCGCAATGAAGCTCCGACCCAAGATGGACCTAGGCTAGAATCTTCCCGGTAAGCGCACCTTGGGATGCTACACAGAATATAAGAAATGGGCTAGTCCAGGTGCGAGAGTTAGCCAAGAGAAGCTAAAAATAATGGGCCAAGCAGTGTTTAAAAGAATACAGTGTCCGTGTAATTATTTCAGATAAAGCTAGCCATGCGGGCAGCCTGGTGTTGGGGACACAACCCTGCCGCCCCCTATTTCAACAGAGATACCAGCCCATTGGGGTGTGGTCTCTCTTATTAAAAAAGCAGCCACTTCCCTCCTTGCTCTCTCTTTGCTTCCTGCTTTGTTTCCAGAGACTAGACTTCTTCCTGATTGTGCAGAGGGCTGTTGTCTGGGACGGTGATCTGTAAGTTTTTTCCCCTTTAAATAAATACCACCCTATTAATCATAATTCCAAACTGGTGTGGGTTTGTTTGTGACTTACACATTCACCTATGTCTTCCCCTCCTGGAACATACAATTGTAATCTCCAAGTCTTGCCAGTTAACCAGTTAGATCTTTTGCCCTCCTCAGTAAAGATGACTGTGATCTTAGACTCTCCTGGTGTGGTGTTAGTCAAAAAGTCTAAGTCTCTTTTGCTAGCTCTCTATTGGGAGGCACTGGTTTCATATCCCTAAACAGCACAGTAAAACACTTTAGGCTCCCCAGAGGCAAGTTCGCTTATGCCCCAGACAAATATACCAGTCAGAATGTCTGCATGCTGGATAAGAGTCCCAGAAAGTTTGTCCAGTATTCTTCCAAGTGTCCTTTCTTAATGCATATAGGTCAAAAGTTAGCTGAGGGTACCATGTATCTAGGGGGTGAACTTCAGCAGCCAGCCTTAAGGCTGTCCCAGTCTCTGGGTTAGTCAGGGTCCAGGTTAAGTTCCAAGGTGCATGGGGGTTTTCAGTATTCCCTGGGCACAGATGAAGTAGCAGGTACCATGTCACCAGGATGAATTTCATTTTTAGGTTTCTGTTATAGTTTCAGCTTCAGAGGATCGGTGGGATGCTTGGAAATCTCCCAGATCCTGCGCAAAAGCTTCTCAGCCGTAGATGCCACAGGTCTGGTGTGGGAGTGGTGAATCCAGGTGGAGATACCATCCACCTTGAGAGCAGTTGCGGTGGTCAGGATGACAACATAGGGCCCTTTCCAACATGGCTCCAGGGATTTGCCTTGGTGTCTCTGGATCAGGACCCAGTTACCAAGTTGGAAACTGTGGGGATCAGGGAGAGAGTGGGATGAATATAAGGCCCTCAACTGAGGCCAGATATCTTCCTGTATCTGGGACAGAGCCCTCAGGCTCCCTAAAAGGTTCACTTCTTCTGTAGGCAGAACCAACTTGTCCTGCAAGCTAGGCACAAGGGGTGAGGGTAGACCATGCATTATCTCAAAAGGGGTCAGTCCCATCTGGTATGGGGAATTCCTCACCGTGAACAGAGAATAGGGGAGGAAAGTCACCAATTCACTGCCAGTCTCCAAGGTTAAATTTGGTAAGGGTGTCTTTTAGGGTCCGATTTATTCTCTCAACCTCGCCTGAACTCTAAGGGTGATAAGCACAATGTAATTTCCATTCAGCCCCCAGTGCAGTAGCAATTCCTTGGCTTACCTGAGAGATGAAGGCAGGGCCATTGCCTGACCCTATCATGTGTGGAAAGCCAAACCTGGGAAGGATCTCTTCAAGTAATTTCTTAGCCACCACATAGGCAGTCTCATGTTTGGTAGGATAAGCTTCAGTACATCCAAACAAGGTATCTATAAAGACCAACAGATATTTATATCCATATTTCCCTGGCTTGACATCTGTAAAGTCCACTGTAAAGTACGTACGTGGGTGAGTTCCTCTCATTCAGACACCTCTTGTTCCTTGTGTTTTATAGGAGCTTAGTAATTGACATGATTTACAGTCACTTACAATCCTATCATTAAGACAGTTTGCTTGTTGAATCTTTAATGGAGATCCAGAGATTAATTCTTGAAGTTTTCAGGTTCCCAGAAGGGAGGTTTGGTGAATTCTTTGGAGTAGGTGTTCCCCTAATAGTTTTGAAAGGAGAACCTTTCCTGTTGGAAGTCTCCACCATTCACCTTTTTTTATAGCCTCCCTCTATTTGGGCAGTCCAGGTTTCTTCATCTAAATTGTAGTTTGGGGAGGCAAGCTACAAGCACCTGGATCAGTTAGTATGTGTAGAGTCACTGTAGTTGTGGTCAAAGCTGTCTCTTTTGCTTTTTGGTATGCTTGATTATTTCCCCTAGAGATAGCATCTGTTTTCTTTTGGTATCTGTACAATGCATTACTGCTAGCTTCTTTGGAAGCCAGAGTGCTTTTAGCAATTCTAATATTTCTTGTTTGTTTTTGATAGTCTTTTCCTCTGCAGTGAGCAACCCCCTTTCCATAAGAATTGCTCCATGGATGTGCTAGGTGGCAAATGCATACCTGATGTACATATAAACATTGATTCTCTTGTCTTTCCCTAGCTGCAAGGCCTTTGTTAATGCTATCAGTTCGGCCCTATGGGCTGAGGTACCAGTGGGCAGGGCCTCTTCCCAGACTACCTTGTGGGCTCTTGTCACTGCAGTCCCAACATACCTGTGTCCATCTTGCAAGAAACTGCTCCCATCCATGAGCCAAGTTTCTTCTGTATCTGTTAATGGCATATCACACAGGTCAGATTGAATGCAATATGCCTGAGCTAGAATTTTTGCACAGTCATGGAGGGAAGCCTCGAGAAGGGGTCAGGCAGCATAGTAGCTAGGTTCAGGGTACCCAGTGTTTGAAAGGTTATTCTGCTAGGGTTTAAGAGAAAAGCTTGCTAATAAACCACCTGTCAGGAGGTTGTTTAAGATAGATTCCAAAGCATGTGGGGTACATACCTCAAGATTTTGTCCCACAGTCAATTTATCAGCATCTTTGACTAACAGAGCCACATCTGCAATAATGCTTAAGCATGGAGGCCAACCAGAGGCCACAGTGTCCAGTTTCTTAGATAAGTAGGCAACCATCCTCTTCCACAGTACAATGTTCTGAGTCAATACTCCCTTTGCTATTCCTTTGTTTTCATCCATGTATACGGGGAAGGGTTTATTGATATCAGGGAGGCCTAAGGCAGGGGTCTCCAACAGCCTCTGCTTGTGTTATCAAAAACCATCTGTCTCTCTGAGTTCCAAGTTAAAATTTCTTCTTTGTGGCCTCATAGAGAGAGCGGGCAATTTCAGTGTACCCTGGAATCAACAGTCTGCAAAATCCTGCAGAGCCTAGAAATTCTCTAACTTGTCTCACTGTATTAGGCACAGGTATCTTTAACAAGTCTCTTTTCTGGCTTCAGACAGACATCTCTTACCTTATTTTAGTATATATCCAAGATAAGTCACCTGCTTCCTGCAGATCTGAGCCTTCTTTGCTGACACCTGATAACCTAATGTTCCCATAACTGTCAGAAGGTCTCTGGTTCTGTTCAGGCATTCTTCTGCTGACCTGGTGGCTATTAATATGTCATCTACATAATGTAAAAGGGAACCGTGAGGTTGTAGAGATCAATACTTACTCAAATCCTCATGGATAGCTTCATCAAATATGACAGGAGAGTTCTTGAATCCTGGTGGCAGCCTCATCCAGGTCAGCTGTTCATTTACTCCAATATCTGGATTGTGCCATTCAAAGGCAAAATATCTCTGCATGCTCAGGGAAAGTGGGAGATTAAAGAAAGCATCTTTTAAATCAAGTAGTGTATACCATCCCTTTTCCAGTGGGAGCAAACTCAGCAAGGTATAAGGGTTGGGTAAAGTGGAGTGGATATGCATTACCCTTTTGTTGACTTCTCTGAAATCCTGAACAGGTTGATAATCATTGGTGTGTGGTCTTGTAACTGGCAGGAGAGGTATGTTCCATGTAGACTGAACCTGCAGCAAGATGCCCTCCCAAAGAAGCCTTCTTATTTGGGGAGTAATTCCCTTTCTGGCTTCCAGACTCATGGGATACTAGTGTACTTTCACAGGATCTGCATTAGCCTTCAATTCCACATATATTTGAGACTGGTGTCTGGCCAGCCCCATTCCTCCTTTCTCTATCCAGACTGTTGGAAATTTTCAAAGCCAGATGTCCATATCTGGGTTGAGAGTAGATTTCTGTTTGTGAAGGCAGTACTCCTTCTCCAATGGCATTTTTTTAATTTATTTATTTATTAAAGATTTCTGTCTCTTCCCCGCCACCGCCTCCCATTTTGCTCCTCCTCTCCCAATGAAGCCCCCCTCCCTCATTAGCCCAAAGAGCAATCAGGGTTCCCTGCCCTGTGGGAAGTCCAAGGACCACCCTCCTTCATCCAGGTCTAGTAAGGTGAGCATCCAAACTGCCTAGGCTCCTACAAAGCCAGTACATGCAGTAGGATCAAAAACCCATTGCCATTGTTCTTGAGTTCTCAGTAGTCCTCATTCTCCACTATGTTCAGCGAGTCCGGTTTTATCCCAGGCTTTTTCAGGTCCAGGCCAGCTGGCCTTGGTGATTTCCTGATAGAACATCCCCATTGTCTCAGTGTGTGGGTGCACCCCTCGTGGTCCTGAGTTCCTTGCTCGTGCTCTCTCTCCTTCTGCTCCTGATTTGGACCTTGGGATTTCTGTCCCGTGCTCCAATGTGGGTCTCTGTCTCTGTCTCCTTTCATTGCCTGGTGAAGGTTAATATTCAGGAGGTTGCCTATATGTTTTTCTTTGGGTTCTCCTTATTTAGCTCCAAAGGCATTTTTAAGAACATTCCAATGGCCTTTCCATCTGGGTGTTTCATGTGAGTGCCTGCATCAGTAAAATGGATATGTGCTCTCATTTTAGTGAGCAAGTCACACCCCAGCAAGGGATATGGACACTCAGGAATGACTAAGAATGAGTGGGTTACCCATCCTACTCCCAAGTCCACTGTTCTCCAGGTAGTCCATTTATAGGGTTTGGTGCCCATTGCACCTTGCACCCAGGTCTGTTTTCTAGACATGGGGTCCTCAGGAGTCAACAGTACTAAAATTTCCACCCTTGTGTCCATCATGATTTGGATAGGTTTCCCCTCCACTCTTAGGGTTACCCTAGGCTCAGGGAGGGGAGCCCAGACCTGTCTCCCCTAATCACTGTCTTCTTCCAAGGCAGCAAGGATGGGGGTTGGCTTCCTTCCCAATTCTGTCGATGCTTTTCTTTCGTTTCTTATTTTGGGTCAGTCTTTGGCCTAATGTCCTTCTCCCTTGCAGTACCTGCATTGATTCTTTCCTAACTTAGGCCTTTCCCTTGTCCTCCTACTACAGAGGCAAGGAGAACTTTTCCATGTGAACTTCTTGTCTGTCCAATATTTTGGTTAGTTTTCTTGCTTGCCTTCTGTCTCTCTTTTCCTCGTTTCTTGATGTTCTCTTTCCCTCCTCTCTTCTTTCTCATCCTCTGTTTCTCTCTTATTGTGAACCATTTCTGCCACTGCTATTAAATCTCTTATGCTTTTTTTCCTAGTCTTTCTAATGACTGTAATTTTCTCTTAATATCTGGTGCTGCTTGATTGGCATAGGCTAAGATAACAGCCTGCTGCGATTCCTCAGACTCAGGGTTTTAGGGGGAATATAGTTTAAAAGCCTCGATCAACCTTTCCAGGTACGCATCCTTTCCCTGCTTTACATTATAAATTTTTGTCATATTAGTGGGCTTGCATGCCACTGCTTTTAGACCCCCCAATAGAGCCTGGTGGTAGATACATAGACTCTCCCTACCTTCTGCCATGTGGAAATCCCAGTTAGGTGGGTTGCTGGAAAAGCTGCCATGGTTAGCACAGGGTCCACTAGGGGGGAGCCAGTAGGTCCTGGAATCATCTTCTGGGCATTCTCTAGGATCCTGTTTCTTTCTTCAGTCATGAAGAGAACTCCCAACATCTGCTGGCAATCATCCCATGTTGGGGCATGGGTAAAAAGAACAGTTTGCAACAGGTTAATCAAGTCCTATGGGTCTTTGGAGAATGATGCATTCTAAGCCTTCCAATTATATAAGTCACTGGTAGCAAAAGGCCAATAATGGAAGGGTTGGTTTCCTGAATCACCAGGAGGGCTGCAGGGTCTGAGGGTAAGGGTCATCATGAAGTCTGGGTGTGGGGTCCCTGTCTTCCTGCTATAAGTAGATAGTGCCAGTGGTCTCCTCCCTCTGCCCCTGACTGCTGGGGGGCTGAAGCCTTTTCCACAGGAGCCATGAGATGCTCAGCTCAAGGAAAATAAGTTGGTGGGAAAATCTCTGTCTCCTATGGTCCTTCCTAAAATACAGTGGATAGCTTTGTTCTATTCTCCTTTGTACCTGCCGGAGGAGCCCTAGTCTTAGCAGTCAAGACTTGGGTTCACTGTGGGACTAAGAATGGTATAATCCAAGGAGGGGGCCTCCTATTCTATCTATTAACCCTGTCCGGGTGACAATATAAGGGACTTGGTCAGGGTAACCACCATGGGGGTGGAGAATTATCTCCTCCACTCAGTGGTTGATTGCTGCATCTAGGGTCCTGCTGGCTGGTCATCCAACAGTAAATGTGGGCCATTCATGTGTACAAAGGGTGACCCACTTCTTCTTCTTGACAGTTGCTCTGTGGTTGCTTGTGATGTCCTGTATATCTTTCCAATGTGTAAGAGTTAAGCTTAGGGGTGTTAACTGGGCATTCCCCATTTATGAAGAGGAGGGTTTAAGGAAAAAGGTAAGAAAGATAAAAAAACCAACAAGTAACACAACAAGAGACAAATTTCAACATATTCCTGGGATTGAGCATGAGGTGGCACGTCCTCTTTCTCCCTGAGTGGATAGATGTATCCAAAACAATCCTAACAGGCCACTGAATGTCCTGGAGGGGCTCCTCTTGATCACTTCTTGGTGCCTGAAACCAATGGGCTGCCTCTGAGGTGGCTGCAAATGACCCGGGGCTAGAAGAATGCCAGCCCCTGTCTACTAACCTTGGAGCAAACTCCCCATCTGAAAATGACCCAGGACTGGGAGAATCCCCATCCCTGTCTACAAATGATCATGAATTAAAGTCTAGAAAAGAGGCATCTCTCTTTCCAACCAGGGTCATTGTATAAGTACACATGCTCAGTAACAATCTGCCAATTTCAAAATCCCAAATTGGTCAACCGGTACAAAACAAAAGTACCAAAGCAGCCACAGTCAGACAGACAAGACAACTAATAGACAAGAAAAGAGCACTCTATTAGGGGCAGACTGTTAATGAGCTGAACCTCTGGGCTTATGTCCTGGTAGAGTCCCTGTGGAGGGCTTCCAGACCAACACTCCAAATGTTGTGCCTATAGCATGCCCTTCCCCCAAGAGGGAGACCATCAGAAAGCAGAGCGGACTGGACTGCAAATGGCAAAGTTAACTCTTTTATTGCAAGTAGAGGTGAGTACAGGCAATTACTGGCTGGCCAGGAACTTCTTCTTCACTACTCCAAAACAACAAGGTAGAGAGAGAGAGAGAGAGAGAGAGAGAGAGAGAGAGAGAGAGAGAGAGAGAGAGAGAGAGAGAGTTAAAAATTCTTTGTGGGGTTAGTTTTTAAAAGGTGAAACTACAAAATGGCTTTTTGAAGTGGCTTTTTGGCATGGGTGCAAGGTCTTTTGCTCACTCCCATCCTAAGTCAGCTCTCTCTCTCTCTTTGTTTTCTTTATCACCAGGTGGCTAGCTGGGCTAAGTGTCCTCTTGCTCTAAATCCCCCAGGTGGGAGAGGGGGATGGGAAGTGCTGCTAGTTTTTGTTTCTAATTTTAAAACATTCTGCTAGGAAATTCTCATCCCTTTAAGAATAAGGGGTAAGGGTCTCTCAAAATCTAGAGATAATAAATTCTGTGTAGTGCTAGGCATGCACTTACAGAATTTTGGAAAGATCATATATAGGTATACAAAAAACTGAGATACCCTAAGGTTCAGTCAGCTTCACTAGGCAACACCCTCCCAATCTTTTCCCTACAGGTAATGATCTTGGGTTAAACACCAGTAGAGGAAATGAAATAAAGCTCAACTGGACTGAGAACATATAGCTTGGTACAGGCACAACACAGAACAGTGCTAATAAACTTTGAGACCTCCAAGTGGAGGGTTTTTTGGAGTTTGGTATGCATGCATTATACTAACCATTCAGTGGATTGAAGCTAGCCCTGTGAAAATAACAAGATTTGGGCAATTACCTCAACTAAAATATGGCAAATACTGGAGGATATGGATTTTAGATATCAAACAAAAGTTATAGCTTTATCAGTAGTACTTTTGGTAGTGACTGATGTTCTGAAAAAAAAAAGCCAGAGGGGTATACCAGCGGGGTCCTAAGGCCGGCGGGGTGTGTGGACGAACATGCGGGACAAACAAACACGTATGGCGAAGACAAACACAGACACGCGGCTCCCACGCGGGTACTTTAATAGTGAGGGGGGTCACACAATAAGGAACCAGGTGTGTGAGACACAGAAGGATGGGGGGGGCATAGGGAAAGAGGGCAGGTGCGCGACACACACAGGAAAGGGAAAAAAAGGGGAGGGCCAGGCCTCATGGCCATCTTTTAACGGGGGGGGCGCAGGGGTGTTTGGGAAGGATGACCTCACACCTGCACGGTACAGGTGTACATAATGCAGGAGGATTCTGGGAGCTGCAGTTTCCAAAAGAACAGCAGTGACAGACTATTCAAAAATAAAATTAATGAAAAAAAAAAGAACAATCAAACAACCTTGACACAATAAAAATTTACCAAGCCTAAAAGTTTGCTGGAAGAAAGATGAAAATGTAATCTGTTCTTGGGTTGAAAATTTTAAGGAAGTTTTTTAAAATATGTGTGTAGAATATTTAAAAATACCATAATATTTTCAAATACCTCAATAAGGACCATAAAACAATGCCATTAATGCAATCTGATGGTCTTTAGCAGTTGCGTGCCTCTGGAGTACTACTAATATGCTGTATTTGATGTGCATGTACCATAAGAACACAATGATCACAATTTGCATTCTCTTCTATGTTCTAAGACATAACATGTATGAACAAAGCACTTTCCCATAATGAAAGTAAATTAGAAGTAATGAAAGAAGTAAAAAGAATAAATTTGATTGTGCTTTTGTGAAGCAAAGGAAACCTTTGTTATGTATGGACTATCTTAAGACAATAGGTGTAAAATTATCAGGATCTAGTCCTGAATGAAAAATTTAACTAAGTTGCTATGTGTTGCAAGAATTTAAGCGTAAGCACATCATTTTCACTACAATGTTATGTAGTATCTAAGCAGTGATGTACTGAAAGCAATGATGTAAGAATTTAGCCAGTCATTCAAAAGCTACTGCAGTTTTAAAATAAAAGCTATCAGCAGTCTCAGATAATCAGGTTGGGACAATTTCCATTTATTTGTTTTAACCCTTGTTATGGTCTCCAAGGATGAAGTTTAGGAGGCACTTGATGTTTCATTTTGGGAAAATCTTCAGAATTGTCCACACGTGGAGGATGGGATGTGGATTTTGCATTACGAAGAGCATTTCTTTTCTGAAAAGTCTTAGATGTTTCTGCAGCTATGTGGCCAGTACCACCATGCTTAACATGCTCCAGTGGAGGTTCATACTTTCCAACAGACAGGAAATGCTTCTCAAGAGTCAAGATATAGTTAATTGCATCTTGTACATTACAAGATGATCCACTCACAATGATGCTGGAATTAGTACGGGTTACTTTTGAAGGTACACGGATATCTACTTGGAATTGTTCCATGATTTTATGGATGGATTTTCCACCAAATCCAATAATATTGGCACAAACATGATGGTTCAGTGGGATTTCCTTAGAAACTGTTTTTTCAATTTTACGCAGCATTTTCATTATTGCATCTCGAGCTCCTAGGATGTTGTCTTTAGAACCTGAAATGGTTATTTGATCTTGTATTGGATTGCTTCCTTTCTTTGGATGATGAACAGTAACATCATATTCTGTGCAAATCTGGGAAATAAGCATACCTTTATTACCAAAGATCTTGGAATGATATTTGGGATCTAAACTGAATGTTTGCCTAAAATTTCGTAATGTCTGGTCATCTATTTCCATTTGTAAAGCTTTTACTTGTTTTTGCAACTTCATCTTGGCTTGTTCTACATTTGCTTCCATGCCTGTAATGGATATGATATGAAAATTTTCTCCGGGTTGTGCTACCTGTATATGCACTTCAAATTCCTTTATTAGCTTGCGTAAACCTCTTCCTTTGTGCCCAATTATGTATGGATGTAGGTGAAAAGGTACTTGGACTTCAGCAGTGACAGGAACAAGAGATTCCAGAGCTTGGGTGGCTGTCTTGCAGTTTTCAGCTTTTCCTGAAATAGTGTCACCTTTTTTTTGAGAAGTTGAAGCAGGCCCTTTAGTGTTCTTTTCCCCCTTTTCTTTTCCAGTATCTTGAAGCTCTAGACGTGTATTTGTAGTTGGTTTTTCTGCATCTGGTGTCTTGATTTGAACTTTAAAATCTCTTGAAATTTGTTGAATTCTAGAGCATATAGGTCCCATGATAAAAGGATGGAATTTGGGGGGAACAACACACCGTGTTGTGACTTGGGAACCCAAAGGCTTAAATATCTCTTCAATATGTTTCTTGGCTGCTTCAACACAAGCCTTTGCTCCTTTTATTGTGACTTTTGTACTCTCTTTTCCTGCATATGAAAAGTTAATAAAAACTCCACCATATTCCTTAATTATTTTTTGTAAAAGCTGTCCCCTTTGCATGACAAAGTAATTGTGGAATTTGGGATTTATTAGTATGCTATCTTCTACCACATTCTCCAGATCTTTCAGTAAAACCTCTACCTCTCTTTGCACATCTTTAACAGCCTCTTCTGTCCCTATGATTGTTACTGATTCTTGATTCTTGTTCTTAAAGGTAGGGAAAATTATACGTGTCCCTGTCTTCTCACAGATTTTATGAAGATTGCCACCATTTTCACTCATAAGAAATTGATGATACTTTGACTTTACAGGGACAGCCACAGAGTAACTCTTAGTTTGCTCTTCTGCAAGTTGCAGAATTTTTTTCTTAGCCTTTTCAACATTTTCTGCAGGGCCCCTAACAATGACATTTTGAAGGCCCAATTTGGTACTTGGAAAATGAATATTGACTTTACCACATTCTTCCATGATTGAACTAATCAAAGACTCTTTAGAATCAGTAAGGGATTTGTGTAGACTAGGAGGAATTGAAATTTCAACTTCAGAAACTTTGGCTGCACTTTTATGCATAGAGAGAATCCAGTTTCGAGGTACTTCACGGTTTTCTGGCTTTTTGAAAGTGATGTTATTCTCTGAGTTGCAACTTGATGATGGAAAGTTAACCCTCCCCCTTAAATTTAGGTTGGCAGTACGGTTTTCCCTTTGGAAAGACCTATTTGGATATACGATGTATTGTCTTTTAGAAGTCATTGTTGATTTTCAAGTACTTGCAATTCAGATTTGTTGCAGAACATTCAGCAGCAGCTCCAAGACATAAAAACTTCTCGTAGTTATGTTTTATCATATTACTGCATGAAAAGAATAAATATTTAAAGACACAATTTATTTCAAAAGTAATCAATAGGGTAAAGACAATAAGATGATTATTTTATTCATTCATTTAATGAGTATATTAGAATTTCACCTATTTATCTGTTCTTATATGAGCACAAGGTAAACTCAGATTTTTAGGACTGTATGGAAACATTCACAATATTTTCAAAAAATGTTCCTCATTTAAGAATTCTTATGACATTCATAAACAAACCTCATTGTTTCAAACAGACTCGTTTTTTCACTTGTATAAGCTCTTATTTACAAAATATTATTGCAAAAACACAGTTATCTAAGTCTCTAAAAATACTGCATTTACTATTTTTTTTATTTTCAGTAACAATTTTTAAAATTTATAACTTAGAATTGAAAATAACTGTCTGGATCTTCATATAAATAAATTGTGGGCCCATATTTTGTATAAAATAATTTAGAGGCAGGCTTACTGGCCACTAGGCAGATGCAACCCTGCCAAACAAGTAAGACAGCTGCCTAACAAAGGCCAGGATGTATTGCTCCTTTCTCCTTTGTTAAAAATATAGATTGCCTGGGGAGAGTTGTTTGTCAAAGCTGGTGACTAAGTTGCAGGTGTTTCCTTAGTGCCACCCCTCCTTCCCCCAGAAAGAGAATATTAATGAGCTTCCACCTTGCTTTACCTGGAGGATAAAAGGTGTTTTGAATAATAAACGCAGGTAGATCTTCAGGATGGATGAAGCCTGAGATGTCCTTTTGTGATGACTGTGTGAACTGTGTCTGGTTATTTCTTGCACCTCCTTACCGGTCAAATTAGGAAAAAAAAATAGCTTCTATGTTGGGGTCTACTGCCCCTGATAATAAAACATGGAAAAATTATGGGGGCTAGTTGGGAAATGGGGTTTTGGAAAAATAGGAGGAGATAAGATTGAAGAGTGTAACAAGGAAAAATATAATAAAATAACATTTATGTTTATGAATAATTGCAATGAAACCAATTATGTATAAATAATATGTAATTAATATGAAAGTAGAAAATTAACACCTTCCATGTTTTCAATTTATGGGATTTTAACAAATTTAGAGTTAATAAGAAATGTCTTAATTCATCTGTAGAATGTTTCCATCACCTACATGAGTTTACCATGCTCATATACAGGAAAATTCCATTTCTCCCACCATATACAACTAAATTATAAATATATCTTGCCTACTCTGGTAGTTTCATAATAGTAAAATTATATTGTCTGCACAGTGCATAAGCCTCAATTACTTGTTTAAGTCCTGTTTTAAATCTTCATTTTTGTGATACAATGCTTTATTCCTCTTTTAATTCTGAAAAATACATTTCTGTTTATAGCAGCATTAAAGATTGTTCTGACTCACATTCTTCCTTGTGTCCACCTCTTTGAATGGAATTCTACATATTAAGTTATTAATGCTTGCTTCTTTGAACTCTTTCCTTCCATAGTATTCTTTTCCTATATAATGTTATTTAGACTCATAACTCAGAATATGACTGAAATAACCCCTAATCACTCTTAAATGTTCAATGCTATCTCTTAGCTTCCACAAGTGACCAGAGTATCATCAAATGAATACCTCAGAATTCTTTGAAACTTATTCTGTATTTTCAATTATTAATATCCGGATTTTATTGTTTTTAACTGTATTTGATTTTATTTGTTTGTTTTTTCAAGACAGGCTTTCTCTCCGTAACAGCTTTGGATACTCTTGAACTCACTAGGCTCGTCTTAAACTCACAGAGATCCATATGCTTCTGGGATATGATCCCAGAAGTGCTGAAATTAATGGCATGTACTATCACAGTCCAATTTGAACTGTATTTAAATTTTATAAATGCAAAATTATTTTTCTAAAGCTGACCAAATACTTATTACCATTTTTTTTTTAGAATTTCATTCATTCATTTCCATCACAGTAATAGCAAGTACTGACCAAAATGTTGTACCTTCTCTCTCAACTTTCTTCTAATTCACTATGCTGTTGTTAAACTAGTTCATCTCTTACTTGGTCTTTGTCTCATGTATTTGACTTTTGTAGTCCAAACAGATATATACTACTCTATTAGCTTTCTTTTTTCATTTGACATGTCCTTTTTGTTAGGAATATACTTTCTCTTTCATAGAAACATGTTTTTATAAGCATGTATCTAAAGAAATGTCTTAATTATTGTTGTTCTATAGCTATTTTAGCCGAAACAAATTTTAAAATACTATTATTAAATAACTCATATAATTTTATCACTTATTAAACATAACTTATAGTTTATGTACTTACACTTACTATCTTAAGTATTATGAGTAGCAAAATTTTAAAAAAGCATACTACTTATCACTTACTAAAGTGCTGCTAGATCAACTATATCAGAAATGGACATAGGTATGAATTACTATACCTATAGATAATTTCATACATGACCAGTGTATTTACCCCTTTCCCCCACTTCTTCCTACTCCAGCTAATCTTATAGATGTTAGATTGCTAAGATAAAAACCACAAGTAACAGCTCATGCCAGCAATGATGTGGAAAAGAGAGAATATTCTTTTATTGCTGGTGGGAGTAAAAACTTGTACAACCACTTTGGAACTCAAAATAGGAGAATAATCTTAGCTCAAAGGCCCAGAAAATTATTTTAAGAAACTTTTTTGGAAAAAAAATCTGACCTAAAGGACAGGCTTTTAAAGGTAATAAAAACTTGCAGAACAACAAAGAGAATAAACAAGAAAAGAAAGTCCCCTTACCATATAATAATCAAAACATACAGAACAAATAAAATATTAAAAGCTGCATAGGAAAATGCCAAGTAATATATAAAGGAAGACATATTAGAAGTACATAACCAACATTTCAATGGATATTTTAAACACCTGGAGAAGGTGGACAGTTGTTCTAAAGACTCTAAGAGAACATAGATGCCAGCCCATTTTTCTATACCCAACAAAACTTAGTTACTATAGAAGTAGAAAACAAGATAGTCCATAAAAAATTAAATTTAGAACAATATACATAAATTTATTCCTACAGAGCGTACTAAAAGGAAAACTGAAACCAAGGAGGTTAACTAAATCCACAAAAAATACAGACAATAAATAATCTCATACCAATAAAACCCTAAAAATGGAAACACACACACACACACACACTTCCACCATCACCACCAACAACATAGTAACAGAAAGCAGCAATAATTGGCCATTAATGTCTCTCATTATCAATGGACTCAATTCCCCAATAAAAATACACAAATAAACATACTGGATGTGAAAACAGGATCCATCCTTCTGCCCTATATGAATAATACAAATCAACATCAAAGATAAATATTATTTCAGAGGAAAAGTTTGGGAAAAGATTTTCCAAGGAAATGGACCTAAGAAAAAAGCAGGAGTATCCATTATCATACCAAACAAAATAGATATCAAATCAAAGGTAATCAAAAGAGATGGAGGATAGTTCATGCTCATCAAAGGAAAAATCTAACAAGATAGTTTTTCAATTCTTAGCATCTATGCTCAAAATGCAAAGTCACCAATGTTTTTAAAGGAAACACAGCTGAAACTTAAATCATACTTGACTCTCACACATTGATAGTTAAAGACTTCAACATCCCACTTTAACCAAAGAACAGATCATCTAGACAAAAACACAACTGAGATATACTGGAGCTAACAGATGTTTTGAAACAAATGGACATAACAGACACCTACAGAACATTTTACTCAAAAACAAAAGAATATACTTTCTTCTCAGCACCTCATGGAGTAGTGTCCAACTGTGACCACATACTCAGTGACAAAGCAAATCTCAACTGAAATAAGAAATTTGAAAAAAACTGCATCCTATCAGACCACCATGGATTACTACAAACTAATGAAACCTGAACAACTCTGTTCTGAATGACTACTGTGCAAAGGCAGAAATAAATAAAAAAAAATTAATGACTTCCTAGAATTTAATGAACATTAATGCACATTTTCAAACTTATGGGACATAATTGAAAGCAATGCCAAGAGGAAAGTATTTATAGCACTAAGAATTAGCATAAAGAAATTGGAGAGATCTCATACTAGCAGCTTAACAGCACACCTGAAAGCTCTGGACAAAAAAGAAGCAAACATAGCTAAGAGTATTAGATCGCAGGGAGTAATCAAAGTGTGGTTTGGAATTAAAAAAATAGACAAAGAGAACAATACAAAGAATCAATGAAACAAAGAGATAGATTCTTAAGAAAATAAACAAGATAGACAATCCTTATCCAAACTAAATAAAAGACATATAGATAAAATTCAAATTAACAAATTCAGAAAAGAAAAAGGACACATAGAAACAGACACCAAAGAAATACATAGAATCATTAGGTCATAATTCAAAAATCTGTACTCCACAATGTTGTTCCTTTTGGAGATGAAAAGTTAGCACATGCACAGAAGGATCACTGGACTACAATTCCCAGAAATGGCAGAGGATACAGCATCCCACCGAACTACAATTCCCACAACAAAAAGCCATGCATGTGCAAGACATTTTTCCCAGATGCACCTAGATCCCTCTTAAAAATGGGGAACGCCATAACTCGCCCCCTTTCGTCTCTTCACCCCTGTCCCTCACCTGTCGTCACCCTCCCATTAAAGTTTACCCAAGTGGGACTGCCGTGCGCTTCATGTTTTCTTTCCAACCCCGCAGAAAAAAAGAATAACAGTTGGTGCTGTGTGCTTGTGAGACGTTTTTGTCCCGGTATTTTCACCTGAGGCAGCAGCTCCCATTTTTTGGCACCTCCCGGGACAAGGTCAGGACTGACGACCTGCGACTGGCCCCAAGTGTTCCATTTATCTGAACATGGTCCTCTGCAACCAACAGCGGCTAATTTGTGAGTTCACCTGGGTTGGCTTACCGTCCCCTCTCACCAGGAGATTGTCTGGTTGAGCTCCCAGCTTTCTCTGGCGTGTCCTGGGTACGGGTGCTAACCCACCCTGGCCTTCCACCCTCAGCTAGACCTGTTTTTACCCGCACCTGGAAGCTTGGAGCTTCCAGTTCTCACCTCTTCTTTCTGATCTTTTTCTGTCCTCTTTACTTACGGGCTCATTATGGTTTGAGCACCTCGGCTGCAACGGGCGGCCTTCAGGCCTGACTGTGTCCCCCCTGCCTGGGACTTTGTCTCCCGTAGGAGGCTAGGGTCGGTTCAGTCAGGCTATTAACACTGCCCTCTGGTCACTCCAGAGTTTGCCAGTGTTTGTGGCATCTTCTGGGTGCCTTTTGCAGATATTTTCACAGTTCTAACCATGGGTGCTAAGCCTTCAAAAACAGTTCCCCTGTCCTCTCACCTAGGACAGATTTTGGAAGCTCTTCAGCCTCACGACCTAATTCCTTCCATTAAGTTATCTACATTCATCTGTCTTTGCTCAAAGACATGGCCAAGATATTCATTACAGGGGAACTTTAAGTGGCCTCATCATGGCTCCATCGACCCCGATATTTTACGGGAGCTAATTAACTTTTGCCATCATTCAGCTAAATGGAAAGAAATGATGTATATCATGGCCTTCTTTTATATGACCCTCAAAACTGACCCCTCCGCTGCCACTCACTGTTCACCTGCCCACATGTTCTTAGCAATGCCATCCCTCCAGGAACCCTCTGCTCCTGCCATGAACCCCATGGACGAACCTCCACCCCCCAGCCTCGAGGGGCCACCCCCTCCGACTCTGCCCAGTCAAGCAACAGCTGGCCTATTCCTCTTTCCTCCAAAGTTTCTATTAGGCACAGGAAGGACTCACCTACTTCTCCCCATAATGCCTCTAAACATTCCACTTCTAGCTCTCCGGGAGTCCCACGTAAATCTTCTTCCAGGTCACCTAACCGTTCTCATTCTAGGTCCCCAAGAAAGTCCCGTTCCAGATCTACAAGGGCCTCATCTAGCCCTTCCAACAGAGTCCCGCATAAATCTTCTTCCAGGTCACCTAACTGTTCTACTTCTAGGTCCCCAAAAAGGTCCTGTTCCAGATCTACTAGGGCCTCGTCTAGCCCCACCTGTAGCTTACCTGTCAAAGAAGATGGACCTCACCACTTGGGGCTGGGCACCCTGCATATGTGCTTTGGCAGCTGCTGAACTTCTTATTTGGAAATAACTGGGCCAACAGAGCAGCTAAGACAGCAGCATTCCAGAGCCCAGGTCTGCCTCAGCTACCTCAGGGAGTACTTACAGCACAGCCCACAGCCTGGCAGATGCCTCCTGGCACCCAACAGATCCTTTCTTACCTTCACCAGCTTTTTCAACCCAATGAAAAAGTTCTACTTTATTTTGTAAAAACACATATCAAACCCACACCTGAGGATATCAGGTTCCTAAAAGCTACCATGGCCTCCTGTCAGATCTACCAGAAGTCAGATCCCAGGACTAAATACCACAGCTTTCTTTTCCCTACTCATCAGGCCAGGGGCTCCCTTCCAGGAACTGACTGGCAGCAGGATTTTACTCATATGCCCACAGTCAGGAAAATTAAATATCTCCTGGTTTTGGTGGATACAATGTCTGGGTGGGTCAAAGCCTTCCCCACCTCTAACAAGAGAGCCCAGACAGTCTCTGATGTTCTTCTCAGAGAAATCATTCCCTGGTTTGGACTTCCAACTTCTCTTCAGTCAGATAAGGGCTCATAGTTTACTTCCCAGATTTTTCAAAATCTGTCTAGGACACTTGGAATCCCCTGGAATTTCCACATACCATACCACCCTCAGTCTTCAGGAAAGGTAGAATTGACTAACCACTTTTTAAAGGAAGCCCTTGTTAAAATGCCACAGGAACTCCACCTTGACTGGGTAAGGCTTCTGCCTCTGGCTCTTCTCAGGCTTCGAGCACTCCCAAAGGGCCCCCTTCTCATTTCACCCTTTAAACTCATGTATGGGTGGCCGGTTTTAACCCCCGGCCTCTCATCGGGAACCTCTCCCCTTCCTGATCACCTGCTCACTCCCCTCCTTTTCCACCTACGCTCACTACAGTGGGACTTCACAGATCACTCACTACCTCAACCATGTGCTAACGTATGTCCACCGTTGGTTAAAATAGGAGATAAGGTATGATTCTCACCTCCAGGCCAATGTCCCTCATCCCATTCCCCTAAATGGCAGGGTTCCCTCAGAGTAATTCTTCTAACTCCCACAGCTGCCAAGCTTGAGGGAATTTCTCACTGTATTCACCTGTTACATCTTAAACTGTTCATCTCCATGGCTCAAGACAATCCTCCATACATGGTAACTCAGACAGGACCTTGTTCTCTTAAGTTCCAAAGGACACCAGGTTCAGCCTCTTCTACTCCAGTCTAAGGACAACAGTGGTCCCACCCTTCACTTAATCCTCCTGTGTTAACATACCCTCCCTTCTTTAAATTCTTAAATAACCATCCAGCTGTTGTTACAGAAATCATCATCGAACACGAGCCAAAGGTTCAGGTGGTAAGCAAATTCTTAACAAAGTTCCTTGACATAACTGGTTCATCACTGACTGCAGCAGTGTCTCCTAAAATGTTAAGGAATACATGATTAAAATCTATTTCTTTTGAGACATTTTCTTTAAGCTCCAAGATGCCAGCCTGACCCACCTGAATGAAGCAGACACAAATGGATCATTAACGGAATAAGTACCATTCAATTAACGGAATAAGTACCATTTAATTTTTTATCATTCTTAACCCCAGACCTCCTAAAGTCCCCTCCACCCCAAATCTCCCCTTCAATTTCCCAAACCCTCTCTCCCCTTTATTTTTTCTTTCTCTCTACTAATGTGACCTTTGTTTTCCAGCATCTTAACGATGACCCAGCTACTCAAGAGCCAGACAGATGCGATTTCTTCAATCAGCCACCTCAAAACATCAGCGGACAGGACATAATCAACAGGACATCATCAGGACAATCAGACACTCCCCAGATCCCTTGATGCCCAAAGCCAGCAGGAAGCAGTCATGAGAGACCGGGTTATGCCACCATTCCCTACCTGTTAAGACCCTCAATCCCCCCCCCCCCCCCATTTTTTTTTAATAAAACCAAAAGTGTGAAATGTTGTTCCATTTGGAGATGAAAAGTTCGCACATGTGCAGAAGGATCACTGGACTACAATTCCCAGAAGCAGAAGAGGATACAGCATCCCACCGAACTACAATTCCCACAACAAAAAGACACGCATGCGCAGGACATTTTTTCCCAGACGCATCTGGATCCCCCTTAAAAACAGGGAACGCCATAACTCACCCCTTTTCATCTCTTCACCCCCATCCCTCACCTGTCATCACCCCTCCCATTAAAGTTTACCCACGTGGGACCGCCATGCACCTCATGTTTCCTTTCCAACCCTGTAGAAAAAAAGAATAACACACATAATTTAAAAATCTAAAAGAAATGAACAGTTCTCTTGATAGCAGATAAGCAATCTAAATGATTTATAAACCCTGAGGAAATAGAAGCAGTCATTAAAATTCTCCCCCCCCCAAAAAAAACAGGGCCAGTCAATATTATGCAAAAATACTCAATAAATTACTTGCAAACCAAATTCAAAAACACATCAAAAAAGATCATACACCATGATCAAGTAGACTTCATCTAAGAGATGTGGGGAAGTTTCAACATATGGAAGTTAGTCAATATAATCCACCATATAAACAAACTGAAAAAATGAAATTACATAATCATCTCCCTAGATTCTGAAAAAGCCTTTGACAAAATCCCATTTCCCCTTCATGATAAAATACTTGTCAGGGTCAGGGATATAACAAAAATATTTAAACATAATAAAGACAATATATACTAAAACTATAGTCAATATCAAATTACATGAGAGAAATGCAAAACAATTCTAAACACAGAATCAAGACAAGGTTGTCCACTCTCTCCATATCTATTCTATATAGTACTTAAAGTTCTAGCTAGCAATAAGTCAACTAATGATCAAGGGAATATAAACTGGAAGGGAAGAAGTCAAGGTATCTCTATTTGTAGATGATAGGATGGTATATATAAGCACCCCCCCCAAAAGAAAATCTATCAGTGAACTCTTCCAGCTGTTCTGTGGCTGCATACAAGATAAACTCTGAAAAATCAGTAGCCTTTCTATATACAAATGACAAAAGGGCTGAGAGAGAAACCAGAGAAATAAATCATTAGCCTCCTATATGTAAATGACAAAAGGGCTGAGAAGAAATCAGGGAAATAGCACCCTTCACCATAACCACAAATAATACAAAATATCTTGTGGTAACTCTAACCAATCAAGTGAAAGACTTGTATGACAAAAATTTCAAGTCTTTGATGAAAGAAATAGGAGAATATGGGCAGGTACAAGAGACAGTCACCTCTATTCCCATCATTAAGACTTCAAGAAAACACAAAGTTTTCCACACCATGTATGCAGAGGATCTATTGCAGACACATGAAGGCTCCATGAATGCTTCTTCGGTCTCTAAGAGACCCTATGACCCCTACTTACTTGATTTTCTGAACTGTGTTCTCCTGATATTCTCAACCCACCTGTCTTCTACAGTCACTTTTTCCATTTTTCTGTGTGGTTCCCTGAGCTCTGCTATGGGTCTCTATATCTGCTCATAGATCAGTAGCATTCCCATAGTAAAAATGGAGCATGGCGGGGACATGATAGAAACCTAGTACCAAGTATAATGGATACTCCTCTGAATCAATGAGGGTGACCCTATCTAACACTCCTGTCAGTGTGGGGGGATATGGAGTCTAAAGTGGCCATCTCCTGTAACCAGGAAAGACTTCCAGTGAGGGATTAGAACACCAACTCATCCACATAAACTTCAACCTACTATTTATCCTGTCTACAAGATGTACTGTGGTGCAAAAAATTGTGGGAGTGGCCAACCAATGACTGGTACAGCCTGAGACCCATATCAGGAGAGGGAATGCACTCTTGTCACTACCTGGAGGGCAAGAAACTAGAGTCTGCATAGCCCAGAGACCTATGATAGAACCAAACACAACTGGAAAAAAAATGTCAATGAAATAATTTCTAAAGTTTTTATGCTATACTCGTAGACTGGTGCCTAGCTCAATTTCAGAGAGGCTTCATCTAACAACTGATGGAAACAGATGCAGAGACTCACAACCAAATATTAGGTGGAGCTTGGACAACTCTTTGTACGAATGGAAAAATGGGTATATGAGCCAGAGGAATCAAGGATATCACAAGAAAGTAGACATCAACTAACACAGGTTTATAGAGGCTCACAGAGACTGAACTGACTAACAGGAAATCTGCAAGGAACTGACCTAAGCACTCTGAATATGTAACAGTTGTGAAGCCTTTGTCTTTTGGGACTCCTAACAGTGAGAGAAGGGGCTGTTTCTGACACTTTTGGCAGCTTTTGGTACCCTTTTCCTCATACTGGGCTTCCTTGTCCAGACTTAATAGGAGGGAAGCTGCCTAGTTTTACTGCAGCTTGATATGCCATATTTGGTTACTCTCACTGGGAGGCTTATTCTTTTTGGAAGGGAAACCAAGGAGGAATGGCATCAGGGAAGCAGAGGAGAGGTGGCATGGAGGGATTGGGAGAAAGGGGAAACTGTAGTAAGATGTATAATAATAATAATAGTATTCTCAATACAAAAGAATATGAAATTTATGCTCACATCTAATAAAACATTCTTAGTCTATATAAATAATTATATTATAAATTATTCAAGGCCTTATTGAAGTACTATGTTTTCATGAAAAACATTAGTAAAAATTATTATGTACTTATCATTCTCACATAAGGGCAAAGATAACTTTAAACACTTATTTTGTCCTCAATATTTTTTCTCAGTAAGAAATATTTTGATGTTATGAAGTTGCAAAAGAAGCTAAGAGCATTATTGTGCATTATGATTCTACAAAATGCTACCCAATGCAGACAGATAAATCTATGTGATATTTGTCATGCTTAATCCACTTAAAATATGTGATATTGATTTTACTATACATTTCTCAATGCAGAAATAAGTTTTGAACAGAATAGCAACAAAAATGATCTTTCAAATGATTTTTTTAAACTTACATTTTCTTCTCATTTATTTTGCAAGTATTCTTTGATGATAATTTATAAAAGCATAGACTCACCTTTAAAGTTTACAATACAGTAGGTGATGATCGCTTCATGGAACTGCTGATTTGCTTTAACATGAAGTGAAAAGCTGAAAATAAAATAGTAGACTTCCATTATCATATGTTTTAAAAAATATGACCCTCTTATGAAAGATATGCCAAAATCTGAAATTGGTATTATCTCTATTTATCTACTGTCTGTCTGTCTATCTATCTATCTATCTATCTATCTATCTATCTATCTATCTATCTATCTATCTATCCATCTATCTATCTATTTATCTATCTATCTATCTATCATATGTATATATGTGTATATATATGTGTGTGTATATATGTGTGTATACATGTGTATATATATATATATATATATACATGTGTATATATGTGTGTGTGTATTTCATAATATATGACAAATTTAGGTTAAAATGTCTCCACATAATGCTATTGACATAAAAATATATAAGAATTTCCTTTGAACATAACAAAAATGAATGAGCCTGCTGTTTTTTTTTTTTTGTAGGAAACAACGGATAATCTTACATAATATAATAAAATGTTACCATGTGGCAAAAACCAAAAACTAATATAGACTTCTTTCTAGGTAGAAGTCACATTGTATAATAAATGATGTATTTATTTGCAAATTCTTCACCAATTTAAAAATTCATTTAGTTTTTATTCAAATACGTAAAATGACACTATCATTTTGGTATTCAATATTAAGTTTTGGCATTGTGAAAACATGAGATGCTCCACAATCTCCCTCAGGAAATTAGAAAAGTATTATAGAATCCGATAGTGAGGTAACTTAATATTAACACTACCAAAAATTTGAATATTGAACAGATATTTTCATTATAGTTTTAACATAAATAAATTTGGTTAAATAAAAAAGAACATCTCTCAACTGAATTTGAAACTTTCCAACCAATACAATCCTGATTATATATACAAACTCTCCTGTGTGCACATTTGTTTATAGGTATGTAAGTCATTTCCTTGTAAATGGTGAAATTAATGATCACGTAGGTTCAAAGTATCTTTAAAGCACTGTATAGCCTGGTACAAAGATACTTAGAACACTTTGATAAATTCTTAATTATATATTATTTATTTTTATATATTAAATATTTACATGTAAATTACATTAAATACATTGCATTGTGCTAAAGTTTCATGACTAAATATTACCATAATCCAATTAATATCCATGATACCAGGAAATGGAGAAATTACAAAAATGAATTTTTGTGATGTGGCACATAAAATAACCTAACAAAAATTTGATCATGAGTACATGATATTAGTTCACGCTACAATAATGAAGATACAATTTATTCAGAGAATAAATGAAAATTGAATAATCATATATGAATATTAATGTATTCATATGCAGAAGAAATCTACATAATAAAATGGTAAAATATTAGTGATAGTAAAGCTAGTATGAATAATATTTATACATATAATAATATTTATTCAAATAATAATATGATCAGAATAGGGATTAAAATATGAATAACAAGGGAAGTTAATATTTATGACAGCAAAACTGCTCAAAATATGAAGGTACATATATAAAGTACATGTAAAAAATTAAAATTAAAAAAGAAAATATATGACCTGTTATGGATAAGTTATGAGATTATTTAGATCTGAGATGATTCTCACACTTTACAGGTGACTTACCAAGCTAATTTTGAATTCTGAGGAAATTAATTTTTACCATGAATAAGATTATCTAAAGTAGACACATGCTCTGAATACAAGGATTGAACGAATCTCATAAAGTGTTTCACTATAATTCAAAAATAAAAAATTGAAAACATATACAAAGAAAATTAATTAAAAGATGTTATGGAATAAAATTTATTTAGAATATGGAAATAATAAAATAGTAGCATTTAAGGTATGTTGACAGAAATTAAAAGATATATGAAAATGTACTCTATAACCAAACAATATAAAAAATGACAAAAGGAAGATTAAAATAAATTGTTATCATGCTGTATATTAGAATAATGAAAACAAGGAAACCAATATTTGTAGAATGTTCTATGAGAATAGTCATTCAAGTATAAATTGAAATATACAAAGAGACCATAAATTCTAATCAAAAAGTGAAAATCTACTTGGTTGTGGAATATCTGTTCATTTATGGTAGACTGGAAACACTGAGTCTAACATGCTTGACAGGACAATTGAGGACTAAAAGTAATCTGGCTTTACAGTGGAGTCTGACAAATATGCACATTATAGTACTAAGGTTGACCTAGATTAATACTGAATACAAACACAAACTCAAGAATATAAAATTATGAGAAAATAAATGGCAAGGACATTAAAGAAAGTCTGTTCATATGAAAATAACTAGCAAAAATTATTAATTTGAAAAATATTATGACATCACAATGAAAAATAATACTAAGATAGCTGTCACATTCCCAAGTAACTCCAGTGGGTTTCATTTAAGACAATAAATCTTAAAAGAATCAGAAAATAATCTATTCTCCTAACTGGCTATTAAATATATTGTCAGAGAAATGATAAGGACAGAGTAATTAAGAAAGAGTAATAATCATAAATTTAGAAGAAGGCATGAAAGACTACTGAAAAACATACCAAACAATTACAATAAATTATAAAAGGAACTACACTCAGAAGACATAAACTAAACAGTTGCCTCAAACCTCTGTATAATCTACTAGAATCCTTAAAAGTAAAAAAAAAAGTACAAAAATATTAAAAATATCTGACCTGGAAAGGATAAACTACCAGACTGGACTGTTTGGCATTACTGAATGTGCATGAAGGCTCCCATGACAATAGAATTTTGAGAGAGATGACCTCACAAGGAGTATACCAATCAAGATGGCTGAATGTTACCAATGCCCAAAAGGGACAAATAAAGCAATTGACTGATATAAATTGAAAGACAAAAGAGAAAAGATATTCACATATTAAAATGCAGTACTTTTTGAACAAAGAATTCAAAATAATTTAACAAAATAAACACACAATGACAAGTATATGTGAGTAAATGTTAAAAGTAACTATTATAAATATATCCATTAACTTTTTTGAATTTCTAAAAAAAAGGCTTAGGCAATTATACTACTGCATATTGGAATAAAAATAAAGGAAATGTGAGAATATATAACCATAAACACAGTATTTACTTTTTAAAATACGTGGAAAAATTCCTCAAGGAATACACAGTCTTTTAGTGTTTCATAACAAATATGATAATATAAATTTAAAATTCTTAACCACTGTTATCTCCATCAACACTATATTCCATGATTAGAAATTAAAGAAAAAATATTAGCTTAATATACGTGCACATAAGCACAAACACAATACTAAACAAAATAGGACAAAAAAATCTTATGTTGGTTTTAGTCTTCATAACTTCAAAATGGATTTTGCTGGTATTTATAACTATCTTCCTCTAAAACCAATTCTGTATTTCCCTCAACCCTCACCATGAACTTCTGTGGGTTTTGGTACTTTGGGGGGATAAAACATGCCAAATGTGGGATTCCACTCTTCATGCTCTGATTACCATTAATGAATAAAGAAAACTAGATTGGCCTGATAGGGTAGAACAGAGCTAGGTGGGCAAAACTAAACTGAATGTGAGAAAAGAAGGCAGAGTCAGAGAGAAGCCATAGAGCTGCTACCAGAGACAGACACACTGAAACTGTACTGGCAGGCCACAACCTCTTGGTGGCATACAGATTAATGGAGATTGGTTAAATTAAGTTGCATGAGTTAGCAAATAAGTAGCTAGAGCTAATAGGCCAAGTAGTGATTTAAATAATATAGTTTCTTTTTCAATTTTTGGGGTCTGAGGTGCCAGGCAGCTGAAAAATAAATAAGTGGCCTCCTACAACCAACTGGTGCTCCAACATTAGTCGCATATATCCACATTAAACCTGAGAAAGCTTGGAACAGAAATCTAGACACAAAACACAAAGTTTAGCTGCAATTTTTTTTTCCAGTGGGCAGCTTGCCACAGCTCCCTTAAGAGAGGTTTTACTGATTCAGCAGTAGCAGGAAAAAAAAGGCCATGTGGCTTTGAAATGGTGGCTTTCTGTACCATGCTGTCAGAGTAAACTCCTGTTCTTTCAGGAGGCTGAGCATTTAAATGTGTTTTGTGAGCAGTATGCTGCCAGTTGCTTGGTGGTAGCATGAGCCAACTGGTGATTAGAGTTAAGATGGTGAGGAATGCACCCACCTGGCAGTCTCAGAGACAGTGAATGAATTTCAGCCATGTTGAACTAGGCAGAACAAGCAGACAGGCTGTATTTGCCCTAGCAATGCTGCCTCTTAGATTTTTAAGAAGTACTTAGCATTTTAAGAAGCTGTTCTGATCAGAAAAAGATTATAGATACATAATAAAGACAAATTCAGATGGAAAAGACCTCTAAACGGGTCATAGTTATTGACTGAGGGGTTTTGTCATGCCCAGTTCCCATAGTTGTTAAATCCCAATGAAATCACACAGAAGTCTACTTTAGTTACAAACTGATTGGACAATTAGCTCAGGCTTCTTATTAATTCTTATAACTTGTATCAGCCCATTATTCTTATCTGTGCTAGCCACATGGCTCGATACCTCTTTTAGCAAGGCAGTCACATCTTGCTTCTTCTGTGGCTGGGTCATGACAACACACTAAGATTTCCTCTTCCCAGAATTCTCCTGTTCTCACTGACCCACCTTTACTTCCTCTCTGATTGTCCTGCCTATACTTCCTGCCTGGCTACTGGCCATTCAGCATTTATTTAAAATATAATTGAAAGAATACAGACCATTGTCCCACACCATGCAGTGTTGGATAAATGTACATAGGCTTGGAAGAGAGAAGAAAATGAATATACAAAGTTATGAAAGGAAGTAAATTGTTTATAAAAAAATAATAGGACTGATCTAATGGGAGTTCACCAAGGCCAGCTGGACTTGGACTGATGGAGCATGCGATCAAACTGGACACTCTGAATGTGACTGACAATGAGGGCTGACTGAGAAGCCAGTGATAAGGGCACTGGGTTTCTATTCTACTGCATGTACTTGCTTTTTGGGAGCCTAGTCTGTTTGGATGCACACCTTTCTAGACCTGGATAGAGGGGGGAGGACCTTGGACTTCCCACAGGGCAGGAAACCCTGACTTCTCTTAGGAGTGGAGAGGGATAGGGAGAGGGAGTGGGGGGAGTGGGAAGGAAATGGGAGGAGGGGAAGAGGTGGAAACTTTTAATAAATAAATAAATAAACAAACAGAAAAACAAAAAAAAAGACTAAAAAGATATAAAGCAAAGTCTTTAAAGAGACAGAGTACAGAAAGATAATAAACTAAATATTAAACTTGTATAAAAAGTAATAGAAAAAATAATCCACATAGAGATGGAAAATACAAGAAGACTCAGGATTATATATATATTATTGTGTTTTTTTAATATTTTGCCTGTAAAGGAGCTAAGTAATCAACATATATTAAAAATATCTTGACTTCAGAATTTTTGTTTAAGGATATGTTGCTTTGGAAAAAAATGGTTCTTCTTTTGCTTCCACAGAAGATGAGAACCTATGGATTTCTTCCAGACTAATGTGGTTTAATGAACAAGGACCTCCCAAAAACTCTGTGAACACCCCCCAAAATACTTTTTCCAATAAACAACAGGAACTAGCTTGGAGAGAACTATGTCCAAATTCGATAAAATCTGGTTCATAAATTATTCTTTACATTTAAAGGGGGACATGCTATAGATTTGCATTGGTACAGATCTCAGATTATTGATACAAACTTAAGGTTAGTTTTGCTATATGTCTATGACTGCTCTTGATTAAGGTATTGTGTTTGTACAGATCATTTAAAAATATAATGTATAGTTAAAAATATAGGTAAATAGAGAGTCATCTGTAATAGTCAAGCTTGTAGTCATATTAGTTAGGTATTCTAGATGTACAGTGACATATTGCAGATAGGTGGGCATTCTTTAAACCTTTCAAAGACTACAGAATATGCCATTTAAAATGTTTTGATAATTTAGAACATATCATGACAATAAGACATGTCCACTCCTGGTAGCACCAATATACTTCAAGAGGAATATGTACATCAAAGAGGCTCCTCATGGAGTTTGCTAGCTATTTGGACAAAAAAAAACTGGTTCTGTGTGGAGTGATTAATGCTATGCTGTATGAACAAGACATGCAGAACCCACAGAGAAATGACTGCTGAACTTGCCTAAAGGTGAGACAATCCTTTGGAGTTCCTGCTTCATGAAAGAGTCTTAGACATTCTGTAGGACACAGAAGAAAGTAACTAACAAACTACCAAAGATAGGCAGAACTATCTTTGAAATACACTGCATCATGAAAAAGTCTGCCAGCTTCTATGGTCATGTAGGCTGAAGATGGATGCCTCACTTGTACAGAAAAACTTTGGGTGACTGTCCAGTCAGTGAGATGTCTCTGTCAGTTCTAGAGTTTTGGAAGTTGCTTACAATGAACTTATTGTTTACTTAAGTAATATTATATCATTCTGGAGTCTTTGATTGAGCTGAAGAATAAACAGAAAGCAAATATAGTTTATTTTAAATTATGATAAAAGGTGAAATAGATATAAATGTAATTGTAATTCTTACTTGATATCTGTTTTGTTATATGTAATTTTACTATGTTACAGTTAAAACTTTCCTTTTTATTTAAATAGGAAAGTGGAGGTGATGTGAGATTCCCCTCTGTATGCTGTGATTATTGTTAATGAATAAAGAAAACTGGCTTGGCCTGATAGGGTCAGACAGAGCTAGCTAGAGAAAACTAAACTGAATGCTGGGAAAAAGAAGGCGGTGTCAGAAAGAAGCCATGGAGCCACTGCAGGAAACAGACATGCTGAAATTTTGCTGGTAGGTCACAACCTCGAGGTGGTGCATGGGTTAATGGAGATGGGTTAAATTAAGACTTAAGAGTTAGCAAATAAGAAATTAGAGGTAATGGGCCACTAGTGATTTAAATAGTATAGTTTCTGTGTGACTTCATTAATAGGATATGGTAACACTATGGGATACTTAAAGAAAGTAGTGGTTCTCAATCTACCTAATGTTGTTACCCTTTAAAACAGTTTTTCATGCTATGCTGACCCCCAACTACAAAATTATTTTTGCTCCAATTCTATAGGTAGAATTTTGCAACTGCTACGATGTGTTATATAAATATTTGTGCTTTCCAATGGCTGTAAAAAACCCCTGTGAAAGAACTATTCCTTAAACACTCTCCTTGTACTCCAGACAAAGCCCTCCTTCCTCCATGGTGTTAAAGCAATGGAGATTTTCCTGATAATATGAATCAATCATACCTCCTACCACTCTTATTCCTTTCTTAGCCTATTGACACTAAGCATCAGAAACTGGAAAATGCAACATCTTAGGTCTCAATTCAATGTACTGTTTTTTGAATCTCTTGCTGAAAAAACTCTGCCTCAATGAAACAAAAATTTCTAAACTAGTAAACCTAAGATCATGAGAATACAAAGAACATTTTTAAGAGGGCCACTAGGAGTGATAGTGAATGGAATTATTTCTTTTTCCATACAATTATTGCTAGAATTATGAAATCTGGCTATGGGAGATTATATATATATATATATATATATATATATATATATATATATATATATGTATGTATATTCTTAAAAATTTAGATTATACACTGTCTTCAGAAATACAATGCTCCATCCCTGCCAGCTACTGCCACTTATCACTGTAATTTTGTCTTTAAAAGACAATGCCATTCCATTTTTTGATAAAGCCAGTTGCCAAATGATAGTGGATAATATTATGCTGGGTCCACTCCAAAACATTTTTTGGCCAGAAAGTATTTGCTTTGGTCAGACATAATGCTGTGTGGAATGACACAAAGATAGATAAGGCATTCTGTGAGCTCACAGATTTTAGCTAATTTTAACTAAAGCACTACATGGAGGAAGGGTAAATTCATAGCCAGGATAATTATCTATGCTGGTAATAACAATATATGGCCCTTTGTATTATGTATGTCATTGAATATAGTTAAACTAACACCAGGTCATTGACTAGTCATGCCACAGAATCATTACATATTGAGAGCTCCATGGTGGTATCTGTCCCTATAAGTTCAGAACTCAGCAGTGACCTTTGACAAGTCAGTCTTGGTAAGTGATCACCCATGTCACGGATTCTGTGCATATCCTTCATCTTAGCCACCATGTCCACATTGTTCATGGGTCTACTTAAAATGACAGGAATAGATAAGTGTCCCGTGCTACCGTCTCGCCAGCAAGAACGACGCGGCACAATCAGGATCCTTCTGCAGAAAAGCTTTATGCGTCTTGAGAGGGAGAGCATAAGCTTACAGATCGGACACCCCAAGGGATGAAAACCCAGCCCTTATATAGCTTAACAGTCCTCGCCTTGGACGTGTCAAACTCTGACTGGCTGCAGCCTGTCAACCCCTATGACGCCACGGGAGAGGCAGAGAGCAAGGGATGGAAAGTTACTATGCATGTGCGCACTGGCTTGACAAGGTAAACCGTCCTTTACCATGCACATGCGCACTGGCTTGATTACAGGTAGTGCTGTCAGATGTCAGTGCCATCTTGTAATGGAGTATGTGGGAGTGGCCCCCCACAGATAAGAAAGTACATTGATAACCCAGTGAATGGGTCACCTTACTTTTATCTTACCATATTCTACCTAGCAGAATTTCTCCTCTGCTAAAGTCACCTTTTGATAAACATCCACATAAAGGACAAGCATCTTTATGTGATTTGACTATTTGAAATGATCAGTCTATATACATTTTCTACAAATGTATTTCCAACTAATTTTCCAATCATAATCTTTCCATATCCTGATTGTGTAACAATAGCATTGGCTTTATCTGAAACATCATTATTCAATTACAAATACGGAAATTTCTCCTTCCAGGCATAATGTATGACCAAACGAACTTCCCCAAATTTGGTATACTATGACAATTTCTATTTATATGATGTTACAGCCATCAATACCTGGGAGGTACATACAGAACAATCTTCTCTTCCTAAGTCAACCAATTATAGGGTATACTCAATGAGTCTATAAGTACATGCTTGAGCACAGCCAGCATTATAAACAGAAATAGGAAACAAGGATTTGAGCAACTCCTTCATGTAGCTTGGGTTGTGACTGATAATAAACATAGATAGCTCTTACAATTTATAAAGGATTGCTGTTGTGCACATATACCTTTATGTATTCGCTGGTCAGATAACACCTAGCTTATGATGGACAGCAAAATGCTCATCTTTTTCCAAGGTCCAACAGCAGGTAGAGTGTTACTTCTTAAATGAAAAATAATTTTCTCCAGATAGTAGTATAACCTCATTACAAAATTCCAAGTGTCTCTAAAGTGATTCACATAAAGAGACATGCCAGAGACACGAAACTGCTTCTCTATCTTCTGCTGACACCTACAAGAGAACAGAGCCTGCTGGATCATATGGTCAAACAATAGAGTAGTCTTCACATAACCCTTGGCCTGGTGATGATCTTTCTCCTCTTCTAGCCACCATTCAAAACTCAAATATTTCCATGTCATGTGGCTTATGTCCGAGAGTAATACACACAAGTAAGAAATATGTTACCTCCAGAATCAAATAAGACCACAAATCATTGTTCTTCATGGGTGATGGAGGGGCCATAATCAATAAAGAAAGAAAAGGAATCCCTGCATACATCATTCCTAGGGACTTTTAGAAAGTTCAATAAGTGAAAAGGACCTTGAATTTTTGGTGGAGTATTTCACATCTTCTGATATGTTTCTATTTTACAAACAAGTCCAGAATGATTACAATCTCCTAACCATTTGAACCTCATGTCTCATGTCTTAAATAAAACAATTGCTGGATGAACTGGCACATATCAGGTCCTCGGAGATTTCCTAATCTACTTGTCAGGGCACCACATCTGGTACAATAACTATACCTAAAGTGACTACTTGATTAAGATTTTGGTTGACAGTTGTCATTTTTTGTTATCTACCTCTCTTGTGCATAGGCCAATGGAATAATTAATAAGTTGTCATTTTCTGTTATGTACCTCTCTTGTGCATAGGCCAAAGGGATAATTAAATGAAAATGTGGTGGGAACCACCATATTTTCATCTTTTAAGTACTTAGGGCTAGCACAAATTCCTCTGGGATGAACATGGCCTTTCTTATCAAGCAACCAGGCTACATACTGAGGCTACCAGATCTGGATCAGGGATGGCCTTGAAAACTAAATGTAGAGCCCTGGTCTCCCTTATTCCTGGGGTGCATCTCGAAGACAATTTCTGGTCAGCATGACTAAGCATTCAGCCCTTATTCCTAGGGCACATACAGTTTCTAGTCAGATGACTAGCGTTCTGCTAGTTCCTGTTTTTCCCTTGCCCCGCCTGGTTACGTTACTGTATTTCTCCTGCCCCGCCTGATGATTAGCTGCAGAGCATTCATTCCATTGTTGATATGGTAATTTACCACCCGCCTGGGTGGGGTGTCCTTGTGCTACAGTTAGGTGGATAAGGACCAGCCCAAGGCTGAATAAACCTGCATTCAGTTGATCTCCTTTCAAATGACCCTGGTCTCTGTGTGTTCTGTTTAATCTCCAGGTCCTTGCCTGGACTCGCATTCGGTACAGTGGCGCGCGAACTGTACCAAGGGTGTAACACCAAAACCGGGTGTTACAATTGGAGGCACCACTGGGATCATCATCGGCAACTAGACCCATCTGCAAGATCGGGAAGTAGGGAATCCCTGAGAGGTCGCCCTCGAGAAGACTGGCCAGCAAGGTAATAAATAGTGTGGCGAGGGTGAATTGGTTATGGGTGCAAGTTATTCTGTTCCTGTGATGAAGGGCCGGTTAACAGGCCAGTTGTTGGGTCTTTTGGAAAATAAAGGCACCGGTATTAAAGTTGAGACAGCACAAGAGATCATTAAGACAGTTTTAAAGTTTAGTTCCTGGTTCCTACATGCAGGAGGTTTTTAACATTACTGATTGGGATCAGGTAAAGGCTGATCTTCAAAATGCTCTGAAAGAGCGAGGGCCACAAGAATTCCCCATGGTGATATTTTTAATATGGCGCTTAGTCAGAGATTCTCTTCTCAGTGATGACGTTAGAGTCAAAGAGCAATTACAGAGCTTAAACAAAACCCTTGAGGAGATTCAGCAGGTAGAATCTGTAAGTTCTATTAAGAGTTTTGAGGAACAGGAAGTTTTAGGAACAGGTAGTATTAGAAAGGATATAGAAGAAGAAGAAGAAATTTTAGAAAAGGAGATTGCACTGGTTAAAAAAGAAGCTAGAAAAAGAAGAAAGAAAGGAAGCAAACGGAGATGTCTCCATGAGACCTCCTCCGCTAAATCCTTATACTGCTGCTTCTGCCCCTATGGATTTAGAGGCAGAAATCCAAGAGATCCGGGACAAGTTAAATAATCTAAGTAGAGAGAAGCAGATTGAGAAACAGATTTATCCTGTTGTGGAAAATATTAATCAGCAGGGACAGAGGGCCAGGCAGCATAACCCTCTGGCCTTTAAGGACATTAAGCAGTTAAAGGAAGCAGTTGTGGACTACAGAGCTCACGCGCCTTTCAACTGTAGCTTTGGTGGAATCCTTTGCAGAACTCAACCTTATACCCAATGATTGGATGCAGCTTTGCAGGGCTTGTCTTTCAGGGGGAGATTATTTGTTATGGAGAGGTGAAATGAAGGAAAATTGCAAATAGACTGCAGACAAAAATGCCGAAGCAGGCTTCCCCCAAAATAATCTTGACAAGTTAATTGGTGAAGTACAATATTCTGGCTTAGAAGCACAGATTGCTTATGATTTTGCAATTTATGCTCAGATAGCTGCAGCAGCCCTTAAGGCTTGGAAAACTTTACCTAACAAAGGATCACGAGAACAGCTTTCTAAGATCCTTCAAGGATCTTCCGAACCTTATTCTGAGTTGATTGACCGCCTTATACAGGTGGGAAGTCGCATTTTTGGGGATGTGGATTTAGCTATGCCAGTCTTTAAACATCTGGCCTTCGAAAATGCAAACAAATTCTGTCAGCAAGTTTTACGCCCCCATAGAGATGGAGATTTGAATGACTTTATCCAATTATGCAGAGACATTGATGGTACCCATGCAATGGGCCAGGTAATTGTCTCAACCCTTAAGGAAGGCCAAGGAGCTAGGCCTAAAATTGTTTTCAATATGAAAGGTCAGGGCACCTCAAAAGAAACTGCCCTGCTGGTATAGGAGCAATTAATCAGCTCAAAAAATAAGCCAGGTATGCTGGTGCAAGCCTTTAATCCCAGCACTTGGAAAGGTCTTGAGTTCAAAGCCAGCTTGGTCTACTGAATGAATTTCTGGAACAGCTAGAGACAGGTTTGCTATAAAAAAAATCTAGACTAAAAAAGCTACAACTTCAGCACAGTAAAACGAGTTAAGTATGCTTCTTTTCCATTTATAAATCTTGCTTCTTGGTCAAAAATCTTTAGTTTGTAGATGTATAAGATTATATCTAAGGTAGATTAAGTTCAGTACTATGGTTATGTAGAAAAGTTTTAAAATCAAAGATTGTGATACGTTCAGAGGATTTTAAAATTGTTTAGGCTATCCTGAGTTTTTATTACTTTCGTATCAAGTGAGGATTGTTCTTTCGAGTTCTGTAAAAAGTTTTGCTATAGTTTTAATGAACATTTACATTAAATCTGTAGGTGAGTTCTGTGAGGAATGTTGCTATAATTTTTAATGGACATTTACACTGAATTTGTAGATTGCTTTCAGTGAGATTGTCATTTTTGCTGTGTTTCTTCTACTTTCCCAAGAAAATAGGAGATATTTTTATTTTCTAATGTCTTAATTTTTTATTAAAGGACTTAAAGTTCTTATCATAGAAGTTTTTCCATTTTGTATGGCTCACTCTTGGGTGGGAGTCAAATTGTCTCAGCTTGAGGTCTTTTCCTGCTGCTAGGTGTGGCTTCAGCGTGGCCTGCTGAGACTCAGGCCTCAGGCCTCTTAATTAAATTTATCTAGGGCCAAAGTTATATTCATGGATAATTATAAGGATGATGTCTCATTTATCCTAAGTATAAAAGAGGTACATTTGGGTTTTCAGATTCTGGCTATGATAAAGTAATTCTGCTGTAAGCAAAGCTGAGCACATGGTCTTATGGTTAAGCAACTTTGTATTTAGGCCCAAAAGGGGTATCGCTGAGTTTTAAGGTAGATATTTGCCTAATCTTAAAAAAAATAGACATAATGGAGGTCCCCCAATGCTGGGAGACTCTCACTCGGGTCTCAAAATGGCGTGGGCCCCCACATGGCTCGCTGGAGGCCGTCCTTGCTAAGGTCGCGCACATGACTTTGGTTAGGGGGAGAGGAGTTCAACCCCGAGTGACCAGAAAAAAAAAAAGAATTTTTGAGGAAAGGGGCCACAGCCCAGTGGTCCAGGAGGGTCACAAATTCCAAAAATGCAGTGGTGGTTGCCAGAGGACAACTCCCTGCCTCTCGGGACCACTCCCAGAGGCGTAATCAGCTAGTTCCTAAAACAGTAGTGCCTGCAGGGAAAAACTCCCTGTTTCGAGGTGTGTATAGTCTGGGAAAGGAGCACAGGGCCTCCATCTCCTGCTGCAAGGGCTTCTTTATTCCACATGGCCCTGCTTCCCCCAAGCCCGCCCTATTGTCTGCAAGGTCCTTGGCCCAGAAACAGTTCCTGCTCCTGCACTGAGGTTATACACCCAGAGGGATGAGTATGCAACTGCCTACCTAAAACAAGTGCAGGTCTCCTTCAGCCCCTGCTGCAGGGGCTTCTTTCTTCCACATGACCCTGCCCTCCCCCTAAGTTCACACTTTTGTCTGTGGGGTCCTTGGACTTTCAGAATTCCCTGTCCCTGAGCTGAAAAGAACCAACCAGACTGGTGAGTGGGTGCCATCCTGGGGCATGGCAGACAGTCTGGGAAAGGAGCACAGGGTCCATCCAGCTCCTGCTTAAGGAGCTTCTTTTTTTCACATGACCCTGCCCTCCCCCCAAGTTCGCCCTTTTGTCTCTGGGCTTCCTTGGTTGTGCTGCCAGTGTGAACTCCGGCCTTAAAGCATTTCAATGGCTTTTATGAGACTGGATGCTAGTGTTCCTGCTCTGGATTTGGAAGAAAGTACTCTGAGACCATGCCAATGGCTCAGTGCCCTCTGCCTGCACCTGGGCAGAATGTGGGATCAGGCTTAGGCAGATGGGAGAGCATGACAGATTTCTGTCGCCATACAGAAAGATGTTTCCAGGCTATGCGGTGCTCTGTTGGTGCGGAAGGTTTTTCCGCTCCAACAGCCAATATCCTCTGAGATACCAGCCCATTGGAGTGTGGTCTCTGTCCCTTTAAAAAAGCGGCCACTTTCCTTCTCGCTCTCTCTTATTTACTGCTCTGCTTCTGGCAACTAGACTCCCTTCCTGGTTGCGCAGAGGGCTGTTGTCTGGGATGGTGATCTGTAAGTTTTTCCCCTTTAAATAAATAACCATTCTATTAATCATAATTCTAAAATGGTGTGGGATTGTTTTTGACTTACGCCTTCACCTTCATCTGGCGCCCAACGTTTGGTTTTAGGACCCCTCCTTCCACCGTTTGACTGCCTGCCACGAGTTTGCTTGGCACGAGCCCTCCCTCCCTCAGCCACGGACTGTGCCTTGTGGCCTGTGCCTTGCGGCCTGTGCCTTGCGGCCTGTGCCTTGCAGCCTGTGCCTTGTGCGTAGAGCCAGCAGTTTAATATAAATTATCACACAGTGGCTTTTGTTGCTGCAGTTCTTTATATTTTCCGTATAGACACCTCAGATTGACTTCAAGTCCCCACGCACCCTATCATTGCCTCCCCACGTGGATTTAAACACCACAGGCCTGCCTAGTCTCTGCCCACATGGTTTGCTCTTTTCTGAGTCGTTTTCAAATCTCCCTTGCAAGCACAGCTCTTAAGCAGCGCAAACTAGAGCATGCGGTTGCTGGTTGCCAAAAGCTGCAACCCCTTGGGGCAACTTTGTTACATGGAGGCATACACGGCTTCCTGGTTACTCTTCTCTACCCCTGGATTCCGGGATTAGGGTTTTGTGTACGGAATTGATTCAATTACATTTACTTTGTTGAGCAACTTGCATTTTCCAGTTTTTAAAAAATACTAGGCGAACACTGAAACAGGACCCCGTTTTCATCGTGACTTGGCAACAGCACCACCTGCTGGATAATAGGTAATATGGCAGTTTTCATTTCCAACAAAAATTTTACTGTTTCGTTCACTTATACAATGGGTCATATCATGCAAGGTTAATATGACTATGGGGAATAACTTAATTTACTGGTTACTAGGTTTCAGTATTCTTCTCAATATTCTATCATTTAGGAAGAATATGGCACTCATAAGAACCATACAATCTTTACTAGAAACTCCTGCAGGTCAGGAGATTCAAGATTCAGAAGAGACAATAATAAAAAGACTTGAAGAAATTATTGGAGCTGGTGAACAGAGTAAGAAGGCACAAGGACAGGATACAATGCCACCACCAGCTGTTAGAACTGGCTTACCCAGGGCTTTAGCGACATACCCTATACTTAATTCTGAGAAAGCGTCAACTTCTAAAGGCCCAAAGGGATTCAGAGAAGCTAGATGGATGCCAATAGCAATGAATGATCTAAAAGAAATTAAGCAAGCTATGGTAAATTTTGGCTTGCACTCTGCATATGTTAAGGAAATGATAAGGACTTGGGCTTCTAATGCTAGAGCTATCCCCCATGATTTCCATCAGTTAGTATCTACATTTTTAGATAATGGACCTTCCTTGATGTTTGGAATCTATTTCAGAGAAGAATCCAAACATATGGAACAGCAAGAAAGAGCAAAAGGTGTGGAGGCTCCCCAAGATCAAATTCTTGGGGCAGGAGAATATGCTGATCCTTAGGTCCAAGCTCTTTATGATGATGAAGTACTGTGTCTATGTCACTGAGCAGCTTTAAATGCTTGTAATAGAATACAAGATCCAGCAAAAGGGGTTAAATCATATACCAGAATTAGGCAGGGACAGAGAGAATGTTTTATTGGCTTTTTGCAAAGATTAATTAAGGCTCTGGACATAGGTGTAACAGACGCAAAGCTAGATGAATACTTTTTGAATCTCTAGCTTTTGAGAATGCAAACATAGAATGCAAAAATATAATTGGGCCTTTAAAGTCTAGATCAGCACCTATGGATGAATGGATTCAGCATACAATGAATGTTGAGACGTTTAGCCATAATGATGAATCTTGGGTAGGAGAAGCGATTTCCAAAGCAATGAGGAGACAACAAACTGCCAGGTGTTTTAATTGTGGTAAAATACGACATCTGAACAGAGATTGCAAGCAAAGAATTTCTAGGAATAATATCTCTTCTGGGAATGACAAAAATAGGAGACCTCGATCTTCAGGTATATGTAGGAGATGTGTTAAAGGACAGCATTGGTCCAACGAATGCAGGTCAACAACAGACAGATGGGGCAATCCGATATCATTGAAAAACTCCTTGAGGGGCCTCTTGCAGGCCCCCAAGCCAACAGTGGCCCAGTCATTCCCAGTCACAGTTAAGATAATGCCTCACCAAGAAAATTAAAAGCTCCAATTTCTGCTGTAAAATGTAATACTGGTCTAAATGATAAATTACGTGTGGAGGATGAGTCAAAAAATCCAGTAGGACAGAGTAAACATATATTTTGGCAGACTGCTATTAACGATCAAAGACCAAAGTTAAGAGTCTGTATAAATGGCACTTTTATTGGAGGCTTATTTGACACAGGTGCGGATGTAAGTATCATTACTCCAGAATCTTGGCATCCGAACTGGCCTCTTCAAGAGGTAGATGTTCAGTTCCTGGGAATTAGAATCCTATCTGGTGTAAAACAAAGCACAAGATGGGTTGAATGCATAGGGCCCGAAGAGCAAATAGGAAGACTAATGCATATATAGCTAATATTGCAATAAATTTATGGGGCCATGACCTGCTACAGCAATGGAATACCCAGATTAACATTCCTGCAGTTCCAGGAACTCATAATTCTGGGAAGGATATGATGAGGTATTATGGAAAAAGGTCACCAGCCATTCAGGCTGTAAAAGAACATACAACAAATACCAAACCTTTAGAGGTTCCAACAGCCCTACCTTTAAAATGGCTAACTGAGAAGCCAATATGGGTCAAACAGTGGCCTCTAGCTGAAGATAAATTATAAGCATTGGAACAGTTGGTGCAAGAGCAACTAGATGCTCAACATATTGAAGAATCAACCAGCCCTTGGAATTCTCCTGTGTTTGTTGTAAAAAAGAAATCTGGTAAATGGAAAATGGTGACAGATTTAAGAGCTGTCAACAAGGTAATTCAACCTATGGGCCCACTACAATCTGGAATTTCCTTGCCTTCTCTGTTACTAAAAGGATGGCCTCTTATAGTTATTGATTTGAAAGATTGTATTATTACTATACCATTACAAGAAAAGAATAGAGAAAAATTTGCCTTCACAGTGCCTACTTATAGTAATTCTCAGCCTAATAGGAGATAACAAGGACTGTCCTCCCACAAGTATGCTCAATAGTCCTACATTGTGCCAATATTTTGTAAGTAAGCCATTGGAAATAATTCGTAAACAATTCCCCCAAGTCCATAGTTTATCAGTGCATGGATGACGGCTTGTTATCTGATTCAAATAAAGATACTTTAGAAAGGATGTTTGAAGAAGTAAAGAAAGTCTTGCCTAGGTGGGGATTACAAATTGCCCCTGAAAAGATTCAAAGAGGAAATTCTATTAATTATCTAGGTTACAGAATAGGGTTAGAGAAAATTAAAATGCAAAAGGTACAAATTAGGAGAGAAGGGTTAAAGACTATTAATGACTTCCAAAGATTTTTAGGAGACATATCCAGTCTGCGACCAGCTGTTGGGATAACACCTGATCTAATAGTTCATTTAACCAAAACCTTAGATGGTGATAAAAAAAAGATTTGAATAGTCCAAGAAAACTGACAGCTGAAGCAGTAATGGAACTGAGAATGATTGAGGAAAAATTACAGGAGCCATATGTGGATAGGGTGAACACAAATCTTAGCTGAATCCTAGTCATATTGATTTCCAGAATTTCTCCTACAGGGATTCTAATGCAGAGGGAAGATATTATTTTAGAGTGGGTATTTATACCTAATAAACCAAGTAAAAAATTAAAAACTTATGTGAAAAATGTCTCTGAATTAATTATAAAACATAAGCTGAGACTTTGTCAACTAGCATGTATAGACCCAGCAGAAATTATAGTGCCTTTTACTACTGAAGAAATAAAAAAAATATGGGAAGACAATGAACCATGGCAAAGAGCTTGTGCTAATTTTTTGGGAGAAATTAATAGCAACTATCCCAAAAGTGGTAGACTTATCCTCATAAAGAGAACTTCTTGGATTCTTCCTAGAATTGTACGTGATGCTCCAATAACTTGAGCCCATACATTCTATACTGATGCAATTAAATCAGGGAAAGCAGGTTACAAGTCAGATGAATTGAGTAAGGTGGAACAAAACCCTTATAATTCTGTCCAGAAGACAGAATTATATGCCATTCTTATGGTGCTAAAGGATTTTAAAGAACCTCTTAATATAGTTACAGATTTACAATATGCAGAAAGGGTTATGTTGCATATTGAAATGGCTGAATTTATACCAGAAGACACAAAGTTGACTTCATTGTTTATCCAGGTACAAAACATAATCAGGAACAGGCTTTGTCTGATGTACATAACACACATCCAGTCCCATACAGGTCTGCCTGGTCCTCTAGCACAAAGCAACGCTGAGATTGATCAATTATTGATTGGAAGGAGAAATGACATCAACAATGATGATATTCCTACAGGTGGTAAGAAAAAGTTATAGTACGGGGGCAGGGTTCTCTTCTTATCTCCACCAGAAGACACTCATCTTAAAAAATTCAAGGGACCCTGGATGTTTGAATACTGACAGATGCAAACTATTTACAAACCAGTAACTATTGGCAAGAAAATCAAACAGGTCTCGTAAGTAAAATTATTCTACTCTTATATTTAAATATGTATTAATGTGCATTTATTTATAAACATATAGAGCTGGTTTTGAAGTTGGACTCTGGCTCAGTCCCTCTCCAATTCGAAGCCTGTTGGTAAAAGAAAAACCCAGAGTTTCTGGAGTTTCTGTCTCATGTCAAGAGCCATGATATGGGACAGAAAGAAATATGAGTTTAAAAAACATCTTTGCTTTTCTTCATATCCATCAAAGTTTTCATTGTATATATCTATCATGCCTTTCATTGAATATATATATATATATATATATATATATATATATATATATATATATATATATATATATATATTTGTGTGTGTGTGTGTGTGTGATTATTGTTAAATTTATCACAATGAACAATGAGTTTTTCCTGCAGTGATATTTAAAGTTTCCAGGAAGAAGATGGAGCCCCATAACAACAACTCCACTTGATTGATATGACACCATGATACTGATAGCACTACTACAAGACCTGTTTTGGGTACCAGCTGCACAAGACGGTTCCAACTTGGTTAGCTGAAATGGTGCACATCTTGTCCAACATTCTTGCCAGACCTCCACAAAATACTCAGAGACTATTTGCAATTTTAAAAGACATTAATCTTGAAATTTAACCACCATTTTACTTTCAAAGGAATTCCCCAGAAAAAAAAAATGTCACCCCCATGACAGTTGGAAGTAATTCTAGAGGACGATGTCCCCTCTCCCAGTAAAGTTTACCCTTGGGTTTAGGGACATCATTTAAGGGTTGATTATAATTGGTATACAGTTGAGGGTTTGGGGAGGAATTTTATAAGCTCAGGGATAATTTGAAAAAAAAGGGGGGATAATGGGATAGTATATTGGTACTTGTTAGTACTTGTGAGTTATTGTTTTGAGGCAAATAAATTGGTATCGATTCTTATATAGATACAAAGTTAATTTAAATTGACTATTGTATGCATGCCTGTTTCTACCTCTGTTTAAAACATTTTTATGTATTGACACATATTATATTGATATATATTATATATATTTACCATATTGCAGTGTACATTTCTATCTCTGATTAAGATACTTATATATTGTTTGTGTATTGATATATGTTTACCATATTGCAATGTATATTTGTACATTGTTTATATTTGGAGGTCATTATTCTCATTTGTTACACAGTTGTTTATTGTCTGAGTTTTTAAGTTGGATAGATATTGAGAATTATATAGATCAATAGTCATCTAAGTTTGTCATTTATAATTAGACTAATCAGGTTCTTTAGATACATAGAGATTATACTCAGTATAGATAGATAATCTTCAACCTCTTCAAAAAGCTGTAGAAAATGGCCTTTAATCTAACTCAGAGTTTCGTGATAGTGAGACATAATGCTCCTGGCAGCACTGATCTATTCCCGAGAGAATGTTGAGCACCAAAGACAATCCACCTGGAGCCTTTCTTTTTGGCAGAACTGGCCTTTGCGTAAAGAAAAGCCCAACCCCTGACAGAGATACAGAGTGTGCATCAATGGATTAAACAGGACTGTCATATCCTGACAAGACAGATGTATAATAGTTTTAAAAAGTTGCTTGCCTTTTAAAATGGTATGTCAGTTATGTTAGGCCTTAGCCAAAGTTGATTGCTTCAACGCTACAAACGTGACTTTGGGTGATTGCCCAGGTAGCTAGTTGTCTCTGTGATTTGTTGCATGTTTTGGAAGTTGTTTTACTGAACTACCTAATTACCCAGGTAACATTATTTCCCTTCTCAGATCTTCGATGCGGTTGAAGACTGTATAAATGTAGTTACTTTTCTCTCTTGTCTTGGCCAAGTTATTTATTATACAAGACCTAAGCTAGTTAGAATAGGATATTTGTACTTATTGTATATAATTTCGTAGTAGGTTTAGAATTCTCTTCCTTAAACAAAAGGGGGAGGTGTTGTGGGAGGTCCTTCCACTCCTCCAGCCAATAGCCACTGAGATACCAGTCCATTGGGGCGTGGTCTCTCTCTTCAAAAAGTGGCCACTTCCCTCCTCATTCTCTCTTACTTCCTGCTCTGCTTTTGGCGACTAGACTCCCTTTCTGATTGCGCAGAATGGCTGCACAATCTTTGATGGTGAGCTGTAAGTTTTTTCCCCTTTAAATAAATAACCATTCTATTAATAATAATTCCAAACTGGTGTGGGATTGTTTGTGACTTACGCCTTCACCTTCACATTGTCATTAATACAAAAAGACAGCCTGATGAATGGGAGAAGATCTTCACCAACTCCACATCATACAAAAGTTTGACCTCCAAAATATATAAAGAACTGCAGAAAGTAGACATTAAAACTCTAATTAACCCAATTTAAAAATGGGGTACTGAACTGAAAAGAGAATTCTCAGCAGAAGAAGTTCAAATGGAATAGAGACACTTTGGGAAATGCAAATCAAAATAACTTTGAGATACCATGTTACACCTTCCAGAATGGATAAAATCAATAGCACCAATGATAGCCTATGCTGGAGAGGATGTGGAGTAAGGGGAACACTCATCCATTGTTGTTGGGAATGCAAACTTACGCAATCACTGTGGAAATCAGTGTGGTGATTTCTCCGGAAACTGGGAGTCATCCTACCTCAGGATACAGCAATTCAAGTCTTGGGAATATACCCAAAAGATGCCCAATCATACTACAGAAAGCATTTGTTCAACTATGTTCATAGCAGCACTATTTGTAATAGCCAGAACCTGGAGACAACCTAGGTGCTCCTCAATAGAAAAATGAATAAAGAAGGTGTGGCACATATACACATTAGAGTACTACTCAGTGGTAAAAAACAATGACGTTTTGAAATTTGCATGCAAATGGATGGAAATAAAAAATACTTTACTGAGTGAGATAACCTAGACCCAAAAAGATGAATATGGTATGTACTCACTCATATGTGGATTCTAGCCATAAACAAAATACATTGAGCCTATAATTTGTGATCCTAGAGAAGCTAAATAAGAAAGTGAACCCAAAGAAAAACATATATTTTTCCTTCTGTATATTGGAAGTAGACAAGATGGCCAGACAAAAGGGGGAGCACAGGGGTGGAGGTGTGGTGGGAAGAAGTGGAGAAGGGGAGAGAGAAGGGAGAACGGGAGCATTGGGGAGAGCTTGGGTGAATGGGATGGTTGAGTGGAGGAAGTGTGGATTAAGGGAGCCATTTTAGGGTTGATAAGGGACTTGGCTCTAGAGTGGTTCCTAGTTGTTCAAGGATATGTCCCCAGTTAGGTCCTTGGGCAGCAGAGGAGAGGGTGCCTGAACTGGCCTTATCCCATAGCCACACTGATGAATATCTTGCATATCACCATAGAACCTTTATTTGCTGATGGATGGGGATAGAGACAGAGAACCACATTGGAGTTCTAGACTGAGCTCCAAAGGTCCAGATGAAGACCAGAAACAGGGAGAACATGAGTAAGTAAGTCAGGATTGCAAGGGGTGTGTTCACCCACTAAGATTGTGGAACTGGTCTAATGGGAGCTCACCAAGGCCAGCTAGACTGGGACTGAAAGAGCATGTGATCAAACTGGACTTTCTGAATGTGACTGACAATGAGGAGGGCTGACTGAGAAGCCAGTGATAAGGGCACTGGGTTTCTATTCTACTGCATGTACTTGCTTTTTGGGAGCCTAGTCTGTTTGGATGCACACCTTTCTAGATGTGGATGGAGGGGGGGAGGCCTTGGACTTCCCATAGGGCAGGGCACCCTGACTTCTCTTAAGACTGGAGAGGGTGGTGGAGGGGAGGGAGAGAGCGGGAGGGAAATAAGAGGAGGGGAGGAGGTGGAAATTTTTTATAAATAAATAAAGTAAAAAAAATAATCTTCAAAGAAGTTAAAGAACTGAAAAAATATCAGAATATATAATATAGAATACATAATACATTTTCTGTAAATTCATTTATGTCAGTGTGTTAAATATTTACATTTTTAATTATTTCATCATTATATGTATACAATCTTTAAGTTTTATTTTTCACAAAGTTTTTGAAATATGTGTAAATGTTATGGTTTTTAACATCATTTTTTAGGCTTGTTCTCAACTGTCATGCCCCACCTCTTCCAGCAAGGATGAAGTGCAACACACTGGAGCTCTTCTCACTGCAGTTTATTCCAGGACTTTATTCACTTTCTCTTTCTCCCTTCCCCTCTCTCCTCAGGAAAACCTCTCCCAGCCCTTAAGTAGGCATGGGCTACCAACCCCAGATTGCCAGGTGGGCACTGCCCTTAGGCCCACGCATATGCAAGCAGCTGTTAATCATTGCGTGATCATAGCATAGGTCAGGCCTTAGCCATCTCAGGAGTTGATTATACATCTCCATTAGGTGTGACTCCACGCAGCTCGCTACAGTTCCCCCTTTTGTTTTGTAAAGCAACAGGTAAGAGTAGAGGTCTGATCTCTGTTAAAAATGAAACATGTACTAGTGTCTGTCCAGGTGTCATCCACTCAGAGAACACTAGACCTGTCCGGTGCCTTTTTTTACAGAGGTGGGAGCTAGACACCAACCCACATGCAATCACTTGCTCTTCTTGAGGCTGATGTATGCTTACCTCAAGTGCAGTTCGCAAGCCTTGCATCCTGTGCCAAAATATAGATAACCAAGCTTGAGGGGACTGTCCTGCTTCAATGACCATGAAGGCCTGAATGATCATAACTGAATTGCAATACTGTGAAACCCTTATGTGACAAATGCATTATAGGAATACCAGGGAGGCAACCACCATTAAGCCTGCCAGGAATCCTATTCCCGCCCACTCCTTCAGATGATCCATGGAGTGATCCAGGAGGATAGTCCTTCTGCCAGGCTGGTATCCATGCGTGTGGAGTTCACAGTCACCATCGCCACCCACAACTTTTCCAGTTGTTGTTCGAATTCACCAGACCAATTACCTAAAAGATATCTAGACAATTCTTCAGACAGATTAGCTGTATGAGTAAATTTTTCATATTGAATGCTGGTCACACACACAGCCCCGGATGAATAGAAATGTCTGATAGACTAGGGTATAGACTTAACATACCCCAGCTGCCATACCCCCGTGGCAATTCATTCTTGTCAGCTGAATGCATGGAAGACACCTTCTCCCTCGCACACCTCTTTGGCTTCCCTAGCAGCTCAGCTGATCCTGCTTCTGCTAAGTAACCATATACTGCATTCTCATGGGTTGTCTGATCCTATACAGGATTTAAAGATGAATGCCCATGACAACAGGTGTCAAGATTCCTAGTAATAGGGTTCCCAATCGCCACTGGACCCAACCTCCCATTTGGGCTATGGTATTCTACCAACCCTTTAACTAAAACAGAGCACACAGGTACCTGCTGGGAATTTGATGGGCATTTCTTTGAATCTGTAGATTGCTTTTGGTAAGATTGTCATTTTTACTACATTAATTCTACCTACCCAAGATCATGAGAGATCTTTCATTATCTGGTGACTTCTTCAATTTCTTTCTTCAAGATTTAAACTTCTTGGCAAACAGGTCTTCCATTTGCTTGGTTAGAGATATAACAAGATATTTCATGCTATTTGTGGCTATTTTGAAGGGTGATATTTCTCTGGTTTTCTTCTCAGTCCATTTATCATCTCTGCAAAAGTGGGATACTAATTTTTTTCTAGTTAACTTTGTATCCTACTATATTACAAAAGGTGTTTTTGAGTTGAAGAAGTTCTTTGGTAGAATTTTGGGTGTCACTTATGTAAATTATATAACTTTCAGCACAGTTATATAATTATATAATAACAAAATTATATAATTTTGTTGTTTTCATCAACAAAAGTGAGAAGTTTGACTTTTCTTCTGATTTGTAGCCCCTTGATCAACCTTTGTTGTTGTATATATGCTATATGTATATATGCTATAGCTAGAACCTCAAGAACTATATTGAATAGATATGGAGAGAATGGATAATATTGTCTTGTTCCTGATTTCAGTGGGATCACTTTGATTTCTCTCCATTTATTTTGATGTTTTCTGTTGGCTTACTGTATATTGTCCTTATTATGTTTAGGTATGTTTCCTGTATCCCTGCTCTCTCCAAGACCTCTATCATGAAGGGATTTTGTATTTTGTCAAAGGCTTTATCAGCAACTAATGTGATGATCCTGTTTATTTTTTTTTCAGTTTGTTTATATGGTAGAATACATTGACAGATTTTCACATGTTGAACCATCCCTACATCTCTGGGATGCAGCTGACTTGAGCAAGATGGATGATTTGTTTGATGTATTCTTCAATTCAGCTTGCCAGTATTTTATTGAGTATTTTTCCATCAATGTTCATGAGTGAGCTTGGTCTGTAATTCTCTCTCTTAGTAATGTCTTTGTGTGGTTTGGGTATGAAGGTAACTGTAGCCTCATAAAAAAAAGTTAAAATGTTTCTTCTGTTTTATTTTATGGAACAATTTGAGGAATATTGGTATTAGTTCTTTCAAAACCGTGTAAAATTCTGTGCTGAAATCATCTGGCTCTAGGCTATTTTTGGTTGCGAGACTTTTGATAACTGTTTTTATTTTTTAGCAGTTATAGGTCTATTTAATTTGTTTATCTTGTCTTAATTTAATTTTGGTGAGTGATAGTTATGCAGAAAATCGTTTATTTACTTTATGTTTTCCAACATTTTGTGGAGTACAGGTTTTCAAAATTATTCTCTAGATTTCCTCCATGTCTGTTGTTATGTCTTCTTTTTTATTTCTGATTTTGTTAATTTGGATATTCTCTGACTTTTGCTTAGTTTAGATAAACTTTGTCCATTTTGTTGATTTTCTCAAAGAATCAATGCTTTGTCTCATTGATTTTTTGTATTGCTTACTTTGTTTCTATTTTGCTGATTTCAGCTCTAACTTTGATGTCTTTTCCTGCTGTCTAGTCCTCCTGGGTAAGTTTGCTTCGTTTTGTTCTAGAGTTCTCAGTTGTTCTGTTAACTTACAAGTGTAGGATTTTTCAAGTTTCTTTACATAGGCTTTAATGCTATGAACTTTCCTTTTAATATTGCTTTCATTGTGTCCCATAATTTTGGGTATGTTGTGTGGTCATTTTAATTGAATTTTAGGAAGTCTTTGTTTTCTTCCTTTATGTCTTCCTGAAATCATTGATGATTCAGGTGAGCATTGTTTACTTTCTATGTGTTTGTGGGCTTTCTAAAATTATTGTTGCTGTTTAATTCTAATTTTATGCGATGGTGATCTAATAAGATATATGGGGTTATTCCAACTTTTTTGTATCTGTTGAGGTGTGCTTTGTTACTTAGTATATGGTTATTTTTTTAGAAGGTTCCATGAGATGCTGAGAAGAAGGTATATTCTTTTATGTTTGGATGGAATGTTCTGTAGATGTCTGTTAAGTCCATTTGAGTCATAACATATGCTAGTTCCCTTATTTCTCTGTTTATTTTATGTCTGAGAGACCTGTTCATTGGAGAGAGTGGGATGTTGAAGTCTCCTATTATTAGTGTATGGGGATTAATGTATGAGTTAAGCTTCAGATTTTTTTTAGACATATGAGGGGGCCATTGTATTTAGGTTATAGATGATCTATATTGAGATTTCCTCCTGATGGATTTTGCCAATGACTAACATGGAAAGTCCTTATTTGTCTCTTTTGATTTATTTTAGTTTGAAGTCTATTTTTTTTTTTGTGGGAAATAACTGTTTATTTTAAATATATCAAAAGCTTTATATTAAGGAAACCCTTCTCCCTCCCCATTTTTACAAGCATTGCCATTCTCAAAGCATTTGCAGTGACAGCTTGGGTTCCTAGCGAGCCAGTCACTCATGCCCTTCTGACATGCAGGCTCATGTCCTTTCATCTTTATTTAGAAGACAGCAAGTCAGTAAAATTTATGAGCTAATACGTTGAGCTTACTTTACACTCCATGTCTACAAAAGAATGCATTGGCACGGGTTAATAATTTACAATAAACTTATTAATATCCTTGTATTAATACCATCTACTTACATGTTGATGTAAATTCAGTGTTCTGGGTTAATTTGAGTTACTGACAGAATCCCCATGTGGAGACAGAGGTTATTTTACATAACTAGTAATAAAAATAGAAGTCCCACTTCACAAGAGATTAGAGTCTAATTTAAAAATACGCAGTCTCTGGGTTGACTCCGTCGAGTTCTTCTTTGGCTATATACCGGAAGCATCTTCTCCATTTCCTCTGCAGCAGATGTATCCCAGCAGGCTCCCTCAGGCCTTCGTTTAACCTAGTTATGGTCAGTGGGATTTTGTATGCTGTTCTATGCCGATTCGTAGCTACCGATCCTACCGTTCCCAAAGCTTGCATCAAACACGTGGCAGCACGGAAAATACATCGTGAGGTCTTTTCTCGTCCTTTGGTAAACTCCCATCGCCAACACATTTGTTTTTGTGGTACCAGAGTGTTGGGGAATATTGTTTTAAGGTGTGTGACTTTTGTTTACACCGCATTTGTTTAACTCTGTGAAGCTGTGATTCTTTGCCTGTCTAAAACGCCTGATGGTCCTAATAAAGAACTGAATGGCCAATAACGAGGCAGGAGCAGGGACAGGCGGAGCTGGCAGGCAGAGAGGATAAATAGGAGGAGAAATGAGGAAGAGGAGGAGCAAGAGAACAAGGAAAGGAGGATGTCAGGGGCCAGCCACCCAGCCAGCCATGGAGTAAGAGTGAAAGATTCACAGAAGAGAAAGTTAAAAGCCCAGAGGCAAAAGGCAGATGGGATAAATTAAGAAAAGCTGACTAGAAGCAAGTCAACCTAAGGCTGGGCATTCGTAAGTAATAATAATAATAATAATAATAATAATAAGCCTATTTGTGTGATTTATTTGGGAACTGGGTGGTGGCCCCTCAAAAAGCCAAAAGAGGGAAACATCGTACAACACCGGAGATTGAACCAAGGACCTCACACCTGCCAGACAGTGCCCTGTCACTAAGCCACACCCCCACTAAGCCACCTCCTTTTCAACTGTAAAACCACAACCACCAAAGACATGAGCCAGGATTTCTTGTGCCAGACAAAAATAGACACTCCCATGGTGCCTCAGAATACATGTATGGCCGCCATCATTCTGACACCTTCAGGAAGGAATTCATATAGAAAAACATGGTGTGCTTACTTCTGGGCTAATACCCCGGAGTCAACTGGAGGTGACACCTTACAAGTCGCTGTCGAGATGCTGAGGTCAGGCTCGACAGGGCACATGAGGTGCTCACCACCTTGTCTCCAGGCCTTCCTGGGTTTCAAGACCACCACAGATGACAGAAGCCAAGGCTCTTAGTATGAACGCACATCAGAGCCATCTGAAGAGTCTGAGCTCAGAGCTGGCCCCGTCCCAGGCTTCCTGAGTCTGGGGTGAGACTAAAGAATTTACATATCATCGTGCACCATCTCGTGGTGGCCCACGCCTTTAATCCCAGCACTCGGGATGCAGAGGCAGGCAGATCTCTTGAGTTTGAGGCCAGCCTGGTCTACAGGGAGAGTTCAAGGACAGGCTCCAAAGCTGCAGAGAAACCTTGTCTGGAAAACCAAACCAAAACAACCCTCCACGCCAAAAGAAAAAAATGTATGTCTCCAACCAATCACCCGGTGATGCGTTGCTGGTCTGATAAACATCCTTGTAGAAACCACACCTGGTGAGATGCCACTCGACGGTCAGTGTGACAGGAAATGGCTGGGCTAGATCGACCCAGGGCAATCCATGTCCACATTCATTGCTTCTCTGCCGAGCAGCCACCCGTATTCATATGCCAGTCTTTGTGCTTTGTCAGACATTAACCCCCTTCCACATCGCTCCCTCTTACTGGAGTTCAGAGAAACAGTTAATCCCGAGAGAGGAGACTAAGAGTTGGGCTTTGTCATCAGCCCTGGTAGCAATCCCAGGCACTTGTAGGCACTGAGCAGACAGGGACACCGGATGCTGTCCTCACTGGCACTAAGGTCACCTTGTTCTTAAAGGAAAACAGTGGGCTGTCCCACAATTGCGGGACCAGGGGTGGGCATGTGCCTGTTTGGTCCTCATGCACCAAGGCAAAAAAGTGTTAAATTCTCTCCAACTTCAGCAAACAGAAAAAGGAACTCCAAAGTTTATAGTGTATCCTAGGCACCGTCACACTGAACAGCAACAGCATGACCCTTCCCTGTCCCGGTCCACAGCGCGACGTCTGTTTCCTAACATGGCCCCCGGATGTGCAGCTCACCGAAACTCTTTCCTATATTTCAGGGCATGGAGTCTGTGACTCCCTAAAGATGCAAAGACATTAGTGCGATAAAAACAGAAGGTGATTTAAACAACAACCCAACCTTACGTTGGAACAGGGCCAAAGCAGAGGTCTGTGATTTGGGCAGTGAATTCCAGGGAGCACGGTTGAAGAGGACTCCACCAGACCCTTTCTGCTCTCTAGGTGCCTCCAGAGACACTTCTCAGCGTGTAGAAGGAAGGCTTGAACTTTAGAGGGTGAACCCTTTCCACCTTCGACCCTGAGAATTATCAGTGTGGTGCTTCACAGTTAGCCTTCCTCCGAGCTGCTTTGTGGGAAGCCACGCTGACAGAGGCTAGACCTTCTCCATCTCGATCTGCTGGTGGTAGTGTCTAGCCTGTCGCTGTCCTACGTTCAGCTTGTATACAGAGCTCTTGTGCTGGTACCTGCGGTAGCCCCACACAGCCCCCACGACCGCCAGGAGGAGCAGCAGGCACAGGACAGTGACAATGATGGCGATCACTGGGCCTCTCCTTAAGTTGGGACACTCGTTCCCCACACATGGTGCCAAGGTTGGAAGAAACTTCTCACTTGCACCAGGCCCAGGACCCTCTTGTCCCAAGAAGTCCTCAGACAGTAGGTATGGGAAGTTGTCCTGAACCTCAGGAGCTGTGGCCTCTGCTGGAGGCTGGGTGGCCTCTGCTGGAGGCTGGGTGACCTCCACACTAGTCGAGGGGTTGAGTTTAAGTGTCTGCTGCACAGCTGTTGGTACCGTCTCTTGGGTGGAGGTGGTGAGTTCATAGGGTAAGGTGGCCATGGGTGACCACTCTGTGGTGACTCTCCGGGGTATAGTTGATTGATACTTAGTCAAGTCACCATCGCCGGTGTGGGGAGCCTCAGTCTCGGACACATCCATGGGTCCTGGAACCAGTGCCTCTACATCGAGCATCTCAGACGGAACAATCGAACTGTGTATCACAGATTCGCTTGTGGTGGCGGTGGCATTCTGCACCTTAACTTTCCCAGTAGGCTGGTCAGGGGTTTCGAGAATACTTTCGTCCAGTCCCACAGACCCATCATCCTCCCGCCCTGCCTCTACCTTCCTCCAGGCCCCGTCTGTCACAGGGTAGCCATCTAACCAAGAGTCGTCACTGCTGCTCACCACCGGGTCCTCTGCTCTGCTGTCGTTCCTATCCACAAATGGCTCTGAGGGGCTGTCGGTGGTGGCGTAGACCAGCCTGGTTTCAGACGCCCCTGGGACCAGTTTTCCTTCGCTGTGATTTTCTCCAGCAGGAAGTGGCTGAAGTCTATTTTGTTAGATATTAGCATAGCTATTCCCACTTATTTCTTAGGTCCATTTGATTGGAAATTTTTCCCCACCCTTAACTTTGAGGTGATGGCTGTCTTTCAGTTTAAGGCGTGTTTCTTGTATGCAGCAGAAGAATGGATTTAGCTTTTATATCCAATCTGTTAGCCTGTGTTATTTTTTTATAGATGATTTGAGTCCATTTATATTAAGGGATATTAATAACAAGTTAGGGTGAGTTTCTGTTATTTTTGTTTTCATTGTTGGTGATGATATTGTGTTTTTTCTGTTTTGGGGGATTTGTTGCTGTTAGATCATCTATTGTTTGTATTTTTGTGAATGTATCCAAATTTCTTGGTTTGGTGTCTTCCTTCTAGTAATTTATGTAAGGCTGGGTTTATGGGTAGGTATTGGTTAAATCTGGTTCTGCCTGGAATATCTTGTTTTGTCTGTCTATGGTGATTGAAAGTTTTGCTGTGTATGGTAGTCTGGGCTGGCATCCATGGTTTCTTAATGTCTATATAACACTTGACCAGGACCACCTGGCTTTCATTGTTTCCATTGAGAAGTCTGGTGTAATTCTGATAGGTGTGCTTTTATAAGTTACTTATCATATTTTTTTTCCTTTGCAGCTCTTAATATTATTTCATTATTCTGTATGTTTAGTGTTTTGATTATTATGTGGCAAAGAAACTTTTTTTTGATTCAGTTGGTTTGGTGTTATGTAAGCTTCTTGTATCTTCATATGCATATCTTTCTTTAGATTAGGAAAGTTTTCTTTTATGATTTTGTTGAATATGTTTTCTGTGCTTTGGAGTTATACTCCTTCTTTTATCCCTATTATTCTTAGGCTTTGTCTTTTTTATAGTATCTCATATTTCCAGGATATTTTGTATGCAGCTTTTGGTAGATTTAATGTTTTCCTTCACCAATGAGTCTATTTTCTTTATTGTATCTTCAGCACATCAGAGTCTCTCTTCCATCTCATGTGTTCTTTTGTTTATGTTTACATTTGTGGTTCCTGATCATTTTCTCATAAGTTCTGTTTTTATAATTCCCTCAGTTTTTAGCAGAACAATCTCAAATGGCTGAAAGACACTTAAGAGATTGCTTAGCATCACTAGCTACCAGGGAAATGAAAATCTGAATGACTCTGAGATACTGTCTTACACCAGTAAGAATGACTAAGATCAGAAAGACAGATGATAGCTCATATGTCAGAGTAAGGAAAGAGATGCATAGTTTGTGAATTATTCCTCCATTGCTGGTGGGAGTGCAAACTTGTACAACTACTTTGGAAATCAGTATGGGAATTTCTTAGAAATCTGGGAATCAATCTACCTCAAGACTCAGTAATACCACTCTTGGGCCAAAGGATGTACATTCATACCACAAGGAAATATGCTCAACTATGTTCATAGCAGCATTATTTATAATGTTTCCAGAACCCATAAGCAAACTAGATGCCCCTCAACTGAAGAATTAATAAAGAAAATGTGGTACATATTTACAATTGAGTACTACTAAGTGGTTAAAAAAAAACCTATAACATCTTAAAATATGCAAGCCAATAGCTAGAACTAGGCACAAAAAAACATCTTAAGTGAGATAACCCATACCCAGAAAAGCAAACTTGGTATGTATTCACTCATAAGTGGATATTAGATGTAAATTAAAGGATACCCAGCCTATAGTACATGACCACAGAGAAGCTTGGTAACAAGAAGAAGCCAAAGAGAGATATACATGGATCCCCCTGAGAAGAGAAAATAGACAAGAACTCCTGAGGAAATCGAGAACATTGGGGAAGAGAAGGGTAAAGAAGGAAAAGGGGGAGGACAACATGCAGAAACAAGATGTTTGGATGGAAAGAGGACAGAGAGGGGGAATAAGGATATAGATATCTAGTAAGAAACTTCTCACCAGGAAAAAAAGATTCCCAGAAATCCACAAGGATAACCCTAGCTAAGCACCCTAACTGATAGTGGAGTGGGTAATTTAATTGAGTTACTGTTTTGCCATTTGATAAATATTCTTAAATTTAGATAACAGTTTGACATTTACTTGTAGTTTATTGAAATTCATCTATCCTATTTCTAAAGATAGGAATAAAAGAATAAATTTATATCTAGCAAAAAAAACTACATAAAACATTAAATCTTTTCTGAATGAAAGAATGATAACTTCATGTTAAGTGGAAGTTGAAAAGTATTTAGGTGACTTAAAATGTTAGAAATTTGAGAATATCTATAAATCATAAAAATTATGATCTATATTGAAATCGAATATAATGAAAGCTTTAGAGAAAGTGATACTCCCCAATAAATATAAACTCATTGTTAATACTGATTTAATTTAAAGATCTCACACTATGCTTAGAAAACTGAGAAATAAGGCTGGATAGATGGCTTGGTGGTTAAGAGCACTGATTGCTCTTCCAGAGGACCCAGGTTCAACTCCCAGCACCCATATGGCAGCTTACAAGTGTATATAAAAAGTTTCAGGGGATCTGACACCTTCACACCAATGCACATAAAATAAAGTTAAATAAACAATATTAAAAAAACAGAAATATGAAGCATTATTTTAATAGTCACACAGGTGAATGGGAATGTTCAGAACACTTTCAGTTCTGTAGTTTTATCTTTATGTGTCTTTGATACTTGTCATTATTAGAAACATTTGATGTTTTCTTTGAATTATGATGATTTTGATAATTAATGATGAAAACATTACATAAGAAATCAATAACTAAATATGAGATAGCCTCCTAATAATTAACAGAAAATCATCTAAAAAATTCTAAATTTTATTATAGTTTTTTCTCCTATTTTCCTCAATGTTTAACATAATTGTAACATTTTTAGATGTAAATGATTAATTAGGTGATTGATACATTCAAGGAAAGCTATCTATCTGCAAGAGATAAAATGGGAAGACAGATTATATCATTATACTCATATTATAACTACTAGTATCTCAGTACATCTGACAAAGTCTAAGTAGCCATTTAATTGAAATGACCATTTTGACCTGTGATTTTCCATACATTTCAAATAGCCTGTTAAATGCTTTAGATTTTGTGTCCAATTCCAATAAACTTACTGCAAAGAAAATGATGGCCCATGTGTGGTTGAAGCTCATAGAATGCTTCCATGCTTTGTTAACTTTATACTTATGTTAATCAATAGGATTCAAGGCCAGGCAGTGAAGGTACAAAATGGTCTGGCATAATAGGGAACTGAATTTCATTCAGTGTAGAATCACTTTAGGAGGGAATACGCTCCAAAATAAGAACCATCTTTTTTCTTTTATTTTCTGTTTGCTATTCATGGGAATTTGAAGATTTGGAAATGGAGCTGTTAAGTTATTGGTGCTCAAAAGCAATGAAGCCTTTGGGAGTTATGAGGTTTTCATAATGACCTCACTTTGACGGAAATCTTCTCAAGCATCTCTCATGATTTTTGTGTGTTTGATCTTGAAGAGCTGCATTAGATCCTGATGAGAAGTCATTAAACTCTTCAATACTTTTATTATTACATTTGTACTTTAATAGAACTCAATGTCATAGGGTAAAATTCTTCATTTTATTCTGTATTGTTGAAAGACTATGTATAAGTATCTAAGTCAGCAACATGAGACTAATGGTCATGAGCTAGATTCAAATAAAATGTTACCACATCAAAATATTTTTTCTGAATCCTATCATTATCAGAAATCTCTAAAATATGTTATTTTATTACAAGAAATCCTGGTGGACTATTTATAAATAATAATATCAGTAACAAAAATAAGTTACTTGTGCATTTTAAAAATTGGCACAATTATTTTGAGCTGTTTGATATTTCTTCTGATGAATAGTGCATAAATATCTGATGCTTAAAAAGGAAACATAAATGAATGAATCAAGAATCTGCTTTTTAAAAACTATTTTCATCTGTATTCATTTATTTGTTCTGTATGTAATTAGGTGTGCCTGGAAATGAATACCCCAACCTGTGTGTGAAGGTCAGGAAAGTGTAAGAGCCATTTCTTTCTTTTCATTGAAGATATAACATCATATGTGTTTATTATTTAGTCTCTGATATATCTTGCTGGTCTTCAAATAAGTCTAATAATGTTATAACCCACATTTCTTTTTACCATTTTAATATCTTCTGTTTTGTTTTTTCCCCCCTTTTTCTATTTTATTTGGAGGGGGGAAGACAGGGAATCCCAGGTCAACAATAGCCAGGGAATCATTCAGGATGTAGTTCAAGGTGTCTTTTAATCATTGAGATGTTTTTATTTTGTTCTTGTTGGAACTGTGCTTAACTACTGCTATCTAAAATAACCTTATTTCATTTCTATTTAGAGTGGGTATTTTCCCTGCATATGTGTCTTTACAAAATAAATGTGTAGCATCTTCCAATGCCAGAACATGATCCTGTATCCCCTGTGATTGGAACTACAGATTGTTATGAGCCATTGCATGGGTGTACAGTTTTAATCTGAGTACTCTTGTAAAACAATCAATGTTTCTAACAACTGACCCATTACTCTGTTCCTCATAGCTTATGTTTCAAGCCTATAATCTTAGTTTGTCATAATCATGAACATCACAATTATCATACTAGTATTACAGCATCCTTTTAGATTATAACAGATGTGACAAGCAAATAGAAAGTGTACATTGAAAGTTTATGTAAAGTGCATGTTCTGCTTTAGTATTTTTTGCCTCTAGAAAAATATATTGTAAAATAGTCGACATGTAAAGGCTTAAGTCACAAACAATGCCACACCAATTTGGAATTATGATTAATAGGGTGGCATTTTTTTAAAGGGGAAAAAAACTTACAGATAACCATCCCAGACAACTGTGCAATCAGGAAGAAGTCTGGTCACCAGAACCGGAGGAGTGAAGGCGGTTTGAATTAATTCAGACAAATAGTAATAAGTATATATACAACTTTAATGTAACCAAACACACGGACACCAAAGTTCCCGCAGAGCACAGGAGACAGGAAAGAGGGAAGGGGCCCGCAGCGTCTGCATGCCCCATTTATCAGTAACCATTTGCCCGAGGACATCCCACCCCCAATAGGTGGGCTATCCCTACATCTCCCCCTTTTTGTCTAAATAAGACAGAACTAAACCAAATACCACTATAAACAATAATAACAAATAATAAATATAACAAACAATATTGAGAACAAAAGTTTTTACCAGACATTATATCTCAAGGAGTCTAAATAATGTAGAGAGTAATTACAATTATATAATCTTCAACACCGTCAAAGATCTGAAAAGGGAATAAATATTACTTAACAAATGAGATATATCCAAAATGTGCCACAAATGACAGAGACAACTGACTACCTGGGCAGTCACCCAAATTCTCGTTTGCAATGTTGAGTCAACCAACTTTGGCTAAGGCCCAACATAACTGACATGCCATTATCAAATGCAAGGAACTTTCTTAGAATCATCCTACCCTGTCTTGGCAAGATAAGACAATCCTGTTTCATATCTTTGTCAGTAGATGAGGTACGGGCTTTTCTTAACCCAAAGGCCAGTACTGCCAAGAAGACAAGCTCCCAGTGGAGTGTCTTTGGTGCTCAACGTTCTCTTGGGAGTAGAGTGGCATTGCCAGGAGTAATTGTGTCTCGTAGGCACAGAATTCTAGGTTAGAATAAAGGCCATTTTCTACAGCTCTTTAAAGAGGCTGAAGATTATATTATCTATACTAAATATAATCTCTAGGTAACTAGAAGACCCGATTAACCTAAAAATAAACATGACAAACATATAATTCTCAATACCTATCTAACTTGAAGACTAAGAGAATAAACAACTGTGCAATATATGAAGACAATGATCTTCATCTGTAAACAATGTCATTACATATCAAATGTAAACAATGATATTACATAAATAGTATCAGAGGTAGAAATGTACATTGTAATATGGTAGATGTATCAATACAATATAAGCATACTCTTATACAAAAATAGAGGTAGGAACACTCACATTCAATATTCAATATATCAATATACAGGAAACAGTACCAATACAATTTTCTAAAAACAGTAACTCACAAATACCAGTCATCCCATCAAACCAGTTAATCCCCCTCTTATTTTTTTTTTTGAATATACCCCTAATTCCATAAAACATCTCCCCATCCCCTCAACCCCAAACCAACCACTAAAAGATGTCCCTAACCCTGAGGGCAAACTCTGTTGGGAGAGGGGATGTCGTCCTCTAAGATTGCTTCAAGCTGACATGGGGGTGACGTATTTCTTATGGGCTCCTATGAAAGCAAATGATGGTAAAATTCCCAAATTAACCTTTGACCTAAGAAAATTGTAACTGGTCTCTGTGGATTTTGAGAAGGTCTGGCCAGAGTGTTGTCAAAAATGTGCACTATTTGAAATTGTCTCGTGCAGTTGGTACCAAAAAACAAGTCTAACATTAGCGCTTAAAAAAGGGGAAAAAAATAATCATGACGTCATAAAAACCAGGTTGAGTTGATGTTGTGGGGCCCCATCTTCATCCTGAAAACTTCAAAAATTACTGTAGGAAAATTTGTTGTTTGTTATGGGAAATTTAAACATTAACAACAAGGACACATGCTGACATATAAAGAAAGACTCAGATAAGAGGAAAAGCAAAGAAAGTTTATCAAGTATATAATTATTTTTATTCTGTCCCATTTCATCGCTCCTGATCTGAGACAGAAACTCTTAGATATCTCTTATCAACAGGCTTGGAATTGAAGAGGGACTGAGCCATAGTCCAATTACAAAAGCAGCTCTACATATTTATAAAGAAGTGTTCAATAAAACATATAGATATGTATATATATAAAATCAATACTTACTGATCCTTAGTGGGTTGTAACAATTTTCCATCCATCAATGATTAAATATTCAGGGTCCCTTAAATTCTTTGAAGATCAGTATTTACCTGTGGAGATAAGAAAAGAACCCTGCCCCCAACCTATTTGTATTCCTTACCATCAGTATACTCACCATCCTTGTGAATGAATTGTTATTTATCTTTTCCAAATGGCTTCTCTTCTTCATATCAAACCTTTATTAATTTTGACGGTATCCACAATTTTTCCTCACCTGTGGAGATAAGAGCAAAACCTCTTCCCCAACGCAGCACATCTCCTGGCTTCCATTGTAAGGTCAGCACATCCTTGAAATAAACTGGTTGATTTAGTTCAGTAGACTTTTCCATTATCCAATGTCTTTCTGCAGCCGTTGTACCCTTCTCATTAGCATTAAGAAAATTTAAGGTTAACAAAGCATTATGTAACCTATTTCTGGGGGTATTTTCCACCCCTTTCTGTTTGTTCAACATATCCTTTATAGTTCTATTTGATCTTTCTATGACTGCTTGACCTGTAGGATTGTATGGTATACCTGTAACATGTTTGATATTGTAATAGTCAAAAAACGGTTTCATTTTCCTAGAGACATAAGCAGGGCCATTATCTGTCTTTATCTGTGTAGGTATACCCATGATAACCATGACTTCTAATAAATGAGTGATTACTGAATCAATTTTTTCTGAACTTAAAGCAGTTGCCCACTGAAAGCCTGAATAAGTGTCAATGATGTGGTGAACATACTTCAATTTGCCAAACTCTGCGAAGTGGAACACATCCATCTACCAGATTTCATTCCTATGGGTGCCCTTTGGATGAGCCCCTGCTGGCAGTGGCATTTGGTTATAGAAAGAGCAAGTAGGGCATTTCTTTACAATCTCCTTAGCTTGTTCCCATGTAATAGAAAACCCTTTCTTCAAGCCTTTGATATTAACATGATGTTTTTATGAATTTCAGAGGCTTGTAGCATACTACCAATCAATAATTGATCAATATCTGCATTACCTTGTGCTAGAGGACCTGGCAGACCCCTATTGGATCTGATGTGTGTTATGTACATAGGGCAAAGCCTGTTCCTGATCAAATCTTGAACCCGGATAAACAACGAGGTTAGTTCTGTATCATCAGGTATAAATTTAGCAGTTTCAATATGTAAAATAACTCTTTCTGTGTATTGTGAATCAGTAACTATATAAATAGGTTCTTTAAAATCCCTTAGCACCATAAGAATGACATATAATTCTGCCTTCTGGACAGAATCATAAGGACTTTGTTCTACTTTACCCAAGTCTTCTGATTTGTAACCTGCCTTCCCTGTTTTATTGGCATCAGTATAGAATGTACGAGCTCCAGTTATTGGAGCATCACGGATGATTCGAGGAAGGATCCAAGAAGTTCTTTTTATGAAGTTAAGCTTCTTCCTTTTTGGATAGTTGTTATTAATGTCTCCCAAAAAATTAGCACAAGCTCTTTGCCATGGTTCATTATCTTCCCATAATTTCTTTAGTTCATGATGTGGGAGTGTCATATATCAATCTGTTGATTTCATTGGTTAAAATAAAGAAACTGCTTGGCTGGTCCTATAGGTTAGAACATAGGTGGGTGGAGGAAACAGAACTGGGCAGAAGAGGAAGTGAAGTCAGAACGCACACAGCTCCGCTCAGAGACAGCAGGTTCCTGTCTAGCGGGCAGACAGGATAGCCCGGCTCTCTGAGGCACACGCGTGATGAAGCTCCTACTCAGGATGGACGTATTCTAGAATCTTCCCGGTAAGCGCACCTTGGGGTGCTTACTCACATTATTTGAAATGGGCTAGTCCAGTTGCAAGAGTTAGCCAAGAAGAGACTAGAAATAATGGGCCAAGCAGTGTTTAAATGAATACAGTTTGTGTGTTGTTATTTCGGGCATAAGCTAGCCAGGCGACCGGGGTGTTGGGGACGCAACCCGGCGCCCCAATTTCAACAGTTCATCAGCAGTGAAAAGCACTATAATTTCTGCTGGGTCTATGCCTTCTAGTTGACGAAGTCTCAGCTTGCCTTTTATAATCAACTCAGACATTTTCCACATAAGTTTTCAGTTTCTTACTTGGTTTATATGTTAAAAATATCCATTCCAAGATAATATCATCTCTCTGCATTAAAATTCCTGTAGGAGAAATTTTGATGGTAATATGACGAGAATACAATTGAGCTCTGGATTCACCCTGTCCACATGTACCTGTTGTAATTTTTCCTCAATCATTGTCAGTTACTTTTCTGCTTCAGCTGTTAATTCTCTGGGACTGTTTAAATCTTTATCACCTTCCAAGGTTTTGTTCAAATGAATTATTAGATCAGGTGTTATCCCAATAGCTGGTCGTAGACTGGAAATGTCTCCTAACAGTCTTTGAAAGTCATTAAGAGTCCAGAGGCGATCTCTCCTAATTTGTGCCTTTTGTATATTAATTTTTTGCAAACCTATTTTATAACCTAAATAATTAATGGAATCTCCCTTCTGTATTTTTTCGGGAGCAATTTGCAATCCCCATTTAGGTAAAAGTATCTTTATTTCTTCAAACAGTCTGTTCAAGGTATCCATGTTTGGATCGGATAACAATATGTCGTCCATGTAGTAGTATATAATAGATTTAGGAAATTTCTTGTGTATTATTTGCAATGGTTGGTTCACAAAATATTGGCACAAGGAGGGAATATTTAACATACCCTGGGGGAGGATGGCCCAGTGGTACCTCTTGGAAGGTTGAGAATTGTTGTAAGTAGGCACTGTGAAGGCAAATTTTTCTCTATCTTCTTTTTGTAAAGGTATAGTGAAAAAACAATCCTTTAAATCAATAACTATAATAGGCCATCCTTTTGGTAATAAAGAGGGCAAATGGATTCCAGATTGCAGAGGGCCCATAGGTTGAATTACCTTGTTGATAGCTCTAAGATCTGTCACCATTCTCCAATTACCTGATTTTTTCTTAACCACAAATACAGGAGAATTCCAAGGGCTGGTAGATTCTTCTATATGTCCAGCATCTAATTGCTCTTGTACCAGCTGTTCTAAAGCCTATAACTTTTCCTCAGCTAGAGGCCATTGTTTTGTCCATATTGGTTTCTCAGTCAACCATTTTAAAGGCAAGGCTGTTGGTATCTCTGAAGGGACTTCAATTGCTTGTTCTTGTATGGCCCGAATGGCCGGTTTTCTCCGTTTGTAATATCTTTTAATATTATTTTCAGAAATATAGGCTCTAGAAGTAGCAGGATTGTTAATTTGGCTATTCCATTGTTGTAATAGGTCATGACCCCATAAATTCATTGCAATACTGGCCATAGCCTTAATTTTTCTATTTGTCCCTCAGGCCCTATGCATTCAACCCATCTCGTGCTCTGTCTTACTTGAGATAGAGTTCCAATTCCCAGGAGCTGAACATTTACATTCTGAAGAGGCCAATACACGATGCCAAGATTCTGGGGTAATGATACTTACATCAGCACCTGTGTCTAGCAGGCCAGTAATAAAAATGCCATTTACACATACTCTCAGCTTAGGTCTTTGATCATATATAGAAGTTTGCCAAAACACACATAACTCATCTTTCTGATCATTATTGTTTGTAAAAGTAGGCATGGGGTTTCCTAATTGTCCTGACGAGTCACATTCTCTGCTGAAACTGGAAATGACTGAACCATGTGTGCCATGGGGGCCTGTGAGGCCCCCCTCTCATGTTTCCCATCTGTATCAGGTTGCCTTGTCTATCCTTGTAGATCTGTATTCATTCGTCCAGTGTCTGCCCTTTCCACATCTTCTACATAAACCTGAAGGTTGAGTCCTCCTATTTCTGTTATTTCTAGAAGATGCATTATTATTATTTCTGAAAGTCCGTTGTTTACAATTCCTTTTCATATGACCCATTTTGCCACAATTAAAACATTTGTTATTCTGGTATCTCCTTTTATCATTAGAAATTGCTTCTTCTACCCATGCTTCAGTGCCATAATCAAATGTATCAACATCCAGTGTATGTAAGACCCATTCTTCCAAGCGTGCTGATCTGAACCTTAAAGGCCCCAAAATCTTTTTGCATTCCAAATTTACATTTTCATAAGCCAAAGTCTCAATCTTTATATGCCTTGTGTCAAGGTCAGGTATCCCTATTTGCACAGCCTTAGTAAGTCTTTGTAAAAAATCACTAAAGGGTTCTCTCTGACCTTGTTTAATTTTGACAAATGATTCCGTTTTCTGTCCTGGGTCTTGTACCCTGTCCCAAGCATTTAAGGCTGCTGTAGTGCACAGGAAGAGTGTGTTTTTATCCAAATTAACTTGTTCTTGAGGGTCAGAAAAGAGTCCTTCACCTAGAATTTTAACTATGGAAATGTCACTTCCCTTAGCCTTTTCTTGCTGTTCTAAACGTCTAGCCTCTTGCCTGAATAAGCATTTCCATTTTCATTGCGGTCCACTCTCAAGTACCGCAGAACAGAGCTGGAGCCAATCCGAAGGGGTTGCTCTGCTTGTTGTGGCCCAAGATTTTAGCATCTCTTTAACAAAAGAGGCGTGCATCCCAAAAGTCATGACAGCCTGTTTAATTTCTTTGAGATTATTCATACGGACAGGCTCCCATGTATCCTACTTGATGACCCTAGGGTTTCTGGAACCAATCACCTTCTCTGCTGTTATTACTAGAAAGGCAGGTAAAGCTGTAGGTAGAGCTTTGTGGAAATTGTCCCGGAGGGATTTACCCACAGATGTAGTTAAAATTTGCCTGTCTACCGTTTGTTCTTCTTTATCAGAATTTAGAAATTCCTCATTCTTTTCAATTCTATTCACCATTGCCTTTTGCAATGTCTGTGTCTCCTGTCCAGAATTATGTTCCAAAGCCTTCATTGAGGATTCTAAAGTATGAAGTTTGTCCATTAGAAATAAGCTCTCATCTTTGGACATAATTTTTATGGCATAAACTGTGCCTTCTTGTATTGACAATCTTTCCGCCCATCTGTCATAAGCTTTATACGAAATCTGATTGTCACATTCAGCAGTTTTGATTCTCTCAGTTAATGCTTCAGTTCCTACAGAAAGGTACTGAAGCTTACGATCTAAATCTGCTGTTCCCTCTTCCATAGTAATGAATTTCTCCTTAATATCAGCCTGTAATATTTCAGTTCCTACAGAAAGGAACTGGAGCTTACGATCCATATCAGCTATTCCCTCTTCCATAGTAATGAATTTCTCTTTAATATCAGCCTGTACTTTTTTTAATTTTGCTCAGTTGATCGAGTCATGTTAAACAAAGATCTGTTCTCTTCCTGGAGCACTTCAAGCTGATTCTTGAGAAGATCATTGTCGTGCTTAATAATTTTTAGACATTCCACCTCTGCCTTAAGAATCCTAGATTTGTCTTCAATAGTTTTCAGATGTGCAGCTTCTGCCTTAATTATCCTGGATTCGTCTCTTAAAGACTCTATCATATCTTTGCTGTCAAACGATTTAGTGCCAAGGAAAATTACTCATCCCAGAAGAATGCATAGATGTGGGGTGCTAGACACCTCTTGTAAGATCTCCCACATGGCACACTCAAAAAGACTGTTAAAAACCTGAAAGGTAATATTCTCAGACATTTTATTTATGAAAAAAAAAATTTACCTGCAATGACTGGTTCCTGCCAGAGGTGGCGGAAGAGTGCACTTGAGTCCACGTGGAGAGCCGGTCTGAAACAACTCAAAACCAAAATTTATTTATCTGCCTGACTAGTTAGAGTGGGTGTGGGAGGGATCACTTTGAATCAGACCAACTCTGCCACTGTGGCGGTTTGTGTTGCAAACCACAGGCAGGGAGGGAGGGGTTTAAAACAACACCCGGAAGTGTGTTGTGAGCCTTGGAGCACTAGCTGCTAGCGAGTGGCCGGCTAGCGAGCAGCCGGTGGGCGAGCGGAACAAAGCACCAGCTGAGGGCGGCTGGGGAGGCAGGGACGTGGCTGGGACGCTCAGCGCGGTGGCTGAACAGCCAACGGGGAGATGTGGGCTCCGCGTGGCCAGGGACCCACGGGCTGGGACCGCCGCAGGGTGGGTGCATAGCTGCGGGCAGCTTGGGAGTCACAATGGGCACCGGTACTGGTGGGAGGGGGGTGCACTGCAGCGACCACAACCACCCGGGACATGCTATGGGCTCCGCAGGCTACCTTACCTGCTTAATTACAAATGCTTCCCGAGCTCCGGCAACTAATCCCGTTCACAAAGGCTGGCAAAGATCGAGCTATCCGTGCCAGGGCGGGGGCAAATCTGCCCCAACGCTGGGCGCCAAATGAAGGTGGTTTGAATTAATTCAGACAAATAGTGATAAGTATATATACATATTTAATGTAACCAAACTCAGGGACACCAAGGTTCCCGCAGAGCACAGGAGACAGGAGGGATTATCAGTAAACATTTGCCCGAGGCCATCCTGCCCCCAATAGGCGGGCTATCCCTACAGAGCAGGAAGCAAAGAGAGCTAGAAAGGAAGTAGGCGCTTTTTTAAAGGGAGAGAAACCATGCCCCAATGAGCTGGTATCTCAGCGGCTATTGCCTGGAGGAACAAAAAGATCTCCCGCAAACCCTCCCCCTTTTGTTTAAGTAAGAGAGTTCTAAACCTACTACGAAATTATATACAATAAGTATCCTTTTCTAACTAGCTTAGGTCTTATTCAATAAATAACTTGGCCAAGTCATGAGAAAAAAGTAACGACATTTATATAGTCTTCAACAACATTGAAGATCTGAGAAGGGAACTAATGTTACCTGGGTAATTACGAAGTGCAAATAAACAACTTCCAAAACATGCAACAAATCACAGAAACAACTAGCTACCTGGGCAATCACCCAAAGTCACATTTGCAGTATTGAAGCAACCAACTTTGGCTAAGGCCTAACATAACTGACATACCATTTTAAAAGGCAAGCAACTTTTCAAAACTATCTCACCCTGTCTTGGCAGGATATGACAGTCCTGTTTAATCCATTGATGCACACTCTGTATCTCTGTCAGTGGTTGAGGTATGGGCATTTCTTTGCCCAAAGGCCAGTTCTACCAAAAAGAAAGGCTCCAGGTGGAGTGTCTTTGGTGCTCAACCTTCTCTCGGGAATAGAGCAGTGTTGCCAGGAAAATTGTGTCTCACTATCACGAAATTCTGAGTTACATTAAAGGCCATTTTCTGTAGCTCTATGAAGAGGTTGAAGATTATCTATCTATACTGAGTATAATCTCTATATATCTAAAGAACCTAATTAGTCTAATTATAAATGACAAACTTAGATGACTATTAATCTATATAATTCTCAATATCTATCTAACTTAAAGATTAAGACAATAAACGACTGTGAAACAAATGAGGATAATGACCTCCAAATATAAACAATGTACAAATATACATTGCAGTATGGTAAATACATATCAATACACAAACAATATATAAGTATCTTAATCAGAGATAGAAATGTACACTGCAATATGGTAAATATATATATATATATATATATATATATATATGTCAATACATAAAAAATGTTTTAAACAGAGGTAGAAACATGCATGCATACAATAGTCAATATAATTTAAATTTGTATCAATATACAAGAACCGATACCAGCCTGGTCTACAAGAGCTAGTTCCAGGACAGGCTCCAAAACCACAGAGAAACCCTGTCTAGAAAAACCAAAAAAAAAAAAAGACAGAATTGATACCAAATTATTTGTCTAAAAACAGCAACTCACAATTACAAATTTATTATCCCATCACCCCTCTTTTTTTTTTCAAAATGATCCCTGAGGTTATAAAATTCCTCCCCCAACCTCCCAACCCTAAATGATGTCCCTAAACCCAAGGGCAAACTTTATTGGGAGATGGGAGGTTGTCCTCTAGAATTACTTCCAGCTGTCTCTGGGGTGATGTTCTTTCTGGGGGATCCTGTGAAAGTAAAATGATGGTTAAATTTTAAGATCAATATCTTTTAAAATTGCAAATAGTCTCAGAGTAATTTTGTGCAGGTCTGGCCAGAATGTTGTATAAGATGTGCACCATTTCAGCTAACCAGTTTGGGATTGTCTTGTGCAGCTGGTACGCAAAACAGGTCTTGTAGTAGCACTATCAGTATCATGAAGTCATATCAACCAGGTGGATTTGTTGTTATGGGGCCCCATCTTCTTCCTGGAAACTTCAAATGTCACTTTAAGAAAAACTCACTGTTCATTGTGAAAAACTTAAACATTAATCATATAGACACACACACACACACACACACATATATATATATATATATATATATATATATTCAATGAAAAAAAATATATATATATATATTCAATGAAAGGCAGGATAGATATATTCAATGAAAAGTATGATAGGTATGACAAAAAGCAAAGATGTTTTCTAAACTCATTAATTCTTTCTGTCCCATATCATGGCTCTTGACATGAAACAGAAACTCCAGAAACTCTGGGTTTTTCTCTTACCAACAGGCTTGGAATTGGAGAGGGACTGAGCCAGAGTCCAACTTCAAAACCAGTTCTATATGTTTATAAATAAATGCACATTAATACATATTTAAAGATAAGAGTAGAATAATTTTACTTATGAGATCTTTTTGATTTTCTTGCTGAATATTATTGGGTTGTAAATAGTTTCCATCTGTCAGTACTCAAACATCCAGGGTCCCTTGAATTTTCTGAAGATTAGTGTTTTCCTGCAGAGATAAGAAGAGAACCCTGCCCCCATTCTATATGTTTTTCTTACCACCTGTATAAATATCATTGTGGATAAGTTGTTATTTCTCATTTCCAAGAGATTTCTCCTCTTCAAATTAAAACTTTATTAATTTTGATGGTATCCACAATTTTTCTTCTCCTGTGGAAACAAGAGCAAATCCCCTTCCCCAACATAGCAAGTCTCCTGGCTTCCATTGAGAGGTCGGAACATCTTTGAAATAAATCGGTTGATTTAGTTCAGCAGACTTTTCCATTATCCAATGTCTTTTTGCTGCTGTCATTCCTTTCTCATTAGCGTTAAGAAAATTCAAGGTTAATGAAGCATTATGTAATCTATTTCTGGGGGCATTTTCGGTCCTTTTCTGTTTCCACAGCATATCATTTATAGTACGATTTGATCTTTCTATAACTGCCAGACCTGTAGGATTATTTGTTATACCTGTAATGTGTTTTATATTATAATAATCAAAAAAGTGTTTCATTTTCTTAGATACATATGCTGAACCATTATCTGTCTTTATTTGTGCAGGTATACCCATGATGGCCATAACTTCCAAAAAATGTGTGATTACTGAATCAGCCTTTTCTGAGCTCAGGGCAGTAGCCCATTGAAAACCTGAATACATGTCTATGGTGTGGTGTACATATTTTAATTTACCAAATTCCATAAAGTGGAACACATCCATCTGCCATATTTCATTTCTCTTAGTACCCTTTTGGTTACTCCCTGCAGGCAACGGTGTTTGATTATAAAAAGAACAAGTAGGACATCTCTTTACAATGTCCTTAGCTTGTTGCCAAGTAATGGAAAACTCTTTCTTTAGGCCTTTACTATTGACAAGATGCTTTTTTATGAAATTCTGAGGCCTGCCTGTATGGGACCAGATTTGTGTTATGTACATCGGACAAAGCCTATTCCTGATTATGTCTTCTACCTGGATAAACAATGAAGTCAAGTCTGTGTCATCTGGTATAAATTCAGTGGTTTCAATATGCAAGATAACTCTTTCTGCATATTGTGAAATTGTAACTATATTAAGATGTTCTTTAAAATCCCTTAGCATCATAACAATGGCATATAATTCTGCCTTCTGGACAGAATTATAAGGGCTTTGTTCCACCTTACTCAATTCATCTGACTTGTAACCTGCTTTCCCAGATTTATTTGCAGCAGTGTAGAATGTATGGGCTCCAGTTATTGGAGCATCACATATGATTCTAGGAAAAGTCCAAGAAGTTCTCTTTATGAGGTTAAGTCTACCACTTTTGGGATAGTTTCTATTAATTTCTCCCAAAAAATTAGCACAAGCTCTTTGCCATGGTTCATTGTCTTCCCATAAATTTTTTATTTCTTCAGTAGTATAAGGCACTATAATATCTGCTCTGTCTATACCTGCTAGTTGACAAAGTCTCAGCTTACCTTTTATAATTAATTCAGAGACATTTTCACATGAGCTTGTAATTTTTTACTTCGTTTATTGGGTATAAATATCCACTCTAAAATAATATCTTCCCTCTGCATTAGAATCATTGTAGGAGAAATTCTGGAAGGCAATATGACTAGGTTGCTGCTAAGATTTGGGTTCACTCTATCCACATGTGCCCCTGTAATTTTTCCTCAGTCATTGTCAGTTCCTTTTCTGCTTCAGCTGTCAGTTTTCTTGGACTATTCAAATCTTTATCACCATCTAAGGTATTGTTTATATGAACTATTAGATCAGGTGCTATCACAACAACTGGTCATAGACTGGAAATGTCCCCTAAAAATCTTTGGAAGTCATTAAGAGTCTTTAAGAATTCTCTCCTAATTTTGCCTTTTGCGTTTTAATTTTCTCTAACCCTATTCTGTAACCTAGGTAATTAATAGAATTTCCTCTTTGAATCTTTTCAGGGGCAATTTGTAATCCCCACCTAGGCAAGACTTTCTTTACTTCTTCAAACATCCTTTCCAAAGTATCTTTATTTGAATCAGATTTGAATCTTTTCAGGGGCAATTTGTAATCCCCACCTAGGCAAGACTTTCTTTACTTCTTCAAACATCCTTTCCAAAGTATCTTTATTTGAATCAGATTTGAATCTTTTCAGGGGCAATTTGTAATCCTCACCTAGGCAAGACTTTCTTTACTTCTTCAAACATCCTTTCTAAAGTATCTTTATTTGAATCAGATAACAAGATGTCATCCATGTAATGATAAAGTATGGATTTGGGAAATTGCTTACGAATTGTTTCCAATGGCTTACTTACAAAATATTGGCACAATGTAGGACTACTGAGTATACCCTGTGGGAGGACAGTCCATTGTTATCTCCTATTAGGCTGAGAATTACTATAAGTAGGCACTGTGAAGGCAAATTTTCCTCTATCCTTTTCTCGTAATTGTATAGTGATAATAAAATCTTTCAAATAAATAACTATAAGAGGCCATCCTTTTGGTAACAGAGAAGGCAAAGGAATTCCAGATTGTAGTGGGCCCATAGGTTGAATTACCTTGTTGACAGCTCTTAAATCTGTCACCATTCTGCATTTACCAGATTTCTTTTTTACAACAAACACAGGAAATTCCAAGGGCTGGTTGATTCTTCAATATGGTGAGCATCTAGTTGCTCTTGCACCAGCTGTTCCAATGCCTGTAATTTCTCTACAGCTAGTGGACACTGTTTGATCCATATTGGCTACTCAGTTAGCCATTTTAAAGGTAGGGTTGTTGGAACCTCTAAAAGTTTGGTGTTTGCTGTATGTTCTTGCACAGCCTAAATGGCTGATGACCTTTTTCCATAATACCTCATCATATCCTTCGAAGAATTATGAGTTCCTGGAACTACAGCAATGTTAATCTGGGTATTCCATTGCTGTAGCAGGTCATGGCCCCATAAATTTATTGCAATATTGGCTATATATGCATTAGTCTTCCTATTTGCCATTCGGGCCCTATGCATTCAATCCATCTTGTGCTTTGTTTTACACGAGATACGGTTCCAATTCCCAGGAACTGAACATCTACCTCTTGAAGAGGCCAGTTCGGATGCCAAGATTCTGGAGTAATGATACTTACATCCACACCTGTGTCTAATAAGCCTTCAATAAAAGTGCCGTTTATACAGACTCTTAACTTTGGTCTTTGATCATTAATAGAAGTCTGCCAAAATATACATTTACTCTGTCCTACTGGGTTTTTTGACTCATCCTCCGCATGAAATTCATCGTTTAGTCCAGTATTACTTTTTACAGCAGAAATTGGAGCTTTTAATTTTCTTGGTGAGTCATTATCTTAACTGTGACTGGGAATGACTGGGCCACTGTTGGCTTGGGGGCCTGCGAGAGGCCCCTCAAGGAGTTTCCCGACGGGATCGGGTTGCCTTGTTTGTCTGTTGTTGACCTGCATTTGTTGGACCTATGTCGGCCTTTACTGCATCTCCTACATATACTTGAAGGCCAAGGTCTCCTATTTTTGTCATTCCCAGAGGAGATATTATTCCTAGAAATTCTGTGCCTGCAATCCCTTTTCAGATGTCCTAATTTACCACAATTAAAACACCTGGCAGTTTGATGTCTCCTCATTGCTGCGGAAATCGCTTCTCTTACCCAATATTCATCATTATAGCTAAATGTCTCAATATTCATCGTATGCTGAATCCATTCATCCATAGGTGCTGATCTAGACTTTAAAGGCCCAATTATCTTTTTGCATTCTATGTTTGCATTCTCAAACACTAGAGATTCAAGAAGTATTCGTCTAGCTTCTGGTTCTGTTACCCCTATGTCCAGAACCTTAATTAATCTTTGCAAAAATCAATAAAGGGTTCTCTCTGTCCCTGCCTAATTCTGGTATATGATTTAATCCTTTTTGCTGGATCTTGTATTCTATTCCAAGCATTTAAAGCTGCTTGGTGACTTAGACACAGTACTTCATCATCATAAAGATCTTGGACCTAAGGATCAGCATATTCTCCTGCACCAAGAATTTAATCTTAGGAAACCTCCAGACCTTTTGCTCTTTCTTGCTGTTCCATATGTTTGGATTCTTCTCTGAAATAGATTCCAGACATCAAGGAAGGTCCATTATCTAAAAGTGCAGATACTAACTGATGGAAATCTTGGGGGGTAGCTCTAGCATTAGAAGCCCAAGTCCTTATTATTTCCTTTACATATGCAGAGTGCAAGCCAAAATTAACAACAGCTTGTTTAATTTCTTTCAGATCATTCATTGCTATTGGCATCCATCTAGTTTCTCTGACTCCCTTTGAGCCTTTAGAAGTTGATGCTTTCTCAGAATTAAGTATAGGGTATGTCACTAAAGCCCTGGGTAAGCTAGTTCTAATAGCTGGTGGTGGCATTGTATCCTGTCCTTGTGCCTTCTTACTCTTTTCACCAGCTCCAATAATTTCTTCAATCATTTCAAGTGTTTTTATTATTGTCTCTTCTGAATCTTGAATCTCCTGACCTGCATGAGTTTCTAGTAAAGATAGTATGGTTCTTATGAGTGCCATATTCTTCCTAAATGATAGAATATTGAAAAGAATACTGATACCTAGTTGCCAGTAAATTAAGTTATCCCCATAGTCATATTAACCGTGCATGATATGACCCATTGTATTAGCGAACAAAACAGTAAAATTTTTGTTGGAAATGAAAACTGCCATATTACCTATTATCCAGCAGGTGGCGCTGTTGCCAAGTCACGATGAAAATGGGGTCCTGTTTCAGGTTTGCCTAGTATTTGTTAAAAACTGGGAAATGCAAGTTGCTCAACAAAGTAAATGTAATTGAATCAATTCCGTACACGAAACCATAAACCCAGATCCAGGGGTAGAGAAGAGTAACCTGGAACCGTGTATGCCTCCACTTGAAAGAGTCACTTTGAGGGGTTGTAGCTTTTGGCAACCAGCAACCGCGTGCTCTCGTTCTTGCCACTGAAGAGCTGTGCTTGCAAGGGAGATTTAAAAACGTCTCAGAAAAGAGCAAACCACTTGGGCAGAGACTAGGCGGGCCTGTGGAGTTTAAATCCACATGGGGAGGCAGACAATAGGGTGCGTGGGGACTTGAAGTCAATCTGAGGTGTCTAAAGGGAAAATATAAAGAACTGCAGTAAGAAAAGCCACTGTGTGATAATTTATATTAAACTGCTGGCTCCATGCACAAGGCACAGGCCGTAAGGCACAGGCTGCGGCTGAGGAAGGGAGGGCTTGCACCAAGCCGAACTGGCGGCAGGCAGCCGAGAGGGGGACGGAAGGGGTCCTAAAACTAAGCGTTTGGTGCCAGATAAAGGCATAAATCACAAACAATGCCACACCTGTTTGGAATTATGTTTAATAGGGTGGTATTTATTTAAGGCAGAAAAAACTTACAGATAACCATCCCAGACAACAGCCCTCTGTGCAATCAGGAAGAAATCTAGTCAATGGAACCGGAGCAGGAAACAAAGAGAGCGAGAAGGGAAAGTAGGCGCTTTTTTAAAGGGAGAGAGACCACGCCCCAATGGGCTGGTATCTCAGTGGCTATTGGCTGGACGAGAGGAAGAACCTCCTGCAATGGACATGGAAAGATAGGACATGTCATCAGTTAAAGAAAGAACTTCAAACTGAATATTTTCTGCTTCAGTGACAACAGTGAAAGCAAAATGTTTGCAAGACAGATAGGATAAGTTTCACTGTTTATTTGTTTATTTGTTCCTATTGTTCAAACATTCAGAATTCACCAATAAGACTGATTTTCTTCTCAATCTAAGTACTCTACTTGTTATTGCAAACAACATTTCTCAAGAATGCTTCAAATAAGAAGATAACCTGGCTAGTTGAATTGCATCAAAATAACAGACCATAGGTATTATATTCTGATGATGTGTTTATTAATTTTTATTTTTAAAATCAAGGTTGACAGATCTCCACAACATAGGTGGCAACAAGATGTCCAAAAAGAGTCTTAGTGGGGGCCCAGCACCCATCATGAAGTATAGATCAGGTGGCTTGAAACATACCAATGACTCTTTGAAATAAATACTTGCTAGTAGAAATTTATGGACAAAGGGATATACTTTTTGGGTAACATTGCAGCTTCCATGATGAGGTTTTTAATTTTTTTCTCTATCTTTTCATGTATTTTCTTCCTTTTTTCTCTTCAATTATGTTTTGTTTGTAGGAGGTGTGGGGCAAAGGACAGATGCAAAGGTATGAGGAATGAATGTGATCAAGATATGTGATGTGAAAGACACATAGAATAAAGAAAAATACTGTTGTTATTATTATAATGTGTATGAACAGTTTGTGTACATGTTTACCTGTGGACCAAGTGTGTTTCTGGTGTATACAGAAGTCAGAACAGACTTTCCAGTATCACTTCTGGAAAGAGTTAAGCGCACCTGGATGCTCTGGAAGAGCAGGCAGTATTCTTAGCTGTTGTGTCATCTTTCCAACCCCTGTGATGACGCATTAAATGATAAGCTTGTAGAAATGATCATTGATAAGAAGTTTTCATATGTTAATAATGAAATAATACATAAACCAGAGTATTTCACATCAGTAGAAAAGAAGTCCTGCTAGGACTATAGCTCAGTGAAAAGAAAACATGTGTAGAAAGTCCTTGATTTGATTATTGGTCCTACAAAAATGATATATATTAAATAAGAAAAATAAGAACATTGATTTTACAAAATTGACAGAGAATAATATCCGTTGCAGTTGTTTTATGGAATTCCTGTCCATATTCTTACCGTCTTATGTGAAATAATCTTATATGAGAGTAGAATTTGAAAAGAGTTTCTGATGTAGAAAAAGGAGATAAAAGATATAATTTTTTAGTATAGTCAACACTACACCAAATCATTGTATATATTATATAATCAATAACAAAATGTAACCCAATATTAATGGCTTAAAAATTCAGGCTTTGATCCTAGATCTAATATTGTGGAATCCAGTTTTCTGCTTCTGTAATATGTTAATAAATTTACATAGATATGAAGTTTATTAGGACTCACATTGTTGGAGATTATTCATTTATAGTTTGTTGAGATGATTGTTTCTGGGCCTGTGGTAAGACAGTAACTAGTTTTTGCATCATAAACAGGAGAAAACATACTTTTCAGGAAGTAAATCAGAAATAAATGAGAGAAAAGAACATATGGGTTTTCCATTATTACACTCTATGTCATGACCACCAATGACCTAAGTTTTTTTTTCAGAGTCCCACTACTTAGTTTTCAAAATCTTTCTATAGCATGTAATTAAGGAGTAGCCTTTTATTACACTACTCTTTAGTGTCGGAGCCCAGCATTACAAGCATATCACTTACCATGGTAGGGGCATGGGGATTAGAAAAATAAGTAAAGATAATAAAGATCTAAGTGAAAATAATAAAAGACAAAGATAGGATAGTACCAGGAAGGAGTTTCTGTTAATACTAAAAATCACCTGCATTTAATTTTCCATACATTTTTATACCCCAATATAAAAGGGGTGAGAAAGTAAAAGCATTCTTTAAGAAGATACAAAGGACAACTCAAACACTTACTTGCTTCAATACATTGAGATATCAAACCATTTATTCTTGAGAAATTCTTTCTGTTGTTTAGTCAGTGAGCCAAACAATAGACCAAGTATCATGCATTTCTATGTCTATTGTACTCGAGAATTAAAGTCATTAATATTTAAAGTCATTATTGAAATGTGTGTGTTAATTGTGGTCATTATGTTGCTGACTTTTGGTGTTGTGTTCTCAGTAGCACTTCGTGTTTTAGTAAACATGGCTTTTGAAAATTTAATTTTTATTTCTTTTGAAATACATGCTGTCTGTAGTTTTCCCTCCCAGCACTCTTCCCAGTTCCTACTCCACCAACCTTCCTTCTTCCACGGATCCTCTGCTTCTTTCTTTCCCTTCAGAAATGAGTTGACTTCCCATGGATATCAAATGAAGACAGCACAAGATACTATAAGATTAGGCATGAACCATCATCTCAAGGATGAATAATGCAACCCAGTAAGAGGCAAAAATCCCTCAAGCTGGTGAAAGAGTCAGGGACACCCCCACTTACATTATTAGCAGTTCAACAAAACACCAAGCTAACAAAAATAACATATATAGAATACCTAACAGTGAAAACAAAATAAGAAACTAGAGTACCTAACATAGATTGATGCAGGCCCTGTGATTGCTGTTGCAGTCTTATGCACCCTGTTTTGTCGGATGTTTGTGGGCCATGTTTTCCTGGTGTTCTCGATCCCCCCTGACATCTACAGTTATTTCTCTACAACTTTCTTTGTGTTCCCTGAGATCCAAGGGGAGGAAATCAGTGGATATCTCAAACTGGGCTCTCTTTCTTCCTAACATCTGGTTGTGAATCTCAGTATCTGCATCCAGAGGAAGGTTGTCTGAATACACTTGGACTAGTCACCAAACTATGAGTATATAATAATATCATTAGGAGTCATTTATTTTTTTTCTTTTCTTTTAATTTATTTATTTTTCCATTCAAAAACTTACATTTTCTCCCCTCCTGCCATCCCCCTCCCCCTCCCCCACTCATCTTCCTCCCTTTCCCTCTCTCGTTAAGAGGGGGCAGGGAACCCTGCCCTGTGGGAAGTCCAAGCTCCCCCCATCCAGGCCTAGGAAGCTTTGCATCCAAATAGACTAGGATCCCAAAAAGATAGTACATGCAATAGAAACAATTCCCAGTGCCTTTAACAATGGCTTCTCAGTCAGCTCCCATTTTCAGGCACTTTCAGAGAGTTCCGTTTGATTGCAGGCTCATTCAGTCCTGGTCCAGCTGGATTTGGTGAGTTCTCATTAGAACAAGCACACTGTTTCAGTGGGTGGACCACCCTCGTGTGGTCCAGACTTCCTTGCTCATTTTCTCCCGCCTTCTGCTCTTCAACTGGACCTTGGGGGCTTATTCCATTGCTCTGATGAGGGTCTCTGTCTCTATCTCCATCCATTGCTGGATGAAGATTCTATGGTGATATTTGAGATAATCATCAGTGTGATGGTGGGACAAGGCCAGTTCAGGCACCCTCTACTCTGCTGACCAAGGACCTAACTGGGGACATCCCCATGGACACATGGGATCCCTTTAGAGCCAAGTCTCTTGCCAACCCTCAAATGGCTCCCTTAGTGTAAATATCTTCTTCCCTGCTCCTATATCCACTCTTCCTCCATCTCCACCCTCCCACTCCCACAAATTCCCTCTAATCTTCCCTTTTTTCCCTTCTCTCTCCCCCTCTCCCTTTCCCCCATTCCCACACCCAACCCTCCTCCCACCCCCATGCTCCCAACTTTTGCCCAGCAATCTTGTTTGCTTCCAATTTCCAGGAGGATCTAAATATGTTTTTCTTTGTGTTCACCTTGTTATTTGGCTTTTCTAGGCTTGTGAATTATAGGCTTAATGTCCTTTGTTTATGGCTAGAGTTCACTAATGTGTGAGTACATATTATATTCATCTTTTGGGGTCTGGGTTATCTCACTCAGTAAAGAATTTTCTATTTCCATCCATTTACATGCAAAATTCAAAATGTCATTTTTTTTTAACCGCTGAGTAGTACTCTAATGTTTATATATTCCATCCATTCTTTATCCATTCTTCGATTTAGAGGCATCTAGGTTTTTTCCAGGATTTGGCAATTACAAATAATGCTACTATGAACATAGTTGAACAAATGCTTTTGTAGTATGACTGGGCATTACTTGGGAATATTCCCAAGAGTTAAATTCCTGGATCCTGAGGTAGATTGATTCCCAATTTCCTGAGAAACTGCCACACTGATTTCCAAAGTGGTTGCACAAGTTTTCATTCCCACCAACAATGGATGAGGTTCCTTTTGCTCCACATCCTCTCCAGCATAGGCTATCATTGGTGTTTTTGATTTTAGCCATTCTGACAGGTGTAAGATGGTATCTCAAAGTTGTTTTGATTTGCATTTCCTTGATCACTAAAGAGGTTGAACATGACCTTAAGTGTCTTTTGGCCATTTGAACTTCATCTGCTGAGAATTCTCTTTTCAGTTCAATACCCCATTTTTTTAATTGGGTTAATTAGAGTTTTAAGGTCTAGTTTCTGGAGTTCTTTATATATTTTGGAAATCAGACCTTTGTCTGTTGTGGCGTTGGTGAAGATCTTCTCCTAGTCAGGAGGTTGCCTTTTTGTCTTAATGACCATGTCCTTTGCTTTACAGAATCTTCTCAGTTTCAGGAGGTCCCATTTATTCACTGTTGCTCTTCTTGTCTGTGCTCATGTGTTGCAATCTACTTCCTACTTTCTCTTCTATCAGGTTCAGTGTGGTTGGATTTATATTGTGGTCTTTAATATATTTTGACTTGAGTTTTGTGCATGGTGATAGATATGGATCTATTTTCATTCTTCTACATGTTGACATTCAGTTATGCCAGCACCATTTTTTGAAGATGGTTTCTGTAGTAATACGGGCAGTGGGCTGCGGCCCCGGCACCCAACCGCCCACATGGCTAGCTTAGGCCCCGAAATAATTACACGGAAACTGTATTCTTTTAAACACTGCCTGGCCCATTATTGGCTAGCTCTTACATATTAATCTAACCCATTTCTAATAATCTGTGTAGCCCACGAGCTGGCTTACCAGGAATGATCTTAACCTGTGTCTGCCTGGAGTGGGAGAATCATGGCAACTCACTGACTCAGCTTCTTTCTCCCAGCATTCTGTTCTGTTTACTCCACCCACCTAAGGGTTGGCCTATCAATGGGCCTAGGCAGTTTCTTTATTGATAAGAAATCACTCCCACATCATTTCCCCTTTTTCTGTTTAAATAAAAAAGAAAGGCTTTAACTTTAACATATCAACTTTATCTTTTATCATAACTAAGGAAAACTATAACTATGTATCCATTCTTCAACTCCATCAAAGACTCCAGAAGGATATAAAATTACCTAAGCAAACAAGAAATCCAAACTCTAGAAATGAAAGAGACAACTCGCTGCCTGGACAGTCACCCAAAGTACCGTTGGGGCATCCATCTTTGGCCTTCAGGCCCATAGTATCTAGCAAACATTTTCTATGAAGCAGTAAATTTCAAAGACAGTTCAGTCATTTTCTGCTGTGTCCTGCAGAATGTCTCGCAGACTCTTTCATATATCAGGAACCCCAAAAGTTCATCTCACCTTTAGGCAAGTTTAGCAGTCCTCTCTCTGCAGGTTCTTTGTGTCCAGTTTATGCATCAGTCCAGGCAAGAGCAGTTTCTTGCCCAAATGGCTAACCAACTCCATAAGGATCCTCTTCAAAGCCCATCTTCTTCTTTAAGTAGATTGGCACTGCCAGGAGCAGACGTGTCTCATTGTCATGAAAGCCCTAAATTATTAAAACATTAAATGTCATATTTTGGAGTCTTTGAAAGATATGAAGAATGCATATCTGAAATATATCTATGCACATCTAAAAAATTTAACTAACAAGCTTGACCATTATTGATGATTATCCATTAACAACCTATATATGTTACGTTTTTAAATGAACTGCACAATCACAATACTTAATCAAGATCAGAAATATATATACATATAACAAATTTGACCTTAAAATCCATACCAATGCAAATTATTCATATTTATATCATATCCCCCTTTAAATGTAAAAGAACATTTATAAACAATTTTTGGGAACATGGGCGCAGTTTTTTCTCTCTAAACTGCTTCCTGCTGAATGGGGGCATTGTTAATCAGATCTTTCATGGTGTAACCTGTGTGCCAGGGTCATTTCAGTTGGCAGTTGAGTGAAGTAATTTTTTGAGGGTGTTCACAGCAACCTTTCAGGAGGGCGTGGTCTATCATACCAAATCGGAATAGATGCAGTCCATAGGGTCTGGTCCTCTGTGAAAACAAAAGAAGACCCTCTCCAAAGCATCATATCATTAGACCCAAATTTTGAAATCATAATACCCTTATATCCATTCTGGTTTAGCTTGGCAGCCCATGTATGAAATGACTCTCTGTACTTAGCTCCTTCACGGTCAAAAATTTTAAAGAAAACACAATGTACATAATCCAGACTCTCTGTGAATTTTTTTATTTTTACGTGGCTTATTTTTCTTTATTTCTTTTAATCTATAACTATTTGTACTCTGTCTCTTTAAAGACTTTGCCCTTTTTTTAAAAAAAACCATTAAGTTTATTTTCTATATTCTTTTTATTCTCTTTCTCTCAAGCCTACGTACATTCATTCAACATTGTGATCCATTTAGTGGTCTGTCTGAATCTGTTTTATTGTGAATCTGTAATTTTTTACGATCCATGAGCATTTTTAAAAAAGTTAAGTTGCATAATGTACAGGTAATATGGTACTGACTGTGTCCTGCCCAGTAGAAACCTTCACTGCGCTGTCATTATGGTAATTATGGTAGTTCCTGCCTGAGACCAGCAGAGTTCAGCATTGTGGAGCTGAGCTGCTCCTGCTTTAGAGCCATTTGGTGCCCCTGAGCTGCGCAGAGTTCTAGGCACACAGCAGTCCACATTGCCATCAAGCAAGCCATAGCACTTTACTCCAAATGCTCCATACAAAAGCTCTGTCTCCCACAGGAGTTAGACAGAGATCGCAATGGTGGCACAGCCCAGTAAGCGGCGCTTTAAAATGACACAGCGTTTTTTCTGCTGCTGTTGCCGAATCAGGATATCTCTCTATAGCATGTCACTAACAAACAGCAAAAATCTGTGCTAAACTCTGTTTTTTGTCTGTTTAAAATTAGACTCTCTCAGGATTTTAAGTGGATTTAGCCCCACATTGGGTGCCACTCTATCGTAATACGGGCGGTGGGCTGCGTCCCCGGCACCCGGCCGCCCACATGGCTAGCTTATGCCCCAAAATAGTTACACAGAAACTGTATTCTTTTAAACACTGCCTGGCCCATTATTGGCTAGCTCTTACATATTAATCTAACCCATTTCTAATAATCTGTGTAGCCCACGAGCTGGCTTACCAGGAATGATTTTAACCTGTGTCTGCCTGGAGTGGGAGAATCATGGCGACTCACTGACTCAGCTTCTTTCTCCCAGCATTCTGTTCTGTTTACTCCACCCACCTAAGGGTTGGCCTATCAATGGGCCTAGGCAGTTTCTTTATTCATAAGAAGTCACTCCCACATCAGGTTTCTTTCTTCTATGATATACTTTTAGCTCCTTTGTCAAAAATCAGGTGTCCATAGGTTTCTGGATTAATATCTGAGTCTTCAATTCGATTCCATTGGTCAATGTCTCTGGTTTTATGCCAATACCAAGCTGTCTTCATTACTGTAGCTCTGTAATAGAGTTTGAAGTCAGGGATGTTGATGCCTCCAGAATTTCCTTTATTGGATAGGATTGTTTTGGCTATCCTGTTTTTTTTTTTTTTGTTTATCCATATTAAGTTGATTATTGTTCTCTCAAGGTCTGTAAAGGATTTTGTTGGGATTTTGATAGGGATTGCATTGAATTTATAGATTGCCTTTGTTAGTACTGCCATTTTTACAATGTTGCTCCTATTATCTTAGGTCTCTGGTCTATCCAGCCTACAATTTGTGATCACCCCGGCAATGTTAGGCATTGGCTGCCTCTTGTGGCATGGGCCTCAAATTATACCAGTCATTGGACGACCAGTTGTACACGTTTTGGGAGTTCCATTTCCCCCAGCATGTCTTGCATGTGGGATAGATTGTAAGTAGAAGATTTTGTTGCTGGTTTGGTGTTCCAGTGCTACCACTTGTTTGATTATAGAAAATGGTGCATTCAGGCTCTGAATATTCCATTACTAGAAGTCCTGGAAAAGGTCACTATCATAGAATCCTGAGATATTTAACTGAACTAGATTTTCACTTCACCCCCATAATTCCCCTCCAATTTCAGTAGTCTCTCTACAGACTCTCTCCCTCCATTCTTCTCCACCCACTGGACCATACTGTTTCCATTCACCCCTACCTGCAGTATACCTCCTAAATCTATTTCCCCTTCCCAATGGCATACATGCATCCCTCCCCCTTAGGATCTTCCTTGTTACTTAACTTTTATTGGTCTGTGGATTGTAGCATAATTATCATTTACTTTATAGATAATGTTTACTTACAAGTAAGTACATATCATGTTTGTCTTTCTGCATCTAGGTCGCCAAGCTGAAGATAAATTTTAGAGGTTCTCGCTATTTGCCTACAAATTCCATGATATCATTTTAAAAGCTGCATAATACTCTATTTTGTGTGATGGTACCACATTTCCTTTATCCATTCTTCAATTGATGGATTTCTAGGTTGTTTCTACTTTCCAGCTACTACTAATAAAGCTACTTTGAACATAGTTGTACAAGTGTCTTTATGATAGGAAGGATCATCCTTTCAGTGTATGCTCAAGTGGTATAGTTGGGTCTTTAATTGTAGCCATACAGTTTTCTGAGGGATGATCATATTGATTTACATAGTGACTGTACAAGTTTTCAGTCCCACCAGATATGCTCTGTCTTAGGGTTTCTGTTACTGTGATAAAACACCATGACCAAAAACACATTGTCAAGGAAAGTGTTTAAATGCTTATATTTTCACATTGTTATTCATCACCAAAGGAACTCAGAACAAAAACTCATACACGGCAGGAACCTGGAGTCAAGGGCTGATGCAGAGGGCATAGATGGGAGCTTCTGACTTCTTTGTTTCACAGCCTGCTTTCTTATACACTCAGGACTACCAGCCCAGGGATGGTACCATGCTCACACACTCAACACAGGCTGATGCTTCTTACATTGTTCACTAATTATGAAAATCCCTTACCAGTCTAATAAGGTACTTCATTTCTAAGGACTTTCTTATTTTAAATCCTGAAAAAAAAACTGTATCCTATCAAATAAACTTGACTTTGTCTCAATGCAAACAAACAAACAAAAAAAAAACAAAAACAAAAAACAGCAACATAAGTTACCAAGTCTGGTCCCAGGTTACTCGGGTATACAGTGCAGTCTACAAATTTACAGACCTAAAAGAGCACACTTGAGAAGCACTTTTGTACATGACTTCTTAGTAATGTTGTAGTCAGCTGTGGGAAACCTGACTCACCAAGCCTCCCCACACTGTCTTGCTCAAGTACTATATGAGCTTGTATTTTCCTACCTGTGTTTTATACCTGAATTGAGAAATGTAATTAAAGTTTTAATTTTTTTATTATGCTCTGAACTTTTCGTTCCTACAACTTTTTGTGGTTTCCCCATATTCATATTATTTTTCCATGCATTTATATAATGTATTAAAATGCAATTTTTCTTATGAAACTAGGATAGCTTTTATAAACATTTGTAGAATCTTGTTTTAAAAACAAGAAGGACAATGCCTTACATCTGTATCTCATGTAGTCATTTCCTCAACTGGGTCTCATTGCTCTCTAATATTTCTAACTTCTGTCAAGTTGATATACAAAACCATTCAGTACAGAGAGCTAATGATTTTTTAATAGTTAATCTTGTATCCTATTCTTTTTTACACTGAAGTTATCAACTATAGGACATCTATGCTAGAATTTTTTTGGGTTGCCTATGTGTACTATCATATCATCTGTATATATTGATACTTGGACTTTCTTTCCAATTTGTGTCCCCTTGATATTTTCAGTTGTCTTATTGCTCTGGCCTAAAACATCAAGTATTATATTGAATAGATATGGAGGGGGTGGACAAAATTTCTTGTTCCCAGTATTAGTAGAATTGCTTTAAGTTTCTCTCCATTTAATTTGGTGTTGATTTTAGACTCTAAAGGCCTGAAGAGCCTGGGCAGATGTCCAATAGACTCTAATAGACTAAAGATTCCAGCCAATAGAACTATACCCAGTAAAACTTTCAATCATCATAGATGGAGAAAACAAGATATTTCATGATAAAGTCAAATTTAACCAATATGTACCCAATAATCCAGCCCTACAGAAAGTGCTAGAAGGAAAACTCCAACATAAGAAGGTTAACAACACCAATGAATTTACAGGAAATAATCTCACACCAGCAAAACCAAAAGAAGAGAAGAATGACATCACCACTACCCAAACTTATGAGACACTATAAAAGCAGTGTTAAGAGGAAAGTTTATAGTGATAAGTGCTTACAAAAAAAAAAGATGGAGAGATCTCATACAAGCAAAATAGCAGCATACCCAAATACTTCAGCGCAAAATGAAGTAAGCAAACCCAAGAGGAATAAAAGGCAGCAAATAATCAAACTGAATTCTGAAATTAATAAAGTAAAAACAAAGAGAACAAAACAAAGACCCAAGTAAACAGAGTTGGTTCTTTGAGAAAATCAATGTAAAAAGATTTACTTTGTATTTTTGCTCCATAACTTTTAGATTTAACATTTTCTTTGACTGAGGAATCTATCTGTTTTATCATATCTTCACTGTTTAAGATTTTTTTCTTCCATCTCTTATATTCTCTTGGTTATATGTATCTGTAGTTCCTGCTCACTTACATAGATTTTTCATTTCCAAAATTTCTTCATTTTGTGTTTTTTATTATTATTTTTATTTCCAATTTTAGGTACTGAACAGTTCTCTTAATTTTATTTAACTGTTGTTTTATTTTAGCTTTCTTTATAGGACTTATTCTCTTCCTCTTTAAGGACCGCCATCATTTTCCTAAAGTTAGTTTTAAGGTCTTTTTCTTGTGATCCAGCTGTATTGAAATATTAGGACATGCTGTGATAAGATAGATGGACTCTGGTGGTGACATATTGACTTGGATGTTGTTGTTTGTGTTTGTATGCTGGTGTCCAGGCATGTGGGTTTGAGGTGACTATAGTTCTTAAGTCCAATTTCTGGGTTTGTCTTTTTAGGATGGGTACTTTGATCCTTGGTATCTGTTTCTTCTCTTGTCTTCAGGCCATTGAGACCTGTGGTTGAATAGGGGTTTTCTGATCTTGTTGGTAACTGAAACAGAAAGATATGAAGGGTGTGGGGCTAGAGAATAGTATTATGGTGACACCAAGAAAGTGGGGGTGGTCAAAGGGCAAGTGGCCTATCTGCATTTCTAGCAGCTAGGATGGTCTCTAATAAATATGGCTTGGTATTCCATCCTACAGTGTCTTGGCTATGCTCATTTTTCTCTTTAGCCCCAAATACTGCTTCTGTATTTTCTTTAGATTGGGTTTGTTAGATATATTTTTGAGGATATTTATTCCAGGGAAAAGTTTTCTTTCTCCTTCTATTATGGCACAGAATTTTTCTGGGTATACTACTCTAAGTAGCAATCATGGCATTTGAAAATATATAGTGCATGTTTTCAGAAGCTCTGGATTTTAAGTTTTCTGTTGATAAACAAACTAGCATTACTTTTTCTTTATATATGACTTCTGTTTTTCCACTCAAATCTTTCAGCATACTTTCTTTTTGCTGCATATTTAATGTTTTCACTACAATGTGATGTGGCCAATTTATTTTTTGGTCTTGCTTATTTTGTGTTGTGTGTTCTTGTATTTATATGAGTATGTATTTATTTAATTTGAGGATGTTTTATTCTTGGTCATGATCTTGGGGAAGATCTTGTCTATGACATCAACATTGAATCCTTTCCTTCATCTATTGATCTTTTAATGATATCTCACATTACTTGTAAGTGCATTTCCTGTTGATTTGTTTTATATTTTTAGTCATGGTTTCCACTTAGAAATATACTAATAGTCTGGCAGGTTTTTATATGTGAATTTTTTCTACTTGAATATTTCAATATACTTTCCTTTATACTGTTCACTTAGTTTTTTTTTACTCTGATTTGACATAGCTATTTTATTTTATATGTATATTGCTTATTTGTTCTAGATTATTTATTTCTATTCAAGTCCAAATATTCTATCTCCTGCTTGATTCTTAATTTTTTTCTTTGTTCAAGAATATACTAGTCAGACTATTGGGTTTTTTATTCCCATTTTCATTTAGGGTTGCATCCACATCAATGTTTCCATGTTTTTATTGAATCTTTTGTCTTGGATTGTCTTTGTCCCTTCAATTAACCTTATGTTTGTGTTTTATTGGGCATCACCCAGGTCTTTTCTTTAAGTTATTTCTCTTTAATTTGATTGTGCTGTTTGTGTTTTCTTTAAACTCTTTAAATCCTTGATGAAGATATCATTTTACTTTCAAATTCTATGTCCTGTCTTGGTATTTTTCACAGATAAATGTTCTACACAACTAGTAGATTTCAGAGGGCAGATAGTGGCTTGCTCTTTCATATTTGTGCTTTTGCAATAAGATATGAGCATGTGGATTTCTTTCATTACTACTGTATTTAATATAGACATAGTAGTTTTAGGCATAAGGTAACATATGAGGGTGGACTGGCCCCAGAAGTCATAAATGTCTTAGAAGTAATGAAGTCAAGTGTACAGAAAAGAAAGGGAGTTCAGGAATGGCATCCTTATGAAGTTATGGGATTAGTTCAGGCTTTTTAGATACATTGGATCTGGAATGTGAGGTACTTGTGAATCAGGGGTCATGCAGAATAGCTACTGGCAGTAGCCTAGAGCCCTTGTACCAGGAAACAACATTCTGTTCTGGCTAGGAGCTCCTGGTCCATATTCTTTGCATGAGGACATACTGAACAGACTGTGTCTATTAAATCTTTTAATCCTCTCTGAATTTCTGGGATACTAGGAATTGCAGACCTAATAACTACAGACCCTTGGGTCTTATTTTTCTACCTTACTCGTGGGAACTGCATCTTCTACTGTACTTCCAGACATTCCCCTTGGATGCCTTTTGGAAAATCTTTTTACACTTAGTGCCTAACTTAAGGGCTTCTAAAATCATCCATCTTTGCAACCAATTCCGGACCCAATACTCATTAGATAATCAATCAAAATGACATCCTATTAGCAACTTGGATTCCGATATTATATGTGACATTTGCAACTTTTGCCAGATATTAGGCAAGTGGAAGGAGGTACTCTCTATATAAGACTTTTCCTAACTTAGCTCTAAACTTTCTTTCTGTTCTGTTGTCACAATCTGGCCCATATCTTAACTTTTAAGGGATTACAAGCTCTACCTCCTTCCTTGTTGTAAGAGCTGCTTGTTCATTTTCTGGCTGCTCTGCACCAAAATAATCACACAGAAACCATACTATTTAAATGACTGTTTGACACATTCACTCTAGCTTACTATTGGCTAACTCTTACATATTATTTTAACCCATCTCTATTATTTTTTACATCACCATAAGGTCTAGGCCTACCAGCAAAGTTTTAGCTCATCTGTCTCCAGTGGCAACTCCATGACTTCTCTCAGATTCTGCGTCCTTTCTCTCAGCATTCAAATTAGTTTTCCCTGTCTATCTCTGCTCTAGTTTATCAACAGACCAAGGCGGATATTTTATTAACCAATGGTATTCACAGCATAAAGAGGGGAATCCTATATTACCTCTTTTCTGTTTAAATAAAAGGAAGGTTTTAAATTTAACATAGTAAAATTGCATATAAAAAACAGGTATCAAGAATGAATTACAGTTACAATATTTATATCTACTTTATCTTTTATCATAACTAAGGAAATTTTTAACTATAACTATAAATTCTTCAACAGCATCAAAGACTCCAGAATGATATATTATTACCTAAGTAAATAGGAATTACCTTGTAAGCAACTTCCAAAACTCTAGAATTGACAGAGACATCTCACTACTTGGATAATCAACCAAATTTCTTCTGTACCACTGGGGCATCCATCTGCAGCTTACAGGCCCATAGTGTACAGCAGACTTTTCCATGAAGCAGGAAATTTCTAAAACAGTTCCACCAATATTGACAGCTTGTCAGTCACTTTCTTCAGTGTAGGCAAATTCAGCCACCATCTCTCTACTGGTCCTATATGTCTATTCATCAAGCAGTCCAGGCAAGAGAAGTTTCTTGTCCAAAAGGCTAACAAACTCCATAAAGAGCTTCTTTGATGCTCATCATCTTCTTGAAGTAGATTGGTGCTACCAGGATCAGGTGAATCTCACTGTCATGAAAGGCCCTAATTTTTTTTTTTTTGATTTTCCAAACAGGGTTTCTCTGTAGTTTTTGGTGCTTACCCTGGAACTAGCTCTTGTAGACCAGACTGGCCTCGAACTGACAAAGAACCGCCTGACTCTGCCTCCTGAGTGCTGGGATTAAAGGCATGTGCCACCATCACCCAGCCCTAAATTCTTAAAACACTTTAAATGCCATATTCTGTGGTCTTTGAAAGGTTTGAAGAATGCCTAACTAAAATATATCTCTATATGCATCTAGGAAACATAAAAAGAATATGACCACAATCTTAACTATAATAAATGACCATCTATTAACCTATATTTTTAATTATACATTACATTTTTAAATGAGCTGAACAAACACAACATTTCAATCAAAAATACATATACACAATATAGCAAAATTGATCTTAAATTTGCATCAACAGACCAAGTCTACACCAATGCAAAGAATTCATATCTATATTATGCCCCCTTTAAATGTAAACAAACATTTATAAACAATTGGGAATATGGCAATAGTTCTCTGACTGCTTCCTGATGATTGTGGGTGCTGTTAATTGGGTCTTTCATGGTGTTTCCTTGTGCTAGTTTCATCTCAGTCAGCAGTAATGTGAAGTAATTTTTTGAGGGGTATTCAAGATGACCTTTTCAGGGGATCTTGGTCCATCAAACCACATTAGCCTGGAAAGAATCCACAGGTTCTCATGGTCTGTGGCAACAAAAGAAAAACCCGCTTTCCAAAGCAACATATCCTTATACCCAAATTTAGAAGTGATGATACCTTTAGAACATATATGCTGGTTTAGCATAGCAGCCCATACAATGAAATGTCTCTCTGTACTTAGCTCCTTCACAGTCAAATAATTCAAAGAAAACAGAATAATATACATAATCCAGATTCTCAGTGCATATTTCATCTTTATGTGACTTGTTTTTATTCTATTGCTTTTTAATAATTATTTTATTATCTTACTTCTTTAATCTATGACTGTCTGTAATCTGTCTCTTTTAGACTTTTAATAAACAATTTACATCCTTTTATAACTCTATATTCTCTTTTTCTTCTTTCTCCCAAGCTTATATACATTTATCTAACATTGTGACCCATTTAGAGGTCTTTTCCATTTGAAATTGTTTTTATTATGTATTTATAATTATTTTCTGACCAGAAGTGCTTCTTAAAATGGTAAGCCCTTCTTATGAAATTAAGCAGCACCATTGTTAGGGGAAATACAGCACTTCCTGCTTGCCCCACATAGTCCTGTATGACAGAACTGTTTGCTACCACAGAGAGGTATCCTCACAGTCCCATTTTTAAGTGCACAGCCAGTATATGTTGCCATCAAGCAAGCAACTTTGTTCACAAACCAATTGTCTGTGCTGCTGGGGTTATATGTAGGAAGTGTTCTCCTGTGCCCATATGTTGTAGAGTACTTCCCATTTTATCTTCTATCGGGTTCAGTGTGTTCAGACTGATATTGAGGTCTTTAATCCACTTGGACTTGAGTTTTGTGCATGATGATAGATATGGATCTATTTTCATTCTTCTACAGGTTGACAACCAGTTCTGCCAGCACCATTTGTTGAAGATGCTCTCTTTCTTTCATTGTATACTTTTAGCTCCTTTATCAAAATCAGGTATTCATAGGTTTGTGGGTTAAAATCGGGGTCTTCTGCTCAATTCCATTGATCTACTCCTCTGTTTTTATGCCAATACCAAGCTGTTTTCAATACTGAAGCTCTGTAATAGAGTTTGAAGATATGGATGGTAATGCTTCCAAAAGTTCCTTTATTGTATAAGATTGTTTTGGATATCCTGGTTTTTTTGTTTTTCCATATAAAGTTGATTATTGTTCTCTCAAGATCTGGGAAGAATTTTGATGGGGATTGCATTGAATCTATAGATTGCTTTTGGGAGAATTGCCATTTTTACTATGTTTATCCTCCCAATCCAAGAGCAAGGGAGATAGTTCCATTTTCTGGTATCCTCTTCATTTTCTTTCTTCAAAGTCTTAAAGTTCTTGTCAAATAGATCTTTCACTTCCTTGGTCAGAGTTACCCCAAGATATTTTATCCTATTTGTGGCTATCGTGAAAGGTGATGCTTCTCTGAATTGCCTCTCTGCATTCTTATCCTTAGTGTATAGGAGGGCAACTGATTTTTTGGAGTTGATCTTGTATCCTGCCACATCATTTAAGGAGTTTATCAGCTTTAGGAGTTCTTTCGTACAGTTTTTGGGGTCGCTTATGTATACTATTATATCATCTGCAAATAACGACAGTTTAACTTCTTCCTTTCCTATTCAAATCCTCTTGATCCCCTTATGTTGTCTTATTGCTATTGCTAGCACTTCAAGCACTGTATTGAAGAGGTATGGAGAGAGTGGACACCCTTGTCTTGTTCCTGATTTTAGTGGGATGGCTTTGAGTATCTCTCCATTTAATTTGATGATAGCTGTCGGCTTACTGTAAATAGCTTTTATCATATTTAGATATAACCCTTGTATCCCTACTATCTCTAAGACCTTTACCATAAAGGGATGTTGAATTTTGTCAAATGCTTTTTCAGCATCTAATGAAATGATCATATGGTTTTTTTCTTTCAGTTTATTTATATGATGGATTACATTGACAGATTTTCATATGTTGAACCAGCCCTGCATCTCTGGGATGAAGTCTACTTGATCATAATGGATAATTTTCTAATGTGATCTTGGATTCGGTTTGCCAGTATTTTATTGAGAATTTTTATGTTGATGTTCATGAGTGAGATAGGCCTGTAATTCTCTTTCTTGGTTAGGTCTTTGTGTGTTTTTTGCTATCAGGGTAACTGTAGCTTCATAAAAGTAATTTGGCAATGACTCTTCTGTTTTTATATTGTGAAATACATTAAGGAGTATAGGTATTAGCTCTTCTTGGAAGTTCTGGTAGAATTCTGCATTGAAACCATCTGGTCCTGGGCTTTTTTTTTTTTTTTTTTTTTTGGAGGCAGATTTTTCATAACAGTTTCTAATTCTTCCTGACTAACAGGTCTATTTTGATTGTTTACCTGGTCTTGGTTTAATATGTTACTTATCAAAAAAGATGTCCATTTCTTTTGCATTTTCCAGTTTTGTGGCATACAGGCTTTTGTAGTAAGATCTAAAGATTCTCTGAATTTCCTCTGTGTCTCTAGTTATGTCCCCCTTTTCATTCCTGATCTTATTAATTTGCATATTCTCTCTCTGCCGTTTGATTAGTTTGGATAGGGGTTTATCAATCCTGTTGATTTTCTCTAGGAACCAGCTTTTTGTTTCATTGATTCTTTGGATTGTTTTCTGTGTTTCTATTTTGTTGATTTCAGCCCTCAGTTTGATTATTTCCAGTCTTCTACTCCTCTTAGGTGAGTTTGCTTCTTTTTTTCTATAGCATTCAGGTGGGCTGTTAGGTCTCCAATGTGTGCTTTCTCTGTTTTCTTTAAGTGGGCACTTAGTGCTATGTACTTTCCTCTTAGCACTGCTTTCATTGTGTCCCATAGGTTTGAGTATGTTTTCTCTTTATTTTTATTAAATTCAAGGAAGACTTTAATTTCTTTCTTCATTTCTTCCTTGACCCAGGTGTGGTTCAGCAGTTGACTGTTTAGTTTCCATGAGTTTGTCAACTTTCTGGGTGTAGCCTCATTGTTGAATTCTAACTTTAATCCATGGTGATCCGATAAAACACATGTATTCACTAATTATTTTTTGTATCTGTGGAAGTTTGCTTTGTTACCAAGTATGTGGTAAATTTTTGAGAAGGTTCCATGAGCTGTAGAGAAGTAGATATATTCTTTCCTATTTGGGTGGAATGTCCTATAGATGTCTGTTAAGTCCATTTGCTTCATTACCTCCATTAATTCTCTTATTTCTCTTTTAGGTGTCTGTCTGATTGACCTGTCTATTGGTGAGAGAGGTGTGTTGAAGTCGTCTAATATTAGTGTGTGAGGTTGGATGTCTGCCTTGAGTTCTAGTAATGTTTCTTTTACATAAGTGGGTGCTTTTATATTAGGGGCATAGATATTCAGGATTGAGAATTCATCTTGATGAATTGTTCCTGTTATGAATATAAAAGGACCATCTATATCTCTTCTGATTGATTTTAGTTTGAAGTCAGATTTGTTAGAAATTAGTATGGCCACACACACTTGTTTCTTAGGTCCATTTGCTTGAAAAACCTTTCCCAGCCCTTTACTCTGAGTAGATGTCTATCTTTGTGGTTGAGGTGTGTTTCTTGTAAACAGCAGAATGTTGGATCCTGTTTTCATATCTAGTCTCTTAGCCTGTGCCTTTTTATAGGTGAATTGAGTCCATTGATATTAAGTGATATTAATGATCAGTGATTGTTGACTCTGGTTGTTATTATTTTTTTGGTAGTAGAGTTTTTCTGTTTCCCTTCTTTGAGTTGTGCTGGTGAAGGGTTGCTAGTTGTCGAGTTATTATAGGCAATGTTGGATACCTTGGGTTGTGATTTTCCTTCTATTACTTTCTGTAAGCCTGTTTTTTTTTTTGCTACGTATTGTTTAAATTTGTTTTTATCCTGGAAAATTTTGTTTTCTCCATTTATAGTGAATGAAAGCTTGGCTGGGTATAGTAGTCTGGGCTTGCATCCATGGTCTCTTAGTTTCTGTAGTTCCTCTATCCGGGACCTCCTGGTTTTCATGGTTTCCATAGAGAAGTCTGGTGTAAGTCTGATAGGTTTACCTTTATAAGTAATTGACCTTTTTCCTTCGCAGCTGTTAGTATTCTTTCTTTAATCTGTATGTTTTGTGTTTTGATTATTATATGGCGAGGGGATTTTTTTTGATCCAGTCTATTTGGTGTTCTGTATGCTTCTTGAATATTCATAGGAATATCTTTCTTTATTTTGGGAAAGTTTTCTTCCATAATTTTGTTAAATAAATTTTCTGGGCTTTTAGCTGTAATTCTTCTTCTTCTTCTCTTCCTATTATTCTTAGGTTTTGGTCTTTTTATTGTGTCCCATATTTCCTGAATGTTTTGTGATGAGAATTTGTTGGCTTTGCTCTTTTCTTTGATCAGTGCATTTATTTTCTCAATGGTGTCTTCAGAGTTTGACATTCTTTCTTCTATCTCTTGTATTCTATTAGTTATGCTTGTTTCTGTAGTCTCTGTTCATTGCCCTTGATTTTCCATATCCAGTCAGCCCTTGGTTTGTTTTCTTCCTTGCCTCCATTTCAGTTTTCAATTCTTGAACTGTTTCCATTACCTGTTTGATTGTTTTTTCTTGGTTTCCCAGGGTATCATTTACATATTTATTCATTTCTTCAAACTTTTTGTTACACTTCTCATCCATTTCTATAAGGGCATTTTTTACATGCTGTTTAAGGGACTCTATCACTTTCATAATGTCAGTTTTCCCCTTCTTCTGGATTAGGGTTTTCAAGACTTTCTGTTGTCTGATCACTGGGTTCTGGTGTTTTCATGTTGTTTTTCTGATTGGTGGAGTTATTCTTGCCCATCTCTTCCTTCAAATGCTATCCAATGGATCTTATGGAACAGGATCAGGTTCCCTTGGTGGCCAGGAACCTCGTTAACAAAGGGCCGACCTTGCAGCAGACAGGCTATTGAAGCAAAGCAATTCTGCTGGTCCCTTTCCCCTCAGCACCACGTCCCAGCGCCCAAACAGGCTGATCTGGCAGATCCCGTGGACCCACAGAAGGGAGGAAGAAGGGAGGATGTTCCTGGGTACAAACTGGGATGGGTTAGGGAGAGAGAGAGAGGCCCCAGCAGGGGGAAGCAACCCCTGCTGAATGACCAGGGAGTGAAGGGGGTGGGGAATGTTCTTTTTTAGGTTTTATGTGGATTTAGTTCACCATGTTGGCACACCAATTTCTTGTACAAGCTGCTTTTTCATTTTCAAGTGGCTCAGCTCTGAAATAATTACACAGAAACAATATTATTTAAATCACTGCTTGGCCCATTGCTCTAGCTTCTTATTGGCTAACTCTTACATCTTATTTTAACCTATCTTTATTAATCTGTGTATCATCACAAGGTTGTGGCCTACCAGCAAAGTTTCAACACATCTTTCTCTGCCAGCAGCTCCAGGGTTTCTCTCTGATTCTGCCTTTTTTTCTCCCAACATTCAGCTTAGTTTCTCTGCCTATCTCTGTTCTACCATATCAACAGGCCAAGGCAGTTATATTACTAACCAGTGGCATTCACAGCATATAGAGGGGAATCCCACATCACTTCACAGGTTCTTTCATTTTAGATGGCACAAGTATAAGATGTCGTATCTATGTTCCAATCTTTACCACCCCACAATATCTCAATCTTCTTCTCTGACCAAACACCAACTCTTCTTCATCTCATTATTACATTGCCAATCCCACCAGACCAGAAACACTATAATCTCTTAGGGAAACTGTAGTGATATTTTGTTTGTAATAAAAAAACCATCTAAAGATCAGAGTGTAGAGCTAAATCACTAGTTAGCCATAGAGGCCAGGCAATGGTGTTACACACCTTTATTTCCAGCAATTGAGAGATAGAGTCAGACAGTTGTCTGTGAGTTTATGGTAACCCTGGGCTACATGAGACTGAAACTGTCAAAAAGAGGAAGAGAGCTCACAAAAAAGGTGATAGCAGCACTTGGAATCATATGCTTTTACTTCAAGCACTAAGAAGGTGAAGACAGGATTGATATTGCTGGGAGGAGAGAGGTATATAAAGCGAGAAGAGATAGGAGCTCAGATTTATTCAGAGGTATTGGAAAGATATATGCAGTATGAAAATTCTCTAAGTCTCTAAGACTGAATCTCCCCCATTTGGTAGAGGTAAGAATACCTAGTGACTAGATGCTCTGCTTCTCCGGTCTTTCAGCTTTTGCCACTGATAGCTGACTCTCTGCTTTTATTTTTAAGACCAATTAGAATTCATGCTATAGTTGGTGTCCAAGTATTTGGTTATAAATTCATTTTAAAAAAAAGCTGCTTGCCTCTGTCTTTCTATATACTGGCATAGGCTGACACTGTATGCTGTCAGAGTCACATTGCCGCCAACTGGTTTTTCCTTTCTGCTCTCTTGGTGGGCTTTGCCTGGAGCCCCATCTTAGTATTCTGTCAAACTAGGTGGTTGGCTTGAAATCAGGTTAGGCTTTTACTGTTCTGTGCAGCAGCAATAAGTCTCATATCTTTATTGCCAACATCAGTAGATTTGGTGAGATAATTTGGAATTCTTAAAAGGAGTAATTAATTAAAAGAGAAATTTTACCATGTTAAAAATGGGAAACACTGTTACAATAGAGTTATGTCACTGTGTGATTTTACAATGCATGATATAGGAATGGAACAATTAGATAAATGCAAAATCAACTAAATTGTGATTGACTTAATATTAATTACCATCGTGATAATTCTTGGGTTTTGTCTAAAAAAATTTTTTTATATGAGAGCCAGGATACAGGCCTTAGAAAAAGTCAATAAAACAGATCATAGAAATATTCAAATCCACACAGAAGAATTTAATGAAGGGCCAATTTCTGTATTGAATTATAAGGATAGAGAGCAGCAGCCTAAGGTTTAAAAGAACCAATCTAAATATATCCAGCAACCTTATAGGAATTGCCAAATGATAGGTATCCCATAGGCTATATAAGAGCTGATTAGACTCCTGTGGCAAAGTTAGATTTAAGGAGATTCAAGAAAGTGTTAGTCTCATGTGGCATGCATTCAGCATATGTGAAGCAAATGTTAAACTTGTTCTCAGCTTGCAATAGAATTATCCCTCACTTCTGATGAGACTTGGTTATAGCAGCCTTAGGCCCTGGTCCAAAACTAAAATGGAGATAATGTCAATATAAAAAGCAATCCCTATATGATGGCCTCACCCTGGCTTTATGCTGTGCAGCAGCTTTGAGTGCTTGGAATACAATGAAAGAATTATCAAAGAAAGCTGAGTCATTTATTCAAGTCATACAGGGCTCCCAAAAAACCTTCACTGATTTCTTAAAAAGATTCACAATATCCATAAATGGTATGATACCAACTTCAAAAGCTAGACAGATAATTGAAGCTCTTGCTTAAGAAACTGCTAATTCCCGATGCAAAAGGATAATTATGCATTTAAAAGCAAGGTCTGCATTCTTGCAAAAATGGATCTGAGATACAAATAATATTGAATCTCATGATCATTATGATACATGAATAGAAGAGGTGATATCCAGAGGCTTGAAGAAAAATCAAAATATCAAGTGTTTCAATTGTGGCAAACAAGGTCACCTTGAAATGGATCATAAACAGGAAATTACTAGAAACAATTTGTTTCTAAGCATAATTCAAACAGAATGACCCTTTCTTCTGAATTATGTAGAAGGTGCCACAAAGGCAGACATTAGATTATTGAATGTAGATCAATAAAGGAGAGTTAAGATAACCACTTGCATTGAAAAATATATTTATGGGCCTCTTGCAATCCCCTGTGCCAAAGGTGGTTCAGTCATTGTCATCTTGTAGGAAACTCCTTCTCAGAATAATTAAAGAATGTAATGTCTTGTAAGAAATCCTACTTCTCTGGATGATAGAACAACTATAGAATAGAGAGCAATAATACAGGAGAAACCATAAAGCAATTATTTTGGCAAACTTCTATAAATTAACAAAGACCTAAATAAAAAATATAAATTAATGATATTGTCATTGAAGGTCTGATAGATATAGGTGCAGATATAACTATAACTGCACAAGAATCATGGATCCAAAAGGGCTCTTTTGGTGATAAATATTCAGCTTTTAGGGACTGGAACATTATCTCAGATAAAACAGAACATGTGATGGGTCAAATATATAGAACCAAAGGACAGAGAGAAAAATTAAAGCCATGTGTGGCTAATATAACAATGATTTTTGGGTGGAAGTGAGTTGTTACTGTAATGAAATACTCAGATTAATACTCTTCAAAACTAGAAACAAACCATAAATCAATGTTTGTTTCTGGGAAAAATACTACAAGATATTATAAGTACAGTTACCAACCATTCAGGTTGTACAAGAATAAGGCAAAACAACTGCAGATCTTTCAAATGCTCCAATAGTCCTATCTTTAAAATGTTTGACTGACAAACCTGTATGGGTCATGAAATGGACTTTCACAACAGAGTACCTGCAGGTCTTAGACACAACTGGTTCAGGAGCAGCTAAATGTTCAGCATATTGAAGGATCAACCAGCCCTTGGAATTCTCCTGCATTTGTTTTTAAAAAGGAATGTAGAAAATGGAGAATTAAAAAGATCTAAGGGCTGAGAATAAGGAGATTCAATCAATGAGTTATTTATAGTATGGAATTTCCTTGCCTTGTCTATTTTTCAAAGGATGGGCTCTCAGTTAATGATTTAAACTATTGTTTCTTCACTATACCTTTACAAGAAAAGGACTGAGAAACAAACTTGTCTTCATGGTGCCTACTTAAAATAATTCTCAGTCTTTTAAGAGATATCAATGAAAGAATATCCCACATGGAATACTAAATAACCTCATCCTGTGACAGCATTTTGTATATCAGTTCTAAGAGATGATACACATTTAATTTTCTCAGTCTATAGTTTACCATTACATGGACAACATCTTATTAGTTGATTCAAATGAAGATACTTTAGAAAAATGTTTGAAAAAGTAAGGGAAATTTTGCCTCCAATATGGCCAACTAAAATCCAATTAAAACCTAAGAGAGTTTGGGAAAAAATTCTAGGCAAAAAATAAAAAAAAGGTTAAGCATGACTTAACACCATGATTCCTTTAAGAGAGGTTTTTCTGATTCAGCAGTAGCAGAAAAAAGCCATGTGGTTTTGAAATGATGGCTTCCTAGGCCTTGCTGCCAGTACTAACTCTGGCTTTTCAGGGGCTGAGCATCTGAATGAGGTTTGTAAGTAGTGGGTTACAATCTATTTAACGGATCAACATAGACCAGCTACATACCTAGAACTGGGGCAATGTGCATGGATCCAAGAGGCAGTGAACAGTTCTCTGCCATGTCAGACTGGGCAGTGCCAAAATTCAAAGCACCATTAGGACTAGCCATGCCATTTAGAATTTTTTTCCTGTGAGATTGTAAAGTAGCAACTTATGTCTATTTGTTATTTTAGCATTTAAAACTAATTGCATAGTAGGAAGAAGGTATGATTTGAAAAAGAGTGTGAATAGAAAATACCACAAAATGTCTGTCATTATGTAGAAAGGAAGAAGGAACTGCCTCTCTCCTCTTCTTACAGTACCCAGGGTGGGACCAAGGGTGGAACTCAGTGCCACAGAAGTGGCTTTCCACCCTCTGGGTAGAGATGGTACTGTGGAAAGACATGCTGACACAGCCCGCTCCACTGACCACATACTTTTTCTAGTCCCTCTTATACAACCACCCATAGAGAGCTGCTGTCACCAGACCAGAGGACAGTCCACTCTTCCTCAAGAAATAGTGGTCATTTTCCCACCTGAGCTGGTCAGGGGTATCCTGAGGTGAGAAATAGAGGAAAGATATAAGAAGTGATGAAGTTCCCCCACAGGTGAAAGTCAAACAGGCCCTGTGCCTCTGAGATCTCCTGCCCACAAGTGTCAAAGTTAAGGCCCCCACACTTGACCAGGGCACAGATTTGAATGTAGTAAGTGCCATGTACTATGAGGAGCTCATCAAAGACACCCAGGACATACAGCTCTTTGGACAGGATGGGCCTCTCATAGAGTAAGTGACAGCAGAGACCATTAGAGCAGACCTGGACATAGCCTTCCTTTCCCCAGACAGGCACCAGGATGAAGTTGTCATACATCATCTCTGAGTGGAAAGGAGGTGATGCTTTCATATTCCACTTGGCAGCCTCCTCTCAGTGCACTTCCTGGGTGTCCTTCTCACAGGACAAATCACCAGTCAGGATTTTTAAGAGCTTACTATTGGATGGGTCCATTTCACTAGTTGCATTCTCTATCCCAACAAGTCCCAGGGGGGTTGTGGCTATCTGGGCAATTATAAGCTAACTTTCGGGGTTGTCCATGTCATGGTACCAAAAGGACTTCAGAGGGGTGTAGATGCCACTGTCAGACCTCCCCAGAGTTGGGTGGTAGATGTTAGCTGTCAGAACACTAACACCAATGAAGGCAGATTTAATTTAAGACAGATAAGTATTATAAGGTTATACAGCTTTAATATGTAACTCACGCAACCACGGTTCCCGCACAGCACAGGAGAGAGAAAGCAGAGAGCGAGCACAGCATCTGTGCACCTGATTTAGCCATCTAACTCGGCCCCAGTCGAGCCCACCCACTAGATGGGTGGGGCTCCTCCCTACATCTCCCTCTTTTTGTCTAAATAAGACAGAACTAAAGCAAATACAACTATAAACAATAATAACAAAAAATAAATATAATAAACAATATTGAGAACAAAAGTTTTACCAGACAGTCTATCTCAAAGAGTCTAAATAATATAGAGAGTAATCACAGTTGTATAATCTTCAACTCCATCAAAGATCTGAGAAGGGAATAAAGATTACTTAACAAATGAGAGATATCCAAAATGTGCCAAAAATGACAGAGACAACTGACTACCTGGGCAGTCACCCAAATTCTCGTTTGCAATGTTGAGTCAACCAACTTTGGCTAAGGCCCAACATAACTGACATGCCATTATCAAATGCAAGGAACTTTCTTAGAATCATCCTACCCTGTCTTGGCAAGATAAGACAATCCTGTTTCATAACTTTGTCAGTAGTTGAGGTATGGGTTTTTCTTAAACCAAAGGCCAGTTCTGCCAAGAAGACAAGCTCCCAGTGGAGTGTCTTTGGTGCTCAACGTTCTCTTGGAAGTAGAGTGGCATTGCCAGGAGTAATTGTGTCTCGTTGGCACAGAATTCTAGGTTAGATTAAAGGCCATTTTCTACAGCTCTTTTAAGAGGCTGAAGATTATACTATCTATACTAAATATAATCACTATGTATCTAGAAGACCTGATTAACCCTAAAATAAACATGACAAACATATAATTCTCAATACCTATCTAACTTGAAGATTAAAAGAATAAACTGTGCAATATATGAAGACAATGATCTTCATCTGTAAACAATGCCATTACATATCAAATGTAAACATATCAAATTACATAAATAGTATCAGAGGTAGAAATGTACATTGTAATATGGTAGATGTATCAATACAATATAATCATACTCTTATACAAAAATAGAGGTAGGAATACTCACATTCAATATACAATATATCAATATACAGGAAACAGTACCAATACAATTTTCTAAAATCAGTAACTCACAAATACCAATCATCAAACCAGTTAATCCCCCTCTTTTTTTTTGAACATACCCCTAATTCCATAAAACATCCCCCCATCCCCTCAACCCCAAACCAACCACTAAAAGATGTCCCTAACCCTGAGGGCAAACTCTGTTGGGAGATGGGACGTCGTCCTCTAAGGTTGCTTCAAGCTGGGCGCCAAAATGAAGGCGGATTTAATTTAAGACAGACAAGTATTATAAGGTTATACAGCTTTAATATGTAACTCACACAACCACGGTTCCCGCGCAGCACAGGAGAGAGGAAGCAGAGAGCAAGCGCAGCATCTGTGCACCTGATTTAGCCATCTAACTCCGCCCCAGTCGAGCCCACCCACTAGATGGGTGGGGCTCCTCCCTACACACCAAAGGCACTGGGAAATGCTTTCTGGATTTCAATGGCTGCCAAGAGAGGCAGCTGGTTCATCAAAGTCACGGGGTTCACAATATGCTTCACCTCGGAGTCTCTGAGGAGTTGGATTGCAGGCTGAAAGAACAGGATGTCAAAGCAAGTGAACATGCCAAACTGGCCCGCAAAGGTGGTATCAAAGGTGATGAGGTCCACATGAGCAGGGGTATCAAAGGCCGCCTCAAAGTACAAGTTGTGCTTACAGTAGCGGGCAGCAAGGTTTCCATTGTGGCTGAACACCACATCTGTATTAAACTAGTATCTCCTCTCATGTGAACACCTGGGGTTACTGCGAAGGCAAGGCTGTTTTGTTCCAAGATTGGCCAGCAAGAACATCTGTCCCTTGATGGCCATACAACTCAGGCACTGGAGGACCTCCGTGTCATTGAACCAAAAGGGCTCCAGACAGGGGTTCCACCTGACCAGCCTGGGAGATGGTATAAAGTCCAAGAAAGGGTAAATGGATGTTTTTGTGAAGTTGAACCCATGGATGCCATCTTCTGGGAACACTATAATCTGCACACCCTTCTGGGCTGCAGCCATCACTTGCTGTTCATAGATGTCGAGGTTCTGCTTCATGAGCTCCAGGGCCTGTTGGCAGCTGCTGAGCTCCAGAAGGTTTGGGCTCAGTACCAACCGGTGCTCATACACTGCAGCAATGTAGTGCTTGGCCTTGCAGTGCTCCAGGGAGCCTGAGTCGAGGCCTAGCACAAGCGGATAACAGCCGAGGAGGAAGACAGCAGGTGTGGTACTGCTTCCAGACATAATGCAGACCATAAATCTGCTTGGCATTGGCCAGTTCAACCCGACTCCACTGATGGCAGAACCAAGCAAAGGCTGAATGGAGAATGGGCATGTTCATGTTATCACCTCACGGAGGACTGACTCCTACTCCCACCACTTCTCTTGGCTAAAAGCGGTTGGTTGTCCTCCTGTCAGTCAGAAGCAGGTATCACCAATAGCATGTGGCCAACTCTGAAGATTTTCTGGCTTGTGAGGCTGTGGGCTGTGAGAGTGCTGTGAAGTAACTTTAGGTGGAACATGGTGGGAAGTAACTCAAAAGAGGGTAGCAACAGAAGCAAGGATCAGTTATCTGGTGCTAAAGTCATCACCCAGGCCCTGAAAAGGCAAGTACTGAGGATCGCCAGCAGGAAACAGGTGTGTGGGGGGTGGGATGGGGTGGAGAGAGAGAGAGAGAGAGAGAGAGACAGACAGACAGAGACAGAGAGAGAGACAGAGACAGAGAGAGAAAGAGAGAGAGAGAGCCATTTAGAATTTTAAGAAGCTGTTTTGGTCATAAAAGTATTACAGATGCACAATAAAGACAAATTCAGATAAAAAAAACACTCTCAATGCATCACAGTGTTGGATAAATATAAATATGCTTGGGAGAGAAAAGAAAGGGAATATAAAGAGTTATTAAAACAGGTAAATTATTTTTAAAAAATAAAGCAAAGTCTTTAAAGAGACAGAGTAAAATTGTAGAAAAAGTAATAGAGTAATATATAATTTGCATTGGCAGGTATCTTGGTTTATTGATATAAATTTAAGGTCAGTTTTGTTATACTGTATATATTTATATTTCTGCTTTTGATTAAGATATTGTGTTTGTGCAGCCTATTTTAAATGTAATGTTTAATTAAGAAATATGGGTTACTAGATCTATAAAATTCAAGCTTGTAGGGGGGCGGAATAAAAATTGAAGCTTGTAGTAATATTAGTTATGTTTTCTAGATATATAGAGATATACTTCCATTAGATGGCTATTCTTTAAATCTTTCAGAGACCTTGTGAATATGGCATTTTAAATGTTTAACAATTTTGTACTTTCCATGCCAATGAGACATATTTCTTTCTGGCAGCACCAATCTACTTCAAGAGGATAATGAGCATTAAATAGGCTCCTTATGAAGTTGGTTAGCCATTTGGGCAAGAAAATTATCTTGTCTAGACTGCTTGATGTTATGCTGAATAAACTGAACACGCAGGAGCCACAGATAAATCACTGCTGAACTTGTCAAAAGGTAAAACAATCTTTCAGGGTTGTTGCTTCATGAAAGAGTTTGCTAGATTTTCTACAGAACACAGAAAAATATGTGTGACAAACTACCAATCTAGGCAAAACTGTCTTTGAAATTTACTGCTACATGGAAAAGTCTGTTGGATACTATGGGCCTGTAGGCTGAAGGTAGATGCTTCAATGATAAAGAAAAATTTTGGGTGACTATTCAGGTAGTGAGATGTCTCTGTCAATTCTAGAGTTTTGGAAGTTGTTTACAATGTACTTCCTGTTTACTTAGGTAGTAGTATATTATTCTGAAGTCTTTGATGGAGTTGAAGAATAGATATAGTTTTTGATAGTTATGATAAAAGATAAAGTAGACATAAAATTTTAACTATAATTCAGTTTTGTTATATGTAATTTAGTGTGTTATAGTTAAAACGTACCTTTTTATTTAAACAGAAAAGGGGAGGTGATGTAGCATTGCCCTCTGTATGCTGTGAATACCATTGGCTAATACAGAAACCATCTTTGCTTGTTATAAGGCAAAATAGTAGAGCTTGGCAGGGAAAACTAAACTGAATGCTGGGAGAAAGAAGGCAGAATCAGAGAGAAGCCATGTAGCCCCACTGGAGACAGATGCCTGGTAAGTCACAGCCTCATGGCAATACATTGATTAATGGAGATTTGTTAATTTAAGATATGAATTAGCCTGCAATATGCTTAAGCTATTGGCCAAACAGTATAGCAAATAATATGGTTTATGTGTGATTAATTCCTGGCTGAGCAGTTGGGAACAAAAAAAATATGGCCTGCCTACAACATTGTTAAGGATTATAAATTGCTCTTGAGAAAAATATACAAAGAGGAGATTCTATTACCTATTTAGGCTATATAATAGATTTTAAAAATAGACACCAAAAGGTATAAAGTAGGAGAAATTGATAGTAGATGGTTAATGATTTTCAAAAATTGCTAGGAGACATTTCCTATCCATGGCACACTGCTAGGATAAAAACTGGACTGAATAAGTTCAAAACCTCAGAAATTGGTGAGAGCTTAAATTGCCCTAGGAAATTATCCACTGAGGCTGATGGAGAACTGGCTTTGGTGAAAGAGAAATTACAAAATAAACATGTCATTCATATGGATATGAATCTTCACTGCATTCTGGCAATAATATTCTCCAAGAATTTTGACCTACATGATTTTTAATTCAGATGGATGTTACTGTATTAGAATGAATATTTTTACCACATAAACAGAGTAAAAAAAATAAAACTTATATGGAAAAGTTCTCTGAACTGATTTTAAAAGTAAAATTGAGATCTTGTCAGTCAGCAAAATAGACCCAGGAGAAATTGTAGTACTTTTTAATAATTAAAATGACAAATTATGGGCAGAAAGTGATCCTTGGAAAAGACCTGCAGTAATTCTGGGGGAGATATTATCAATAAATATACATAAAGAAAGAGAATTAAGCTTATAAAGAGAACTAGATAGATTCTTTATCACATTTTAATGGCAATATCAATATTTGGAGCCCCTATATTCTGTAATTTTGCAAATAAACCAGGAAAAGTAGGTTACAAATCAGAAATTTTAAGTAAAGTGGATCAAAACTCTTAAGATTTTGTCTAACAGTCACAGTTATATCATGTCTTGGGCTATAATAAATTTTATGAAACCTTTCAACATAGTTATTGATTAACAAGGTGCCTAAAGGGTTGTTTAGCATATTTAAACTGCTCAATTTATACCAGATAATACAGAATTGACTTTACTATTTATTCAGTTACAAGAAATAACCAAGAATAGGAGTCATCCTGTATATATATAACACCCATCTAATCCCATATTGGTCTGCCATAGCCTCTAGCTAAAGGTAATGAGGAACTTGATCAACTATTAATTGGAAATGTGCTGAAAGGTTCAAAATTTCATTAAAAACATGTCAATAGAAAAAAGTTATAAAAGACTTTCATCATGCTGCAACAAGCCAAGTAAATTATAAAGATATATCCTACTTGTTCTTTATACAACCAAAGTCTACTACCTGAAGGAAGTAATCCAAAGGGTGTTAAAAGGAATGTAATCTTGCAGATGGATGTGTTCCATTTTGTACAATTTGGAAAACTAAATATATACACCACACCATTGACGCCTACTCAAGGTTTCAACAGGCAACTATTTCGAGCTCAGAAAAGGTTGAATCAGGAATAACTTTTATACTGGCATATTTCTTGTGTTATAGTAAATAAAGTTTGCCTGAAGGTCAGTGCAAAGCAGCCACAATATGCAGCCATACAGGTCAGGCAATGTTTGAACACACCTTTACTCTCAGCAGCCTCACTAGTTAGTCATAGAGGCTGGGTGCTAGTGGTGTATAGCTTTAATCCCAGCACCAGAGAAGGATGGGAAGAGACAAGTCTCACTTTCAGTCTCAGTCTGAGGATTCATGGAGGCAGGATCGTCCATTTTTGGTAGAAGAGACAGTTACTGACTGCTTTGCATGTCTAATCTTAAAGTTGAACCCCAATATCAGTCTCTGGATTTTTAATACTTCTTAGTCACCTGATTAGGCAGAAGATGCATGTGGGGCTCCAGCCACACCTGGGTAGGTTTACTTTCTTCTTCCCCCAAGCCTCTGAATGAATTTGGAAATTTCCTGTTGTAGCATCTAAAAAAGAGTTGCCAACTGCCAGGCAAATTCAAGTAATACCTAGGCTCCAAATGTCACTGTACTCACCTGCCATAGATGGGCTGATTCTCTCTCCAAGCAGCACCCTTCCACGTGTGTTTTTCCAAACAATTTCCTATGTATTTTTCAGAGATCCAACTATCTCTCTCTCCCTCTCTCTTTCTATCTCTCCACAATGGGTTGTGGGATTTCCCTGAACCCGCTTCACTGTCTGCTGTCAAATTAGACAACTGTCTTGAAATCCAGTCAGGCCATTACTATTCTATGAAGCTGCAATAAGCCTCATATCTTCATCAACATCGTCAGTAGGATTGACAAAATAATTGGGAATACCTAAATGGAGGAATTAGTTAAAAGAGAGTGTTTATTCCCAGTAAAAAAAAATAGAAAACACCATTACATTGGAGGAATTTGTGTCTCTGTTTGATAATATAATAACAGTTTGAAAATGAAATGTTTAAATGAGAGAATAGATAACTTAGATGGAATTTATGTAATGCCAATTATAAATATTAACAGTATTATCATTTCTGTTGTATCACTAAAAACGTTGGTTAACCTGAATGCTAAGGTACAGGACTTAGAGAAACCAAATAAAGCAGATTACTGAGATATTGAAATCTAGATAGGTGAATTTAATGGAGAACTGATTGCATTAAAAGAATAGAGAGTAACAGGCTAAGGTTTTCAAATAACCAAAATTAATAGATCTAACAAACATACAGGAATTGCCAAATGATAGAGTAAGAGATGAATGGACATCTGTTAGATTTAAGGAGATTCCAGGAAGCAGTAGTCTTATATTGCATGCAATCTCACTTTGTGAAGGAAATGTTAAACTTGTAGTCAGTTTGTAATAGAATAATCCCTAATGACTGTATTGAGTTGATTAAAGATCTTTTAGACCCTGGTCCACAATTACAACACAGGAGTTGGTTCAGAGAAGAGGCTAAGACTATTAAACAATGGAGTAAATCTAAGGTATGGAAATATCCCAAGATTAAATTCTTGGAGAAGAAAATTATGCTTCCATAGGAAGGCAATCTCTATGTGATGGTCACATCCTGGTTTTATGGCATGCACCAGGTTTGAATGCTTAGAAAGGAATTGAAAAGGTAGGAAAGAAAACTAAGTCATTTTCTAAAGTTTTATGGGGCCCAAAAAGAAAGTGGTACTGATTTCTTATAAAGATTGATTTAAGCAGTTAGTATAATAATAACAAATTCAGATGGTAGACAAATAATAATTGAATATCTGGTTTGTAAAATGTCATTTCTCTATGCAAATGGATAAGTAGGCCATTAAAGGCAAGATCAGAACTATTGGAAAATGTATTCAAGAAACAATTAATATTGATTCCCATGACTATAATGATGCATGAATAGGAGAGGTGATTTCCAAAGGGTTGGGGAAAAATCAAAATGTCACATGATATAAGGCAAATAAGGCATATTTAAAATAATGCCCATTTAATTATAGATAGGGTATTACAAGAAACAATGTTATTTCTGAGAATAAAGTATTCAGAATTTCCCTCTCTTCTGTACTAAGCAGAAGCTGTGGCAAAGGCAGGCACTGGACTAATGAATGTAGGTCAATGATGAATAATATTTAAGATAATTCTTTGCTCTTGGAAAACTCCATGAGGAGCCTGTCTCAGGAGAAATCATAAAGCAAGTATATTGGCACACTTCTGTAAATGAACAATGACCTAAATTTAAAATATGAATAAATGACATTGTCATTAAATTTGTGGGGACATAATTTGTTACAGCAATGGAATACTCAAATTAACATTCCTCCAATCTCAGCAATAAACCATGAATTAATGTTTGTTCCTGGAAAAATATTATGAGATATTATAAAGAATAGTCACTGACAATTCAGTTTGTACAATAACAGGGCAAAACAACTGCTGATCCATCAAAGGCTTCAACAGTCCCACCATTAAAATGATTGACAGAAAAACATGTATGAGTTATGCTATGAATTTTTCACAACAGAGAAGCTGCAGGTCTTAGATACAGCTGGTACAGGAGCAGCTACATGTTCAGAATATTGAAGAATCAACCACCCATTGGAATTCTCCTCCATGTGTTATTAAAAACCAATCTGGAAAATGGAGAATGATAATAGATCTAAGAGCAGATAATAAGGTAATTCTGTCAATGAGCTCTCTACAGTATGGAATCCCTTTGCCTTCTCTATTACACAAAGGATAATGTTGCAGGAGCTCTTTCTGCTCCTTCAGCCAATAGCTGCTGAGATACCAGCCCACTGGGTCATGGTCTCTCTCCCTTTAAAAAAGCTGCCACTTCCCTCTGCTCGCTCTCTGGCTTCCAGCTCTGCTTCCGGCGAATAGGCTTCCTTCCTGATTGCGCAGAGGGCTGTTGTCTGGGATGGTGATCTGTAAGTTTTTCCCCCTTAAATAAATAACCATTCTATTAACCAAAATTCCAAACTGGTATGGGATTGTTTGTGACTTATGCCTTCATCTGGCGCCTGAATATTTGGTTTTAGGACACTTACTTCCCCCTCTCGGCTGCCTGCCTCCAGCTTGTCTTGGCAGGAGCCCTCCCTCCCTCAGCTATGGCCTGTGGCTTGTGTGTGGAGCCATCAGTTTAATATAAATTATCATGCAGTGGCTTTTTTTGCTGCAATTCATTATATGTTCTCTATACACACCTCATATTGACTTCAAGTTCCCACGCACCCTATAGTTTGCCTCCCCACGTGGATTCAAACTCCACAGGCCAACACAGTCTCTGCCTGCCTGGTTTGCTCTTTTCTTAGTTGTTTTTAAATCTCCCTTGCAAGTGCAGCACTTAAGTGGCGCAAACCAGAGCACAAGCGGTTGCTGAAATCTGCAACCACTTGGGGTGACTCTATCACATGGAGGCATACAGGGCTTCTGAGTTGCTCTTCTCTAGCCCTGGATTCTGGGTTTCTGGTTCCATGTATGGAATTGATTTAATTACATTTACTTCGTTGAGCAACTCGTATTTCCCAGTTTTTAACAAATACTAAGGCAGACACTAAAATAGGACCCTGTTTTTGTCACCTTGGCAACAGTTCTAATCGAGACTTGGAAACAGTGCTACCTGCTGGATAATAGGTAATATGGCAGTTTTCATTTTCAATGCAAATTTTACATCTTTCTTTACTAATACAATGGATTATAGCATACAATGTTTATATGACTATGGGGATACCTTAATTTACTGGTTACTAGGTTTCAGTTTTCCTTTCAATATTCTATCATTAAGGAAGAATATGGCACTCCTAAGAACCATGCAATCTTTACTAGAAACTCATGCAGGTCAGGAGATTCAGGATTTAAGAGAGACAATGATAAAAAGATTTGAAATGATTGAAGACATTATTGGAGCTGATCAGCAGAGTAAGAAGGCACAAGGACAGGATACAATGCCACCACCAGCTATTAGAACTGGCTTACCCAGGGTTTTAACAACATATTCTGTAATTTATCCTGACAAAGCATCAACTTCTAAAGGCTCAAAGGGTATCAAAGATGCTAGATGGATGCCAATAGGAATGAATTATCTAAAACAAATTAAGCAAGCTATTGTTAATTATGGCTTGCACTCTGCATTTGTTAAGGAAATGATAAGGACATGGGCATCTAATGTTAGAGCTAACCTCCTGATTTCTTTCAGTTAGTGCCTGCAGTTTTAGATGATGGACCTTCCTTGATGTTTGGAATTTATTTCAGAGAAGAATCCAAACATATAGAAGAGCAAGGAAAAGGTGTGGAGGTCTCCAGGATCAAATTCTTGGTGTAGGAGCTTGCTTATCCACAGGTGTATGCTTATCCACAGGTTCAAGATCTTTATGATGAAGAAGTATTGTCATTATGTCACAAGGCAGCCTTAAATGCTTGGAATAGAATACAAGATCCAGGAAAAAGGGTTGAATCATATACCAGGATTAGGCAGGGACAGAGAGAACCCTTTATTGACTTTTTGCAAAGATTAATTAAGGCTCTGAACATAGGGGTAACATACCCAGAAGCTAGATGAATACTTCCTGGATCTCTACCTTTTGAAAATTCAAATATAGATTGCAAAAAGATAATTGGGCCTTTAAAGTATAGATCAGCAACTATGGATGAATGGATTCAGCATACGATGAATGTTGAGATGTTTAGCTATAATGATGAATTTTGGGTAGGAGAAGCAATTTCCAAAGGAATGAGGAGACAGCAAACTGCCAGGTGTTTTAATGTTGGTAAATTAGGACATCTGAACAGGGACTGCAGGCAAAGAATTTCTAGGACTAATATCTCTTCTGGGAATGACAAAAAACAGGAGAACTCAGCCTTCAGGTATATTGTAGGAGATACAGTAAAGGCAGACATTGGTCCAACAAATGCAGATCAACAACAGACAGACAAGGCAACGTGATACCATTGGGAAACTACTTGAGGGGCCTCTCTCAGGCCCCCAAGCCAAAAGTGGCCCAGTCATTCCCAGTCACAGTGGAGAATGTGCCTCACCAAGAAAACTAAAAGCTCCAATTTCTGCTGTAAAAAGTAATACTAGTCTAAATGATGAGTTACATGTGGAGGATGAGTCAAAAAACCCAGTAGGACAGAGTAAACATATATGTTGGCAGAACGCTATTAACGATCAAAGACCACAGCTAAGAGTCTGTAAAAATCGCATTTTTATTTAAGGCCTATTAGACACAGGTGCAGATGTAATTATCAATATGCCAGAATCTTGGCATCCAAATTGGCCTCTTCAAGAGGTAGATGTTCAGTTTCTGGGAATTGGAACCCTATTTCGTGTAAAACAAAGCACAAGATGGGTTGAATGCAAAGGGCCTGAAGGGCAAATAGGAAGACTAAGGCCATATATAGCCAATATTGCAATAAATTTATGGGGCTGTGACCTGCTACAGCAATGGAATACCCAGATTAACATTCCTGTAGTTCCAGGAACTCATAATTCTGGGAAGGATATGATGAGGTATTATGGAAAAATGTCACCAGCCATTCAGGCTGTACAAGAACATACAGCAAATAGCAAACCTTTAGAGGTACCAGCAGCCCTACTTTTAAAATGGCTAACTGAGAAGCCAATATGGATTCAACAGTGGGCTCTAGCTGAAGGTAAATTACAGGTATTGGAACAGCTGGTATAAGAGCAACTAGATGCTCACCATATTGAAGAATCAACCAGCCTTTGGAATTCTCCTGTGTTTGTTGTAAAAATGAAATCTGGTAAATGGAGAATGTTGACAGATGTAAGAGCAGTCAACAAGGTAATTCAACCTATGGGCCCACTACAATCTGGAATTCCTTTGCCTTCTGTATAACTAAAAGGATGGCCTCTTATAGTTATTGATTTGAAAGATTGTTTTTCACTAAACCTTTACAGGAAAAGGATAGAAAAAAATTCATCTTCATGTTTTCTACTTATAATAATTCTTAGCCTACTAGGAGATATCAATGGACTATCCTCCCACAGGGTATGCTCCATAGTCCTACATTGTACCAATATTTTGTAAGTAAGCCATTGGAAATAATTCATAAACAATTCTGCAAGTCCATAATTTATCATTACATGGATTATATCTTGTTATCTGATTCAAATAAAGATACTTTAGAAAGGATGTTTGAAGAAGTAAAGAAAGTCTTGCCTAAATGGGGATTACAAATTGCCCCTGAAAAGATTCAAAGAGGAAATTCCATTAATTACCTAGGTTACAGAATAGGGTTAGAGAAAATTAAAACGCAAAAGGCACAAGTTAGGAGAGACAGGTTACAGACTCTGAATGACTTCCAAAGATTTTTAGGGGATATTTCCAGTCTATGACCAGCTGTTGGGATAGCACCTGATCTAATAGTTCATATAAACAATACCTTAGATGGTGATAAAGATTTGAATAGTCCAAGAAAACTGACAGCTGAAGCAGAAAAGGAACTGACAATGATTGAGGAAAAATTACAGGAGGCACATGTGGATAGAGTGAACCCAAATCTTAGCAGCACTCTAGTCATATTGCCTTCCAGAATTTCTCCTACAGGGATTTTAATGCAGAAGGAAGAAATTATTTTAGAGTGGATATTTATACCTAGTAAACCAAGTAAAAATTAAAAACTTATGTGGAAAAAGTCTCTAAATTAATTATGAAAGGTAAGCTGAGACTTTGTCAACTAGCAGGTATAGACGCAGCAGAAATTATAGTGCCTTTTACTACTGAAGAAATAAAAAATTTATGGGAAGACAATGAACCATGGCAAAGAGCTTGTGCTAACTTTTTGGGAGAAATTAATAGCAACTATCCCAAAAGTGGTAGACTTAACCTCATAAAGAGAACTTCTTGGACTCTTCCTAGAATCATACGAGATGGTCCAATAACTGGAGCCCATACATTCTACACTGCTGCAAATAAATCCGGGAAAGCAGGTTACGAGTCAGATGAATTGAGTAAGATGGAACAAAGCCCTTATAATTCTGTACAGAAGGCAGAATTATATGCCATTGTTATGGTGCTAAGGGATTTTAAAGAAACTCAATATTTTTACAGATTCGCAATATACAGAAAGAGTTATCTTGCATATTGAAACCGCTGAATATATACCAGATGACACAGACTTGACTTCATTTTTTATCCAGATATAAGACATAATCAGGAATAGACTTTGTCTGATGTACATAACACGCATCTGGTCCCATATTGTTCTGCCTGGTCCTCTAGCACAAGGTAATGTTGAGATTGATCAATAATTGATTGGAAGCATGTTGTAGGCCTCAGAATTTCATAAAAAGCATCATGTCAATAGTAAAGGCCTAAAGAAAGAATTTTCCGTTACATGGCAACAAGCTAAGGATATCATAAAGAGATGTCCTACGTTGTCTTTCTATAATCAAACCTCATTGCCTACAGGGAGTAACTCAAAGGGTACTAAGAGAAATGAAATCTGGCAGATGGATGTGTTCCACTTTATGGAATTTGGTAAATTAAAATATGTACACCACACGATAGACAGGTACTCAGGTTTTCAATGGGCTACTGACCTGAGCTCAGAAAAGGCTGATTCAGTAATCACACATTTATTGGAAGTTATGGCCATCATGGGTATACCTGCACAAATAAAGACAGATAATGGTCCAGCATATGTATCCAAGAAAATGAAACTCTTTTCTGATTATTATAATATAAAACACATTAAGGTATACTAAATAATCCTATAGGTCTGGCAGTTATAGAAAGATCAAATTATACTATAAAGAATATGCTGAACAAACAGAAAGGGATGGAAAATACCCCCAGAAATAAATTGCATAATGCTTTATTAACCTTAAATTTTCTTAATGCTAATAAGAAAGGGACAACAGCAGCAGAAAGATATTGGATAATGGAATAGTATGCTGAGCTAAAACAAGTGATTTATTTCAAAGGTGTTCTGATTTCTCAATGGAAGCCAGGATATGTGCTATGTTGGGGAAGGGGTTTTGCTCTTGTTTCTACAGGAGAAGAAAAATTGTGGATACCATCAAAATTAATAAAGGTTCGATTTGAAGAAGAGAAACCTCTTGGAAAGGTGAAATGACAGCTTGTCCACAATGGTGATATTCATACAGGTGGTAAGAAAAGCATATAGAATTGTGGCAGGTTTCTGTTCTTATCTGCACAGGAAAACATTCATCTTTGAAAAATTCAAGTAACCCTGGATGTTTTAATACAGACAGATGGAAAAATAACTGCCCAATAGGGACTCTTAAGAAAACTGAATAGTTACCGTAAGTAGAATATACTAAATCATATTTCTAAATCTATAGAGCTGGTTTTGGAATTACACTCTGGCTCAGTCTGTCTCTAATTCTAAACCTGTTGGTAAGTTAAAAACCCAGTTTCTGGAGTTTCTGTCTCATGTCAAGAGCCATGATATGGGACAGAAAGTATTAATGAGTTTAGAAAACATCTTTGCTTTTTTTCATATCTATCATACATTTCATTGAATATATCTATCATTCTTTTCATTGAATATTTGTATGTCTATATATGTCTATATGATTAATGTTTAAGTTTTCACAATTTGAAGTTTCCAGGAAGAAGATGGGGCCCCATAACAACAACTCCACTTGGTTGATATGACATCATGATACTGATAGCGCTACTACAAGACTTGTTTTGGGTACCAGCTGCACAAGATGGTTCCAACTTGGTTAGCTGAAATTGTGAACATCTTGTACAACATTCTGGCCAGACCTGCACGAAATACTCAAAGACTATTTTTAATTTTAAAAGACATTGTTCTTGAAATTTAACCATCATTTTGCTTTCACAGTATCCCCCAGAAAGAATGTTGCCCACATGACAGCAGGAAGTAATTTTAGAGGATGACATCCCCTCTCCTAGTAAAGTTTGTCCTTGGGTTTAGGGACATCATTTAGGGGTTGATTATATTTATATAATGGTTTATATAAATTGATTTATATATGGTTGAGGGGTGGGGGAGGTATTTTACATGCTCAGGGATCTTTTTTTAAAAAAAGGAGGGATAATTGGTTGATGGGATAATAGATTTGTAACTGTGAGTTACTGTTTTTAGACAAATACATTGGTATTGATTCTTGTATATTGATACAAAGTTAAATTATATTGACTATTTTATGGATGCATGCTTTTACCTCTGTTTAAAACATTTATATATATATATACATATATATGTATATATATATATATATATTTACCATATTGCAGTGTACATTTCTACCTCTAATTAAGATACTTATATATTGTTTATGTATATATACATAATATATACATAATATATACAAATATATATATATATATATTTACCATATTGCATTGTATATTTGTAAATTGTTTTTATTTGGAGGTCCATGTTGTTCTCATTTATTGCATAGTTGTTTATTGTCTTAGTCTTTAAGTTAGATTGGTATTGAGATTTATATAGATCAATAGTCATCTATGTTTTTCATTTATAATTAGACTAATCAGGTTCTTTAGATACATTATATACAGTATAGATAGATAATCTTCAACCTCTTCAAAGAGCTGTAGAAAATGACCTTTAATAATAATATTGTGGTAGTGAGACACAATTGCTCCTGGCCATACTGATCTATTCCCTTGAGAATGTTGAGCACCAAAGATACTCCACCTGGAGCCTTTCTTCTTGGCTGAACTGGCCTTTGGGCAAAGAAATGCTCATACCTCAACCAATGACAGAGATACAGAGTATCTGTAAATGGATAAAACAGCACTGTCTTATCCTGCCAAGACAGGGTAAGATAGTTTTGAAAAGTTTCTTGCCTTTGAAAATGGTATGTCAGTTATGTTGGTCCTTAGCCAAAGTTGGTTGCTTCAGTGCTGCAAAAATGACTTTGGATGATTGCCCAGGTAGCTAGTTGTTTCTGTGATTTGTTGCATGTTTTGGAAGTTGTTTATTTGCACTTCCTAATTACTCAGGTAACATTATTTCCCTTCTCAGATCTTCGATGGGTTTGAAGACTATATTAATGTAGTTAGAATAGGATATTTGTACTTATTGCATATAATTTCATAGTAGGTTTAGAACTCTCTTACTTATACAAAAGGGGGATGTGTTGTTGGAGCTCCTTCTTCTCCTTCAGCCTATAGCCGCTAAGATACCAGCCCATTGGTGCATGGTCTCTCTCCCTTTCAAAAAGCAGCCACTTCCCTCTGCTTGCTCTCTGGCTTCTGGCTCTGCTTCTGATAGCTAGGCTCCCTTCCTGATTGCACAAAGGGCTGCTGTCTGGGATGGTGATCTGTAAGTTTTTTCCCCTTTAAATAAATAACCATTCTATTAATCATAATTCCAAACTGGTGTGGGATTGCTTGTGACTTACACCTTCAGGATGGCCTCTCATAGTCATTGATTTATAAGATGTTTCTTCACTATAAATTTATGAGAAAAAGACAGAGGAAAAATATGCCTTCACAGTGCATGCATATAATTCTCAGGCTTTTAAAAAAAATCAATGGAAGGTTCTCCCATAGCAAATGTTAAATAGCACCACTTTGTGATGATAGTTTATAAGTTCGCCATTGGAAATGATATGTAAGTAATTTCCTACATCTATAGTTTACAGTTACAGGGATGATATTTTACTATCTGATCCAAATGTAGATAATTTAGAAAAATGTTTGAAGAAGTAAAAAGAAATGCCTTGTTTGGGCTTACAGATTGCTCCTCAAAAAATACAAAGGAGATTCTTTTAATTATTTAGGCTATAACAGGTTTATAAAAAAAATTAAAGCACAAAATGTGCATATTAGGAGAGATAGACCAAGTAAAATTCATGACTCCCAAAGATTGCTAAGAGACATTTCTCATCCATGGTGCAATATTAGCATAAAACCTAAAGAACTGACTAATTGAAACAAAACCTTAGATTGTGATCAGGACTTAAATGGTCCCAGAGAACTGACAGCAGAAACTGAGAGAGACTTGGTTTTGATGAAGGAGAAATTAGGGTACGCACATGTTGATGCATATTTTAACTTCATTCAGGTCATATTACTCTCCAAATATTCCTCTATAAGAATTTTAATACAGAGGGAAGATTTTATCTTAGAATGGATATTTTTTTACCATATAAAGCAGATAAAAAGTGTAAAACTTATGTGAAAAATGTCTGTGAGTAAAGTCTAAAAGGAAAATTAAAGCTTTATCAATCAGCAGGAATAGGGTAAACAGAAATTGTAATGCCATTCACTAGTGATTAAATTGACAAATTATGGCCAGAAAGTAAACCATTGGAATGATCTTGCAGTAAATTCTAGTAATTTTTGGGCATTATTAACAAAAAATACTCCCAAAAGCAAGAGAATCTGACTCATAAAGAGAATTAATTGTTTCTTTCCTCACATAGTACAGGACACATAAATAACTGGAGTGACTACATTCTATACTGGTGAAAGTAAATCAGGAAAAGTAGGTTACAAATCAGAAAATTAAGTAAATTAGATCAAAGCCCTTATGATTCTGTCCAAAAGTCAGAATTATAGGCTATTCTCATGGTACTGAGGGATTATAAGGAAACTCTCTACACAGTTACCAATTAATATTTTGCAGAAAGACCTGTTTTACATATTGAAACCACTGGGTTTATACCAGTTGATATATAATTGACTTTATTATTTATTCATTAACAGGATACAACCAGGATTAAGAATCATCTCATATACATAATACATATCCAATCCCATAAGCATCTGCCAGGACCTCTAGCAAAAGGTAATGCTGAAATTCATCAGTTATTGATTGTAAATGTGTCAAAGGTCTTGGAATATTATAGAAAAAACTCACGTCAATAGCAAAGGTTAAAAACAGACTTTTCCATTATATAACAACAAGCCAAGGAAATTTTAAGAAAATATCCCTTTTGTTCTTTATATATCCAAACATCACTACCTGTAGGAGTAACCCAAAGGGTAATCAAAGGAATGAAATCTGGCAGTTGGATGTGGTTCTGTTTTGTAGAATTTGGAAAACTAAAATATGTTCACTACAACATTGATGCTAATTCAGGTTTTCAATGGGTAACTCTTCGAGTTCAGAAAAAGCTGTTTCAGTATTCACATATTTGCTAGAAGTTATATACATCCTGGGTATTCCTGTACAAATAAAGGCAGACAATGGTCCAACATATCCTTCTCAAAAAAGGAAATAGTTTTTTGCTTATTATAATATAAATAATATTATATGAATACCACATAATCCTGCAGGGTTGGCAGTTATGGAAAGCTCAAATAAAACTCTAGGGTATGTTAAATAAATAGAAAGGTATGATAAATACCCCCAGAAATTATATGATGCTTTATTAAATATTAATTTCCTAAGTGCTAATAAGAAAAGAACAACAACTGTGGAGAGGCATTGGGTAGTAGAAAAAAACTACAGAATTTAATCAACCCATCTACTTTTAAACATACTGACCTCAGAATGGTGACCAGGGCATGTGTTACTTTGGGGAAAAGTTTTCGCTTTTGTTTCTACAGGAGAAGAAAAGCTATGGATACCATCAAAATTGATAAAGGCTTGATTTGAACAGGAGACACATCTTAATTAGAAGAGATGATAGCTCATTAAGCACCATGGCTGTTTATTCTAAACTAACTATAACGCTGACAAATGCCTTTTACTTGATCAGATAGAACTTGCCAAAAGAGAATCCTCCAAAATTAGTGTTAGGGAAGGGTTTTGATTCTGTCTTTTTAGGAGAATTAAAATATTCAGCTAAGGAATCTGAAGTCTACTGGACAAATGAGACATCTGAAGAACAAGGACAAATCCTCCAGAAAAATTTCCCAAGAAAAATAATATTTTGACCTATTGGTATATCACATTTCTAACAGGATAAAATTTTATTAATCTCCTTAAATGTTACTTTTTGCTATTCTTTATAGATATATAAGGCAAATGGTTCTTTTGTAGTCTTAGTCTAACTAAAAACCAAAGCTGATTTTGGTGTTGGAATGCTGCTACCTCCTTCTTTAAACTCAAGCACACTTATTAAAGTGATATCCAAAATCTCTGTCTCATGGCCCAAGAGCTACCTGATAAGACACAGATGAAAAGCAAATATATAAAGGCAAAATAAAAACAATGTATTTCTATTAGTTATTGACTGACACTACATTTCTCATAAAAAATGTGGCTATTGGTGCACTCCTGATACTATTGAATACAACTGAGGAGCTTTGTCCCCACTGGTGATCTTGGAGACAAGAAGACTTCCTTTTGAAAGTTTATTTCTTCTTAATATTAAAGTTTTGAAGGGAAATTATGACTATTTGTTTTACAAAGGACATACTGATATTGTAAACAAGAGAATGTTACAGGTGCGCTAGTCACCTAAGTGTTAGTAACAAATCTTATGACTGTTAATTACTCCATGTATTTAACACACTGATGTCCGTCTACAGAGTAGAAATCCTAATTACTTAAAATTTATTTCATTGTTGCTAACTTTCCACTGAAACTATGAGACAGAATCTGTGGTAAGCATTAATCATGAGGTCAGCAAGAAAGAAAGTAGAGGCATTGAATGTGTTTCTAAGATCATTATGGGGCTCTTGTACATTTCTCTGCAAAAATGAATTCTGGATTTCTTAGGTAAAAGATAGGACACAGAGACACACAAAGCAGTTTTATTTGGAAACTTCTCTAATAATTGCTGTTAACTGGTCATCTTTTTCAGATATGTCTAAAAGAGTCCAATATTTTTAAGCGGTAACTGAAGGAGTCAGCAAAAAGAGCAGATACCTTTGATAAAGAAAGCTAGTCATATAGTAGGGACACTGGAGAAAGTGGGTGCTGTTAAATTGTCAACTCTATTCATCACAAATATTTTTTGTTACAACCAGTGTGGCAATGAATGACACTAACTTAAAGCTTATTTTTTCTCCTTATTGAATGGTGCAATATACATGCTTGAGTTCCTGCAGTATTTAGGTTTTCATTCTCAGCATACTTGCTCAGGTTATTTTCTGGCTACAGCAAATGCACTTTCCTTACAAAATGCTTAAAATCAGTACTGTTTACTTCTTTCCACATGATGTCCAAAGAGACTGGCGCTGTGTACAATATCACAGTTGTGAAAGCAAGTCAAGGACTCACAGCCTCTTCTTTTATAAACATAGTGCCATGTAAGTGATTATAGACTACCAAACCACATATTAAAACTGGAATAAAAATATATTATCATTAGAGGAGATTTAACCTCAGAAGTTAGACAGTGGCTTAGTGGTATATCTTCAGAGAAATTTACATACATGTGCTTTCTAGGTTGAAAATGGTATTCTAAGACACTGCATATGCCTTTTACTCTACATACTTTAAATGTAACAGTTTGAGATGAGCATACCTTGACTCTCATATCTGCTATTTTCATTGTTTCCTCGTTGTTTTTAATCAGTTCTGCATTTGCTACAGAGAACAGAGTTTTTATATCTTTAATTTCTTCTTTTTATTTTTTTTATTGAGAAAATGAAAAAAAAAATTTCCGCCTCCTCCCAGCCTCCCATTTCCCTCACCCTCCTCTCACCCTTCCCCCCCCACTCCTCTCCCCCTCCCTCTCCTGTCCAAAGAGCAATGAGGGTTCCCTGCCCTATGGAAAGTCCAAGGTCCTCCCCCCTCTGTCCATGTCTAGGAAGGGGAACATCCAAAGTGGCTAGGCTCCCACAAAGCCAGAACATGAAGTAGGATCAAAACAACATGCCATTGTCCTTGGCTTCTCATCCGCCCTCATTGGTCGCCATGTTCGGAGAGTCTGGGTTTATCCCATGGTTTTTCAGTCACAGTCCTTCTGGCCTTGCTGAGCACCCAATAGATAAGTCCCACTGTCTCTGTGGGTGGGTGCACCCCTCGTGGTCCCGACTTCCTTGCTCATGTTCTCCCTCCTTCGGCTCCTCATTGGGACCTTGGGAGCTCAGTCCGGTGCTCCAGTGTGGGTCTCTGTCTCTATCTCCATCCATCACCAGATGAAGGTTCTATGGTGATATGCAAGATATTCGTCAGTATTGCTATAGGATAGGGTCATTTCAGGTTCCCTATCCTCAGCTGCTCAAGTAACTAACTGGGGACATCGCCTTGGCTCCTGGGAGCCACTCTAGGTTCAAGTCTCTTGCCAACCATAAGGTGGCTCCCTTAACTAAGAATTGTGCTTCCGTGCTCCCCTATCCAACCTTCCTTTATCCCAGTCATCCTGTTTCCCCAAGTTACCCCAGTCCTCCCCTTCTCACTTTTCTCTCCCCATCCCCCCTTATCCCCATCCCACCCCACCCCCAAGATCCCAATTTTCTCCCCGGCAATTTTGTCTACTTCCCATAGCCAAGAGGATAATTATATGTTTTTCCTTGGATTCACATTCTTATTTAGCTTCCTTAGGTTCACCAGTTATAGACTCCGTGACCTTTATTTATAGCTAGAAACCAATTATGAGTAAGTACATCCCATGTTCATCTTTTTGGGTCTGGGTTATCTCGCTCAGGATAGTGTTTTCTATTTCCATCCATTTGCATGCAAAATTCGAGAAGTCATTGTTTTTTACCGCAGCGTAGTACTCTAATGTGTATATATTCCATACATTCTTCATCCATTCTTCCATTGAAGGGCATCTAGGTTGTTTCCAGGTTCTGGCTATTACAAATAATACTGCTATGAATATAGTTGAACAAATGCTTTTGTCAAATGATAGGGCATCTCTTGGGTATATTCCCAAGAGTGGTATTGCTGGGTTCAGGGGTAGGTTGATCCCGAATTTCCTGAGAAACAGAAACACTGATTTCCAAAGTGGTTGCACAAGAGTGCATTCCCACCAGCAATGGATGAGGGTACCCCTTTCTCCACAGCCTCTCCAGCAAAGGCTATCATTTGTGTTTTTGATTTTAGCCATTCTGACAGGTGTAAGATGATATCTCAAAGTTGTTTTGATTTGCATTTTCCTGATCGCTAAGGAGGTTGAGCATGACCTTAAGTGTCTTTTGGCCATTTGAACTTGTTCTGTTGAGAATTCTCTCTTCAGATCAGTGCCCCATTTTTTAATTGGGTTAATTAGCATTTTAAAGTCTAGTTTCTTGTGTTCTCTATATATTTTGGAGATCAGACCTTTGTCTGTTGCGGGGTTGGTGAAGATATTCGCCCAGTCAGTAAGTTGCCTTTTTGTCTTAGTGACAGTGTCCTTTGCTTTACAGAAGCTTCTCAGTTTTAGTAGGTCCCATTTATTCAGTGTTGCCCTTAATATCTGTGCTGCTGGGGTTATACATAGGAAGCGATCTCCTGTGCCCATCTGTTGTAGGGTACTTCCCACTTTCTCTTCTATCAGGTTCAGTGTGTTCGGACTGATATTGAGGTCTTTGATCCATTTGGACTTGAGTTTAGTGTAAGGTGATAGATATGGGTCTATTTTCATTCTTCTACAGGTTGACATCCAGTAGTGCCAGCACCATTTGTTGAAGAGGCTTTCTTTCTTCCATTGTATACATTTAGTTCCTTTATCGAAAATGAGGTGATCATATATTTGTGGGTTAAAATTCGGGTCTTCTATGCGATTCCACAGGTCGACTTCTCTGTTTTTATGCCAGTACCACACTCTTTTCATTACTGTAGCTCTGTAATAGAGTTTGAAGTCAGGGATGGTAATGCCTCCAGAAGATCATTTTATTGTATAGGATTGTTTTGGCTATCCTGGGTTTTTTATTTTTCAATATAAAGTTGATTATTGTCCTCTCAAGATCAGTGAAGAATTTTGATGGGACCTTGATGGGAATTGCATTGAATCTATAAATTGCCTTTGGTAGAATTGCCATTTTTACTATTTTGATCCTCCCAATCCAAGAGCAAGGGAGGTCCTTCCATTTTCTGGTATAATCTTCAATTTCTTTCTTCAATGCCTTAAAGTTCTTGTCAAATAGATCTTTCACTTCCTTGGTTAGAGTTACCCCAAGATATTTTGTGTTGTTTGTGGCTATCGTGAAAGGTGATGCTTCTCTGATTTCCCTCTCTGCTTCCACATTCTTTGTGTAGAGGATGGCGACTGATTTTTTGGAGTTGATCTTGTATCCTGCCACATTACTAAATGTGTTTATCAGCTGTAAAAGTTTTTTGGTGGAGTTTTGGGGGTCACTTATGTACACTATCGTATCATCTGCAAATAACGAAAGTTTAACTTCTTCCTTTCCAATTCGAATCCCCTTGATCCCCTTATGTTGTCTTATTGCTATTGCTAGAACCTCAAGCACTATATTGAAGAGGTATGGTGAGAGTGGACAGCCTTGTCGTGTTCCTAAGTTTAGTGGGATGGCTTTGAGTTTCTCTCCGCTTAATTTGATGTTAGCTGTTGGCTTGCTGTATATAGCTTTTATTATATTTATGTATGACCCTTGTATCCTTAATCTCTCCAAGAATTTTATCATAAAGGGATGTTGAATTTTGTCAAAAGCTTTTTCAGCATCTAATGAAATGATCATATGTTTTTTTTTCTTTCAGTTTATTTATATGATGGATTACATTGATAGATTTTCGTATGTTGAACCAGACCTGCATCTCTGGGATGAAGCCTACTTGATCATAATGGATAATTTTTCTAATGTGTTCTTTGATTCGATTTGCCAGTATTTTGTTGAGGATTTTTGCGTCAATGTTCATGAGTGAGATTGGCCTGTAATTCTCTTTCCTGGTAGTGTCTTTGTGTGGTTTTGGTATCAGAGTACCTGTAGCTTCATAAAAAGAATTTGGTAATGACTCTTCTGTTTCTATATTGTGAAATACCTTAAGGAGTATAGGTATTAGTTCTTCTTGGAAGTTCTGGGAGAATTCCACATTAAAACCATCTGGTCCTGGGCTCTTTTTGGTAGGGAAGTTTTTGATAACAGCGTCTAATTCTTCGTTACTAACAGGTCTATTTAGATCGTTCACCTAGTCCTGGTTTAACTTTGGTATATGGTATTTATCTAAAAAAGTGTCCATTTCTTTTACATTTTCCAGTTTTGTGGCATAGAGGCTTTTGTAGTAAGATATAATGGTTCTCTGAATTTCCTCTGTGTCTGTGGTTATGTCCCCCTTTTCATTTCTGATCTTATTAATTTGCATATTTTTTCTCTGCCATTTGATTAGTTTGGATAGGGGTTTATCAATCTTGTTGATTTTCTCCAGGAACCAGCTTTTTGTTTCATTGATTCTTTGGATTGTTTTCTGTGTTTCTATTTTGTTGATTTCAGCCCTCAGTTTGATTATTTCCAGTCTTCTACTCCTCTTAGGTTAGTCTGCTTCTTTATTTTCTAGAGCTTTCAGGTGGGCTGTTAAGTCTCCAATGTGTGCTTTCTCTGTTTTCTTTAAGTGGGCACTTAGTGCTATGAACTTTCCTCTTAGGACTGCTTTCATTGTGTCTCATAAGTTTGAGCAGGTTGTTTCTTTATTTTCATTGAATTCAAGGAAGACTTTAATTTCTTTCTTTCTTTCTTCCTTCCTTCCTTCCTTCCTTCCTTCCTTCCTTCCTTCCTTCCTTTCTTTCTTTCTTTCTTTCTTTCTTTCTTTCTTTCTTTCTTTCTTTCTTTCTTTCTTTCTTTCTTTCTTCCTTGATCCAGGTGTGGTTCAGTAGTTGACTGTTCAGTTTCCATGAGTTTGTAGGCTTCCTGGGGGTAGCATTGTTGTTAAATTCTAAGTTTAATCCACGGTGATCTGTTAAGATACAGGAGGTTACGAATATTTTTTTGTAACTGTGGAAGTTTGCTTTGTTACTGAGGATGTGGTCAATTTTCGAGAAGGTTCCATGAGCTGCAGAGAAGAAGGTATATTCTTTCCTATTTGGGTGGAATGTTCTATAGATGTCTGTTAAGTCCATTTGATTCATTACCTCCATTAATTCTCTTAATTCTCTGTTAGGGTTCTGTCTGATTGACCTGTCCATTGGTGAGAGAGGAGTGTTGAAGTCTCCTACTATTAGTGTTGCTGTTTGATGGCAGCCTTGAGTTTTAATAATGTTTTGTCTACGTACGTGGGTTCTTTTATATTAGGGGCATAGATATTCAGAATTGAGACTTCATCCTGCTGAATTGTTCCTGTTATGAGTATAAAATGTCCCTCTCCATCTCTTCTGATTGATTTAAGTTTGAAGTCTACTTTGTTAGAAATTAGTAAGGCCACACTTGCTTGTTGCTTAGGTCCATTTGCTTGGTAAACATTTTCCCATCCTTTTACTCTAAGTAGGTGCCTGTCTTTGTGTTTGAAGTGTGTTTCTTGTAAACAGCAGAATGTTGGATCCTGTTTTTTTTTTTTTTGGTTTTTCAAGACAGGGTTTCTCTGTGGTTTTCTTGGAGCCTGTCCTTGAACTAGCTCTTGTAGCCCAGGTTGTTCTTGAACTCACGAAGTTCTGCCTGCCTCTGCCTCCCGTGTGCTGGGATTAAAGGCGTGAACCACCACCGCTGTGTTTAGCCTGTGCCTTTTTATAGGTGAGTTGTGTCCTTTGACATTAAGTGATATTAATGACCAGGGGTTGTTAACTCCGGTCACTTTTTTAGTAGTAGAGTTTGTGTGTTTCCCTTCTTTGAGTTGTGCTGGTGATGGGTCTCTAGATATTTGAGTTATTGTGGTCCATGTTGGGCTCCTTGGTTTGTGATTTTCCTTCTATTACTTTCTGTAAGTCTTTATTTGTGGCTACATATTGTTTAAATTTGTTTTTATCCTGGAAAATTATGTTTTCTCCATTTATAGTGAATGAAAGCTTGACTAGGTATAGTAGTCTGGGTTTGCAATCATGTTCTCTTAGCTTCTGCAGTACATCTATCCAGGACCTTCTGGCTTTCATTGTTTCCATAGAGTAGTTAGGTGTAAGTCTGATAGGTTTACCTTTTTAAGTAACTTGACCTTTTTCCTTTGCAGCTCTTAATATTCTTTCTTTATTCTGTATGTTTTGTGTTTTGATTATTATATGGCGAGGAGATTTTTTTTTTGTTCCAGTCTATTCGGTGTTCTGTATGCTTCTTGAACCTTCAAAGGAATATCTTAATTTTATTAAATATATTTTCTGGATTGTTGTGCTGTACTTCTTCTCCTTCTTCTATCCCAATTATTCTTAGGTTTGGTATTTTTATTGTGTCCCAGATTTCCTGAATGTTTTGTGATGAGAATTAGTTGGTTTTGCTGTTTTCTTTGATCAATGTGTTTAGTTTCTCTATGGTATCTTCAGTGTCTGAGATTCTTTCTTCCATCTCTTGTAATCTGTTGGTAGTACATGTCTCTGTAGTTCCTGTTCGTTTACCCAGAATTTCCATCTTCATCCTTCCCTCGGTTTGTGTTTTCTTCATTACTTCCATTTAATTCTTCAAGTCTTGAATTGCTTTCCTTATCTGTTTCATTGCTTTTTCTTGTTTCTCTTGGTTTTCTTGGGTATCTTTGAGTGATTTATTCATTTCCTCTACCTTTTTGTTTGTAATCTCTAATTGTTTATGGCAGTTTTTCACCTCCTGTTTAAGGTCTTCTATTATTTTCAAATAATTCACCTTTGAGTCGATTTCTTCGAATTCTTCTGGAGGAGGGTGTACAATTCTTTTTATTTAGGGATCCCTGGATTCTGGTGGTGACATGTTGCCTTTCAGGTTGTTGGAGGAATTCTTGCATTGGCACCTTCCCATCTCTTCCTTCAAATGGAGCCAGGAGAGGTCTGGTGTCTTGGTCCAGTCTTTGCTGTGACTGACTCTCTGGGTGTATCTCTTCAGTGTAGAAGTAGGAACTGTCCAGTCCAGATGGAACTCCACAGCATACAGCAGGGCAGGGTTGGGGGGTGCTCGGGGGCTGGGTCTTGTGTAAGAAGGACAGCCCTGCAGAAGGAGCTGGGGGAGGGGGTGTTTGTGCTCTCTTCTGGGACAATCAGTCCCTGGATAGCCCACACTCACCCATCTCGATGGAACTCCTCAGCATCTAAACTGGGCCACCTGGTCGCCCAATAATCTGGGGACAAAAGGAAGAACCGTGGCAGGCCGGGCAGAAGCCAGGAGAGCACAGGAGACCCTGGAGCACAAGCTGGAGGTGCCCGTGCTCCCTTACAGGGGACCTTGAGGCCTGACCGATAGGCAGGCACTCACCGCTCTGGCTGAGTTGCCTTAGTGTAGGAGCTTCTATATCTTTAATTTCTATATGTCAATTTTAACTAAAGCAGCATGGCACACAAATGGTATTTCGATAAATATGCTTCAGGAAAGGTCTATATTTCAAATTTGATAATAAAGAAAAAAATTTGATAAATGGACTATAAGAGAATTTAAAACTTATTAAATTAATCCCTTTTAGAATGCACTTCTAAATAATTTTAAGAACTTTATATTTCTCATAGAAGTAAATTTTCAGTTGAAAATCAGCATCAATATTGCAATAAAATGCAAATTTTCTAAAATGTTTGGCAATTAAGAAAGAAAACTATAAGTAGGGTAGAAGGGCTAAGGTTTCCTGAAAGATAATCATCTGACAATTGTGAAATGAAATTCTTAAGGGCATTTGTATTCAGTAATATTTTATTGAATTATTTTTCTCTTATTGTTTCTTAATTATCAAATTATTCCACTGAACCATTGAAGATTTCACCTATGATGTCATGAGGGTGACCATCATCCACACTGCAGCCCCCAGGACCTTCTTTTTTAAGTTTATTTATTTATGTTTTATATATGAATGCTCTGCATATATACTGCATGACAGAAGAGGGTATCAGATCCTATTATAGATAGTTTTGGACTACCTTGTTTTTGCTCAGAGTTGAACTCAGGACCTCTGGAAGAGCAGTTGGTGCTCCTAATTGCTTAGTCATGTCTCCAGTCCTAAAGTCTTTTTAAAATAAATAACAGTTATATTTATTTTTGAATTTTTGTTCATTTGTTTGAATATAGGGTCTCATATATCAAGCTTATTGTATAACTATCTATGAATTGAAGAACGCCCTTCCTCTGCTTGCCGAGTCCTGGGTTGTAGTTATGAACAACCATGTTTGGCCAACATGGCCTTGAGTTTATTTGTTCAAGGATTTGCTGTATTTTATTTTATGTATGTGGGTGTTTTTCTACATGTGTGTCTGTATAACATACACATATGTAATATCTACAGATTCCAGTAAAAAGCATCAGATCCCTATGATATGGAGTTGCAGACTGTAGAAAGATTTCAAGTAGGTCCTAGAAATTGAACTCAGATTCTCTGTAAGGGCAGTTAATGTTCCTAACTACTAAGTAATCTCTTCAGCACATTATTTTGATTTTTAAAATAATTTCATTGTTATGAACATGCTAAGATTTGAGTACTAGAGAGTTTTAAGAAATGACTATATGGATTTTTTTGCCTTTAAAAATTACCTTATTTACCAGTTGGTGGCAACACATGCCTTTATTCCCAGCATTTGGGAAACAGAGAAAGGTGAATCTCTGTGAGTTTGAGGCCAGCCTGGTAAATAGAACGAGATACAGGACAGGCTTCAAAGCTCCACAGAGAAATCCTGTCTCAAAAAACATTTACCTGATCTGTCACTGTATCTGTTTATTTGACCCTATTTTATTTTTTAAATATTTATTATTTTTTATAAAACATATTTTAATCCTATTTGCTTCCCATATCAAGTCCTCATAGATCCTCCTACCCACCCAAACCCTTCTTCTCTCTATCTCAAGAAAATGAAAATCAAAGCATAAGCAAACAAACCAATGAGCAAAAAATGCACTCATATAAAAATTGAATTCAATTTAAAATTGAACAAATTGCTTGTGGTCATAGGCTATTCTCTGGAGGGCAGTTGCTATGTCCAGTGATGGTCTATTGGAGAAAACCGATTTTACCTTTCCTAACATGAAACTACTGCAAATAGTTTCTTAGGTGGACTATCAGGTACTTCTTTTCAGTGCTGTGATTTTTGTCTACTTTGAGCCTGTGTGGGTCTTATGCATAAATGTTTTCACAGTCTTTACTAATTCATTATGTATGTGACTCCTTTTGTGTGTAAAAGATCTGTTTATGTGCAATTATCTATCACTTCTGTCTCTTACACTCTTTTTTCCACCTCTTCTGCAGAGATGCCTGAGATTTGAGGGGAGGGGCTGATAAAGACATCCCATTTCTGCTTCAGCGATCCAAACTATCTCATTCAAAACTTCATCTTCATAATTTTATATAATGTTCTTTGGGGGATTCTTTACAGTTAATTAGATTATATCCGAACTCATTAACTTTAGCAAACTCTTTTGAAAACATCCATAACCTTGTAACTCTTGTGTTTTGCATGCCTATAAAACCAGCAGAATCACATGAACACTGCTATGAAGTTTGCCCGTCAACATAAGAGTGAATTTGATCCCCTTTTTCTACGGTGGCCTCAGTATGTCTTTGAGGTTAAACCCAAACAAATTCTGGCTTATTCATTTGACTTTGAGCAAGATAGCTCTTCAGCAATATTATCAGTTTAGTTTCTTCCTTTTCAATTGAATTTGCATCTTTATAACCTGGAACATTCAATGAATTAGATTTCACTATCAAGACCTCTTCTGCTGTCTTAGTGGAAATTTTAATCTTTCTCAAGATTATGGAAATCTCTTTAAGGATGATATTTGTTTACTCTAAACTTTCCCTCTTCAAAACTTTAAAACTTGTTAAGAGCCAGGTGGTGGTGGCGCACGCCTTTAATCCCAGCACTCGGGAGGCAGAGGCAGGCGGATCTCTGGGAGTTGGAGGCCAGCCTGGACTACAAGAGCTAGTTCAGGGACAGGCACCAAAGCTACAGAGAAACCCTGTCTCGAAAAAAAAAAAAAAAAAAAAAAAAAACAAAAAAAAACTTGTTAGTACTCTTTTCTTCACCAAATTGTGTACTTCTCAAATCTTTCACAATAAGAATTTGAGTAGCTACCTTTAATTTTTCTCCAACAAGCAAGCTTTCCATTTAATTTTCATTAAGCCAATATAGGAAGAGAATGAAGTCAGGTTACTTGTCAACTGTGAAATAAATGATCTCTAGTCTAATTACTGATCGAGTTTTTGTTTCTGTCCTCAGTTCTGAGTGTTGAGAACTCCGTGGTCACAATTCTGTCAGCATTCTCGTCTTCTTACTCTCACTATCAAGTCCTATTATGCTGTCTCTAAAACACAAATCTAAAGCCCCTTTGTTGTTCCATAAACCACATCCCAAACGCTAGGACCATATGAGTAAGTTGTCTTCAGCAACAAACCTACTTCTCAGTACTAATTTATCTGTTACTTTACTCTCTCCCTTTGCAACTTAATAACATAATAAAAAGCAACTTTAGAAGAAAAGGGCTAGAGTCCACTAATGAGTGAGTACATTCCATATTCATCATTTTGGGTCTGGGTTATCTCACTCAGGATATTGTTTCCTATTTCCATCCATTTGCATGCAAAATTCAAAATGTCATTATTTTTTACTGCTGATTAGTACTCTAATGTGTATATATTCCACACTTTCTTTATCCATTCTTCCATTGAGGTGCATTTAGGTTGTTTCCAGGATCTGACAATTACAAAATAATGCTGCTATGAACATAGTAGAACAAATGCTTTTGTAGTATGATTGGGCATCTCTTGGGTATATTCCCAAAAGTGGTATTGCTGGATCCTGAGGTAGATTAATTTCTAATTTCCGAGAAACCGCCACACTGATTTCCAGAGTGGGTGCACAAGCTTGTATTCCCATCAGCAATGGATGAGTATTCCTGTTGCTCTACATCCTTTTCAGCATAGGCTATCATTGGTGATTTTGATTTTAGCCATTTTGACAGGTGTAAGATGGTATCTCAAAGTTGTTTTGATTTGCATTTTCCTGATTGCCAAGGAGGTTGAACATGACCTTAAGTGTCTTTTGGCCATTCAAACTTTGTCTGCTGAGAATTCTCTTTTCAGTTCAGTACTCCATTTTTTATTTTTTTCTTTCATTTATTTATTTATTTAAGATTTCTCTCTCCTCCCCACCACCGCCTCCCATTTCCTTCCCCCTTCCCTGATTAAGTCCCCCTCCCTCATCAGCCAGAAGAGCAATCAGGGTTCCCTGCCCTGTGGGAAGTCCAAGGACCACCCACCTCCATCCAGGTCTAGTAAGGTGAGCATCCAAACTGCCTAGGCTCCCACAAAGCCAGTTGGATGGAAATAGAAAACAATATCCTGAGTGAGGTAAGCCAGACCTAAAAAGAGGAACATGGGATGTACTCACTCATATTTGGTTTCTAGCCATAAATAAAGGACATTGAGCCTATAATTTGGGATCCTAGAGAAGCTAAATAAAGAAGTGAACTCAAAGAAAAACACATAGGCATCCTCCTGAATATTAACCTTCATCAGGCGGTGAAAGGAGTACCCCATTTTTTAATTGGATTAATTAGAATTTTCATGTCTAGTTTCTTGAGTTCTTTATATATTTTTGAGATCAGATCTTTGTCTGATGAGGGTTTGGTGATGATCTTCTCCCATTCAGACTCTAGCCATAAACAAAGGCCATTAAGCCTATAGTTGACAAGCCTAGAAAAGCCAAATAACAAGGAAAACCCAATGAAAAACATATATAGATTCTCTTGGAAATTGGAAGCAAACAAGATTGCTGGATAAAAGTTGGGAGCATGGGGGTAAGAGTGGTGGTGAGAATGGGGGGAAGGGGAGGGGGGAGAGAGAAGGGAAAAGGGAAAGACTGGGGAGTGCTTGGGGAAGTGGGAGGGTGGAGATGGAGGAAGGACAGATATAGGAGCAGGGAAGAAGATATATACAGTAAGGGAGCCATTTTAGGGTTGGCAAGAGATATGACTCTAGAGGGGATCCCAGGTGTCTATGGGGATGTCCCCAGCTAGGTCCTTGGGAAGCAGAGTAGAGAGTGTCTGAATTGGCCTTGCCCCACTATCATACCGATGATTATCTTGAATATAACCATAGAGTCTTTGTCCAGCAGCGGATGGAGATAGAGACAAAGTCCCTCATCAGAGCAACAGACTGAGCCCTCAACGTCCATTTGAAGAACAGAAGGAGAGAGATGAGCAAGGAAGTCTTGACTGTGCGGGGTTGGTTCACCTACTGAGACAGTGTGCCTGTTCTAATGGGAGCTCAGCAAATCCAGCTGGACCGGGACTGAATGAGCATATGATCAAACGGGACTCTCTGAAAGTGGCTGAAAATGGGGGCTGACCGAAAAGCCATTGATAAAGGCACTGGAATTTGTTTCTACTGCATGGGCTGGCTTTTTGGGATCCTAGCCTATTTGTCTATTTGTATGCAAAGCTTCCTAGGACTGGATGAGGGGGGGACTTGGACCTCCCACAGGGAAGGGTTCCCTGCCCTCTCTTAAGGAGGGAGGGTGAAAGAAGAGGGTGAGTGGGGCGAGCGGGACGGGGTGGGAAGAGGGGAGAAAATGTAAAATTTTTGAATGGAAAAATAAAAAAAAGAAGAAAGGGGTTTATTTTGGTTTATAAATTGAAGGTACAGTCCATTACAGTGGAGAATACATGGTGGTCAAAGTAGCTTAATTTATAACACTGAAGAAAATATATGAAGATAGAAAAAACCCATTTCCCATATTGCTTTCTCCCCTTTTCCTTTTTATCAAGACTACAACTCCAACCTATAGGGTGCTGTTGCTAACATTTACAACAGGTCTTTCTACTTCAATTAAACCTCTATGGGAATTGCGTCAATGATATGTCCAGAAGTATATCTCCAAGGTGTGATGTATCTCAAATCTAGTCATGTTGACCATGGAAATTAATCATCTTCTTGTCTTATTTTATTATTATTCATTATTGAGTAACAAAAGGCTATGGAACTTAGAATTTCTATGTTTCTGTATTTATATTAGCTGTATTGGTATATGTGGGGACCCTGTTCTACCTAGACTGGAAGTCAGAGAGCTTAAGTTTATTTTTGCTCTCTCAAAGTTATTGACAGCCGGTATGGCTGCAAGCAAGAGATCCTGACCTAGAGTGTGATTAATAACTATTTTTCACATTGAGCTGAATCAGTTTCACCTGGATGAAAGGTTGGAGTATTCAAGTTTATTCCTTTTATCATGCAAATGAAGTCTGTTGCATGCACCCCTCCCCTTTTGGAATGAAGTATGTTAAGTGTGTGGAAAAGAAATGAGGTGGATTCAGTATTCACTGGATGTCCCTTCTGATTCTGTTTTGTGTTTCTGTCTCTTATTTCTCTTATATCTCTGTTATTTTGCTTAATAATTCTAATTATCACACTACTACATAGGAACGTGAGTTTCATCAAAGCTGGTCTTCATCAGGTAAAATTTTAAGTAGACTTTAATGTGTGTTTCTTATCTACCTTACTCTTCCACATTATTCTAAAGTGGTTTTAAAGTAATGTATTTGTATGCTAATAAATAACTCCAATTTAAAAATTTGTTTGCTTTTAACCCTCAATTTATATCAATATTGATATTGATGTTGCTTACTAGAACCGCCCTGACACTGAAGAATAGTGATAATCTTTGTTGGCTATTTTATTGTGAGGTAAGACTGTCCCTCACAATTCAGTTGTCATGGGAACCTTCATCTAGATTCAGAAAGCTCCAGCTTTGTACAGTCTGGCAGTTCACCCTTTCCAGGTATCAAGTTTCTTTTCTCTGGATTTTTATGTAACTTTTCATTCACTTTTGAGTATTCCATTAGATTACATTTGAGTGGGGCCTTTTTCTCATACAATTACTCAATTATGTAGTTTACCATTGTTTAATTATTGCTTCCTAAAAATATCTTATATATTTATGGAAATTTTAGTGGTCAATTTTCAATAGTCTGTCAAGTATACTCATTTATTATTTTTCTTTCTGAAGTATTATTTAATTGTAACAATAAATTTTGCTCATTTATGGAGGTACTCTGTGTTTTAGTGTAATATCTTAACTTATATTCATGTGACTATCTTGGTTTTCTTTATAGTCAGGAAGTCAGAATCTTGATCTCTTTTTTAAAAAGTGTTTCACTGCCATCTGGCATTTCATTCATTCATTCTTTTTTAAATTTCAAGACTTTTAAAGATTAGTTTTTTTCATTGGCTATTGAACATACTCAAATTATTCTAAGGTTATTTGTTTCTACTAATGTTCTACAAAAAATCATATGTGCTGAACAATCTTTTTTATTTATAAATAACTATTGTAACTTTAAGTTAGGTATGAACTGTTTTTCAATATATTACTTTATTAACTCTAATTTTGATACCATTACTTTCAACATATTACTTTTTTTCTAAAATTTGAAAATATACATACCATATTACTTATTAGCCTTTCCTGTTCTTAATCATCAAAATTTTATATTCATTAATATGATATTCATTCCCTGACTTAGCCTAGCTCAATTCTAGCAGTGTGACTACTTGGCTAGTTGTTTACATTGAGAAGTCAATTGTTCTTTCAACCTCCATATACTTAGAATTTCAAAACTATTTTAGAACAGTCTGAATATTGTACTTTATAGTTATTGATGTATTTTTTCTGTAATCTGGTGTATTTCTGATTTATCTTTGACCTTTGACTATTGCAGCAGAATATTTTTCAAGATACTGGTATCTTAATTTTCCTTATCCCATAACTTTGAGTGATAGTTCTCTATTTAGATCTTTTTTGTTGTTTTACCATTTTTAGATAAGTCTTGCATAACACAGGCTAGCTGTGAATTTTTTATAAAACTGAGGATGAATTACAACTCTTAATCCTCTTTCCTCTATATACACAGTGATGTAACTGAAGTCATGTACAAACACACCAGTTCATTTAAACTTTGGTTCTATTATTTTATTGTAAAAAATATCATTAGTGTTGCTTACTTTAAACTAATCCTACTTATTTAGTATTGTCATAAAATTATTTCTTATTTTTTTAAATTTATTTTATTTATTTACCTTTTTTTTATTTATTTTGCATACCAAACAGTTTCCCCTCCCTAGTCTCCTCCAGTTCTCCCCCACACCTCCCTTCTTCCTTCCTCCCCATCCACCCCTCCTCGTCTCCATTCAGAAAGGGACAATTCTCCCCATAGACTTGAACAAACATGGCACATCAAGTTGAGGCAGGACCAAGCTTTTCCTTGTGTATCAAGACTGGGTGAGGTCTTAAGGAACAGATTCCAGAATTCAAATAAAGCCCTAGGGACAGGTTCTGATCTCACTGTTCGGAGCCTTACATACACACCAAGCTACACAACTGTCACACACATGCAAATGGCCTAGTTCTGTCCCATGCAGGATCCCTAACTCTTTGTTCAGAGATCATGATCTCCCATGAGGTCTGGTCATCTATCTCTGTGGGTTCCCCCATCATGAACTTGAACCCTCTGGCTCTTTATAATCCTTTCTTCATTTTTTTCCAGAGGACCCCTGAACTCAACTCACTACTTGGCTATGGATCTTTGCAACTGCTTTTTCAGTTATTGGATAAGTCTTTTTGATGAAAATTAGATAAAAACCAATCAGATTATCATAGATGGTCACTTCAGGCACTCTCTCCACTAATGCCCTCAATGGAGTTATCCTTGTGGATTTCTTGGGGTTTCCTAGACATGAGATTTATCCATAAACTAAAATGGAGCCTCCCCATCAAGACATCTTTTTTGTTTCTCTCCTCTTCTTTTACACTCTGAACCTGACAACCACATCCAGCCCACCCAAACTTTTCCCCCAAGTACCCTTCCTCCAATCATCCACACTGCCTCCCCTAGTTTACCCAGATCTCTTGTATTTCCCCTTCCCAGAGAAATCCATGCATATCTTTCTTTGGGCCCCCTTTGTTATCTAGCCTCTCTGAGATTCTGGATTGTAGGTTCATTATCCTATACGTTACTCTTAATATCCACTTATGAGTAAGTACGTACCAAGTTTGTCTTTCTGTGTTTTGGTTATCTCACTCAGAATGATTTCTTTTTAGTTCCATCTATTTGAGGGCAAATTTCATTGGGTTTCGTTGTTTTGTTTTTAGTTTTTGTTTGTTTGTTTTTTGAGATAGGGTTTTGCTGTTGCTTTGGAACCTGTCCTGGAAATTACTCTGTAAACAAGGCTGCTCAAACTCACAGAGATCCACCTGTGTCTGCCTCCAGAGTGTTGGGATTAAAGGCATGTGCCACCACTGCCTGGCGACATCATTGCTTTTTACAGCTGAGTAATAATATTTTGTATAAATGAATCACATTTTCTTTATCCATTCTTTGGATGAGGGTCATAGGAGTTGTTTCCACATTCTTGCTATTATGAATGATGCTATTACGAACATAGTTGAGCAGCTGTCCTTGTGGTATGCTTGAATATCCTTTGGGTATATGTCCTTGATTGGAATAGCTGGGTCTTGGAGTAATTTGATTCCCAATTTACTGAGGAAATGTCGTATTGAATAACAAAGAAAATGTCCCAGTTTGAATTCCCACCAGCATTGGAGGAGTGCTCTCCTTGCTCTACCTCCTCTGCAGAATAAGTTGTCTTCCATGTTTTTGATTATAGCCATTTTGAGATGTGGAATATGGTATCTCAGTGTCATTTTGATTTGCAGTTCATTGGTGACTAAGGATGTTGAACAATTCTTTAAGTGTATTTCAGCCATTTCAGATTCTTTCATTGATAATTCTCTGTTTAGATCTCTACCCCAGTTTTAATTAGATTATTTGGTATTTTTATGTCTAGTTTCTCATTTTGATTTTTTGAGACAGGGTTTCTATGTAGGTTTGGAGCCTGAGCTAGAACTTGCTCTGTAGACCTGGTTGGCCTCAAATTCACAGAGATCCACTAGTCTCTGTCTCCAGAGTGCTGGGATGAAAGACCCGTGCTACCACCACCTAGTTTGTTGTCTAGTTTCTTGCATTCTTTATATACTTTGGAGATAAAACCCACTGTTTGATGTGGACTTGGGGAAGATATTTTCCCACTCTGTTGGCTGTAGTTTTGTCTTATTGACAGTGTCCATTGCCTTTCAGAAGCTTTCCAGTTTCATTAGATGGCTTTTTTATTTTATTAATTGTTGATCTCAGTGTCTATGCTGTTGGTGTTTTATTCAGTAAATAGTCACCTGTGCCAATGCTTTCAAACCTATTTTCCAGTTTCTCTTCTATCAAGTTCAGTGGAAATGAATTTATGTTGAGGTCTTTGATTCAATTATACTTGAGTTTTGTTCAGGTTCATAAAAATGGATCTATTTGCACTCTTCTACATGACATCCAGTTATGCCAGCAGCATCTTTTGGAGATGCTTTTTTCCTGTTGTATAACTTTGAATTCTTTGTCAAAAATAAGGCATTCATTCATAGGCATGTGGATTTATGTCAGTATCTTTGATTTGATTCCATTGATCCACGTTTCTGTTTTTATGCAAAAACCAAGCTGTTTTTATTGCTATATAATTAATCTTAATTCAAGGATGGTAAGACCTCAAGAATTTCCTTTATTGTATGGAAATATTTTATCCATCCCAGGTTTTTTATTTTTCCTTATGAAGTTGAGTATTGTTCTTTTGAGGTCTGCGAAGAATTGTGTTGAAATTTTGACAGATATTGCTTTGAATCTGTAGATTGCTTTGCTAAAATTGCAATTTTTACTATGTTAATCCCACATATCCATGAGCATGGAAGATCTTTCCATTTTCTGCTATCTTCTTCAATTTCTTTCTTCAAAGACTTAAAGTTTTAGTCCTACAGGCCTTTCACTTGTTTGGTTAGAGTTACCCCAAGATATTTTATATAATTTGTGATTATTGTAAAGGGTGATGTTTCTCTGAATTCTCTCTCAGTTCATTTATCATTTGTATATAATAACACTACTATTTTATTTTTAGTTCATCTTCTATTCTGCCACATTAATAATGCTGTTTATCAGATTTAGGAATTCTCTGGTAGAATGTTTGGGGTCACTTATATAAACTCTTATCGCATCTGCAAATAGCAAAAGTTTGACATTGTCCTTTTCAATTTGTATCCCCTTGATCTCCTTTTGTTGTTATTGCTCTAATTAGAAATTTGAGTGCTATAGTGAATATATAGAGAGACCACCTTGTCTTGTTCTTGATTTTAGTGGAATCACTTTGACTTCCTCACCATTAGATTTGATATTGACTCTTGGCTTGCTTTATATTGCTTCTATTATGTTAAGTTATGTTCTTTGTATCCATGATTTCTACTAGAACTTTTTCATGAAGGAGTGTTGGATTTTGTGAAAGTCTTCTCTAATGAGATTATGTGGGGTTTTCCTTTAGTTTGTTTATATGGTGGGGTATATTGACATATTTTCATATGTTGAACAATCCCTGTATCTCTGGAATGAAGCCTATTTGCCCATAGTGGTTGTTTTGTTATTTTGGTTTTGTTTTGAGTTTTCAAAATGTGTTCTTGGGTTTAGTTTGACTGTATTTTATTGTGTATTTTTGCATCAATATTTATGAGGGATAGTTGTCTGTTTCTTTCTTTGTTGCCTTTTTGTATGTTTGCATATCTGTCTCATAAAAATAATGTAGTAATGCTACTTCTGTTTCTATTGCATGGAACAATTTGAGGAGTATCAGTATTAACTCTCCTTTAAAAATCTGATATAATTCTATGCTGAAATCATCTGGCCCTAGAATTTTTTTGGTTGGGAGACTTGTAATTATTTTTTCTCTTTCCTTAGGGGTAATAGGTCTATCTAAATAGTTTATCCATTCTTGATTTAAATTTCTTATGTGATATCTATCAAAACATTGTACATTCCTTAGATTTTCCAATTTCGTGGAGTACAGGTTTTTGAAGTATGACCTGATGATTATCTGGATTTTCTCAGAGTCTGTTTTTATGTCCTCCTTTTCATTTCTGAGTTTGTTAGTTTGGATATTATCTCTCTGCCTTTTGGTTAAATTGAATAAGATTATGTCTATCTTGTTGATTTTCTCAAAGAACCAATTCTTCATTTCATTGATCCTTTATATTTTTGTCTTTTTACTATTTTATTATTTTCAACCCTGAGCTTGATTATTTTTTCTGTCTATTCCTTCTGGGTGAGTTTGCTTCTTTTTGTTCTAGAGCTTTCAGATATTTGGTTAACTGGCTAGTGTGATATTTCTCCACATTTTTATGTAGGGCCTTCTGGTTATGAACTTTCTTCTTAGCACTGCTTTTAAAGTGTCCCCAAAGGTTGGATATATTGTGCATTCATTTTCATTGAATTATGGGAAGTGTTTAAATTCCTTGTTTAATTCTTTACCCAGTGGTAATTCAGTTGAGAGTTGTTTGGTTTCCATGAGTTTGTAGGCTTCTTGGAGCTTGGGTTTTTGTTGAATTCTAACTTTAACCCACAGTGAACTGATAGGATATAAGGTGTTATTCAAGTTTTTTTTTAGGTATTTGTTGAAATTTGCTTTGTGAGCAATTATGTGATCATTTTTAGAGAAGGTTTCATGAAGTACTGAGAAGATAAATTCTTTGGGGGAAGTGTGCTGTAGATGTCTGTTAAGTCCTTTTGAGTCATAACATCTGTTAGTTCCATTTTTTTCTCTGTTAATTTTCTGTCAGGCAGACCTGTCTCTTGATGAGAGTATGTTATTGATGTCTCCCATTATTAATATGTGGGGTTTGATGTGTGATTTAAGATTTAATAATGTTTCTTTTTACAAGTGTCAGTAGCCTTCTATTTGGGAAATAAATATTCACAATTGAGACTTCATCTTGATGGATTTTTCCTATGATCAATGACAAATATCCTTCTCTATATCTTTTGATTTATTATCGTTTGAAGTCTATTTTCTTAGATATTAGGTTAGCTATATTAGCTTACTTCTTAGCTATGTTTGATTGAAAAAAAAAACCTTTCTCAAACATTTACTTGGAGGCAATCTCTGTCTTGGAAGTTGGTGTGTTGTTTTATGATGCAAAAGAATGGATCTTGTATTTGTATTCATTCTGTTAGCTTATTTATATTTTTAAATAAATTGAGTCCATTGATATTTCAGAATATTAGTGAGCAGTGATTTTTAATACTTGCAATTTTTTTGGTTCTGTTGGTGATGATAGTAGTGTGAGTGTGTGTTTCCATGTTTGGATTTTGCTGGTGTGAGATTATTTATCCTCTGTGCTTTTGTGGATCCAGCTACTTTTCTTGGGTTGCAGTTTCATTTCTAGCTCTTTATGTAGTACTGCATTTGTGCATTGGAATTTTTTTAAATCTGAGTTTTTCATGAAATATCTTGTTTTCTCCAACTACAATGATTGAAAGTTTTGGTGTATATAATAGTCTGGGATGGCACCAATGGTCTCTTAATGTCTGCAAATTGTCTGTCTAGGAACTGATTTTCAGAGTATCCATTTAGAAATCAGGTACAATTCCGATAGGCCTGCCTTTATATGTTACTTGGTCTTTTCCCTCTGCATCTCTTGATATTCTTTCTTTATTCTGTGTGTTCAATAATTTTATTATCTTATGGTGTGGGAACTTTTTTGGCCCAGTTTATTTTGGTGTTCTCTAAGTTTCTTGTGCTTATATAAGCATGTCCTTCTTTAGGCTGTCAAAGTTTTCTTCTATCATCTTGTTGTAAATATTTGTTGTGACTTTAAGCTAGATTTCTTCTCCTTCTATCCCTCTTATTCTTAGATTTTGCTTTTTCATGATGTCCCATGTTTCCTGTAAGCTTTTTATTTAGAATTTTTTGGATTTAACTTTTTTTTTTTACTGGTAAATCTATTTCCTTATATGTATCCTCAACCTCTGAGATTCTCTCTTCCATCTCTTGTATTTTGTTGATGATACTTGTATCTCCTTTTCCTATTCATATACAAAGATTTTCCATTTCCAGAATTCCCTCAGTTTGTGTTTTCTTCATTGCCTATATTTCAATTTTCAAGTCCAGAATTGTTTCCATTATCTGTTTGAATTTTTCCTTGGCTTTCATTAAATTACTTAATGGATTTATTGATTTCTTCCAAATTTTTGTATGTTTATTTCTCCCTTTTATTAAGGGAATTTTTCATTTCAGGAACTCTATCATCTTCACAAAGTTATTTTAAGGATGTTTTCTTCTGCTTTATAAGTGTTTGGATATTCAAATCTTGCTGTTGTAGGACTACTGAATTCTGCTGGTATCATTTTGTCCTGTATGTTGTTGAATGTATTCTTGCACTGGCCTTTACCCCTCTGGATTTGAGATAATTAGCGTTACAAGTGTTGGTTCTTGTGATGTCTTTGTTGAACGGGTCTTTCACTCTATTACTATCAATTTCTTTTATTACCTTTTGGCCTGAATGGTTAATGGTTATGGTGATTGTCTTGTTGTCAAGTCCATTAGTGTTGCCTCAGATGAGGAATGTGGGAGTTTTGTTGTCTAAATCCAGTGTATTTTCCACTTCTTCTGACTGGTGTGGACTTTATATATGGCTACAGAGTTTGTTCTTCTTACTGATGTGAATTGTGCCTGTAGCTATGGAGTCTGTTCTTCCAACTGGTGCGCATGTTACCAGTGTCCGTTTTTATGCCTATACTTCCATCTGGTATAGGTAGTTCTTTTGCCTATAGGGTCTGCTGATGTTGGGAAAGACTTTCCATGAGGAAGATATTGGGGTAGGTGGGCTTCAACAGCAGAGAAGATTGTGGGAGAACAGAATACAGTAAGTGGGGGCAGTGGTATTGTGGCCTAATTGTAGGTATTTTGCCTGCTTGCAGGCTGCTGAGGACTTCAGGAGAGTAGTGTATTTCCATGAGAAGTTGGAGTAGGGTCCCATCTGCCTGCTGGTCTGAAATGGGAGAAGAAGAAACACTTGATGTGCTTTGGGGTTTAGGTCCTAAAGGTTGGGGCAGTATAGCTGGGAGACTTGTCTCTCACATTTTGTTCAAACTGGTATGGGTGAAGCTTAATCCTATAGGGTCTGCAGATGTTTCAGAGGAGGGTTGTTCATGGGGAGGATGCTGGGGTAGGTAGGGTTGGGTGGTACAGTGGGTTGGGGGGTAACAGGGTCCAATGGGTGACAAAGGTGGTATTGTGGCTTGCTCACAGGTCTCTCACCTGCTGGCTGACTGCTGGGGATTCAGTTATCTCTTCTTAAAATGGCTAGTACAATTATTTTTATTCTGCATATTTTCTATCTTATATCTTTGTACCTACTAAACTTTGTGTTTGTGTTCATCACTGAATTTGTATCTAATAATTGTGTTCATGCTTAATAGTTCTCAGAACATGTACCTAGCTTGCCCTCCCCCAAGGTCAGTTCACTCCCTCAAAATTCTTACTTCTTTAGCCTCTAAGTATGTATTTCATTAAAGAAGATATTATTCCTCCCATCCTAAAATATCTCCAGGATTAACATGTTTCATTTCTCTTTCTGGTTTCATACTGTTGTCCTAAATTTATAAAAGAGGTCTTTTCCCTTATCAGAGGAAGTCTCTATCCTTGCATGTTTAAGGGAAGATCCTTTCTAACTTTTCCAAAAGTTTTGCCAAGCCGGGCAGTGGTGGCGCACGCCTTAAATCCCAGCACTTGGGAGGCAGAGATAGGAGGATCTCTGTGAGTTCGAGGCCAGCCTGGTCTACAAGAGCTAGTTCCAGGGCAGGAACCAAAAGGTACAGAGAAACCCTGCCTCGAAAAATCCAAAAAAAAAAGTTTTGCCAAACATTTTTCTTATGAATTATAAAGGAGGTTACCACAAATTCACTGTGATATTTCAAATTCTAAAAGAAACAGTTTGACGCTTCCCCTTCTTTTATTCATCAGTAATCTTTATTTATAAAAATAATGATTCACAAAGGATACCTTTTTATAGGGTCCAAGGATAACTGAGGGAGAAGTTTGTCCTCAGTTTTTAACTAACTACCTAATATCACGAAACAAACATAGGGCTGGCAACAACACTCAATAGGAAGAGCTTACCTAGCATGAATGAAACTCTTGGTTCAGTCCTTAAATAGTTGCAGTGCTGCATGCCTTTAATTTCAGCAATTGATAGGTGGGGGCAGAAAATAAGAAATTCAGAGTCCGTCTTTGTTATAAAGCAAATTTTAGGCCTGTACATGAGACACTGTCTCAAGCATCATCATTATAATAACAAGAACAAACATAACCATATATAAATGTTTCAAACATACAGATCCTAATAATGAAATTACTTGTGCAAATATGAGTACTGGCAGTCACTTGTTGGCATATTGCCATTTCTTCTGTCTATTAACAATGAACTGTAGAGAGACAAATAGAAAGTTATGTGGAAAGAGATGGGTATTTAAAAGAAAAACACACTAGATAGAAATTACCCCAAAGCTGGATCATAGTTTTGCTTCCAAAGAAGAAAAGACAGGAATCCCATGACTTTCATGAGTATTTTGCATGGCTTGTTTGTTTTTCCTTTGCTGTTTTTCTACATGTGGACAAGAGCCTTCTTCAAAATTTCTGGTGATGTTTTCTTTTACATGTTATTCTTTAGATTTTCTTAGACTACCATATTCCCTAGTCTTCTTCAGGTCCACCACAAGAGTTGTAGTACTAAAACTCTGTTTCATCAAGAGAAGCATAATTGACTGTCTTCTGTGCGAAAGGACATAAGACTTGCCTAATAGAGAGCATAGAATTTTCTTTGTATTGTGCCTTCCATTGGACAGGATTCTCCTTTTCAGGTACAGATTTTCTGTGTCAGGAGAAGGGTCAGAACATTTGCTTGCAGAAATTGTGAAATTCTAGAAGATACTAGTTGAATTATTAAGTTTGGGATTCAAAAACCTTATGACAAGCTAGAATCTGAAGTATAGATAATAATCATAGCCACTGTGGGTGTTATTTTCCATAGAAAGCTACTAATTAATTCAAAGATATATCCTAGGAATAGTACCTAATAGATCTTAGAGGTTATTTTTGGGTACACCTTAATCATCACCTCTAGTTTTATTGGATTTTAACAACTTTCAATGAATTACAAATCTAAAGGCAGAATATTTATTAAACATTATGCTAGCCCCTCCCACCTGAGTTCCAAAATTGCTAAAGTCTTCCAATTCTGAAGGACCATTTGTATAAGGGAGTCAAGGCTTTCTCAATATAAACTTTATAAAAATTAAGAGTCTCTCTATTGTACTTTCATTTGTAAAGGTGGTTGTTGAAGTATATGGACCATGACATCTCTGTATTACAACAGAAAGTAACCTTCTTACACACACACACACACACACACACACACACACACACACACACACACATATTCAATGTCTTATAATCTTATAGCTCAAGAAAGACCATAGGACCAAATATATTTATGAGAAAAATATATGGAAAATTTTGCATTATAACGGGATCTCATGTCTCCAAATCCCTAAAAGAAATGGGTCAGTTTCCAAGTATCATATTTCCATACTAAGAAAGAGTAGATATTTTATGAGAAACTTGACAGGTCATATGCCATGTAACAGGCATAGGAGAGTTTTTATAGCCTTTGTATCATTATATAGTTTATATATAAAATGCTGTTATTTCTCACAAGAGTAAGCAAACACCATGCCACATTATCATTGATTAGTTTATCAGGTTCAAAATGGTTACTGAGAAAATAGTTAAATTTCCTGTTGCCCAAGGACAAAGGAAAAATAGAATCCACAATATTTACAGTCTGAACCCTCATTTTTTCTGGTTCCTAGTGTGGATTTTTATCCTTCTCATACAAAATAGCCATTGGATTTGTGCAAAAGACATTTAGAATCCTTATAAATGGCCAGTTCCAAAAAAAAGAAAAATTAGGAACTTATTTTTTAAGATTTATTTATGTATTTATTTATTTATTCAATGTGCACTTGTGTTTTGCCTGAAGATATTCTGTGTGAGAGTGTTAAATTCCCTGATAATGGAGTTATAGGCAGTTGTGAGCTACCATATGTGTGCTGGTAATTGAACCCAGGTCCTCTGGGAGAGTAGCCAGTGCTCTACATAACTGAGCCAAGAACTGATTTTTTAAAATCTCCAGCCCAGGAACTGACTTTTAAAAAAGTATATGTGGCTCTTTGGCTTGAAGATATGCACTGAAAAAAATGGAAATTCTAATTTAGATATTTAGCTCCCAGGCTCCCCTCTGTACCCACTCTTCCCATCTGTAACATGAGAGGCCTGTTCTTTGGGTTTTCTGTCCTACCCAGTTCCCACAGCCAGTAAGCCCCAAAGAAAATCACACAGTGTCTACATTAGATATAAACTGATTGGCCCATTAGCTCAGGCTTTATATTAGCTCTTATAATGTATACCAGCCTGTTATTCTAGTATATTTTAGCCACATGGTGCAGTACCCTTTTCAGCAGGGTAGATCATATCCTGCTTCTTAGTGGTCTTGGCAGGACTTCCCAGAATGCTCCTGTTTTCATTGCCCCACCTCTACTTCTTATCTGATTTTCCTGCCTATACTTCCTGCCTGGCTATCAGCCAATCAGCATTTATTTAAAATATAGCTGACAGAATATAGAATTGTCCCTCACCACCCATTCATCATTTCTCTATTTGGGGTATACTTCAAACATGCATGTGTGGCTTTAGTGTGAGTCATTTTTTTATATTAATTGTGAACCTTGCTGGTGATGTAGCTATTACATTTTAGGACAAAACCTTAAATGGAAGGAGTTGGTGAGATCAGCTACTTTATTTTTCCAGAGAAAGAGATAAAGACTAAATAAGTGTCTAAGTATCAGTTACTATATTTTTGTTACCTACTACACCTAAGGTAATGCAAAGCCTTCGGTAAAGATGAGGATATCAGGATATGGAGTCTGCTTCCTTCCTGGGAAATATTATTCCTTTAAAGTTGCTATGCTATTAGGACTGGACCCTCTGTTCTATGAACAGGCACAGCCTATATTTCAGTGTCATGTCTCAGAGAATATGGTCCAGAGAATGAGGGTGTATGGTGCCTGACCACCAACTTGGCCCCTTGTACTTGAAGAGCACCTGAACTTTTTTCTTTTGATCTGAATATTTGATGGAACACAATCATCTGGGTCTTTTTATTTTCTTTCTGTGGTTCTGGTTGTTCATTCCTTTGTGTGTAATAACTGAATCTGAGGAATTCAATAACTTATATGTAGTTTCTAAAGCTGTGTATGTATATCCATGACTGACTGTATATTAAAATGATAGTCTAAAAGAGCTTTTCCTTCTGGGTATAAAGGAATCAAGTTGGTCAATTTCTAGAAAGTTTCAACTAGACTGTTGAGATATAAGCTAAAATTTGTCTCCCCTTTCTTGAGTTACTTCTCTGATCTTGTCAAAAATAACACCTTTATCAATACATGTTTGCATTTCTGTAATAAGGCTTCATTGAACTACGATTATGGTACTATACTGGGTTGTTTTATTTACAGCTAGTGAGTTTATGATATTGCAGGTTCTGTTCACTTTGAAGACATGCAAAAGAATTTAATAGCTCATCTACATGGTTTTTTTTTTTGTTTCTTCCAAAATTTTCTGTTACCCTATCCCAGTTAGGGATACAATGAAGTAGTATGCAAACTCATAAGCTAAACATAAGGTCTGTAAGTTGCCGATAAATCAAGATGAATCATTAGAGACAAGTCTGTGCATCTCCTTGCATTATTTTAAGTCTTTGTAAAACAGACATGGGCTTGGCGTGCTCCATGGTTTCTGGTACTTCCCTTAAGTAGAATAGTGTAACCGTTGGAAAGGATTGTATTTTATAAGAGTCTTCTTTCTCAGTATGACTTGTAATACTGGGTTGCCTTTTGTTTGGTAACTTTGGACAAATGGGATAATACTGAGGTGGTGTTGCTCTGCAGTTTGGAGAGACAATTCCCATGAGTTTTGTTATCTACTGTTTCTCATTTGAAAATGGGGTTTGCACAGTTACAGATATCATTTAAAATATCATGTGTTTTTACATTTTTATTTTTTGTATTTTTCTTGTATTTTTTTCAGCTGCATCTGTGTCAGCCATTCTTGTTATCCAGGCAAGTGTCTCGGAAGATGAAAGGAAAAAGCAAAGAAACAGAGAAGTGAAAATTTGTGGTACACACATGAATGCTGTTGATGCAAGAAAGTCTAGGTATTAAGTGATCCTCTGAAGATGAAATGGCATTGTGAAACTTATGTAATCAAACAGTAATAACCATATTGTTTAGTGTGGTTGCTATTATTGTTTTGACTAGTCACTTGACAGTTAGATTTTGGTATTCTTGTGGATACCTGTGTTGGAAGCAGTCCTGTGAAAATTTAGACTAATTCACCCTCAGGACATGAATCTTATTTTGTAACATATATCTCACTAGCTTAACATCAACCAGTAGCAGCAGCTGGCTCCCAACCTTAAGTCTTGTGTTAGCAACCTCTGCAGAGGCAAATACTGTTCCTTGTCCTGACATAAATCCAGCTACCATTCTTGAAAAAAGGCAGGTCAGGGAGTGAGTGTCCAGACACATACTTGACCCTAAAAATGAGGGTAGTATAGCTGTAGAAAGAAAAGAGAAATATCAAAGGTTGTTGTTTTTTCTCTTTTTTTCTTTTTTTTATTGGAAAAAAAAGAAATTTCTGCCTTCTCCCCGCCTCCCATTTCCTTCCCCCTCCTCCCCCTCCTCCCCCTCCTCCCCCTCCCCCCCACTCCTCCCCCTCCCTCTCCAGCCTGAAGAGCAGTCAGGGTTCCCTGCCCTGTGGAAAGTCCAAAGTCCTCCCCCCTCAATCCTGGTCTAGGAATGTGAACATCCAAACTGGGTAGGCGCCCACAAAGCCAGAACATGAAGTAGGATCAAAACCCGGTGCCATTGTCCTTGGCTTCTCAGCAGCCCTCATTGTCTGCCAAATTCAGAGAGTCCGGTTTTATCCCATGCTTTTTCAGTCACAGTCCAGCTGGCCTTGGTGAGCTCCCAATGGATCAGCCCCACTGTCTCCGTGGGTGGGTGCACCCCTGTGGTCCTGACTTCTTTGCTCGTATTCTCCCTCCTTCTACTCCTCATTGGAACATTGTTTTTTCTCTTATGGTGTGAACAAATCTGTCCATATTTTCTAAGACAAAAGGAAGGAACTGTAGTGCATTAGCTTTTTTTCTTAAAGCCAAAAGTAGACTTCAGAGGCATTTCATGTTTTTCTCCTTGCTGGCTCTTCCAGATTTTGTAGGCATAAATTAGAGTTTCCAAGTGTACCTGTTAAAGTTTTCCTGCCTTGTGTTTCTTAAGAATTAATTGTATACAGATAAGTAAATAGTTACAGGAAATAAGATAGGTTATTAAAGAAGAGAAATAGAAAAACAAGGAATTATTTCAGAGCTGGACAAAACTGAAGGGAGAGAGAGAGAAAGAGACAGCCTATGAGTTTTTCTGCCTTTTTTTTTTTACAGGCAGCCAAAATATAGGAACGTTTTCAATCTTCTGTTGATCTTTCACATGTTATTCTCTGCAATGTCATCTTCTCTCTATTTTCTATTCTTTCATTTTAATACAAAGAGCAAGGAGAATTACAATATTAATCTAAATAGCATTTCAGTCATAATATGGAGAAGAACAGTGGAGTCTTGAATCTGTCTCATAAATTCATTCATAATTTACTACAAAAATATGCAGAGGAAAGATACTAACAAATACATACATGCAAGATGGTTATTTTATATCTCATCAAAAAGACACATGTCTTGAAATTTTAAATTAAAAATTTAAGTTATAGTCATTTAGATATAAGTAGTATTCATATTAAATAAAATTTTAAATAATACATTGGAGCTCTTCACATAAGCAAGTCAATTTTTATTGTGAGACTTCAAGGTTTTAAAATGTTCCTGACAAAATTTATGTATGTATAACCTTTATTCTAATTATCAAACCATAGCATTAAAAAACAAAATAAAGTTTGAGAGATGGATGAGCAGTTAAAGACACTTGCTGTTTTGTAGAGAATCAGAATTCAGTTCCAAGCATCTGTGACAGATGACTCACAACCATCTATAAGGACAGTTATGGAGGATCAGACAGTCCTCTTCTGGAACCCATAGTTATCAACTTACATAGCATACACAGATACATAAATATATATAAAGTTCTATAAAAATGACCTTCTATCTCTTCAGATATAAAATATTAGACAGAACTAGTCAGTTTTAATATGTTGTGAATTTGAAAGCAAATCTTTCATTAAAGTATTTAAATTACGTCTAAAGAGGAATTCTGCTAATGCTATGAATCAATTTTTGCTTAGACATTTATATGTTACTATAGTTTCTTATGACAGTACAGATTCTGAAAATAACTACAGAAAATCAGTTTTAGCTATCAACATTGATCCTTTATATTTTTGTAACATTGCTTGATAAATCATTACTATTAGTATATAAATTGACTTTGGTATTAGTGTCTAAATTTATCACATATTCTGAGCTTTATTGGGAAGGAAGGCCTTTCCCTTACTCTAAAACACCACATAAAGAAGAAGCTTTCAAATATTTATTTATTACTGATATATGATTCTGGCCTTGTCCTTGGTCCTTGTGTGTTCCACTGAATTAATTCAGAGGAGACACACACAATATAATGTAGAGGAATGTAGACAAAATATAGAAGATACAGTCTTCATATATGAACATTGGGTTTATTTCCAAATAAACTATGATACGGAATGTGATCAATGACAAAAGGAAACATTGTGAAAAAAATGTTTCATGAAATAAGCAGGCAAAGTGGATAGAGTGATCACTGTGCCAACCTATGTACTTTGGTAGATTCATTGCTTCGTAGTCTTGGAACAGACAGCTTCCTTGAGGATTATTTTCTTATCCAGATGATTAGCAGTCTTATTCTGATTAACTTTTGAGGGTTCATGTGTATATACCTTTGTTCTTTAGAGAAAGTTTTTTTTAAATATTTTTATGTTGTTTTAGGCAGTTTACAATGGCAATTCACATTGCTTTGAGCAAAGCATGTAAAAGTGTTAATTTTACTATTGAAGAATAAGACCACTACCACAATTTTAAGTCAAATTCGAAGCAATACTGGGTACTGAACAAGTCTGTATCTGCCTTTCCAGAAAATAATCCTGATTCACTGTTTACATCACCTTAAATATTTTCTATCAGGTCCAATCAGGGGCAAGTATACATCCCAACATACTTTCAGCCTACATTCAATTGGGGCAAGCATAGATCCTGATGTATTTCCGGCCTATGAAACTCCTGCCCACATGTGATCAAGCACATCCTGTGTAGATGGATCAAGTAAACGTGTTCAAGGGGGTGAAAAAATATGGTTTCTTATTTCCCATAAAAAATAGTTTCCATCATTTCAGTAACTATTTGTCCCTGAGCAAGAAGCTGAGACATTTTTGTTTCATGATCTCTTAGGCATAGTAATTAAAACTTAAAATACAACTTTGGCTATCACAAAAAGACAAATAAAAGAGATCTGAGAAATATTCAAAAGGATATAAAATAGCCATGCTTCATCAGGAACAAATGCCTTTCTCTAATATTCCTCAACCAAGTCCAAGTGCCGGTTTGACCTGATAATTTGATTTTCAAAAATGGAAATTATTCTAAATTCTCCTTCCTTTTACAGCACAGTTAAAACTGTATGATGAAATAATTTTAATACCTTTCTCCTTAAAACCATGTCTTATCAGGATTATAGAAGGTGGGATCTCAGGCTGACTGACTTTCCAATCTGCCAATTTAGAATATGTTGTAGGAGGACCTGCTTGTTCATCCTGTCCACCCAGTTAGCTTAGCCCCCAAAATACCTACACAGAAATTGTATTAATTTAATAACTACTTGGCCCATTAGCTCTAGTGACTTCTTGGCTAATTCTTATATTTTAATTTAATCCATTTCTATTAATATGTGTATTGCCACATGGCACTGGTTTACCAGGTAAAATCCCCAGTATCTGTCTCCAAAGGATCCATAGTATCTCTCTTACTCAGCTTTCTTCCTCCCAGAATTCAGTTCTGTCTTCTCCGCCAACCTAAGTTCTGCCCTATCAGGCCAAAGCAGTTTCTTTATTCATTAGTCAATATAATCAACACACAGAGGGGAAATCCACATCACCTCCCCTTTTCTGTTTAAACAAAAGAAAGGTTTTAACATGAACATAGTAAAATTACATATAACAGTTATCAAGCAAGAATTATAGTTACAATATTTCTATTTATATTATCTTTTATCATAACTAAGAAAAACTATAACTATACCTACCTATCTATTCTTCAACTCCATCAAAGACTCCAGAAGGATATAATATTACCTAAATAAACAGGAAGTGCATTGTAAGCAACTTCCAAAACTCTAGAATTGACAGAGACATCTCACTGCCTGGACAATCACCCAAAGTTCTTCTGTATTGTTGGGGTATCCATCTTCAGCATACAGACACATAATGTTCAGCAGACTTTTTCATGAAGCAGGACATTTCAAAGATAGTTCAGTCATTTTCTTCTGTATCTTGCAGAATGTCTCACAGACTCTTTCATGAAGCAGGAATTCCAAAGGATCCTCTGACCTTTCGGCATATTTAGCAACCATTTCTCTGAGGGTCCTGCATCTCCAGGCAAGAGCAGTCTCTTGCCAAAATGGCTAGCCAACTCCATGAGAAGCCTCTTTGGTGCCCATGTTCCTCTTGAAGTAACATGGAACAGATGCATCTTATTGTCATGAAAAGTCCCAAAAATTCCCACAATTTTAAAACATTTAAATGCCATATTCTGAAAGATTTGAAGAATACCTAACTAACTGAAATATATCTCTATATATGTAGAAAATCTAATTAACATGTCTACAATCTTGAATATTATAGATGATTATCTATTAACCTATATGTCTTAATTATACATTATATTTTGTAATGAACCACACAATCACAATACCTTAATCAAGATCAGAAATATATATATATCACAAAATTGACCTTAAATTTGTATTAATAAACCAAGATTAATACCAATACAAGTTATTCATATCCATATTATATCCCCCTTTAAATGTAAACAAACAATTATAAACAATATTTGGTAATATGGGCATAGTTTTGTCCATACTACTTTCTCCTGATTGGGAGCACTATTATTTCATGGTGTATCCTTTGTGCTAGGTTCATCTCAGTCAACATTTGGGCAAAGTAATTTTTTGAGGATGTTTCCAGCGATCTTTCAGGAGGTCTTGATCCATGAAACCATATTGGTCTTGAACCAATCCACAGGTTTTCATCTTCTGTGAAAACAAAAGAAGAAGCACTTTTCCAAAGCAACATATTCTTATAACTAAATTTGGAAAACACTATACCTTTATAATATACATGCTGGTTTAACTTAGCAGACCATACAATGAAATGCCTCTATGTATTTAACTCCTTCACAATCAAAAAATTCAAAGAAAACACAATAATATACATAATCTAGACATTATGTGATTTTTCCATTTTTATGTGTCTTATATGTCTTTGCTCCTTTTAATCTATGATTATCTGCACTCTGTCTCTTTAAAGACTTTACCTTTTTTAAAGCATGAACTTTATTTTATGACTTTCTATACTCTTTTACTTTTCTCTTTCAAACCTACATACATTTATCCAACACTGTGACCCATTTAGAGTTCTTTTATGTCTGAATCTGTCCTGTTGTGATTCTGTAATTCTTTACTGTCCAGGAGAATTTCTTAAAATGCTAAGTGCTTCTTAAAAACTTAAGTTGCCCCATTAGTAGAGGTTATATAGTACTGTTTGCTTGCCCAGTCTAAAATTTAATCTGCACTATTACTATGATAAATACAGTAGTTCCTGCTATTTCTGCACAGTCCAGCATGATGGAACACTTGTACCTCTGAGCTGCATACACTGCCCCACTTCCAGGCACACACTGAGTCCACATTGCCATCAAGTAAGCCATCACACTTTACTCACAAGCACCATCCAAATGCTTTCTCTCCCTGCAAAAGCTAGAGGTTGCTCTAGCAGCATAGCCCAGAAAGCTGGTGTTTTAAAACTGTGTGGCTTTTTTTTTTTTCTTTTGCTATTTCCGAGTCAGGAAAACCTCTCTTAAAGAAGCTGTGACATGCCACCAGCAAACAGCAAAAAGCTGTGTTAAACTCTGTATTTTTCTGTTTAAAATTAAGCTATTTCAGGTTTTTAAGTGGAATTAGTCCATCACATTGGCACCAATTGTTGCAAGGAGAGAGGGCTGCAATTGTTATAGGAGGACCCACTTGTTCATCCTGGCCACCTGGCTAGTTTAACCCCAAAATAACTACACAGAAGTTGTATTAATTAAATCACTGCTTGGCTCATTAGCTCTAGTTTCTTATTAGCTAATTCTTACATCTTAATTTAACCCATATTTATTAATCTGTATATCACCACATGGCAGTGGCTTACCAGGTAAAATTCACAGCATCTGTCTCTGGTGGATGCATGGTATCTCTCTCACTCTACTTTCTTCCTCCCAGAATTCAATTCTATTTTCTCTACCTACTTAAGTTCTGCCCTATCAGGCCAAGACTGTTTCTTTATTCATTAACCAATACAAGCAACACACAGAAGAGACCCCCATATCAAGAATAAGCTGACTATAGTATTTATTTATATTCATGACATTGGTATGAAGATACCAATGCATTTTAAATACTATGTCATTGTATATTTCAACTAACTGGAAGATTCGTGTTTTTTTTTTTTGTTTGTTTGTTTGTTTTTTGTTTTTTTCAGCTTTACCATTCACATTTGAGGCCAGTCACCAGTTCCATGAAGTTTTCTTCTATAAATATTTTGGTGTCCTGTGAGCTAAGTCTGTGCTCTCAGAGATTTATCATCAAGCAGAAACCTTTAAACTGGACTAGAAGAAAAGGTAGGCCAAAATATGTGAAGCCTTTAAGAAATTTATCCGTTTATCATTTTTTCAATGCTGTTTTTAGCAATGAAGAATGTTCAAAAAGAGTTGATGACTGTCAATGGAAGATTTCAGACATAGTATTTAAATGAGTATCTGTATACACTGTATAGCTATTTAGATATCCAAAATGCAAGCACAATTAGTTATTTAAGAGCAGAGAAATTCTCATTATCTGGAGACATAATCTCTGGTAAGGAAAATAAAGCACTTGGAGTATTCTTTTCACAACATTTGAAGAAAGATGAATGGATTTAGAGAATGTAATATTAACAAGCTCACCCAATCTCAAATCCTATAAGTGCATATTCTCCCGCATTAGCCTATAATGTACGCATACATATAGGTGACCAAATATGTATGGCTATACTATAACAAGTAGAAAGGAGAAAAAATATATTAGGTGATAAGGAAGGATGAAATGTTGATAAAGCTAATTGTTTTTACTTTTAACTTTGTCATAGATTTTTTTAGGAGATTTTTGAAGGTTGGATCAAAGCATAAAAATGAAATTTTCAGTGAAAGTGTAAAATGAAAAGCAAAACTCCGTGACTTCAGAATGTCTCTTCTAACTGTATAGAAGTGGATTGATATGTATAAATTTTAGATATTGGCAGGAGCTTATTTGAGTGGCTACATTAACCTAGCTGTGTGACATCTTTTATTTGCAATTTCTTCCCAATAAGGTGTTTTTGTGAAATTAAAAGAGCAATGTTAACATATATTCATTACTTAAAATTCAATTATTTTCGTAAATACAAGTATAAATTTTTGCAAATAATTTCTGAGGGAAATATGTAAGAAATTATTACAATGTTTTATACATATGATCTATAATATTCTTAAACAAAACCAACAGATTAGCCATCATTATTCATAGAATTTTAATAAATGACAAATCTACATAATATACCAGTTAGTTACCCCAGTGTTACTTAGGATGTAAAATCCCTTTCCCCACAGAAACATAGCAGAAAAAATATGACCCTTTAATTTTATCTCAGGGAAATCAAGAGAATACTTATGACATCTTTTGTGGCAAACATTAATTTTAGACAGTACACAATTGAACAAAAAGAAATATTCAGTATTATACATTTTCTCTATTGAGAATTCACATTTGTAAGAAAAGCTTTGGGGTTTTTTCCAATTCTCTTGATATTCATTTCAGGTTATTTTCATTTTATAGTCTTAAATATCCTATATTAAGACATTTTGTGACATTTGATTCATTTTTTTATTTTTAAAAAATATCAATTTAATTTTAATTATGTACATGTCTGTGTAGGAGTATATACACGTGGGAGTGCATCGCCCCAGGGTTTTAAAAGAGGAACTCAGATACCCTGAGCTGGAGTTACAGACAATTGTGAGCTGCTAAAATTAGTGCTAGAAATAAAAACTAAATCTTCTGCAAGAGCAGTGCATGTGCTTAAGCACTGAACAATCTCTTCAGCCTCCTGAAAATTCTTAACAAATAAAATTATATAACCAGAACAGCACAAGATCATAAAATGTGTGGATATAATTATTGACTTATTGAATGTATTTTCAATGGATTTTGCCGATACTGAGTAGTTTTGTGAATCAACATGTGCAGGAATATGATTGTTCACTTTGGAAAACATCAGTATTTGTGATATTAAAAGTTATGAGTCTAAATTAAATTATATAGAGGAACATTATATAGAGAAATATGGGTATTGACTTTGCCACAACAGGCAGTAATACCTTATTACATATAAAATTCTAGTAGAGCAAGTGGCCCTAGGAAAAAAATTAAGTCAGGATAGTTTTTATAATAAATTTAAATGGAAGTAGACTAGTTCAGTAATCAGAAGGGTTGCATTGCCTTATGTTTTAACATGAATGAATCTCATCAAGGAATTAAAGTCCAATTCAGTCTCCAGGCTATACTACTTCCAGAAAATTTCCATATCAGGCAAGTCTATGTTTTAAAATATAATTTTTGTTGCCTGAGTGTGATGGTGGAAATGAGAATTCTCTGCAAGTGATCTATGTGGGATCTATGTGGGGTGATAGAAACATAGTAAAATTGTTTCATACAAAACTCTAAGCTCTAAATTTACTGAAAAGAAAACAAAAACAAAACATATTTAATCATGCACATGAACTGTGTGAGTTTTTAGGCTATTGCTCAATAAAAAAATTTTAAAGAAAAGTAGGAATTCTAGAAAATGCAACATCCTCTTAGAGATGCTAGTGATTTTTTTTTCCTCAAAGAATTACAGGTGCTCAATGGTGTTATTTGGGGTAATGGCAAAAAATAATAATGCTGAGTTGGAAAAATAATGTTTATTTATGGTGAATAAAAATAAAGAAGGCCTTGCTTTGGAAACATTGGTGGCTGTTTCCTCATAATCCTTATACTCTTATCTTTTCCTATGCTCATATAATAATTGAATAGATTAATAGATAAACTTTATACTTTTTGTCAAATAAACTTTTGTAGCCATATGAATTTAATTTTATTATCTTGAGTCTATAAATTAATTTAAAAAAGAATGATATTCTTAAAGTGTTCATTCTCCCCATACAGTAATATGCTAGAAGGCAGCTACAGGAAGTATTTGTGGTTTTGCTGTTGACATTTTATCTGAAATACATCTGGATTGAATCTACTCAAAGAACAACAATGAATTCCAAAACAAATTCTAGTCCACACCAAAATAGTGTTCAAAAAGGAAATCATGATAGCAGTTCAGATGATGTAGTTGATATGTCCACAAATGAAGACAATGCCACTGTATACCTGGAGAAAACAAATTATCTGAAAAATTCTGAAGGAACTGCAGAACCATCAAGCACTAATATTCCTCAAGTTGAGGAAGTTTCATCACTTACTCAAGTTTTTAAATTACTACTAGAGGAAGGAAATTATTTGATTCAGTTTAGTGAGGGTACATTAGCAAAATTCTATACACATATCATAGAAAACACTGGTGTCAACTTAAAAACATCTTTTGTCAAAGACCAAGGTCTCTATATAACAGTGTTTGGCAACCCAGGATCTGTCATAAAAGCTGAGAATGCAATTTTTGAATGGTGTCAAGAACAGGGTTTAACTTTAAGTCTCATTTCCAAAAAAGAAAATCACTTTGTTATATACCAGACTGGAGAAAAAGCACAAGATTTGGAACGAGAAAGTGAAATAAATTCTCAGATCTTAAGTCCACACAATCAGAGCAACTGTGTGAATAGTATTGATGCAAAACAGGCAGAGTTGAAATCTTCAGATGAAAGTCAACCTACATCTGCCAACGGTAGCAAGGATGATATTCCGCCATCAGAAATGGATAAAACATTTAATTCCCTGACTGCTGAGCCATACCCTGAAGCAAGTGACATTTTTCAAGAATCAGAGGGACATGTCCCCTTTCCACTGGCTAGTGTCGAGGAGACACATATTAATGAAAGACAAGAACATGTGGATCAGATCAATTTTGAAAATGAGATGATTGAGAAGACAAATACTATAACTGAGAATGTGATGATGAACTTTCAAGACAATTATACCGTAGGTCTCAAAAGAAATTTTCTGGAGGAGATCCTAGAAACAACTGGAGATTCAACAGAGCAATCACCTTCTGATAGCCTATCAGATTCTATGACACAACATAGTGAGCCTGAGAGTTCAGGGGAGATATTTAATGAAGTTGATTGCAATGATGATGATTATTTTGTTTCTTCTATCTGTGCCCCTTCTTGGTTACACAGCTTTATTATAGGTAAGAAAGGTGAGAACATAGCTGAGATAACAAATAGTGTGCCAAAGGTTCATATACACTTTACAGCTGAAGACAAAATTTTGCTCAAAGGACCAATAGATGATGTAAATTATGCTCAAGAAAAATTTGACATCATTGTCAATGACCTACTTAGTAGAATGGAATGTACTGAGATAAACAGTAGCAGTAAGTTTCAAAAGTACCTTATAGGGAATAATGGAGAGATCCTAAACAGAATTACAGAGAAAAACCAAGTCTCTATCTCAGTGTTTCCTGAAAATGAAATGAATCATTTGATCCGAATTGAGGGAGAATCTTTGGGTGTTCAACAAGCCAAAAGAGAACTCCTTGAACTCGCTAATAATTTGGAAGAGGAGCACAGCCAGGACATAATCATCAAACACCAATTTCACCACATACTTATTGGACAAAAAGGTGAAAGGTTTCGTGAGATCTGTAGGAAATTCCCTGATGTTATCCTCAATTTTCCACATCCTGCAGAGAAAAGTGATGTTGTCCAGCTGATAGGTCCAAAATATGAGTCAGAAAAATGTGCACAGTATTTGGAGAACATGTTGACAGATATTAAAGGAAATAACTATACTGTAAGTATTCCAATCACAAAAAGGCTTCACAAAAGGATAATTGGAAAAGGAGGTTCAAATATAAAAAAAATCTCTAAAACAACCAACACCAAAATTAGTTTCCCACGAGAAAAGTGCAACACAGAAGAGTTTGTCATTACTGGATATCCAGAAAACTGTGAAATTGCACGTAACTGGATTCTTTCAATTCAGCAAGAGATAGCTGATACTGCAGAGGAGGAAATTTTCATTCCTCCTAATCTATACAATTATCTGATTAATCCCAAAGAATGTTTGATCAATTCGGTCATAGAAGAATGTGGGAAAGTTCATCTGCATTTCCCAAAAAACAAGTCTGGCCTACATAAACTCATTATCATGGGCTCTGTTGAAAGTGTTGAAAAGACCAAAACAAAGCTTCTGAAACTGGCAGAAGAAGAGCAAGCCAAGAATTACTCTGGGACTGTCCATGTCAAACCACAATATCATCAGTTTCTTATGAATAAAAATGGAGGCAATATTTCCAAACTGTGTGAAGAGACTGGAACATGTGTCATTTTTCCTAATCTTAAGAAAAAGGATCAAGATTCCATAACAATTACAGGAACTGAGGAGGGTGTTAAAGAAGTAAAAAAACGACTAGAAGTTTTAATTAAAGACTTAGAAAATGTGGTGGAGGATAACATACTAATAAATTGCAAATTTCACCATTATTTTGTTATGCGGAGGGGCCAGATTGTAAGGGAAATGACAGAGGAGTATGGTGGTGTGGTTATTACATTCTCTTACGCAGAAAAGCATAATACAAAAGTCACAATAAAAGGGGCAAAAGCTTGTGTTGAGGCAGCAAAGAAACACATTCAGGACATTTTTGAGCCTTTGGGCTCCCAAGTTACAACGCGGTATGTTATTCCCCAAAAGTTCCAACCTTTTATCATGGGACCAATATGTTCACGAATTCAACAAATTGCAAGAGATTATAAAGTTCAAATCAAATTTCCAGACATAGACAAACCAGTCGTCAATATGAACCTAGGTATGCAGGAAAAATGCAAAGAAAAGTGGAGAAGGACCCCTAAAGATCTTGTTCCTAATTCCGCAAGAAAAAGTGACACCATATTTATATCAGGCCAAGTGGAAAATTGCAAGGCAGCTACTGAAGCTATTGCATCTCTAATTCCTGCTACTGCTGAAGTTCATGTGCCCTTTCACCTACATCCTTACATCATTGGGCACAAAGGAAGTGGCTTACGTAAGCTCATAAAAGAATTTGAAGTTCATATCCAAATATTACAACCTGGAAGAAATGCTGATATCATATCTATTATGGGCCTTGAAGCAAATGTGGAACAAGCCAAGATGAGGTTACAAAAACAAGTCAAGGCTTTACAAATGAAAATAGAAGATCGGACACTAAGAAATTTTAAGCTAATATTCAATCTAGATCCCAAATATCACTCCAAGATCACTGGTCATAAGGGTTTACTTATTGCTCAGATTTGCACAGAGCATGATGTTACTATCCGTTTTCCAAAGAAAGGAAGTCATGAAATACAAGACCAAATCACTATTACTGGCTATAAAGAGAACACTCTAGCTGCTCGAGATGCAATAATGAGAGTATTGCATAAGATCGAAAAAACGGTTTCTAAGGAAATCCCACTAAACCACCAGGTTCGTGGCAATGTTATTGGATTCCGTGGAAGAACCATCCATAGAATCATGGATCAATACCAAGTAGACATACGTTTACCTCCAAAAGGGTCATATAATCCTAATATCACCTTGACTGGGCTCTCTGATAATGTACAAAATGCAATTGAGCATATACTCAATCTTGAAAAGTACTATCTGTCAGTTGACATGAGCCATGAACCTCAGCAGGAGCATAATAAGAGCGTCTCCCTTTGCAATATAGCCAGGACACCATCCAAGAGTTTTGTAAGAAAATATGTTCCCTGTTATGCTAAAACAACCACAAAGCTCCCAGATGTGGATAATTATGAACACTTTCCCAGCTTAAAGCAACGAATGCCTTCTAAGACTCATCCTTCAAAACTGTAACAGTGATGATCAAAACAATAAAGTGTTCAAAACAATAAAGTGCTTACCTGAAAATGCTGTCAAATATTTTAATTTAATTTTCTTTCTTGAAAATCCCTTGTATAATTATTGTAAATACATCACTTCTCCACCTCCTTTGCTATCTCCAACTCTACCCATTCTCCCTTATTCTTTCTCAATTTCATGAACTTTTTAAAATTATTATTGTTACATATACACACACATATACAAACACAGACACACAGACAAATACATACTACCAAATCCATTTAGGTATTTTTTGAAAATATATCCCTAAATTAATGAAGCTTCTAGATAGAAACATAATTCTCGCACACTTGCCAACAATGAGTCAATGCAGTGCTTAGATATTTAAAAACATATGAGTGAAGAGGACATATTTAGTCTTATGTGACATTTATAATTACTCAGAGCCTGTTGTTTATATTTTTAAATTGCTAATCCCTTCCCTTGCTTATATATTCTCAATTATATTATTAGATTAGAAAGATAGCACCAAACTATTAAATTTCAGGATCTATTCAGGACATCACTATTCATTTAGCTTTCATTAAGAGAACTCACCCAGTATAGGAAGGAACCTAGATCATTTCATAACTACTCTGTTTATTTTTTATTTTTTGTTTTTTAATTTGTGTGCTATTTGCATTATTATAGCGTTTGTGTAAAGGGCAAATGGTTTTCTTGTTACTCTGTTCTCTGAGTTTCTCATTGTTCAAAAATTAGGAAGGAGAAGTGTGGTCTGTGTACATGTATGCTTAGTGTGATGTTATAGTGCCCACACATGAAAAATAGCCTAATGGTGAGATTCTCCAATATGATGAATGCTAAAGAATATTGACTTATTATGAATTAAATTTGTTCTCACCTACCAATTGAGGGCTTGAGACTTCTACAAGTTTTTGATTCTGCGGCATACCTTTCAGAAATATTCTTTGGAGAAAAATGTCAAACCTAAGTAAGGACAGTTTTGATCTTCCTTCCAATGGTTCTTCTAGGTCTGATAAATTTTAATGTAATAATGCCATATACTATTTTAGTGCTCAGTTTCAGTGACAATCATGAACTAATATATTATTTCCACAAATAAATTTTTCTTTCATTTGAATTCTACCATACCCAGTACCATACCATAGCATAACTTATTTGAATTTAGCTAGAAGCCAAGATAGCTTTCCCAAGAGTGTCTTTCAATTCTTTGACTGGTCAATGTGATTCATAAATGCCAGATTCCAGAATATTATCTCTGGACTGCATCAAAGCTAGAGCACAACCTAAGCTTATCTATAAATGCAGTGACTCCATCAAAACTAAATTCCTTTTATATCATTTAGTTGTGTTTGTTTTCACACAGATGTTTCTTTCAGGATCATTCCTAGTAAATTTCCAGAATTCAAATTCTCTATTCCACAGTATGATAGAGCTATGGTTACTATGAGAATTGCTATGAAGCTCATTAAACTATTTGGGAATTTGGTAAGCAAGATAAAATAAAAGATCATTTCATCAATGACTAGATCACAAAGAATAAATTATTTTTTTCTAAGTTACCAGTCTTCCTTATATTTGTATATTACCTTTCTAAAAGTATATAAACAAATGCCAAATTCACACAAATATATCTATTGAATTCTTCTGTTTACCTTGTTCTAACAATTAAAATTAGAGGCTTTTCTTTTTAGTTTGAAAATTTTGACACCCTCCTTAGCTCATCATATAAGGTTATCATTTCAAATTCTCGTATGTGTAGCAATTTAAGGGAATGATGCTTAGGTTATGATAATGTAGATTATCAAATGAGATAAGTCATGACACATTTTCTTTGTAATCACAAAGTATATAAGAGTACCCGAAAGAGTACATCAAATCTTCATTCCTTACTATTGATATATGTTTGATTCATTAGATAGTACTTTATAGCAGTGCTGATTGATAATATTTGTGTCAGTGATTATAGACTCTAAATGATTTCAGAAAATATACCCTGGTATTTTTTCATAAATTAGGAAATTTAGTCATTATTTTAAGTCAATATGACATCATTGTATCCATTTTTTAAAATGGTTAATACTAACATAGAAAACATTTCATTCTACTTTGTTGGTCTCATCTTTAATATAAACTTTTGCATACCAGAATCTGACAGTAATTTATATTTTGTCACTATAATATTAAAATAAGTTACATGTGATTTATTCAATGCTAGCTAAGTAGCTTTCTACTCTATATTCAATATCTTTTGGGAGCACAGAGGAATTTATACTCAGAGAAGCACTAAGAGAAATAGAAATGTTAATCACTCAGGGTTGTCTCTGTAATGGAGAAAATAAAAGTCACATATCTGTGCTCCATCAAGAAAGCTGACATAGATTTTTTTTTAAACAAACTGCTGACCTTTTTGTTATCTGTTGAGGAAGTCTGCACAAACCTTACCCAAATTCCCCCAGAATGTTCATTCCATATTTTTCCTTCTTAGAACATTACTCATCCTTAAGGTTGATGTCAAATGTACTTTACAGCCTATTGACCTCTATACTGACCACACTTGATACAAGTCCATTTAACTATAGAACCCACTTTTATGATCACATATACTTTGCAAAAAGAGTTTTTATGTAATAACACTATAAGTTTTATTGTGCACCTGGAATTAGACTAATTGGACTGATTGTTGCCTGGAAACCTTTTCCCAAATTGTACTGCATTTAAAATATGCTGACAACTAGCCACCTTGTTTTAGGCTCCCCAAAGTCTGATCCAGGTTAATGAAATGAATCGTCACCAGGCTTTAATTCTTCTGCCTTCATGCAGTTCAATTCTCTGCATGACACCTGCAGGAATCCAGCAAATTCTAAGTTGATTCAAGCAACATTTGTCAACAAATTCATTAAAGTAAATAAAATAATAATGAATGAAATTTAATATTATATAGATAATTTTTATGAAGATATTAACATAACAAAGAGCATCATAGAGATGAACAAAAGTTCAAAAATAAACCTTTTATAACAAATACTACAAAAGTAAATTAAACTTCAAAGGTAAAATGCACTTGTAATAACTTATATTCTGGAAACAAAGATTCTTAGCTTTGTTAGTTAAAAGTTTATTAGCAGCTACGAAGTAGAATAAGAGACTCCTGGTTGCTTCTATACATTGATATAACAAATGGATATTTATTTATGGATAGACTCTCTATGAGAGAATGTTAGTCAATTGGTAATACTCTGGCCCCCTTAACAGTTGATTTAACATCCATATCATTAGCATAAGGGGAAGCACACTAGGTACAAGCCTTGCCTCAAGCTACTTTACCATAAAGTCTTGAAAGGAATCTACAAGGCCCCTCCTCTACCTCTAGTTGTCCAGCTCAAAATCAAAATCAACTTCAAATTCACCTGCTCAGTGAGGAGAGAATTCTTGTAGAATTCTGTGCTGAAACCATCTGCTTCTGGGTTTTTTCTTGGTTAAGAGAATTTGATTACTGTTTCATTTCTTCTTAGTGTTTATATGTCTATTTAATTTACTTCTCTAGTCTTCATTTAATTTTGGTAAGTATATTTATGTTGATAAAGATTTCTGTCCAGACCATTCCCACAGCTATTCAGTCCCAAAGAAACACATAGAGGTCTACATTAATTATAAACTGATTGGTCTATTACCTAAGGCTTCTTGTAACTCTACTATAGAGCTACAGTAATGAAAAGAGCCTGCTATTGTCATAAAAACAGATGAAAGGACCAAAAGATTATAATCCAGGTATCAAGTTGCATGAACACCTGTTTTTTTGACAAAGAAGCTAAAAATATAAAATGGAAAAAAGCGTATTCAACAAATGGTTCTCACATAGCTGAATATCAACATGTAGGAGAATACAAATAGATCCATATCTGTCACCATACATAAAACTCAAGTACAAATGGGTCAATGACCTCAACATAAAACCAACCACACTGAAATTCACAGAAGGGGAAGTGAGAAGTACAGTTGAGTGAATGCATTGGCACAGGAGACTATTTCCTAAATAGAACCCCACACAGACACTGAGAGCAACCATTAGTAATTGGGACCTCCTGATAGTGAGAAGTTTCTGTAAAGCAAGGGACATGGGCAACAAGAAAAAATGGCTGCCTACAGATTGGGAAATATCTTCACCAACACCACATCAGTCAAAGGGCATATCTCTAAAGTATACAAACAACTCAAGAAACTTGACATGAAAAGAACAAATTATCTAATAAAAAATGGGGTACAGATTTAGGCAGAGAATTCTTTTTTTATTGAAAGAAAAAAAAAAGAAATTCCCACCTCCTCCCAGCCTCCCATTTCCCTCCCCCTCCTCCCACTCTTCTCCTCCTGCCCCACTCTTCTCCCCCTCCCTCTCCAGTCCGAAGAGCAGTCAGGGTTCCCTGCCCTGTGGAAAGTCCAAGGTTCTTGCCCCTCCATCCAGGTCTAGGAAGGTGAACATCCAAACTGGCTAGGCTCCCACAAAGCCAGAACATGAAGTAGGATCAAAACCCCGTGCCATTGTCTTTGGCTTCTAATCAGCCCTCATTGTCTGCCATGTTCAAATAGTCAGGTTTTATCCCTTGGTTTTTCAGTCACAGTCCAGCTGGCCTTGGTGAGCTCCCAGTATATCAGCCCCACTGTCTCAGTGGGTGGGTGCATCCCTCGTGGTCCCGACTTCCTTGCTCATGTTCTCCCTCCTTCTGCTCCCCATTGGGACCTTGAGAGCTCAGTCGGATGCTCCAGTGTGGGTCTTAGACAGAGAATTTTAACAGACAAATCTCAAATGGCTAAAAGACATTTAAGAAAATGCTCAAACTCTTTAGCCATTAGAAAAATGCAAATTAAAGCAACTTTGAGATTCCATCTGATGCCTACCAGAATGGCCAAGATCAAAAATACTGATGACAGTTTACACTGGAGAGAATGTGGGGTAAGGGGAACATTCCTCTATTGCTGGTGAGTACAACCTTGTATAGCCACTTTGGAAATCAGAATGATTATTTCTCAGAAAAGTAGGAAACTATCTACCTCAAAACCTAGCAATATTGCTGTTGGGTAGAAACTCAAAGAATGCTCCATCATACCAGAAGGACATGTGCTTAACCTCATTCATAACAACATTATTTGTAATAGCCAGAATATGGAAACAACCTAGATGCCCCTCAACCAAAGAATAGATAAAGAAATTGTGGTACATTTACACAATGGATTAATACTCAGTGGTAAAAAAAAATGACATCTTGAAAGTTGCAAGCAAATTGGTGGATCTAGAAAAAAAAAAAACATACCAAGTGACACAACCCAGACCCAGAAAGAAAAAATATAATATGTACTGATGCATAAGTGACTTTTAGACATAAAAGCAAAGAAAAAAAGCCTACAGTCCAAAACCCCTTAGAATCTAGACAACAAAGAGGACCCTAAGAGAGAGATACATGGATCTACATAGGAAGGAGAAAAAGTCAAGTTCTGAGTAAATTGGGATCATGGAGGTTGCAGAAGAGGGTAGATGGAGAGAGGAAGGAATTTAGTGGAGTAGAAATAATATATAGTTCAATAATAACTATAAAAAAGAGAAATTCTGGACTCATGTGTGTGGGAATAGGGCATAATCAGACTTTGAAGTGGGAGAACACTTAGGAGAGATTGGGCATAATCACAGTGGGAGGGAAGGAAGAAGGAATGAAGGAAAAAAAGAAAGAAAGGAAGGAAAAAAAGAAAAGATAGAAGGAAGGAAAGAGAGAGTCTTTCCTTTAAAAAATATGGAAAGACAGTTCATTAAAAATATAGTAGAAAAGAGAAAATAAAAAAAAATAGAAACCATATACTGCATGAGGGAATGTGTTGGATATAAAGGAGAGTTACCTTCAGAGAATCCAACAGATAATGGGAATTTCTAACTTTTATAAATTGTTTTCAATGGTAGAAGAAAGTTTTACAACAAGTAATTTAGTCTGATTAGCATATAGATCAACAAGCATGACACAGGCTAGTAATGGGCAAGGTCTTAATCTTACCTTGGGTTTGCAAGGGATTATTAGGATTGCTATGCCTCCTGCCCTTTTTCACAGCACATTGGAACCTGTGTGCTCATTACTTCATAGCAAAGGCTATTAATTGCAGGGATTAGTTGTGGGAAATAATTTTGTTTCAAGAAACAATAGAAGGTAGTCTATAAGAAAAAATGCTTCTTCTACATGATTTGTTCTTCTTCGGTAATTTCTAAGAGTGGGAACAGGGATTGTCTCTGACTCTTTTGCTGTTTATTTGAGAGCCTAGTTCTCATACTGGGTTGCCTTGTCCAGCCTTAATATAAGGGGACTGCCTAGTCTTACAGCATCTTGTTATGCCATATTTGGTTAATATCTATGGGAGGGCTTCAGTTTTCTGAAGAGAAACAGAGCAGGGGGAGGCAGGGGGATGATATAGATTGAGGAGGGAGAAGAAACTGTAATTTAAATGTAAAAAATAACAAAAATCAAAAACAAAAAAAGAACAGTATTCTTAGTGGTAATACTTAGAGAAGTTCTACTTGCAATGAAATCTGCCTTTGTCTCACGTTGAGAGGGGGATGCCAGGATGGTTTTATTTTTTTTTAAAAAAATCACTATATAGCAAGGTATTAATTCATAGTCTATATCCAATTTGAACCCAGCCTTACTATTTATTACTACAGCCCTTGTTACAAACCATCTCTGCTTGTTGAAGTTTCACTTTAAACATATGTAAAGAGGAGATGAAAATAGTTCAAATAGGGTTATTGGGATTGAAATACCTCCCATCCCAAGGACCCAAATAATTTAGCTGTCATTTTAACATGAATTTGTTAGAATAGAAACTCATGCTGATACCTAGGTGAACCTTTTAAAGAGAGAAATAAGAACAGTAAAGTTTCTATTTTATAATTTTGCTTTGCCTTGTTTTTTTGTAAGTACAGGGACAGATATTTCAAGAATATTGCATAGCCTCATGAAGAGATCAATGTTTTATGTGTGGCATAACTTGCAAGGCATTAGGAAGATGTTTAAGTAGATAAGGATAACTCTTTAAAAGCAGAGGGGTAGTATTTTCAGTACTGTCATGAGAAAGCATAGAAAAAGCATTCCTGGGAGAAAAATTATTTATTCATAAGAAATTTTCCATCAATTCAATATATCTAAATTTTACAATTATTAAAAGTCTCTCAAGGATGCAACAGGTTAATATGAAAACCAAAGTTGACACAGCAACCATCATGCTGCTCAGCTTTGCTGGATCTTTGTTAAGAAGATGTGCCGGCTTTATACATTTGTCATACCAATCAGGTCTGACTCTGCCATGTAATCTCTCAGAATTTATGCTTTTATTCATCCCAGGCATTTTACCATAAATCTTAAGCATTGTTTTAGACTTATATGTGTTGTCACTTGTGCTTTACAACATCCTAAGTGACTTCTATGTTACCTTAGGGCCAGGCCAATCCTGATACCCACTGGCAATATGTTTACTTCAATCAAACTCTCTAAACCCTACATCCTGTGCACTATCTCTGAGACTAAAGTATATCAATTCTTGTGAAAGAATCCAAATGTACTTTATAAGGTATCTTAATGTAATCATGTCTCTAATCATTGTGTACTTGAGACTGAGTTGTTATCAGGAAACTTTTTTTTTCTAAAATTGTTCTGTGCTTAAATGTGAGAAAAGTAAAATAATCTGGACCAGACTCTAGAAGTCTTGGTCAAGCCCTGGTTATAATAAAATCTGGCTTTTCTAAGTTTCTAATAAGGAATAATATTCTTGTACAAGTTGGATTAATAAAATGCTGACTGGCCAGTAGTCAGGCAGGAAGTATAGGTGGAGTGACCAAACTAAAAATTCTGGAAAGAGAAAATTCAGAATCGGAGAGTGGCTGGAAAACACAGAGAATCAAGATGAAAGTGCTGTACTAAGAAAAGATACTGAGCCATGTGTCTTAACATAGAGAAGAATTATGGCTGATATGTAAAAGAATCATTACTAAAACTCAAGGCTGCCATCAAACCGCACACACTAATAGTAGGAGATTTCAACACCCCTCTTTCACCAATGGACAGGTCAATTAGACAGAAACCTAACAAAAACTTAAGAGAATTAATGGAGGTGTTGAATCAAATGGACTTAACAGACATCTATAGAACATTCCACCCAAATAGGAAAGAAAATACCTTCTTCTCTGCAGCTCATGGAACCTTCTCGAAAATTGACCACATCCTCGGTAACAAAGCAAACTTCCACAGTTACAAAAAAAATCCATAACCACCTGTGTCTTATCAGATCACCATGGACTAACGTTAGAATTCAACAACAATGCAAACCCCAGAAAGTCTACAAACTCATGGAAACTGAACAGTCAACTATTGACCCACACCTGGATCAAAGAAGAAATAAAGAAAGAAAATAAAGTCTTCCTTGAATTCAATGAAAATAAAGAAACAACATACTCAAACTTATGGGACACTTTGAAAGCAGTCCTAAGGGGAAAGTTCATAGCCCTTAGTGCCCACTTAAAGAAAACAGAGAAAGCATACATTGGAGACTTAACAGCACACCTGAAAGCTCTAGAAAAAAAAAGAAGCAGACTCACCTAGGAAGAGTAGAAGACTGGAAATAGTCAAACTGAGGACTGAAATCAACAAAATAGAAACACAGAAAACAATCCAAAGAATCAATGAAACAAAAAGCTGGTTCCTGGAAAAAATCAACAAGATTGATAAACCCCTATCCAAACGAATCAAACGGCAGAGAGTGAATTTGCAAATTAATAAAATCAGAAAGAAAAGGGGGACATAACCACAGACATAGAGGAAATTCAGAGAATCATTAGATCTTACTACAAAAGCCTGTATGCCACAAAACTGGAAAATGTAAGAGAAATGGACACTTTTTTAGATAAATACCATATACCAAAGTTAAATCAGGACCAGGTGAACAATCTAAATAGACCTGTCAGTCGCGAAGAATTAGAAGCTGTTATCAAAAACCTCCCTACCAACAAAACCCCAGGACCAGACGGTTTCAATGCGGAGTTCTACCAAAATTTCCAAGAAGACCTAATACCTATACTCCTTAAGGTATTTCACAATATAGAAACAGAAGAGTCATTGCCAAATTCCTTTTATGAATCTACAGTCACTCTGATACCAAAACCACACAAAGACTCAACCAAGAAAGAGAATTACAGGCCAATCTCACTCATGAACATCGATGCAAAAATCCTCAACAAAATACTGGCAAACCGTATCCAAGAACACATTAGAAAAATTATCCATTATGATCAAGTAGGCTTCATCCCAGGGATGCAAGGCTGGTTCAACGTACGAAAATATATCAATGTAATCCATCATATAAATAAACTGAAAGAAAAAAAAACATATGATCATTTCATTAGATGCTGAAAAAGCTTTTGACAAAATTCAACATCCCTTTATGATAAAAGTCTTGGAGAGATTAGGGACACAAGGGTCATACCTAAATATAATAAAAGCTATTTACAGCAAACTGACAGCTAACATCAAACTAAACTGAGAGAAACTCAAAGCCATCCCACTTAATTCAGGAACATGACAAGGCTGTCCACTCTCTCCATACCTCTTCAATATAGTACTTGAAGTTTTAGCAATAGCAATAAGACAACATAAGGGGATCAAAAGGATTCAAATTGGAATGGAAGAAGTTAAACTTTCGTTATTTGCAGATGATATGATAGTGTACATAAGCGACCCCAAAAACTCCACCAAAGAAATTCTACAGCTGATAAACACCTTTAGTAATGTGGCCGGATACAAGATCAACTCCAAAAAATCAGCCGCCCTCCTAAACACAAAGGATATGGAAGCAGAGAGGGAAATCAGAGAAGCATCACCTTTCACGATAGCCACAAACAGCATAAAATATCTCGGGGTAACTCTAACCAAAGAAGTGAAGGATCTATTTGACAAGAACTTTAAGGCATTGAAGAAAGAAATTGAAGAGGATACCAGAAAATGGAAGGATCTCCCTTGCTCGTGGATTGGGAGGATCAACATAGTAAAAATGGCAATCCTACCAAAGGCAATTTATAGATTCAATGCAATCCCCATCAAGATCCCATTAAAATTCTTCACTGATCTTAAAAGGACAATAATCAACTTTATATGGAATAACAAAAAACCCAGGATAGCCAAAACAATCTTATACAATAAAGGAACTTCTGGAGGCATTACCATCCCTGACTTTAAACTCTATTATAGAGCTACAGTAATGAAAACAGTGTGGTATTGGCATAAAAATAGAGAAGTCGACCAATGGAATCATATAGAAGACCCAGATTTTAACCCACAAACCTATGAACACCTCATTTTCGATAAAGGTGCTAAAAGTATACAATTGAAGAAAGAAAGCATCTTCAACAAATGGTGCTGGCACTACTGGATGTCAACCTGTAGAAGAATGAAAACAGACCCATATCTATCACCATGCACAAAACTCAAGTCCAAATGGTTCAAAGACCTCAATATCAATCTGAACACACTGAACCTGATAGAAGAGAAAGTGGGAAGTACCCTACAACAGATGGACACAGGTGATCGCTTCCTAGGTATAACCCCAGCAGCAGAGTCATTAAGGGCAACATTGAATAAATGGGACCCACTAAAACTGGGAAGCTTCTGTAAAGCAAAAGACACTGTCACTAAGACAAAAAGGCAACCCACTGACTGGGAGAAGATCTTCACCAACCCCGCAACAGACAAAGGTCTAATCTCCAAAATATATAAAGAACTCAAGAAACTAGACTTTAAAATGCTAATTAACCCAATTAAAAAATGGGGCACTGATCTGAAGAGAGAATTCTCAACAGAAGAAGTTCAAATGGCCAAAAGGCACTTAAGGTCATGCTCAGCCTCCTTAGCGATCAGGGAAATGCAAATCAAAACAACATTGAGATGTCATCTTACACCTGTCAGAATGGCTAAAATCAAAAACACCAATGATTGCCTTTGCTGGAGAGGCTGTGGAGAAAGGGGTACCCTCATCCATTGCTGGTGGGATTGCAAACTTGTGCAACCACTTTGGAAAGCAGTGTGGCGGTTTCTCAGGGAAATTTGGGATCAAACTACCCATGGACCCAGCAATGCCACTCTTGGGAAGATACCCACGAGATGCCCGATCATATGACAAGGACTATGTTCAACTATGTTCATAGCAGCATTATTTGTAATAGCCAGAACCTGGAAACAACCTAGATGCCCTTCAATGGAAGAATGGATGAAGAAAGTGTGGAATATATACACATTAGAATACTACTCAGTGGTAAAAAACAATGACTTCACAAATTTTGCATGCAAGTGGATGGAAATAGAAAACACTATCCTGAGTGAGGTAACCCAGACCCAAAAGGATGAAGATGGGATGTACTCACTCATAATTGGTTTCTAGAGATAAATAAAGGTCAGTGCGTCTATAATATGATATCCTAAAGATACTAAATAAGAAGGTGAACCCAAAGAAAAACATATAGCTATCCTCCTGGTTATGGGAAGTAGACTAGATTGCCGGGTAAATAATTGGGATCTTGGGGGTGTGGTGGGAGGGGGGGTAAGGGGAGAAGGGGAGATAAATGTGAGAAGGGGAGGGTGGGGGGATCTTGGGGAAAAGGGATGATTGGGATAAAGGAAGGTTGGTTAGGGGAGCAGAGAAGCACATATCTTAATTAAGGGAGCCATCTTAGGGTTGGCAAGAGACTTGCACCTAGAGGGGCTCCCAGGTGCCCAGGGCGATGTCCCCAGTTAGTTCCTGGGGCAGCTGAGGATAGGGAACCTGAAATGACCCTATCCTATAGCCATACTGATGAATATCTTGCATATCACCATAGAAACTTCATCTGGCGATGGATGGAGATAGAGACAGAGACCCACACTGGAGCACTGGACTGAGCTCCCAATGTCCCAATGAGGAGCAGAAGGAGAGAGAATATGAGCAAAGAAGTCAGGACCACAAGGGGTGCGCCCACCCGTGGAGACAGTGGGGCTGATTCTTTGGGAGCTCACCAAGGCCAGCTGGACTGTGACTGAAAAAGCATGGGATAAAACCGGACTCTCTGAATTTGGCAGACAATGAGGGCTGCTGAGAAGCCAAGGACAATGGCACCGGGTTTTGATCCTACTTCATGTTCTGGCTTTGTGGGATCCTACCCAGTTTGGATGTTCACCTTCCTAGACCAGGATTGAGGGGGGAGGACTTTGGACTTTCCACAGGGCAGGGAACCCCTGACTACTCTGCAGCCTGGAGAGGGAGGGGGAGGAGTTGGTGAGGGGAGGAGGAGAGGGAGGAGTAGGAGGGAAAGGGGAGGCGGGGAGGAGGCAGAAATTTCTTTTTTTTTCCAATAAAAATAAATAAATAATTAAAAAAGAATTATGGCTGAATTTAAGTGTAAGAATTAACTAGTAATAAGCCTGAACTATCAGCTGAGAATTTATAAGTAATATTAAGTCTTTGAGTCAATTATTTGGGAAATGGATGCCAGGTATCTGAGAACAGGCTGGCAAGAAACATCTGTTGACAAGTTTTATTCTCGTCTCTTCGTGGGTCATTTTTTTTCTGCCTGATGTAAAGCCTGTAGGGGAAATATCACAGAATCTGAAAGAGATCCAGAACCCCTTTTAGATATACTAAACACTAGGTGACACTGAGAAACATTTATTTGAAAAGATAATACTTTCAAAATAATGACTTAGAATATTTTATCACTCAGAATGAGGAAGGAGTTTTGTGAGTTCAAGGTAATGTAGCAAGTTCCTTTCCCAAAGATAAGACAGGAAATGGTAATTATACCAGGACTTGGATCAGGTCCATATCTTACTTGAATCTGGACTCTGTAGAGATGAGGTCTCTGAAGAGACCCAGATCCATCTTAGGCATAATCCCTGCCTAGATTCACATAGTGCCAAGAACACTACTCTTACCTGCAACAGAATGGTACTTTATCTCATTCCATTTTGGAATCATGACCAGTCTAAGACCTTAACTAGAACCTAGCCCTTAAGTCCAGGCCAGTCAAAACTGAGAGACACACCTGGACCCAGACCCAGATAAGAACTCCACCATATATCACAACTTATGGAGACTTGGAAGCAACAGAATCATGGATATTCCTGACAATGGATTCGATGAAACCAGTACCAGCTCTTTGTCCAGACATGGGCCTAGACTCAGTCAAGAAAAGAGCCTGGACCTTGCTAAGATGGCATGCACATGGTCCCTGCTGGAAACTTCAGAAACACAGGCACTGCAATAACAATTCTGAGGTCTTTGAAAGTTATGAAGAATGCCTATATAACTGAAATATATCTCTATATATCTAGAAAATCTAACATGACTACAAGCTTGACTATTATTGATGATTATCCATTAACAACCTATATTTCCTAATTATACATTCATTTTTAAATGAACTACACAATCACAATACCTTAATCATGATTAGAGATATGAATATACATGTTACAAAATTGACCTTAAACTTGTATCAATAAATCACGATTTGTACCAATGCAAATTATTCATCTTTATATCATATCCCCCTTTAAATGTAGAAGAACATTTATGAACAATATTTGGAAATATGGGCATAGTATTTTCTCTCCAAACTGCTTCATGCTGTATGGGGGCACTGTTAATCAGTTTTTCATGGTATATCCTGTGTGCTAGGTTCATCTCAGTTGGCAGTTGAGTGAAGTAATTTTACTATGTTAAAGTGAAACCCTTCCTTTCCTTTTTAAACAGAAAAGGGGAAACGGTGCAGTAGGTCCTTCTGTCTATGTGTTGCTTTCATTGGTTAATCATTAAAGAAACTGCTTTCACTGATAGGGCAGAACTTAGGTAGGCAGAGAAGACAGAACTGAATTCTGGGAGGAAGAAAGCAGAGTCAGAGAGCCACCATGGAGCTGCTAGTTGAGACATGCTGAATCTTTCCCAATAAGCTACAACCTCATGGTGATATACAGATGATTAGAAATGGGTTAAATCAAGATGTGAGAATTAGCCAATAAGAGGCTAGAGATAATGGGCCAGGCAATGTTTAAGATGGCCAGGTGACTGGGATGACAAGCAGCCCTGCTCCTCATGTTACATTTAGTGAATGTCTGTGAACCTTGAAGTAGAGAAAGGCATTAGTAGGCTGTGTATTTCCCATTTGAGGTTGAGCACACCTCCAACTCTTTCTATTTGCACATTGACAAGTTGACTATTTATTAACTGCCATCTACTAAATGGTGCACCTCTGATGAGAGATGAAAGTTGCACTGATCTATTTGTATATAAAAAGTCATCAGATGTTCCTTTGATTACTATATCCATTTATCAGAATAATAGTAGTAGGTCTTCTCCTAGGTCCATAGCCTATATTGTTACAAGTTCTAAGTCCTATTAATAGTATCAGATAAGTGTTTCATTTCAAAACCCAGATCATAGATCTAAAATGAAGGTGGTTAATACTCATGTAATATTTATGTCTCTATTGCACCTGATGGCATACATTTTCAGGGCAGTCATTATTTTAGCTAGAAGGTTCACAGCTTGCTGACAATTCAATCATCAAAGATTCTTGTAATATCCTTAAACTTTATTTTTCAGAATGTAATTGGGCATACATGTAGGATCATTTATTTGTTCTCTCTCATAAGAATGTAGTAAAATTTAACCATTGTATTTGTTAGGGCTTCTTTGTGTGAAGAACCATCATGTCCAGAGCAACTATTATAAAGGAAAGTAATTAATTGATACTGACTTACACTACAGAGGCTCATTCCATTGTCATAATTGCAGGAAACATTACCATACATAGGTAGTCATTTTGCTAAAGAGGTGGCTAAGAGTTTTCTATATTGGTTAGCAAACAGAAGGATAAGAATGAGACACTGGGCCTGGCATGAGCATCTGAGGTCTCAAATCCTATCCCCAGTGGCCTGTTTTTTCTATGAAAACTGCACCTACTCCAACAAGGCTATACCTCATAATAGTGCCACTCTCTACAGTCCTATGGAGACCATGTCCATTTAAACAACCACAATCACTTTTACTTTTGTGATAGGTCAAAATATATAATTTTCCCATAAGTGGGATTAATTTTTCCACATATTTCCATTTTAATTATGTATGTTTATTCTTTGTTTTCATAACTGTATAATGACTAAATTACCACCCAATAACTCTAATTTATGTTAAATAATAGACCTCTAACTGTATCTCACTGTCTCTTAGAAATCTGATCTCCATTTTTTGTAGTTCTAGTCTCTTTTATACCTCCTGTAGCTGTATTAGGGATTTGTTTAAAAAAATGTTCTTCATTGTCTTTTTCTTCGTGTATATAGTGTTGATCTATAAACAAATTTTATGACTTATCTCTGACATTCTGAAAAGTAACTCTGATACCTTTTTGAGTCATTGCCAGACACCCCACACCCTGAAGAAAATTTATAAAATAGAGTGCTCTCTGCTCTGACATAATTCTTTTGTACACTAAGAATATGTATTACTCTCATTTGTAAATAAAAACTTACCAATAAAAACAGTTGTACCAGGAGATCCAGTATCCAGAAAGCTTCAAGGCTGCCAGCTAAGATGGTGCAGCTTCACAGAATATTCCAGCCAAGACTTAACAATAGTCCTGGTTTTCTTAAGGTTTTCCTAAAGATTACCAGTGCCCCAAAGAACAGGAAACAGTCTTAGAGAATGACATCCATTTTCCAAAATACTAGTTTTATTTTTTTTAATCATTCAAGGGGGTTGGTTACAAGTTGTTATTGAAAATATTACAAAACTAAATAAAGGAGATTAGATTTCAGGGATCTTCTTCAAAAAGAAAAATAAGGAATATAGAAATGATACGGTAAAAGGGCATATTATTGAATCTACTTTTAAATTAGAAAACAACTACTAATTTTAAATATTTTATATTGGTATGGATTTTTAATTGATACAAGTTTAAAGTTATTTATGATTGCTTCTACTCTTGTTTTGGGTATCATATTTATGCAGCTCATTAAAAATGCAATGTAAAATTAAGAAATACAGATTTATACTCATCTATAGTAGTAAAGTTTACAGTAATGTTAAGTATGTTTTCAAGGTCACACACAGATATATTTTGACAGATGGTCTTCAAACACTTCAAAGACCTATAAAATATAGTACTTAAATGTTTTATTAACATAAGCCTTTTCTTGACAGTGAGACATGTCTGCTCCTGGCAGCACTAATTTACTTTAGAGAAGATGCTAGGCATTGAAGAACCTCAGCATGAAGTTTGCTTTCTTTAGGGGAAAAGCTAACCATTTGGGAAAAATTCTGCTCTTGCCTCAGTTGATAACAGCATGCTGTCCAGATTAGATGAGGAGGATGAAAAAGAAAGTGACTGCCAAACTATGTCAAGACAAGAAATGACACTCTTTTAAAATTCCCTGATTCTCAGAAACATCTGTCAGATATACCAGAACTGCAGACTGAAGTTGGATGCTCTAAAATTTAAGAAGAACCTAGAGTGACTCTCCAGGTAGCAAGATGTTCTTTTCATTAAGAGAAATTTCATTCTTCTGGGGTTTTTGACAGAATTAAAGACTAGATAGTCATAGTTAATGTTTTCCTTAGGTATGATAAAAGGTAGATTAGGTATAAAAGTTTTGAGTCAAGCCGGGCGGTGGTGGCGCATGCCTTTAATCCCAGCACTTGGGAGGCAGAGGCAGGCGGATCTCTGTGAGTTCGAGACCAGCCTGGTCTACAAGAGCTAGTTCCAGGACAGGCTCCAAAGCCACAGAGAAACCCTGTCTCGAAAAACCAAAAAAAAAAAAAAGTTTTGAGTCAAAAAGATAAGATAGATAATAGAATGTTTTCTTTAAATTTGCCAGATACAAATGGACTGGACATTATAACTATAATTCTTACTTAACTGCTATTTTCTTACACATAGTTTTACTATGTTAAGTTTGAAAGGTTCCTTTTTTAGTTAGACAAAAATGGGGAAATAATCCAGTACATAGTGAATCTGTATTACTCTCATTGGTTAATAAAGAATTGACTGAACTATAACTCAGCAAGAATAAAATGGGCAACAGAGCCAGACAAAGAAGATGCTGAAAAGGAGGGTGGAGTCTGTAATAGGGAGCCGATTCAGAGAGAAGCAAGATGGAAATGCCATACTGAGAAAAAACACAAAACCGTGTGACAAAGCTTAGATATGAAATATGGGTTAATTTAAATATAAAATTAGATGGTAAGAAGCTTGAGCTATTGACCAAGCATTTATAATTAATATTATGTCTCCGTATATTTATTTGGGAGCTGTTAGTGGGACAAAAAGCTTCCAACAAAAGCTGTCTCTGTGTGCCAATGTGTTCCACAGCATCTATCTCAATCACTCTTTTACTTTAAGGTATCACTTCTAATAATACCATAATGCCTATTCTTCTCACCAACATAAAGACTCCATTATAATGCCCAATGGTGGTGGCTCATGCTTTTAGTCCAAGTGTTTGGGAGGCAGAGACAGGTGGATCTCTGACTTCAAGTCCAACCTGGTCTACAGAGCAAGTCATTTTTGTGCTTTCTCTTGTATTTTTTTGTATTCTCTTGGTGCTCTTAATCCCACATATAATAACCAATGAAAATACAGAAACAGACCAAAATATACTTTCATTTTTCAGTCTAAGGAGATTATATTTTGGAACATTTATGTATCCATGTACACATATGTATATATTTATATTTATGTGTATATATGTATATACATATATGCATGTCACAACAATTAAGGGTTATTAAAGGCAAAAATCATATCTTGCTATCTCACTCAGCAGCTACAGTAGGAGATTTTGCAAAATTGGTTATTATACATGAGAGCCAAAATTACATTTTAAGTTTTAATTACTATGCCTAAGATATCCATGAAACAAAATATGCCTCTGATCTTCAAATTTCTTTCTCAAAGAGAGATAGTTCCTGAAATGCTTGAGGCTATTATTTATAGGAGAAAACAAATCACATGTTTTCACTCCCCTAAACAAGTTTGGTTAATTCATCTGTACCTCATGTGTTTGATCCTATATGGGGTTAAGTTTCACAGGCAGGAAATGCATCAGAACGTAAGCTTGACTTTGGATGTAGGCAGGGGGGTATGCCACAATATATGCTTATCCCTGATTAGACCTGGTGGGAAACACTTAAGCTGCTGCAAATCTTGATTCAGGGCATTTTCTGGGAAACCAGTTATTTACCTGGCCAGAGTCCATCCACTTGGCCAGTATTTAATTAAAATTTGTTTCAAATTTGGATTTAAAGTGTGGTAGTGATCGTAGTCTCAATAGGTTGGAAAAGATATATAGAAAAAGGAAGCTGGGTAAAGGGAAATGAAGAATAGGTGCTGGACAGGTTTAGAGTAGGAGGCCTGAAGTGAGAAAAAAAAGGAGGAAGAGCCAGGACTCTATAACAGATATTTGCTGAGAACTTTGTCACCTGTGTCTGCTTTGATATGTTAACAGGCACCTCAGTTAGACATTTGTTCTGTGTTACTTTGAGACCTAACATCCACCATGTGGAGAGCAAATCTTTAAAGACATTAATTTGTGGGAGACATGTTACATTCAAACCAGAACATATTGCTCCTAGCCCTCACAGAGTCATGATCATCTTATGCAAAATGCATTTGTTTTCATATCAAATATTTACATAGTTTCAAAATAACTAACATTATTCAAAATTCCAAAGTCTATAAGGTCTCTTTTGAGACCCAATGAAATCTCTTAAAAGAGAGCTCTCTTAAATATAGTAAATAAGAATTTATAGAAACAAAGATGGTGGCATGCACTGGTGCCTGATGTGGGACTACTAGGCATCAGAGATATCCATGAAGGCAACAAAGGGTAATACCTCTGTAGAAAAGGAATCTTCAGGGTCTACAATAACCCTAAAGCAATTAAGAGAAAATGGGAGCATGTTTTAATGAAAGAAGCTTTTAAGTTGTGGACTCATAAATTGGAAGGAAGATGCTGTACAGAGCTACATGAGGAGAATGACAAATAGAGCTGTCTTGATTACATCCTATGCTGCTTGACCTGCTGGGAAAAGGAAAGTAGGACAGTGGTTTGACCTACAGACTACAAGCACTACAATTATACCTGGTGAATCAAGCTGAAGATCAGCCAGCACCAAGGACATGGTAGAGTATAGTAGCCTGGAGCTCCCACAGAAGCATGTCATAATTGAATAGGGCCTGTTCTAGGTAGCTGACATCCAATATTGAGCTTCTGTAGCAGTGGTCAGTGCTGCTTGCCCTGCTGAGAGATAGAAAGTGAAATGCAGTAGCACTGCCCTCGGGCTACAAACAAAGTTCAAGCTTGGTAAACCTTGAGGTGACATACGTCAAAGACAGGAAGGTATGAGGGAGCCAGCTCTCACAGAATGTTTCCCCACATGCCTTGCCTAGCTATAACATCACCCTGATTCTGGGTAACAGCAGGATGTCTGAGAAAAGTCTTGGCAATTGTGCAGTATTTATTGTGCCTCAGGAGCAAGAAACCTTGAACCGAACTAACAGGTTGTTTAAATGAATATTTTGGTTTTTAAATTTTTTATTGAGAAAAAGAAAAAAAAGGTTCCACCTCCTCCCAGCCTCCCATTTCCCTCTCCCTCATTCCACCCTTCTCCCCTTCCAGCCACTCCTCTCCCTCTCCCTCTCCAGGCCAAAGAGCAGTCAGGGTTCCCTGCCCTGTGGAAAGTCCAAGGTCCTTTCCCCTCTGTCCATGTCTAGGAAGGTGAACATCCAAACTGGCTACACTCCCACAAAGCCAGAATGTAAAGTAGGATCAAAACCCCGTGCCATTGTCCGTGGCTTTTCATCTGCCCTCATTGTTTGCCATGTTCAGAGAGTCCGGTTTTATCTCATGCATTTTCAGTCACAGTCCAGCTGGCCTTGGTGAGCTCCCAGTATATCAGCCCCACTGTCTCAGTGGGTGGGTGCACCCATCGTGGTCCCAACTTCCTTGCTCATGTTCTCCCTCCTTCTGCTCCTCATTGGGACCTTGGGAGCTCAGTCCGGTGCTCCAGTGTGGGTCTCTGTCTCTATCTCCATCCATCACCAGATTTCTCTGGTGATATGCAAGATATTCGTCAGTATTGCTATAGGATAGGGTCATTACAGGTTCCCTATCCTCAGCTGCCCAAGGAACTAACTGGGGACATCGCCTTGGGCTCCTGGGAGCCACTCTAGGTTCAAGTCTCTTGCCAACCCTAAGGTGGCTCCCTTAACTAAGATTTGTGCTTCCCTGCTCCCCTATCCAACCTACCTTTATCCCAATCATCCTATTTCCCCAAGTTCCCCCGATCCTCCCCTTCTCATTTTTTCTCTCCCCATCTCCCCTTACCCTGAACCCACCCCACCAACAAGATCCCAATTTTTTTCCCTGGCAATTTTGTCTACTTCCCATAGCCAGGAAGATAACTATGTTTTTCTTTGGTTTCACCTTCTTTTTTAGCTTCTTTACGATCACCAATTATAGACTCCGTGACCTTTATTTATGGCTAGAATTCAATTATGAGTGAGTACATCCCATGTTCATTTTTTGGGTCTGGGTTACCTTACAGAGGATAGTGTTTTCTATTTCCATCCATTTGCATGCAAAATTCGAGAAGTCATTGTTTTTTACCGCAGCGTAGTACACTAATGTGTATATATTCCACACTTTATTCATCCATTCTTCCACTGAAGGACATCTCGGTTGTTTCCAGGTTCTGGCTATTACAAATAATACTGCTATGAACATAGTTGAACAAATGCTTTTGTCATACGATAGGGCATCTCTTGGGTATATTCCCAAGAGTGGTATTGCTGGGTCAAGGGGTAGGTTAATCCCGAATTTCCTGAGAAACCGCCACACTGATATCCAAAGTGGTTGCACAAGTTTGCATTCCCGCCAGCAATGGATAAGTGTGCCCGTTAATCCACAACCTCTCCAGCAAAGGCTATCATAGGTGTTTTTGATTTTAGCCATTCTGACAGGTATAAGATGATATCTCAAAGTTGTTTTTTTTTTTTTTTATTTTTCGAGACAGGGTTTCTCCGTAGCTTTTGGTTCCTGTCCTGGATCTAGCTCTTGTAGACTAGGCTGGCCTCGAACTCACAGAGATCCACCTCCCTCTGCCTCCCAAGTGCTGGGATTAAAGGCATGCGCCACCACCGCCCGGCTCAAAGTTGTTTTGATTTGCATTTCCCTGATCACTCAGGAGGTTGAGCATGACCTTAAGTGTCTTTTGGCCAGTTGAACTTCTTCTGTTGAGAATTCTCTGTTCAGTTCAGTGTCTCATTTTTTAATTGGGTTAATTAGCATTTTAAAGTCTAGTTTCTTGAGTTCTCTATATATTTTGGAGATCAGAACTTTGTCTGTTGCAGGGTTGGTGAAGATTTTCTCCCAGTCAATAGGTTGCATTTTTGTCTTTGTCACAGTGTCCTTTGCTTTACAGAAGCTTCACATTTTTAGTAGGTCCCATTTATTCAACGTTGCCCTTAACCCTGTGCTGTTGGGGTTATACATAGGAAGCGATCTCCTCTGCCCGTCTGTTGTAGGGTACTTCCCACTTTCTCTTCTATCAGGTTCAGTGTGTTCAGACTGATTTTGAGGTCTTTGATTCATTTGGACTTGAGTTTTGTGCATGGTGATAGATATGGGTCTAATTTAATTCTTCTACATGTTGACATCCAGTTGTACCAACACCATTTGTTGAAGATGCTTTCTTTCTTCCATTGTATACTTTTAGCTCCATTATCGAAAATGAGGTGTTCATAGGTTTGTGGGTTAAAATCCGGGTCTTCTATATGATTCCATTGGAAGATTTCTCTGTTTTTATGACAGTACCACACTGTTTTCATTACTGTAGCTCCATAATAGAGTTTGAAGTCAGGGATGGTAATGCCTCCAGATCCTTTATTGTATAAGATTGTTTTGGCTATCCTGGATTTTTTGTTTTTCAATATAAAGTTGATTATTGTCCTCTCAAGATCTATGAAGAATTTTGATGGGACCTTGATGGGGATTGCATTGAATGTATACATTGCCTTTGGTAGAATTGCCATTTTTACTATGTTGATCCTCCCAATCCAAGAGCAAGGGAGGTCCTTCCATTTTCTGGTATAATCTTCAATTTCTTTCTTCAATGCCTTAAAGTTCTTGTCAAATAAATCTTTCACTTCCTTGGTTAGAGATACCCCAAGATATTTTATGCTGTTTGTGGCTATTGTGAAAGGTGAAGCTTCTCTGATTTCCCTCTCTGCTTCCATATCCTTTGTGTATAAGAGGGCGACTGATTTTTTTGTAGTTGATCTTGTATCTTGCCACATTACTAAAGGTGTTTATCAGCTGTAAAAGTTATTTGGTGGAGTTTTTGGGGTCACTTATGTACACAATCATATTATCTGCAAATAACGAAAGTTTAAATCTTCCCTTTCCAATTCGAATCCCCTTGATCCCCTTATGTTGTCTTATTGCTATTGCTAAAACTTCAAGCACTATATTGAAGAGGTATGGAGAGAGTGGACAGCCTTTTCTTGTTCCTGATTTTAGTGGGATGGCTTTGAGTTTCTCTCTATTTAATTTGATGTTAGATGTTGGCTTGCTGTAAATAGCTTTTATTATATTTAGTTATAACCCTTGCATCCCTAATCTCTCCAAGACTTTTATCATAAAGGGATGTTGAATTTTGTCAAATGCTTTTTCAGCATCTAATAAAACGATCATATTTTTTTTCTTTCTGTTTATTTATATGATGGAGTACATCGATTTTCATATGTTGAACCAGCCCTGCATCGTTGGGATGAAGCCTACTTGATCATAATGTATAATTTTTCTAATGTGTTCTTGGATTCGGTTTGCCAGTATTTTGTTGAGGATTTTTGCATCGATGTTCATGAGTGAGATTGGCCTGTAATTCTCTTTCTTGGTTGAGTCTTTGTGTGGTTTTGGTATCAGAGTAACTGTAGCTTCATTAAACATTTCGGTAATGACTCTTCTGTTTCTATATTGTGAAATTCATTAAGGAGTATAGGTATTAGGTCTTCTTGGAAGTTCTGGGAGAATTCCGCATTGAAACCATCTCGTCCTGGGCTCTTTTTCGTAGGGAGATTTTTGATAACAGCTTCTAATTCTTCATGACTAACAGGTCTATTTAGATTGTTCACCTGATCCTGGTTTAACTTTGGTATATGGTATTTATCTAAAAAAGTGTCCATTTCTTTTACATTTTCCAGTTTTGTGGCATACAGGCTTTTGTAGTAAGATCTAATGATTCTCTGAATTTCCTCTGTGTCTGTGGTTATGTCCCCCTTTTCATTTCTGATCTTATTAATTTGCATTTTCTCTCTCTGCCGTTTGATTAGTTTGGATAGGAGTTTATCAATCTTGTTGATTTTCTCCAGGAACCAGCTTTTTGTTTCATTGATTCTTTGGATTGTTTTCTGTGTTTCTATTTTGTTGATTTCAGCCCTCAGTTTGATTATTTCCAGTCTTCTACTCCTCCTAGGTGAGTCTGCTCCTTTTTTTTTCTAGGGCTTTCAGGTGTGCTGTTAAGTCTCCAATGTGTGCTTTCTCTGTTTTCTTTCAGTGGGTACTTAGTGCTATGGACTTTCCTCTTAAGACTGCTTTCATAGTGTCCCATAAGTTTGAGTATGTTGTTTCTTTATTTTCATTGAATTCACGGAAGACTTTAATTTCTTTCTTTCTTTCTTAATCCAGGTATGGTTCAGTAGTTGACTGTTCAGTTTCCATGAGTTTGTAGGCTTTCTATGGGTAGCATTTTTGTTGAATTCTAACTTTAATCCATGGTGATCTGATAAGACACAAGAGGTTACAAATATTTTTTTGTAACTGTGGAAGTTTGCTTTGTTACTGAGTATGTGGTCAATTTTTGAGAAGGTTCCATGAGCTGTAGAGAAGAACGTATATTCTTTCTTATTTGGGTGGAATATTCTATAGATGTCTGTTAATTCCAATTGATTCATTACCTCCATTAATTCTCTAATTTCTCTGTTAGGTTTCTGTTTGATTGACCTGTCCATTGGTGAGAGAGGAGTTTTGAAGTCTCCTACTATTAGTGTGTGCAGTTTGATGTCTGCCTTGAGTTTTAGTAATGTTTCTTTTACATAAGTGGGTGCTTTTATATTAGGGGCATAGATATTCAGGATTGAGACTTCATCCTGCTGAATTGTTCCTGTTATGAGAATAAAATGTCTCTCTCCATCTATTCTGATTGATTTACGTTTGAAGTCAACTTTGTTAGAAATTAGTATGGCCACACCTGCTTATTTCTTAGGTCCATTTGCTTGATAAGCCTTTTCCCAGCCCTTTACTCTGAGTAGGTGCCTGTCTTTGTGGTTGAGGTGTGTTTCTTGTAAACAGCAGAATGTTGGATCCTGTTTTTGTATCCAATCTCTTAGCTTGTGCCTTTTTATAGGTGAGTTGAGTCCATTGACATTAAGTGATATTAATGACCGGTGGTTGTTAAGTCCAGTCACTTTTTTATTAGTAGAATTTTTGTGTTTCCCTTCTTTGTGTTGCGCTGGTGAAGGGTCTCTAGATGTCTGAGTTATTGTGGTCATTGTTGGACTCCTTGGTTAGTGGTTTTCCTTCTATTACTTTCTGTAAGGCTGGATTTGTGGCTACGTATTGTTTAAATTTGTTTTTATCCTGGAAAATTTTGTTTCTCCATTTATACTGAATGAAAGCTTGGCTGGGTATAATAGTCTGGGCTTGCATCCATGGTCTCTTTGTTTTTGCAGTACATCTATCCAGGACCTTCTGGCTTTCATGGTTTCCATAGAGAAGTCAGGTGTAAGTCTGATAGGTTTACCTTTATAAGTAATGTGGCCTTTTTCCTTTGCAGCTCTTAATGGTCTTTCTTTATTCTGTATGCTATGTGTTTTGATTATTATATGGTGAGGGTATGTTTTTCTTTGATCCAGCCTATTCGGTGTTCTGTATGTTTCTTGGCCCTTCATAGGTACATCTTTCTTTAGGTTGGGACAGTTTTCTTCTATAATTTTATTAAATATATTTTCTGGATTGTTGAGCTGCACTTCTTCTCCTTCTTCTACTCATGTTATTCTTAGGTTTGGTCTTTTTATTGTGTCCCATATTTCCTGAATGTTTTGTGATGAGAGTTTGATGGTCTTGCTGTTTTCTTTGATCAGTGTGTTTATTTTCTCTATGTTATCTTCAGAATCTGAGATTCTTTCTTCTATCACTTGTATTCTGTTGGTTATGCTTGTTTCTGTAGTCTCTATTCGTTTACCTAGATTTTCCATGTCCAGCTGGCCCTCTGCTTGTGTTTTCTTCTTTGCCTCCATTTCAGTTTTCAAGTCTGGAACTGTTTCCATTATCTGTTTGATTGTTTTTCTTTGGTTTCCTAGGGTATCATTCACTGATTTATTCAATTCCTCAAACTTTCTGTTATACTTCTCATCCATTTCTATAAGGCCATTTTTACATGCTGTTTAAGGACGTCAATCACTTTCATAAAGTCAATTTTTTCTACTTCTTCTTGATTAAGGTGTTTATGTACTCCTGTTGTGAGGTTGCTGGGTTCTGGTGGTTTCATGTTGTTTTTCAGATTGTTGGGTGATTCTTGCATTGGCACCTGCCCGTCTCTTCCTCCAAATGCTCCTCTATGGATCTTCTTTTACAGGATCAGGTCTCCTTGCCTACTGATGTACTTTCCCAGTGATGGCACTCCCCAGTGATGGCTCTCCTGGTGACGAGATCAGATCTTGTGCTGGTTGGGTAGCTCATAAACAGAGCACCTACCTTGCTTGCTGCAGGAAGCCTATTAAAACAAAGGAGCTCCCGCCCTCTAGGTTGCCCTGGGGATTCAACCCCAGAGCCCCAAGAGGGAAGGGAGGCAGAAAGGGGGAGGGTTCTGAATGCAAGCTGGGTGGGATAGGAAGATAGAGGCAGTATGCTGGCAGTATAGGCCCAGCAAGAAGCCCAAAACGTATAGGGAGGATGAGGAACTTCTGAGTTCCCTGCCCTGGGCTGCTGCCATGGGTCCAAAACTCACCCCAGTGTTGGCTTTCCTGGTGCCGAAATCAGATCTCCATACTGGTTGGGTAGCTCTTAAACAAAGCCTTAAATGAATATTTTCATGCAAATCTGTCTTGACAAATATATGTATATACATTGTGACACACTGTAGTTTTCATAGCCACTACAGGAAATAAATACCTGAAAAATAGCTGAAAAAGATAGATGTACAGAGTAGTGAGTGAGTATTGGAGAAAAGCAGAACTAGAGACAAAACAACAGTGATAGGTATGAGTGAAGCATGAAATAGAAACGGAACATGTTGGTGTGTAGTAGGTCAGACAGGAAAGTATGCAGCAGCATGGGATCTGCACTCTGACTCAGCTTTGAAACATTCTGCCTGGTTGCACTGTTGCCCTGATTCTGAGCACTAGCGAGTTGTCAGAGATGAATAATTTTAATTTCTGGATTTGGACCACTTCAGAAGACCTTTATGGTCTGTGCTGTCTCTGAAAGACACTTTGGTATCTGTGGTCTGTTGTGAATGCTGTAGTGATGCCTAAAGTTTATTTGGATGGCCATGGTCCTATAGCAGATAGGAGAACTATTGATATTCCTAGCCAGATTTACCACCAAATGTGTGGGAGGTCCATCTGTCTGTGTGTTGCTTTTCTTGTTTAATGAATAAAGAAACTACCTTGGCCTGTTGATAGGGCAGAACTTAGCTAGGCAGGGAAGATGGAATTGAATTCTTGGAGGAAGAATGCAGAGTCAGAAAGAGAGAGAGACACCATGGAGCCTCCAGGGCCAGTAGGCCACTGCCACATGGTGACATACAGATTACTAGAAATGGGTTAAAATAAAACATAAGAGTTAGCTAATAAGAAGTTAGTGTAAATGGACCAAGGAGTGATTTAATTAATACAGTTTCTGTGTGATTATTTGGGGCTAAACAAGCCGGGCAGCAGGGACAAACTATTGGTCTCCTTGCAACAACCAAAGACATACAGATGTCTTTGGTCTGGGCAGCAGCCTGAGTTCATGCTGATCTTTGTGAGTCATGCTATGGCCTAGAGCCATGCTGATGTGGATGGCCTGTGTGGGCATCTGAGGCTATGCTCAAGTTGGTGTTCCAATGTGCTGCTGATGACTGAGTCTGGGCCTGTGGTTCTACTGCAGCAATGTTCATGCAGATATCTGTGGTCTGTGCTGCTGTCTCAAGCCATATTGATGCTGATGGCTCATGTTGCTGTAGGGACCATGAGGTCCTGTGCTGCCACCTGAAGCCATGGTGATTTTGGGTCTGTACTACTACCAAGGGCCATGTCTGGCTACATGTCCTATTGCAGCTGGGTTCTGTGTGAATGTCCTTGACCCATGTTACCATTGAAGGCCAAGTTGATGCCTCTGGTCTGTGCTGCAGCTCAAAGTCATGTTGTATCCATGGTCTGTGATGCCACCTAGGACCATGTTGATATGAGTGGTCTGCACTGCTATTGAGGCCATGTTGATGTCGTTGGCCTGTGATGCCAAGAAGGACTATTTGTGCTTCATGCTGCAACAGAGGGCCATGTTGATGTCAGCAGTATGTACTGCCCATGGAGACTATGCTGTGGTCCAGAGACCATGTGACTGTTCATGGTCTGTGCTGTCATCAGAAACCATATTTAAGTCCATGATGTGTGCTCCTACTTACTGCAAAGGATAAGAAAGCTAATTCTGCCATGGTATTGATGACTGCAGACTAATACTTAATAAAAAAAAAAGGACACAAAAGGCTTCTGTTACAACTCCCACACCAGCAATCTCTCAAAAAGTAGCAGCTTAGACAGAAATCCAGAAAGAACACTCTTAAAAATTGTGATAAACATATTGAAGCATAGCTCCCAACAAATGTTAGCATCTGGTTGGGTGGTTGTTTCTAAGGGCTTGGCCAACAGGAGTTTACCCATGTTCTAGTGACTATATGGGAAACAAAAATTGGACTTGTTTTTTTCTTTTTGCCCTTTTTTGTGTGAGGGGATCACAAGGGTGGGGGAAGGCCTGGAAAGAATGAGAAATGAGTATGCTCAGGGTTTATGATATAAAAGTCCCAAATAATCAATACAAATATTATAAAAATTACTAATATTAGTAAATAATAAATGTCACATCCTTTCAGTTTAAAATAATGAATTTTAAATATTCTTTATCTAAAAAGATGAATAGAGTTTTAGCAAGAACAAATTGGAAAACAATGAGATAAAAACTATCAGGACAAGCACCAGTCCCTGTAGCCACAACTCCAGAATCTTGAACTCTTGAAGGAAGAATTTACATTCCAAAAGCATTCATCAGTCGTAGTCTTCCTGTTCAACCACTTATAGTGCATGTGATCTCTATTTTTTGAGCTGACTCCACTTTGTAATGGCAGGTTTTGGGGAGGACTGTCCCATTGTCATGGATATTTCCAAAATCCTTGAGTTACTAATGCAACCTAGGCTATACAATCTAAATTCACACAGCGACGTCTCAGAGTCTCCTGATTGTGCCTGCCACACATTGCCTTTTCTTTGGGGATTTATACAACTAAGAAAAACTTGCAAGACTCTTATACTTCTACATTTTGCATGCCTGAAAAGTATCACAACCTATGTACCATACTGACTAATGGTTTTGCCTGCTAGGGATTCTGAACACCTTGAAACAAAACTTTAGTAACTTCTCTATGTCTTTGTTCCTAAATCTGAGACAAATCTTTCTAGCGTAATTAATTTTGTTCTGGACAATACTTTCAGTATTATTATTAATTAAAAAAATCTTTCTTTGCAGGTGAATTTTCATTTTACCTTCAGCGAGCAGATTCTTGCTTTAGGGCACCCATCATATTATCTTACTATACAGCAATAGGTTTCTCTTTAGTATTGCTAAGCTCTGACAGTTATGACTATTTTTGCTCCAACTCCTCTACAACATTAAAACTGATTCTTTCCTAACCAAAGTATCCATATCTTTATGTTAGATTTGTTTCTTTCTCTCACTCTATACTCAATAAGAGCAGTGAACAGTTGTCATGTCATGAACAATATTTCACTGTTGAAATTTCTTCCGAAAAAAAATAAGTACATTATTTTTTTAATACAGCCCCACTCGAGTTTTCAGGACAATGGAAGAATTCAACCTGATTCACTGCTTAAACTATAATATAGGTTGTATAAGACCTATTTACAGTAAAGTCCATATTCCCTCTTGAACTCTCATGGAATAATCCAAAATTGTTCACAATTTTCTTTGCATTCTTGTCTACCAAACTCATATCAGAAATGACTCATTATACCATCTTAAAACACTTTACTTCCTTCATCCACATAATTATTAACATCATCCACATTAACATTCCTCTTGAAATGTAGTTCAAAATGACTGCAAACTACTTAGTCAGGTTAATCATAGCAATAGAACTACTCCTCTATAACAATTTCTGGTGTTATCTTTGTAGTTGCTGTTGCTGTGATATGTGAAAGGAAAAAACATAAAAGGAAAGCTTTATTTCAGCTTATAGTTTAGAACACTACAGTAAATCATGAAGAATACGTAAAGATGGTAGACATTTCATGTACAGGAATGTACAGATAGACTCTGTGGATGGAGGCTGCTTGTTCATTTCATTTCCCAGCAACCCAGACCCAAAATAATCACAAGAAAACTAAAGCCTGGGATAAAACCGGACTCGCTGAACATAGCAGACAATGAGGACTACTGAGAACTCAAGAACAATGGCAATTGGTTTTTGATCCTACTGCATGTACTGGCTTTGTGGGAGCCTAGGCAGTTTGGATGCTCACCTTACTAGACCTTGATGGAGGAGGGTGGTCCTTGGACTTCCCACAGGGCAGGGAACCCTGATTGCTCCTTGGGCTGACAAGGAAGGGGGACTTGATTGGGGGAGGGGGAGGGAAATGGGAGGCGGTGGCGGGGAAGAGACAGAAATCTTTAATAAATAAATAAATTAAAAAAAAACAATGCAAGGCCTATTAGTTGGGCTTCTTATTAACTAACTCTTACATCTTAAATTAACCCATGTCTATTGTATTTTATTTTACCATGAAGCTTGTAGTATACTGGTAAAATTCTGACTGGTGGCTCGTGTCTTTCTCTTTTGGGGGCTTCATGGCATCTCCTTGACTTTACGTACTTTCTCCTCTATTTCAGCTTGCAATTCCCACCTTGCTCTATTCTGTCCTGCCATACGCCAAAAGAGCATTCTTTATTAACCACTGGAAATAAAACATATTCACAGCATACAGAGGGGATTCCCACATCACCTCCCCTTTTCTGTCTAAATAAAAAGGAAAGGTTTTAACTTTAACATACTGAAAGTAATACAACAGAACAATTATCAAGTAAGAATTATTGTTACAATATTTAGTTCATTTATATTTAGTAAATTAAGGAAATAATCTATCATCTATCCTATATTTGTGAGTCTAAAGTTTTATATCTAATCTATCTTTTATAATTGTAAATATCTTTCTCAAAACCATCAAAGACTCCAGAAATATATATTACTTGAGTAAAAAGATGTGCATTGTAAGCAATCTCCAAAATTCTAGAATTGAAAGAGACATCTCACTACCTGAACAGTCACCCAAAGTTCTTTTGTAATGTTGGACTACCCATCTTCAGCCTATAGGCCCATAATTTCTGGTAGACTTTTCCATGAAGCAGGAGATTTAAAATACTGTTTCACCTCTACTGACAGTTTGTCAGTCACTTACTTCTGTAACTTGCAGAATGACTGGCAGACTCTTTCAGGAACCTGAAACCTTGAAGGACTGTCTCGCCTTATTTAGGCAACTTTAGCAGTCATTTTTCTGTGGGTTCTGTATTTCCAGTTTATACAGCTCACCATCAAGCAGTCCAGGAAATAGCAGTTTTTTTTTTTTTTTTTTTTTTTTTTGCCAAATGGCTAACAAATTACATAAGGAGCCTCTTTGGTAACCATCTTCTTCTTGAAATAATTGGTGCTGCCATGGGCAGATGAATCTCATTGTCATGAAAAGTCCTCAGTTCTTTTTTTTTTTCAGAGAAAAAGAAATTTTATTTAAAAGATATTCAACCTTACCCACCAAAATAAATGTAAAATGAAATAAAGTTTAGATTTTGTTTTTACCTGAAAGCTTAAGAATAATTAAAATTTCTTTGTCTCAGCTACCAATTCCATTAGGAACTCCCTGAAAACCCACTTGCAAGAGAATCAGGTAGGAGACCTTCACTCTTCCTTCCTTCCTCCAATTCCAATGTCATAAGCTCATGCCCAGTTCTGTAGCAGACCACCTCCTGTGGCCTCCCCTCCTTTCTTATCCCTATCACCAGTGAACCATGCACATTTTCTCCTCCAACCTACCTCTAACACACCATCCTTTTGTCTCAACTGCCAACTCCCAAGAGCACTCCCTGGAAACATACTGAGGATAACAAGGAAACCATGTAGGCAATATTCATTCTCCATCCTGTCTTCCTGTTCCAATCTCCAGTTTTATCCTCATCTCTGTAGCAGACCACCTCTTACAGAAGGATGCTCTCTGCAGATCCTGGTAACACATCCAACTTTCCCCCTTTCACTGGACCCTTTTAACTTCCCCTTCTAGTTAATTTCCATTCCCAAATGTCATCTCCCAATATCTAAAATTAGTTTTTACCCAGTACCCCTGCACCAAGGGATACTGCACCAAGAAATATTTCAAAAGCATTCCAAACACCAAACTCATAGCCACCCACATTCTCTTAAGAACCAAAGAGGGCAACAAAAACCGAGGAAAGGAACACCCACTCAACAAAGACAAAATCAGATATCAGCATCTAGAATTACAATCATTCCAAACCCACATGCCTAGATAATGTCATAAAAAAGAATAAATAACAGCAAAAATTGTATGTCGTAAGTAGAGCCCAGTGACCATACTACATACATAGGCTCCAAGAAATAAAATAGCTGAAACACAAGATAAGGACTTCAAAATTGCTATTATGAATATGTTCAATATCTTTAAAGAGGAAATGAGGAAATCTATTAAAGAAATCTATGAAAACACAAACAGTTGAATAAAATGAATAAATATTTCAAGACATGAAAGTGAAAGTAAAATAAATTCCTAAGTGAGGAAAACTTAGAAGTGAAAAATTTAGGAACTTTAACAACAATCTCAGAGGCAAAACTCACCAATAGAACACAAGAGACAAGCCGGGCGGTGGTGGTGCATGCCTTTAATCCCAGCACTTGGGAGGCAGAGGCAGGTGGATCTCTGAGAGTTCGAGACCAGCCTGGTCTACAAAGCTAGCTCCAGGACAGGCTCCAAAGCCACAGAGAAACCCTGTTTCGAAAAACCAAAAAAAAAAAAAAAAACCAAAAGAACACAAGAGACAGAAGAGAGAATATTGGGCATTAAAGACCAGTTAGAAGAAATAGGTTCATATGTCAAAGAAAAAGTTGAATCTAATAAAACTGCGGCACAAAACACTCAAGGATTTTGGGACATTATGAAAAAAAAACAGACTTATGAATAATAGCAAAAGAAAAAGGATAATAAACACAGGTCAAAGACAGAAAAATGTTTTCAACAAAATAATAGAGTAAAATTTCCTAAATTTACAAACAAAAGTGATATCTATCAAAGTACAAGGAGCATACAGAACACCAAATATACAAGACCAGAAAAGAAATTCCCCATAGCACATTATACTCAAAGTACACATATAGCAAAGACTCAAATAGGGAGAAAATAAGTTAAAGTACTTTTGCAGATTATTATTATAATGATATATATGCATATATACATACATACATGCATGCATGCATATATATGCATATACACATACATATATGTATGAACATATATATGCACATACACACATGTGTATATATGCATACACACATACATGTATTATGCACATATATATGCACATACATACAGCAAAGATTTGACATGCCTGACTCTGGCTGCTCCATAACTTCTCTCTCCCAAATTCTTTCTCCTAGCATTCATTCCAGTTTGTCCCACCTACCTAAGTTCTGCCCTATCAATGGGTCAAGTCAGTTTCTTTATTCATTAACCAATAAAAGAAACACATAGACAGAAGGAACTCCCACACCATTTCCCTTTTTATCTTTAAACAAAAAGGCATTAATTTTAACATAGTAAACTTACATTAAAGAAAACATTTATCAAGCAAGAATTACAGTTACAATATTTATATCTAATTTATCTTTTATCATAACTAAGGAAAACTATATCTATTCATCAACTACATCAAAGACTCCAGAAGGATATAATATTACTTAAGAAAACAGGAGTTGCATTATAAGCAACTTCCAAAACTGTAGAAATGATAGAGACATCTCTCCGCCTGGACAGTCACCCAAAGTTCCTGTGTACCATTGCGGTATCCATCTTTAGCCTAAGGCCCATAGTATCCATCAGACTTTTCCATGACACAGGAAATTTAAAAGACAGTTACACCTATACCAGAAGTTTGTCTGCCACATTTTTCTGTGTCCTACAGATTTTCTAACAGACTCTTTCATGAAGCAAGAACTCTGAAGGACCATCTCACCTTTAGGCAAGTTCAGCAGTCATTTCTCTGTGGGTACTGCATGTCCAGTTAAGCAGTCCAGGCAAGAGCAGTTGCTTGCCCAAATGGCTAGCAAATTCCATAAGGAGCCTCTTTGATACCCATCTTCCTCTTGAAGTAGATTGGTGCTGCCAGGAGCAGACTGTCTCGTTGTCATGATAAGTACTATTTTCTGAAAGGTCTCAGAGATTTGAAGAACACATATCTAACTGAAATATATCTCTATACATCTAGAAAATCTAACTAACATAACTACAAAGTTGATTATTATAGATGTTTATCTATTAACTTATATTTCTTAATTATATATTACATTTTTAAATGAGCTACACAAGAATAATACCTTAATCAAGATCACAAATACATGTACATATAACAAAATTAACCTTAAATTTGTATCAATGAGCCAAAACCCATAACAATGTAAATTATTCATATCTATATCATATCCCCTTTAAATGTAAATAAAAAATATTTAGGAATATGAGCATAGTTTCTCCAAACTACTTTCTGCTTTTTGGGGGCACTGTTAAATCAGGTCTTTCATTTGGGGGGACATTCAGGGCCTCTTGTTCTAGCAAACCACACCAGTCTGGAAGCAATCCATAGGTTCTCATCTTCTGTGGAAACAAGAGAAGAACCTCTTTTCCAATGCAATATATCCTTAGACCCAAATTTGAAAGTCATGATACATTTATAATATACATGCTGGTTTAGCATATCAGCCCATACAATCTATACTTAGATAATTTAGAGTCAAAAAATTCAAAGATAACACCATAATATACATAATCCAGACTCTGTGAATTTTCCATTCTTCATGGCTTATTCTTCTTTATTCCTTTTAATCTATTACTCTCTGTAGTCTGTAACTTTAAAGACTTTAACCCCCCTTTTTTAAAATTTAACTTTATTTTATGACTCTCTATACTCTTTTCTTCTCTCTTCTAAACCTACGTATATTTATCTAACATTATGACTCATATGAATGTTATTGTATATCTGTAATTCTTTTCTGTTCAGGAGCACTTTTTTAAAATGCTAACCACTTCTCAAAAACTTAAGCTACACCATTACTAGGGGAAATATGCAAATCCGTGCTTGCTTGCACAGTATAAAACTTAATCTGCACCATTACTATGATAGATAGAGTACTTCCTGCCTGCTCTGCTCTGCATTGTCCAGCATGGTAGAGCCACTTGTGCCTCTGAGCCATGCATATTGCCCAAGTTCGAGGCACAAAGCTGGTCAATGTTACTATCAAGGAAGTTGCAGCAGTCTGCTCACAAAACCCATCCAAATAATTGGCCTCCCAAAAGAGCCAGAGATCATACTGGCAGCATGTCCCAGAAAGCCTGTATTTCAAAATGGTTCATGTTTTATTCTTATGCTGCTGAGCCAGGAAAACCTCTCTTACAGGAGCTGTGGCATTCTGGCAGCAAATAGCAAGAAGCTGTGTTAAACTCTGTATTTTTTTTTGTCTAGAATTCCTTTTCAAGCCCTCTCAGGTTTTACATGTATTTAGTTGGCCACATGGGTGTCAATTTGTAAGAGGAGGCCACTTGTTCATCCTGGCTACCCAGAACCAAATAACCACACAGAAACTATATTAATTAAAACACTGTTTGGCCCATTAGCTCTAGCTTCTTATTGACTCTTTTTTTTTATTGAGCTCTACACTTTGCTCTCCTCCCTGCCTTCTCCCCTCCTTCATTCCTTTCCCAAGGTCCCTATGCTCCCAATTTACTCAGGAGATCTTGTCATTTTCTACTACCCCTGTTGATTATATATATGGATATTTCTATTAGCATCCTCATTGTTGTCTAGGTTCTCTGGGATTGTGATTTGTGGGCTTTTTTTGTTTGTTTGTTTTATGTTTAACAATCACTTATGGATGAGTACATTTGAAAATTGTCTTTCTGGGTCTGTGTTATCTCACTCAAAATGATGTTTTCTAGCTCCTTCCATTTTTCTGAAAAATTCAAGATATTGTTATTTTTTCTGTCATGTAGTAGTCCATTGTGTAAATGTATGGCATTTTTCTTAAACTTTTTTTTTTGGTCAAGTTGCATTTAGGTTGTTTTCAAGTTATGGTGATTGTTGAGATCTATTTAAGAATTTTTTGAAGAAAGAATCTATAGGAGGTACTTTATCTAAATTCTGCAATCCCATTATTCTATTCTTATTTTTAATGAGTATCACTTTCTAAGAAGAAAATAATTTTCATTTGATCTTTACCATAACTATCCTAACTTCTCATAGCATTAAGTGTTGCATACATGTTATAAAATAGACAATATCTGGGAAAAGTCCATGTTTTCTCTCTGTTTCTATTTCCCTCTTCCAAATCATTCCCCCTCTTATACCCATTTGAAACTTTACAATTATGTTTTTATCTTTGTAGTTTTCATTGATGTGTCCTTTTAGTTTTAGGACTATCTAATTTCTTCAGAAAGTTATCTGTGCTATTGATTTGATCACTTGCTTGGATTAAATGTATTTCCTTGCCTTGCAACTTATTCTCCAGTATTTAGCCTGAGAGTTAAGCAGCCAACTTGGTCCACAGTTACAATACTAGTGTATAGAATACAGTAGAGGCTCTGGAATTAATCATTTCTGTTCTGATCCTTCCAGATTTACAAAAAAGTATGCACTAATTTATCTAATTAGCTTACAATTTTACTTAAATTTAAATATAAAATCTCTTTCCTTCATTTTCCTCCCTCCATTCTTTCACATGTCCACTCAATCCAACCCTTCATATTACTTCTCTCAAACTGAGTCTCTTTTTCTAAAATTATTAGTGTTAAAAGGGCACACATACACATACATACACACAGTCATGCATGTACACTAGACACTATATATATATATATATATATATATATATATCAGTGTATTACTTTTTGTTTTTTTCTGTATATATAGTTTCAAGAATGACCACTTTGTATCATAAAACCAGTCAGAGAAAAAGTCTTCCTTTCTCATAAGTAATTTATTTTCTGTAGTATTGGAAATCCCTGAGACTTCTTCATTCCATGTTAACATGACTCTTAATTTTGTCATTATTCAGTTGTTGCTTATAGAGCTATTTTCAGGAGAGGCAGTCACATATCAGATTTCCTGCCATTCTGTTTTTTTTTAATTATTTCTATCCCTGTTTGGAAATGTTCCCTGAGCCATGGATGCAAGAACTCTCATACAAATGTATCTATCCGCTAATGCTGAGCTCCCCACAATTCATTGACCTTTCTGTTATGTCCAGTTTTGTTTTTTTGCAATTTCCTTTATTTGCCATAAGCAAAAACTTTTTTTGATGAAGGATAATGGCTACAAATATCTGTGAGTATAAGAATAAGACTTAGAATATCGTTAAGTAATTATTCTGGTAAGCTGGTATAGCAAAGTGAAAAGTAGTAGATTATCTTCTAAGCCCCATGATGTTAGTAGCTCCTGGTAGTTTGGTTAGGTTTCTAGTACCAGAAATGATTTCACATCTTTAAGTGAGGTTTATTTCTATTTAGATACCTGTTAGTTACCACCAACAAGTGTATAACATTAACTGAAACTTTATGAATTATGCTGCTTATTGCTCTGGATCATAGATAGAATAGCTGAGTAGAATAAGCAATTGCTTCCTGTCTTGACAGTTTGCTTATTACTTTATGATATTATGAAAGTCAGACCACAGGATAAGACTTTCATTTTAGATCCAGGTTAAGGAATCTCATGACTATGTGTTATGTGTACTTTGTCGTTGGCAATAGAGCTTTACTTTCACCTTCTGAGAAGAATCCAAGCGCAACAACCATATATATTGTTTGAAGAATCACTTTGACTACCCTAACCAACCACTCAAAACATTGCTCCTTTCATCACTGGTACTGGGCATTTGGTACCCTATGGTTTTTGTGCCACACTATCACCCCAAGAGGCATAATTTCACATACACATGCATGCACACACTCACACACACACACAGAAAGAGAGAGAAAAGAACACAGAAAACTGAATATAATCTTAGGTACATACAAAATAATTACATTCCTTTAAGCTCTTGTAAAAAAAAGGTTAAGGTTAATTGTACCTCCTCCAATTCCTTGTGGATTGAACTCCCTCATCTCCTGCCAATTGTAAGTATCCCCTCCCAAACAAGAGAAATCCAAGTAGGCTTCAAACCTGCAGAAAGAATGGATAATTAAGGAATTCTGAGATTTGGAGTAATAGTGCTTTCCGAGAATGAGCACACAAGTTCATTATCCAATAGCAAATGATCATTCCTGAAAACATATATACATACAAGTAACATTATACAGATAGAACAAATGAGTATATGTGTTTGGGTGTGTGTGTGAGTATGTGAATGTATGTATTTAGATATTTATGTGTTTGGAAATACCTATTCATATAATGTATACAGGCACACATCAATATATTTACAAACATATATGTGTGTAAAAATTATGGAAAAAGAGGCTATGAATTTCCAGAAAAGCAAGAAAGGGTATATGGGAATATTTGGAGAGATTTGAGGGAAGAGCAAATGATATGATTATAGTATAATTTCAAAAAATAAAAAAAAATAATTAAAATATTTTAAGGGCAGTCAGTAATAGAGAGTTCACATATGAAGGACTATCAACTAAAGTATTATTAGACATCCTTCAAAAATAGAAACAGGAGAAAAAGATTTTATATACTTTCTCTTAACTGTTGATTTAAATATTAATATTTAGATATGCAGCAAAATTTTCCTTAAAATAATAAAAAATAGGAATACATTAATCCATGTTAAGCAAACCAGACAACACTATTTCTGAAGATACATGTGTAAAGCATGTTAGAATGAATGGATTTCAGAAAGAAGGAACTTGATGCAAAAGGATATTTTAGAAACAAAAGACCAGTGAAAATGCATATATCTGATAGCAAAGAAGACACTTCTGAAATATTAAAAGAAGTGATTCTAAATTACATCCATGCTGATTATGTGACTGAAGGCCCCATATATAAAACTCAGCTGTGATGGTCTTTCTCTTTCAAGTTCCTGGTACCCATTCTACTTCATTCAAATATTTTTGAATATTTAGATTTAAAACATTTGACTTAGCATTGACTGTATAACTGATCATGTCGTGTAAATAAATTAATTTCTTTTTACATAGTTTTCTGAGCAGTTATTGACTTAAGCTTTCCAGTCTGTTTAAGAATATTTGAGAAATGTAGCCAGAATGTATAATATGCTGATAACTCGTTCTTTGCTGGTAATTGCTGTAGAAAGTCCTACAGCCAATTCTTACCTGCTCACTGGGGTGTGGCCTCTTATACTATTTAAGCCAATGAAGAGCACCTAACCACTCTCTTTTCTAGAAGAGGGATTTGGTTTCTGATCTTTTAAGCATTGTTCTTCATCTGGCACCCATGTGGGTTTGGACTCCACATCTACCAGGTGGATGGCCTAAAGGCCTAGCCAGTCCACGGCCCAGACAGTCTCCCAACCCTGCATGCTTTGTTTACTTTTCCTAAGCGGTTTTTGTAGAACACCCACCAGAGCAGAGCTTATTGTGTGTGGTAACTTGGAAATTTCCCAGGCGGAGGCACAACTGCCATGTGCTGGTGCAGTTCCCTGGTACAGTTCATTGCCATGTGGCAAGTTGTGCAGCTTTCAGGTTCTGCTCACTGTCCGTGAGTTCTGGTTTCTTACTCCATGTATGGAATTGATTTAATTGTTTTTAATTTGTCAAGCAAAGCATATTTCTCAGTATTTCGCCAGTACCAAGGTGGGAAACTAAAGTGGCTTGGAAAAATTTGAAGGAATTGAGGAAATTATTGGGGTTGATGAACAGGGAAAGAAGGCACAAGGACAGGATTCAACATTGACAGTAGCTGTCAGAGATGACTTAAAGGGTTTTAGCTTCCTACCCTGTAATCTATTCTGACAAAGCATCAAGTTCTAAAGGTCTAAAAAGATCCAAAGAAGGTAGATGAATACCTATAGGAATGAATAATCTAAAAGAAATTAAGCAAGCTGTCATACCTTATGGCTTGCATTCTGCATTTGTTAGGGAAATAATAAAGAAATGGCCTTCTAGCATTAAGGCAACAGCAAATGACTGGATTCAATTAGTTTCGGCTGTCCTTGATGATGGACCCCAGATGATATTTAGATGTAATTTCAGTAAAGAAGCTAAAATTTTAGAACAACAGAGAAAATTTAAAGGACTTGAGACTCCCCATTTCAAATTCTTGATGAGGGCACTTATACTGACCCACAGGCTCAAACTCTTTATGATGAACAAATTTTGTCTCAATGCCAAAAAACTGTCTTAAATGCTTGAAACAGGATTCAGGAATAGGAAAATGAATTGAATCATATACCAGGGTTGAACAGGGCCAGAGAGAATCCTTTACTGCCTTTTTACAAAGAATAACTCAGGCTGTACAAATATGAGTAACAGACCCAGATGTCACCATGAGGTAATGGCTTACCTTCGGGAAAGATTCAGCATGTCTGATTCTGGCAGCACCATGGCGATAATCTGTCTAACTCTGCTTTCAACCTCCAAGAATTCAGTTCTATCTCCATGCCTACCTAAGTTCTGCCCTATCACCAGGCCCAAAGCAATTTCTTTATTAGCCAATGAAAGCAAAAAAGAAAAACAAAAAATGCAGAAGGACCTCCTAAACCAATTCCCCTTTTCTGTTTAAACAAAAAGGAAGGCTTTAACTTTAACATAGTAAAATTACATATAACAAAACAGATATCAGTCAACAATTACAGTTACAATATTTATATGTACTTTATCTTTTATCATAACTAAGGAAAACTATAACTATCTAATCTTCAACTCCATCAAATACTTCAGAATCATATAATATTACCTAATTAAACTGGAAGTAAGCAACTTCCAAATCTTTAGAAATGACAGAGACATCTCACTACCTGTACAGTCACCCAAAGTTCTTTTGTACCATTGGGGCATCCATCTTCAGCCTACAGGCCCATAGTATCCAACAGCCATTCCCATGAAGCAGGAAAAATTAAAGACAGTTCAGTCACTTTCTTTTGTGTCCTGCAGAATGTTTCATAGACTCTTACATTAAACAGGAACCCTAAAGGACCATCTCACCTTTACACAAGTTCAGCAGTCCTCTCTCTGTGGGTTCTTTTTTTTTCATTTATTTATTTATTTATTAAAGATTTCTGTCTCCTCCCCACCGTCACCTCCCCTTCCCTCCCCCTCCCCCGAATCTCTGTGGGTTCTTTATGTCTAGTTTATGCAATAGTCCAGGCAAGCGCAGTTTCTTGCCCAAAGAGCTATCAAACTCTAAAAGGAGCCTCTTTGATGCCCATTTTCCTCTTGTAGTATCTATTGCTGCCAGGAGCAGACATGTCTCATTGTCAAGAAAAGCCCTAAGTTTTTAAAACATTTTAAATGCCATATTCTGTAGCCTTTGAAAGATATGAAGAATACCTACCTGAAATATATCTGTGCACATCTAGAAAATCTAATATGACTAAAAACTTGACTATTATAGATTATCTATTAATCTATATTTCTTAATTATGCATTACATTTTTAAATGAACTATACAATCACATTACCTTAATCAAGATCAGAAACACATATGCATATAATAAAATTGACTTTAAATTTGTATCAATAAAGCAAAATTCATACTAATGCAAATTATTCACATCTATATCATATCTCCCTTTAAATGTAAAAGAACATTTATAAACAATATTTGGGAATATGGGCATAGTTTTTTCTCTCCAAACTGCTTTGTGCTGTTTGGGGGCACTGTTAATCAGTCTTTTGTAGAGTAACCTGTGTGCTAGGGTCATCTCAGTCAGCAGTTGTGTGAAGTAATTTTTTGAGGGTGTTTATGGTGACCTTTCAGGAGGGGGTGGTCTAACATACCATATTGGTCTAGAGTCAATCCAAAGGTTCTCATCCTCTGTGAAAACAAGAGAAGAATCTCTTTTCCAAAGCGTCATATCCTTAGACCCAAATTATGAAGTCATAATACCTTTATAATATCCATGCTGGTTTAGCTTAGCAGCCCACACACTGAAATGTCTCTGTTTACTTAGCTCCTTCATAGTCAAAAAAATCAAAGAAAACACAATAACATACAGAATCCACACTCTTTGTGAACTTTTTACATGACTTAGTTTTCCTTATTTTTAATCTATGACTATTTGTACTCCATCTCTTTAAAGACTCTACCCCCTTTCTAAAGCATTAAATTCATTTTATGACTCTGTATACTCTTTATCTTTTATCTTCCAAGCCTATGTACATTTATTCAATACTGTGACCCATTTAGAGGTCTTTTCTGTCTGGATCTCTCCTTATTGCATTGTTTGTAATTTTCTACTCTCTTGAAGAGCTTTTAAAATGCTAAACAGTTACATTGCAGCTGCTCTGGATGTTGCCTCCATGTCTCTCCAATTTTAAAATGGCAGACATGCCATTTCTGATAGCTCTGGGGTCACCAGACAGAAGCCACACTCAGCACTTTCACTCTGAGAATGAGTGTTCAGCACATAAACTCATTTTTATCTGAGTTACAGCCAAATCTGCCACACAGAGCACTGCTCAGCCTGGAAACATCTCTGTGTATGGTGGCATGAATCCACCATGCTCCTCTACCTGCCCAAGTTTCATCCCACCATCTGCCCAGGCAGGAAGAGCTGAGCCATGGGTATGATCTCATACTTTCTTCCTGACCCCAAGTGGGCACAGAAACCCCCAAGCCTACAAATGCTCCATAGCCAGAGTTTACACCAGCAGCAGGGCCCAGGAAGCCTTGTTTTAAAATGGTACATCTTTTTTATTCTGCTGCTATTGCTGAGTCAGGAAAATCTCTCTGTGGCACACCACCATCAAAAAGCAAAAAGATGTGTTAAACTCTGTTTTATTCTGTGTGTCTAGACTTGCTTTTCAAGCCCTGTCAGATTTTATGTGGCATTAGTTAACTACATTGGGCCATTCTGTAGTAGGAAGTGGGGCCCCTGGCTCGCTGTGGGGGAATCAAACCACATTCTCCTGCCTCCTACACCAATATGACTATAATACTAAATCTTGGGTAGGAGAAGTGATTTCTAAAGAAATGAAGAGACATCAAAATGCCAAATGTTTTAATTTTGGTAGAATAGGACATCTGAGATCTCCTCAGGGAATGGCAAGAATAGGAGGACTCATCCTTCAAGTATATTTAGAAGGTGTGGCAAAAGGCTGACATTGGACCAATGAATGCAGATCAACAGAAGACAGACAAGGCAACCCAATACCATTAGAAAACTCCTTGAGGGTCATCTCACAGGCTTCTAAGCCAAAAGTGGCCCAGTCATCCCTAGTCACTGTGGAGAACATGTCTCACCAGGAAAATTAAAAACTTCAGAGCCTTATATAAAAGACCATACCATTCTAGATGATGGCATAAACATGGAGGATAAGTCAAAAGTTCCAATAGGAAATAAAAAATGTATATACTGGCAGAAAAGTCGGATTCAGTAATCACACATTTATTAGAAGTTATGGCCTTCATGAGTATACTTGCACCAATAAAGACAGATAATGGTCCAGCATATGTCTCTGAGAAAATGAAACAGTTTTTTTTTGTTCATTATAATATTAAGTATGTTACAGGTATACCACACAGTCCTACAGAACAGGGAGTTATAGAAAGATCAAATTGAACTATAGAGGATATGTTAAACAAACAGAAAATAGTGAAAAATACCCCCAGATAGAGATTACATAATGCTTTATTAACATTGAATTTTCTTAATGCTAGTGAGAAAAGGACAACAGTAGCAGAAAGACATTGGATAATAGAAACGGCTTCTGAATTAAATCAGCCAGTTTATTTCAAGGATGTGCTGACTTCACAATGGAAGCCCGGAGATATGCTGCATTGGGGAAGGAGTTTTGCTCTTATTTCCAAAGGAGTAGAAAAATATGGATACCATCAAAATTAATAAAAATTTGGTTTGAAAGGAGAACCCTCTTGAAAAAAGAGAAATGACAGATCATCCACAATGGTGATAAGGAAAACATGTGGGGTTGTAGCAGGGTTCTGTTCTTATCTTTACAGGAACACACAAATCTTCAAAAATTCAAGAGATCCTGGATGTGTGGATGCTGACAGAAAAAAAAAGTATCCAATAAGAATCATCAAGAAAAACAAATATGATTTGTAAGTACAGGTGATAAAAACATATATATATATATATATATATATATATATATATATATATATATATATGGCATTGGGGTAGGACACTGGCTCTGTCCCTCTCTAAATCAAAGCATGTTATTAAAATAAAAATTCAGAGATTCTGTCTCATGTCAGGGAGTCACGATATGGGACAGAAAGAAAAAAATTTAGAGAAAAATTACGTTTATTCATATCTATTTTTGTCTCTACCATACCTTTCATTGAATATATATGTCTGTATATATCTGTATAAATAATATTTAAGTTTTTGACAATGAACAATGAATTTTCCTGTAGTAATTTTTGAAGTTTCCAGGAAGAAGATTGGGCCCCACAGCAATACGTTCACCTGGTTGATATGATGTCATGATGCTGATAGCGTTACTATAAGACCTGTTTTGGGTACTAGTTGTTCAAGATGATTCCAACTTGGTTAGCGGAAATGGGGCACTTTTTTTTTCACACTTGAAACAGAAGAGTTTATTTTCTTTGTGAATTTTTTTATTATTTTTTATTAAAAATTTCGGCCTCCTCCCTGCCTCTGCCTCCCATTTACCTCCCCCTCCCCTACTCTCCTCCCCCTCCCTCTCCAGTCCGAAGAGCAGTCAGGGTTCCCTGCCCTGTGGGAAGTGCAAGGTCCTCCCCCCTCCATCCAGGTCTAGGAAGGTGAGCATCGAAACAGCCTAGGCTCCCACAAACTCAGAATGGTGCACTTTTTAAAATAATGTTCTGTCCAGATCTCCAAATAGGAACATCAGGAAAAACCTACCAAATACTCAGGGACTATTTTCAACTTTACCAGACAGAAATCTTGGAACTAATCATTTTACTTTCACAAGGCCCCATTGAAAGATCAACACCCCAAGACAGCTGGAATTAATTCTAGAAGATGTCCTCTCTTCCAACAAAGTTTATACTCAGGGTAAGGGACATCATTTAGGAGTTGATAAAAATTGGTATAAGGTTGGGGATTGGGGCAGAAATTTTGTAGGCTCCAGGATCTCTTTGAAAAAAATAAAAGGAAAATTGGATGGGATAGTAGATTAGTGTGAGATTACTCACACTAATAATAATATTGAGTAATAAAGTGAATATGTGTGAGCTATTATTTATGGGCAATTACATTGGTATAGATTCTAATATATTGATACAATGTTAAATTATATTTAATATTGTATTCATGCATGCTTCTAACTCTGCTTAAAATATTTGTATATATTGATATATATTTATCATACTACAATGCACATTTCTACCTCTGACCAAGATGCTTATACATTGTTTATATTTTGAGGTCATTGTCTTTTTTGCACAGTTGTTTATTGTATAATATTCTAATATGAAGTCTTAGTCTTTAAGTTATTTAAGTGTTAAGAATTATAGATCAGGGGCTGGAGAGATGGCTCAGAGTTTAAGAGCACAGGCTGCTCTTCCAGAGGTCCTGAGTTCAAGTCACGGCATCCACATGGTGGTTCACAACCATTCACAATGATATATGGTAACTTCTTCTGGCCAGCAGGTATACATACATACAGAACACTGTATACATAAATAAATCTGTTTTTTTAAAAAAGAATTATAGACCAAGAGTCATCTGTGTTTGTCATACTTACAGTTAGAATAGTCAGGTTCCTTAGATACATAGAGATTGTATTCTGTATAGATAAGTAATCTTCACCCACTTCAAAGAGCTGTAGAATATGGCATTTAAATAACTTATGGTTCTATTGAAGTGAGACATGATTGCTCCTGGCAACACCAATCTATTCCCAAGAGAATGTTGAACACCAAAGACACTCTGCTTAAAACTTGTTTTCTTCTTGGCAAAAGTGGCCTTTGGGCAAAGAACTTCCCGTGCCTCTAACACTGATAAGGTACATTGTAACACCCGGTTTTGGTGTTACTCCCTTGGTACAGTTCACGCGCCACTGTACAGAACACGCCAGTCTGGCAAGGCCTGGAGGTTGAACAAAAGAGACAGAGACCAGGGTCATTCGAAAGGAGATCAGCTGAATGCCATTTATTCAGCCTTGGGGAAGCCCTTATCTACCAAACTGTAGCACAAGGACCACCAGCCAGGCAGATGGGGAAATTACCATATCTCAAATTAAATGAATGCCCTGCGGTTAATCACCAGGCGGGGGCAGGAGGAATACAGGAACTTAACCAGGTGGGGCAGGGGGAAAACAGGAACTAACAGAATGCTAGTCATCTGACTAGAAACTGTTTGCATCCCAGGAATAAGGGCTAAATGAATAGTCATGCTAACCAGAAATTGTCCTTGAGATGTACCTCAGGATAAGGGAGACCAGGGCCCTTAAGTACACTGGAAATAGATAAGCAGGACTGTCAAATCTTGCCATGACAAGCTAAGGCAGTTTTGAAAAATTTCCTCCCTCTAAAAATGGTCTGTCAATTACTCTAGGCCTTAGCCAAAGTTGGTTGCTTCAACAATGAAAATGAGACTTTGGGTTATTGCCCAGGTAGTCAGTTTTCTCTGTCATTTGTCGCACATTTTGAAAGTTGCTTGATTGCACTTCATGCTTACTCAAGTAATATTATTTCCCTTCTTGTATCTTTGATGGGGTTGAAGACTAGATAGTTGTAGTTACTTTCCTCTCATGACTTGGCCAAGTTATTTATTATACAAGACTTAAACACATTAGGATAGGATAATTATTGATTATATTTGTTCTTATTGTATATATCTTTGTATTTGGCTTAGAAATGTCTTATTTAAACAAAATAGGGAGGTGCTGTAGAAAGTCCTACAGCCAGTAGTTACGTGCCCACTGGGGCTTGGCTTCTTATACTATTTATGCCAATTTAGAGCATGCAACTGCTCTCTTTTCTGGCTGCGGGATTTGGTTTCTGATCTCCATTTCAGCAGAGGATTCTAATTTGTGAATCTACCCCTAAATAAATAACCATCTATTTCTCAATTCTGAGCTAGTATGGCATTTCTTTTAAGTATCCTTCTCAGGTAATAAATGAGAATTCACATAGTCAATGGTAGAGCTATTATCAGAAATCTTATGACATCCTTTACAAGAACTGAAACCTTTTATGGTTTAAGTTCTTACCTTAATTGATGGGCTGCTACTTCTTATTCTAAACTGTCCTTTTACCACTAGGTTTCAGGATATTTTTTTAACTAGTGTACATATTACAGCAGAGAATATCCTTATGTACTTTTCATCACATATGTTAGAGGTCAAGAGCTTATTTTATATGTCCTCAGTATAATAGTGAGTTTCATGATCTTGCATAATTAAGTACATAATCTTGTAGTCTTGAAAGATAAAATGGCTTAGACCTGTAAACATAGCACTAGAGTTATTGAGGCAGTAAAACTGCTATGTGTTCTGTGCCAATCTGGACTAAAGAGTGAATGGATTCCAGTCCACCTGAAATAAACACACACACACACACACACACACACACAGGCGCACACACACACACACGAAATGCTGTATGTCATAAAACATGGCAAAAATGTGATTTCTTTGCCATTGGTTTTGTCCATGACCTTATTTTTACTCACTTAATCTGAAGTAGCTTTAAGGTAGCAATTGTAGGGGTAGAAAGCAATGCTAAGTAAGGCTAAAAGTAAAATGTATTTATATTTACAATTTGTGAGGCACCGTGTTTATTCAAAGATAAAAATCTCATAGAAGTAAGTTATGAGAGTTTTAGGAAAGGAGCAAGACATTGCATAGTTTTCCAAACCTTTATTCACTGAGAGAGTTTTGGAAAGAAATTAATATGTGATTGCCATGTAATTTTATTACTGTAACCTTTTTTTCTGGCATTAAATGTTTATATATAGTCTTTCATCAATATAAAAAAATGAAGACTCTTACCTTAAAAAAATTGAATCTAATTACAACATAAAGGTAATGATAAAGAAATTGGCGAGTTTCATCACTGCTCTTAAAATTCCATTATATATACCCAATCAAAGGAGGGACACTTGGAAAGATTTACATTAAACTGTGGTCTTTAGGAAAATCTCATTGCATTCATAGCCGCCATTGACTTTTTTTTATATACCATAAATTTATTTTTCTTAACCAATTCTTAATTTTACATTTGATGCCATTAACATCAAGAGTTAAATTTTCTAGAAAGTTGAATTTTTTAAATTCCCTTCAGTGTAATTTGTAATTATTAAGTTTTTATTTTTTATTTATTTTTTTAAATTTATTTATTTATTAAAGATTTCTATCTCTTCCCCGCCACCGCCTCCCATTTCCCTCCTCCTCCCCCAATCAAGTTCCCTTCCCTCATCAGCCCAAAGAGCAATCAGGTTTCCCTGCCCTGTGGGAAGTCCAAGGACCATCCAACTCCATCCAGGTCTAGTAAGGTGAGCATCCAAACTGCCTAGGCTCCAACAAAGCCAGTTCGTGCAGTAGGATCAAAAACCCACTGCCGTTGTTCTTCAGTTCTTAGTAGTCCTCATTGTCCACTATGTTCAGCGAGACCGGTTTTATCCTGGGCTTTTTCAGACCCAGGCCAGCTCTCCTTGGTAAATTCCCGATAGAACATCCCTATTGTCTCTGTGTTGGGTGCCCTCGTGGTCCTGAGTTCCTTGCTTGTGTTCTCTCTCCTTCTGCTCCTGATTTGGACCTTGAGATTTCAGTCCAGTGCTCCAATGTGGGCCTCTGTCTCTGTCTCTTTTCATCGCCTGATGGAGGTTAATATCCAGGAGGATGCCTTTACATTTTTCTTTGGGTTCTCTTTATTTAGCTTCTCTAGGATCACTAATTATAGGCTGAATGTCCTTTGTTTATGTCTAGAAACCAAATATGAGTGAGTACATCCCGTGTTCCTCTTTTTGGGTCTGGCTTACCTCACTCAGGATAGTGTTTTCTATTTCCATCCATTTGTATACAAAATTCAAGAAGTCCTTGTTTTTTACTGCTGAGTAGTACTCTAATATGTATATATTCCATACTTTCTTCATCCATTCTTCCATCGAAGGGCATCTAGGTTGTTTCCAATTCTGGCTATTACAAACAATGCCACTATGAACATAGTAGATCATATACTTTTGTTGTATGATAAGGCCTCTCTTGGGTATATTCCCAAGAGTGGTATTGCTGGGTCCAGGGGTAGGTTGATCCCGAATTTCCTGAGAAACTGCCACAATGCTTTTCAAAGTGGTTGCACAAGTTTGCATTCCCTCCAGCAATGGATGAGTGTACCCCTTTCTCCACACCCTCTCCAGCAAAGGCTATCATTGGTGTTTTTGATTTTAGCCATTCTGACAGGTGTAAGATGGTATCTTAAAGTTGTCTTGATTTGCATTTCCCTGATTGCTAAGGAAGTTGAGCATGACCTTAAGTGTCTTTTGGCCATTTGGACTTCTTCTGTTGAGAATATTCTCTTCAGCTCAGTGCCCCATTTTATAATTGGGTTGATTAGCCTTTTACTGTCTAGTTTCTTGAGTTCTTTATATATTTTGGTGCCGCCATTGACTTTTAACAGTAATCACATAGCAGCTACATTTCCATATCATTAAATTCCTACAAACTGTGGAAAAATTGCAAAATAGAAAATGACTCTCATTCTGAACTTATTCCATGCAGATGGTATAATTTCTTTCAGAATACAGTTTCATTTCCCACTATGTCAGGTCATTTAGTACATTCAGTGCCTGGCCTTGCAGTCTATGACCCAATGCAGCTCTGAAGTTAACACAGCATTTAGGATTTTTAGGAGCATGTATCTGAGTGTATATGTAAGCCCACATATGCGGCCTTTTTCACTGTAGTGAGTTTAATGGAGTCAGATGGAAAATCTAAAGCATTTTATAGGCTGGTTGGTATGTATTAGAAATCATAGCTCAGAATGACACTTTCGTTTCAGTTAATTTAATCTTTGGAGTCTGTCAAAAATCATGAGATATGGGTAGTTATAATATTTGCATGGTAAAAAATATCACGCCCTATTCTTTATCCCTATTGCTAGCCTTCATTGATTGCTTCATTGAATCATTTTATACCAGGAACACTAAAACTGTAATAGATGTTGCTAAAAAAAAAAAAAAGACAAAGGCGATTATCTAAGTGAGAATTTCATAGATAAGTCTGTTATTTATCTGGTTATGCTTGAGGTTTCAATTAAAACGTCCCTGATAATTGTCATGCTTAAATATTTGGTTACAATCTGATGGCACTGTTGAAGAATTCTTTTAAACCGAACCCTGGATGGAATAAACACGTCACTGCTGATGGACCTTCAGGTTTTATGGTCTGGTCCTACTTCTTCTCTCTCTTTCCTGACTGCTAATGCAAAATTATGAACTCACCCTGTGCTCCTCCCAATACACCCCCCCTGGCATGACAGAATCTATTCTCTGGAACTGTAAGCTTAAACAAACTTTTCTTCATTATATTGCTTTTTTCAGAATATTTTGTCATAGCAACAGAAATGAAATTATGGCACTATCTCAGACTTCTCAGTTGTTCTATAAAGTATATCAAGGAATTGTTAATTATATTACTATTCACACATTTCAAATCAAATTTGAATTTAATCGCTCTTTTTAAATTTAAATTTAATTAACCTCTTTCTCTTGAACAAGTGAAAGTTCCATGGATTCAAACAAATCCCCTTCATCACACATACTTAGACAGTGAAGTAGGAAATGAAATGAATTATTAAAACATCCCTGGTAAGGTAATGCTTAAATATTTGGTTCCAATCTGATGACACTTTTGAAGAAATCTTTAAAACTGAGCCCTTGATGTGATAAGCATGTCACTGCTGATGGACCTTCAGGATCTATTGCAGGTCTTAAAAAGATAAGGCATTGAAACAATAATCAGTAAAGAGAAATCTGTTTTTAGAAGAAAGTAGAAAATGTGTACTGAAATTTATATAGTGATTATGTTTCTTAGAAGGAGAATATAACAAGTTGGAAGTGTCAAACCATAGAATGGCATCCTGTCTTACTACTTCTTCAAACATTTATAAAATAATTTTGTCAAGATGAGCCTAGTAATTCAATAAATATATATTGATAAAAGAAAATAATGAGTACTTTCAAGATAATAGCTAATCTATTGAACTTTCCAAGGAGACTACATATATAGGACCATTTCTTTCTCTTCTTTCTTTTGACTACAGAAATGCATTTGAATTTCTTTGAGATTCAAACAATGAGAATAGACAAATTAACTTCACTGAACATAAATGTATAATTATATAAGAATTTCATAACCAGATGAAATTGCCTATAAAAATTGCCACAAGAAAAGAAATCATATTATTTTTAGGGATATATCTTTATTTTATATTCTAATCCTTACATAATATTTTAAAGTCTACAAAATTCTACAAGATGAATCTGAACTATAGATTCACTTTTGTATGTATGGAAAGGAATTGTGGTATGGGGACAAGTATATGTATGCATATAGAGGTTGTTTTAGTCACTGTTCTACTGCTATGAAGAGACACCATGAACATGACAATATTTGTAAAAGAAAGAATTTAACTGGGACTTACTTTAAGTTTCAGAGGTTTAGTCCATTGTGCCTGAGAAAGTGCTGGAGAAAGAGCTGAGAGTTCTTCATCTTGATCCATAGACAGCAAGAAGAGAAAAATCCACTGGGCCTAGCATGGAATTTTAAAACCAAAAATCCCACCTTCAGCGTCACACTTTCTTCAACAATGTAATAACCTTCAAATACTTCTCAAAAATATGACTCCCGAGAGTCACTTCTGAGTAGTGAAAGAGATCTTGGCCAGCAGTGGGACCCAAGAAACGGGGAGAAGGCATTTTGTAAGCAGGGCCCCTGGCCAGCAGGAAAACCCATTCCTGCTTTAAAAGACACATTAGATAGCATCGATAGGATGAGATGGGCAGGCGCCAAGGCAAGAATTCACCCAAGAATCTGAAAAGCAACATGAAAACACCAGAACCCAATGATCTCACAACAGAAGGACTTGAACACCCTAACACAGAAGAAGCGCAAAAAATTGACTTTATGAAAGCAATAGAGTCCCTTAAACAACATGTAAAAAATACCCTTATAGAAATAGAGGAGAAGTAGGACAAAAAGTTTGAAGAAATGAGTAAAACGTTTGAAGAATTGAGTAAATACGTACATAAGACCCTGGGAAACCAAAAAAAAAAAAAAAAAAAAAACGAACAAACAGGTAATGGAAACAGTTCAAGAATTGAAAACTGGAAGCAAGGAAGAAAACACAAACTGAGGACCAGCTGGATATGGAAAATCTAGGTCAACGAGCAGAGTCTATAGAAACAAGCATAATCAATAGAATACAAGAGATAGAAGAAAGAATCTCAGATTCTGAGGACACCATAGAGAAAATACACACACTGATCAAATAAAACAGCAAAGCCAACAAATACTCATCACAAAATGTTATTCCTAAAAATAATTCTTGAGCAGGCTGGTGGAGCCTGCCATGAGAAAAGCGGCTACAGCTTCCCACCAGCGGGAGTGCACGCACCTCACGGATGGTGGCGGAGGGTAAGAGACACGTAAACACATAAGATATGCATAGGAATTTATTAAGAAAGAGAGGGAGAGAGAAAGAGAGAGAGAGAGAGAAGGGGGGAAGTGAGATTGCAAGTGGGTCTGAGGTTAAAAGGCATGGGCGTGGCTAGGGCAGGGACCAAAAAGAACATTCCCACATCTTGCTTTTAATAAAAAAGCAAATTAGACGCTCCAGTTTGAAGGAATTGGGGCGGCGAATTCTCAAGACTGCTTCCGGCTGATTGTGGGCGTCATCTTGGGGGGGGGGTGCACGAGAAGGCTGGGTGCTGGGAACATCCTGGCATAGCTGGTCTCTTTGCTTTTGACTGGTGTTTGTGGCATGGCCTAAGGTATTGGCAGAACAAAGAACAAAGTTAAATTAAGGAAAAAAAAATTTTTAGGACCAGGGGATTGAGGGGGGTATCTGACCTGTTTTAATTCAGCTCCCTGGAACTCACGAGAACTCCTTGGGTTTGTGAAAACAGAAGTTTTAGACATATAATTACTGTAGCATAAGAGATAAATTTGATTTGAAATTTGTTTGGTGAGATCACCTTACAAAAACCTCAACCTGGCAAAACCTCTCAGCTGTCAGACTGTCAGAGATCTTTAAGAAGTATAAGATTTTACTGCAGTTACTGCTTAAAAAATGACAGAGAACTTACTTGGTTGGTACCCAGAGCTACTCTTTTTTGGGTCCTCCATGGTCGCTGAAGGTTGCACTTGAGCTTTGTAGTCTGAAATGAGATGTAATAAACAATTATTATGCATAGAGCCAACCTGTCTCTTTTTTGTTATTGTGAAAAGTTTTAAATAATTAAATACTTAAATATCACATTCCACAGATCTCTGAGCAGTTGAGGGCTGTTTTAAATATAGCTGCAGTATACTGGCTCTTGACAGGTAAGATCCACATTTGTAAAAGGGCAGAAAGAAGAAACTGCTAGCAATGGAAGGTTAATGCCAGAACTGACAATGGTAGAAAACAGCTTAAGAAACTTAAAGGTACATACCAGTTCAAAATATGAGACTCATGATTTTGTAGTCTGAAATGAGATGTAATAAACAATTATTATGGATAGAGAGAGTGAACAAGAATTGGGCAATGTGGATGCCTCTGACAGGCCCTATCAGAGACATTTGCCATTGCTCAAAACATATTTAACAGAGTTCGTATGAGGAGTTTAGTGAAAACCGAGTGAAGAGGCAGGTTAAAACCAAGAGAGTGAAACAGTGAGAGTGTGCTCATGTGACCTGGCTCTCAGCCAAGATGGCGAAAAGGTTACCTGACCCATCTGGCCTTCAGCCAAGGTGGCGACTGCCATGTGTAGTCTGCTCTGTTGAAAAGCCTGCCATGCCACAATAGAAGTCGCAGAGGGGAGGGGCAAAAGGCTGGAACCGAAAAAACTGGCCATTTACAGAGACTGATAAGTGTGAGGCATTTAAAGCATGAGGCCAAGTGATAGGTCTGGATGGCTTGGCTCCCATGGTTAAGGCCGTGAAAACACCCGCAAAGACCGTGGCACCTCAATCCTACAACGAGAACAGCTCCCCGTTAAGGCGAGATGGAGATGGCACGAGCACCCACAAGCCCTATAAAAAGGCGTCCGATTCCATGGGGGGGGTGCTATGACCTAGCTGAACTGACTCGAGCCTCCGACAGAAGAGAGATTTCCGGGCAAGAGGGATTCAGCCAAGGTCAGGCTGCACCGTAGCGGTGCGCTGCACCAAGCAGCAGTTGGCCTGAGCCCAGCTACCGGCAGGGAAACAAACCCCGGCTGGGAGGGGCGAAGAGAAGGAAGAAAAGGAATGAAAAAAGAAAAAGAGTTAGAACTGGAGACCCCGGGCCTCCAGGCGCGAGTGAGCTGAGGGGCTGGCTAAGGACACACCACCCCAGGCACGGGCTTAGCACAGGAGACAAGCCGAATTGAATGCCAGCAAAGGGAACAAGAGGCCCTGAAGGCCTGTGGTTGGAGGTCCTCCCATCCCTAAAAACCACGAAGAGTTGCCAGGAGTGCAACGGTCAATCCCTTGGGTTAAAAGAGACGTTAAGCTGGCCAAGATGGGGACACTAACGATTAGTTGATTTGTTGTTTGGAGGAGCTGCGGCAGATGGAACACGTGGGTCGTAGGCCGGCGAAGTGGAAAAGAACCTGGTTTGGGAGTCACGCGGCACCATTTGTTATTTCTAAAAATAATTCCCAAGCAGGCTGGTGGAGCCCGCCATGAGAAAAGTGGCTACAGCTTCCCACCATCGGGAGGGCAGGCGCCTCGTGGACGGTGGCGGAGGGTAACAGACACGTAAACACATAAGATATGCATAGGAATTTATTAAGAAAGAGAGGGAGAGAGAAGAGAGAGAGAGAGAGAGAGAGAGAGAGAGAGAGAGAGAGAGAAAGGGGGGAGATAGAGAGCCCGTGTGTACACCGGGAGAGATGGCAGAGGAGAGAAAGCTATCACAGGCGGGGTTAGAGGTTAAAAAGGCATGGGCGTGGCTAGGGCAGGGACCAGAAGATTAACACAAAACATTCAGGAAATATGAGACACAAAAAAAAAAAACCTAAGAATAATAAGAATAGAAGAAGGAGAAGAGTCACAGCTCAAAGGCCCAGAAAATATTTTTAACAAAATTATGGAAGAAAACTTTCCCAACATAAAGAAAGATATTCCTTTGAATATTCAAGAAGCATACAGAACACGAAACAGACTGGATCAAAGAAAAACATCCCCTTGCCATATAATAATATGGCATATAATAATATGGTATAATAACACAAAATATACAGGTTAAAGAAAGAATATTAAGAGCTGCAAAGGAAAAGGGGCAAGTAACTTATAAAGATAAACCAATCAGACTTACACCTGACTTCTCGATGGAAACCATGAAACCCAGAAGGTCCTGGATAGAGGTTCTGCAAAAACTAAGGGACCATGGATGCAAGCCCAAACTATTATACCCAGCCAAGCTATTGTTCACTATCAATGGAGAAAACAAGACATTCCAAGATAAGAACAAATTTAAACAATATGTAGCCACAAATCCAGCCCTACAGAAAATAATAGAAGAAAAATCACAACCTAAGGAATCCAGCATTGCCAACACTGCCTACAATAACTCAGGCATCTAGCGAAAATTCACCAGTACAACTCAAAGAAGGGAGACACACAAACACTACTACAGAAAACAATAAGAATAACCGGAGTAAACAACCACTGGTCATTAGTATCACTTAATATTAATGGCCTCAATTCACCCATAAAAAGGCACAGGCTAAGGGATTGGATATGAAAACAGGATCCAACATTCTGCCTGTAATTTTCTGATGTGCAAGAAACACATCTCAACCACAAAGACAGGCATCTACTCAGAGGAAAGGGATGGGAAAAGGTGTGTCAAGCAAATGGTCCTAAGAAAAAAGCAGGTGTGGCCATACTAATTTCTAACAAAACTGACTTCAAAGTAAAGTCAATCAGAAGAGATCGAGATGGACACTTTATACTCATAAAAGGAACAGTTCATCAGGATGAAGTCTCAATCCTGAATATCTATTCTCCTAATATAAAAGCACCCACCTATGTAAAAGAAATATTACTAGAACTCAAGGCAGACATCAAACCACACACACTAGTAATAGGAGACTTCAATACACCTCTTTCTCCAATGGACAGGTCAATCAGACAGTAACCTAATAGAGAATTAAGAGAATTATTGGGGGTAATGAAGCAATTGGACTTAACAGACATCTATAGATCACTCCACTCAAATAGGAAAAAATATACCTTCTCTGCAGCTCATGGAACCTTCTCAAAAATTGACCACATACAAAGGAAACCTCCACAGATACAAAAAAATATCAGTGAACACCTGTGTCTTATTAGATCACCACGGATTAATGTTAGAAGGCAACAACAATATTACCCCCAGAAAGCTGACAAATTCATGGAAACTGAACAGTCAACTGCTGAACCACACCTGGGTCAAGGAAGAAATTAAGAAAGAAATTAAAGTCTTCCTTGAATTTAATGAAAATAAAGAGACAACATACAGAAAACTATGGGACACGATGAAAGCAGTGCTAAGAGGAAAGTTCATAACACTAAATGCACACTTAAAGAAAATGGAGAAAGCATACATTGGGGACTTAACAGCACACCTGAAAGCTTTAGAAAAAAAAGAAGCAGACGTGCAAAGGAGGAATAGAAGACTGGAAATAATCAAACTGAGGGCTGAAATCAACAAAATAGTAACACAGAAAACAGTCCAAAAAAATCAATGAAACAAAAAATTGGTTCTTGGAGAAAATCAACAAGATCGACAAACCCCTATCCAAACTAATTAAACAACAAAGAGAGAACACGCAAATAAATAAGATCAGAAATGAAAAGGGGGACATAACCACAGACACAGAGGAAATTCAGAGAATCATTAAATCTTTCTACAAAAGCCTGTATGCCACAAAACTGGAAAATGCAAAAGAAATGGACATTTTTGTTTAGATAAGTACCATATACCAAAGCTAAACCAAGATCAGGTGAAGGATCTAAATAGACTGGTTAGTCGCGAAGAACTAGAAGCTGTTATCAAAAATCTCCCCTCCAAAAAAAGCCCAGGACCTGATGGCTTCAATGCAGAATTCTACCAGAACTTCAAAGAAGAGCTAATACCTATATTCCTTAATGTATTTCACAATATAGAAACAGAAAAGTCATTGCCAAATTTCTTTTATGAAGCTACAGTTACCCTGATACCAAAACCACACAAAGACCCAACCAAGAAAGAAAATTACAGGCCTAACTCAATCATGAATATTGACACAAAAATTCTCAATAAAATACTGGCAAACCGAATTCAAGAACACATTAGAAAAATTATCCATTATGATCAAGTAGGCTTCATCCCAGAGATGCAGGGCTGGTTCAACATACCCAAATCTATCAATGTAATCCAACATATAAATAAACTGAAAGAAAAAAAAACATATGATCATTTCATTAGATGCTGAAAAAGCATTTGACACAATTCAACACCCCTTTATGGTAAAGGTCTTGGAGAGATTAGGGATACGAGGGTCATACCTAAATATAATAAAAGCTATTTACAGCAAGCCGACAGCTAACATTAAATTGAATGGAGAAAAACTCAAAGTCATCCCACTAAAATCAGGAACAAGACAAGGATGTCCACTCTCTCCATTCCTCTTCTTTGTAGTGCTTGAAGGTCTAGCAATAGCAATAAGATAACATAAGTGGATCAACTGGATTCGTATTGGAAAGGAAGAAGTTAAGCTTTCGTTATTTGCAGATAATATGATAGTATACATAAGTGACTCCAAAAACTCTACCAAAGAACTCCTACAGCTGATAAACGTCTTTAGTAATGTGGCAGGATATAAGATCAACTCCAAAAAGTCAGTGGCCTTCCTATACACTAAGGATAAGGAAGCAGAGAGGGAAATCAGAGAAGCATCACCTTTCACGATAGCCACAAAGAGCATAAAATATCTAGGGGTAACTGTGACCAAGGAAGTAAAAGATCTATTTGACAAGAAGTTTAAGTCTTTGAAGAAAGAACTTGAAGAGGACACCAGAAAATGGAAGGATCTCCCTTGATTTTGGATTGGGAGGATCAACATAGTAAAAATGGCAAGTCTACCAAAAGCAATTTATAGATTCAATGCAATCCTCATCAAAATCCCGTCAAAATTCTTCACAGATCTGGAGAAGACAATAATCAACTTTATATGGAAAAACAAAAAACCCAGGATAGCCAAAACAATCTTATACAATAAAGGAACATCTGGAGGCATTACCATCCCTGACTTCAAACTCTATTACAGAGCTACAGTATTGAAAACAGGTTAGTATTTGCATAAAAACAGAGAAGTCGACCAATGGAATCGAATAGAAGACCCTGACTTTAACCCACAATCATATGAACACGTGATTTTTGATAAAGGAGCTAAAAGTATACAATGGAAAAAAGAGAGCATCTTCAACAAATTGTGCTGCCAAAACTGGATGTCAATCTGTAGAAGAATGAAAATAGATCCATATCTATCACCATGCACAAAACTCAAGTCCAAGTGGATTAAAGACCTCAATATCTGTCCGGACACGCTGAACCTGATAGAAGAGAAAGTTGGAAGTACTCTACAACATGTGGTCACAGGAGACCACTTCCTACATATAACCCCAGCAGCACAGACAGTAAGGGCCTCAATGAATAAATGGGACCTCCTGAGACTGAGAAGCTTCTGTAAAGCAAAGGACACTGCCTCTAAGACAGAAAGGTAACCCACTGACTGGGAGAAGATCTTCACCAACCCCGCAACTGACAAAGGTCTGATCTCTAAAATATATAAAGAACTCAAGAAACTAGACCGTAAAAGGCTAATCAACCCAATTATAAAATGGGGCACTGAGCTGAACAGAGATCTCTTAACAGAAGAAGTTCAAATGGCCAAAAGATACCTAAGGTCATGTTCAACTTCCTTAGCGATCAGGGAAATGCAAATCAAGACAACTTTAAGATACCATCTTACACCTGTCACAATGACGAAAATAAAAAACACCAATGATAGCCTTTGCTGGAGAGGGTGTGGAGAAAGGGGTACACTCATCCATTGCTGGAGGGAATGCAAACTTGTGCAACCACTTTGGAAAGCAGTGTGGAGGTTTCTCAGGAAATTCAGGATCAACATACCCCTGGACCCAGCAATACCACTCTTGGGAATATACCCAAGAAAGGCCTTATCATACAACAAAAGTATATGCTCTACAATGTTCATAGCAGCACTGTTTGTAATAGCCAGAACCTGGAAACAACCTAGATGCCCTTCAATTGAAGAATGGATGACGAAAGTATGGAATATATACATATTAGAGTACTACTCATCAGTAAAAAACAAGGACTTCTTGAATTTTGCATACAAATGGATGGAAATAGAGAACACTATCCTGAGTGAGGTAAGCCAGACCCAAAAAGAGGAACATGGGATGTACTCAAACATATTTGGTTTCTAGACATAAACAAAGGACCTTGAGCCTATAGTACATGATCTCAGAGAAGCTAAATAAGAAGGAGAACCCAAAGAAAACATATAGCCATCCTCCTGAATATTAACCTTCATCATGCGATGAAAGGAGACAGAGACGGAGACCCACATTGGAGCACCAGACTGAAATCTCAAGGTCCAAATCAGGAGAAGGAGAGAGAGCACGTATGTTTTCCCTCAAAAATAAAAATATTATCATTCTGTCTCAATATAGTGGAATAATGCTAGACATATATATCAAGAGGAACAACACAAAGTACACAATGTATGGAAACTAGTAACACACTACAATTTATAAATCTTTCATTGAGTAAATCAAGAAGGAAATTGTAAAATTCCTAGAATAAGGACAAAAGTATACCAAAATTTATGACACAATTAATTTTCTCTTAAGAGAAAAGTTTATAGCACTAAGAATCTACATTTTTAAGAAGTGAGGGCTCCTAAGTAAGTAATGTGATATACTTGAAGGTGCTTTTTAAAGAAGAAAAAAACATATCCAAATTAGTAGGCAGTTATAAGCAATTAAATCAAGAAAGAAATTAATAACAAAGAAACAGTGGCAAAGACACTATGATCACCCAAGAAACTATGAGGGTTATAGTAGAGAAGAGTCACAGCAATGGAGGCCATGAAGCCTAAATTGGCCATCTCCTGTAACCAGACAAGTCTTCCAGTGGAGGGATTGGGGCATCAACTCAGGCAACAACCTTTTGACCTACAATTTGTCCTGCCTACAAGATTTTCTGGGATAAAGATGGCACAGGAATTGTGGTAAGGAACATCTAATGACTGTTCCAGCTGAAAATCCATACCCTGAGTTAGAGAACATCCTCCATGGCCAGGATCCAGTGGCGGGATAACTCAGAGACCTAGGATAGAGCCAAACACAACTGGTAAAAAAGCTAATGAAATGATTCCTAATGGTATTATGCTATAATCATAGGTTTAGATCTAGCCCAATTGTCATCAAAAAGGCCTCACCCAGCAACTGATGGGAATATATACTGAGTGCCACAGAACCAAACATTAGTTAGAACTCACAGATTCCCATGGAAGAGGGTGAAAGAGGATTGTAGGAGCCAGTGAGACCAAGGGCAACACAAGGAAACCCACAGAATAAACAAACCTGGGAACAAAGAGCTCTCAGAAACTGAACTGACATCCAGGGAGACTACAAGGGATTGACCTAGGCCCTCTGCATATATGTTACAGTTGTATAATGTGGTCTTCTTCTGGGACTCCTAACAGTGAGAGCAGGAGTCTCTGACTCTGATGCCTGTTTTTGGGACCCATTCCTCTTACCAAATTGCCACATCTAGCTTTAATAGAAGAGGAGTAGAAGAGGAGGAGTCTAGGCTCACTGCAACTTGATATAGCGTGGCTGGCTCTTATCCATGGAGGCCTATATCTGAAGAGAAACAGTGCATGAACTTAGAAGAGGGAAGGGAAGAGAAAAAAAATAACAACATAATGTTCAAGGTGAAAAAAGAGACATAGCAAATACCAAAACAATCTAGAAACCTATAACGACATAACATAAAAATCTATTTTCAACTCAACTGGAAAATCTAAAAGAAACTGATCAATTTCTGAATATATATGACTTACCAAAGGTAAAACAAAGTGAAATAATTTAAATATGTGTATACCACGTAAAATGATTAAAATAGTAATAAAATTCCCACAACACTCCTAAAGAGTACAGAATAGTTCACTACAGAATTTTACTGTAGCTTTCAAAAAAAGAAATAAAATTAATACTACCTAAATTACTGAATTTTTCTACAAAACAGAAAAGAGAGAAATGATCCCAATGTTTGGTTTTTTACTCAAACTCATTTATCCTGATAAGCAAAGCAAAATAAATACAAAATAAAAAAGGAAACTTGCTGACTGATCTCCCTAATAAACACAGATGCAAAAATATTAAATAAAACAATTATAAACTGAATTCATGGTCACATAAAAAAGATCAATAATTATGATGAAATTGGATTTATCCAAAGATGTAGGGATGGTTCAACAAACATAAACCAATAAATATGAATCAATAAATATAATTCATTACATAAATAAACTCTAAGACAGAAATCCCAGGACCATCCTAATAGAAAAAGCTTCCATTAATTTCCTAACCAGCATTACCAGATGAAGACAAGTTCAAACATACTGAGCCTATGAGATATATTTCATATTCAAAACACTGCATTATTCCCCTAGTCCCCATATGTTCATATCAATCTTATAATGTAAAGTGCATTTAGTCCCTGGTTCAACGGTCTTAATGGTATTTATCAGCCTCAAATGTTCAAAACTATAAAGTTGCTTCTGAACATCAAGGCATTATCTTTCTCTGTTACTTCAGCAAAAGTATTTCATACTTCTAATGTGTAAAGGCACAGTACATATGCTCCCATTAAAAAAAATGAATAGGATAATAGTGAGGAAAACTGAACTAAAAAGAGACTAAAACTCAATGGTAAAACAACAAACCCTAAAACTCTAAGTCAGAAATCTGGAGCTTACATATTAGAGGACTTTCCCTCCAGTTTTAATTCCTGCAAGATTATTTCTTTCAACTTACTGTATGCATCCCTTCTTGGGGGATAGTCCACAGCTCTGATATTTCTAATATCTTGTGATTTCCATCATAATCTAGGATGTATCTCAACTTTATACATATCCTCTCATGACCTCCTCATAGGGATTCTGATCCTGCCACATATTACCTAGTCTTAACTTCTTAACATGGTTTTTTTTTTCTCTGAAACTAGGGAAAAGAATCTGTATCATTTTCACCAATCTTGACTCCAAAAACCAAAAAAAAAAAAATATAGTCAACACTTAGATATTCTGCTGGTAACTTGGGAAGGAATCTGACCCCTCAGATAGCAATTGTAATCATATACTAAAACTTATGAAAACTTCTCTAGCTAATTTATTTCCAGGAATATAAAACCCTCTTATTTGTTTCTTTTAATAACTTAGAGACTTTCCTACATGGAGTCTTGACTTTAGAGTATCATTGCTATTTTTCCAGTGTAAAGGTCAGTGCTTTTCATTAATGATATTAATTTATTTAATTTATGCCTTTTTCACTGCATGCTTTGGCTGCAATCTTAAGTTTTCCAGTGATATATGAACAATGGTATTTTTTTTTGTTTTTTGATACAGGGTTCCTCTGTAGTTTTGGATCCTGTCTTGGACCTAGCTCTTATAGACCAGGCTGGCCTCAAACTCACAGAGATCCATCTTCCTCTGCCTCCCGAGTGCTGGGATTAAAAGTGTGCATCACCACTACCCAGCTTCAAAATACACATTTTTAAATTACTTTATGTTTCTTTATTGCTCCCTTTCATTGTAGACCTGCATAAATGTAATCAGCAGCAACAACCCTACATATACAATGTTATTCCTTTAATTTTCTTCCACCAAATAAATTAATTATACCATTTTTTTTCAATTCAGCCTCACACTATTATGTCTCTAACTCTCTAGAGGACAATAAAGAGATTGTTCCTTGACATTGCAATCTTTATTGAACAACAGAAAGAACATGGTACTGGGCATGGTAGTCCATTTCTATTATTGTTTTTTATTCTTTATTCTTGGTGGGGGCACCCCCCAGCTCCCAAATAAACACTCAGAAACTTATTCCTTTTTATGAATGCCTGGTCTTAGCTTGGCTTATTTCTAGCCAGCTTTTTTTAACTTAAATTTTAATATATATCTTTTGTCTCTGGACTTTTTCTCTCTCTATTTTATATAACCTTTATTTCTTTCTCCCTAGCTTGCTATATAAATAGGTGGCTTACCCTTAAGGTCCTACTTTCCTTCCTCCTCTTCCTTTCTATTTATTCTATCTTCATGCAGGTCCCACCTATTCTTTCTCCTGTCTAACTATTGACCATTGAGTTCTTTATTAGATCAATCAGGTGTTTTAGAAAGCAGAAGAAACATAGCTTCTCAGCATTAAATAAATGTAACATAAAATATTGCAACACACCTTTACATCACTAAACAAATATTTCACAGCATAAATGAATGTAACACATCTTAAATTACTATTACACAACACTTCAAATCTTTAATTCCAGCATATGCAAAGCAGAAACAGGGAGATCTTCATGAATCCATATCAGTCTGGTCTATGTAGCAAGTCCTAGGACAGTCAAGGCTACATAGCAGAGAGAAAGAGAGAGAGAGAGAGAGAGAGAGAGAGAGAGAGAGAGAGAGAGAGAGAGAGAGAGAGAGCAGCAGGTTGGAGGGAGGGATTGAGGGAAGGGAAGGGGAGAGAAGTGGAGATGGGAGGGAAGGGAAAGGAAAGAAAGAAGAGAAAAGGTAAGAAAAGGAACATGGTGGAGTCTGGAGAGAACTAAGAATCTGAACTACCAAAGACAAATGAGTTCTGTATTAAGAATTTGTGGGAAGAGGATGGAGTATATTGCATTGAGACCAAAGGAGAAAAAAATTCGTGTTTATGTGGTTTATGTGTTAGAGGATTTGGGAAGGGTATGTATTAGTTGCACATTTAATTGAAGTGCATTTATTATAGGGGTAGGATATGTACTATAAGCCAATGATACCCTTGAGTTTGGGAACCTGAGGTGTATAATCTTACTTGGAAGCTATGATTCTTCTGGAATGTGAATTTATTAGCAGTTTGCTTATAAAGTCATAAAAGAAGTTCTCTCTCTGCAGCAATGGCAATTGGAGAAACAACAATCAAGATACACAGAGTGTTCTGGAAGGGCTTAACCTGAGGAGTATCAGTTTTAAGATTTATCTTGTTTCTAAAATCCAAGCACTCAAAAAGTCATTTATATATTTATGCATAATGTCTAAATAAAGTGCATAGAAATAGCTATGATACAGTAGGCATATATGGCTTGAATATCCCCTTAAATCTAAAAAACACAAGATCTCACAAAGAGGGCAGAATATAGTCAGATTTTGTGCCAAAATGTTTCATGAATAGCCAAGTCTTTGTTCATCATAGAGTCCTTCTTTGCTTCTGAAGCATAATGAGCCGGACCACCATTTCTTAGCATCATTAACTTGTAAGATCCAACCAGAATTATACATTAAGCTCTATTTACACTCTTTAGTGGCTTTGCCAGCCTCAGATCTCAAAGTCTACCAAATTTACCTCTTGAAAAAGAGACCTAAAAGCTACACAGATTTGCACAGCTGTGCCCCTTACTCTTGGTACCACTCTTTGTTTTAGTTTCTTTTCTATTGCTGTAAAAAATAGTCCTTGGAGAATGTGTGTTTTTTAACTTAATATTTAGGAGGAAGTGTCCATAGTTTTGGGAAAAATAGTAGTCAAATGAAGTAGGGAACTGGTTAATTTCAGTGTATCCACACTTAGAAAGCAAACAAGACCAAAGCTATTCAGCCTTAAATCTAGCCTATGATGACATATTTATTCCAATAACTCTTCACCTTCCCAAAATTTCATAGCTTCCCTAAAGTGTGTCAACCTCTGAGTGACTAATGAAAACACATATGGGCCTATGGAAGACATTTTATATAAAATCAACACTACTAAATAAAATTTATACATGTAATATAACACTAATCAAGATTCCAAAGACATTTTTCACAGACATGATGAAATATATCAAAGTTTATCAGCATAAAAGTACAAAGATAGTCAAAGCAATCCCAGGAAAAGAATAGTATGGAAAAATTAACTATATCTGATATAAAGTTATATTACAGGTCCACAGTAATAAAAATGGGTGATACTTCCACAAAGACATGTAGATTAGTGGGTAGAATAGAGGACCCTGATATAGGAAAATTTGTGATGGACAATATTAGTTGTTGACATACCTGCATAGGGGGGATCTGACTTAAAGAATTATCTTCATCAAACTGCTTATGGCCATTCATTGTAAAAAAAAATTGCTTCCTTTATTAAAACTGAGAGTAGGCTTTGACTGTTGATATAAACATCTGTCCCCCACATTCACTGGGCCTACTTTGATCCTGTACACGTTCCCCCACTATCAGTGCAGAGTCACTGAGTTCTCACTAGGTCAAGTCAGTTGTTTCTGTGGGTATCATCATCATGGTCTTGTCCCTTTTGCTCATATTATTCTAAGATGCAATATTTCTTCTTTAAGGATACAACAAGAGATAAAATATTATATTTTAGGACCTTAATTCAGTCTCTGAAGTATTTAAATAAAATAATTATCATAACATCTGCTAAAAACTACTGAGCACAAACCATTGTCAGCTATTTGCTTAGAGTCTTGTTAGCTTTATAATATTCAAATTTATCACAAATTTAGATGGTTCGTATTATATATAATGGGAAGCATGTAATTTAATTAATTTACTATTTCACATTTGTGTAAGTAGATTCACAATATTTTATTTTATTTAATTAATTTTTTTTTGATTTTTCGAGACAGGGTTTCTCCGTAGGTTTTTTTTTTTTTTGGATCCTGTCCTGGAAATAGCTCTTGTAGACAAGGCTGGCCTTGAACTCACAGAGATCCACCTGCTTCTGCCTCTTGAGTGCTGGGATTAAAGGTGTGTGCCACCACCGCCCGTCTTTATATTTCTTATTTTAAACTGCATAATTTGATGGGTAGACTCAGTAAAATGTTGCTTCATCCCAGGACAAAGATTGCAATAGGCAATCATAATAAATAGAAATATTTCATTAAGAAAGGAAAATTAATCCCAAGAATGGAAAAGAGCTAATTAGCTGAGGAAGAAGCCTCAAAGTATCTTGTTCTGCGTGTATAGCTATTTATAGGATCTCCCATTTTAATTTTGTAGTGTGTGTGTGTACATACATTAATTTCAATGCTTTAGTTCAGTCTCTATTCTCTGTTGACTGAGTTTTCTGTCCTGCCCAGTTCCCACAGATGTGAAATCAAAAGAAATCACACAGAGGTCTACATTAATTATACTGAGTGGCCTAGTATTTCAGGCTTCTTATTAATTAATTCTTACATCTTAAACTAGCCCATTATTCTGGTCTATGTTATCCATGTGGCTTAGTACCTTTTTCAGTGAGGCAGTCACATCTTGCTTGCTCTTTGTCTGGATTGCGACTTCAGAATGAAACTTGCCTAGTCCCAGAATTCTTGTTGCTCAATCTCTGCTTCCTGCCTGGTTGTCCCACATATACTTCCTACCTGGCTACTGGACAATCAGCAATTTGTTAAAAATAATATAAGCCACAGGATAAAAGACCAATTGTCCCATAGCACTTCACCTCCCCCCCCTTAAAAATAACTATCAATCTAGTATACTTTAACTTTTCTTCTGACCATTATCTATAACAATTTGTAACCAACATTATAAACAGAGGAAAATATCCATAGTCCATATTTTGGGAATATGGGTGTAGTTTTCATGTTACTTCCTGCTGATTGGGGACACTGATAATCTTATGGGGACATAAAATAATTATAATTATGATCAAGTCATGATTAGAGTATCCTGTGAGGCTTGACCATCTCAGGCAGCAGTCTTGAATCTGTTCTGGATGTATATCTCAGACATCTCCATCTGGGTCATGCACTCCTATTGGATATTTTTCATGGGGTCTTCCTTAATCAAACCTGATTTTTCTTAACCCAGAATGAATCCACAACCTCTCATTTCCAGGGGAACCAAAAACAAACCACTTCTCCAAAGTAACATATCCTTTGACTTCAACTTTGAGGTCAAGGTATTTTCAAAATACCTTTCTTATATTAATTCAGCAGTATTTATAAACAAATATCTTTTAGCAGCTGTCACTCCTTCCTCAGCTTTCAATTAGTTCAAAGAGAATATAATAAAATACAGTATTCAGACTCTCTGTGTATTTTCAACTTTACATGGCTTTATATTAACCTCTATTTCTTTTATTTTTATTTTTAATTTTTAGATTTTTGAGACAGGGTTTCTCTGTGTATCTTTGACTGTTCTGGAACTCACTCTGTAAACCAGGCTGTCTTTGAACTCACAGAGATCTGCCTGTCTCTGCCTCCCAACTGCTGGAATTAAAGGTGTATGCCACCATACCTTAAAATACTCTCATCTTTTTTTTATTTTAAGAACTTTATCCTTTTTTCTTTTGTCTCCCAAGTCTATACATATTTTTAAACACACTGTAAATCATTTAGAGGTTTTCTTCATCTGATTCTATCTTTACTATATATCTCTCTTTTTCTGACCACATGAGTCTTTAATTTGCTAAGCAATATGTCTAGGATTAAAGCTGTGGTTTTGATGGCTAGATCCACCTCATTGCTTAGCTTTCTCAGAATTTAGCTTCATGGTGGACGTACTGGCTGGAGCCATTTTTATTACTGCAACTCTATAGCGTTTCAATGTCCATGCCACCACCAAGAAGCTTGTAGGCTATTCATAAACAACATTGAAGTGTTTTGTGGCAGAGCCTCTTAAAAGAGGTGCAAGGTTTTGCAACTAAAGCTGAGTCAGGAAGCCTATATTAAATGAGAGTGCTAGTCTCTAGCATGCAGAGGCTACCTGAGAAAATGCTGCTATCAAGAAGCCATGTTGAATTCTATTCTTTTCTATCTAGAATAACTTCCCAAGCCCTCTCAGGCTTTATGTGAATGCAGTTGCCCCATGCCAGGTGCCATTCTGTTGACTGAGTTTTCTTTCCTGCTCAGTTCCTGCAGTTGTTAAGTCCCAAAGAAATCACACAGAGGTCTACATTAATTATAAACTGATTGGTCTAGTATCTCAGGCTTCTCATTAATTAATTCTTACATCTTAAACAGCCAATTATTCTTACCTATGTTAGTCAGGTGGCTTGGTACTATTTTCAGTGAGGTAATTACATCTAGCTTGCTCTGTGTTTGGATCGCTATTGCAGAATGAAACTTCCTTCTTCTCAGATTATTGTTGTTCTGCCTCTTCTTCCTGCCTGGTTTCCCTGCCTATACTTCCTGCCTGGCTACTGGCCAATCAGCATTTTATTAAAAATATTACAAGCGACAGGATAAAAAAAAAAAAAACATTGTCCCACAGTAGTTCTCTTGTTCCTATTCCTTTCATATAGCTGTGGCTTCAAATATTGTTGTGAGAGAAGAATGATGATAAATCAGACTTCTGTAGCTGCTTCTAAGCCAACTATGAACATATTCCTACCTAAAAGGGACCACAAGAATTTCCTTAGTTTATTTATTGATTGGAGATGAGGCTTTGGATTTACAGTACTAGGAGTTAGCTTAGAATATCTTACTACATTATAAATCTGTTCCTTACACACACACACACACACTCCCACACATACACCTACACACACACAGTGCATCTACCACCCTGCATCAAATAAGCCTTTTTTGTTTTTACCGCAACTAGAGGGCATTACAGAAAAGCACAACTCAACACAATATGCAGATGAAACCCAAATGATAAATCTACACCAGAGCTTCTGAATCTATGATTGAGAGAACATTAGAGAAGAAGGGATAGAAAGACTATAAGAGGAATAAGTGAAACAGTTTCTCTTAGCAAGGTAGTGGTAGTAGATTCTTTTCCTAGTTCCATGAGCTCTATAGTACCAAAAAGCTGGCTAAGTTTTCCAAAATGCAAATAATTTCCCTTCTGTTGAATGGGCTTTAATTGCAATTTGACAGCTATTGTTTATCACTGGCATGAGTGCTACTTATTGCACCTTTATAACTGTCTTGCATGATGGTAATTTTTGTTCCTAGATGTTGGTGCAATATAGGACGTTTTAATTACTTCCCTCCATTGACAGATTATACAGTATTTTCTTGAACCATGGAAGGCAAAATTGAGGCTGTAGCAAACTTCCTTTTGTATTTTAATAAATAAAGCTTGCCTGAAGTTCAAAAAGCAAAAAAGTCTGACCTTGGCTCTTACCTCTAACTCAGTGTGAAATGGTGATTCTGTCTCCAGGAATCTCAGAATGATACTGAGTCTGAGAGCTGTTTTCTTCCATTTTATATTCCTTTCTATGGTTAGGATTAATTGCAGGCAAAACTATCACCTGATTTTTATGACAAACTTGTGTGGTTACAGGGATTAAAATTGTGTGTATCACTGCCCAGTCTTTAAAGTTGACCAGTAGGGATGTTTTACTCTCTGATCTACAGGCAAGCTTTATTTATTAAGGTACAAATAAAATATCACTACAAGAGGCTTTCAGGTCATATCTAGCTCAAATTATCAGAGTCCTGTATCCTAAATGTGCAGTGTGTTAAAAAAAATATGAGCCCACCCTGAATTACTGAGAGGCAACCAAGTGAATCAGGATGGTAATAAGAAATCCCACAATAGCTAAGAATTGAGAATAATAAATGGTTACTTATTTAGGGGTAGACTCACAAATCAGAATCCCCTGCTGGAATGGAGATCAGAAACCAAATCCCACAGCCAGAAAAGAGGCTGGACACATGCTTTACATCAGCATAAATCATATAAGAGGATATGCCCCAGTGGACAATTAACTTAAAGGCTATTGGCTGTATGATTTCCTACAGCACTTCCCATTTTGTTTAAATAAGACAGTTCTAACCCTAATACAAAATTCTATACAATAAGAAAATATATTCAATAATTATCTTTTTTTTGTTTTTTTTCAAGACAGGGTTTCTCTGTGGTTTTGTTAATAATTATCTTTTCCTAATGAGTTTAAGTCTTGTATAATAAATAACTTGCCAAAGTCATGAGAGGAAAGTAACTACAACAATATAATCTTCAATCCCATCAAAGACCCAAAAAGGGAAATAATAGTAATTGAGTAAGCAGGAAGTACAATAAAGCAACTTCCAAAATGTGCAACAAGTGACAGAGACAACTGACTACCTGGGCAATCGCCCAAAGTCTCATTTGCAATATTGAAGCAACCAACTTTAGCTAAGGCTTAGAGTAACTTACAGACCATTTTCAGAGGCAGGAAATTTTTCAAAACTGTCTTAGCCTGTCTTGGCAAGATTTGACAGTCCTGCTTATCCATTTCTGGATACCATGTACCTTGTCAATGGTTGAAGAATGCCCAAAGGCCAGTTTTGCCAAGAAGAAAACAAGCTCCAAGTGGAGTGTCTTTGGTGTTCAACATTCTCTTGGGAATAGACTGGTGCTGCCAGGAGCAATCATGTCTCACTTCAACAGAACTATAAGTTATTTAAATGTCATATTCTACAGCTCTTTGAAGTGATTAAAGATTACCTATCCATGCAGAATATAATCTACATCTATCTAAGGAACCTGATTAGTCTAATGATAAGTATGACAAACATAAATGACTATTGATCTATAATATTTAATATCTATATAACTTAAAGACTAAGAGCTCATATTAGAATATTATACAATAAACAACTATGCAACAAATGAGGACAATGACCTCAAAATATAAACAATGTATAATTATCTTGATCAGAGGTAGAAATGTACTTTGCAATATGATAAATATATAATAAAATTATATCACTATACAATAAATGTTTTAAGCAAAGGTAAAAGCATTCATGCATACAATATGACAAAATAATTTTGCCTAGGTAAAGAAATATGGTGGACAAAAATAGGAACATATTCAATATAATTTAAGTTTGTATCAATATATAATAATCTATACCAATGTAAATTGTCTATAAATAATAGCACACAAGTATTCACGCTATTACTCACTTTTATTATTAATGTGAGTAAGCTCACACTAATTTATTATCCCATCCAATTTTTCTATTTTTCTAAAAAGATCCCTGATCCTACAAAATTTTCCCCAACACAAAATCCTATACTAACTATAATCAACCCCCAAGTGATGTCCCTAATCCTGAGGAAAAACTTTGTTGGGAGAGGGGACCTTGTCCTCTATAATTACTTCCAGGTGTCATGAGGGCAATAATCTTTCTATGGGACCTTGTGAAAGTAAAATGATAGTTCCAAGATTTCTGTCCAGTATAATTACAACTAGTCTATGAGTATTTTATAGGTTTTTCTGAACTTTCTATTTGGAGGGTTTGCCAGAATGTTGTAAAAAAGTGCACCATTTCAGCTATCCAAGTTGTAACTGTCTTGAACAGTTGGTATCAAAAACAGGTCTTATAGTAGCACTATCACCATCATGATGTCATATCAAGCAGGTTAAATTGTTGTAGTACAATTTTTTTCTAAATTCTTTTTTTCTTTCTGGCGCATACCAGACAGCTCTTGACATGGCACAGATACTCTGAATTTTTCTTTTAACAACACGTTTGGATGTAGATAAGGTCAGTGTCATTGTCCAATTCCAAAACCAGCTCTATATATTCATATATTTACATATATATGTGTGTGTATGTATGTGTTTAAATGTATGTGTATCAGTTACCTGATGTCATAAATTGCATTCCTTCTTCTCAATGATCCTCAGTGTATAGTTATTTTTCCATCTGTCAGCATTCAAACAACCAGGGTCTCTTGAATTTTTGAAGATGAGTATTTTCTTGTAAAGACAAGAACAGTACACTTCCCTAACCCTATATGATTTCCTTACCACCTGAATTATCATCACCATTTTGTATCAGCTGTCACTTTTCTTCTTCAAGAGGTTTCTCTTTTTCAAATCAAATCTTTTTTTTTTTAAATTTTGATGGTATCCACAGTTTTTCTTCTCCTATGGAAACAAGAGCAAAACCCCTTGCCCAAGATAGGACAACTCCTGGCTTCCATTGCAAGGTCAATACATCCTTGAAATAAACTGGCTGATTTAATTCAGAAGCCTTTTATATTATGCAATGTTTTTCTGCTTCTGTCATCCCTTTCTCATTAGCATTAAGAAACTTAAAAGTTAATGAAGCATTAAGTAAGCTGCAAAAATCGTCATGTAGCAAGGAACTGCACACTAGAAAATGTGGCAGTAGTGTGTGTGCTTAGAAAATTTTCAAGTTGCTGCATGCAGTAACCTCCGTTGTGGCAGGGCTTCAAAAAATGCTTAGGTAAAAGAAAGCCAAGAAGGCAAAATTGAGAGAATTAATTTCTGGGCCGAGGACTGGCTAGGTCTTTAGGCCATCTTCTCAGTAGTTGTGGAGTCTAAATCCACGTGGGCACCAGATAAAGTAGGATACTTAAAAGAAATCTCACACTAGCTGGTATATGATTAAATTCATTTTCCTAGTTTTTGAATTCTGTCCCAAGCATTTAAGGCTGCTTTGTGGCACAGGGACAAGATTTGTTCATTGTAAAAAGCTGAAACCTGTGCCATTACAAAGAATTTGGTCCCGGGAAGTCTCAACACTGTTTGCTTTTCCCTTTTGTTTCAAACTTTTTGCGTCTTTTTTGAAATAACATTTAAACATCTACTGGGGCCCATCATCCAGGACTACTGATACTAACTGAATCCAGTCATGTGGTGTTGCCTTGATGCAAGAAGCCGAAGTCTTTATCATCTTCCTAACAAATGCAAAAATGCAAGCCACAAGTTACAACCACTTGCTTAATTTCTTTTAGAACATTCCTTCCTATAGGTATTTATCTACCTTCCTTGGATCCTTTTGGGCCTTTAGAACTTGATGCTTTGTCAGAGTAGATTACAGTTTAGGAAGCTAAAACCCTGGGTAAGTCATCTGTGAAAGCTACTGGTGATGTTGAACCCTGTCCTTGTGCTTTCTTTCCCTGTCCATCAGCTCCAATAATTTCCTTAATTATTTCAAATCTTTTTACTATTGTCCTTTGTAAAATTTGAATCTCCTGGCCTGAATATATTTCTAGTGATTTCACTGAAGTACCCAGCCTCTGGGCCTCATTATGCACATGCTATTCCAAGGTCTGAAGTTTCTCCTTTAAAGATAATACCTCATCCTTGGACATTAATTGGATAGTGTGTAGACTGCCATCCTGGAGAGATACTCTATCTGCTAACCTACCATAGCTTTTTAACAAATTTTGATTGTTAAATTTAACAGTATGAATTCTTTCAGATAACTTCTCAGTACCCTTAGATATGGATTCAATTTTGTACCTCAAATTAATGTTATCTTTTAAATAGTATTACTTTTTTCATGTAACTTTTGATTTTTGATGGTATTAATTCTGTCAACTAGCTGTTCATTATTAATCTGTAGAGAGTGTATCAATTCTAAAAGTGCCACATTCTTTTTTTTTCTTGTGGGGATACACTTTTATTTTTAATGATGTTGCTTTAAGTGGGTGTTCACAGGTGTTATTGCCATATCTTTTATACACTGACACCATTCTTAGTGAGGGGAATGAATGGCACATAAAGGAGAACTGGGGAACAGGTACAACATGTACAGTGTGCCCATCTGAGTTTATTACAATGACAATGAGAGTCCAAAGTAAAGTAAGGTTGATTACATTGATCTTCTTAAAGGTCTTCCAAATATAAAACAGATCTTATTGTTCAAATTCTCCACTAAATTTTTTTTTTTATTGAGAAAAGGAAAAAAAATTTCCCCCTCCTCCCAGCCTCCCATTACCCTATCCCTCTTCTCACCCTTCTCCCCCTCCTCCCACTCCTCTCCCCCTCCCTCTCCAGTCCAAAGAGCAATCAGGGTTCCCTGCCCTATGGAAAGTCCAAGGTCCTCCCCCCTCCGTCCATGTCTAGGAAGGGGAACATCCAAACTGGCTAGGCTCCCACAAAGCCAGAACATGAAGTAAGATCAAAACCCCATGCCATTGTCCTTGGCTTCTCATCTGCCCTCATTGTTCGCCATGTTCAGAGAGACCATTTTTATCCCATGCTTTTTCAGTCACAGTCCAGCTGGCCTTAGTGAGCTCCCAATAGATCAGCCCCACTGTCTCAGTGGATGGGTGCACCCCTCGTGGTCCCGACTTCCTTGCTCATGTTCTCCCTCCTGCTCCTCATTGGGACCTTGGGAGCTCAGTCCGGTGCTCCAATGTGGGTCTCTGTCTCTATTTCCATCCATCACCCGACGAAGGTTCTATGGTGATATGCAAGATATTCGTCAGTATTGCTATAGGATAGGGTCATTTCAGGTTCCCTATCCTCAGCTGCCCAAGGAACTAACTGGGGACATCGCCTTGGGCTCCTGGGAGTCACTCTAGGTTCAAGTCTCTTACGAATCCTAAGGTGGCTCCCTTAACTAAGAATTGTGCTTCTGTGCGCCCCCTACCCAACCTTCCTTTATCCCAGTCATCCTTTTTCCCCAAATTCCCCCAATCCTCCCCTTCTCACTTTTCTCTCCCCATCCCCCCTTATCCCCATCCCACCCCACCCCCAAGATCCCAATTTTCTCCCCTACAATTTTGTCTACTTCCCATAGCGAAGAGGATACTTATATGTTTTTCTTGGGTTCACCTTCTTATTTAGCTTCTTTAGATTCACCAGTTATAGACTCAGTGACCTTTATTTATGGCTAGAAAACAATTATGAGTGAGTACATCCCACGATCCTCTTTTTGGGTCTGGGTTACCTCATTCAGGATAGTGTTTTCTATTTTCATCCATTTGCATGCATAATTCGAGAAGTCATTGTTTTTTACCGCAGTGTAGTACTCTAATGTGTATATATTCCACACTTGCTTCATCCATTCTTCCATTGAAGGGCATCTAGGTTGTTTCCAGGTTCTGGCTATTACAAATAATACTGCTATGAACATAGTTGAACAAATGCTGTTGTCATATGATAGGACATCTCTTGCGTATATTCCCAAGTGTGGCACTGCTGGGTGCAGGGGTATGTTGATCCCGAATTTCCTGAGAAGCTGCCACAATGCTTTCCAAAGTGGTTGCACAAGTTTGCATTCCATCCAGCAATGGATGAGGGTACCCCTTTCTCCACAACCTCCCCAGAAAAGGCTATCGTTGGTGGTTTTTATTTTAGCCATTCTGACAGATGTAAGATGATATCTCAAAGTTGTTTTATTTTGCATTTCCCTGATTGCTAAGGAGGTTGAGCATGACCTTAAGTGTCTTTTGGCCATTTGAAATTCTTCTGTTGAGAATTCTCTGTTCAGTTCAGTGCCCCATTTATTAATTGTGTTAATTAGCATTTTAAAGTCTAGTTTCTTGAGTTCTCTATATATTTTGGAGATCAGACCTTTGTCTGTTGCAGGGTTGGTGAAGATCTTCTCCCAGTCAGTAGGTTGCCTTTTTGTTTTAAGGACAGTGTCCTTTGCTTTACAGAAACTTCTCAGTTTTAGTAGGTCCCATTTATTCAATGTTGCCCTTAATGTCTGTGCTGCTGGGGTTATACATAGGAAGTGATCTCCTGTGCCCATCTGTTGTAGGGTACTTCCCACTTTCTCTTCTATCAGACTCAGTGTGTTCGGACTGATATTGAGGTCTTTGATCCATTTGGACTAGAGTTTTGTACAAGGTGATAGATATGGGTCTATTTTCATTCTTCTACAGGTTGACATCCAGTTGTGCCAGCACCATTTGTTGAAGAGGCTTTCTTTCTTCCATTGTATACTTTTAGCTCCTTTATCAAAAATGAGGTGATCATATGTTTGTGGGTTAAAATTCGGGTATTCTATGCGATTCCATTGGTCGACTTCTCTGTTTTTATGCCAGTACCACACTGTTTTCATTACTGTAGCTCTGTAATAGAGTTTGAAGTCAGGGATGGTAATGCCTCCAGAAGATCCTTTATTATATAGGATTGTTTTGGCTATCCTGGGTTTTTTGTTTTTCCATATAAAGTTGATTATTGTCCTCTCAAGATCTATGAAGAATTTTGATGAGACCATGATGAGAATTGCATTGAATCTATAAATTGCCTTTGTTAGAATTGCCACTTTTACTATGTTGATCTTCCCAATCCAAGAGCAAGGGAGGTCCTTCCATTTTCTGGTGTCTTCTTCAATTTCTTTCTTCAATGCCTTAAAGTTCTTGTCAAATAGATCTTTCACTTCCTTGGTTAGAGTTACCCCAAGATATTTTATGCTGTTTTTGTCTATCATGAAAGGTGATGCTTCTCTGATTTCCCTCTCTGCTTCCATATCCTTTGTGTATAGGAGGGCGACTGATTTTTTGGAGTTGATCTTGTATCCTGCCACATTACTAAAGGTGTTTATCAGCTGTAAAAGTTCTTTGGTGGAGTTTTGGGGGTCACTTATGGATCATCTGCAAATAATGGAAGTTTCACTTCTTCCTTTCCAATTTGAATCCCCTTGGTCCCCTTATGTTGTCTTATTGCTATTGCTAGAAATTCAAGCACTGTATTGAAGAGGTATGGCGAGAATGGACAGCCTTGTCATGTTCCTGAGTTTAGTGGGATGGCTTTGAGTTTCGCTCCATTTAACTTGATGTTAGCTGTTTAATGTGGGAATGTCAATATCAATCTGTTGATTTCATTGGTTAAAATAAAGAAACTGCTTGGCTGGTCCTGATAGGTTAAAACATAGGTGGGAGGAGTAAACAGAATAGTATGCTGGCAGGAAGAGGAAGTGAGGTCAGAAATCATGCAGCTCCGCTCAGAGACGCCAGGCTCCTGTCTCGCGGGCAGACGGGATAGCTCTGCTCTCTATGGCACACTCGCGATGAAGCTCTGACCCAAGGTGGACGTAGGATAGAATCTTCCTGGTAAGCACAACTTGGGGTGCTACACAGAATATAAGAAATGGGTTAGTCCAGGTGCGAGAGTTAGCCAGTAAGAGGCTAGAGTTAGTGGGCCAAGCAGTGTTTAAATGAATACAGTTTGTGTGTTGTTATTTCAAGTATAAGCTAGCCAGGTGGCCGGGGTGTTGGGGACTAGACCCTGACACTCCCATTTCAACAGATTGCGCCCATGTGGACAACTGAATCCACAAAAAGTCTGAGACAGCGTGGGGAGTAATTCTAGAACAAAATGACAGTGTTGTGCATGGTTTCTTGGTAGCAGCACTTTCTTGGGTCTACTCTGCTGCTAGAGGCAAGCAAGCACTCATCTAAGAGAGGCTTCCTGACTCAGCTTCAGCTGCAAAACCCTGCAGCTCATTAAGAAGTCCTGCCACGAAACACTTAAACGGTGTTGACGAAAAGCTGAATGCATGCTTTTCGATTTTCTGCCATAGTAGGAAAAGAGCTGTGCAGTTTAAAAATGCCGGCTTTCTGGGTTGTCCTGCTAGGGCAAACTCTGACTCTTTTACGCAGGTGGTTCATGTGGTTTTCAAGCACAGGCTGCTGAAGCTCGCTTGCTGGCAGGGACCTTGAAACAATGAATGCGGCTCTGGCTGGTACCTCATCCACAAGGTTGGAATGGCAGAACGCTAAGGAATGGACTGGATCTAGCTGGCAAAGCCAAGCCTTTAGTCCTACTGAGATTGCCTGGTAAATTAAAGACTTATGTGGTCAGAAAAACAGAGAGAGAAACAGTAAAGAGAGATTCAAAAACAGAAAATTTTTAAATGGTTTACAGTGTGTTAAAAATATATGCAAACTAAAAGTAAGTTCTTAAGAGTAACAAAAAATGAAAGAAAAAGAGAACTTGGTTGTGGTAGTACACGCTTTTAATCCCAACACTTGAGATGCAGAGGGAGATTGACCTCTGTGACTTCAAGGTGTGATAGCACATGCCTTTAATCCCAGTGCCTAGAAGGCAGAAACAAACAGATCTCTGAGTTCAAGGTGTAGTAGCAGAAAACTTTAATCCCAATGCCTGGGAGGCAGAGACAGGTGGATCTCTGAGAGTTCAAGAACAGCCTGGTCTACAGAATTATTCCAGGTCAAAGATATATGCTCAAAAAGTAAAAAGTGAAACGTAAAAATAAACAAAATAGAGGTTAAAATAAAGTGCACAAAGATGGAAAATACACAGAGAATTTTGATACTGAATGCTATTATGCTCTGTTTGAATCATTTGAATGCTGAGGAAGGAGCAACAGCTGCTAAAAGATATTTGTTTATAAATGCTGCTGAACTAAACCAACATAGATATTGTGAAAATGTCTTGATTTTGAAATTTGTATCTAAGGACATGATACTTTGGAAAGGAGTTTCTTTTTTTGGTTTCACAGAGGATGAGAGCCTGTTCATTTCTTCTATTCCGTGCCCTCCTGAAGGGTTGCTGTGAACGCCTTCAGAAAATTGCTTCACTCAACTGCCAACTGAGATGAAACTAACACACAGGTTATACCATGAAAGACCTAATTAACGACGCCCCCATTCAGCAGGAAGCAGTTTGGAGAGAAAAAACTGCGCCCATGTTCCCAAATATGGTTTATAAACGTTCTTTTACATTTAAAGGGGGATATGACATAGGTATAAATAATTTGCATTAGTATAGATTTTGCTTTATTGATAGAGATTTAAGGTCAATTTTGTTATATGTATATGTGTTTCTGATCTTGATTAGGTATAGTGATTGTGTAGTTCACTTAAAAATGTAATATATATAGGTTGTTAATAGATAATAATAATAGTCAAGTTTGTAGTCATGTTAGTTAAGATTTTCTAGATGTACATAGATATATTTTAGATAGGCATTCTTTACATCTGTCAAAGAGTATAGAATATGGCATTTTAAATGTTTTGAAAACTTAGGACTTTTCATGACAATGAGACACTCTGTTCCTGGCAGCACCAATCTACTTCAAGAAAAAGATGGACATTGAAGAGGATCCTTATGGAATTTGATAGCCATTTGGGAAAGAAACTGCTCTTGACTGGACTATTGCATAAACTGGACACAGAGAACCTGCAGAGAGAGGACTACTGAACTTGCCTAAAGGTGAGATGATCTTTCGGGGTTCCTGTTTCATGAAAGAGTCTGCAAGACATTCTTCAGGACAAGCAGATAGTGACTGCCTTTGAATTTTCCTGCTTTGTGGAATGTCTGCTGAAAACTATGGGCCTATAGGCTGAAGATGGATGCCCCAACGGTACAGAGGAACTTTGGGTGACTGTACAGGCAGCAAGATGTCTCTGTCATTTCTAGAGTTTGAACCTTGATTATTTCTTGTTTGCTTAGGTGATATTGTACCTTTCTGGAGTCTTTGACGGAGTCAAGAATAGGTAGTTATAGTTATACTTTTCCTTAGTTATGATAAAGATTATTGTAATTTTTACTTGATAACTGTTTTATGTAATTTTGCTATGTTAAAGTTAAAGCCTTTGCTTTTTGTTTAAACAGAAAAAGGAGAAGTGATGTGGGAGTGTCATATATCAATCTGTTGATTTCATTGGTTAAAATAAAGAAACTGCTTGGCTGGTCCTGATAGGTTAAAACATAGGTGGGAGGAGTAAACAGAATAGTATGCTGGCAGGAAGAGGAAGTGAGGTCAGAAATCATGCAGCTCTGCTCAGAGACGCCAGGCTCCTGTCTCGCGGGCAGACGGGATAGCTCTGCTCTCTATGGCACACTCGCGATGAAGCTCTGACCCAAGGTGGACGTAGGATAGAATCTTCCTGGTAAGCACAACTTGGGGTGCTACACAGAATATAAGAAATGGGCTAGTCCAGGTGCGAGAGTTAGCCCGTAAGAGGCTAGAGTTAGTGGGCCAAGCAGTGTTTAAATGAATACAGTTTGTGTGTTGTTATTTCAGGGATAAGCTAACCAGGCAGCCGGGGTGTTGGGGACGCAACCCCAACACCCCCATTTCAACAGCTGTCGGCTTGCTGTATATAGCTTTTATTATATTTAGGTATGATCATAGTATCCCTAATCTCTCCAAGACTTTTATCATAAAGAGATGTTGAATTTTGTCACATGATTTTTCAACATCTAATGAAATGATCAAATGTTTTTTTTCTTTCACTTTATTTATATGATGGATTACATTGATAGATTTTCGTATGTTGAACCAGCCCTGCATCTCCTGGATAAAGCCTACTTGATCATAATGGATAATTTTTCTAATGTGTTCTTGGATTCAGTTTGCCAGTATTTTGTTGATGATCTTTGCGTCGATGTTCATGAGTGAGATTGGCCTGTAATTCTCTTTCCAGGTAGAGTCTTTGTGTGGTTTTGGTATCAGAGTATCTGTAGCTTCATAAAGGGAATTTGGTAATGACTCTTCTGTTTCTATATTGTGAAATACATTAGGGAGTATAGGTATTAGGTCTTCTTGGAAGTTCTGGGAGAATTCCGCATTGAACCCATCTGGTCCTGGGCTCTTTTTGGTAGGGAGATTTTTGATAACAGCTTCTAGTTCTTCGTGACTAACAGGTCTATTTAGATTGTTCACCTGGTCCTGGTTTAACTTTCGTATATGGTATTTATCTAAAAAAGTGTCCATTTCTTTTACATTTTCCAGTTTTGTGGCATACAGGCTTTTGTAGTAAGATCTAATGATTCTCTGAATTTCTTCTGTGTCTGTGGTTATGTCCCCCTTTTCATTTCTGATCCTATTAATTTGCATATTCTTTCTGCCGTTTGATTAGTTTGGATAGGGGTTCATCAATCTTGTTGATTTTCTCCAGTAATCAGCTTTTTGTTTCATTGATTCTTTGGATTGTTTTCTGTGTTTCTATTTTGTTGATTTCAGCCCTCAATTTGATTATTTCCAGTCTTCTACTCCTCTTAGGTGAGTCTGCTTCTTTTCTTTCTAGAGCTTTCAGGTGGGCTGTTAAGTCTCCAATGTGTGCTTTCTCTGTTTTCTTTAAGTGGGCACCTAGTGCTATGAACTTTCCTCTTAGGACTGCTTTCATAGTGTCCCATAAGTTTGAGTAGGTTGTTTCTTTATTTTCATTGAATTCAAGGAAGACTTTAATTTCTTTCTTTATTTCTTTCTTGATTCAAGTGTGGTTCAGTTTCCATGAGTTTGTAGGCTTTCTGGGGGTAGCATTGTTGTTTAATTCTATCTTTAATCCATGGCGATCTGATAAAACACAGGTGGTTACGAATATATTTTTGTAACTGTGGAAGTTTGCTTTGTTACCGAGTATGTGGTCAATTTTCTAGAAGGTTCCATGAGCTGCAGAGAAGAAGGTATATTCTTTACTATTTGGGTGAAATGTTCTATAGATGTCTGTTAAGTCCATTTGATTCATTACCTCCATTAATTCTCTTAATTCTCTGTTAGGGTTCTGTCTGATTGACCTGTCCATTGGTGAGAGAGGAGTGTTGAAATCTCCTGTTATTAGTGTGTGCAGTTTGATGGCAGCCTTGAGTTTTAGTAATGTTTCTGTTACATAAGTGGGTGCTTTTATATTAGGGGCATAGATATTCAGGATTGAGACTTCATCCTGATGAATTGTTCCTGTTATGAGTATAAAATGTCCCTCTCCATCTCTTCTGATTGATTTAAGTTTGAAGTCAACTTTTTTAGAAATTAGTATGGCCACACCTGTTTGTTTCTTAGGTCCATTTGCTTGATAAACCTTTTCCCATCCCTTTACTCTAAGTAGGTGCCTGCCTTGTGGTTGAGGTGTGTTTCTTGTAAACAGCAGAATGTTGGATCCTGTTTTTATTTTTTTTATTTATTTATTTTATTTTTATGTTTTGTTTTTTCGAGACAGGATTTCTCTGGTTTTTTTTTTTTTTTTTTTTGAGCCTGTCCTGGAACTAGCTCTTGTAGACCAGGCTGTTGTCGAACTCACAAAGAATCGCCTGCCTCTGCCTCACAAGTGCTGGGATTAAAGGCGTTCACCACCGCCCTGCTTAGCCTGTGCCTTTTTATAGGTGAGTTGAGTCCTTTGACATTAAGTGATATTAATGACCAGGGTTTGTTAACTCCAGTCACTTTTTTAGTAGTATTGTTTGTATGTTTCCCTTCTTTGTGTTGTGCTGGTGAAGGGTCTCTAGATGTTTGAGTTATTGTGGTCATTGTTGGGCTCCTTGGTTTGTGATTTTTCTTCTACTACTTTCTGTAAGGCTGGATTTGTGGCATTGTATTGTTTAAATTTGTTTTTATCCTGGAAAATTTTGTTTTCTCCATTTATAGTGAAGTAAGCTTGGCTGGGTATAGTAGTCTGGGCTTACAACCATGTTCTCTTAGCTTCCGCAGTACATCTATCCAGGACCTTCTGGCTTTCATGGTTTCCATAGAGAAGTCAGGTGTAAGTCTGATAGGTTTACCTGTATAAGTAACTTGGCCTTTTTTCTTTGCAGCTCTTAACATTCTTTCTTTATTCTGTATGTTTTGTGTTTTGATTATTATATTGCGAGATTTTTTTTTTGGTCCAGTCTATTCGGTGTTCTGTATGCTTCTTGAACCTTCAAAGGAATATCTTCCTTTAGGTTAGGAAAGTTTTCTTCTATAATTTTATTAAATATATTTTCTGGACCATTGAGCTGCACTTCTTCTCCTTCTTCTATCCCAATTATTCTTAGGTTTGGTCTTTATATTGTTTCCCAGATTTCCTGAATGTTTTGTGATGAGAATTTGTTGGTTTTGCTGTTCTCTTTGATCAGTGTGTTTATTTTCTCTATGGTATCTTCAGTGTCTGAGACTCTTTCTTCTACCTCTTGTATTCTGTTGGTAGTACTTGTCTCTGTAATTCCTGTTTGTTTACCCAGAATTTCCATCTCCATCCTTCTCTTGGTTTGTGTTTTCTTCATTACTTACATTTCATTCTTCAAGTCTTCAACCGCTTCCCTTATTGGTTTCATTGCTTTTTCTTCTTTCTCTTGGTTTTCTTTGGTATCTGTGAGCGATTTATTCATTTCTTCTACCTTTTTGTTTGTAATCTCTAGTTGTTTATGGCAGTTTTTCACCTCCTGTTTAAGGTATTCTATTATTTTCATATAATTCACTTTTGAGTTGATTTCTTCTAATTCTTCTGGAGTAGGGTGTACAATTCTTCTTATTTAGGGATCCCTGGATTCTGGTGATGTCATGTTGCCTTTCAGGTTGTTGGAGGAATTTTTGCATTGGCGCCTTCCCATCTTTTCCTTCAAATGGAGCCAGGAGAGGCCTGGTGTCTTGGTCCAGTCTTTGCTGTGACTGACTCTCTGGGTGTATCTCTTCAGTGTAGAAGTAGGAACCGTCCCGTCCAGATGGAACTCCTCAGCATACGGCAGGGCAGTGTTGGGGGGGGTGCTAGTGGCTGGGTCTTTTGTAAGAAGGACAGCCCTGCAGAAGGAGCTGGGGGAGGGAGGTTTGTGCTCTATTCTGGGACAATCAGTACCTGAATAGCACACTTACCTGTCCCTATGGAACTCCTCAGCACCTAAACAGGGCCACCTGTTTGCCCAATGATCCAGGGACAAAAGGAAGAATGTGGCAGGCAGGGCAGAGTCCAGGAGAGCACAGGAGACCCTGGAGCACAAGCTGAAGGTGCCTGGACTCCCTTACAGGGTACCTTGAGGCCTGCCCGATAGGCAGGCACTCACCACGCTGGCTGGTTCGCCTTAGTGTAGGAGATTAAAACTGTTCTTGAGCACTGGTCCTAGCATACAGCAGGGCAGAGTTGTGGCGGGGGAGGAGTGCTGGGGGGCTGGAATGTGCTTAAGAAAGACAGCCCTGCAGAAGGAGGTGGGGGAGGGGGGTTAGTGCTCTCTTCTGGGACAATCAGTCCCTGGATAGCACACACTCACCCGTCCCGATGGAACTCCTCCTTTCCTCTAAAGTTTTAAATTGTGATAGGTCCCCAGACAACATGACTGACACCATATTAGAAATACCACTCTGACCTTAAAACCCAGTGCAAAGGCTCTAACACCTGCCAAAAAGGGAACAGAAAAAATATGGGAGGATATTGATATGATAAGATTAAAAAGGCAGATTATTGAATCCACTTTAAAGAGCAGCTACTAATTTTAAATATTTTACAATGAATTGGAATTTTGTATATTGTATACAATTTTGTATATTGAGATTAACTTTGATAGAACATGCTGTGCATATATTTCTACTCTTGTTGTAGTTATTGTACCTATATAACTCATTTAACAATGTAATGCAAATTTCTAGTTCTTGAAAAATATTATTACCAATTGTTTAGGATAATAAGGAAATGCAAGTTAGTAGTTAATCACCTATCATAATTAAACTTGTAGTCACATTAGGTATGTTTTCAAGGTCAAACAAAGATATATTTTAGACAGGTCATCTTCAAAAACTTCAAAGAATTACAGAATATGGCATTTAAGTTGTTTTAACCACAAAGGTTCTTTTTTTATGACAATGAGACATGTCTGCTCTTGGCAGTACCAATCTATTTCAGAGAAGATATGAACATCAATGAACTTCCACATATAATTTTCTTTTCTTTCTTAAGGATAGAATATGGAAAAAAAAGAGTCCCAATATCCAATAAATGGAAGTATCACCATAGCCATATAAGTCTTGCAGAATATAATCCATAGTATTAGCCAAAAACTTACTAAAAGCTTAAATATTAATGTAGTCTGCCATATTGATTTATTAATTACCTGTTATGTAATCTTTATTTTCTAGCAGATGTCATGGTTTCAGAGTCACGACTAGAGCAATGCAACTGGTGGTGACAGGAATGGTTTTGAACTGCTTTAGTTTCCTGTCTTGATACTGGTTAAATACTGAGAAATATGCATTTCTTGAGAAATTAAAAGCAATTGCCTGGAGCAAGAAATCCAGAACTCACAGGCAGGGAGCACAAACCGGAAGCTGCAGATGTTGTCACTTGGCAAGAACTGCACCAGGGCACCACTACAGGGAATGTGGCAGTAGTGTATGTGCTTAGGAAATTTCCAAGTTGTCACACACAGTAAACTCTGCTGTGGTCGTTTTTTTTTAAAAAAAAAAACACTTTGGCACTCGGGAGGCAGAGGCAGGCGGATCTCTGTGAGTTCGAGGCCAGCCTGGTCTACAAGAGCTAGTTCCAGGACAGGAACCAAAAGCTTCAGAGAAACCCTGTCTTGAAAAATACAAAAAAGAAAAAAAAACACTTTGATAAAAGAAAGCCAAGCAGGAGAGGTTGGGAGAATTGTGGTCTTCAGACTGACTAGGTCTTTAGGCTATCTACCCAGTAGTTGTGGAGTCCAAAACCTTGTGGGCGCCAGATGAAGTAGGACACTTATAAGCAATCCCACACTAGCTGAGAATTGAGAATAGATGGTAATTTATTTAGGGATAAATTCACAAATAGAATCCTCTGCTGGAATGTGGAAAAGAAACTGATTCCTGCAGCTGGAGAAGAGGCTAGACACATGATTTACATCGGCATAAATAGTATAAGAGGCCATGCCTCAGTGGGTAGTTATCTTAAAATCTATTGGCTATATGATTTCATACAGCAACCAAGGGCTTTACTGACAGTCTCTACTGTTTGGGGAGTCACTTGGCCTGTCATCCAACCATAAGAAAAGAGGTTTCTTATGCTTGGTACTAATGCTTTTGTTAGAGTATTGGGAGCATTGGCAGCCTAAATGGCTTAACTTCTTTTATAATATGAATATTTATATAGTATATAATTTTAGGCATGTATGAAAATAATAAGATTCCTTGAGTATTTATCAAACAACCTTAGTATTGTTTGTCCTTTGTTTCCCTTCTTCTGTATTGACTTCCTTTCTTCCACCTAACTGGAATACCCTCCCATTATTTCATTTTGACTTGTAACCTGTGTCGTGCTATTACCAAAACAAGATACACTTGGTAACTTTACAATCTCCTAGTTTCTGCGTTTATACCATGTTCTATATTTATATATGAAGATTCAGAGCTAGGAACCACAGATGAGAAAAAAAAACATGGCATATGACTTTCTGGGTCTGGTTTGCCTTGCTTAGTATAATCTTTCCACCACTTTTACCTTTATGAGTTATGAGTTCACTTTCCTTTATAGCTGACTTTCCTTTAAATTATTTAGCTGTGCCACATTTTCCTTATCTATTCACCAACTGAAGGATATTTTGGTTGTTTCAACTTCCTGGTTATTGTTCTAAGAGTGGGTATAAATACTGAAGACCAAATATCTGTAATATAGGATATTACGTACTTTGGGGATATGCCAAGGAGTGGTATAGGGAATAGTTGATTCATTGTTGGTGCTTTTAGGATTTTTCCATACCAATTTCCAGTGTGCACACACTTGCATTCTCACAAACTATCATTGAAGGTTCTTCTTTCTCCACCATCTTGCAAGGCTTTGTTATTAGCTCTTTTTTTGAACTTTACCCATTATGACTGGCTTGGTATGAAATATCTTCTTTTTAAGTTTACATTTTTCTAATTACTACAATCCTTTAAATTATTTTTATATTTTAAGGTGACTCTTTACCATTTTTTCTTTTCTCTATCAGGGATGCTGTTTTGATTCATATTCCATGTTTTACTTGGTCGTTTTTTCTGTGACTCTTTAAAGTGTAGTTTGGATCTTAATATGCTGTCTAATGAATGGCTGGCAAAGATTCTCCTGCAATCTGCCATTTTCTTGATTCTTTGCTTGGCTTTACAGAAACTTTTAACTTTCATAGCATGTCAATTGTCAATTATAGGCCTTGATTTATAGTCCCATGGTTTCCTATTTACAAAGTTCCTTCCTATTCATATATATTATAGAGTAATGACTATGTTTTATTCTAATATTTGTAATGTTTCAGTTTTCAAAATGAGGCCTTTGATCAATTTAGGTCTAATTTATAGGCAGGGCAATAGATATGGTGCTGATTTCATTCTCCTGCATAGGGGCATCCAGTTTTCCAAGAACCATTTGTTGAAGATGCAGTATTTCCATCAATGTGAGCATTTTCTTCGTCAAATATCAGTTTATGAGTACTCATATTTGAGTATTATATTAAATCCTTTTGATCTACATGTCTGTTTTGTGCCAGTGCTATATTGTTTTTATTACTATAGTTTTATAATGTATCTTGAAGTCTTGAATAATTATCCCTCTAATATTCTTTTACTCAGGATTGCCTATCTGCAGACTTTTCTAATTCCAGAAGAATTTTGGATTATTTCCCATTTGTGTGAAATATGTTGTGGATGTTATGATTTGAATTTCATTGAATCTGTAAATTTATTACAATAGAATGATCATTTTTACAATACTAGTTCTACTAATTCATAACCATGGGAAGCCTTTCCATTTTCTAATCTCTATTTTCTATCTTCAGAGCTTTGAAGTTTCCATTGTAACAACCATTCACCTCCTTGGCTACATTTAGTGCAAAATTTTACTCTCTTTATTGCTATTGTAAAGGGGAATGTACTCATGCTGCTTTTGATACATAGATTATTCTGTTTTTTAAGATGATTTTGTGCACTGCCACTTTGGTGAAATTGTTTCTAGAAGTTTTTTTGGCAGAAGCCTTAGGATCTCTTATGAATGACACTATATCATCTAAAAATAAGGATAATCTGACAATATTTTTCCTATTTGTGCTCATATAATTTCCTTTACTTGCCTTATTGATCCAGCACCATATTGAAAAGGAGTATGGACAGTGGTCAGTCTTGTCTCATTTCTGTTTTTAATGTGACTGCTTTGAGTTTTTCTGCATTTAGGGATATGTTAGTTGTTGGTTTGTCACATATAGGCTTTCTTATGTTAAGGTGTTGCGGGAGGTCTTTCCGCCCCTCCAACCAATAGCTGCTGAGATACCAGCCCATTGGGGCGTGGTTTCTCTCCCTTCAAAAGGCTTCTATTTCCTTCCACTGGTCCTCTTGACTTCCTGTTCGGCTGGCGATTAGACTCGCTTCATGATTGCACAAAGGGCTGTTGTCTGGGATCGTGATCTGTAAGTTTTTCCTCTTTAAATAAATACTACCCTATTAATAATAATTCCAAACTGGTGTGGCATTGTTCATGGCTTATGCCTTCACCTGGCACCCGAACGTTTGGCTTTTAGGACCCCTAGGCTGCCAGCCACGAGTTCGGCTTGGTGCGAGCCTTCCCTTCCTCAGCCGTGCGGAAGCTGCAACCCCTCAGGGTGACTCTGTCACGTGGAGGCATACACAGCTTCTGGGTTATTCTTCTCTACCCCTGGATTCTGGTTTATGGTTCCGTGTACGCCGTTTTTTGTTTAGTTTGTGACTTAGGCCCCAGTGCCGAGTCAGAGATACACTTGGCCTTCAGGCCCATAACATCCAGAGAGGCAGATCTCTGAGGCCGACCAGGTGGTGGTGGAATACGCCTTTAATCCCAGCACTTGGGAGGCAGAGGCAGGCGGATCTCGGTGAGTTCAAGGCCAGCCAGGCGGTGGTGGTGCAAGCCTTTAATCCCAGCACTCGGGAAGCAGAGACAGGCAGATTTCGGTGAGTTAGAGGCTAGCTGGATAATAGGTAATATGGCAGTTTTTGTTTCCAGCATGAATTTCACTGTTTGGGCTACCAATGCAATGGGTCTAATCATGCAAAATTTATATGACTATGAGGATAACTTAATTTACTGGTTACTATGTTTTAGTATTCTTTTGAATATTCTATCATTTAGGAAGATTATGGTACTCTCAAGAACCATACTATCTTTACTAGAAACTCATGCAGGTCAGGAGATTCAGGATTCAAAAGAGGCAATAATAAAGACAATAATGAAAAGACTTGAAATGCTTGAAGAAATGGTTGGAACTGGTGAACAGAGTAATAAGGCACAAGGACAGGATACAGCTATTAGAACTGGCTTACCCAGGGTTTTAGCGGCATACCCTATACTTAATTCTGACAAAGTGTCAACTTTTAAAGGCTCAAAGGGAGTCAGAGAAGCTAGATGGATGCCAATAGCAATGAATGATCTGAAAGAAATTAAACAAGCTGTTGTTAATTTTGGGCTGCAATCCGTATATGTAAAGGAAATGATAAGGACTTGGGCTTCTAATGCTAGAGCTACCCCCTATGATTTCCATCAGTTAGTGTCTGCAGTTTTAGATAAGGGACCTTCCTTGATGTTTGGAATTTATTTCAGAGAAGAATCCAAACATATGGAACAGCAAGGAAGAGCAAAAGGTGTTGAGGTTTCCCAAGATCAAATTCTTGGTGAAGGAGAATATGCTGATCCACAGGTCCAAGCTCTTTATGACGATGAAATACTGTGTCTATGTCACCAAGCAGCTTTAAATGCTTGGAATAGGATACAAGATCCAGCAAAAAGGGTTGAATCATATACCAGAATTAGGCAGGGACAGAGAGAACACTTTATTGACTTTTTGCAAAGATTAATTAAGGCTCTAGACATAGGGGTAACAGACCCAGAATCTAGACGAATACTTCTTGAATCTCTAGCATTTGAGAATGCAAACATAGAATGCAAAAAGATAATTGGGCCTTTAAAGCACCTATGGATGAATGGATTCAGCATACGATGAATGTTGAGAAATTTAGCTATAATGATGAATCTTGGATAGGAGAAGCGATTTCCACAGCAATGAGGAGACATCAAACTGCCAGGTGTTTTAATTGTGGTAAATTAGGACATCTGAAAAGCGACTGCAGGCACAGAATTTCTAGGAATAATATATCCTCTGGGAATGACAAAAATAGGAGACCTAGGCCTTCAGGTATATGTAGGAGATGTGGTAAAGGCCGTCATTGGTCCAACGAATGCAGGTCAACAACAGACAAACAAGGCAACCCGATCCCGTCGGGAAACTCCTTGAGGGGCCTCTCGCAGGCCCCAAAGCCAACAGTGGCCCAGTCATTCCCAGTCACAGTGGAGAACGTGCCTCACCAAGAAAATTAAAAGCTCCAATTTCTGCTGTAAAAAGTAATACTGGTATAAATGGTGAATTACGTGTGGAGGATGAGTCAAAAAACCCAGTAGGACAGAGTAAACGTATATTTTGGCAGACTTCTATTAACGACCAAAGACCAAAGCTAAAAGTCTGTATAAATGGCATTTTTATTGAAGGCTTATTAGATACAGGTGCAGATGTAAGTATCATTACCCCAGAATCTTGGCATCCGAATTGGCCTCTTCAAGAGGTAGATGTTCAGTTCCTGGGAATTGGAACCCTATCTCGTGTAAAACAAAGCACAAGATGGGTTGAATGCATAGGGCCTGAAGGGCAAATAGGAAGACTAAGGCCATATATAGCCAATATTGCAATAAATTTATGGGGCCGTGACCTGTTACAGCAATGGAATACCCAGATTAACATTCCTGCAGTTCCAGGAACTCATAATTCTGGGAAAGATATGATGAGGTATTATGGAAAAAGGTCACCAACCATTCAGGCTGTACAAGAACATATAGAAAATACCAAACCTTTAAAGGTACCAACAGCCCTACCTTTAAAATGGCTAACTGAGAAGCCAATATGGATCAAACAGTGGCCTCTCGCTGAAGATAAATTACAGGCATTGGAACAGCTGGTGCAAGAGCAATTAGATGCTCACCATATTAAAGAATCAACCAGCCCTTGCAATTCTCCTGTGTTTGTTGTAAAAAAGAAATCTGGTAAATGGAGAATGGTGACAGATCTAAGAGCTGTCAACTAGTAATTCAACCTATGGGCCCACTACAATCTGGAATTCCTTTGCCTTCTCTATTACCAAAGGGATGGCCTCTTATAGTTATTGATTTGAAAGATTGTTTTTTCACTATACCGCTACAAAAAAAGGATAGAGAAAAATTTGCCTTCACGGTGCCTACTTATAATAATTCTCAGCCTAATAGGAGATATCAATGGACTTTCCTCCCACAGGGTATGCTCAATAGTCCTACATTGTGCCAATATTTTGTAAGTAAGCCATTGGAAATAATTCGTAAACAATTTCCCAAGTCCATAATTTATCATTACGTGGATGACATCTTATTATCTGACTCAAATAAAGATACTTTAGAAAGGATGTTTGAAGAAGTAAAGAAAGTCTTGCCTAGGTGGGGATTACAAATTGCCCCTGAAAAGATTCAAAGAGGAAATTCTATTAATTACCTAGGTTACAGAATAGGGTTAGAGAAAATTAAAACGCAAAAGGCACAAATTAGGAGAGACCGGTTAAAGACTCTTAATGACTTCCAAAGATTGTTGGGAGACATTTCCAGTCTATGACCAGCTGTTGGGATAACACCTGATCTAATAGTTCATTTAAACAAAACCTTAGATGGTGATAAGGATTTGAATAGTCCAAGAAAACTGACAGCTGAAGCAGAAAGGGAACTGACAATGATTGAGGAAAAATTACAGGAAGCACATGTGGATAGGGTGAACCCAAATCTTAGCTGCATCCTAGTCATATTGCCTTCCAGAATCTCTCCTACAGGGATTCAAATGCAGAGGGAAGATATTATTCTAGAGTGGATATTTATACCTAATAAACCGAGTAAAAAATTAAAAACTTATGTGGAAAAAGTCTCTGAATTAATTATAAAAGGTAAGCTGAGACTTCTTCAACTAGCAGGTATAGACCCAGCAGAAATTATAGTGCCTTTTACTACTGAAGAAATAAAAAAGTTATGGGAAGACAATGAACCGTGGCAAAGAGATTGTGCTAATTTTTTGGGAGAAATTAATAGTGACTATCCCAAAAGTGGTAGACATAACCTCATAAAGAGAACTTCTTGGATTCTTCCTAAAATTGTACGTGATGCTCCAATAACTGGAGCCCGTACGTTCTATACTGATGCAAATAAATCAGGGAAAGCAGGTTACAAGTCAGATGAATTGAGTAAGGTGGAACAAAGCCCTTATAATTCTGTCCAGAAGGCAGAACTATATGCCATTCTTATGGTGCTAAGGGATTTTAAAGAACCTCTTAATATAGTTACAGATTCACAATATGCAGAAAGAGTTATGTTGCATATTGAAACTGCTGAATTTATACCAGATGACACAGAGTTGACTTCATTGTTTATCCAGGTACAAGACATAATCAGGAACAGGCTTTGTCTGATGTACATAACACACATCCGGTCCCATACAGGTCTGCCTGGTCCTCTAGCACAAGGCAACGCTGAGATTGATCAATTATTGATTGGAAGCGTGTTGCAGGCCTCGGAATTTCATAAAAAAGCATCATGTCAATAGTAAAGGCCTAAAGAAAGAATTTTCCATTACTTGGCAACAAGCTAAGGACATTATAAAGAGATGTCCTACTTGTTCTTTCTATAATCAAACACCGTTGCCTGCAGGGAGTAACCCAAAGGGTACTAAGAGAAATGAAATCTGGCAGATGGATGTGTTCCACTTTATGGAATTTGGTAAATTAAAATATGTACACCACACCATAGACACGTATTCAGGTTTTCAATGGGCTACTGCCCTGAGCTCAGAAAAGGCAGATTCAGTAATCACACATTTATTGGAAGTTATGGCCATCATGGGTATACCTGCACAAATAAAGACAGATAATGGTCCAGCATATGTATCTAAGAAAATGAAACGCTTTTTTGATTATTATAATATAAAACACATTACAGGTATACCAAATAATCCTACAGGTCAGGCAGTTATAGAAAGATCAAATCGTACTATAAAGGATATGCTGAAAAAACAGAAAGGGACCGAAAGTACCCCCAGAAATAGATTACATAATGCTTTATTAACCTTGAATTTTCTTAACGCTAATGAGAAAGGAACGACAGCAGCAGAAAGACATTGGATAATGGAAAAATCTGCTGAACTAAATCAAGCGATTTATTTCAAAGATGTGCTGACCTCTCAATGGAAGCCAGGAGATGTGCTACGTTGGGGAAGGGGTTTTGCTCTTGTTTCCACAGGAGAAGAAAAATTGTGGATACCATCAAAATTAATAAAGTTTTGATTTGAAGAGGAGAAACCTCTTGGAAAGGAGAAATGACAACTCATCCACAACGATATTCATACAGGTGGTAAGTAAAACATATAGAATGGGGGCAGGGTTCTGTTCTTATCTCCACAGGAAAACACTCACCTTTGAAAAATTCAAGGGACCCTGGATATTTGGATACTGACAGATGGAAAAATACCTGCCCAATAGGAAATATCAAGAAAACTGAATGGGTTGTGTAAGTAAAACATATTAAACCATATTTCTAAATTTATAGAGCTGGGTTTGAAGTTGGACTCTGGCTCAGTCCCTCTCCAAATCCAAGCCTGTTAGTAAGAGAAAAACCCAGAGTTTCTGGAGTTTCTGTCTCATGTCAAGAGCCATGATATGGGACAGAAAGAAATATGAGTTTAGAAAACATCTTTGCTTTTCTTCATATCTATCATACCTTCCATTGAATATATCTATCATGCCTTTCACTGAATATATATATATATATATATATATATGTCTATATAATTAATGTTTAAGTATTTTTACAATAAACAATGAGTCTTTTCTGAAGTGACATTTGAAGTTTCCAGGAAGAAGATGGGGCCCCACAACAACAACTCTACCTGGTTGATATGACGTCATGATACTGATAGCGCTACTACAAGACCTGTTTTGGGTACCAGCTGCACAAGAAGATCCCAACTTGGTTAGCTGAAATGGTGCACATCTTGTACAACATTCTGGCCAGACCTCCACAAAATACTCAGAGACTATTTGCAATTTTAAAAGACATTGATCTTGAAATTTAACCATCATTTTGCTTTCACAGGATCCCCCAGAAAGAACGTCACCCCTATGACACCTGGAAGTAATTCTAGAGGACGACGTCCCCTCTCCCAGTAAAGTTTGCCCCTGGGTTTAGGGACATCATTTAGGGGTTGGGAAGTTAGGGGAGGAATTTTATAAGCTCAGGGATCAAATTGAAAAAAAAAAGAGGGATGATGGGATAATAGATTTGTAATTGTAAGTTACATTTTTTAGACAAATATATTGGTATTGATTCTTGTATATTGATACAAAGTTAAATTATATTGACTATTGTATGCATGCATGTTTCTACCTCTGTTTAAAATATTTTTTATGTATTGACATATATTGTATCGATATATATGTATTGTATATATTTACCATATTGCAGTGTACATTTCTACCTTTGATTAAGATACTTATATATTGTTTGTGTATTGATAATATTTACCATATTGCAATGTATATTTGTACATTGTTTATATTTGGAGGTCATTATCCTCATTTGTTACACAGATGTTTATTGTCTTAGTCTTTAAGTTAGATAGATATTGAGAATTATATAGATTAATAGTCATCTAAGTTTGCCATTTATAATTAGACTAATCAGGTTATTTAGATATATAGAGATTATACTCAGTATAGATAGATGATCTTCAACCTCTTCAAAGAGCTATAGAAAATGGCCTTTAATCTAACTCAGAGTTTTGTGGTAGTGAGACACAATTGCTCCTGGCAACACCGCTCTATTCCCGAGAGAATGTTGAGCACCAAAGACACTCCACCTGGAGCCTTTCTTTTTGGCAGAACGGGCCTTGGGGCAAAGAAATGCCCATACCTCAACCACTGACAGAGATACAGAGCGTGCATCAATGGATAAAACAGGACTGTCATATCCTGCCAAGACAGGGTAAGATAGTTTTGAAAAGTTGCTTGCCTTTGAAAATGGTATGTCAGTTATGTTAAGCCTTAACCATAGTTGGTTGCTTCAACGCTGCAAACGTGACTTTGGGTGATTGCCCAGGTAGCTAGTTGTCCCTGTGATTTGTTGCATGTTTAGGAAGTTGTTTTACTGAACTTTCTAAATACCCAGGTAACATTATTTCCCTTCTCAGATCTTCGATGGGGTTGAAGACTATATAACTATAGTTACTTTTCTCTCATGACTTGGCCAAGTTATTTATTATACAAGTCCTAAGCTAGTTAGAATAGGATATTTATACTTATTGTATATAATTTCGTAGTAGGTTTAGAACTCTCTTATTTAAACAAAAGGGGGAGGTGTTGCGGGAGGTCTTTCCGCCCCTCCAACCAATAGCTGCTGAGATACCAGCCCATTGGGGCATGGTTTCTCTCCCTTCAAAAGGCTTCTATTTCCTTCCGCTGGTCCTCTTGACTTCCTGTTCGGCTGGCGATTAGACTCGCTTCATGATTGCGCAAAGGGCTGTTGTCTGGGATCGTGATCTGTAAGTTTTTCCTCTTTAAATAAATACTACCCTATTAATAATAATTCCAAACTGGTGTGGCATTGTTCGTGGCTTACGCCTTCATTAAGGTCTATTTCTTCCTATCCTACTGTTTCTAGGGCATTAATTATGAAAGCATATTAGATTTTGTGAAACTTGACCACTCTCATATATTCAGATAAGCAAGGAATTTCTATCAGTCATTTTATATTATTTATTGTATTTATTTACTTATGTGTGACAGACTTCCCAGAAAGACAACACACACACACACACGTTATGTCCAAATCCTCAAAGTCTCTCAAAAGCCAACAAGGAGACTTGAGTCCCATATGTAAAAGCAAAGAGCCTTTATTTTATGCAAGATTACAAACTCAGTCTCTCTGTATGTTCAATGTATTGGAATAAACGAAGAGCTATGAGCTCTGTTAGAATAGATTTTTACAGTAGGAAAGGTGGGGGTGAGGGATTTCTGAGGTTTAGGACCTTTGATTGGTTGACATTTGTCTAGGAGTGTCCTGGTGAGTTTATGCTGCCCACCGCGCCCCCGTGTCTGTACTCTGTGCGCTGACACCCAGTTTCCGAGCTTCGAGCAAGAGGGCTGGCAGTTAAAATACACAGACACACACAGACAGAGAGACAGCGACATGGGTCATCCTTGAATTCCCCAAGAATGCCCCTTTTATTGTGTTCAGGGGCAGATTATATAGAGATAGCCATGTCCCAGCCAAACCCACCAGAAACCACTCTTCTGCCATCAGGAACTCCAGAAGCTCTCATGCTCAGAGCAGCTGTAGGCACTCAGATCAGGGGATTACAAGAAATTCAGGATCTGGGGTCTCACTGCTACCAACAAGTATGTGCTGGCAGGTGGTCTTATTTCTAGCAGTTGGAATGTTAGGCATTTCCTTTAGATGGTCTGTTTTTCAGTGATACTCAGGTAATCTCAGCTTGTGCTTCTTCCTTCAGCCAAGTATTGCTTCAGGGTAAATTACTGGGACTTGGGCCTCTTATTAAATTTATCTATGGCTGAGTCTTACTCTGGCAGGTGATAATGGTTGGAAGTAAATATCTTCCTTTTGGTGATCTGTTCATATGTAGCTTATCATGGCTCACTCCTAAAATACACACATGTAAACACACACACACACACACACACACACACACACACAGTCTACCCATCCCCAGAAAGATAGCTTTTGTACCAATGTCCACTTTGGTGAACCAATAATTTTTTATTGGGGTTACTAATAGGAATATGGATGAAGGGTTATTTACAAGGAGAAGGAATAACCCAAAAGATGCATTAGTTTGATATTTGTGAAAGAGTATGCCCCAAAGTTTGGTGAATATACATTTAGTATTGTGAAAATTTCCTAATTAATCCCTTAATTAGAATGATATTCTCTTATCTTTTCAGATCAATCTTGGAGTCTATTTTATCAGATTTTAGGGTGAGTAGGCCTGTTTGCTTATTGATTTCATTTGACTGGAATTCTTGTCTTCCATTATTTCACTTCCTCCAAATCTTTCAAGCTGAATTTTGTTTTTATTAATTAATTTATTTATTTATTAAAATTTTCCACCTCCTCTACACCTCCCATTTCCCTCCCAATCCCCCCAGTTCCCCTTCCCCTCCCTCTCATGTCCTAAGAGCAGTCAGGGTTCCCTGCCCCATGTGAAGTCCAAGGTCCTCCCCGCTCCATCCAGGTCTAGGAAGGTGAGCATCCAAACAAACCAGGCTCCCAAAAACTCAGTCCATGCAGTAGAATCAAAACCCAGTGCCATTGTCCTTGGCTTCTCAGGCAGCTATCATTGACAGCCACCTTCAGAGAGTCCCGTTTGATCACATCCTACATTAGTCATAATCCAGCTGGCCTTAATGAGCTCCCATTAGATCTGTCTTACCATCTCAGTTGGTGGACACACCCCTCGTGGTCCTGACTTCCTAGCTCATGTTCTCCCTCCTTCTGCTCCTCATTTGGATCTTGGGGTCTCAGTCCAGTGCTCCAATGTGGGTTTCTGGCTCTATCTCCGTCCATCGCCAGACGTTCTATGGTGATATACAAGACATTCATCAGTGTGGCTATGGGACAAAGCCAGTTCAGGCACCCTCTCCTCTGCTGCCCAATGAACAATCTTGGGACATGTCCTTGGACCTGGGAACCCCTCTAGAGTCAAGTCCCTAGCCAACCCTAAAATGGCTCCCTTAATGTAGATATCTACTTCCCTGCTCCCATATCCAACCTTCCTCCATCCCAACCATCCCATTTCCCCAAGCTCTCCCAAATCCTCCTCTTCTCCCTTCTCTCTCCCCATCTCCTCTTACACCCACCCCACCCCCAGTCCTGGGCACCCAACTTTTGCCTGGCAATCTTGTCTACTTCCAATATCCAGGAGGATAACTATATGATTTTCTTTGGGTTCATCTTCTTATTTAGCTTCTCTAGGATCATGAATTATAGGCTCAATGTCCTTTGCTTATGGCTAGAATCCACTTATGAGTGAGTACATAGTATATTCATCTTTTTGGGTCTGGGTTATCTCACTCACTAAAGTGTTTTCTATTTCCATCCATTTGCATGCAAAATTCAAAATGTCATTATTTTTTCTTTTTCTTTCTTTCTTTTTTTTTACCGCTGAATAAAACTCTAAAGTGTAAATGTTCCACACCTTCTTTATCCATTCTTCTATTGAGGGGCACCTAGGTTGTTTCCAGGTTCTGGCTATTACAACTAGTGCTGCTATGAACATAGTTGAACAAAAATGCTTTTGTAGTATGATTGGGCATCTCTTGGGTATATTCCCAAGAGTGAAATTGTTGGGTCCTGAGGTAGGTTGACTCCCAGTTTCCTGAGAAACTGCCACACTGATTTACAAAGTGGTTGCACAAGTTTGCATTCCCAACGACAATGAATGAGTGTTCCCCTTACTCCACATCCTATCCAGCATAGGCTATCATTGAGGTTTTTGATTTTAGCTATTCTGACAGGTGTAAGATGGTATCTCAAAGTTGTTTGGTTTGTATTTGCCTGATTGCTAAAGAGTTTGAGCATGACCTTAAGTGTCTTTTGGCCATTTGAATTGCTTCTGTTGAAAATTCTCTTTTCAGTTCAGTACTCCATTTTTTAATTGGGTTAATTAGAGTTTTAATGTCTAGTTTCTTGAGTTCTTTATATACTTTGGAGATCAGACCTTTGTCTGAAGTGGGGTTGGTGAAGAACTTCTCCCAAACAGTAGGTTGCCTTTTTGTCTTAATGAGAGTGTCCTTTGCTTTACAGAAGGTTCTCAGTTTTAGGAGGTCCCATTTTTTCAATGTTGCCCTTATTGTCTGTAGGAAGTGGTCTCCTGTGCCCATATGTTGTAGACTATTTCCCACTTTCAGTGTGTTCAGATTGATATTGAGATCTTTAATCCAATTGAACTTGAGTTTTGTGCATGGTGATAGATATGGATCTATTTTCATTCTTCTACAGGTTGACATCCAGTTATGCCAGCACCATTTGTTAAAGATGCTTTCTTTCTTCCATTGTATACTTTTAGCTCCTTTGTTGAAAATCAGGTGTTCATAGGTTTGTAGATTAATATTTGGGCCCTCGATTCGATTCCATTGGTCAACATCTTTGCTTTTATGCCAATACCAAGCTGTTTTCATTACTGTAGCTTTGTAATAGAGCTTGAAGTCAGGGATGGTAATGCCTCCAGAAGTACTTTTATTGTATAGGATTGTTTTGGCTATTCTGGGTTTTTTTGTTTTTCCATATAAAGTTGATTATTATTCTCTCAAGGTCTGTGAAGAAGTTTATTGGGATTTTGATGGGGATTGCATTAAATCTATAGATTGCTTTTGGTAGAATTGTCATTTTTACTATGTTGATTCTCCCAATCCAAGAGCATGGGAGGTCCTTCCATTTTCTGGTGTCCTCTTCAATTTCTTTCTTCAATGCCTTAAAGTTCTTGTCAAATAGATCTTTCACTTCCTTGGTTAGAGTTACCCCAAGATATTTTATGCTGTTTGTGGCTATTGTGAAAGGTAATGCTTCTCTGATTTCCCTCTCTGCTTCTTTGTTCTTTGTGTATAGGAGGGCAACTGATTTTTTGGAGTTGATCTTGTATCCTGCCACATTACTAAAGGTTTTTGTCAGCTGTAAGAGTTCTTTGGTAGAGTTTTTGTGGTCGCTTATGTACACTATTATATCATCTGCAAATAATGAAAGTTTGACTTCTTCCTTTCCAATTCAAATTCCCTTGATCTCCCTATGCTGTCTTATTGATATTGCTAGAATCTCAAGCATGATATTGAAGAGGTATGGTGAGAGTGGACAGCCTTGCCTTGTTCCTGATTTTAGTGGAATGGCTTTGAGTTTCTCTCCATTTAATTTAATGTTAGCTGTTGGCTTGCTGTATATTGCTTTTATTATATTTAGGAATGAACACTGTATCCTTAATCTCTCCAAGACCCTTATCATAAAGGGGTGTTGAAATTTGTCAAATGCTTTTTCTGCATCTAATGAAATGATCATATGGTTCTTTTCCTTCAGTTGATAGATTTTCGTATGTTGAACCAGCCTTGCCTCTCTGGGATGAAGCCTACTTGATCATAATGGACAATTTTTTGGATGTGTTCTAGGATTCAGTTTGCCAGTATTTTATTGAGAATTTTTGTATCGATGTTCATGAGTGAGATTGGTCTGTAATTCTCTTTCTTGGTTAAGTCTTTGTGTAGTTTTGGTATCAGGGTGACTGTAGCCTCATAAAACGAGTTAGGCAATGACTCTCTGATTTTTGTTTAGAAAAGAGATAAGTGGATCTCATATCTTAGTCCATTCAGGTAGCATGTGTCATTTGGAGAGCTGAAGGCAGTACATTTAATGACCAGTAAATTTTTTTTGTGGTCTGCAGCAATTTTGTTGTTTTTTCGGGGGTTCATGTGTTCTTATATGTACTTTGAGTTTCAGTAATTATACATTTTTTCTTTTTAAAATCTCTTTCCTATGCTTACAAAGAGGATTCATGGACCCAACTCAGGAGCAAGTCCAGATAATCTAACTTTGGCTTGGGTCATTCAACTTGTAAGGATTTCCCATGAGCTGGGATTGAGTTTTTCAACTTTGTGCTTATTTCTGCTTGTGTTCCCTTCAATGTTTCAATCTCTTTATTGAATTCAATTTTCAAATTCTTAATTATTTTAATTATTTCATTCAGGTGTGCAATGTCCTAGAAATATTCAACAGTTTAATTCTTTTGGAGTTCAATGAAGTATCTGTGTCTTCTTTAAATTCTTTTGTGTTTATGATAGTTCTTTAAAATTTGGTGCCCAAATGGTATATCAAATTAGTTCTTATTATAGAATACTTCGTAAGACTAGGGGGTTTGACAGGAGACATGCAGGTTTATCCATTCATGTGATTTCTGTTTCAGTGATTTGACATGGACTTGTGTGTCTCTTACATTGTTAGACTAATGTGATAATCTAGACTTCCTTAAATTGGGCCAGTGCAGCAGATGTCTGGCCTATGCTAGCCACAATAAAGTCAGTAGACAAACTGCATAATTGGATCATGGAAATGTGGATGTGAAATCATGGGTATAGAGCTAGAATAGGTAAAAATAAAGTTCACAGCCACAAGTCTGAAATTATGCTTCTGGGTTTGTCTGCAGTTGTCAGAGTATTGGAGGAAGGAGAAAATGTGACTTTCCCAGAAAATGTGGTTTACACACAAAGAGGATATTTGCGCTTCCTGTCTTTAGCTAGGTTGGTGGATTTGTAAATTGCAGAGGAGTCGAGAAAGGAGAAAAACAGATGAAGATACCTATATAGTAGGCTGGAGCAAAAACATTCATGGACCCAGCTACGGAGCTAGACTGGTGGATCTGCAAATGACAGAGAAGTAGAGAAATAGGACACATAGAAGAAGCAACTTATACAGTTGGCTGAAGCACAAAGATGTTTCATGGACCCATCTTGAAAACTCAGGTGATGAATTTGCAGATGACCTTCTTCCTAGTGTGAAATCTATTTTTAGAAGTGGTCATGATATTTTTTTCTTCAGAGGAATAACTTCTTCAAACTCCTTTTTTATTGCTATATCTAATTAGAGATACTGAGGTTTCTCTTTTGAGTTTTTAGTGTCATTAATCAAAGAATTTCTGAAAGGACTCAGACAGAAGTTCTAGGACAAATTTTAGCATTAGGGAGAAAATCAACAGTACAGGCAAGTAGAAACTTTTGGCAATTGTTAGGAGCAGGGGGATGAAGAATAATTCATATCGTTTAAGATGCATATCTTAGTACAGAGGGCAAATGATCACAAAGTAAAGAGGAACATGATTAGAAACATGGACATCTTGTTAAGAAATGTACTTTAGAAATGGGAGTTAGTGTGCTTTAGTGCAATCCCCATTCTCCTGTCACAGTAGTAGATACTTATTGTCATTAAAAAGATTTTAAAAATGAATAGTTTAGAAGGAACCTCCAAAAATTAAGGAAATGTATGGAAGAGTACTGAAAATCAGATCATTAAATTTATAATGACAGAGAGAAGAAAAAATTAATAACTAATGATAAAAATGAGTAACACCAATAAAAATAATAAATTGACACTTGCAAAAATCAAGGATAGTTGTAAAATTCTGTGAAAATACAAAGGGGGAATGGACATGTTTCAAGAAAAACTGCATAATTAATCTTATTTGGCTCTTAATGTTTACATGGAGGATATGAAGAAAACTGATAATTTCCAGAAAGATTCTGGTTTCAATGTCAATTTCAAGTAGTCACATATTTCCAAATGTGAGTTGACTAAGACATTAAATTTATATAAAGAAGCATTAAATACCATACCTGTCTAGAAAAAAAGACTACATAGTTCAACTAAAAGGATTAATGTCTGTGTATAGCTATTAACTTCAAAAGGAAGATATAATCTCCCTATGTCTTTCATAACATGGGGCCCCAATCAAAGGAAAATTGTACTCACTAAACATCTTATTAAGAATACTTTAGACAGGCAGTGGTGGCACATGCCTTCAATCCAAGCACTCTGGAGGCAGAGACAGTCAAATTTCCCAGTTTGAGGCCAGCCTGGTCTATAGAATAAGTTCAAGGACAGCCAGGGTTATACATTGAAACCCTGTCTCACAAAATCAAAAGCAAAAAGAATGTTTTAAAATTAATTAGGTACACTGTGCAAATTGAATTATACCTGGAGGGAAGCTGTCTACTAGATGCTTTCCTTTGTATTAGAGAAAAAGATAAATTACCAGATTAAATGCAAAAGAAATACATTCAGAATCAATGATATAAATCAAACACTTATGCCATGAGAGCAAAGGGAAGAAATAAAGTTGAGAATAAATCTTTTGGAATATTTAACATTCAAGAAAAAATTAATCTAAAGACCACAGACAGAGACAAAAACTAGAATATGATAAAGATATCAGGCCAGTTTAATAGAATAGAATAATGAATTTATATGAAGATTTAAAATTCATTCTGATGAGGGAATAGTGTAGAAGAAGCAATACTGGAATGACAAGTGTTCAAGAGCAGCTACTGAAAATAGAGGATTAGACAGACAACATTTGCCAAAAGACAATGAAGGCTGCCCATAAATCTTCCCTTTCCTCTCTTACCTCAGACTCAATTCTCAGGGTCACCCCAAGCTCTGCAACAGAAAACCAGCTTCATTTTCCTCTCCCCCATGTGCAAGCCTCCTGTGGATCTCACAGACCATCCCTTGTTCCCTTCCCTTCCTGTCTCATCTCTATTCCAGCACCCAAATTGGGCAGACTTCTGCTCATCCAAAAGTCATGCCTACCAAAAGACCAGGAAGACATCCCCCACACTCCTTATTACCTCAGAATCAACTTGCAGGGTCTTCCTTAGCACTGCAACAGAAATTATATAAAAAATAATAGAAATAAAACATGGTGTACAGACCTAAATAGAGAATTCTCAATAAAACAATCTCAATCAATACACTTAAAGTAATGTTCAACTTTCTTAGTCATCAAGGAAATAAAATTCAAAACTACTTTGAGATTTTGTCTTACACTTGCCAGAAAGGCTAAGATCAATAACACAAGTGATAGCTCATGCTTGCCAGGAGAAGGAACAAGGAGCACTCCATTGCTGATGGAGTGCAAACTTGTACAACCACTATAGAAATTAATATGGCAGTTCTTCAGAAAATTGGGAGTCAATCTACCTCAAGAATCAGGTATACCACCCTTGGGCATATACCAAAGGATTCTCTGTCCCACCATAAGCATATTTGCTTAACTATGTTCATTGTGAATTCATTCATAATAGCCCCAAACTGGAAACAACATAGATGTTCCTCAATTGAAAAATGATAAAACAAATTGTAGTACATTTACAGAATGGAGTACTACTTGGTAGTTAGAAAATAACATCATGAAATTTGCAGGCTAATGGATAGAATTAGAAAAATCCTCCTGAGTGAGGTAACACAAACATGGAAAGACAAATATGGCATATTTATACTTATAAGTGAGTATTAGTTGTTAAGTGAATGATAATCATGCTGGATTCCACAGACCAAGAGAGGTTGGAAACAGAGGAGGGCTATGGGGGAAACCATAGTACTCCCTGGGAATGGCAAATAGAATACTGCCTGATGGTAGAATGGGGATGTGTATTCATAGGGGCAGGAGGAATCAGGTCGGGGTATGGAGTAAGTGAGACAGCTGGAATTGGTGGGCATTTATTCCAAGAATAGTGTGGGAATCTAGTGTAATGAAATCTTCCTAGAATCCATGAGGGTGATCTGAATGGGGACTCCTATTACCAGAGGATACAGAGTGTGAGTTTGTCTTCTTTTAGAGAAAGGCAAGGTGGTGGGACTGGGTTACATTTGGTTGAGTTGTTGGCTTAGGAATTCCCATGGAGCTCTCTAAAGGACCCAGGCTGATACTAGGACATGAGGATATTTCTGAAAACTGACAGTGGGGCCCTACTAGTGAGGATAATTTCCACTCAGTTCATTGTATGTACAGATGTCAAGCTAGTATGGTCTTAGAGCCTTCAACCTTATATTATAGTCTCTGTCATGAGAAGGTCCTCTGCAAGCTTTTAAACGGGAAACCTGGAAACCAAGCCAGCCACAAAAAGCTCACCAACAATTTGTCTTCCCTGAAAGATGTGCTGAGGCTTTGCTGGCTCAGAACTTGTTGGAGTGGCCAAATGATGTTTGGTTAAACTTGAGGGACACCCCACAAGAGGGAGTCCTTGCCTTACAATTTGAGCATGGCTAGAAATCAGAGACTGGATCACCAAGAGACCTACCATAGAACTAAACATGACTGGCAAATATAAATATATGATATATATGAAATATCTTCATATATATATATATATATTTCTTACACATGAAATTATTCTAAATGATAGTCTGCTATACTCTTAAATCAGTACCTTGTCCAGTCATCATTAGAGACACTTCCTCTGGCAGCTGATGAAATCAAGTGCAGAGACTCATAGACAGACATTATGAGAAAAGAGAGTCTAAGTTGGAGGACTTTTATTATTGTAGAAGGTTGCTCATTCATTTCCCAGCCACCCATACTCCCAAAATAATCACACAAAAACTGTATTATTTGAATCACTGCTTGGTCAATCACTTAAGCATATTGCTAGCTGGCTCTTACATACAGTATTTTGTATTTTACCTGGAGGCTCAGGCCTACTGTCAAGATTCCAATGTATCTATCGCCAATGGAATCTCCATGGGTTCTCCCTGACTCTACCTCCTTCCTCCCAGCATTCAGTTTAGTTTTCCTCCACGTCTATTCTCCTTTGTGCTGGCCCAAGACAGTTTTTTTTTATTAACCAATAATATTAACAGCATACAGAGGGGTAACCCACATCACCTCCCCTTTTCTGTTGAAATAAAAAGGAAGATTTTAACTTTAACATAGTAAATTACACATAACAAAACAGGTATCAAGGAAGAATTATAATCACAATATTCATATCTAATTTATCTTTTATCATACTAAGGAAAAGTATAATTATAACTATGTATTCTCCAACTCCATCTAAGACTCCAGAAGGATATAATATTACCTACGTAAATTAGAAGTACAATGTAAGCAACTTTCAAAACTCTAGAATTGACAGAGACATCTCATTTCCTGAACAGTCATCCAAAGATCTTCTGTACCACTGGAGTACCCATCTTCATCCTACAGGCCCATAGTACCCAGAAGACTTTTTCATTAAGCAGGAACTTTAAAAGATAGTTCTGCCTATATTGGCAGTTTGATAGTCACATTGTTCTATGTCCTGCAGAATGTTTGGCAGATTGTGTGTGTGTGTGTGTGTGTGTGTGTGTGTGTGTAGTAGGAACTCCAAAAGACCATCTCACCTTTAGACAAGTTCAGCAGTCATTTCTCTGTGGGTCCTGCATGTTCAATTCATGAAGCAGTCCAGACAAGAGCAGTTCTTGCCAAAATAGCTAACAAACTCCATGAGGAGTCTCTCTGATACCCTTCATCCTCTTGAAGTATTTGGTGCTGCCAGAGCAGATGCATCTCACTGCCATAAAAAGTCTTAAGTTCTTAAACATTTTAAAGGCCATATTCTGTAGTCTTTGAAAGATTTGAAGAATGCCTATTCATTTGAAATATATCTCTGTATATTTCAAAAACCTAACTAACATGAATATGAGCTTGACTATTATAGATGATTATCTAGTAACCTATATTTCTTAATTATACATTACATTTTTAAATGAGCTGCACAAACACATTATCTTAATCAAGAGTAAGAATATACATACAACAAAATTGACCTTAAATTTGAATCAATAAACCAAGATTCATACTAATGCAAATCCCTATATCAGAGCCCTCTTTAAATGTAAACAAACATTTATAAGCAATATTTGCAAATTTGGGCATCATTCTCTCTAAACTGCTTCCTGCTTTCTGTTAGGTGAAACAATTTTTTGGGGTGTTCATGGCAACCTTTCAGGGGATCTTGGTCCATTGATCCACATTAGTCTAGAAGGATTCCACAAGTTCTTATCTTCTGTGGAAATAAAGCAGAACCCCTTTTCCAAAGCATCAAATCCTTAGACCCAAATTTGGAAGAAATGATACCTTTAGAACATATATGCTGGTTTAGAGCAGCCCACACAATGTCTCTCTGTACTTAGCTACTTCACAGTCAAAAAAATTAAAAGAGAATATAGTAATATACATAATTCAGATGCTCTGTATATATTCCATCTTTATGTGGCTTATTTGTTTTTATTCTATTACTTTCTAATATTTATTTTATTATTTTTTACTCCTTTAATCTATGACTGTACTCTCTCTTTAAAGACTTTTTTTTTTTTAAAAAAAACAAAGGGGGTATCTCTGGTTCTGTTGCCTGCTGAGTTGCTTTGTCTAGCCTCCATCTAACTTTTGTCTTGTCTTACATTATCTTATTTTGTTCTTTCTTGCTGCCATCTTTTGGAGATTTGTTCTTTTCTGGAAAGAAAATACATGGGGTGTGATCCTGGGAGAGCAGAAGGTAACAGGGGAAACTAGGAGAAGTGGAGGGAGGGGTAATGTGGTTGAGGTATATTGTATGGGAGAAGAATCTATTTCCAATAAAAATAGAGCAAGTTCATGGGGAAAGAAGAGATAATTTCAGAAGACACAAATCAAACCATGTCACCATATTACATGTAGGCTGGCCTGTTCTTTACAAACTAACATTAATACCCATAGATTCAAAATTACAAAGAAGTTTCTGACATCTAATTTCAAAACATGAACAGGATGACTCACTGTTTCCCTTACCAGTGTAAGCCTAGACTGAAAAAGGTTATAATAGATATAGCAAGACTGAAAAAGGTTATGATAGACATACACTTAAATCCAATGGCAAACCAAGCAAGAAAATCATATTTATGCATATTGTGAGAAAAGTATTTTAGAATAATTAACTTAAGGATAAAACACTTATCTTTCTGACAAAATACAGAGAAAAAATCTGAGGGACAATGGATTTATTTAATTTCAGACTTGTATTGCCAATCATCATGAGAAAAATGAAATCACTAGAGACTTGTCCATGGTGAGGGTAAAGGCAGCAGCTGCTTGTTGTTACATGGTGCTGACTATGAAGGAAAGAGGTAGATAAAAAGTTAGCCAGCTATGCAGGTTCATTGTGAACCCCTAAATCTGCATATTTACTTGTCTAGCCCCACCTCTTTAAAGTTTCACAGCTTCTGCAAACAACTTTAACCCCAAAAAAACAGAGTTTAAACTCATGGTGTTTCAAGCACCATTTCAGATTAAGTATAATGTAGTAATAAGGAAGACATTTTTGGAAAGGAGATAATTACAATCACCATGAAAACTTCAGAAACACATAAAATGAAACATTATACTGCCATGTATTTGGAATCTAAGTGAAGGACATATCTCATTATATTCTAATAAAACCTGGAAAAGTCATCAATGAAGCAATTTTAAAGTAGGAAAATATTAAATATTTCTCACCTAAGAAATTAAGACACAAAGTCTTCATTGGCTTTAAATTCTTTGCTTTTCAAGTTCACCTGAAAGACAAAAGATAGTGATAAATATTGCAACCTTAAAACTAGCAATCCACACATGTGTGTACAGGGTACTTGTGCTAGAGTGGGCATACTCTAGAATATGAATAAGATTTCCATGTATCATAAATATAAATTCAACCAAAATGAAGTAAATTGCCATTCTGATTATGTAGCATAAATTATATTTTATTTAAAAGGATAAGTATATTATAATTAAAAACAATTTACTGTAACCATGAGAATAATTTAAATGTGTGCATGGTTTACATATTCCATATTAAATTCCATGAATAATGCAAAAATGCAAAATGGGATTGTGTTTTTATATGTGTTACAACAGCTATTTATAAAGATTAAGCAACACTGCTGTAACAAACAGTAGACAGAGTTTCTGAGCTTTTTGGGGAAAAGAAGCCTTCTTCATTAATTGCTTCTGGCAATTTAAAATGGTGGTGTTAACTAGGGAAAATGATTTGGGGTTCCTCAAAAATTGAAAGATGGAATTACAGTGTGATTCAGAGTTTCCATTCCTATGACCATGCTTCAAATTCAAAATAAGGATTCACATACATAGTAATCTTTTTCAGTGCTGCAATATATATATATATATATATATATATATATATATATATATATATGTGTGTGTGTGTGTGTGTGTGTGTGTGTGTGTGTGTGTGTGTGTGTCAATTAAACTTCCATGAAGTTGAGAGCTTTGCACCATAAATTCTCAAGGGGTTTTCACACACGAGGCAGTAATTTCTCTACTGTCAGTAGATGTTGTACTCTGCCCCTACACCTTGAAATATTGCCTTTTCTGGCTTTGACTGAGACAATTAATCCTTATTGGCTGCTAAACCAACAGTGACTTCTTTGAAGGAAATGCCAAACAAGAAAATACTGATGTTTTTCAGGGTTTCAGGGCCCACCAATAGACGGATCTAGACTTCTAACCAGACTCAAGGCAAAGCAGGCTCCTAGAGGGAGCTAGAGACTATAGTCCATAAGAAGGAGCATTATACTACTAAGAAGCTTAAAAGATTTACTTATTCACTCAAGCAGAAGTCTAGGGAATATGTGTGGGAATGGATTTGGGTAAAGGGGTAATGGTGGCTCTGGCTAAGCTTATTGATGTAGGCCCAGTGAGTGAAGATTCTGTGTTTAACATAGAAGCTTGCGTATTTTAAAAGGTATCAAAAGTTTGAATAGTGAAATAAAGCATTTGTCAAAATATGGCCTACTGAAAAAGAATTGTTGATGCCTGATATTCCTTAGCTTAGTGGTGATGAGGGAATTTTTTTTTTTGAAACTAGTAATACCTTGTATTTATTTTGCTGTTTGTTTTTAATTTGAATTCATAGAAGATGCTCCTTTTGGATTTTAGCTTATAGACTTTTTTATTCTTTTATTTCTTTTTTTTTATTGGAAAAAAAAAAGAAATTTCTGCCTCCCCCCGCCTCCCATTTCCCTCCCACTCCTCCCTCTCCTCCTCCCCTCCCCCCACCCCTCCCCCTCCCTCTCCAGCCTGAAGAACAGTCAGGGTTCCCTGCCCTGTGGAAAGTCCAAAGTCCTCCCCCTTCAATCCTGGTCTAGGAAGGTGAACATCCAAACTGGGTAGGCTCCCACAAAGCCAGAACATGAAGCAGGATCAAAACCCGGTGCCATGGTCCTTGGCTTCTGAGCAGCCCTCATTGTCCACCAAATTCAGAGAGTCCGGTTTTATCCCATGCTTTTTCAGTCACAGTCCAGCTGGCCTTGGTGAGCTCCCAAAGAATCAGCCCCACTGTCTCCACGGGTGGGTGCACCCCTTGTGGTCCTGACTTCTTTGCTCATATTCTCTCTCCTTCTGCTCCTCATTGGGACATTGGGAGCTCAGTCCAGTGCTCCAGTGTGGGTCTCTGTCTCTATCTCCATCTATCGCCAGATGAAGTTTCTATGGTGATATGCAAGATATTCATCAGTATGGCTATAGGGTAGGGTCATTTCAGGTTCCCTATCCTCAGCTGCCCCAGGAACTAACTGGGGACATCGCCCTGGGCACCTGGGAGCCCCTCTAGATACAAGTCTCTTGCCAACCCTACGATGGCTCCCTTAATTAAGATGTGTGTCTTCTCTCTGCTCCCTAACCAACATTCCTTTATCCCAATCATTCCGTTTCCCCCCAAGTTCCCCCCACCCTCCCCTTCTCACATTTCTCCCCCTTCTCCCCTTACCCCCCTCCCACCACACCCCCAAGATCCCATTTATTTGTCCGGCAATCTAGTCTACTTCCCATATCCAGGAGGATAGCTAAATGTTTTTCTTTGGGTTCACCTTCTTATTTAGTTTCTTTAGGATATCATATTATAGACTCACTGACCTTTATTTATCTCTAGAAACCAATTATGAGTGAGTACATCCCATGTTCGTCCTTTTGGGTCTGGGTTACCTCACTCAGGATAGTGTTTTCTATTTCCATCCATTTGCATGCAAAATTCGCGAAGTCATCGTTTTTTACCACTGAGTAGTATTCTAATGTGTATATATTCCACACTTTCTTCATCCATTCTTCCATTGAAGGGCATCTAGGTTGTTTCCAGGTTCTGGCTATTACAAATAATGCTGCTATGAACATAGTTGAACAAATGTCCTTGTCATATGATCGGGCATCTCGTGGGTATATTCCCAAGAGTGGCATTGCTGGGTCCGTGGGTAGGTTGATCCCAAATTTCCTGAGAAACCGCCACACTGCTTTCCAGAGTGGTTGCACAAGTTTGCATTCCCACCAGCAATGGATGAGGGTACCCCTTTCTCCACAGCCTCTCCAGCAAAGGCTATCATTTGTGTTTTTGATTTTAGCCATTCTGACAGGTGTAAGATGATATCTCAATGTTGTTTTGATTTGCATTTCCCTGATCGCTAAGGAGGCTAAGCATGACCTTAAGTGCCTTTTGGCCATTTGAACTTCTTTTGTTGAGAATTCTCTCTTCAGCTCAGTGCCCCATTTTTTAATTGGGTTAATTAGCATTTTAAAGTCTAGTATCTTGAGTTCTTTATATATTTTGGAGATCAGACCTTTTTCTGTTGCAGAGTTGGTGAAGATCTTCTCCCAGTCAGTTGGTTGCCTTTTTGTCTTAGTGACAGTGTCTTTTGCTTTACAGAAGCTTCTCGGTTTCAGTAAGTCCCATTTATTCAATGTTGCCCTTAATGACTGTGCTGCTGGGGTTATACCTAGGAAGCGATCGCCTGTGCCAATCTGTTGTAGGGTACATCCCACTTTCTCTTCTATCAGGTTCAGTGTGTTCAGATTGATATTGAGGTCTTTGATCCATTTAGACTTGAGTTTTGTGCATGGTGATAAGTATGGGTCAATTTTCATTCTTCTACAGGTTGACATCCAGTTGTGCCAGCACCATTTGTTGAAGATGCTTTCTTTCTTCCATTGTATACTTTTAGCACCTTTATCGAAAATGAGGTGTTCATAGGTTTGTGGGATAAGATCCGGGTCTTCTACACTATTCCATTGGTCAACTTCTCTATTTTTATGCCAATACCACACTGTTTTCATTACTGAAGCTCTATAGTAGAGTTTAAAGTCAGGGATGGTAATGCCTCCAGAAGTACCTTTATTGTACAAGATTGTTTTGGTTATCCTGGGTTTTTTTGTTATTCCATATAAAGTTGATTATTGTCCTTTCAAGATCCGTGAAGAATTTTAATGGGATCTTGATGGGGATTGCATTGAATCTATAAATTGCCTTTGGTAGGATTGCCATTTTTACTATGTTGATCCTCCCAATCCACGAGCAAGGGAGATCCTTCCATTTTCTGGTATCCTCTTCAATCTCTTTCTTCAATGCCTTAAAGTTCTTGTCAAATAGATCCTTCACTTCTTTGGTTAGAGTTACCCCGAGATTATTTTATGCTGTTTGTGGCTATCATGAAAGGTGATGCTTCTCTGATTTCCCTCTCTGCTTCCATATCCTTTGTGTATAGGAGGGCGACTGATTTTTTGGAGTTGATCTTGTATCCTGCCACATTACTAAAGGTGTTTATCAGCTGTAGGAGTTCTTTGGTGGAGTTTTTGGGGTCGCTTATGTACACTATCATATCATCTGCAAATAACGAAAGTTTAACTTCTTCCTTTCCAATTCGAATCCCCTTGATCCCCTTATGTTGTTTTATTGCTATTGCTAAAACTTCAAGCACTATATTGAAGAGGTATGGAGAGAGTGGACAGCCTTGTCGTGTTCCTGATTTAAGTGGGATGGCTTTGAGTTTCTCTCCGTTTAGTTTGATGTTAGCTGTCGGTTTGCTGTAAATAGCTTTTATTATATTTAGGTATGACCCTTGCATCCCTAATCTCTCCAAGACTTTTATCATAAAGGGATGTTGAATTTTGTCAAAAGCTTTTTCAGCATCTAATGAAATGATCATATGTTTTTTTTTCTTTCAGTTTATTTATATGATGGATTACATTGATAGATTTTCGTATGTTGAACCAGCCTTGCATCTTTGGGATGAAGCCTACTTGATCATAATGGATAATTTTTCTAATGTGTTCTTGGATACGGTTCGCTAGTATTTTGTTGAGAATTTTTGCGTCGATGTTCCTGAGTGAGATTGGCCTATAATTCTCTTTCTTGGTTGAGTCTTTGTGTGGTTTTGGTATCAGAGTGACGGTAGCTTCATAAAAGGAATTTGGCAATGACTCTTCTGTTTCTATATTGTGAAATACCTTAAGGAGTATAGGTATTAGGTCTTCTTGGAAATTCTGGTAGAATTCCGCATTGAAACCGTCTGGTCCTGGGCTTTTTTTGGTAGGGAGGTTTTTGATAACAGCTTCTAATTCTTTGCGACTGACAGGTCTATTTAGATTGTTCACCTGGTCCTGATTTAACTTTGGTATATGATATTTATCTAAAAAAGTGTCCATTTCTTTTACATTTTCCAGTTTTGTGGCATACAGTCTTTTGTAGTAAGATCTAATGATTCTCTGAATTTCCTCTATGTCTGTGGTTATGTCCCCCATTTCATTTCTGATCTTATTAGTTTGCAAATTCTCTCTCTGCCGTTTGATTAGTTTGGATAGGGGTTTATCAATTTTGTTGATTTTCTCCAGGAACCAGCTTTTTGTTTCATTGATTCTTTGGATTGTTTTCTGTGTTTCTATTTTGTTGATTTCAGCCCTCAGTTTGATTATTTCCAGTCTTCTACTCCTCCTAGGTGAGTCTGCTTCTTTTTTTTCTAGAGCTTTCAGGTGGGCTGTTAAGTCTCCAATGTATGCTTTCTCTGTTTTCTTTAAGTGGGCACTAAGGGCTATGAACTTTCTCCTTAGGACTGCTTTCAAAGTGTCCCATAAGTTTGAGTATGTTGATTCTTTATTTTCATTGAATTCAAGGAAGACTTTAATTTCTTTCTTTATATCTTCTTTAATCCAGGTGTGGGTCAATAGTTGACTATTCAGTTTCCATGAGTTTGCAGGCTTTCTGGGGGTAGCATTGTTGTTGAATTCTAACTTTAGTCTGTGGTGGTCTAATAAGACACAGTTGGTTATGGACATTTTTTGTAACTGTGGAAGTTTGCTTTGTTACCGAGGATGTGGTCAATTTTTGAGAAGGTTCCATGAGCTGCAGAGAAGAAGGTATATTCTTTCCTATTTGGGTGGAATGTTCTATAGATGTCTGTTAAGACCATTTGATTCAATACCTCCATTAATTCTCTTATTTCTCTGTTAGGTTTTTCTCTGATTGACCTGTCCATTGGTGGAAGAGGCGTGTTGAGGTCTCCCACTATTAGTGTGTGCGGTTTGATGGCAGCTTTGAGTTTTAGTAATGTTTCTTTTACATATGTGGGTGCTTTTATATTAGGGGCATATTCAGGATTGAGACCTCATCCTGATCAATTGTTCCTGTTATGAGTATAAAATATCACTCTCCATCTCTTCTGATTGATTTAAGTTTGAAGTCCACTTTGTTAGAAATTAGTATGGCCACACCTGCTTGTTTCTTAGGTCCATTTGCTTGATAAACCTTTTCCCATCCCTTTACTCTAAGTAGGTGCCTGTCTTTGTGGTTGAGGTGTGTTTCTTGTAAACAGCAGAATGTTGGATCCTGTTTGCGTATCCAATCTCTTAGCCTGTGCCTTTTTATAGGTGAGTTGAGTCCATTGACATTAAGCGATATTAATGTCCTGTGGTTGCCAACTCCGGTCACTTTTTTTAGTCATAGAGTTTGTGTGTTTGCTTTCTTTTAGTTGCGCTGGTAAAGGGTGTCTAGAAGTTTGAGTTATTGTGGTCATTGTTGGGCTCCTTGGTTTGTGATTTTCCTTCTATTACTTTCTGTAAGGCTGGATTTGTAGCTACGTATTGTTTAAAATTGTTTTTATCCTGGAAAATTTTGTTTTCTCCATTTATAGTGAACGAAAGCTTGGCTGGGTATAGTAGTCTGGGCTTGCATCCATGTTCTCTTAGCTTCTGCAGTACATCTATCCAGGACCTTCTCGCTTTCATGGTTTCCATAGAGTAGTCAGGTGTAAGTCTGATAGGTTTACCTTTATAAGTAACTTGACCTTTTTCCTTTGCAGCTCTTAATATTCTTTCTTTATTCTGTATGTTTTGTGTTCTGATTATTATATGGCGAGGAGATGTTTTTTTTTGGTCCAGTCTATTCGGTGTTCTGTATGCTTCTTGAACCTTTAAAGGAATATCTTTCTTTAGGCTGGGAAAGTTTTCTTCTATAATTTCATTAAATATATTTTCTGAACCATTGAGCTGTACTTCTTCTCCTTCTTCTATCCCAATTATTCTTAGGTTTGGTCTTTTTATTGTGTCCCATATTTCCTGAATGTTTTGTGATGAGAATTTGTTGGTTTTGCTGTTTTCTTTGATCAGTGTGTTAATTTTCTCTATGGTATCTTCAGTGTCTGACATTCTTTCTTCTAACTCTTGTAATTTGTTGGTAGTACTTGTCTCTGTAGTTCCTGTTCGTTTACCCAGATTTTCCATCTCCAACCTTCCCTTGGTTTGTGTTTTCTTCGTTGCTTCCATTTCATTCTTCAGGTCTTGAACCATTTCCCTTACCTGTTTGATTGCATTTTCTTGTTTCTCTTGGTTTTCTTGGGTATCTTTGAGCGATTTATTCATTTCCTCTACCTTTTTGTTTGTAATCTCTAATTGTTTATGGCAGTTTTTCACCTCCTGTTTAAGGTCTTCTATTATTTTCAAAAAATTCACTTTTGAGTCGATTTCTTCTACTTCTTCTGGAGTAGGGTGTACAATTCTTCTTATTTCGGGATCCCTGTGTTCTGGTGATGTCATGTTGCCTTTCAGGTTGTTGGAGGAATTCTTGCATTGGCGCCTTCCCATCTCCTCTTTCAAATGAAGCCAAGAGTGGCCTGGTGTCTTGGTACAGTCTTTGCTGTGACTGAGTCTCTGGGTGTATCTCTTCAGTGTGGAAGCAGGGACCATCCTGCTGATCTTGAACTCCCCAGTTATGTCTCTCCTGGCAGCCGGATCTGATCTCCTTGCTGCTTGGGTGTCTCATGAACAAAGGGCCGACCTTGCTGCCGCAGGGCAGGCAGGCCACCTAGACAAAGGAGCTACTACCCTCCCGGTTGCCCTCCCAATTCGGACCCTGTCCCAGTGCCTAAACAGGCTGAGCTGGGAGCTGTTGTGTGGTTCAAATAGGGGAGTGGGATCAGAGGGGGTGGGGGAGGGCCGTGGATGCAAGCTGGGTGGGATAGGAACAGAGAGGAAGTATCGGGCAGTATAGCCCCTGCAGACTGACCAGGAAGTGCAGGCGGGGTGAGGAACGTCTGAGTTCCCTGTCCAGGGTCAGAAACTCACTCACCCCAGTGATGTCTCTCCTGGTACCCGGATCTGGTCTCCCTGCTGCTTGGGTGTCTCACAAACAAAGGGCCGACCTTGCTGCCGCAGGGCAGGCAGGCCACCTAGACAAAGGAGCTACTACCCTCCCAGTTGCCCTCCCAATTCGGACCCTGTCCCAGCGCCCAAACAGGCTGAGCTGGGAGCTGTTGTGTGGTTCAAAGAGGGGAGGGGGGTCAGAGGGGGTGGGGGAGGGCCGTGGATGCAAGCTGGGTGGGATAGGAACAGAGAGGAAGTATCGGGCAGTATAGCCCCTGCAGACTGACCAGGAAGTGCAGGAGGGGTGAGGAACGTCTGAGTTCCCTGTCCCGGGCTGCCGCCGTGGTCAGAAACTCACTCACCCCGGTGATGTCTCTCCTGGTACCCGGATCTGGTCTCCCTGCTGCTTGGGTGTCTCACGAACAAAGGGCCGACCTTGCTCGTGATGAGGGAATTTTAAGGCTCAGAGAAATTCCAATGCTATAGTGGATATTCTGTGTAAAACTGAATCCTCCACAATGAAAAGCCCAGAAAACATACCCTTTACTAATCATATAAGATGTAAAATGGTGAGCGGGCATTGGCACATTTGTAGAGCTTTGTTGATACCCTTTTCCTTGTAGCAGACCTTAGTATTGTGGATGTTGCTGCTCTGTTGGATGAATTAAATGCATTGGGTTTAATTGGGTCTCAAAGTAGCAGGGGTCTGGTGGCAGCACTGAATTGCCAAAGGCAAGGTGATTATAGTTTCCATAGTGGGCAGCATGAAGAAAACATTATCTATAATAAGACTCTTAAGGACTTTTGGTACTAATTAATCAAAACAGGTGTTTCCAGTTACAAAATACTTAAGAAGTCTACTTAATTTTTTGTTTGATCTACATATGCAGAAAAAACATCTCAAACAAATGAAAGAAAGGCTCCACTGGATTTTAGCAAAAGTGAATCTTTTTGGTCCATGGACCAATTTCCAGACTTGAGCCAGTTTGCAGACTCAAACACTCTTTAATGATGTGATAGCTGGGTTGCCCCAAGGAACCACCTTGATAAAATATTTAAAAATTTTATTGTTAGTTTTTTTTTTTCTAGTTCATCCCCAGAGGAACCTTCAACTTTTGATGAGGGTAACCTTATTGGATGATTTTGTGTGTCAAATCGATACAAGCTAGGGTCATCAGCAGACGAAACCTCAGTTGAGGAAATGCCTCAATAAGATTCAGTTGTAAGTCATTTTAGGAGGGCCATCCCATGGTGCCATCTCTGGACTGCTGGTCCTGGGTTTTATAAGAAGATGGGATGAATAGGTCATGGGAAGTAAGACAGTAAGCAGCTCTACTCCATGGCCTCTGCATCAGCTCCTTCCTCTAGAATTTTGCCCTGGTTGTGTGTCTGTCCTGACTTCCTCAGTGATACAGTGATGTTGAAGTATAATCCAAATAAATTCTTTGCTCCCCAATTCACTTTTTGTAATGGTGTTTAGTCACAGCAATAGAAAGCCTAACTAAGACAGTAACTGCACAATGGGGAAAAGGAAATAATCAAATTTTCTGGGGTCTGTTGCATACTGATTCTAAACTGACTCTGATTTCACAAGATCCTAAGAAACACTGAGGCTCTTCAGTTAAAATAGTGGCAGATAAAAGTCAGGAGATTCATGGAAATTTGTCTGAAACATGATTGCCAGTATGTCCAGTAGGCCCTTAACTCATCCTGTGGTTATTTCCCCAGTTCCAAAACCTATAATTGAGATAGATATAATTAGAAGTTGGGAGAATTCTCATATTGGTTCTTGACCTGTGAATTGAGGGATATTATGGTTGAAAAGACTAAATGGAATACCTTATCTTTATTTCTGCAAAATAAAATAGTGAAACAGATGAGACATTGAAGCAATTAGTGCAGAGAAGCAGAGGTGGTAGTTCCCACCACATCTCCCTTTTATATATAATTTCATTCACAATTTAGTAATGGATAAATATGTCTAAAGTATGTTCTATTGTAAGGAAACCATATTCAACACATGATGCTGAGAAAACAATATGTACACATGCATGAAAATAAAATTAGACTTCTATCTACCACCTTGCATAGAAAGAAAAAAAATGAACTCCAAAGACATCAAAGACCAAAATGAGAAATCTGAAAAAATACAATCAGTAGAAGAAAATATAGGAGTACCCTACATAAATGATATGGGAATAAGAAAGAATTTTCTGGATAGAATTTTATTTGGCCAAGAATTAAAGCCAACAATAGGCAATGGGATGTCATAAAATTAAAATGATTATGAACAGCTAAAGAAACAACCAGGTAAAAAGGAAGCCTACAAAAGTGCAATAAATCTCTTCCAGCTATAAATCTGTGAGGAGGTTAATATTTCTAATATATAAAAAACTAAAAAAAATGACTCACAAATAAATGAATAAATGTAGATAGTTGAGATGATAGATAGATAGACAGACAGACAGATAGATAGATGGAATGTCTTCCTCAAACCCTTTTCTTTTGGCTTAGGGAGCTTTGCAAAAGAGAATGTAGAAAGGTTGTAAGACCCAGAGGTGATGCCTGACTCCAAGGAAACAGTATCTTCCATACACAACGGAGCTGATGCACGCACAAACTCATACACTGTGGCAGCACACATGGGACCTGTGGGGGTTAAAGTCAAATGATATCACAGCACTGAGAGTAGAAACTGGACAAGATTGTCCATTCCAAACCAAGAATTATCTCCAATTGACAGAACTTGCAATGGAAAAAAATAGTTTTCTTGAATGCATTCTCATTGTATATATTAACCACACTTCAGGGTACATTCTATACCCAGCAATAGATGGACATCACAAAATTGATTCAGTGGTATTTTCATAGATTTTTTGGCTCATAACCCTTTGCTTAGGCATTTATTTTTGTGTTACTGCTTTTGATGCTTATATATTATGGTTTCTGAGTTAGTATTTATGTGGGGGAATGGAATTCAGTGGGTGCATTATAAATTTTTAATTAAAAAAAAGAAATAAATGACTCACTTGAAAAATTAGCTTGGCACCTGAACAGAGAGTTCTCAGAAGGACTCAAATTATTTCAAAAAAAAAATATTCATCAACCCTAGCTATTAGCTAAATGCAAATCAAAACAACTGAGATTTTTCTCTTACCATGGTCAGAGTGGCAAAGATCAGCAAAACAACTGAAAACAAATACTGGAGTGATTGTGAACAAAAGGTAACACTCATTCACCCATTGTGAAATTATAAAGTAATGCAACAACTACTGTGGAATAATCCTTTTGTACACTGATAAGATGTGCCTCTCAAATTGGTTTAATAAAACACTGATTGGTCAGGATCCAGGCATGAAATATAGGTGAGGTGATTAAACTAAGGATGATGGAAGGAGAAAGGAGAAGGACTGAGTCAGGAGTCTCCATCCAGATGCAGAAAGAGCAGGAGATAAATGTGCCATGCTAATAAAGCTACTGCCATGTAGTAAATCATAGATACTGGGGTTAAGTTCAACTATGTTCATAGCAGCATTATTAGTAATAGCCAGAACCTGGAAACCTAGATGTCCTTCAATGGAAGAATGGATAAAGAAAGTGTGGAATATATACACATTAGAGTACTACTCTGCCATAAAAAACAATGACTTCTCGAATTTTCATGCAAATGGATGGAAATAGAAAACACTATCCTGAATGAGGTAACCCAGACCCCAAAAGAGGATCGTGGGATGTACTCACTCATAATTGGTTTCTAGCCTTAAATAAAGGTCACTGAGTCTATAATTTGTGATCCTAAAGAAGCTAAATAAGAAGGTGAACCCAAAGAAAAACATATAGTTATCATCCCTGCTATGAGAAATAGGCAAGATTGCTGGGCAAAAAAATTGGGATCTTGGGGGTGGGGTGGGATGGGTGTAATGGGAGAAGGGGAGAGAAAAGCGAGAAGGGGAGGATGGGGGGAACTTGAGGAAACGGGATGACTGGGGATAAAACAAGGTTGGATAGAGGAGCAGGGAATCACATAACTTAATTAAGGGAACCACCTTAGGGTTGGTAAGAGAATTGAACCTAGAGTGGCTCCCAGGTGCCCAGGGCAATGTCCCCAGTTAGTTCCTTGGGCAGCTGAGGATAGGGAACCTGAAATGACCCTATCCTATAACAATACTGAGGAATATCTTGCATATCACCATAGAACCTTCATCTAGCGATGGATGGAGATAGAGACAGAGACCCACACTGGAGCATCGGACTAAGCTCCCAAAGTCCCAATGAGGAGCGGAAGGAGGGAGAACATGAGCATGGAAGTCAGGACCACGAGAGGTGCACCCACCCACTGAGACAGTGGTGATGATCTATTGGGAGCTCACCAAGGCCAGCTGTACTGTGACTGAAAAAGCATGGGATAAAGCCGGATTTTCTGAACATGGCGAACAATGAGGGCTGATGAGAAGCCAAGGACAATAGCACGGGGTTTTGATCCTACTTCATGTTCTGGCTTTGTGGGAACCTAGCCAGTTTGGATGTTCACCTTCCTGGACCTGGATTGAGGTGGGGCACCTTGGACTTTCCATAGGGCAGGGAACCCTGACTGCTCTTCGGACTGGAGAGTAAGGGGGAGAGGAGTGGGGGGAGAGGGAGAGGGGCAGGAGGAGGGGGAGAGAAATGGGAGTCTGGGAGGAGGCAGAGTTTTTTTTTTCAATAAAAAAAACAGTTACCTAATAACAAGTCTGAGCTATCAGCTGAGCATTTATAATTCATATTCTACCTCTGTATCAGTTATTTGGGACTGGGTGTTCCTGACAGGAAATAGCTGTATACAAACAACTACAGAAATCAGTGTATAGATTTATCATAAAAGCTAAAAGTAAACCTACCACATGACTCACCTGTAGCATTCTTTGCATGTGCTGAAAGAACTAAATATCCTACTCCATAGACAATCATGCATGTGCATTGCTGTTCTACTTACAATAGCTCAAAAATTAAATAAAATCACTTAAATGTCCTTCAACCTGTGAAGTAATACTAAGGAATACTATTCAGCTGTAAAGAAAATCAAATTATGAATTTTTTAGCAAATGGAGGAATCTACAAAAATTATATTGAGTGAAGTAACCCTGACCCAGAAAGCAAATATCATCTGTTCTCTCTCACTAGACTTCAGTGGACTTATAGCTCTAAATCTTCAGAAGTGAGTACACATCCTAGAGTAACTGCAGAAATCAGATAAGTAATAGGTATCATTGACCAGGTAGAGGATTCAGGGAGCAGCAGAGAAGAGAATGGCAAGGTAAAATTATCTCATCAGAAAAATGATAAAAGGAGGGCTCTAGTTAGGGATGGAGGGAGGAAATACAGAAGGAAGAAGAAAGTAAAATATAGTAAGGCTGTTTTAAAATGTCATAGGGAATCATGATATTAACTCCCTAATAATACATGCAAGCCTATGTATAAATGTACATATATAGTTTCAGTGAAATTTTTCATCTGTTCTGAAAATGTTTCTTTCATTAGCAAAAGGCCAACTAACAAAATCCCCAACAACAGCTACAGGAATTGTTAAATCAGGAATATCCATAAGATTCTACAAAATAGCTCTTGCTGTTGCCCTCAGTTGTCCCCCAGAGGTAGGAAGTAAGTACCTATTGCTGAAGATACCATACACTGAGACCAGAAGCCCCTGAGCTGGAAATGATATAAATACTTCATTCCCATGAACTAGATTTCATGGGATCATGGAAGTTGCCAAAGCAACTAATAGTCCTATCTATTTGTGATCCTTATGATCCACAATGACCAGCATGACAATATAACACTAATGGTATAGTAGTGGTATACATACATACCTTGGTGGTAACCAACAGTTCTTTAATTAGACTAAAGGCCTACTCAACAGGAGAAAAATCATGTCTGGTACTGGAAACCTGTCAAATTCATGGCACACAATTGGTGACCCAATAATACCAAATGGTCAGCCCTAAAAAAATACATACAAGGACATTATACATACTGTGCAATATACATTTATAAATGTGTTTGTATACATATATGCATGCAATACATTTAAAATTAACCAAAAAGAGAGGACATGAATTTGACAAGAGAACAAGATTCAGCACATGGGAGTGTTTGGAGGGAGTAAAAGTTATGGGAGAAATAGTGTAATTATATTTAATCTCAAAAATAAAAAAAAATCAAATTCTTTTTGTAATATAATAATTTGTATATAAGTTTTTAAAATGTTACCTTAAATATTTAGGTTTAAAAGTTTTATATTGTTTAACCAAAACATTTTTTTAAAAACAGATTTCAAATAGTATAAATAATTTTTTTTTAAATGTGAGGTACAGTGACTGGCAATCTAAACCCCCAGTATCATCATGAGCTCTGTAGCAGAACCCCAGGGAAGTAGGTAGAGTGATTCAGACCTTAACTTCTTCCTTTGTTTCTCTAGGCCCAATCACCTAGTCTTACTCTCAGTTTTAGAACAGAACACCAGCTGTAGCCTTCCCTAGCCCCCACATCTGCTATGGATTCCAGAAATCTTCCTTCTAAATCTTACTTCCTCTCACTAATTGCTTTACACCAGTCCACAATGGCAATAAGTGTGGGCCGCCGTCGGTAGGTCACTAGTCTAGAATTTGTGACCTACCTTGGCAGCCTGTTACTCCAGGGTCTCGGAGGGGCGCTACCTGGAAGAGATGGGCTGAGATAAAGAAATAAGGCCAAGCAAAGATTTGTCAAAGCCTCCTTTTATTATGGTCAGGGTTACAGCTTATATAGCCCCTGGATTGGGGGGCAGGGCACAGGAGCATGGAATCTGGCCACGTGGTCCCGGGTCACGTAACCTACGTCCGGTCAGGTAGGCCAAGAAGTGAGATGTTGATTCCCCTGGTCAGGAAGTCGCGAGTTGACACACCTAGTTCTCTCTAGATTGTCTGGAATTTGGGATGGGTCTGCTAACAGATTAAGTTCGTTAGCAATTAGCGAATAGCTAATTGGGTGTGGGGCAGGTTTTGTCAATAGAACTATTCTTAACATAATTATGGGTGTGGGGTTCCCTGCAGGCCCCCCAAGGTGATGGTTCCTGTAATAATCTTTAGGGGGGAAACGGCTCCTAACAAATAAGCACCCCTGCTCAAGAGCTTTTTCTGCTAGGGAAGCAGCTTGACTGATCCTTACCTCTCCTACTCCTCCAGATCAAGTCCCCCAGCTCCTTATAAGAGTACTTGCTATGAAATCTCCCTTTCTTAAAGAGGAAATGAATAAATCCATTAAAAGAACCCAGAAATACCTCTGCAGCAGTAGAAGAAAATGAATAAAACTGTTCAAGAACTGAACACGGAAATAGATTCAATAAAGAATATACAAACTGCAGGAATTCTGGTAGTTAAACAGTTGGGAATTCAAATAAGAACTAGAGAGGGAAACTTCACCAATAAAATATAAAAGATGGAGGAAAGAATCTCAGGTAGTGAAAACATGATAGGAAAAATGGATACATGGGTCAAAGAAATTGTTAAATCTAAATGTCTCCTACACAAAACATCTAAGAAGTCTGGGACACCATGAAAAGATCAAATCTAAGAATAATAGAAATAGAGGAAGGAGAAGATTTTCACCAAAATCATATGAGAAAATTTTCCTAACCTAAAAAAAAGACATGCCCCGAAAGGCACAATAAGCACACAGAACACCAAAATGTTTGAATAGAACAGAAAGTCCCCTGGCCACATAGTAATCAAAACACTAAATATACAAAATGTAGTGAGGAGCGGCGGGCTGCGACCTGGCCCCGGGCTAGCATTACCCAAAATAACAACACACAAGTTGTATTCATTTAAACACTGCTAGGCCCATTAGTTCTAGCCTCTTATTGGCTAATTCTCACATACTGATTAACCCATTTCTAATAATTTTTGCAGCACCACGAGGTGGTGGCATACCGGAAAAGATTCAGCATGTCTGACCTGGCAGCTGGCTCCATGGTGCCTCACTTCCCTTCTTCCAAGCATTCGGTTCTGTCTACTCCACCCACCTATGTTCTGACCTATCAGGCCAAGCAGTTTCTTTATTAATTAACCAATGAAAGCAACAGATAGACAGACGACCTTCCTCCATAAACAAAATAAGATAAAATTATTAAAAGCTTCAAAGAAAAATACCAAGTAACATATAAAGGCAAAACTATTAGAATTATATATTACTTTTCAATGGAGACTCTAAAAGTAAAAAGGGCATGGAAAAATATGTTGTAAAATGTAAGAGACTACTAAACTCACAAAAGTCTGAATCACCATACAAAGAGAAAATATTGTATTCCTTGATAAAATCAAATTTTAGGAACATCTATCTATAAATTTATCCCTACTAGAAGGAAAACTCTAGCCAAACTAAGTTAACTACAACCATAAAAACACAAGGAATAAAGAATTTCAGATCAGAAAAATCAAAGGAAGGGAATAATGCATGTATTTACTACCATGACCAATAACAATAACAACATAAAACCAGAAATCAACACTCATTAGTCACTGATACCTCGCAATATCAATGGACAAAGTTCTCCAATAAAAAGACACAGACTAACAGAATGGATGTGAAAACAGGATCCATTCAATGTTATAAATCAAATGGTCATAATAGATATTTATTGAGAGCATTTCAACCAAACACACACAAAAAACATTTCTTCTATTCACCTCACCAACTTTCTCCAAAATTGACATCATATTCAGACATAGGGCAAGGGTCACTAGATACAAGAAAACTAAAATAACTTCCTACATCTTATCCCACCACCTTGGATTAATCCTGGATAAAATCAACAACAGAAACAAGAGAAAGCCTATATGAAAACTGAACGAAAAATGGGGCTAGACAAAGAATTTAACAAATTTCTAGAAATGAAGGAAAAGTAATACACTATATACCCCAAATTATGGGAGAAAATGAAAGCAGCTCTAAGAGGTAAGACCATAGCAATAGGCATCTTCAAAAAAATTTTGAAGAGATCTCATATTAACAATTTAACAGCATATCTGAAAGCTCTAGAACAAAAAAAAGCACCTAAAAGAAGTAGATTGCAAGAAATATTCAAATTTAGGGCTACATTCAACAAAATAGAAACAAGGAGAACAATATGAAGAATGGATGAATAAGATTTGGTACTATGTGAATATCAATAAGATCAAAAATGCTTATCCAAATTAACTAAAACCATTATGAGGATAGCCAGATTAACAAAAACCACAAATGAAAAAGGGGACATAACAAGATGCATTGGGGAAACATAAGGACATGCCTTAAGAATCTGAACTCTACCAAATTGAATTATCTAAAAGAAATGGATAATTTTCTCTATAGTTACTGCTTAAGCAGAACTAATCTCTAAGGAAATACAAAGAGTCATTAAATGTCTCTCAGCAAAAAAAAATCATAATCAAACAAACAAACAAAAATGCCCAGAGTCAGATGGTTTTATCAAAGTAGTCAACCAAACATTCACAGACGAATTCATGCCAATATCCTAAAACTATTCCACAGAATAGCAACAGGATTGAAAACACACAATTCATTTTCTGTGGCCAAAGATGTCATGATTGACAAAGCACGTAATGATACAACAAAGAAAGAGAATTACAGACCAATTTCAATTTATTAACATAAATAAAAATAATAAAATCCTTGCAATGCAAAATCCAAGAACATCAAAAAAGATCATCCACTGTGATTAAGTAGGCTTCATACAAGAGATGTAATGATGGTTCTGAATACAAAAAAAAATTTAATAAATGTAATCCACCATATAAACAAACTGAAACCCAAAAATCACATGATCAACTCATTAGATACTGTGGTACTTTGAATTTAATTAGTCTCCATAATATCAAAGAGAGTGGCATTATTAGGATGTGTCACATTGTTAGAGTGGGTAGAACCTTGTTGAAAGAAGTTTTTCACTGGGGGAAGTTTTAAGGTTTACTATGCTCAGAATCCTGTCCAGTGTGTCATTCAATTTCCTGTTCTTTGCAAGACAAGATGCAGCTGGCACCATGTCTACCTTAATGCTACCACGTTCCACAAAATGATGACAATGGACTAAACTGTAAAACTCTAGGTAAGCCACCCCAATTACATGTTTTCTTTATAAGAGTTGCTGTGGTCATGATGTCTCTTCACAGCAATACAAACCCTAAGACAGATACAGAAAAGGCCTTTGATAAAATCAAACACCCCTTCATGATAAAAGTCCTATAGAGATTAAAGATACAAGAGACATACATAAATATAATAAAGACATTTTACAGCCCATCCATAACCAACATCAATTAAAATGGAGAGAAACACAATGCATTTCCACTAAAATCAGGAACAAAACAAAGTTGACCACTCTTTCTATATCTATTTAATACAGTACTTTAAGTTTTACCTAGAACAATAAGGCAACTGAAGAATATCAAGGGGCTATAAACAGGAAAGAAAAAATATCTTAATTTGCAGATGATATAATAGTACAAATATATTGGAAGTATTTGCTGGCTGGTTAGAGGATACAGGTGCGGCACGCCGCTCCTGCCAGCAGAAGAGACGACCGCGACAGGATTCTTCTCAGAACACACTTTATTGGAGCACTTACGCTTGAGGTTTGAGAGAGGCAAAAGACCCCGTCCCCGTGGAAGCAGAAGAATATATACGGTGCCAGACAAAGCCCTGACGTGTCATCAACCCAATGGCTCAGGCCAGAATGGAGCCATTGTGCTAAATAATGATTGGCCAGATCGGATGGCCAGATCAAAAGACTCTCCGCGCTGGGGGGAGCTCGCACGCATGTGCACAAGTTGTCTGTCAAGTTTGACTTGGAACAGCAAATGGCACCCAGGCTCCGTGCCCACGACATGACAGCGCCATGGCGCGTGCTACATACAGGCACATGCAAACTCCCTTCCAAGCAACAATTCCTGCTCTATACCTGAGCTTATCTGGAGAATGTCCTTTGTCGAGCCATACATTTATTATAAGGCCCATATTTCTACTTTGTATGGCAGCCAGAATTTCAGGTCAGTTTCCACCTGCCACACAGAAGGTGGTCACCTAGCTTTCCACACTAACAAAGGGTCAGGATATGCTAATGTTGTTCTGATCCTTCTTTGAAATTTGGAGAAGCCTAGGATAGAGATGTTAATTCAGCCTATGTGACAGAGCTGGCATACAGTGCAGAAAGATAGGAACAAGAAGATAGAAAGGTGTAGACATGACGAGAGTCATTCTCCCTGTTACTTAAGAAATAGAATGTTAATGAATTTCCCCCTCAATTTATGTTTTGGTATAAAAGCTGTTTGGAGAATAAATGCAGGTGGAATTTTCAGGATGTAAACTACGGATTTCATGAGGGATCACTGAAAATCTCCCTCCTGATAAAGCCATGTGAAGTGTGTATTTATTTCCAAGCCTCACCTCTGGTCTGGAGAAATAATTTATGGTCTGGGCTGGTCCCAGACCCCAGCAGTCCTTAGGGCCAGAGGACTGACATCTGAAAGATATTTCTAAGTCAAATTCCTGACTTATCTTTAGCTTGAACCTTGGAAAAGATTCCTGCTAGAAGACTTGCGCTAATAACTCTGCTTAAGAACCATACTACCACATACTAATCCTTATGATACGATGGTATCACTTATTGCAAATTATGGCTTGTCCCCAGAGGACTGTCTCCATTGCACCCTCAGCCATCTGAACATTTTTCCCACTTCTGTTCTTTCCACCCTCATGGACCAATGAATCCAATGATCTGGAGGAAGAAGCAGAACCACATACACAAGTGACTCTAAAAACTCCACCAGTGAATTCCTACAGCTGATGAACACTTTCAGCTAAGTAGTTGGATACAAAATTAACTCACCGAAAACAGTAATCCACATATGACAAATGTACTGAGAAAGAAATTAGGAAAACAATATCTTTCAATGTCTCAAATAACATAAAATATCTTGCTCTAGCCAAACAAGTGAAGAATCAAATCTTTAAGTATTTAAAGAAGAAATTGAAGAAGACATTAGAAGTCAGAAAGATTTTCTACATTCATGAATCAGGCACCACATAGCAAAAATGACCATCTTACCAAAAGTAATCTATAAATTCAATGCGATCTCCAACAAATTCCAGCATAATTCTTCACAGGCCTTGAGAGGACAATTTTCAACTACATATGGAATCACCAAAAAGACAAACAAACAACAACAAAAAACAGGATCGCTGAAAAACACCTGAATAATAAGAAAACTAATGGAGGTATCACAATAGCCAGTTTCAAGATTTACCAAAATTTACAGTAATTATAATATTTTGGCATTATAAAAATAGACATATTAATAGATGGAATTTAACTGAAGACTCAGACATAAATTCTCACACATATAGACACCTGATTTTGGAAAAAGAAATCAGAAATGCACACTGGAAAATGACAGTATCATCAACAAATGGTGCTAGTCAGATTGGATGTGTAGATGTAGAAGAATGCAGACAGTTCCTACACTTATCACACTGTAGAAAACTTAATTTCAAGTGGTAAAAGACTTCAATATGAAGCCTGATACACTGAGCCAGACAGAAGAGAAAGTGAGAAAATTCTTGAATTCATTAGCACTGGAGAAGAATTTATGAAGACAAATTTTGCTCTCCACAAAATTTTGCTCTCCACAAAATGACAGCAAGGTCCAATTGCAGAGGAAAACTGCCATAGAATTCATTGAACATGGGTAGGTAAAACAGGTGCTTAAATAGAACTTTCACCTGTCTTTATTATGGAAAGTTACTCTGCAGGCTACCAAAAGAGAAAAGCAAACTCCAACCCAGCCACAAATCCTTTGATCTACAATGTTGTCCTGCCTATGAAATATGCTAGAGTAACGACAGCACAATACTTTTGGGAGTAACTATTTGGTAACTGATTTGATATAAGGCCCACTCCAAGAGATGGAATTCCAACCCAACACAGCTTATGTGACCAAGAACCAGAGACTAGATATCCTAGAGACCTGGGGTAAAATCAAATACTATTCATCTTTTAAGAAGTTGTGTTCAAATTAGTCATAATTATATTCTGTGATGCTTATGCATAAGTGTATTGCTCAGCCATCATCAGGGAAACATTGTTTTGCAGCAGATGGGAAAAATACAGAGAAACACAGCTAGAAAACATGGAAAAAGAAGACAGATCTTGGAACACATGATTCTAAATGGAATATCTCTATCAAATCCCTCCCCTTAGATCTCAGTACATCCATAGAATAAGAGGCAGAAAGTGTAAGAGTCAGAGAGATAGAAATAACAAGGAGTATATAAGCCTTTAAATTAACTAAGCAAAGCTCTTATGAACTCACAGAGACTGAAGCAACAAGCACAGGATCTACTCAGGTCTGCATCAGGTCCTCTGGGAATAAAGATGATAGCTTTCAGTTTAATGGTTTTATGAGATTCTTGAGTGGGTAAATAAGTGGGCCACTGATTCATGTGTTTTCTCTAGGGGATATTTTCCTTTTGTTGCTTTGCTTTATCCAAATTTGATATGATTTCTGTTTTATCTTCTATTTTATTTTGTTACATTTTATTGTTATCTCTTAGAATCCTGTTATTTTCTATTGAGAGAAAGGAATGGAGTTGATACAGATAGGTGTAGAAGGTGAAGTGGGGGAGGAACTGGGAGGAGTAGAGGGTAGGAAAACTATAATTGGGATATATTGTATGAAAAAACAATCTATTTTCAATAAAAGGACAAAAAGAATTTAAACTTTAAAAAATTAAAAATTTGACAAAATCTTTAAGCTCTTAATTTAAGTCAATATTTAAAACATCAATCTGTTTCTAACTCATCAATTATAACAGGTAAATATTTTCACTGACAAGAATGACTTTATTACAATGATACAGGAGATCTACTTCTTTCCATAACTCACTGGTGTGAAAATTTGCTCAATGCAAATATATCATTACACATTTTGTGATAATATATTATGGGCTATACCTAGAATCAAGTTTGGGATGAAAAGTGAAAGACAAATCAGTCTCATGTATCATGAATATAGTACAGAGCATTTTGGCATCAAACATCCACTCTGTTTTTCTGCAATAGGAAACTTAGAAGAGAATGATTTTACTATTTCAAACTCCTCTACAGAATACATATTCACACAGTGCTCAAGCCCTATTAACAAGACACTGTAGATTTTAATTAAATCTTAAAGTTTCAAATAAATATGGTAACTGAAAATCCTAATAATAGCTATAAAACAGAAGAAGCCATTCTTTCTTAGTGTTTTGTGTGTCATATTATCACTAAGTTTTAAATGGCTACTATTAAAAGAATCATGGAATCCGAGAATGTATATTGTCTTCTGCATCAAGTATAAAGCATAGAATGTTTCTGTATCATTGCTGTTGGATATCATATAATCCACCTATGGGAGGAACTGAAGCTATAGTATAATTAATACAAAAAACTCTTAAATCTTCAAATGATGTACATATTTTAATAAATTTTAACTTCAATGAAATCCATTAGGAAACTTATATTTTTTATAGTAATTAATATTTTGTTTGATTCTCATTCCTATGACCAGAATATCTAAGTTTCCTGAAAAAAAGCACATTCAGCCGGGTGGTGATGGCACATGCCTTTAATCCCAGCACTCGGGAGGCAGAGGCAGGTGAATCTCTGTGAGTTTGAGACCAGCCTGATCTACAGAGCTAGTTCCAGGACAGGCTCCAAAGCCACAGAGAAACCCTGTCTCAAAAAACCAAAATAAACAAATAAATGAATAAATAAATAGAAATGGCACATTCATTATGGAATTTCTGTCACGGGCCTGCTAGCTAGTAAAGAGCAGTGTTTTGATCCAAGGGGCAGAATTTTTATGGGGAATGGATATGACTGAATGAAAAGGCAGGGCAGAGATATGTACAGGCCCTTTCAGAATAAGGAAGGAGGAGCTGCGGTAGCTGATGGGATAGCAGCTGGTGACTGGTTCAGATTCTCCATTCTGTTTTGTGTTAACTATGCAGGAATTTGCTTGTTAATAAACAGTAAAACTTGACTTCCTCCATCTTCTGGTGACCAATTTTCAAGTTCACAAGCTGCCCATAATCAACCACCTTCCATGATGCTACCAGTGCCTGCACTACAAGCTACCAGAGTGCCCTCCTGCTCCTACACACGCCATTCCCCATGTGCTGGCCCTGTATCTCTGGAGGTTCTCCTCACACCCACCTACTCTGTGGTCTTGGTGCAACATCATTTAGCATGCATCTCTTTCAACCACTGCTCTGCCAAAGTACTGGGGCAGAGTCTCTTTTAGATATTCTGAGCCTCAGCTAAGTTTACTAACTGTTAGCTGCTTTGCTACCACACCTGCTTCACTTCTTGGTCAAACATCATCACCACATCTTAACACCTTTGCATGACCTGGTCTTCCAAATATTGTTTCTGCCTACTGTTCAAACATCATTACTACATCTAAACAACCCATTTTCCAAGAATGGAAACTCTGGGAAGTCACCTAAGAACCTTGAAATGGAAAATAAACTATTGGAAAAAAAAAAAAAACATGGGAAAATGACAATCTTAAAACCTTTCCCAGGCTAATGAGAGGGTATTTCTTTTTTTTTTCTCTTTTTTTTATTGGAGAAAAAAGAAATTTCAGCCTCCTCCCCGCCTCCCATTTCCCTCCCACTCCTCCCTCTCCTCCTCCCCTCCCCCACTCCTCCCCCTCCCTCTCCAGCCTGAAGAGCAGTCAGGGTTCCCTGCCCTGTGGAAAGTCCAAAGTCCTCCCCCTCATCCTGGTCTAGGAAGGTGAACATCCAAACTGGGTAGGCTCCCCACAGAGCCAGAACATGAAGCAGGATCAAAACCCGGTGCCATGGTCCTTGGCTTCTCAGCAGCCCTTATTGTCCGCCAGATTTAGAGAGTCCGGTTTTATCCCATGCTTTTTCATTCACAGTCCAGCTGGCCTTGGTGAGCTCCCAAAGAATCAGCCCCACTGTCTCCACGGGTGGGCGCACCCCTTGTGGTCCTGACTTCTTTGCTCATATTCTCTCTCCTTCTGCTCCTCATTGGCACATTGGGAGCTCAGTCCAGTGTTCCAGTGTGGGTCTCTGTCTCTATCACCATCCATCGCCAGATGAAATTTCTATGGTGATATGCAAGATATTCATCAGTATGGCTATAGGATAGGGTCATTTCAGGTTCCCTATCCTCAGCTGCCCCAGGAACTAACTGGGGACATCGCCCTGGGCACCTGGGAGCCCCTCTAGATCCAAGTCTCTTGCCAACCCTAAGATGGCGCCCTTAATTAAGATGTGTGCTTCTCTGTTCCCCTAACCAACCTTCCTTTATCCCAATCATCCTGTTTCCCCAAGTTCCCCCCACCCTCCCCTTCTCACATTTCTCTCCCCTTCTCCCCTTACCCCCCCTCCCACCTCATCCCCAAGATCCCCATTTTTTGCTCGGCAATCTAGTCTACTTCCCATAGCCAGGAGGATAGCTATATGTTTTTCTTTGGGTTCACCTTCCTATTTAGATTATTTAGGATATCAAATTATAGATTCACTGACCTTCATTTATTTCTAGAAACCAAATATGAGTGAGTACATCCCATGTTCATCCTTTTGTGTCTGGGTTACCTCACTCAGGATAGTGTTTTCTATTTCCATCCATTTGCATGCAAATTTCGCAAAGTCATTGTTTTTTACCGCTGAGTAGTATTCTAATGTGTATATATTCCACACTTTCTTCATCCATTCTTCCATTGAAGGGCATCTAGGTTGTTTCCAGGTTCTGGCTATTACAAATAATGCTGCTATGAACATAGTTGAACAAATGTCCTTATCATATGATCGGGCACCTCGTGGGTATATTCCCAAGAGTGGCATTGCTGGGTCCATGGGTAGGTTGATCCCAATTTTCCTGAGAAACCGCCACACTGCTTTCCAAAGTGGTTGAACAAGTTTGCATTCCCACCAGCAATGGATGAGGGTACCCCTTTCTCCACAGCCTCTCCAGCAAAGGCTATCATTGGTGTTTTTGATTTTAGCCATTCTGACAGGTGTAAGATGATATCTCAATGTTGTTTTGATTTGCATTTCCCTGATCGCTAAGGAGGCTGAGCATGACCTTAAGAGCCTTTTGGCCATTTGAACTTCTTCTGGTGAGAATTCTCTCTTCAGATCAGTGCCCCATTTTTTAATTGGGTTAATTAGCATTTTAAAGTCTAGTTTCTTGAATTCTTTATATATTTTGGAGATCAGATATTTGTCTGTTACGGGGTTGGTGAAGATCTTCTCCCAGTCAGTTGGTTGCCTTTTTGTCTTAGTTACAGTGTCTTTTGCTTTACAGAAGCTTCTCAGTTTCAGTAGGTCCCATTTATTCAATGTTGCCCTTAATGACTGTGCTGCTGGGGTTATACCTAGGAAATGATCGCCTGTGCCCAACTGTTGTAGGGTAATTCCCACTTTCTCTTCTATCAGGTTCAGTGTGTTCAGATTGATATTATGGTCTTTGATCCATTTGGACTTCAGTTTTGTGCAAGGTGATAGATATGGATCAATTTTCATTCTTCTACAGGTTGACATCCACTTGTGCCAGCACCATTTGTTGAAGATGCTTTCTTTCTTCCATTGTATACTTTTAGCACCTTTATCGAAAATGAGGTGTTCATAGGTTTGTGGGTTAAAATCTGGGTCTTCTATACGATTCCATTGGTCGACTTCTCTATTTTTATGCCAATACCACCCCGATTTCATTACTGTAGCTCTGTAATAGAGTTTAAAGTCAGGGATGGTAATGCCTCCCGAAGTTCCTTTATTGTATAAGATTGTTTTGGCTATCCTGGGTTTTTTGTTATTCCATATAAAGTTGATTATTGTCCTTTCAAGGTCAGTGAAGAATTTTGATGGGATCTTGATGGGGATGGCATTGAATCTATAAATTGCCTTTGGTAGGATTGCCATTTTTACTATGTTGATCCTCCCAATCCACGAGCAAGGGAGATCCTTCCATTTTCTGGTATCCTCTTCAATTTCTTTCTTCAATGCCTTAAAGTTCTTGTCAAATAGATCCTTCACTTCTTTGGTTAGAGTTACCCCAAGATATTTTATGCTGTTTGTGGCTATCGTGAAAGGTGATGCTTTTCTGATTTCCCTCTCTGCTTCCATATCCTTTGTGTATAGGAGGGCGACTGATTTTTTGGAGTTGATCTTGTATCCGGCCACATTACTAAAGGCGTTTATCAGCTGTAGGAGTTCTTTGGTGGAGCTTTTGGGGTCGCTTATGTACACTATCATATCATCTGCAAATAACGAAAGTTTAACCTCTTCCTTTCCAATTCGAATCCCCTTGATCCCCTTATGTTGTCTTATTGCTATTGCTAAAACTTCAAGCACTATACTGAAGAGGTATGGAGCGAGTGGACAGCCTTGTCTTGTTCCCGATTTAAGTGGGATGGCTTTGAGTTTCTCTCCGTTTAGTTTGATGTTAGCTGTCGGTTTGCTGTAAATAGCTTTTATTATATTTAGGTATGACCCTTGTAACCCTAATCTCTCCAAGACTTTTATCATAAAGGGATGTTGAATTTTGTCAAAAGCTTTTTCAGCATCTAATGAAATGATCATATGGTTTTTTTCTTTCAGTTTATTTATATGATGGATTACATTGATAGATTTTCGTATGTTGAACCAGCCTTGCATCTCTGGGATGAAGCCTACTTGATCATAATGGATAATTTTTCTAATGTGTTCTTGGATACGGTTTGCCAGTATTTTGTTGAGGATTTTTGCGTCAATGTTCATGAGTGAGATTGGCCTGTAATTCTCTTTCTTGGTTGAGTCTTTGTGTGGTTTTGGTGTCAGAGTGACAATAGCTTCATAAAAGGAATTTGGCAATGACTCTTCTGTTTCTATATTGTGAAATACCTTAAGGAGTATAGGTATTAGGTCTTCTTGGAAATTCTGGTAGAATTCCGCATTGAAACCGTCTGGTCCTGGGCTTTTTTTGGTGGGGAGGTTTTTGATAACAGCTTCTAATTCTTCGCGACTGACAGGTCTATTTAGATTGTTCACCTGGTCCTGATTTAACTTTGGTATATGGTATTTATCTAAAAAAGTGTCCATTTCTTTTACATTATCCAGTTTTGTGGCATACAGGCTTTTGTAGTAAGATCTAATGATTCTCTGAATTTCCTCTATGTCTGTGGTTATGTCCCCCTTTTCATTTCTGATCTTATTAATTTGCAAATTCTCTCTCTGCCGTTTGATTAGTTTGGATAGGGGTTTATCAATTCTGTTGATTTTCTCCAGGAACCAGCTTTTTGTTTCATTGATTCTTTGGATTGTTTTCTGTGTTTCTATTTTGTTGATTTCAGCCCTCAATTTGACTATTTCCAGTCTTCTACTCCTCCTAGGTGAGTCTGCTTCTTTTTTTTCTAGAGCTTTCAGATGGGCTGTTAAGTCTCCAATGTATGCTTTCTCTGTTTTCTTTAAGTGGGCACTAAGGGCTATGAACTTTCCCCTTAGGACTGCTTTCAAAGTGTCCCATAAGTTTGAGTATGTTGATTCTTTATTTTCATTGAATTCAAGGAAGACTTTAATTTCTTTCTTTATTTCTTCTTTGATCAAGGTGTGGCTCAATAGTTGACTATTCAGTTTCCATGAGTTTGTAGGCTTTCTGGGGGTAGCATTGTTGTTGAATTCTAACTTTAGTCCGTGGTGATCTGATAAGACACAGGTGGTTATGGATATTTTTTTGTAACTGTGGAAGTTTGCTTTGTTACCGAGGATGTGGTCAATTTTCGAGAAGGTTCCATGAGCTGCAGAGAAGAAGGTATATTCTTTCCTATTTGGGTGGAATGTTCTATAGATGTCTGTTAAGTCCATTTGATTCATTACCTCCATTAATTCTCTTATTTCTCTGTTAGGTTTCTGTCTGATTGACCTGTCCATTGGTGAAAGAGGAGTGTTGAGATCTCCTACTATTAGTGTGTGCGGTTTGATGGCAGCCTTGAGTTTTAGTAGTGTTTCTTTTACATATGTGGGTGCTTTTATATTAGGGGCATAGATATTCAGGATTGAGACCTCATCCTGATCAATTGTACCTGTTATGAGTATAAAATAGCCCTCTCCATCTCTTCTGATTGATTTAAGTTTGAAGTCAAGTTTTTAGAAATTAGTATGGCCACACCTGCTTGTTTCTTAGGTCCATTTGCTTGATAAACCTTTTCCCATCCCTTTACTCTAAGTAGGTGCCTGTCTTTGTGGTTGAGGTGTGTTTCTTGTAAACAGCAGAATGTTGGATCCTGTTTGCGTATCCAATCTCTTAGCCTGTGTCTTTTTATAGGTGAGTTGAGTCCATTGACATTAAGGGATATTAATGACCAGTGGTTGCTAACTCCGGTCACTATTTTAGTCATAGAGTTTGTGTGTTTGCCTTCTTTTAGTTGTGCTGGTGAAGGGTGTCTAGATGTTTGAGTTATTGTGGTCATTGTTGGTTTCCTTGGTTTGTGATTTTCCTTCTATTACTTTCTGTAAGGCTGGATTTGTGGCTACGTATTGTTTAAAATTGTTTTTATCCTGGAAAATTTTGTTTTCTCCATTTATAGTGAATGAAAGCTTGGCTGGGTATAGTAGTCTGGGCTTGCATCCATGTTCTCTTAGCTTCTGCAGTATATCTATCCAGGACCTTCTGGCTTTCATGGTTTCCATAGAGTAGTCAGGTGTAAGTCTGATAGGTTTACCTTTATAAGTAACTTGACCTTTTTCCTTTGCAGCTCTTAATATTCTTTCTTTATTCTGTATGTTTTGTGTTCTGATTATTATATGGCGAGGAGATGTTTTTTTTTTTTTTGGTCCAGTCTATTCGGTGTTCTGTATGCTTCTTGAACTTTCAAAGGAATATCTTTCTTTAGGTTGGGAAAGTTTTCTTCTATAATTTTATTAAATATATTTTCTGAACCATTGAGCTGTACTTCCTCTCCTTCTTCTATCCCAATTATTCTTAGGTTTGGTCTTTTATTGTGTCCCATATTTCCTGAATGTTTTGTGATGAGAATTTGTTGGTTTTGCTGTTTTCTTTGATCAGTGTGTTAATTTTCTCTATGGTATCTTCAGTGTCTGACATTCTTTCTTCTAACTCTTGTAATCTGTTGGTAGTACTTGTCTCTGTAGTTCCTGTTCGTTTACCCAGATTTTCCATCTCCAACCTTCCCTCGGTTTGAGTTTTCTTCATTACTTCCATTTCATTCTTCAGGTCTTGAACCATTTCCCTTACCTGTTTAATTGCATTTTCTTGTTTCTCTTGGTTTTCTTGGGTATCTTTGAGCGATTTATTCATTTCCTCTACCTTTTTGTTTGTAATCTCTAATTGTTTATGGCAGTTTTTCACCTCCTGTTTAAGGTCTTCTATTATTTTCAAATAATTCACTTTTGAGTCGATTTCTTCTACTTCTTCTGGAGTAGGGTTTACAATTCTTCTTATTTCGGGATCCCTGGGTTCTGGTGATGTCATGTTGCCTTTCAGGTTGTTGGAGGAATTCTTGCATTGGCGCCTTCCCATCTCCTCTTTCAAATGAAGCCAAGAGAGGCCTGGTGTCTTGGTCCTGTCTTTGCTGTGACTGAGTCTCTGGGTGTATCTCTTCAGTGTAGAAGCAGGGACCGTCCTGCTGAGCTTGAACTCCTCAGTACCCAAACATGGACAACCATCCAGATGGGACTCCTCAGCACCACCCCCAGTGATGTCTCTCCTGGTACCCGGATCTGGTCTCCCTGCTGCTAGGGTGTCTCGCGAACAAAGGGACGACCCCGCTTGGTGCAGGCAGGCCACCTAGATAAAGGAGCCACCACCCACCCGAATGCCCTCCCAATTCGGACCCTGTCCCAGCACCCAAACAGGCTGAGCTGGGAGCTGTTGTGTGGTTCAAAGAGGGGAGGGGGGTCAGAGGTAGTGCGGAGGGCCTTGGATGCAAGCTGGGTGGGACAGTAATGGAGAAGAGGTATCAAGGAGTACAGCCCCCGCAGACTGACCAGGGAGTGCAGGAGGGGTGGGGAACGTCTGAGCTCCCTGTCCCGGGCTGCCGCTGTGGCCAGAAACTCACTCACCCCAGCGATGGCCCTCCTGGCACCCGGATCCGATCTCCCCGCTGCCTGGGCTTCCCGCGAACAAAGGGCCGGCCCCGCTTGGTGCAGGCCGGCCACCTAGACAAAGGAGCCACCACCCTCCCTAATGCCCTCCCAATTCGGACCCTGTCCCAGCGCCCAAACAGGCTGAGCTGGGAGCTGTTGTGTGGTTCAAAGAGGGGAGGGGGGTCAGAGGTAGTGCGGAGGGCCTTGGATACAAGTTGGGTGGGACAGTAATGGAGAAGAGGTATCAAGGAGTACAGCCCCCGCAGACTGAGAGGGTATTTCTTTATACCTCAGGCTGCCCTTGAACAGGGCAATTCTCTTGCTTGAGACTTCCTAGTTATACTGTAGATGTGAAACACCAGGTCTGTTTGAGAGAGGTCCTTCCGCTCCTTCAGCCAATAGCTGCTGAGATACCAGCCCATTGGGGCATGGTCTCTTTACCTTTAAAAAAGCGGCCACTTCCCTTCTAGCTCTCTCTTACTTCCTGCTCCGCTTCTGGCGACTAGACTCCCTTCCTGATTGCACAGAGGGCTGTTGTCTGGGATGGTGATCTGTAAGTTTATTTCCCCTTTAAATAAATAATCATTCTATTAATCATAATTCTAAACTGGTGTGGGATTGTTTTTGACTTACGCCTTCACCTTCACAGGTCCAGTTAAAAAGTCTCTTCTTAAAAGGGAAATTACATAAGAGTTTACCAAGAAAATAATAATCTCATGAGGATTGTTTCCAAATACAGATGAGATTTAATCTTCAGACAGATATTATGGTATATACAAAAAAGTTTCAAATGTATGAAGATGCAGAGCAGAAATATCTAGACCTGAATTCCTTTTTGGAGTAGGAAACCAAAAGTAGTCAACTGTATCTTTATTTATGAATACAAAACTGTGAGGAAAATGTGATTGTTCAGCAGGGAAGAGTTCTAGGTCCTAACCCTAAAGCTTAAATCTAATGCCTAAGGTATATACTATTAGAGAAAGTCAAGTTGTTATCTGACTTCTACACTTATACCATGACACATATACCCAGTAGACATACACTGAATAGTTGAATGTTAAAAATATAAAGAAAATTATGAAACATTCTTCAGAAAAAGATGCTCCAAAAGCAGCCATACTTTGTATAAATATTCATTTCAGTTGCATTGCTAAAGCACAGAAAAAGTATAGAAATACTGTAGTCTCCTCCTAGAGATAAATGTTACCAAGAGATACGATTCTAGTAGTGTAAATAAGTCTGGATCATAAAGAAAATTTAACATACCTAACATCTAGCCATGAAAGAAATGTTGACGTATATTCAATATTAATGATACAAGTTATAAAACATGCAGCCATGCAAATGGCTTTTAGAAGCATTATTGTGCTCCTCGGTGGGTTTAGAATAAAGTTACATGAGTCCACTAACATTTCAGTGTATCTATGACCACTTCCAAAAAGAGGGAAACATTTAAAGAGTGAACTGGTCTTTGCTGAGTGCTGTATAAATTATATAGTGATTTTCACTGGCTGTATGAAGATTTGTGGGGCTAGTTCTCTATTTCCTTTACCTTTATTAAGCTAAACCCAAAGCCAGATACAAAGAAACTTGACAAGTTGGATAATTACCTGAGGTCTTTGTTAATCCTGTCTGTACAGGATCATCTTTTTCTCCAAGTGTGGGATAAAGACTGGATTCAAGTTCACTAGCCCAAGCAGTAACTGCAACCTTATTATCTCATGTTCAAGCCCAAATGTGTTGGCCCGTTTTTCACTGGGACCTGCTTCATCACTGTTGTGTGTGGATGTATTATTGCAGGGTGAAGTGTCATGATTACCTTCACAACCAGTACTAGTTTCAATCTGTTTTTCCTTGCTTTCCTGGACACAGTTTGTAACTTCTATCTTCTTTCCCTTGTCAATGCTGACACTATGTTCTTGCTGAGTTTTATACTTGTTTCTGCTTAATGCTTTCTCTTGAGGAACATAATTTTCAGTAAAACTTGAATACATTTTCATGATGAGTGCATCAAATTGAGGCTCTGGATTTAATGACCTTTTTGAAATTAGTTTGCTTCTGCAGACAGGACATTCTTTGTTGCCATGTCTAAGGGCTGTGACAATACAATTTTTACAAAACTGATGGAAACAGGTCGTGGTGATCATGGTATTCTTCATTGCATCCAAGCAAATTGAGAATCTGACATTATTCTACTCCTCACTACTTGAAGCCATGGTGTCCAATTTGCTTGAAGTAACCTTCTGAGATGTTTCCTGCAATTCCTGTAAGCTCTGTTCCAATTTTTCCCTTACTAGTTGTACTTCATTTATCTGAACTGCCTGTGACATTGTGGTTTCTGACAAAGGCTGAGGCTCCTCTCTTCTCAGATTTGGCTGAGCTTGGGATTTTGCTTTGTTCTCCTTTGGTTCCTCCATCAAAAATGGAGCATCTGCTTATCCAACTCTACTGGAATGCTTTACATATGTAAAAACCTACAAAGATTGAAAGTAAAGAAAACACTAGCTGGATAAGAAAACAATCATATTGATTGGGGGAGGGGGAGGGAAATGGGAGGCGGTAGCAGGAAGGAGACAGAAATCTTTAAGAAAGAAAGAAAGAAGGAAAGAAAGAAAGAAAGAAAGAAAGAAAGAAAGAAAGAAAGAAAGAAAAAACAATCATAGGTTTTTTTTTTTTGGTTTTTCAAGACAGGGTTTCTCTGTGGGTTTGGAGCTGTCCTGGAACTAGCTCTGTAGACCAGGCTGGTCTCAAACTCACAGAGATCCGCCTGCCTCTGCCTCCCGAGTGCTGGGATTAAAGGCGTGCGCCACCATCGCCCGGCTAACAATCATAGTTTTATAGTTAGACATTTCAACAGTTAATAGGTGATATATTATGGGGGGTGTATCTCAAAAAGCATAGACTGAAAAACTAAATTTACCCTTCAAAAGATACACTGGAAGAAATATTTTAATCAAGAAAAGTGGATTTGATAGAAGTGATAGGGAGAAATAGTCTTGAACTCATTAGCACGGGAAAAGACTTCCTGAACAGAATACTATTAGTGTAGGCATTAAGATGAATAAATGAAACCTCATGACACTGAGAAGTTTGTGTAAGGAAACCATACCTTTGTTTATGACAAAGTGGGAGGCTACATAATGGAAAAAGAATTTTACTAAATATACAACCAATGGAGGGGTAGTATCTAAAATATATAAATAACTAAAAATTCTGGACACAAAGAAAACACTTAACTCAATTAAAAAAATAGAGTACAGATCTGAACAGAGCATTCTCAAAAGATGAAAAATAATTGCCCAAGAAACAAAGACAGGTTCAAAATCCATCTCTACCATTAAAATACAAATCAAAACTACCTTTAGTTTCCATCTTACATCAGTCAGCATGGCCAAGATCTATAATGAAAACTACATTTCATTATGATGAAGATGTGGGGTAAAGTATGGGAAACACTCATCCATTACTGGTTCAAGTGCAAACTTGTAAAGCCACTATGGAAATAAGAATGACAGTGTTCAGGGAGTTATAAGTAGATCCACTTCATCATCCAGCTATACTATTCATGGGCATATACAAAAAGGATTCTTCATTTTACTAAAAAGACACTTGTTTAACCATGTTCATTTTGTTGTATTCATAACAGTCAGAAATTAGAAACAGCAGAGATGCCCATTAATGAATGAAAGGATAAATAAAATGTGTTACAGTGGCACAATGGGATATTAACTTAGGTATTAAAATATTGAAATCATGAAATTAGTAGTAAAATGGCTAGAGCTAGAAAAACTCCTCCTGCTTGAGGTAATCCAGACTCTAAGACAAATATGGCATGTATTCATTATATGTGGGTATTCAATGTTAAGTTCCTGATAAGTAGACTACAATCAGAATAATCATAGGTTAGGTATAGCGTATTGGACTAGGAGGCAAGGAATGGTCTCCCTATGTAAGTGAAAAAGAAGAGATAGTTATGGGTGGGTGGGCACTGGAAAGGGAGGATCAAACGGGAAAGGGGAGGGAAGAGGACTAAGGGAGGGACCATGGGGATGGGTAGTTAAAACGAAGGACCTGTTGAAGTCCTATGAAACTAAACTAAATTAGAATCATCAAATAACACATTTCTCACCATGAAATAAAACCTCCAGTGATGGGGCTGGGTTATATCTGAATCAGTTGTTGGCCAAACGGGCCTCATAGAAATCCCAGGCTACTGTCAAGTCTATTGGTTGTTCTCAACAAACTGATGCTAAAATCTTACTATTGAAGACAATACCTATATAACTCATTGATTACAGAGAAGTCATGTTGGTTCCTACCTAGGACTTTTGCCCCTATGACTAATGTTTATGGTACTGGAAGGTACTCTGAAGACTCAGAGGAGAAAGGTAAACATCAACCAAGCTACAAATCCTTCCATCTTCAATGGTGACTTCCCTGCAAGATATGCTGGTGCAATAGCAGCACAAAACTTATAGGAATAACCAGCCAATATCTGACTAGATGTAAGGCACACTCTATGAAATAACACCCATCCCTGACACTGCTCAGGTGGCCAAGAACCTGAGACTCTATTGTTCATGATCCTAAAAGAAAACCAAATACTACTGCACAGCTAAAGAAACATAGCAAGAAAATTATTCATAATGACATTCTATTATATGCCTAGATCAGCATCTTGTTCAGCCAATAATAAAAGAAACTTCCTCCTGTAATAGATGGAAACAAATGCAGACACCCACAGCTTGAAAACATATGGAGAAAGAGGAGAGATCTTGGAAGATTCTGTCCTAAACAGGATTTCTACATCAAACACCTCCCCTCAGTGTTCAGGAAACTCTAGAAGAGGATGCAGAAAGATTCCATGAGCCAGCAGGCTAGAAGACACTAAGGAAACAAGATCTACAGACAACAAGGCTGACATACATATGAACTCACAAAGACTATGGAAGTATGCACAGGGCCAGAACAGGTATAAGCCAGATGAGGTCCCTATGGTGAGAAGTGGAGTAGACACAAGACCCCACCCCTAAATAATAATATAGCTCCAATTGGCAATTACTTCCAAAGAAAAAGTTAGTTTTCTCTAGGGGAGTCTCACTGGGTATATAAACCACTGTTATGTCCAAGCCCCAAGCCCAGCAGCAGATTGCCTTTTTCCTTTTTTTTCTTTTCTTTTTGTCTCACAAGGATTTGACGGGATATTTTTACATTTTTATTTTTCATTACAGTTCTGTGATGGCTAATGTTACATCAACTTGAGATAAGCTAAAGTCATCTAAATGGAGGTTACCTCAAATAAGAAAAGGCATATTCTCAATTAATTATTAACTTGGGAGGGCCGAGATGACTGCGGGTGGTATCATCCCTGCATTGGTGGTCCTAATTTCTATGAGAAAGCAAGCTGAGCAAGATGTGGGAACCAAGCAAGTCAACAGCACCCCTCCCACAACCTCTGCATCAGCTCTTGCCTCCAGGTTTCTGCTCTGTTTAAGTTCCTGTCTCGACTTCCTTCAAAAATGAACACTGATATGCCAAATAAATCCTTTCCATCACCCCTTAATTTTTTTAGGTCATGCTGTTTTGTCACAGCAATAGAAACCATAACTAAGACAAGATCATTTATTTCTCTATTAGTGCTTCTGGTTTAATTTTTGTGGGTTTTCTCTAGAAAGAATGTGTATTTTCCAGCATCTGTATGTATTTGTTAGATTTTTCTTTGTGTCTTTTTTCCTGTTTTTTTTTCCTTTATCCTTTTCTGGTTTGTGTGTGTGTGTGTGTGTGTGTGTGTGTGTGTGTGTACAGACTATATATATATATATATATATATATATATACATAATTTAGATGTCTATTCATATTTTAATAAGACAGAGAAAGTCTCAATTCTGTAAGATTCTCTGAGCTCTGTCAAATGTTTGGCTGTGGGTCTGTATCTGCTTCAAAAACCTATTTTCAATAAAATCAACTAGCAAAGCTTAAACCTATCCACAAATAAGAAACTGGCAATGATAGTTATAAATATTAATATTATTTGCTTTTAGTAAGTTGCCATCTGATTTTGTTGCTTGATCTCATAATAGTTTAGAAGTTAATTGAAATAGAAAGTAGCAGGTAATTGGAAGATAGGAAATATAAAGAATAAGTATAAATTGTGGGTCAGCTTGTTCCTTGACATCCATTGGCCACCAGGCTATGAGGACAAAGTGAGCAGAGACAGCTTGCAAGGCTTTGTATGGACTGTCACAAAAGAAATAGCTTCTGGGAGTCTGTTTCAATGTTACAGCTCAATTTTATTTCAGAGTTAGCAAAAAATATAATCTGGGGAAAGCAGCCACAACATCACCTAATTTATGTTTGGTAGCTTGCTACTATCATATATCTAGAGCACAATACCTAATTATCATATTGGCAGAAAGAGGAGAACATTTGCAGGGAACAGTATCAAAGGTCACATTTAAGATAAGTCTAGCATCCAGGCTCAGGTACAGCTTCCAAGTAAGCTCAAGGAGAGAGTAGGAAGCCTGGTTGAAGAAAAGGAGTCCTCCATTTGGTGCTGAGTTCAGAGAGCTGTCTGAACATGGTGGACTGGTAATCTTAAACAGCAAAGCCCTCCAACATATTATAGAGAAGAAGTGTAAAGATAAAAAGAATACATTTTGAATGAGCAAGAATTTTATATTACAAAATAAAAATTTCCCTAAAATAGAATACATTTTTTGCAAAATAAAACAAAAATGAGGAAAAAATATAAAATTGATAATAATCACAAAATGTCACAAAAATTTTATCAAAAATAAAACATAAAAATGATATATTTAGGATGATTTAAATTTACTGTATATAAGATCCATCTTTGACATGCTGGAAAATATAGTTCTGTTGGTAGGAGTATTTGCCTAGCATGCAGAATGCCCTGAGTTTGACATCCAGTACTGAAAAAAATGTGGATGGTTTTTCCATTGCTGTAATTCCAGTTTTTAGAGTGTCAGAAGTTCATGGTCACCTTAGCTACATAGCAAATCAAGGTCATTATAGGCTTCATGAGAGCTACAAGTATAACACTATAACATATTCATCTACTTAAAACAATGTATTTTACCCTAACATCTGTATCTGTTCTTGCTAACATTTACATAAACTAATTTAAAGCACAAGGATTTTATATTGTATTGAAAACCATGGTTTCTGCTAAATTTGTCATCATTTTACCTACTTAAGAAACCAAATTTAAATAGCAATCTAACAAGGCTACTTCCACTAAAACGAAATTTACTTTGAAATAATTTTTCTTATAGGTACTTAAGTTAAATGACATTTTTCAAAGGCCAAGAATTTTCTTACATATATTAAAACAACTTAGATCATTTATGAAACTTAACATGTTTTATAATTTTTAAACTATGTGGCAGAGTAAGTAGCCAATACACAGCATCTAAAAGAAGAAGGGTAGCCTTGGCCAGTTTCCATAGTAGAATATGTAGCCGAGAGATCAACTGTGAAGTTCAGAGTTTATAATCTACATCTTTAAAATCAAGATTCTACTTTGGAGCACGCTAAAAATGTCCTCAGTGAGTGGAGTATCAGAAACCATTAACTACTCCCCTGCTCTGCTCTTTGGTTTTATCCTTGTAAATTGGACAATTCGGTATTGTGAAATTGTACGGTGACATAATATTTAGCTTATTCTTGTTTGACTATACTTTCTCTAACATGGGGGCTGCAATTTAAATAAATTAAATAAAGCATTGTATATGCAACTATTTGCTTAATCTTCTTTAGTGCTCAGGCTTTGGGGTGACCCCTGAGCACAGAGCTGTTGCTCAGGTGGTATTTGAAATGGACCCTAACAAGGGTGAGGCTGGGAACAATCCTGTGTCTTTTCTTTGATTCTCTGTCTTCTTTTTGTAGACTGTCAGATTGCTATTTATAGATTACTATCTTCTGTGTCCAAAGAAAAATATTGTCAGTTTCTACTACAAACGAATAAGACAACTGAAAATGTTATTTCATATGCACAAATCTTCCTGCAAAGACACATCTAGCAACCTAAAAGCTTGGAAACTTAACAGGAGGAGGGATTATATAAGCAAGGGAGGTCAAGGTCATGGCAGGGAAACCCTCAGAGAGAGCTGAGTTGAGCTCTTGGAAGCTCACAAACTTCAGACCAACAGCTGGGGAGCCTGCATGGGACACACTAGGCTCCTTGCATGTGGGCTACAGTTGTGTAACTTGGTCTGTGTGAGGGGCCCCTAGCAGTGGACCAGGATCCATCCCTGAAACACTGGCTGGTTTTTTGGACCCCATTCCCTGTGGTGGGATGCCTTGCTCAGCCTTGATGCAGGGAGGAGGGGCTTGTTGACTCCCCATGGGAGATGGATTAGGGGAGGTGAGAGGAAGTAGAAGAAGGGGAAGGATGGGAATTGTGGTTGGTATGTAAAATGAATAAAAAATTTAAAATAAAAAAATTAAAAATGAAAACTAAAAAATGAAACCAAAGTTAAATGAAATCTAAATATATTTAAAATTTGTTTTTACTTAAGTTTTGAATGCTAAATGCAAGTTATAACAAAAAACCATGACTTCACCTTCAAAAATAGAGAAAACATCTTTCCTGGTGTTCATCAACGAAAGTCTGGAAGCAAAAACTAAATGTTGTAAGTGGCTTAAAAGACAGCCAGTTTGTTTACCCTATTATTCAAGGTCAACTGAAACACAGAGGACAGTGGGTTCTTATAAAGTCCCTCTGACTTCATCTCATTGATAAAACTGGCAACCAATAGAAATAAAAACTAAGATATATATATACAAATCCACTTGAATTAGATACACTACTGAATGATGAATGGGTCACTAAAAAATCATTATCACTGACCTACTGGTGCAGGCCCAGGCAGGGTGACAGCGCACCTGTGTAGGCCCAGGCAGGGCGGCAGACCACCGGTGCAGGCCCAGGCGGCAGACCGGCGCAGGCTGCGGCAGACAGCAGGGACTGGAGCACAACACTGAGAGCAGATCGCCCCACTACAATTAAAGCAAAGAGGTAGGCCTTTGGTTGGCGAAACCCCTAGCAAGGAAGGAGTCGGGTCCTGTTCCTGAAGACCCTTCTGAGGGGAGAGAGGGAACTTGGCCCCTGGCAGGAGCCAGGAAACAGAGCAACAGCATTTTGTAAGAGAAGCCCCTGGCCAACAGGGAAACCTGATCCGGTTTTAAAAGACGCATTAGATAGCTTCGATAGGAGGAGATGGGCAGGTGCCAAGGCAAGAATTCACCCAATAATCTGAAAAACAACATGAAAACACCAGAACCCAATGATCTTACAACAGATGGACTTGAACACCCTAATAAGGAAGAAGTGGAAAAAATTGACTTTATGAAAGCAATAGAGTCCATTAAACAACATGTGAAAAATGCCCTTATAGAAATGGATGAGAAGTATAACCAAAAGTTTGAAGAAATGAGTAAATACGTACATGATACCCTGGGAAACCAAGAAAAAATCATCAAACAGGTAATGGAAACAGTTCAAGAATTGAAAACTAAAAGGGAAACAAGGAAGAAAACACAAACTGAGAACCAGCTGGATATGGAAAATCCAGGTCAATGAGCAGAGCCTACAGAAACAAGCATAATCAATAGAATACAAAAAATAGAAGAAAGAATCTCAGATTCTGAGGACACCATAGAGAAAATAAATGCACTGATCAAAGAAAACAGCAAAGCCACCAAATTCTCATCACAAAACATGCAGGAAATATGGGACAAAATAAAAAGACCAAACATAAGAATAATATGAATAGAAGAAGGAGAAGAGTCACAGCTCAAAGGCCCAGGAAATATTTTTAACAAAATTATGGAAGAAAACTTTCCAACATAAAGAAAGATCTTCCTTTGAATATTCAAGAAGCATACAGAACACCAAACAGACAGGATCAAAGAAAAATATCCCCTCGCCATATAATAATCAAAACACAGAATATACAGGTTAAAGAAAGAATATTAAGAGCTGAAAGGAAAAAGGCCAAGTAACATATAAAGATAAACCGATCAGACTTACACCTGACTTCTCTATGGACACCATGAAAGCCAGAAGGTCCTGGATAGAGGTACTGCAGAAGCTAAGAGACCATGGATGCAAACCCAAACTAATATACCCAGCCAAGCTATCATTCACTATCAATGGAGAAAAAAAGACATTCCAGGATAAGAACAAATTTAAACAATACGTAGCCACAAATCCAGCCCTACAGAAGGTAATAGAAGGAAAATCGCAACCCAAGGAATCCAACATTGCCAACACTGCCTAGAACAACTCAGGCATCTAGCAACCCTTCACCAGCACAACTCAAAGAAGGAAGACACACAAACTCTAATACCAAAAGCAATAAGAATAAATGGAGTAAACAACCACTGGTCATTAATATCACTTAATATAAATGGTCTCAATTCACCTATAAAAAAGCACAGGATAAGAGATTGGATATGAAAACAGGATCCAACATTCTGCTGTTTGCAAGCAACACATCTCAACCACAAAGACAGGCATCTACTCAGAGTAAAGGGTTGGGAAAAGGTCTTTCAAGCAAATGGTCCTAGGAAAAAAGTGGGTGTGGCCATATTTTTTCTAACAAAAGTGACTTCAAACTAAAATAAATTAGAAGAGATGGACACTTTATACTTATAACAGGAACAATTCATCAGGATGAGTTATCAATCCTGAATATCCACGCCCCCTAATATAAAAGCACCCACTTATCTAAAAGAAATATTACTAAAACTGAAGGCAGATATTAAACGACACACACTAGTAGTAGGAGACTTCAATACACCTCTCTCTCCAATGGACAGGTCAATCAGACAGAAACCTAATAGAGAATTAAGAGAATTATTAAAGGTAATGAAGCAATTGGACTTAACAGACATCTATAGATCACTCCACTCAAATAGGAAAGAATATACCTTCTTCTCTGCAGCTCATGGAACCTTCTCAAAAATTGAACATACTCGGAAACAAAGGAAACCTCCACAGTTACAAAAAAAATATTAGTAACCACCTGTGTCTTCTCAGATCACCATGGATTAAAGTTAGAATTCAACAACAATGCTACCCCTAGAAAGCCTACAAACTCATAGAAACTGAACAGCCAACTACTGAACCACATCTGAAGAAATTAAGAAAGAAATTAAAGTCTTCCTTGAATTTAATGAAAATAAAGAGACAACATACTGAAACCTATGGGACACGATGAAGGCAGTGCTAAGAGGAAAGTTCATAGCACTAAATGCACACTTAAAGAAAACGGAGAAAGCATACATCGGGGACTTAACAGCACACCTGAAAGCTTTAGAAAAAAAAAGAAGCAGACGTGCACAGGAGGAATAGAAGACTGGAAATAATCAAACTGAGGGCAGAAATCAACAAAATAGAAACACAGAAAACAGTCCAAAAAATCAATGAAACAAAAAGTTGGTTCTTGGAGAAAATCAACAAGATCGACAAACCCCTATCCAAACTAATTAAACAACAAAGAGAGAACACGCAAATAAATAAGATCAGAAATGAAAAGGGGGACATAACCACAGACACAGAGGAAATTCCGAGAATCATTAGATCTTACTACAGAAACCTGTATGCCACAAAACTGGAAAATGCAAAAGAAATGGACATTTTTTTTTTTTTTTTAGATAAGTACCATATACCGAAGCTAAACCAAGATCAGGTGAAGGATCTAAATAGACTGGTTTGTCGCGAAGAACTAGAAGCTGTTATCAAAAATCTCCCCTCCAAATAAAGCCCAGGACCTGGTGGCTTCAATGCAGAATTCTACCAGAACTTCAAAGAAGAGCTAATACCTATATTCCTTAATGTATTTCACAATATAGAAACAGAAAAGTCATTGCCAAATTCCTTTTATGAAGCTACAGTTACCCTGATACCAAAACCACACAAAGACCCAACCAAGAAAGAAAATTACAGGCCTAAACTCACTCATGAATATTGACGCAAAAATTCTCAATAAAATACTGGCAAACCAAATTCAAGAACACATTAGAAAAATTATCCATTATGATCAAGTAGGCTTCATCCCAGAGATGCAGGGCTGGTTCAACATACCCAAATCTATTAATGTAATCCACCGTATAAATAAACTGAAAGAAAAAGAAACATATGATCATTTCATTAGATGCTGAAAAAGCATTTGACAAAATTCAACACCCCTTTATGATAAAGGTATTGGAGAGACTAGGGGTTCAAGGGTCATACCTAAATATAATAAAATCTATTTACAGCAAGCCAACAGCTAACATTAAATTAAATGGAGAAAAACTCAAAGCCATCCCACTAAAATCAGGAACAAGACAAGGATGTCCACTCTCTCCATACCTCTTCAATATAGTGCTTGAAATTCTAGCCATAGCAATAAGACAACATAAGGGGATCAAGGGGATTGGTATTGGAAAGGAAGAAGTTAAGCTTTCATTATTTGAAGATGATATTATAGTATACATAAGCGACCCCAAAAACTCTACCAAAGAACTCCTACAGCTGATAAACACCTTTAGTAATGTGGCAGGATATAAGATCAACTCCAAAAAATCAGTTGCCTTCCTATACACTAAGGATAAAGAAACAGAGAGGGAAATCAGAGAAGCATCACCTTTCATGATAGCCACAAAGAGCATAAAGTATCTTGGGGTAAACCTGACCAAGGAAGTGAAAGATCTATTTGACAAGAACTTTAAGTCTTTGAAGAAAGAAATAGAAGAGGACACCAGAAAATGGAAGGATCTCCCTTGCTCTTGGATTGGAAGGATCAACATAGTAAAAATGGCAATTGTACCAAAAGCAATCTATAGATTCAATGCAATCCCCATCAAAATCCCATCAAAATTCTTCACAGATCTGGAGAAGACAATAATCAACTTTATATGGAAAAACAAAAAACCCAGGATAGCTAAAACAATCTTATACAATAAAGGAACATCTGGAGGCATTACCATCCCTGACTTCAAACTCCCAGAGCTACAGTACTGAAAACAGCTTGGTATTGGCATAAAAACAGAGAAGTCGATCAATGGAATTGAATAGAAGATCCGGATATTAACCCACAAACCTATGAACACCTGTTTTTCGACAAAGGAGCTAAAAGTATACAGTGGAAGAAAGAAAGCATCTTCAACAAATGGTGCTGGCATAACTGGATGCCAACTTGTAGAAGAATGAAAATAGATCCATATCTATCGCCATGCAGAAAACTCACGTACAAGTGGATTAAAGACCTCAATATCAGTCCAAACACACTGAACCTGATAGAAGAGAAAGTGGGAAGTACTCTACAACACGTGGGAACAGGAGACCACTTCCTACATATAACCCCAGCAGCACAGACAGTAAGGGCCTCATTGAATAAATGGGACCTCCTGAGACTGAGAAGCTTCTGTAAAGCAAAGGACACTGTCGCTAAGATAGAAAGGCAACCTACTGACTGGGAAAAAATCTTCACCAACCCCGGAACTGACAAAGGTCTGATCTCCAAAATATATAAAGAACACAAGAAACTAGACCGTAAAAGGCTAATCAACCCAATTATAAAATGGGGCACTGAGCTGAACAGAGATCTCTTAACAGAAGAAGTTCAAATGGCCAAAAGACACCTAAAGTCATGCTAAACTTCCTTAGCAATCAGGAAAATGCAAATCAAGACAACTTTAAGATACCATCTTACACCTCTCAGAATGGCAAAAATAATAAACACCAATGATAGCCTTTGCTGGAGAAGTTGTGGAGAAAGGGGTATATTCAGCCATTGCTGGTGGGAATGCAAACTTGTGCAACCACTTTGGAAAGCAGTGTGGCGGTTTCTCAGGAAATTCAGGATCAACCTACCCCTGGACCCAGCAATACCACTCTTGGCAATATACCCAAGAGAGGCCTTATCATACAACAAAAGGATATGCTCTACTATGTTCATAGCAGCATTGTTTGTAATAGCCAGAACCTGGAAACAACCTAGATGCCCGTCAATTGATGAATGGATAAAGAAAGTATGGAATATATACATATTAGTGTACTACTCAGCAGTAAAAAACAAGGACTTCTTGAAGTTTGCAGGCAAATGGATGGAAATTGAAAACACTATCCTGAGTCAGATAAGCCAGACCCAAAAAGAGGAACATGGGATGTACTCACTCATATTTGTTTTCTAGCCATAAATAAAGGACATTGAGCCTATAATTCGGGTTCTTAGAGAAGCCAAATAAGAAGGAGTACCCAAGGAAACACATATAGGCATCCTCCTGAATATTAACCTTCATCAGGCGGTGAAAGGAGACAGAGACGGAGACCCACATTGGAGCACCAGACTGAAATCTCAAGGTACAAGTCAAGAGCGGAAAGGAGAGAGAACACGAGCAGGGAGCTCAGGACCGCGAGGGGTGCACTCACACACTGAGACAGTGGGGATGTTCTGTTGGGAACTCACCAAGGCCAGCTGGCCTGGGTCTGAAAAAGCCTGGGTTAAAACCGGTCTCGCTGAACATAGTGGACAATGAGGACTACTGAGACCTCAAGAGCAATGGCAATGGGTTTTTGATCCTACTGCACATATTGGCTTTGTGGGAGCCTAGGCAGTTTGGATGCTCACCTTACTAGACCTGGATAGAGGTCGGTGGTCCTTGGACTTCCCACAGGGCAGGGAACCCTGATTGCTCTTTGGGCAGACGAGGAAGGGGGATTTGATTGGAGGAGAGGGAGGGAAGGGGAGGCGGCGGTGGGAAGAGACAGAAATCTTTAATAATTAAAAAAAAAAGAATGAAGCATCAGAGCTGAAAAAGAAAAAAAAAAAGAAAAATTTTGGAATAAAAAGATACTTCAAAATACCCAAAGGGTATTATGACAAATGTATAGGAAACATCTAACGTCAAAAAATTCACAACATTTCTATTAAAATCAAGAATGAACAAAGGTACCTATTTGTCTTATGCAATATATCTGTGAAAGGATTGCTAGAGCAATGAGTTAAGGAAAACAATGGAACTAATGAAAATTTCCCCATTTTCATGTGAAATGATTCTGTCTATGAAAGACCCTATTCTAGAAAAGGTTTCTATTATTCTGATTAAAAATACCATAACCCAAGTGCACTTTTGGAAGCAAAGGCTTCATTTGACTTATTTCACATCAGTCCATCTCTAAGGGACATCATGGAAGAACTCAAACAGGATAGAAACCTAGATACAGGAATAATGCAGAGGCCATAGAGGAATTCTTACTGGCTTACTATTCATGGCTTAACTATCCTGCTTTCTTTCATCTTTGTTTTCTTTCTCTTTCTATTTTAACATTTTATTGATTCTTTGTGGGATTTTACAACATGTATTTTGATCCCTGTCCCTTTAAATCTGCCATCTGCCCTGGCAACACCCCAAAAGGTTAAAAAAAAAAAACTGTAAAATAAAAATCTTGTGTGGAAGCTGTAGTGTGACATAGTGACACAGTAAAGTAATCCTTTAGCCTTATATTTTTACTTGTAAGTGTTCATCACAAAGCATCATGGGTTGGATTCAAGGCCTCTGGGTGCTGCTACACTATCAATACCCTCACTGAAACTCCTCATGGATATCTTGTTGCTGTCCTATGTCTTGAAGATTCTGCAACTTTGGATTCGTAGGACTAGCCCCTTCATGTGGTTCAGCAGTTCATAGATGAGGTGCTTGTCAGGTTGGGCTACTTCATAGTCCTGGTTTTGGGCCTGAGTGGTAGTTTGCTTGGTCAGCTTGCCAGTTTTCCCTCATTGTCACCACCTGCGTGAGCTCTCCAGCACTGCCCAGGCTAGCTTACCCAATCTAGTAGACAGCAAGGAACAGAGCCAGTTCACCTGCTCTCACACTCTCAGAGCCAACTCACCCACATTTATACTACCAGTACCAGCCCTATTCTACTGCCCAGGTGAAGTGAAAGGGGCCAACTCTGCTGAGTGCTCTAGCAGGTGATAGGCAGGGCCACCTCTCTCCCTCTGGTGACTTCAGAAACAGCTCTCACAAATTCAACAGATGTGGTGAGGGGCAGGCAGGCTTCTCTCCCTCACACAGGCCATTGCCATTGTGTGGAAGATGAGGTATGGAGCCAGATCTCTCATGCTCATCTTCTCCAGGCTTTTGGGGCTGATTCACTTGCACTCTTTCAGTGGATAGCCTACTTTCTTTTAGCAGCCATGACCATGTGCCCAGGTGAGCTGGACCCATTCACATCAGTCATCAATCAAGAAAATGCCCCAGACAGGTGCCTACAGCCAAATCTGGAGGTGTTTTCTCAATTGAGAGTCTCTCTTCCCAAAGGACTCTAGCTAGTATCAAGTTGAAAATAACCTAACTAGGACCGACCATGAAGTTTGGATAGAAACCTCTTAGAACATATAAACAGTTTCAACAAAATATAAGGATACATGCCAGCACATAAAAATCTGTAGCTTTTCTATATGCCCATAATAGACATGCATAGAAAGATATCAGAAAAACACCTTTTAACATAGTTTCAAAATTACAATGTACCTAAGAATAAACTTAATAATTGAAATAATTCTCCAATTAAAATTCCAGAACACTGATGAAAAATTAAAACAAGTAGAAGAAAGACTTCCCATGTTCATATATTAACAGAAGAAATAAACTAAAAATAAATTGCCAATGTGATCAATAAATTTGAGGCAATCCCTATCAAAGTAACAATTGTATTCTTGACAGCAAGAGAAAATAATTCTAAAATTTTACAAAAACATAAAAGACTTCACATAGCCACAGAGTAATTTTATTAGTAGTACAAAAATTAATTTTCAGTTGTACTCCAAAAACAGCATAGTACTGGTACAAGAACAGGCATGTAAATCAATCAAGTTGTATAGGAGACTTAGAGTTAAACCTATATAGCATCAGCCATCTGGTTTATTGACAAGGAATCCAAAAAACAGACTCTTTATCAAAAAGTGCTGGTAAAAGTGGAAACTCACCTGTAAGAGATCATAAATAGGAGTGAATGAAACTATAGCTTCCCAAAGGCAAACAGAGTGAATAAACAGTCTTTGAGATAGAAGAAATCTACTACCTCAATATTTGTCAGATTATTCATATCTATAATATATAAAAAACTCAAAAGAGGCTTCTACTTGCAACAGATGGAAGGATACTACAAAAAAAGCACAACTATTGGAAATGCTGAATAATGGAACCTGATGCCAATAGATAAACATACAAAAAATTCCTTAATAAAAGGCTCAGAGAACACTGCAGAAGAGGGAGCAGAAAGATTTTAAGAGCCGTAGGAGCAGATTTTTGTTTTATTTGTTTTGTTATTTTAAAGTATGTCTCCTAGTAACATCAGAAGTTACACCCAGAAAGTCTCACCAACTTGACTGTAGAAATCTAAGCCAAACAAGATGACAATAAAATACATGCCTAAGTGGATATGGGAAAGCCCACAAGACCTGAACCTTACACAGAGAACTATAGAAAATTGAGGAAAGCTGGAAGCAATGGAGGTGGCCTTCATATGGAAGAACAACACAATTGGTTTGTGCAGTGCCAAACCATCAGCCCTGACAACATACATACATATCGAACACATTTACATTATACATATATACATACATGCAAACACATATACATGCATATATATATATATACACATGCATATATTATATATGAAATAACAATTAGTAAAAAAAATGGCCAAGAATTTTAAGAAGATTTGGATGGGCATTATGGGAGGATTTAGAGAGAAGAAAAAGAAAAGAGAAATGTTATAACTATAATATATTCTCATAATATAAAATAATTAAAAAAACACAAATACTCCTAAAATAAAGTCAATAAATGGGATAAGGGAATTAAGAAACAGCTCTCATAGACTAAAATGTAATGATGAATGCTAGCCTAAGATGGAATGAAAATGTTCTCCTGAAGGTGACTAGCACAACTCTAAATTTGAGATCCTAACTTCCTGATCAAAAAGGAATCCAAGACAGTCACAAGTTCTTTAGCCCAAAATGAGTACACGTGAGGATATTATTCTTTAACAGAAACAAAATAATGCAATACAGAAAAGAACATATTCTCACAGATGTATCTGTAATTAATTGTAGCAATGTTATCGAAAGAAAACAATTTGTATACAGCAATACCAGAATGATAAGCCATCCTGAGAGAATTCTGAAGATAGAACAAAGTTCAATGAAAGGTAGAAGACAATTTCATAAGACAATGCTGCTATACTCACAATAGCTAGAAAATGGAATCTGCTTAGATTCCCATCAACTGATGAATGGATAATGGAAATGCTGCATATATACACAATGAAAATTTATCTGACTATAAAGAAAAACAAAATGATGAAATTTGAAAGTAAATGGTTGAAACTGGGGAGAAATTATACTAAGTGAGATAACTCAAACGCAGAAAGACAAATGCCACATGCTGTCCCTCATATTTTGATCCAGGTGTGCATAAATCGGGGTATTGAAAAACCAGGAAAACAGAGTCTACTGGGGGATCCCTTAAGAGAAGATGAGTCATAGGACATAAATAATATAAAAATAAGAATACTTGGGGTGAGAAAACATAAATCTGGGAAGTGGATATAATATATAAGAGATAGCAAGAGGGAACATTTTTTTATAAAAAGTATAAAAATACAGAAATATAATGTTTTGCAGCTTAATTTTTAACATATTAATTTACAATATATCTAAATTAAACAGTGAAAAGAACAATATGTTCAACAAGGCTTTTACTAGAAGTCATGGATAATTAAAGAAAAAAATTTAGTGACAGGGGCAGGATACCACCTTATGGGTTGTAGGCCAGTGAGGTCGAAAGTCTCCTCAAAACCTATGTAGACTATTTTAATTCCTCCTTGTTTCCCACCAGAAGTAGACATGTGAGCCTATTCATGCAGAATATTAGTTTGGGATGTGTTGCATTTGTCTATGCTCTGGAACATTTGCTCAATGATACCAAGATATGTTGCATTCTTTTATGTTGCATTTGTTTAACTCTGTGAAGCTGTGTTACCTTGCCTGTCTAAAACATCTGATTGGTTTAATAAAGAGCTGAATGTCCAATAGTGTAAGCAGAAACAATTCATCACCCCCCCAAAGACATGAGTAACAACACAGAAACTATATTAATTTCTACAACACTGTTTAGACAATAGCTTAGGCATATTTTTAGCTAACTCTTACATCTTAAATTAACCCATAATTCTTGTCTGTCTTAGCCACATGGCTTGGTACCTTATATCAGTGAGGCATTCTCATCTTGCTTCCATTGCATCTGGGTGATGACTGCAAATTGAGTCTTTCCTCTTCTCAGAATTTTCCTATTCTGGTCACCCCACCTATACTTCCTGCCTGATTTCTGGCCAATCAGTTTTGTATTAAACCAATACAAGTGACAAATCTTTACAGGGTACAAAACCATTGCCCCACAGTATAATAGAAAGACAGGAGAAAGGATAGGTAGGGAAGGGTGGGAGAGAGAATAAACAGAAGGAGAAAAGAAATTGAAAAGGAATACAAACAAGCAGTAAGGAAAGATAATCAGCAAAACAATCCCACACCAGTTTGGATTTAAAGGGGTATTTATTTTAGGGGTAAAACTTACAAACAACAACCATCAGGAAAGGAGTCTAGTTGCTGGAGCAAGAGCTGGAACCAAGAGAGAGAACTTAGGCTCGCCGCTCTTTTTTTTTTTGAATTGATTAATTTATTTATTAAAATATTATTAAAAAATCCCACCTCCTCTCCTCCTCCCACTTCCCTCCACTTCTCCCCACCCCCTTCCTCTCCCTCTCTAGTCCAAAGAGCAATCAGGGTTCCCTGTCCTGTGGGAATTCCAAGGTCCTACCCCCTCCTTCCAGGTCTAGGAAGGTGAGCATCCAAACAGACTAGGCTCCCACAAAACCAGCACATGCTGTAGGATCAAAACCCAGTGCCATTGTCCTTGGCTTCTCAGGCAGCCCTCAATGACCACCACATTCAGAGAGTCCGGTTTGATCACATGCTCAATCAGTCCCAGTTCAGCTGGCCTTTGTAAGCTCCCATTAGATCAGCCCCACCATCTGAGTGGGTGGGTGCACAGTCCTCGTGGTCCTGACTTCCCTGCTCATGTTCTCCCTCCTTCTGCTCCTCATTTGGACCTTGGGATCTCAGCCCAGTGCTCCAGTGTGAGTCTCTGTCTCTGTCGCCACCCATCGCCAGATGAAGGTTCTATGGTGATATGCAAGATATTCATCAGTTTGGCTAAAGGATAGGGCTATTTCAGGCTCCCTCTCCTCAGCTGTCCAAGAAACTAGCTGGGGACATCTCCTTGGACACCTGGGAACCCCTCTAAAGTCAAGTCTCTTGCCAACCCTAAAATGGCTCCCTTAAGATATATACTTCCCTGCCCCCATATCCAACCTTCCTCCATCCCAAATATCCCATTCCCCCAAGCTCTCCCCATCCTCCCCTTCTCACCTTTTTCTCCCATCTCCTCTTACCCCCACCCCACACCCACCCCCGAGCTCCCAATATTTGCCTGGCAATCTTGTCTACTTCATTATCCAGGAGAAAAACTATATGTTTTTCTTCGGGTTCAACTTCTTATTTAGCTTCTCTAGGATCACGAATTATAGGCTCAATGTCCTTTATTTATGGCTAGAGTCCAGTTATGAGTGAGTACATACCATATTCATCTTTTTAGGTCTGGGTTACTTCACTCAGGATAGTGTTTTTTATTTCTATCCATTTGCATGCAAAATTCAAGATGTCATTGTTTTTCACCTCTGAATAGTACACTAATGGTTATATATTCCAATCATTCTTTATCCACTCTTCAATTGAGAGGAATCTAATTGTTTCTAGGTTCTGGCTATTACAAATAATGCTGCTATGAATATAGTTGAACAAATGCTTTTGTAGTATGATAAGGCATCTCTTGGGTATATTCCCAAGAGTGGTATTTCTGGATCCTGGGGTTGGTTGATCCCAAATTTCCTGAGAAACAGCAACACTGATTTCCAAAGTGGTTGCACAAGTTTGCATTCCCACAAGCAATGGATGAGTGTTCCCCTTACACCACATCCTCTCCAGCAAAGGCTATCATTGGTGTTTTTTTTTTTATTTTAGCCATTTTGACAGTTGAAGATGGTATCTCAAAGTTGTTTTGATTCGCATTTCCCTGGTCACTAAGAAGGTTGAGCAGATATTAAGTGTCTTTTGGCCATTTGAACTTCTTCTGTTGAGAATTCTCTGTTCAATTCAGTGCCCCATTTTTTAATTGGGTTAATTAGGATTTTAAAGTTTAGTTTCTGAAGTTCTTTATATATTTTGGAGATCAGAACTTCGTCTGTTGGAGGGTTAGTGAAGATCTTCTTCCATCAGCAGGATGCCTTTTTGTATTAATGACAGTGTCTTTTGCTTTACAGAAGCTTCTCAGTTTTAGGAAGTCCCATTTATTCAATGTTGCCCTTATTGTCTGTGCTACTGGGGTTATACATAGGAAGTGGTCTCCTGTGCCCATGTGCTGTAGACTACTTCCCACTTTCTCTTCTGTCAGGTTCAGTGTGTTTCAGTTAATATTGAGGTCTTTAATGCATTTGGACTTGAGTTTTGTGCATGGTGATAGATATGGATCTATTTTCATTCTTCTACAGGTTGACATCCAGTTATGCCAGCACCATTTGTTGAAGATGCTTTCTTTCTTCCATTGTGTACTTTTAGCTCCTTTGTCGAAAAACAGGTGTTCATAGGTTTGTGGGTTAATATCCGGATCTTTTATTCAATTCCATTGGTCAACTTCTCTGTTTTTATGCCAATACCAACCTGTTTTCAATACTGTAGCTCTGTAATAGAGTTTGAGGTCAGGGATGGTAATGCCTCCAGAAGTTCGTTTATTGTATAAGATTGTTTTGGCTATCCTGGGTTTTTTGTTTTTCCATATAAAGTTGATTATTGCTCTCTCAAGGCCTGTGAAGAATTTTGTTGGGATTTTAATGGGGCTTGCATTGAATTTATAGATTGCCTTTGGTAGAATTGCCATTTTTACTATGTTGATCCTTCCAATCCAAGAGCAAGGGAGATCCTTCCATTTTCTGGTGTCCTCTTCAATTTCTTTCTTGAAAGCCATAAAGTTCTTGTCAAATAGATCTTTTACTTCCTTGGTTAGAGTTACCCCAAAATACTTTATGCTATTTGTGGCTATCATAAAAAATGAAGTTTCTTTGAATTCCCTCTCTGCTTCTCTATCCTTTGTGTATAGGAGGGCTACTGATTTTTTTTTTTTGAGTTGATCTTGTAACCTGCCACATCACTGAAGTTATTTATCAGGTATAGAAGTTCTTTGGTAGAGTTTTGGGGTCACTAATGTACACTATCATATCATCTGCAAATAATGAAAGTTTGACTTCTTCCTTTCTGATTTGAATTCCCTTGATCTCCTTATGTTGTCTTATTGGTAAAGCTAGAACTTCAAGAACTATGTTGAAGAGATATGATGAGAGTGGACAGCCTTGTTTTGTTCCTGATTTTAGTGGAATGGCTTTGAGTTTCTCTCCATTTAATTTGATGTTGTTGTAATGGAGATGGAGATGAGTTCCAAACATGTTTCTATTATGCTGATTAAACCTTGCTTATTACATTCTGGGCCTCTCTGATGGTCTCTCTCTGGGGTCATAATCTGAGCACAACATTTTCCATCTTTATGTGGATTTTTTCTTACTCTATTTACTTGGTTGATATGATGTCATGATACTGATAGCGCAACTACATGTCCTGTTTCGGGTATCATCTACACAAATGGTTCCAACTTGGTTAGCTGAAATGGTGAACATCTTGTACAACATTCTGGCCAGGCCTCTACAGAATACTCAGAGACTATTTGCCATTTTAAAAGACATTGATCTTGAAATTTAACCATCATTTTACTTTCACAGGATCCTCTGGAAAGAACGTCGCCCCCATGACAGCTGGAAGTAATTCTAGAGTACAACATCCCCTCTACCAGCAAAGTTTGTCCTTGGGTTGATAAACAATATTTATGGGTTGATTGTAATTAGTATACAGTTGAGGGTTGGGAGAGGAATTTTATAAGCTCAGGGATCTTTTTAAAAAGAGAGAAAAAATTGGATAGATAATAATGGTATTTGTGAGTTATTGTTTATAGATGATTACATTGACATAGATTTTTGTATATGGATACAAAGTTAAATTATATTGAATATTGTAATGCATGCATGCTTCTACCTCTGTTTAAAACATTTCTTCTGGGTGGGAGAGGGGAAGGCCACTATCTTCCTGGGAAAACATTCTGATAGGAAATTTTTTCTTGTTCCTTTGAGAATAAGGAGTGAGGGTCCCACAGAAAACACACAGGGAGTCTGGATATCATATATTATTGTGTTATCTTTGAATTGTTTGACTACTGAGGCAGGAGCAGCAGCTGCTAAAAGACATTTAATTATAAATGTTGCTGTATTAATCCAAAGTATATATTTTGAAAATGTGTTGTCTTCATAATTTAAGTCAAAAGGTATGTTACTTTATAGAAGAGGATTTGTTTTTGTTTCCACAGGAAATGAAAGGCTGTGAATTCATTCTTGGTTAAGAAAAATAAGATTTGATCAAGGAAGGCTCTCTGCAAAATCTTCAATAGGAATTGGGTGGCACAGATGATCCAACTTTTCAGTACAACTCTGTTGCAGTTTTGTCTGAGCTCTACATCCACAACAGCCTCAAGAGTGCTGGATGGATGATCCAGCCTTAAAGAATATACTGCAGTCAGGACTTGAACATAATCCTAAATTTTCATTGTATCCTCATAAGACTATCAGCACCACAATCAGCAGGAAGTAACCTAGAAAACTACACCCACATTCCCAAAAAACCGATTATGGATTTTGTCTTTTTTTAGAGTGTTGGTTACAAGTTATTATGGATATTAGTCATTCAAAAAGCTAACCAAAGGAGATTCAATTCAGCATTCTTGTTCTGAAAAGGAAACAAAGGGGGAAATGATGTGGGATAACATTCTTGCATATTGTAAAGCTTTGTCACTCATATTGGTTTAATAAAATACTGATTGTCCAGTAGCCAGGCAGGAAGTTTAGGCAAGGGGACATGATTAGGAGAATTCTGGGAAGAAGAAAGATGGAGAAGCAGTCATCATCCAGAAGCAGAGGAAGCAAGATGAGAATGCTTTTCTTAGGAAAGTTACACACCCATGTGGTTAAACATAGATAGAATTATGGGTTAATTTAACTTGTTTGAGGTAGTTAGTAATAAGCCTGAGCTAACAGGTCAAACAGTTTATAATTAATATAAGCCTCTTTGTGTTTCTTTGGGACTAAATGACTACAGGACCAGGTAGGACAAAAACTTCCAATTACAAAAGTGTACTCTGTTAATGATTTTACAAGTCTATTTGGCTGGATAGAACTTTTGCTACTATGGAGAGGTAAAAGTCCTGCAGGCCCAGAGCCAAATCATACTGGATATCTCTAATAACTGTAACAGGTATTTGTTATCTATCTTTGTGTTTGACCACTTACCTTTGAGACCAGCATGTAAACCTTTTTGGAATGCACAAAAAAACCCACTAACTTCTGACAACACAAAGGCTAAGAAAGCCATCAGGTTGCATATAAAGCTTACAACTGTGACTTTCCTGTTTTACTCTATGCTGTGTACATGAAGTTCCCACCAATGTATTTGAGAAATCCAAACTATTTGAGAAGTGTTTCTATTTATCAAATACACTGTTGTTACTATTTTAAAAACACTATTGTTACATAAATGGTCATTATTATTTATACATAAATGGTCATTGTTTCTTATGGTGAACTACATCATTGTTCCTTTCCACAGGTCATGATCACTTAAATTTGGCTCAAGAATAAACTCTTGTATTCCCCTATTTTATGACAGCTTTGCTTTTCATTGATACTGACAATATACATTTAATATATAAAAACTGTAGCTGGCTGTAGGTGTGTGAGTGTCTCATTTTTACTCTTTTATTGGACTATAAGAAAGATTATTCACAGCGGTTCAAAGCAAATTAAAGAAGGTTGAAATTTTTTATATTATTTTTTCATATTCCTGCTTTGACAGTAAGCAATTTCACATGGTTGCCTTTGACATTAGCTCACCATTACTTAATGATGAATTCTGTGAAACTACTGTAAAATGCTATGTATACCAAAACTTATTAGATATTTTTAATCTACCATTTCATCGTTGATATTTTCTAATCAAATTTGTTTAAGGTTTTCACTTCCTCAATAACATTTGTATGGAATATATCTTGAACATTCTAGTATAACATAGAAGTACTTATTTATTTATGTCACAATTACACAACACTTTGCAAAAAAATGCTCTATTAGCTGTCCTGTTTAAGGGGACAAGGAAGAAATTGGCTCAAATTTTAATGCTTCTATGATCTAAAACAAAACTCTGAAGAAGTCGGTAATATGCTTCAATAATGATTTGAATCAGGTTAGCATTTACCATGATAATGTACTAAAACCACAGATGAAAATTATAACTTTTTATAAATATTAATGCCTAATGGATATCCAGAAAAATGGACTTGATACTTACTAAAAACATATGCTATATATACATCAGTTGTTCTCAACCTTCCTAATACTATAATCCATTAATACAATTCTTTAAAATTTTGGTTTGTAGTGACATTTCCTTTATATTTTAATACAGCTTGCCTAAACATCAGAGTGTAAAACAGGTACCCTGGTCAGCCTTACAGACCAGGAAGTGGTGAAAGAAACCAAGCAGTAGTGGTACATGCCTGGAAACCCAGCACTAGAGAGGAATACAATACAGGAGGAGACAGCTCTCAGGCTCAGGCTCATTCTGAGGATTCCTGGAGGCAGGGCTGACATTTTGGACTAAGTAGAGGTAAGAACCAGTGTTTGGTTGCTTTGCTTTTCTGTCCTTCAGGTTGAATCCTAATATCTGTCTCTGGGTTTTTATTAATTGTGGTGACTTCCAATCATAAAATTATTTAACCATTACTTCATAATTATAATATTGCTATTGTTATGAATCATAATGTAATTATACAAATTCAGAGTATCTGATACATGAACACCATTAAAGGTTTGATCAACCCTCAAAGAGATTGCAACCCACAAGTTGAGAAACACTGTTATAGGTTATCCTAATTCAAAAAGAAAGAGGGTACTAGAACCCAAGGTGTGAGATTTTAAAGTATATTCAGGCCCAGGACATATGAACAAAAAAAAATTGAGAAGTTATGTATAAGGAAATGCAAAAATAAATCTCAAAACAGTCAATTTAAAAAAGAAATGAAAAATATCTATTACTGACAAATAAATCAACTAAAACATAGAAGCTTAACAAAATGAAAATAAAAATGTGAAAAAAGTAAAAAAAAAACTCATTAGGTCAAACATCTCATTAGGCATTCATGACAGAGAAAAAATGTGCAACTATTATCTCAAAAGGGGCCTGAAAAACTATATGAATATTGATAGAACAACTCATATATAACAATGATCTAATTTTATGTAATAAGTGCCTATGAAATGAGTCAAAAATTTGTCATATTAGAGTTGAAAAACAGGTGTTCATAGGTTTGTGGGTAAGAATCCGGGTCTTCTACTCGATTCCATTGGTCAACATCTCTGTTTTTATGCCAATACCAAGCTGTTTTCATTACTGTAGCTCTGTAATAGAGTTTGAAGTCAGGGATGGTAATGACTCCAGAAGTTCCTTTATTGTGTAAGATTGTTTTGGCTATCCTGGGATTTTTTATTTTTCCATATAAAGTTGATTATTGTCCTATCAAGGTCTGTGAAGAATTTATATGGGGTTTCCATGGGGATTGCATTGAATCTATAGATTGCCCTTGGTAGAATTGCCATTTTTACTGTTTTGATCCTCTCAATCCAAGAGCAAGGGAGATCCTTCCATTTTCTGGTATCCTCCTCAATTTCTTTCTTCAAAGACTTAAAGTTCTTGTCAAATAGATCCTTCACTTTTTTGGTTAGAGTCACCCCAAGATATTTTATGCTATTTGTGGTTATCATGAAAGGTGATGCTTCTCTGATTTCCCTCTCTGCTTCTTTATCCTTTGTGTATAGTAGGGCAACTGATATTTTGATCTTGTATCCTGCCACATTACTAAAGGTGTTTATCATCTGTAGGAGTTTTTGGTAGAGTTTTTGGAGTCGCTTAAGTACACTATCATATTATCTGCAAATAATGAAAGTTTAACTTCTTCTTTCCAATTTAAATCCCTTTGATCCCCTTGTGTTTTCTTATTCCTATTGCTAGAACTTCAAGCACTATATTGAAGAGGTATGGAGAGAGTAGAGAGCCTTGTGTTCCTCATTTTAGTGGGATGGCCTTGAGTTTCTCTCTGTTTAATTTGATGTTAGCAGTTGCCTTGCTGTAAATAGCTTTTATTATATCAGGTATGACTGTTGTATCCTTAATGTCTCAAAGACCTTTATCATAAAGGGGTGTTGAATTTTGTCAAATGCTTTTTCAGCATCTAATGAAATGATCATATGTTTTTGTTTTCTTTCAGTTTATTTATATGATGGATTATATGGATAGATTTGTGTGTGTTGAACTAGCTCTGCATCTCTGGGATGAAGCTTAATTGATCATAATGGATAATTTTTGATGTGTTCTTGGATTCAGTTTGCCAGTATTTTATTGAGAATTTTTGTGTTGATGTTTAGGAGTGAGATTGGCCTATAATTCTCTTTCTTGGTTGAGTCTTTGTGTAGTTATTTTTATCAGGGTAACTGTAGCTTCATAAAAGTAATTTGGCAATGACTCTTCTGATTCTATTATGGAAAATACATTAAGGAGTATAGGTATTAGGTCTTCTTGGAAGTTCTGGTAGAATTCTGCATTGAAACCATCTGGTCCTGGGATTTTTTTGGTAGGGAGGTTTTGATAACAGCTTCTAATTCTTCATGACTAACAGGACTATTTAGATTGTTCACCTGCTCTTGGTTTAACTTTGGTATATGGTACTTATCTAAAAAAATGTCCATTCCTTTTACATTTTCCAATTTTTGGCATACAGGCTTTTGTAGTAAAATCTAATGATTCTCTGAATTTCCTCTGTGTCTGTGGTTATATCCCCCTTTTCATTTCTGATCTTATTAATTTGCGTATTCTCTCTCTGCCGTTTGATTAGTTTTGATAGGGGTTTGTCAATCTTGTTGATTTTCTCCAAGAACCAGCTTTTTGTTTCATTGATTCTTTGGCTTATTTTTTGTGTTTCTATTTTGTTGATTTCACCCTCAGTTTGATTATTTCCCATCTTCTACTTCTCCTGGGTGAGTCTGCTTTTTTTCTAGAGTTTTCAGGTGTGTTGTTAAGTCTCCAATGTGTGCTTTCTTCGTTTTCTTTATGTGGGCACTTAGTGCTATGAACTTTCCTCTTAGCACTGCTTTCACAGTGTCCCATAAGTTTGAGTATGTTGTGTCTTTATTTTCATTAAATTCAAGAAGACTTTAATTTCTTTCTTTACTTCTTCCTTGACCCAGGTGTAGTTCAGTATTTGACTGTTCAGTTTCAAAGATTTTGTAGGCTTTCTGAGGGTAACATTGTTGTTGAATTCTAACTTTAATCCATGATGACCTGATAAGACACTATTTTTTTTAACTATGGAAGTTTGCTTTGTTACAGAGTATGTGGTCAATTTTCGAGAAGGTTCCAGGAGCTGCAGAGACGAAGGTATCTTGGGTAGAATGCTCTATAGATGACTGTTAAGTCAATTTGATCCATTACCTCCATTAATTCTCTTATTTCTCTGTTAGGATTCTGTCTGATTAACCTTTCCATTGGTGAGAGAGGTGTGTTGAAGTCTCCTTCTATTAGTGTGTGTGTGGTTTGATGTCTGCCTTAAGTTCTAGTAGTGTTTCTTTTACATAAGTGGGTGCTTTTATATTAGGGATATAGACATTCAGGATTGAGACTTCATCCTGAAGAATTGTTCCGGTTATGAGTATAAAATGTCCATCTCCATCTCTTCTGATTGATTTTAGTTTAAAGTCAATTTTGTTAGAAATTAGTATGGTCACACCTGCTTGTTTCTTTGGTCTATTTGCTTGAAAAACCTTTTCCCAACCCCTTACTCTGAGTAGACGTCTGTTTTTGTGGTTGAGGTGTGTTTCTTGTAAACAGCAGAACGTTGGATCCTGTTTTTGTATCCAGTCTCTTAGCCTGTGCCTTTCTATAGGTGAATTGATTCCATTGATATTAAGTGATATTAATGACCAGTAGTTCTTGACTCCGGTTATTATTTTGTTTTTGGTAGTAGAGTTTGTGTGTTTCCCTTCTTTGAGTTGTGCTGGTGAAGGATCACTAGATGTCTGAGTTATTGTAGGCAGTATTGGCAATGTTGGATTCGTTGGGTTGTGATTTTCCTTCTATTACTTTCTGTAAGGATGGATTTCTGGCTATGTATTGTTTAAATTTGTTTTTATCCTCGAATATTTTGTTTTCTCCGTTGATAGTGCATGATAGCTTGGCTTGGTATAGTAGTCTGGGCTTGCATCCATGGTCTCTTAGTTACTGCAGTACCTCTATCCAGGCTCTTCTGGCTTTCATGGTTTCCATAGAGAAGTCTGGTGTAAATCTGATAGGTTTACCTTTATAAAGTTACTTGACCTTTTTCCTTTGCAGCTCTTAATATTCTTTCTTTAACCTGTATGTTTTGTGTTTTGATTATTATATGGCAAGGAAATTTTTTTGATCCATTCTATTTGGTGTTCTGTATGCTTCTTGAATATTCATAGGAATATATTTCTTTATGTTGGGAAAGTTTTCTTCCATAATTTTGTTAAATATATTTTCTGGATTTTTGAGCTATAATTCTTCTCCTTCTTCCATCCTTATTATTCTTAGGTTTGTTCTTTTTATTGTGACCCATATTTCCTGAATGTTTTGTGATGAGAATTTGTTGGATTTGCTGTTTACTTTGATCAATGTGTTTATTTTCTCTATGGTGTCTTCAGCAGCTGAGATTTTCTTCTACCTCTTGTATATTATTGGTTATGCTTGTTTCTGTAGTCTCTGTTCATTGATCTAGATTTTCCATATCAAGCTGGCCCTTGGTTTGGGTTTTCTTCCTTGCCTTCATTTCAGTTTTCATTTTTTTGAACTGTTTACGTTACCTGTTTGACTGTTTTTTCTTGGTTTCCTGGGGTATCATTTACGGATTTACTCATTTCTTCAATCTTTTTGTTATACTTCTCATCCATTTCTATAAGTGTATTTTTCACATGCTGTTTATGGGACTCTATCGCTTTCATAAAGTCATTTTTTTTTACTTCTTCTGGATTAGGGTGTTCAAGTCCTTCTGTTGTAAAATTGCTGTGTTCTGGTGTTTTCATGTTGTTTTTTTCAGATTGATGGAGGAATTCTTGCCTTGGCGCCTGCCCATCTCTTCCTTCAAATGCTATCCGATTGATCCTCTGGTACAAGATCATGTTCCTTTGCTGGTCCAGGACCTCGCTGATAAAAGGCCCTCCTTACTGCTGGCAGGCTATTGAAACAAAGGAACTCCTGCCCACCCCGTTGCACTGACCAGCCGGTCCCAGTGCCCAAACAGGCTGAGCTGGGTGGATCTTTTGGCCCCGAGAAAGGGAGGAAGAAGTGAGGAAGAAGGGAGGGGGTTCCCGGGAGCAAACTGGGATGGAATAGGAAGAGAGAGGTCTTAGCAGAGGGAAGCAGCCCCTGCAGAAGGACCTGGTAGTTAAGGGGGTGAGAAAATATCTCTGCTCCCTTTCCGGGCTCCTGCCGTGGGTCAAGAACACACTCACCCTTCTGATGGATCTTCTGGAACAGGATCAGAAACCCTGGCTGGCCAGGGACCTCGGTGACAAAAGGCCTTCCTTGCTGCTGGCAGGCTATTGAAACAAAAACCGGTCTTCAATTTTTTAAACAGAAAGAAAATAATCAAAGTATATAGATCCAATAGGAACGTACCTTGTTTACTCAAGAAATATACTAGAAAGGACAGAAACCAACATGTCAAGTCAGGCACATATATTTGAAGTCAGTAGGAGCTAGAAACCCAATCCCAGAGCCGGGCCGTGGTGGTGCACTTCTTTAATCCCAGAATTTAGGATGCAGAGGCAGGAGGATCTATGTGAGTTAGAGGCCTGCCTGGTGTGCAAAAGCTAGTTCCAGGATAACTAGAAAGCCTATCTCGAAAACCACACACACACACACACACACAAACAAAAGCCCAATCCAAAATTGTACTGCAATTGACAATTGTTCAAGACCTTTACTGGTTGAAAGACTGACTTCCAGTTTGGATCATTCTTTTACTGGCTCCTGCGCATCTACATTTTGAAACTGGTTCCTCTCTTTCCTTGCCCACCAGGACTTACCCTTGAAAATCTTAACAAGTGAAGTGAGTTTGATAAAATGCGAGCAGCGTCAGCAGCAAGCTGCTAAGTGCTAATCTCAGACTTCAGGTTGGTACGATTTTCGGGAAATCCAGGGATTTTTCCTTCTGCTTCTTCCAGGGAGAAGCTCCGCCCTGCATTCTGCTTTGATTGGCTGCTCTGAACAGCGTGCTAGCTCGTAGTACAAGATTAGCTGGGAATGGCTGTTAGGAATAGTCTATCATGGTCCAAACTTGACTCTGATTGGATAACATTCTTGCACCACACCCTTACAAAGGACAAATCCTTTGTAGTGTGCAAGGTGGGATTTTGGTGACCTTACTGAGTCCGGGTTTGTCTTTGGAGCACAGCAGAACCAGGCGATGGTGGCGCAGAGTCTACAGGTCCTGGGATTAAGCTGAGGATTTGGGAGTGATGGTGGAAGTCAGAGTTACCATCTTGGGCAGAGCAGTAGGTGGGTAAAGCTTCTAAATAGCCTAAGACCAAATTTCAAGCACTTTCTGGGGATCTTAGAATCAGAGTATCACTTTCTAAAGTAGAGGGCACTGACTGTTCTATAGTTGTTTGCCCTTTTGCAATAGAAAACACAGAACCCCATAGCAGCTACTTCTCTAATGGAGAACTGGTTGTATTGAACTTGGGCCATCCTGAATGTTTACAGGAGTTTCATGACAGGTCAGACCTCCTGCTTTTTTTTTCAAAAAGGGCCATCCATGAACATCAAGGTGGGAGTGTCTGCAGTCTATCCAAAGATGAGACCTAACAGTCATAATGTAATGGGGGATTCCCCATGAAGAAGAGAATTTGTGGCAGGGGATGGGGGGTTGTGGTCTGTAGATGCTGGTGAGGTTGGAGGGCTGGAGAAGGACACAGTGGGTAGGTATGGAAAATCCAGACTAGACTGAAGGTCAGGAAATAATACACTGTCATTTCACATCAGCTGAGGAACCAGGTGTAATAAAGGTTTCTGTTTTGTGCAAGCTCTACCTGGTCTCCTAGACAGAGTAGGGAGAAAAAACTGTTTTTGGTTGTTTGGTTGGTTTTTGATTTTGGCAGATTGCTTGATTAGCATGCAGAAGCCCTGCATTTGATCTCTGTTTATACATAAACCAGAATCCTTGTAAAAAGCCTGTTACCCTAGTACTTGTGAGGTGGAGATAAGATCATAAGCTCTTAACATCCTTGGCTACATACTGAGTTCTCAACTGACCTGGAATACATAAAATCCTTTCTCAACAAAGGGATCTGGGCAAACATTTTTGTTAAGAAGTTAATTCCTGGATGGAGGGGGGAGGACCTTGAACTTCCTACAGGGCAGGGAATCCAGACTGCTCTTCAGACTCCAGAGGGAGGGGGAATGGAGTGGGAGGAGAGGAAGAGGAGTCGGGAGAGGGGGAGATGAGTGGGGGAAGGAGGAGAGTAGTGGGGGAAGGAGGAGAGGAGTGGGGGGAGAGAGAGAGGGAGTGGGAGGAAGGGGAGGGAAATGGGAGGCAGGGAGGAGGCAGAAATTTTTTCAACAAAAAATAAATAAATAAAAATAAATTTAAAAATAAGTTAATTGTGATTTATTTATGCTGTTGTGTACATTTCTTAGATTTTTCACAAATCATTTGTTTTCTCAACTCCAGAATTCTCTCTAAAGTAGCTGTAACATAAATATTTATTTTACCTCTCTCTTTAGTTATTTTTTTCCTGCTGTTGGTGACATTTTTTTTTAATTGTTTGAGACAGGATTTGACACTATAACTCAGTCTTCATTGGAACTCACTGTATGAAGCCCAGACTCAAACATTTCTCAGGGGTGAACTTCCAAATGCAGTTTTCCTTAGGTTTGAGAATCAAAGCCTGAAATCCAAAAATGCAAACACTCAAACCTATCTCTGATTTACTAAATTAAGTGTAGTGACCTGGGAAGAATCTCTGGATGATTCAGGAAGTATTTCCTCTTAGTCCTGAGGAATGTACTTAACCTCAATCATGCTAGGCAATTATTGTTTCACTAGTCTGCATCCTTAACCCTAGACCACCAGATTATGCATGTCTATTGACATTTGAAAAACATTGCTTTAATTAAATTTTCAAGTATTAAATTATATATAGATGTAGCAACAATATTTTATAGCAAAAGTGGGATATGTATGTACTCACACAAATGACAACCAAACAAAATATTATTAAAGTATTTACTACAACAACTCTTTGTTTTGGGCTTTCAATATTATTTTAACTTTTAAATCCCAGAAATATAGATATTTTACATTATAATTTAACACAAGAACATAAAGAATAACACTGGTTACTATCACAAGAAATATATATTGATATCTGATCCCCTTTTATTTTAATTCAGTTTTGTTCCATTTTCAAGTGTTAGATAGCCAAGATATACATTGATTTAATTACACACAGCAGGATGATCAGTTCTTTAAACAGCTTTAATGTGGGTCAAAAGTTGCAAACTCAAATGTCAAAAGGTGTTTGACAAGTGAGTGAGAAGGCTTTGTGAATACTATGATAAAATGGATAGCTCAGAGATGCTCAAAGTGCAGAGAAGCTAGTCAGCTCTAAATAAACACCCACAGTAAGGCTCTGCTTCTAGAACTTTTGTTCATATAACAGACACAATTTTGGAAATTTTATGAACATCTTCACTTAAAATATTTTGAAAATTGGGCCAAGGAAATAGCTCATTAGGTAAAAGTTCTGGCTACCAAGTCTGAGGAGCTGAATTCTAATTCCCAGGGCACACATGGTTGAAAAATTTAAATCTGTTAAACTTACTCACAAACACCCTCCCCCCCACACATATGTGTGCACATGCATGCACACAAATCAGTTAAAAATGTGTGGAAAAATCTTAAAGCTTTTGATCTCTTTCTAACTAAAGAAGTCAGGTCTCTCAAGTGGTACTGGGCTGATTAAGATTAATTTTCTGGTTCCAGGAATAGAATCAGAAACAAGTTACTTTTTCCCTCTATGAATCTATACTCTTCCCACTCTCCCCAAAATGTTGACATGTAGCCCTCATATCTTTTTTTGACCAAGTGGAAAAGGAAGTGATGTCTCCACTAATGGAGTGCAGTTGGTATTCACTGCCAGACCCCACCCCCCCAAAAAAAACAGTCATTCAAAAAGAATAGAGTTCTCAAGGAACTAGTTTTGCCTTTGTGTGCTCAGAGAGAGAAGAGTAGTTCTCTCAACATCAGGCATCAGGTCTGGGTCCAAGAATTTTCCTGAGTAATGCACATGGGGCCTTCCCCTTTTAAAATTCTCATGTTTATATAACCTGGACAATTACCTAGGAGTTGGAAGAAACCTAGACAAAAACTCAAGCTATTATATGAGTTAGTTTCATCTTCATTTCAATAAGGGGTGTGTGTGTATGTGTGTGTGTGTGTCTGTGTCTGCATTTCTGTGTGTATGTGGTTTATGAACATGCACATTTAATACTTACCAAATGTGTTAATTCAGGAATCCTGTTTTTCAACCCCAAAATGGTTATCTGATCAATTCTGAGATGATCTTTATGGTATATTTTGTTAAGAACTATATACTGTATTGTACCAGAGTAAAACTAGTATCCATGGACAATGCATCATACCTATAAGATACTTCACTATAGCCAATATGATAATTGCTAGTAAAATACTATGGTATCTATTGCCTGCTTCTTTCTTTTTCAGTTTATATTCTATTCAATATTTGTTTACTTGAAGTTTGAAGAAATATGCAGGTTTATCTTATTTCCATAATGTTAAGTGGAAGGAATGTTAAAGGAAAGAATTTGGGAATGATTTGAATTTAAATTGGTATACATTTTAATGAAGGCTTTGTCCTATCTGTATGTACATAGATTTGCTTGAATATACATCTGTAACAAGACTCACTTTGACTTTATTGAACTGAAGATTAAATTAGAACATGTTTATGTAAGAACCAGGTACAGGAGGCACTATATGTTAGCGAGGGTTTTATTGGAATATTAGATGGGTATGAGGTCTTTCTGTGAAGTCACCACTCCTTTTATTCCATGGAGGATCGTGCTTTTCTTTAAACTTTTTCTTGGTACCCACTTTCTCCTTCAACAGTATACTTTATATTTCTTTTTACTCAGCTTGTTTCCTTTCATTATAGATATGTGTAACCATGGTCACTAATAACCATGCAGCACATTCAATACATTTAACAATGCTAGGTTGTTTGGAATTCTTCTGTGCCAAAGCTCTTAATTCATAGCTCTTCAATTTGACTTCTTTCAGTTTTTTTGACAAGGCCAGAAAGCAGTCACATTCCTCACCAAAATACTACAAGTACAATCTCTAGGCCACATACTAAAATTCTTCTCCTCTGAAACATCTTGAGCCAGTGCCCTCTAGTTCAGATCATCCTCAGCATCACTGCCTTTTATGTTACTATAAGTATGGCCACATTAATCCCTGTTTAAAGCATTTCTGATCCAAAGCCCTAAAGTCCATGTTCCACCAAAAAGAAAGAAGGCGAGGCCTATCACAGCAATACCCTAGTCCCTAGAATGAACTCCTCCTGTCTTTGAATTTTATTGCAGTGAAGAAACACCATGACCACAGCAATTTTTTTCTGTATTTTTTATTTTATATCATGAATTTTACCTTTAACTCTATTTACCAAATAGTATTATTCACCTCTTCCTCATGAGTATTGTGACTTCTGACAAATGTAGAGTTATACAACAATTACTACAACCACTATTTATAGAAGATTCACCATTACCTTCCCAAATAAATTTAGTTTCTCTGAAGTCAACCCTGTCTCATCACTAATGATATTACCTCTCTAAGGATGTTGTCCTTTATAGATTCATTTCTGTTCTTGTGGTGAAGAATTCTCACTGAAAGCAACTTAAGAGGGCAATTGTTATTTTTGGCCTATACTTACTGCAAAATGCAGGAGGAGGCAGGCTTGTTTGTTTCCTGGCTGCCTGGAAACAGAAATAATCACAAAGAAACCATATTATTTAAATCACTGCTTGTTCCATTAGTTCTAGCTTGTTATTGGTTAACTTTTACATATTAATTTAATGAATTTTTATTAATCTGTGTATCACCACATGGCAGTAGCTTACCGGGTAAAATTCTGGCATCTGTCTCTAGCAGGCTAAATGTCTTTTCTCTGACTTTGCCTCTTTTCTCACAGCATTCTGTTTAGTTTTCCCCACCTACCTAAGTTCCGCCCTGTTAACAGGCAAGGCGATATCTTTATTCACCAATGGTATTCATAGCATACAGAGGGAAATCCCACATCACCTCCACTTTTCTGTTTAAATAAAAAGAAGGTTTTATCAAGCAAGAATTACAGTTATAATATTTATATCTACTTTATCTTTTATCATAATCAAGTCCATCAAAGACACCAGAAGGTTATAATATTACCTGAGTAAACAGTAAGTTCATTGTAAGCAACTTCCCAAACACTAGAATTGAAAGAGACATCTTGCTGCCTGGACAGTCACCCAAAGTTCCTCTGTACCATTGGGGCATCCATCTTGAGTCTACGGTCCCATAGTATGCAGTAGACTTTTCCATGAAGCAGGAAATTTCAAAGACAGTTCAGCCTGTATTGGCAGTTTGCCAGTTACTTTCTTCTGTATCCTACAGAATGTCTAGCAAAGTCTTTCATGAAGCAGGAACCCCGTAAGATTGTCTCAACTTTAGGCAGGTTCAATAGTCATTTCTCTGTGGATCCTGCATGTCCAGTTCATCAAGCAGTCCAGGCAAGAGCAGTTCCTTGCCCAAGTGGCTAACAAACTCCATAAGGAGCCTCTTTACATAGTTTTGGTATTATTAGTGAAATGTTGGCTTTACAGAAGAAGTTTTGAAGTGCCCCCTCTGTTACTATTTTTAAAATAATTTATTAATTATTGGTTGTAGATGTTTGAAATCTGGTAAAATTATTCTGTGAGGCCACCTGTGTTTAGGGTTTTTAGTCAGAAGACTTTTTACTGGTTGTTTGATAACCTTACTTGTTATGGGGTCTATTTAAATTATCAGTCCCTTCTTGGTTTAACTGATGGCTCAGATGAATCTAGAATTCATCCATTTCTCCTATGTTTTCTAACTTAAATGGAGTACAGTTTTTTAAATGATTCCCTTATAATTTTATAATTTTCAGAATTTCTTTAGTAACTGTTTTAATGTCTCTCTGTTTATATAAGACTAATTTTGATTCCTCTCTCTATTTCTTTGGGTTAGTTGGATCCAATGTCTGTTAACCTATATATATATTCTTAAAGGAGTAGCTTTTAGATTCAATGATATTTTGTTATCATTTTAGTTTGATCCTATTTCATTGACTTCTACTCCATTTCATTTCTTTTTAATGACTAATTTTATGTTTATGTGACTTAGTGTCATGTGTGTATCAAATACATGCAAGAGCCTTCATAGGTCAAAAGAAGTTATCAGTTCTCCTGAATTTGAATTTGGAATTCAAATTGATTGTGGGCTGCTTATGTGTGCTAGTAACTAAAATAGGGCTTCTGTAAAAGCAATAAGCTCTACTAACTACAGAGATATTTCTCATTTCCTGATTTTATTTTTCCTGGTCATCTACTGGATTTGGGATTGGTTTGTTCTTATTTTTCAAGATTCTTGAGTTGTATCATTAAGGTTATATATTTATGCTCTTTATGATTTTTTATAATTTAATTTTATTGTTTAATGTGTGTGGATACGTTGGTTGCCTGAATGCATGTCCACCAGATGTATGCCCAAGGGGGCCATAAGAAGATGTTAAATTCACTAAAACCAAAGTTACAAATGGTTATTGGCTGCCATGTAGGTGTTGGTTGTTGAACCTGGCTCTTCTGGAAGATGAAACAATGCTTTTACATATTTAATTTCTAGCAGTTTTGTACTATAGGTACTTAGAATTATAAGTTTTTCATTTAGGACTTTTTTAATGTGTCTTCATAAATACACTGTGTTGTGTTTTCATTTTCACTTATTTCCAGGAATTTATATTTTTTTCTTGATTTCTTCTTTGACACATTCACCATTAATAATGTTTAATCTCCATGAGTTTGTGTCCCTACTGGAAATTTATTTGCTTCTTGTTTTATGGTTTAGTGTATTGTGGTCAAATAGTTTACAGAGTTATTTCATTTTTTTTCTAGATTTGTTTTATGTATTTACCTGTATGTTGTCTGTTTTAAAGAAGTTTCCATGAACTATTGAATAAAATACATATTCTCCGGTATTTGGTTGGAAAATTCCATAGATATCTCTTAGGTACTTTTGACGTATGATGTGATTTAATTATGTTGTTTCTCTATTTCCTTTTGTTCAGATAACCCATTTGATGGATAAAGTGGGCTGCTTAGATCACCTACAGATACTATGCTGGAAGTAATCAATATCTTGAAGTTCACTAGTATTTGTTTTATGAAATTTGGAATGTCAGGATTTGGTGCATATATATTTAATCTTTCAGTATCTTCCTGTGTAATTGTTCCATTGATTAGGATGAAGTTCACATCTTTATCCCTTCTGATTTAATTTAGTTTGAAGTTGATTTTGTCATATGTTAGTATAGCAATACCTGCTTGCCACCTGGTAACCATTTGCTCAGAATACTTTTGTTCATCCTTTCACTTTAAGGTGGTTATCATATTTGCAGACATGGTGAGGTTCTTTGTGACAACAGAAAGATGAACTTTTGTTTCTTAATCTATTAAATTAACTTGTGGCATTTGATTGGCAAGTTATAATTATTAAAGTTTAAAGTTATTCTAAGGTGTGAGTTGATTACTGCCTATTTGTTTGTCTACTCTTTTTCTTCTTAGTCCAATCTTGTGTTTGAACAATAATAGCTTTATTTGTCTTCTTGCTATAGTCTCTTAGTTATGCTTATCCATGCTAATCTAAGTAATCCCAGTGTTTTCTTCAGGGTTGCCTGGGTTAAGATAATGTTTTTTGCCTGATTTTAACATGGAAAGATTTTCTTTTTCATTTAATAATGACAGATAGCTTTGCTGTGCAATAGTAGTGTATGCTCATATCCATATTCTTTTAGAACTTAAAGTACATTGTTCTAGGATCTTCTCAATTTTAAAATTTTTCTCAAGAAATTAGTTCTTATTCTGCGGGACTTTTACTTTATTTGTAATATCATTTTCTTGTAGCTTTCATTACTCGTTCTTTGTTCTGATTATTTAATGTTTTAGTTACAGTGTGCCATGCAGAGTTTCTTTTCTGATCCTGTATAATTGAAGTTCTGCACACTTATAACATCTATATGAGCGTGCCTTTACATGGCTTGGGAAAATTTTCTTCTAAGAATGACCTGGAATTTGGCTCCATTTACAAATATAACTTGATGATAAATTGTCTTTACATGGAGTTCCATAATTCTTGAATCTTTCTTCTCTGTGTTTTTGAAATTATCTTTATATTCTTTGCTTGCATATTTCAGTTCATCTAATTTATCTTTAAGACCTGATGTTATGACTTCTACTTCATCCATTTCTACTTAGAAGCCTTTCAACCCTGATTTTTTTTTAATTTATTTATTTATTAAAGATTTCTCTCTCTTCCCCACCACCGCCTCCCATTTCCCCCCCCTCCCCCAATCAAGTCCCCCTCCCTCGTCAGCCCAAAGAGCAATCAGGGTTCCCTGCCCTGTGGGAAGTCCAAGGACCACCCACCTCCATCCAGGTCTAGTAAGGTGAGCATCCAAACTGCCTAGGCTCCCACAAAGTCAATACCTGCAGTAGGATCAAAAACCCATTGCCATTGTTCTTGAGTTCTCAGTAGTCTTCCTTGTCCACTATGTTCAGCGATACCGGTTTTATCCTGAGCTTTTTTCAGACCCAGGCAAGCTTCTCATATATTACATCCCAGCCATAGTTTTCCTTCCCTCCACTCTTGACAATCCCTCTCCCTCCTCCCCGCTCCCTCAGATTAACTCTGCATCTGATAACCTTAAACAACAACAACAAGATCAGACAAGATATCTCTGAGAGATATTCAATAAACATTGCCTAACAAGATACAATAATACTGGGAAGAAAGCTTCATACCATGATGGCTGTGACAAACCAGCAAGAGGAAAAAGAGTCCTAAGTATGATCAAAAAGAGTCAGAGACACCCCATATTCCCATTGTTGGTAGTCTCACAAGAATACCCAGCTATAGATCCATAAAGTATTTGGAGAAGACTTAGCTTAGATCCATGCATGGTCCATATTTGTTGCTTCACTTTCTGTGAGCACCTATGAGCCCTGCTGAGTTTATTCTGTGAACCATGCTCTTATGGTGTCCTAAACCCCTCTGTCTCCTACAAACTTTTCTGCCCTTCCTCTTTTGGATTTCCCTGGCTCTGCCTATTATTTAGTGTTCATCTATGGGTCTCTGCATCTGCTCTGATCAGTTGCTGGATAATGCTTCTCTGATGACAATTGGGCTGGGTAGGCTCTGATCCATGAGCATAACATAATATCATTAGGAAATGTTTCATTGACTTTTTTTCTTTTTGCCAGTCATGTTTGGTTCTATCCTGGGATTCTGGGCTGTACTGCCTCTGGTTCCTGGCCATCTAGGCAATGCTGGGTATGGTCTTCCTCTGTGACATAGTATGGGACTCAAGTTGGACCTGTCTTGGGAAGGATACTTCCACAAGTTCTGTGCCCGCAATTATACCTCAGCAGGCAGAACATATTGTAGATCCATCATTTTGTAGCTGTGTACTAACTTATATGTGGACATTGACTGTTAAGTATAGGATAATCATGCTACAGTCAAGAGACCCAGAGAGGCTAAGTAACAAGGAGGGCTCAGGGGAGGAACATATGGATTTCCCTGCAAATGTACAATGAAATAGATTTGTCTGGCAAATTTGTGGTGACTGGGGATGAGAACAGGAATGGTCAGGCAGAGGTGAGAGATGGAGCTAGAGAGAGTAATGGAATGGATGACTTAAATTGGGGACAACATACAAACTAACTGTAGTGGAAACCCCTGCATTCACCTTTCAAATCCTAGATAGTCTTAGTTAGCACTGTTTCTTTTCTTTAAGATCACTTAGGCATTAATTGCTATATACATTAAGATTATTGAGTTGTTTGTTGGTGTCTTCTTCAAACTCCTTAATTTTTTTCTGATTTTTTTATTACTTTATAAAAAATACCAATCAAAATTTCCACTTCCTCCCCTCCTCCCAATTCCCTCCTGAACCCCCCCACCTTGCCCCTCCCCCTCCAGTCCTGAGAGAGGGCAATGTACCATGGTCTGTGGGAAGTCCAAGGCCCTCCACCCATACTTGCTTCTCACTGATTTGGAAGCTGAGATGCCTGAGACCAAAGTTCTAAAAAATCCAATGTAGACATTTTCACATGTACAAATGGTTGTCTCCTCATACAGGAGATGATGAGAAGGGGTAAGGTTGGAGGGTTGGGGGTGGTGTACTCATGCCTCGTTTCTTAAAGTCCAACCAGTCTTAAACCAACTAATAAAGACTCTACTTTCATGCCCTAGTCAACTCTAAAGGCCCTACCAGGATACCATGCATTGTTTGGAGATTATGTCTTAATATACAAATTCTGTTTACGGGGTGGACATAGACCACAGCACTTGTCTTACACTTAATTCCCTTCCCAGTTCTCTTGAGATTGACTCATAAGACAGCTCCACAGGAATAGGCCCTAGACCTTAGCACAACTGGCACCATGTTAAAGGTACCATTCTAACCTTAAAGACCAGCATGTAGATGCCCCCAACACCTACCAAAATGGGAGCAAAGACCTAATCCATCAACTATCCAGAAGTTCCAGGAAATTTTCTCAATGTACTAAACTTGCTTTTTGGCTTCTGCAGTTCTGCTTCTCGACAACTGAAGTGTTTCCTTCACAGGCTTAGGAAAGCATGCATACAAATAGAATAGGGTCCCAAAAGGCTAGTACATACAGTAGAGCCAAATCCCCAGTGCCATTATCATTGTCTTCTCGGTCTGCCCCATTGTCAGCCACATTCAGAGGATACAGTTTGATCCCATGCTTGTTCAGTCCCAGTCCAGCTGGATTTGGTGAGCTTCCATTAACTCAGGCACAGTCTCAGTGGGTGGAATACCCCTCATGGTCCTAATTTACTTGGTAATATTTTCCTTCCTTCTGCTCTTCAACTGGACCTTGGGAGCTCATTCCAGTGCTCTGATGTGGGTCTCTGTCTCTATCCCCATCCGTAGCCAAATGAAGGCTCTATGGTGAAATTCAATATAAACATCAGTCTGACTACTGGACAAGGCTAGTTCAGGTGCCCTGTCCTCCACTGCCCAGGGTCCTAGGTGGGATCATCCCCATGGACTCCTTGGAACCCATTCAGGGTCAAGCCTCTTGCCAACCCCAAAGTGGCTTCCTCAATTAAGATATCTCTTTCCCTGCTCCAATATAAGCCCTTCCTCCAGCTCAACCATTCCACTCCCTCAAGCTCTCCCCAGCCCTCCCTTTCTCCCCTCTCTCTCCCCCTCTCTCCTTCATACCACCCCATCCAAACTCCCATGCTCCAAACTTTTTCATGGCAATCTTGTCTGCTTCCAACTTACAGGAGGATTTATACATGTTTTTCTTTGGGTTCACCTTATTACTTAGCTTCTGTAGGATCCCAAATTATAGGCTCAATGTCCTTTGTTTATGGCTAGAATCAACTAATGAGTAAATACATACCATATTCATATTTTTGGGTCTGGGCTATCTCACTCAGGATAGTGTTTTCTATTTCCATTCATTTGCATAAAAAATTCAAGATGCCATTATTTTTTTACCGCTGAGTTGCACTCTAATATGTAGAAGTGCCACAATTTTTTTTATCCATTTTCCATTGATGGGCATCTAAGCTGTTTCCAGGTTCTGGCTATTACAAATAATGCTGCCATGAACATAGTTGAACAAATGCTTTTGTAGTATGATTGGACAACTCTTGTGTATATTCCCAAGAGTGGTGTTGCTGGATCCTCAGGTAGGTTGACTCCCAATTTTCTGAGTAACCACCACACTGATTTCCAAAGTGGTTGCACAAGTTTGCATTCCCACCAGCAATGGATGGATGTACACCTTACATTCTCTCTAGCATAAGCTATCATTGGTGTTTTGGATTTTAGCCATTCTGATAGGTATAAGATGGTATCTCATACTTGTTCTGATTTGCATTTCCCTGATAGCTAAAGAAGTTGAACATGTCCTTAAGTATCTTTTGGCCATTTGCAATTCTTCTGTTGAGAATTCTCTGTTCAGTTTAGTACCCCCTTTTTTAATTGGGTTATTTAGAATTTTAATGTCTAGTTTCTTGAGTTCTTTATATATTTTGGAGATCAGACCTTTGTCTGATGTGGGCTTGGTGAAAATCTTCTGCCATCAGCAGGATGTCTTTTTGTCTTAATTACAGTGTTCTTTGCTTTACAGAAGGTTTTCAGTTTCAGGAGGTCCCATGAAGTGATATGAGTGGCGGAACTGCATTCCCAGCATCCCGGCCGCCCACATGGCTAGCTTTACCCGAAATAATTACACTGTATTCTTTTAAACACTGCTTGGCCCATTTCTATCTAGCCTCTTCTAGGCTCATTCTCACACCTGAACTAGCCCATTTCTAATCAGGTTTGTAAGCACCCCAAGGTGCGCTTACCAGGAAGATTCTAGCCTACGTCCATCCTGAGTCGGAGCTTCATGGCGTATGTCCTGCTCTGTGAAAAGATGCATGAAGTCTCTCCTCACTTCCTCTTCTGTTGCAGGAGGTCTTTCTGCCCCTCCAACCAATAGCTGCTGAGATACCAGCCCATTGGGGCGTGGTTTCTCTCCATTTATAAAGCCTCTATTTCCTTCCGCTTGCTCTCTCTTGGCTTCCTGCTTGTCTGGCGACTAGACTCTTTCTCTAGTTGTGCAGAGAGCTGTTGTCTGGGATCGTGATCTGTAAGTTTTCCCTCTTTAAATAAATAGCTACCCTAATAGTAATAACTCCAAACTGGTGTGGCATTGTTCGTGGATTACGCCTTTAGCTGGCGCCCAACGAACATTTGGCTTTTAGTACCCCCCCCTTGGCTGCCGGCCGCAAGTTCGGCTTGGCACGAGCGAACCCTCCCTTCCTCTTCCGGGGCTTGCGCCTTGCGGTCATGTGGCTTGTGCTTTGTGGCAGCCTTGTAGCTTGTGCCTTGTGCGTGGAGCCAGAGTTTAACTTGAATCATCACACACTGGCTTTAGTTCGTGACTTAGGCCCCAGGGCCGAGTCCGAGATACACTTGGTCTTCAGGCCCATAATATCCAGAGAGGCAGGACGATCGCTGAGGCCGGCCAGGTGGTGGTGGCATACGCCTTTAATCCCAGCACTCGGGAGGCAGAGAAAGGCAGATCTCTGTGAGTTCGAGGCTGGCCAGGCAGTGGTGGTGCATGCCTTTAATCCCAGCACTCGGGAAGCAGAGACAGGCGGATTTTGGTGAGTTCGAGGCCAGCTGGATAATAGGTAATATGGCAGTTTTTGTTTACAACATGACTTTCACTGTTTGGGCTACCAATACAATGGGTCTAATCATGCAAAATTTATATGACTATGAGGATAACTTAATTTACTGGTTACTAGGTTTTAGTATTCTTTTGAATATTCTATCATTTAGGAAGATTATGGTACTCTCAAGAACTCATGCAGGTCAGGAGATTCAGGAGATTCAGGAGATTCAGGATTCAAAAGAGGCAATAATAAACACAATAATAAAAAGACTTGAAATGCTTGAAAAATGATTGGAACTGGTGAACAGAGTAATAAGGCACAAGGACAGGATACAAAGCCAACACCAGCTATTAGAACTGGCTTACCCAGGGTTTTAGCGGCATACCCTATACTTAATTCTGACAAAGCGTCAACTTCTAAAGGCTCAAAGGGAGTCAGAGGAGCTAGATGGATGCCAATAGCAATGAAAGATCTGAAAGAAATTAAACAAGCTATTGTTAATTTTGGCTTGCAAAATGCATATGTAAAGGAAATGATAAGGACTTGGGCTTCTAATGCTAGAGCTACCCCCTATGATTTCCATCAGTTAGTGTCTGCAGTTTTAGATAAGGGACCTTCCTTGATGTTTGGAATTTATTTCAGAGAAGAATCCAAACATATGGAACAGCAAGGAAGAGCAAAAGGTGTTGAGGTTTCCCAAGATCAAATTCTTGGTGCAGGAGAATATGCTGATCCACAGGTCCAAGCTCTTTATGACGATGAAGTACTGCATCTATGTCACCAAGCAGCTTTAAATGCTTGGAATAGGATACAAGATCCAGGAAAAAGGGTTGAATCACATACAAGAATTAGGCAGGGGCAGAGAGAACCCTTTATTGACTTTTTGCAAAGATTAATTAAGGCTCTGGACGTAGGGGTAACAGACCCTGAATCTAGACGAATACTTCTTGAATCTCTAGCGTTTGAGAATGCAAACATAGAATGCAAAAAGATAATTGGGCCTTTAAAGTCTAGATCAGCACCTATGGATGAATGGATTCAGCATACGATGAATGTTGAGACATTTAGCTATAATGATGAATCTTGGGTAGGAGAAGCGATTTCCACAGCAATGAGGAGACATCAAACTGCCAGGTGTTTTAATTGTGGTAAATTAGGACATCTGAAAAGGGATTGCAGGCACAGAATTTCTAGGAATAATATCTCCTCTGGGAATGACAAAAATAGGGGACCTAGGCCTTCAGGTATATGTAGGAGATGCGGTAAAGGCTGTCATTGGTCCAACGAATGCAGGTCAACAACAGACAAACAAGGCAACCCCATACCGTCAGGAAACTCCTTGAGGGGCCTCTCGCAGGCCCCCAAGCCAACAGTGGCCCAGTCATTCCCAGTCACAGTGGAGAACGTGCCTCACCAAGAAATCTAAAAGCTCCAATTTCTGCTGTAAAAAGTAATACTAGTCTAAATGGTGAATTACGTGTGGAGGATGAGTCAAAAAACCCAGTAGGACAGAGTAAACGTATATTTTGGCAGACTTCTATTAACGACCAAAGACCAAAGCTAAAAGTCTGTATAAATGGCACTTTTATTGAAGGCTTATTAGACACAGGTGCGGATGTAAGTATTATTACCCCAGAATCTTGGCATCCAAATTGGCCTCTTCAAGAGGTAGATGTTCAGTTCCTGGGAATTGGAACCCTATCTCGTGTAAAACAAAGAACAAGATGGGTAGAATGCATAGGGCCTGAAGGGCAAATAGGAAGACTAAGGCCATATATAGCCAATATTGCAATAAATTTATGGGGCCGTGACCTGTTACAGCAATGGAATACCCAGATTAACATTCCTGCAGTTCCAGGAACTCATAATTCTGGGAAAGATATGATGAGGTATTATGGAAAAAGGTCACCAGCCATTCAGGCTGTACAAGAACATATAGCAAATACCAAACCTTTAGAGGTACCAACAGCCCTACCTTTAAAATGGCTAACTGAGAAGCCAATATGGATCAAACAGTGGCCTCTAGCTGAAGATAAATTATAGGCATTGGAAGAGCTGGTGCAAGAGCAATTAGATGCTCACCATATTGAAGAATCAACCAGCCCTTGGAATTCTCCTGTGTTTGTTGTAAAAAAGAAATCTGGTAAATGGAGAATGGTGACAGATCTAAGAGCTGTCAACAAAGTAATTCAACCTATGGGCCCACTACAATCTGGAATTCCTTTGCCTTCTCTATTACCAAAAGGATGGCCTCATATAGTTATTGATTTGAAAGATTGTTTTTTCACTATACCGTTACAAAAAAAGGATAGAGAAAAATTTGCCTTCACGGTGCCTACTTATAATAATTCTCAGCCTAATAGGAGATATCAATGGACTGTCCTCCCACAGGGTATGCTCAATAGTCCTACATTGTGCCAATATTTTGTAAGTAAGCCATTGGAAATAATTCGTAAACAATTTCCTAAGTCCATAATTTATCATTACATAGATGACATCTTATTATCAGGTTCAAATAAAGATATTTTAGAAAGGATGTTTGAAGAAGTAAAGAAAGTCTTGCCTAGGTGGGGATTACAAATTGCCCCTGAAAAGATTCAAAGAGGAAATTCTATTAATTACCTAGTTTACAGAATAGGGTTAGAGAAAATTAAAACACAAAAGGCACAAATTAGGAGAGACCAGTTAAAGACTCTTAATGACTTCCAAAGATTGTTGGGAGACATTTCCAGTCTACGACCAGCTGTTGGGATAACACCTGATCTAATAGTTCATTTAAACAAAACCTTAGATGGTGATAAAGATTTGAATAGTCCAAGAAAACTGACAGCTGAAGCAGAAAAGGAACTGACAATGATTGAGGAAAAATTACAGGAAGCACAAGTGGATAGGGTGGACCCAAATCTTAGCTGCATCCTAGTCATATTGCCTTCCAGAAACTCTCCTACAGGGATTCAAATGCAGAGGGAAGATATTATTTTAGAATGGATATTTATACCCAATAAACCAAGTAAAAAATTAAAAACATATGTGGAAAAAGTCTCTGAACTAATTATAAAAGGTAAGCTGAGACTTCTTCAACTAGCAGGTATAGACCCAGCAGAAATTATAGTGCCTTTTACTACTGAAGAAATAAAAAAGTTATGGGAAGACAATGAACCGTGGCAAAGAGCTTGTGCTAATTTTTTGGGAGAAATTAATAGCAACTATCCCAAAAGTGGTAGACTTAACCTCATAAAGAGAACTTCTTGGATTCTTCCTAAAATTGTACATGATGCTCCAATAACTGGAGCCCGTACGTTCTATACTGATGCAAATAAATCAGGGAAAGCAGGTTACAAGTCAGATGAATTGAGTAAGGTGGAACAAAGCCCTTATAATTCTGTCCAGAAGGCAGAATTATATGCCATTCTTATGGTGCTAAGGGATTTTAAAGAACCTCTTAATATAGTTACAGATTCACAATATGCAGAAAGAGTTATCTTGCATATTGAAACCGCTGAATTTATACCAGATGACACAGAGTTGACTTCATTGTTTATCCAGGTACAAGACATAATCAGGAACAGGCTTTGTCCGATGTACATAACACACATCCGGTCCCATACAGGTCTGCCTGGTCCTCTAGCACAAGGCAACGCTGAGATTGATCAATTATTGATTGGAAGCGTGTTACAGGCCTTGGAATTTCATAAAAAGCATCATGTCAATAGTAAAGGCCTAAAGAAAGAATTTTCCATTACTTGGCAACAAGCTAAGGACATTATAAAGAGATGTCCTACTTGTTCTTTCTATAATCAAACACCATTGCCTGCAGGGAGTAACCCAAAGGGTACTAAGAGAAATGAAATCTGGCAGATGGATGTGTTCCACTTTATGGAATTTGGTAAATTAAAATATGTACACCACACCATAGACACGTATTCAGGTTTTCAATGGGCTACTGCCCTGAGCTCAGAAAAGGCAGATTCAGTAATCACACATTTATTGGAAGTTATGGCCATCATGGGTATACCTGCACAAATAAAGACAGATAATGGTCCAGCATATGTATCTAAGGAAATGAAACGCTTTTTTGATTATTATAATATAAAACACATTACAGGTATACCAAATAATCCTACAGGTCAGGCAGTTATAGAAAGATCAAATCGTACTATAAAGGACATGCTGAACAAACAGAAAGGGACCAAAAATACCCCCAGAAATAGATTACATAATGCTTTATTAACCTTGAATTTTCTCAACGCTAATGAGAAAGGAACGACAGCAGCAGAAAGACATTGGATAATGGAAAAGTCTGCTGAACTAAATCAACCGATTTATTTCAAAGATGTGCTGACCTCTCAATGGAAGCCAGGAGATGTGCTATGTTGGGGAAGGGGTTTTGCTCTTGTTTCCACAGGAGAAGAAAAATTGTGGATACCATCAAAATTAATAAAGTTTTGATTTGAAGAGGAGAAACCTCTTGGAAAGGAGAAATGACAACTCATCCACAACGATATTCATACAGGTGGTAAGTAAAACATATAGAATGGGGGCAGGGTTCTGTTCTTATCTCCACAGGAAAACACTCATTAAACCATATTTCTAAATTTATAGAGCTGGTTTTGAAGTTGGACTCTGGCTCAGTCCCTCTCCAATTCCAAGCCTGTTAGTAAGAGAAAAACCCAGAGTTTCTGGAGGTTCTGTCTCATGTCAAGAGCCGTGATATGGGACAGAAAGAAATATGAGTTTAGAAAACATCTTTGCTTTTCTTCATATCTATCATACCTTTCATTGAATATATCTATCATGCCTTTCATTGAATATATGTATATATATATATATATATATATATATATATATATATATATATATATATATATATATATATGCCTATATATGTCTATATGATTAGTGTTTAAGTTTTTTACAATAAACAATGAGTCTTTTCTGAAGTGACATTTGAAGTTTCCATGAAGAAGATGGGGCCCCACAACAACAACTCTACCTGGTTGATATGACGTCATGATACTGATAGTGCTACTACAATACCTGTTTTGGGTACCAGCTGCACAAGAAGATCCCAACTTGGTTATCTGAAATGGTGCACATCTTGTACAACATTCTGGCCAGACCTCCACAAAATACTCAGAGACTATTTGAAATTTTAAAAGACATTGATCTTGAAATTTAACCATCATTTTACTTCCACAGGATCCCCCAGAAAGATCATCGCCCCCATGACAGCTGGAAGTAATTCTAGAGGACGACGTCCCCTCTCCCAGTAAAGTTTGCTCCTGGGTTTAGGGACATCATTTAGGGGTTGGAAGGTTGGGGGAGGAATTTTATGAGCTCATGGATCTGTTTAAAAAAAAAAGAGGGTGATGGGATAATAGATTTGTAATTGTGAGTTATAATTTTTAGACAAATATATTGGTATTGATACTTGTATATTGATACAAAGTTAAATTATATTGACTATTGTATGCATGCATGTTTCTACCTCTGTTTAAAATATTTTTTATGTATTGACATATATTGTATCGATATTTACCATATTGCAATATATATTTGTACATTGTTTATATTTGGAGGTCATTATCCTCATTTGTCACACAGATGTTTATTGTCTTCGTCTTTAAGTTAGATAGATATTGAGAATTATATAGGTTAATAGTCATCTAAGTTTGCCATTTATAATTAGACTAATTAGGTTATTTAGATATATAGAGATTATACTCAGTATAGATAGATGATCTTCAACCTCTTCAAAGAGCTATAGAAAATGGCCTTTAATCTAACTCAGAGTTTTGTGGTATTGAGACACAATTGCTCCTGGCAACACCGCTCTATTCCCGAGAGAATGTTGAGCACCAAAGACACTCCACCTGGAGCCTTTCTTTTTGACAGAACTGGCCTTGGGGCAAAGAAATGCCCATACCTCAACCACTGACAGAGATACAGAGCGTGCATCAATGGATAAAACAGGACTGTCATATCCTGCCAAGACAGGGTAAGATAGTTTTGAAAAGTTGCTTGCCTTTGAAAATGGTATGTCAGTTATGTTAGGCCTTAGCCAAAGTTGGTTGCTTCAACGCTGCAAATGTGACTTTGGGTGATTGCCCAGGTAGCTAGTTGTCCCTGTGATTTGTTGCAGGTTTTGGAAGTTGTTTTACTGAACTTCCTAATTACCCAGGTAACATTATTTCCCTTCTCAGATCTTCGATGGGGTTGAAGACTATATAAATATAGTTACTTTTCTCTCATGACTTGGCCAAGTTATTTATTATACAAGTCCTAAGCTAGTTAGAATAGGATATTTGTACTTATTGTATATAATTTCATAGTAGGTTTAGAACTCTCTTACTTGAACAAAAGGGGGAGGTGTTGCAGGAGGTCTTTCCGCCCCTCCAACCAATAGCTGCTGAGATACCAGCCCATTGGGGCGTGGTTTCTCTCCATTCATAAAGCCTCTATTTCCTTCCGCTCGCTCTCTCTTGGCTTCCTGCTAGTCTGGCGACTAGACTCTTTCTCTAGTTGTGCAGAGAGGTGTTGTCTGGGATCGTGATCTGTAAGTTTTCCCTCTTTAAATAATACTACCATAATAGTAATAACTCCAAACTGCTGTGGCATTGTTCATGGTTTACGCCTTTACTCTTCCTGCCAGCATTTTATTCTGTTTACTCCACCCACCTATGCTCTAATCAATCAGGACCAAGCAGTTTATTTATTTCTTAATCAACGAAATCAACAGATTGATATATGACACTCCCACATCAGTCCCATTTATTCATTGTTGCTCTCATTGTCTGTGCTATAGGAGTTATACATAGGAAGTGGTCTCCTGTTCCCATGTGTGTCAGTCTACTTCCCCACTCTCTCTTCTATTGGGTTCAGTGTGGTCAGATTTATATTGAGGCCTTTAATCCATTTGGACTTGAGTTTCATGCATGGTGATAGATATGGGTCTATTTTTATTCTTCAATAGGTTGACATCCAGTTGTGCCAACACCATTTGTTAAAGATGCTTTCTTTCTTCCATTGTATAATTTTAGCTTCTTTATCAATTAGTTATCATTTCTGTTTTTATGCCAACACCAAGCTGTTTTCATTACTGTTAGCTCTGTAATAGAATTTGATGTCAGGGATGTTAATGCCTCCCTAAATTCCTTTATTGTATAGGATTGTTTTTGCCATCTTGTTTTTTTTTTCAATATAAAGTTGATTATTGTTCTCTCAAGGTCTGTGTAGAATTTTTTTTTGGGGGGGGGATTTGAATGGGGATTGCATTGAATCTATAAATTGCCTTTTGTAGGATTGCCATTTTTACTATGTTGATCCTATCAATCCAAGACCATGCGAGCTCTTTCCATTTTCTTGTATCCTCTTCAGTTTCTTTCTTCAAAGACTTAAAGTTCTTGTCAAATAAATCTTTCACTTCTTTGGTTAGCATTACCTCAAGACACTTTATGCTATTTGTGGCTATCATGAAAGGTGATGTTTCTCTATTTTCCTCTCCACTTCTTTATCCTTTGTGTATAGGAGGGCGACGGATTTTTTGAGTTGATCTTGTATCCTGGCACATCACTGAAGGTCTTTATCAGCTGCAGGAGTTCTCTGGTAGAGTTCTTGGTGTCACTTATGTATACTATCATATCATCTGCAAATAACAAAAGTTTGACTTCTTTTCCAATTTGAATCCCCTTGATCTCCTTATGTTGTATTATTGCTATTGCTAGGACTTCAAGCACTATGTTGAAGAGATATGGAGAGAATGGAGAGTCATGTCTTGTTAATGATTTTAGTGGAATGGCTTTGAGTTTCTTTCCATTTAATTTGATATTAGCTGTTGGCTTGCTGCATATTGCTTTTATTATATTTAGATATGATCCTTGTATCCTTAATCTCTCCAAGACCTTTATTATAAAAGGGTGTTGAATTTTCTCAAGTGCTTTTTCAGCATCTAGTGAAATGATCATATTTTTTTTCTTTTAGTTTATTTATATGATGGATTACGTGGATAGATTTTTATATGTTGAACGAGCCCTGCATCTCTGGGATGAAGCCTACTTGATTATAATGGATGATTTTTTGATATGTTTTTAGATTCAGTTTGTCAGTATTTTATTGAGAATTTTTGCATTGATGATCATGAGTGAGACTAGTCTGTAATTCTCTTTCTTGGTTGAGTCTTTGTGTGGTTTTGGTATCAGGGTAACTATAGCTTCATAAAAAGAGTTTGGCAATGACTCTGCTATTTCTGTTATGTGAAACACATTAAGGAGTATAAGTATTAGCTCTTCTTAAAAGTTCTGATAAATTTCTGCACTAAAACCATCTGGCCCTTGGCTTTTTGTTGTTGTTGTTGTTTCAGAGGTTTTTGATGACAGCTTCTATTTCCTCATGACTTATAGGTCTATTTAAATTGTTCACCTGGTCTTGATTATTTTTGGTATTTGGTATTTATCTAAAAAATATCCAATTATTTTACCTTTTCCAATTTTGTGTCATACAGGCTTTTGTAGTAAGACCTAATGATTTTCTGAATTTCCTCAGTGTTTGTTATTATGCCCCCCTTTTCATTTCTGATCTTGTTAATTTGAGTGTTTTTTCTCTGCCTTTATATTAGTTTAGATAAGGGTTTGTTAATCTTGTTGATTTTCTCAAAGAACCAGCTCTTTGTTTCATTGATTCTTTGCATTGTTTTCTGTGTTTCCATTTTGTTGATTTCAGCCCTCAGTTTGATTATTTCCAGTCTTCTACTCCTCCTAGGTAATTCTGCCTTTTTTCTAGAGCTTTCAGGTGTGCTGTTAATCTCTGATGTGAACCTTCCCCATTTTCTTTATGTGGACACTTAGTGCTATGTACTTTCCTCTTACTACTGCTTTCATATTGTCCCATAGGTTTGGATATGTTGTATTTTCTATTTCAAGAAAGACATTAATTTCTTTCTTATTTCTTCCTTGACCCAGGTGTGGTTCAGTAGTTGACTATTCAGTTTCGATGAGTTTGTAGGCTTTCTGGGGGTGTATTGCTGTTAAATTCTAACTATACTCCATTGCAATCCAGTAAGACATGGGTGGTTACTCCAATTTTTGTATTTGTGAACATTTTCTTTATTACTGAGTATGCGATCTATTTTCTAGTAGGTTCCATGAGGTGCTGAGTAGAAGATATATTCCTTTTTGTTTGGGTGGAATGTTCTATAAATGTCTGTTAAGTCCATTTGATTCATTACATATGTTAGTTCTCTTATTTCTATGTTAAGTTTCTGTCTGGTTGACCTGTCCATTGGTGAGAGAGGAGTGTTGAAATCTCCTACTATTAGTGTGTGGGGTTTGATGTGTGACTTGAGTTCTAGTAATATTTCTTTTACATATGTGGTTGCTTTTATATTAGGGGCATAGATATTCAGTATTGAGACTTCATCTTGATGAGTTGTTCCTGTTATGAGTATAAAGCATCCTTCTCCATCTCTTCTGATTGATTTTAGTTTGACATCAATTTATTTAGATATTAGGTTAGCCACACCAACTTGTTTCTTAGGTTCATTTGATTGGAAAACCTTTTATAAACTCTTTACTCAGAAGTAGTGTCTGTCTTTGAGGTTGAGGTGTGTTTCTTGTAAGCAGCAGAATGCAGAATCCTGTATTCGTATCCATTCCCTTAACCTGTGCCTTTTAATAGGTGAATTGAGTCCATTGTTATTAAGCAATATTAATAACCAGTGGTTGTTAACTCTGGTTAATTTTTGGTTGTAGTGTGTTTGTGTTTTCCTTCTTTTGAGTTATGCTGGTGAAGGGCTATCAGATGTCTTTGCCATTGTAGGTGTTGTTGGGTTCCTTGGGTTGATGTTTTCTTTCTAGTACTTTCTATAAGGCTGGGTTTGTGGATATGTATTGTTTAAATGTGTTTTTGTCATGGAGTATCTTGTTTTCTCCATTGATGGTGAAAGAAAGTTTTGCTGGGTAGTCTGGACTGGCACCCACGGTCTCTTCCTGTCTGCAGCACATCTATCTAAGACCTTCTCGCTTTCTGGGTTTCCACTGAGAAGTCAGATATAATTCTGATAGGTTTACCTTTATATGTTAATTGACCTCTTTCCTTTCCAGCTCTTAATATCCTTTCTTTATTCTGTATGTTTTGTGTTTTGATTATTATATGGCAAGGGGATATTTTTTGATCCAGTCTATTTGGTGTTCTGTATGCTTCTTGTACCATCATACGAATATCCTTCTTTAGGTTGTGAAAGTTTACTTCTATAATTTTGTTGAATATATTTTCTGAGCCTTTGAGCTGGAGATCTTCTCTTTCTTCTACTCCTACTATTCTTAGGTTTGGTCTTTTCATGGTTTACCAGATTTCTGTTAGTTATACTAGTCTTTGTTGTTCGTGTTCATTTAACAAAATTTTCCATATCCAGCCATCCCTCAGTTTGTATTTTCTTTATTACTTCCATTTTTGTCTTCAAGTCTTGAACTGAGAGGTCCTTAGAATCCTGGAAAAGACCCTGTTTTTGTGCTGAGGGGATCTGGAGAAGTGAGTAAGTGGCCACACAAGTGTACATCCTGAAGTGCCATTCTTGGACAGTCCCAGGGGAACTGAATCCAGGTCCCCTCCAATTCCCTAAGCTTTTCTGTCCATCCAGTGGGGTATGTTCCCTGCTGTTGGCATTCTTTGCCCCATTCCACTCTGCCCCCAAGCCCACATTTTCACCTTCTAGGTCCTTGGATCACCCAACACAGCCTTCTTCAGGGTGGAGGGGACTTAAGAGAGGGCAGACAAAGAAAAACTCCTAAGTACATAGTCAGCCATAGCAAAGATTGAACCAAGACTCTAAGACTCTACTGGCCTAATTTGAAGGAAGAGATGGGCAAGAGTCAATGCAAGAATTCCTCCAACATCCTGAAAAGCAACATGGTAACACCAGAATTCAGTGAACACACAACAGGAAAACTTGAACATCCTAACCCAAAGAAGTAAAAGAAATCAACTTTAAACATAACTTTATGAAAATGATGGAGACCCTTAAACCGGAAGTGAAAAACTCCCCTAAAGAAATAGAAGAAAAGGCAAATAAAAAGAAGAAATTAATAAATCCCTCCTTGAATTTCTTAAGGAAGTTTATGATTATTCTTTTAAGTTCTATGTCTTAATGTTCATCTGTGTAATTCTTACTAGAAAGCATTACTCTAGGACTGATAGATTTTGGTTGGTACTGTGGCATTGTATTGATACACACATTACACACACACACACACACACACACACACACAAGAAATTGGACAAACTGCTGCACCTCCTTGTTTGAGCTTGTCTGCAATCTGTACTACCTATGGTATGCCTAGAACTGTAAGTATCGTGTGGATGAACTCTGGAGTCCTTGGAATTTACAAGGTTAGATTAGCATGCTGTGTATGTAACTGATAATTTGTCTAAGGGTAGGCAGGAGGTCAGCATCCAGTGATTCACTAGGCAGAACTGGTACATAAATGTGATACTTGGGCTAGGCCTCAGAATCAAGGAGAGTTTATACAGGTGTGAGTATAGGGAACTTATCATCTATTTACTGCAAAGTCCATGATTTTATTTTTCTTTACTGTTGAGTACTATTCCATTGTGTATATGTACCACATTTTCATTATCCATTAATAAGTGAAAGACACTAAATTTGTTTTCACTTCCTAACTATTGTGAGTAGAGCAGCAAACAAGGTGGCTGAACAGGTATCCCTGTAGTATGATCTTGAGTTCTTAAGATATATGTCAAAGAGAGTATAACAGTTTCATATGGTAGATATATTTCTCAGTTTTTGAGAATTTTTCCATCCTGGTTGCCATAGGTACTACAACATTTTGTAAAACCACTAAGAATAAATGAATATTTTCTGTTACTTATTCCTTTCCATTGTCACCTCAAAATATTTTACATTTGCCATAGTATTTTCTATAATTTTTTCTATGTGTATTTAATGTTAGTTCTCACATTTTTCAAACTGAAGTTCTTCACCATAAGAACCAGAAGTTTGCCATCGACCTACCTTCTTAGTTCCCATATAAGATGTTAATATTTATTTCTAGTAAACTATGGCTATTCAGAAACTTGGGTTCTAAGTATTGCTTATTTTATTTTCTCATATTGAGGATAGAAATGTCCTCATATTTCCAGGCTGTTCTAGTGTCTGTGTATGTACAGTATTGAAAAATAAGGTAATGATACACACTTATATAGATTTTCATTTTCAAGACTGCTTCAATTCTTCCTTTATTTGCAAGGTTTCAGCAAATATGTCTATGTTATAACACCTATATTTTCTTATTAGTGTTGTAAATATTGTTTAATAATATTTTACTTTGTATTATTTCTATTTGTATTATTTTTTCAGTTATAAAAAATACACTAATGTATTTTGAAGTAGTATCCCAAATGTATCTAACCTACATTATATTTTAAATGTTAATACTTTTCTTTTGATCACAAGATATTTTCCCTTATTTCTGAAGGAATTTGGATCATTCTGAGATAAAGTGTGTTGTGCTTTAACTTACATTTTCTGTTTTTTTTTGTATAAATATAATAATCTTTCTTTCTAACAGACTCACATGCATTCTGGTTAGCTTTTGTTATACTATCTAAAGTATTGATGTTATGACTTTAGCAGCAATATGATTTGTTCTTTACAATCTGATGATCTACAATGGATAAGATTTGGATTAGATGATTCCTACCATGTTTAGGAATTTAATGAGATTTGGCTTCATCTATGACTTTAGAGTTTCCGTAAAACAATACATATACATCCTTATCTTTATTGGCATTCCAGCAATGTTGCAATTTATAATTGATTTACTCTTTCCAAAGAATTTTCATTGTATTTTTCAATTTAATTATAATGTGTTTGTTGCTGGTATTATCAGGCTGTCTCATACACTTGGCAGTGTTTCTTTACCTCAATTAAAATTATTTATTTAGAAATTATTCCTCAGAACTTTTGTATATTGATATCTGAATGTCCTTGTATCTTTTTAATATTTTATCAATAGCTCATTTCAATATTAATAATCTTGACTAGCCTCATTCTCACAACCTGTGAAAGCCTGTGGCCATTTCGACTGCCTTATCTATTATGAGGAAAGCCTTCTACACAATTCTGTTGGCATGGAAACCTTTCTATATGCTCAGTAAGGTCAAGGTTAGTACAGTCTGGCTGTTCACCCTTTCCAGGTAACATGTTCATTAACTTTCACTAGATTTTAGTGAAGGTAACTTTTTTTTTTCACTTTTAAAATTTCTAGTAGAATATACATATATATATATATATATATATATAGAGCATCGTTCATGTTTACTTGTCACATCTTTCATGTTTACTTGTCAATACATGTAATCTTGCTTTTTCTCAGTTATTCTTTTCTTACTTCTTCATCATAATATATTTCATAATCAGTCTTGAGAATGTGTTTTTTGTTCATATTAATGCTTATAGTCCTTTTAAGCACATAACAGCAATGTAAACTTGATCTATCTTGATTTTATTTTGTATTTTATGTCAGAATCTCTCAATTTTGATTTTTACTAGATACATTCTTATGAGAAGATGTTTGATAACATCTAAGAACAATGTGAAACTACATTCCTTCATTAAATTTTTATTTATTTTTAAACTTTAGGGGAAGGACTTTTTCTTTGGTCTTAAAAGCTTATCAGATCATGCTTATATATCGATTTGTTTATATTCATATTTCATATTGATATATTTTTAGTTATGAAAATATTGTTTTATCTAGTTTCTAATGGTCCATTTTAAAAATATATTTCATGTATACTTAATTTTTCATACACAGCATTGAAATCATTTGTTTTATTATATAATATCTTATATTTCCATTCCTTTTATTTTTTTTCATTTTTATTGAGAAAAGGAAAAAATAGTTTCTGCCTCCTCTCAGCCTCCCATTTCCTTCCCCCTCTTCCCACTATTCTCCCCCTCCCCCCACTCCTCTCCCCCTCCCTCTCCAGTACAAAGAGCAGCCAGGGTTCCCTGCCCTGTGGACAGTCCAAGGTCCTCCCCATTCCGTCTAGGAAGGGGAACATCCAAACTGGCTAGGCTCCCACAAAGCCTGAACATGAAGTAGGATCAAAACCCCGTGCCATCATTGTCCGCCAACTTTAGAGAGTCCGGTTTTATCCCATGCTTTTTCAGACACAGTCCAGCTGGCCTTGGTGAGCTCCCAAAGAATCAGCCCCACTGTCTCCACGGGTGGGTGCACCCCTTGTGGTCCTGACTTCTTTGCTAATATTCTCTCTCCTTCTGCTCCTCATTGGGACATTGGGAGCTCAGTCCAGTGTTCCAGTGTGGGTCTCTGTCTCTATCTCCATCCATCGCCAGATGAAGTTTCTATGGTGATATGCAAGATATTCATCAGTATGTCTATAGGATAGGGTCATTTCAGGTTCCCTATCCTCAGCTGCCCCAGGAACTAACTGGGAACATCGCCCTGGGCACCTGGGAGCCCCTCTAGATCCAAGTCTCTTGCCAACCCTAAGATGGCGCTTAATTAAGATGTGTGCTTCTCTGCTCCCCTAACCAACCTTCCTTTATCCCAATCATCCCGTTTCCCCAAGTTCCCCCCACCCTCCCTTTCTCACATTTCTCTCCACTTCTCCCCTTACCCCCCCTCCCATCACACCCCCAAGATCCCAGTTTTTTGCTCGGCAATCTAGGCTGCTGAGAAGCCAAGGACCATGGCACCGGGTTTTGATCCTGCTTCATGTTCTGGCTTTGTGGGAGCCTACCCAGTTTGGATGTTCACCTTCCTAGACCAGGATTGAGGGGGGAGGACTTTGGACTTTCCACAGGGCAGGGAACCCTGAAGGCTCTTCAGGCTGGAGAGGGAGGGGGAGGAGTGGGGGGAGGGGAAGAGGAGAGGGAGGAGTGGGAGGGAAATGGGAGGCAGGGAGGAGGCTGAAATTTCTTTTTTTTTCCAATAAAAAAAAAAAACGTGTCATTGTCCTTGGCTTCTCATCAGGGATCATTGTTCGCCTTGATCAGAGAGTCCGGTTTTATCCCATGCCTATTCAGACACAGTCCAGCTGGCCTTGGTGAGCTCCCAATAGATCAGCACCACTGTCTGAGTGGGTGGGTGCACCCCTCGTGGTCCTGACATCCTTGCTCATGCTCTCCCTCCTTCCGCTCCTCATTGGGACCTTGGGAGCTCAGTCCAGTGCTCCAGTGTGGGTCTCTTTCTCTATCTCCATCCATCACCAGATGAAGGTTCTATGGTGATATGCAAGATATTCGTCAGTATTGCTGTAGGATAGGGTCATTTCAGGTTCCCTATCCTCAGCTTCCCAAGGAACTAACTGGGGACATCACCGTGGGCTCCTGGGAGACACTCTAGGTTCAAGTCTCTTGCCAATCCTAGGGTGGCTCCCTCAACTAAGATATGTGTTTCCCTGCTCCCCTATCCAATTTTCCTTTATCCCAATCATCCTGTTTCCCCAAGTTCCCCCAATCCTCCAATTCTCACTTTTCTCTCCCCATCCCCCCTTACCCCCATCCCACCCCACCCCCAAGATCCCAATTTTCCCCCCGGCAATTTTGTCTACTTCCCATAGCCAAGAGGATAACTATATGTTTTTCCTTGGGTTCACCCTCTTATTTAGCTTCTTTAGGTTCACCAGTTATAGACTGTGTGACCTTTATTTATGGCTAGAAACCAATTATGAGTGAGTACATCCCATGTTCATCTTTTTGGGTCTTGGTTGCCTCACTCAGGATAGTGTTTTCTATTTCCATCCATTTGCATGCAAAGTTCGAGAAGTCATTTTTTTTTTAACCGCAAAATAGTACACTAATGTGTATATATTCCACACTTTTTTTATCCATTCTTCCATTGAAGGGCATCTAGGTTGTCTCCAGGTTTTGGCTATTACAAATAATACTGCTATGAACATAGTTGAACAAATGCTTTTGTCATATGATAGGACGTCTCTTGGGTATATTCCCAAGAGTGGTATTGCTGGGTCCAGGGGTAGGTTGATCCCGAATTTCCTGAGAAACCAAAACACTGATTTCCATAGTGGTTGCAGAAGAGTGCATTGCCACCAGCAATGGATGAGGGTACCCCTCCTTCCACAACCTCTCCAGCAAAGGCTATCATTGGTGTTATTGATTTTAGCCATTCTGACAGGTGTAAGATGATATCTCAATGTTGTTTTGATTTGCATTTCCCTGATCCCTAAGGACGTTGAGCATGACCTTAAGTGTCTTTTGGCCATTTGAAGTACTTCTTTTGAGAATTCTCTGTTCAGTTCAGTTCCCCATTTTTTAATTGGGTTAATTATCATTTTAAAGTCTAGTTTCTTGAGGTCTCTATATATTTTGGAGATCAGACCTTTGTCTGTTGCGGGCTTGGTGGAGATCTTCTCCCAGTCAGTAGGTTGCCTTTTTGTCTTAGTGACAGTGTCCTTTGCTTTACAGAAGCTTCTCAGCTTTAGTAGGTCTCATTTATTAAATGTTGCCCTTAATGTTTGTCCTGCTGGGGTTATACATAGGAAGCGATCTCCTGCGCCCATCTATTGTAGGGTACTTCCCACTTTCTCTTCTATCAGGTTCCGTGTGTTCGGACTGACATTAAGGTCTTTGATCCATTTGGACTTGAGTTTTGTGCAAGGTGCTAGATATGGATCTATTTTCATTCTTCTACAGGTTGACATCCACTTGTGCCAGCACCATTTGTTGAAGATGCTTTCTTTCTTCCATTGTATACTTTTAGCTCCTTTATCGAAAATCAGGTGATCATATGTTTGTGGGTTAAAATTCACGTCTTCTATGTGATTCCATTGGTAGACTTCTCTGTTTTTGTGCCAGTACCACACTGTTTTCATTACTGTAGTTCTGTAATAGAGTTTGAAGTCAGGGATGGTAATGCCTCTAGAAGATCCTTTATTGTATAGGATTGTTTTTGCTATCCTGGGTTTTTTGTTTTTCCATATAAAATTGATTATTGTCCTCTCAAGATCTATGAAGAATTTTGATGGTACCTTGATGAGAATTGCATTGAATCTATAAATTGTCTTTGGTAGAATTGCCATTTTTACTATGTTGATCCTCCCAATCCAAGAGCAAGGGAGATCCTTCCATTTTCTGGTATCCTATTCAATTTCTTTCTTTCTTTTTTTTTTTAGAAATATATCTATTTTATTATTTTTTTTATTTTTTTTTGCTTTTATTTTTTTTCTCCCATTTCCCTCCCACTCCTCCCTATCCTCCTCCCCTCCCCCCACTCCTCCCCCTCCCTCTCCAGCCTGAAGAGCAGTCAGGGTTCCCTGCCCTGAGGAAATTCCAAAGTCCTCCCCCCCTCAATCCTGGTCTAGGAAGGTGAACATCCAAACTGGGTAGGCTCCCACAAAGCCAGAGCATGAAGTAGGATCAAAACCCGGTGCCATGGTCCTCGGCTTCTCAGCAGCCCTCATTGTCCGCCAAATTCAGAGAGTCCGGTTTTATCCCATGCTTTTTCAGTCAGAGTCCAGCTGGCCTTGGTGAGCTCCCAAAGAATTAGCCCCACTGTCTCCACTGGTGGGTGCACCCCTTGTGGTCCTGATTTCTTTGCTCATATTCTCCCTCCTTCTGCTCCTCATTGGGACTTTGGGAGCTCAGTCCAGTGCTCCAGTGTGGGTCTTTGTCTCTATCTCCATCCATCACCAGATGAAGTTTCTATGGTGATATGCAAGATATTCATCAGTATGGCTATGAGATAGAGTCATTTCAGGTTCCCTATACACAGCTGCCCCAGGAGCTAACTGGGGACATCGCCCTGGGCACCTGGGAGCCCCTCTAGATCCAAGTCTCTTGCCAACCCTAAGATGGCTCCCTTAATTAAGATGTGTGCTTCTCTGCTCCCCTAACCCACATTCCTTTATCCCAATCATCCCGTTTCCCCAAGTTACCCCCACCCTCCCCTTCTCACATTTCTCTCCCCTTCTCCCCTTACCCCCCCTCCCACCACACCCCCAAGATCCCAAATTTTTGCCCGGCATTCTGGTCTACTTCCCATAACCAGGAGGATAGCTATATGCTTTTCTTTGGGTTCACCTTCTTATTTAGTTTCTTTAGGATATCAAATTATAGACTCACTGACCTTTATTTATCTCTAGAAAGCAATTATGAGTGAGTACATCCCATGTTCGTCCTTTTGGGTCTGGGTTACCTCGCTCAGGATAGTGTTTTCTATTTCCATCCATTTGCATGCAAACTTCGCGAAGTCATTGTTTTTTACCGCTGAGTAGTATTCTAAGGTATATATATTCCATACTTTCTTCATCCATTCTTCCATTGAAGGGCATCTAGGTTGTTTCCAGGTTCTGGCTATTACAAACAATGCTGCTATGAACATAGTTGAACAAATGTTCTTGTCATATGATCGGGCATCTCGTGGGTATATTCCCAAGAGTGGCATTGCTGGGTCCATGGATATGTTGATCCCAATTTTCCTGAGAAACCGCCACACTGCTCTCCAAAGTGGCTGCACAAGTCTGCACTCCCACCAGCAATGGATGAGGGTACCCCTTTCTCCACAGCCTCTCCAGCAAAGGTTATCATTGGTGTTTTTGATTTTAGCCATTCTGACAGGTGTAAGGTGATATCTCAATGTTGTTTTGATTTGCATTTCCCTGATTGCTAAGGAGGCTGAGCATGACCTTAAGTGCCTTTTGGCCATTTGAACTTCTTCTGTTGAGAATTCTCTCTTCAGATCAGTGCCCCATTTTTTAATTGGGTTAATTAGCATTTTAAAGTCTAGTTTCTTGAGTTCTTTATATATTTTGGAGATCAGACCTTTGTCTGTTGCGGGGTTGGTGAAGATCTTCTCCCAGTCAGTGGGTTGCCTTTTCGTCTTAGTGACAGTGTCTTTTGCTTTACAGAAGCTTCTCAGTTTCAGTAGGTCCCATTTATTCAATGTTGCCCTTAATGACTGTGCTGCTGGGGTTATACCTAGGAAGCGATCGCCTTTGCCCATCTGTTGTAGGGTACTTCCCACTTTCTCTTCTATCAGGTTCAGTGTGTTCAGATTGATATTGAGGTCTTTGATCCATTTGGACTTGAGTTTTGTGCATGGTGATAGATATGGGTCTATTTTCATTCTTCTACAGGTTGACATCCAGTTGTGCCAGCACCATTTGTTGAAGATGCTTTCTTTCTTCCATTGTATACTTTTAGCACCTTTATCGAAAATGAGGTGTTCATAAGTTTGTGGGTTAAAATCCGGGTCTTCTATACGATTCCATTGGTCGACTTCTCTATTTTTATGCCAATACCACCCTGTTTTCATTACTGTAGCTCTGTAATAGAGTTTAAAGTCAGGCATGGTAATGCCTCTAGAAGTTCCTTTATTGTATAAGATTGTTTTGGCTATCCTGGGTTTTTGTTATTCCATATAAAGTTGATTATTGTCCTTTCAAGATCAGTGAAGAATTTTAATGGGATCTTGATGGGGATTGCATTGAATCTATAAATTGCCATTGGTAGGATTACCATTTTTACTATGTTGATCCTCCCAATCCACGAGCAAGGGAGATCCTTCCATTTTCTGGTATCCTCTTCAATTTCTTTCTTCAATGCCTTAAAGTTCTTGTCAAATAGATCCTTCACTTCTTTGGTTAGCGTTACCCCGAGATATTTTATGCTGTTTGCGGCTATCATGAAAGGTGATGTTTCTCTGAATTCCCTCTCTGCTTCCATATCCTTTGTGTATAGGAGGGCGACTGATTTTTTGGAGTTGATCTTGTATCCGGCCACATTACTAAAGGTGTTTATCAGCTGTAGGAGTTCTTTGGTGGAGTTTTGGGGGTCACTTATGTACACTATCATATCATCTGCAAATAACGAAAGTTTAACTTCTTCCTTTCCAATTCAAATCCCCTTGATCCCCTTGTGTTGTCTTATTGCTATTGCTAAAACTTCAAGCACTATGTTGAAGAGGTATGGAGAGAGTGGACAGCCTTGTCGTGTTCCTGATTTAAGTGGGATGGCTTTGAGTTTCTCTCCGTTTAGTTTGATGTTAGCTGTCGGTTTGCTGTAAATAGCTTTTATTATATTTAGGTATGACCCTTTTATCCCTAATCTCTCCAAGACTTTTATCATAAAGGGATGTTGAATTTTGTCAAAAGCTTTTTCAGCATCTAATGAAATCATATGGTTTTTTCTTTCAGTTTATTTATATGATGGATTACATTGATAGATTTTCGTATATTGAATCAGCCTTGCATCACTGGGATGAAGCCTACTTGATCAAAATGGATAATTTTTCTAATGTGTTCTTGGATACGGTTTGCCAGTATTTTGTTGAGGATTTTTGCGTCGATGTTCATGAGTGAGATTGGCCTGTAATTCTCTTTCTTGGTTGAGTCTTTGTGTGGTTTTGGTGTCAGAGTGACTGTAGCTTCATAAAAGAAATTTGGCAATGACTCTTCTGTTTCTATATTGTGAAATACCTTAAGGAGTATAGGTATTAGGTCTTCTTGGAAATTCTGGTAGAATTCCGCATTGAAACCGTCTGGTCCTGGGCTTTTTTTGGTAGGGAGGTTTTTGATAACAGCTTCTAATTCTTCGCGACTGACAGGTCTATTTAGATTGTTCACCTGGTCCTGATTTAACTTTGGTATATCGTATTTATCTAAAAAAGTGTCCATTTCTTTTACATTTTCCAGTTTTGTGGCATACAGGCTTTTATAGTAAGATCTAATGATTCTCTGAATTTCCTCTATGTCTGTGGTTATGTCCCCCTTTTCATTTCTGATCTTATTAATTTGCAAATTCTCTCTCTGCCGTTTGATTAGTTTGGATAGGGGTTTATCAATTTTGTTGATTTTTTCCAGGAACCAGCTTTTTGTTTCATTGATTCTTTGGATTGTTTTCTGTGTTTCTATTTTGTTGATTTCAGCCCTCAATTTGACTATTTCCAGTCTTCTACTCCTCCTAGGTGAGTCTGCTTCTTTTTTTTCTAGAGCTTTCAGGTGGGCTGTTAAGTCTCCAATGTATGCTTTCTCTGATTTCTTTAAGTTGGCACTAAGGGCTATGAACTTTCCCCTTAGGACAGCTTTCAAAGTGTCCCATAAGTTTTGAGTATGTTGTTTCTTTATTTTCATTGAATTCAAGGAAGACTTTAATTTCTTTCTTTATTTCTTCTTTGATCCAGGTGTGGGTCAATAGTTGACTGTTCAGTTTCCATGAGTTTGCAGGCTTTCTGGGGGTAGCATTGTTGTTGAATTCTAACTTTCGTCCATGGTGATCTGATAAGACACAGGTGGTTATGGATATTTTTTTGTAACTGTGGTAGTTTGCTTTGTTACCGAGGATGTGGTCAATTTTCGAGAAGGTTCCATGAGCTGCAGAGAAGAAGGTATATTCTTTCCTATTTGGGTAGAATATTCTATAGATGTCTGTTAAGTCCAATTGATTCATTACCTCCATTAATTCTCTAATTTCTCTGTTAGGTTTCCATCTGATTGACCTGTCCATTGGTGAGAGAAGAGTTTTGAAGTCTCCTACTATTAGTGTATGCGGTTTGATGGCTGCCTTGAGTTTTAGTAATATTTCTTTTACATATGTGGGTGCTTTTATATTAGGGGCATAGATATTCAGGATTGAGACTTCATCCTGATGAATTTTTCCTGTTATGAGTATAAAATGTCCCTCTCCATCTCTTCTGATTGATTTAAGTTTGAAGTCAACTTTGTTAGGAATTAGAATGGCCATACCTGCTTCTTTCTTAGGTCCATTTGCTTGATAAGCCTTTTCCCAGCCCTTTACTCTAAGTAGGTGCCTGTCTTTGTGTTTGAGATGTGTTTCTTGTAAAGAGCAGAATGTTGGATCCTGTTTTCGTATCTAATCTCTTAGCCTATGCCTTTTTATAGGTGAGTTGAGCCCATTGACATTAAGAGATATTAATGACCAGGGGTTGTTAACTCCGGTCACTTTTTTAGTAGTAGAGTTCATCTGCATCCCTTCTTTGAGTTGCGCTGGTGAAGGGTCTCTAGATGTCTGAGTTATTGTGGTCATTGTTGGACCCCTTGGTTAGTGATTTTTCTTCTATTACTTTCTGTAAGGCTGGATTTGTGGCTACGTATTGATTAAATTTGTTTTTATCCTGGAAAATTTTGTTTTCTCCATTTATAGTGAATGAAAGCTTGGCTGGGTATAGCAGTCTGGGCTTGAAACCATGGTCTCTTAGTTTTTGCAGTACATCTATCCAGTACCTTCTGGCTTTCATGGTTTCCATAGAGAAGTCAGGTGTAAGTCTCATAGGTTTACCTTTGTAAGTAACTTGGCCTTTTTCCTTTGCAGCTCTTAATATTCTTTTTTTATTCTGTATGCTTTGTGTTTTGATTATTATATGGCGAGGGGATGTTTTTTTTTTTTTTTTGACCAGCCTATTTGGTGTTTTGTATGCTTCTTGAACCTTTATAGGTACTTCTTTGTTTAGGTTGGGAAAGTTTTCGTCTATAATTTTATTAAATATATTTTCTGGACCATTGAGCTGAACTTCTCCTTCTTCTACTCCAATTATTTCAGGTTTGGACTTTTTATTGTGTGCCATATTCCTGAATGTTTTGTGATGAGAATTTGTTGGTTTTGCTGTTCTCTTTGATCAGTGTGTTTATTTTCTCTATGGTATCTTCAGTGTCTGATATTCTTTCTTCTATCTCTTGTATTCTGTTGGTAGTACTTGTCTCTGTAGTTCCTGTTCGTTACCCAGATTTTCCATCTCCAACCTTCCCTCGGTTTGCGTTTTCTTCATTACTTCCATTTCATTCTTCAGGTCTTGAACCGCTTCCCTTAACTGTTTGATTGCTTTTTCTTGTTTCTCTTGGTTTTCTTGGGTATCTTTGAGTAATTTATTCATTTCCTCTACCTTTTTGTTTGTAATCTCTAATTGTTTATGGCAGGTTTTCACCTCCTGTTTAAGGTCTTCTATTATTTTCATATAATTCACTTTTGAGTCGATTTCTTCTAATTCTTCTGGAGTAGGGTGTACAATTCTTCTTATTTCGGAATCCCTGGGTTCTGGTGATGTCATGTTGCCTTTCAGGTTGTTGGAGGAAGTCTTGCATTGGCGCCTTCCCATCTCCTCCTTCAAAGGGAGCCAGGAGAGGCCTGGTGTCTTGGTCCAGTCTTTGCTGTGACTGAGTCTCTGGGTGTATCTCTTCAGTGTAGAAGCAAGGACCGTCCTGTCGAGCTTGAACTCCTCAGTACCCAAACATGGATGACCGTCCAGATGGAACTCCTCAGCACTGCTCTGGGTGGGTTGTGGATGCAAGCACAATGTCTCTCCTGGTGCCCGGGTAGGATCTCCTTGCTGCTTGGGTGGCTCATAAACAAAGGGCCTACCTTGCTTGCTGCAGGCAGGCTATTGAGACAAAGGAACTACCACCCTCCTGGATGCCCTCCCAATTCGGATTCTGTCCCAGCACCTGAACAGGCTAAGCTAGGAGATGTTATGTGGTAAAAGATGGGAGGGAGTCAGATGGAGGGGAGGTTGTGGATGCAAGCTGTGTGGGATAGGAAGAGAGAGGAGGTATCGGGCAGTATAGCCCCTGCAGGATGACCAGGAAGTGTAGGAGGGATGAGGAATGTCTGAGTTCCCTGTCCCGTGCCGCAGTCAGAAACTTACTCACCCCAATGATGTCTCTCCTGGTGCCCAGATCGGATCTCTTTGCTGCTTGGGTGGCTCGTAAACAAAGGGCCCACCTTGCTTGATGCAGGCAGGCTATTGAGACAAGGGAGCTACCACCTTCCTGGATGACCTCCTGATTCGGATTCTGTCCCAGTGCCTGAACAGGCTGAGCTGGGAAATGTTATGTGGTCAACGAGGGGAGGGAGTCAGACGGAGGGGGGGAGGTTTGTGGATACAAGCTGGGTGGGATAGGAAGAGAGAGGAGGTATCGGGCAGTATAGCCCCTGCAGGATGACCAGGAAGTGTAGGAGGGATGAGGAACGTCTGAGTGAGGCTATTGAGACAAGGGAGCTACCATTCTTCTGGATGCCCTCCTGATTCGGATCTCCTTTCATTTTTTTGATCACAATTTTATATTTGTAAGTTGAATATATCTTCAATTTTAATAGAAGACAAACTTTTACTGTATATTTTATCCTTTGTAGTTTTTAGACTATAAAATAAGATTCCTAATGATTCTGGGTTCTCTTGTCAGCATTCATAAACATGACATTTAAGATCAAATAGGTGTCTCATTATTTAATATCTAATACATTTTGCATTTTCCAGGCACTGTTTGCATTTATTAGTTTCCCTTGAACTTTGACTGTTTTTTATTTAGAGGTTATAATTTAATTTGCATTTCTCTCTTCCCTTTCCTCCCTCTACCTCTCTGATATCTCTCCCAACTCTTCATGAAATTGATGGCCTTTTTCCACTAATATCTGTTACATTCATACATGTATATACATATTCCTAAATACAGCATATGAGTCTATATAATAGTACATGCATAGATGTTTTTAGAGATGACCTTTTGGTCCTGAAGAACCAGTTTTGTGCTCTTTCCTGGGTTTGGCCAGATCTCCTAGTCCCAGTTTTCTTCAGTTCCCTGTAGTTTTACATGTAGGTTTGAAGACTTGTGTGCTTTCCTCCATCTAATTTGGCATGGATTAGTGCTGTCCCTGTTTATCTTACTTTTGTTTAGTCATGTTTGTATCATTTTATGGTGACATTCATAGAAAACTCCCTGAACTTCTGAATCTTAAAATCTGTGTGCTCCCTCTTCAGCAATGATCCCTGAGCATTAGGCTAAGGAGTGTTTTGTACATATGTCTATTGGGACTGGACTCCATATCTCTGCATGTTGATTAGTTGTGATTTTCTGGAATGTACTCTAATGCAAAGAAAAGTTTCCTTGATAATGGGTGAAGACCATTTTTATCTTATGGTATAAGGGCAAATGTTTATAGATTGTTGTGATGAATTATGTTGTTTTAATGAACTAGAAGATGTAGATCCTTCTCTAATAAACATGACTTCATTAGCACTGAGTAGTAAGCTAGGTTTCCATTATCAGGAGTGGTCACTTGAAAAGGAACACACCAGAGGAAGGGGAACAGGAATCAGATAATTGCACACTAGCTCCAAATAGGGTACAATAAGATGTTCTTTATTAAAGGGGAATTCATGAATTACATAGAGGAACAGGAACAGAATCCAACATCCAGGTGTGAAGACTGGGGAGAGAGAGAGAGCAAGCAGGTAGACCCTGACCCAGTGCCTTTTTATACTCAAATCCACCCCCAGCTGTCTAGCCTCTCAAAGACCATTGGTTGAAAGAGGTTCCCATCAGTTACCATTTTGTTAAATGAGTCTTAAATACAATGAGGTGGCTATTGGTTACAGACAAGGTATATGTGCCACAATGTCACCCTTAGGGTTGCCGTCCCATGCTGGTAGTTGATGTGTTTCATACCTACTTGTCTGAGTAGGACTATTGGTTGCCTATTTCCTTTGGAATTTTGCACTGTGTCTGCTGGTACCCTGAATTCTAGTCCTCAGGGAGGGGGCTTTCAGATCAGTTTTAGCTTAGGGACCTCTGAACCTTGTCAGTGAAGTGCATGGTATTTTCAGCAATAGGGACTTATCTTGCTTCTGTGGGATAGCCAAAAGAAATACGAATAAATTGCAAGGTTAGGAGTCTCTTGAACACTATTAGTCAACAACTCAAAACAGGGATTCTGATGTCAGGCATTGGGTATTGTGTAAAGTGAAATGGGAAAAAGGAAGGTCCTTAGAGAAGGCAGTGGGAGATAAATTTTGGAAAAGAAAATAAGTAAAATAACAGCATGTACACGTAGAAAAGCCACAGGGAATCACATTTACAAAACTATTACATAACACTGTTTACAAAGATACATCTATAGTTTTTAATAAACCTTTCTCATCTGGGATGATGAGGTTTCCTCCAAGAGCCAAAAGCATACTTTGACTGTCCTAGTAGAGTATTTGACATTTTTTTCATTGTTATGATTGTATTAAAGGATGTTGCTTCATTTATATCATCACTCATGGAATTTCTCTTTTACTTGTTTATTTTTCTTTTTAGATTGTTTTAATAGCCTAATTTCTCCGATATATTTCTATTTATCTTTTAATTCTTATTAGGATGCTCTAAATGTTATTCTTTTCTTATCAATTTACTCTGTATTTATTTTATCCTATAATATGTTTGTTCTTCTTTTTTCTTTGTATTTAGTTTTAATCTATAAGTTGACATGTACACTTATATATTACTGTACTTAGTACTATACATACACTAACAACACTTCTCTAGTTTAGAGTGTTTCAAGATGAGAGCATATTTTCTCAAAATTCAAAAATTTTATGGTAACCCTTTGTTTTAAAATGTTGGTGATAGATTAAGCTAAACAACTAGAATATGCTGCAAAGTAGATTGCATCATTTTAATTTATAAACACAAAACTAAAACTATAGCCATGCAAATGTTTAGTACTTACATACGAAGATTACAATGTAAGAATTATGGAAGTGCTTTATAAAAGGCCTGAACCTATCTGATAATTCAATTCATAATTTACATGGAAAAGATTTACAAACCCACAACATACACACTTCCACAGTGTTCTTTTGGCATTTATAAACAATATATTTGCTGCAAAATTTCAAATTCTTTGGATAGGCCATATTCCTTTGGATGTAACAAAGTTTGTGTCAAGTCAGGACAAAAATCTTCCAATAGACATTTAACTTTTTCATGTAGACTTTTTTGTTTGTTGTATTACAGGGTTTTTGATATATCTGCAAATAATTTTGGAAATTTACGTGTACTTATACTTTATTATTAGTGACGAAGGAAATTTTTGTAAAAGAAATGTTTTGCTATCTTTTCGGTCACACAGATTTAAAGCCAAATGAGTTTTTGAAAATGGTGATAAATTTGAAAGTAAATAAACCATTAGTTTAACAATGTGAATAGTTTATACCTAGAAAGAAGTGCACATTTGTTTCTACTTTGCAACTTCCTGTAACATTTTGCTAATTTTTTTTTTTGTTTTGTGGGGACAGTGTTTCTCTGTTAATAGTTCTTGCTCTCCTGGAACTAGCTCTTGTAGACCAGGCTGGCCTTGAACTCATAGAGATCTGCCTGCCTCTGCCTCCCCAGTGCTGAGATTAAAGGCATGCACTACTACCGTCCAGCTACATTTTACTTCTTGAGAGTATTTAGGAAACCTGTGTGTCACACATGAATCATCTGTATTGAACATACCAAAATCAGAGGCAATCTTTTTATATCTTTATGGTAAAAGGATTGTTTAGAGACAATTTTGTATCTAAATTTGATATGTATTTTCTACTTTACTTGGAAAAGAAGCCATTTTTCACTCCAAAGTCTCATTATGTACACATGTACATATGTATATATACATACATATATATCTTATACATACATACACACATACATGCATACATATATGTTAATGACATTTGTTTCATTTTTAATGACATTTTAATACAGAGCCATCAAGATGTTTCTAAAGTTTCTGGTGATGGAAAATTACCATTTTTATTTTCAGCTTTTCACTTCATATTGAGACAAATCAGCAATTCCATGAATCTGCCTTCTCCAATTGTTTTGAAAGCTTGAAAGGTAAAATTGTTCTTTCGTATATCTATCAACAAAGATACTTTACAGACTGGACTAGATGAAAAGGTAAGGGACAAAAAGATATCAAACACCATTTGAAATATACTTTGGTATTATAATAATAAGAACATTTCTGCATGAAGAAATATTGGAAAAAAACATTGAAAATTTTTGACTGAGTGGTTCAAACACAGTAATGCTTTAAAAAAATTAAAATATAACTACTACAAGTCTGTACTGGATAGCCCTTTATACAACCATAATGTACTTATACTCAAAAATTTACACATGAATGATTTCCGTAATTGCAAAATATTCGCTCTCTGAGACAAAATGTCTTGTTAGGAATGGTAAAGCACTTAAGGTAGCCTTTCTCCATCCTGTTCACATACATTACTTAAATGAACAGTAAATACTCAAGAGTTGTTTCTAAAATATTTTTTCACAAACAAATTATGCTTTATTGTATACTTAGATAATATATATGTCATGCTAGAGATCAAACCTTGGAAATTTTGTCTATTACTAGAAAATTATGCTTATTATATGGATACTCTAATACTGAACTACACTTAGCTAAGTAGCTGTTTTGGTGTCTATTGAGTAAAGAAGATGCTCTTTAATATGTATTCTTCTTGGATGTTTTGAAATAACCTGCAAAAATTCATTGATTTGTTTAATTTTTTTTAAATTTGTGCAACAATGATTATATTTTCTGATATAATAAAAAGCATCTGGTAGAGATAGTCTTAATAAAAATCACATTGTATTAAAAATTATTCTTATAATATGTCTTGCTTACCTTTTCAGCTTATTGGCTTTTTTCATGTCATCATTCTATTGTAAATTGCTCTCCGTAAATTTTTGTTTCCTTTTATAAATTTGACTAGAATTTTATACTTACACATGAATTTTTTCAGTCTTCAACTGAAGGTTAAGAATTCTTGATATTTTGTCTTTTCTGTATGCTTAAAAGGATTTTTTTTTTTTTGGTTTCACAAAGTGTGGGTTTAGATAATTTTGATCTTACTTTAATCTTTACTTTATACCCTGCCAATTTTACAATTTTGCAACTTCATTCAATTCTATAGGTTTCTTAATATTTCTTATTTACTTCCTGTACCCAGTATTTATTGCAAATCAGATTACCCAGTATCTTAGTATTTATTTTCCTGATTATCTTACTTTTGGTTTTTTTAATTTCACTGTGAAGAGACAACTAATCTACGCAAAATGCCTATCTCTCTAAGTTCATGGAGATGTATTCATGGCCCATAATATGAATAATGTGGAAAGTGCCTTAACTACTCTTGAAAAAAAAAACTGATTTATGGTGCTGTTTTTTGGTGTACAATTTTGTATCAGTTTTATTCTTATGGTAACTTCTGCTATCTCATGAATAGAAATTTCTATATGAAAATTGACTCCTCTACACTTCTCAGCATGGGTTCAGCAAATCTGTTTTCTTCCTTTTCAAGTTTCAATATCTACAAGTAATTGTTATTTTCTTTCAGAGAAAATGTAGATTTACTGAGGAAAAGTGAGAAAAGAACTTCTGAGAATGGAGGAATTACAAGTGAGAAATCCTCAATATTGAACACTTTCAATCATATTCACTGGGGACCACATTGCTCTTCAAACAATACAGGCTGTAGTTTGGCCTAGTTTTTTTTTTGCTTAGAGCTGAGGCTTGTTCCACTAAAGGGAATTTCATGACCAGTACTGTAGTCTTGGTCAAAAAGTCCATTGTTTTGGAGGACATAGTCCCTAATATGGACCCTTATATTGTTACTTTACCAAAGGTTTTGTCAAGTTGTTTTCTGAATATTTATGTTTGTGCCTATAGACCTGTATATTAGTTAGGGTTCCTATTGCTGTGAATAGACACTATGACCACAGCAACTCTTATAAAGGAAAACATTTTATTGAGGTTGTCTTAGCATTTCAGGAATTTAGTCCATTATCATGATAGTGGGAATCATGGTGGCATTTAGGTAGACTGATGCTAGAGAAGGAGCTGAAGGTTCTGCAGACAGCAGGAAGTGAATTGGTTTGAGCTTCTGAGACCTCAAAGCCCACCCCCTAGTCATGTACATCCTCCAACAAAGCCACACTTGCTCCACAAGACCATGCCTCCTAAGTGTCACTCCTTATGGACTTATCAGGACCATTTTCTTTCAAACTTCTACACTTGGGCTACTCATTACCTTTATTAGAGTAGTTAAACCTTTATCACTTGGTGTCATTCCTCTTCTTTTCTTTCAGATGTGTTCTGCTATCCTTCCACTTAATATTTTTTATATTTAGGTTGTGAGATATTAGGCTTTGACATGACTTTTTTGCACTCTTTATACTCTTATTTCACCCATATAGTCAGACTTCTTGCTTTAACCTTTCCATCCCCAGTGCTCCTCCTCAATACTTTTAGCTGTAATCTATTACTGCACTTCTCTTAACCTGTCTCTCCCCAAAAAGCCCATTTCTTATTTTCTGCATTTCAATTGTGCTCCAAATAAAATACACAAAAGACTTGAAGATTCACATATGAGAGAGATAATAGACATTCATCTTTCTAGACCCGAATTATCTCACTCAGTATAATTTTTGTTTCAATTACATCTATTTACCTGCAGTTTTCATAATGTATTTTTTCTTTATAGATGGGTAATTTTCCATTGAGTATATATGTCATAATTTTCTTGGCGTTTAATCTGACAGTGGACATTTACATTGATACCATTTCCTAGCAAATATGAATAAAGCAACATTTAACATGAATGTACAAGTATCTTTGTAGTAGGATATTAGAAATATGTACAGGAGTGGTAAAGTTGGGGAACATAGAATTTTAATTTCTAGTTTGTAATTAGTGCTTTGAGAAACCAAGTGTTATTTCTAGTGTATAGGTGCTAGTTTACACTTCTACCAACAGTGTGTAAGAGTTATTTAATCATTACACCAATGCTAACATCTGTTGTCATTTATATTTCTGATTATGGTCATTCTGACTTGTGTGAGGTGAAATAATGAAGTAGATTAAATTTTCATTCCCTTAATAGCTAAGGATATAGGGTACTATCTAAAGTGTTTACTAGAAATTTTCAAGTCTTTTGGGAGTTTTCTGTTCATTTCTACACTATCTCATTCTACTAATTTATAGAAAAGGAAACTGTGATGCTTCATGGTTTCATGAAGTACAGTTTCTACACTATTTTCTGTGCAAATTGAATTAAAGTCCTTACCGGTACCTATAAATTGGACATTCCCAGATTTTTTCCTACTACCAGTATCAAAGGATTAAGGCTTATGTTGAGTTCCTTGATTTTGGAGGGCTGTATTTTGTACATGGTGAGAGATGAGAAGCTAATTTCAGTTCTCTGAATATAGAAATTTAGTTTTTCCAACACCATTATTTCTGAAGAAGTTATCTTTTATTCAGTGAGTATTTTTGGCATGTTTTAATATTAGGTATTATAGTTGCATGGACTGTTATATGGGTCTTCTATTTTATTCTGCTCTATCAATCTATATGTATGTCTTTGTTCCAGTACTATGTTGTTTTATTCCCATGACTCCATTATGTAATTTGAAATTGGGTATGATGACTTTTCTCAATATATTGAATAAAAATAGAGTACCTTGATTAAGTTTGGTATGTTTAGGCATCATAAAAGATAAGATTTTATCCTTAACTTTCAGATTTCCTAATTTCATGGGGTATAACTTTTAAAATCATGAATCATGACATTAGTTTTAGAATTTTTTTAATGTTAATTTTATTTTACATTCCATTCACAGATCTCATCCCCCATATCTCCCCCAGCTGATTCCGTACCCACACCTCCCAACAGGTAAGGGATTCCATGGGAGGTCAAAAAAGTCTGCTTGGCACGTTAAGTTAGAGCAGGACCAAGGCCCTCTCCACTAAATTAAGGATGAGCTTAGCATCCCACCATAAGGAAGGGGCTAGAACAAGCTAGTTCATGTACCAGGGAAAGATCTTGTTCCTACTGCCAGGTGCCTCACTGGTAGTCCAAGCTTCACCACTGTCTCCCACATATGGAGGGCCTAGTTTGTTCCCATGGAGGCTCCACAACTATTAGTCTAGAGTTCATGCGTTTCCATGAGCTTGGTTCAGCTATTTCTGTATATTTCTCCATCATTATCTTGACCTCCCTTGTTTGTATATTCTCTCCTCCCTTTCTTTGATTGGATTTCCAAAACTTTGCCTGGTATGTGGTTGTAGTTCTCTGCATCTGGTTCTCTTAGTTGCTGGATGATGGCTCTACGACAATAGTTGAAGTATTAACCAATCTGATTACAGGGGAAGTTCACTTAGGACTCCCACTCCACTCTTGCTGGGAGTCTTACCTGGGGTCATTATTGTCGATTCTTGGGAATTTCCCTAGCACCAGGTTTCTCTCAAATCCCGTAGGAGTTAGTTGATAGTGTGGGTGAGTGAGGCTGAGATTGATGGCTTGGAGGTTGCTTACTTGGCAGAACCAGTACAGGGGACCTAGAGAGTTGTAGACTAGGACTTCATGTTCTGGGGACTACTTATCTACTTACCTATTGGACAACAGGAACTGTACAGACCTGAAGTGTTTTAGTATATTTTTGGGCCTGAAATATCTTACCTTTCTGTACTGTGTGCTAAGCAGATTTCTTGCAGTTCTGTCTTTAAAGTTTCAGGGGCAAAATTCCTAATGATTATATTTATCAGTTGTCACATGTGAATAATGTGCCATTTGATTCCTTAAAAGTGTAGTTACATTGAGTTCCAGGTCTTATTCTTATACTAAATCTATTTGTTTAATGTTGAAATATATATATATATATATATATATATATATATATATATATATATATATATATAGTGAAAGATTTTTCTATGTATGAATACAAATGTCTCCAACAAATATCAACAATGTATTAAATCCTATAGTCATTAAATGTGGTTTTAAGTATAGAGAGAACATAATTATATAATCTTATAAAATTTTATTCAATAATTTATTTGTCTCTGTTTATTCTGGTACATTACTCTATTTTGACAACATTTAGCATACTGTTGTGAAAGTCTAAACACATTGGAAGTATGTAAGTGTCTACAAATGGTCATATAGTTACTCTGAAGTTTTTGTTAATATGACTAATTTTAGTATGACCATTTAGATGAAGGTTTATTGATATATGTAGGTATGTGTTTCTCTTAAATAATTAACAGTCGTTTTTAAGTATATGGACAAGTGTTAGAGTGATTGTGTGGCATGCACAGGGGCTGGTAATTGATTGTTATCAGTGTATAAGGAAAAAGAAGGAAATAATGTTTAGTGAAAGGGTGTAGATAGATCATTATATAATTCCAAAGTATGTCAAAATGTGACATTCTCAGCTGAAAGTTACATTATCAAAATTGCATCACCATACATACCTGTCCATTCCTGTTCAAGAACTGAACCACTGACATTTGTAGTCTCCAAATTTTCCACATCAACAATGATCAAAGTCCAGTAATTAAGAATAAGAATTTCACTAGTCAACCCCTGATATAGTTAAACTTTATACTACTTGGTCATATTATGGATCATGTAATATTATAAATATTCATTTGTACTTTCTTAAATATTGGAGAGTCTGAGTTATTTTTCTTTAATTGACAATAACTTTTTCTCTTCTACTTTCTGACTGTGATATGCCTTACTGAGTTTACATTCCATATGTTACCATGCAAATTCTCATGATTTGATTATCATTTTATGCTATCCAGAATTGACATGGGTATTTTGTCAGTAGTTGTAATACATCACAAGTACTAGCAAACAATAAAGAATAAGCAAACTTTTGATAGAGAGGTGACAGACTAGATGCAAATAGATAAAGGCTTCATGTCCCTTAAAGACAATAATATTAATGATAATTAAAAGAGCAAAGAAATAAGAACAAAGTATTTATGAAGCCTAATCAGCTAGAGATGCCTTTTTTTGGAGATGACATTTGAGTTGATATCTGAATGATGATAGCAAAAAACTGGAGGAAGCACTTGAAAATATTCAGGTATGAGCACAGCATGTGCTAAAGTCCATAAGTACAAATATATAGACAACAATCAAAGAAGAGATGGATCAATTTAGCATTGGTACACTGTGTTATGTGAAAGATAGTACTAGCTGTGCTCACTAAAATAAAAAACAAGGAAGTACACAAAAGTCTTAAACACATGAAAAAACAAGGTGGGAAACCAAGAAGATGAAAAGTGGAAGGAATAGTGGCCAGTATGAAGTAAATTACAGTTATGTGTTTGAAAAATAATAGGATTAGTCTTATTCAAGGTAAAAATAAATATTTGATATTTCATATAGTTTTATTTAAGAGAATTCTAATTACAATTATGTTCCACTGGGTGGTGTCTACAAAAAAAGTACACTTTATCCTGCTTTTGGACAATAAGCCTGAGAATGGGGAGGCATCATTCCTCAGTAAGTGTCCGTTATTCTAGTGATATGGTGGCTTGTGCAAGGAATGCACATCAGAAAGGATGGGGCTAAGTGGTCTTAGACTAACAGGAATTATCTTATTTTATGAGGATGTGAGTGTTAAAAGATGATACCAAGTGCTTGACAATCTTTAGGAAAATCAAGTATCATTTGAAAAATGTGTGACTATCCACAAAAGAGAAAGTTAGGGATCTAATTAAAAGTTAATTGGAATATGAAGTGTGGAAGTAGTGATAGCTAGATATCTTATGGATATAAACATTACAGCTCAGGGTGGTGGGTGTATGTTTGAGAAATATCAGTGTAATATAATATTCAAAGTTATGAATCTTCAAAGGTATGGATCTAAATTGTCTTACAAATGAAACAATTAGTTAAAAAATTGCTCTGAAACAAAAAGAAACAATGTTTTTATGTAGAAGTCTAGTGAGAATGATAGAATAAGAAAAGGTAATTAAGTCAGAAGAATGGTGAAGGTAAATTAAATAGAAGTATTATCTTATTCAATAACAAAAGTATTATATTTTTGAACTTTAGCATAGATAAACTTCAAAATTATTAGAAGTTAAAAATTAAAATTCAACAGGAGGGTATATGATGTTATTTTTATTAAATTTCTATGTAACACATCATTAGAAAAAAACTAAAATTATTTTGCCTAATTGTGATAGAAAAATAAGGGTTGCCATGAGTGATGGTCATGTATGTAATATGGTGGAAATGCTATAATCCTGAGATGTGATATTTGTCCAGAATTTTGAATTTACTAGTATTTGTGGATTGCAGCCATGAAATATGTGAATTTCTAAGTTATTCTTCAAATAAGCTGCACAAAGATATCAGACCCTGGTAAATACAGCATCACTTTCAATTCTCATCAAAACATCATTTGGGGTTTGAAATAAACAGCCTGATACTGACACTCTGTAGATGCAGTCTAATTTTTTTTTTTTTGGTTTTTCGAGACAGGGTTTTTCTGTGGCAGTCTGATTTTTATACGAATCAATTGTTGATAAGAATTATATTTTCTTAATGTAATTAGTACAACTGATTTCCAACCAATTATCTTTGGAGATTACATAGAAGAAAGTAACCAACCATTTTATTTTTATTGTTACTAAAATTATCATTTTCTTAATTATGACTGCTCTTGCATTCTTACTCCCCCAGCTCAAAATTTATTCAGGGAAAGTTATCTCCTATGAATGCAGGTTTGATCCTATAGATTCAGAGCATCTTATATTTTACACTTAGAAAGAGAAAAGAAAATTACATATATTTCAGATGTAATTTCCAGTCTACATTTGACACTGAAGTATAAATGAAAGTGCGGGATTTTGAAGAACACATGTCATTTTATGACGATTAAAGAATAATTAAAACATAACTTTCCTTTTAACAAAAAGGTATCTGTTTTATCACAGTCCTCACAACTTGAGATCACCTTTTGATCACTTAAAAATAGATCAGTAGGCAAAACATATTATTTTGACGAATTGGTACAATATAACAATGTCATTATATTATAAGTTGGTATATTATGTTGGAAAAAAACATGTATTTAAAGTGTTTATTTTTCTCTTAGAATAATATGCAAAAAGGCAACTACAGGAAGTTTCACTACTGGCTACTAGCAATTTCTCTGCAATATATCTGGATTATAATTACTTGAAATTTAACAATGGCATCAAACAAAACTTGCATTGTGCAAGCGAGCAAGTATTCGCAAAAGGAACATCATGCTATACCCTTAAATTCAAAATTAAATTTTCTTTCCAATTGGAATTTTGAGAATGATATAATTATCAGAAATCCAGAAAACTGTGAATTAGCTCGAAATTGGTTTCTTTCAATGCAGAAAAGTGCAGCCAAAACTTCAGAAGTGGCATTTTCTGTTCCTTCTAATCTTTATAAATCACTTATCAGTCCAAAACAGCATTTGATTGATTCAATCATGGAAGAATGTGGAAGATTCAATATTTATTTTTCAAGAAACAAGTCAGGTCCTCAAAAAGTCATTATTAGAGGCCCTGCAGAAAATGTTGAAAAGGTGAATAAAAAATTTCTGAAACTATTGGAAGAAGAGAAAGCCAAGAGTTTTTATATAGCTGTCTGTGTCAAGTCAAAATATCACAAGTTTCTCAATGATAAAAATGGTGGCAATCTTCCCAATATCTGTGTAAAACATGGGGCACATGCTATTTTCCCTACCCCTAAAAATAAGGATCAGGATTTAGTAACAATCATAGGGAAAGAGGAAGCTGTAAAAGAAGTACAAAAAGAACTAGAGCCATTGTTGAAAGACTTAGAATATGTGGTAGAGGATAGCATACTGATAAATCGTAAATTTCACCATTATTTTGTCATGCGAAGGGATCAGCTAATACGAGAAATGACTGAAGTTTATGCTGGTATGATTATTAACTTTACTTATGAAGGAAAACAGAGCATCAGAGTTACAATGAAAGGAGAAAAAGCTTGTGTTGAAGCAGCAAAAAAACATATTGAACAGATTTTTGAACCCTTGGGTTCTCATGTCACAACACAGTATGTTATTCCGCAGAAGTTCTATACTTTTTTCATCGGACCAATGAGTTCCAGAGTCCAACAAATTGCTAAGGATTATAAAGTTCAACTCATATTCCCAGACAAAGAAAAGCCAACTATGTATGTACAATCAGTGGTTCAGGAAACTGGGAAAGAAAAGGGGGGAAAGAACACTAAAGAACTTGCTTTTAGTAATCAAAGGAAATGTAAAACCATATTTGTCTCAGGTCAAATGGAAAATTGCAAAGCTGCTATGGAAGCTCTTGAGTATCTAATTCCTGTGACTGCTGAAGTCCATGTGCCCTCTCACCTACATCCTTACATCATTGGGCACAAAGGAAGTGGGATAAAGAAGCTAATGAGTGAATTTGATGTCCATACTCAGGTGTCACAACCAGGAGGCAATTCTGATATATCCATAATGGGTCTTGCTGCCAAGGTGGAGCAAGCCAAGACTAAATTAGAAAAGCAAATCAATGATTTACAAACAAAAATGGAAGATCGTGCACTAAGAAATTTTAAGCTAACATTTACTCTAGATCCAAAATACCATTCCAAAATCACTGGTCATAAGGGCTTACTTATTGCTCAGATTTGCACAGAGCATGATGTTACTATCTATTTTCCAAAGAAAGGAAACCGTGAGATACAAGACCAAATCATAATTACTGGCTATAAAGAGAACACACTAGCAGCTAAAGATGCAATAATGAAAATGTTGCATAAGATAGAAAAAACAATTTCTAAGGAAATCCCACTAAACCACCAGGTTCGTGACAGTATTTTTGGACTTGGTGGAAAAGACATCCATAAAATCATGGATCAGTTTCAAGTAGACATCCGGTTACCTCCAAAAGGATCCTGGAATTCCAATATCACTGTGATTGGCCTCTCTGACAATGTTCAAGATGCAATTGACCATATCCTTGATCTTGAGAAGTATTACCTATCAGGTATCATAAGGTATGAATCTCCGTTGGATAATCTTAAGAACACCTGTCTTTACAAAATAACCATGGAATCACCTAAGTATTTTTTGAAAAGAGATGTTGCACGTAATGCAAAAGGAACCCCAAACTCCCCAAATGATGATTCTGAAGAATTCCCCAAATTGAAACAACAAACACCTCCCAAGACTCATCCTTGGAGACCATAACAAAAAAAAATGTTAAAAAATAAATAAAAGAAATTGTTCCAACCTGCTTACATGAAAGTACTAAGAAAAATTTATTTTTTTAACTAATGGACCTACTGGATTGTAAGCACATTTCTGATTTATTTGCAGCATATATTTTGTACTTCCAAAATGTGTCACAGTAAATTTGGCTTGCTTCCACTTATAAGAATGAAATATGTACCAAATTGTTTTTTATTTTTAATGTAGACTTGTTTTTAACTCCTTTCACAGTATTCAGTTTCCATTGTTCTGAATATACTCCATTCATGTATTCTATATATACAATAGGCATCCTAACTTTCATGGTTTCAGTGCAACATCTTTTACTTTTCATTATTATGAACCTCAGAAACTGTCACATAGGAGCTACATCTTTATATTTGCCCAAGCAATACTCCATTTACTTCATAAAATCACACTCTAATTGTGCTTTTTTTGTTTCTTTCTTCTTGTGTTACTTGAATTATTTATTTTATAAGGATCAAGCAGCCTATTTCTCATTTATTATAGCTTACATGGGAAGAAACACAAAATACCATCACTGTCCTATGTATTCATGTGCTGTTGTAGTACTTGCACACTAAATACTGTACCAGTGATATTCCAGAGAGCCACAGATGTTAAAGAACAACAGATTTTGTTAAATGGAATTGTATACTTAGGTAATATCTTGGTAATTACGTATTTTTTATTTTCTTTGTTTGATTTTTTTTGTCTCTAGACACACCTTTAGAAACAATCCTAGAGGAAAAAATATCAAATCCAAGAACAGGCTATATATTTATTTTCTTTCCTGCGAACTCTTAAATTGGTAAACTTTGAGGATATAAAAGTTTTCAGTTTGTTATTTTTTCTTCTCTTTCTTCATTTCTTTTTCTGTCCCAGTCACTATCTAAAGGGTTACTGCTAAAAAATACCTCATGTCTGCCATCCAAGTTCATGCTTTCCATTTCTTACCCTATTTTATTTGAGATAATTACTGAAGTCTTATGATCTTGCATTAAGGTATTAGGTCTACCTTTGGTTTGCTTTTTATTTTGACAGAGGGTCCCTGCCTTGCTCAAACTTCTATTCCTCTTGTTTATTTTTCCAAAGTGCTGGAAAAAACAGACATGTGCAACATAATATGAATTTTCAATTTAGTGCACTTTGGATCATTATCTTTACATCAACAAGAAGTGGAAGAGTTCTCAGTATGTTGTCCACATCATCAATAGCAGCTATGAGTTTACACTGGTAGATACTGCCTTAGAATAGATTTTGAAGCCTTAAGTCTTTAAGGATTATAGGCAAATAGCCTGGTATTTGTTCCTAATCCATGAAGCATATCCAATATGCTTCCAGTAAATCTGAAATACATTTATCCACACTTAGAGAATGTTATTATGGTCAATATAGCAGATTATTTTGTTTCACTTGAGTATTGTTTTTAAAAATCAGTCATTGATTACTAGAAGTAATTTAGTCTATGACATGATAAAAATACATGAATAACTCAAATTGCATTTATTTCAATGTTAAATGATTAGCTGTTTTATGTTTCATTTAAAATTATTTTACAGCAATTGTTTTGAACAAAGCTGTATTAGTCAGAGTTATTTAAGAATACAATTTATAGAATGTATATAATTTAATGGTGCATTTCTTAGAGTGGCTTCAAGTTGTGGTCCAGCTGAAGTCCAACAATGGCTGTTTCTCAAATAAAAGACCAAGGATTTAGTAGTTGTTCAGTGCAAGAGGTTGGATATCTCAACTGGTCTTCAGTATACATTAGGATCCTAAAGAAGTAGATTCTAACTCCAGTGAAGAAATACCTTAGCAACAGTAATAATGAACTTACTAGCAAGAGGGCAAGCAGTCAAAAAGCAAAAGTTACCTTCTTCCATGTCCTTTTGGTGTGGACTGTCATCAAAATGTATGTACCAGATTTAGGGTGGATCTATCCATTTCAATGATTTAATGAGGAAAATTCCATACAGGCAGGCCCAGTTTATTGGATTTTAGTGGAGTTCATATATATATATGCAATTTGACAATCATAATTATCCTCATAAGTCTTTTCTTTCTCAACTTGACACACAAACACATATCCTTAAATCATGCTTAATTTCCAAATGAAAACAGCAGCCATGTCATAGTTCTGTGTAAAAACACAAATTAATCCACATACAAAAATCAATGTTGGAATCCTTCTAGAAGAAGCACTCTGACACAAATAAAAGTGAAGAAGAGGAGATATCATGGTGGAATACATGCTGAAAGACCTCAGTATCAGATAATGGTGATGAATCCAGAGGCTGCATTCCTGCCTGGTTGTCCAGCTCTGTGGGCTGCAAGTAGCAGGGGGAGAAGTGTTGGTGGAGAATGCTCAACACTGTTTGGCCAATAACTTATGCATATTTTTGGCTAACATTTATATCTTAAATTAACCCATTTCTATTAATCTGTGTATTATCACAAGGGTGTAGCTTACCTGTAAAGGTTCTGGGGTGTCTGTCTCCTTTGGCAGCTACATGGCATTTCCCCGACTCTGTCTACTTACTCTCTATATCACTGCTCAGATTTCTCACCTGGCTTTCCTCTACTAAGCCATTAGCCAGAACAGCTTCTTTACTAACCAATGATAGCAAAACCTATTCAAAAAACATAGGAGGATTTCACATCATCTCTCCTTCTTGGTCTAAATAGAAGAGAAGGTTTTAACTTTAACATAGTAATATTACATATAACAAAGCAGGTATCAAGCAAGAATTACAGTTACGATATTTATATCTACTTTATATTTATCATAACTAAGGAAAACTATATCTATTCTTCAACTCCATCAAAGACTCCAGAGGATATAATATTACCTAAGTTAACAGGAAGAATATTGTAAGGAACTTCCAAAATTCTAGAATTGACAGAGACATTTCACTGTCTGGACAATCACCCAAAGTTCTTCTGTAACATTGATGGTTCCATCTTCAGTCTACAGGCCCATAGTTTCCTGCAGACTTTTCCATGAAGCAGAAAATTTGAAGATCTGTTTTGCTTCTGTTAGCAGTTTGTCAGTCACTTTTTCCTGTAACCTTCAAAATGTTTGGAAGATTCTTTCATGAAGCAGGAACCCTAAAGTACAATCTCACCTTTAAGCAAGTTTAGCCATCATTTTTCTGTGGACCTTGTATGTCCAGTTCATACAGCATACTATCAAGCTGTCCATACAAGAGCCGTTTCTTGCCAAGTTGGCTGAAAAACTCCATAAGGAGCCTCTTTGATGCTCATCATCCCCTTTAAGTATATTGGTGCTGCCAGGAGCAGATATGTCTCACTGTCATGAATAGTCCTAAGTTCTTAAAACATTTTAAACACCATATTCTGTATGTCTTTAAAAGTGATGAAGACTATTTATCTAACTATATATTGCTTCGGGGGGGGGTCTTCTTTGATCAAATCATATTATTCAGTAAGGAATCAACAGTTTTCTATCTTCTGTGGAAGCAAAAGCAGAACCTCTTTTCCGAAGCAACATAACCTTAGACCCAAATTTTAAGTCAAGATACCTTTAAGATATATATTGGTTTAGTTTAGCAGCTCATGCAACTAAATATCTCCCTGTACATTCACAGTCAAAACATTCAAAGAAAACACAATAATATACACAATCCAGACTTTCTGTGTATTTTTCATCTTTATGTGGCTTATTTTTTACTCCTTTAATCTATGACTATCTATACTCTGTCTCTTTAAAGATTTTGTTTTATTTTTTAAAACTATTCTTTAATAACGGTCTATACTCTTTTTCTTCTCACTCTGAAGCCTGCACACATTTTTTAAAACACACTCTGACCTGTTCAGAGGTTTATTTCTGTCTGAATCTGTCTTCATTGCATATCTCTAATCATTTTCTGACCAGGAGTACATTTCAAATGATAAGCAGCTTGTTCACAGCAGCTTTGGATGCTGGTTCCACATTTCTCGGCCTTCCAATATGTCACAGGTAATTTTTCTGCTAGCTGTGGGACCAACAGGTAGGAACTGTGCTCACCATCTCAACTTTGGTAAGCAGTTGGCCCATGCTGCCACCAACTTGCAGCACAATGCCCGCAAAGTTCATTCAAGTGAGTGCTTTGCCTACTGAAAGAGCCAGAGCTGTTTGTGCAACTAGCATGAACCAGGATGCCTTCTTAAAGGAGCCACACAGTTTTTACTATTACCACTGAGTCAGGAAGCCTTCTTTTAAGGGAATAATGTCTCTGTTTGCTTGTAGCAAACAGAGCCCATTTAAGAAAATGCTGCTACCATGAAGCCATGCTTTACTCTGCTTTTTTTTGTGTCTAGAATTTTTTCCAAGCTCTCTCAGGTGTTATGTGGATGTAGTCAGCCCATATTGGCATTCCATTTTGTATGCAGAAACTGCTCATTCATTTACAGTCCACATGGATACAAATAATTACACAAAATTATATTAATTATAGCACTGTTTGCCCAATAGCTTATGCATAATTTTTGCTAACTTATATCATAAATGAATCCATTTATATTAATATGTGTATTACCATGAGACTTTTGCCTACTGGTAAAGTTTCCAGAATATCTGTCTCCTTAGGCAGCTATGTGGTATCACCCTGAGTTTGTCTACTTTCTCCCTATCTCTGTTCAGATTTTCTGCCTGACTTTATTCTACTAAGTCATTGACTAAAATATCATCTTTAATAAACAATGGTAATAAAACATATTCATAGCTGCAGAGGTGAAGCCTACATCAGAGAAGCCTACGGGTTCTATGTTTTTTTCATCTATTGGCTTGATCTTATCTTTAAACATCTGTTTGTATTAATGAGTCCTTCCATCTTGGTGCTCCCAATATGCTTTATTAAAATAGTTGGGGGCAGGTTAAACTCTACAATATGTACAAGAAAATTGGGAATTAATTGGAACCCATCTGCTAGGTACTTGCAACCAGGATAATAGTGTACATGTTGTCAAATCCTGAAAAATAAAAAAAAAGTATGATTTGATTGGCTTCTCCTGATAATATTGCCAAAATCACTTGTATATCCACTCATCTTTCTGCTCCTCTTATCATGTTATTGTACAATACAAGGATATATCTCTAACTCTAGAAGGTGCTGGGTTCATATTCTTGAATATTACAGAATCCAAATAAACTCCCATTCTTCATATTCTTGAATATTTTTTCATAATAACAAAATAAATTAAAATATTTGCCTACTCTGCTTGAGATTATAGTTTTTAATTTAAACCACATTGTATATAATATATTCTATTCATAGTTTCCCCTCACACAACTACTTTTAAGTTCCTACCTATCTTCCCATCCACTCATATAATCATTTATTTTTTCTTCTCTCTCATCAAAACATAGATATCTAAAATAATAATAAATAATAAAATAGAGTAAATGAAAATGTAAATAAATAATTCAGAATGAAACAACCAAAAATGAAAGAAAAAAGCACAAGGAGCACATACATATGCATTACATACACATTTATACACAGGGAAATCCCATAAAAATAAAAATAACAAAGCATATTGTATCAGCAAAAGACAAGTAAAGTAAACTAAATGCCTAGACAATTTATTATGAGACAACATAGCCCTGATACTCCACTGAGTTCATTGTGTGTTGGCCACAATGAACATCTACTGCTGGGCATGGTGTTATAATTTTGCCAGCCTTCCCTGCCAGTACCCAGTCTCCTTATTAACTACTTGTTTTCTGGCTTGTTGAAGCAATAAGTCAGACAAAACTTGCAACAGTGATGTCTGTCAGAATGCCTAGCCATGAAAACTCCAGCAGTACATTCACCAGAAGGACATTATTGACAAAGAATACTACTAATTTTGCCACTTTAATATACTTTACAGTACTTCATAACTTATGCTTATTCTTCTTGGGAGTGGTGTAATACTTCCTTTTCTTAGCACCATCACCAATTGTCACCTTTTGAATGTTGTAGTCAAAGAAAGTAAGGCCATCTTCCATTTGCTTACCAGGGAAGATCAGCCTCTGCTGATCAGGAGGAATTCCTTCTTTATCCTGAATCTTGGCCCTTATATTTTCTATAGTGTCTGAGTGTTCAATCTCAAGTGTGATAGTTTTCCCCCTAAGGGTCTTGACAAAAACCTGCATCTTGGTGGTAGTTCCACCACAGATGGAAGGTCAGAAAGTCAAAAGAGAGAAATACCAGTCGAGATGCATCCCCAGTCATGGAAACATGGCCAGAGGTGAGGGGGCAGGAGATCTTACCATTTGTAGCAGATAAAGGGTATTCGAAAGTGGACTAGCCCTGATCTGGGACCAGGATCCCTGCCATCCTTAAGCCCCACCACATGCTGGAGAAAGAGATCACAGAGAGAGCCTGGTTGAGTCATGTACCAATGAAATATAATTCACCAATGAATGATACTGCCCAAGGAACCTTTGGCAGGTCCCACTGAGGGTGCTGAAATATAATACCCGATTTTGTGTTACACCCTAGGTACAGTTAGCGTGCCACTGTACCATACGCAAGTCGGGCAAGGGCCTAGAGATTGAAAGAACACACAAAGGGACCTGGGTCATTCGAAAGGAGATCAGCTGAATGCCGTTTATTCAAACTTGGGGAAATCCTTATGTACCTAACTGCTGCACAAGGTCGTCCTCCCAGGCAGGTGGGAAATTACCATACCAACAATGGAGTCAATGCCCTACAGCTAATCACCAGACAGGGCAGGGGAAGTGCAGGAACAAACAGAATGCTTTGTCAGCTGACCAGAAACTGTCCTCACACCCCAGGAACAAGGGTAGACCCGGGCCCTACACCGAAAAGCAACACTAATGGACAGAGAGAAATATGCCACACAAAAAGAACTTGGTGAGTATGAAGTTGTATTTAGGAAGGAGGGTATTGGGAGGATAGAAGAGACAGAGGGGGAGAAGAGAGGAGGGGAAGGGAGAGGAGAGGAGAGGAGAGGAGAGAAGAGAAGAGAAGAGAAGAGAAGAGAAGAGAAGAGAAGAGAAGAGAAGAGAAGAGAAGAGAAGAGGAAGAGAGCTGCCTCTTCAGAAGAAAAGCTGTGGAGAGACAGAGAGAGAGAGAGAGAGAGAGAGACAGAGACAGAGAGAGAGAGGAGAGCCTAGACCAGCTTGGCTTTTGGGAAGGGAGAGATTGATAGTGTGCGGGTCTTGTATCTTAATGGAGAGCCTGCATAATCATAACACATGGGACTTGCCCTTAACTGTGATTTGTATACCTAGTGAGACTACCTTGGAGAAAACTAAATTTTCATTTGCAAGTGGCTATCAATTGGATATGCCTTCTGAGATAAGTACCAGGACTTATGGCCCCTTTCCCTATTACTATTGGGACTCCAACTGCATTAGACTTGTGTAAACCCAATGCAAGCTTGCACAGTCTTCACATTTTATATGATTATCAGCTGGCCTTTGTCTAGAAGGCCTTGTTTCTTTAATGTTTTCCATCGCTGTTGACTTGTAAAATTGTTCTGCCCCTTTTTACACAGGTTTTCCTGAGCCCTCAGAGGAGAGATTTGATAGAGACATCCCATTTTGACTGAGTTTTCCAAGGTCTTTCATTCTCTATGAAAACATTATACAGTTTTGGGCTCTGGTTTAATTCCCATCTGCTGCAAGGGGAAGCTTCTCTGATAATGGTTGAAGAAAAGATTGATGTATGACTATGTCACAATGTCACTGGAAGTCATTATATTGCTATGATCTCTTGGCAAAGCAATAGTATTTGATTTTATCCTAGTCCCCTGGCCTTTCTAGTCTCAGGTTGTTGGACACCTTAGCACTCTCATGGAGTGGTGCCTTAAATCCATTAAGATAGTGGTTATCTTTAAATGTTAATTTTAAAATACTAAATCTCAATAACAATAAAAGATATACTTCAAGAAAATGTATTCATATTTAGAGCTCATCTCAAAATGTATCCTAGCTAAAGATTTCAGAGAGCTTTTGAAAAACAAAAATGTGAAATTTGTATTTCAGTGCTTATCTAATATTGATGTATAATTTGTATTTATAAAAATACCTCCACAACCTAACATTTAGATAAAAAAGAATAAGGAAAAAATAACATTTTAGTGCATTGGGTACAATATACAGATATTCTTAATTGCATGTGAAAGGTAAAGAAATGGCAAAAATGGAGTAGAAAATAATTAAATAGTCTTTGTATTATTGAGCTACATCCTAATTATAAGGAATCTTGTAGAAATACAAGAATTGCCTTACTGGCAAAACCAGAGCTTTAATTCATCTACTCCTCTACACCTTAGTAACTACAGCAGTTATCAGAATAATACACAAATCTGATAAATGTATTGGAACTGTCAAGCAATTAAAGCTTGACACCTACATGACATGGTTTAAGTGATTTTAATCAAAAACCAAAAACAACTAAAATCAAAACCCTTCAAAGATTTGAAAAGACTCCCCTAATAAGTGCCTCATAGAATTAAAATTGCTAATGACCTCTATAAGACAATAACAATTATCAAAGATGAAAAAAAGGCTTGTATGTGTCATCATCACTTTGGAACATGTCTTAAGATTCCTATTGCTGTGAAGAAACACCATAAATACAATAACTCTTTTGTAAACACATGTCTGTTCTTGTATTCTTATTAATGAGCCGAAGAAAAAAAAATATATTCTTTAAAGTAACCACAAAAAAGGAATGGAGGAAAGAATGAATATTTAGTATTAGTCTGTGGTGGTTTAAATGAAAATGGACCCCATAGACTCATAGGGAGTGGTGTTATTGAAAATGTGGCCTTGTATATTAGGTATGGCCTGTTTGGAGGATCTGTATAACTAGGGAGTGGATTGTAGAGTTTCAGAAACTAAGCCTGGCCCAGTGTCACTCTCTTTTCCTGTTGCCTGCAGATGTCTGTATGAAGAACTGCCAGCTACTTCTCCAGCACCATGTCTGCCTGAATGACAGCATATTTCCTGCCATGATCATAATGGACTAAACCTTTGAACTTGTAAGACAATACAAATGAAATGTTTTCCTTTATAAGGGTTGTTATGCTTACATTATATTCCATGTTTTTTTGATACTCTTGGAAGACACGACCTTCAACAGAAATAGAGGAGGAGTATATTGGGGCTTGGAAACAGCAGTCAGGTAGGAGTAGAGACTGGGAGGAGAGGATGGAGGAGAAATTGATTCTCTTAGTTTTATCATATGCATTAATTTTATACTTCCTCAGTTCATCCATTTATCTATGTATGTATTTATATTCTTGACCCAATTTGGTTTAAAACAATACTTATATTATTTTTTTATTTTTAAAAACAATTTTCAGAATTTCTTTAAAATTTATAGTTTTGCAGTCCCTTTAAATTTCAAGAGAATATATAACTTATTTTGGCATAATTTTATGATAATCGTATTGAAATATTATCATATATTTCCAATAAAAGAGGTAACATTGACACAGCTTTGATTCTAATTTTGCTTTATGTATGTATTTACATGTCAAATGATTTTCCCTTACATCCTACATATTTTAATAGATAATAATCCTACTTAAATATTTTATGTTAGCAGTTTTTTCCTACTTCAATTTAACAATATGGAGCCTGGCTTGTTTTGGGACCTTCTACCTCAGATAGTTTGGTTTTTCAACATTTACAAGTACTCTTGTGATGTTATTCATTGTAGTCATGGACTCATTAAATAATTGGTGGTTCTATATGTAAAAATCAAATGTTTTTCCTTCTACCACTGATGTTACTAGACATTTTATTCCAAAGTGGACAAAAGATACTAAAGCTATGACTTTTTACAGCACTAAGTGAAAGGAAGAGAAAACCAGACCATCACTGCTGCTACTCTTAAGGAAAAATAGCACCAGTTATGGAAAGAGGCTAAAAATGACATGGCAGCTTCCTACTACTATTTTAGAAACATCATGTAATCCAGTTTGAATATATACATTTATGGCATTACTATTCCAGGAGATGCAAGGCTTTCTAGAGTCACAGTTGCATGGCATTTTTTCAATTCCTCTCAGCTGAAGTAGATTTCTACATTTGATGAAGGTGTAAATCACAAACAATCCCATACCAGTTTGGAATTATGATTAACAGGGTGGTATTTATTTAAAGGGGAAAAACCTTACAGATGACCGACTCAGAGAACAGCCCTCTGCCCAATCAGGAGGGAGTCTAGTCGCCAGAAGCAGAGCAGGAAGCAAAAAGAGAGCAAGGAGAGAAGTGGCCACTTTTTTAAAGAGAGAGACCATGCCCCCAATGGGCTGGTATAATAAATAACTTGGCCAAGTCATGAGGGAAAAGTAACTACATTTATATAGTCTTCAACCCCATCGAAGATCTGAGAAGGGAAATAATGTTACCTGGGTGATTAGGAAGTTCAGTAAAACAACTTCCAAAGCATGCAACAAATCATAGAGACAACTAGCTACCTGGGCAATCACCCAAAATCACATTTGCAGTGCTGAAGCAACCAACTTAGGCTAAGGCCTAACATAACTGACATACCATTTTCAAAGGCAAGCAACTTTTCAAAACTATCTTACCCTGTCTTGGCAGGATATGACAGTCCTGTTTTATCCATTGATGCACGCTCTGTATCTCTGTCAGTGGTTGAGGTATGGGAATTTCTTTGCCCCAAGGCCAGTTCTGTCAAAAAGAAAGGCTCCAGGTGGAGTGTCTTTGGTGCTCAACATTCTCTCGGGAATAGAGCGGTGTTGCCAGGAGCAATTGTGTCTCACTACCACAAAACTCTGAGTTAGATTAAAGGCCATTTTCTATAGCTCTTTGAAGAGGTTGAAGATCATCTATCTATACTGAGTATAATCTCTATATATCTAAAGAACCTGATTAGCCTAATTATAAATGGCAAACTTAGATGACTATTAATCTATATAATTCTCAATATCTATCTAACTTAAAGACTAAGACAATAAAAATCTGTGTAACAAATGAGGATAATGACCTCCAAATATAAACAATGTACAAATATACATTGCAATATAGTAAATATATATCAATACACAAACAATATATAAGTATCTTAATCAGAGGTAGAAATGTACACTGCAATATGGTAAATACATACTATATATATATATATATAGATATTGATACAATATATGTCAATACATAAAAAATATTTTAAACAGAGCTAGAAACATGCATGCATACAATAGTCAATATAATTTAACTTTGTATCAATATACAAGAATCAATACCAATATATTTGTCTAAAAATTGTAACTCACAATTACAAATCTATTATCCCATCATCCCTTTTTTTTAAAATAATCCCTGAGCTTATAAAATTCCTCCCCCAACCTCCCAACCCCTAAATGATGTCCCTAAACCCAGGGGCAAGCTTTACTGGGAGAGGGGACGTCGTCCTCTAGAATTACTTCCAGCTGTAATGAGGGCGACATTCTTTCTGGGGGATCCTGAGAAAGCAAAATGATAGTTAAATTTCAAGATCAATGTCTTTTAAAATTGCAAATAGTCTCTGAGTATTTTGTGGAGGTCTGGCCAGAATGTTGTACAAGATGTGCACCATTTCAGCTAACCAAGTTGGGATCTTCTTGTGCAGCTGGTACCCAAAACAGGTCTTGTAGTAGCGCTATCAGTATCATGATGTCATATCAACCAGGTAGAGTTGTTGTGGGGCCCCATCTTCTTCCTGTAAACTTCAAATGTCACTTCAGAAAAGACTCATTGTTTATTGTAAAAAACTTAAACATTAATCATATAGTCATATATAGGCATATATATATATATATTCAATGAAAGGTATGCTAGATATATTCAATGAAATGTATGATAGATATGAAGAAAAGCAAAGATGTTTTCTAAACTCATATTTCTTTCTGTCCCATATCATGGCTCTTGACATGAGACAGAAACTCCAGAAACTCTGGGTTTTTCTCTTACTAACAGGCTTGGAATTGGAGAGGGACTGAGCCAGAGTCCGACTTCAACACCACCTCTATAAATTTAGAAATATGGTTTAATGTTTTACTTACACAACCCATTCAGTTTTCTTGATATTTCCTATTGGGCAGATATTTTTCCATCTGTCAGTATCCAAACATCCAGGGTCCCTTGAATTTTTCAAAGGTGAGTGCTTTCCTGTGGAGATAAGAACAGAACCCTGCCCCCATTCTATATGTTTTTCTTACCACCTGTATGAATATTATCATTGTGGATGAGTTGTCATTTCTCCTTTCCAAAAGGTTTCTCCTCTTCAAATCGAAACTTTATTAATTTTGATGGTATCCACAATTTTTCTTCTCCTGTGGAAACAAGAGCAAAACCCCTTCCCTGGCTTCCATTGAAAGGTCAGCACATCTTTGAAATAAATCGGTTGATTTAGTTCAGCAGACTTTTCCCATTATCCAATGTCTTTCTGCTGCTGTTGTTCCTTTCTCATTAGCGTTAAGAAAATTTAAGGTTAATAAAGCATTATGTAATTTATTTCAGGGGGTATTTTCGGTCCCTTTCTGTTTGTTCAGCATATCCTTTATAGTACGATTTGATCTTTCTATAACTGCCTGACCTGTAGGATTATTTGGTATACCTGTAATGTGTTCTATATTTTAATAATCAAAAAAGCGTTTCATTTTCTTAGATACATATGCTGGACCATTATCTGTCTTTATTTGTGCAGGTATACCCATGATGGCCATAACTTCCAATAAATGCATGATTACTGAATCTGCCTTTTCTGAGCTCAGGGCAGTAGCCCATTGAAAACCTGAATACGTGTCTATGGTGTGGTGTACATATTTTAATTTACCAAATTCCATAAAGTGGAACACATCCATCTGCGAGATTTTATTTCTCTTGGTACCCTTTGGGTTACTCCCTGCAGGCAACGGTGTTTGATTATAGAAAGAACAAGTAGGACATCTCTTTATAACGTCCTTAGCTTGTTGCCAAGTAATGGAAATTTTTTTTCTTTAGGCCTTTACTATTGACATGATGCTTTTTATGAAATTCCAAGGCCTGTAACATGCTTCCAATCAATAATTGATCAATCTCAGTGTTGTCTTGTGCTAGAGGACCAGGCAGACCTGTATGGGACTGGATGTGTGTTATGTACATCAGACAAAGCCTGTTCCTGATTATGGCTTGTACCTGGATAAACAATGAAGTCAACTCTGTGTCATCTGGTATAAATTCAGCAGTTTCAATATGCAAGAAAACTCTTCCTGCATATTGTGAATCTGTAACTATATTAAGAGTTTCTTTAAAATCCCTTAGCACCATAAGAATGGCATAAAATTCTGCCTTCTGGACAGAATTATAAGGGCTTTGTTCCACCTTACTCAATTCATCCGACTTGTAACCTGTTTTCCCTGATTTATTTGCATGATTGTAGATGCTCCAGTTATTGGAGCATCACGTACAATTCTAGGAAGAATCCAAGAAGTTCTTTTTATGAGGTTAAGTCTACCACTTTTGGGATAGTTGCTATTAATTTCTCCCAAAAAATTAGCACAAGCTCTTTGCCACGGTTCATTGTCTTCCCATAACTTTTTTATTTCTTCAGTAGTAAAAGGCACTATAATTTCTGCTGGTTGACAAAGTCTCAGCTTACATTTTATAATTAATTCAGAGACTTTTTCCACATAAGTTTTTAATTTTTTACTTGGTTTATTAGGTATAAATATCCACTCTAAAATAATATCTTCCCTCTGCATTAGAATCCCTGTAGGAGAGATTCTGGAAAGCAATATGACTAGGATGCAAGTAAGATTTGGGTTCACCCTATCCACATATGCCTCCTGTAATTTTTCCTCAATCATTGTCAGTTCCTTTTCTGCTTCAGCTGTCAGCTTTCTTGGACTATTCAAATCTTTATCACCATCTAAGGTTTTGTTTAAATGAACTTAGATCAGGTGTTATCCCAACAGCTGGTCGTAGACTGGAAATGTCTCCCAACAATCTTTGGAAGTCATTAAGAGTCTGTAACCCGTCTCTCCTAATTTGTGCCTTTTGCGTTTTAATTTTCTCTAACCCTATTCTGTAACCTAGGTAATTAATAGAATTTCCTCTTTGAATCTTTTCAGGGGCAATTTGTAATCCCCACCTAGGCAAGACTTTCTTTACTTCTTCAAACATCCTTTCTAAAGTATCTTTATTTGAATAAGATAATAAGATGTCATCCATGTAATGTTAAATTATGGACTTGGGAAATTGTTTACGAATTATTTCCAATGGCTTACTTACAAAATATTGACACAATGTAGGACTATTGAGCATACCCTGTGGGAGGATAGTCCATTGATATCTCCTATTAGGCTGAGAATTATTATAAGTAGGCACGGTGAAGGCAAATTTTTCTCTATCCTTTTTTTGTAATGGTATAGTAAAAAACAATCTTTCAAATCATAACTATAAGAGGCCACCCTTTTGGTAATAGAGAAGGCATAGGAATTCCAGATTGTAGTGGGCCCATAGGTTGAATTACTTTGTTGACAGCTCCTAGATCTGTCACCATTCTCCATTTACCAGATTTCTTTTTTACAACAAACACAGGAGATTTCCAAGGGCTGGTTGATTCTTCAATATGGTGAGCATCTAATTGCTCTTGCACCCGCTGTTCCAATGCCTGCAATTTATCTTCAGCTAGAGGCCACTGTTTGATCCATATTGGCTTCTCAGTTAGCCATTTTAAAGGTAGGGCTGTTGGTACCTCTAAAGGTTTGGTATTTGCTATATGTTCTTGTACAGCCTGAATGGCTGGTGACCTTTTTCTATAATACCTCATCATATCTTTCCCAGAATTATGAGTTCCTGGAACTGCAGGAATGTTAATCTGGGTATTCCATTGCTGTAGCAGGTCACGGCCCCATAAATTTATTGCAATATTGGCTATATATGGCCTTAGTCTTCCTATTTGCCCTTCAGGCCCTATGCATTCAACCCATCTTGTGCTTTGTTTTACACGAGATAGAGTTCCAATTCCCAGAAACTGAACATCTACCTCTTGAAGAGGCCAATTCAGATGCCAAGATTCTGGGGTAATGATACTTACATCCACACCTGTGTCTAATAAGCCTTCAATAAAAGTGCCATTTATACAGACTTTTAGCTTTGGTCATTAATAGAAGTCTGCCAAAATATACGTTTACTCTGTCCTACTGGCTTTTTTGACTCATCCTCCACATATAATTCATCATTTAGACCAGTATTACTTTTTACAGCAAAAATTGGAGCTTTTAGATTTCTTGGTGAGGCACGTTCTCCACTGTGACTGGGAATGACTGGGCCACTGTTGGCTTGGGGGCCTGCGAGAGGCCCCTCAAGGAGTTTCCCGACAGTATCGGGTTGCCTTGTTTGTCTGTTGTTGACCTGCATTCATTGGACCAATGACAGCCTTTACCGCATCTCCTACATATACCTGAAGGCCTAGGTCTCCTATTTTTGTCATTCCCAGAGGAGATATTATTCCTAGAAATTCTGTGCCTGCAATCCCTTTTCAGATGTCCTAATTTACCACAATTAGAACACCTGGCATTTTGATGTCTCCTCATTGCTGTGGAAATCGCTTCTCCTACCCAAGATTCATCATTATAGCTAAATGTCTCAACATTCATCATATGCTGAATCCATTCATCCATAGGTGCTGATCTAGACTTTAAAGGCCCAATTATCTTTTTGCATTCTATGTTTGCATTCTCAAACGCTAGAGATTCAAGAAGTATTTGTCTAGATTCTGGGTCTGTTACCCCTATGTCCAGAGCCTTAATTAATCTTTGCAAAAAGTCAATAAAGGGTTCTCTCTGTCCCTGCCTAATTCTGGTATATGATTCAAACCTTTTTCCTGGATCTTGTATCCTATTCCAAGCATTTAAAGCTTCTTGGTGACATAGACACAGTACTTCATCATCATAAAGAGCTTGGACCTGTGGATTAGCATATTTTCCTCCACCAAGAATTTGATCTTGGGAAACCTCGACACCTTTTGCTTTTCCTTGCTGTTCCATATGTTTGAATTCTTCTCTGAAATAAATTCCAAACATCAAGGAAGGTCCCTTATCTAAAACTGCAGACACTAACTAATGGAAATCATAGGGGGTAGCTCTAGCATTAGAAGCCCAAGTCCTTATCATTTCCTTTACATATGCATTTTGCAAGCCAAAATTAACAATAGCCTGTTTAATTTCTTTCAGATCATTCATTGCTATTGGCATCCATCTAGCTTCTCTGACTCCCTTTGAGCCTTTAGAAGTTGACGCTTTGTCAGAATTAAGTATAGGGTATGCCGCTAAAACCCTGGGTAAGCCAGTTCTAATAGCCGGTGTTGGCATTGTATCCTGTCCTTGTGCCTTATTACTCTGTTCACCAGCTCCAATCATTTCTTCAATCGTTTCAAGTCTTTTTATTATTGTCTTTATTATTGTCTCTTTTGAATCCTGAATCTCCTGACCTGCATGAGTTTCTAGTAAAGATAGTATGGTTCTTGGGAGTACCATAATCTTCCTAAATGATAGAATATGCAAAAGAATACTAAAACTTAGTAACCAGTAAATTAAGTTATCCTCATAGTCATATAAACATTGCATAATAAGACCCATTGTATTGGTAGCCCAAACAGTTAAATTCATGTTGGAAACAAAAACTGCCATATTACCTATTATCCAGCTGGCCTCGAACTCACCGAAATCTGCCTGTCTCTGCTTCCCGAGTGCTGGGATTAAAGCTGTGCACCACCACCACCTGGCCGGCCTCGAACTCACAGAGATCCGCCTGCCTCTGCCTCCCGAGTGCTGGGATTAAAGGTGTATGCCACTACCACCTGGCTGGCCTCAGAGATCGTCCTGCCTCTCTGGATATTATGGGCCTGAAGGCTGAGGGTATCTCGGACTCGGCACTGGGGCCTAAGTCATGAACTAAACAAAAAACTGCATACAGGAAACTATACACCCAGAATCCAGGGGTAGAGAAGAGTAACCCGGAAGCCGTGTATGCCTCCACATGACAGAGTCACCCTGAGGGGTTGCAGCTTCTGCAACTGGCAACCGCGTGATCTGGTTCGCACCGCTTAAGAGCTATACTCTCAAGGGAGATTTAAAAACGACTCAGAAAAGAGCAAACCATGCAGGCAGAGACTACGTGGGCCTGGGGAGTTTAAATCCACATGGGGAGGCAGAGGATAGGGTGCGTGGGGACTTGAAGTCAATCTGAGGTGTCTAAAAAATTATAAAGAACTGCAGCTAGAAAAGCCAGTGCGTGATAATTTAAATGAAACTGCTGGCTCCACGCACAAGGCACAAGCTACAAGGCTGCTGCAAGGCACAAGCCACAGCTGAGGAAGAGAGGGCTCGTGCCAAGACGAACTCGCGGCCGGCAGCCGAGCACGGGAATGAGAGGTCCTAAAAGCCAAACGTTCGGGCGCCAGATGAATGCATAAGCCACGAACAATGCCACACCAGTTTGGAATTATGATTAATAGGGTAGTATTTATTTAAAGAGGAAAAAACTTACAGATCATCGTCCCAGACAACAGCCCTCTGCACAACCAGGAAGGGAGTCTAGTCACTGGCTGAGCGGGAAATGAAGAGAACGAGCGGAAGGAAGCAGCTTTTTAAAGGGAGAGAAACCACGCCCCAATGGGCTGGTATCTCAGCAGCTATTGGATGGAGGGGCAGAAGGATCTCCCGCACTAGGCCCCAGTAAACACATACACAGTTGCTGGACAAGCTGTGGTCACTCATGCTGCAGTGCTGGCTCCTTCTAAGGCAGAAACACAAGAGAATGGTGGCGATCACAGAGAAGTCAAAGTGAAAGTAGAGCCTGTCCCTGCAATTAGCCCAGCCACACTAAGCGCTGCTAGCTGAATCATCCAGACATCACAGGGTACCCCTGTCCACACAGTGACCATAGTACAACAGGCGCCTTTAGGTCAACACCAATTTCCAATAAAAACTGTCACGCAAAATTGAACTTACGTGGTACCAGTGCCTCCAGCAGTGCACAGCCAGATCAAAATCGCAATGGCGAGTCCTCTCCATATGCTGGCAACCCATGTGTCAACATTGGTGTCCCTGCCCACAAAGCGTCAGAATGGTGACCAGGCAGAGCAGCCAGAGCTCAAGCGCATTAAAGCAGAAGATGGTGAGAGCATTGTCATTGACCTGAGCGTAGATGCACCACCAGCAGCTATGAGAGAGAAGGGGATCCAGAACTAGCTGCTGGGAGATCTTCTCTTCAGACATCAATTTGTAGTGCCAAAAGGAGATATTGCCTCTTCCTGAAGCAGGGAGTGCATCCTCAGTGGGTAAAGGGCCCTGTGGTTGGACTTCACCTCTTAGCACTGAAAACATGAACCCAGGTGGCCTTAAAACTCCCTAATTTAAAGACAAGTTAGACTGGAACAGACCCACAACAGCAACCCTGGTTCCAGAGGTGGTGTCTCCTACAGAGCACTCGCTGGGGTGTCATCTGTGGGCTCAGCTTTTACTACAAGCAAGAACTCTGCATCTCTTGTGCAGATGCAGCACCTGCTGCAAGTGGATCTCTCTGTCTTTCCTCTAGGGGACAGAGCCATAGCCACCTGCTGCCCTCATAGGACCTGCTGGTTGCAGCTGAGAGACAAGACAGTATTTTGTTGTCTACATGTGGAATTAGAATACTTGGAGATTCTTTACTAAATAACGGGGTCTTTGACATTTTATAACACTCCATTTCTACTCAAGAAATTTGAGATCCATTTGGGGTAAAGAATGTCATTCTGTTTGTTTCCAGCCCATGGGATGGTTTACTCTGGTCTGTCCTGCCTGTTTGGGTGGCACTTCTTTAGGATACCTGCTTGCCCATTTCCGTTCAGAGCAGTTCCCTGTGCCATTGTAGAGGGTGGGTGGACTGAGGCTGCATGGACCCATAAGGCCAGGGCACTGGGACAAGGGACCCCGGGAGCCTCTAGCCTCTGGGCTGCACGTACCTGTTCTTGTGTGTTCTGTTGTCTGTTTCTTTATGTTGACTTTGTCCTTGGCGTAGTTTCCTACTCTAATAAACGAGTCTCCTAAATATTGTGTATGCTTAAAGCAGCAGATCCCCCTTCCACCTTGGGAAACAGATCCAGCTATTGTTACACCTCCATTTTCAGAACGAAGTCATGGGTCTTTTCCAGAAACCTGCTGGGAGTCATAGGGGTCCGCTCTGGCTTCTGGCACCTCACTGGTTACCTGCATGACGAGAGCTCTTGGAGAGATTGAGGCTCTTGGAAGTAAGACCCAGTGTGTTGTAATTGGAGCGGTGGGCTGTGTCCCTGGCACCTGGCTGCCCACATGGCTAGCATATGCTCCAAAATAATTACACAGAAACTGTATTCTTTTAAACACTGCCTGACCCATTATTGGCTAGCTCTTACATATTGACCTAACCCATTTCTAATAATCTGTGTAGCCCACGAGCTGGCTTACCAGGAGTGATCTTAACCTGTGCCTGCCTGGAGTGGGAGAATCATGGTGACTCACTGACTCAGCTTCTTTCTCCCAGCATTCTGTTCTGTTTACTCCACCCACCTAAGGGTTGGCCTATCAAATGGGCCTAGGCAGTTTCTTTATTAATAAGAAATCACTCCCACATCATTTTCCCTTTTCTGTTTAAACAAAAAGAAAGGCTTTAACTTTAACATAGTAAAATTACATATAACAAAACAGTTATCAAGCAAGAATTACAGTTACAATATTTATATCTATTTTATCTTTTACCATAACAAAGGAAAACTATAACTATCTATTTTTCAACTCCATCAAAGACTACAGAAGGATATAAAGCTACCTAAGTAAACAAGAAGTCCAAAACTCTAGAAATGACAGAGACATCTCGCTGTCTGGACAGTCACCCAAAGTTCTTTTGTACCGTTGGGGCACGTGTTCGCAGCCGTCGCCGCGCCGCCGCTGCTCTCTAACGCCAGCGCCGCCTCTCGCTTGCCGAGCTCCAGCCGAAGGAGAAGGGGGGTAAGTAAGGAGGTGCCCATACCATGGCTCGTACAAAGCAGACTGCCCGTAAATCCACCGGTGGTAAAGCACCCAGGAAACAACTGGCTACAAAAGCCGCTCGCAAGAGTGCGCCCTCTACTGGAGGGGTGAAGAAACCTCATCGTTACAGGCCTGGTACTGTGGCACTCCGTGAAATCAGACGCTATCAGAAATCCACTGAACTTCTGATCCGCAAACTCCCCTTCCAGCGTCTGGTGCGAGAAATTGCTCAGGACTTCAAAACAGATCTGCGCTTCCAGAGTGCAGCTATTGGTGCTTTGCAGGAGGCAAGTGAGGCCTATCTGGTTGGCCTTTTTGAAGATACCAACCTGTGTGCTATCCATGCCAAACGTGTAACAATTATGCCAAAAGATATCCAGCTAGCACGCCGCATACGCGGAGAACGTGCTTAAGAGTCCACTATGAGGGGAAACATTTCATTCTCAAAAAAATTTTTTTCCTCTTCTTCCTGTTATCAGTAGTTCTGAATGTTAGATATTTTTTCCATGGGGTCAAAAGGTACCTAAGTATATGATTGCGAGTGGAAAAATAGGGGACAGAAATCAGGTATTGGCAGTTTTTCCATTTTCATTTGTGTGTGAATTTTTAATATAAATGCAAGATGTAAAGCATTAATGCAAGCAAAATGTTTCAGTGAACACATTTCAACAGTTCAACTTTATAAAAATTATAAATAAACCTGTTAAAATTTTCTGGACAATGCCAGCATTTGGATTTTTTTAAAATAAGTAAATTTCTTATTGACGGCAACTAAATGGTGTTTGTAGCATTTTTATCATACAGTAGATTCCATCATTCACTATACTTTTCTAACTGAGTTGTCCTACATGCAAGTACATGTTTTTAATGTTGTCTGTCTTCTGTGCTGTTCCTGTAAGTTTGCTATTAAAATACATTAAACCGTTGGGGCATCCAACTTCAGTCTTCAGGCCCATAGTATCCGGCAAACTTTTCCTTGAAGCAGGAAATTCCAAAGACAGTTCATTCACTATCTGTTGTGTCCTGCAGAATGTCTCATAGATTCTTTCATGAATCAGGAACCCCGAAAGACCATCTCACCTTTATGCGAGTTCAGCAGTCCTCTTTCTGTGGGTTCTTTGTGTCTAGTTTATGCAACAGTCCAGGCAAGAGCAGTTTCTTGCCCAAAGGCTATCAAACTCCATAAGGATCCTATTTGATGCCCATCGTCCTCTTGAAGTATATTGGTGCTGCCAGGAGCAGATGTGTCTCATTGTCATGAAAAGCTCTAAGTTATTAAAACATTAAATGCCATATTCTGCATTCTTTGAAAGATATGAAGAATGCCTATCTAACTGAAATGTATCTCTATATATCTAGAAAATCTAACTAACATGGCTATAAGCTTTACTATTATTGATGATTATCCATTAACAGCCTATATTTCCTAATTATACATTACATTTTAAAAATGAACTACATAATCACAATACCTTAATCTAGATCAGAAATACATATACATATAAGAAAATTAACCTTAAAATCCATACCAATGCAAATTATTCATACCTATATCATTTCCCCCTTTAAATGTAAAAGAACATTTATAAACAATATTTGGGAACATGGGCACAGTTTTTCTTTCCAAACTGCTTCCTGCTGAATGGGGGCATAGTTAATTAGGTCTCTCATGGTATAACCTGTGTGCCAGGGTTATCTCAGTTGGCAGTTGAGTGAAGTAATTTTTTGAGGGTGTTCACAGCAACTTTTCAGGAGGTCGTGGTCTATCATACCATATCGGGATAGAATCAATCCACAGGGTCTGGTCCTCTGTGAAAACAAAAGAAGACCCTCTCCAAAGCATCATATCCTTAGACCCAAATTTTGAAATCGTAATACCCTTATATCCGTTCTGGTTTAGCTTGGCAGCCCATGTAATGGAATGACTCTCTGTACTTAGCTCCTTCACAGTCAAAAATTTTAAAGAAAACACAATGTACATAATCCAGACTCTCTGTGAATTTTCCATTTTTACGTGGTTTATTTTTCTTTATTTCTCTTAATCTCTTAACTCTCTGTACTCTGTCTCTTTAAAGATTTTGCCCTTTTTTTTTTAAACCATTAACTTTATTCTCTGTATTCTTTTTCTTCTCTCTCTCAAGCCTACGTACATTCATCCAACACTGTGACTCATTTGGTGGTCTTTTATGTCTAAATCTGTTCCATTGTGAATCTGTAATTCTTTACTGTTCAGGAGCACTTCTTAAAATGTTAAGCACTTCTTAAAAACTTAAGTTGCACCATGTAGGGGTAATATGGTACTGCCTGTGTCCTGCCCAGTGGAAATCTTAACTGTGCTATTATTATGGTAATTACAGCAGTTCCTGCCTGAGGTCAGCACAGTTCAGCATGGAGCAGCAGCTCCTGCCTCAGATCTATTTGGTGTCCCTGAGCTGCACACATTTCCAGGCACACAGCAAGTCCACATTGGAGTCACACTCAGCAGTTTAATTCTGAGACTGAGCGTGCAGCACAGAAACTCTTTTTATCCAAGTTACAGCCAAATCTGACACGCAGAGCACTGCGCAGTCTGAAAGCACATCTCTGTATGGTGGCAGGAATCCACCATGCTCTTCCGCCAGCCTAAGCCTGATTCTGCCTTCTGCCCAGGTGCAGGCGGGGAGCTCTGAGCCATCGGCATGTCTCAGAGCACTCTCCTTCTGATCCCAAGCGGGAACATAAACATCCAGTCCCATAAAAGCCCCTGAAATGCTTTAAAGCCAGAGTTTGCACTGGTGGCACAGTCTCAGGAAGCCACACTTTAAAATGACGCAGCTTTTTTTTTCTGCTGCTGTTGCTGAATCAGGAAATCTCTCGACAGCACGCCACTAACAAACAGCAAAAATCTGTGTTAAACTCTGTTTTTTCTCTGTTTAAAATTAAGCTCTCTCAGGTTTTTAAGTGGATTTAGTTCATCACGTCTGGGCGCCACTCTGTTGTAATTGGAGTGGTGGGCTGCGTCCCAGGCACCTGGCTGCCTACATGGCTAGCTTATGCCCTGAAATAATTACACGGAAACTGTATTCTTTTAAACACTGCCTGGCCCATTAGTTCCAGCCTCTTATTGGCTAGCTCTTACATATTGACCTAACCCATTTCTAATAATCTGTGTAGCCCACGAGCTGGCTTACCAGGAATGATCTTAACCTGTGTCTGCCTGGAGTGGGAGAATCATGGTGACTCACTGACTCAGCTTCTTTCTCCCAGCATTCTGTTCTGTTTACTCCACCCACCTAAGGGTTGGCCTATCGAATGGGCCTAGGTAGTTTCTTTATTAATAAGAAATCACTCCCACATTACCAGTGGCCAGGTTCTCAAGAATACAGGCCATTTTCTGATTCTCTAGAGGTTTCTCTGGTTTTTCAGAATGAAGTCCCACACTAAGTCTGACTTATGTCCTATATACGTAAAATTTAAGAGGGAAGGGTGAGGAGAAGTGGGAGGCCAGCAGCCCAGCCCACACCCAGGATCACCACTCATCTTTCCGGAGCATTCTGGACTTAGCTCAGCAGCAGCCAGAGGGACTTAGCCTCATTGTGGTTTTTTTTTTTTATGTCATCATCATAACGTTATTTATTTAAATGTAGTTATTTTGGTATTTAATTTTTTTAAGAGAAGGGGGAAAGCCCTGTATTTTCCTGGTAGAATGAAATGGCTTAGAATGGTATGTTTAGGCAATTTAAAACATTATTTACATAAAGACCAAATATGATAAGTCTGTTCTAAGTATTGCTTCACCCACAATATGGAGCTGTCACAATGTTACTGCAGATTATGTGTGTTGACATTCTGGATTTACTGCACACAAGCTGGATTTATATAACTCAGCCACCGAAAACAATAAAAGATGAGGCATCATGTGAGTGAGAAAACGTGTGTGCCACAGAAGTCTGCTTTTGGACTGCAGCCTGGGGGACTGGAGCCCCTCAAAGCCGCAGTCTGCCTCCTCCATCTTGCAGGTAACCTTGAAATGTGTATTTCTTAAAGGTTTGCAGTTTGCAAAGCACTTTGGGTTCTCTTGTGCCCAGCATGTGGGTCCCAGCTCTGGGCCTCAGTTATGTAGTACGCTAGCAGAAGGCCACTCTAGTGAGGTGGGTTCGGGCACCACCAGCTGAACATACTGTGTGTCTGGGGACATCTGTGTGTAGCATACTTGACTAGGATTGGGTAGATGTTCCCTGCGTGAGTCAAGTATGCAGACTCGTTACCTCTGAGCTCCAGACAGACCTTAGGAGTCTGCAGGGGTTTCTTTTGGGGGATCATAGAAAAATTTTGAAGATGGAAGGAGGATTTTTTTTTTCTTGAAGGCCACATTCTCAGTCTCAAGCGAGTGAAGTGTCATGTGCAGCTATATTCACATACTCACCTCTTCTCCTTTCTGCTCTTTGGTATATAGGAATGTAAAGCTTAACGGAGCGGGCAAAAGCTAAGCCGCAGACTAATAGTACTGAACCCAGGTTTCCTTGCCAGTGTTGCAGGCACTGCTTTAGTCCACGTTCCTCTGTCTCCCCAGAAGCCACTCCACACACCATGGCTGGGCTTGTCTGCTGTCTGATGTGGGGTGGGGGCGATGACCCTGACACCACAAGTAGCTTGTAGCAGTTCCCAGGTCCACTGTGGCACCTCAGTGTTGAATGCTTAATGAGTCTCTCTTCGACCTTTACCAAACTTCTGAGCTCCCTCAGGGACTAGATTACTTGAGTAGCTTTGGCTTGAACCACACAGAAGACAAAGGGAAACTTTGCTGTGTCCTGGGTACAGTGCATTCCAGAATGTGTGTGGCATACTTTGTATATTCTCCACACCGCAGAATGTCTCCATAAACATCCCACCTCACCTCCTTGTTCTCTGCAGGGGGTGGCTGGACACAGAGTATCTGAAGTAGTTCAGAAGAGGCTGGGGAATATCAGGACTTGGGTGTGTTTGCTGTGTGACACAAGGAGAGAAGTGACAATCGTGAAGTCCGAGCACCTGCTGTTCTAGAGTAAGCAGAGTGGTGATCTGTGTGCGAAGATTTGGATTTTTTTTAAAAAAAAGTACCAAGTTCCTGAAATTCAATAAATTATTTTTATTAATTTTAACTGAAAAAATTATAGGAATAATGTGAATAACACAGTCAAATATAAAGCACATTTTCTAAGGTTTCTAGAAGGGATAATTTAGTAAAAAGATATATTATTCTAAATTAAGACATAAATATGATTTTCTTAATATTACTAATATTTCAAGAAATTTAAAAAGTTTATTTAGCTAAAGATATTTAAAGATTAATACTAAAGGTATAGTCATGGAGAACAAACAACAAGAGGTCATTACTTTGTCAGTTATTAAAATTTCCTATAATATATCTGTCAACAGAATAATAAAATTAATAATAGTAATAAATAAATACTATTAATATCAGATATCCTTTTTAGTGTATCTGGAAACATTCACTAAAAATTCAAATAAATAGTACAAAAGCTTTACATTATTTTATCTATAGCTATAGAAATTTAATTTTCTACTAACAATCAGTTTACCAGTAGATTATCTTAATCCAGGAGGAAGCAGATATTTGATTACTTTGACTTATTTTAGTTTATAGTCTTCTGTATTTCTGGAGTTCATCTCTTTTATGTGATAAATGAATGAAGTTAGAAATATATGATGGACTTGCAATATTAAATTCTGAACAGATAAAATAGTTCATAAAAATGTTATCTCACATAAAATATTTTTATGACTTCAGAATGTGAATAAAATAAAACCTCATGTAAATAGAAGACACATTAACAACATGGGAGGAAATAACTGGATTACTTTCATATATACTGTTAAATAAGTATGACAGATTATTCAGATCATCAAAGGAGTGGAGTAATTGAAGGTGTAAGTCACAAACAATCCCACACCAGTTTGGAATTATGATTAATAGGATGGTTATTTATTTAAGGGGGAAAAAACTTATAGATCACCGTCCCAGACGCCCTCTGCGCAATCAGGAAGAGAGCCTAGTCACTGGAAGTGGAGCAGGAAGCAAGAGAGAGAGTGGAGGGAAGTGGCCGCTTTTTTAAAAGGAGAGAGACCACGCCATAATGGGCTGGTATCTCAGTGGCTATTGGCTGAAGGAGTGGAAGGAGCTCCCACAACAGAGTAATCAAAATTTTAGTGTTCTTAGATGTTAAAATAGATGAAAAGCAGAAAATCAGTGAGATAATATTTCTTTTATTTATTTATTTTTTTATTATTTTATTTTATTACTTTAAAAATACCAATTCAAATTATAACTTCTTCCCCTCCTTTCCTTCGCCTCCCACTCCCTACAGAATCCTCCCCCCAACTCCCTTCAATCTTTTTTCTGAATGTATTTCTTTTTTTTTAATTTTTATTTTTCCATTCAATTATTTACACTCCTTCTCTCCTCCCAATCCCCTCCCGCTCCCCCATACCCTCTTCTCCCTCTCCCGCCCTGCTTGAGAAAGGGCCAGGAATCCTGTCCTGTGGGACATCCAAGGCCCTCTCCCCTACATCCAGGCCTAGGGAGCTGTGCATCCATATAGACTAGGGTCTCATAAAGCCATAACATAAAAACAAGTCCTAGCATCTTTATCAATGGCTTCTCAGTCAGCCCCCATTGTCAGCCACAATCAGAGAGTCTGGATTGATCACATGCTCATTCAGACCCTGTCCAGCTGGATTTGGTGTGCTCCCATTAGAACAGGCACACTGCCTCAGTTAGTGGAACAACCCCTTGTGGTCCTAATTTTCTTGTTCACCTTCTCCCTCCTTCTGCCTTTCATCTGGACCTTGGGAGCTCAGTCCATTGCTCTGATAAGGGTCTCTTTCTTTATTTTCATCTATCGCCAGACAAAGACTCTATGGTGATATTCGAGATAATCATCAGCATGATAGTGGAGCAAGGAGAGTTCAGGCACCCTCTCCTCTGCTGACCAAGGACCTAGCTGGGGACATCCCATGGAAACCTGGGATTCCCCTCTAGAGCCAAGTCTCTTGCCAACCCTAAAATGGATCCCTTACTGTAGGTATCTTCTTCCCTGCTCCTATATCCGCCCTTCCTCCATCTCCACCCTCCCACTCCTCCAAGCTCTTGCCAGTCCTTCCTTTCTCCCTTTCCTCTCCCCTTCTCCCCTTCCCCCAAACTCACCCCCACCCCTGCCCCCACCCTCATGCTCACAGCTTTTGCCCTGCAACCTTGACTTCTCTGGGCTTGTGAACTATGGGCTTAATGATCTTGGTTTATGGCTAGAGTCCACAAATGAGTGTGTACATACCAAATTCATCTTCTTTGGGCCTGGGTTATCTCACTCAGGATAGTGTTTTCTATTTCCATCCATTTTTACCCAGTAAAAAAAAATGGGGCACTATACTGAACAGAGAATTCTCAACCGAAGAAGTCCAAATGGCCAAGAGACACTTAAGGTCATGTTCAACTTCCTTCTTGATCAGGGAAATGCAAATCAAAACAACTTTGAGATACCATCTTACACCTGTCAGAATGGCTAAAATCAAAAACACCAATGATAGCCTTTCCTGGAGAGGATGTGGAGTAAGGGGAACACTCATCAATTTCTGGTGGGAATGCACTCTTGTGCAACCACTTTGGAAATCAGTGTGGTGCTTTCTCAGGAAATTCAGAATCAACCTACCTCAGAATCCAGCAATATCACTCTTGGTAATATACCCAAGAGATTCCCAATCATACTACAAAAGCATTTGTTCATAGCAGCATTATTTGTAATAGCAAGAACCTGGAAACAACCTAGATGCCCATCAATGGAAGAATGGATAAAGAAAGTGTAGAATGTATACACATTAGTGTACTACTCAGCAGTAAAAAACAATGGCATCTTGAATTTTGCATGCAAATGGATGATAATATATATTTCTTTCTACTTACAATGTTTTACTTCCATATGTTGAGTATATATAATAAAGAATTTTACTCTGATATTTTCATACATGTACATAATATATTTTGATCAGATTTGCACATTCTGTTACACTCTCCTATTCTTTTCCTTTCATGCTAATACCCTTGCTTTTTCCAACAACTACCCCTCCTACTTCTCTTGCATGTGTGGAAGAGGATGTTTGCCTATGTCTGTGTATGACACAAGAATTTTAATTTTAATAGGGTTGATTACAGGAGCATAGCAGGTAATTAGTTCATAAGGGCATGTGCAATTTAAAAGGTGCTGTACCACTGAAGAAAATGTCAGTTCCTTCCTCTTTACCCTTCAATCACACACAACTCTTCAGATAGAGGAAGTGACTCATTATCCCCTTCATATTTTATGATATTATATTGACAAACTGAAGCTTGTAGTGGTCTTGGGCAGATATTCAGAGCTTCGTAGAATTTAAAATGTCATAGTCAACAGCCTGCTACTACAAAGAGAAGAATAAGAAGTGATTGACCACCCCCTGTTAAATTGGGAGCGTAGCCCTCAGTCCCTTGCATCCATCCTAGTCCGCAGACCTAGGAGTTGTATTGGTCTGGACTTTAAATCACAGAATGGGTATTTAAGTGATCTCCCAGATGAGAAAAACATGGTTTTTGGGTCTGTATGGGCTTCCTCCTGTCCTGTCTCCCAGCCATGCACTCGGCCACCTGAGAGCGTCACTCTTAATAAAGCAAAGGGCATTTTGATTTGTTTTGATTTCACTTAATTGGATTTCTTATGCCAGTGGGGCTGCCCTTTTCTTCTTAAATTTACTTATAATATGGAGTGTTCCACCAAGGGCCTTAGTTTTTTCCTGTAGAGCCCAGGACTCAGGGCCCGGGGTCCGAGGCCATGATGGAAAATGGGTCTTCCTACAAACGTGCTCTGCCAGGCAAGTTAAGCTTTACTTGGTGAGTTTGCCTTTTAAACTGCATGCAGGTAGGGTTTGGGGGTAACCCATTTGTTTTTTCAGGCTTTTCTTGAATTCATGGTCCATGTGAAAATTCTGACTGCTGACAGCAGAGGCAGGGAATTCTGCTGAGATGGGATTTGGGTACCGGAAGATGTTCCCTCCCAATTTCTCATGTAACCTGTATAGATTAAACATATATTTCGACTGATTCGGTGCCGCCTCTCCAGTGGATGCACTGTGATGGACTTGAGTCAGAGGCATGCTTTTAAAGTGGGTTTCTTACACTCCCTAGCCAATTTCAAATACTGTTAAGCAGGCACTTAAAACCTTTTAAATTGCAACAATCTAACCTAAAGCAAATTACACTCCAAGCCCGCGTTTTTTCAAGTATGGTGCTTTCATCCCTCCTCTTCCACTGTTTACTTTTTTTTTCACTGGCTATCATGCACTTTGTTTTACCTCCACTTTCATCTCTTCTCTTTTTGTGTGTTCTTTGGCGACTACTCTCTTTGTCCTGCCTCCACTTCCATCTTTTTCTGTGTGTTCATTTGCCGACCTCCTGCTTTGTCCTACCCCTACTTCTGTCTCTCTATGTTTTTATTGGTGCTCCCACACTTTGTCCCGTCCCTACTTCCTCCTCATTCCTGCATGTGCACATGAACACACACACACACTCAGTTCCGTGCTCCTGTGCAGCCATTTTAAAATTTTAACCCTCCGTTCCAAAGTGCTCTGATGCTGTGCACCCAAAAAGTGACTGCCACTCCAAAGCTGCTTGCTGTGCACTGTTCTGCTTCTGTCCTGATTTTGGAGATAACAAAGATGCGGGCCCGCCAGTTCCTAGAGCACACTTGCACAAATGCGGCACCAGTTTGTGGAGCAGCACTTTTCCCAACACAGGTTCTTATCTACACACAGCTGCTTTCCCTGGTCTCTGCACTGCCCCGCCTATTATGCTGACAACAAAACATCCCTACTGACAAATTAACTTTTTTCCCTGTCCTAAACTCTATAAAAGTGTTTCGTCTCTATGCTTCTGTTCTCTCTTACAATGCCTAGTATAATGTGGCCACAATTTATGTTTATATAAGTGTTTAACTATGTTTTCATAATGTAAGTCTGAGTTTTGTGCTTGTATGTACTTCTAGATTACAACAGCTAAAACAGCGAAAAACACTTTGTTTTCAAATGCCTTCACAGACCTGAGATCATGGCATTATAAAAACATAAAGCTTCTAATACAGAGACAAGCCAACTTTGCTGGCATCCTTTTGCTCCTCCAAGAAGACAAAAACCTACATTTTCAGGCTTCCTCTGGGTTGCAAAGCACCCACACAAAAGCATAAAGGCCTTTTTTTCTTACGAAATTGATCAGCTTCTCTGCCAAGCCAGGTAAGACATTCTTCCCCTCACAGAAAAAAAAAATCTTTGGGCCTCTTGCACTCAACAGCTAATGACAAAAACTGCTTCCAAGCCTGATGTTCTCCAAGGACCATGAGAGTACTTGGTATTGCCTGCTGGCCAAAAGTTGTCCAGGTTTTTTTTTTTTTTTTTTTTTTTTTGTTCATCTATTCCTCCTAGATCTGTCTAAAGGCATGTGACAATTCAAGGTAACTGTTCTTTAACAGGCTTCATGGTCCAGGATTAACAGGTTTCAATCTTCAGAGGTTCAAAGTTCACAATTTCCTCTAATAGTCTTCTAACCTAAAGTAATAGCTTTTTGCTACAGTTTCCTATAAAGTTCCATCGCTACACCAAAATCAGGTCTGGTAAAATCCAAGGTTCTTAATTTTCCAATTATAAGCATATATTTCAGGTTACTCCTGCTGACTAAGTCAAGACCAACCTACCAAATGCTCCCAGGAAAACACCAAAAACATCTGTACCAGTTCCTGGGACTCCATTGGAAACAGCTATTCTGGATCACAGACACCTGCCAACTTAAATCTGGGTTCATCTGTTATTGTGTCTTATACCATTGCTACTACATTTCATAGAGCCCCAGTAATAATATTTCTTTTTATCCTAGATACCTGCCTTCTTATCTCCCTCAAGACACAAATGCCTGGCATCTTCAGGATGACAGCTGACAGGATACCTCTTCAGCCACACCACCAACTAAAGATGGACCCTCCCCATGACATTGCCAGCACCAACTGAAGGAAGAGTTAGGTAGGCATCAATGAACAAATTGATACAACAACTCTAATATATTATGCTAACACCAGAACCCAGTGGTCATACAACAGGAAGACTTGATAATCCTAATCCAGAAGAAGCAGACAAAAATGATTTTAAGTGTAACTTTATGAAGATGATGGAGTCCTTTAAAGGGGAAATCAAAATTTCCCTCAAAGAAGTGGAGGAAAAAACAAACAAAAAAATTGCAATAAATTAATGAATCTTTCTAAGACTCCTAGGGGAAAAAAAAACAAAAAGCAATCAAATAGGTAAAACAAAAAGTTAAAGACTTGAGGATTAAAATATAGATAATAAAGAAAACAATCCAAAGGAATTCTGCATATGAAAAATATGGGTAAATGAATGGGAACTACAGAGGTAAAGACAACCAACAGAATACAAGAGATGGAAGAGAGAGCCTCAGGTGTTGAAGATATAGAGCAAATAGACTCATTGGTCAAAGAAAAAATTAAATCCAAAACATCCTTTACACAAAACATCCAGGTGATCTGGGACACCATGAAAATACCAAACCTAATAATAATAGGGATAGAAGGAGAATAAATCCAAGTCAAAATCACAGAATATATATTCAACAAAATCATAGAAGAAAACTTTCCCAACCTAAAGAAGGATATTCCTATGAAGGGACAAGGAACTTACAGAACACCAATTAGACTAGATAAAAAAAAGAAAAATGTCTCCTTGTCATAAAATAATCAAAATGCAAAATATACAGAATAAAGAAAGAATAGTAAGAGCTGCAAATAAAAAAAGGTCATGCAAAATATAAAGGTAAGCCTATCAGAATAACACCTGATTTCTCAATGGAAACTATGAAAGCCAGAAGGTACTGGAAAGATGTTCAGCAGACACTAAGAAACTATGGATAAAGGTCAGACTACAATGTCCAGCAAAGCTTTCAATCACTATCAATGGAAAAAACAAGCTAGTCTATGATGGAGCCAGATTTAAACAATATCTATCCACAAATCCAGCACTACAGAAAGTACTAGAAAAAAATTACAACCCAATGAAGCTAACTGCCCCCACAAAAACACTGGCAGCAGATAACCTCACACTACCAAACCCAAAGAAGAGAAACACACACTCACACTACCTCGGAAAAGTAACAAGAATTAACAATCACTGTTCATTAATATCTCTTAATATCAATGGACACGACACAATTCACCTATATAATGACACAGGCTAAGAGATTGGATATAAAAGCAGTATCCAGCCTTCTGCTGTATACAAGAAACACACCTCAATGTCAAAGACAGACATTACCTCAGAGTAAAGGGTTGGGAAAGGATTTTCAAATCAAATGGACCTAAGAACAAAGTGGGTGTGACTATCCTAATACCTAACAAAACAGACTTCAAACTAAAATCAATCAGAAGTGATGGAGAAAGACACTTTATATACATATCAGGAAAAAATCCATCAAGATGAAGTCTCAATCCTGAGAGTCTATGCCCCAAATACAAGAGAAACCACATATGTAAAAGAATCATTATTAAAGCTTATGTCATATATCAAACACTAATAGTAGGAGACTCCAACACCACACTCTCAACAATGAGACAGGAACTTAACAGAGAAATAACAGATGTCATGACTCAAATGGACTTGGAAGACATTTATAGAACTGTCCACACACACAGAAAAGAATGTAACTTCTTCTTAGCACTTCATTGAACCTCCTCTAAAATTGACCACATACACGGTAACAAAAATAACCTCAATAGATAAAAAAAAAAAATGGAGTAATACCTTCCCATATCTTTTCAGATCACCCTGATTTAAAGTTAGAATTTAACAACAACATTAATTGCAGAAAGCATGCAAAATTAATAAAATAAAAACAAAGAAAAAATACAAAGAATAAATGAAACCAAGAGCTGGTTCTTTGAGAAAAATCATCAATATAAAAAAACCTTTATCCAAACTAATAAAAAAGAAGAGAGAGAATATTCAAATTCACAAAAGCAGAAATTAAAGGGGGACATAACAAGAGATACTGAGGAAATCCAGAAAATCATCAGTTCATATTACAAAATTCTTTACTCCATAAAATTGGAAAATGTAAAAGAAATGGACAATTTTTTGAATAGATACCACATACCAAAATTAAATCAAGACCAGGTGAACCATTTAAATAGACCTATAACCTGAAAGGATTATAACTTTCAAACACTCATCAAAATCCTCCCAACCAAAAAAAAAAAAAAAAAAGCCCAGAGTTGGATGGTTCAAGCATCAAAGACAAGCTAATACCTATACTCCTCAAAATGTTACACATAATAGAAACAGAAAAAAAATTGCCAAATTTTTTTTATGAGGCCACAATTACCCTGATACCAAAACCACACAAAGAGTCAACCAAGAATTACAGACCAGTCTCACTCATGAACATAGATGCAAAAATGTTCAATAAAATACTGGCAAAGCAAATTCAGGAATACAATAGAAAAATCATTCACCATGATCAAGTTGGCTTCAAATCAGAGATGCAGGGATGTTTCTACATACAAATATCTATCAATGTAATCCACAATATAAATAAACTGAAAAAAACTATATTATCATCTCATTAAATGCTGAAAAATAATTTGACAAAATCCATCACCCCTTTATGATAAAGATCTTGGAGCATTCAGTGATAAAAGGAACATAATCAGGGCTGGAGAGATGGCTCAGCGCTTAAGAGCACTGCCTGCTCTTCCAAAGGTCCTGAGTTCAATTCCCAGCAACCACATGGTGGCTCACAACCATCTGTAATGAGGTCTGGTGCCCTCTTCTGGCCTGCAGGCATACACACAGACAGAATATTGTATACATAATAAATAAATAAATATTAAAAAAAACTTTATAAAAAAGGAACATAATCTAAATGTAATAAAAAGCAATATACAGCAAGCCGACAGCCAACGTCAAATTAAATGGAAAGAAATTCAAAATGATTCCACTAAAATCAGAAACAAGACACGGCTGTCCACTCACTCCATGTATACTCAACATAGTTCTTAAAGTTCTGCCAAGAGCAATAAGACAAGAAAAAGACATCAAGGGGATTAAAATTGGAAAGGAAGAAGTCAAACGTTTGCTATTTGCAGATGATATGATAATATAAATAACTGAGCCCAAAGCTCTATTAGGGAACTCCTACAGCTGAAAAACACTTTAAGTAACATGGCAGGATAGATCAACTGAATAAAATCAGTTACCCTCCTATATACAAATGATAAAAAATGCTGGGAAAGAAATCAAAGATACATCACCCTTTACAACAGTCACAAATAATATAAAATATCTTGTGGTAACACTAACCAAAAAAATGAAAGCCCTGGTCAACAAAAACTTTAAGTATTTAAAGAAAATACCAGGAAATAGAAAGATCTCCCATGCTCTTGGATAGGTACAATCAACATAATAAAGAGGGTAATCCTACCTAAAACAATATATAAATTTAATGGAATCCCCATCAAAATCCCAAGAAAATACATAACAGACCTTGAAAGAACAATACTCAGCTATATATGGAAAAAATAGGATAGCTAAGATAATCCTGTACAGTAAAGAAACATCTAGAGGCATCACCACCTCTGACATCAACCTCTATTATAGAAACACAGTAATGAAAACATCTTTATATTGGCATGAAAACATACATGTTGACCAATGGAATCAAATCCAAGACCCAGATATTAATCTACACTCCTATGAACCTGAATTTTGAGAAAAAAGCTAAAATTATATAATAAAACAAAGAAAGCATCTTCAACAAATGGTACTGGCATAACTGGATGTCAACATGTAGAAGCATGCAAATAGATCCTTACTATTCCCGGGCACAGAACTCAAGTCTAAATAGATTAAAGACCTCAATATAGATACAAACACACTGAATATGATAAAAGTGAAAGTGGAAAGTAGCCTTCAATGCATGGGCACATGAAACAATTTCCTAAATATAACACCAGTAGCACAGACACTGAGAGCAACAATAAATAAGTGGACCCCCTGAAACTGAGAAATGTCTGTAAAGCAAAGGACATAGTCAATAAGACAAGAAGGCAGCCAACTGAATAGGAAAACATTTTAACCAACCCCACATCACACAGAGGACTGATCTCCAAAATGTAAAAAATACTCAAGAAGTTAGATGTCAAAACTCCAAATAACCCAATTAAAAAATAAGGTAGTTCTGTTAAAAAACAGAATTCTTAAAAGAGAATTCTCAACAGATGAATCTCAAATGGCTGAAAGACACTTGAGGAAATGTCCAACATCCTTAGTCATAACAGAAATGTAAATCAAAACAACTCTGAGATACCACCTAACACCAGTCAGAATGGCTAATATCAAAAACACCAATGATAGCTTATGTTGGAGAGGATGTGGAATAAGGGGAACACTCATTGCTGGTGGGAATGCAAACATCTACAACCACTTAAGAAATTAGTATGTCAGTGCTGGCTTTTTTGAGCCTCCAGTTGCCAGGCTTCTTGAGCCTCTTTACTCTCCTAGTTATTGCTAGCCTTTCTTAAGTGTGCTATATGCCCATTTCTGCAGCCCCATGATGCAGGATGCTCATTCTGCAGCCCCATAAGGCAGAACAATCAAAGACCATAGGGCATGGATTCAAGCAGGAACTCAGTTTATTACTGTAAGCATCAGCTGATACAGATTAAGTGACATGGAATAATGTGGGGGTACCTTCATCCAATTAGAGGCACCCAAATCCTCCCTCTAACTGGAGGGGCATCTACCTAATTTTTGCTATCTCATCCTCACTCAAACTCGAGTCAGACTTTTATTTTGTCCTGTAGGCCTTGAGGTACAGGCCCTGAGATAATTTTGGCCCAACATAGCAGTTTCTCTAAAAAATTAGAATCACCTACCTCAGGAACCAGCAATACCACTCTTGGACATAAACCCAAAATATGCTCCATCATATTACAAAAGCATTTGTTTAACTATGTCCATAGCAGCATTATTTGTAATAACCAGAAAAGAGAAGCAACATAGATGCCCCTTAACTTTAAAAAAAAAAGTGACACATTTACACATTAGAGTACTACTCAGTAGGAAAGAAAAATGATATCTTGAAATTTGCCTGCAAATGGATGGAGCCAGAAGAAACCATCCTGAGTGAGGTAACTTAGACCGAGAAAGATGAACATGGTATGTACTGACTCATAAGTGGATACTAGCTATAAAGCAAATGGTATTGAGCCTATAGTTCATGATACTAGAGAAGTAACAAGGTGAATCCTAAGAAACATACATAGATCTACCTAAAATAGGAAATAGACAATATTTCATGAAAAAAAAAATGGAAGTATGGGTGTTGTGGGAGAAGGGAGGGGAAAAGGATAGGACAAGGGGAGGAGGGAGGACAACTTGAAATTACAAGAAAATCGAGATGGAGGAAGGTCAGAGATGAGAGCAAGGAAAGAGGCATTTGATTAAGGAAACCATTATGGGACAAGCAAGAAACCTGACACTAGAGAAATTCCCAGACATTCACAAAGATGACCCCAGATAAGACCCTAAGCAATAGAGGAGAGGGTGCCCAAACTGTTTTTCCTGTAGTCCAAATCATGAATATCTTAAATATCAACATAGAACCTTCATCCAGTAATGGATGGAATCAGGGGCAGAGAAATGTAGCAGAGCACTGGACTGAGCTCTCAAAGTCCAGTTGAAAAGTGAGAGGAATGAAACTATGAGCAAAAAGGTCAAGACCGTGATGGGTATACCCACCCACTGAAACAGTTTATCTAAGCTAATGGGAGCTCAACAACCTGGCTGGACAGTGAAGGAACCAGTATATGTCCAAACTAGACCCTCTGAATGTGGGTGGCAGTTGTATGGTTGGCCAAACTGCAGGACTAATGTCAGTGGTGCCAGGATTTTTTCTTACTGCTTGTACTGGATTTTTGGGAACCTATTCTCTTTGGATGAATACGTTTTTCAGTCTGGATATAGGAGGGAAAGCCTTGGACCTTCTCCAAAACAGTGTGCCTTATTTTCTCTGAGGTGTGGATGGGGGGTGGAATGGGAGGGTATGTGAGGGAATGGAAGGATGGGAAGGAATGGGTACTGGAATTGGTATTTAAAATGAAAAAGATATTTTTTTTCTTTTTAAAAAGCAAAATAAAATAAATTATAAAAAATAAAAGTGCGATTTTCATGTCACAAATGGAAGTGTTGAATATTTCTCTGACCCCTTTCTTTTGTTACTTAAATTCATTTTGTTTCCTTATCTGCAGGATTCTTTTAATGTTGTAGGCAATTATAAAGATGCCTCTTTTGTTGCTGAACATTCAATAGTCATTTATTCTCTGGACTTTGACCAGTTACGAATCTTTGCTGTCACTGCTGACCACTATAAAAAGAAACTTAATCTGAGAGAGGCTGACAGAAGCATCATGCTTTGGACATTAATATTTGAAAGACACATCATATTCATTTAGCAATTCAAAAACAGTAGTTTCTCCACTAGCAATCTGACCTTTCTAGCCACTGGGTTCTGACTGAATTTACAGCATCAAGCATTAATTCACTCTTGAGAAGATGTCAATTCCAATCAGAAAGTAGTTGGAATTTTGATTCATTTGATCTTGTGCAGGTTAGGTGCATCACTGTGAGTCCATGTATGCAACAGCCTTGCTGTGTTAATAAAATATGGCTTCACAGTAGTCCTTTCTCTTATGGTCTTTCCATATACTCTTCCATGATGTTGCCTAAGCCTTAGTGCAGTGATACATCATTTAAGGACTAACTTAGCCTATGCACTTTGGCCAGCTGCAAGGACTTCTTTTTTTTTTTTTTTTTTTGATTTTTGAGACAGGGCTTCTCCGTAGCTTTTTGGTTCCTGTCCTAGAACTAGCTCTTGTAGATCAGGCTGGACTCGAACTCACAGATCCACCTGCCTCTGCCTCCTGAGTGCTGGGATTAAAGGTGTGCACCACCAAAGCCCGGCTGCAAGGACTTCTTGATGAGCTCTTTGCATTCCAATTAGAAAAAGGAAGTCAGAGTCATTTTGTTTTAATTATTTATTATTAAATATTAATCACAATATTTAATTAAAATATTTAAATGAAAAGTAATTATTTTTAGGTTCTATCATCATACTAGTGTATTGATGCTTCCAATTACAAAAGACCACAGACTTGGTGACCAAAAGTCTGGAGGATAAAAAGTTCAAGATAATGGTACCACTTTATATCTTTCCTTATAAAAACTATCTACTTACATTGCAAACAGACTGTATCCTCTTGTCAGAGAAAAGGTTTATTTTTAAAAGGAAATCAATGCTATCTAATTAGGGACCTGCAACTGTAATTTCATGTAACCTTAATCAAATACTTTACAGTTATTACCAAATATATAAATTTGAAATTAGAAATTCGATTCTTTAATACTCTTTTTTTTTCTTTCACATTTGAATTTTTATTTATTTATTTTTTGGGGGAATCATTTTTTATTTATTTATTTATTTTTATTGGAAAAAAAAGAAATTTCTGCCTCCTCCCCACCTCCCATTTCCCTCCCACTCCTCCCTCTGCTCCTCACCTTCCCCCCTCCTCCCCCTCCCTCTCCAGCCTGCAGAGAGGTCAGGGTTCCCTGCCCTGTAAAAAGTCCAAAGTCCCGCCCCCCCCAATCCTGGTCTAGGAAGGTGAACATCCAAACTGGGTAGGCTCCCACAAAGCCAGAACATGAAGTAGGATCAAAACCCGGTGCCATTGTCCTTGGTTTCTCAGCAGCCCTCATTGTCCGCTAAATTCAGAGAGTCCGGTTTTATCCCATGCTTTTTCAGTCACAGTCCAGCTGGCCTTGTTGAGCTCCCAAAGAATCAGCCCCACTGTCTCCACGGGTGGGAGCACCCCTTGTGGTCCTGAATTCTTTGCTCATATTCTCCCTCCTTCTGCTCCTCATTGGGACATTGGGAGCTCAGTCCAGTGCTCCAGTGTGGGTCTCTGTCTCTATCTCCATCCATCGCCAGATGAAGTTTCTATGGTGATATGCAAGATATTCATCAGTATGGCTATAGGATAGGGTCATTTCAGGTTCCCTATCCTCAGCTGCCCCAGGAACTAACTGGGAACATCGCCCTGGGCACCTGGGAGCCCCTCTAGGTCCAAGTCTCTTGCCAACCCTAAGATGGCTCCCTTAATTAAGATATGTGCTTCTCTGCTCCCCTAACCAACCTTCCTTTATCCCAATCATCCTGTTTCCCCAAGATCCCCCAACCCTCCCCTTCTCACATTTCTCTCCCTTTCTCCCCTTACCGCCCCTCCCACAATACCGCCAAGATCCCAATTATTTGCCCGGCAATGTAGTCTAATTCCCATTACTAGGAGGATAGCTATATGTTTTTCTTTGGGTTCACCTTCTTATTTAGTTTCTTTAGGATATCATATTATAGACTCACTAACCTTTATTTATCTCTAGAAACCAATTATGAGTGAGTACATCCCATGTTAATCCTTTTGGGTCTGGGTTACCTCACTCAGGATAGTGTTTTCTATTTCCATCCATTTGCATGCAAAATTCGCAAAGTCATTGTTTTCTACCGCTGAGTAGTATTCTAATGTGTATATATTCTACACTTCCTTCATCCATTCTTCAATTGAAGGGCATCTAGGTTGTTTCCAGGTTCTGGCTATTGCAAATAATGCTGCTATGAACATAGTTGAACAAATGTCCTTGTCATATGATTGGGCATCTCTTGGATATATTCCCAAGAGTGGGATTGCTGGGTCCATGGGTAGGTTGATCCCGAATTTCCTGAGAAACTGCCACACTGCTTTCCAAAGTGGTTGCACAAGTTTGCATTCCCACCAGCAATGGATGAGGGTACGACTTTCTCCACAGCCTCTCCAGCAAAGGCTATTATTGGTGTTTTTGATTTTAGCCATTCTGACAGGTGTAAGATGATATCTCAATGTTGTTTTGATTTGCATTTCCCTGATCGCTAAGGAGGCTGAGCATGACCTTAAGAGCCTTTTGGCCATTTGAACTTCTTCTGGTGAGAATTCTCTCTTCAGATCAGTGCCCCATTTTTTAATTGGGTTAATTAGCATTTTAAAGTCTAGTTTCTTGAATTCTTTATATATTTTGGAGATCAGATATTTGTCTGTTATGGGGTTGGTGAAGATCTTCTCCCAGTCAGTGGGTTGCCTTTTTGTCTTAGTTACAGTGTCTTTTGCTTTACAGAAGCTTCTCAGTTTCAGTAGGTCCCATTTATTCAATGTTGCCCTTAATGACTGTGCTGCTGGGGTTATACCTAGGAAATGATCGCCTGTGCCCAACTGTTGTAGGGTAATTCCCACTTTCTCTTCTATCAGGTTCAGTGTGTTCAGATTGATATTATGGTCTTTGATCCATTTGGACTTCAGTTTTGTGCAAGGTGATAGATATGGATCAATTTTCATTCTTCTACAGGTTGACATCCACTTGTGCCAGCACCATTTGTTGAAGATGCTTTCTTTCTTCCATTGTATACTTTTAGCACCTTTATCGAAAATGAGGTGCTCATAGGTTTGTGGGTTAAAATCCAGGTCTTCTATACGATTCCATTGGTCGACTTCTCTATTTTTATGCCAATACCATACTGTTTTCATTACTGTAGCTCTGTAATAGAGTTTAAATCAAGGATGGTAATGCCTCCAGAAGTTCCTTTATTGTATAAGATTGTTTTGGCTATCCTGGGTTTTTTGTTATTTCATATAAAGTTGATTATTATCCTTTCAAGATCAGTGAAGAATTTTAATGGGATCTTGATAGGGATGGCATTGAATCTATAAATTGCCTTTGGTAGGATTGCCATTTTTACTATGTTGATCCTCCCAATCCACGAGCAAGGGAGATCCTTCCATTTTCTGGTATCCTCTTCAATTTCTTTCTTAATGCCTTAAAGTTCTTGTCAAATAGATCCTTCACTTCTTTGGTTAGAGTTACCCCGAGATATTTTAAGCTGTTTGTTGCTATCATGAAAGGTGATGCTTCTCTGATTTCCCTCTCTGCTTCCATATCCTTTGTGTATAGGAGGGCGACTGATTTTTTGGAGTTGATCTTGTATCCGGCCATATTACTAAAGGTGTTTATCAGCTGTAGAAGTTCTTTGGTGGAGTTTTTGGGGCCGCTTATGTACACTATCATATCATCTTCAAATAACGAAAGTTTAACTTCTTCCTTTCCAATTCGAATCCCTGTGATCCCCTTATGTTGTCTTATTGCTATTGCAAAAACTTCAAGTTCTATATTGAAGAGGTATGGAGAGAGTGGACAGCCTTGTCGTGTTCCTGATTTAAGTGGGATGGCTTTGAGTTTCTCTCCGTTTAGTTTGATGTTAGCTGTCGGTTTGCTGTAAATAGCTTTTATTATATTTAGGTATAACCTTTGTATCCCTAATCTCTCCAAGACTTTTATCATAAAGGGATGTTAAATTTTTTCAAAAGCTTTTTCAACATCTAATGAAATGATCATATGGTTTTCTTCTTTCAGTTTATTTATATGATGGATTACATTAATAGATTTTCGTATGTTGAACCAGCCTTGCATCTCTGGGATGAAGCCTACTTGATCATAATGGATAATTTTTCTAATGTGTTCTTGGATACAGTTTGCCAGTATTTTGTTGAGGATTTTTGTGTCGATGTTCCTGAGTGAGATTGGCTGTAATTCTCTTTCTTGTTTGAGTCTTTGTGTGGTTTTGGTATCAGAGTGACTGTAGCTTCATAAAAGGAATTTGGTAATGACTCTTCTGTTTCTATATTGTGAAATACCTTAAGGAGTATAGGTATTAGGTCTTCTTGGAAATTCTGGTAGAATTCCGCATTGAAACCATCTGGTCCTGGGCTTTTTTTTGGTATGGAGGTTTTTGATAACAGCTTCTAATTCTTCGCGACTGACAGGTCTATTTAGATTTTTCACCTGGTCCTGATTTAACTTTGGTATATGGTATTTATCTAAAAAAGTGTCCATTTCTTTTACATTTTCCAATTTTGTGGCATACAGGCTTTTGTAGTAAGATCTAATGATTCTCTGAATTTCCTCTATGTCTGTGGTTATGTCCCCCTTTTCATTTCTGATTTTTTTAATTTGTAAATTCTCTCTCTGCCGTTTGATTAGTTTGGATAGGGGTTTATCAATCTTGATGATTTTTTCCAGGAACCAGCTTTTTGTTTCATTGATTCTTTGGATTGTTTTCTGTGTTTCTATTTTGTTGATTTCTGCCCTCAGTTTGACTATTTCCAGTCTTCTACTCGTCCTAGGTGAGTCTGCTTCTTTTTTTTTCTAGAGCTTTCAGGTGGGCTGTTAAGTCTCCAATGTATGCTTTCTCTGTTTTCTTTCAGTGGGCACTAAGGGCTATGAACTTTCCCCTTAGGACTGCTTTCAAAGTGTCCCATAGGTTTGAGTATGTTGTTTCTTTGTTTTCATTGAATTCAAGGAAGACTTTAATTTCTTTCTTTATTTCTTCTTTGATCCAGGTGTGGGTCAATAGTTGACTGTTCAGTTTCCATGCGTTTGTAGGCTTTCTGGGGGTAGCATTGTTGTTGAATTCTAACTTTAGTCCATGGTGATCTGAGAAGACACAGGTGGTTATGGATTTTTTTTTGTAACTGTGGAAGTTTGCTTTGTTAGCGAGTATGTGGTCAATTTTTGAGAAGGTTCCATGAGCTCCAGAGAAGAAGGTATATTCTTTCCTATTTGGGTGGAATGTTCTATAGATATCTGTTAAGTCCATTTGATTCAATATCTCCATTAATTCTCTTAAGTCTCTGTTAGGTTTCTGTCTGATTGACATGTCCATTGGTGAAAGAGGAGTGTTGAAATCTCCTACTATTAGTGTGTGCCATTTGATGGCAGCCTTGAGTTTTAGTAATGATTCTTTTACATATGTGGGTGCTTTTATATTAGGGGCATAGATATTCAGGATTGAGACCTCATCCTGATCAATTGTTCCTGTTATGAGTATAAAATGTCCCTCTCCATCTCTTCTGGTTGATATAAGTTTGAAGTCAACTTTGTTAGAAATTAGAATGGCCACACCTGCTTGTTTCTTAGGTCCATTTGCTTGATAAACCATTTCTCTTCCCTTTACTCTAAGTAGGTGCCTGTCTTTGTGGCTGAGGTGTGTTTCTTGTAAACAGGAGAATGTTGGATCCTGTTTGCGTATCCAATCTCTTAGCCTGTGCCTTTTTATAGGTGAGTTGAGTCCATTGACATTAAGGGATATTAATGGCCAGTGGTTGTTAACTCCGGTCACTTTTTTAGTCATAGAGTTTGTGTGTTTGCCTTCTTTTAGTTCCGCTGGTGAAGGGTCTCTAGATGTTTGAGTTATTGTTGTCATTGTTCGTCTCCTTGGTTGGTGCTTTTTCTTCTATTACTTTCTGTAAGGCTGGATTTGTGGCTACGTATTGTTTAAATTTGTTTTTATCCTGGAAAATTTTGTTTTCTCCATTTATAGTGAACGAAAGCTTGGCTCGGTATAGTAGTCTGGTTTTGCATCCATGTTCTCTTAGCTTCTGCAGTACATTTATCCAGGACCTTCTGGCTTTCATGGTTTCCATAGAGTAGTCAGGTGTAAGTCTGATAGGTTTACCTTTATAAGTAACTTGACCTTTTTCCTTTGTAGCTCTTAATATTCTTTCTTTATTCTGGATGTTTTGTGTTCTGATTATTATATTGCGAGGAGATGGTTTTTTTATTTTTTTTTTTTTGGTCCAGTCTATTCGGTGTTCTGTATGCTTCTTGAACCTTCAAAGGAATATCTTTCTTTAGGCTGGGAAAGTTTTCTTCTATAATTTTATTAAATATATTTTCTGAACCATTGAGCTGTACTCCTCTCCTTCTATCCCAATTATTCTTAGGTTTGGTCTTTTTATTGTGTCCCATATTTCCTGAATGTTTTGTGATGAGAATTTGTTGGTTTTGCTGTTTTCTTTGATCAGTGTGTTAATTTTCTCTATGGTATATTCAGTGTCTGACATTCTTTTTTCTATCTCTTGTAATCTGTTGGTAGTACTTGTCTCTGTAGTTCCTGTTTGTTTACTCAGATTTTCCATCTCCAACCTTCCATCGCTTTGTGTTTTCTTCATTACTTCCATTTCATTCTTCAGGTCTTGAACCACTTCCCTTACCTGTTTGATTTCTTTTTCTTGTTTCTCTTGGGTTTTTTTTTTGGGTATCTTTGATCTATTTATTCATTTCCTCTACCTTTTTGTTTGTAATCTCTAATTGTTTATGGCAGTTTTTCACCTCCTGTTTAAGGTCTTCTATTATTTTCAAATAAATCACTTTTGAGTTGATTTCTTCTAATTCTTCTGGAGTAGGGTGTACAATTCTTCTTATTTCGGGATCTCTGTGTTCTGGTGATGTCATGTTGCCTTTCAGGTTGTTGGAGGAATTCTTGCATTGGCACCTTCCCATCTCCTCCTTCAAATGAAGCCAAGAGATGCCTGGTTTCTTGGTCCAGTCTTTGCTGTGACTGAGTCTCTGTGTATATCTCTTCAGTGTAGAGGCAGGGACAGTCCTGCTGCGCTTGCACTCCTCAGTACCCAAACATGGACGACCATCCAGATGGAACTCCTCAGCACCACTCTGGGTGGATTGTGGATGCAAGCCCAATGTCTCTCCTGGTGCCCGGAGTGGATCTCCTTGCTGCTTGGGTGGCTAGCAAACAAAGAGCCCGCCTTGCTTGCTGCAGGCAGGCCACCTAGACAAAGGAGCTACTACCCTCCCGGATGCCCTCCCAATTCAGACCCTATCCCAGGGCCCAAGCAGGCTGAGCTGGGAGATGTTGTGTGGTTCAAAGTGGGGAGGGAGTCAGACTTAGTGGGGGAGGGCCGTGGATGCAAGCTGGGTGGGATAGGAAAAGAGAGGAGGTATTGAGCAGTATAGCCCCTGCAGGCTGACCAGGAAGTGTAGGAGGGGTGAGGAACGACTGCGTTCCCTGTCCCATGCTGCTGCTGCGGTCAGAAACTCACTCACCCCAGCGATGTCACTCCTGGTATCCGGATCTGATCTCCCTGCTGCTTGGGTGTCTCGTGAACAAAGGGCCGACCTTGCTTGCCACAGTCAGGCCACCTAGACAAAGGAGCTACTACCCTCCTGGGTGCCCTCCCAATTCGGACCCTGTCCCAGCGCCCAAACAGTCTTTAATACTCTTTATCAAACATATTAAACAAAGGGACATGAACAAATATTTTGTGAAATATATTGGCCAATATCAGTGTATTTAAAAACTTTATCTTAGGTAAGACTAAATTTTAAAAATCAAATTACTTTTCTAAAATCAGATTTGAATGATATTTTTAACAATTGGGTTTTTGCCAACAAAGTTTTGTAAGAAAATAAATACTCAGCTGATGACTACCTTAAAATAGCAATTTCCTTTTTCTCTCTTTCTACTTCAAAGCTTTCTGTCTGAAAATCCAAATCTATTTAATACCTTCAAGTTTCAATCAAGAAAAAAAAAAACAAAGATATGAAAGCTAAACTTAACAAAACAAAGGTGTTTCCCGATAGAACATCCCCATTGTCTCAGTGAGTGGGTGCACCCCTCGCGGTCCTGAGTTCCTTGCTCGTGCTCTCTCTCCTTCTGCTCCTGATTTGGACCTTGAGATTTCTGTCCGGTGCTCCAATGTGGGCCTCTGTCTCTGTCTCTTTTCATCGCCTGCTGAAGGTTAATATTCAGGAGGATGCCTATATGTTTTTCTGTGGGTTCTCCTTATTTAGCTTCTCTAGGATCACTAATTATAGGCTTAATGTCCTTTGTTTATGGCTAGAAACCAAGTATGAGTGAGTATATCCCATGTTCCTTTTTTTGGGTCTGGCTTACCTCACTCAGGATAGTGTTTTCTATTTCCATCCATTTGTATGCAAAATTCAAGAAGTCCTTGTTCTATCGGGAACTCACCAAGGCCAGGTGGCCTGGATCTGAAAAAGCCTGGGATAAAACCGGACTCGCTGAACATAGTAGACAATGAGGACTACTGAGAACTGAAGAACAATGGCAATGGGTTTTTGATCCTAAAGCACGAACTAGCTTTGTGGGAGCCTAGGCAGTTTGGATGCTCACTTTACTAGACCTGGATGGATGTGGGTGGTCCTTGAACTTCCCACAGGGCAGGGAAACCTGATTGCTCTTTGGGCTAAGGAGGGAGGGGGACTTGATTGGGGGAGGGGGAGGGAAATGGGAGGCGGTGGCAGGGAAGAGACAGAAATCATTAATAAATAAATAAATTTTAAAAAAGGTGTTTCCCAAACTACAAACCAAAACACAAAATTATAGTCAAAACACACAAGGAAATATAAAGACAAATGTGCAAATTCTTAGTATAACAACAGTTCATCTTACTGTGACAAACTACATCCTGGCCAATTATATCTTGGTGAATTATGGAAGAGTAATTAGGAATCAATTTCTTTTTGTTTCTAGCTTTCTTAAAGACTCAATACAAAATGCATATTTTAAGCAATGTTGTAGATGCTTTTTTTAAAACTCCATTTACTTTTGCTTTTTGGAGGTTCCACTATGAGCTCCAAAATAAATTACACATGATGCTTATTCTTTCTTATGAATGCTCATCCCTAGCTTGTCTTGTTTTTTATGAGCTTTCCTTAAATTATCCCATTTAACTTTTGCCCCTGGGCTTTTGCCTTTATCTTATATACCTTTCTTTATTTCTTACTCCATGGCTAGCTGTGTAGCTTGGTTGCTGGCCCCTCGAGTCCTTCACATTCTCTTATTTCCTGTTTGTTTCTTTCTAGATTTTTCCCACTTATCCTCTCTGCCTGACAGCCCCACTCATACTTTTTTGTGCCTTGCTATTGGCTATTCAGTTCTTTATTAGACCTATCAGGTATTTAAGACAGGTACAGCAACAGAGCTTAACAGAGTTAAACAAATGCAACAAAAAATACAACACATCTTTGCATCACTAAATAAATGTTCTACAGCATAAACAAATGTCACACACCTTAAAATAATAATCTATAACATTTCCCCCTTTTGTCTAAATGAAAAAATGAAAAGTTTTACCTTAAACATAGTAAGACTTTATACAGTTGAACCATTGTCTGGTTCATTTATTTCTCACAAAATTAAAGAAAATACTCCATTATCTATCTTATCTTAGTGAATCCAAAGTTTTATGCAAAATTTACTTTATCTGCTCCTGGCAGCATCAAGGTATTTCAAGAGGAAAATGGGCATTGAAAAGGCTCCTTGCAGAGTTACTTTTGTCCGGTTGGGCAGAAAACTGGACTGCTGAACTGGACGTGGAGGGCCCTCAGATAAATGACTGCTGAATTTACCTAAAATAAGACAGTTTTCAGGGTTCCTGCTTCATGAAAGAGTCTACTAGATGTTCTGTAGGACACAGAAAGTGACTGACAAACTGCCAATATAGGCAAAACTGTCTTTGAAATCTCCTGCTTCATGGAAAAGTCTGCTGGATACTATGGGCCAGAAGGCTGAAGATGAAAGCTCCAAAATGGTACAGAAGAACCTTGTGTGACTGTCCAGGCAGCTGTCTGTGTTAATTCTATAGTTTTGTAAGTTGTTCACAATGCACGTCCTATTTACTTAGGTAATATTATAGCCTTCTGAAGTCTTTGATGGAGTTGAAGAATTGATAGTTATAATTTTCCTTAGTTATGATAAAAAATAAAATAGATATTAATATTATAACTGTAATTATTGCTTGATACCTGTTTTGTTATATGTAATTTTACTATGTTAAAGTTAAAACCTTCCTTTCCAATCATAAAGGTTGGAGGTGATGTGGGATTTTCCTCCATGTGCCATGAATACCATTGGTTAATAAACTGTCTTGGGCATGCACAGGGAATAGAGGTAGGCAGGGAAAACTAAACTGGATGCTGGGAGGAAGAAGGTGAAGTTAAAGAGACACCATGGAGCTGCCACTGGAGATAGACATACTGAAACTTTAGCCAGTAATCCACAATCACATGGCAATACACAGATTAATAAAAATAGGTTAAGAGTTAGCCAATAAGAAGCTAGAGCTAATTGACCATTGAGTGATTTAATTAATACAGTTTCTGTGTGATTATTTTGGGTCTAAGTGAGCTGGGCAGCCGAGAAACAACAAGTGGCCCCTCCCTACAACATATGACTGTCTATACTCATATTCTTTCTTTCTTAAGCTTATGCACATTGTAAAACACACTGGAAACTGTTTTGAGGTTTTCTCCATCTGGAACTCTTTAATTACCTATCTTTAGTCTTTTTTCACCATGTAAGCAAATTTTAACCTGCTAAGCTACAGTTCAGTCCTCCATGCTGCTCTATCAGATTGTTCCACCTGCCTTTCTAGTGATGAAAGCCAAGCCTAATGTTCATGGCTGGTCAGAGGGTTGTGATCGAGAACTGCATAAAACATTCCTTGTTAGAGAAACTGGTACCTGAGCTGCCACAAGATGCTTTTACTTAGTTTGCTGTTTCTATACAGATGCTGGCTGAACCGAAGAACCTCTTAATGGAATTGTGCCCTTTTTCTTTTCTTTTTCAGCTTTCTCAGTACCTACACAAAAATTTGAGAGCCTCATTTTGGTACACCAAAATGTAGTTGGTTGTTTGCTGTTTTACTCTTTGGCTATTTGGGGACCCATCACCCAACTCACAAATAAATCACACGTGGGGCATATTCTTTTCTATGAATTCGCATACTTAGCTTAGATTGTTTATAGTCAGCTTTTCTTAAATTATCAATCTAACTTTTACCTCTGGGCTTTTACCTTTATTCTATATACCTTTCTTTATTTCTTACTCCATGGCTTGCTTTGTAGCTTGGTTGCTGGCCCCTTGAGTCCTCCTCCTCTAGCTCCTATATCTTTTACCCCTAGATTTCTCCTATTTGTTCTCTCTGCCTGACAGCCCTACTTATCCTTTTTTTCTGCCTTGTTGTTGGCTATTCAGCTCTTTATTAGACCAATCAGGTATTTTAGACAGGAACAGCAACAGATCTTCTCAGAGTTAAACAAATGCAACATAAAAAATGCAACACATCTTTGCATCATTAAACAAATGTTCTACAGCATAACAAATATAATACATCTTATAGTAATATTCTACAGCATAATATTGCTTTTCTAGTAAACTTCAATTTATAAAGATTAAAAAAACATGTATGATATTATATGCCTTTAATACCAGCACTCAAGAGGCAGAGACGGTTAGATCTCTGAGTCTGGAGTCAGTCTGGTCTATAGAGTGAATTTCAGAACATCCAGCAATACACAGAGTGACCTTGTCTAAAACAATACAGAAAAAATCAGAAGGTGAGTTCATTCTATGGTATTGTTACCAATATAACATATTGAGAACTGGTCAGATAAGATAGTAAGTGAAAGAAATATCAGCTATAGCTGAATGGTTTAGTATAGAAAAGGGTACTTGTTTTTCCAGCATCTGCTAGTCAAAAAAAAAAACAGTGTTGATAATATGCTGGCAATAGTAGGTGTTGCTATAACTAACAGTAGGGGAAGAAGCTGATTTGAAGAAAATCATTCCCAATTACATGTAGTGAGGTATATTTGGAAGTAGTGCACAGGGATTTAGCTATGTGACTCATATTAATATTAACAAGCTTCACCCAGCAAAATCCCTAGGCTGTGTTTTGTAAAAGTACTCAAGAGAGTTTATAAAAAGGCAGTTTTTTCTTTATATGTATGGTTTGACTACAAATCACCATGATTATTGCAGTAATTTGGAAAAGAGAAATTATGTTTTAGGATTCTAATATTTCATTCATTGCTACATAAAACGGCATGCTGCCTTCTGTGAATTGTAGTTTGAGTAGGGATTATGATACAGCAAAAGATGATATTTTCCCAAAGTAAAGAATATATATTGTGGGTGTTAGGTACTATACTTCATTATGTGAGAGAATTACAAATTAATACTTTCTGGTATGTAAAATGCAAAGTTTTTAGCAATAACACTTACACAAGAATCACTAATGGTTATATAATCAGGTCATAAGAATAGAAGTTTTAACAACTGTATTGATAAATATGACTATGTTTGAAAACTGAAATCATGGATCTTGCATATTCTAAGATTGCATTTTGGGAACATTTTTAGCAAGTAATTGCATAATGTATGGAATGCTGTATTTTAGAATAGCTGTCCAAATGAACAAGCAAGCCTGAATGAAATTTTAATGTGATAATAACTACATTTTAGAATTCTTTCTCAATAATTTCCCTCTATTTCTATTTTTCTTTGCTACAAAATAGTTTCCATGAAGAGAAGAAATTTATGCACATGAGAATTTAAGTTACCCAATTAATTTTTAGAACTACCTCCCAGGAAAGAATTACTATGTTCTTGGTTCTACAATATCATTATTCATTCTGCCAGAATTATACCATTGCATACTTTATTGAAGAATTTCTGCATCAAAACATATTAGTTTTAAATTGGTACCATATTGCTAATGGATATATTGACAGAGTACCTGAAAGAAGAAAAGTACAGAAATACTAAAGAAAGCAAACAAGAAAAAGGAGAAATTTTAAATAAACTTTCAATGACAAGTATTACCTAGCCAGCTAGATGAAATGAAAATGACCAGGAGAAAGGAAAGAATATCCAAGGGTGAGAGCACATGTACAAAGGCAGAGTAGAAGATAGTATGCTGAGCTTCAATTGGAATAATTCAAATAAATTTTCAGAGTCCATAAATGGACTTCTGAGTGGAATATGTATTCTATGGTGTTTAAGTGAAATATTATCATTTTTAAATGTTAGTTCTGTGACAAATTAATACAGGTACATAATGTGTACTAATTACTCCTCTCCTACATTATTTTACTTTTCTCCCACTTCTGTCAAGGTCATGCCACCTCCCCTCACAAAACACACACATACACATACTGTCACTTTCCAGATTCATGACTTACTTTTGGTTTTGTTGTGTTTGGTATAATCAGGGCCATCAGAGAGACTATTGCATTGTGTGATTAATTTGAACCAAGCAACTCACCATTTCATGGCATTCAGCTGTGGCTACTTGAAAAAGATTAACCCAGAAAGGGTATTGGGGTTCTTCTTCTACCAGAGAGTCTCAACTGATTCTGATCAAATGGCAAATCTGCATATGGGATGGGGGAAGGGCTAGAGTATATACATAGGCCTGGGAAGACTGAAGCTGAGCCCCCTTTGTGTAGCTACAGGGAAGCCCTCATTCCTATGGGTAAGGCTTTCGAAGTGCAATGTATTGAGGGAAGAGTATGTAGCACAAATTCTACTTGGTCTTAATAATAAAAAGGCACAGTCAGATATAGGAGTTAATGCTGAAGATCAGATAAGCAGAAGACAGCTACTAGGGGGTTCTTTTTTTTATTTCTACTAATTTGCAGACTGCATTCCAGATTCCCTCTGTTTCCGTCAAACTTCAGACTGCAAATATCTCCACCAAACTTCGGACTGCCTTGATCTCCTGTATCCTTCTGCCTTTATTCCTTTTTTTTCCAACCATATTACTCTTGTTTTCACCTCCCTAGTGCTGGAATCAAAGTCATGTGGTTCCCAGTGGTGGTATCACTTTTGTAAGAGCTCTGTTTCTCTTTTAGACAGATTCAATTTTGTGTAGGCCAGGATAGCCTTGAATTAAGAGAGATCATTCTGCCTCCGTTTGCTGAGTCCTGGGATTAAAGGTGTGTGTCTCTACTCCCTGACCTCTAGGGGCTTAGCTCTGCACTCTGATCTTCAAGAAAGCTTTTGTTGTTGTTGTTAAAACATAAACAGAATATCACTACAAAGGTGCCAATACTTGTAGTTAACCCCTTATATGTAGTCTGTAAGGAAACCACTGAGTATATTGGTTAAACAGAGTGAACTTTGGTTTAATTGTGCCTTGTTTATTCTTGGGACCTTCTAGAGGACCTTGAACTTGCTCACTTCTTCCCCTGGGAAGAAATTTTAAAAACACTTGGCAAATTTGACAGGACACCACAAAACCAAGGATGAGTTTGGGAAGAAAAATGGTAGTATTGGACCTGGTATGGGGAAAAAGAAAGCAGATAAAGGGAAGTGGTGTGTTTGTGTATGTGTGGGGGGGAGGAGTGATTGCACAGGCAATTTAGATGAGATGATTTTTTTTTCCTAAAGGGACTGTATGGGTAGTGGCCAGGGCATGGGCAGTGCACAGATTTGTCATCTGTCTAAGGTGAGGCCAAGGCATCATGGATGAAATCTGAAGCATAAGTAATGGGAACTCAGAGAAATATATTGGGGTTCAACCTAAAGATCCAAAAAGTAAAGCAGCCAGACACTGGCTCTTACCTCTACCTCAGTCCAAAATGACAGTTCTGCCTCCAGGACTCTCAGAATGAGACTGAGACTGAGAGCTTTCTCCTTCCATTTTATAATCCTCTCTTTGGCTGGGATTAAAGGCATGCACCTCCCGGTTTCTTATGGCAACTAGTGTGGCTACTGGATTTAAAGGTGAGTGTTACCACGGCCTGGTATGTCAGGCTGACTAATGGGGCTTATTTTACTCTTTGATCTTCAGGCAAGCTTTATTAAAATACAAATAAAATGCCACTACAGAAATTCTATGATGTAAGTCTTCTATCAGGTAATATTGAGGGCATGACTTTTTGATGGGTGTGGTCTACCCCAGCACAAACATTACACACCCTAGCATTAACACATTAGAAACAGAGGAACAGGGGAAAATCAGCAGAAGCAATCTGGCATCTACTGTGGGAAATAAGAGACTTACTTGAGGCTGAAGGGGCATCCCAAAAGGAAGATTGCAAATACAAAGAAGGAGTTGCTACAAGAAATGGATATGGAGTTGCAAAGTTCAGCACTGGTCTCAAGCAGCAGGTATATTGGATAAAAGTGACTGAGAAATGGAGGTGTTAGCTTACCATTTTTATGACTACCAGGTCAAAAGAGGAAGAGGACCCAGGTTAGACATAAAATACAAAGCCTCTTTCAAGGGACTTCAAAATTGTGAACTCTTGGGAGAAGTCAGGTGGTGATAAGAAGGAAGCAACATAGAAATGACTACTGATACCCCGCAGGTCAGAAATTTAATAGGGAGAAAGGGAAAAATCTTTAATGAAGCACACTGATGGAGTGTTTAGAATGGGCCACTGTAGGAGACTATGGTAGTGAGAAAATATTCAGCTTCAGAACAGTTGGTGCTAGGGAACACTTTCAAACAATGAGAGAGATGCTCAGTACTTGGCTTAAGATACTGAGTATGGAGGCAAATAGGTTCATGATGGAGGAGTTAATTTCATTGGTTAATAAATATACTGCCTTGGCCCATTTGATAGGCCAACCCTTAGGTGGGTGGAGTAGACAGAACAGAATGCTGGGAGGAAGTGAGGCAATCGCCATGCCTCTTCTCTCTGTGTCATACAAGATGAAGCTCCAACCCAAGATGGACATATGGTAGAATCTTCCTGGTAAGCCACCACCTCATGGTGCTGCATAGATTATTAGATATGGGTTAGTCAAGGTGTGAGAGTCAGCCAAGAAGAGGCTAGACATAATGGGCCAAACAGTGTTTAAAAGAATACAGTTTGTGTGTTGTTATTTTGGGGCATAAGCTAGCCAGGTGACTGGGAGCTGGGTGGCAGGAACACAACCCACAGTTCCTTCTACAGGTTCACCTATCCTTCCATTAGACAAAGGTTTTATAATCAGGTCAATAGGAGGCCAAAATGTCTCATATAAACCATTCTTGATAGCTAGTTATCCCTAGTTGAAGTTCCTCTGAATGTTAGTGACTGAAAATAGAAGGGTAGACCCTGCTAAAGGAACTAGATGTGTGGGAAGTGGTATTTGGTACCAAGTTTCAGACTGTGTTTACAGGAAAACTAAGTACCAAAAATGTCTCAGTAAATCCTAGGGGCATTGGTGGCAGTGCTGAGCCCCATGGTAGGGTGTGACCTGCATGAAGCTGGAGAGGCTTTTGTTAATAAAGATGATTTATACCTACAGGTCAACTGGATTTAAAGGTTCTAAATCAAAAATAAGTTAGTAAGAGGGGGAGGAGCCCAGAAAAAGGACATCTCAGGGTCTCCTGAACACAGATGTGGCAAGACTTGAACCATGCAGGAATTCCTGGAGACAAAATTAATGTGCACCCCAGCACCATGTCAGTAATTCTTTGGAGGGTCTTAAGGTCAGACCAAGAATTCACCACTTGAGTAAGGGAAACTGACAATGAGGAGGTATAGATACTGCTCCCACTGTTCAGGAAGGTTTCTCAAGATAGGAAATTCCCCTTTCACAAATGGAGTGTCAGATTCGCCCACAGATGAGACCATAGAGGGTAACTGGAAATCTCATGTTGAACTGAAGATTTCTTGGTCCTTCCAATATATGTAATACATGGTTGTTAGTCAATACAGAAACTTAATGTCAAGTGATTTGTGGTAACTCCCCAAAGCATCAGGGACAGTGAGTAAAAGTTTATGGCATTACAGAGACCCATAAAGGTGAAACATGCTAAACTCATTCTAGAACTGAGTAACTAACTATCCCTGCAGGAATATAATGTGTGCATCCTGCCTCTATAAAAGAGCATTTTGGTGATATGCAAGATATTCATCAGTGTGGCTATGGGAGAATGCCAGTTCATGCACCCTCTCCTCTGCTGCCCAAGGACCTAGCTGGGGACATCTCTTTGGACACCTGGGAACTCCTCTAGAGCCAAGTCTCTTGCCTACTCTAAAATGGCTCCCTTAATTAAGATATCTTCTTCCCTGCTCCCATATTCGCCCTTTCTCCACCTCAACCATCCCACTCCCTGCAGCTCTCTCCAATCCTCTCCTTCTCCCTTCTCTCTCCCTATCTCCCCCTTATCCTCATCCCACCCCAACCCCCATGTTCCAAACTTTTGCCTGGCGATCTTGTCTACTTCTAATATCCAGCAGGATAACTATATGTTTTTCTTTGGGTTCACCTTCTTATTTAGCTTCTCTAATGGATGGAGATAGAGACAGAGACCCACATTGGAACACTGGACTGAGCTCTCAAGGTCCATATGAAGAGCAGAAGGAGGGAAAACATAAATAAGGAAGTCAGGACCACGAGGGGTGCATCCACCCACTGAGATGGTGTGACTGATCTAATGGGAGCTCACCAAGGCCAGCTGGACTGGGACTGGATGAGCATGTGATCGGACCGGACTCTGAATGTGGCTGACAATGAGGGCTGACTGAGAAGCCAATTATAATGGCACTGGGTTTTGATTCTACTGCATGTACTGGCTTTTTGGGAGCCAGTTTGTTTGGATGCATACCTTCCTAGATCTGGATGGAAGGGGAAGGGCCTTGGACTTAACACAGGGCAGGGCACCCTGACTGCTCTTAGGACTGGAGAGGGAGGGGGAGGGGAGTGGGAGAGTGTGAGGAAAATGGGAGGAGGCGGAAATTTTTAATAAATAATTAAAAAAGAGAAAAAAAAGAGCATTTTGGGCATTGATGCCATACTAAAACATACCCTACAGACAACTATTGTTGCAAAATTCTTATTGAACATGCAAAAGATAATAGCAAATAGGGGGAAAGGACAAGGCAGAAGTCTGGGAGAATTGTGAACATCAAACAGTATTGGCTGCCTGGGGGTTGAAATTGCTGAAATCATTCAGGAGCTAGCATGAATAGAAATAATTTGCTAGTCCCAGAATCTTTTCAACAGACCAGTATGGACAAAAAAGAAGCCACTTGTCTCCTGAAGAATGACAGTAGATTACATAAAGGGAGATAAATCAGATAGTGTTCTCCCCTTTATGAAGCTGTGCCCAATATTGCTCATGGGTCATTCCATTCACCTGTGAATCTTGCAAATAAATTTTATAGTATCCTTGTAACAACTAAGTCACAGTACTAGTTTGCATTTGAATGAAATGGATGAAGAATGAACCTTCAGAGTTCTTTTCCAAAAATATCACCACAGCCCTACCCTTTGTCACAGACTGGATCTGGCCCTGTCATCCTTTTAAAACTCCATAAAGAAGTTCCACCGTATAGATGATATAATTCTATGCCTGAGTGATTTGCATATTTGGAAGCCAGTTTGGGAGACATACAAATGCACCTGAAAAAGTAAGGATGGAAAATAATTCCCTATGAGGGATATGCCCAAATCCAATGAAAACTTGTTTCAGATATTCTTGGGACTTCTAGGCTATTGACAATTTTTATACTCCTGTCCCACTTGCAGAGGCCACCAAGACTGTCTATAATCTGATCAAAGGAGATGATATATGGGATTAGGATGTAAAATTCTAAGGAAATTTTAACCAAGCGTAGAGACTTTTAGAACAAACTAAAGAGCTGTGTGTCTCAATCTCTCAATGTCCTCTCCTACTAGCATATATCCAAGTTGATGAGGAATATTGTTTGGCATATGACAAAGATAGTCAGAGATCATGGTTCCAATATTCTTTTGGTCCCAGTCATGGAAATGTGCAAAAGATTATATACAAGCCTACATTATCAATTGGTGATGGTATATAAGGCATTGAAACAAATGGAATTCATTACTATTTCCACTTCAATTGCTTGTAAACTTCATATTCCATAAATGGTTGAATGGAAGGCTTTTTGGCTACTCCTCTTTCTTTGGTTACACAAAAGCAAAAACTACAAAATACTATACATAGATAAAATAGAGAGGGATTTGCAAACCTAGGCATCAATACTACGGATATGGTACTGGGGCCAGTATCATCTCAAGCTATTGGGACTCCACCTTCTCTCCTATTAACTGACTCTCCTGTCAAACATGAACAAGTGCTATAATGGAATTCCCCAACTCTTTCTGATAACTGTTACATGGCTTGCACAAACAGATGATAAGAAAAGGAATAGAGTAGTAGCAATGCAAATGAACATGGACACTGTGTGTCTTGAAAGAGGAGGAATTAGCCAGTGGGCTGAAGTACAAGTTGTATGAATAGGAGTGACTAAAGACTAGTGGCTGTTGACAATCTGTATTGATAGCTGGGCATTATTTAAAGGCCTCATCTTATAGATGGCCTAATGAAAGTAGAAAAAAACTGACAATGTAACAGCTTTCATAGGGCCATCAGATATGGAAAGAAATATATGCAAATTACAAACAAGAAATTGAGACACTTGTAGTTTATCATGTGGTAGTCTAAGGCCTTTTTCTATCCCATGGGGCATCAGGAAGCTGATACCCTCACCAAGGTAAGTGACATCTGTCCTTGCTCCCTCCTAAAGTAGCTAACTGGTTTTATGTAAAGTCTGGCAACCATGGATCCAGAATATTATGGAAAATAGTCAAATCTTCTGGAGTTCAAACAAAATACTCTGACACGAAATATTCTGTCAAGTCTTGTGAGGTCTGTGTGAAAGTTTGTCCTCTGTAGATGGATACTATGATGGGATGTATGTATACATCAACCTGTCCCATGAAGGATTGGCAGATTAGTTATATAGACCCCCTGCCAATAATTTAAGTGATCATTCTTGCATATATAGATACACGCCGTGTAGATGCCTCTCTCTTCAAGGAGCAAAAGAGGAAGCTAACATCAAGGGCATTACCCAATTCATTGTTGTATATGGCTGCCTACATAGAATTGATAGTGACTGTACCACTCATTTTACATGCCTGGGTATGCAAATCTGGGCTGAGGACAATCTAGTTCAATGGTATTTCTACCTTCTCTAATACTCTACTAGTGAGGTTAGTTTAAAAAAGAATGGGTTGCTAAAGCAAAATTTGAAGACATTAAGTGCTGACATGGGTGAAAGAAGATCCTTTAAGAAACGGTACAATTATTAAATGAGAACCTCAGTGCCAGAGACGGGTTATCCCAGGATAAGCTTGTGGCTTGGGAGACCCCAGAGACGCTCTCAATTATAAATACTATCGTGATTGATTTTGGTTGCATACTAGAAATAGATGGTAAGACTATACTGATGAACACACTGCATACTACAAGTCAGGTGTCAGAGAAATCAAGCTAGAGCTAAGCTAGAACACCCTGTTGTCTTACACATTCATTTTGCCTTAACATTCAATGCTTATCACTGGAGAACTTTTAACAACCATGCTATTTAATAATGGGCACATGTACCGTACTATGGACATGCTATTCTAGATAGTGTTGCTGGTGCTATAGTGGACTGAGATATATATGTATAGCCAACAGCTTTCCTAGGGATTTAAGATGAGGGTAAAATTGAGGAAGTCATATATGTTATTTATGCCCATGATGTGGAACAGTGCTTTGGGAAGTTATAAACTCCAGTGGAGAAACCTCTATGATTGTGTCATTGGAAGAATGTGTTGCACTGGCCTTCCACATAATTGTTTTCACTTACAGGTTATTTTTAAAACCAGCATTCAAAGGATATATTTCTGTTTGTTGTATTTTGCTTTTGCATTTTTGGAGCCAAAAGAATATCATTGAAACTCATCAACTTCCATGTTCAGGGATGGAGGAATGAGTAGGAAGGCATAGGGATGTGGTGCCCTCCTTGACTGAGAGAAATATAGTAACATATCTTTAGCAATGTCTATAAAGTTTAGGAACCACTGGGGAAGAAATGGTCAGAAAGAATGTAAAGCTGGAGTAAAAGGAGAGTATACTGAATAATTGTCCTCTGATCCAAGCAACTACTATCTTGAGAATTCAGTTGTTTTGTTCTTTATTGAAAAAAAATTATCCCTGATCGGCTTGTTGGTGGTAAACACACTACCAACTATAAACTCTTGGCTGATGGCCTTAGAGAAAGGCTAGAGTATATGTGTAGGTCAGGAGACTAGAATAGGGGCTTATGGCTACAGGGAAACCCTCATATCTACTAGGCAAGACTTTTCATGTCATAGCTGGTTGTGGAAAGGTTGCCCATACACATGTAAATAACCCTTCATTATGATCTGTAAGGAACCCCAATAATCTCATTGGTTCTCCAGAGTGAAATTTGGTAGACTCATGCTTCAGTTTATCATTAAGGATTTAGTAAAATGAATAGCCATTGCTTGTGTTGCCCACTGTGAAGGAATTTTAGTAACAGACTGGGATTATCCATCAAAGTCTGGCGGGGTCACTAATGGTTACTCAACTGAAAATAATGACTCCCTCTTTTCCTTAATATATTCACAGGAAATATGTCAACACTGAGTGGTAGGGTCCCCTGAGTTCTTCTCACACCCTTGCTTAGTTGAGGATAGACCCATTATTATGCATACCAGTGTGTTGATCAGCAGTTTTTCAGATTTTGTGATTCCAAGGTTGTATATTTCCAAAATTGACATTTTGTAACATGGACTTGTTCCTCTTTTTCAGCTTTTCTTGTCCCTCCACAATGTTCCATGAACCTTGGAAGAAATAGTATAGTGTTGAATACTGTCCGTTATTTTCAGTATCTTGACTAGCCATTTGACACAGCCTTCATCACAATTCTCTATAAAGAAGCCTCTCTAAGTCTAAGAGTGGTAATTTTCTATAGTAAACATATTTTAAGACGGCAGTATAACACTGTGCAATTTAGTTAAAAAAAAAGATTATGTGCTTACCCCACTCTATGTCTTCTCTTGCTTGAGGTTTTTATTTTATTTTATTGTTTAATTTCATTTTTCCATTCCATACACAGTTCTTCCTGCCCCTGGCCTCTCCCCCAACCTACCCTTATCCACTCCTCCCAATGAATAAGGGCTCCATTATGAAATCAACAAAATCTGACTCATTAAGCTGGGGCAAGACCAAAGCCTCCGCCTGCATTAAGGCTGACCATGGCATCCCACAATAGGGAATGGGCTCCAATAAGCTAACTCATGCACTAGGGATAGATCCTAGTACTACTGCCAGGTGCCTCACAGATAGTCCAAACTTCACCACTGTTTCTCTTATATATGGATGGAATGGTTCAGTCCCATGGAGGCTCCATGTATGTAGTTCTATAGTTCCTGAGTTTCCCAAGCTTGGTTCAACTGTCTCTGTAGATTTTCCCATCATCATCATGGCAATAGTGGAGAGGGAACCTGAACTGACCTTCCCCTGTAAACAGATTGAAGAATACCCCAACTATCATCATATAGCTTTCATCTAGCAACTGATGGAACCATATGCCATGATCCACAATGAAGCTCCAGGCTGAGCTTTGGGAATGCAATCTAAGAGAGTGAGGAGGAAATATATGTGCTTGAGCTTTTTATTTTGATTTATTTTGTTTTGTATATTAAAAAAGAAAACAAACTATCTTTTTTTCATTATACATACCAATCCAAGTTCCCACTCCCTCCCCTACTCCTATCCCCTTCACATACCCTCCACCCCACCCTCATCCACTTCTCAGAGAGGGTAAGGCACATTGCTTTTGGGAAGGTCCAAGGCCCTCCCTCCTAGATCTAGGCTGGACAAGGTATCCATTCAAAGAGAATAGGTTCCCAAAAAGTCAGTACAAACAGTAGGGATAAATCCTGGTGCCACTATCAGTGGCCCCTCAGTAAGCCCCAGCCATGCAACTGTCAACCACACTCAGAGGGACAATATTGGTCTTACGATTGTGCCTTCCCAGTCAGGCTGGTGTTGGTGAGCTCCCATTAGCTCAGGTAGACTGTTTCAGTGGGTGTAATCATCATGGTCTTTACCTCTTGACCTCTTTGCTCATATTCTCATTCCTCCCACTCTTCAACAGGACTTTGGGAGCTCACTCCAGTGCTCTGATGCGGGTCTCTACCTCTGTTTACATCAATTGCTGGAAAAAGTTTCTATGTTGATATTTAAGATATTTATTAGTTTTACTACAGTGCAAGACTTCAGTTTGGGCCCTCTCTCCACTGTTGCTTAGGTTCTTAGCTGCAGTCATTCTTGTCGATTCCTGGGAATTTCTCTAGGGACAGGTTTCTTACTAACACCATAATGGTTCCTGAAATCAAAATATCTTTTTCCATGATCTTATTCTCATCTGTGTCCTTCCTATTCCGTTTTCTCAAGTTTTTTTTTTTTCCCCAGATTCTTTTCCACTCTTCTTTCACTTCAACAAAAACTTGTGGTTTTTCCAGACAGGTTTTCTCTGTGTAACAGCCCTTTTCACTTTTTATCCTGGAACTCTCTTTGTAGACCAGGCTGGCCTTAAACTCACAGAGATCCACCTACCTCTTAAGCCTCTTGAGTCCTGAAATTAAAGGTTTATGCCACTACCACCCTGCCAAGCTTGAGGTTTTAAGCAAATTTACAGTACCAAGTAAGGATTCCTTCCAATCAAGTGGTCCTCAAATCCAAAAATAAACCCCAAAACAAATAAACAAACAAAAATTTCTTAACCCCATAACCATCAGGCCACTATTTCACAAAAGGACTAGTCTTTTCTGGCAACTTGGTGTAATAGATCACAGGGCTTACACCTGGGTAAAAACTATTAATGCATTTTTTAGCCCATAAACTTGTAAAGCATCTCTGTCACTGTGAAAGTAATTCATCTGGGAGAAGGCTTTATTTATTACAAATATTTACTCTATTTTTATTTTGTTTTTCCAAGGCTGTCCTGAAACTCACTTTTTTGACCAAGCCTTTTTTGCCCTCAGAGATATCTGCTTGCCTCTATCTTTCGAGTGTGAGGTTTAAAGGGATATATGAGCACTAAGAGTTTTCAGCAAATGATTAAGCATAGACAGAAAAGGAGAAGAGTAAGCTTGTCCCATTACCCTGTAATTGAAAGACCCCTGTCCAGCCTGCTAAGCAGCTTAGCACCAGATAAAGATCCCCCGTCCAGCTTGCTAAACAACTTAGCAGCAGTAACGCCATTTTGCAAGGCTTGTACTGAATATTCAGAGTTTGAACAAAGGGCAGTTTAGAAGCTGCCAAAACGAGATAGAGACATCTGTGGCTGGGTCGGGGAGGAACGGTATTGGAGAATACCGAGAATGTGGCTGGGCGTTTGGCCCAGTGGAGAATACCGAGAAAGACACCTGTGTACCCTAGATAAGAGCCAAGTCAGCCCATATCTGAATTCTCGGAAGCTAGGGACCTTGTCCCCAACTTGAACTCGGCCACATTCAAACTGACCAATAAAAACCCTGTAACTATGCTTCTCGCTTCTGTACCACGCTTTTTGCTCCCCCAAAACATATATAAACCCATTACCCTGACCTGAGGGTGCGCAAGTCCTCCGATGGACTGTGTCGCCCCAGGTACCTGTGTATCTGAATAAACCTCTTGCTGTTTGCTTCGGTACAAGTGGTCTCGCTGTTCCTTGGGAAGGGTCTCCCCAGAAGGAAGACACTCGTGGAGGGTCTTTCATAATTACTTACATTATTATCTGGCATGCCTAACATTCTTTTAGGGTACCTGTTCATGTGCCAATTGTTGGGGACCCTTCCCCAACCTCCTTGGTTATGGATGACCCTTGGTAGTGCTGCAGAAATCAGGACACAGGAGATACAGAGTAGGAGATACAATTGCATCCTTTATTGCAAAGACAGTGTTCTTTTTATAATACTCAAATCACAATTCAAACTAGGTTCCCATAATAAATGAAAATAGTTTCATAGACTAGTCACTTGATTTTGACTAATTTCGAGGGCTTCATGCCCTAGCCAATCTAAACAAAAAGCTCGGTGTTATGGGAATAACTCTGTTGTAATATAATATGTAAAAACACCTCATGAGAAGACAAACAAGCTAATCATAACCTTTGAACTACAGTGCACATCTGTGTTCTCAAGGACTGACCATTGGCAAGGCACTCTACTGATGGGAGAGGGTTGCCTCTTTCCAACTTGGTTTGCCAAGCCTATCAGCAAGAATGCTACCTTAAGTCTCCCTTGCACAGAGTTTCTATGCAGTTCAAAACCAGCCCTCTACAGGGAGCGGTTGATGACGGGGAGTGGGAGCACAGCATCCAGAAACCATGGGCTTATAGAGGGGATTTTTTTTTTGCTTTTTCTCACACCAGCAAAAAACTTTTAGGCGTAATAACCAGGCTAGCTTAATATGAAACAGCAAATTTTAATGAAGGGATAGCTTACAACACCAGGGATCCAGCAATGGGCAGGAAATACAAAAGGGACTGGTGGGGCTCATGCCCACCAGATTTATCTGTAAACATTAGCCTGAGGTGAACAAGCCCCCCCATTGGGTGGGGCTTTCCCTACACCTTTTCATGTTAAAGTTTTCCTTCTAGAATCTTCTATAGTGCTAGATATGTAAATAGATACTTCTTAAATTTGGTTTTATTGTGAGATGTTTTTATTTCTCCATTCATTGTTATTGAAAGTTTTCCTTGGTATATAAATGTGGGCTGGAATCTGTGGTCTATTAGAGTCTATAGATTTTAACATCTCCATTGAAATGTCAGGTTTTATTTTAATAGGTATACCTTCACATATTACTTGATCTTCTCCTTTGAATTTTAAAATATTCTTTCTTTGTTTTATACATTTATTATTTGACTATTATTATGGGTTATCCCTTTTCTAATTCAGTCTATTTGATTTTCTGTATGTTTCTTGTCCCTCGATAAATGTGCCATCTACTTTAGGGAAATTATCTTCTATGATTTTGTTGAAAACATTCTATGTGCTTATTTTTGTTCTCTTCCTGTTATTTGTAGATTTAGTATTTCATATTGTTCCATATTTTCTGGATGTTTCCTGCCTGGTTAGTTTTAGATTTATATCTATATATCTATATCTTGTCTTCAGTGATTGATATTCTCTCTTCTATCCCTTGAACTCTTTTGGGGAGGATTACCTCTGAGTTTCCTGTTCAAGTTTCTAAAGTTTTCATTTCTAGTTTTACCTCTGAGTTTTCTTCATTGATCCACTTCCATGTCTTGAACAGTTATTTTTCATTTAATTTCACTGTTTGTGTTTTTATAGATTCCATTAATGGACTTACACATATCCTCTTTAAGGCCCTTGAGAACATTCATAATAGCTTTTTTGAAGTTCTTATTTTTTTGTTTTAGCTATATTGTATTAATGCTTTCTGTAATAGAGTTGTTTGGCTCTATTGGAGATATATTCTCCTCAACCTTATGGATGCTGTTCTTATACTGGAATGTAGGCATCTGGGTTTGAATTATTGTAATTATACATTTTGATGCCTGGTTTCTTGTTTGTTGGGTGGGTGCTCTGCTCCTTAGTTTCTGTTACTCTCTCTCTGGTTCTTAGAGGAAGAAGGTAAATTTATGTTGCCTCTTAGAGAATGTTTCTGAGACTCTGCAGAGTGTGGCTTTTGAGAGTCCCTGATAGAACATGTTGTCAGGATTGGGAACTGACACTCAGTAAAGAGGATGGGTACATGGGGGAAGAGGGGAACTGGGTGCGCCACCCGGATATCTACAGACACTGATAATGAGACTACAGAGAAAGGAAAGGTCATAGGATGTGGTTGAAAGATTATAAAGAGAATAGCAGGAAGAGTAAAGATTTCCAACCTGCTTTCCTGGCCAGAAGTTTCCAAGGGAATGAATTAAAGAAATTTAAATTTTAAGAATTATATACTCAGATTTCATTTTATCACTTATCAATCATTTTAGCAAAATCAGGCAAGTCAGAATTGTCTTTAATTTCTGTTTTGATTTTAAATTTAGAATTTATTTTATGCAAGCTTTTCTTGATTTTGGAATAAACCTATATGTTAAGGTATCTACAAGTATATGTTAACTTTGTATTATATTATTTATTATTTTATTGCTTATTTTATATTAAAGTATTATTGTTATATTTTCTATAAATCTGTTTTAAATTTGCAATGAGTTTCTCTTTATTTTAATATATGAAAAACATTTTATTTATATTTACTCAGATATTTTCCTTAATTATTATTTTATTTCTTCTGAAAGCCCTGCAGATTTTTGTAGAAATTTTACATTATTTTTCTATTAAGTTTTAGTGTTTACTGTTAAACAAATATCCATAAAAATTACATTTGTCTTTAAAAGTTTCCTCCAATCAATACTTTAGCTTTTTCTGACCATGATAAGGAGTTGGTAACTATTATAATATTTCAACTTCTTTTTTAAATGACAAAAATTAAATATATTTTCCAAAGCATGTACCATGTAATAAGAAGAAAGCTTTAGAAATCTACATTTTGAAACTTTTGAGAGTTTGTGTTTCCTTTATTGCATGCTCACCTGACTATAGGAATGCACAATTCTGGATTTCTTTTTTTTAATATTTTATTTTATAATTTTAAAAGAAAAACTATCCTTTTTTATTTTACATACCAGACCCAGCTCCTATTCTTCCCCTCCTACAATTTTTACTTAATTCCCCCACACCCCACACCCATCTACTTTTCAGAAAGGGCAAGGAACATTTCTCCAAGAAAGGAAGAAAGCCCTCCCTACTATATCCAGGCTGAGCAAGGTATCCATCCAAATAGAATGGGTTCCAAAAAACTAGTACAAGCAGCAGGGACATATCCTGGTGCCATTGCCAGTGACCCCACAGTGTGCCCCAGCCATATGAATGCCATCACCCACATTCAGAGGGTCTAGCTTGGTCCTATACTGGTTCCTTCCCTGTCTGTCCAGAGTTGGTGAACCCCCTTCAGCTCAGGGAAGCTGTTTCAGTGGGTGTCCTCATCATGGTCCTGACCTCTTTGCTCATATTATCACTCCTTCCAGTTTTCCACTGGACTTTGAGAACTCAGCCCAGTGTTCCACTTTCAGTCTATTACCCTGTCTCCATAGGTTACTAGATGAAGGTTTTTTAATTGATGACATTTAAGATAATCATCAATCTGACTAGAGGGTAAGGCCACTTCAGGCACCCTCTCCAATACTGCTTAGGGTCTTAGTTGGAGTCATCCTTGTTTATTCCTGAAATTTTTCTAATGCCAGGTTTCTTGCTAGCCCCATAAGTGCTCCCTCAATCAAAATATCTCTTTCATTGTTCTCATCTTTTTCCTTCCCCATCTCTGAAATTTGACAAAATTCACCCATTCATGGTAAAGGTCTTGGGGAGATCAGAGATACAAGGAACATATCTAAATAGAATAAAAACAATATACATCAAGGCAAAAGACAGCATTAAATTAAATGGAGAGAAACTCAAAAGAATTGCACTAAAATTAGGAACAAGACAAGGCTGTCCACTCTCTCCATATCTCTTCAATATAGTTCATGAAGTTCTGGCTAGAACAATAAGACAACAAAGAGAGATCAAGGAACAAATTGGAAGGGAAGAAGTCAAATTTTTGTCATTTTCAGATAATATGATAGTATACATAAGTAACACCCAAAACTGTACCAGGAAACTTCTATAGCTGATAAATACTTTCAGTAATGTGGGAGTATACAAGATAAACTCAAAAAAATCAGTAGACTTCCCATATAGAAATGATAAAGAAGCTGAGAAAGAAATCAGAGACACATAACCCTTCATATTACCCACAAATAGCATAAAATATTTAGGGGGAACACTAATTACAGAAGTAAAAGGCTTGTTTGATAAGAACTTTAAGTCTTTGAAGAAAGAATTTGAAGATACCTAAAAACAGAAAGAACTCTCTTGCTCTTGGATAGGTAGGAATAACATAATAAAAATGGCAATCCTACCAAAAGCAATCTGCAGATTCAATGCAATTTCCATTAAATCCAAAGCACATTTTTATCAACCTTAAAGAATAATATTCAACTACACATGGAAAAACAAAACAAAACAAATCCAGAATAGCCAAAACTATTCTGTACAATAAAGGAATGTTTGGAGGTATCACCATTCCTGACATCAAGCTCTATTATAGAGCTATAATGAAAGTAACTTGGTACTGGCATAAAAACAGAGAGGTTGACCGATGGAATCAAATCAAAGACCTGGAAATTAATTCATATACATATGAACACCTGATTTTTGACAAAGAAGCTAAAATTCTACAATGGAAAAAAGAAAGCATCTTCAACAAATGGTGTTTCCATAACCAGATGTCAACATGTAGAAGAATGCAATACCTATCACCATGCACAAAACTCAAGTCCAAATGGATTTAACGCCTCAATATAAATCTGACCACACTGAATCTGATAAAAGATAAAGTGGGAAGTTGCCTTCAATGCACAGGCACAGAATAACACTTCCTAAATATAACACCAGTATTGCAGACACTAAGAGCAGCATTCCTTCTGGAGTCTTTGATGGAGTTGGAGAATATATAGATAGTTACTGTTTTCCAAAACATAAATGAATGGGACTTCCTGAAACTGAAAACCTTCTGTAAAGCAATGGACACAGACAATAAGGAAAAAAAGCATCTTACTAAAGGGGAAACCATCTCCACCAACTCCATATCAGACAGAAGAATGATCTCCAAAATATACAAAGAACTCAAGAAGCTAGACATCAAAATTCCAATAATTCAATTAAAAAATTGGGTACAGATCTAAACAGAGAATTCTCAACAGAAGAATCTCAAAAGGGCAAAAGGCACTTAAGAAAAGGTTCAACATTCTTTTTTTTTTTAGCTTTAGTTTATTATTATTTGTAGAAAAAGCCGAGCAGGCCTACTTTTCATCCTGCCTGGCTCCTACACGGCTAGCTTTACACCCGAAATAGCAACAAACAAATAGTATTCTTTTAAACACTGCCTGGCCCATTAGCTCTAGCCTCTTACTGGCTAACTCTAATATCTTGCTTTAACCCATATCTAGTAATCTATGTAGCACCAAGAGGAGGTGGCTTACTGGGAAGATTCTAGCCTATGTCCATCTTGGGTCAGAGCTTCTTCGTATCAGTCCTAGAGAGGAGAGGCATAGCATCTGCCCCATTTCCCTTCTTCCCAGCACTCTGTTCTGTTTACTCTGCCTAGCTAATTTTCTGTCCTATCAAAGGGCCAAGGCTGTCTTTTTATTAACCAATGAAATCAACACAAAACAGAAGGTTCTCCCACATCATTTCCCCTTTTTCTGTTTAAACAAAAAAGAAAGGCTTTCACTTTAACATAGTAAAATTACTATAACAAAACAGTTATCAAGTAAGAATTACAGTTACAATATTTATATCTATTTTATCTTTTATAACTAAGGAAAACAATAACTATCTATATATTTTCCAACTCCATCAAAGACTCCAGAAGGATATAATATTACCTAAGTAAACAAGAAGTAAGCAACTTCAAAAACTCTAGAAATGACAGAGACATCTCGCTGGCTGGACAGTCACCCAAAGTTCCTCTGTATCATTGGGACATCCATCTTCGGCCTATAGGCCAACAGTATCCAGCAGACTTTTCCATGAAGCAGGAAATTTCAAAGACAGTCACTATCTGCTGTATCCTGCAGAATGTCTGGCAGACTCTTTCATGAGTCAGGAACCCCAAAGGATCATCTCACCTTTAAGCAAGTTCAGCAGTCCTCAATCTGTGGGTTCTTTATGTCCAGTTTATGCAACAGTCCAGACGAGAGCAGTTTCTTGCCCAAATGGCTAACCAACTCCATAAGGAGCCTCTTCAATGCCCATCCTCCTCTTGAAGTAGCTGGTGCTGCCAGGATCAAATGTGTCTCATTATTATGAAAAGCCCTAAGTTATTAAAACATTTAAAATGCCATATGCTGTAGTCTTTGAAAGATATGAAGAATGTCTATGTATCTCTAGAAAATTTAACTAACATGACTACATGCTTGATTATTATCGATGATTATCTATTAACTTATATTTCCTAATTATACATTAAATTTTTAAATGAACTACACAATCACAATACCTTAATCAATATCAGAGATACATATAACAAAATTGACCTTAAAATCCATACCAATGCAAATTATTTATATCTATATCAATTATTATTATTATTAAAAATTTTTACCTCCTCCCATTTTCCTCCCCCTCCCCCCACTCCCCCTCCCCATTCCTCTCCAGTCCAAAGAGCAGTCAGGGCTCCCTGCCCTGTGGGAAGTCCAAGGTCCTCCCCCCCTCCATCCAGGTCTAGGAAGGTGCACATCCAAACAGACTAGGCTCCCACAAAGCCAGTACATGCAGTAGGAACAAAACCCAGTTCTATTGTCCTTGGCTTCTCAGGCAGCCCTCATTGTCTGCCATGTTCAGAGTCTGGTTTGATTACATGCTTCATTAGTCCCAGTCCAGCCAGCCTTGTTGAGCTCCCATTAGATCAGCCGCACCATCTCAGTGGGTGAATGGAACCTTCACAGTCTGACTTCCTTTCTCATGTTCTCCCTCTTGGGAGCTCATTCCTGTGCTCCAGTGTGGGTCTCTGTCTCTATCTCCATCCATTGCCACATGAAGGTTCTATGGTGATATGCAAGATATTCATCAGTATGGCTATATGATAGGGCCATTTCAGGCTCCCTCTCCTCAGCTCCCCAAGGAATTAGCTAGGAACATATCCTTGGATGCCTGGGAACCCCTCTAAGTCAAGTTTCTTGCCAACCCCAAAATGGCTCTTTTAATTAAGATATACACTTCCCTGCTCCCATATCTATCCTTCCTCCATCAAAACTTCCTCCAAGCTCTCCTCATCCTCCCCTTCTCACTTTTCTTTCCTCATCTCCCCTTACCCCTATCCTACCCCCACCCACAAGTCCCCAATTTTTGCCTGGCAGTCTTGTCTATTTCCAATATCCAGGAGGATAACTATATGTTTTTCTTTGGGTTCATCTTCTTAATTTAGCTTCTCTAGGATCACCAACTATAGACTCAATGTCCTTTATTTATGGCTAGAAACCAATTATGAGTGAGTACATACCATATTCATCTTTTTGGGTCTGGGTTATTTCACTCAGGATAGTGTTTTCTATTACCGTCCATTTGCATACAAAATTCAAGATGTCATTGTTTTTTACTGCTGAGTAGTACTCTAATGTGTATATATATTCCACACTTTCTTTTATCCATTCTTCCATTGAGGTGCATCTAGGTTGTTTCCAGGTTCTGGCTATTACAAATAATGCTGCTATGAACATAGTTGAACAAATGCTTTTGTACTATGATATGGCATCTCTTGGGTATATTCCCAAGAGTGGTATTGCTAGATCCTGGGGTAGGTTGATCCCAAATTTCTTGAAGATTGACAAACCTTTATCCAAACTAATCAAAAGGCAGAGAGAGATCATGCAAATTAACAAAATGAGAAATGAAAATGGGTACATAACAACAGACACTGAGGAAATTCAGAGAATCATTAGGTCTTACTACAAAAGCTTATATGCCACAAAGTTGTAAAATGTAAAAGAAATGGACTTGTTTTTAGATAAGTACCATTTACCAAAATTAAATCAAACCAGATGAACAATTTAAATAGACCTATAAGTCATGACGAAATAGAAGCTGTCATAAAAGACCTCCCAACCAAAAAAAGCCCAGGACCTGGGGGGTTTAATGCAGAATTTTATCAGAACTTCCCAGAAGAGCTAATACCAATACTCCTTAATGTGTTTCACATATCAGAATAGAAGAGTCATTGTCATACTCTTTTTATAAAGCTATAGTCACCCTGATTCCAAAACCACACAAATACCCAACCGAAAAAGAGAATCACATACCAATCTCACTCATGAACATAGATGCAAAAATTCTCAATAAAATTCTGGCAAACAGAATCCAAGAACACATTCAAAAAATTATCATTTGCAACCAAGTAGGCTTCATCCCAGAGATGCAGGGCTTGATCAACATATGAAAATCTATCAATGTAATCCATCATATAAATAAACTGAGAGAAAAAAACATATGATCATTTCATTAGATGCTGAAAAAGCATTTGACAACATTTGACACCCCTTTAAGATAAAGGTTTTGGAGAGATTAGGGATACAAGGATCATACATAAATATAATAAAAGCAATATATAGCAAGCCAACAGCTAATATCAAACTAAATGGAGAGAAACTCAAAGACATTTCACTAAAATCAGGAACAAGAAAAGACTGTCCACTCTCACTGAATCTCTTCAACATAGTTCTTGAAGTTCTAGCAATAGCAATAAGACAACATAAGAAGATCAAGTAAGAAGTCAAACTTCCATTACTTGCAGATGATATGATAGTGTACATCAGTGACCCCCAAAACTCTACCAAAGAACTGCTACAGCTGATAAGTAACTTCAGTAATGTGGAAGGTTCAACATTCTTAACCATCAGGGAAATGCAAATAAAAATGATTCTGAGATACCATTGTATGCCACTCAGAATGCTCAGATCATTCCATTTTATTTTATTATTTCTGTTTTACTTTTGAAATTTTGACTGATGCAATTTATATTTCCCTGATATTTAAGGATATTAAGTAACTGTTCTTGAAAAAATATAAAAAATCACTGGTGCCCTTTCAAGTATTTTCTTCTTTTTTATTTTGTTATTCATATTTTAATTGTAGAGTGATCAACTTTTTATATACACACAAATGCCTACCTACCATACATGTTCACATTGAATACACCATACATCAATATTGTGAGTTTTTCTTTTAGTTTTAGCCAGTACTCTTTGATGATTGCAATCTATTTTCCGTATAGTTATTGTTTTTGTCATATATAAAACTTGACCTTACTCTAAGTAGACAAAAGTGTACTCCTGTGTATTACTAAATATTATAAAAATACTTTTAGCATTCAAGTTTAGCAATATAATTTATTTTATACATTGTATGAACTGAACAGTTCACATTTTTCTAAGTGATTACTTACATATTTCATTACAATACTTTAAAATGGCTTTTCTCTTCTTCAATAAATATATTTGATGCATTTAAAAAGTAGAAATTAATGTTGACAATAAATATACAAATATATTTATCAATTCTTTATCATATTCCAGTGATTCACCATATCACCCTATAACATTCTGTCCTGATTACAGTATGAGTACTCAAATAATTAAAAGCTATTCAAAAATAACAAAAATGATAAAATACTTTGGTGTAAGTTGCTATGAACACATAAATTAATGCAATTCTAAATTAAAACACTAACCACTATAAACAATAGTTGTTTTAGAAGGCAAATTTTTATCACTAAAATTGAAAAGCTGTTTGTTTATTTAGCAGTTGGGGATATTTTCTAGCTAGAAAATAATAACCATGATGCTTAGGCATATGCCTTTCTCTTTGCTGTTAAGAATCACATAAATTCTGATACATGACATAAATTCATATATATATAAAAGCCTTCCACAGAGAAAACCCATGATTAGCAGGAAAAAATAATATGTCACAATATTGGAACTTAATAAATTAACTAGATACAGAGGTAATATTTGAAAACCACTAAATTTTTCATAGTATAGCAATAAATCACAACAAAACATAATAAAGAATAACATTTACATCCTAAACAACATTACTGCTTTAGTGGAAATATGTACAACCTAATAAAAATGATTTTACTTTCCTAGCATGTAATTTTATCAACTATTTATTATGATACTGATTTTCATAAAATAATAGAAAATTTCTACTCTGTATAGTAAAACACATGAATTTGAGACTCATTGATATTATTTTCTTGCAATGAGGATACTATTCTGTGTGAATTAAGTTGTCTTATCATTAATATCGAAACATATGCTACCCAGAAATTAGTGATATGAAAGTATACAAGAGCTTTGTGCTATCTATTTTCTATTTTGTTTTTCTGAAACAATCTTTTAGGCAATGATTCATTAAAATTATGATGTTCTTATGAAATCAGAAAGGATGATAATTCTTAAGGTTGAAACACTTCAGTCATTTGAAACAAATTATTTCTCTTGAAATATACATTGTGATAAAACTACACAGCTACTGTATATTTACTATGGCTTATAGGATGAATTAGGCTTCCTCAAATTTCATATGTAAAAATATTAACTCTGAGTAGCTCATAATATAAACTGATTTAGAAGTCTAATAATTGATGATACAATTAGTCAATATAACTCAAAAATTTTACACTGAGATAGTCATAGCACAGTGAAAAGAAGTTTTAAGATTCATGAGGAGATGTATATCTATAAGTCAAGTAGCCTGGAACATATTTTTCTGACAGAATCCTCAGGAGGAACCAACCTCATATTTTGTCCTCAGACTTAAAAACTCCTCTAAAACTTGAGGTACTAAATAAATTCCAATTATTTATGATACTCAGTATGTGATATGCTATTACATCTGACCCCCAAAATATATACTATATGTATGTCATAAAACAAAATATATATGTTTCATAGAATGCACAACTTCAAAATTTTACCTTCATGAGAATCTGATAATGCAATAAACCTGTGTTATCATAGGACACAGGAGTTACAAATGCAATATAATTTCAATATGAACTATTTTGTAGGCTATTTTCTATCACTGTGACAACATATCCAAAATGAATTATTTAAAATAAGGAAGGTTATTTTGCCACACAGTTTTCAGACATTTTTGGTTCCTTCTCATTTTTACTTCTTTTTCTTTTATTCTGGCCCTGTGGTGGGGTAGTACCATGTGATTACAGGGCATGATAATGAAACCATGTTCTTAATTATACAAAGAAAGAGAAGGAAAGAAAAAGAGAACTTATAACTTTTAAGAGTACATATTCAAAGACTTATGAACTTTCTTGCCTTGTGTCAACTTAAAACACAATAGAGTTATCTTAAAGAAGGGAAATTTAATTAAGAAAATGCCTCCATATGATCCATCAGTAAGAGTTTTTTAAAATTACTTAGTAATAGGGAGGATTCAGCCTGTTGTGGTTCGGAAAATCCCTGGGTTGGTGGTCTTGGGTTCTATTAGAAAGGCTAAGCAAACCATAAACAGCAAGCCAGTAAGCAGGACCCCTCCATGACCTTTGCATCAGCTCTTGCCTCCATGTGCCTGTTCTGTTTGAGCTCCTGTCCTGACTTCCTTCAATGAAGCCATACTTCCTATAGTTTTCACTGAGTGCCAGTGGTTCATTTAATTATGTACACACCAACAGATTAATTTACTTACAATGTTAGCCCTTATAATTTCACCATTTCTATATATTGCTACAGCAGCAACCAAGGCTGCAACATATGAAGACATTTTAAAATCAAGCAATAACATTTTGTCATTGACCCCTAAGTGTTGACCTCTAAGAGTCCTCAAAATGTCAACAGTTTCTGAATTTCTCAAAAGTACTGGTCTGAAGTCCATCTCTGTGACTCAAGTTATTTTTCAGCTATGAGACTGTAAATTTAAAAAAGGATGTTTCATATTTTGAACACACAACCATGCAACTGACATAGTGCAAATTTTTATATTCCAAAGGGAACGATTAGAGACATTAGGGAAAGAAAAAATAAAGCCAACACAAAAATTAAGATCTGGCAGAGCAAATGGAATTCTGTAGCTCCATGTCCAGCATCCAGAGCACATAGTCATAAGATATTCGTCACAAACGACTAAATACAACATTGCTTTCATGGCCACCCTCTTGATCAGAAGCTGTCCACAGCACATACTCCACATCCCAGTTGCAATAAGTTCCCAAGTCATCCAAAACAGCTCAGACTATTCCCACAGTCTCATGGATTGTATTCTTGAACTGTAACAATGTCACTGCTTGCTTGAACTGCATGTTTTCCTTGGAAAACTCAGTAAAAAAAATCCATGACTATATGATTCATTCAACATGTACGTCTGAAATTCAATATCACGTGTAGGGTGCCAACATATATCAACACAATTAGCAGCAGTCAGATTCACTTCACCTTTAGATGCAATAAATGGTTTGCCTGGATGTGTGAGCACAGGAAAATGATTCTTGAAGTAACTTTTTCCTAGGCAGCCCTATGCAAAGTGCCTTCACAGAAATTTCAGGATGTATAGTCTTGAGCATAAAATTGGGCAGAGGTTGAGGTAACTCAGAATACTTAGAGTCTTTTTAATTGAACAGATCACTACAGCAATTGTAATGCTGGCCTTTTTCTTGCTAAAAGCAAAATATTTTGAAATATTTAGTTTTTTACTGGCTATAAATTCTCATTGAATATCTGGGTAAAAGAAATCACCACAACAAAAATCATACCATTACCAAAATGTTGTTTTGTAATATTATAATCAGATTACTTTATCCATAATCTTTACACTTGATTCATATAAAGTGTTATGATATGGGCATAATATAAACAAACATTTTAGTAGAATAATAGTATACATTCAAATACATATTATAATGTTTTGAGTTTCCACCAAAATTACCCATTAAGTTCAAAACACATTTTTCTGTGACTTCTCTACCTTGAATCTCTAGAACTTTCCAAACTTTTTTTATAAAGCAGTTCCAAAGGCATCTAAAACATATTACCAGATATAATCACAAGGATAGTTTAACTTCTGGGTATTAGTTTTTTGTTTCAGTTATGTTTCTGCTGGTGTGACAAAATACCTAGGGATGGAGAACAACTTAAAAGAGAAAAGAGTTAAAGGGCTTGTGGTTTCTGAGGTTTTCGTCAATTGTTGCTTGTGGCTATTGTTTCGAGGCCTGTGGTAAGAGAGTCCCTAATGAAAAGAGGCATGACCAAGGAAAGCAGCTTACCTCACCATTAGCAGAATAGAGACTGTTAGCCCGGGTTATGGCATTTTGCACTGACAGATTGCAAAACTAAAGTAGCTTGGTTTCCATATCTAAAATAACTCATTTCTCTAGACCCTGGTCCTCCCTGCCAAATACTCATCAATCCATAGTTATGAATGCAACAAGAAATTTTAGCAATTACCTGACATTCATTAAAACACTATTCCTTGTTTTTCCCTATCCAGTGACTGTGGGACAAAGGAAACTTCCTTCCCCTTTCTGCTTTATACCTACTCCAGCCTGTAAGGCAGTGGGTTTTGGATTTTATACTAAAACCCCCTCTGTACATTTTTTTTTTCGTGAATAAAAGCCCATAGTGTCATTGGAACATTCATTCCCATGTCTGTATTTCCTTTTCCCTGACCATACTGGGATATGTCATTAAAAGCACATCCTCTGTGACCAGTGTTCTCTAAACATTGCAGTATGGATAAAAGATTCAACACAAGGGCTCTTGGGTATATATTTCTATTCCAAGTTATGGCACTACTCTTGGATATGGTTGCATTCATTTCCATCTGTTATTTTCAAGAAAACTGGAGTCCTTATTTCGCTGTAAAAAAAGACAAAGAAAAATATTGGATTTCTGAGGTATTTTAGTCATATGATTAATTTTACATATCAGATTCTGTCTTGTCCTTGTGTATTAGTGGTTGATTGAAAAGACAAAAATGATTATCTTCTTATAGGTATTTATGTTTACATGTGAAGTAATTCATATTATTTACTAGAGAATTAAATTTGATATTTAAGGATTAAGTACTACCCCTTTGCTAGGTAAAAAAACGTCATCCTGTAATTGTTGCAAGTCTTTTCAATCAACCACTAAAACATATGGGGCTGTGGGGGGTACTGAGTTTTAAGGTGGGTTTTAGTTAAAATGGGAATATAAATTGTGTCTCCCAAATATTTAGATGAATTGAAGTGCAAATTTGGTTTACACTTTCAGCAATTATTCACAAACTAGAATATCCATGAGAAAAGGCACAATACCTGAAAACAAATGGAGGTAGCTAATTGACTGAATAAAATCTGAATAAAAGTAAGAACAGTTTCACTATATTTGTGCTTTCAAGATAGCTAAACAAAATATATTATATTGGAAAAATTATATATCTACTTGCAGAAGAATAAAATTGAATCCTTGTCTCAAAGCATACATAAAACTCAATTCAAAATATTTTAAAACTTAAATTACAAGTCAAGAAATCATAATGATGTGGGAGTGTCATATATCAATCTGTTGATTTCATTGGTTAAAATAAAGAAACTGCCTGAGCTCATTGATAGGCCAACCCTTACGTGGGTGGAGTAAACAGAACAGGATTCTGGGAAAGAGAAGCTGAGTCAGTGAGTCGCCATGATGCCCGCATTCCAGACAGACACAGGCTAGAATCTCCCTGGTAAGCACACCTTGGGGTGCTACACAGATCATCAGAAATGGGTTAGGTCGATATGTAAGAGCTAGCCAATAATGGGCCAGGCAGTGATTAAATGAATATAGTTTCCGTGTAATTATTTCAGGGCATAAGCTAAACCATGCGGGCGGCCTGTGCCGGGGACACAGCCAGGCCGCTCCTCATACAACAGATTGGCGCCCAACGTGGGGCTAAATCCACTTAAAAACCTGAGAGAGCTTAATTCTAAACAGAGTTTAACACAGAGCTTTGTTCTTTGTTGGTGGCGTGCCATAGAGAGATTTCCTGGTTCGGCAATAGCAGCAGAAAAAAAAATATTTTAATAACTTAGGGCTTTTCATGACAATGAGACACGTCTACTCCTGGCAGCACCAATCTACTTTGAGATGAAGATGGGCATCGAAGAGGATCCTTATGGAGTTTGATAGTCATTTGGGCAAGAAACTGCTCTTGCCTGGACTGTTGCATAAACTGGACACAAAGAACCCGCAGAGAGAGGACTGCTGAACTTGCCTAAAGGTGAGATGATCTTTCAGGGTTCCTGATTCATAAAAGAGTCTACAAGACATTCTGCAGGACGCAGGACACAGCAGAAAGTGACTGAACTGTCTTTGGAATTTCCTGCTTCATGGAAATGTCTGCTGGATACTATGGACCTGAAGGCCGAAGATAGATGCCCCAACGGTACAGAGGAACTTTGGGTGACTGTCCAGGCAGCGAGATGTCTCTGTCATTTCTAGAGTTTTCTTATTTCTTTTAGTATTATATCCTTCTGGAGTCTTTGATGGAGTTGAAGAATGAATAGATAGTTGTAGTTTTCCTTAGTTATGATAAAAGATAAAATAGATATAAATATTGTAACTGTAATTCTTACTTGATAACTGTTTTGCTATATGTAATTTTACTATGTTAAAATGAAAGCCTTCCTTTTTGTTTAAACAGAAAAAGGGGAAGTGATGTGGGAGTGTCATATATCAATCTGTTGATTTCATTGGTTAAAATAAAGAAACTGCCTGAGCTCATTGATAGGCCAACCCTTACGTGGGTGGAGTAAACAGAACAGGATTCTGGGAAAGAGAAGCTGAGTCAGTGAGTCGCCATGATGCCCGCATTCCAGACAGACACAGGCTAGAATCTCCCTGGTAAGCACACCTTGGGGTGCTACACAGATCATCAGAAATGGGTTAGGTCGATATGTAAGAGCTAGCCAATAATGGGCCAGGCAGTGATTAAATGAATATAGTTTCCGTGTAATTATTTCAGGGCATAAGCTAAACCATGCAGGCGGCCGGGTACAGGGGACACAGCCCGGCCGCTCCCCTATTACAACAAATTGACGCCCAACGTGATGGGCTAAATCCACTTAAAAACCTGAGAGAGCTTAATTCTAAACAGAGTTTAACACAGAGCTTTGTTCTTTGTTGGTGGCGTGCCATAGAGAGATTTCCTGGTTCGGCAATAGCAGCAGAAAAAAAGCTGCGTCATTTTAAAGTGCGGCTTTCTGGGCTGTGCCGCCATTGCAATCTCTGTCTGGCTCCTGTGAGAGACAGAGCTTTTGTATGGAGCATTTGGAATAAACTGCTTTGGCTTGCTTGATGGCAATTTGGACTGCTGTATGCCTGGAACTCTATGCAGCTCAGGCTCACCAAATGGCTCTGGGCAGGAGCGGCTCAGCTCTGCCATACTGCAGTCTCAGGCAGGAACTACCGTAATTACCTTAATGACAGCTCACTTAAGGTTTCTACTGGGCAGAATGCAGGCAGTACCGTATTAACTGTACAAGAAGCAACTTAAGTTTTTAAGAAGTGCTTAACATTTTTAGAAATGCTCCTGGATAGTAAAAAAATTACAGATTCACATTAAAACAGATTCAGACAGACCACTAAATGAGTTACAATGTTGGATAAATGTACGTGGGCTTGAGAGACAAAGAAATATATATATAGAGAGAATAAAGTTAATGCCTTTAAAATTAAAAAGGTAACGTCTTTAAAGAGACAGAGTACAGATAGTTAAAAAAATAAAAAAATAAAGAAAAATAAGCCACGTAAAAATGGAAAATTCACAGAGAGTCTGGATTATGTACATTGTGTTTTCTTTAAAATTTTTGACTGTGAAGGAGCTAACTACAGAGAGTCATTTCATTACATGGACTGCCAAGCTAAACCAGAATGAATATAAGGGTATTACGAATTCAAAATTTGGGTCTAAGGATATGATGCTTTGGAGAGGGTCTTCTTTTGTTTTCACAGAGGATGAGACCCTATGGATTTCTTCTATTCCGATTTGGTATGATAGACCACGCCCTCCTGAAAGGTTGCTGTGATCACCCTCAAAAAATTACTTCACTCAACTGCCAACTGAGATGACCCTGGCACACAGGTTGTACCATGAAAGACCAAATTAACGACGCCCCCATTCAGCAGGAAGCAGTTTGGAGAGAAAAACTGCGCCCATGTTCCCAAAATATTGTTTATAAATGTTCTTTACATTTAAAGGGGGATATGATATAGATATGAATAATTTGCATTGGTATGGATTTTAAGGTCAATTTTGTTATATGTATTTCTGATCTTAATTAAGGTATTGTGATTGTGTAGTTCATTTTTAAAATGTAATGTATAATTAGGAAATATAGGTTGTTGCTGAATAATCATAAATAATAGTCAAGCTTGTAGTCATGTTAGATTTTCTAGATATATAGAGATATATTTCAGTTAGATAGACATTCTTCATATCTCTCAAAGATTGCAGAATATGGCATTTAAATATTTTAATAACTTAGGGCTTTTCATGACAATGAGACACGTCTGCTCCTGGCAGCACCAATCTACTTTGAGATGAAGATGGGCATCGAAGAGGATCCTTATGGAGTTTGATAGTCATTTGGGCAAGAAACTGCTCTTGCCTGGACTGTTGCATAAACTGGACACAAAGAACCCGCAGAGAGAGGACTGCTGAACTTGCCTAAAGGTGAGATGATCTTTCAGGGTTCCTGATTCATAAAAGAGTCTACAAGACATTCTGCAGGACGCAGGACACAGCAGAAAGTGACTGAACTGTCTTTGGAATTTCCTGCTTCATGGAAATGTCTGCTGGATACTATGGACCTGAAGGCCGAAGATAGATGCCCCAACGGTACAGAGGAACTTTGGGTGACTGTCCAGGCAGCGAGATGTCTCTGTCATTTCTAGAGTTTTCTTATTTCTTTTAGTATTATATCCTTCTGGAGTCTTTGATGGAGTTGAAGAATGAATAGATAGTTGTAGTTTTCCTTAGTTATGATAAAAGATAAAATAGATATAAATATTGTAACTGTAATTCTTACTTGATAACTGTTTTGCTATATGTAATTTTACTATGTTAAAATGAAAGCCTTCCTTTTTGTTTAAACAGAAAAAGGGGAAGTGATGTGGGAGTGTCATATATCAATCTGTTGATTTCATTGGTTAAAATAAAGAAACTGCCTGAGCTCATTGATAGGCCAACCCTTACGTGGGTGGAGTAAACAGAACAGGATTCTGGGAAAGAGAAGCTGAGTCAGTGAGTCGCCATGATGCCCGCATTCCAGACAGACACAGGCTAGAATCTCCCTGGTAAGCACACCTTGGGGTGCTACACAGATCATCAGAAATGGGTTAGGTCGATATGTAAGAGCTAGCCAATAATGGGCCAGGCAGTGATTAAATGAATATAGTTTCCGTGTAATTATTTCAGGGCATAAGCTAAACCATGCGGGCGGCCTGTGCCGGGGACACAGCCAGGCCGCTCCTCATACAACATCATAAAACCACTAAAAACCAGAAAAATAACAGAAAGATGTTGACTTGCATGATGGCAATTTTGGATGTGGCCATAAAAGCAGAGGTAATAAAAGCAAAACTAGAAAAATTGGATTATATTGATCAAATTTTAAGTGTTTGCACATAAAAGGATATGTATAGCTAATAGTATGCAGAAATAAATCTAATGAAAAATTTGTATCTAAAATACATATGAGAGATGATTGTCAAAAAGTAGAGATTATCAATTATACAGTGGGAATTTGAAAAAAAATTATTGTAAAATTATGAATATAGATAATAATAATAAAACGTTTTTAAAACAACATAAGAGGAAACTTTATTTGTGCTTATCATAAAAAAATTAAATATTTGAGGTGAAGGGTAAGTTATTTAGTTTAATTTTTGCCCATTGGAATCATAAATAATAATGTCACTTTGTGCTACATAAATATTTATAAATTTTTAATATGTAATAAAATTTCCACATTCACATTGATAATTCATACTAATTTCCTATTTAATAAACTATAAGTGAATATTCTTTCAAATATATGACTTGAATTTTAATTTGTGCCATTGGTAATTGGACTCTATTTTATTATGAATGTTAGCCACTTTTCAGTTTGATTCTGAATCTGTGGTTTTGAACATTAGATACACTTTTGCTAAAATAAAGAAACCCTGAAGGTAAAGACAATTTTTACAACCCATATAATTTAAATATCTCTGGTCTTTATTATGTTGCTTATATCTATTTGTATTGATTTTTTTGACAATAATAATCTTAAAGGATTTCTAAATGCATATTTGTATCTTTATATCTACATATACAAATATATATACATATATAATGTACACACTAATTTGCCTATTTGAACAATACGCTTCACAGATATTCATTATTCACTACTCTCTGCTCATCACAGATAACACTTTGTATGATTTTGTAGCTAACATATCATAAGCTAACTACCAATGTCCCAGTATTATATAAGAAGATTGCAATTTTTACCCTCTGGTGTCATCTATTGGTTAGATGATAAAATTACAAATATTATTTTGTGTAGAATTTTCTCAAAAGTACCTGACTCTTAATTTTAATATTATTATTAGAAACATTTTAATTATAGGGTCTTGAGTTGTCATTGTTTGGTTTACTTATTATTAACTATTGCAGAGAATGCCCAAATATCAAGAGGACACATGATACCATTTACTCAAACGTTGTTCCATTGTGGGAGAAATTGTACTCAAAGTTTCACCAAGAGAAAATAGTCAGATATAATGCAAGACCCTCCTTTCATTTTTATTATAACTCAAGAAAATAAAATGCAAATTAAGAAATTTCTTCTTAAGTATTCAATGACAATAATATAAATGTATTTATTTTGAATTTATTATTAGTATAGTATCAATTTAACTGTTGGTAGAATATTGTTTTATGCATTTCTGTTTTTAATTCAAAAGAAATTACATGAATCTAGAAAACCCAAGCTACTAATAAGAAAAAGTTGCATATTTCATATATCAGAATTGCTGGTTAGAAATATTTCACTATAACAATAGTCTCCCAGTACTGGAACAACTCAACAGAATAGCAAAATATTTTGAGAAAATAATTTTGAAGAGATTGAGTATTCATGATATATCTGTTTATCATTCAATTACTGTTGGAGGAGGTCACTAGTTAGTTCCAGCTTCTCAGCCCAAAAACGATCACACAGAAACAATATTGTTTAAATCACTGCTTGGGCCATTAGTTCTAGTTTCTTATTGGCTAACTCTTACATATTAATTTAACCCATCTCTATTAATCTGTGTATCACCACATGGCAGTGGCTTACTGGTAAAGTTTTGGCATGCCTGACTCTGGCAGTGGCTCCAAGGCATTTTTCTGACACTGCCCTTGTTCTCCCAGCACTTAGTTTAGGTTTCCCCACCTAGTTAAGTTCTGCCTTACTAAAGGTCCAAAACGGTTTCTTTATTCATTAATGGTAATCACAGCACACAGAGGGGACTCCCACATCACCTCCCAAGATATGAATAATTTGCATTGGTATGGATCTTAGTATTTTGATACAAATTTAAGATCAACTTTTTATATGTATATGTATTTCTGATCTTGTTTAAGGTATTGTGTTTGTGAAGCTCATTTAAAAATGTAATGTATAATTATGAAATATAAGTTAATAGATAATCATCTATAATAGCCAAGCTTGTAGTCATGATAGTTAGATTTTCTAGATGCACAGAAACATATTTCAGATGGATAGGTATTATTCAAGTCTTTCAGAGACCTTTAGAATATGGCATTTAAATGTTTTAATAACTTAGGACTTTTTATGACATGAGGCACATCTGCTTCTGGCAGCACCAATGTCCAATCAAGAGGAAGATGGCATCAAAGAAGCTCATTATGGAGTTGTTTACACATTTGGGAAAAAAACTGCTCTTGCCCAAACTGCTTAAGTGGACATGCAGGACCCACAGATAAATGACTGCTGAACTTGCCTAAAATTGAGACAATCCTTTGGGGTTCCTGTTTCATGAAACAGTCTGCCAGACATTCTGAAGGGTACAGAAGGAAATGACTGACAAACTGCCAATATAGGTGGAGATGCTTTGAAATTCCCTGCTTCAAGGTAAAGTCTACTGGACACTATGGGCCTGTAGGCCAAATATGGATGCCCCAACAGTGTGGAAAGAAATACGAGTTTAGAAAACATCTTTGCTTTTCTTTATATCTATCATACTTTTCATTGAATATATCTATCATGCCTTTTATTTAATATATGTCTATATGATTAAAGTTTAAGTTTTTCACAATGAACAATGGATTTTTCCTGAAGTGACATTTGAATTTTCTAGGAAGAAGATGGGGCCCCATAACAACAACTCCACCTGGTTGATATGATGTCATGATACTGATAGCGCTACTACAAGACCTATTTTGGGTACCAGCTGCACAAGACGATCCCAACTTGGTTAGCTGAAATGGTGCACATCTCATACAACATTCTGGCCAGAACTGCAAAAAATACTCAGAGACTATTTGCAATTTTAAAAGACATTGATCTTGAAATTTAACCATCATTTTACTTTCACAGAATCCCCCAGGAAGAACGTCACCCCATGACACCTGGAAGTAATTCTAGAGGATGGCATCCCCTTTCCCAGTAAAGTTTTCTCTTGGGTTTAGGGACATCATTTAGGGGTTGATTGTAATTAGTATATTGTTGAGGGTTGGGAGGTTGGGGGAGGAATTACATAAGCTCAGGGATCTTTTGAAAAAAAAAAGAAAAGGGATAATTGGATGATGGGATAATAGATTTATAATTGTGAGTTACTGTTGTTAGACAAATATATTGGTATCAATTCTTGTATATTGATACAAAGTTAAATTTTATTGACTATTAAATTCATGCATGTTTCTACCTCTGTTTAAAACTTTTTTAATGTATTGACATATATTGTATTGATATATATATGTATATATTAAATATGTTGTATATATTTACCATATTGCAGTGTACATTTCTACCTCTGATTAAGATACTTATATATTGTTTGTGTATTGATATAGATTTACCATATTGCAATGTATATTTGTACATTGTTTATATTTGGAGGTCATTATCCTCATTTGTTACACAGTTGTTTATTGTCTTAGTCTTTAAGTTAGATAGATATTGAGAATTATATTCATCAATAGTCATCTAAGTTTGTCATTTATAATTAGACTAATCAGGTTCTTTAAATACATAGAGATTATACTCAGTATAGATAGATAATCTTCAACCTCTTCAAAGAGCTGTAGAAAATGGCCTTTAATCTAACTCAGAGTTTTGTGACGGTAAGACACAATTGTTCCTGGCAGCACTGATCTATTCCCGAGAGAATGTTGAGCACCAAAGACACTCCACCTGGAGCCTTTCTTTTTGGCAGAACTGGCCTTTGGGCAAAGAAATGCCCATACCTGAACCACTGACAGAGATACAGAGCATGCATCAATGGATAAAACAGGACCGTCATATCCTGCCAAGACAGGGTAAGATAGTTTTGAAAAGTTGCTTGCCTTTGAAAATGGTATGTCAGTTATGTTAGGCCTTAGCCAAAGTTGGTTGCTTCAACGCTGCAAACGTGACTTTGGGTGATTGCCCAGGTAGCTAGTTGTCTCTGTGATTTGTTGCATGTTTTGGAATTTGTTTTACTGAACTTCCTAATTACCCAGGTAACATTATTTCTCTTCTCAGATCTTCAATGGGGTTGAAGACAATATAAATGTAGTTACTTTTCTCTCATGATTTGGCCAAGTTATTTATTATACAAGACCTAAGCTAGTTAGAATAGGATATTTGTACGTATTGTATATAATTTCGTAGTAGGTTTAGAACTCTCTTACTTAAACAAAAGGGGGAGGTGTTGCAGGAGGTCTTTCCGCCCCTCCAACCAATAGCTGCTGAGATACCAGCCCATTGGGGCGTGGTTTCTCTCCCTTTAAAAAGCTGCTATTTCCTTCCTCTCGCTCTCTTCACTTCCCGCTCCCCCGGTGACTAGACTCCCTTCCTGGTTGTGCAGAGGGCTGTTGTCTGGGACGGCGATCTGTAAGTTTTTTCCTCTTTAAATAATTACTACCCTATTAATCATAATTCCAAACTGGTGTGGCATTGTTTATGGTTTACGCCTTCAGGGGCCAGTCCAGCCACACTGGTGACTGACATTGCTGGTATCTGATGGACAACATGTACCGTCTGCACGACAGGTGGCTGAGAGGTGGATGTGGTCACTGGGGTTGCAACAGTGTAGGTGACAGGCTTAATGGCTGGGGGTAGCTGCCGTTGGACAGTGATTAAGACGGGCTGACTAGAGAGAGGTGACCCTGGTGCACTCTGTGCAAACCGTGCCTCCTGGATGACGGCAAGTTTGGGCTGTGAGGCGCCAGGCTCCGGCTCCAAGGGGGCTGGGGAGTCCTCCCTCGACAGGCTCTCCCGGGTCTGGGCACCACTGGAGTGAGTGGACAACACTCCTGAATGGTTGGGAGAGGCTGGGGCACTCCTAGAGGAGAATGGTCCCAGGGGGGTTCTAAAGCAAGGCACGCTCCTAGGCCATCTCTTCCTAAAAGCCTGCTCTACCAGCTTGCTCTCGGAGGCAGGATCTATCCTCCAGAAGGAGCCTTTGCCTGGTTCTTCCTGGGAACGTGGCACTTTGATGAAATAACGGTTCAGAGAGAGATTGTGGCGAATTGAATTCTGCCAGCCCTTGTCCGCAGTCCTATAGTATGGATAGTTTTTAGTGATGTGTGTATAAATTCCATTTAGGGTGAGTTGTTTATCAGGAGCCACTGTAATTGCTTGTACTATCAACTGTGCATAGGAGTAAGGTGGCTTTGAGTCATCCTTTGGGCTTTCTCCACCTGAAGCTTCCTTTTCATTTTCTGGCTGTGAATTATCAGCCATTAAATTGAGCTCAGATGGTATCACACGGCCCATTTTGTACCCTGAAGATCCTGCTCCCCGGTGACTGGATGGGCAGGAGTTTGCAGCACTGATGGTTCCCGTGGGGGAGGGAAGGGGGCTGATGAGGTGGGCCATGGTGTCTGGAATGTTAATGGTCAGGGGTGAGATGTGTGGCTCCACTGGCTTCACTGGCGACTCTGGGGCTTCTTGCTTCTCTCTCTTCTCACTGGATAGGGCTGTGAATGTTATCTTGATGTTTGTGCTCTGAAACCTGAAAGTGCACACGCGCAGCAGCTGCAGCGGCGGCGCCCGGGGCCGCTGGAACACCGCGTCAACGAACACGCCTTTCTTGCCAAGACAGCGCAGGTAGAAGTTGCCTCCCGCGTCCGGCTGGAGGCTGCGTGGGTTCCAGGGCGGCCGCGCTATGGCCGCCGCCCCGGGGTAGTGAAGATCTCCAGGTGGCGCCGCGAGATGTAGCTCGAATGGCCCATGCTCACGTCCACCGAGCCCTGCGACGAGTTGCGCCCAATGGTCACCGAACGCTTCTTCATGAGGTACTCGAACTCGCGGCCTTTGAGCCGTGCCACGGCCCAGCCGCCCGGCGGAGATCTGCCGCCCCCGGCCCCACGCGCCCATGCCTGACAGCACCAGCGAGGCCGCCATCGCCTGCGAGGCCCGGCCAATCCGCGCTGGGCCGAGGCCCAGGCGTGGTGGTGGGCCGCGCGAGCCGAGACTATAATTTTCTTAAATAGATTGTATACATTCTAAAGATTTATTACAGATAGGCACATTCTACCTGTATGGTATTGCCATGTAATAATTGTGATTTATAAAGAAAAACTGATGGTTTATATATTTATGATGAATTCAGACGTCTTATGAGAAGCTTGCATAATACCTAGTAAGAGTTTTATATTATCTCCAATTTTGATAAAATTTGTATTCATTTGGAAATAATAAATAATATTATTGAATTTGTAGATATATATATATATAAATTATTAACAAGTTTTCCCAATTGCTATAATGCTAGATCTTAACTGACTGATAGCCTCACAAGTATATTTATTTAGCTACTCAAGAAATTTTTGAGGAAAAAATATATTGTCATGACAAATCATTTGTTAGCATTTATCCATAATTCTATTAATTTGTTTTATACCTTTTAAAGATATTTCTGGAGTCTTCACTAATTCAAATTAATAATAAACTAATCTACTGTCATTATGTAAAGATACTATTTATATTTAAGATTTGTTTTCACATTAGATCATTTATCTGATGTGAGCATAACATTCTCTCTCTTTTGTGTTGTACAGTATTAGCTGAGTAATTCACTTTTCATCCTTCACAAACTGTATTCAAAAGTTTATATTTAAACTGTGGTAGGTAACATAAAACATAAACCCATTCTAGCAATTTACCATTTACTTTGTGATTGCTGTATTCTTTTCAGATGTACTTCTTCTAATATCTTGTATTCTGCTTTTAACTTTATCATTTCTTGTTTTCTTTCTTGTTTTTGCTATTCCCATCTCAATTTTTGTTTTTGTCTCCTTTTATTCTCTTTAATGAATTTATGCATTTGTATATTCTATTTGTGACTTTTTAGTGATTCTCCTAAAAATGTTTATCATAATTATTTATTTAAATAATAAAGATATAAATTATATCCTACCTACTACATAGCATTATTTTCTTACATTATTTTTAGAAAACTTTAGTTATATTCAATAGTTCCTAATTACCATCTTGTTCTTTTTTTATTCTCAGACTGCTGAATTGATCTTGTAACTATTTCTAGAAATTTATACTGCCAATTTTGGTATCAAGGCATAAGATATTTTACTTTCTATTTTTAAATTTCTTTTTGGAAAGCGTCATTTTTCTGGGATCTAACAATTTATTCATTTTTCAAGTATACCATGAAATAAAATGTGAGAGATTATAAAAACTGTCAAGTAGTGATGTACGTAACTTGAAAATGGAAAGATTTAAAATTAAGGAGAGAAGGAAATCTTAACTGGACAATTTATAGAACCTAAACCAGCCATCTTCTCTAACCAGGCAAGGCTTCCAGTGGAGAATCTGGGATATCAACCCAGAGAGAAAACCTTCTACATACAATTTTTCTTGTTTACAAGATAGGTTGACATAAAGATGATGCAGAAGTTGTGAGAGTGACCAAGTAATAACTGACTCCAGACTGGAGCCTGACATCACCATCAGAGGGGCTTCATTTATCAATTGACAGAAACAGATGCAGAGACCCGGAGTTAAATATTAGGAAAAGCTCTCAGAATCCTAAGGAAGAGGGGGAGGAATGATTGATTGTAGGCCTTAGGGAGGTCAAAGACACGATGAGGAAAAGGTCCCAATAATTATCTAACTAAAAAGTCCACATAGGGTCTCAGAGACTGAACCAAGAACCAGGGACCTTTACAGATCTAACCTAGGGTCGTCGCATATATATTATGGTTGTGTAATTTGGTGTTCCTGTAGGATTACTTACAGTGGTAGAGGCAGTTGTCTCTGACACTTGCCTGCATTTGGAGCAACTTTTCTCCTACTGGTTTGCCTCTCTCAGTCTTGATATAAGGGTATAAGGGTATGTGCCTAGCCTTTTTGTAACTTCTTAACTATGTTTGGTTGGTGACCCTGGGAGGCCTGCTCTTTTGTGAATGCAAATGGAGGATGAGTGGATCTGAAGGAGAGTGAGGGCGATCAGTATGAGAGAAAAAGGAAAGGTAAACTGTGGTTGGGGTGTAATATATAAGACAAGAATGAAAAAAAAGAGAGAGAGATAGTCAGGAGTCAGTGGTGTGGGAATGTAGTGGGAGAAGCAGAATGAAGGAAGTAAAATATACACATCTATGAAAATGAAATAATGAAAGTCAATAAACCAAATTAGATTAATTAGATGGATATTACCCATACTCTTATTTTTCCTTATTAGCATTTATACTTATGGAAAATATGAGGTTTTATTTATGTTGCATTATCAGTGGATTAAGACATTTCATCCCATTGGCTATTTTTTTTAAATATAACACTTTTTAATTATTTTATGAGAATTTTATAAATGTATTTTCATATTCTTCATTTTTCATTCCTCTGACTCTTTTTGGAACCCTTGCATTTGTTTTTGTCAACTTTATGACCTCTCTTTTTCCTCCCTTTCCCTCTGCTTTCCTTCACTCTCCCACTTCCTCTTCCCCTTTCCCTGTTCTATTTTTCTCAAATCTATCGGTCCATTTTGTGCTCCCCATATCCCTTGAGTGTAAAACCATCTACTGTATCATGACCCACCTACTAAGTGCCAAATCATTAAACACAAAATGACTCTCGTATAAAGGAAACCAACTGTCAATATCTCCTTGGTTAGCGATGGAGGGCATGTGGCCCTCACCATTCATTTCTAGAATGTTGCCTGGCTTTATCCTACGTAAGTCTTTTGCAAATAAACCCAGATGTTATAAGTTCTTAATTGCTTTCATGTTCAGACAATACTGTTTGACCTAAGTCCTCCATAACAGTTTCCATTATATCACTCTGCTTCCTCTTCTAGTTTTTTTTATGATTGTTGTGGAAGGAATCCATGTAATATAAATTTACCATTTATTATTGAGAACAGTTGCAGGCACTTTTTCTGCACTTTCTCAAGTGTGGGTGTAATATAAATTTAGCATTTGTTATTGAGCACTCTGCAGACACCTTTTGTTGTGTACTTTCTTCAGTGCACACACACACATGCAGACACACAAGCACACACATAAAACAAAACCACTGGATTTTTTGTGCATTTGTGGGATAAGCACAGACACATATATACATAACTGTATGTGTCATTAAAAATAGTAAAAACAAACAAGAGTTTCAACGAACTTTTTTGAGGTTCAGCCTTTTTACTTAAAAATTTTAAAATTGGTTGGATTATGACACTGCCTACCTGGTGATGATATGGCCATAGATCACACACACACACACACACACACACACACACACACACACACCACACTTGTAATAAGATTAAATTTCATGGAAAACTTATTATATATATATATATATATATATATATATATATATATATATTCCTAGTGGTGGTAAAAGGTGAATAAATGGGGTTAGGCATAGCTAATCCAACTCAAAGAAAGTTTTCACTAAGCAAAAAAAAAGGTCAGTGTCAGCAGTAAAAATAGGCACTTGATAGTCAGTCACTTAGTTCTAAGTAATAATAACATAATAAGTTAGTTTCATTGAATGAGTATGCTTAGTTGTACTTTATAGTGTCTTTACTCAATGTCAAATGCGTTCCCTTCTCAAAGTTCAGAAATCTTGATGTTTTTACCTAGCCAATTTGATGATACTCAAAAATATTGTCAGTAAGTTTCTATAAAAATACTAAATAAAATGGAGGATTAGAATAACATTGGTGAGAACTAGCACAATTATTTTCATTTTGCATAAGAGAATATAGAATAAATAATAAATTTTAACATATAATATGCATTTTTCTTAATGGATCAGCATTCAGTATTCTAAATTAATATAGAAAATGTGTCTCAATACCTACAAATACTCTAAGTGTACATGAGACACTATGATGAGTTAGACCAGTGATTTCCAACATTCTTACTGCTTTGACCCTTTAATGCAATTCATCATTCTCCGGTGACCTCCAACCATAAAATTATTTCATTGCAATTTCACAAATGTAATTTTGTTATTGCTAGGAATTGTAATGTACATAACTGATATGCAAGATATGTGACTCTTGTGAAAGAGTCATTTGACTCTCAAAGGTGTCACAGCCCACAAATTTAGAGCTGTTGGCTTAGACAGAAATTTTAACAAATCTGTATGTTATATATTCTCCCTATATTGTTTGTAACCATGTTATATAAAACATAAGAATTTATAAAGAATAAGAATTCACTTCACCCTCCTTCTCTTTTTGTTTCTCTCAGTGTTACTTTTACTAAAGACAACAAATATCATTATGTTGATCAAGAAAAAGAAAGAAACTTAAAAACATTCATGAAAAGAATATGCACTCAGTAACACAGGACAAAAGAGAATATCCAAAATCAAAACTAACTATATGTTGAATGGGAAAAAGCATTACATTTCAGCATTAATTAATTACATGGATTCTGTTGAAAGGTTTAGTTACAAGAAAAGGCAGAGCAATAAAATCCAAGCAGAAATAAGGGAGGTAACTGTGGGCCTTTGGGTTGTAAAATGTTGTCATAAAGATGATAACCTAAACTTATAATTAGTATTATTTGGGTTGTAAAATGTTGTCGTAAAGATGATAACCTAAACTTATAATTAGTATTAACAGATAGGGACCAAGAAAGTTGTAGAAAGAAGCACAAACTACAGTAAAATATATATATAAAGGCTTCTAGTTGGAACAGGGGGGGCATAACTAAAATTAAAACAAGTGTAAAAGAAAACATTACTGTTAATATTACAAGGAAGAATTTTAAATAGAAAGGAAAAAATGAAGTTTACTGAATGTTATTTCAGTTCTGATGGCATAGAATAAGAAACTAGGCTCAAATCAAACATGAGAGAGGTACTTACAAGAAGGCATTAAAAGAGAACAAAAAACAAGATTTACATAGAAAGAGACAAACAAAAGTCCATAAGAAAAGTTACATTAAATAAGATGGGAGAGGGAAATTATTGTGGTACAGAAAAATGCATTTTATAATTACAAAATGAGATTTTCCTCAGTATGCTATGATTACCATTAATGAATATAGAAACTGCCATGGATCTATAGCAGAGCTATAGGGGAACAGAGCTAGGCAGGGAAAACTAAACAGAATGCTGAGAGAAAAGGGTGGAGTCAGAGAGACACCATGTAGCCCAGCTGGAGACAGATGCTGAAACTTTAGCTGGTAAGCCACAGCCATATGGCCATATACAGATTAGTAAAAATGGGTCAAATTCAGATGTAATAGTTAGCCAATAAGGAGTTAAAGCTAATGAGCCAAGCAGTGATTTAGTTAATATAATTTTTGTGTGATTATTTTGAGTCTAAGCTAGCTGGGTGGCCAGGAACCAGCAAGCAGCCCTCTTCCAACAGAAAAAAGGTAAGCTCACAAATGTAGAAAGGCATTGCATAAAATAATTAATATTCTTCAAAGGAATCAAACTCTAAATGATGCAAATATGATGATGTGACTGGTGGAAAAGAAATAGACACAAAATGAATGAACTATAGGATTGTAAATTGGATCTTGAATGAAACTAAATAAATTAATAATAAAATTCACAAAATTCACTCAGGCCTTAAAAATACTGTTTTAATACTGGGCAAAACTAAATTTTCTTTTTCTTTTAGTGTGTTTTGCTTATGTAATATGTTAGCATTAGTAAAACATTTATACCAAAACCAAAGAAACATCTACTATTTTTATAACTTTTGTGAGTCTGAAATTATTTTTCCTTTTTTATACACATATTTATTTATTTAGTTATTTATTCTATACCCTGCCCTCAGTTTACGCCCCTCCTCTTCTCTCACTCCCTTCTCCCACCCATAGTCTGTTTCTCTTTAGGAAAGGGAAGATCTCCAATGAGTTAATGATACATAGCATATCATGTTGCAGTAAGCCTAAGCACCTCCTTGCCATATATAAAGCCTGGGCAAGTCTAGCTAGTATGAGGAATATGGTCCCAAAAGTCTTTAGGACAACCCTGTTCCCCCTGTTAGGAGTACCTCAAGAGGACCAAGCTACACAACTTAATATAAATTCAGAGTGCCTAGAACAGCCTCATGCAGGCTCCCTGGTTTTTGGTTCAGTCTCTATGAACTCCTATGAGCCCAGACTAGTTGATTCTGTAAGTTTTTTTTATGATGTCCTTGACCCCTCCCTCTCTTAACCTCCCCCCATTTCTTTTGGACTCCTAGATCTCCCACTTACAATTTACTGTGGGTATGCACCTGTTTCCATCAGTTGTAGGATGAGGCCTCACTAATGACAATGGAACTAGGCACAAATCTGGACACAGGAGATGGCCAGTTCAGGCAAAGAATCTGCTATTGCTATGATTCTTAACAATGATGGTGGGACTGGTTGATAAGAAAAGTAGACAAAATTAATGAACTGTAGGATTATAAATTGATCCTGTTTCAAGTTTGGTATGGGACATCCTTCTGTATATATGTTATTTTATTGGTTAATGAATAAAGAAACTGTTTAGGCCAATGGCTTAGCAAAATAGAGGTAGGTAGGTAAAACTAAACTGAATGCTGGGAGAAAGAAGACAGAATCAAAAGAAGTCATATAGCCCCACTGGAGACAGACACTGGAACTTTAACTGGTAAGTCACAGCCTTGTGGAGAGACATAGATTAATGGAGATGGGTTAATTTAAGGTAAGAGTTAGTCAGACATATAATTCAGCTATTGTCCACTGCGGCGAACTCCCTGACCAGCAGGAAAGAACAGTCACCAGATGAGGATTCTTCCCAAATCACGCTTTATTGGAGCCTCTTGGTTGAAGGGAGAGCGGGAAGCGAGGGGCCCCGAACCCTGATCTGCAGCTGCTTTTTTTGGGGATTAGGGGTACGTTCAGGCCTCCTATTGGTCAAAGTGTCTCAGCAGCCACTCCAAGCTCCCTGATAGGTCTGGTACACTGAGGACACTGAGCATGCCCGAGATGGTGATTCCAAGCCTGCAGGGGCCCTGCGCCATCTTGTAATGGCGGCCACATATACTGGCTCCCTGCAGTTCCCCCTCCTTGTTAGTCTCAAAGCCAAGTCAGAGGTCTTATTCCCGATCAGGTCTTCACCTCATGATGTGAGGACCGATCAAGGGAGGCCTGCGTCTATGGTATTCCTTCTCCAGTGCAATGGAACAAGATCCATGGAGGTGCAAAGGCAATACCGGAACGCAAAGGACTAGCGTACCTTCCTCAGTGCAATGGACAGAACTTCTGCAAGGGTGCAAAGGCTACGCATCAGTCACTATAAACTCTTGAGGACAAATAACCAAACTTGGGGGGAATCACCCTTCTCCAGGGCAGCCAGCGCCTGCAGCATTACCACCTTATCACGGGATGCCTGGGCCTGAAGGCGACAAATTAACCATAGGGACAGCACGCACCCTCCTATGCAGCATGCGAAAAACATCCCCACTCCTACCCAATCCTAAAACCAGGGAGAAGGCAGAGGAGATCCAGGACTGCAGTCCCTCCGCCAGGCTTTGATGCGCAGGAATGGGCTTAGGGTAGGCTGACAGAATCCCCCATCTCTGCTCCGCTCGGCTTGGGATCATCCTCCACAGGATCGGCTGAGGCAGTATCAGCGTCCTGAAGGGTGGCGGAGTCATTTTCATGATGGACTTCAACAGCTCTAGTCAAGCGGCTCGGGACCCAATGAGGCACTTCTCGATCTGGGAAAAAACACAAATAGCTCCCCTGGACCTCCGGATAACGGGGTCCGGGCCATACCACTTATTATCCAACACATCCTCCCACATCACTTCCCCTGCCCCTTCCGGGGAGGTGTGAGCGTGTCGGTCGGCTGCCGTACGACCTTTGTCGTCCATTATCAAGAAATTAAGAGTAAAAAGGGCCATAGCAACCCTATTCCTGGGGGAGGCAGTCTCGGCCATTCCCCTTTTTTGTTTTTGTAAGAGCTCCTTGAGGCTGCGGTTGGCTCTTTTCACTATCCCCTGGCCTTGGGGGTTGTATGGCAGGCCAAAGGTGTGCTATCAATGCTTTTCGCCCTTCTTAATAATCTCTGTTAGCTTCCTCTTGGAGACAGCCATGTACTAGGCGCCAAAAGGGAAAGGTACCGCGCCCCAGTTTGCCTTCCTGCTTTCCTCTCTCAAGATCGAGTGAGTCCCAACTTCTCCCAGGTGGGCAAGTTGAGATCCCCTGACACTGCAAACCATGACGCAGCCTTGTCTATATCTGTTAGGATGGTAATAATCATTCGCCACAATATTTTTAAGCCACGCTGCTTAAGTAGGGCTTACACCGGGCCAATTATGTCAATAAACTCCCGGACCGCACCGTGATTGTTGCCCATGATGTACTCCCACGTGCACGCAGTAAAAACAACTAAGGCACCACTTTGTCTACAGCGGATTTATCCCAGGCACCCAAAAAGCCGCTTTACCTACAATGGTCTTACTTTCAGTTTACAGGCGATCGCAGAAAAACATAAGCACTCTTGCCCAAGCTTATGGCAGCACAGCCAAAAAACAGCAGAAAACAACAGAGATTACCATTGCCACAAAGGCTAAGCAGAACACCCAAGGTTAGACCCCAGTAACCAGCATACCCGGAGAACTTACTTACCGACATCGCCGCTCCACGTGTCAGGTTCTGAATCCTCTTCGGCCCCTCGCCCGGTACCTGAAGGAGACCCGGCGTCCCGGGTTTCGGCACCAGTTGCGGCGAACTCCCTGACCAGCAGGAAAGAACAGTCACCAGACGAGGATTCTTCCCAAATCACGCTTTTTTGGAGCCTCTTGGTTGAAGGGAGAGCGGGAAGCGAGGGGCCCCGAACCCTGATCTGCAGCTGCTTTTTTTGGGGATTAGGGGTACGTTCAGGCCTCCTATTGGTCAAAGTGTCTCAGCAGCCACTCCAAGCTCCCTGATAGGTCCGGCACACTGAGGACACTGAGCATGCCCGAGATGGTGATTCCAAACCTGCAGGGGCCCTGCACCATCTTGTAATGGCGGCCACATATACTGGCTCCCTGAAGTCCACATAGTATAATATGGTTTCTGTAAGATTATTTTGGAAATAAGTAGCTGGGTAAAAAACAAGTGGCCTCATACTACAGAAATCAAGTAAATTAATAATAAAATTGACAAAATTTACTCAGGTCTTAAAAGTATTGCATTAATATTTGGCCAAATTATTTTTCTTTGATTGTTTTAGTGTTTTATGTAAGATGTCCTCAGTAGGGCATCTTATATATACAGCATTTATATCAATACCAAAGAAGTAGCTACTGTTTTTACAAATTTCTGAAATCTAAAATTAGTTCTTGATAAGCATTTAATAGATTTGAATAATGGCACTTAAATAATGTTTAATAAACAAGCACACTATAAATCAGATTCATTCCAGTTATTCCATAAATTGCATTATTTGCTGTAGAAATTTGCTGTAGGAAAGCCTTTTAGTTACCTGCCCACTTGGGTGTGGCCTCTTATACTATTTATGCAGATGTAAATCATGCATCTGGCCTCTTTTCTGGCTGTGGGATTTGCTTGCTCTTCTCCATTCCAGCAAAGGATATGAACTTGTGAGCCTACCCCTAAATAAATAACCCTCTATTATTCTCAATACTTAGCTAGTGTGAGATTTCTTTTAAGCATCCATCTTCATCTGGCACTCCATATGGATTCAGACTCCACACCTACCAGGTGGATAACCTAAAGGCCTATCTGATCCATGACCCAAAAGGTCTCCCAACCCTGCCTGCTTGGCTTGCTTTTACCTAAGCAGTATTTTGTAGGACAACTGCCACAGCAAAGTTTACTGCATGTGGTAATTTGGAAGTTTCCCTAGTGCACATATGCGCCCCACCCCCCACAGCTATGTTCCCTGTCATTGTTCCTTTCCAAGTGGTGACTTATGCAGCATCCGATTTGTGCTTCCTGCACATGAATTCCAGGTTTCTTGTCCTGTGTATGAAATTGATTTAATTGCTTTTATTTTGTCAAGCAAAGAATATTTCTCTGTATTTAATCAGTACAAAAGTGGGAAACTAAATTGGATCAGGACCATTCCTTTCACCACTTGTTTCATCGTTGCCAGTTATGACTCTGTAACCATGGCACCTGCTGGAATATAAAAAAAATTACACCTAAAACAATTTACCAGATCTCATAACAGGTAATTAACAAATCAATTTGGCAGACTACATTAATATTAAGAATTTTAGTAACATTTTGTTAATACAATGGATTGGATTCTTCAAGGCTTCTATGGTTATGGTGATAGTTCCTTTTATTGGATATTGGGACTCAGTTTTCTTTTTTCATTTTATGTCCTTATAAAAGAATGTGGCACTTTTAGGAATGATACAGTCTTTATAGATTAATAATGAACAGCAAGTTGACAGGATTAATACCATCAAAAATCAAAAGTTATCTGAAAGTTAATATTATGGAAAAGAGTAACATTAATTTAATAGACAAAATTGAATCCATGTCTAAGGGTACTGAGACATTATCTTAAAGTATTCACACTGTTGAATTTGATGATCAATATTTGTTAAAAATTATGATAAGTAATCAGATAGAGTATCTCTCCAGGATGGCAATCTGCATGCTATTCAAGTAATGTCAAAGGATGAGATGTGATCATTAAAGGAGAAACTTCAGACCTTGGAATTACATGTGCATAATGAGGACCAGAGGCAATCTGTATGCTATCCAAACAATGTCCAAGGATGAGGTGTTGTCTTTAAAGGAGAAACTTCAGACATTGGAATCACATGAGCAGAATGAATCCAGAAGCTTGGTGCCTCAATGAAACCATTATATATATATATATATATATATATATATATATATATATATATATATATATATATATATATATATATATATATATATATTGCCAGGAGACTCAGGTTTTACAAAAGACAATAGTAAAAATATTTGAAATGATTGAGGAAATTATGGGAGCTGATGAACAGGGGAAAAGGCACAAGGACAGGACTCACAATCACCAGTATCTCTCAGAGATGATTTTCCCAGAGTATTAATTTCCTACCCTGTTATCTACTCTGACAAAGCATTAAGTTCTAAAGACCCAAAAGGATCCAAGGAAAACAGATGGATGCCTATAGGAATGAATGACATAAGAGAAATTAAACAAGCTGTAATAACTTCTGGCTTTCATTCTGCATTTGTTAGGGAAATGGTAAAAACATGGGCTTCTAGCATTAGGCAACAACACATAACTGGCTTCAGTTAATATCAGCAGTCCTAGATGATGGGCCCCAGTTGATGTTTAAATGTTTTTTTTTTTCAGAGAAGAAGCTAAAATATAATCTTGGTGATGATACTTATTCTTACAAATTCAAGTTCTTTATGTTAAATAAAGTTTATCACTGTGCCTCTAAGCAGCTGTAAATCCTTGGGACAGGATTCAAGAATCAGGAAAATAAATTGAATCATATACCAGGGTTAAACAGGACCACAGAGAACATTGTAGTGACATTTTACAAAGATTAACTAAGGCTGTACAAATAGCAGTAACAGACCCAGATACTAGATGAATACTTATTACATCTCTTGCTTTTGAAAACTCCATCAAAGAATGCAAAAAAAAAATACTTGGGCCTATAAAGCTGAGATCAGTACTTATGGATGAATGGCTCCTACATACCATGAACATTGAAACATTTGAATATAACACTGAATCTTGCATAGGAGAAGTAATTTCCAAAGAAATGAGGAGACATCAAAATGCTAAATGTTATAATTGCAGTAGAATATGACATCTGAGAAGAGATTGTAGACAAGGAATTTCTAAGATTAATATTCCCTCTGGGAATAGCAAGAATAGGTGCACTCAGCCTTCAGGTATATGGAGAAGGTGTGGCAAAGGCCAATATTGTACCAATGAATGCAGATCAACAGAAGACAGACAAGGCAACCCAATACCATTGGGAAACCCATTAAGGGCCCTCTTGCAGGCCCAAAGCCAAAAGTGGCCCAGGCATTCCCAGTAACAGTGGAGGCCATGTCTCACTAGAAAAATTTAAAAAAAATATAGAGCCTTCTGTAAAAGACCATATTGTTCTAGATGATGGCATAAACATGGAGGATAAATAAAAACTTCCAATAGGAATTAGGAAGCGTAAATTCTTGTAGACTTCTAAAAATGACCAAAGAACAAAGCTAAGAGTATCTACAGATGGCATTGTGGGCCTTCTGTCTATGTGTTACTTTCATTGGTTAATAAAGAAACTGCCTTGGCTTTTTGATAGGGCAGAATTCAGATAGGTGGAGTAGACTGAACAGAATGCTGGTAGAAAGAAAGCAGAGTCAGGCAAATGCCATGATTCCCCTTCCCAAAACAGATGCTGGATAGACTCATGCCGGTAAGCCACGACCTCATGACCTCATACATTATTAGATATGGGTTAGTCAAGATGTGAGACTTAGCCAATAAGAAGCTAGAACCAATGGGCCAGGTAGTGTTTAAATGAATAGTTTCCATGTAATTATTATGTGTGTAAACTAGCCGGGGAGCTGGGATCCCAGCAGGAATGCAGCCCACCACTCATTTTGCAACAGCATTGTAATTGTTTGATAGACCAGGTGCAGATATGAGTATCATTACTCCAGAATCTTGGCATCCAAATAGGTCTCATCAAGAGGCAGATATTCAATTACTAGGAATTGAAACCCTATCTTAAGTTAAACAAAGTAGAGGATGGGTTGACTGCAAAGGGCCAGAAGGTCAGAGACAGAATCTGAGACCATATGTGGCTAATATTGCAGTAAATTTATGGGGATGAGACTTGATGCAGCAATGGAATACACAGATTAACATTCCTGTATTTCCAGGAACTCATAATTCTGGGAAGGATATTATAAGGTAATATACACAAAGGCACCAGCCATTCATTCTGTATAAGAACAAAAAGCAACTAGCAAAGCTTTAGAGGTACCAAGAGCCCTACCTTTAAAGTGGGTAACTGAGAAACCAATATGGGTTAAGCAATGGCCTCTAGCTGAGGAAAAGCTGCAGGCTTTAGAATAACTGGTTAAAGAATAACTAGAGGCTCACCATACTGAAGAATCAAACAACTCTTGAAATTCTCCTGTATTTGTTCTTTAAAAGAAATCTTGTAAATGGAAAATGTTGATGGATCTAAGAGTTTTCAATGAGATAATTCAACCTATGGGCCATCTAAAATCTGGAATTCCTCTGCCTTCTCTGTTACCAAAAGTATGACCTCTTATAGTTATTGATTTGAAAGATTTTGCTTTACTATAACTCTGCAAGGACAGAGAAAAATTTGCCTTCACAGTGCCTACTTATAATTCTAAGCCTACTAGGAGATATCAATGGATCACCCTTCCACAAGGAATGCTCAATAGCTCCACTCAGTGTCAATACTTTTTAAGTCAGCCATTGGAAATATCACATAAGTATTTTTCTTATTCTATAATTTATCATTACATGGATAACAATTTGCTATCTGATTCAAACATAGAGACTTTAGAAAGAATGTGTGAAGAAGTAAAGGAACATATGTCAAAATGGGCAATAAAAATTGTTCCTGAAAAAAATTATAAAGAGTAGTCTGTCAATTACCTAGGTTGTAAAATAGGTTTACATAAAATTAGAACACAAAAGGTACAAATTAGGAGAGACCTGTTGCAGACACTTAATGAATATCAAAGATTATTAGGAGAGATTTTCAGTCTATGATCTGCTGTTTGGATAATACCTGATCTAATAATTCATTTAAACAAAACCTTAGATGGTGATAAAGACTTGAATTTTCCCAGAGAATTAACACCTGAAGCAGAAAAGGACTTAACAATTGTTGAGGAGAAATTACAGGAGGCACATGTGGATAGGGTGAATTCAAATCTTAAATTGTTTTCTAGTCATATTGCCCTCCAGAATTTCTCCTTACAGGAATTTTAATGCAGAGGCAGAGGGATGATATTATCTTAGAATGAATCTTTTCAACACATAATTCAAGTAAAAATATAAAAACTTATATGGAAAATTCCTCTGAATTAATTATAAAAGTTATATTGCAGCTTCATCAATTAGCAAGTATATATCCATCAGAGATTATAGGGTCTTTTTCTACTGATGAAATAAAAAAGTTATGGGAAGACAATGATCAATGACAAAGAACTTGTGCTAAATTTTTGATCTTTTTTTTTTTTTTTTTTTTTTTTTTTTGGTTTTTTCGAGACAGGGTTTCTCTGTGATTTTGGAGCCTGTCCTGGAAACTAGCTCTTGTAGACCAGGCTGGTCTCGAACTCACAGAGATCTGCCTGCCTCTGCCTCCCGAGTGCTGGGATTAAAGGCATGCGCCACCACCGCCCGGCTTGTGCTAAATTTTTGGGAGAAATTCATAGGCATTATCCAAAAACTGAAGCCATAACCTTATAAAGAAAATTTCTTGGATTCTTCCTAAATTGTATATGATATTCCCATAACTGGAGCCCATAAATTTTATAATGTTGCAAATAAATCATGGATGACAGACTACAAATCAGAAAAAAAATAAGTAAGGTGGAACAAATTTCTTTTAATTCTGTGCAGAATTACACCTTCTACTCATGGTGCTAAGGGATTATAAAGAACCTCTTAACATAGTAACTGATTCAAAATATGCAGAATTGTTTTCCATATTGAGATTGTTGAATTTATACCAGATAATACAGAATTAACTTCATTATTCATACACATTGAAGATATAGTCAGGAATAGGCTTTGTCTCATATTCATAACACAACTCTGATCCCATATGGATCTGCAAGGTCCTCTAGCACAAGGTAATGCAGAAATTAATCAATTACTGATTGGAAGTATTTTGAAGGCCTCAGAATTGCATAAGAGACATCATGTCAATAGCAAGTACTTAAAGAAAGAGTTTTATATTACATGGTAACAAGCTAAGGAGATTATGAAAAGATGCCCTACTTGATCTTTCTATAACCAAACTCTACTACCTTCAAGGACTAACCCAAAGGGTACTCTGAAAGATTGAAGTGTTCAACTTTACAGAATTTGGAAAACTAAAATATGTACACCACACCATTGACATTTATTTTGGTTTTATTCAGTGGGAAACTGCTTTAAGCTAAAAAAAAAAAGGCTGATTCAGTAATCACTCATTTATTAGAAGGTATGGCCATCATGGGAATATCTGCACAAATAAAGACAGATAATATTCTAGCATATGTCTCTAAAAAAGTGAAACATTTTTGCTTTTTATAATATAAAGCATATTACAGGTAAACAACACAATCCTACGGGTCACACAGTTATAGAAAGTTCAAATTGAACTATAAAGAATATATTATACAAACAGAAAGTTTTGTTAAATACCCCCAGAAATAAATTATAGAATTCTTTACTAACCTTGAATTTTCTTAACACTAATAAAATAGGGACAACAGCAGCAGAGAGAAACTGAATAATAGAAAAGCCTTCTGAATTAAATCAGCTGGTATATTTCAAGGCTGTGTTGACCTCACAAAGAAAGCTAGAAGATGTGGTACATTGAGGAAGAATTTTGCTCTTGTTTCCATAGGAGAAGAAAAGATATGGATATAATCAAAATTAAAAAATATTTGGTTTGAATGCAAACCTCTTGAGAAAGAGAAATAACAGCTCATTCACAATGGTGACAACCACACAGGTGATAAGGAAGCCATATAGGCTTGAAGCATGTTTCTGATCTTGGCTTTATAGGGAAATACACATCTTCAATAATTCATGAGACCCTGGATGTTCGGATGCTGACAGAAGGAAAACTAACTATCCAATAAGAATAAGAATCATCAAGAGAAAGAAATATGACTTGTAAGAATGGGATATATATATATATATATATATATATATATATATATATATATAGAACATATGGTGCTAGATTTTTGAGTTGGTCACTGACTCTGTCCTTCTTTAAATCTAAGCATTCCTTTCTAGTATGAGACGGAAAGAATAATGAATTTAGAAAAAAATGTACTTTTCTTTATGCCTATTTTTGTCTCTATTGTACCTTTCATTGAAAATCTCTCTCTCTCTCTCTCTCTCTCTCTCTCTCTATATATATATATATATATATATATATATATATATATATATATAATGTTTAAATTTTCCACAATGAACAGTGAATTTTCCTGCAGTAAACTTTGAAATTTCCAGGAAGAAGATGGGGCCCCACAACAACAACTCCACCTTGTTGATATGAAGTCATAATGCTAATAGCACTATTATAAGACATGTTTGGGTGCCAGTTGCTCAAAATGGTTACAACTTGGTTAACTGAAATGGTTCACTTTTTCATAACATTCTTGCCAGAACCCCAGATAGGAACCTCAGACAAACCCTACCAAATATTCAAAGACTATTTGCAATTATACAAGACAATAATCTTGGAAATTAACCATCATTTTATTCCACAGGATCACATAGAAAGAACATTAACCCCATTACAGCTGGAAGTAATTCTAGAAGACAATGTCCCCTGTCCTAACAAAGTTTGTCCTTAGCATTAGGAACATCATTTAGTGTTTGATTATAATTGATATAGGGCTGGTGGTTGGTGGGAGGAAATTATGTAGGATAAGGAATCTCTTTGAAAAAAAGAAAGAGAAAATTTGATGAGATAATTGATTACTGTCAGCTTACTCCCACTAATAATAATCATAATGGAATGAATACTTGTGAGCTATTATTTATTGGCAATTACATTTGTATAGAGTCTAGTATATTGATACAAACTTAAATTATATTGAATATGTTCTTACTTTCCTCTACAGTATTTGTATATCTTGGCAAATTTATTTTGTCATATTGTATGTATGCATGCTTCTACCTCTGCATAAAACATTTTCTATATTGATATATATGCTGTAATCTTTAACCATTTCAAAGAGCTATAGAATATAGCATTTAAATAACTTAAGGTTCTATTGAAGTGACACATGATTGCTCTTGGAAGCACCAAATTATTCATGAGAGAATGTTGGGCACCAATGACACTACACTTGGAGCTTGTTTTCTTCTTGGAAAAGCTGGCCTTTGCCCAAGAAATTGCCCATGCATCACCCACTGACAAAATGCAAAATGTCCAGACAGAACAAGCAGGATATAAGAATAAAGACTTTCAAACCTTTCCAAGACAGGGTACGAAGGTTTTGAAAAATTTCTTGCCTCTGTAAGTGGTTTGTCAGGTACTCTAGGCCTCAGTCAAAGTTGATTGCTCCAACATTGCAAATGGGATTTTGCGTGATTGCCCAGTTAGCCAGTTGTCTCTGTCATTTGTGGCACATTTTGGAGATTGCTTGATTGTATTTCCTGCTTACTCAAGTAATATTATTTCCCTTCTTGGGTCCTCATTGTGGTTGAAGACTAGATAGTTGTGGTTAGTTTCCTCTCCTGATTTGGAAAAGTTACTTATTATATCAGACTTAAACTCATTAGGATAGGATAATAATTGAAACATTTATAACATGTTTTTTTGCTTGATGTTCTTTATGCTTGTTTTAATTCTAATTTTTATACCATGACATTTGTTTTTATTGTATATAACTCTGTATTAGGCTTAGAACTTTCTTATTTAAATAAAAAAGGGAGGTGCTGTAGTAATTTCTACCACCAGTAGCCTTTAGGTAACCTGCCCACTTGGGTGTGGCCTCTTTTACTATATATGTCAATGAAAAGTACACATCAAGCCTCTTTTCCAGCTGCAGGATTTATTTTTTTTTCCATGTTCCAGCAGATGATTGTGATCTGTGAGTCTACCCCTAAATAAATAACCCACGATTATGCTCAATTCTGAGCTAGGGTGGAATTTCTTTTAAGCATACTTCTTCATTTTTTAAATTGGAGTATAAATCAAATTAATTCAATAGTATTGGATACTACTTTCTGTTGTATATTTCTTATATTTCTCAGAGAATATTCTGAAATAATATCTCAGTAAAAAGTATTACAGATGAAGAAAACATTTTCAATGAAGTGACAATATCTTTTCCAATGCTATATAAAATCTTTTAAAAAGATAAGCTTTAATGTCCTTTCAATGATACAGATCACAGTTCCAAATGCCTACTATTTGGAAGAAACTGTGCCACACATCTAGGACCATGTATTTTGTATTTTGTTAAGAAACAATAAAATGTGCTGAAGTTTTTTGAAAGGATATTAACCTTAAATGATTTTTGGTGATTGTTCAATATTAACCATGCAAGAAAGATATACTAGTAGACAAAAATACAAAAACTCCATAGATTAGGCACCTTTTTTTTTCCAGTAGCAAATCAAAACTAATTGATTTTTTATTGTGTTTTTGCCTTGAATTCCTGTGATTTTAGACAGACCATACTTGATTATAAGCTATTCCAGTACTTTTCTGGAACAATCATGTTGTTTTTCTTTTAGATAATACAGCATCAGTGTCTGAAAGAAAAACAATTTTTTCTGTTAAAATTCACTTATTGCACATTGTAGGTGTTTCTCTATTTGGCAGATTTATTACTAATATGAAAACCAAAAGCAATGCCATTGCCAATTGAAGTACTTATCTTTGCCATTTACTGTCATTTTTTTCACTGATTGAACAGTAGCTTAATATTTTTATTTTGTTGCTGTGAAATTTCTAAACCACTACTAAAGCTTTATCCCTTGAGATATTGAACATCATAATGCTGATCATCAGAGTAGGAGTCACAGTCAAAGGCTGGTAATTCTATCTTTCATAGAACATATAAACCCTAGCTGAAATGAAAGGAAAGAAAAAAGTTATTACTGTTTGAGAATTGTTTAGTATGTTTATCAAGACATAACATAACTCATTTGACATTGTATATAAAGCCATTTTAGTCACTCCATACTCATAGCTTAGAGAGAGTTAGAACAGACAATACCACATTTTGTTTACTTATAATTCAAGATGTTTCTGTAAACTGCTAACTTTGACACAGTGACTCAGTTTTCTTAATTGTTGTAAGTGAAGCAATGTTCAGAGCTACAATGCTGTAATAACATAGATGTTATAAAAGTGGGGGGAATACTAGGGAAAGATAAGGTTAAAGTGCATATGGGTATGGAAAGACATGGTAAACAAAGGGGTAGGTAGATTAATCAAAATGAAAGAAGTACGAAAAAGTCATTTGGGAACAATAATTTGTAAGCTAATCACTATATACAATTTAGCAAGATATGAAGGTTGATAATTTACATGGTTTGATAATGATCTCCTAGAGGCTTTCCCAAGTGGAAATTTCTCAAAAATTTGAAAATGTTCTCATTATATGACTTGGAAGTTCATTGCTATGTAAACAAGAAAATTAAAAATAATACTTTCACAAACATTTACACTGGAAAGTACACAGTAACTGTACTTATGTTAGCAAAATGCAGAATCTAGACAATATACATCAGTTAATAAATGAGTACACAAAAGAGATATAACCATAAAATACAACATTACCATAAACATGAAGTAGTGAAAATCACTATAACATGAAGAAATTTTGGAAACATTAGATGTAATAAAAGAAGTCAACCACCAAAACTACATATTATAAGAATTAATTCACAATAAATATCACATGTTTGAAATTATTTAAGTAAAATGAGTTAAAGAAATTTTAACATGGAAGAAATGAATGACCGATATTTGTATATGAAATTCTTAAAGAGCAATTTATAAATTTGTTCAGAATGCAGGAACTTAATAGTTACACAATTCTGAGAGCACACTAAAAAGCACTAAGTTGTATACACTTGAGGAAGAGTAGTGAATTATAGGCAAATTTAGAAGAAAAAGAGTCTAAGAGCATTTCTATCTGACACCTTAGAAAGAACTGCTAATTACATCTCCTTAGGTAGAAGAAAACAGATTTTAGAGAGTAATTTGTTCCTATAAACAATAAAGGAGATCCACAGAAATATCTTTTGTTTTTAATTTATATGAAGGTGATTAATTAGAAAAAATAATATTTTTAGAGTTTAAGGTCTACATAGAAACAAAGCTTATGACAAAATAACAGGAAATGGAGTTGGAACTAAAAATATACAAAAATAGATTGTGCAATTGGATCTTAATTTCATTCACTGTTTTTGTTAACACGAAAGTTTTCTGGAAACAAACAAAAAAACATACTGATCGAATTATCTGTATCAGCCTTCCCAGGGATGAGGCCCCTAATTGATTGTTCTATGATAATTGGTTGACATACATACAAATAACACTAAATGAACTCAGCAGGTGGTATTTGTACATTTATTTGTATGTTTCTCTATGTGAACACTTACATGCATGTATGTGTTCAATACTAAAAATAGTAAAATGGAACCTGAAGCCGGGCGATGGTGGCACACGCCTTTAATCCCAGCACTCGGGAGGCAGAGGCAGGCGGATCTCTGTGAGTTCGAGACCAGCCTGGTCTACAGAGCTAGTTCTAGGATAGGCTCCAAAGCCAAAGAGAAACCCTGTCTCGAAAAAACCAAAAAAAAAAAAAAAAAAAAGAACAGAAAATGGAACCTGAATTTGAGAAGTATTGGAGGAGATATGGGAGGAGTTTGAGGGAGAACAGGAAAGGAGAAATTTATTTAAATAAAATAAACATATGCAAAATTCACCTAGATTAGCTTTCCCAACTTTTAAAACTACATTGTTTCTGCCATTGCCACTTAGGTACTATGAAGGGCAAAATGAAAAACTGTAGGAAATAACTTGAAATTGAGACATTTAACTAGGGAGAAACAAGTATAATACAGATCAAGAGGAAGAAGATAAAAAAGAAGGATGTTTGAAATCTCCATAGATAAGTTTATTTAAATATATATATATATATATGTGTGTGTGTGTGTGTCTTTATTTGTGTATGTAAATAGAGTTATAACACATGTAGAGGTAGTGATTCCCATCAGAGTTGTAGATTATTTGAAATAAAATCCTAGTGACAAGGACAGGAAACTTCCCTTCAACTTGTTAGTTAGGGGAACCCAAGAGTCTTCCAAAACCACATAAGTTATTGCCATTACCTTTGAATATCTTTGAAAACTTAAAAGTAAGTCTCTGGTGAAACCATGAAGCTTGGACACAGGACTTAGAGGAATCAAGATAGATTTGACCTGAATGCCTTCTGTCTGAAGAATGGCCCTCATAGGATTTAAAGGGGTTATGTCATTGGCAAAGAGAGATAAATGCAATCAATAGACCTATCCAGGTGTAAAGTCCATGAACCAGAAATGTAGCACAAATTCTTATTGGCCTTAATAATAAAAACCCTAGTTCAACATTAGGGTGTGAAATCGGAAACATAAGGGAAGCAGAGCAGCCAGCCTGTAGTTCTTACTTCTACCAAATCTTCAGAAGCAAAAGGGCAGGAACCTGTCTCTTCAAATCCTCAGACTAAATGCACTGAGCTCCTGTCACCTCCTGCCTTATATTCCCTTCTGTTCAGCCATATCCCTTCCGGTCTCCACATGTATAGTGCTAGGATAAAAGGTGATTGATTCCCAAGAACTGGGATTAAATTTATGAACCACCACTGCCTGGCTCCATTTCTCATTGAGACTGATTCAATCTTGTGTAGCCCAGGATGGCATTGAACTCAGAGAAATCTATCTACCTCTGTGCTGTGCTGAGATTAAAGTTGTGTGCCACCACTGCCTGGTCTCTATGATTCACTAGTATGACTAGCTTAGCACCCTGATATTTAGGCAAACTTTATTTGTTACGGCACAAACAAAATATCACCACATACAACCATGACTGGCCAGGTACTATATTTCTAGATGGGTTGTCGAAGCACTTTTATATTAGGGGCAACCTAATATTATATTAGTAGATAAAGTCCGGGAATTCATAAAAAGTCACTTGTTCTCTGTTTTAATTATTCAAGGTAGATTTTTGTTCCATTAACTTACTTTTTCTCCTTACATAGCTTTGAAAAAACTGATAAGCTGAACATCTTTTCCACTTCTGTCAACCCTATGCTCAATTATCCAATACTCCATGGGTTGCTTTGAGTCAGATAATTCTGAATTTTTGCATTGGTGATTCTGTTTTCCATTAAGATAACTGCATCCACATTTCTTTTGATGATTATGTGTTGCCATTTGGTTTGAAAATTTAGTGCAAAACTCAGCAGTATACAATACAATTTTCTAATTCAGTGATAATAGCTTACACTCTAATTACTTGACTACTGAGAAAAGTGACAAAGAAGCTTTCAGGGATATAAGCATTGCCCCACAGCTATGCTTCTCACCATTATTGTGAAATTGTGTCCCCTGACCAATTTATGTTGAGGGAAAAAAAATCTAATCAAACTTTTTGATACTATTAAGTATTTTTATCATTTCCTCTACCACACAGCAAGATAATTCTAACATTTGCACTTAATTTAGTGTAGAAAACCTTTTGTTTCATTCTTTAGAAACCAAGGTGTTAGAATTCTTTCTAAATTCTCAGCCATAATGTAAAATCCAAAATATCTGCTAAGTGGGAATTTTTAAACAAATTGTGATTGCAAAAAAATTTATCTTCCTTTCACTAGTATACCATACTCTTATTATTCATTTCTATACATGTTCTCTAAAGTAGGACTTGAGCAAAACTCAAGAAACAACAACTTGTACAAGTTTCCACACAAAATTAACTACCAAGTCATGGGGTTGTAACTCAGTTAATAGAATGCTAGCTTACCATTCATGAAATCATGAGTTTTGTTCCAGCACTTGCTAATGGGGACTATGATTACATGATAATACATGTATGCCGGTAGAGAAACAGGAGGGTCAGAAATTCAAGGTTATCCTCTGCTAAATAGAGAGTTTAAAGCCAGCCTTACCTACATAAAACCTTATATTGAAAGAAAAACACAAAAATAAATAATTGACTGAGAAAATATGAATCTAATTAAAATTTATATTTAAAATTACACCATATATTTGGATTATTATATAACATATTCACCATATACAAGGAAATCTTCTGTACTGAAAACTAGTATAGGAAGGAATAATTTTTAGACACACAATTTTCAACATGGTTACTATGTGAACACTCATCAATATCAAATCTTTATATTCAACACAGTTACTATCAATGTCTCAATGGGTTGGTATTTAGAAACTTGAACCCATCCTTAAAATTCTAATGTAATGACAAAAATAATTTTGAAATAGAGAACAAAGTTTCAAAAAAATTCTTCTTAATTTTAAGGCATGAAAATTAAATATAGTAAAATTATTTAATACCTCCAAAAGTTAATATATATATATATATATATATGAACAAACATTAGAAAATTCATTAAGAAGACATACACATGTGTGTATGTATGCATATATATATATGTGTGTGTGTGTGTGTGTATGCTTATCAATGTATTTTTTATAATATCTTTACCTTTAAAGCTTCTTCCCCTTGGTCTGTATTATACTTCCTCCTGCTCCTCCCCAGTTAATAGTCTTTAGTTGAAATTTTTCACTTTATATACATATGGTCAGTTTACCTTTATCAATGGTAGCAAGTGGATTTAATGGGAGACTTGAATGATTTTATACCAAATATCAAGATGAATAAACAAGTATACATATACTCACATCTACCCTGATCTGTATTTAAAGTCCATGATAGATATCAAGATTAGTACAAACTATAAAACAAACTGAGAGAAAACAAATGATAAAATATTTATAATATTGAGGGAGGCAAAGATATTTTAAAATACTATATATTTACAAAAAGAAAAATGATAACTACTATGGTAAATCAAAACAAATCTTTTATTTAAGTACTTAAAATACACAAAAGTTAAAGAGAAGCACAGAATATGTTTGTGTGTGTATTGTATATAAAGAAGATATTTTGTTCACTATATATAAGGTATCTTGCAATATTCATGAGTAGACAAGTCAATCAAAAAATTGTGATAAAAAATGTGAATTATCATTTCATATAAACAAATATGTGTTTCACACATAAGAATACAGGATAAAGTTTTCAATTTAATTACGTATTTTCTGGAGGAGGACAATTAATTAGGTAGGTTGAAACTTGTATTTATAGGAAGGAATGTGGTTGGTACAGCAAGATGGCTCAATAGGTAAGATTATTCTGTTATGCAAGACTGGAGACTTAAATTCAAGTCCTTATGCTTGCTGGGTAAAGATTTTCATGTCAGCAGGAATATCCATTGTAGTAATATGGAGCAGCGGGGCTGCGTCCTCAGCACCCGGCTGCCCACATGGCTAGCTTTACCCCGAAATAATTACACGGAAACTGTGTTCTTTTTAACACTGGCTGGACCATTAGTTTTAGTTTCTTATTGGCTAGCTCTTACATATTGACCTAACCCATTTCTAGTAATCTATGTAGCCCAAAGCTGGCTTACCAGGAATGATCTTAACCCACGTCTGCCTGGAGTGGGAGAATCATGGCAACTCCTGACTCAGCTTCTTTTTCCCAGCATCCTGTTCTGTTTACTCCATCCACCTAAGGGTGGGCTTATCGAATGGGCCTAGGCAGTTTCTTTATTAATAAGAAATCACTCCTACATCATTTCCCCTTTTTCTGTTTAAACAAAAAAGAAAGGCTTTCATTTAAACATAGTAAAATTACATATAGCAAAACAGTTATCAAGTAAGAATTACAGTTACAATATTTATATCTACTTTATCTTTTATCATAACTAAGGAAAACTATAACTATAACTAACCATTCTTCAACTCCATCAAAGACTCCAGAAGGATATAATATTACCTAAGCAAACAAGAAATCAAAAGCTCTAGAAATGACAGAGACATCTTGCTGCCGGACAGTCACCCAAAGTTCCTCTGTACCGTTGGGGCATCCATCTTCGGCCTTCAGGCCCATAGTATCCAGCAGACATTTCCATGAAGCAGGAAATTTCAAAGACAGTTCAGTCACTATCTGCTGTGTCCTGCAGAATGTCTCGCAGACTCTTTCATGAGTCAGGAAGCCCGAAAGACCCTCTCACCATTAGGCAAGTTCAGCAGTCCTCTCTCTGAGGGTTCTCTGTGTCCAGTTTATGCAATAGTCCAGGCAAGAGCAGTTTCTTGCCCAAATGGCTATCAAACTCCATAAGGATCCTATTCGATGCCCATCTTCCTCTTGAAGTAGATTGGTGCTGCCAGGAGCAGAGTGTCTCATTGCCATGAAAAACCCTAAGTTATTAAAATATTTTAAATGCCATATTCTGTAGTCTTTGAGAGATATGAAGAATGCCTATCTAACTGAAATATATCTCTATATATCTAGAAAACTAACTCACATGACTACAAGCTTTACTATTATCAATGATTATCCATTAGCAGCCTATATTTCCTATTATACATTATATTTTAAATGAACTACACAATCACAATACCTTAATCAATATCAGAAATACATATACATATAACAAGTTTGACCTTAAAATTCACACCAATGCAAATTATTCATATCTAATCCATACCATTGTAAGTAATCCCTAGCCTATGATCCATAAAGAAGCCTAATAAACTTATTGGCTTCTCCAAGTAAATTTTGGTGGAACCCTGCCACAGTTTTTAATTGGGACCTTAGGAGAAGGGATAGACCTTGCTTACTTCTCCCCCTAGGAAGGAATTTTGGCATATTTGGCAAATGTGGCAGGATATGGCAAAACTGACAATGAGTTACAGAAGAACAATGGTGCCTCTCATATGGAAAATGAGACAAGAAGATGAAACAAAGATGCATGATGGGATTTGGAGTTTGCAGTTGAAATTCTGAAATAATAGTTTGCTTCTATAGGGATTTTTAGTATAATAGCCAGGGCACTGGTAGCGAGATACATAACCAAGGTGTTACCACTGGGAAAAGACCAGTCAAGGATGAGAATCTCAAGATATCACTCTTCTTCTGGTCAGTATGGAGTGGCATGTCTGCATGATGTATGGGATCAACCGATGGGGTAAAAATTCTGAAAAACTGCCACAATACTTGAAGAGATATTGCAATTCCTGGGAACGGTGTATCATGTGTGAAGGTGCCAAGGAGCAGCTGTAGACAGAGTCTGAACATTGTTACAGAAAATAAGAGTTCAATCTGACACAAAGGGAGCAACCCTGAGGGAGACTGAGGCTATACAACAGGAACTGGAGCAAGAAAAGAATATGGTGTTGGCAACTTCAGCATAGTCCTCTGACTTAGCAGGTAAGTCACATAAAAGTGGCAAAGAAATGGGGGTGCTTGCTTGCCATAATTACAAATAGAATAACAAAAGGAGAAGAGGGCCAAGATTAAACTTGTAAGTTATTGGCCTTCCTGGAACACCAAAATGTGGAAACCCCCAAAAAGTGTTCAGATAGTTGTGAGGGAGGGAGTAACCTAGATGGGACTGCAGATGCTCCTTAGGTCAGACCTTTAAAACAGATAAAATGAAGAAAAGTATGTGGTATAGCACACTGATGAGAGTCTTGAAAATGGGCCAGTGCTAGAGAATATACTAATCAAAGAATATTCAGTGGTATAGCTGATGAAGCTAAGGAAGACATTCCAATAAGCTCATCACCACCTATCTTATTATCATATTGGACAGGGGACAGAGGATCAATCAAAAAGCTACAGAAGCTGAAAAGTTGATCAATATAATCATCGATCCCCTTTTGAAACAAATATCTCCCAATCTAAGGAAGTATGAGAAGAAATAAAACCTTAGAATGGTAAATAGTAGCTATTTTTGATACCTGATCATTCATAGCTCAGGTCCCTATAAATACTAGGGACTGTAAAGCACTAGAAGAAGGGCAAGCCCTTCTCTAGGATCTGGTGATAGAGGAAGCACCATCAATGTCCAGTTATAGGCCCAGAGTTAACTGTGCTTAGAGAACTTAAAAACTGATTTAGGAAGGACCAAGATACTGGTATAGTGACTTGGTAACAGTGCTGAGCCCCATGGGGAGGAATAACCTGTGTCATGTAAGAAAGGCTTTGGATGATCTAGATGAATTCAACCAACAAATAAACTAGGTTCACAAAGTGCTAAAGAAAAAAAACTCAGCAAGTGAGAGCAGAGGGAGAGACTAAAGGAGGCTTGTTTAGGACTTTTGAATACAGGTATTGTTAAACTTCTCCTTGAGAGGAGTTTTGAGGTACAAAAATTAATGATCAGATAAATGCCATGTTTATGAGCCTAGGAAAGGCCTTGATACCAGACAAGAAATTTACACCCTGAGGAAGGATATGGCTTACAGGAGGCTTCCTGATGAACTGGGGATTCATTGGCTCCTCACTAACATGCAGAAAATTAGGTTTTAGTGGAGTCAAAAATAGAATGTATATTGGTTCATGGTAAATCTCCTAAGCATCAGGGCCAATGTCTGACAGTGGACTGATATAGAGAAAACACCACAAAAGTGAAGCAGACTAAACTCATTCTGATGGTGTATTATTCATACCTCAGAAGTATAATATGTGCATTCTGGATGAAGATGCCCTAGTAGGACACACCAAACAGATTATGGTTCTAGAAATTCTGAATGAGAGTTTGAACAGTAGAGGTAATTACTGTGGGAGGATGAAGTAGTATTGTTACCAACATAGAAAAAAAGGTGAACAATAAGTAATATAGGTGGTAGCCTGAGCATCAAGGTGAGGTACAAAAAGCATTCAGAAATTATAAAGTGTAGAGATCTCCCACCTAGCCCAGTGTTAGTATTCAGGTATATGAAATGGCCTGATTTTTGGGTATACTTCCTCAGCTCTAGCCACTGTACACATTGATTATGTTCCCTTTTAAATAGGCTCTGCCCACCTCCCATCTCTCTCTCTCTCTCTCTCTCTCTCTCTCTCTCTCTCTCTCTCTCTCTCCCCTCTCTGTCTGTCTGTCTTTGTTTTCTTCTGATACTCCTGTCCTCAGAGGCCAATATCCCTTCTCCCTTCCTCTATTCAATTTCCCACAGTAAGAAATACCTCCACCTGAGTTCTGTCACATGTCTCTTAACAAAGAGAGGGGCCCTTTGTTTGTCCCGGCTGCCCCGCTAGCTTACACCTGAAATAACCACACAGAAATTGTATTAATTAAAACACTGCTTGGCCATTAGCTCTAGCATCCTATTGGCTAACTCTCACATCTTGATTTAATCCATTAATCTCTGTTCACTACGTGGTCATAGCTTACTGGGAAAGATTCAGCATGTTTGAACTGGTGGTTCCATGGTGGTTCTCTGACTCTGCTTTCTTCCTCCCAGAATTCAGTTCTGTGTTCTCTGCCTACCTATGTTCTTCCCTATAAGGCCAAGCAGTTTCTTTATTCATTAACCAATGAGAGCAACACATAAACAGAAAGAACTCGTACACCAGGCATCTTTCACTTGCATGCTGCTTTTTTTTTAATCACAACACCCAGAGTCCCGCTTTTTATAACACATTTTTTATCTCTTTAGATTATAATCACATCATTTCCACTTTTCATTTGTTCCTCTAAGTCCTTCAATGTACCTCCCCTTGCCATATATATAAAAAGTACACAAAATTTATATAAATGTATATATTATAATTTATAAATCAATGCTCATGTTGAAATGCTTATCAAATTAGGAAACCCAATTCAGAGACTCATAAGTACACATGAAGGAGCAGGAATGGGAAATTGATCCCCATAATGTATCAGGGCCCAATTTGACAATGAATTTTTGGGAATTGTGGTTAGTTGGGAAACAGAGCAAAAGACAAGGCTATTGAAAAATGTTGGAAATAAGATTTATCCTTGAATGCAGTGTAGTTGTGCATATTCTTGGAGTTCCTAAGCAACTGGCCAATTTTTATACCAACCTTATCCAGGTAATCACTTTTTAAATAATCTGAAACAAAGAGTTGCTACTCAGCCAGATCCTGCACATCCTTTTCTGGGGTATAGCTGAATGATGCTCATTTCCATACAAACTCTCCATCCCTGCAGATTTAGCCTGGGTCTCATAGGCAGTTCCCCAGCTTAGTCTGGCCACCTTCAACTTCACCTTAAGCAATCTCTACGCTAAGCTTTGATCAGGACCCACCCTGCCTTCTCTGATCCATAGGGCCCTCTCATTCCACATTCAACCTCTCTCCTGAAAAATATTCTTCACATACTTCTTTATGTTCTACCCTGGTGAATCTGCTTTATTCTCTCCTTCACACAGTCTCCTCATCCACCAGATCTACACCACACTCCACGATTGATACCAAATCTGCATCCAGCACATGAGCCAGCACATGAGCCAAGTCCCCTGAGTCCACTAGAGTTAATTCTACATTAGCAATTTTGAAACCCTAGTCCATAGCAAGACTATATATTATTTCTTCTTCTCCAACCTGCTTTGACCATTTCAGACACACAGCTTATAAAAGAAATCCACATACCCATATAACATCATGAAAATACAAGCAATATGAAAATTAAAGGTGATATCTCCCCTATAATAATCACCACACCTGTAGTAATGTTTGACAATGAGGTTACCTAGATGAATATCAGGATACAACATTTCTAAGAGCAACCATAAACTTCATCAAAGGGTACAAGTAATTTAAAGAACACACAAAGAAAAAAAAAACTAAACAAAAATTAAATGAAAGAATTTGAAAAGAAAAAAATCTATTTGATTCATGCCCATGAAAACACAAACATAAGATGGATGAAAATGATGATGAAAATTCTATGATTTGAAGAAAAAAATAGAATAAAGAAATAACATTGAAGTGACTCAAGCTGAAATGAAAATGAAATTGAAAAATCTAATAACCCAAGTACAAAACTCAAAGGAAAGTTCTCACACATAGAATGAATAAACCAGAAGATAGACTACCAGGGCTCAAAGATAAAGTAGAAGATCTACGACAAATACGCAAGATCTATAAAATTTTTAAAACACATAAAAGGAGCACACAAGTAATGTATGTAACCATGAAAAATAAGACCTTCTAATTATAGGGACAAACCAGGGAGAAGAATTCCAAGTAAATGGCATAGATCATATTTTGCATATAATCATAGAAAAACACTTCCAGAAACTAAGAAATATCCCTACAGATATAAGCACACAGACCTTCAAGTAGACAAGAAAAAAAAGTAATAATATACATAGTTAAAACTCTAAGCATGCAGAACGATGATTGTGTATTTGAATGTGTAAGAGAAGACACAAGTCACATATAAAGCAAAACCTGACAGGATAACAGTTAATTTATCAGTGGTAATATTAAAAGGCAGAAGAGCCTGGAATAATGCACTTCAAGACCTAAAAAGTCATGACAGTCAATCTGCCATAGTTGAAGGAGAAGAAAATACTCCCATGATATAAACAGCAAAAAATGACCAAATTTGTATTTCTCTCTCAAATGCCAAGAAATGTTTAAAATATGCAAAACAATAAATATAATAAAGAAAATCATCATATTTAAAGACAGAAATCATGTGATTATATCAATAGATGCAAAAAAGACTATGAAATAAACCAACAAGACTTCATGATAAAAGTCCAAGAAACTATAGTGCTAGAGAAAACATACTTCAACATAATAAGAATATATGTGAGAAACATATAACTGACATATTAATTATTAAATGGAGAACAAAATTAAAGAAATCCTCTTGAAGTCAGGAATGAGAGAGGACCACCCACAATCTTGATCCTTTTACAACATTTTGCTCAGTTACTAGGAAAAACAATAAAGAGTGAGAAAAAAATCAATGGAATACAAATAATAGGTGACAAAATCACACTATTCTTATTTGCAGAGTCCATGGTTTTATATATAAGATATCCCAAAACAATTACCAGAAAAAATATATAAATTATAAACAAATTCAGCAATGTAATAGGATGTAAAATCAATTTCTTCAAATCAACAGTTTTTCTATACACTGGCAGGAACCATAGAGGGAAAGATTGTGAGCACAAGCCCATTCACCATAACATCAAAAAAATAAATACCTAGGAATAAGCCTAACCAAAAAGTTGAAGAGCCTTCCTACTAAAACTATAAACCTTTTATTAAAGTTATAAAGACACTAGAAAATGAAAAGTTATAATGAGTTTGTGGAGTGGCAGAATTCATATTGTAAAATTGACTATTTTTTCAATATTAATTTACATATTCAGTGCAACATTAATCAAAATTTACATCTCATCTTTTTTATAAATAGAAAAATAGCCATCCTAAATTCATATGGGAACACAAAACACCCATAATCAGCAAATGCAATTCTGCACAAAAGGATAATGCTGGAAGGATTTCCCTTCCATATTTGAAGGTATATGACTGAGACATAGCAACAAAAATAATATGGTGATGCAATAAAAGCAGACACATAAAGAAGAGGATCAAAACCAGAGAACCAAATAATAGTCCACATTATTTCAGTTATCTGATGTTGGAGAAAGATGCCAAAATTTTATTCTGGAGCAAAGAAAGTACCTTTGACAAAGATGTAAGGGAAACTAGGTGTCTAATTACAGAATGAAATTAGTCCATTATTCATCACCTTACACAAAAACTAATTCAAAATGAATCAAAGATCTAAATATAAAACCTAAAATAATGAAACTCATAGATGCAAACATAGGCTATACCTTCAAAATGTAGAAATAGAAAAGGCCATGAACAACAACAACAACAAAATGTCATGTCTTGTCCTGGAAGCCTATCAAACTATCAAGTAATAATGAAATTATTGGTCTTAGAGGAAATATTGAACCACCAATTTCCAAAACAAGCACAGACTGAAATACATTCCACATATTTTTCCTTATATTCACAGGTAAGTTTAGTCCTCCCCCCTCATCAAGAAAACTTTACAGCCAATTAAAATAAATAGCAATAGAACACAGTCACAAATGATACATATACATTACAACTACTTCACATAAGGCTTATGGATTATTGGAGAAGTGGAGGAAAGTTTATAAGAGCCAGAGTATCAGTGAGTTTGTTGTGAGATTATATTTCTTAAGAATGACAGAAAATATATTCATAAAGTTTTACTAGCTAATTAAACATATTTAAAGAAGAACAACACTAATAAGCTTATCAGCTTTGATAGGGGAAAAGCTCAGAAGGCCTCAATCCTGGAGTAGCAGGCTTCTTTTTCATTCTGGCCACCCAGAACTGAAATAATCACACTGAAACTATATTAATGAAATCACAGCTAGGCCCATTTTCTCTAGTTTATTATTGGCTAGCTATTTTTTTCATTAAAAAGTTTACACTTCCTCCCCTCCTCCCATTCCCCCACCCACATTCCTCCTTCCTCCTCCCTCCTTAAAAGAGGACAGGAATTCCTGCCCTGTGTGAATTCCAAATCCCCCACCCCTACATCCAGGCATAGGATGTTGTTCATCCAAATAGACTAGTAGAAACAAGTACCTTTTGCAGAGCAGAAGGAGGAAGTAGATGAGCAAGGTAGTCAGGACCACAAGGGGTTAGTCCACCCACTGAGACAGTGTGCCTGATCTAATGGGAGCTCACCAAATCCAGCTGGACTGGGACTGAACAAACATGTGGTCAAACAGGACTCTCTGAATGTGGCTGACACTGGGGGCTAACTGAAAAGCCATTGGATAACTCTTATATATTAATTTATCCCATCTCCATTAATATGTGTATGGCCACATGGCTGTGGCTTACCTGATAAAGTTCTCAGCATCTCTCTCCGGTAGGCAAAATAGCTTCTCTCATATTCCACCTCCTTTCTCTGAGAATTCAGTTTAGTTTTCCATGCCTAGCTAAGTTGTGCCCTATCAACAGGCCATGGTAGTTTCTTTATTCATCAAAGGTAATCACAGCATACAGAGGGAAATCCCACATCAACTCCACTTTTCTGTTTAAATTATAAAAGGGAGGTTTTAACTTTAAAATAATAAAATTACATAAAACAGTTATCCAGCAAGAATTATAGTTATATCTATTTTATCTTCTATCTATTATAATTAAGGAAAACTGTATTATTCTTATCTATTCTTCAACCTATCAAAGACTTCAGAAAAATATATTACCTACATTAACTGGATGGGCTTTGTATGCAAGTTCCAAAACTCTAGAATTGACAGAAACATATTATTGCCTGGATAGTCACCCAAAGTTCTTCTGTACCATCTTCAGCCTACAGGCCCACAGCATTTGGCAGACTTTTCTATGAAGTAGGAAATTTCAAAGACAGTTTCGTCTATATTGGCAGTTGGTCAGTCACTTTCGTCTTTGTCTTGCAGAAAGTCTAGCAGACTCTTTCATTAATCAGGAACCCCGAAGGAAGGTTTCACCTTTAGGCAAGTTTAGCAGTCATTTCTTTGTGGGTCCTGCATGTTTAGTTCATCACACAGTTCAGGCACGAACAGTTTCTGGCCCAAACGGCTAACCAACTCCATAAGGATCCTCTTCAATGACCATCTTCCTCTTGAAATTATTGGTGCTGCCAGGAGCAGATGTGTTTCATTGTCATGAAAAGTCTTAAGTTCTTAAAACATTTTAAATGCCATATTCTGTAGTTTTAAAGATTAAGAATGCCTATCCATTTGAAATATATATCTGTACATGTAGAAAATCTAACATGACTATAAGATTGAATATTAAAGATGACTATCTATTAACCTGTATTTATTAATTTTACATTACATTTTAAAATAAACTACACAATCATAAGACCTTAATCAAGAGCAGAAATATGCATAAAACAATATTGACCTTAAATTTGTATCAATAAACCAAGATCCATACCCATGCAAATTTCTATAGCATGTCCTTCTTTAAATGTAAATATTTATAGACAATATTTGGGTATATGGGAGTAGTATTCTTTTAATCCTTTCCTGCTGTAATTTTTTGAGGGGTGTTCAAGGCAACCTTTCAGGAGGTTTTGGTCCATCAAATCATATTAGTGTGGAAGCAATCCACAGGTTTTCATCCTCTGTTGAAACAAAAGAAGAACCTCTTTTCAAAAGCAACATAGCCTTAGATCCATATATTGAAATCAAGAGACCTTTAAAGTGTATATGTTGGTATAGCATAGCAGTCCATAAAATGAAATGTGTCTCTGTATTTAACTCCTTCTCAGTCAAAAAAATCCAAAGAAAACAAAATAATATTCATAATTCAGACCCTCTTAGCATATTCTATCTTTACATGGCTTGATTTTGCTCTATTACTTTTTCTATAAGTTTAATATTTGTTATCTTTACTCCTTTAATCTATGACTGTCTGTACTCTGTCTCTTTAAAGGCTTTGTTTTTTTTAAAAAAAAAAAAACATTTATTTTCTTTTATGACTCTCTATTTCTTCTTTCTCCCAAGCCTACATACATTTATCCAACACTGTGACCCATTTAGAAGTCTTTTTTTTTGTTTGGATTTGTCTTTATTACATATCTGCTTCTTAAAATGTGAAGCACTTACGACTCTAAGCAATGACATTGCTAGGGTATATATAATACTTCCTGCTTTCCTTACCCATTCCAACATGGCGGAGCTGCTTGCCACTTTTAAGAGCCACACACACTGTCCCACTTCCAGGCACACAGCAGGTCCAAGTTGCCATCAAGTAAGCTGCAGCAAACTTCTCACAAACCCTGTCCAAATGCTAGGTCTCACGAAAGAGCTGGAGGTCACATTGGCAACACAGCCCAGAAAGCCTGCATTTCAAATTTTCTTTTTCTTTTCTTTTTTTTTTCTTTCTTTCAGTGTGTCAGGAAAACCTCTCTTAAAGGGGCTGCAGCTTGTGGCCAGCAAATAGCAAGAAGCTGTCTTAATCTCTGTATTTTTGTGTCTAGAATTCCTTTCCAAGCCCTCTCGGGTTTTAAGTGCATGTTAGTCAACCATATTTAGCCAATTTGTAGTAAGGTGGCCACTAGTTTGTTCCCTGCTGCTCAGCCCCAAAATAACCACACAGAAACTGCATTATTTTAATCACTGCTTGGCCCATTAGCTCTAGCTTATTGGCTATCTCTTAGATGTTAATTTTACCCATCTCTTTTAATCTGTGTATCGCAACATGGTAAAGTTCCCAGCATCTCTCTCCTGTGGGCTACATGGCTTCTCACTGACTCCACCTCCTTTCTCTCAAAATTCAGTTTAGTTTTCACTGCCTGGCTAAGTTCTGCCCTATCAACAGGCCAAGGCAGTTTCTTTATTTATCAATGTTAAGTCCAGCATACAGAGGGAAATCCCACATCACAGTCCTACTCTAAAGTCTACAGAAAATTAAGAAATTCTGAGAATGAGAGAAATAGTTATCCACAGGGAAAAAAATACCAATTGATAATCCAATACCAAATATCAGTTCTGAATATATATATATGAAAATTGAATTGTACAGAATAGGCAGGTTGTATTTATGTATAGAAGAATATGTAAATTTTGTGTTTAATAAAAATTAGTAGGAAAAAACGCTATGAATGTGAAAGAGAGCAAGGAGGCACATATTGGAAGTTTAGAACTAGGAGAGTAAAGGAGGAAGTTATTTAATTCTAATCTCAATATTTTAAATTATAAAAAATCTACAAGCCAAACAAAATAAAATAAATATAAAATTACATTTTAAAAGAAGGGCTGTGTGGATTTGGGATGAATGAAAAGGCACAATAGAACTTTAACAAAACCAATATATTTGCAAAGCAAGCTGAATTACTTTCTTCAATTTTTCTGTGTCCCTACTAGATATCAGCAGGATCCCTTAGAGCTATGGCTGGGTACTTTGGCAAAGAAAACCATAATACACAGTCCCAATAGGGGGTCCCAGTCACAGAATGGCACAGAATCTTGGTAAACAGCCTCATGAAGAGAAATTTGTTGTTGATATATAAGGCCTTGCAATAGATAAAGTCCATTACTGGCTTGACCTACATTACCTTGAAAATCATATCTCACCATAATGAAGCAGATTGAAAACCTTTTGAAAAAACCTCTTCTGGTGGTCAGGCAAAACTATATATTAGAAAGGGAGCATTCATACTTATAGTTGCAGGGCAGAGTGTCAGCAAGTTTAATTCACAAATGCTGTGTACACAGTATTGGCAACAATACCATTTTAAGCTATTAGGACTTTATCCTCCCCTAACATAATTGGCCATATTATCCAACCTTTTACTAGAAGGGATGCCCCCAATTCATGATCATGCTTGATATATAGATGGTATTAGCAAGGACTCCAAACAGGAAGGCTCAGTTATGGCAATACAAATAAACACAGAAACTACTCTTGGTGACTAAGAAGAGGAGAAATGGAATGCAGTCAGTAGACTGAGTTGAAAGCTGTATAGATAGTAGTGAAGTGACACAGGTAGCTCACTGACTCTTTGTCTTGACAGTTGGGTATTATTCCAAAGCCTAATTTTATACATGATCTAGGTGAAAAGGGAAAATGATGACAAGTAATAGGATGACCATTGTGGGGGGCAACAGATGTTGAAAGAAATATACAACATGATTCAACTGGAACATGAGACATGGCTAAAGTTATAATGAATATTCCTTATCTTCTCAGTACACTGGGAAATTAGGAAGTTGATGCCCTCTCCATACTAAGAGTCATCTGCCCCTAGATGCTCCTTGAAGTATATCATTGGATTCAAATAGTGTCTGGCCAGCAGAGAAGCAATAAGAAATAGAAAATAGCTAAAGATTTTGGCATTCCAATAAAGTATTCTGACATGCAGCATGCTGTCAGTGAGGCTTGGTTAAGACTATTAATGCTATGATGTGATGTATTCATAAGTCTCCAAGCCCTGTGAAGTATTGGCAGATATATAGGACACATGCCAGTAAGAAAGGGACTCAATTTTGTTCTCAATTATGCAGGCACTGTCACAGGTATCATAAATTTTTCTTCATTTCTCATTTTTCTGCAAGCTGCTAACAGGGAAGCCCAGCATCAAAAGTGTTACAAAGTCAGTGTTAAGAATAGGTGTCTACATAGAATTGATAATGACTCTGCCTTCATTTCAGGAACACTGATGGCACACCTGCATTGAGAACAGTAGTTACAAAGTTTCTTCAGTACTCCCATAAATTATATGGTGCAGGATTGTTGAGGCAATGAATAGGTTGCTAAAGCAAAACTCGACAGTCTTAAGTGCAGAAGGTACCCTAAATAGATGAAAGAAGATTCTTAAAGAGGCCATATTATTGTTAAAATGGTAAACTCAGTGACGGGTGTATTTACTCCTTATGAGTTTTTGGTCAGAGAAGTTTCAGAGGCCCCACAACGATATTTGTTATTGACATTGATTTTGATTGTATGTCAGAAAAAAGATGATAGTATCATAATGCTAAAACCATGGCATGTTATTAGCATAGGTGATAGAAAATTCAAGCTGGGACTAATTTTTGTAAACTTCTGTTTAAGTCCCATTTGGCCAGTGTTCATAGTGCCTGAGAGTGCCATGTAGATTGCTAAATAACTGTTGGCAACAGTCTTTTTTTTTAATAATGGACCTAATTGCTGCACTATGTACATGATAAACAATATATTCCTGCTTTTTCAACATTGGTCTGACTTGGATACGTACAAACAACATCATACTTCTTAGATTGAAAATCCACTCTCGTGATGCTTGGGAAAATATCTGATATTGCAGGAATGGACAAACACTAAATGCAAGGGAAGTTGTCAGCATGAGTAAAGAAGGCATGGCGATTATCTTGTTTAAAGAATGTGGTTCATTGGCCAGGGTGCCTTTCAAGTATTCGTGTTTATGGACACAGGTTATTACTTTAGTCAGGTTCCAAGAGATATCATTCTATTTACCTCCCTCGATAAGCAGAGACCACTCATTCATATCCTGGTCACTCAGACCCAAAATAATAACACAGAAACTGTATCATTACAATACTGCTTCACTTATTAGCTCATGATTTTTATTGGCTAGCTCTTATATCTTAAATTAATTCATTTCTGTCAATCTGTGTATTGCCATGCCATTGTGGCCTACCAGTAACATTCTCTCAAGAGTCCTGCTTTTGTCTCCTGCATGGTTACAAAGCTTCTCTTTGACTCTCTCTATATATTTCAGCCTGACCACATTCTGTTAATCCATTGTCTGAAAACAGCTTCTTTATTAACCAATGGTATTCACAGCATGCAAAGGAGAATACCACATCATTTCTCTTCCTTTTTTGTTTTTATAGTCAAGGAGAATCACTGAATTTTATCAACTTTTATGTTATGGAAATTGAAGAATGAATAGAAAGGTAGGAGGTGGACATATTCCTTGTTCTACCTGGAGAAATATAGTCATACAATATATGACTATATATATATATATATATATATATATATATATATATATATATATGTATGTATATATACATATATCATGATTTTCAGGATCAGGACCACTATGCAGAGAAAAAGGAAGAAGAGACACAGGAAGAGGTTGAGAGTACCACGAGTGACTGTTCTTTGATCCAAGTAACTACTGTCCTCCAGTATTCGGCTCTCCCAAATGGAAAAAAAAATCACTCAAGGTGGGATGATTGGTGGTTTAGACTTTCACCCTTCTTCTCAGAGTATCCACGTGGCCTGGTAGAGGATATATATATATATATATATATATATATATATATATATATATATATATTTTGCATGTGTGTGTATGTCTGTGTGTGTGATGGAAAGACTAGAGTGGGATCTTCGTCTACATGGTTCCAGGAAGGTTTTAATCCATGGTAGATATGGCTTTCCAGGTAAGACTTGCTATGGAATGAATGTGAAATACCATGGTGTAAGTTAAGTTTTACCTATGTAAAGAAAGAAAGTACAATAATCTCAGTGATTGCTTATAATGAATCATGCCTAGATTTGTCACTGGAACATTAAAGAAGGGGTAGCAATAAAAACATATGTATACCTACAGCTTTAAAATCCAAAATGGAAAGAAACACTGAATAACTACTGTCAAATTTTAGATGGCATTCTCACTTATAAATTCCGAGGTTCCTTCAATGAGTATCTGATTCTGGATCTTTCTCAGAAAATTTGTTATCTCTCTGTACTAAAAATTCTAAAAGAACTAAACTAATATTGGTCATTGTGGTCGTTTAAATAGTATGACCCTCCAATAGACTCATATGTTTAATTGTTTGATCCATAGTAAGTGGAACTATTAGGAAGTATGGTCCTTGTTGGAGTAGGTATGGCTTTGTTGGAGGAAGTGTGTCACTATCTAGGTCACTATGAGTTCTGCTATGCTCAAGGCATACATATTGTGGCACACAGTCTCCTTCTTCTGCCTGTGGATCAAGATATAGGACAGTTTCTTTTTCAGTACCATGTCTGCCCACATATCCCCATCCCTTTCAACATAATGATAATAGACTAAACCTCTAAAACTATGAGCTACCTCCAGTTAAATGTTTTCCTGTGGTCATAGTTTTTCTTCCCAACAATAGAAACCCCAAGACAATCATATTCAAAATATTTAAATACATGAAAAATAAAATGAAATGATGATAATGAATTAGCACTTATTGAGTCTATTACATAAATAATAGAATTAATTTATTTTAAAATTAGTCAAAGATAAAGTAATGTTAGAAAATAAAATTAGAAAGAAAGAATTTAGTAAGAAAATGATAAAGGTAATTTGTATATTAGAATAATAAATTAAAGGACACTTAAAATTATTAAAATTTGTTTAAAATAATAGAAAAGTTTTACTAAACATCAAGATAAATCAAAGATAGCCTCGAATTATCTACCCACAAATTATAGTCAGCTTTTTGGATTTCATTAGGAGATCAAGGCTCGTAAGCACAAAGAAAAAAAACTAAGTATGCTCAAATTGATTATATTAAATGGATTAATATTTATTCATAGCTTATTTACATATTTAATATTATCTCTATTATTATATGCTTTAAATACTTAATATAAAGTGTGGTTATGAATAAGACAAGCTGAGAGTATAAAATCCAGTGTGAAATTGTACAGTTTCAGAGTGTCAATGCTTGCTGTGTAAAAGTTCATTGAGATGTACAGACTTTGGATCTATGTAATTTCTGTCACTTTTTATTTCCTAACTCTTTATAATGATATTTTAATAAGCACAAGAATAAAAAATATGGATTTTTTTAGTACAGATTCATCCAGCTGGCCTAGGCTTAGCTGCAGAGGACATGTCAGAAAATGTATAAAGTTTTTAAAAGACTTTTGATCCATATTTGATTTAGTTATCATATGTGTCTATTGCACCACACATAATAAAAACTCAGAGATAGATTTTGGGTTCAATCTTAAGATCAGAAAAACAAGCAAAGCAGCCCACCACTGGACCTTATCTCTAACTCAGACCAAAGATGGGCATTTCTGGCTCTGTAAATTCTCAGATTGAGACTGAGAGTGAAATCTGTCTCTTTCCACCTTATATGTATCTCTAGTGATGCAAGTAAAAGTGTGCACCACCACCACATAGCCACTATGATGAACTAGTTCGGCTGCTGGGATTAAAGGTCTGTGCCACCTTTGCCTTGATTGTATGGCTAACTAATGTGGCTATTGGGATTAAAGTTGTGTGTCACCACTGCCTGGCCTATATGGCTGAATAGTGTGGGTGCTTTGCACTGATTGTCAAGCAAGCTTTATTTATTAAAACACAAATGTTGTAGCACTATGTTTCCCCTTTTTGTCTAAAACTAAAAGAACAACAATACCTAATATAAGAAAAACTATATACCATAAGATATATATATAGATATATATATATATATGATAAATATATCAATAATATATTGTCCATATGCATTTGAAAAATTCAGAGAAAATACTTCATATCTATCCTAGCTTGATGAGTCAAAAGTTTTCTACCTTATTTTCTTTCTAACATAGTTTGCTTTCTGCATCTGGTAAACAAAGAAAATTACAACTATCTATTCTTCAGATTCCTCAGAGACCCAACAAGGAAATAATATTAACTGACCAAGCAGTAAGTGTGAGCAAGCAAATTCCAAAAATATAATGACAGAAGCAGCTGACTGCTTGGACAATAAACCAAAGATCTTCTGCAATGTTGGTGCATTCATCCTCAGCCTTCAGGCCTAGCATAACCACCAGACATTTCTGTGAAGCAGTTTATTCTGAAGGGCTGTCCCTCCTTATATTGAGAATGTTTGGCAGTCATTTTCTTTTGTGTCCTGCTTGTCCAATTAGGACAGTATAATGTCAACTGACGAGACAAGTGCATTTTCTTACCCAATGGTTTACTTTTGCCACAAAAAGTAAACTCCATGTAGAGATTTTCCAATGCCCATCATCTTCTTTGAAGTAGATTGTTATTACCAGGAGTAGACATGTCTCACTGTCATTTTAAAAAAAAGAATCTACTGAGCTTGAAACCATCGAATCCCATGCTGGAATACCAACCAGTCCCTAATCAAAATAATCCCCAACGTCTTAGTGGAAAGCATCAAAGTCAGAAGGTCATGGGCAGATGTGCTGCAGACACTAAGAAAACATTTGTTCAACTGTGTTCATAGCAGCATTTGTAATAGCCAGAAACTGGAAACAACTCAGATGCCCCTCAACTGAAGAATATACTAAGAAAATATGACACATTTACACATTAAAATACTACTCAGCACTAAAGAAAAAAAATATGACATCTTGAAATTTGCATGTAAATTGATGGAATTATAAAGCACCATCCTGAGTGAGGTAAAACAGACCCAGAAAGATGAATATGGTATGTACTCACTCATAAATGGATACTAGCTGTTAGGTTTTCTTATAAATATCAAAAACAGTTCTTGCTGAGTGTGGTATTTAATACTCATAATACCTGCCCTACTTGGAAGTCTGAGGCAGGAGGTCTTGGAGTTTAAAAGCAAACTAAAGTAAGCTGTGAGAATATTTATTTCAAGAAAAAATAAATATTCACAAATAAGTTTATTTTTCAATGTTTTAAATGATGGTGATATTTGTTAATACTGTAATTTTTTATACATTTGTAATTGATAGAATTTTAACATTTATATAAAATGTTCTTCACTAATTAACATATCTTTATAGGTTCAATTTGTATAATAATATTTAGAGTAACAGCAATCTTGTGAAATAAGGTTTTGAAGAATCTATTTTTTCTAAGTTATATTTCTCATCTGTATATAAATAGGCTTAAAGCAAAGAATAGCTCAAGCTTAATTCTTTTATTCTTCAAATTTTATGTAAACAGAAACATTGTCAGGATAGTTCTTATATGTCTTTTACCTATTTTCTTCTAATTTAGTAACACCTTATAAAACTATGATTAATTTGTTAGAACTAATGACACTACTACTACATTGTTTACTAAAGTGTAGAATTTATGTGGATTTCTGTAAACCTTTTTAAGCAATATTATTTTGTCTAAAGACTCTATAATTTTAAATTATATTCCATGAAATTACATTCTATGAAAGTCCTTTGTATTAATTACTTTTTGTTTTAAGACACTATGACAATAAGTGATTTGTGGAAGCAAAGTTTTATTTATGCTTAATGTTCTAAAAGGTGAATCTGTAATGGCAGGATGCAGCAGGCAGCTAGAATAGGAAGCTGAGAGATCACACCTCCGGCCACATAAAGAAACAGACAGGGAACTAGAAGTTGAGAAAAGTGATATATTATTAAAGTCCAACCCAATGACATACTTTCTCCAGCAAGTCTCCATGACATATAAGTCCTACAATCTTCTCAAATAGTACCACCAATTAGGGACCAAGAGTTCATGTATCTAAGCCCATGGGGGCCATTTCTTATTCAAATCATTACATTAAAAAAAAAAACACTTAGTAATTATAATTTCATTCCATCCTTCTTTCGCTTTCTTAAGAAATATTTTAAATATCTGCATACCAAGATACATTGAGAAAGCAAAGTAGTAGTTTATAGGCAGTCACTTTTACCTATAAACAAAAGTCATTTTAGAACTTCATTTTATGAGCAGTAGAGATTGCTCAAGTAGTAAAGTTTTTTCTTGACAAGTCGATGCCTAAACATTTTTCCCTCAGACCTACATTGGTGGAAAAATAAATCTGACTCCTGCAGTTGTCCTCTAAGCTCTACTCTCACAGCATGTCATGACTGACCATGCACACTCAAAGAAAAATAATGGGCTTTCTCTCTTTTCAAAATTTACTTAGTGACAGCGTATGAATAACAATGACCCCCCAGAGGCTCATATATTTGAGTACTTAAGAAATGGCACTATTTGAAAGGGTTAGGAGGCATGGCCATCTTAGAGTAGGTGTGGCCTTGGTGTAGTGTCACTGAAGGTGGGTTTTGAAGATTTGAAATGTCCGTTCCCTGACCAGAGTCTCTCTTTTCAGGTTACCTGTGGATCCTCTCAGCAATTGCTCCAGCAACTTGTAGCCTATGTGTTACCATGTACCCTGCCATGATTAGACTGGACCAAACTTCTGAAACTATAAGCATATCCCAAATAAATGTTTTCTTTTACAATAGTTGTCATGGTCATAGTGTTTTTTCATAGCAATAGAACACTGACTAAGGCACAGGATCTCACTAGGAGGCTCAATTTGACTTGGAAGTTGTGATTGCCCCTAAACTTACCTCAACCAAATCCCTAATCATTCATAGGTACCTAGCTTAAATTCATACCTATCATAAAACTCTAAAACTTGAGGATTTTTTTATGAATATGTGTTCACAGAAGAATATCTGAAGTTATGTCTTACCAGTTAACAGAATTTTCTATTCAATCACAAGGACTGGAGTCTGGATAACAGCATCCATGTAAAAAGTTGGAAATTCTCTATAGGCCTGTTACTCCAACTCAGACCATAATAGAGGCAGGCTATTTTTGAAGTTTGGCTTCCAGTGTTCCAAACAAACAAATAAAAACCAGTATCTATGGCTTCAGGAGGAACACCCTGCACCTGCTCATGCCTCAGTGGAATGTGAGAAGAATAATAGAGAAGGATACACAATACCTTCTTTATACACCCTCACAAATGTGCATATACACATAAGCAAAGAGACATACATACCCAACAAATTAAAAAAAAACAACCAAATGAATTCCTACCTACATACATAAACCTTTATGAAAAAGAAAGAAAACAACATAAGGGGTTTTCAATTATATCTCTGTTAAAATAAACAATCAGTTCACTGCTAAAATACTTTATCATGTAAGATGTCTTATAAATTTCTGTCATTATTAGAATAAATGCCATTTATATTTTGTATTAATTTTAAATACATCAAATCACAAAATAAAATCAGTCTCTTTATTCAGTCTATGATGACCTGAATGAATAATAGAATGGCGAACAGTTATTAGTGTTTATCTGTTTAATGACAGTTAACATTTTATGTTAGTCAAATAATTTAAGATATAAAGGGAAATATATTTTTAGAGGGTTGACATTATGTTACATTGGAAATTTTATCTATAGCTTCCAACTTGAAGAGGTTTAGAGAAGACACCTAATTAAATTGTCCTAAAGAAATACCATTCTGGAATTGGAAAGATTGCACATTGGTTAGGAGCAATGGTCAGCAACTGCTATTCCAGGGAAGATATTTGATTCTTAATCCCCTCTTGGCAGCTTGAAATTACCCATGACTCTAGTTCCAGGGAATCTGATGCAAGCACCAGACATTCAAGCTATCCACAGGCAAAACACCCATATACAAAAAATTAAATTAAATTTTAAAAGGAAATACCATTCATCACATTCTCTACACCCTCAGAAGAATGTAATGGTTACTTCTAAAATATTTTTATTTTTCTTTATGAACATTTTATTCATTTTTTTTCATGTACTTCCTTATTGTGGGGATTGAATATGCCATACTACATGTGTAGAGTTTACAGGACAATTTTCAGACATCTGATTTCTCCTTGCACTATGTGGGTGGTTACAAGAACTCAGGTCACAGGCTGTGTAATATGTATGTTTAGTGGCAGAATCAACTTTCAAGCCCTAAGAGAATAAAAGTAAATAATGTATTTGAACTTAGAATATCAAGGTTGGAATATTTGCAAATCAAATTTATGGTAGCATTGATCATTGTGTTGGGGAAGATGACAAAATATTTTTTTTAAATAAGGCAAGAATGGAATTAATAAAAGATGTTCTCAAGAAAAAAGTTATGTATCCCCTGTATGTCCTATTGCCTCATTTTGCAGATCATGAAATGAGCTTCAGGGGAGTTACGTCACGTACTATATAATAGTGTAAAATGAGATCTGAGACTATACTGTATATAGTCCACATAGTTCTTGTTTTCTGATTTTGATTACAGTGATCATTAAAACCTTTTTGCCATCTTGTTTTTAATCTATTCTGTATGTAGTATTTAATACACATAGACTTTTTAAAATTGTAGTATATCCTAAATACTCATATCATTTGGAACCTATCAAAATTAAATCAATTTAATATACATTCCCCAATTTTAAATCAAATCAATTTGAAACTTTTGACCTTAAAAAATCTTTAAGTTCTAAGGCATGTAAATATGTTGTGATATTTCATTGTAAACTACATAAATCATTGAATTATCTGTCTTAAATTACTAAAGGGCCTTATACTGAAAGATAGTCTTTGATACAACTTTAAAAAGTTATTCTATCATCTATAGGCTGTTTAAGTAACTGCTTTTTTCATACTTATCAGCATTGATGATACTATGACAAATTTTAAGAAAGGATGAGGTCCCATTTAATACATCTGTGTGTCAAAGAAAGATATACAAATTTCAATATACTAATAGTAATCACAAAGATAAACTAATAATTTACTGTGTTCTTAAAACTGCTATCATTATGATATGCTTTTAAATAGTCCTTAAAGAAATATTTTGCTATGTTTCAAAATTATACTTTTATTTAGCAACATCTCTCTTAAACTATTTCATTGTACTTGGTGATTTAAAATTGTATGTGGACTTCTACTCCACCACAAATATCCATCCTATAGTCTCATTTCTATTATATTACTTCTGGAATTGTGAAATTGAAATCTTTATGGTTTCCTATATATTAGTTTTCTGCTGTTGTCACATATGGGGTATTAATTAGGTTTAATTACCTAATTCTTAACTTAATTGTATTTACTTTTTTATAGTTACATTACAGCCCTTCCTATCTAAAAGTTGCTGGTGATCCAATCCATATATTGTCATGCTTGAACTTCATGAATATCATTATTTTTCAACCTCTAGATGCAGACTTTATTTTCAAGAGCCAAAAAATTTAGGGAGAAAGGAAACTCTAGAAGATGTTAATAAACATCTCTCCATCCATCTCTAAGCTCAGAAAAAAAAAAACGACCCTGATTTCTGCTATGGATGTACCTAATGAGCATTTAAATAGTTTCACTAACAGAAGCAGGATATGAAAATTCCTTCAACATATTAAAAAATGTTGTAGTTATTTGATGGGCGAAGGGACAATTTTAATGTCCTTACATATCACACAATTACAAAGAACAATTTAACGAAGTAAGAATGCATTCAGTAACATCTTGATATGTAGTGGAAGAATGAACATAAAATTAGTAAATATACAAAATAATTGTTCAAGAAATTTAGTGAACTAAAGGATTTAAGAGTGACATTAAAAACACAATCAGTAATAAAATCAGAGTTTCCTTCTAATCTTCCATTACCTCTAACTCTTATTTCAGGCATTGAACTTCAGCGTGACATTGTCAATATTGATTCATAAAATGAAGACAATGAAATCTTTAAATAGTAGTGATAAACCTTAGAGAGTATCTGTTTTAAGTAAAATTATTACTTTATTTATGCTAACTTTTATTAAAGCAATATTTTCTAGTAGTAACAATACTTATCTCAACATTTTAGCAATTTTAATAAACAGTCATTTTTTTTTCAAATATGCAATGCCATTTCTGAATGCATTAGCAGAATCATTTGAATTGTGAGTAGTTACTAATGTTTGGAAATATTTAAATGTTTAAATAGTATATTAGTGATTTGGTAGTAGAAATGAAAATATATTGGTAAAGAGACAGTCCCTTATGAAAGAGAGATATTTCTACATATTAAATGTGTGTACATGTATAAAGAATATCTATATTTATATGCTATATTATAACTCTAAGATAGTAAATATGTTCTTAAGTGAAGCAAATTTATTTATTATAGATTCATAAGAAAATGGTTTCATCTTCAGTGTCCTCCAGACACAACAAAATTGAATCAAATATGAACTCACAGAGACTGTAACAATACATACAAAACATGCACAAGTTCAAGCCAGATGGAGTCCCAACAGTGAGAAGGAGAAATATATATGAAAGCTATATTCATCTGGGACCCACTGGCAAAAGGAAACACAGTTTCCCTGATGGAGTGTCACTGAATATGTCAATCCCATTCCAGGGCAAACCTTGAGGTCAAGGAGAGTTAGCCAAAACAAAATAAATTCAATGTTATAATGTTATTTTTGTGGATGCTTTGTTTTGTTTTTGTTTTTTGCTTTTTATTTTTTTGTATTGGTCTTTAGTCTGTGTGTTTTGTTTTTCATAAATTTCTGGACCTTTGTTTTTTTCTTTCTTTTTTTGTTTTTGTTCTTCTTTTGTTCGAGAGAAAGAGAGAGAGAGAGAGAGAGAGAGAGAGAGAGAGAGAGATAAATTTGTTAATATGGAGGTTGGAAAGATCTGGAAAGAATTGTGGGATGGGAAAACATGATTAAAATATATTATATGAAAAATTGTTTGATAATAACAATAAAATTATTTCATCTTAATAACAATAAAAAATAGATACTACTTTTTAAAACTTCCCCAAAATCATCATTGCAAAGAACTCTCAAGTTCTTAGAACAGCAATAAAAACACATTTCATCTCAGTTTTCATTCATATTTTTTGTTCAGAGGCTTAATCCAACTGAACATGCTTAAAGGTCATTATCCAAATGCTTTGGTCAAATTAAGCAAACTTTACTTTCTCTATGTTGTTTCTCTAATGAAAAAGAAAGGTAGCAACAAACACAGAAGTGGGTAGGGTTTATATAGTTCAAAAACGGCTAGACTAGGGGGTTTTAATGGGCTGGGGAATTTCCAAAGGAATTTTGGTTACATATTATCTTAGCTGAACATTTCATAGTTATTTGGCAGAACATCTTATCTTATCAGGGTACATTCAAAATGTGTTTCAAACTCCAGAGGATGGGGAGCATGTCAAATTCCAGAAAGAGGTTAAAACACAGTTAACAAATTTTGCAGAAAATAAAAATGAAGTAGTTGTTCCAACCTTATAACAAAATGATTTCCATCTTTAAGTTGGGCTGGTCCATCAGTAGTAAGGACAAAGACATCCTCCCAAAGTTTATGTGATGGACAATTTTGGTTCTCAGCTTTACTGTCTTGGGAAGTGGTAACCTTAGTTGAGGAACTGATTCTGTCAAATTGTTGTGTGTTCCTGTTTATTGGACATTGACTAATGTTTGATGTATAAGAAGGCATGAGTCCTTACCTTGCCTTCTCTTGATGATGGACCGTAAATAAACGTTTTCCTCTCCAAGACAGCCTTGGCCAATATGTAAATAGAACAATCAAAACAACCTAAAACTGTATGAACTTTTTGCTTTCTTAAGTGTTGCTTTCATGTTTTATTTTTTTATTTATTCATTTATTAAAGATTTTTGTCTCTTCCCCACCACCGCTTCCCATTTCCCTCCCCCTCCCCCAATAATGGGGATGTTCTATCGGGAACTCACCAAGGCCAGCTAGCCTGGGTCTGAAAAAAGCCCAGGATAAAACCGGTCACGCTGAACATAGTGGACAAGGAGGACTACTGAGAACTCAAGAACAATGGCAATGGGTTTTTGATCATGTTTTATTTTTAATTGATTTTTATTTTTAAATATTTTATTAATTCTTTGAGGATTACATACATTACATATTGATTACATTTTTACCATCCCCTTGTCCAAAATCCAATCTCCATTACATACCCACTACACTTTGTATTCTCATTCATTTTCTTAACTTATTGAGGACTACCTATATATTCTTGAATTAACGGCCATTCACTGCAGCATGCTAGACATACCATCCTTAAAGAAAACCAACTCCTGTGCTCTCTCAGAAACTGTCAGGTACCAATAGTTCCCCAACTATTTCTGGCACATTTGCCTACTTCTGCTCCTCATGATATGATTTTGTCTAGCTAAACCTTTAACAGATCTCGGGCATGCTATCAAAAACTCCCATGATTTCAAATGGTCATTTGTCCTCCTGAACTCTGAAAACACTGTCTTCTTTTAGCAATCTCCAACCTCCAGCTCTTGCAATTTTTCTACACCCTATTCCATAATAATCCTTGAGTTGAGAGAAAGAAATGTGATACAGCTATCCCACTAAGGGTAGAGCAGTTTAAAATTACTTTTTCTCTGGACTTTAATTAGCTGGATAACTCTATCTTATCCACTATGTATGGTAAAAGAGGCTTCTCTGATGAAATTTGAATAATTCCCTGATCAAATGGTATAATGAGAATTTGTTAGGTGTCACTTTAATAAACTGTACTATTCATACTATTAGCATAGTAAGAGGATTAGGTTATTCATTATGGCCAATGACTACACAGGGGTCTTTGCACCATTAATGGTGTGAGTATGAGTTCCATCTTGTAGAGCAGGCTTTACATCCAAAATTAAAGTAAGAGTTTACTGACATGGTATTCATAACACTATTCTACCAGCAGGCATACCTTTTTTTTTTTTTTTTTTTGGTTTTTCGAGACAGGGTTTCGCTGTGGCTTTGGAGCCTGTCCTGGAACTAGCTCTGTAGACCAGGCTGGTCTCGAACTCACACAGAGATCCACCTGCCTCTGCCTCCCGAGTGCTGGGATTAAAGGCGTGCGCCACCATCGCCCGGCCAGGCATACCTTTTGTGGCAGGTCATCATCACAGCTTTCAAGGTTTACAAATGGGTGACAGTGATAAGAGATTTTTACCTCAAATGTTGTGCATTAATACATTTTCACTCTGTAAAAACTATCTAGTAGGTATAAAACTTCCTAGTCCATTCCAGCTTTATTTCTACTGAAGTGTATAATGTCTCCATGTTAAGAGAAGAGGCTCATGTTCTAGAAAGGTGAATACTTATTCAATGCTGAGACTGCAAACTAGTGCTACTATTATGGAAATCCATGCAGAAGTTCCTAGAAATACTAGAAATACATAAATCACATGAAACAAATATAACACTCTTGTGAATATACCCAAAAGACTGCATCCTACTGTAGAGATACTTGCTCATGCATATTCATTGCTGTCCTATGTCCTATTCAAATGGACAGGAAATCAAAAGTGTAGATGTTCATCATTTGATGAATGTGGTACATTTACAGATATTACAGTGTTATTCAGCTGTTAAGAAAAACAAAATGATACTTTTAAAAATTAAACATACATAAAAAAAGATGTGTTAAATTTGGTTAACAATAAAATTACTATATTCTACAACTGAAAACAGATTAAATATCTTAGGAAATCTGTATGTCTAGCAATTGCAAGTAATATTGGTGCGGATGAAATCTGGTAAAAAAAAATTTCAGAAACACTAACTTTGGAGCTGCTTAAAAAGGATAACATACTGAGTAAAAAAGTATAAATTGGGTTATAAGGACTATTGTACTTAAAAATAAATAATAAAATCCACCTAGATTAAATAAGTTCAAAAGCTGTCTAATTGAAAAGAAGTTCCACTCAACAGGAAGAAAATCATGTCTAATATTAGAAACCTAACCAACTTCCCCAGAGCCACTGAGGTTATGAATCTCAGAAGAGAATATACAATGGCCACTTTGCTAAACCAGCAAAGTTTCTAAATACATTTTAATCATATGCTTATATTCACAGATAAGTGTACTTATCACCCCTCATCATAGAAAATTCTCTCTACAGTAACTGAAAACCATTTTTAAAAGGCGCAACTGGATATGAGGCAGAGATCACCAGATAATGGTGAGCCTAGACCCAGTGGATATATTGTGTATGGAGGAGCCCTACCGATCTAGTGGGTGGGCTCAACTGGGGCGGAGTTTGGATGGTTAAAATGAGGTGCGCAGATGCTGCGCGGCCCCTTGTTTGCTTCCACTCTCCTGTGCTGCGCGAGAACCTTTGGTTGCGTAAGTTAATAAAGCTGTATAACCTTATAATTATTTGTCTGACTTAATTCAAATCCGCCTTCATTTGGTGCCCACGTGGTTCTGACTGATCCACACAGAGCAGGCCCGGGCGTGCGTGCTTGGTCGCGGCGCTGGGCTGCACCAGGCAGCACACGGGTTACGGAGCTCGCACGGGGACACGCGCCGGAACTCCCTAGCCACCCGCCCACAGCCCGCACTGCTCACCCACCCTGCCCGCGGTCCCGAGCCGCTAGGAGTTCACGGCCCCCTGCCGCTACTTTGAGAGGGTTTCCCGGAGTTAGCTCAGCCGTGCGGGCCTCCCAGCCTCCGGCCTCAGTCCCTCTGTGCGTGCCGCAGCCTGACAGCCCCAAGAGGTTCACCGCTGCAGCTGCAGCCTGGCCCGGTACTTCCCAACCGGTCTGTTCAGCCACCGCGCTGTGTATCCCAGACGCGTCTCTTCGCCCCACCCCCAGCCGCCCTTTGTTTTAGCAGCCCTTCTAGGTTTCCAGGTGCTGCTGGTCTAATTCAAAGCGCCCCTCCCTTCTGGAGCTGTTTCAGACCTGCTCTCCACGTGGAATCAAGTGGACTCTTCTGCCACCTCTGACAGGAACCAGTCATTGCAGGTAAAAATTTTTTTTTTCATAAATAAAATGTCGGATAATCTTACAAATTTGAATTTTGATGGTTTCTTTGAGTGTACCATGTGGGACATCTTACAAGAGGTGTCTAGCACCCCATGTCTATGCATCCTTCTGGGATTAGTAATTTTATTTGGCATCAAATGGTTTGACAGCAAGGATGTGATAGAATCTTTGAGAGACGAATCCAGGATTCTTAAGGCAGAGGTGGAATGTCTCAAAATTATCAAGTACGATAACGATCTTCTCAAGAATCAGCTTGAACTGCTACAGGAAGAGAACAGATCTTTGTTTAATAAGACTCTGGTAACTGAGCAAAATTTAGAAAAGGTTCAGGCCGATATTGAGGAGAAATTCATTGCAGAGGGGGAAAGTCTCAAAATCATCAGGTACGATAACGATCTTCTCAGGAATCAGCTTGAACTGCTACAGGAAGAGAACAGATCTTTGTTTAATAAGACTCTGGTAACTGAGCAAAATTTAGAAAACGTTCAGGCTGATATTGAGGAGAAATTCATTACTATGGAAAGGGGAACAGCTGAGTTGGACCGTAGACTTCAATCCCTTTCTGTAGGGACTGAAACATTACTAGCTGATATTAAGGAGAGATTTATTACTATGGAAGAAGGATCAGCTGATTTAAACAGTAAATTCCAGCGGTCACTTTCTGAAAGAATTGAAGCATTAACTCGTAAATTTCAACAGTCACTTTCTGAAGGAACGGAAACACTAACTGAGAGAACCAAAACGGTTGAATGTGACAATCGAATTTTGTCTAAAACTTGTGACAAATTGGCAGAAAGATTGTCAGTACAAGAAGGCATGGTTTACGCCATAAAAATTATGTCCAAAGATGAGAACTTATCTCTAATGGACAGACTTCATACTTTAGAATCCTCAATTAAGGCTTTGGAACATAATTCTGGACAGGAGATTCAAACATTGCAGAAGGCAATGGTGAATAGAATTGAAAAGATTGAGGAATTTCTAAATTCTGATGAAGAAGAACAAACGGTGGAAAGGCAAATTTTAACTACGTCTGTGGGTAAATCCCTCCGGGAAAATTTCCACAAAGCTCTACCTGCCTTTCCAGTAATAACAACAGAGAAGGTGATTGGTTCCAGAAACCCTAGGGTCGTCAAGGAGGATACATGGGAGCCTGTCCGTATGAATGATCTCAAAGAAATTAAACAGGCTGTCATGACTTTTGGGATGCACGCCTCTTTTGTTAAAGAGATGCTAAAATCCTGGGCAACAACAAGCAGAGCAACCCCTTCGGATTGGATTCAACTGAGCTCTGCGGTACTTGAGAGTGGGCCGCATTTAAAATGGAAATGCTTATTCAGGCAAGAGGCTAGACGTTTGGAACAGCAAGAAAGGGTGAAGGGAGGCAACATTTGCATAGATAAAATTCTAGGTGAAGGACTCTTTTCTGACCCTCAGGACCAAGTTAATCTGGACGAGGACACACTCTTCTTATGCACAACAGCAGCCTTAAATGCGTGGGACAGAGTACAAGACCCAGGACAGAAAACAGAATCATTTGTCAAAATTAAACAAGGTCAGAGAGAACCCTTTAGTGATTTTTTTACAAAGGCTTACTAAGGCTGTGCAAATAGGGATACCTGACCCAGACACAAGGCATATAATGATTGAATATTTGGCTTATGAAAATGCAAATTTGGAATGCAAAAGGATTTTGTGGCCTTTAAGGGTAAGATCACCACCCTTGGAAGAATGGGTCTTACATACACTGGATGTTGATGCATTTGATTATGGCACTGAAGCATGGGTGGAAGAAGCAATTTCCAATGGTAAAAGGAGACATCAGAATACCAAATGTTTTAATTGTGGCAAAATGGGTCATATGAAAAGGAATTGTAAACAACGGACTTTCAGAAATAATAATAATGCATCTTCTAGAAATAACAGAAATAGGAGGACTCAGCCTTCAGGTTTATGTAGAAGATGTGGAAAGGGCAGACACTGGACGAATGAATGTAGATCTACAAGGGATAGACAAGGCAACCTGATACAGATGGGAAACATGAGAGGGGGGGCCTCACAGGCCCCCATGGCACACATGGTTCAATCATTTCCAGTTCCAGCAGAGAACGTGCCTCGTCAGGACAATTAGGAAACCCCATGCCTACTGTTATAAGCAATAGTGATCAGAAAGATGAGTTACGTGTGTTTTGGCAAACTTCTATAAATGATCAAAGACCCAAGCTGAGAGTATGTGTAAATGGCATTTTTATTACTGGCTTGCTGGACACAGGTGCTGATGTAAGTATCATTACCCAGAATCTTGGCATCCATATTGGCCTCTTCAGAATGTGAATGTCCAGCTACTGGGAATTGGAACCCTATCTCGAGTAAGACAGAGCACGAGATGGGTTGAATGCATAGGGCCTGAGGGACAAATAGGAAAATTAAGGCCATATGTAGCCAATATTGCAATGAATTTATGGGGTCATGACCTATTACAACAATGGAATACCCAAATTAACATTCCTGCTACTTCTAGAGTTTATACTTCTGAAAATAATATTAAAAGATATTATAAACGGAGAAAACCAGCCATTCGGGCCATACAAGAACAAGCAATTGAAGTCCCTTCAGAGATACCAACAGCCTTGCCTTTAAAATGGTTGACTGAGAAACCAATATGGACAAAGCAATGGCCTCTAGCTGAGGAAAAGTTACAGGCTTTAAAACAGCTGGTACAAGAGCAATTAGATGCTGGACATATAGAAGAATCTACCAGCCCTTGGAATTCTCCTGTATTTGTGGTTAAGAAAAAATCGGGTAAATGGAGAATGGTGACAGATCTCAGAGCAATCAACAAGGTTATTCAACCTATGGGCCCTCTGCAATCTGGAATCCCATTGCCCTCTTTGTTACCAAAAGGATGGCCTCTTATAGTTATTGATTTAAAGGATTGTTTTTTCACAATACCTTTACAAAAGGAAGATAGAGAAAAATTTGCCTTCACAGTGCCTACTTACAACAATTCTCAACCTTCCAAGAGGTACCACTGGGCCGTCCTCCCCCAGGGTATGTTAAATAGCCCCTCCTTATGCCAATACTTTGTGAACCAACCATTGCAAATAATACGCAGGAAATTCCCCAAATCCATCTTTTATCACTACATGGACGACATATTGTTATCTGATCCAAACATGGATACCTTGAACAGACTGTTTGACAAAATAAAGATACTTTTACCTAAATGGGGATTGCAAATTGCTCTTGAAAAAATACAGAAGGGAGATTCCGTTAATTATTTAGGTTATAAAATAGGTTTACAAAAAATCAAGACACAAAAGGCACAAATTAGGAGAGATCGCCTACGAACTCTTAATGACTTTCAAAAACTGTTAGGAGACATTTCCAGTCTACGACCAGCTATTGGGATAACACCTGATCTAATAATTCATTTGAACAAAACCTTGGAAGGTGAAAAAGATTTAAACAGTCCCAGAAAATTAACAGCTGAAGCAGAAAAGGAACTGACAATGATTGAGGAAAAATTACAACATGCACATGTGGACAGGGTGAATCCAGAGCTCAATTGTATTCTCATCATATTACCATCAAAAATTTCTCCTACAGGAATTTTAATGCAGAGAGATGATATTATCTTGGAATGGATCTTTTTACCACATAAACCAAGTAAGAAGGTAAAAACATATGTGGAAAAGGTCTCTGAGTTAATTATAAAAGGCAAGCTGAGACTTCGTCAACTAGCAGGCATAGACCCAGCAGAAATTATAGTGCCCTTCACTGCTGATGAACTAAAGAAATTATGGGAAGATAATGAACCATGGCAAAGAGCTTGTGCTAATTTTTTGGGAGACATTAATAACAATTATCCAAAAAGCAAGATGCTTAACTTCATAAAGAGAACTTCTTGGATCCTTCCTCAAATCGTTCGTGAGGCTCCAATAACTGGAGCCAGTACTTTCTATACTGATGCCAATAAAACAGGGAAGGCAGGTTACAAATCAGAAGACTTGGGTAAGGTGGAACAAAGTCCTTATGATTCTGTCCAGAAGGCAGAATTATATGCCATTCTTATGGTGCTAAGGGATTTTAAAGAACCTATCAATATAGTTACTGATTCACAATATGCAGAAAGAGTTGTTTTACATATTGAAACTGCTGAATTTATACCTGATGATACAGAACTAACCTCATTGTTTATCCAGGTTCAAGATTTGATCAGGAACAGGCTTTGCCCTATGTACATAACCCACATCCGATCCCATACGTGTCTGCCAGGTCCTCTAGCACAAGGTAATGCAGATATTGATCAATTATTGATTGGTAGTGTGCTACAAGCCTCTGAATTTCATAAAAAACATCATGTTAATAGCAAAGGCTTGAAGAAAGAGTTTTCTATTACATGGCAACAAGCTAAGGAGATTGTAAAGAAGTTCCCTACTTGCTCTTTCTATAACCAAATGCCACTGCCAGCAGGGGCTAATCCTAAGGGCACCCATAGGAATGAAATCTGGCAGATGGATGTGTTCCACTTTGCAGAATTTGGCAAATTGAAGTATGTTCGTCACACCGTTGACACTTATTCAGGCTTTCAGTGGGCAACTGCTTTAAGTTCGGAAAAGGCTGATTCAGTAATTACTCATTTATTAGAGGTCATGGCTATCATGGGTATACCTACACAGATAAAGACAGATAATGGTCCTGCTTATGTCTCTAGGAAAATGAAACGGTTTTTTGACTATTACAATATCAAGCATGTTACAGGTATACCATACAATCCTACAGGTCAGGCAGTCATAGAAAGATCAAATAGAACTATAAAGGATATGTTGAACAAACAGAAAAGGGTGGAAAACACCCCCAGGAATAGGTTACATAATGCTTTGTTAACCTTGAATTTTCTTAATGCTAATGAGAAAGGAACAACAGCTGCAGAAAGACATTGGATAATGGAAAAGTCTACTGAACTAAATCAACCAGTTTATTTCAAGGACGTGCTAACCTCACAATGGAAGCCAGGAGATGTGCTGCGTTGGGGAAGGGGTTTTGCTCTTATCTCCACAGGTGAGGAAAAATTATGGATACCATCAAAATTAATAAAGGTTCGGTATGAAGAAGACAAGACACTTGGAAAAGATAGATAACAATTCATTCACAAGGATGACGAGCATACTAATGGTAAGGACCATAAATAGGTTGGGGGCAGGGTTCTTTTCTTATCTCCACAGATAAATACTGATCTTCAAAAAATTTACGGGACCCTGAATATTTACTCAGTGATGGATGGAAAATGGTTACAACCCACTAAGGATCAGTAAGTATTGACTTTATATATATACATATCTATATGTTTTATTGAACACTTTTTTATGAATATGTAGAGCTGGTTTTGGAGTTGGACTCTGGCCCAGTCCCTCTTCAATTCCAAACCTGTTGATAAGAGATATCTCACAGGATAAGAATAATTATATACTTGGTAAACTTTATTTGCTTTTTCTCATATCTGTGTCTTTCTTTATATGTCAGTATGTGTCTTTGTTGTTAATGTTTAAATTTCCCATAACAAACAACAAATTTTCCTATAGTAATTTTTGAAGTTTTCAGGATGAAGATGGGGCCCCACAACATCAACTCAGTCTGGTTTTTATGACGTCATGATTATATACGTATTTTTTTTTCTTTTTAAGCGCTAATATTAGACTTGTTTTTTGGTACCAACTGCTCGAGACAATTTCCAATGGTGCACATTTTTGACAACACTCTGGCCAGACCTTCTAAAGATACACAGAGACTAGTTACAATTTTCTTAAGTCAAAGGTTAATTTGGGAATTTTATCATCATTTGCTTTCATGGGAGCCCCTAAGGAGAACATCGCCCCCATGTCAGCTTGAAGCAATCTTAGAGGACGACGTCCCCTCTCCCAACAGAGTTTGCCCTCAGAGTTAGGGACATCTTTTAATGGTTGGTTTGGGGTTGAGGGGATGGGGGATGTTTTATGGAATTAGGGGTATGTTCAAAAAAAAAACAGAGGGGGATTACCTGGTTTTGATGATTGGTATTTGTGAATTACTGATGTTAGAAAATTGTATTGGTACTGTTTCCTGTATTTTGATATATTGAATATTGAATGTGAGTGTTCTTACCTCTATTTTTGTATAAGAATATGCTTATATTGTATTGATACATCTACCATATTACAATGTACATTTCTACCTCTGATACTATTTATGTAATATCAATATTGTATGCAAGCTCCTCCCATTGTTTACATTTGATATGTAATGACATTGTTTACAGATGACGATCATTGTCTTCATATATTGCACAGTTTATTCTTTTAATCTTCAAGTTAGATAGGTATTGAGAATTATATGTTTGTCATGTTTATTTTTAGGTTAATCAGGTCTTCTAGATACATAGAGATTATATTTAATATAGATAGTATAATCTTTAGCCTCTTTAAAGAGCTGCAGAAAATGGCCTTTAATCTAACCTAGAATTCTGTGCCAACGAGACACAATTACTCCTGGCAACGCCACTCTACTCCCGAGAGAACGTTGAGCACCAAAGACACTCCACTGGGAGCTTGTCTTCTTGGCAGAACTGGCCTTTGGGTTAAGAAAAGCCCATACCTCAACCACTGACAAAGTTATGAAACAGGATTGTCTTATCTTGCCAAGACAGGGTAGGATGATTCTAAGAAAGTTCCTTGCATCTGATAATGGCATGTCAGTTATGTTTGGCCTTAGCCAAAGTTGGTTGACTCAACATTGCAAACGAGAATTTGGGTGATTGCCCAGGTAGTCAGTTGTCTCTGTAATTTTTGGCACATTTTGGATATCCCTCATTTGTTAAATAATATTTATTCCCTTCTCAGATCTTTGATGGAGTTGAAGATTATATAACTGTAATTACTCTCTATATTAGTTAGACTCTTTGAGATAGACTGTCTGGTAAAACTTTTGTTCTCAATATTGTTTATTATATTTATTTTTGTTATTATTGTTTATAGTTGTATTTGGTTTAGTTCTGTCTTATTTAGACAAAAAGGGGGAGATGTAGGGAGGAGCCCTACCGATCTAGTGGGTGGGCTCAACTGGGGCGGAGTTTGGATGGTTAAAATGAGGTGCGCAGATGCTGCGCGGCCCCTTGTTTGCTTCCGCTCTCCCGTGCTGCACGGGAACCTTTGGTTGCATGAGTTAATAAAGCTGTATAACCTTATAATTATTTGTCTGACTTAATTCAAATCCGCCTTCAATATTGCAACACAGCCCTTGCATCTGTGGCTTAGAGGATATGTTGAAGAGAGGACAGAAAAAGTATGAAAGCCTGAATAACAGTAAGTATGCCCCAAGATCATATTTCCTAGAAATAGCTGCTTAGACAAAACCTGAATGATAATATCAATAAACATGCTAATGAGGTAGGCAAAAAATATCAGGGGTCCCAAGCCTAGATAAAGAAATACAGGCAGCTGACTGCTGAGAAAGAGAGCATTAATCTCTCCAATCCCCCTAATTGTTTACCCAATACAAAGTCACCAATCCTGAAACCATGTACACTCAAACATTAGAGAGGAATTCCTCAAGGTATGTGTGTATATTTGTGTATATGTATGTATGAACATATATACATACAGTGATAAAGCAGAAATCTGTTTTTCTTCTTCTATGCCCTGTGAACTTGACTGAAATTGAATTTATAGATAATAATTTGATTTATGGAGGAAAGATACCAGGACAAGCTTAAGGTTGGGATAAGCAGAGTGCAAACAGCATACTATAAGAGAGTAATTGTAAGAGATTAGCACCATTAAAGACAAATAGTAATTGTAAAAGATCAGTAAATTTAAAGACAAAGATATACCCTGAGTCAATAGGAAAGTGTTTTCTCAGGATCAGTACACAAAATCTGATACAACTATGCTGCAATGGGTTAGGTTAACTTTCAGGCTAGTGACAAAATTTCATGGCAATGTATATATTTTCCTAGATTTCAAACATGTAAGATGCAAGATTTAGGAAGTCATTAAAAACAGCTAAGACAAAGCACCGTGCAGACAATCCCTGAGAGACCACTGCATGAAGTTATGAAGGTAAAGTTTAAGCTACAGTGGAGACTTGAGAATATTGGAAATTTCATGAACATGGGACATCTGAGAAGGTGCTCTGGAGGTGAGAAGTAGAGCCAGTTTAAGTGTAAGAGAGAAGCTATGTGTGTTGAAGATAGGAGAAGTGGAGGTATGAGCACACTCCCGCTAATTTCTCCATCAGAACTCCCAGATTCTGGTAACAGAGCTATTGAGTTTTGTTTCCCTTCTTGATTTTAACTTTTTGTACAATCATTCCCTGCTATTCTCAGATAATTCCATGTTGTGACAAGAATGTTTAGTCTATGCTTTTAAATATTGGAATCATGTAACACAGTTTTATTATATAGGAGTTCATTGTTAAGAGATTTTAGTTCTAGTCAAGTTTTTAAAAACTATGGGGACTTTTAAAGTTGTGATGTAGGTGGGTCTTCTTTCTATGTGTTGCTTTTATTGGTTAATTAATAAAGAAACTGCTTGTCCTGATAGGTCAGAACATATGTGGGTGGAGTAGACAGAACAGAATGCTGGGATGAAGGGAAGTAAGTTAGATGCTATTGCTTTCCTCTCCAAGATGGACGCAGGTTAAGATCCTTCCTGGTAAGTCACTACATCATGGTGCTACACTCATTAATAGAAATGGGTTAATCAAGATGTGAGTTAGCCAGTAAGAAGCTAGAGCTAATGGGCCAAGCAGTGCTTAAAAGAATACAATTTGTGTGTTGTTATTTCAGAGCATAAGCTAGCCAGGTGGCTGGGAGCCAGGCAGCGTGAACGCAGCCCGCTGCTCCTTCTACAAAGTTGCACAGTATTTATACTATGAGCCACACATAGAACTTTGGAGACAAGATTTAGTGAGCTATGTCCTAAAAGTGATGGGTTTTGGTATGTCATCCTAACAAGGAATGGAGCTATGATGACTACTGTTAAATATCCATTTAACACAATATAAAATTATCTGAGATGGGAATCCTAATGAAAGATCATCTGCATTAGTTGGTCTGTGATAATGTTTGTGGAAGACTATCTTGACTACTATTAACTGAGGTGAAAAGAGCCCCTTGCAGGTGGCAGCATTACATAGACCTAGACTGTATGAGTGGAGAGCATGCATATATTAATATCCATTGATCTCTGTTCTTGACTTGTTATGCCTAGCTTCTTCTACTTCCCACCACACTGGTGCCCCCCCCCCAAAAAAAAAAACATGAACTATACTCTGGATTTGTGAGTGAAATAAATTTTCCTTTATATTGTTTTGGTCAGGGTTCCTTCAGAAAGTTACAATGTTTTAACCTTATCTATGTAGTCCATTTGTTTCAAACTCTCAACTCTATCTGTGGTTTCCCTTTCCCATGGTTAGGATTATAGGCCTCAAACACTATGTTTGAATAAGGCTATTTTTTTCTTTTTAAAATGTTTTAGTCTTTGATATTATATATATAGCATTTGGGGGTTATATACATGTTCCACCGCACATTTGGAGTTCAGAGGATGAATTTATTGAGTGAATTTTTTTTTTACTCCAGCTTCATGTGGATTCAGAAGTTGGAAGTAAGGTCATCAAGTTTGTTTAGCAAGTATTCTACTACTTAGCATCTGATTAGATTTTCTTTTTATGTTTCTTTGTTTATTGACATAGGGCCTCCCTGTGTAACTCAGCTTTGCCTTGAATCATTCTACCTTTCAAGTGTACAGAGCTGCGTGGAGCCGCACCTGATGGCGATGTAGAGAGCTGCGTGGAGCCACACCTGATGGTGCTGGCTCCCACCCTCCACAATCCCAAAAGTGAGTGCTCTCTGTGATAATCAACTCCTAATATTGGCTAAGGCCTAACTCATCCTATTATCACGCAATGATTGTCAGCTGCTTGCATATGCATGGACCTATGGACAGTGCCCACCTGGCAATCTGGGGTTGGTGGCCTGTGCCTTTTTAAGGGCTGGGAGAGGTTTGCCTGGAGAGAGAGAGAGAGAGAGAGAGAGAGAGAGAGAGATTGCTGTGAACAAGGTCCTGAATAAACTGCTTGCAAGAAGAAAAAAAAAGGAGAGGTTTGCCAGGAGAGAGAGGGGGGGGGAAAGAGAAAGAGAAAGAGAAGGAGAAAGATTGCTGTGAACAAGGTCCTGAATAAAGTGCTTGCAAGAAGAGCTCCGGTGTTGTGTCTTCCTTCCTTGCTGGTCGAGGCGAGCACGACATTCAAGTGCTGAGATTGTGGGTACATATTATCACCAACCATTGCTTTATTGGACCTGGTCTGAATATCCAAATCTTGATGCTCCACATGTACTACATACTTGTCTTAGGGTTTTGGTTGCTGTTGTAAGACATCATTTATCTGTGGAGGCCCAAAACTGTGAGCATATTATACCTGACCTGAAGGTCAGAGAGTTTGAGTTTATTTTGCTCAAAGTTGTTGCCAAGTACAAATACATACCCTGACATATTGTGTGGTTGCTTGTTTTGTACATTAAGATGACCTATAGTGGTAGATATGTTTCACGCTGACTGAAGTTCAGAGAATTCAAGCATACTTATGCTACTTTACTTGAAATAGGAGGGGTGGTCTTAGAAGTGGCTGTCTGGAGGATATTTGGTCAGTTTTCTTTTGTATCATGTTAAAATAGTGTTTTAGCTTCTTTTTTCCTTTTGTATTGAGGTATAAAAATACATTGGTGTGGAAGGGCCTTCTGTCTCTGTGTTTCTTTTATTGGTTAATAAAGAAGGAACTGGCTTGGCCTATAGCTTGGGTGGAGAAGGGTGGAGTCAGAGAGAAGCAATGGAGCTGCCACCAGTGTCAGACATGCCGAAATTTTGCCAGTAAGCCATTGCCAAGTGGCTATATACAGATCAATAGAAATGGATTAAATTAAAATGTAAGAGTTAGCCAATAAGATGTTAGAGCTAACAGGCCAAGCAGTGATTTAATTAATACAGTTTCTGTGTGATTATTTTGGGTCTAAGTTAGCTGGGTGGCCAGGAACCAACAAGTGGCTTTCTCCTCCAACAAATATATGGACAGTTTCACAACTCAGAGGTACTTGTCATCAGCTTTTTTTTGGACATATTTAAAGGCTAAAGTGTAATATTTTGATATATGTATATATCATGTAGCTATCAATTTAAGATATTTATATAGTTATCATGACTGACATGTCATTCTCACAAATTAGGATAAATCCTGAAAAGTTATCTCAAAATATGCCCCAAATTCAAGTGCACATATTTCAGAGTGACATATCCTAGGGTCAAACAAATTCATAATAGAACTGAGAAGCTTCATTCCTGGTTATTTGCACAAGTAAAGATATACTCACATAAAACTACACACAAATATTTATAATAGTTTTGTTTTTAATTTTTATGAACTAAAAGCAAGTGTTTAAGCTGGAAAATGGCCAAAAGACTAGTGTGTCTATTGCATTGAATATTACTCAGCAATTAAAAAAAAACAGTGATTTCTCTCTCTTACCCTTTTTTTCTCCCCCCTTTTCTTTATTTAGATACGTATATTACAATTAATAACAGTAACAACATTATTGTTATAAAAGAGTGACAAAATAAATTTATGATATAAGGGTCACCATAACATGAGAAACTGTATTAAAATATCATATCATTAGGAAGGTTGAGAACTACTGCTTTCAAAGAACTTAAATCTATACCAGAATTTTCAAGTTGTGAATGTTTTTATACAATCTGAGTGAAGGGAAAAAAGTAATTCAGAGAGTAAACCCTCTTGTAATGAGGCAGTTTGTTCCCCAAATCTAGACTGGGACCCAGAAGAGAAAAGAGATAAATGGCTTCAAAGCCATTTTTTATATTGCATCATGGAGATTTTTTAAAGGCTGATGTTGTATTCTTAAACTGTACCTCAATTGTCTCACATCTATCAGGAAGATAAAGAATTCTCCATTGCCTTTCTAAATAGATTTTAGTAAGCTTTGAAAAATTTACTAAAAAAGAGACAATGTGGTAGTTTAACTAAATGACCCACATAGACTCAACTTTGTCCCCTGCTGGTGGTATTGTTTAAGAAATTTTCAGAAGGGCGGGGTGGTTGTGGTGCATGCCTTTAATCCCAGTACTCGGGAGGCAGAGGCACGCAGATCTCTGTGAGTACAAGGCCAGCCTGGTCAAGAAGAGCTAGTTCCAGGACAGGAACCAAAAAGCTACGGAGAAACCCTGTCTCAAAAATAAAAAAAAAAATTCAGAAGGTATGATTTTACAAGAAGAAGTATGTCACTGAGGACAGGCTTTCAGGTTTTGAAATCCACATGTTATCACCAGTTTCTTTTCTTGTTTCCTGCTTTTGTAGTGGCTTTTAATTTCTATTTTAATAAAGAAAACTTACATAAGGATCAGAAAAGTAAAACAGCCACATTGGTCAGCCTTATAGATCAGACAGCAATAACAGACACCATTAATCCCAAAAGCCACATTATTTTGCCATAGAATTGGGGCAGTGTATGCCTTCAATTACAATGATTACAATGGTGCATGTCTTTAATCTCAGTCCTAGAGAGGAATGTAAGACCAGAGAAAGACAGTTCACAAACACAGGCTCATTCTGAAATTCCTTGAGGTAGGATCACTATTTCAGACTGAGATCAAGTTAAGAGTCAATGGCTGGCTGCTTTGCTTTTCTGACCTTCGGTTTGAACTCCAATTTTAATCTCTGAAGTTTTATTAATTGTGCTTCATTGAGACAGCACACAGACATAGGCTCATTCTGAGATTCTTAGAGGCAGGATCACCATTTTGGACTGAGGTCAAGGTAGGAGTCAGTGGCTGGCTACAGGTTAAACACCAACTTAAGTTTCAGAGGTTTTATTAATTGTGGTTCAAGCTTGTGGCTCAATATGTAATCTCTCAGCCTCTCAGCTGTCTCTGTAATAATGCATAATGCTTGTTTCTATACATCCCTGTTAGCATGGTTTTGGATCTTATTATTCTGGAAACATAAGCCCCAAATAAACCCTTATTTCTGTAAGTTTCCCTGGTCATGGTGATTTATCATGTCAATAAAATCATGAGTAATAAATACATGGTCAAAGGAGTAAGACATCTTCCTGTGAGATGAAGTCTCCTCCCAGTTGGCTCCAGATGGCCTTAAAATAAAACACCAAAGTTGTCATCAGAGAAAGAAAATTCTTGGATGATATAAATCAAACTACCAATTTGTTTTATTATAATCACTAGGTAGCTTTTTGGGCAAGAAACTACTCTTGTCTTGTATATTGTATGAAATGGACATGTAGGACCCACAGAAAAATGACTGCTGAATTTGCCTAAAGAATGTGAGACAGTCCTTCAGGGTTCCTGCTTCATGAAAGAGTCTGCCAGACATTTTGTAGGACACAGAAGAAAGTGACTGACAAACTGCCAATATAGGCAAAACAGCCTTTCAAATGTCCTGCTTCATCGAAAAGTCTGCCAGATACTATGGGCCTGTAGGCTAAAGATGGAGGCCCCAATACTACAAACTTTGGATGAATGTCCAGGTAGCAAGATATCTCTGACAATTCTAGAGTTGTGGAAGTTACTTACAATATACTTATGTTACTTCAGTAATATTATATCCTTCTAGGGTCTTTGATGGAGTGAAGACCAGATAATTATAATTATAGATTTCCTTAGTTATGATAGATATAAAACTTTAGACTCACAAAGATAGAATAGATGACAGAATATTTTTCTTAATTTGTCAAATATAAGTGGACTAAATAATTCAAATATAATTCTTGCTTAATAACTGTTTTGTTATATGTAATTTTATTATGTTAAAGTTAAAACTTCCGATTTTATTTATACAGAAAATGGGAGATGATATGAGATTTCTCTCTGTGTGCTATAAATATGTTTCATTACCATTGGTTAATAAAGAAGCTGGTATCTTGAAAGCTATTGGCTGAAGGAGCCTAAGGAGCTCACACAGCAGATAATGAGACAGGAAGAAAAATAAAGAGGGGAAAGAAAAAAAAGTGGTGGAGATAGTGAGTAATATGGGTGAAAAGAGGAAAAGAAGCAGAATGGGTTAGAGATTTAGGAAAAGAAGGAGAAAAACCATAGAATGAGAGAGACAGGAAAATGGTTAGAGGGAAAGGGGGAGGCAAGCAGAAAAGGAGAAAGGTAGAGAGAGTGACAGAAAGATGTAGAGATAATAGAAGAAAGGGAAGAGGGGGAGAGAAAGAGGGGGAGTAAGTTTGTCAGAGGCAAAGAAGGTAAAAGAGAGGATAAGATAGAAATACAGAGATAGATACAATCTGTTCTTTCATTCCCTCCCCTCTAGAACTTTCTCGCTCTATATATGTCTATAAATTTCCATTTCTTTTCCCTTTCTTTCATTAATTCCATCTTGTTCTCTTTTTGCCTCATATGCCTTTCTTCTGACTCTGACTTTTCTCCTTTTATTTCTGTCTCGATATCTTCCCTTCACTTTACCCATATTCTGTCCCATGAACCCCCTCATCCTGTCTCCCTCTCTCCACATTCTCACAGACTCATCCTTTCCACCTTCACTCTCTCCCTCCTCTCACTACCTGTCACTTGTTCTTACTCTATATCTTTCCCTTTCACCCTCTCCTCCTCTCTCCCTCTCTCTGTTACCCCTCTCCCTTTTTCTCTATTCCAATCTTTCTTCCATTCTTTTTGTCACTCCATTTTTTACCCACATTTTCTCTTCCCTTCCTTTCTATTTCAAACTCCTCTCTACATCTTTGCCTCTAATTCTCACATTCCTTTTATCTTCCTCTTCTATCTCTCTCTACATAACTTTCTGTCCTTTTTCTCCCTCTCTAGTTTTTATTACTTTATCTCACTGTCTCTTCTCCTATAGTTTTTCTTTTCAGCTTTTCTTGTCTCATCCTCTTCCATCCCCTAGCTTTACTTCTATACCTCTCTACATTTAGCCTCCACTCTCTATCCCTCTATCTATTTATTTCTTATATTCCCATCTGTATAATTCTTTCTCCTTCTCTAGAAAAATAGGAAGTTGGAGGAAAGATTAGGAGAAAAGGAGAGAGATTGATGTGGGATTTCCCTCTGTATGCTCTGAATGCCATCGGTAATAAAGAAACTGTCTTGGCCTGTGACAGGGCAAAAGAATAGAGCTAGGTGGGGAAAACTAAACTGATTGCTGGAAAAAATGCAGAGTCAGTGAAAAGCCATGTAGCCCTGCCAGACACAGATGCTGTCAGATGGAAACTTCCCTGTAAGCCATAGTCACATGGCTATACACAGAGTAACAGAAATGGGTTAAACTAAGATGTAAGAGCTAGCCAATAAGAAACTAGAGCTAATAGGCCAGGGAGTAATTTAATTAATACAGTTTCTGTGTGGTTATTTCAGGGATGAGCAACTGGGAACAGGCAAGTGGGCTCCTACTACAAGTTGGCATCCCAATGTATGCTAGCTAAATCCATATAAAACTTGAGGGGGCTTGGAAAGGAATTCTAAACACACACACACACACACACACACAAAAACATTAGCTGCATTTGGGGGGTGGAGTCTTCTAGAAGCAAGCAGAGACATGATCCTTTAAAGAGAAGGATTTCTGACTCAGCAAGAGCTGCAAAAACTGTGCAGCTCCTTTAAGAAGGCTTTCTGGTTTATCAGCACAAATGACTCTGACTCTTTTGGGAGATTTCCAACATGGAACATTTAAGTGGGGTTTGTAAGTGGAGTGCTACAATTTGCTTAATGACAACAGACTCCTCCTGTGACACATCCTAGGATTTGGGGAAGAGAGAATGGCTCTCAGAGGCAATGAAAAAACCACCAACAAGTTTGACTGGGCAGAGTCAAATGGTAAATCAGTTTTAGTCCTAGTAAGGCTATGGCTTAGCATTTTAAGAAGCCCTTCTGATCAGAAAACAATCACATATATACAATAAAGACAGATTTAGATTTTAAAAGACCTCTAGATGGACCACAGTGATGAATCAATGTATGGAGGCTTAGGAGAGAGGATAAAAGAAGTATAGAGAGCTATAAAAATAAGTAAATCTTTAATAAAATAAAGCAGTCTTTAAAGACAGAGAGTACAGATACTCATAGATTAAAGGAATAAAGAAAATTAAGCCACATGGGGAGGGAAAATACACAGAGAGTCTAAATTATGTATATTATTGTGTTTTCTTTGAATTATTTTTCTATGGATGATCTAACTACAGAGACATTTCATTGTATGGGCTGCTAAGGTGAACCAAAATAATGGTATCTTGACTTCAAAATTTGGATCTAAACATCTGTTGCTTTGGGAAATAGGTTCTTTTTTTTCCACAGAAGAAGAGAACTTCTAGATTCATTTAAGGCTAATGTGGTTTGATGGATCAAGACTCCTTGAAAAGTTGCTGTAAATTCCTGCAAAAATTTCTTTACCCAACAAAAAATCAGGAAGCAGTTTGGAGAGAACTTTACCCAAGTTCTGTAAATGATTGTATATAAAAGTTTGATTACATGTAAAAGGGGATATGCTATAGAGATTAGCATTGGTATGGATCTTGGATTATTGATGCAAATTTAAGAAGAATTTTGCTCTTGATTAAGGTATTATGCTTGTGCAGCTTTTTTTAATAATTTAATGTATAATTAAGAAATACAGGTTAATAGTAATCTATAATGAAGTTTGTCATGTTAATTAGGGTTTCTAGATATAAAATGATGTACTTCAGATAGATAGGCATTCTTCAAACCATTCAAAGGCTACAGAATATGGATTTAAAATGTTTTAGAAATGTAGACTTTTTTTATTGAGAAAAAGAAAAAAATTCCCACCTCCTCACGGCCTCCCATTTCCCTCCCCCTCCTCTCACCCTTCTCACCGTCCCCCCACTCTTCTCCCCCTCCTTCTCCCATACAAAGAGCAATCGGGTTCCCTGCCCTATGGAAAGTCCAAGATCCTCCCCACTCCGTCCATGTCTAGCAAGGTGAACATCCAAACAGGATAGGCTCCCACAAAGCCAGAACATGAAGTAGGATCAAAACTCCATGCCATTGTCCTTGGCTTTTCATCAGCCCTCATTGTTCGCCATGTTCAGAGAGTCCAGTTTTATCCCATGCTTTTTCAGTCACAGTCCTTCTGGCCTTGGTGAGCTCCCACTAGATCAGCCCCACTGTCTCTGTGGGTGGGTGAACACCTCGTGGTCCCTACTTCCTTGCTGATGTTCTCCCTCCTTCCACTCCTCATTGGGACCTTGGGAGCACAGTCCGGTGCTCCAGTGTGTGTCTCTGTCTCTATCTCCATCCATCACCAGATGAAGGTTCTATGGTGATATGCAAGATATTCCTCAGTATTGCTATAGGATAGGGTCATTTCAGGTTCCCTATCCTCAGCTTCCCAAAGAACTAACTGGGGACATAGCCTTGGGCTCCTGGGAGCCACTCTAGGTTCAAGTCTCTTACCAAACCTAAGGTGGCTCCCTTAACTAAGAATTGTGCTTCCCTGCTCCCCTATCCAACCTTCCTTTATCCCAATCATTATGTTTCCTCAAGTTCCCCCAAGTTCTCCCCTTCTCACTTTTCTCTCCCCATTCCCCTTATCCCCATCTCACCCCACCCCCAAGATCCTAATTTTCTCCCCGGCAATTTTGTCTATATCCCATAGCCAAGAGGATATATATGTTTTTCCTTGGGTTCACCTTCTTATTTAGCTTCTTTAGGTTCACCAGATATAGACTCCGGGACCTTTATTTATGGCTAGAAACCAATTATGAGTAAGTACATCCCATGTCCATCTTTTTGGGTCTGAGTTACCTCACTCAGGATAGTGTGTTCTATTTCCATCCATTTGCATGCAAAATTCGAGAAGTCATTGCTTTTACCGCAGCATAGTTCTCTAATATGTATATATTCCACAATTTCTTCATCCATTCGTCCATTGAAGGGCGTCTAGGTTGTTTCCAGGTTCTGGCTATTACAAATAATACTGCTATGAAAACAGTTGAACAAATGCTTTTGTCATATGATAGGGCATCTCTTGGGTATATTCCCAAGAGTGGTATTGCTGGGTCCAGGGGTAGGTTGATCCCGAATTTTCTGAGAAACCGAAACACTGATTTCCAAAGTGGTTGCACAAGAGTGCATTCCCACCAGCAATGGATGAGGGTACCCCTTCCTCCACAGCCTCTCCAGCAAAGGCTATCATTGGTGTTTTTGATTTTAGCCATTCTGACATGTGTAAGATGATATTTCAAAGTTGTTTTGATTTGCATTTCCCTGATTGCTAAGGAGGTTGAGCATGACCTTAACAGTCTTTTGGCCATTTGAGCTTGTTCTGTTGAGAATTCTCTGTTCAGTTCAGTGCCCCACTTTTTAATTGGGTTAATTAGCATTTTAAAGTCTAGTTTCTTGAGTTCTTTATATATTTTGGAGATCAGACCTTTGTCTGTTGCGGGGTTGGTGAAGATCTTCTCCCAGTCAGTAGGTTGCCTTTTTGTCTTAGTGACACTGTCCTTTGCTTTACAGAAGCTTCTCAGTTTTAGTAGGTCCCATTTATTCCATGTTGCCCATAATGTCTGTGCTGCTGGGGTTATACATAGGAAGCAATCTCCTGTGCCCATCTGTTGTAGGGTACTTCCCACTTTCTCTTCTATCAGGTTCAGTGTGTTCAGACTGATATTTAGGTCTTTGATCCATTTAGACTTGAGTTTTGTGCAATGTGATAGATATGGGTCTATTTTCATTCTTCTACAGGTTGACATCCAGTTGTGCCAGCACCATTTGTTGAAGAGGCTTTCTTTCTTCCATTGTATACTTTTAGCTCCTTTATCGAAAATCAGGTGATCATATGTTTGTGGGTTAAAATTCGGGTCTTCTATGCGATTCCACTGGTCGACTTTTCTGTTTTTATACCAGTACCACACTGTTTTCATTACTGTAGCTCTGTAATAGAGTTTGAAGTCAGAGATGGTAATGCCTCCAGAAGATCCTTTATTGTATAGAATTGTTTTGGCTATCCTGGGTTTTTTGATTCTCCATATAAAATTGATTAGTGTCCTCTCAAGATCTATGAAGAATTTTGATGGGACCTTGATGGGAATTGCATTGAATCTATAAATTGCCTTTGGTAGAATTGCCATTTTTACTATGTTGATCCTCCCAATCCAATAGCAAGGGAGGTCCTTCCCTTTTCTGGTATCCTCTTCAATTTCTTTCTTCAATGCCTTAAAGTTTTTGTCAAATAGATCTTTCACTTCCTTGGTTAGAGTTACCCCAAGATATTTTATGCTGTTTGTGGCTATCGTGAAAGTTGATGCTTCTCTGATTTCCCTCTCTGCTTCCATATCCTTTGTATATAAGAGGGCAACTGATTTTTTTTGGAGTTGATCTTGTATCCTGCCACATTACTAAAGGAGTTTATCAGCTGTAAAAGTTCTTTGGTGGAGTTTTTGGGTCACTTATGTACACTATCATATCATCTGCAAATAGCAAAAGTTTAACTTCTTCCTTTCCACTTCGAATCCCCTTGATCCCCTTATGTTGTCTTATTGCTATTCCTAGAACTTCAAGCACTTTATTGAAGAGGTATGTCCTGAGTGGACAGTCTTGTTGTGTTCCTGAATTTAGTGGGATGGCTTTGAGTTTCTCTCCATTTAATTTGATGTTAGCTGTCGGCTTGCTGCATATAGCTTTTATTATATTTAGGTATGATCTTTGTATCCCTAATCTCTCCAAGACTTTTATCATAAAGGGATGTTGAATTTTGTCAAATGCTTTTTCAGCATCTAATGAAATGATCCTATGTTTTTTTTTTCTTTCAGTTTATTTATATGATGGATTACATTGATGGTTTTTCGTATGCTGAACTAGCCCTGCATCTTGGATGAAGCCTACTTGATCATAATGGATAATTTTTCTAATGTGTTCTTGAATTCAGTTTGCCAGTATTTTGTTGAGGAATTTTGCGTCGATGTTCATGAGTAAGATTGGCCTGTAATTCTCTTTCCTGGTAGAGTCTTTGCGTGGTTTTGGTATCAGAGTAACTGTAGCTTCATAAAAGGGATTTGGTAAAGACTCTTCTAATTCTATATTGCGAAATACATTAAGGAGTATAGGTCTTATGTCTTCTTTCAAGTTCTGGTAGAATTCTGCATTGAAAAATGTGGTCCTGGGCTCTTTTTGGTAGGGAGGTTTTTGATAAAAGCTTCTAATTCTTCGTGACTAACAGGTCTATTTAGATTGTTCACCTGGTCCTGGTTTAACTTTGGTATAAGGTATTTATCTAAAAAAGTGTCCATTTCTTTTATATTTTCAAGTTTTGTGGCATACAGGCTTTTGTAGTAAGATCTAATGATTCTCTGAAATTCTTCTTTGTCTGTGGTTATGTCCCTCTTTTCATTTCTGATCTTATTAATTTGCATATTCTCTCTCTGCCGTTTGATTGGTTTGGATAGGGGTTTATCAATCTTGTTGATTTTCTCCAGAAACCAGCTTTTTGTTTCATTGATTCTTTGGATTGTTTTCTGTGTTTCTATTTTGTTGATTTCATCCCTCAGTTTGATTATTTCCAGTCTTCTACTCCTCTTAGGTGAGTCTGCTTCTTTTTTTTTCTAGAGCTTTCAGGTGGGCAGTTAGGTCTCCAATGTGTGCTTTCTCTCTTTTCTTTAAGTGGGCACTTAATGCTATGAACATTCCTATTAGGACTGCTTTCAAAGTGTCCCATAAGTTTGAGTAGGTTGTTTCTTTATTTTCATTAAATTCAAGGAAGACTTTAATTTCTTTCTTTATTTCTTTCTTTATCCAGGTGTGGTTCAGTAGTTGATTGTTCAGTTTCCATGAGTTTGTAGGCTTTCTGGAGGTAGCATTGTTGTTGAATTTTAACTTTAATCCATGGTGAACTGATAAGACAGAGGAGGTTATGAATATTTTTTTTGTAACTGTGGAAGTTTGCTTTGTTACCAAGTATGTGGTCAATTTTTGAGAAGTTTCCATGAGCTGCAGAGAAGAAGGTATATTCTTTCCTATTTGGGTGGAATGTTCTATAGATGTCTGTTAAGTCCATTTGATTCATTACCTCCATTAATTCTCTTAATTCTCTGTTAGGGTTCTGTCTGATTGACCTGTCCATTGGTGAGAGAGGAGTGTTAATGTCTCCTACTATTAGTGTGTGCGGTTTGATGGCAGCCTTATGCTTTAGTAATGTTTCTTTTACGTACGTGGTTGCTTTTATATTAGGAGCATAGATATTTAGGATTGAGACTTCCTCCTGCTGAATTGTTCCTGTTATGAGTATAAACTGTGCCTCTCCATCTCTTCTGATTGATTTAAGTTTGAAGTCAACTTTGTTAGAAATTAGTATGGCCACAACTGCTTGTTTCTTAGGTCCATTTGCTTGATAAACCTTTTCCCATCCCTTTACTCTAAGTAGGTGCCTGTCTTTGTGTTTGAGATGTGATTCTTGTAAACAGCAGAATGTTGAATCCTGTTTTTGTATCCAATCTCTTAGCCTGTGCCTTTTTATAGGTGAGTTGAGTCCATTGTCATTAAGTGATATTAATGACCTGTGGTTGTTAACTCCAGTCACTTTTTTAGTAGTAGAGTTCCTGTGCATCCCTTCTTTGAGTTGTGCTGGTGAAGGGTCTCTAGATGTTTGAGTTATTGTGGTCATTGTTGGACTCCTTGGTTTGTGATTTTCCTTCTATTACTTTCTGTAAGGCTGGATTTGTGGCTATGTATTGATTAAATTTGTTTTTATCTTGGAAAACTTTGTTTTCTCCATTTATAGTGAATGATAGCTTGGCTGGGTATAGTAGTCTGGGCTTGAAACCATGTTCTCTTAACTCCTGCAGTACATCTATCCAGGACCTTCTGGCTTTCATTTTTTCCATAGAGAAGTCAGGTGTAAGTCTAATATGTTCACCTTTATAAGTAACTTGACTTTTTTACTTTGCAGCTCTTAATATTCTTTCTTTATTCTGGATGTTTTGTGTTTTGATTATTATATGACGAGGAGATTTTTTTTTTTTGGACCAGTCTATTCGGTGTTCTGTATGCTTCTTAATTCTTCAAAGGAATATCTTCCTTTAGGTTGGGAAAGTTTTCTTCTATAATTTTATTAAATATATTTTCTGAACCATTGAGCTGTACTTCTTCTCCTTCTTCTATCCCAATTATTCTTAGGTTTGGTTTTTTTATTGTGTCCCAGATTTCCTGAATGTTTTGTGATGAGAATTTGTTGGTTTTGCTGTTTTCTTTGATCTGTGTGTTTATTTTCTCTAAGGTATCTTCAGTGTCTGAGATTCTTTCTTCCATCTCCTGTAATCTGTTGGTAGTACTTGTCTCTGTAGTTCCTGTTCGTTCACCCAGAATTTCCATCTCCATCCTTTCCTTGGTTTGTGTTTTCTTCATTACTTCCATTTCATTCTTCAAGTCTTGAACCGCTTCCCTTATCTGTTTCATTGCTTTTTCTTGTTTCTCTTGGTTTTCTTGGGTATCTTTGAGCGATTTATTCATTTCCTCTACCTTTTTGTTTGTAATCTCTAATTGTTTATGGCAGTTTTTCACCTCCTGTTTAAGATCTTCTATTATTTTCATATAATTCACTTTTGAGTCGATTTCTTCTTATTCTTCTGGAGTAGGGTGTACAATTCTTCTTATTTTGTGATCCCTGGATTCTGGTGGTGACATGTTGCCTTTCATGTTGTTGGAGGAAATCTTGCATTGGTGCCTTCCCATCTCTTCCTTCAAATAGAGCCAGGAGAGGCCTGGTGTCTTGGTCCAGTCTTAGCTGTGACTGAGTCTCTGGGTGTGTCTCTGGGTGTTTCTCTTCAGTGTAGAAGTAGAAACCGTCCCGTCCAGATGGATCTCCTCAGCATAAGCTGGGCAGGGTTGGGAGAGTGCTAGCTGCCTGGGTCTTGCGTAAAAAGGACAGCCAGGCAGAATGAGCCTGGGGAGGTGGGTTTGTGCTCTCTTCTGGAACAATCAGTCCCTGTATCGCACATACTCACCCATCCTGATGGAACTCCTCAGGGTCTAAACAGGGACGCCTGGTCGCCCAATGATCCGGGGACAAAAGGAAGAATGTGGCAGGCCAGGCAGAATCCAGGAGAGCACAGGAGACCCTGGAGCACAAGCTGAAAGTGCCCGGGCTCCCTTACAGGGGACCTTGAGGCCTTCCCGATAGGCAGGCCCTCACAGCTCTGGCTGAGTCACCTTAGTGTAGGAGCTTAAAACTGTTCTTGAGCACTGGTCCTAGTATACAGCAGGGCAGGGTTGGGTGGGGAGGAGTGCTGGGGTGCTGGAATGTGCTTAAGAAAGACATCCCTGCAGAAGTAGGTTGGGGGGGTATTGCTCTCTTCCAGGACAATCAGTCCCTGGATAGCACACACTCACCCGTCCCGATGGAACTCCTCAGCATCTAAACAGGGCCGCCTGGTCGCCCAATGATCTGGGGACAAAAGCGAAATGTAGACTTTGCATGACAATGAGACACATCTGCTCCTGGCAGAACCAATAAATTTAAGAGGAAGATGTGCTCCAAAGATGCTACTTATGGAGTTTTTTAGCCATTTGAGCAAGAAATGCTCTTGCATGGAATTCTTGATGCTATGCAGTATGAACTGGACATGCAGAACTTTCAAAGGAATGACTGATGAACTTATCTAAATGTCAGACAGTCCTTCGGGGTACCTGCTTCATGAAAGTGTCTGTCAGACATTCTGAAAGACACAGAAAAAAGTGACTGAAAACTGCCAACATAAGCAGAACCATCTTTGAAATTTCCTGCTTTGTAGAAAAGTCTCCTGGATATTATGGGCCTGTGGGCTGAAGATTAGATATCCCAATAATACAGAAGAACTTTGTGTGACTCTCCAGGTAGCAAGATGTCTCTGTCATTTCTAGAGTTTTGGAACCTGTATACAATGTACCTTCTGTTAATTTATGCAATATATCCTTCTGGAGTCTTTGATGGAGTTTGAGAATAGATAGCTATAATTATAATTTTCCTTAGTTATGGTAAAATATAAAGTAAATATAAATATTGTAACTGTAATTCTTGCTTGATACCTGTTTTGTTATATGTAAATTTTCTGTGTTAAAGTTAAAACCTTCCTTTTTATTTAAATAGAAGAGGTGAGGTGATGTGGGATTTGTCTCTGTATGTTGTGAATGCTATTGGTTAATTAAAAAAAACTGTCTTGGCCTGTGTTAGGGCAAAAGATTAGAGCTAAGTGGGGAAAACTAAACTTAATGCTGGTAAAAAGAAGGTTGAGTTGGTAAGAAGCCATGTAGCCTTGACAGAGACAGATATTGCTAGATGGAAGCTTTCTGGTAAGCTACAGCCAAGTGGCTATTGCAGAAGCTCCTTCTGCTCCTTCAGCCAATAGCTGCTGAGATACCAGCCCATTGGGGCATAGTCTCTCTCTCTTTAAAAAGCGGCCACTTCCCTCTGCTCACACTCTGGCTTCCGGCTCTGCTTACAGTGACTAGGCTCCCTTCCTGATTGCACAGAGGGCTGTTCTATTAATCATAATTCCAAACTGGTGTGGGACTGTTTGTGATTTACACCTTCATCTGGTGCCTGAACATTTGGTTTTTGAACCCATCCTTCCCCCCGCTGGGCTGCCTACAGCCAGCTCGGTTTGGCACAAGCCCTCCTGGATTTAAACTCCACAGGCCTGCACAGTCTCTGCCCACCTGGTTTTCTCTTTTCTGAGTCATTTTTATATCTCCCTTGCAACCACGGTTCTTAAGTGGCGTGAACCAGAGCACAAGTGGTTGCCAAAAGCTGCGACCTCTCAGGGTGACTCTGTCACGTGGAGGCATACGTGGCTTCTGGGTTGCTCCTCTCTACCTGGATTCTGGGTTACTGGTTCCGTGTATAGAATTGATTTAATTACATTTACTTTGCTGAGCAACTCACGTTTCCCAGTTTTTAACAAATACTAAGGTGGACCCTGAAACAGAACCCCATTTTCATCACCTTTACAGTGGCTATAGTCACGACTTGGCAACAGTGCCACCTGCTGGATAATAGGTAATATAGCAGTTTGCGTTTCCAATGCAAATTTTACTGTTTTTTTTATTTTTTTATTTTTTTCTAATATAGTGGATTATATCATGCAAGGTTTATGTGACTATGGGGATATCTTAATTTACTGGTTACTAGGTATCAGTTTTCTTTTCAATATTCTACCATTAAGGAAGAATATGATACTCCTAAGGACCATGCAATCTTTACTAGAAATTCATGCAGGTCAGGAGATTCAGGATTCAAAAGAGACAATTATAAAAAGATTTGAAATGAATGAAGAAATTATTGGATTTGGTGAACAGAGTACGAAGGCACAAGGACAGAATACAATGCCACCACCAACTATTAGAACTGGCTTACCCGGGGTTTTAGCGACATACCCTGTCAACTTCTAAAGGCTCAAAGGGAGTCAAAGAAGCTAGATGGACACCAATAGGAATGAATGATCTAAAAGAAATTAAGCAATCTGTAGTTAATTATGGCTTGCACTCTGCATTTATTAAGGAACTGATAAGGACTTGGGCTTCTAATGTCAGAGCCACCCCCCATGATTTCTTTCAGTTAGTGTCTGAAGTTTTAGATGATGGACCTTCCTTGATGTTTGGAATTTATTTCAGAGAAGAATCCAAACACACGGAAGAGCAAGGAAGAGCAAAAGGTGTGGAGGTTTCCCAATATCAAATTCTTTGTTTAGGAGCATATGCTGATCCACAGGTCCAAGCTCTTTATGATGAAGAAGTATTGTCATTATGTCACAAGGCAGCTTTAAATGCTTGGAATAGAATACAAGATCCAGGGAAAAGGGTCAAATCATATACCAGGATTAGGCAGGGACAGAGACAACGCTTTATTGACTTTTTGCAAAGATTAATTAAACCTCTGTACATAGAGGTAACAGACCCAGAAGCTAGACAAATACATCTTGAATCTCTAGCTTTCGAAAATGCAAATATAGATTGCAAAAAGATAATTGGGCCTTTAAGGTCTAGATCAGCACCTATGGATGAATGGATTCAGCATACAATTAATTTTGAGATGTGTAGGAGAAGCAATTTCAAAAGCAATGAGGAGAGAATTATAGAGAAAGAGAGGAAAGAGAAATAAGGAGAGGCAGAAAGAGGAAGAGACAATATATATATATATATATATATATATATATATTTCATTTCCCCTCTCAGACTCTCTCTGTAACTCTCCTCCATCTCATTTTCCATTTATATATTCCCATCTCCCTCTTTACCTCTCTGTCACTGGCTCTCTTTCACCCTATGTGTCTCTCAGTCACATCCTTATCTCCAACTCTTTCTCCTATCTCCCCTCTCTAATTTTCTTCTCCAGTCTTTACCCCTCTTCCTCCCTTGTTGTCTCTCACCTTTTTTCTTGTTTTCTCTGTAATTCTCTACCTCTATATTCTTTTGTCTTTCTCTTTTGCTTACTTTTCCTGTCATTAATCCCTCTCTTGCCCTCTCTCTCTCTTCGTGTCTTGCCCTCTCCCTTCCCTAACACCTCTTTCACACTCTCTTGCTCCCTCTCTCAACTGCCTCCTTACTGGCTCTCTTGCTTTCTCTTTCCCCATCTTTCTCCTCTCTCATCTCTCTCTATTCCTTCTTCACTCACTTTCTTTTTTCTCTCTGTTTCTTTCCATACATCTCTCCCTTTTCTCTTTCTTCCTTTTCCACCTACTCCTTCTCTTTTACTTTTTCCTCTCTCTACCTTTGTATCTCTACCATCTCTCTTTTTCTTTTTATCTCCTTTGCTATCTCTTAATCTTAATCCTTGTATTCTTTCTCTCCTCAATCTCTTTTTCTTTTTCTATCTCTCCCACTATCTATTCCCTTACTCACTTTATATGCCCCCTCCCTCTTTTTTCTCTCTCCTTCTCTTATTATGACAACATAGAAGGTTTTAGTCTTGAAGTAAACATCTAAACTGCAGTCCACTCATACCTTGGACTTTTATAATCTTTTCTTGTCAATTTTCTGTGATTTTCCCTGATCATTTTTGAGGGATCATTTTAGATGTATATTTAAAGCTAAGTCTTGGGCAATGCTTTTTGCTTTCAGGAGCATCACTAATGAATATGAGTCTCAGGCTTACCATCATTTGCAAAGAAAATATTTTTCCATGGCAGACAGTTGTTGATAACACCTGTGGTCTATGGCTATAAGCAAGTATAGGAGTTCAGAAAGCAGTTTGACAGGCAAATTTTCCTGACCCTCTGATTAATGATAATGCCTTAGCTGATACATTTATTCAGTTTATCACCTTAACTTAAGTTAAACTTGCTCAGTGATCATGGGCTTTACATCCATAAAAAATAAAAATTTTAAGAAAATATTTTAGTTTAACTGGAGAAAGTGCTACTCATATTTTTAAAAAGTGTGATATATGTCCACAGTATTTACCTATTCCTCATCTTGTAATAAATATTTGAGGTCTGCCTGCTTCTTAATCGTTATGGCTGGTGGATGTTATTCATGTTACAAAATTTGACAAATTAAGATATGTACATGTGGCAGTCAATAAATATTAAGATTTCTTCATGGCTACTTCAGAAACTGCAGAAGCCACTAAGCATGTGATTACTCAATGCTTAAAGTATTTTTCATATATTGTGATTCCTATAATTATAAAAATGGATAATAGTTCTGGATATATTAGTAAAGCATTTTAGCAGCTTTGTTCATCATGGAGCATTTAGCATAAAATAGGCATTCTTTATAATCCTCAAGAACAAGGAGGAGTGTTTCCATGGCTCCTTGAATAAAAAACTTAAAAAAAATAATAAGGGAATGTTATATCACAAGTCACCACATATTGAAATGAATCATGCTACTTTAGTCTCAATTTTTTGAATGTGAATGCCTATGAACAATCTCCAATGCATAGGTTTTAACATGATGGTACCAGAGCAATATTCACTAAAGCAAAATGGAATAGTCCTTGAATTGGATTATGAAAACAACCTTACCCTGTTTTAATATGGGGTCATGGGCAAGTTTGTGTTCTTTCAGAGGAAGACAATAAAGTCTGCTGATTCTCTGAATATTTGTTTTTTTGTGTGTAGTACAGAGGATGATACTGTAGCTGCTGAGGCCCTCACAGTGGATTTGGATTAAGACTGCTTAACCTATGTTCCTGACCCTCCAATGTCATCATACTGCAGTCACAGAAGGGAATGAGATTACTGTGATGGTTGGTGATTCCCAGTTACTTAATAGAACTGCTGCTTAGACTGAACAAATGACTTTAAGTTGTATTACTCTTAATCTGGCCAAGAAACACTGCCTGAATATTTGACTATGTATCTATGATATATCTTGGAACACAGACATTAATTTTGCCAGTGTAGTGTTTCATCTGACGTTAAAATGGAGAACTGGAAAACTGAGACCTCAGAAAATTCCCCTCTCTGGGAAACTGACTAATTGGAGTAATCAAACACCATTTGGGGAGCAATGAGTGACTAAAACCCCTCCTCAGTAAATGAGGTGGAATGGAATAAAGGATTTGCTGATAATATTTGTTATTTGGGAACTAACAGCTCAACAATATCTTTGGAAGTTGATGGCAGCTATGTATTTGGTCTATACAAGAGAAAAAAGGCTCATACTTCATCACAAGAGCATTTCATTTCATGAGAACAAAACAATAAGAGATGCAATTTGAACAGTTGTGTGTTCATTGTTAATGTTCATATAAGAATTATGGGTGCTGATCTGTTAATATTTGTCACTACTTCTGTTACCTATAAAAATGTTACTGGTTAGAGAAAGTTTAGAGCTCATATGAGTGGTGTGGGAGGTCCTTCTGTCTGTGTGTTGCTTTTATTGATTAATGAATAAAGAAACTGCTAGGGCCTATATCAGGGAAGAAATTAGCAAGGTGGGGAAGATGGAACATAATGCTGGAAGGAAGAAGGCAGAGTCAGAGTGACACCATGGAGCCACCAGAGGCAGCCATACAAATCTTTGCTGGTAAGTCGCTGCCAAGTGGCAATATACAGATTAACAAAAATGGGTTAAATTAATATGAGTAAGACAATAAGAAGCTAAAACTAATGAGCCAGGCAGTGTTTTAATTAATATAGTTTCTATGTTTTGTTTCTGGGCAGCCAGAATGAACAACCAGCCTCCTACTACATATGAGAGAAATTTTGCATAATGCTAATAAGTTCTTAGAATTGATATTATTATAATGCATATTTGGATTTTGATAAAACTAATTCTGCTGGAGACATCCTGGACAAATTTAAAAACAGGATAATCTATCTTTGTCATTCTCTTCTCCTTAATTAGAACATATAGTAACCATAAAAACAGGTGTATTGTTAAGCATTGTCTGCTTCTTTTGATGATCAAGTTATTTCTTTTTGGCTTTTATTATTCATTTATTTGATAACTAGTTACATTTTAAAATGTGACTATCATACTTTAGTGTATCTATCTTATGCTGTGGAAGAATGGTCTTTTATCCTATCATTTATATTTTTTATTAAAAATTTCTACCTCCTCTACTCCTCCCATATCCATCACCCTCGCCCAAACCCCCTCACCCTCTCTCTCCAGTCCAAAGAACAATCAGGATTCCCTGCCCTGTGGGAAGTCCAAGGTTCTCCCCCCTCCATCAAGGTCTAGGAAGGTAAGCATCCAAAAAAACTAGGCTCCCACAAAGCCAGTACATGCAGTAGAATCAAAATCCAGTGACATTGTCCTTGGCTTCTCAGTTAGCCCTCATTGTCAGCCATGTTCAGAGAGTCCAGTTTGATCACATGCCCTATCAGTCCCAGTCCAGCTGGCCTTTGTGAGCTCCCAATAAATCAGCCCTGCTATCTCAGTGGGTGGGCAGAACCCTTGTGGTCCTGACTTCCTTGCTCATGTTCTCCCTCCTTCTGCTCCTTATTTGGACCTTGGGAGCTCAGTCCAGCGCTCCAATGTGGGTCTCTGTCTCTACCTCCATCCATCGCCAGATGAAGGTTCTATGGTGATATACAAGATATTCATCAGTGTGACCATAGGATAGGGCCAGTTCAGGTGACCTCTCCTCAGCTGCCCAAGGAACAAGCTGGGGACACCTCCTTGGACAACTGGGAACCCCTCTAGAGTCAAGTCTCTTGCCAACCCTAAAATGGCTCCCTTAATTAAGATTTATACTTTCCTGCTCCCATATCCACCATTCCTCCATCCCAACTGTCCCATTCCCCAAAGCTCTCCCCATCCTCCCTTTCTCACTTCTCTCTCCCCTTCTCCCCTTACTCCCACCCCACCCCCACAAACAAGCTCCCAATTTTTGCCTGGTGATCTTGTTTACTTTCAATATCCAGGAGGATAACTACATGTTTTTCTTTGGGCTCACCTTCTTATTTAGCTTTTCTAGGATTACAAATATTAGGCTCAATGTCCTTTGTTTATGGTTAGATTCCACTTATTAGAGTACATACCATATACATATTTTGGGGTCTGGGTTACCTCACTCAGTATAGTGTTTTCTATTTCCACCCATTTGCATGCAAAATTCAAAATGTCATTGCTTTTTTACCACGGAGTAGTACTCTAATGCATATATATTCCACAGTTTCTTTATACATTCTTCCATTGAGGGGTATCTAGGTTGTTCCCAGGTCTGACTATTACAAATAATGCTGCTATGAACATAGTTGAACAAATGCTTTTGTAGTGAGATAGGGCATCTCTTGGGTATATTCCCAGGAGTGGTATTGGTGGATCCTGAGGTAGGTTAATCCTGAATTTCCTGATGATTGACAAGCATCTGATGAAATGATTGTAGGTTTTTTTCTTTCAGTTTATTTATATGATGGATTACATTGATAGATTTTCTTTTTTTCTTATTTTTTTTTTATTTTTGAGACAGGTTTTCTCCATATGATAGATTTTCTTATGTTGAACCAGCCCTCCATCTCTGGAATGAAGCCTAATTGATCATAATGGATAATTTTTTAACTGTGTTCTTGAATTGTGTTTGCCAGAATTTTATTGAGAATTTTTGTATTGGTGTTCATGAGTGAGATTGGTCTGTAATTCTCTTTCTTGGTTGGGTCTTTGTGTGGTTTTGGAATCAGGGTGACTGTAGCTTTTTAAAAAGAGTTTGGCAATGACTCTTCTGTTTCTATTATGTGAAACACATTAAGGAGTATAGGTATCAGCTCTTCATGGAAGTTCTGATAAATTCTACATTAAACACATCAGGTGCTGGGCTTTTTTTGGTTGGGAGGATTTTTCTGACAACTTCTATTTCTATTCTATTTAAATTGTTCATCTGGTCTTGATTTAATTTTGGTAAATGGTACTTATCTAAAAACAAGTCCATTTCTTTTAGATTTTCCAAACTTTGTGGCATATAAGCTTTGGTAGTAAGACCTAATGATTCTCTGAATTTCCTCAGTGTCTTTTGTTATGTCCCCCTGTTCATTTCTGATCTTGTTAATTTTCATGTTCTCTCTCTCCCTTTTGTTTAGTTTGGATAAAGGTTTGTCAATCTTGTTGACTTTCTCAAAGAACCAGCTCTTTGTTTCATTAATTCTTTGGATTGTTTTCTGTGTTTCTATTTTGTTGATTTCAGCTGTCAGTTTGATTATTTCCAGTCTTCTACTCCTCCTGGGTGAGTCTGCTTCTTTTTTTCTCTAGAGCTTTCAGCTGTGCTGCTAAGTCTCTAATGTGTGCTTTCTCTGTTTTCTTTATGTGGGCACTTAGAGTTATGAACTTTCCTTTTAGCTCTGCTTTCATAGTGTCCCATAGGTTTGGTTATGTTGTGTCTTTATTTTTATTGAGTTCAAGAAGACTTTAATTTCTTTCTTTATTTCTTCCTTCACCCACGGGTGGTTCAGTAGTTGACTGTTCAGCTTCCATGTGTTTGTAGGCTTTCTGGGGGTAGAATTATTGTTAAATTCTAACTTTATTCCATGGTGATCTGATAAGACACAGGTGGTTACTTTTTTTTTGTATCTCTTGAAGTTTGCTTTGTTATTGAGTATGTGGTAAATTTTCAAGAAAGTTCCATGAGCTGCAGAGAAGAAGGTATATTCTTTCCTATTTGGGTGGAATATTCTATAGATGTCTCTTAAGTCCATTTGGTTCATTACCTCCATTAATTCTCTTATTTCTCTGTTAGGTTTCGGTCTGATTGACCTGTTCATTGGTGAGAGAGGAGTGTTGAAGTCTCCTACTATTAGTGTGTGTGATTTGATGTCTGCCTTGAGTTCTAGCAATGTTTCTTTTACATAAGTGGGTGCTTTTATATTAGGGGCATAGATATTCAGGACTGAGACTTCTTCCTGATGAATTGTTCCTGTTATGAGTATAAAGCATTCATCTCCATCTCTTCTGATTGATTTCAGTTTGAAGTCAATTTTGTTAGAAATTTGTATAGCCACACCCACTTGTTTCTTAGGTCTATTTGATTGAAAAACCTTTTCCCTTCTGGCTTTCATGGTTTCCATAGATAAGTCAGGTGTAATTCTGATCGGTTTACCTTTATATGTTACTTGACCTCTTTCCTTTGCAGCTCTTAATATTCTTTCTTTATTCTGTATGTTTTGCATTTTGATTTTTATATGGTGAGGGGATTTTTTTTATCTAGTCTATTTGGTGTTCTGTGTGCTTCTTGAACCTTAATATGAATAGCCTTCTTTAGGTTGGGAAAGTTTTCTTCTATAATTTTGTTGAATATATTTTCTGGGCCTTTGAGCTGTAACTGTTCTCCTTTTTCTACCCCTATTATTCTTAGGTTTGGTCTTTTTATTGTGTCCCAGATTTCCTAGATGTTTTGTGATGACAATTTGTTGGTTTTGCTGTTTTCTTTGATCAGTGCATTTATTTTCTCTATAGGGTCTTCATAATCTGAGATTCTTCCTTCGCTCTCTTGCATTTTGTTTGTTATGCTTGTCTCTGTAGTCTCTGTTCATTAACCTAGATTTTTCATATCCAGCCAGCCCATGGTTTGTTTTTTCTTCATTGCCTCCATTTCAATTTTCAAGTCTTGAACTGTTTCCATTATCTGTTTGATTGTTTTTTCTTGGTTTCCTAGGGTAGCTTTTAGGGATTTATTCATTTCTTGAAATTTTTTGTTATTCTTTTCATTCATTTCTTTAAGGGTGTTTTTTACATCCTGTTTAAGGTATTCTATCATTTTCACAATGTCCGTTTTTTCTACTTTTTCTGGATTAGGGTGTTCAAGTCTTCCTGTTGTATGTTTGCTGGGTTCTGTTGATATCATGTTGTTTTTCAGATTGTTGGAGGAATTCTTTCATTGATGCCTGCCCATGTCTTCCTTTAAATGCTCTCTGATGGATCTTCTGGTACAGGATCAGTGCCCCTTGTTGGTCAGAGACCTCGCAGACAAAAGGCCTTGCTTGCTGCTTGCAGGCTTAGTGAAACAAAAGAATTCCCACCTGGTTGCTCTCACCACCCCATCCCAGCCCTAAAACAGGCTGAGCTGGGGGATCTTCTGTCCCTGAAGAAGGGAAGGGGTACCTGGGAGTAAGCTAGGATTGGATAGGAAGAGCGAGGCAGTAGCCATAGAGAGACGCCCCTTCAGAATGACCAGAAAGCTTGGGGGGGGGGTGAGGAATGTCTGTGCTTTCTTTCCAGGTCTTCTGCCACTGGTCAGGAACACACTCACCCCTTCGATGGATCTTCTGGTACAGGGTCCACAACTTTTATGAGAGGATCAAAACCATGTGTATATGATTGAATATGAGCTATCTAAAGCAATGAAGAGAATGAAGCTGATTTTGAGTCAGGATAAGAAGTTGGAATGGGCTCAGAGGGCACTGAGAGCTGAGGCTTAGGTTACACCCATGACGGGTCAAGTTTAGGAGTTGCTGTTGGGTTATGCCTATGAGTCACCTATGTAGGGGCTAAGTCCATTATATCAAAGTCAACAGGAGAAAGAAACAAGGACTATTAGTTATGTTCATACTCGGGAGGAAATTTGGCTTTGCCAAAATAATCTGATGGGTATGACATGAGGTACAGTGGGATGGCTGAAAAATAAAAGGCAAAGAAATCCTAAACATAGATGGATCCTTGATCTCTTGTTTGTTGACTAAACTTCTTAAGATCAATGAGAATTTGGAAACTGAATGTGCCATTTTTTGACCACGGAAATTGATTTTTGTAGTTGTTGAGGCCAGGAAATAAAGCTGTGAGACTTAATGATATTTCTAAATGCAAACAGGAAAAGAGACTTAATGAGACAGGTACTGGGAGCTGAAGAATATAGTCTTGGGTAGGAAGAGCCCATGGTTAGTTTAAAGGAGGAATGGAGATTCTGTTGTAAAAGTGGCTATAGAGATTTATCATAGGAGTGGAAACACAAGGAGGGAAATGGAAAGACAGAGTTTATTCTGAGAGCATCCACGAGCGATCCAAAACTTTCAGAGAAATTCCCAGAATCAGAGAGGAGATGTCTTGCTTTCCACACAATGGGACACCCAGGATGGAGTATGGGAACTGCATGAAGCACCAGCTGAGTTTCTTTTTTAGTAGGTTCTTTCTAGCCAGGAAAAGATAAAGCAGGAAACTTGCGGAGGTCCTTCACCCATGTAGTCAAGAAAAGTCAAGTAGTTAGAGTAGGTAGAAGAGAGAAATGACTAAAGAGGCAGACTCTAAAATTTGGAGTTGAGTATGAGGGTGTCAGAAGCTGGTATAGGTAAATGATCTGCACCTAGAAGATTCAAATCTGAATTTTGAATCAATTAGGTGGGGCAGATTCCTTTGGGGAAGTGGTGTTCTTTTCCAAGATTTCAGCACTAAATTATGTGAGGACACAGGAAAACCACTAAGAAAAACCACTGTGTGGGTAGAATGAAAAGATTTTTGGGAATCAGTGTGCCAATGCTATCTAGGGAAGGAGCACAAAATGATAGACAAGTAACTGGATTTTCTATAATAGTGTGGGAGACTGTGAGCTAATAAATGATGTTTGGATTGCCCAAGATAATTGTTCTTTTTGAAGAACTATTAATAAAAACTCAAAGTCAGAAATTGTGGTTTAACATTAAGATCTGAAAAGCAAAAAAATTCAGCCACTGACTCTTACCTGAGCTGTCATGCCCTATCTTTTGTATTTTTGTTTTTTGAGACAGGGTTTCACTGTAGTTCTTGGAGCCTGTCATGGAACTAGCTCTTGTAGACCAAGCTGGCCTCATACTCACAGAGATCCACCTGCCTCTGCCTCCTGAGTTTTGTGATTAAAAGCATGAACCACCACCACCTGGCTTATTCTGTCTTATATTCCTCTTTATTACTGGGATCAAAACCATGTACCACTGGGTTTACAGGCATGCACCACAGATTTCTATGAGAAATAGGATGCTACTGAGATTAAAGGTGTGTGTTACCATAAACTGGTCTGTAAGGTTGAGCAATGGGACTGTTTTACTCCTAAGTATTCAGGCATTCTATACTTATTAAAATATATTTGGAATTCCACTACATTTCCCCTTTATGTCTAAAAAATATAAAAAGAAGGCTATAACTAATACAAGAAAACTATATACAATAAATACAATGACTATATTCAATATATACAGGCAATAAATCATCAACAATGTCTAGTCCATTTGCATTTGACAAATTCAGAGAAAATATTTTCTATCGCCCTTATTTTTGTGAGTCCAAAGACTTACAATTTACTTTCTATCATGACTTGCTTTGGTAAAATATGGCTATCTAAACTGCAAATCACTCAGAGACTCAAAAAAGAAATAATATTAACTGAGTTAGCAGGAAATGCAAGCAAGTGACTTCCAAACTATGTGAACAATTACAGAAAGAGCAGGCAGCCTGGCCAGTTACCCAAAGTTCCTCTGCAACATTGGTGCATTCATATTCAACTTAGCATATTTGAAAAAACTTTTTTTGTGAAGCAGGATGTTTTGTGTTCTGTTTGTCTAATTAGGACAATATAATGTCAGCAGTTGAGGCAGGGGTACTTTTTGCCCAGTGTCTTACCTTTGCCACAAAGAAAGTAAACTCCATGGGGGATTTCTTTGATGCCCATTATATTCTTTGAAGTAGATTGGTGCAGCCAGAAGCAATTATTTCTCATTGTCATAAAAAAAGAACATCCTAGGTTATTAAAACATCTTAAATGCCATGTTCTGTAGATCTATGAAGGGTTTGAAGATGACCTATCTAAATTATATCTTTTTTGACCTTGAAACCATACGTAATATAACTACAAATTTGATTATACCAGGTGACCAAATATTAACTCATATTTATTATCCTAAAAAGTTGATAACAATAATTGTCAAGGGCTAGAAATTTGCATCACATTTTTAAATAAACTGTATAGGCACAATACCTAGAGCAAGATTAGAAATGTATGTACAATACATTTTAACAAAATTAATCTCAAATTTGTATCAATATACAAAATTTGTGTACAATATAAAAAGTAAAATCGATGTAAAACATTTTAAACAACATACATAATCCATTTTTTTGGAATATGGGCATAGTTTTCTAGGATACTTCCTGCTTATTGAGGGCACTGATAATCTTATGGGGGCAAAAAGAAAATTTAGGATTATGGTTATGGCCTTACTAGACTGTTGTGTTAGGCTATATCACTTCAGCAAGCAGTCTTGAAGCTGTCTGGATCTAAAACCCTGAGGAAATTACAACAAAAGTACTTTGAAACACAGCTTGCTACAATACAGAGAGGAACAAGAGGTTAATGACCAGCCACCTGGCAGGATACCCCATCCTCAGCACCTCCATAGTGGGGCAAAACCATGGGCCCTTCCCCAACTGTATCAGTTTAGCTAGCTAGCCAGATGGAGAGTTTTATGCTGAGAAGACCAAGAGAGAGGATCAAGAGAGGATCTCTAAAGCACAGGCTGTCACTGCAGAGTAGACAAAGACAGTGAACCAGAAGAGAAATCCAAGAATCAAGCATGCTAAGAGAAACCTCAGTGGATCCCTGAGACACCAACATTGACAGTAAAAAGCAGACCAAGAAAAATTTCCAAAGATTCAGACAGCCAAGGATTGGACCAAAATGCAAAGACACTGCTCGCATCAATTGAAAGAAGAGATGGATAGGCACCAATACAAAAATTCATCCAAAAAAGCAACATGTTAACACCAGAACCCAGAGGTCACACAACAGGAAGACTTGATCATTCTAACCCAGAAGAAGCAGCAGAAAATAATTTAAACATAACTTTATGAAGATAATGGAGACCTTTAAAAAGGAAATAAAAACTTTCATAAAGAAATGGAAGAAAAGACAAACAAAAATTTGAAAAAATAATAGATCCTTCAAAGAAATGAAAGTAAATCTAGAAAAATTAATCAAACAGGTGAAGTAAACAGATCAATACTTGAAAACTGAAATAGAGGCAATAAAGGAAACACAAAGTAAGGGAATTTTAGATATGGAAAACCTGGTAAGCAAACAGGAACTACAGAAACATGTATAACCAGTAGAAGAATCTCAGGTGTTGAAGATATTACAGAGGAAATTGATTCATTGGTCAAAGAAAACATTAAATATAACAATTTCTTAACACAAAACATCCAGGAAATCTGGGAAACTATGAAAAGACCAAACCAAGAAATAGCAGGGATAGCAGAAGGAGAAGAAATCCAGCCCAGAAAATATACTCAACAAAATTATAGAATAAAATTTTCCCAATCTAAAGAAGGATATCTCTATAAAGGTACAAGAAACATATAGAAAAGCAAATAGACTAGAATTAAAAAGTCCCCTTGCCATAAAATAATCGAAATGCAAAACATACACAATAAAGAAAGAATATTGAGAGTAACAGAGGAAAATGGTCAAATAACATGTAAAGGTAGACCTATCAGCATTACACCTGAATTCTTAAGGGAAACCATGAAAGCCAGGAAGGTCCTGGGTAGATGTGTTGCAGAGACTAAGAGACTCCTGATACAAGTGCATACTACTATGTGCAGCAAAGCTTTAAATTATTATCAATGGAAAATTGGGGTATTCTATGATAAAACCAAATTTAAAAAATACTTATCCATAAATCCAGTCCTACAGAAGGTACAAGAAAGAAATCTCCAACCTAAGGAAGCTAACTACACCCACAAAATCACAGGCAACAGATAAACTCACACTACCAAAACCCAAAGATGGGAAACATAAATACACACTACCACCAAAGAATAACAAGAATTACTAACCACTGGACATTAATATCTCTTAATATCAATGGACTCAATTCACCTATAAAAAGACACAGGCTAAGGGACTGGATGAGAAAACAGGATTCAGTCTTCTGCTGTATACAAGAAATATACTTCAACCTCCAAGTCAGACATTACCTCGAAGTAAATGGTTCGGAATGGTTTTCCAATCAAATTAACCTAAGAAATAAGCAGGTGTAGGTATCCTAATATCTAAGAACATAGATTTCAAACTAAAATCAATAAGAAGTGGTAGAGAATACCATTTTTTGCTCATAACAAAAACAATCCATCAAGATGAAGTCTTAATCATAAATGTCTATGCCCCTATTATAAGAGCACCCACATATGTAAAAAAAACATTACTAAAGCTTTAATCACACATCCAACCCCACACACTAATAGTGAGAGATTTCACTCACCAATGGACAGATAGAAACTTCACAGAGAAATAAGAGAACAAACATCATGACTCAAATAGACTTAACAGATATCAATGGAATATTCCATCCCCCAAACAAAAGAATATCCCTTATTCACAGCACCTCGTGGAACTTTCTCTAAAATTGACCACATATTTAGTAACAAAGCAAACTTCCACAAATACAAAAAAAATTGGAGTAACCCTCTGTGTCTTTTCAGATCACCATGGTTTAAAATTAGAATTAACAATACTACTCTCAGAATGCCTACAAACTCATGGAAAATGAACACTGAACTATTAAATGTCCCCTGTCTCAAGGAAGAAATAAGAAAGAAATTATATACTTCCTAGACATTAATGAAAATGAAGGCACAACATTCTCAAAATTATGGGACATTATGAAAATAGTGCTAAGAGGAAAGTTCATAGAACTAAGTGCCCACATAAAGAAAGTGAAGAAAGCTCATGCTAATGACTTAATAGCACACCTGAAAGCTCTAGAACAAAAAGAAGCAGAAACAGCCAGGAGGAGTAGAAGACAGGAAATAATTAAATTGAGGGCTGAAATCAATAAAATAGAAACAAAAAAATAAAGAATCAATGAGACAAAGACCTGGTTCTGTGAGAAAATCAACAAGATAGACAATCTCTTATCCAAACTAATCAAAAGCCAGAGAAAGAATATCCAAATTAACAAAATCAGAAATAAAAAGGTGGGACATAACAACAGACTCTGAAGAAATTCAGAGAATCATTAGATCATACTACAAAAAAGCTGTACACCAAAAAAAAGGAAAATATAAAAGAAATGGAAAAATTTCTGGTTAGATACCATATACCAAAATTAAATCAAGACCAGGTGAACAATTTAAATAGATCCATAAACTGTAAGGAAATAGAAGTTTTCATCAAATGCCTTACATTGAAAAAGAATCAGGGCCAGATGGTTTTAGTGCAGAATTATACTAGAACTTTCAAGAAGAGCTAATACCTATATTCCTCAAAGTGTTCACATAATAGAAACAGAAGGAACATTGCCAAACTCTTTTTACTATTCTACAGTTTCCCTGATACTGAAACTAGACAAAGACCCATCCAAAAAAGATAATTACAGACCAATCTTAGTCATGAACATACATGCAAAAATACTCAATAAAATACTGGCAAACTGAATCCAAGAACACATAAAAAATAGCCACACTGATGAATATCTTGCATATCACCATAGAACCTTCATCCAGTGATGAGTGGAGATAGAGACAGAGACCAACATTGGAGCACTGGACTGATCTCCCAAGGTCCAAATGAGGAGCAAAAGGATGGAGAACATGAGCAAGAAAGTCGGGAATGCGAGGGGTGAGTCCACCCACTGAGACAATGGGACTGAGCTAATGGGAGTTCACCAAGGCCAGCTGGACTGGGACTGATGGAGCATGTGATCAGACTGGACTCTCTGAATGTGGCTGACAATGAGGGCTGACTGAGAAGCCAAGGACAATGGCACTGAGTTTTGATTCTACTGCATGGACTGGCCTTGTGGGAGACTAGTCTGTTTGGATGCTCCCCTTCCTAGACCTGGATGGAGGGGAGAGGACCTTGGACCTCCCACAGGGCAGGAAACTCTGACTACTCTTAGGACTGGAGAAGGAGGGGGAGAGGGAGTGGGGAGAGTGGGAGGGAAATGGGAGGAGGGGAGGAGGTAGAAATTTTTAATAAATAACAAATTACTTAAAAAACATTAAAACAGCTCAAAAAAATTTAAACACCATGATCAAGTCAGCTTTGACCCAGAAATGCAGAGATGGGTCATCATACAAAAATCTATCAGTGTAATCCATTACAAAAATAAATTGAAAAAAAAAAACATATGATCATCTCATTAGATGCTGAAAATCATTCAACAAAATCCAACACCCCTTCATGATAAAGATCTTGGAGAGTTCAGGATACAAGGAACATATCTGATGTGGGAGTGTCATATATGAATCTGTTGATTTCATTGGTTAAGCAATAAATAAACTGCTTGGCCCTGATTGGTTAGAACATAGGTGGATGGAGTAAACAGAACAAAATGCTGGGAGGAAGAGGAAGTGAGCTCAGACTTCACGCAGCTCCTCTCAGAGCAGGACACTCTCGATGAAGCTCTGACCCAGGATGGACGTAGGCTAGAATCTTCCCGGTAAGCGCACCTTGGGATGCTACAAACCTGATTAGAAATGGGCTAAATTAATATGTGAGAATTAGCCTAGAAGAGGCTAGATAGTAATGGGCCAAGCAGTGTTTAAAAGAATACAGTGTCTGTGTAATTATTTCAGATAAAGCTAGTCGTGTGGACGGCCAGGGCACTGGGGCCCGAGTCACGAACTAAAGAAAAAAAAGAAAAGACAGCACCCGAGAGCGCGCTGTCTTAGCTAGCGGGCTATGCGCTTGAGTTGGGGGCAAAATAGCCCCACGTTGGGTGCCAAAATGTAATGGTGTAAGCCAATGCAGACAGATTGTCCAAATATATGCAGCTTTAATGGAGAAATAAACTTACAGAACCACCGTTCCTGTGGAGACCAGGAAAGCAGAAGCAGCATCTGGGAGCATGCTCGCCAAATTTATAGGCTAACATTAGCCCGAGGTGAACACACCCCCTAAGGGCCGGGACTTATCCCTACCCATATCTAAACATAATAAAGGTAATATACAACAAACCAATTTTCAACATCAAATTAAATGGAGAGGAACTCAAAGTGGTTCCACTAAAATCAGGAAGAAGACAAAGTTGTCCACTCTCTCCATAAGTCTTCAACATAGTTTTGAAGTTATTTCCATAGCAATAAGACAACAAAAAGAGATCAAGGGAATTCAAATGGGAAAGGAAGAAGTCAAATTTTCACTTTTTGCAGATTATATGATAGTATATATGTGACCCCAAAAATTATACCAAGTACTCCTGCAGCTGCAAAATATGTTCAGTAAGGTAGTAAGATACAAGATCAACTCAAAAAAATCAGTACCCCTCCTATATACAAAAGAAAATGGGTCTGAGAAAGAAATAAGAGAAACATCATCTTTCAAAATAACCACAAATAACAAAAAAATATCTTGGGGGTAATATTAACCAAAGAAGTGGAAGACATATTCAAGAAGGAACTTTAAGTCTTTGAAGAAAGAAATTGATTATGATACCAGAAAATGGAGAGATCTCCCATGTTCTTGGATAGGTAGGATCAACATAATAAAATGGCAGTCTTATGAAAAGCAATCTATAGATTCAATGCAATCCCCATCAAAATCCCAAAACAACTCTTCACGGACCTTGAAAAAACAATATTCAAGTTCATATGGAAAAAACATAAACTCAGAATAGCCAAAACAATCCTTTACAGTAAAGGAAATTCTGGAGGCATCATCCAACTTACATCAAGCTCTATTACAGAGCTACAGTAATGAAAACAGCTTGATATTGGTATAATACAGAGAGGTTGATCAATGAAATCAAATTGAGATCAGGACATTAATCCACATATCTATTAACACCTGATTTTTAACAAAGAAGCTAAAATTATTCAATGATAAAAGAAAACATCTTGAACAAATGGAGTTGACAAAACTGGAATGAAAATAGAACCATATTTTATCCCCATGCACAAAACTCAAGTCCAAATTGATTAAAGACATAAATATAAATCCAAATACACTAAATTTGGGAGAAGAGATAATGGGAAATAGCCTTCAATGAATGGGCACAGGAGACCATTTGCTAAATATAACACCTGTAGCAAAGACACTGAGAGCAACAATAAATAAATGCCACCTCCTAAAACAGAGCAGCTTCTGTAAAGCACAGGACACAAACAATAAGACAAAAACACAAACTACTGAATGAGAAATCTTCATCAGCCCAACATCAGACAGAGGACTGATCTCCAAAATATATAAAGAACTCAAGAAATTAGACATCAAAATTCCAAATGACCCAATTAAAAATAGGGTTCAGAACTAAACAAAGAATTCTTAACTGAAGAATCTCAAATGGTCAAAAGACATTTAAGGAAATGTTCAACATCCTTAGCCACTGGCCCTTACCTTGACCTCAGTCTGAAAATGGCGATTCTGCCTGCTGGAATCTGAGAAGACTGTATTTCAGAGCTATCTTGCCCTGTATTATATTCCTCTCTAGGGTTTAAAGGTATGCACCACCCAATTTCTATGACAGCAAGTGTGGCTACTGGGATTAAAGATGTGTGTGTCATTGTGGCTACAGGGAATAAAGTTATGTGTTACCATAACCTAATCTGTAAGGCTGAGCAGTGGGACTCTTTTACTCTCAGATCTTCAGGCAGTCTATATTTATTAGAATACATTTGAAATGCCACTACAACTTTGGAGTCAGATTAAGGGACATTTCTGATATCCAGCAATCCGTTTTATAGAGATTGCTTAGGAATGTTAAGTTTAGGCTTCTGTTTTACTAATAACCAATCCTGTTTACCTGGTCATAATTCTGTTTAAGACATTGTCATCCACACTATCATTTTTGGGACCACTTTCAACCTAACAAGTACGTCTTCCTTAATCATTTTTCCACCTTATTCTTTGAATTAGCATTTATCACTAAATGTAAAACTTGGCCTTTTGTCTAACTGGATATCCAAAAAGTCTGCTATGAATTCCAGTGTCCACCCCGCATGTGAGTGCTGCAGATCCAAATTCAGACTCACACACTTACACAGCAATTACTGTAACCACTATCCATGTTACTAGCTTTCCATTAAAGTTTTATGTAAACTAATTTATTAGACTGTTTCTACACTAAATTTGATATATCATTTAACATTAAAGGTTAATTTTAAAACCTGCATATTTGTTTTAATAAACTTACAGCATGATGTGAAAAACTTAGGTATAATCTTTAATATAATTTTCCATCTATATTTTTAAAAATATTTGAAATAGCATGTAGATAAATTATATGACTCTAGTAAATTTCAGGGAAAACAGGAAACAAGTCATAAAAAATAATAAGTTATTCTATGTTTTGCTGTTGTTTCTGAGTATGCATTTACCATATGATCAATATACTCTTTCTGGAAGTTATATATATTAATACTGTTAGGATAATTTATACAAACAATAAGTTTTTATTAATTTTAAAATATAATACAGGGAAATAATAGCTAAGTATGTGCATCATTTGCATAGAACTGAAATACAAATCTCAACACCTATACCGGGCATTTTACAACCTGTAACTCCAGCTCCAAGGGATTGGTAGCCTTTGACTTCTTGTATTTATTTACACATGCCACATCGCCCATCACTACACAGATAAATAAAAACAAATCTTTAAGTTTTTTGTTAAATCATTTGTTATTATGATTTAATATCTTAACTAATTTTTATTTTCAATTTGCTACTGAATTCCTTCCATTTACTTCTAATAATACATTTAATTTTTTTGCTGATGCAGAGATGATTAAATTAAATGAAAAACAATTGATGATTCATGCATGACTATTTAAATTAACTCATTTATCAGGGTTTCAGTGTTTGAGAGAATAGTTTTTATGTGAGAAGAAACACATCCAAATGAAAAGTCACATATAAATTTTGGTTGTTGTAACATTTACTTTTAAACAAAATCCTGTCACTTTACCATGAGGGCAAGTATTTCAAGGAGACAAATAGCTTCAATTTGATAAATACATAATGAGTGCTTAAAGTAATAGAAATGAGGAAAGAGCAAGGTATGCTCAGTTTTATTCACCAAGTTTCATACTACACATACAATTTACATCTTGTTGGGGTAAGATTTTCATTTTACCATGTCTTCTTTACACCTGCATGGTAAAAAGTAATTAAAGACATGAATGGTGGGAGAATGAAAAGACACAAAAAGAAATATACAGTAAAGCTAGCAAAAATTGTTCAAATAATTTTACTGTTATAAATTACTATTTTCTGGAATCCTGGTCCCAAATCATATATAAATGTACCTCTATGTAGGTTTATATGTGACAGATATACATATATATGTGTATATATCATATGAATAAATAAAGTATTTATATTTATATACAAACACTATTTGTATACTTGTATATATTATTTGTAAATATAAATGTATTTAATATAAGTATGTATATTACATGCAACATATATATGTATATTTGAATATTTCTAAATAAAATGTAGTTAATTCTGATGAGGAGCTATAAGAATTTTCTTAATATATACATATGTGTGTATATCTAATCTATCTATCTATACATTTTATATTTTGCCTTTCTTTAGAGACAGAGTCTATTGTGTTTCTCTGGCTGTCCTGGAACAACTCACTGTAAATATGTGAGGACACACAGAAGTGGGTTTGCTCCTTGTTGATCAAATATGTTGGGGCCCACTGAAGTGGGTCTGCTCCATCTTGACTGAAAGTCAGAGAGGTCCCACTTATGGTGTGGGTACAAAAAAGATATCTTGATGGAGGGTATGGTTACTTGGTGTTTGGGTATTGAGATGGCCCACAGAGGTGAATCCATTTCACCTTGATCAAAGATTACAGAATTCAATCCTATTCCTGGCCCTTCATTTATAAGACAGGAGGTTTGATACATGGATTAGCTGTCTACAGGATACTTGGTCTAAGTTGTAGTCACTGCACATTCTAAATAAACAACAAAATGCTTAACTCAAGTCAAAACTTTTTATTCTTATTCTTATTTAACTGAACTCATTCCCCTATTCCTTATCCCCTATTTAACCCTATTTGGTCCTAGCTTCTTGTAGCACTCAACTTCAATGAGATCAATTTTATTTCTATTCTATATATTAGTGAGGCTACATGGCACGTTTCATTCTCTGCTTAGTTTATTTAATCTAGTATAATGAGTTCTAAGTTTCACCTGCTTTGTTACTAACTTGCAATACTCAATAACTTTTAAATTTTATCTGTGTTGACTAACTTGCAATTCTTATCTATAGTGAGCATACTGTACTTCTGTTATTATTTATATTTTAAGGAAACTTTTTGTTGTTTTACATAATGCTTGCACTAATTTATATTCCCATTTTCAGTTTGCAATGGTTCCCTTTCTTTCACATTCTTAAAAACATAGTTTTGTCTTTTTCTTTTCAATGTTAATTAGGGAACCCATGGTTTCATGCACATCCTCTACAATTGAGACATAAATTTTATCCCTCCTTTCTATTTAATAACAATTAAAAAACACACATTTTACATGTTTTTATCATTTGCACACATGTATGTTTGTTATACTCTTACAAGTCTGGTACCCCAAGAGGACAGAAAAGGGATTTGATTACATAGAAGTAAAATTACAGATTGCTGTTAACTATATATGGGTGCTGGTAATCAAGTTTGGATCCTCTGTAAGAGCAACTAGTGTGATTCATTGCTGAGCCTGATGTGATAATTTATTATGCCACAAAGAAAGGAAAGATAACAGCTTTATACATTCAAAATGGAAAAAGCCTAAGGCTAGAAATCAGTTAAAATTCTGTTAAAAACAGACACTGTATTAGGTATTTTGTATGCTTCCTTGGTCCTTCCATTATCACTATTGGTCCTGCTGAGATACACAGAACCAGGTATTGCCATTGATTCTCTGTGAAATACATTCTGGGAAAAAAAAATGATAGATGTTGCAGTAAGCCATCTTTTATTTTCCTCATTTACCTATTTGTTGTGGGAAAATGGTATTTTATCCTGTCAGTTGTATCATTTTTAATAAAATGCTAATTGTCCAGTATCCAAGCAACAGCAAGTATAGGCAGGGAAACCAAGCAGGAAGTAGAGGCAGGGTGATGAGAATTCTGGGAAGAGGGAAGCTTGAGTCTGCAGTTGTGACCTAACTGCAGAGGAAGCAAGATGTGACTGCCTTGCTGAAAAAGGAACCAAGCCATGTGGTTAACACAGACAAGAATTATGGGCTAATATAAGCTATAAGAGATAATAAGAAGTCTGAGCTAATAGTCCAATCTGTTTATAATTAAAATAGACCTCTATGTGTTTCTTTGGGACTGAATGGCTGTGGGAACTGGGCAGGACAGTTCTACACCTCTTTACCTATAACCCTGATTCATTTCTTTCTTTTGGGGACTAACACAGACTGCTGTCCATATATAGGGCAATGAATAAATTGGTTAATTTATTTTGAGATGGGGCAGAGTCTAGTGGCTATTGTTCCAACAAAGATGGGACCCTTAGACTCCTGACACTGGTCATGGATATTGTGGAAAAATTCTCTTGAGCAGTGCTTCTGTGGCTCTACCATCAGGTTCATGTATAGGAACAGAGAGAAGTGGAAAAGAAAATTATAGAGGCCATTCCAGTGTTGTCCAGATTAGGGTGACCATTTCCATGAAAGTACCACATAGAAGCAATGGTATTGTGAGAACTCTTTCAGGCAGTAGCCTTTAAGATACTAGCTTACTTTGGGCATGGTCTCATGCACTAAAAGTCTAGATGAAAAGTGTGCTTAGCCCTCTTGGCAGCTGATTTTGATTCCAGTTCCCAGCACAAGCAGAAGATTGTGGATTGTTAGCATTACTCTCAGTTTATCCCCAAATAAATAAACATTGTTATATGTTGGGCACCAAAGACATTCCACCTGGAGCTTGTTTTCTTCTGGGCAGAAGATCTTTCTGCAAAGAATTTGCCTTTGCCTTGATGACTGACAAAATAATGATGTCCTAACTGGACAAATAGGATACAAGCAAAAGAACTGCCAAACATTGGCAAGACAGGGTAAGACAGTTTTATTTTTTTTTTAATTTTCCTTCCTCTGAAAATGGTCTGTCAGTTTCTCTAGGCCTTAGCCAAATTTTGTTGCCCCAATATAGCAAATGAGACTTTGGGTGATTTCCCAGGAAGTCGGTTTTCTCATTACTTCTTGCACCTTTTGAAAATTGACTGATTGCACTTCCTATTTACTCAGGTAATATTATTTACCTTCTCACATCTTTAACGGGGTTGAAGAAAAATAGTCATAGTTTCTTGTCTCTCATGACTTAGTCAGTCCATTTTTAATATAAGATTTAGACTACTAATAGTCAGGATATTCAGAGAGTATGAAATTTAAAACATCCTGCTGCCTGACTATACTTTCTTGCTGTGTGCTCAAAACCACAAACATGACCAAATTATTTTTTTTTATGTATATATTTTTGCATGTTTGCAATTCCCTTGTGTTTGTATATTCCTCTAACCCTGCTTCAATTTCATATCACATGCTTATACATTTTTAAGTTCTTTCAGAAATGCCTTTTGAAAATGATATTAAAAAAGGAGCTTATTCTTTTTCTTCCAGATTGCTCAACTAGTCTAAAGCATTTCTAGGCACTTCAACTAGACTGAGAATGTCTCTCAGAAATCCTTACTGTTTATATATACTTGGGGAAAAAACAGCATCATGTGTCTAGTTTGTTTTATGGGCATTCAGAAACTTTTGAGTTGCTTACTTTCAGAGCTTAGAGAGATTGCCTACAGGATGGAATGTTTCACCTACCTTTTATACATACTATTCTTTTACCTTATTGTAAATGTCCCATGTCTTAATGATCTCACCCCTAAAATAGAAGGATTTAATCTCTGAGAAAACTGCTACAAAGCTGGCATATAATTAAATGCATTTATATGCGTATACCATCAATGCATGCCTATACTAAAGAAAATTAACATACATAATCTCTTTACATGGGTAAATTTTTACCCTTGAAATATACAGTTTTTGTAAATTTCCAGTATATATTTTTTTTCGATAAAACTCCGGTCAAATCCAGAGTATTTTACCTAGGCAAGCCCTCTACTATTTAGCTATATTTCCACCCTTTTACAATGTTAACTTGAGTCATTAAGCTGTATCTTAGAACTCTTGTCATTCATCATAAACAACTGGAAATTTGAAACTTTTGATCTCCCTATGGCAGTCAATTTCTGAAAATCAATAGTATTTGTCAATTATGTATATACAAAATTTTTAAAAATGACAAGTGAAATCATGAAATATATATTCTCTGAATTTGTTAAGCATGATATCAACCACATTAATCCACATTGTTAGGATGGCAGACTTTCAATCATTTTAAGAGTATATAAATGTATAAATGTAGATTAGTTTCATTATCAACTCATTTTTACAGACTATTTACCTCCCATACCCTAGCATGTATCATATGGAAATGAAAGTAGGAATATAGATATCTCTACAAGGTGTTGATTTTATTTACATTGTAAACATATATAAATAATTGTTGGATCATATACAGATTTTAATTTCATGATAATTATCATACAATTTTTTGTAATGACTATATAAACTTTTATTCTCACTAGCAGTGCACAAGGATTCCCTTTGCTCTGTATACTCCTAATAATTATCTTATTGTCTTGATAATAGTCCCAAATATACTGTAATTTTACACTTGTAAAGTAGCATCAAAATATTTTCATTTGATTGTTCTCCAAAATATCCTTGTGAAGATGATATAATAAGTATAATCAACATTCAAAGAATGTAAAAGTTAATGGTGATGACTAAAAAACAACATCTTCCAGATACAGCATAAATGATGAATATGACCTCACAGAGACAAAGACAGTGTGCACAAGACCTATACCTACACTAATTCTAATGAGACAAAATTCTAGCACTGAAAAGGGGAAGTGAGGAGAAGCTTTTACTCCTAACCAAGAAACTGTTTGAGATTGATAGGTGCCATCAAAAGGAAAGCTGATTTTTCCCAAAAGAACATCACTGATTATATAAATAAACCATATTCAGGTTTGCCTCCATGCTGAAGAGTAGTTAAGATAGCCAACAAAAAATGAACTTTGCTTTTGTAATATTTAGTTTTGAGTTGAATTTATTAGTGTGTGTGTCTTACTGATTATTTCTTTTTTCTTTTTTCTTTATTGAGAAAAGGAAAAAAAAAGTTTCTGCCTCCTCCCAGCCTCCCATTTCCCTCCCCCTCCTCCCACCCTTCTCCTGCTCCCCCAACTCCTCTCCACCTCCCTCTTCAGTCCAAAGAGCAGTCAGGGTTCCCTGCCCTGTGGAAAGTCCAAGGTCCTCCCCCCTCCGTCCATGTCTAGGAAGGGGAACATCCAAACTGGCTAGGCTCCCACAAAGCCAGAACATGAATTAAGATCAGAACCCCGTGCCATTGTCCTTGGCTTCTCATCAGGGCTCATTGTTCGCCATGATCAGAGAGTCCGATTTTATCCCATGCCTATTCAGACACAGTCAAGCTGGCCTTGGTGAGCTCCCAATAGATCAGCCCCACTGTCTCAGTGGGTGGGTGCACCCCTCTTGGTCCTGACATCCATGCTCATGTTCTCCCTCCTTCCGCTCCTCGTTGGAACCTTGGGAGCTCAGTCCAGTGTTTCAGTGTGGGTCTCTGTCTCTATCTCCATCCATCGCCAGATAAAGGTTCTATGGTGATATGCAAGATATTCGTCAGTATTGCTATAGGATAGGGTCATTTCAGGTACCCTATCCTCAGCTTCCCAAGGAACTAATTGGGGACATTGCCTTGGGCACCTGAGAGCCACCCTAGGTTCAAGTCTCTTGCCAGTCCTAAGGTGGCTCCCTTAACTAAGAATTGTGCTTCCCTGCTCCCCTATCCAAACTTCCTTTATCCCAATCATTCTGTTTCCCCAAGTTCCCCCAATCCTCCCCTTCTCACTTTTCTCTCCCCATCTCCCCTTATCTCCATCCCACCCCACCCACAAGATCCCAATTTTCTCCCCGGCAATTTCGTCTACTTCCCATAGCCAAGAGGATAATTATATGTCTTTCCTTGGGTTCACCCTCTTATTTAGCTTCTTTAGGTTCACCAGGTATACACTCCGTGACCTTTATTTATGGCTAGAAACCAATTATGAGTGAGTACATCTTATGTTCATCTTTTTGGGTCTGGGTTACCTCACTCAGGATAGTGTTTTCTATTTCCATCCATTTGCATTCAAAATTCGAGAAGTCATTGTTTTTTACCGCAGCATAGTACTCTAATGTGTATGTATTCCACACTTTTTTCATCCATTCTTCCATGAAAGGCCATCTAGGTTGTTTCCAAATTCTGGTTATTACAAATAATACTGCTATGAACAAAGTTGAACAAATGCTTTTGTCATATGATAGGGCATCTCTTGAGTATACTCCCAAGAGTGGTATTGCTGGGTCCAGGGGTAGGTTGATCCCGAATTTCCTGAGAAACCGAAACACTGATTTCCAAAGTGGTTGCACAAGAGTGTATTCCCACATGCAATGGATGAGGGTACCCCTTCCTCCACAGCCTCTCCAGCAAAGGCTATCATTGGTGTTTTTTATTTTAGCCATTCTGACAGGTGTAAGATGATATCTCAAAGTTGTTTTGATTTGCATTTCCCTGATCGCTAAGGAATTTGAGCATGACCTTAAGTGTCTTTTGGCCATTTGAACTACTTCTGAGAATTCTCTGTTCAGTTCTGTGCCCCATTTTTTAATTGGGTTAATTAGCATTTTAAAGTCTAGTTTCTTGAGTTCTCTATATATTTTGGAGATCAGACCTTTGTCTTTTGCGGGGTTGGTGAAGATCTTCTCCCAGTCAGTAGGTTGCCTCTTTGTCTTAGTGACAGTGTCCTTTGCTTTACAGAAGCTTCTCAGCTTTAGTAGGTCCCATTTATTCAATGTTGCCCTTAATGTCTGTGCTGCTGGGGTTATACATAGGAAGTGATCTCCTGTGCCCATCTGTTGTAGGGTACTTCCCACTTTCTCTTCTATCAGGTTCAGTGTGTTCGGACTGATATTAAGGTCCATGATCCATTTGGACTTGAGTTTTGTGCAAGGTGATAGATATGGGTCTATTTTCATTCTTCTATAGGTTGACATCCAGTTGTGCCAGCACCATTTGTTGAAGAGGCTTTCTTTCTTCCATTGTATACTTTTAGCTCCTTTATCGAAAATCAGGTGATCATATGTTTGTGGGTTAAAATTCGGGTCTTCTATGCAATTCCACTGGTCGACTTCTCTGTTTTTATGCCAGTACCACACTGTTTTCATTACTGTAGCTCTGTAATAGAGTTTGAAGTCAGGGATGGTAATGCCTCCAGAAGTTCCTTTATTGTATAAGATTGTTTTGGCTATCCTGGGTTTTTTGTTTTTCCATATAAAGTTGATTATTGTCCTTTCAAGATCAATGAAGAATTTTGATGGGACCTTGATGGGAATTGCATTGAATCTATAAATTGCATTTGGTAGAATTGCCATTTTTACTATGTTGATCCTCCCAATCCAAGAGCAAGGGACATCCTTCCATTTTCTGGTATCCTCTTCAATTTCTTTCTTCAATGCTTTAAAGTTTTTGTCAAATAGATCTTTCACTTCCTTGGTTAGAGTTACCCCAAGATAGTTTATGCTGTTTGTGGCTATTGTGAAAGGTGACGCTTCTCTGATTTCCCTCTCTGCTTCCATATCCTATATGTATAAGAGGGCGACTGATTTTTTGGAGTTGATCTTGTATCCTGTCACATTACTAAATGTGTTTATCAGCTGTAAAAGTTCTTTGGTGGAGTTTTGGGTGTGACTTATGTAGACTATCATACCATCTGCGAATAACAAAAGTTTAACTTCTTCCTTTCCAGTTCGAATCCTCTTGATCGCCTTATGTTGTCTTATTGCTATTGCGAAAACTTCAAGCACTATAATGAATAGGTTTGGAGAGAGTGGAAAGCCTTGTCGTGTTCGTGAGTTTAGTGGGATGGCTTTAAGTTTCTCTCCATTTAATTTGATATTAGCTGTCGCCTTGCTGTATATAGCTTTTATTATATTTAGGTGTGACCCTTCTATCCCTAATCTCTCCAAGACTTTTATTATAAAGGGATGATGAATTTTGTCAAATGCTTTTTCAACTTCTAATGAAATGATCATATGTTTTTTTTTTCTTTCAGCTTATTCATATGATGGATTACATTGATAGATTTTCGTATGTTGAACCAGCCCTGCATCTCTGGGATGAAGCCTACTTGATCATAATGGATAATTTTTCTAATGTTTTCTTGGATTTGGTTTGCCAGCATTTTGTTGAGGATTTTTGTGTTGACGTTCATGAGTAAGATTGGCCTGTAATTCTCTTTCCTGGTAGAGTCTTTGTGTGGTTTTGGTATCAGAGTAACTGTAGCTTCATAAAAGGAATTTGGGGATGACTCTTCTGTTATATTGTGAAATACCTTAAGGAGTATAGGTATTAGGTCTCCTTGGAAGTTCTGGTAGAATTCCGCATTGAAACCAACAGGTCCTGGGCTCTTTTTGGTAGGGAGGTTTTTGACAACTGCTTCTAATTCTTCACGACTAACAGGTCTATTTAGATTGTCCACCTGGTCCTGGTTTAACTTTGGTATATGGTATTTATCTAAAAAAGTGTCCATTTCTTTTACATTTTCCAGTTTTGTGGCATACAGCCTTTGGTAGTAAGATCTAATGATTCTCTGAATTTCCTCTGTGTCTGTGGTTATGTCCCCCTTTTCATTTCTGATCTTATTAATTTGCATATTCTCTCTCTGCCATTTGATTAATTTGGATAGGGGGTTATCAATCTTGTTGATTTTCTCCAGGAACCAGCTTTTGTTTCATTGATTCTTCGGATTGTTTTCTTTGTTTCTATTTTGTTGATTTCAGTCCTCAGTTTGATTATTTCCAGTCTTCTACTCCTCCTAGGTGAGTCTGCTTCCTTTTTTTTCTCGAGCTTTCAGGTGGGCTGTTAAGTCTCCAATGTATGCTTTCTCTGTTTTCTTTAAGTGGGCACTAAGGGCTATGAACTTTCCCCTTAGGACTGCTTTCAAAGTGTCCCATAAGTTTGAGTATGTTGTTTCTTTATTTTCATTGAATTCAAGGAAGACTTTAATTTCTTTCTTTATTTCTTCTTTGATCCAGGTGTGGGTCAATAGTTGACTGTTCAGTTTCCATGAGTTTGTAGGCTTTCTGGGGGTAGCTTTGTTGTTGAATTCTAACTTTAGACCATGGTGATAACCCTTTTCCCAGCCCTTTACTCTGAGTAGGTGCCTGTCTTTGTGTTTGAGATATGTTTCTTGTAAACAGCAGAATGTTGGATCCTCTTTTCGTATCCAATCTCTTAGCCTGTGCCTTTTTATAGGTGAGTTGAGCCCATTGACATTATGTGATATTAATGACCAGGGTTTGTTAACTAAGGTCACTTTTTTAGTAGTAGAGTTCATGTGCATCCCTTCTTTGAGTTCCGCTGGTGAAGTGTCTCTAGATGTCTGAGTTATTGTGGTCATTGTTGGACTCCTTGGTTAGTGATTTTCTTCTATTACTTTCTGTAAGGCTGGATTTGTGGCTACGTATTGTTTAAATTTGTTTTTATCCTGGAAAATTTTGTTTTCTCCATTTATAGTAAATGAAAGCTTGGCTGGGTAGAGTAGTCTGGGCTTGCATCCATGGTCTCTTAGTTTTTGCAGTACATCTATCCAGGACCTTCTGGCTTTCATGGTTTCCATAGAGAAGTCAGGTTACTGATAGGTTTACCTTTGTAAGTAACTTGGCCTTTTTCCTTTGTGGCTCTTAATATTCTTTCTTTATTCTGTATGCTTTGTGTTTTGATTATTATATGGCGAGGGGATTTTTTTTTTTTGATCCAGCCTATTCGGTGTACTGTATGCTTCTTGAACCTTCATAGGTACTTCTTTCTTTAGGTTGGGAAAGTTTTCTTCTATAATTTATTAAATATATTTTCTGGACCGTTGAACTGCACTTCTTCTTCTCCAATTATTCTTTGGTTTGGTCTTTTTATTGTGTCCCGTATTTCCTGAATGTTTTGTGATGAGAATTTGTTGGTTTTGCTGTTTTCTTTGATCAATGTGTTTATTTTCTCTATGGTATCTTCAGTGTCTGAGATTCTTTCTTCTATCTCTTGTATTCTGTTGGTAGTACTTGCCTCTGTAGTTCCTGTTTATTTACCCAGATTTTCCATCTCCAACTTTCCTTCGTTTTTTGTTTTCTTTATTACTTCCATTTCATTCTTCAGGTCTTGAACCGCTTCCCTTAACTCTTTGATTGCTTTTTCTTGTTTCTCTTGGTTTTCTTGGGTATCTTTGAATGATTTATTCATTTCCTCTACCTTTTTGCTTGTAATCTCTAATTGTTTATGAAAGTTTTTCTCCTCCTGTTTAAGGTCTTCTATTATTTTTATATAATTCACTTTTAAGTCGATTTCTTCTAATTCTTCTGGAGTAGGGTGTACAATTCTTCTTATTTCTGGATTCCCGTTTTCTGGTGATGTCATGTTGCCTTTCAGGTTGTTGGAGGAAGTCTTGCATTGGCGCTTTCCCATCTCCTCTTTCAAATGGAGCCAGGAGAGGCCTGGTGTCTTGGTCCAGTCTTTGCTGTGACTGAGTCTCTGGGTGTATCTCTTCAGTGTAGAAGCATGGACTGTCCCGTCGAGCTTGAACTCCTCAGTACCCTAACATAGATGACTGTACAGATGGAACCCCTCAGCACAGCTCTGGGTGGGTTGTGGATGCAAGCCCAATGTCTCTCCTGGTGCCCGGATCAGATCTCCTTGCTGCTTGGGTGGCTCATAAACAAAGGGCCTACGTTGCTTGCTGCAGGCAGGCTATTGAGACAAAGGACCTAACACCCTCTCGGATGCCCTCCCAATTCGGATTCTGTCCCAGCGCCCGAACAGGCTGAGCTGGGAATTGTTATGTGGTCAAAGAGGGGAGGGAGTCAGACGGAGGGGGGGAGGGTTGTCTATGCAAGTTGGGTGGGATTGGAAAAGAGAGGAGGTATCTGGCAGTATAGCCCCTGCAGGATGACCAGGAAGTGGAGGAGGGATGAGGAACATCTGAGTTCCCTGTCCCGGGCTGCTGCCGCGGTCAGAAACTCACTCACCCCAATGATGTCTCTTGCCCAATGATGTCTCTCCTGGTGCCCGGATCGGATCTTCTTGCTGCTTGGGTGGCTCGTAAACAAAGGGCTGATTATTTCTTAATTTGTTATGATAGTTGGTGTCTTTTATTTAATTATTTACTTCAGAAAGAAAACTTAAGTTGAATGTATGTGGAAGCAGAAGGGTCTGGAAGACATTGGCTGATTGGAAAGAATATAACCTTTATAAGATTCTTTAAAAGAATAAAAAGAATATATAAAATAGAATAAAATATAAAACAAAAATTTTGAGCCATCATATGACATTATAACCTTGTATAAATTTATTTTGCTTTTTAGTATATTTCTTAGATTTAGTAAACTATTTGGCAGTGTGGGTAAAGTGGGTTTTTAAGGAGATTAATTTCCAAATCTATTTTCTATTGCTTATTACATTTACAAAGACAAATTCTAAGAACATTTGCTGCAAAAAAAAAAAGAAACTCAACTTGAATTTTCACACATTTGAAATTTCAAGTTTTTATTTTTGGTATGAATTAAATATACACAATTTGTTGCATGAAAAATTACAATGTAAAATATACATGCTGTGAAAATTATATACAGAGACTATGGATTTTCTTTCCTAGCTACCCAGGTCTAAATAATCACACAACAACTATATTAATTACAACATTGCTTGGCCAATGACTCAGGTATATTCCTTGTAAGTTCTAACATCCTTAATTAACCCATTTCTATTATTTTATATTTTACCATGAGGCTTTTGGTTTATAACCTGGTGCTTCTGGGGCTGCTACATGTTGTCTACCTCCTCCGGTAGCTATATGGCCTCTCCTTGACTCTGCCTACATAGCCTCCATATCTCTTACAGACTGGCTATATTCTGCCCTACCATAGGCCAAAGCAGCTTTATTAATTAACCAATAAGAGCAACATATATACTGAAGGACAACCCACATCATTTCCCATGTTCTGTCTAAATAAAAAAGTAAGGTTTTAACTTTAACAGAGTAGAATTATATACAACAAAATAGGTACCAAGCAAGAAATACATTTATAGTATTTAGTCTATTTGTATATGGAAAGTTTCATATCTATTTTATCTTTTATTATATCTAAGGAAATCTGTGACTATTACTGTCTCTCTTCAAGTCTTCAAAAACCCCAGAAGGGTATAAAATTATCTAAGTAAACTGGAAGTACATTGTAAGCAAATTCCAAAGTTCTAGAAATGACAGAGATATCTTACTGCCTGGACAGTAACTCAAAGTTCTTCTGTAATCTCAGGGCTTCCACCTTCAACCTACAGTGCCATAGTATTTGGCAGACTTTCCGTGAAGCTGGAGACTTGATGACCTGTCCTACAATGTAATGGCAAAACCTTTATTTTGTGTTCTGCAGAATGTCTGTCAGTTTCTTCTGTAAAGGAAGATCCCCAAAAGACAATTTTATCTATTAGAAAAGTCAGCAGTCTCTCTTCTGTAGGTGCCAGTTTTACACTGTAACATAAAGCAATCCAGACAAGAGAAGTTTCTTGCTCAAATGACTGACCTTGTCACATTAAAGTCAAATTTTATAATGAGTATCTTTAATGACCATGAACCTCTGAAGTAATTGGTGCTGCCAGATAAAGACATATCTTAGTGTCAAGAAAAACTAAGTTCTTAAAACATTTTAAATGCCATATTCTGTAGGTTTTTGAAGGGCTGAAGATTATCTATCTAACTGAAATATATCTCTGTATACTTAGAAAAACTAACATCATTCTAATTTTGATTATAAATGACTATTTCTTAATCTGTATTTCTTAATTATAAATTACACTTTTGAATGAGCTGTACAAACACAATAACTTAAACAAGAGGAGAAATACATTTGTACAGTATAACAAAATTAACTTTAAATTTGTATCAATATACCAAGATCTATACCAAAGCCAAGTATTCAACTCTATATCATATCCTCCTTATTTTTTAAAAAAATGATTGTGACCATTAATTTACTTATAATTAACACCCTTTAAATGAAAACAAACATTTATAAACAATCATTTTGCTAATTTGGTAATTGTTTTTTAAAAACTGTTTCCTACCATTTGTTGAGTGATGTATTTTTAGGGTTCATAGAGACCTTTGAGGGGGGAATCTTGTTCCATTAAACCACATTAGCATTGAATGAATCCACAGGTTCTCATCTTCAGTGCAAATAAAAGCAGAACCTTTTTCCAAAGTAACATATGCTGAGACTTGAAGTCAAGAGACCTTTAAAATATATATCTTGCTTTAGTTTAGCATCCCACTGATTGAAATCTTACTCTGTAGTTAGCTCATTCATAGTCAAAAATTTCAAAGAAAACACAATAATATATAAAATCCAGACTCTTTTTGTATTTTCCATCTCTACATGGCTTTATTTTTGCTCTTTTGCTTTCTAATATTAATTTGAGTATCTTTACTCCTTTAATCTATGTCTGTTTGTAGTCTTGTCTATATTCCTTTTCCTCTCTCTCACAAGCCTATGTATATTTTTTAAACAAACTGTGACCCATTCAGATGTTTATTTTTGTCTGAATCTGCCTTTATTGTGTATCTATAATTATTTTCTGACCAAGCACATCTTTAAAAAAAATGTTAAACTGGCATGACTAATACCAACTCCGAGGCCCTGCCTGTTGATGTCACCCCTACAACATGGCTGAAGTATATTCCTTGCCTCTGTAAACCATGCTCACCACACCAGTACCAGGGATGCAGTGGGTCTATGTCCCCATCAAGCAATTTGTAACATGCTACTCAAAGACTCTATTTATGTCCTCCATAGCAATATCTCCCAAAAGAGCCAGTCATTTGTGCCTGTACAAACCAGGAAGCTGTCTTTTAAAGAAGCTGGATCTCTGCTTGCAGCCAGCAAACAGCCTATCTGGGAAAAAAAATGTGTTTACAAAGAAACTATGCTTGGCTCACATTTTTGAGGGGGTCTAGAAGCCCTCTTTTATTAAAAAAAATGCATTTTTATATCTTAAGTGGATTCTTGCTCCAGACGGTGGGCACCATTTTGAAAATGGAGATTGCTCCCACCCAGACACAAATAATCACACAGAAACTAAATTAATTACAATACTTATTGACCAATAACTCAGGCATATTCCTTGCTAGCTCTAATATCTTAAATTTACCCACTTCTATTATTTTATATTTTACCATGAGGCTTATGGTTTGCTTGAGGCTATTCCTTCTTGGGCAGTCACATGATGTCTACCCTTTGGGAAACTACATGACATCTCCTTGACTCTGCCATCTCTTGCTCTATATCTCTTTATACCTGGCTATATTTTGCCCTACCATATGCCAAAGCATCTTTATTCGTAAACCAATCAGAGAAACACATATATAGGACATCCCACATTAGAAAATATTTAGATAATTAGATCATTTATCATCAAGGTTTTTAAACTAGTAATTTTATTGATGTTCTATTGTAGTAAATTTGGTTTAAAAGTCAAGCAAATGATCACATTATGTTTTTCATAAAAGAAAATTGTGAGCTGGGTGGTGGTGGCACACGCCTTTAATCCCAGCACTTGGGAGGCAGAGGCAGGCGAATCTCTGTGAGTTCAAGACCAGCTTGGTCTACAAGAGCTAGTTCCAGGACAGGCTCCAAAACCATGGAGAAACCCTGTCTCGAAAAAAACAAAAAAAAATTGTAGTTGAATAATACAAAAGGATTTTACTATTTTTCTTTCTTAATTCTTACGAATGTTTATATTATGCTACATGTATTGATAATTATTTCTATATATTTTACTAGATTTGTAGTTATCTTATTGTACATGCAATTTTTAATATTATCTAAAAGTTTCCATGAGGTGCCTCATCAAGTAATAGAACTTTCTACAAAGACTGGTACCCTGATTTTTTGGTTGAAACTCACAGAAGAAGACTAATTCTTGAAAGCTGTCTTCTAATCTCCACACTCTCACTGAGGCCTGTACATTGAAGCCATGAGAGTACATGGGCACACAGATGCAGATACATGCATGCACAATAAATACAGTTTTAAATGCTAGTGTCTTTTTCCCTCTGGAAAAGCCCATCCTATTACTTTCCTTCTGTCTTTTTCCAGACTATTTATTCCATAGGCTTGTTGCATTCATCATGTAGAAAATCCTTTAATTACATTTTTTACACATGGTCCTTGTTTCTTATATCCCATGCATTTTGTATAATTTAATATAAATATTTGTATTAAAGAGAAATTTTGATAAACATAATATATAAAAAATAAAATCTTGGTGAGCCAGGTGTTGGTGCATGCCTTTATTTCATTTCATTTATTTATTTATTTATTTATTTATTTATTTATTTATTTATTTATTTATTTACTAAAGATTTCTGCCTCTTCCCCACCACCGCCTCCCATTTCCCTCCCCCTCCCCCAACCAACTCCCCCTCCCTCATCTGCCCGAAGAGCAATCAGGGTTCCCTGTCCTGTGGGAAGTCCAAGGACCTCCCACCTCCTTCCAGGTCTAGTTAGGTGAGCATCCAAACTGCCTAGGCTCCCACAAAGCCAGTATGTGAAGTAGGATCAAAACCCAGTGCCGTTGTTCTTGAGTTCTCAGTAATCCTCATTGTCCGCTATGTTCAGTGAGTCAGTTTTATCCCATGCTTTTTCAGACCCAGGCCTGCTGGCCTTGATGAGTTCCCGATAAAACATCCCCATTGTCTCAGTGTGTGGGTGCACCCCTCGCAGTCCTGAGTTCCTTGCTTGTGCTCTCTCTCCTTCTGCTCCTGATTTAGACCTTGGAATTTCTGTTCGGTGCTCCAATGTGGGTCTCTCTCTCTGTCTCCTTTCATCGCCTGATGAAGGTTAATATTCAAAACCGGACTTGCTGAACATAGTGAACAATGAGGACTACTGAGAACTCAAGAACAATGGCAATGGGTTTTTGATCCTACTGCCGGCACTGGCTTTGTGGGAGCCTAGGCAGTTTGGATGCTCACCTTACTAGACCTGGATGGAGGTCCAAATCAGGAGCAGAAGGAGAGAGAGCACGAGCAAGGAACTCAGGACCACTCCAAAGTGGGTCTCTGTCTCTGTCTCCTTTGATCACCTGATGAAGGTTAATATCCAGACGTGGCAGAGAGACCCGCGGGCAGATGTGGTGGAGTGACATTGAGCATGCCTTTATTTCAAGTACTCAGGAGGCAGAGGCAGGTAGATCTCTATGTGTTTGAGACTGGAGTGGTCTATAAGAGCTAGTTGTAGGACAGGCTCCAATGCTATAGAGAAACACCTTCTCAAAAAACTAAAAACCAAAATAAGATAAAAATCTTGGTGACATAATCTTATGCATGATCCTTATTTAGTTTTGGTATAGTCTTCTATATGGAATGTTATTTGCATCGGGCATTTGAGTGCATTATTTATACATATCATTCTTACATCTCATTTTTAATACTGTGTTGTTGTTTTTAAAATGTCCAATGATTTTCTACTAGGATTTTATATATGTGACTATGACTTTTTGCTTCATGTGTGCAGCTGAGATATAATTATTCAATTCCTGATTCTGTTCTCAATCATGATAGAACAGTTTAAGATACTAAAGTAAATAAACATGCAGAGGTGATCTGTGAAGTTTAGCAAAAAGTATAATTAAGTATATTCCCATGTACTAAGTAAGCCCCTTAAAAATTTTACCATAGGTAAGAATATTCATTTCTAAATAGTTATTACCATTTTAATAAAGTATTTCTGTCAAAATTACCGAGTAAAATTAAAGTTTTTGGAATTTAGTGGTCTTAAGATACACTTTACAAAATGTGTTCTGTCTGTACAGCTGCCAAAAAAAATTTGTCATTGTCCTTGTCATTGGGTATTAAAGACAGTTTTACCAATTGAAAAAAATCCATATAATTCGAAAAATTCATCCCAGAACTATAACTGATAATTAGACTAATGTAATAAAAATCAAAAAATCTCTTAAATCATCTTCACTTCATTTATAGATCCTAATAGCTTCCCTTCCCCATGTATCATCTTTAAAATTTCTATATTACATGTTTTAAAATATTGGAAAATGTATAGAAATTATATTTTCTTTAAGCCACATTCTCACCATAAAAGCAATTCCTCTAGAATGCAATATGATGCATGTTGTATTCCATAATGTCACTTTCAAATTGAGACTTTAATATAAGATATGAAAATAAATGACAAAATGTCCTATTTTATTGAATTTCCTGTTCTGACTAAGCAGCATTATTAATTCAAGGGCAGAAGAAGAAAAAAAGAAAGATGAAAAAAAAATAAGTACTTCAGTTCTCTGTAAATCTAAATTACTGACACAATTGCAGATACTTATGCCAACAGAAAGCTGAATTTAACAGGGCCCTTTGGAATTTTAAACTCTCTGAAGAGTGAATCTAATGTTTGGTTTTCATTCTCTTCCAGGGAAGTTCTCAGTACTAAAATGTGAAACACAGGTAGGGATATAGTCTCTCTAGTGAACTATTTGCATAATAAAAATTAATAGCCAGTTTCACATTTGTGTCCAGTTCATCGATTGTCCATGTAAAATACTGCATCATAAATTTATTGTCCACATATGGTAAAATTACATTTCTATCCTATTATATAATATTTGCAATGCAATAAAAACTGACAAGGCATTTGAGTACCCAGTAATAACTGGACTGAAGTTTAGAATATTTCTTTGGTACTTATATTTTAATAGTCATCACCAATAAAATACAGTTTTTATTTGCATGTGGTCAAGTACTAATAATTCTTACATAATCTTCTCAAGAACATTTGTTCAATGATATGATACCTTTATCTGAATCAAACTCAAAAGTTGTCTTAAAGCAGTGGACAATATAATTTGACTTCTTCTATAATTGAAACACATACTAATTTTCTAATACAGACAAAGGAAAATAGTTTATTCATATGTAAATAAAGATGAAAATAGTTTAAAATGCGTAGACTACTTGAATAAAATCTACATACATATTAATTCAGAAGTGTTATTATATTTTGATATTAAATAATAACAGATTATGTCTGTCTTAAGGATTCAGAAAATGTTCTAAGCATCATCTTAAAATGAACTCTAAAGCAGCCACTTTAATCATTTTATTTCTAACCATACTAATTGCAGAATTAGAAAAGATAGTCCAAATAAACTAACACAAAGAAGATTGTTAGATCACTGTGTGCAAGGTATCATTTTTGTCTACATGCATAAAATCATCAAAACTCAAAGAAAATATTGGATCATCACAGTGATCATTATAGTAAGTAGAAAAGTTAATAAAGAGTAGAAAAAATCCAGACCCAGAGAATGTTTCTGTTTTGGTTAATAAGTTATATGACTATAAAAATGTTATTTATATTAACATTAATAGCTTATTTTTAATGAGGAAAAAGGCACATATATTATTATATAATAAATGAATTGAGTTTTACATTTTTTCTAATGACCAAAAATCAAATACTTAAGAAAGAAAATTTGACAATCTTTGTACTCCCTCACACAACATTTATAGATCACTTTCATTCTTCTCATCCCCAAAGTCAACTAATTGAATTGCCTTAGAAAAGTGCTGCTATTATGTGCACACTGCTCAAGCAATATTTATTTATAAACAAAACAGCTAATTTTAGAGAATATGCTTAGGTGGCTTTTAATTTCTTATCTTAAAATGTGTATTGTTTGCCTTACCAATCCTGTACTGTGAATTAGAATATTATTTATTAAAAATAAAGCATAAGAGCACTACCAAACCCTTAAACCATTCCTACTTTACCATTATGATATAGATATCACTAAAAGGAGCTGGATGTATTCTAGAAAATATTGTTTCTATCCTTATTTTTATAAAAGGATATTCAAAAGTGCATGTATTGAGCTTCATTTCTGTCTCAGCCCTCTGTAGAAGAAAGACCTAATCTTAAATTTCTAACTATATTATTTGACTTTTATAACCATCAAATGTGAGCATCAATTTTTTAAATGTTAGTGGAAATTGGATAAGAAACCACATCTCAAAAGAGAACGACTAGAGTATGGAAGAAAGCTATTAATTTATTTCCCATTAGTGCCTGGAATCTCCTTTCACTGTTCATATCTATCTATCATCGTTTCTGCTTTAACTATGCCCATAAAAATAATTTCCTGAGTAAGAGACTAAAAAGTATCATCTTGTGATTTATATGCAATTACTTATGTATAATTCAGGCTTTATTAAATAGTACTCAATTTGATGTAACAAGGTGGCTATCAATGAAGATTATGCTAAGTGACTATTAAAAACTAAAGCTCACTTGCATATATTTCATAAGCACTTCAGTGTTTATATTTTATCCTTTATTATATATGATAGTAATGAACAAGTCATAGAATCTTGAGGTCATGTATAACCTTGAGCCACTACTAGTTCCTATGCTTCCCTTCATTCATTGTTACACTTTACCCGCCTAGATGTTTTCCTTTGAAAAAAATAAGTTAATTTCCTACATTTTAAACATAGTGCATATTTGACAGAGAGTTAATAAACAGTTAAACTATAAATTCACCTGTGTTTTCTTTTTATAATAGTGCCATTATGATATAAGCACTTTTATATGTAATATAAAATACTTATTTCTATATTCAGATATATAGACATATTGTAATGCAGCATTATAAACACAATTAAAGTGTCTGCTTTCCTTATGTAGAAAGATATTTGTGAAGACATTTGCATTAATTTAAAAATCGCTATTGTTGTTAGTTCTCCCAGAGTATCCAGCTAGATGGATAAAACATAACTTGCTTATCTTTTTCTCAGTTTCTAAACAATGTAACTTTTAAATTTTTATTATTTTCTAGGTTAGAGAACATTTCAAAGAAAACCCTTGTGTTTATGTTTGAATAATACTTTGAAATTTTGTCTAATCAATAGTAAAGGAGATTCTTTATTACCTATCATCAGCCGAAATTGTAGATAATGGTAATTTTTATTTTAATCGATTTGTAAAGCATGACACTTTAAAAAAAACTATTTTTAATTATTTCATGTTTTATTTATTAAAAATTTCCACCTCTTCCACTTCTCCCATTTACTTCCTACTCCCCCCTCACCCTCGCTCTCCAGTCCTAAGAGCAGTCAGGGTTCCCTGCCCTGTGGGAAGTCCAAGGTCCTCTCCCCTCCATCCAGGTCTAGGAAAGCAAGTATCCAAAGGTCCTCTCCCCTCCATCCAGGTCTAGGAAAGCAAGTATCCAAACAGACTATGCTCCCACAAAGCCAGTCCATGCAATAGAATCAAAACGCAGTGCCATTGTCTTTGGCTTCTCAGTCAGCCCTCATTGTTCGCCATGTTCAGAGAGTCTGGTTTGATTACATGCTTCTTCAGTCATAGTCCAGCTGGCCTTGGTGAGCTCCCATTAGATCAGTCCCACCGTCTCCGTGAGTGGACGCACCCCTTGCAGTCCTGACTTCCTTGCTCATGATCTGCCTCCTTCTGCTCCTTATTTGGACCTTGGGAGCTCAGTCCAGTGCTCCAATGTAGGTCTCTGTCTCTATCTCCATCCCTTGCCAGATGAAGGTTCTATGGTGATATGCAAGATATCCATCAGTATGGCTATGGGATAAGGCCAATTCAGGCATCCTCTCCTCAGCTGCCCAAGGAACAAGCTGTGGACATCTCCTTGGACACCTGGGGACCCCTCTAGGGTCAAGACTCTTGCCAACCCTAAAATGGCTCCCTTAATTAAGATACATACTTCCCAGCTCCCATATCTAGCCTTCCTCCATCTCAACAATTCCATTCCCCCAAGCTCTCCCCAATCATCCCCTTCTCCTTTTTCTCTCCCCCCTTTACTCTCACCCCATCCGTACCTCTGTGCTCCCAACTTTTTCCTGGCAATCTTGTTTACTTCCAATATCCAGGAGGATAACTATATATTTTTCTTTGGGCTCACCTTTTTTAGCTTCTCTAGGATCCCAATTTATAGGCTCAATGTCCTTTATTTATGACTAGAATCCACTTATGAGTAATTACATATCATTACTTTTGGGGTCTGGGTTATCTCACTCAGTAAAGTGTTTTCTATTTCCATCCATTTGCATGCAAAATTCAAGATGTCATTGGTTATTGTTTTTTTACCACTGAGTAAAACTCTAAAGTGTATATGTGCCACACTTTCTTTATCCATTCTTCTATTGCGAGGCAAAAAGGTTGGTTATTTCCAGGTTCTGGCTATTACAAATAGTGCTACTATGAACATAGTTGAACAAATGCTTTTGTAGTATGATAGGGCATCTCTTGGGTATATTCCCAAGAGTGGAATTGCTAGGTCCTGCAGTGGTTGTTATTTCCAGTTATTTTTTTCTGGTGGTAGTGTTTGTATGTTTCCCTTCATTGAGTTGTACTTGTGGAGGCTTGTCAGATGCTTGTGTTATTATGGTTGTTGTTGGCTTACTTAGTTTGTGATTTTCCTTCTAATATTTTCTGTAAGTCTGGGTTTGTGGCTATGGATTTTTTAAATCTGTTTTTGTTTGAAATATCTTGTTTACTCCATCGATGGTAAATGCAAACTTTGCTTGGAATAGTAGTCTGGGCTTGCATCCATTGTCTCTTAGCATCTGCAGCACATCTGTCCAAGACCTCTGACTTTCATTATTTCCATTGAGAAGTCAGGTGTAATTCTGATAGGTTTCCCTTTATATGTTACTTGACCTTTTTCCCTTGAAGCTCTTAATATTTGTTCTTTATTCTGTATGTTTTTTGTTTTGATTATTATATGGCAAGGGGATGCTTTTTTAATCCAGCCTGTTTGGTGTTTTGTATGCTTCTTGTACATTTATAGGAATATCCTTCTTCAGGTTGGGAAATTTTCTCCTATAATTTTGTTGAATATATTTTCTGGGCTTTTGAGATGGAATTCTTCTCCTTCTTCTACCCCTATTATTCTTAGGTTTGGTCTTTTCATGGTGTCCCAGATTTCTTGGATGTTTTGTGGTAAGAATTTGTTGGATTTGTTTTGTTCTTTAATCAATGAGTTTATTTCCTCTATAGTATCTTCAGTGTCTGAGATTCTTTTATCTCTTGTATTCTGTTGGTAATACTTGTCTCTGTAGTTCCTGTTCATTTACCCAGATTTTCCATACCCAGTCTTCCCTCAGTTTGTGTTTTCTTCATTACCTCCATTTCATTTTTCAAGTCTTGAACTGTTTTGATTATCTGCTTGAATGCTTTTCCTTAGTTTTCTTGGGTGTCTTTGAGAGATTTATTCATTTCCTCCACCTTTTTGTTTGACATCTCCATTTCTTTACAGCAGTTTTTCATGTCCTGTTTAAGGTCCTCTATTATTTTCATAATGTTCCATTTTAAGTCAATTTCTTCTACTTCTTCTGGAGTAGGGTACAATTCTTCTTGTTGCATGTTCCCTGGATTCTGGTGATGTCATGTTGCCTTTCAGGTTGTTGGAGGAATTCTTGCATTGTCGCCTGCACGTCTTTTCCTTCAAATGGAGCCAGGAGAGTCTTGGGGTCTTGGTCCAATCTTTGCTGTGACTGACTCTTTGGGTGGATCTCTTCAGTGCAGGAGCAGGAACTTTCCTGGGCCAAGGACCAGTCTGGATTGATCTCTTCAGCACAGGAACACGGACGCCTGGTAGTCCAAGGACCCCCACAGACAAAAGGGTGAACTTGAGGGGAGGACAGGGACCTGTGGAACAAGAAGACCCTTCAGCAGAAGCTGAAGGTGTCCCGCACTCCCTTGCAGGGACCTTCCTGCCTGGCAGGCTGGCAGACACTCACCCCTGTGGGTGGATAGCCTTAGTGCAGGGGCAGGAACTGTTCCTGAGCCAAGGACCTTGCAGACAATATGGCTGGAGTGGGGGATGCAGGGTCATGTGTAAGAAAGAAGTCCCTGTATATCCCATTATGAGAAAACCTTTTTTCATTTATATTTTCTGAAGACTAATGTTATTCATTTAAAAAAATACTCATTTTGTTTATCTCTAAATCTTTTATTATCTTACTTATCATTATAAAATTTTAGCTCAAATTCCTAGTAAATAGAAAGGTAATTTAATCAAAATTGTTAGAGTGACAAACACAGAATCAGCCTGATAAAAAATCAGACTGGGTGTTATAGCTATGTTCTGATTTCCAACAAGAATAAACATGTCTTATAAATAGAATGTAAATATTTGTCACAGAAGGCACAAAATCATGTCTAAGAACAAATCAGGAAGCAAAATGTGTCAATTGCTTATTTCCTCAGTATGTGGCTACTTTGGCATGTTTGGTTCACATTAACCATTCTTCATCAGTATCATTATTTTATTTGATGCATTTTTATCCCCTTTGACCAAGTCGGTTACTGTTAAAATATCTCATGTTGGTAGAAAGAAAAATGATAGGGAAATAAAAACTATGGATTGTATAGCAAACCTACTGTCCTTTATTTGGACATGGACAACACTAAAATCTAAATACAGAGAGATTTACTCTGTTCACAATGAGCTTATTTAAAAAAAAGAATGGCTATAAGGGTATATGAAGAATTGAGATCATTCCTTTTACCTCCTGAAATTCTTTTTACTTTTTATCATGAACTATTTTCTGTATGACAAATGTAGGAAATGAAAAATTATGACACCAGCCAGTCTTTTTTCATCAATGTCTCAACATCAGACGGGTACAAATTTATTTTTTTCAATTATCATGTATTATCTTAACATAAGATTTAATGATCTTTCTAGTCAATTCTCTTTATTCATTTGAGGGAAATTAAAGTTATTTAGAAAATCATAAAAGTACTGTTTTGTAAATTTAGTGTGTTGCTGAAACTTTGTTCTTTTTACATTTTATTTCATTAGCTATACACATGTTGTAACTATCACAGATCTCCTCCTCCTCATCCTTACAAAAATATTAATTAGTCACCATTTTTTTAGTTTTGTTATTCGAATAATATATAAATGTAATCACATAGTGTATGTCCATATTAGCCTTTTGAATTCAACTTTTGCCCATCAAAGTTCTGTACAGCAATAGTATTTCTTTTTGTACTTTCATTGAGACATTTTTCATAAGAAGTCCTAAATATAACTTGTTTAATTATTAGCATTTTGAAAATATTTTAATTTTTCCTCTTTTTTGGTCAAAGCAAATAAATGTAGGAGAAATACATTCATACAATTCTATGTAAATATAACTTCTTTTCTTTTAAATTGCCCAAATACATTGCTGGATCATAAGAATGTGACATTTTCAAATTTATTTCACATAATTAAATAAAATAGTAGATATTTCAAATTTATATGGTCATATTTTGATATTTGTATAATTCTGTGACAAGATTCTCACAATCATTTTTCTAATTCATTGTAGACTACTGTCAACATACTATATATTATATCTCCATAACTTATTCAACTTGTAGCTATAGGTTCTCTTTAATTATTTAATTAATTAATCAATCTATTTTTACATGTATAGAAGTTATGCCTGAAATTAAATGCCCTCTATCTTTTATTCCTTGAGCATTTCTCATAGTTTCTCAATGCATTATTCTTTTGATCATGTTCTGACAATGCAACAATAAGATAGCAATAAGGATGGACATTAAGAAAACATGCTAAGGGAAATATACTAGTCCCAGAAGGACAACTGGTTCATAGTCCTACTTTCATGCATTGCCTGAAATAGTCAAACTCAAAGATTCAAGTAATATAATAATAGTGATCCGAGGACTTGATAAAAGAGGAAATGTGGGATAGTTATTACATGGGTATAATTTTTAATTATATATGATAAATGTGATATAGAAATCTGGATGGATATAGCTAAAATAAATACATTATGAAATGATACATAAGCTTATTACCCATGATTTTGGTGATAAACTGTGGGGCATTATTATTCAGTCCACATATTTCTGCATTGTATCAGAAGCCAGCCTCTTGAGCCAAAATAGCAACAGAGGTGCTAAAAGCATTTTCAGACTGGCTGTCTCCAGAGCTCAGGATATTCTGATGTTATGCTGTTGTTATGCTGTTCCTTTTTTTTTTTTTTTTGTAATTTTGGAGGATACCTGAATAGAGATGCTGATTCAGGCCTATGTGACAGAGCTAGCATACAGAGCAGGAAGACATGACAAAATGAGCATAGAAAGGTGTGATCAAAAGTGTAGACATGACTAAATCCCTTCACCTGATTTCCTAGGAAATAGAATGCTAATGACCATCCCTCTCAGTTCACCTTGAGGGATTAAAGATGTTTAAAATTTAAATGCACATGACTATCAGGGTTTGAATGAACCCTGAGACTCCCTTCTGATATTACTGTGTGAACTGTGTCTTCATTATTCTCATGCATTCACGCTGGTCCAGAGAGATAGTCCCAACATAGTGGTGCGCAAAGTGAGGCTGACTGCTAAACCCCAAGAAATGCCAGAGAAGTGACCAGAAGTATGGATGAGAACATGAGTAATCTGTGAGAAAAAAAAAAATTACGACAGGTAGATACGAAAATCAAAATAAAAGGAGATCGTGGAAAACCCTGTGATCCAACTTTCCCTACCCCCACAGAAAGGAATGCCTGATTTAGGACCACTGTCACTGCAACCACTCTGCACTGCAGGGTGTCATTCTGCCTCCAGAGATTCCAGACAAAGAGACCCTGCAGGGCTGACTATGAAGACTACAACTTTCTGCAGTTTGAATCCTGTTTGCTTTGGGGCTGAAATGCAGCCTGAATGATTGACTGTTTTAGTCTCTGGGACACGGAATTCATTTTTTGTTTTTAGATTTTTTTTTTATTGAAAAAAAAAAGATATTTCTGCCTCCTCCCTGCCTCCCATTTCCCTTCCCCTCCTCCCACTCCTCCCCCTCCCTCTCCAGTCTGAAGAGCAGTCAGGGTTCCCTGCCCTATGGAAAGTCCAAGGTCCTCCCCCCTCCGTCCGTGTCTAGGAAGGTGAACATCCAAATTGGCTAGGCTCCCACAAAGCCAGAACATGAAGTAGGATCAAAACCCCATGCTATTGTCCTTGGCTTCTCATCAGCCCTCATTGTTCGCCATGTTCAGAGGTTCCGGTTTTATCCCATGCTTTTTCAGTCACAGTCCAGCTGGCCTTGGTGAGCTCCCAATGGATCAGCCCCACTGTCTCCGTGGGTGGGTGCACCCCTTGTGGTCCTGACTTCTTTGCTCATATTCTCCCTCCTTCTGCTCCTCATTGGAACATTGGGAGCTCAGTCCGGTGCTCCAGTATGGGTCTCTGTCTCTATCTCCATCCATCGCCAGATGAAGGTTCTATGATGATATGCAAGATATTCATCAGCATGACTATAGGATAGGGTCATTTCAGGTTCCCTATCCTCAGCCGCCCAAGGAACTAACTGGGGACATCGTTCAACTATGTTCATAGCAGCATTATTTGTAATAGCCAGAACCTGGAAACAATCTAGATGCCCTGCAATGGAAGAATGGATGAAGAAAGTGTGGAATATATACACATTAGAATACTACTCAGCGGTAAAAAACAATGACTTCTCGAATTTTGCATGCAAATGGATGGAAATAGAAAACACTATCCTGAGTGAGGTAACCCAGACCCAAAAAGAGGAACATGGGATGTACTCACTCATAATGGGTTTCTAGAGATAAATAAAGGTCAGTGAGTCTATAATTTGATATCCTAAAGAAGCTAAATACGAAGGTGAACCCAAAGAAAAACATATAGCTATCCTCCTGGTTATGGGAAGTAGACAAGATTGCCGGGCAAAAAATTGGGATCTTGGGGGTGTGGTGGGAGGGGGGTAAGAGGAGATGGGGAGAGAAAAGTGAGAAGGGGAGGTTGCTGGGAACTTGAAACGGGATGATTGGGATAAAGGAAGGTTGGTTAGGGAAGCAGGGAACCACATATCTTAAGTAAGGGAGCCATCTTAGGGTTGGCAAGAGACTTGGACCTAGAGGGGCTCCCAGGTGCCCAAGGCGATGTCCACAAAATTCATTTTGATTAAAATATTGGACCTGAGAACTAAGAACTAAGGTTTCCCCTAAGAGAAAAAAAAAGACTCAAAATAAGAAATGACTAAAATCCCTCTTCAGTTAAGAAAGGAGGCAGCCTAAGTATTTAATGACTACTCAAAGACTGGGACTGGTATTTGATAACACAATATCATTGTACTCTTACTGGTATTGGCCTGATATTTGTATCTGCATACAAAATGTTGAGAAAAGTTGGTGTTGACTGATAATTCTGAGAATTATAGAATTGACCTGATCATGTTTGTAACTGCTAAGAAAAGTTTTACATACCTTGTAAATATTGAGATTTAATGCACATGTTAAAGAATTTTAGATTTTAATGCAATGTAAAATATTTAAGAGGTACTCTAAACTAGAAGAAGAAACATTTTCAACTCAGGTAATTCTATTCTTTCAATAGGAGATTATAGCCTTTGGGAGCATGACTAATCATAAAGCATTATAATTTAATCCTGTTAAAAAGTATGGTTCTGAGATACAGGGTCCAAAATTATGTCTCTCTCTCATAATCTCTTTTTTTCACAGAGATCAGCAGTAAATGATGGGTTTAAAGTTTCCCCTTCCTAAAAAATTAAGACAGGAAACTTGCATAAATATGCCTAATTTCCAATGATGGGTATTTTGAGGTAAAGGGAAAAGTCTTTGTCCAAGGCAGGTGTGATCTTCTGTCCTGTTGAAGAAGCACATGTTTTTATTTTAAAAGTATTGAGAGAGAGAGAGAGAGAATTGTGAGGCAAAATTATAAGGGGCACATATTTCTTCGTTGTATCAGCAGCCAGCTTTTTAAGTCACAATAGTAACAGAGGTGTTAAAAGTATTTTCAGACTGGCTAACTCAGGAGCTCAGGATATGCTGATGTTATGCTCTTCCTTTCTTTGTAATTATGGAGATTGCCTGAGCCTGAGCAGAGTTGTCAGTTCCAAGCTAGTGACAGAGCGGTGGATATGACTTTAGTCCTGCTACCCCGAAACAGAATGTTAATGAACTTCCCCCTCAGTTTTTTTTGGGGATAAATGATGTTTAGAAAATAAAAGCAGGTGATCATCCGGATTTGAATAAACACTGAGACTCCCTTCCAATATTGCTGTGTGAACTGTGTTTCAATTATTCCCCTGCCTCCACACTGGTCCAGAGAGATAGTTTATATTGGGGTTCAGGCCCCAGCAATAAACAAAGGGCCATGCACTTATATCCATATTTACCAATTTGTAAAAATTAAATATGCAGTTTTATATACATGTTTTACATGAGTACTTTTAATTTTTATTTTCTTTTTAAATTGTTTTTATTGAGATATTTTTTCTCTGTTCCCCTCCCTTTCCCCCCCTATATTCCTACCCTCTTTCATGTTCCCCATTCTCCCAATTTACTCAGGATATCTTGTCCTTTTCTACTTTCCTGGTATATTAAATCAATGTATGTCCTCTTAGTGTCCTTACTGTTGTCTAGGTTCTCTGGATTTGTGAATTGTAGGTAGGCTTCTTTTTTTCCCTTTATGTCTAAAAGCCACTTATGAGTGAGTACATATGATATTTTCTTTATAGGTCTGGGTTACCTCACTCAATATGATTTTTCTAGATTCATCCATTTGCCTGCAAGTTTCAAGATGTCATTATTTTTTTTCTGCTGTGTAGTACTCTATTGTGTAAATGTACCACAATTTCCTTATCTATTCTTTGTTCAAGAGACATTTAGGTTGTTTCCATGTTCAGGCTGTGACAAACAATGCTGCTGTAATGATAGCTGAGCACATTTCCTTGTGGTACAATTATTCATCCTTTGAGTATATACCCAAAGGTGGTATTGTTTGGTCTTGAGGTAGGTTGTTTTCTAATTTTCTGAGAAATCACTATACTGAAATCCAAAGCAGCTGAAGTGCTTTTAACTCAAAAGATAGCATATGAAGGTAGGCAATATGTCATCTTGCTGATTTACCTGTGTCTACAGCTATGGTGAAATTATGTAACCACAGTAGGTAGTTTGTAATTCTCTATATTTGATCAATGCAAAGAAGTCAACATTTTGTTGTGTTACTAGGAAAAACAAAAAAAGCAAAAAAAAAATAAGTGTAACAGCTCACAAGGAATATGAAAAGTGTCTTTGCAAGATGACAAATCACTTTTCATATATTACAACCAGTTTGTCACTTTATTTTGAAATGCATATTTCAAATCAAATCAAGAAACTACTTTTCTATTGGAATCAAATAGAATACTGTATCCATTAGTAATTAAGTGCTACCAAGCAATACTTTATTTAATTTTCAGAAAATTCAATATTCTTAAATATAAATATCCCCCAAAAGCAGGTTCTAAGCTTTAATAATTATTTTAAATAAAGTTGCCACATAAAATGTAATACTAAATGAAAACAATAAATTGTCATTCAGAATAGAATGAATTCAATTTGGGCTAGAGAGATGGCTCAGCCTTTAAAAGTGCATACTGCTAAAACAGAGAACCAAAATTAGGTTCCCTGTCAGGGAGGTTTCCATGGCACATGGCTTAGAACCAAGTATAATTGCAGTTCCAGAGTATGAGACACCTTTGATTTCCAGATATACTTGAACTCACTTGTACACTTACTCTCTGGGTTTGTTTCAATATGACACATGCTAGAGTCATTGGAGAGGAAGGAGCCTCAGCTGAGAAAATACCTACATAAAATTGGTTTTTTTGATAGCCTGTAGGGCATTTTCTTAATTGGTGACTGATATGGAAGGGCCAAGTACATTGTGGGTGGTGTCTGAGTTCTATAAGAAAGCAGATTGCTTAAAGAATGGGGAGCAAGCCAGTATGGAGCACTCTTCCATGACCTCTGCATTAGTTCCTGCTTCCAGATTTTTGCCCTGATTGAATCCCTATCCTGATTTCTCAAATGATGATCAGTGATGTGAAACTTTAAGCTAAATAAACTTTACCCCTCCAGTTTGCTTTTGTTCATGGTATTTCACCACAACATCAATAAATCTAAGACCTATACATACCTATGTATAGATACATGCACATGCATAATTAAAAATAAAAATAAAATATTTTTAAAAGGAAGGTTTTTAAATAATTACAATGCAAATACTAGAAAGATAGAGCACTTACCACACACATTTCAGTTTAGCCAAGATTATTCTCTGTACTTAGTGTGTTGATACTTTGAATACAAAAATGTGGTTTGAACATGTTTCTAGATCACATTGGCTTCAGCTTTAAGGGATGGATTTTGAATTCTGTTGGATCCAAGATATTGTAGGAGGCTGTTGTTTATTTCCAAGCTGCCCAGACTCCCTATATAATCAGACAGAAACTGTATTATTTAAATCACTGCTTAGACTATTAGCTTTAGACATTTATTGGTTAATGCTTACATCTTAATTTAACCCATTTCTATTAATCTGTGTATCAACACATTGCTGTGGCTTACTGGCAAGTTTCTGGCATTTCTTATCCTGGTGGGGCTACATGACATCTTCTTGACTCCACCTTCTTTTTCCCAGCATTCAGTTTAGTTCCCCTGCTTAGTTCTACTGTGCTATACCAACACACCAAAGCAGTTTCTTATTCATTAGCCAATAAAAGCAACACATATACAGAACATCATCTCCTCTTTTCTGTTTAAATAAAAAGGAAGGTTTTAACTTTAACATAGAAAATTACATATAACAAAACATGTATCAAGCAAGAATTATAGTTACAATATTTATGTCTACTTTATCTTTTCTCATAACTAAGGAAAATTATAATTATAACTATCAGTTCTTCAACTCCATCAAAGAGACCAGAAGGATATAATATTACCTAAGTAAACAGAAAGTTTATTGTAAGCAACTTCCAAAACTCTGGCATTGACAGAGACATCTCACTACCTGGAAAGTCACCCAAAGTTCTTCTCTAATGTTGGAGCATCCAGTCTTCAGCCTACAGACCCATAGTATCCAGCAGACTTTTCCATGAATCAAGAAATTTGAATATCGATTCTGCCTTGTAATGGCAAATCCATCAGTTGCCTTCTTCTAAATCCTGCAGAATGTCCGGCAGACTCATGAAGCAGAAACCCTGAATGATCATCTTACCTTTAGGCAAGTTAAGCAATCATCTCTGTAGGTTCTCCATGTCCAGTTCATACAGCATAATATCAAGCAGCCCAGACAGGCAGAGTTTCTTGCTCAAATGGTTAGCAAATTCCATAAGGAGCCTCTTTGATGCCCATCTTCCTCTTGAAGCAATTGGTGCTGTCAGGAGCGGGTGTATCCCATATCATGAAAAGCCCTAAGTTCTTAAAACATTTTAAATGCCATATTTTGTAGCCTCTAAAAGATTTGAAGAATACCCATCTAACTGAAATATATCTCTATATATCTAGAAAACCTAACATGACTATGAGCTTGACTATTATAGATGATTATCTATTAACCTATATTTCTTAAATATATATTACATTTTTAAATGAGGTGCACAAACAGTAACTTAATCAAGAGCATAAATATATAAATAATAGAATTGACCTAAATTTTGTATCAATAAACAAAGATCCATACCAATGCATGAACATATAGCATATCCCCATTTAAATGTAAATAAAAATTTATAAATAATATTTTGAAATTTGACCATATTTTTACTCAAACTACTTCCTGCTGTTTATTGGGCAAAGTAATTTTGGGGTGTTTATGGAGACCTTTCAGTTGGTCTTGCTCCATTAAACCACATTAGTCTGGAAGGATTACACAGGCTCTCATTCTCTGTGGGAAAAAAACAAAAAACAAAAAAACAAAACAAAACCTCTTTTCCAAAGCAACATATCCTTAGATTAAAATTCTGAAATCAAAATATGTTTATGTTTGTTTATTGTAGCTGTCCATACAATGAAATATCTCTCTGTACTTGTCTCCTTCATAGTCAAAAACATCAAAGAATATACAATAATATACATAATCCTAACTCTCTCTATATATTCTCTGTATTTGTTCCATCTTTACATTGCTTATTTGTTTTTACCTGTTACTTTTTTAATATTTTTATTACCTTTACTCATTTATTCTATGACTGTCTGTACTCTGTCTTTTTAAAGACTTTGTTTTATTTTTTAAACGATTTATTTATTTTTCTAACTCTCAATACTCTTTTTCCTTTCTCTCTCAAGCCTACATACTTTATTCAAGACTGTGACCCATTTAGAGGCCTTTTTCATCTGAATTTGTCTTTATTTTGTATCTGTAATCATTTTTCTGACCAGAAGTGTTTCTTAAAAAGCTAAGCAACATTACTATTTCTAAGGCTTTTTTGCCTTTTGGATCCTCCCAGTCCAACATGTAAGAGGAGGTCTGTTCACTGCCTCTGATAGCCATTCTCTCCACCCCACCTCCAGCATCTAGTTGCCACAGGTCTGTGTTGTCATAAGCAAATTTTAGCACTCTGCTCATAAACCCCATTTTAAATGCTCCATGGCCAGACCTCCAGAAACAGTCAGAGTTTATACTGGCAAAATGACCCAGGAAGCTGCAGTTTCAAAATTGTGTGGCTTTTTTTCTGCTATCAGTTGCTGAATAAGTAAGACCTCTTTTAAAGAAGCCACCCCATGCCACCAGCAAGCAAAGCCCATTTGAAAAAAAAAGCCACTAAAATTTGTTTTTTAGTGTCTAGAATTTTATTCTACACCCTCTCAGCTTTCATGATGTATTAGCTAGCACATATTGGAGTGCCAATTTGTAGTAAGAGGCTGCTTTGGGCTAATTTTACATCTGAGTTATCCAGAAATGTGCTTAAGCTATTGGCCAAACAATATTGCAAATAATATGTTTTTTGTGTGATTATTTGAGGAATCTGGATGGCCAGGAAATGGATGAGCAGCCTCCTACAACAACAAGCCCAACATCATTGAATCAGCTTGAGAAGTCTGTGGGCACCACTGTATGCTGTTTTAACAAGTGACTGCCAATATGAGCTGGACCTTTAAAGTAATTTAAGTACTGAATTTCCTATTATTTTTCTCATATTAACAGGTAGGCAAATAACTATCTAGCTAAGTGTATGGCTTTAATTTTTTTTAATAAATAAAGATTACTTGCTATTATTTAATAACACTACTAGTTTGCTAATCTTTCACTGTCTTCCTCATTAAGGAGTTATTATACATATCAATACTCTAATTGCTAATATTAACATATGATCTAAGAAAGGATACCTATATTAATTTGCAGTCCTATGACTTTCTATGGACAAATGCATAAGTAACATATCACTGGCTTAGTACGAGAAGTCAAGATAAAGTAATATTAATATGTGACACAATTTATGCTCTACAAACTTTTATGGCATGTCTGAATTATTAGCTTTTAAAACTGTTTTACTACATCTGACATATCTCCTGGGTACTAAGAACTAAAATGAAGTCTTTTGTTGTTCAATTTTTATTTTCCAAAACACAAAGAAACCTCTCTGTGTGCAGTCTTTCATAAAGTAGACTTGAAAATGTACATTTCATTCCCCAGTAAATATCTGTGAAATGAACTCTAAATAAAGTTAAATTGAATGACAAGCAGATTTTAAGAAGCTGATTTCTTCAGATAGAGTACATAAAGTTTCATTTTTAGAAAGAATAATTTCCTATTTGGGCTAAATGTGTTATCAAGAGAACATAAGATCATAGCCAAGAAAATGACAGATTAAATTATGGAATGAAAATATCTTTATTAGTTTGTTGAAAAAAGTTTATTCTTACTCTCATATTACTGTCAAAGTACAAAGTAATTCTGACTATGAAATGTTAATTTTATAGTGTATATCTGAAATTTACATTATTATTGTGTGTGATATATTCAGAAAATACTAAGGTTGCTATTCCAAAATATTGAATTAGTTCTATCATCTCAAATATCTCTATTTTTGTGACAAAGACAACTAAAATATACTTTAAAAAACTCCAAATACAGTTTTTCAATTTTAGTTTCCATGGTCCTTTAGATCTCTAGATTTATTGCCTAACATATTTGCTATGTTGTACCTTATGAATAGCATAGTCCTGTTTCTCACTCTCTCTTACCAGGAGTATTCAAAGTTTCACTATTTATTTGGTATTTTTAAGAAATTATTCTACATATAAGACACAATGCATTTCCTTTGTTGTCTAGCTTATACTGTGTGTTTTATCATGTTCTGTATCAATATCTTTACATCTTTGAGATTAGTTCACTAATATACCATTACAATTATCTTATACTTAATATGAATATTACATGATTACTAGGAATGATTTATTTTTTCAGAATTTACGATATTGCTAAATGGTACAAAATTGCATCACATTTGTTTTAATCTATCTGTTTGTAGTTAGGTATTTTGGTTGCTTCTACAGTTTGCTTGTAGGGTTAGGCCAGCCTCTAATGGGGCGGGGTTGCCTCTGGCGAATTGGGCCTGTGGAAGGCACGCTGCCCTTCCTGTTTTCTGTGCTCCATGGGAACCTCGGTTTTGTGAGTCTGATTTTCCCATTAAAGTTGTATATATTTATTACAATTTGTCTACATTAATCTAAGCCGCCACATTTGGCGCCCAACGTTAAGGCAAACTTGCCCCCGCCCCGGCACGGGGGGGGCGCGAGCTCGATCTTTACCAGCCTTTGCGAGCAGGATTGGTTACTGGAGCTCAGGAAGCGCGTTCGGAATCAAGCAGATAGCTTGCTAGCTAACACAGCACGCTTCCCGGTGCCACTTTTGCTTTTCCCATTCTGCTCCGCTCACACCACCTTGCACCCCCGCAACACACCGCTCTCTCCCGCGTCCCAGCCAAAAGCAAGGGGACCTAAGAGCACCGAGTGCCACCGGCAGGGCTTGCGCCCGCGCTCCAGCCTGCTCCTGCAACCGTGGCCGCACTCGGTGCCATGTCCTCAGCTCGCACAGGCCTGCTTGCCAGAGCAATTAACCCTTCCCTGTCTGCTTTGGCGTTTAGAGCGGAACACGGAAGCTTAAATACCTGCGGTTTTACAACACAAACCACCACAGTAGGCAGATTTGGTCTGATTCAAAGTGACCCCTTCTGCACCCACTCTAACTCCTCAGGCAGAACAATAAATTTTGGTTTTGAGTTGTTTCAGACCTGCTCTCCACGTGGACTCAAGTAGACTCTTTTGCCACCACTGGCAGGAACCAGTCATTACAGGTAATTTTTTTTTCTTTTATAAATAAAATGTCTGAGCTGGGCGGTGGTGGTGCACGCCTTTAATCCCAGCACTCGGGAGGCAGAGCCAGGTGGATCTCTGTGAGTTTGAGACCAGCCTGGTCTACAAGAGCTAGTTCTAAGACAGGCTCCAAAACCAGAGAAACCCTGTCTCAAAAAAACAAAAAAAAAATGTCTGAGAATATTACTATTCAGGACTTTAACAGTCTTTTTGAGTGTGCCATGTGGGAGATCTCACAAGAGGTGTCTAACACCCCACATCTATGGATCTTTCTGGGATTAGTAGTTTTCCTTGGTACTATGTGGTTTGACAACAGAAGTATGATAGAGTCTTTAAGAGACAAATCCAGGATTCTTAAGGCAGAGGTTGAACGTCGAAAAACTACTGGAGACAAATCCAGGATTCTTAAGGCAGAGGTTGAATGTCTAAAATCTATTAAGCATGATAATAATTTTCTCAAGAATCAGTTTGAAGTTCTACAGGAAGAGAACAGATCTTTGTTTAACAAGACTCTGTTAACTGAGCAAAATTTAGAAAAGGTTCAGGCTGATGTTAAGGAGAAATTCATTACTATGAAAGAGGGAACAGATGATTTGGATCATAAACTCCAGTCCCTTTCTGTAGGAACTGAAACATTAGTGGCTGATATTAAGGAGAAATTCATTACTATGGAAGAAGGAACAGATGATTTGGATCGTAATTTTAGCAGTCACTTTCTGAAGGGACTGAAACATTAACTGAGAGAATCAAAACTGTTGAATGTGACAATTGAATTTTGTCTAAACCTTATGACAGATTGGTGGAAAGATTGTCAATAAAAGAAGGCATGGTTTATGCCATAAAAATTATGTCCAAAGATAAGATGTTATCTCTAATAGACAAACTTCATACTTTAGAATCCTCAATGAAGGCTTTGGAACATAATTCTGGACAGGAGATACAGACATTGCAGAAGGCAATGGTGAATAGTATTGAAAATATTGAGGAATTTCTAAATTCTGATGAAGAAGAGCAAATGGTAGAAAGGCAAATTTTAACTACATCTGTGGGTAAATCCCTCCGGGACAATTTCCACAAAGCTCTACCTACAGCTCTACCTGCCTTTCCAGTAATAACAACAGAGAAGGTGATTGGCTCCAGAAACCCTAGGGTCATCAAGGAAGATACATGGGAGCCTGTCCGTATGAATGATCTCAAAGAAATTAAACAGGCTGTCATGACTTTTGGGATGCATGCCTCTTTTGTTAAAGAGATGCTAAAATCTTGGGCCACAACAAGCAGAGCAACCTCCTCAGACTTGTTTCAGCTGACCTCTGCGGTCCTTGAGAGTGGACCGCAATTGAAATGGAAATGTTTATTCAGGCAAGAGGCTAAACTTTTAGAACAGCAAGAAAAGGCGAAGGGAAGTGACATTTCCCTAGACAAAATTCTAGGTGAAGGACTCTTTTCTGACCCTCAGTAATAAGCTAATTTGGATGAAAACACACTCTCCATGTGCACTACAGCAGCCTTAAGGGCTTGGGACAGGGTACAAGACCCAGGACAGAGAATGGAATCATTTGTCACAATTAAACAAGGTCAGAGAGAACCCTTTAGTGATTTTTTTACAAAGACTTACTAAGGCTGTGCAAATAGGGATATCTGACCCAGACGCAAGACGTATAATGATTGAGTCTTTGGCTTATGAAAAAGCAAATGTAGAATGAAAAAGAATTTTGGGGCCTTTAAAGCTCAGATCAGTGCCCTTGGAAGAATGGGTCTTACATACTCTGAATGTTGATACATTTGATTATGGCACTGAAGCATGGGTAGAAGAAGCAATTTCCAATGGTAAAAGGAGACACCAGAATACCAAATGTTTTAATTGTGGAAAAATGGGTCATATGAAAAGGAATTGTAAGCAACGGATTTTCAGAAATAATAATAATGCATCTTCTAGAAATAAGAGAAATAGGAGGACTCAACATTCAGGTTTATGTAGAAGATGTGGAAAAGGCAGACATTGGACGAATGAATGCAGATCTAAAAGAGATAGACAAGGCAACCTGATACAGATGGGAAATGTGAGGGGGGGCCTCAGAGACCCCCATGGCAAACATGGTTCAGTCATTTCCAGTTTCTGCAGAGAACGTGCCTCATCAGGACAATTAGGAAATCCCATGCCTACTGTTACAAAAAAATAATGATCAGAAAGATGAGTTACGTGTGTTTTGGCAAACTTCTATAAATGATCAAAAGACCTAAGCTGAGAGTATGTGTAAATGGCATTTTTATTCCTGGCCTGCTGGACACAGGTGCTGATGTAAGTATCATTACCCCAGAATCTTGGCATCCGTATTGGCCTCTTCAGAATGTAAATGTTCAGCTTCTGGGAATTGGAACCCTATTTGGAGTAAGACAGAGCACGAGATGGGTTGAATGTATAGCGCCTGAGGGACAAACAGGAAAATTAAGGTCATATGTAGCCAATATTGCAATGAATTTATGGGGTTGTGACCTATTACAACAATGGAATACCCAAGTTAACATTCCTGCTACTTCTAGAGCCTATATTTCTGAGAATAATACTAAAAAATATTACAAACGGAGAAAACTGGCCATTTGGGCCGTACAAGAACAAGCAATTGAAGTCCTTTCAGAGATACCAACAGCCTTGCCTCTAAAATGGTTGACTGAGAAACCAATATGGACAAAGTAATGGCCTCTAGCTGAGGAAAAGTTACAGGCTTTAGAACAACTGGTACAAGAGCAATTAGATGCGGGACGTATAGTAGAATCTACCAGCCCTTGGAATTCTCCTGTATTTGTGGTTAAGAAAAAAATCAGGTAAATGGAGAATGGTGACAGATCTCAGAGCTATCAACAAGGTTATTCAACCTATGGGCCCTCTGCAATCTGGAATCCCTTTGCCCTCTTTATTACCAAAAGGATGGCCTCTTATAGTTATTGATTTAAAGGATTGTTTTTTCACTATACCTTTACAAAAAGAAGATAGAGAAAAATTTGCCTTCACAGTGCCTACTTACAACAATTCTCAACCTTCCAGGAGGTATCACTGGGCTGTCCTCCCCCAGGGTATGTTAAATAGCCCCTCCTTGTGCCAATAGTTTGTGAACCAACCATTGCAAATAATACGTAAGAAATTTCCCCAATCTATAGTGTAACATTACATTTTGTTATCCGATTCAAACATGAATAGACTGTTTGAAGAAATAAAGATACTTTTACCTAAATGGGGATTGCAAATTGCTCCTGAAAAGAAACAGAAGGGAGATTCTGTTAATTATATAGGTTATAAAATAGGTTTGCAAAAAAATTAAGACACAAAAGGCACAAATTAGGAGAGATCGCCTACGGACTCTTAATGACTTTCAAAGACTGTTAGGAGACATTTGCAGTCTACGACCAGCTATTGGGATAACACCTGATCTAATAATTCATTTGAACAAAACTTTGGAAGGTGATAAAGATTTAAACAGTCCCAGTGAATTAACAGCTGAAGCAGAAAAGGAACTGACAATGATTGAGGAAAAATTGCAACAGGTACATGTGGACAGGGTGAATCCAGAGCTTGATTTTATTCTTGTCATATTGCTATCAAAAATTTCTCCTACAGGAATTTAAATGCAGAGAGATGATATTATCTTGGAATGGATCTTTTTACCACATAAACCAAGTAAGAAACTGAAAACTTATGTGGAAAAAGTCTCTGAGTTAATTATAAAAGGTAAGCTGAGACTTCGTCAACTAGCAGGCATAGACCCACCAGAAATTATAGTGCCTTTCACTGCTGATGAACTAAAGAAATTATGGGAAGATAATGAACCATGGCAAAGAGCTTGTGCTAATTTTTTGGGAGACATTAATAACAACTATCCAAAAAGCAAGAGGCTTAACTTCATAAAGAGAACTTCTTGGATCCTTCCTCGAATCATCCGTGATGCTCCAATAACTGGAGCCCATACATTCTATACTGATGCCAATAAAACAGGGAATGCAGGTTACAAATAAGAAGACTTGGGTAAGGTGGAACAAAGTCCTTATGATTCTGTCCAAAAGGCAGAATTATATGCCATTCTTATGGTGCTAAGGGATTTTAAAGAAGCTATTAATATAGTTACTGATTCACAATACACAGAGTTATTTTACATATTGAAACTGCTGAATTTATACCTGATGATACAGAACTAACCCATTGTTTATCCAGAATCAAGATTTGATCAGGAACAGGCTTTGCCCTATGTACATAACACACATCCGATCCCCTACGGGTCTGCCAGGTCCTCTAGCACAAGGTAATGCAGACATTGATCAATTATTGATTGGTAGTGTGCTACAAGCCTCTGAATTTCATAAAAAACATCATTTTAATAGCAAAGGTTTGAAGAAAGAATTTTCTATTACTTGGCAACAAGCTAAAGAGATTGTAAAGAAATTCCCTACTTGCTCTTTTTATAACCAAATGCCAGTGCCAGCAGGGGCTAATCCAAAGGGCACCCATAGGAATGAAATCTGGCAGATGGATGTGTTCCACTTTGCAGAATTTGGCAAATTGAAGTATGTTCATCACACCATTGACACTTATTCAGGCTTTCAGTGGGCAACTGCTTTAAGTTCAGAAAAAGCTGATTCAGTAATCACTCATTTATTAGAAGTCATGGCTATCATGGGTATACCTACACAAATAAAGACAGATAATGGTCCTGCTTATGTCTCTAGGAAAATGAAACGTTTTTTTGACTATTACAACATCAAGCATGTTACAGGTATACCATACAATCCTACAGGTCAAGCCATCATAGAAAGATCAAATCGAACTATAAAGGATAGGTTGAACAAATAGAAAGGGGTGGAAAACACCCCCAGAAATAGGTTACATAATGCTTTGTTAACCTTGAATTTTCTTAATGCTAATGAGAAGGGAACAATGGCTGCAGAAAGACATTGGATAATGGAAACGTCTACTGAACTAAATCAACCAGTTTATTTCAAGGATGTGCTGACCTCACAATGGAAGCCAGGAGATGTGCTGCGTTGGGAAAGGGGTTTTGCTCTTATCTCCACAGGTAAGGAAAAATTGTGGATACCGACAAAATTAATAAAGGTTCGGTATGAAGAATAGAAGCCATTTGGAAAGATAAATAACAATCCATTCACAAGGATGGCGAGCATACTGATGGTAAGGAATACAGATAGGTTGGGGGCAGGGTTCTTTTCTTATCTCCACAGGAAAATACTGATCTTCAAAGAATTTAAGGGACCCTTAATATTTAATTACTGATGGATGGAAACTAGTTGCAACCCACTATGGATTACCAATAAAATCCTATACATTCTGTAAGTATTGATTTATATATATATATATATATATATATATATATATATATATATATTGATTTATATATATATGTATATATATATATGTTTTATTGAACACTTCTTTATAAATATGTAGAGCTCGTTTTGGAGTTGGACTATGGCTCAGTCCCTCTTCCATTCCAAGCCTGTTGATAAGAGATATCTCAGAGTTTCTGTCTCAGATCAGGAGCCATGAAATGGGACAGAATAAGAATAATTATATAGTTGATAAACTTTCTTTGCTTTTCCTCATACCTGTGTCTTTCTTTATATGTGAGTATATGTCCTTGTTGTTAATGTTTAAATTTCGCATAACAAGCAACAAATTTTCCTACAGTAATCTTTGAAGTTTTCAGGATGAAGATGGGGCCCCACAACATCAACTCAATCTGGTTTTTATGACGTCATAAATATTTTTTTAAGCGCTAATTTTAGACCTCTTTTTTGGTACCAACTGCACAAGGCAATTTCGAATGGTGCACATTTTTGACAACACTCTGGCCAGACCTTCTCAAAATGCACAGAGACTAGTTACAATTTTCTTAGGTCAAAGGTTAATTTGGGAATTTTACCGTCATTTGTTTTCTCAGGAACCCCTAAGGAGAACATCGTCCCCATGTCAGCTTGAAGCAATCTTAGAGAATGATGTCCCCTCTCCCAACAGAGCTTTCCCTCAGGGTTAGGGATATCTTTTAGTGGTTGGTTTGGGGTTGAGGCAATGGGGAGATGTTTTATGGAATTAGGGGTATATTCAAAAAAATAATAGGGGGATTAACTGGTTTGATGGGATGATTGGTATTTGTGAGTTACTGCTTTTAGAAAATTGTATTGGTACTCTTTCCTGTATATTGATATATTGAATATTGAATGTGAGTGTTCCTACCTCTATTTTTGTATAAGAGTATGCTTATATTGTATTGATACATCTACCATATCACAATGTACATTTCTACCTCTGATACTATTTATGTAATAACATTGTTTATATTTGATATATAATGATATTGTTTACAGGTAAGATCATTGTCTTCGTATATTGCACAGTTGTTTATTCTCTTAGTCTTCAAGTTAGATAGGTATTGAGAATTATATGTTTGTCATGCTTATTTTTAGGTTAATCAGGTCTTCTAGATACATAGAGATTATATTTAGTATAGATAGTATAATCTTCAGCCTCTTTAAAGAGCTGTAGAAAATGGCCTTTAATCTAACCTAGAATTCTGTGCCAATGAGACACAATTACTCCTGGCAACGCCACTCTACTCCCGACAGAATGTTGAGCACCAAAGACACTCCACTGGGAGCTGGTCTTCTTGGCAGAACTGGCCTTTGGATTAAGAAAAGCACATAACTCATCTACTGACAAAGATATGAAACAGGATTGTCTTATCTTGCCAAGACAGGGTAGGATAATTCTAAGAAAGTTTCTTGCATTTGATAATGGTATGTCAGTTATGCTAGGCCTTAACCAAAGTTGGTTGACTCAACATTGCAAACGAGACTTTGGGTGATTGCCCAGGTAGTCAGTTGTCTCTGTCATTTGTGGCACATTTTGGATATCTCTCATTTGTTAAGTAATATTTATTCCCTTCTCAGATCTTTGACGAAGTTGAAGATCATATAATTGTAGTACTCTCTACATCATTTAGACTCCTTGAGATAGAATGTCTAGCAAAACTTTTGTTCTCAATATTGTTTGTTGTATTTATTATTGGTCATTATTGTTTATAGTTGTAGTTGGTTTAGTTCTGTCTTATTTAGACAAAAGGGGGAGATGTAGGGTTAGGCCATCCTCTAAGAGGGCGGGGTTGCCTCAGGTGAATGTTTACTGATTAATAGGCCCACAGAAGGCGCGCGGCCCTTCCTGTTTCCTGTGCTTGGCAGGAACCTCAGTTTTGTGAGTCTGATTTTCTCATTAAAGTTGTATATATTTATTACAATTTGTCTGCATTAATCTAAGCTACAACATTTGCTATTATTATTAAAGATGTGATGAATTTTGGAACACAGTTAGCTAAGTAAGTATAGTAATTTCCTCTTCGAGAAATTGATATTTTGAAAGTTTATGAATCTTCATCCATCCAACTGCTTCCATCCAATGGTCAACTCTGAACATGACCTGGGGAGGAGCTAGAATAATGTTCAGGAATAATGAAACTGTTTTTCATGATTGTACTAGAATTTCAATTTCCCACTTTCATCATTGTTTTTATCTTCTCATTTTGAAAATTTATTTTCATGTGTATGATATCATAATGGTTTTACTTTATATTCATTGAAGATAAGTAATATTATTCATATTTGCATAAGTCTGTTAAAATTTTCCTTTATTTATTAGAGAATTTCTGTTCTATTCTTTTGTCTAATTTTCATTCTTTTATAAGAATTAGATTTTATTTATTGCCAAATAATTTCAAAGTACTCTATAATAACCTTGACAATTAACCCCTTATCATATTATGGGCCTATGAATTACACTTCTCTCTTTTTAAATTATATTGATTTTTATTAATTTATGATTTGTACAGAAGCTTTTTAGATTTATAAAATCGCTTTTACCTATTTTGTATTTTGTAGCTTGAAATGTAGGTGTGATGGCCAGAATATAATTAATAAGGCAATTTCAGTGGATATTTTCTTCATGTTCTCTTCTCTAGGATTTTTATGATTCAGCTAGTACCTTAAGGTCATTTCACTATGAGTTGAAATTTTGTGTATAATGTAAGAAAAGTATCCAGTTATACTAATTTGCACACAGAAATCAGTCTTCTTAGGACCATTTATTGAAAAAATTATTTCTCACATGCTCTTGATGTCTTTCTTTAATGTTTCCTGACTACATATGTTTGGTTTTACTCATGGAACTTTAGTGTATTCTACTTTGGTATACTGTATCTATTTTATATCTATGTTTCTGGTGTACTGCTATCTTCTTCTGATTTCTATAGCTTTGTAGTGTAATCCCTTTATTAAGCAGGGAGGCTCTATCCTTATTTATTTCTCATTGTGTCTTTGGTTATCTGGGATTTTATTGTTCTGAATTGTTATTTTCTTGTTCTTTGTAAACTCTTAAATTACTTTTCTGTGTTTAATTTTAAAAATTCATTTTATTTTTAATTAAAACACTGCCTGTCTCCAACCTTTCCCTTACTACCTTTCAAACTCATGGCTTCTTTTTCTTTATTACTGTTACATGCAATAAATGGACTTAGAAGGATACACACACACACACACACACACACACACACACATACACACACACACACATACATACATACATTCATTCATCCCCATCTTTACCTGTTGATAACTTATATTTTCCAACCCAAGAGTATCCAACTATTTTCTATTTTGTCAATTATGGGCATGCCCTGGTGCAGGGGTTATAGTATGTACATAGCTCAGACAAGACTAGCGGAGGGTGTTCACATATATGACTATATGGAGGCCCTCACTCTTGCGTGCTTTTTTTGTAGCTAGAGGCTACAAGGTGATAAGGATGCATATTAGAACAGTGATAAAAGCCTCTACTGAGACTCCACAACCTGGAGCCTCTGGAGGTAATAAGATAGTGATGAAAGAAATAACCTTTTTAATGCTGGTCACTGTTGCTATTTATAGGCACCATATTTGAATAAGATTATTGTTTGCTTTCTCCATTGGCAGCTTGCATAGATCCTTAAACTACTATGAAATCTAGTGCTTAGGAAAGAGGCTTTTAGGTCAGATCCAGCTCAATTCCTCACAGTGCGTGGTGATTTAAGAAATAGGGACTTACCTTTAATTTCTGGAAGTCATCGAAGAGCAACAGCAAAAGCCTATATTACTTTGAAATCCTCTTGTACTTCCCTTTGAAGTTTGAAAGAGGCTTTCACATTTTTCAGAGTGGGTTTTTTATTAGATACTGTATTGTAGCGAGCTGCGTGGTATTGAAAGACCCCCAAAAGGAGTGTCTTCCCTCTGAGGAGACCCTTCCCAAGGATCAGCGAAACCACCAGTGCGGATGCAAACAGCAAGAGGTTTATTCAAATACCAGGTACCTGGGGCGACAAGTCTCTCGGACGACTTGTGCGCCCTCAGGCTGGAACTAAGGGTTTATATAGGGTCCTAGAGCGAAAAGCGTGGGTACAAAAGCAAGAAGTGTAGTTACAGAGTTCCTATTGGCTGATTCGAATGGGGGTCCAGGTGATACCGGGGTGAAATTGAGGGCATGTTCTCAGGCATGTATATATCATATAACTGTTTGATCCCGTTTCTTCTCAGGGTCATAAATTCCTCTTTGGGGTCTCAGTTTCTCCCCTGCACAGATGTACGTCATAAATATGCCAGAGGTCCTGATATATCCTGCTCTCCCCTGCACAGATGTATGCCATAAATATGCCAGAGGTCCTGATATATCCTTATCTTGCTCTGCAGCCAGGCACCCTGACCTCACTCTGCACTTTTGTCAAGGCCTTGTGAAATGATGTTGCAGCAGTTAAGCTGGGGTCCTTCATAGGGGGAATTGTTTCTTTTGTAAACTGCTGAAAGTTTGAGATAAGTGTCAACTACAGGCATCCTGCTTTCCTAGGAAAACAAGATGTTCTCATGAGAGCCTGTTGACCTAAAGTTGAACTCTGTAACCAGTACAAGCCTTGCTTAAATGGCATTATCGTTGCTGTAGGCTGCAAGCTTATAGCAGGGGTCTTTCAGTATCACACCTGAAGGAGATGTATAATCAACTCCTGAGATGGCTAAGGCCTGACCTATGCTATGATCACGCAATGATTATCAGCTGCCTGCATATGTGTGAACCTATGGGCAGTGCCCACCTGACAGTTCGGGGTTGGCAACCCATGCCTACTTAAGGGCTGGGAGAGGGTTTGACCGAAGAGAGAGGAGAGAGGAAGGAAAGAGGAGAGAGGGGAGGAGAGAGGGAGAGAGAGAGAGAGAGAGAGAGAGAGAGAGAGAGAGAGAGAGAAGAGAGAAAGAGAGGGGAAGAAAGAGAGAAAGTGAATAAAGTCCTGGAATAAACTGCAGTAAGAAGAGCTCTGGTGGTCGTGTCATTCTTTGCTGGACGAGGTGGGGCGCAACAAGTGGTGGCCTCATACGGGAACCTGCAAACCTCTCTCCATGGAGCCCAGAACTTGCTGCAGTCAGAGGGTGTACCAAACAATCCTCAAGGTAAAGATTGGGGATCCGCGACAAAAAGCGGGTTTTCTGCTCTCACCTGAAAGAAGGGAGAGTGGGGGTAATATAGCTACGACCAAAGTGGATGGTTTAAAATAAAACTAAAAGAAAAAAATGGGATTTTAGAATGGGTGCTTCAACATCACACCTGATTTTTCTGGGTCTTAATGAGCTATTACGGAGCGCTTTGGAGAGGTTTTTGGTTAAATGTGACACAATTGCTTCTTGGTTTGCAGTCTCTGGCAATCTTAATGTGTCATCCTGGGATAAGCCTGGTAGAGAGTTGAATTTTGTCACTGAACAAGGTACACTAAGGAAGGGAATTATATTCATGTGGTTTGAATTACTGAGACCTCCGGAGTTTGCAGTGGAGTGTGAGCTGTGGCACCAAGACCAAGGAGCTCCAGGCAGCTCCAAGGCCAAGCAGCACTGAGGGTCTGCTAAGCTGCAAACACCGGGACTTGCCTCAGGGCATAGAAGCGCAGCACACAGTAAGATCTGTTGGCCTGAACCTGGAGTCCGAGCTCAGCTAGAAAGTGGCAGTAAATTGCAGTAAAAACCCATAAGAATGCAAAGTCCCCGCTCAGCAGGAAGTAGTCAGATTGATAATGCCCAAATTCCCTAAAACACGGTTTAAGAGGGGCCCCTTCAGAGCAGAAGCAGGATCAGCTGGGTTGCTAAGGAAACCAAAGAGGTGCATGAGGGAAAAGGTGTCTTCCATGCACTCAGCTGACAAGAATGAATGTGCCATGGGGGTATGGCAGCTGGGGTATGTTGTTTAGGGGACTGCTCCTGGGGGTCATGGCAAAGCCACTCCTAATGAGAGGAGCAGGCAGAAGAAAGCCGGGGAGGGGAAAGCAAGATTGCCTCCCCTTCCTCTGCTCTGTGCTAGCCCCTGTGCTATCAGTTCTGACTGCCCTTGCTGCTGCCACAAGCACAGCTGCAGCTGTGACAATTGGCTCAGCTTGGCTGTGAATGGAAGTATCTGGGGCTGTGTGTGTAACCAGCATTCAGTATGAAAAGTTTACTCATGCAACTAATCTGTTTAAAGAATTGTCTAGATATCTTTTAGGTACTTGGTCTAGTGAATTCGAACAACAACTGGAAAAGTTGCGGGTGGCGACAGTGACTGTGAACTCCACACGCATGGATACCAGCCTGGCAGAAGAACTAACCTCCTGGATCACTCCATGATCATTTGAGGGAGTGGGCGGGAATAAGAGCCCTGGCAAGCTTAATGGTGCTTGCCTCCCTGGTATGCCTATGGTGCATTTGCCACATAAGGATTTCACAGCATAGCAATGCAGTTATGATCATTCAGGCCTTCACGCTTATTGAAGCAGGACTGTCCCCACAAACTTGGTTATATTTGAGCATAGGATGCAAGACTTATGCACTGCACTTGAGGTAAGGATACATCAACCTCAAGAAGAGCAAGTCTGATTGCATGTGGTTTGGTGTCTAACTCCCACCTCTGTAAAAAGGCACCAGAGAGGTCTAGTGTTCTCTGAGTGGATGACACCTGGACAAACACTAGTACATGTTCCATTTTTAACAGAGATCAGACCTCTACTCTTACCTGTGGCTTTACAAAACAAAAGGGGGAACTGTAGCCAGCTGCGTGGTATCACACCTGATGGAGATGTATAATCAACTCCTGAGATGGCTAAGGCCTGACCTATGCTATGATCACACAATGATTATAAGCTGCCAGCATATGTGTGAACCTATGGGCAGTGCCCACCTGGCAGTTGGGGGTTGGCGGCCCATGCCTACTTAAGGGCTGGGAGAGGTTTTCCCAGAGAGAGAGGAGAGAGAGAAAGAGAAAGAGATAGATTGCTGTAAATAAAGTCCTGAAAACTGCTGCAAGAAGAGCTCTGGGTGTTGCATTTTCCTTGCTGGTCGAGGGTGGACGTGACACTGTATTGCTTTGTGAGTTAGCATAATCACACCAAGTGTATAACTTCTGTTAATCTGTGTGTGTCTATTTATGTGTTTGTGGATAAAATAAACTTATATTTGTTGTCTAAAATTATAGATATATGTTCCCTATAGCTCTTTCAAACATCTTTAGTGTTATTTATCCCTCTTTCTAAACCTCTACTTCTGTACTGTCTTCCATTTCTACTCTACAAATTTAAAGATCTCCCTTTCCCCCAATTTCCTGTTCACATTTACAAATTTGTATCCTGCCATCATCCTCTCTCAAGATCACCCATACCTTTTCAACTTCACTAGTTTCTGCTATTATTGCAAGTTATAGCTATTATCAACACAGTTGAGTAAGTATCTATGGAACATTATTTTATGTATATGAGTATTTTCTCTGCATATATGTATGACCACCACATCATGCCTGGGGCCTATCAGTGTTGAGAAGAAGACATGGGATTCTCTTGAACTGGAGTTACAGATTGTTGTGAGCCATCATGTTGGTTCTAGGAACCAAAACTGAATCCTTAAAAAGTGGAACAATGTTCTGAATCTCTGAACTATCTCTTCAGCTACTTTCTTTCCCTTTTTATATCACCTTAAGACACTGACCAAAACCCTAACCATATTACTTTGAACACTCTAAATTTTCTTAATATTTTCTCTGAATATTCCCCTCCCCACCTTCTAAATATACATGGCGACTTCCATTGCTAATCCTACTTCAAAAGTAGTGATTTTTATTATTATTCTTTCCCATTTTGCCCAGTTCCTACACAATTTAAAGATTGTGAGCCCTGTGTTTTTTCCACTCGAATTCTAGAAAAATTGTCCTCAAGTTCCTTCTAAGTCTATATAGGAACTCATTTTATAAACACAGAATTTTGCAAAAAGGGAATTCTGCTTTCCCAGTAATATTTATCTTGCTCAATTCTTTGAAGCCCAAAGTCCCTGGACATGGTGTCATGTGACACAACTCACATCCCTGCCAGCAACCCTACCAACTGAGCTACATCCCAAGCCCCATGCCTACTCATTCATAACTAGCTACCTGACAATCTTGTAAGAAAAATTATTGTGATTTCCATAAGTATTGAATTGAATCTGTAACTTGCTTTGGGAAGTTGGGGCATTTTAAATGACATTTAATAATCTAAACTTTGAACTCAAGACTTTACCATTTGCTTGTGTTTTCTATTTCTTACATCTTAGATATGAGCTTAATTGAAGAAGTAGACATTAATTTCATATAAGTATTTTAATTGGTACCATTATAAATGCAATTATTTCTATAATTCTCTTTGTAGATAATTTATTTCATATTCCCATTTCCCATACTCCTATGTGACAAAATTCAGCTGGTATGATTTTTTCACCATGACAGTTACTGATCATTGAACAAAAAGAAAATTGTCACTTTCAGTATTATTCAATCTTAATATAATTTCATTCATTATTCCAATATATTTTGCTATTTATCTGAAAGCATTTCTGTAACCATTGAATATTTAGACAATATCATCCTATCTTTTAAATAAAGCACCCGAAATATCAAAGCCCTAAAACAAATATTTGTTTTTTGTACTTAATTTGGCTATTGGTCACTCTGCTTTGTACTTTCTTCATCTAGATAAAATAGTAGCCTCTGACTATAACAAATTCAGAAAAAATATTATTTTTGTGATGAAAAGAAAAATACAAGAATCTGGCAGGTAACACAGTTTCTACTCAGAAGTCAAATAAATTGGGTAAAATAAATAATATTGCCCAGTACAACATCATTGAGATAAGAAATGTGGTCATCAGAGACACTGTGAATCAAATATGAACAAGAAAGTATGTACAAAGACATTCACTGAAAAAAAGTAAATAGATAAGTAGAAAATGCACAGTGAATCATATTTCAACTTGGTGATCACAAACATTCACTTTACCTCCTCTTGCATTATATATATAAACAAATTTAAGAAACGACTAAATTACTGAAGGCGTACGTCACAAACAATGCCACACCAGTTTGGAATTATGATTAATAGGGTGGTATTTATTTAAAGAGGAAAAAACTTACAAATCACCATCCCAGACAACAGCCCTCTGTGCAACCAGGAAGGGAGTCTAGTCGCCGGCGGAGCAGGAAGTGAAGAGAGAGCCATCAGAGGAAGTAGCCACTTTTTAAAGGGAGAAAGACCACGCCCCAATGGGATGGCATCTCAGCAGCTATAGGCTGGAGGAGCGGAAGGACCTCCCACAACAAATTACATATCAAATTTAATGCTAAATACCATGGAATATGCTTTCTATCAAGTCCACATGGAGATATTCATTAAAACAAGAAACTGAATTGAAGACATACTTTCCACCCTTATGAACATTGAATGAGTACAAATATATCAGAGACACATTCTTTTAAAAAAAATATATTTATTATTTATACAATGTTTTGCCTACACATGTCCCCACAAGCCAGAAGAAGGCACACGATTTAATTACAGGTTGTTATGAGCCACCACGTGGTTGCTGGGAATTAGACTCAGGACCTCTCTCTGGAAGAGCAGTCAGTGCTCTTAACCTCTGAGCCACGTCTATGGCCCACCACCCTGAAAGTGCCTGATCTCATCTGATCTCGGAAGCCAAGCAGAGCTGGGTCTAGTTAGTGCTTGTATCGGAGACCCATTCTTAATGTAGGGAAACACAAACTTTAATTACTTACTGGTCAATAAGAATTCTATAATATGGTAAAGAGAGAGATCAACAGTTAAGATCAATAGCTGTTAGAAGATCCTAGCTCAAGTGCCAGCACCAAAAGACAACTACAAGTATCTTTAACTCCACTTTTAGGAACCACAATACCCTATTCCTGCCTCTATGGGCACCAGTCATACATACAATATGTAGATATATATGCAGGCAAAATAGCTATATATAATGCAAATACCACATGCACAACATAAAATTTAATTGAACAAAATTTCTAGATAGGAATTTTTTCTTTATTTTGCTTCATATTTGCTTACTAGGAGGATATTTCAGACAATTCTTCTTTGTTCTTGTTTCAAATTCTAGAAATTGCTTTTTTTTCAAGCAAAAATCTCAGCCACATATGAGGACATAAAAGCATGTTTTTCTTTACTCTATTGAGTTCAATATGCCAAGAATTTACCTTAAAATTGTTTTCAAAATATGCCTTTTTACTACACTTAGAGGTAGTTTGAACTTACTAAACTTCTGTTATACCATCCATTGCCTCAGTCTGTTCCTGTAAAGTTATTTTAATTAGCTTAAATGTTATTCTGACTATGACTTAAACCTGCTAAATGTTTTTAATAACTCTTGTGACCTTTGTGATCATGTATGTCCTAGATTTTGTCTTTAATGGAGGCTGAGTAACAACTATCTTAATTGGATTTTGCTACTCAAAGCATTTTATTAAGTTTGTCTTTCCTGTCCTTGATATTAAGAACATGATATCTTTCTCTAGTTATGCCCTTATTTTTCTTATAAAGTATTCAAATTTACCTTTAAAAATTACTTAATAGCCGGGCGGTGGTGGCACACGCCTTTAATCCCAGCACTCGGGAGGCAGAGGCAGGCGGATCTTTGTGAGTTCGAGACCAGCCTGGTCTACAAGAGCTAGTTCCAGGACAGGCTCCAAAGCCACAGAGAAACCCTGTCTCGAAAAACCAAAAAAAAAAAAAAAAAAACAAAAAAAAATTACTTAATAATTTCATATATTAGTTCTATATTTATATCATTTTCACAAAGCCTTTCTAACTCCTCCCATGTCTTCTTTACAGATCCTCTTAAGTTCTTTACCTCTTCTTTGCTTATTGTTGCTTGGTTTAACAACACACACATCTCAATAAGTCCATTTAGTAATGCTCTTAAATGCATGTGTTTAGGAATATTTACAACATAGTAGAGATTTAATAATGTATCGGGGACATGTGCTTATAGAGAACTGATGCTACTTCTCTCAATAGCACTTTATATAGGGGTGGGGATTTTTGAAATTTCATTCATCCACATCAGCATGCTGTCTGGTGTCATTATGCAGATCTTCTTTAAACAACCATATAGTTGAGATTTCATGTGTGAAACTTCCCTGTCAAGTCATGAAGACATTATATCTAGAGTTAGGCACCCTGATCCTCTGGCACTTATAATCTTTTCATTGTTTCTCTTGTCATGATCCCTGTACCTTAAGAGCAGAAATAAATAAATTGGGGATTGAGACCAAGTAATTCTCTACATTTTGAGCAGTTGTGGATTTCTGTAATGGTTTCTGCCTTTTGCAAAAGGGAAGCTTCCCTGATGAGGAGTAAAAACTACATTTATGTAAGTGTAGAAGTGTTTAGAATGTAGTTAGAAATTATACTGGTTTAAGAAAAGTGCCAATAGTAATTCTTCCTATAGATTCTATGGCCTCTCCAGCCACTGGTACCTTGATGTGGGAGTGTCATATATCAATCTGTTGATTTCATTGGTTAAGCAATAAATAAACTGCTTGACCCTGATTGGTTAGAACATAGGTGGGTGGAGTAAACAGAACAAAATGCTGGGAGGAAGAGGAAGTGAGCTCAGACTTCACGCAGCTCCTCTCAGAGCAAGACACTCATGATGAAACTCTGACCCAGGATGGACGTAGGCTAGAATCTTCCTGGTAAGCACACCTTGGGGTGCTACAAACCTGATTAGAAATGGGCTAAATTAATATGTGAGAATTAGCCTAGAAGAGGCTAGATAGTAATGGGCCAAGCAGTGTTTAAAAGAATACAGTTTGTGTGTAATTATTTCGGGTAAAGCTAGCCATGTGGGTGGCCAGGGTGCTGGGGACGCAGCCCCACTGCTCTTATCACTTCAGGTACCTAGTTATATTTATAGCAGCAGATATGAATTACATATAGAATGGGCTTTAAGTACAATTAGGCAAATGATCATTGCCTCCAAGCTAAAAGTGTTACTATAGAACTACTGAGTCTATCTTACTAGGTGAGTTATTGTTATAAAAGATGTTCATTATCTCCAAGCTAAAAGTGCTGCTACAGAATTACTGGGTGTATTTTACTAGGCAAGTTATTGTTATAATGTAAAAGTGTCTTTCTTTTGGGCCATGAGAGTTTGCATAGTGCCTCCTGATACTATGAAAGTAATTTCTCAGGGAGGAGATTTCTATATAAGTTCCAATTCAATTACTTCAAGTCTGGAATATAGATAACAATAAGTGGACATATATATCTTTATAGAAAGAAAGAGTAATAGTTCATAATAATAAAATCTACCAAAATCTCCCAGTGGAAATTTTAACATAAAATGAAAATAATCAACATGTACCTCATTACTACTTATTTTCTCAATGGGCTCTAGGAGCCTTTTCTCATGACCATAAATGATTACCAGTAGAATTGAGTGTAGGGACATTTTGTTTGTGCTTTAACAAATAAAGTTTGCCTGAAGATCAAAGGCAGAGCTATCCACACTAGTTAGCCATAAAGCCCAGGCACACACCTTTAATCCCAGGACTTGGGAGGCAGAGGCAGCTGGATCTCTATGAGTTCAAGACCACTCTGGGCTACACAAAATTGATCCAGTCTAAAAGAGAAACAGAGACAGGCAGTAATGGCTCATACCTTTAATCCCAGCACAACAAATTTAGAGAAAGGAAGGGATATGACTGGGCAGAGACAGGAATGTAAGGCAGAAGGAGAGAGGAGTTCAAGGCATTCAGTCTTAGGAATTGTAGAGAGAGGATGCCCCACTCAGTCTGAGGATTTTATAGAAGTTAGAAATGTGGCTATTCTGGTTTTCTGATCTTTCATTTTTCACCCCCTTAACATCTGACTCTGGGTTTTTGTTATTAAGACCAATCAGAGCCCATGCCACATCTGAGTACACACTAATAGATTTTAAGTATTCCCAATACTTATCAAAGTATGGAAACAAATTGTTGATTTTCCCATGGATGGTGATAAAAATTCCCTGAAATCCAAAATAAATACTGCATGTCCTCTTTTCACTACATGTAACCTAACAGGAAAGCAACAGCAATGTGATTTAGAAGATTAACACTGCTGTGGAGGAGAATAGGAATATGAACACAACTATAGACAGGAAAGAAGGAAGGAAGGAATGAAAAAAGGAAGAACGGGAAAATTTATTGTAAGTAGTACAGCTGAAAATGTGAACCAGAGAAGGCATCAAGCATTGAATAACTTCTTTCCATAAGCCACCACTTAACGTATGGAATAATTATCCCAAAAAAGTGTATTATAATTTTTAGCTTAACAATTAGGAAATCATTATTTACAGTTGTCTCACCAAACTGAGTTTCAAGATCACATTTGTCTCTCCTTTCCAAGTCTTTTGCTATATATTTAAAGCATAGTTGTATTGTCATATCAGTGGTGTTTTCATGGATGTGGATAAAATTTTAAGGTATTTTTGGTGATCCTGAATCAAACAACCCTTAATAATTCACTGGGTAAAGGGTATGGGAATTTTTTCAATGATTGAATGAATTATGTGCTGGAGATATTTTTAATCTAGAAAGAAGTATTGACTAGGTTGGCCAACAAAGAAATTCTAGCCTTCAGTTCAATTTAAATTTGTGTATTAAATATCTTCTGTGTTTTTGTCAGTAACAAAAGGAATGAGATATGGTCTTTGATTTTAAATCATTTAGACAATTAAAAATAAAAAGTGAAACAATTTAGTATATGTTTAAAATTCTATAATGTTTTTAATTAAATTAAAATACAAGGAATGAGAGTTTTCCAGGGCAGTTAGAGATATGAACTCACTACAGTTTTAACAGAGTGCAGAGGACTCATGTGAGCTCCAGCCAGACAAAACTGCAGAACACAGATGGAAGGTAGGCCAAAGCTTAGTAACTATTGGTAATTGATAACTGGCAGAATTGGCACAGTTAGTTTTCTCAAAGAGTGTAGCTCCTTGTAGTAATAGGAGTGGCGGGCTGCATCTTTTAAACACTGCCTGGCCCATTAGTTTCAACCTCTTATCCCATTTCTTATAATCTATGTAGCACCACGAGGTGCACTTACCAGGAAGATTCTAGCCTACGTCCATCCTGGGTCGGAGTTTCATCACGAGTGCCTCAGAGAGCAGAGCTATTGCATCTACCCAGGAGAGGGGAGCATGGCGTCTCTGAGCTCACTTCCTTTTCCTCCCAGCATTCTGTTCTGTTTACTCCTCCCACCTATGTTTTAACCTATCAGGGCCAAGCAGTTTCTTTATTGCTTAACCAATGAAATCAACAGATTGATATATGACACTCCCATATCAGCCCCTGGTAGGACAACCATGGTCAATTAGGTGGTCACATATACAAAAGTATATATGTACAGTACCAATTGGATTTAATGGGTTTAATTTGTAAGAAAGGACACAAAGTTGGGTGGCTATGAAGTATTAGGTAGATGTGAGCAAATTGGGCAGAATAAGAATATTATCAAAATACAGTGTATGAAATCTTAAAGAATTAATAAAACACACATTAATCATGTAAGATATAAAATGTTCTCTCACAAGAATTCATGCATACATAGTAAGTTAATTTCCAGTACTCATGCACTACTTTTATCTCAGAGAAACAAACATCTTGTCTTAGTTAGAGTTACCATGGCTAAAACAACTTGGAGAGGAAAGGGTTTATTTGGCTTATACTTTCATATTACTACTCACCATCAAAAACAATCAGGACAAGAACTCACAGTGGGCTGATGTGGGAGTGATTTCTTATTAATAAAGAAACTGCCTAAGGCCCATTCGATAGGCCCACCCTTAGGTGGGTGGAGTAAACAGAACAGGATTCTGGTAGAAGGAAGCTGAGTCAGGAGTCGCCATGATGTTCCCAGTCCAGACAGGCACAGGCTAGAATCTCCCCGGTAAGCACACCTTGGGGTGCTATACAGATTATCAGAAATGGGCTAGTCCAGGTGCAAGAGCTAGCCAATAAGAGGCTGGAACTAATGGGCCAGGCAGTGTTTAAAAGAATACACTTTCCGTGTAATTATTTCGGGGCATAAGTAAGCCATGCGGGTGGCAGGGTGCGGGAACATAGCCCAGCCGCTCCTCTTTCAACACTGGGCAGGATTCTAGAGACAGGAGATGATGCAGAAGCCATGAAGAATGTTGTTTACTTATTACACCTGTGGCTTTGTTCAGACTACTTACTTTTAGAACCCAAGACCATCAGCCTGAGGGTGGCAATACACCAAGTGTGATAAGACTCCCCCATCAATTACTAATTAAGAAAATGTACTACAGCTGGAATTATGGAGGCATTTTTTTTTCAATGGAGGTTCCATTATTTCCTATGACTTTAGCTTGTGTCAAATTGATATAAAATTATCCAGGCAATCTTTTTTCATAAATTAAGAGAATACAGAGAAAGAATCAAGAAATTTTGAGAAAAAGATGTGAAAAAAAATTTTTTTTTGCCTTTCTTGCCTTTCGAGACAGGGTTTCTCTGTCTCTAAATGTTTGGGAACTCACTGTGTATATCCGGCTAATCTTAACCTCAGAGATCATCCTGCCTCTTGACCCCAAGCACAGGAACTAAAGGCATATGTCTGGATTATTTATTATAAATTTTAATAAATCAACAAATGTATATAGCCAGACTAATTCATATAAATGAAATACAAAAGCAATAATAATCATAAATTATTTTATAGTTGTATAGAATATTTTTTTAATTTTTCCATTCAATTATTTACACTTTCTTCCCTCCTCCCAATCCCCTCCCACTCCCACACACTCCCTCCTCCCTCTCCCACCCTGCTTGAGAGAGGGCAGGGAACCCTGCCCTGTGGGAAGTCCAAGGCACTCCCCCTTACATCCAGGCCTAGGGAACTGTGCATCCATATAGACTAGGGTCCCAAAAGCCAGAACATGCCATAAAATCAAGTCCCAGTGCCTTTATCAATGGCTTCTCAGTCAGCACCCATTGTCAGCCACAATCAGAGAGTTCAGTTTGATCACATGCTCATTCAGACCCGGTCCAGTTGGATTTGGTGAGCTCCCATTAGAACAGGTGCACTGCCTCAGTTGGTGGACCAACACCTCGCAGTCCTGACTTCTTTGCTAGTCTTCTCCCTCCTGCTGCCTTTCAAGTAGACCTTGGGAGCTCAGTCCGTTCCTCTGATGAGGGTCTCTGTCTCCACCTCCATCTGTTGCTGGACGAAGATTCTAAGGTAATATTCGAGATAATCATCAGAGTGATATAGTGGGGCAAGAACCGTTCAGGTACCCTCTCCTCTGCTATCTAAGGACCTAGCTGGGGACATCCCCGTGGATACCTGGGTTCCCCTCTAGAGCCAAGTCTCTTTCCAACCCTAAAACGGATCCCTTAAATGTAGGCATCTTCTTCCCTGCTCCTATATCTGCCCTTCCTCCATCTCCAACCTGCCACACCCACAAGCTGTTGCCAGTCCTTACCTTCTCCTTTCCCTCCCCCCTCTCCCCTGTCCTCCCACCATCACCCCCACCCCTGCCCCAACCACCATGTTCACAACTTTTGCCCTGCAATCTTGATTGCTTCCAATTTCCAAAAGGATCTATAAATGCTTTTCTTTGGGCTCACCTTGATATTTGGATTGTCTGGGCTTGTGAACTATAGGCTTAATGACCTTGGTTTATGGCTAGAGTTCTCAAATGAGTGTGTACATACCATATTAATTTTTTGGGTCTGGGTTATCTCACTCAGGATAGTGTTTTCTATTACCATCCATTTGCATACAAAATTCAAGATGGCAGTGATTAAATGAATACAGTTTGTGTGTTGTTATTTCGGGGCTTAAGCTAAGCCATGAGGGCGGCCGGGTGCGGGGACACAGCCCAGCTGCTCCTTATTTCAACAGTTGCCCTTATTGTCTGTGCTACTGGGGTTATATGTAGGAAATGGTCTCCTGTGCCCACGTGTTGCAGTCTACTTTCCACTTTCTCTTCTATCAGGTTCAGTGTGTTCAGATTAATATTGGGATGGCTTTCCATTTAATTTGATATTAGCTGTTGGCTTGCTGTAAATAGCTTTATTATATTTTATTATATTTAGGTTCACCCTTGTATCCCTAATCTCTCCAAGACCTTTATCATAAAGGGGTGTTGAATTTTGTCAAATGCTTTTCAGCATCTAATGAAATGATCATATGTTTTTTTTTCTTTCAGTTTATTTATATGATGGATTACATTGATAGATTTGCATATGTTGAACCAGCCCTGGATCTCTGGGATGAAGCCTACTTGATCATAATGGATACTTTTTCTGATGTGTTCTTGGATTCCGTTTGCCAGTATTTTATTGAGAATTTTTGTCTTGATGTTCATGAGTGAGACAGACCTGTAATTCTCTTTTGTGGTTGTGTCTTTGTGTGCTTTTGGTGTCAGGGTAACTGTGGCTTCATAAAAGCAATTTGGCAATGACTCTTCTATTTCTGTATTGTGAAATACATTAAGGAGTATAGGTATTATGTCTTCTTGGAAGTTATGGTAGAATTCTGCATTGAAACCATCTGGTCCTGTGTTTTTTTGGAAGGGAGATTTTTGATAACATTTTCTAATTCTTCATGACTAACAGGTCTATTTAGATTGTTCACCTGGTCTTGGTTTAACTTTTGTATATGGTACTTATTTAAAAAAATATCAATTTCTTTTTCATTTTCCAGTTTTGCAGCACACAGGCTTTTGTAGTAAGATCTAATGATTCTCTGAATTTCCTCTGTGTCTGTGGTTATGTCCCCCTTTTCATTTCTGATCTTATTAATTTGCGTGTTCTCTCTCTGTCGTTTGATTAGTTTGGATAGGGGTTTGTTGATCTTGTTGATTTTCTCCAAGAACCAACTTTTTGTTTCATTGATTCTTTGGATTGTTTTCTGTGGTTTTATTTTGTTAATTTTAGCCCTCAGTTTGATTATTTCCAGTCTTCTACTCCTCCCGAGTGAGACTGCTTCTTTTTTTTTTCTAGAGCTTTCAGGTGTGCTGTTAAGTCTCCAATGTGTGCTTTCTCCCTTTTCTTTATGTGGGCACTTAGTGCTATGAACTTTCCTCTTACCACTGCTTTCATAGTGTCACATAGGTTTGAGTATGTTGTCTCTTTATTTTCATTAAGTTCAAGGAAGACATTAATTTATTTCTTTATTTCTTCCTTCACCCAGGTTTGATTCAGTAGTTGACTGTTCAGTTTCAAAGAGTTTGTAGGCTTTCTGGAGGTAGCATTGTTGTTGAATTCTAACTTTAATCCATGGTGATCAGATAAGATACACGTGGTCACTAAATATTTTTTGTATCTGTGGAGGTTTGCTTTGTTACTGAGTATGTGGTCAATTTTCGAGAAGGTACCATGAGCTGCAGAGAGGAAGGTATATTTTTTCCTATTTGGGTGGAATGTTCTATAAATGTCTGTTAAGTCCATTTGCTTCATTACCTCCATTAATTCTCTTATTCCTCTATTAGGTTTCTGTCTGATTAACCTGTCCATTGGTGAGAGAGGAGTGTTGAAGTCTTCTACTATTAGTGTGTGTGTGGTTTGATGTCTGCCTTGAGTTCTAGTAATGTTTCTTTTACATAAGTGGGTGCTTTTATATTAGGGGAATAGATATTCAGGATTTAGACTTCATCCTGATGAATTGTTTCTGTTATGAATATAAAATGACCATCTTGATCTCTTCTGATTGATTTTAGTATGAATTCAGATTTGTTAGAAATTAGTATGGCTACACCTGCTTGTTTCTTAGTTCTATCTGCTTGAAAAACCATTTTCGAACCCTTTACTCTAAGTAGATGTCTGTTTTTGTGGCTGAGGTATGTTTCTTGTAAACAGCAGAATGTTGGATCCTGTTTTTGTATCTAATCTCTTAGCCTGTGCCTTTTTATAGGTGTCTTGTGTCCATTGACATTAAATGATATTAATGACCAGTGGTTGTTGACTCTGGTTTTATTTATTTATTTATTTATTTTTGGTAGTAGAGTGTTTCCCTTCTTTGAGTTGTGCTGGTGAAGGGTCGCTAGATGTCTGAGTTATTATAAGCAGTGTTGGCAATGTTAGATTCCTTGGGTTTTGATTTTCCTTCTATTACTTTCTGTAAGGCTGGGTTTGTGGCTAAGTATTGTTTAAATTTTTTCTTATCCTGGAATATTTTGTTTTCTCCGTTGATAGTGAATGATAGCTTGGCTGGGTATAGTAGTCTGGGCTTGCATCCATGGTCTCTTATTTTCTGAATTACCTCTATCCAGGACCTTCTGGCTTTCATGGTTTCCATAGAGAAGTCAGGTGTAAGTCTGATAGGTTTACCTTTATAAGGTACTTGAACTTTTTCCTTTGCAGCTCTTAATATACTTTCTTTAATCTGTATGTTTTGTGTTTTGATTATTATATGGCAAGGATATGTTTCTTTTTGATCCAGTCTATTTGGTGCTCTGTATGCTTCTTGAACCTTCATAGGAATAACTTTCTTATGTTGGGAAAGTTTTCTTCCATAATTTTATTGAATATACTTTCTGGGCCTTTGGGCTGTAATTCTCCTTCATCTACACCTACTATTCTTAGGTTTGGTCTTTTTATTGTGTCCCATATTTCCTGAATGTTTTGTGGTGAGAATGTGTTGGATTTGCTGTTTTCTTTGATCAGTGTGTTTATTTTCTCTATGGTGTCTTCAGAGTCTGAGATTCTTTCTTCTATCTCTTTATTCTCTTGGTTATGCTTATTTCTGTAGTCTCTGTTTGTTGACCAAGATTTTCCATATCCACTCGGCCCTCGGTTTGTGTTTTCTTCCTTGCCTCCATTTCAGTTTTCAATTCTTGAACTGTTTCCATTACCTGTTTGATTGTTTTTTTTTTCTTGGTTTCCCAGGGTATCATTTACGGATTTACTCATTTCTTCAAACTTTTTGTTATACTTTTCATCCATTTCTATAAGGGCGTTTTTTATGTGCTGTTTAAGGGACTCTATCACTTTCATAATGTCAATTTTTCCCCTTCTTTTGGATTAGGGTGTTCAAGTCCTTCTGTTGTAAGATCACTTGGTTCTGGTGTTTTCATGTTGTTTTTCAGATTGGTGGAGGAATTCTTGCCTTGGCACCTGCCCATCTCTTCCTTCAAATGCTATCCGATGAATCTTCTGCTACAGGATCAGGTTCCCTTTCTGGCCAGGGACCTCACTGACAAAAGGCCTACCTTGTTGCAGGCAGGCTGTTGAAGCAAAGGAACTCCCGCCAGCCCCGTGGCCCTTAGCACCCCGTCCCAGTACCCAAACAGGCTGAACTGGCAGACCTTGTAGCCCCCGGAAGGGAGGAAGAAGGGAGGAGGTTCCTGGGTGCAAACTGGGATGGGTTTGGGAGAAAGAGGCCTTAGCTGAGGGGAGCATCCCCTGCGAATGACAGGGGAGTGCAGGGGGTCTGGGAATGTCCATGCTCCGTTTCTGGGCTTTTGAACACACTCACCCCTCTGATGGGTCTTCTGGAACAGGGTCAGGTTCCCTTGCTAGCCAGGAACCTTGCTGACAAAAGGCCTACCTTGCTGCAGGCCAGCTATTGAAGCAAAGGAACTCCCGCCTGCCTGTTGCCCTCAGCACCCTGCCCCAGCACCCAAACATGTTGAGCTGGCTGATCCTGTGACCTGGTGGAAGGCAGGAAGAAGAGAGGAGGTTCCTGGGTGCAAACTGGGATGTTTAGGGAGAGAGAGGTCCCAGCAGAGGGAAGCAGCCCCTGCTGAATGACTGGCGAGTGAAGGGGGTCGAGTAATGTCCATGCTCCATTCCAGGCTCCTGCTGCTGGTCAAGAACACACTCACCTGTAGTAAGAGGAGTGGCCGGCTGTGTTCCCCCGCACCCGACCGCCCGCATGGCTCAGCTTAAGCCCCGAAATAACAACACACAAACCGTATTCATCTAAACACTGCCCGGCCCATCAGTTGCAGCCTCTTATTAGCTAGCTCTTGCACTTGGACTAGCCCATTTCTGATAATCTGTGTAGCACCCCATGGTGTGCTTACCGGGGAGATTCTAGCCTGCATCTCTCTGCAGTGGGAACATCATGGCGACTCCTTCTGACTCAGCTTCCTTCTCCCAGAATCCTCTTCTGTCTACTCCACCTACCTAATTTTCTGTCCTATCAGGGCCCAGGCAGATTCTTTATTGAACCAATGAAATCAACAGATTGATATATGACACTCCCACATCACTTTCCCTTTTTCTGTTTAAACAAAAAGGAAAGCTTTCATTTTAACATAGTAAAATTACATATAGCAAAACAGTTATCAAGTAAGAATTACAGTTACAATATTTATATCTATTTTATCTTTTATCATAACTAAGGAAAACTACAACTATCTATTCATTCTTCAACTCCATCAAAGACTCCAGAAGGATATAATACTAAACAAGAAATAAGAAAACTCTAGAAATTACAGAGACATCTCGCTGCCTGGACAGTCACCCAAAGTTCCTCTGTACCGTTGGGGCATCTATCTTCGGCCTTCAGGCCCATAGTATCCGGAAGACAGTTCCATGAAGCAGGAAATTTCAAAGACAGTTCAGTCACTTTTTGCTGTGTCCTGCGGAATGTCTCGTAGACTCTTTTATGAATCAGGAACCCTGAAAGATCATCTCACCTTTAGGCAAGTTCAGCAGTCCTCTCTCTGCGGGTTCTTTGTGTCCAGTTTATGCAACAGTCCAGGCAAGAACAGTCTCTTGCCCAATGGCTGGCTATCAAACTCCATAAGGATCCTCTTCGATGCCCATCTTCCTCTCAAAGTAGATTGATGCTGCCAGGAGCAGACGTGTCTCATTGTCATGAAAAGCCCTAAATTATTAAAACATTAAATGCCATATTCTGCAGTCTTTGAAAGATATGAAGAATGCCTATCTAACTGAAGTATATCTCTATACATCTAGAACATCTAACTAGCATGACTACAAGCTTGACTATTATCGATGATTATCCATTAACAACCTATATTTCCTAATTATACAGTACATTTTTAAATGAACTACACAATCACAATACCTTACATATAACAAAATTGACCTTAAAATCCACACCAATGCAAATTATTCATATCTATATTATATCCACCTTTAAATGTAAAAGAACATATATAGTCAATATTTTGGGAACATGGGCGCAGTTTTTCTCTCCAAACTGCTTCCTGCTGAATGGGGGCACTGTTAATCAGATCTTTCATGGTGTAACCTGTGTGCCAGGGTCATCTCAGTTGGCAGTTGAGTGAAGTAATTTTTTGAGGGTGTTCACAGCAACCTTTCAGGAGGGCGTGGTCTATCATACCAAATCGGAATAGATGTAATCCATAGGGTCTGGTCCTCTGTGAAAACAAAAGAAGACCCTCTCCGAAGCATCATATCCTTAGACCCAAATTTTGAAATCGTAATACCCTTATATCCCTTCTGGTTCAGCTTGGCAGTCCATGTAATGAAATGACTCTCTATAGTTAGCTCCTTTACAGTCAAAAATTTTAAAGAAAACACAATGTACATAATCCAGACTCTCTGTGAATTTTCCATTTTTACGTGGGTTATTTTTCTTTATTTCCTTTACTCTCTTAACTATCTGTACTCTCTGTCTCTTTAAAGACTTTACCTTTTTATTTTTAAATGCATTAACTTTATTCTCTCTCTCTATATATTTTTTTCCTCTCTCAAGCCCACGTACATTTATCCAACATTGTGACTCATTTAGTGGTCTGTCTGAATCTGTTTTATTGTGAATCTGTAATTTTTTTACTATCCAGGAGCATTTCTTAAAATGTTAAGCACTTCTTAAAAACTTAAGTTGCACCATGTAGGGGTAATATGGTACTGCCTGTGTCCTGTAAAGTCTAAACCTTAAGTGTGTTGTTATCACAGTAATTACGGTAGTTCCTGCTTGAGACCAGCTCAGTTCAGTGTGGTGGAGCTGAGCCGCTCCTGCCTCAGAGCCATTTGGTGCCCCTGAGCTGCACACAATTCCAGGCATACAGCAGTCCACATTGCCATCAAGCAAGCCATAGCACTTTACTCCAAATACTCCATTCAAAAGCTCTGCCTCCCGCAGGAGCCCGACAGAGATTGCAATGGCGGCACAGCCCAGAAAGCTGCACTTTAAAATGATGCAGCTTTTTTTCTGCTGCTATTTCTGAACCAAGAAATCTCTCTACAGCACGCCACCAACAAAGAACAAAACTCTGTGTTAAACTCTGTTTTTTCTCTGTTTAGAATTAAGCTCTCTCAGGTTTTTAAGTGGATTTAGCCCATCACGTCCTGGCGCCAATTTGTTGAATGAGGAGCAGCCGGCTGTGTTCCCCCGCACCCGGCCACCCGCATGGCTCAGCTTAAGCCCCGAAATAACAACACACAAACCGTATTCATCTAAACACTGCCCAGCCCATCAGTTCCAGCCTCTTATTAGCTAGCTCTTGCACCTGGACTAGCCCATTTCTGATAATCTGTGTAGCACCCCATGGTGTGCTTACCGGGGAGATTCTAGCCTGCATCTCTCTGCAGTGGGAACATCATGGCGACTCCTTCTGACTCAGCTTCCTTCTCCCAGAATCCTCTTCTGTCTACTCCACCTACCTAATTTTCTGTCCTATCAGGGCCCAGGCAGATTCTTTATTGAACCAATGAAATCAACAGATTGATATATGACACTCCCACATCACTCACCCCTCTTGATTTCTCATGTTTTTATGATAAGATTAGGCAAATAATATAAAAGTTTAAAAATATTTTTAAAATCTGTTTTAGAAGAAAATGCTTCTCAGAATTTGAGTAGAAATTTTATGCTTTGGTGCTTAATGAAACTTTTGTCCTGTGACGCTAACAAACACTGTTTTGACTATCTTTTTCATGTGTGTATATATGTATTCATGTATGTGTACATATGCTTGTGGTGACAAAGGCTTGATACTGGGTATCTTTCTACATTTCCTTCCACCTTACATTTTGAGAACAGGATCTCTCACTTACTGGAGCTTACTGACTGGCTAACCTTACAGTGTGCTACCAAACAATTGAGGTTTAGAGACACATGCCACCATGCCCAAATTTTATGTGTGTGTTAAGGGGGATTAGGTGGGATCTTTGTTTCTATAACAAGTACTTTGCCAATTAAACTAATTTTCTAGCTCCAATGGTAAAGGCTATTAGATGTCAATAGTTTCTCTTAAAATACTTGATTTACAGGATAATATATCTCCTGCCGCTATGTTTAAAGCACTTATCATTTTATGAGACATATTTTATAGACTCTAAGTCTCCACTTAAATATATTTCAAGGAGATAAGAATAAGTTCATAAGGCAGTATGTGTATACCAGGCCTATTAATATATACCACAAATGTTTGTATTTATATATACATTTAAATTAATCAAATTCTAAAACAGTATGTTACAGCATTTTGTGAAATTGCACATATAAATTAGCCATAGATTTTTGCTACTCATTTCTTATTGCCTAAAAAGACACATATAGACAAATATAAGAAAACCATTACCACAAATAGACATGCACTCAGTCAAAGAAAAATAGTTAAATTTTTATATTTCTATCTCTTTGAAGAGTAAGAAAGGCTGAATGGCAATAATGATCAAAAAGTAAATCTTCCCTTGTATACCTATGGTACTATCTTTTCTACAGTTTGTCTTTAAAGAAATAAACATCAGAGATAAAGATGGCCTTATAGATGAAACTACCTCTTTAAATGTCACTTCTGGTCAATGATTTTTACTTTCTAATTTGTATTGAGTGTAAATTATATTTATAATTTTGCCTGTATATCTCCAAAAAATAGAAGAAAAAAGTTCTCTTCCTGAATCAGATTTTATAGATCTGTCTACTGTCTTCAACCTTGGATATCTAACTGTCCTTCCCATCAGCTCCCAAATCACCAAGCAGAGACTTCTTATTCACTATGAAAGCTTGGTCAATAGCTTAAGATTGTTTCTAACTAGTTCGATAACTTAATAAAACAATATCTTTTAATTTACTTCTTTTATATGGCTAAATTACCTTTATTTGTAAGGCTCTTGATGCTTTATCTGTTTTCCTGGAATCTCCTAGTGACTCCTCCTAGCATCCTTTGTGGATCAATCAGAATGATACATCTTCACAGTGTACAGAAAAACATCATGTTACAACAGTGATAGTCACCTTCTAAGATCTTAGACATCTACCCATGCAGTGTATGGTTGGGATTGTTACCTTCTTGAATCACATAACCCAAGCCCACTAAGAATCAACTACTAACTGAGCATGGGGCATTCCATAGGTATCTATATTTCTCTTTCAGTATGAGGAAACATTACCCAACCTAGATGAGACATCATCAGACCATTAAGTGTAATGACTAAACACATCTGCTTTATTTTTAAGCTTCCATATTATGTGAACATATTAGGAAAAAAAAAAACTAGCCTATTTTGGCCTTAAAGTATATGGAAGCTTTGCTTCAAAACGTTATCTAATGAGAATTCATAGTAGAGTATAGAAGATTAAAGTTTCACAAAGAAAAATGAAAAATGTTAGAGGCTACTACATAGTGTTGAGAAGGAATAAAAGGCTAACAGAATTTTTTCTTAATGGAAGCCATTAACTTAGAGAAAGTGGTTAAATTGGAGTAGCTGTGATTACCTATAGGAAGAAAGTGTGAGGAAAAAAAAACAAATTTGCAATTTTAGAATCAAGAAAGAGTACATATGTTTTAATATATATAGTTATATACATATATAATTCATATAATGTATTTTGGTTCCATAATATGCTACTCTAGGTAGTAATTTCTTCAGTAATCACAGCAAGAGAGGTTAGTTTTTCCCAAGTAAGCAACATCCGGTTCCACTTGACCCAGGAACTGGATAACAAATTCTCTAGGGAATTGCTTTCCTAAGAGTCAGGGGGTCACTGGTCAGAAAAACAGAAGTAGAAAAAGGAAGCCTACATACAATTACAACACTGCTTGGCCAATGATGCATGTGTACTTCTAAATAGCTCCTACATCTTGAATTAACCCATTTCTATTAAATTGTGTATCACCACAAGGCTTACTGGGCAAGGTTTTGGAATCTTCCTCCTTTAGCAGCTACATGGCATCTCTGATTCTGACTCTGTCTACTCTCTCTATATATCTTTGTTTGGATTTTCTATCTAGCCTTATTCTGCTAAACTGTTGACTGACATAGCTTTATTTATTATCCAATAAAAGCAGCACATATACAGAAGAAAATCCCATATCATAGGACTAGCCAGAATGAAGTAAAGAAGTTTGACAAATATATATTTTAACATAGTCTTTAAATACAAGAGCCAAGAGAAAGGAAGGCAATTAGGATAATGAATCTTATGGAGCATAAATGTGGGCTTCTTAAAGGAAGCTTATCAGTTTTACTAGTAACATTTTTGTTCACAAAATCAAGTCTCATTCTATTACTATTCTATGACATTATATCTGTCAAATATTATAAATGCAAGCTTTAAGAAAATAAGTTAGAATTTCATTTTTTGTTGTATTTTATCTGATATTGGTATCAGAATAATAATGGCTTCATAGAAAGAATTAGTGTTGCTTCACTACCTACTTATGGAACAAGTTAAGAAATGTTATAAGATCTTCTGTAAAAGTTCAATAGACTTAAAGAGTAAATGTCTCTGGTCCTAGGTTTTTCCTTGCTGGGGGCATTTGATTATATCCCAATCTCATTGCTTGTAATGGGTCTGTTTAAGTTATTTTTATATTATGTATTTAATTTTGGTTGATGAGTTACATTTTGAATATCTTCTATCTGATTTATCTAGTTTGTAAGAGTGTTAATTTTCATAAAATCTCTAATGAAATTCTGCATTTTGTTGGAGTCTGTTGTAATGACATTTAATTTTGTTAATTTGTGTCTTCTCCCTCTTTTTTCTTCAATTGACTAGTTCTTTGTCAATCCTACTTTTTCAAACAGTTCATAGTTTGCTTGATTTTTTGTATTGTTCTTTCATTCTCAGTTTCACTAATTTTTCCTTAATCTTTATTATTTCTTGCTCTCAACTGCATTTGGGTTTGTCTGCTTGTTGATTACTCAGAGCTCTCTTTCTCTCTCTCTCTGACTTCTAGATCAGAAGTGTGTTCTCAGATACTGTCTCTGCACCATGCCTGTCTGTATTCAACTATGTGCCCCTCCAGCAACAGAAAAAGTAAGAAAGGGCCGGGCGGTGGTGGCACATGCCTTTAATCCCAGCACTCGGGAGGCAGAGGCAGGTGGATCTCTGTGAGTTCGAGGCCAGCCTGGTCTAAAAGAGCTAGTTCCAGGACAGGAAACAAAAGCTATGGAGAAACCCTGTCTCGAAAAATCAAAAAAAATAAAAAAAAATAAAATAAAAAAAAGAGAAGAAGAAAAGTAAGTAAGATAGTACCTAACCACTGTTAACAGCCTGAGGAAACCTAAGGGCCTCCTCCCTCCATGGTGAAATGTTGATGGGCCTGTCTTTTGCATGTCATCACAATTAATGAGAGTTAAAGAGTGTTATGGCATATCTAAATATTCTGCTCATATTTTTCTCAGCTTCCTCTTCCTGAAAGGGGTGATATTCATGTCTCTTTTTGTAATAAGTATCCAATAGTCACTCATTCTGTTTTACCAATAATGTGCCTCTGATATAAATGATGTATATTCCAAAGAGAAGAATATCTGATCAAATCAATCAGAAGCATTAACCTATGGGAATAAACACAAACATTTAAATGGCAGTTCAAAAACAACATGCCCATCTAGAAAAAGAACACTAGTATGCTGTCTGCTATAGTTTATGACTTTCCTTGTCTTGCCCCCTTTTTTTAATGAACCAGGTTTGTAGTACATGACATAAATTTCTCCTTTGGACAGACTTTGGATCCAATTAGAAAGCAGTAAATTATTGGAATAACTGTCATGACATTATTGTACCAGTGGGCATATCTTACCTAGCAGTCGATATCATTGTAGTTAACAAGGTTCATGGTGTTGCTGACCATTATATGCCAGAAACCTTTGTAGCACATTTTGGAACTATGGAATTCAGAAAGAAGGAAGTTTCTAGCATAATTATAGTTTTATTTCTCTCTGTCCTGAAACTAGAGTATATGAAGTTTTCAGTACCAGGATATGTGATGGTTGATCTTGAATGCCAACTTGATTGGATTTAAATTTACATTATAAATAAATCTCTAGGTACATCATTGAGGAACTATTTAGATTAGGATGAGGTGAAAAGACTCATCCCTTAACGTGAGTGATATCATCCCAAGAGTTTAGGTCTTGATCTAAATATTAACATATTAAATATAACATAAAGTGAGCTGTGCATCAACATTCAACAATACTTTATTTTTGACTGTCTTATATGGCTATAATGAACACAATGAACAAAAAACTTTGAGGAAGAGAGGTTTAGTATGTCTAAAGGTTATAGTACACCCATTATTATGAGAAGCCAAGGAAGGAACACTAGGCAGTATCCCGGACCTAGCAACTGAAGCAGAGGCCAGAGACAATGGAGAATTGTTGCTTAATTAATGGTTTGCTCTTAATTGCTTGCTCAACATTCATTCTTGTGTTAATTAAAATTACCTTCTCTGTGGGAGGCCCAACCCACAGTGGACTGAAACCTCTCACATAAACCACTAATTACAAAAATACTCTACAAATTTGCCTATAGAACAATCTTAGTTCAAGTTCCCTCTTTCCAGATGACTTCAGTTCATGTCAAGATGACAAAAAGGAATAACCAGTAAATTGAGTTTAGATGCAAAACTCTTTTCTTTAAATATGTTACAGTATTTTGTCTAAGCAATATTACAAGTATCTAATAATGGCACTTACAATCTACTTTTTGATGGTTAATGAAAAGCAATAGCAATAGCTTGTATTTTCTTACGAGTCTCGGGTACCTTTCTGATCATACAGCCTTATGTTATTCCAGCATTGATGTTAGCTTGCCCCTAGTTCTGGTACTGGGGCTGGCACTGACATTTTCATTTAGTAACCTAATTACTTCTGTGAGAAGATTTCTCCACCTTTGCAGTTACCTCTATTTAAATTCTTTAAATTTAAAAATAATCTTTCTTAGATGCATATATATTGAAGACAGTCTATCTTATTCCCCATTTCCCCCTCCTGTTGTTTCCCTTTGTCTCATTAGTTTTGTTTCAACATACTTCATATTAATTCTCCAGATATTACTATCAGTATCGGAAATCTCATGGAAATATATCATATATATATATATATATGTGTGTGTGTGTGTGTGTGTGTGTGTGTGTGTGTGTGTATCTTAACCTATACCAGAAGGAAGAAAAGAGTAAAATCCTGAATATGAAATGTACTACTAGAACAATGAATCAGTTCTTTGTCAAAGAGTTGCTTGAAGAGAAAAAGAAGTATTCATAATAAATACAAAAGAAAGGGACATGCCAACTTAACTGAAACAAATATTTAAAGAACATTTTCTACTTCATTATGGTCTTTCAACGGGCAGATCATATATCTATAACAATTATTTTAAAGATTGCAAGAGTATAAACCATCATTAATTCTACTATGTGCTACAATGGATCTACTCTTATATTAAAATACATTTATCAATTAAAGATAAACTCTATCCTTTTCCTACTTCTGTCTATCAGATTTCCATAAATATAGCTATAAACAAAGCAGCTCTAACAGAAAAACTGAGGGGGCATGCTCTTTGCTATCTCGAAAATCTCTCATTTGAAAACACATGTAAGGTTATTAATCTTTTGAAAGGACATTTATTCTGCGTGGCAATCATGACCCTTTCTTCTTGGTGATATTATAACAAAATTTTATAAAGCCTTACTCCCTTTATGATATATTTTTTAAAAGTCTGTAAGGCCATAATGACTGATTTTTTGCCTACACTACAGTTTTAATGCAAACTATTATAGCATCTTTTACATTTTTACCTAGGCTGAGAATCTTCCAAATAAGCAAAACTTTAGCAGAATTTTTGTTTAACAGCTTTCACTCAGGTTATCATTAATTCTAAATACATTTTACCGTAAGTAGCAAGAGGACATCAAAATGCCCTTTTAAAAAGTTGTTTGCAAATGTCAGCAAAATATTTAAGTTAACTGATTGAAAATTCTCTTTTCCACATAAGAGCATAAGTTTTGCTTTTTTTAGGATTTTTTCCCTCCAGTTTAGAAGAAAATGTGCCTTACTTTAGACTGAGTCATATCTGAGAGATTTCTACTAACAATTTCTTCAAGATGAATTAGGCTTCCTCTAAAGCAAAGACTTTCTATGTCTTGATCTTCAAAAATTTCCAGATTTTGTTCAGTGCCTAACTCTGTTATCTCTCACATAGTACCTATCTCTTATAACAATACCAAATTTGCAGTAATTTCTCATTATTATGTAATTAATGATGACAAAATTAGCTCAAAATAGGATCCATTTACTAACTGGAAATTTTGTCAATTTAAATTTGGGATTTTTGTTTATCTCAGACAGAGTTCTGCTTTGCAGACTGACCTCAAGTTTTCAATCATTTTGACTCAACCTTCTCAGGGCTGAGATTCTAGGCATAATCCCACTAAAAATGACTAAGTGGAACTTTTGATTTATAATCTTAATAATTAAAATTGAATATGGCAGCCGGGCGGTGGTGGCGCACGCCTTTAATCCCAGCACTCGGGAGGCAGAGGCAGGTGGATCTCTGTGAGTTCGAGACCAGCCTGGTCTACAGAGCTAGTTCCAGGACAGGCTCCAAAGCCACAGAGAAACCCTGTCTCGAAAAACCAAAAAAAAAAAAATGAATATGGCAAAGCTACTCTGTGAAGGTAACAATAATTAGAAGGACCCAAGATTATTGAAAGAAATACCTAGTATTTAATTTTTGTCTTTTAAATTATTTCAATTGTTGAAACACTTGATTATATATGCAATTTTTGCCATACCATTGTGGTAATTTGAATAAAAATACCCTTCCCACAAACCCACAGGGAGTGATACTATTATAGGTCATGGCCTGGTTAGAGTAGGTGTGAAAGTGTTGGCAAAAGTATGTCATTGGGTAAGATTTGACTTTTCCAAAGGTCAAGTCAGGCCTAGTAGCTCACTGTCTCTTCCTGCTGCATTTGGATATAGATGTATAACTTTCTGCTTCTTCTCTAGCACCATGTCTGCCCACATGCATCCATTCTTCCTGCCAAGACAATAATCAACTAAATATCTGAACTGTATGCCAGACCCCAGTTATAAAAGTTGTCATGGCCATGGTGTCTTTTCACAGCAATAAAAACCCCAATGAAAGATGTTTCCAAAAGTAGGATATTGTTGTGATAGGCCGCACAATACTTTTGTTTGGAGGGATGTAGACTTTGGGATTTGGGGGTAGAAAATCAATTGAATGCTTTTAAATGGGCCTTAATTGGCCATACTAGTAGGAACATGAAAGACAGTGGAGGTGAGGGTGATTTGAACTATGTGGACGAAATATGTCACTGAGTTGGGCTTTAAGGTTTCAGGAGCTCAAGCCAGGCCTGTGACTCACTGCCTTTCTCTGCTGCCTGTGGATTCAGATGTATAACTCTCAGCTCCTTCTCTAGCACCATGTCTGTCTGCATGGCAGCATGCTTCTCTCCATGATGACAATGAACTAAACCTCTAAATCATAAACCAGCCTCCAGTTAAATGTTCTTTATGTGAGTTGTCATGGTCTTTTCACACCAATAGAAACCCTAACTAAAACAATAATCATATCATAAGTCCCATTTACTAATCCCTTGGTAGGAAAAAAGCTGTATAATGCAGGAAATTAGAGCTTGTTTGGGGATTTTCTATCAAACATGTACATTTTTCTTCTCCAAGCTCTTACTCCTTTCCTGCCTATTCTCATCTTCAGGAATTGATGTTCTGCTTCTCAATTATATCTATTTCCTACCATTTCTACAAGGTTTGTCTTTGCTGCCTTCATTAGGATGATATCACCTACACCACTACAAACCCAGGGATTGTTACTGTGTGCTATTCCTCAGAAATTATGCTACACTGAATTCAGTTAGCTTGCTCCATGGCTGGCTTCTTCTCCTGTTTTTTGCAGGCTTGTTTGTCAGTCAGTGCAGTTTCAACCATAATATTCTCTATTCCAGTTTCTACCTTAATACTGTAAATTCTTTTATGTTTATTGTTAAAATAATAGATGCTTCATCCAGAATATTGGTGCATGCTTGGAATCCAAGCATTCAGAAGACAGAATTAGTTCACTGTGCATTTGAGGTCAGCCTAGTCTACAGAAGATTTTCTTTTCAGGACAGTCACAACTACATAGTGAGATTAGTGAGATCCAGCATCAAAAAAAGGAAAGCAAGAGAGAAAGAAAAAAAAGAAAGAAAAGGAAAGGAAAAAAGAAGATAAAAAAGTAAAGAGAAACGAGAAATAAAGAATATATGCTTTATAGGAATTTTCTTCTCATTGCCTGTAATTGTTCCTATATTTGAATAAGTTCTATTTCTTATTTTCACTGTTGAATTATTTTGGACTTGACATTCTGCTAAAGGACATGTGTTTCATTACTGTAAGAACTAATCAAAGGACTGCAACACTGAATTCACTAAGAATGTCACTGATGAGGTCATTGTTTCTGTGGAATCTTGTTCATGTGTGGTCATATGCTTCACTGAAAAACCACTGATCCATTCATATAGATTTCACAGGCTTACTGCTCAGATAAGGCTCTCCTATCTGCAAAACAGAATGTCTGTCTTAACTTTCTTTTCTTTTTTCTTTCTTTAATATTTCTTGCTTTTGGAAGGTTTTGTTTATTTATTTATTTACATAACATTTAGATTCTTTGTGAATTTTACCTCACACATGCCAATACCACTTATTTTCCAGTAACTCCATGGTCTTACTCCACACTTGTAGCCTCCCCCATCCAAAGGAAAAAAAAATGTTTCTTTCACTCATCCATGATTCCTGTGTCTCAATTGCCTGTTCATTTGCCTTAGTGACCTTGGAAGCTTCAGTGTGTATTTTGCAGTATATATTACTCTTTTTGCCCCTTTGCTCAGGCAACATCACCTGTAAATATTTATTGCAATGAGTTGTTAGTCTGGTTCAAGGCCTCTCTGGCATCTGGTACATCATCAATACTAAACCCTAACCAAAACTTCTCTTGTATATCCTGGCAACTCTCCTTTACAGCTGTGGTTCTATAGGAACAGTCTCTTTACATGCTCCAGCAGGCCATAGATATGCTAAATGTCATAGTGGAAAAACTCAAAGCACTGGATCTGGGCCTGGGTTGTAGCTGAATTGGTCAGTCTGGGCCTCATTCAGGGCCAGCTTCCTCAAGTAAGGGTCATGGTCAGCTCTCTTGTAGCCATACCACCAGGGGCATCTCTCCCACATATGTAATGAGGAGTGGAGCCCATACTCTCATTGCAGTGGCTGGCAAGGAAAGTATATCATCAAAGTGCTGTTGAAAGTCAGGGCCTGCTCTCTCTCACCCATGCTACTGGAGCCAGTTATCAAGAAGGAGATGCAGCTTTCCCTTTGATGCAGTGGTAAAATGTGGGACCAGCTCTCCAGTGCCCAGGTCATTAGGGCCAGTTCTCCCATGGCCTCCAGCAGTAACACAGTCCAAGGATATCAACACAGACCCTACCTACAGGATGGCCACTGACCCAGACATGTCCCTCAACCACAGCTAGGAAAAGGACATCAGCATTGCCCTTAGGCACCAATGTAGCTTCAGGTGACAAACCAAACCCAGTGGTAACACTGACCACAGACATCATCACAGACACAGCTTCAGTTGGGACTTGGCCCAGACATGGCCCTTGGATGTAACTCAATCCTGGACATCACCATGGATGTCTCATATGGCAGCCCAGGCCATTCAGATTAGGATGACCCCTAGCAACAGCAATACCCTCTAACATCAACAAGCCCTCAGGTGGCAGCCCCATCTATGAGCATGTCTGTGGCCTTCAGTAGTAATCCATGCCCATCAACACAGAGCACAGATTTGGTAGGGTGACATGTCCAGACATGATACTTTGACAGTAGTACAAGTCTCCCACATCAGCCTTTTCTTCACCGCCATCGTGTCTTCAGCTCCATTCTTTCCACAGTGCATGAATCATTCCATTTCTCCTTCTCTCCTATTTCCCTACCACATACCTGTTTATTATAGTGGCATCCAACATACTAGATCACAGGGTATCAGGCAGGCCTTGTGCATACTTTATTTTTTTAATATACCTTCTGAATGACTTAATTTGTGCAAGCACTTATGTGTGAGAGTAATAACTGTAACTTCTAGGAAATGTATTGTACAACACGCCTTTGGATATTGTCAGAGTTGGTGGCATGACAAAGCCAGAGTAATTTCATATCTTTATTAGGAAGTCAGAAAAAAAGGAATCAGACAAATTAGTGCAAGCATATAAATTTCTGGTATGAATTGCCACTGCCTCAGTCACAACATTATCTGGCACCTTGGATTCAAAAATGATAGCTTACCATTCAACTTGTGGACTAAAGCTCTCAAACTGTGACCAACCTCAATTAATTGTTTCCCTTCATAAGAGTTTCCATGGTCATGTTGTCTCTTCACAATAATAGAAACCTTAACTAAGACACAAATGTAGCCAGAACATATTCTTAAAGTACCCAAATTTTGAACAGTAGTCATAAATAACCCAAATGTTACTGAATTTCCCTATATAAGCATATAACTTCTCTTTCCCATGGAGAATAACATTTATTACAAAATCTTCTAAACCATTAGTTTAGTCTTACTCTCATACAGGTGTTAGCAAATTCTCATGTAGCCATGAGTATTCAAGAGCATTATTAAATTTTAAATTCCTACTCTTTACATTTTATACTAATAAAATCTTGGTTTAATGATTCCGCATGGACATTAGAGTGTATAGCCCCATTTCTTTATTGGACCACTTGATCTGACACATTTGTGTCCATGTATTGCCTTCAGTATTTATAATTTGTTATCATAGAAGAAGTACATATCAATAATTGTGTTTCCAGCAATACCTTGGTGGTTTTTCAATGAATGAAAACATGATCTTACTGAACACAGAAAGTGACACAGAGTGAGAATAGCTTCATGCCTAGTGGGTGAGCTTACATCCCTTGGGTTGTTATTGATGTCTCTTAGGATTCCATGTTTGTTGAGGCTGCTTGCATTCATGCCCATGCAACTGAAATAAGGGTAGTACCAATGTTAACTCATTACTTCTAGTCAGAAACTTTCTATACTATGAGCTGTCATCTCCCTATGCTGTGCTCCATGTTTGACCATATTTGTTCTGGCAAGCAAGTAAAGAAGACACACATTTTATGAGAACTTCTAGTCCACTGTAGCTTGTTCTTGGAGTTGTCAAAGAAAATGGCATGAACACTGGATGGACCAATGTTTTGCTCACACAAAAAATAAAAAGAATAAAGACAAATTCACTAGTACACTAAGGCCATTTTGTCCTTCCCTGCTCCTGAAGCAGGGCAATATGTCTGTGTCTGTGTTGTCTTTCTTATGGTGTCAACTTGATGGGAACCTCAAACAATCTTGGAGATAAGACTTTGCACATGTCTGTAGGTTATTGTTTTGATTAAGTTATCTGAATTGGGAAAACTATTGGTGCCTTCAATTCTTGAACTTGAATCCTTACTGTATAAAAAGAAAAGAGATGGAATTGGAAGCTGAGCCATGCATTTAGTGCGCTCTCTCTCTCTCTCTCTCTCTCTCTCTCTCTCTCTCTCTTCTGACTAAGAATATAATGTGGCCAGTAGTCCCAAGATCCTGTCTCTGTCTCTATGATTTCTTCATCATGATGTTACTGTAGCCTCAATCTATGAGCCAGAATAAACTCTCCCTTAAGTTACTTTAAAAAGAAAAATATTTTATTTACTTGTATGTTACAGGAAAATTTGTGGAAGTTGCTTCTCTCCTTTTATCACGTGGGTCTCAGGCATGAAATTGGGGTCATCAGGAGTAGCAGTAGGCACCTTGACTAGGAAAGCCTTATGGCTTTTTTATATTTATATTTATATAATATTTATATATTATATGGATTTTTATATTTAGTTTATTAGGATATTTTATTGTAGGAACAGTAAAAATATCTAAGAAGGATTTTCTATCTCCTCTCTTAAGTCATGAGTCCTCTTTGTACTATTTAATCTGTGATGTTGGCTTGCTTTTATATAGATATATGTATTCTACTCTTATTTTTAGTGTGGGGAAACAAAAAAATAATTTAAATGTGATAAGCAATAAAGAAACAAAATTTATTATATTGCTCCCTGATATTCCACTGATGGCATCATTTATTCACAAGGTGGCAATGCAAGCTTTCAAAATTAAACAAATATCCACTAACACATGAGAGTTTGATCTGATTTTAAAGAAAGGTACAGGTAGATATAAAGAAAAACCTACTTTCTTGTTCAAACACAGAATTTTGTAGAAGTGATCAATTACTAAAACTATTAGGAAGGTGTACATTTTTTGTTTGAATTTTTTATTTATTTTTTTATTGAAAAAATTTCTGCTTCCTCCCCACCTCCCACTTCCCTCCCCCACTCCTCTCACCTCCCCCCCACTCCTTTCCCCCTCCCTCTCCAGTTTAAAGAGCAGTCAGGGTTCTCTGCCCTGTGGGAAGACCAAGGTCCCCCCCATCCAGGTCTAGGAAGGTGAGCATCCAAACAGCTAGGCTCCCACAAAGCCAGTTAATGCAGTAGGATCAAAACCCAGTGTTATTGTCCTTGGCTTCTCATCAGCCCTCATTGTCTGCCATGTTCCCTAAAGACAAAAAAAAAAAAAGTTCAACAGATGAATCAATGTCACTTAGGTTGTTTTATTTCCTTTCTGTTTAGAGATCTCCTTTGTGATTGTATTTGCTAACTTTTTTTTAGCTCTGATTGCTAATAATAAACAATAGTGATAAATTGTTAAGAATGCTATGATGAAGTGAAGACTTAAGCAAACTGGGGATTTCAGTTATTTGGAAGATAAAAAAATCTTGCCTGTATAGACTATTTGGAGGACTTATTTGGAAGCTGTGATGGTTAATATTCATTCGCAACTTTATAAAATTTAATACCAACATAGAAATAATCTCCCAGTGCATCTATGAGGGGTTGTAGAAAGGTTTAACAGAACAAGAATATCCACCCTGAATGTGTGTAGCACTGTCTCATTGGTGGGAATCTTGTACGGAATAAAAAGGAATAAGTGATCTGTCTAGGAGATAGCTCAGGAAGTAAATCATGAGGACCAAAATTTAGATCTTCATCATCCACATAAAGATGTCAACTTCCAGCCTTCATGCTGATACAAGGAAAAATACATATATAAGCTGACAATCAGCATTAATTTCTCTCTATGGTTGACTGTGGTCAGAATGCGTCCAGTTGAACAGAACTCCTGTGGCCATGCTCTCTCCCTCCTTGACTGATATTATTCTCTGCAATAGTCAGCCATAATAAAACCTTCATCTTCTAAGTTGCTTCTTGTTAGGTATGTGGTCAAAATTACAATAAAAAAGAAACTAATGCAGATCCCTGTAAAAGATGTATTTTCTATTTCTCAATTGATTTGAGGGTATTAATTCTCTATTATAATAGAACAAGAAGGATCTTGTAATCGCAGTGCTTTATAACTGACTAAAGGAACTTGTAAGACTATACCAAGTCTAAACATGATTTTAAAAATTAAAACAGAAACAGTTTGCCGGGTGATGGTGGTGCACGCCTTTAATCCCAGCACTCGGGAGGCAGAGGCAGGCGGATCTCTGTGAGTTCGAGACCAGCCTGGTCTACAGAGCTAGTTCCAGGACAGGCTCCAAAGCCACAGAGAAACCCTGTCTCGAAAAACCAAAAAAAAAAAAAAAAAACAAAAACAAAAAACAAAAAAAACAGAAACAGTTTATTCATATATATCATGATTATATTTTGAGGCTTCTACACTAGGTCCCTGACTAGAATTACATCTATAGTCTTAGACTCAGATATGGAATTTGTGAACCAATATCCTGTAAAGTAAGGTGATGAAGTGAGCATTCAGGGAGATTTAGTATAGTTATATTCAAATGACATAAGAAAAATGAGAGATCAGTAAAACAATGCACAGGAGAAAAAAAATCAAGCTAGTTATCTAGCAATCTTCTTGAACTAAACATTGGTTGTTTAATAATTTTAAAGTATAGTTTTGATTTTCTTTTAGTGACTCAAGGCAGGATTCATAACTACCTGTGCATCTTCCTTAAATATGTATTTATTTATCATTTAAAGTAATGGGTTTCATTGTGACCATTTTGAATAGTTATATGCATTATACTTTTTCCTTTCCATATTGCTCATCACCAATCATCTTCTTATGTTATGTCATATTTCAAAATGACAAAAATTTAAATTAAAATACAATTAAATAATTTCTTCTTTTGTATTTCTTTGCTCAAATTTCCCCATACACCATATAATCCTCCCCCCCCTTCTATCATCGATCTGTCTATCTATATCCTGATGAGTTTGTTGAGAGTTGTTTTTATGTTTATGCTTTTAAAATTGACGATTTGGTATTCGATAGCTAAGAATGTCATCAATCCATGCAACAGATTAATTCTCCTTCAGATGTATCCACAACAGGACAAATACGCAAGCTGCTCACTGGAACCTTGTAGGTGGGCCAAGCCCTGTGTGGTAAAATATAAAATAATAGAAATGGATTAATCAAAAATAAAATAGCTAACTAGCAATATGCTTAAGTGATTGGCCAAGCAGTGATTTAAATGACATAGTCTCTGTGTGATTATTTCAGGAGTCTTAGCAGCCAGAAACAAGCAGCCACCTACAACAATTAGTTGCCTATATCTTTTTATATCTGCCTATATTTTAAACAAAATGTAAAATGTCATCTTATAAAAGCATATAAAAGGATTACCTCAATCTACTCTGTGACTAGTAAGAGTAAAAAAATTATACCACATAATTTTCAAATATGTTTGCCTTGGGTGTTTTCTTGAATATGGCCTGTTTTATACAATCACTGATTCTTATTTTGTTTGTTTTTTTATTTTGTCTCCTTGTTTTTAATTATAATTTCACTTTTGGAATTTAAAATATAATTGTACTGTTTTGATCCTTCCTTTTCTTCCCTCCAGTTCTTTCCATGCACTCCCAGTCCTGATTTCTCTCAAATATATGGCCTCTGTAATCTTATTAGGCCTCAGAAAAATGTTTAATTAATTTTGCTTCCTTTATTTCTGTGCTATATTTTGGTGACTGTGAACAAAATAACATTTAACTCAAGAATTACATCAAAACAGTGCTCTTATTTAACAGATTTAGTTGTAGAATAACAATCTATAAAAGTTAGTGGTAATCTTTACTAGAAAAGCTAGAATGTCAACAAAAATAACTCATGCTTATCAATGACTTCTCAAATACTGTGTCTTAATAAAACAAATATGTATTGCTCACTCATTTTCATACATACATTTCTTATCTTATTCATAAAAATGTTTCAGAAGCTCAATCTTTTAGAGGAATCTTTATTTTGAATTTTTTGATAGGTATGCACCAGAGAAAACTAGTTGGAAAATGTCTCATTCTGGAAAATGGGTGTTATGGCCCACATCAACTTGAAGAAAGTCTTACAGAAATTTTAATTTGCAAGAGCTAGTCAAAGTGTTTCAGCCAACATCAAAGTTGCAGGAAAATTACAGATGGTAGAGCCTGAGCAATGCTCAAATATCAGTGCTAATAATGACAAGGGCAGAGAGTTCATAAGGTACAGGACTGATAAATTAAATACCACAATATAAAATGACCCATGAAGGTTTACATTAAATCTTGTATTTTATGGATGAGGATGAGATCCAAAGAAAGAGGTGATAGAGCAATGATCATGTAGTCATAAATCAATCAAAAAATTAAACAAACAAACAACAACAAACAAAATGCAAAGAATGATGTTGATTTTAGGACTGTATTATTTCCACTAATTTGGTTTCCAAATTAACTATCAGCCAGCTTCAAAGTTTTATCAATTTAGCTAACAAAAATCCACTTGAAATAGGCTGACTTACTTTTTCAGACTTGTAGAACCTCATATTTTACATTTAATGAAGCAGATTTTATTTATGCAACCCCAAAATCTTTAAATCCTTCAAGTTTTTCTGTTTGAACATATAAGTCTCCCCAATCATACTACTTCTCTTTTAATATTTGCTAAGGAGTTAGAAATTTTAATGCCATATAAATAATGATCCGTAACTTTTTCTCCCTCCCACTGAAGTAAAATAATATAAGGTACTTAATGAAAAGGTAGGTTCTCCACATGGAACAAATGTTCCTATGGTGGCATGATGGGCAACATTATTTATCTTACTCAACAACAGGAGTTACATATGCAAAGGGTCACATTGTATGGATTAAGATGCTGAGCCAACAGCAGGAAAAGCCAACCAGGGGCCACAAGTAATAAAAGAGGCACTGCTTGTTATGTAGTATTTTGTTTGAATGTGAGTATCATCTCTGCACATCTCAGGGGGTACCATTTGATACTAAAATAAATTAAGGGAACTCCTTGTTTTAATTTGCCACTCGCATGGAAAGAAAGAAAAGGTAGATTGTCCTGAGGTTCAAAAGGTACTGATCTACAGTAGATCAGGCAATCCCATTTCCAGGTTCCCAGGGTAGAACTTATTAAATGACTATGTCAGTAGTACTTTGAGGCTGATAAAAGTCAATGATTGATGTACCACCACCTAGGGGTGGCTTAGGACTTGGAAGAAGCTAGCTCTTCATCTTTTAGTTCTCGGCACAGGAATTCTTTGTCCTTAGTATATACCCTCCTTCTATAACCTGATTCCACTAAAAACAGAAGGGAAAAAAGAGGGAGATAACAGAAAGACACACACACACACACACACACACACAGAGAGAGAGAGAGAGAGAGAGAGAGAGAGAGAGAGAGAGAGAGAGAGAGAGAGCAAGATAAAGAAGCTGGAAAAAAGTGGATTTTATGGATAGGTTACTTTTTTCAGGCAGGTCTACCAACATGGATAACAGGTTAGACTTTACTTTCTGTTTGTTTTCCAGCAATAGAAGTAATCTACATTTTTCAAAATAGTGTCCTCTGGGATATTTTGATATAGGATACAAAGTTTGTCCAGTTGTTTTAGTTTTAATCTTCTTTTGCCCCTCCATTTGAAAAAAATATATTATTTTGATCTAAGTTATGAATCAGCCTTTCTACTGCATCTCTCTAAAGACAGAATGCTGTCTTTGAGTTCATAGTAGGGTTACAAATGAATCAGTATACTCCAGATAGGTGAATGCATCACCTCTGTTGAAAATTTCAGTTGCTTATCACTATAGTAACGTTATGTCTTGGCAAAAATATCAAAAGGATATGCACACTGAGTTGGCTTTGCCTGTTCTGTGGTAATCAACCTTTCCACAGCAAGCTTCAGGAGATGTCCTTGTGATGGATGGCGTTTCTCTGAAGGTGGCTGCAAACATGGAGGGAAATTGCTTCCCTATCTCAGGCTTTCCTGATGAACTGTAGCAACCAGGCATAGCTGGCACGAAATCTGCAGGCATAATCATTGCCAAGTCTCTTTTGTGATTTGTTTAAGTTTTATTTTCTTTGACAGTTCAAAATCTGTGCTTTCTTACAGCTGAGTGGCCTGTGGCAGCTAGCTGCTGAAAGAAGTTCTCCCTAACATAGAGAGAGAGGCACACAGGCAGATGGACACAGAGACACAGAGTGGGGAAGAAGAAGGTAAGGACTATTACAGAAAGAAACTGTGTGAAACAAATTGAAATGATAAAGACTGCTGTCACATTGTCTCATCATCACATACAAATTGAAATTACTACTGACAACCTGAGCGTTTGTCAGATGACAAAACAGAAGTCAAGGCCATCACAGCTTACTCTCTCCACTGGAATATTACAAAAATCAGAATTTTAGAAAATTCTTTTGACTCTAAATCTTTAAGGCTCAAGACATTACAATCAGTACACTGCCTTCTAAAAAACATTTTTTGACTGTACAATAAATTGAAAATTGTTTAACTATTCAGAAATTATTTTTATATTATTATTTGGACACCAAGGAATAGCTAGTACTTCACCATAAATTTAGAAAACCTCCAGAGCAATACTCAGAAAAAAATTAACTGATCAAGATATTGAATAAAATTAGATGAAAAGTTTTTGTTTGTTTATTTGTAAGGTGATTTCTGAATCTAAGTGAGTTTAACTAAAGCATATAAAACAATGAATAATATAAAGATGATTACATGGAAAGGGGTAACAGTGAAAGTACAGGGCTAGTGAATTGTCATTTTGACAAAGCACAATAAAAACTCCACTGTAACAAAGAACTGCAGATGTATGTATTTACTCATTTTGTGAACTCACTTGCATTTAATTTAAAGGAAAACTTCTGTGAAAGAGCTCCAGATGACCCATTTTCATCTCAGTGGTGGCTGAAATAATGAGGCAAGAAAGGTAGCACAGCTGAGGTTGCAGTCACAAGATTAGTAGAGATACTGGATATAATTTGGTACAAGAAAAAATTAACAACTTCAACATCACTTTATTAGGTATAGGAAAAAATCATAGATATGATTAATAGAGACATTTTATCACAGTATAATGCATACAGTGGTAATAATAACTGGGTTATAAAACAAAAAAGAAATGGATCCTGACTGCTCCAAGATTTCTGGAGAATCCAAAGTGAACATGACCCTGTACTGGGCCATGTGAGGAGAAGGGTATGGGAGAAGGGAGAGCCAGACAAGGAAGTCAGGGAAGTAAAGGGTAGACAACAAAAAACAAAAAGGACTGGCATAGCAAACTGGTTGGAAAATATAAAGAAAGGCTGCTACGAGAAGGGCAGTCCAGCCACTAGACTGGAGATGTTTAGGGTAGGTGGCAGGGTATAAGAGCTATCACCTATAGCATGAAGAGACTAAGGGTTATTGGCAGAACCTGGCAGCCAGGTCCACTTTGATATTTTCATTAACAGCTCAATAATTTGTCCTGAGTTTGAGACCTAACAATAGCAACATTAATAACACCAAGAGTAATAAAAAAATCACTATCCCATACTGAATTTTTATTGTGCCATGTTCTCTTTTTTTAATAATAATCATGTAATAATTTTTATTAAAATTTGTATCTTGTTTTGTGAAAGTGAAAGAGGTTAAGTACCTTCCTAAATAACAGAACTAACATATAAAACAAAAAACTTAAATATGTGTTCTAATAGACCAATTCGTTTTTATTGATTTTTATTTAGCTCTACATTTTTCCCTGCTCCCTTCCCTGCCTTTCCCCTCCCCTTAAACCCTCCCCCAAAGTCCCCATGCTCCCAATTTACTCAAAAGATCTTGTCTTTTCTACTTCCCATATCGATTAGATCTATGTAAGTCTCTCTTAGGGCATCATTGTTGTCTACGTTCTCTGTGATTGTAATTTGCAGACTGGTTTTCTTTGCTTTATTATTTTTTTTGCTTTATGTTTAAAACCACTCATGAGTGAGTACATGTGATAATTGTCTTTCTGTAGCTAGGTTACCTCACTCAAAATGATATTTTCTAGCTCTATCCATTTTCCTGAAAAATCCAAGATGTCTTTATTTTTTTTCTGCTGTGTAGAAAATACCACATTTTCCTTACCCATTCTTTGGTCAAAGGACATTTAGGTTGTTTCCAGTTTCTGGTTATGACAAACAATGCTACTATGAACATAGTTGAGTACATGTCCTTGTGGCACGATTGAGCATCCTTTGGATATATACCCAAAAGTGGTATTAGTGGGTCTTAAAGAAGGCTGTTTCCTAATTTTCTGAGATATCGCCATACTGACATCCAAAGGGGCTGTGCCAGCTTGCATTCCCACCAGCAATGCAGAAGTGTTTCCTTTTCCCCCAAACATCTCCAGAATAAGTTGACATCAGTGTTTTTGATCTTGGCCATTCTTACAGGTGTAAAATGGAATCTCAGAGTTTTATTTTTTTTCTTTTTGATTTGCATTTTTCTGATGACTAATGATGTTGAACATTTCCTTAAGTGTCTTTCAGCCGTTTTATTATTTTTTTTATTTTTTATTTTTATTTTATTTATTTATTTATTTTTTTTTTTTTTGGTTTTTCAAGACAGGGTTTCTCTGTGGTTTTGGAGCCTGTCCTGGAACTAGCTCTTATAGACCAGGCTGGTCTCGAACTCACAAAGATCCGCCTGCCTCTGCCTCCCGAGTACTGGGATTAAAGGCGTGTGCCACCACCGCCCGGCTTCTTTCAGCCATTTGAGATTCCTCTGTTGAGATTCCTCTGTTGAGAGTTCTCTGTTAAGATATATATTCTATTTTCTTTCATTTTTGTTGTTGTTGGATTATTTCTTCTTTTGAGGACCAATTTCTTGAGTTATTTATATATTTTAGAGATCAGACCTCTGTCTCATGTGGGGTTAGTAAAGATATTTTCCTATTGTGTAGGATGTCCATTTTGTCTTGTTGACCATGTCCTTTGCTTTACAGATGATTTAAAGTTTTAAGAGGTCCCCTTTACTAATTGTTTTTCTCAGTGTCTGTGTTGCTGGGGTTATATTTTGGAAGTGGTCTCCTGTGCCAATGTGTTCAAGTATATTTCCCACTTTCTCTTCTATAAGGTTCAGTGTGGCTGGCTTTATATTGAGGTCTTTAATCCATTTGGACTTGAGTTTTGTGCATGGTGATAGATATGGGTCTATTTTCATTCTTTTTCATGTTGATATCCTGTTATTCCAGTGCAATTTGTTAAATATGCTCTCTTATTTCCCTTTGATATTTTTTTTTTGCTCTTTAGTCAAAAATCAGGTGTTGAAAGTATGTGGATTAATATCTGGGTCCTCACTTCGGTTCCATTGGTCCTCCTGTCTGTTCTTATGCCAATACCAGGCTGTTTTCAGTACTGTAGCTCTATAGTAGAATTTGAAGTCAGGGATTGTGGTGCTTCCAGAAGTACTTTTTATTGTACAGGATTGTTTTGGCTATCCTGGGTTTTTCGCTTGATGTGGGAGTGATTTCTTATCAATAAAAAAATTGCCTAAGCCCGTTGATAGGCCTACCCTTAGGTGGGTGGAGTAAACAGAACAGGATTCTGGGAGAAGGAAGCTGAGTTGGGAGTCGCCATGATCTTCCCACTCCAGACAGACACAGGCTAGAATCTCCCCAGTAAGCACACCTTGGGGTGCTACACACCTTATAAGAAATGGGCTAGTCCAGGTGTGAGAGTTAGTTGAGAAGAGCTAGCCAATAATGGGCCAGGCAGTGTTTAAAAGAATCCAGTTTCCGTGTAATTATTTCGGAGCATAAGCTAACCATGTGGGTGGCCGGGTGCTGGAAACACAGCCCGGCTGCCCCTATTACAACAGAATGGCACCCAACATGCTAATGAACTCCACATAAAACCTGAGAGGGCTTTAAAAGGAGAGAAAGAAAATTTAAGACAGCTTTTTGCTGTTTTTGGGTTGTGTGCCTCAAAGAAATTTTCCTGACTCAGCAACAGGAAAAAACTGGCTGTTTTAAAATGCCGGCTTTCTGGGCTGTGCCGCCATTACGATCTCTGTCTGGCTCCTGTGGGAGACAGAGCTTTTGAATGGAGCATTTGGAGTAAAGTGCTACGATTTATTTGATGGCAACTAGACTGCTGTGTGCCTAAAAGGAGGACTTTGCATGCCTCAGCTCAGAGGCACAAGCAGCTCCGCGATGCTACTGGTGCACTGTGCAACGATCAGAGGCATGAGCAGCTCCACCATGTTGGACTGGGCAGGGCCAGCAGGCAGTACCTGTTTTTGACCTAGGAATGTCACAGCTTAGATTCTTAAGCGCTTACTGATTTAAAGGCGCAAAACAAAGTGCTCCTGGGTAGTAAAAAAATTGCAGATTCACAATATAACAGATTTCAGACATAAAAGACCTTTATGGATCACAGTGTTGGATAAATGTACTTAGGCTTGAGAGAGAGAAGAAAAAGAATATAGAGAATAAAGTTAATGGTTTAAAAAAAAGGACAAAGTCTATAGATTAAGAGAAATAAAATAAAAATAAACCACGTAAAAATGGAAAATTCACAGAGGGTCTGGATTATGTACATTGTGTTTTCTTTAAAATTTTTGACTGTAAAGGAGTTAAGTACAAAGAGACATTTCATTATATGGGCTGCCAAGTGGAACCAGAATGGATATAAGGGTATTACGATTTCAAAATTTGGGTCTAAGGATATGATGATTTGGAGAGGGTCTTCTTTTGTTTTCACAGAGGACCAGACCCTATGGATTGCATCTATTCCAATATGGTATGATAGACCACGCCCTCCTGAAAAGTTGCTGTGAACACCCTCAAAAAATTACTTCACTCAACTGCCAACTGAGATGACCCTGGCACACAGGTTATACCATGAAAGACCTAATTAACGATGCCCCCATTCAGCAGGAAGCAGTTTGGAGAGAGAAACTGCGCCCATGTTCCCAAAATATTGTTTGTAAATGTTCTTTTACATTTAAAGAGGGATATGATATAAATTATTTGCATTGGTGTGGATTTTAAGGTCAATTTTGTTATATGTATATGTATTTCTGATCTTGATCAAGGTATTGTGATTGTGTAGTTCATTTTTAAAATGTAATGTATAATTAGGAAATATAGGTTGTTAAATAATCGTAAATAATAGTCAAGCTTGTAGTCATGTTAGATATTTTAGATATATAGAGATATATTTCAATTAGATAGGCACTCTTCATATCTTTCAAAGACTGCAGAATATGGCATTTAAAATATTTTAATAACTTAGGGTTTTTCATGACAATGAGACATGTCTGCTCCTGACAGCACCAATCTACTTCGAGAGGAAGATGGGCATCAAAGAGGCTCCTTATGGAGTTTGATAGCCATTTGGGCAAGAAACTGCTCTTGCCTGGACTGATGCATAAACTGGACACAAAGAACCCACAGAGAGAGGACTGCTAAACTTGCCTAAAGGTGAGATGATCTTTCGGGGTTCATGACTCATGAAAGAGTCTGCGAGACATTCTGCAGGACACAGCAGATAATGACTAAACTATCTTTAGAATTTCCTGTTTCATGGAAATTTCTGCTGGATACTGTGGGCCTGAAGGCCGAAGATAGATGCCCCAATGTTACAGAGGAACTTTGGGTAACTGTCCAGGCAGCGAGATGTCTCTGTCATTTCTAGAGCTTTGGATTTCTTGTTTACTTAGGTAGTTTTATATCCTTCTGGAGTCTTTGATGGAGTTAAATAATGGTTAATTATAGCTATAGTTTTTCTTAGTTATGATAAAAGATAAAGTAGATATAAATATTATAACTGTAATTCTTGCTTGATAACTGTTTTGTTATATGTAATTTTACTATGTAAAAGTTAAAGCCTTTCTTTTTTGTTTAAACAGAAAAAGGGGAAATGATGTGGGAGTGATTTCTTATTAATAAAGAAACTGCCTAAGCCCATTGATAGGCCAACCCTTAGGTTGGTGGAGTAAACAGAACAGGATTCTGGGAGAAAGAAGCTGATTGAGGAGTCACCATGATGTTTCCATGCCAGACAGACACAGGTTAAGATCTTCCCTGGTAAGTCAGCTTGTGTGCTACCCAGAATATTAGAAATGGGTTAGATTAATATGTAAGAGCTAGCCAATAAAAAGCTGGAACTGATGGGCCAGGCAGTGTTTAAAAGAATACAGTTTCTGTGTAATTATTTTGGGGCATAAGCTAACCATGTGGGCGGCCGGGTGCCGCAACACAGCCCAGCCGCTCCTCTTTCAACATTGGCTTTTTAAAATGAAGGTGAGTATTGCTTTTTCAAGATGTGTGAGGAATTTTGCGGGGCATTGCATTGAATCTGTAGATTGCTCTTTGTAAGATTTCCATTTTTACTATGTTAATTCTACCTACACAAGAGCATGGGAGATCTTTCCACTTTCTGGTGTCTTCTTCAATTTCTTTCTTCAAAGATTTAAAGTTCTTGTCATACAAGCCTTCTACTTGGTTAGTTAGAGTTACTCTGAGATATTTTATGCTATTTGTGGTTATTGTGAAGGTTAATGTTTCTCTGATTTCATTTTCAACCCTTTTTTCATCTGTGTACAGGAGGGCTACTGATTTTTCTGAGTTAATCTTGTATCCTGCTACATTATTGAAAGTGTTTATGATTTGCAAAAGTTCCTTGTTAGAATTTTTGGGTTACTTATGTAAACTATCATATCATGAGCAAATAGTGAGAGTTTGATTTCTTCTTTTCTGTCTTGTATCCCCTTGATCTCCTTTTGGTGTGTTATTGCTCTAGCAAGACCTTAAGAACTATATTGAATATATAGAGAGAATGGACAACTTTGTCTTGTTCCTGATTTCAGCGGGATCACTGGGAGTATCTCTCCATTTAGCTTGATGTTATTTGTTGGCTTGCTGTATAATGCCTTTATTATATTTGTTATGTTCCTTATATCCCTGCTCTCTCCAAGACCTTTATCATAAAGAGTTGTTGTATTTTGTCAAAAGCTTTTTTTGGTAGCTAAGGAGATGATCATGTGGTTTTTATTTTTCAGTTTATTTAAATTGTGGATTACGTTGAAAATTTTCATATGTTGAACCATCCATGTATCTCTGGGAAGAAGCTGATTTGATCATTGTGCATGATGGTTCTAATGTGTTCTTGGATTTGATTTACCAGTATTTTATTTAGTATTTTTACATCAATGTTCATAAGTGAGATTGTTCTGTAATTCTCTCTTCATAATGCTTTTCTTTGGTTTTGATATCAGGGTAATTGTAGCTGCATAAAAAGAGTTTGACAGTTTTCCTTCTGTTTCTATTGTGCGTAATAATTTCAGAGATATTGGTATTAATTATTTAAAAATCTTGTAGAATTCTGACATGAAACTGTCTGGTCCTGGGCTTTTTTTGTTTTTGCTGTTGGGAGACTTTTGATGCATGTTTCTATTTCTTCAGCAATTATAGGTCTGTTCAATTTGCTTATCTGGTCTTGATTTAATTTTGGTAAGTGATATTTATCCAGAAAGTCAATCATTTCCTTCAAGTTTTCTAATTTTATAGAGTCCAAGTTTTCTAAATATGACCTCATGAGTCTCAGGATTTCCTCCATGTATGTTGTTATGTCCCCCTTTTCATTTCTGATTTTGTTAATTTCTCATTTCTCACTGCCTTTTGGCTAATTTGGATGAAGGTTTGTCTATTTTGTTGTTTTCTCAAAGAACCAACTAATTGTCTCATTGATTCTTTATATTGTATTCTTTGTTTCTATTTTGTTGATTTCATCTCTCAATTTGATTATTTCCTGCTGTCTAGTTGTCTTAGGTGAGTTTGCTTCTTTTGTTCTAAGCTTTTCAAATGTTCTGTTAATTCACTAGTGTGGGAATTTTCCAGCTTCTTTATGTAGGCATTTAGTGCTATGAACTTTCCTCTTAACATTATTTGTTGTGTCCCCTAAACTTGGGTATGTTACCTGATGTGGGAGTATCATATATCAATCTGTTGATTTCATTGGTTAAAATAAAGAAACTGCTTGGCTGGTTCTGATAGGTTAAAACATAGGTGGGAGGAGTAAACAGAATAGTATGCGGACAGGAAGAGGAAGTGAGGTCAGAAATCATGCAGCTCTGCTCAGAGAAGCCAGGCTCCTGTCTCGTGGGTGGACAGGATGGCTCTGTTCTCTGAGGCACTCAAGATGAAGCTCCAACCCAGGATGGACGTAGGCTAGAATCTTCCCGGTAATCGCACCTTGGGGTGCTTACTCACATTATTAGAAATGGGTTAGTCCAGGTGCAAGAGTTAGCTAAGAAGAGACTAGAAATAATGGGCCAAGCAGTGTTTAAATGAATACAGTTTGTGTGTTGTTATTTCGGGCATAAGCTAGCCAGGCGGCCTGGGGTGTTGGGGACGCAACCCCGGCGCCCCAATTTCAACAGTTATCTGGTCATTTTCATTGAATTTTAAGAAGTTTTTAATTCTTCCTTTTTTTCATCCCTTACACATTAATGATTCAGGTGAGCATTGTTTAATTTCCATGTGTTTGTGAGCTTTCTGGAATTAGTAATGGATTGACTTCTAGTTTTAAAACTTGATGATTTGATAAGATACATGGGGCTATTCTAATAACTTTGTATTTGTTGAGGTTTGTTTTATTACCGAGTATGTGGTCAATTTTTTGAGAAGGTTTCATGAGGTGCTGAAATGAAGGCATATCATTTTATGTTTGGATGGAATATTCTATTGATGTCCATTAACTCCAGTTCAGTCATAACATCTGTTAGGTTCCTTATTTCTCTATTCATTTTTTGTCTGACTGACTTGTCCAGTGGTAAGAGTGGAGTGTTGAAGTCCCCCACTATTAGTTTGTGGGTCTTAATGTATGCTTTAAGCTTTAGAAATTTTCTTTTACATATGAGGGTGCCCTTGTATTTGACGCATAGATGTTCATTATTGAGATTTTCTTTTGATGAATTTTTCCTGTAACTAAAATGAAATGTCCTTCTTTGTCTCTTTTGATTGATTTTAGTTTGAAGTCTATTTTGCTAGCTATTAGAATAGCGGTACCTGCTTGTTTCTTAGGTCCATTTGATTGGAATATTTTTTCCCATCCTTTTACTCTGAGACAATGTCTGTCTTTGAGGTTGAGGTGTGTTTCTTGTTGGCAGAAGTAGGATGGATTCTGATTTCTTATCCTATCTGTTATCCTGTGATTTTGCATAGGTGAGTTGAATCCATTTATATTAAGGGATAATAATGACCAGAGATTTTTATCTCATGTTAATTTAGTTTTCACTGTTTTTTAAGTTAATTTGTGCATTTTACCTTCTTTGGGATTTGCTGCTATGAGACCATCAATTGTTTGTTTTTTTGTTGATGTAGCCAACTTCCTTGGGTTGGAGTTTTCCTTCTAGTATTTTGTATATGGCTGGGTTTGTGGCTAGGTATTGCTTAAAACTGATTTGGAAATGCAAGTCAAAACAACTTTGAGATATCATCTCAAACCTGTCAGAATGGCTAAAATCAAAAACACCAATGATAGCCTTTGCTGGCGAGGTTGTGGAGTAAGAGGTACACTCATCCATTGCTGGTGGGAATACAAACTTGTGCAACCACTTTGGAAATCAGTATGGCAGTTTCTCAGGAAATTCGGGATCAACCTACCTCAGAACACAGCAATACCACTCTTGGTAATATACCCAAGAGATGCCCTATCATATTACAAAAGCATTCGTTCAATTATGTTCATAGCAGCATTATTTGTAATAGCCAGAACCTGGAAACAACCTAGATGCCCTTCAATGCAAGAATGGATGAAAAAAGTGTGGAATATATACATATTAGAGTACTACTCAGCAGTAAAAAACAATGACATCTTGAATTTTGCATACAAATAGATGGAAATAGAAAACACTATTCTGAGTGAGGTAACCCAGACCCAAAAAGATGAACATGGGAAGTACTCACTCATAATTGGTTTCTAGCCATAAATAAAGGACATTGAGCGTATAATTTGTGATCCTAAAGAAGCTAAATAAGAAGGTGAACCCAAGGAAAAACATATAGTTATCCTCCTGGATATTGGAAGTAGACAAGATTGCCGGGCAAAAAAATGGGATCTTGTGGGTGGGGTGGGATGGGGGTAAGGGGAGATGGGGAGAGAAACGTGAGAAGGGGAGGATGGGGGGAACTTGGGGAAATGGGATAGTTGGGCTAAAGAAAGGGTGGATATGGGAGCAGGGAAGTATATATCTTAATTAAGGGAGCCATCTTAGGGTTGGCAAGAGACTTGAACTTAGTGGGGCTCCCAGGTGCCCAGGGCGATGTTCCCAGTTAGTTCCTTGGGCAGGTGAGGATAGGGAACCTGAAATGGCCCTATCCTATAGCCATACTGATGAATATCTTGCATATCACCATAGAACCTTCATCTGGCGATGGATGGAGATAGAGACAGAGACCCACATTGGAGCACCAGACTGAGCTTCCAAGGTCCCATTGAGGAACAGAAGGTGGGAGTACATGAGCAAGGAAGTCAGGATCGCGAGGGGTGCACCCACCCGCTGAGACAGTGAGGCTGATCTATTGGGAGCTCACCAAGACCAGCTGGACTGGGACTGAAAAAGCTTGGGATAAAACCTGACTCTCTGAACATGATGGACAATGAGGGCTGACTGTGAAGCCAAGGACAATGGCACTGGGTTTTGGTCCTACTTCATGTTCTGGCTTTGTGGAAGCCTAGCCAGTTTGGATGCTCACCTTCCTAGACCTGGATGGAGGGGGGGGCTTGGACTTTCCACAGGGCAGGGAACCCTGACTGCTCTTCGGACTATAGAGAAAGGGGGAGAGGGGTAGGAGGAGTGGGAGGGAAATGGGAGGCTGGGAGGAGGTGGATTTTTTTTCAATAATAATAATAATAATAACAAAAACTGGTTGTGTCATGGAATATCTTGTTTTTTCCTTCTATGGTGATTGAAAGTTCTGCTGGATATACTAGTCTGGGCTGGTATCTGTTGTCTTTCAATATCTGCATAATGCTTGACTATAACCTTTTCTCATTCATGGTCTCTAATGAAAATCAGGTGTAATTCTGATAGGTCTGCCTTTATATGTTACTTGGCCTTTTCCTTTGCAGCTCTTAATATTTTTTCTTTACTAAGTATGTTTAGTGTTTTGATTATTATGAGGCAAGGGGACTTTTTTGGATCCAGTTTATTTGGTGTTTTGAAGCTTCTTGTATTTTCATTGGCTTATCTTTCTCTAGGTTGGGAATATATTCTTCTATGATTTTGTTAAATATATTTTCTGTGCTTTTGAGTTGAAGTTCTCCTTTTTCTATACATATTATTCTTAGGTTTGGCCTTTTAATGGTGTCACATATTTCCTGGATATTTTGGGTTAAGCTTTTGTTAGATTTAATGTTTTCTTTGTCTGATGAGTCTATTTTCTTAATTGTATCTTCAGTGCTTGAGATTCTGTCTTCTGTCTCTTTTATTCTACTGTCCATGCTTGCATTTGTGGTTCCTGATCATTTTCTCATGATTTCTGTTTCTATAATTACATTGGCTTGTGTTTTCTTTATTGTCCCTATTTCAGTTTTCAAGTTTTAAATAGTTTCTTTAATATGTTTGATTGCCTTTTCTTGGTTTTCTTTAAGGGATTTGCTGATGTCTTCCAATTTTTTGTTTGTCATTTCCTCCATTTCTTTTAGGGAATTTCTCATTTCCTCTTTAAGAGTTTCAAACATTCTCCTGAAGTAATTTTTTAGGTCATTTTCTTCTGCTTCATATATATTTGGTTGTTCAAGTCGTGCTGTTGTAGGGTCTTTAGATTTTACTGGTGTTGTGTTGTTCTTTGTGATGTTGCATGTGTTCTTAACTTTTCTACTCATTTTTTGCTCTAATAGGTGTGGCTGAGGCTATCTGTGATTTTGTTGATTAATCTTCTAGGTGCCATTGAATCCAAGGCTCAGAAGGTTGTTCCTTGTGGTACAGTCAGTGCCACAGTTCTTTTTTTTAAATTTATTTATTTATTTAAGATTTCTGTCTTTTCCCCACCGCAGTCTCCCATTTCCCTCCCCCTTCCCTCTTCAGCCCAAAGAGCTATCAGGGTTCCCTGCCCTGTGGGAAGTCCAGGGACCACCCACCTCCATCCAGATCTAGTAAGGTGAGCATCCAAACTGCCTAGGCTCTCACAAAGCCAATACTTGCAGTAGGATCAAAAACCCTTTGCCATTGTTCTAGAGATCTCAGTAGTCCTCATTGTCTCTATGTTTTTTTCCCAAGACGGTTTTAACCCAGGCTTTTACAGACCCAAGCCAGCTGGCCTTGGTGCTTTGTGTTCCTGGAGGTTACTCAGTGCTCCTGGGTTTTGCTCTACTCCCTTGGAGTTTGATGTCTCAGGCCTGCACTAGCCTAGATTGTTGGCTCAGTCCTGTTTCTGTAAATGTCTCTGGTCTGGATCTGTTCCTGCAGAGGTTCCTGGCTTGGGATTGGTCCTGTAAAAAAAACTCTGGCTGTGGTCTACACCTTCAGAGTTCCCAGGCTCGGGTGAGCCCAAATATGTATAGGCCCAGGCTCAGGCTTACTCCCTCTGAGGTCCCAGATTTATGTTCCACCTTCACACGTTTGTGGTTCTTGCCTATTCCCTTTGATGTTCCAGACCAATGCTCAGACTCACAGAGGTCCTAACTCAGGCCTACTCTTTCTGAGGTCTCAAACTCAATCCTGGACCCACAGAGATCTCTGGTTCCTGCCTACTCCCTCAGAGGTATCAGATTCATGCCCAGACTCACAGAGGTCCTGGCTCAGGCCTAGTTCCTCAGAAGTCCTAGACTCATACCTAGACCCACAGGTGTCCTGGCTTAGGTCTACTTCCTTGAAGGTCCCAGATTCATGTCCAGACCCTGAGTGGTCTCTGGCTCTGGCTCACTCATTCAGCAATTGCTCCCTTGTATCTGTTCTGGTAGAGTTCACTGTCTTAGATCTGCTCTGGCCCAGGTTGCTGGCTCAATCCTAGTTCACCAATATCCCTGGAATAGATTTTTCTTTCCTGCTCCTGTGGAGCTTGCTTTCTCAGGCCCTCTCAGACAAAGGTAGTTGGTTAGTACCATTCCTGTGGAATTTGTTGCCTCAAGCCAGCTCCAGCCCAAGGTAGAGGTCATTGCCTCAGGCTTACTTTGGCCTAGGTTACTTTCATTGATCTCTTTCTGTAAATTCTGGTCTGGGTCCACTCCTCTTACTCCCTCAGAGGTCCTAGATTGACCCTAATAGACTAATTCTCCTTAAACTTGTATTTCATAAGATAGTTTCTGGGAAATATTCACTTGTATAGGGAAGAACTGGTACTGACAAGAATTGGTAGGAAAAACTTATACCATGATGTAACTTTTATGAAATTCAACATGTATTAGAAATATATACAAGAGCTAATAATAGCATAACAATTAATTGACTTGAATTTTCTGACCTTATATGAGCACAGAATTTATTTTGTAAGAACATTTATTAGTTCACTTGAAACTATTCCAGAAATTAATCTTTCTGCTGAAATAAATCCCAAAATACTGACTGAACACACCATGACTTTGTGCTGGAATAATTTCGTAAAGTACTCTTAAAATAATCATTTATTTCTTATACCTACCTAAGACAGATCTTATAAGTCTGATTGATTAGAAATAATAAAATACTACCAAGAGCAATGATAAAAATTGTTTACAATTTTATATCTAGTGCTAGTATTGGGACAGGGACTGTGATGTTCAAACACCCAACCACAATTTTTTATGTTACACTGCACTGCAGTCTTAATATATTACCCTTGCTAAGTCTCCAAAATTAAGATTGACTTATGCAATTTAATATATACCAATTCCAAGAATCATAATAATTATGGAATGCAATAAACACTAAAAACCTCTTATATAGCCTACAGGTAATTTAAATTATCCAAGAACCAAATGGCAAGACAAAATTAGATAAATTAATGTTATCAAGGTAAACTATTTATGTGTAGTTGACAATGTCAGATAAAAGATAATTGTATTGTCTATAATCATTAAGTGGCTAATATTTGGAATAAACAACAACACAACACATACATACAAATCACAAAACAGAATATTGAAAATGTGCAAATGATAAGAAAACAAGAATCAAATAAAGAAAAGTCTAATATATAATAAGGACAAAAACTCAAAATCAATAATTAATAGACTTATGCATTACATCATGTTTGATAAATTGCATTAATAATTTTTAAAGATTAGTATTTTGATACTAATGTTACACAAAATGTTCAAAACCAACAATTAATCAACTATGCATTAAGTCATGTTTTGCTAAATATATTAATATTTGCAAAGACTAATAATTTTTAAATGTATGGTGTTAAGATGGGGTACCTTTTCTTTCATATATCTTTGGTTGGAATATGTATCTGTGAAATGGTTATGGAGAACCGTGGAATGGTAATTAACAAAATCAAGGAACACCACTCCCACACTTAATGATTAGAAAATGTTTTAGATGTTTTAATGACTGAACAAACAACTAAAGTTAAAAGTCAAACTATTAGCCAAAATCTTAGGAGACTACAACTTATCCAAGGACAATCCTACTGAAAAGTCATATAGCACAGTAACAAAATTGAGTTTGTTTTAAAGCATGTAAACTGATCATAGATTAGGATAAGGTTTTGTCAAAACTGTTGGATTTCAGCTCAAGGTTCTTTTATGAGTAGTGCTATGAGCAATCAGTGCCCTTCTCCCCAGAGAGACATGAATAATCAGACCAAGCAAGAGAATTGTCTTTATAATGATTCTTTATTAGTAGCTTCTATATCCAATGAATTATGGGGATTCACACTCTTAATACACATGTAATAGACAACACATAAACAATTCAATATCACAATTATTAAATCTACTAATCCTAATACATAAAACCAATTTCTATTTCTATTTGACTTATCAGTTATCTATAAAACACTTCTTAACCTTAACACAACTTACCAATTAACATTCTTAATCTTATCAATTATCCATAAAATATATCTTAACATTTCACACACTAAATGCATGCATAACATTGCACAGACCAAACGCATCTATGCTCTTTTTTTAATATTTCACATGCGCATTAAATAGCATCATACAACCCATACAACCTTGATATTCTTCTGCCATATAAAGGACTTTGGGATTTCTTCAGGCTGGATGACTGGCGACACTCGGTGCTTGATTGCAAAGCTCAAATTCTTGACCACGTAGTCTCTGTGGTCTGGCAATCATCTGCTCTTGGAAGATAAGGCATTAGGTATGCTTTTGGGAGGCAAAGCATTCAATTTAGGAGGCGAGGCTCTGCTTTTGGGAGGCAGGCTTTTGGAGGATCTTGCTACAAGGCTCAGAAGTGTGCCAGGGCCTTCATGAAAGTGAGATAACTGCCTTGCTTCTGCTGTCTCTTTCCAAGCCTGTTTGAAACCGCCTCTCATCCTATCCTTCTGATAACCAGAAGTCCTAGGTATGACTGGATCCAGAACGGAGGAGTCCTTCTTTTGTAGCAAGATTACCAAGGTTACTGGGTGCAGCCTTACCTCTGGCAGGGCCATATGGGTGTGGCAGCCTCCAAGTGGACAAAATATTCTCTTAACATTCCTCCTGTCTACTTCACACAGTTTTCATACTTAATTTCCTATTTTCTAAATTATAGTTATTCTATATTTCCTATATTATACTTATCCTTATACTATATTATTATACTTATCCTACAGTATAGCTTTCCTACTTTTCCTACACTACAGATTCCTCTTTTTTACTTATTCAGAGAGAACTTTCCATGCTTATTACAGGTGTGAAGGCTTTAAAGGTAAAATTAAGTAGGGTGGAACAGGGATGATTCCTTAAAATAAAGAATCTTGCAACATTTCTCATAATCATTTCAATATATTCAGCAAAAGAGATACACTTCAATATTTTTTTTCTTAGGAAAGCCCAAAAAAAGTATTTAGAGAAGGATTTTACCTTGCCTAAAGATGGTTATTGCAACAAGTCCACACATAACATCATATTGATGGTGAAAATATGGATTCTCTGAAAAGATTGGGTAATAAACAAGCATGTCTACTCTTACCACTGCCATTCAACATAATCATTGAAGGCCCAGCAACAAAAATTTTCAAGAAACATAGACATTTTAATTGCTTGTGATACATGATAACTGGTATCAATCTACTGCAGTAGAAATTTTTTAAAAAATTTGTAGAATATATTTTCATTATATCATCCCCCTCTCCAAATCTATCTAGATCTTCCCCACCACTCTACCCACTCAGTTTTATGTTCTTTCTCTCTTTAAAAAATAAATCACATAAAAATTCCAAAACAACAAAAAGAAAAATAAATGACAAATCATCCCCCAAAATGTTTCCAAACAAAACAAAACAAAAACAAACAAGCAAACCAACAAACAAAATGAAAAAAATCAATGAATTACTTTCATATTTATCAACAATTCCTAAACATGAGCCGTCCTATAGAGTATAGATAATATATCAGATGACAATGTACTGAATAAAATTTATTTGCTCTTTGCTTAAGGCAATCAGTTGAAAATACCTTTTTGATTAGGGTGTCACCTTCCTTTTCTCAGTGCTAGGACCTCTTCTAGCTTCAATCTGTGCAGATTTTCTACATGCTACAACCATTTCTATGTGTGTCAGTACTTCAGTACTATTATGTCTGAAAGACTATTGCCTTGGAGTCATTCATATGTCTGGCTCTTACAATCTTTCTCCCTCCTTTTCTGCATTCTGAGACTGGAGTGAGGGGTTGGAGAAAACATCTCATTCAGGACTAAGTGTTCCAATGTATCATAGCCCAGGGAAAGCTGCTCCCATGACTGTATCCAGGGTCACAAAATGAATGATTTCAGAGTAGCTGGGAATTGGGATATAGAAAAAAATTCTTCTTTGACTTTTCTATCTGAACGTTTTATATTTGAGGGTAAATAAGGAAACACACATGGTTTTTTATGGTAACTAAAGAAAGAAAAAAGCAAACACATGCTTTCCTGGTGGTAAGTTTCTCTTTTACTTTATTTTGAAAAATACCTTTCTGAAAATCTTTCTGACTCCACATAGTTACACCTCATTATTACAGTTATATATCTCTACTTACATCTCTCTTCTACCCACCATAGTTCTTTATATATAGTTACATTTATTTTCACAGTTACAGTCTCTACGCATTCTCCATATATTCTTCATATAGCTACTTAACACTTCTTTACAGAGCCAACTCTCTTTCCACATAGTTGCATTCTCCACACAGCCATAAATTTCTTCCACATACATCTCTCCTACATACACATATTTCTTCTATACTGCTACATCTTTTATATCTGTGTATTCAGTCAGTTATATCTCTTCACACTTCTCCCTCTGTACATTCATCTACCTCTCCCTTCTAGTACATAGACACACATACACACACACATTTCTTTCACATTTCTCTCCTACAGCAAGCCTGTGAAAAAAAAGAAATCACATTTTTAGGATCACACAATACTTCTTGAGCAAAATGGGAAGCAGAGCCATACTAATCACACAGTTTCTCTCAGGCTAAGGATGTCATGCTGATTGGACATGGTGAGTAACACTTGGCTATGCATGTAGCCCTCTATTTGTTCAGGGTTTCCAGACAGAAAGTGAGAGTTAGCTGTATGAACCTTGAGGTTAGAAGTACATGCAGAAAGTCCATTATTGTAGAGGGTTATGTCTACCAAAGTTGTTTCACGCATGGCTTTGAATCAGCAATAAATAGGTGGAATCTTCCTGGTATATTTCTTTCCAGGGGCAAACAGTTTGCTTTGAATTTGTTCTGATGTCTAAAATTAGCTGTTTTTGCGACTGAGAATATTTTTACTTTTCTATATCAGTCTGTGTAATGAAAAATATCCTAGTATTATTTATATTCATTAGAATGATATATTATATGTATTATATATTAACAGAAATCATCTTACTGATCATCCCTAGCTATTTGTGTGCCCAGTTGATGGAATATTTTCACAATATTAATACACAGGCTTTGGAATATATACTCATAGCTTATATTAGGGAAGGAATATATGGAAATGAGAAAATTACAGACAGACACAAACAGTTATTCATTGGCAATGTTCTCATAAGTCTTGATTCATGAGTTTCTCTCAAGCAGATAATCATTCATCTAGTGGGTTGACCTTACGAATATTGTTATCTGCTGTATATTCTCAGTGGCCTCTAGTAAAGCCATTACTACCAGGATCTCTCAGCACCAATGTCTCTCAATTTCTACAAATAATCATAGCTCTCTCTCTGTGTGATAATTCATACCTACCACAAGAATAAGCTTCTCTGCTGAGGTATGAGCGATACACTGAACTATGGACATAGCAACATGTCATTAGGTTTCATTCTAGTGCTGTGTTCTTTTAGTAGAATAATACTACTATTTTTAGTAGAATAGTACATACACCACAAGGCTGATCTAGTCTCATGCTCATGGCCACTTTAATAATTTCAGGTAATGGACCATCTCACAGAGTGGGATTTTAATTCAATAAGAAAATGGTTGGCTATTTACCCCACATTTGTTCTGTTACAACACCAGTATATCTTGTAGGCAGGAAGCTGTTGTAGGTTGCAGAGTTTGTATCTTGATAATATTGGTGATAATTTTCTCCTTCATTAGTGTACAGAGTACCTTCCAGTATCATTAACAATAGTCTATAGGAGAACTGATTTTATTTCTTCATGTTTCACAACACTGTTAAGTGGTATATTCAACAAAAAGATATTACATGATTAATAAAAACCCAGTGACAGATAATGGTGCTCAACATGAAGGTCAGAAAAGCAAAACAGCCAATCACTGGTTGTGACCTCTACCTCAGCCCAAAATGGCTATCCTGCCTTCAGAAATCCTCAGAATGAGACTGAATGAGAGCTGTCTCCTTCTGTCTTATATTCCTCTCTAGTGCTGAGATTAAAGACGTGTAATACTACCTTTCAGTTTCTATGGCAAACTAGTGTGGCTACTGGGACTAAAGATGTGTGTCACCACTGACTTTTCTGTAAGGTGACCAGAGAGAATGTTTTACTCTCTTATCTTCAGGCAATCTTTATTTATTGAAATACAAATGAAATATTACTACAATAAGGTATTATCTAAAAGTCATGAAGGGTAAAGATTAGCATTGACATTAGCTTGTGATGGTTGGGGGCTTCCTTGATACTTGATACCATTTTGTCCAACAACTAGATCATATGTGATCCATTCTGGAACTGGATGTTTATTTGATATTCTTTATTTGGTTGGGTAAATTGTCATTATTTGGCTACACAATTTGGATTCCTTTCTTTATTCATCAAGATTCTCTAGAAAACTGAGACTTATATTATGAATACACACACACACAAATACACATACACACACAAAAATGAATGGAGTTTATTAGAGTGTACTATAGGCTCTGGGTCTTCTAGTTCAATAATGCTTGTCCTTTGAAAGAAAGGTCAAGAACCAAGTAGTTCATTTCATGAGACCAGATGTCTCAGTGCTCTCAAGTGTACCTTCCAATCTGAAGAAGTAGGATCACTGGTAAATGATGTAATATCAGCAGCAGGGTAGGTGAACTTGGCAGCAAGGGGAAGGACAAGCAACCAAAAGGAACATTTCTTCTTTTATGTCCTTTTAGGTAGGCTGTTACCAGAAGGTGTAATTTAGATTTACCCTGGTCCTTTATGGGTCTTCTAACCTGAAATAATATAATCAAGGAAAATTCTTCCCAGGCATGCCTAACTGATTGTGTTTTAAATAATTCCAGATGTATTTCAAGTTGACAATGCAGATTAGCCATCACACTTTCCTATATGCAAATAGCTTAATTTTTATTTTACAGTAGTAGTTTTACATACAGTTTTTCAAACAGCCTTTATAGTTAGTTGTCTCCCACATATTCCTCTTTTACCCTCTTTATCACTCCCCTTCCTATCTCCTGGTTTAGTTTTCGATTTAACTTTTTATAATACTATATTCTATTTCTCCTTTCTTGGGAGATCCTTTTCTTCTACCTGGTCTATTATTATGTAGCTAAATTCTTTGGCTGTTTGGATATAGTATACATATCAAAAGCTGAAAAGCTAACACCTACATACAAGAGAAAAACAAACAATATTTGTTTTGTGGGGCCTAGACTACATTACTCAGTCTAATTTTTTTCAGCTCCATCTGCCTAACTGCAAGTTTTATAATTTAATTTTTCTTAACATATAAATATTATTCCAGTATGTAAATATGCCATATTTATATTATTTATTCATAAGTTGATAGCCATCTATGCTGTTTCCCATTTCTATTATGAATAGGGCAGCAACAGACATGGATAAACAAGTATCTCCATAATGGGATATAGAGATCATTGGGTCTATGCCTATGAGTGGTGTAGCTAGATATTGTTGTGGATTATAGTTGTTCCAGTTTGTATTCCTACCATCAAGGAATAAATATTCCTCTTTCCCCACATTCTGTGACAATACGAGCTATCATTTGCTTTACTGATCTTGGCCATTCTGTCAAGCATAAAATGAAATCTCAAAATAAGCTTAATTTGCACATCCTTCATGGCTCAGTAGGTTAAAAAATTACTTAAACCTTTTTCAGGCATCATTTCATCTTTTGAGAAGTTTCTGTTTAGACATGCACCTCCTTTTAAATTGGGTTATTTTATTTAAATTCAATTTTTTAACTATTATCATTTCTTTGTCTTTACCTATTCTAGATACTAACCCTATATTAGATGTATGAAATGTAAAGATATTTTTCCTATTCTTCAGATTGCTGCTTTGCCTTATTGATTGTGTCATTTGCCCTATAAAATAATTTCAGTTTCATGAGGTACTATTTATTTATGTAGCCTCTGCTGTCAGTGTTCTGTTCATCAATCTTTCTTGTGCCAATGAGTTCAAGACTATTACCCATTTTCTCTTCTACCATATTCAGTGTATCTGCTCTTATGTTGAGTTCATTGATGCATTTGTGGGTAACTTCTCTTTTTTCAGAGTGATAGATATGTATCTATTTTTATTCTACACACATACACGTAGTTTGTCCTGTACCATTTGTTAATGTTGTCTTTTATCCATTGTGTATTTCTGTGTTCTTTAACCAAAAATTAGATATGCAAAGTATGACTTATCTCAGGGTCTTCAATTCAATTACTCTGAACATGTTTGTTTTTGTGCAATATAATGCTGTTTTTACTAATATAGCTCCATAATAAACTTGAGATCTTAGATAGTGATTTTTTCTACCGTTCTGCTATTATTCAGGATTTTTCCAAATATATTGAATTCTGTGTTCCTATATGAAGTTGAAAATATTTTAGTCTGCCATTTCTGTGAAGAATTATGTCGGTATTTTGATGAATATTGCTTTAAATTTGTATATTGTTATTGCTAGGATGTCTCTTTTCACTGTATCAATCCTACCAATCCATGAGCATGGGATAAATCTTCTTTTAACTTCTTTAATTTCTATGTTGTCTATGGTGATATTTTGTTTGTGGTATAAGAAATAAAGTGTGCCAGAAGATCAGAGTCCAGAGCTAGCCACGAGTCAGTCATAGAAGACAGGCAGTGGTGGCACACACATTGATTCCCAGCACTCAGGAGACAGAGGCAGATGGATCTCTGTGAGCTCAAGGCCATTTTGGGTTACATTATATTGAACCAGTTTAAAAAAGAAACAGAGATTCTTTGGTCGAGTTTTTGGGGTCGCTTATGTATGCTATCATATCATCTGCAAATAACGCAAGCTTAACTTCTTCCTTTCCAATACGAATCCCCTTGATCCCCTTATGTTGTCTTATTGCTATTGCTAGAACTTCAAGCACTATATTGAAGAGGTATGGAGAGAGTGGACATCCTTATCTTGTTCCTGATTTTAGTGGGATGGCTTTGAGTTTTTCTCCATTCAATTTAATGTTAGCTGTCGGCTTGCTGTAAATAGCTTTTATTATATATAGTTATGACCCTTGTATCCCTAATCTCTCCAAGACCTTTATCATAAAGGGGTGTTGAATTTTGTCGAATGCTTTTTCAGCATCTATTGAAATGATCAGTAATGTGGCAGGATACAAGATCAACTCCAAAAAGTCAGTGGTCTTACTATACACTAAGGATAAGGAAGCAGAGAGGGAAATCAGAGAAGCATCACCTTTCACGATAGCCACAAATAGCATAAAATATCTAGGGGTAACTCGGACCAAGAAAGTGAAAGACCTATTTGACAAGAACTTTAAGGCATTGAAGAAAGAAATTGAAGAGGACACCAGAAAATGGAAGGATCTCCCTTGCTCTTGGATTGGGAGGATCAACATAGTAAAAATGGCAATTCTACCAAAAGCAATTTATAGATTCAATGCAATCCCCATCAAAATCACATCAAAATTCTTCACAGATCTGGAGAAGACAATAATCAACTTTATATGGAAAAACAAAAAATCCCAGGATAGCCAATACAATCTTGTACAGTAAAGGAACGTCTGGAGGCATTACCATCCCTGACTTCAAACTCTATTACAGAGCTACAGTATTGAAAACAGCTTGGTATTGGCATAAAAACAGAGAAGTCGGCCAATAGAATTGAATAGAAGACTCTGACTTTAACCCACAAACGTATGAACACCTGATTTTTGATAAAGGAGCTAAAAGTATACAATGGAAAAAAGAGAGCATCTTCAACAAATTGTGCTGGCAAAACTGGATGTCAATCTGTAGAAGAATGAAAATAGATCCATATCTATCACCATTCACAAAACTCAAGTCCAAGTGGATTAAAGACCTCAATATCAGTCCAAACACGCTGAACCTGATAGAAGAGAAAGTGAGAAGTACTCTACAACACGTGGGCACAGGAGACCACTTCCTACGTATAAACCCAGCAGCACAGACAGTAAAGGCCTCATTGAATAAATGGGACCTACTGAGATTGAGAAGCTTCTATAAAGCAAAGGACACTGCCGCTAAGACAGAAAGGCAACCCACTGATTGGGAGAAGATCTTCACTAACCCTGCAACTGACAAAGGTCTGATCTCCAAAATATATAAAGAACTCAAGAAACTAGACCGTAAAAGGCTAATCAACCCAATTATAAAATGGGGCACTGAGCTGAACAGAGACCTCTCAACAGAAGAAATTCAAATGGCTAAAAGACACCTAAGGTCATGCTCAACTTCCTTAGCGATCAGGGAAATGCAAATCAAGACACATTTAAGATACCATCTTACACCTGTCAGAATGGCGAAAATAAAAACACCAATGATAGCCTTTGCTGGAGAGGGTGTAGAGAAAGGGGTGCACTCATCCATTGCTGGAGGGAATGCAAACGTTTGCAACCACTTTGGAAAGCAATGTGGAGGTTTCTCAGGAAATTCGGGATCAACCTACCCCTGGATCCAGCAATACCACTCTTGGGAATATACCCAAGAGAGGCCTTATCATACATCAAAAGTATATGCTCTACTATGTTCATAGCAGCACTGTTTGTAATAGCCAGAACCTGGAAACAACTTAGATGCCCTTCAATTGAAGAATGGATGAAGAAAGTATGGAATATATACATATTAGAATACTACTCAGCAGTAAAAAACAAGGACTTCTTGAAGTTTGCAGGCAAATGGATGGAAATAGAGAACACTATCCTGAGTGAGGTAAGCCAGACCCAAAAAGGGGAACATGGGATGTACTCACTCATATTTGGTTTCTAGACATAAACAAGGACATTGAGCCTATAATACGTGTTCTTAGAGAAGCTAAATAAGAAGGAGAACCCAAAGAAAAACATATAGGCATCCTCCTGAATATTAACCTTCATCAGACGATGAAAGGAGACAGAGACAGAGACCCACACTGGAGCACCAGACTGAAATCTCAAGGTCCAAATCAGGAGAAGAAGGAGAGAGAGCATGAGCAAGGAACTCAGGACCGTGAGGGGTGCACCCACACACTGAGACAATGGGGATGTTTTATTGGGAACTCACCAAGGCCAGCTGACCTGGGTCTGAAAAAGCCTGGGATAAAACCAGTCTTGGGAAAAAAAAAAACATAGAGACAATGAGGACTACTGAGAACTCAAGAACAATGGCAATGGGTTTTTGATCCTACTGCACATATTGGCTTTGAGGGAGCCTAGGCAGTTTGGATGCTCACCTTACTAGACCTGGATGGAGGTGGGTGGTCCTTGGACTTCAAACAGGGCAGGGAACCCTGATGGCTCTTTGGGCTGAAGAGGGAGGGGGAGGGAAATGGGAGGAAGTTGTGGGGAAGAGACAGAAATCTTTAATAAATAAAGAAATAAATAAAAAAATAAATACAAAAAAAAAAAACACACACACACAAAAGAAACAGAGACAATTGGTGGTGGTTCACACTTTTGCTCCCAGCACTAGTGAGGTGGAGACAGGAAAAGCATGCCTGTGTGGATAGAGGAATATAAGGCAGGGGAACACAGAAACTTAGGGCTTTCAGTCTAAGGACCTGTAGAGACAGGATACTGTTGTATGGGGCTGCTTGTTCATTCCTGGATGCCGAGATCATGGAATAATCACAAAGAAACTATATTGTTTGTAATACTCTTTGCCCAATAGCTTAAACATATTTCTAGCTTGCTCCTATATTCTGAACTAACCCATATCCATTAATCTGTATATTGCCACATGGCTGTAGCTTACTGGCAATGTTCTGTGCATTTCTATCCCCATTGGAGGCTATATAGCTTCTCTCTGACTCTACCTTCTTTATCCCAACATTTAGTTTAGTTTTCCCCACTTAGCTCTATTTTGCCCTATCACATGCCAAAACAGCTTCTTTATTAACCAATGGCATTCACAGCATACAAAGGGAATCCAATATCTGAATACCCCATTTGGTCTGATGATTTTATAGAATTAAGAACTAGTGGCTGGCTTCTTTGCTCTTCTGATCTTTCAGCTTTCACCCCTAATACCTGACTCTGGATTTTTTCTATTAATATCAATTAAAATCATCCTAAAGATGTCTTAAAAATTTTATATACCAGTCTTTCACATGATAGTTTAGCATTCCCCACGATATTTATTTTTTGAGGCTATTGTGGAATCACCTATCTCCCTAAAGTCTTTTTCTCTATATTTGTTTTTCATGCAGGAATGCTACATATTTTCTGTTAATTTCATATCCTTCCACATTGTAGGAAGTGTTTATCACCTACAGAAATTTTCTGTTTACATGGATTATATGGTTTGGTGATCAACTCCTTTTACAATAATATGTATGTGGCACATTAAAGAAAGAAATAAAAGCAGTTCCCCTTAGATACATTTAACCAAGAGCAAGACCAAATTGAATCCCCTTATTTATGTTCCCTGCGCCTTACGTTCCCTTTCTTTCTGTTGTATGAGTCTGAAAGGGTTTCCGCCTAAAGGCTGTTTTGTGATTTTTTTCTGTTCCTGTGTCTTCCTCTGTATGTGACTGTGTCTTCTGTATTTTCTCTCTCAGCTTCTCTCTGTTTTGTCTTTGTATCTGTGTCTGTTTGTTTTTTTTGTATGGCTGTGTGTCTGTCCCTTTCAAAGGACTTTAAACATAATTTGATTTCTTTTTTTTTTTTTTTTAAAAATTGTCCCCTTGATCTTTTTCAGTTGTCTTCTTGCTCTAACTAAGTTTTCAAGGCACTATATTAAATAAGTGCAGAAAAGGTGCACATCTTTGTCTTGTTACTGTTTTTAATGGAAATACTTTGTGTTTCTTTGTTTTTATGTTGACATTGGCTGTGGGCTTTGTATAAATCATCTTAATTATGTGGAGATATGTTTCTTGTACCCTTAGTCTCTCGAAGCTTTTATCATGAAGGGACAATGGATTTTGTCAGAGGAATTTTTTACATCTAATGAGATGATTATATGGTTTTTGTGTTTAAGTTTCGTTATATGGTGGGTTACATTTTCAATTACATACGTGTAGTCATCATCTGAGCTTGGTAGATAATCTTTTTTATGTGTTCTGGAATTTGGTTTGAGTTAATATATTTTATTGAGAATTTCTGTATCAGTGTTCATTATGAATACAAGTTTATGATTTTCATTTTCTTTCTTTATTTCTCTACGTCATTTCCTTCACTTTTAGAAGTATCCTTGTGTGGGTTTGCCTTCATGGTAATAGTCATATTATAAAAATAAATGTTTCTTCAGTTTTCTCAACATAAGCTCTTTTTGTTGGCAAATTTTAATTACTGTCTGTATTTTACTAGTTGTTCCAGGTTCATTGAAATTGACTATTCCATGTTCATTTATTTTGAAATGTCCTAGATCAATAAATTCATGCATTTCTTTGTTTTCCAATTTAGAGGAATAGCGAATTTAAAACTATGTGTTTATCAGGTCTGAAGAAATTGTTCAGTGTTTAAGAGTACTGATTGCTCTTCCCACATGGCAGCCCACAACTGTCTATACTTCCAGTTCCAAGGAATTTAGTACCATCACAAATAGATGCATACAAGTATATACAATAGTATATATAAAATAAAAATAATAAAATCACTAAAAATAATCTTTTAAAAAAAACTGTCTTTATGATTCTCTGAATTTCCATAGTGTTTTTTGTAATGTCCTCAGTTTTTATGAAGCTACAGTCACCCTGATTCCAAAACCACACAAAGACACAACCAAGAAAGAGAATTACAGAACAATCTCACTCATGAACATCGATGCAAAAATTCTCAATAAAATTCTGACAGGTGTAAGATGGTATCTTTAATCTTAAAGTTGTCTTGATTTGCATTTCCCTGATCACTAAGGAGGTTGAGCATGACCTTAAGTATCTTATGGCCATTTGAACTTCTTCTGTTGAGAGATCTCTCTTCAGCTCAGTGCCCCATTTTATAATTGGGTTGATTAGCCATTTACGGTCTAGTTTCTTGAGTTCTTTATATATTCCCTTCTGCTTTCCTGTTCTTCGTGGGAACCTCGGGTTCTGTAAGTCTCTTCCTAATTAAAGCTGAATATTTTATTATAATTTCTCTCTGCCTTCATTTACACCACTACATCCCTTCTTTGAGTTGTGCTGGTGAAGGGTCGCTAGATGTCTGAGTGATTATGGGCATTATTGGACTCCTTGGTTTTTGGTTTTCCTTCTATTACTTTCTGTAAGGCTGGATTTGTATCTACATATTGTTTAAATTTGATTTTATCCTGTAATATTTTGTTTTCTCCATTGATAGTGAATGAAAGCTTGGCTGGGTATAGTAGTCTGGGCTTGCATCCATGGTCTCTCAGTTTCTGCAGTACATCTATCCAGGACCTTCTGGCTTTAATGGTTTCCATAGAGAAATCAGGTGTAATTCTGATAGGTTTACCTTTATAAGTTACTTGACCTTTTTCATTTGCAGCTCTTAATATTTGTTCTTTATTCTGTATGTTTTGTGTTTTGATTATTATATGGCGAGGGGATATTTTTTTGATCCAGTCTATTTGGTGTTCTGTATGCTTCTTGAATCTTCATAAGAAAGTCTTTCTTAGACAACATGACATCACCAGAACCCAGGGATCCCGAAACAAGAAGAATTGTACACTCTACTCCAGAAGAATTAGAAGAATTTGACGCAAAAGTGAATTATACGAAAATAATAGAGGACCTTAAACAGGAGGTGATAAACTGCCATAAACAATTAGAGATGACAAACAAAAAAGTAGAGGAAATGAATAAGTCGCTCAAAGATACCCAAGAAAATCAAGAGAAGCAAGAAAAAGCAATCAAACAGATAAAGGAAGCGGTTCAAGACTTGAAGAATGAAATGGAAGTAATGAAGAAAACACAAACCGAAGGAAGGATGGAATTGGAAAACCTGGGTAAATGATCAGGAACCACAGAGACAAGTACTATCAACAGATTACAAGAGATAGAAGAAAGAATGTCAGACACTGAAGATACCATAGAGAAAATAAACACACTGATCAAAGAAAATAGCAAAACCAACAAATACTCATCACAAAACAATCAGGAAATATGGGACACAATAAGAAGACCAAACCTAAGAATAATTGGGATAGAAGAAGGAGAAGAAGTACAGCTCAATGGTCCAGAAAATATATTTAATAAAATTATAGAAGAAAACTTTCCCAACCTAAAAAAAGATATTCCTTTGAAGGTTCAAGAAGCATACAGAACACCAAATAGACTGGACCAAAAAAAAAACATCTCCTCGCCATATAATAATCAAAACACAAAACATACAGAATAAAGAAAGAATATTAAGAGCTGCAAAGGAAAAAGGTCAAGTTACTTATAAAGGTAAACCTATCAGACTTACACCTGACTACTCTATGGAAACCATGAAAGCCAGAAGGTCCTGGATAGATGTACTGCAGAAGCTAAGAGAACATGGATGCAAGCCCAGACTACTATACCCAGCCAAGCTTTCATTCACTATAAATGGAGAAAACAAAATTTTCCAGGATAAAAACAAATTTAAACAATACGTAGCCACAAATCCAGCCTTACAGAAAGTAATAGAAGGAAAATCACAAACCAAGGAGTCCAACAATGACCACAATATCTCAAACATCTAGAGACCCTTCACCAGCACAACTCAAAGAAGGCAAACACACAAACTCTATGACTAAAAATCTGACCGGAGTTAACAAACACTCGTAATTAATATCCCTTAATGTCAATGGACTCAATTCACCTATAAAAAGGCACAGGTTAAGAGATTGGATACGCAAACAGGATCCAACATTCTGCTGTTTACAAGAAACACACCTCAACCACAAAGACAGGCACCTACTTAGAGTAAAGGGATGGGAAAAGGTTTATCAAGCAAATGGACCTAAGAAACAAGCAGGTGTGGCCATACTAATTTCTAACAAAGTTGACTTCAAACTTAAGTCAATCAGAAGAGATGGAGAGGGACATTTTATACTCATAACAGGAACAATTCATCAGGATGAAGTCTCAATCCTGAATATCTATGCCCCTAACATAAAAGCACCCACGTACGTAAAAGAAACATTACTAAAACTCAAGGCTGCCATCAAACCACACACACTAATAGTAGGAGATTTCAACACTCCTCTTTCACCAATGGACAGGTCAATCAGACAGAAGCCTAACAGAGAAATAAGAGAATTAATGGAGGTAATGAATCAAATGGACTTAACAGACATCTATAGAACATTCCACCCAAATAGGAAAGAATATACCTTCTTCTCTGCAGCTCATGGAACCTTCTCGAAAATTGACCACATCCTCGGCAACAAAGCAAACTTCCACTGTTACAAAAAAATATCCATAACCACCTGTGTCTTATCAGATCACCATGGTCTAAAGTTAGAATTCAACAACAAAGCTACCTCCAGAAGGCCTACAAACTCATGGAAACTGAACAGTCAACTATTGACCCACACCTGGATCAAAGAAGAAATAAAGAAAGAAATTAAAGTCTTCCTTGAATTCAATGAAAATAAAGAAACAACATACTCAAACTTATGGGACAGTTTGAAAGCAGTCCTAAGGGGAAAGTTCATAGCCCTTAGTGCCCACTTAAAGAAAACAGAGAAAGCATACATTGGAGACTTAACAGCCCACCTGAAAGCTCTAGAAAAAAAAGAAGCAGACTCACCTAGGAGGAGTAGAAGACTGGAAATTGTCAAACTGAGAGCGGAAATCAACAAAATAGAAACACAGAAAGCAATCCAAAGAATCAATGAAACAAAAAGCTGGTTCCTGGAAAAAATCAACAAAATTGATAAACCCCTATCCAAACTAATCAAACGGCAGAGAGAGAATTTGCAAATTAATAAGATCAGAAATGAAAAGGGGGACATAACCACAGACATAGAGGAAATTCAGAGAATCATTAGATCTTACTACAAAAGCCTGTATGCCACAAGACTGGAAAATGTAAAAGAAATGGACACTTTTTTAGATAAATACCATATACCAAAATTAAACCAGGACCAGGTGAACAATCTAAATAGACCTGTCAGTCGTGAAGAATTAGAAGCCGTTATCAAAAACCTCCCTACCAAAAAAAGCCCAGGACCAGACGGTTTCAATGCGGAATTCTACCAGAATTTCCAAGAAGACCTAATACCTATACTCCTTAAGGTATTTCACAATATAGAAACAGAAGAGTCATTGCCAAATTCCTTTTATGAAGCTACCGTCACTCTGATACCAAAACCTCACAAAGACTCAACCAAGAAAGAGAATTACAGACCAATCTCACTCATGAACATTGACGCAAAAATCCTCAACAATACTGGCAAACCGTATCCAAGAACACATTAGAAAAATTATCCATTATGATCAAGTAGGCTTCATCCCAGAGATGCAGGGCTGGTTCAACATACGAAAATCTATCAATGTAATCCATCATATAAATAAACTGAAAGAAAAAAACCATATGATCATTTCTTTAGATGCTGAAAAAGCTTTTGACAAAATTCAACATCCCTTTATGATAAAAGTCTTGGAGAGATTACAGATACAAGGATCATACCTAAATATAATAAAAGCTATTTACAGCAAACCGACAGCTAACATCAAACTAAACGGAGAGAAACTCAAAGCCATCCCACTTAAGTCAGGAACACGACAAGGCTGTCCACTCTCTCCATACCTCTTCAATATAGTGCTTGAAGTGTTAGCAATAGCAATAAGACAACATAAGGGGATCAAGGGGATTCGAATTGGAAAGGAAGAAGTTAAACTTTCGTTATTTGCAGATGATATGATAGTGTACATAAGTGACCCCCAAAACTCCACCAAAGAACTTTTACAGCTGATAACCACCTTTAGTAATGTGGCCGGATACAAGATCAACTCCAAAAAATCAGTCGCCCTCCTATACACAAAGGATATGGAAGCAGAGAGGGAAATCAGAGAAGCATCACCATTCACAATAGCCACAAACAGCATAAAATATCTCGGGGTAACTCTAACCAAAGAAGTGAAGGATCTATTTGACAAGAACTTTAAAGCATTGAAGAAAGAAATTGAAGAGGATACCAGAAAATGGAAGGATCTCCCTTGCTCGTGGATTGGGAGGATCAACATAGTAAAAATGGCAATCCTACCAAAGGCAATTTATAGATTCAATGCAATCCCCATCAAGATCCCATCAAAATTCTTCACTGACCTTGAAAGGACAATAATCAACTTTATATGGAATAACAAAAAACCCAGGATAGCCAAAACAATCTTATACAATAAAGGAACTTCGGGAGGCATTACCATCCCTGACTTTAAACTCTATTACAGAGCTACAGTAATGAAATCGGGGTGGTATTGGCATAAAAATAGAGAAGTCGACCAATGGAATCGTATAGAAGACCCGGATTTTAACCCACAAACCTATGAACACCTCATTTTCGATAAAGGTGCTAAAAGTATACAATGGAAGAAAGAAAGCATCTTCAACAAATGGTGCGGGCACAACTGGATGTCAACCTGTAGAAGAATGAAAATAGACCCATATCTATCACCATGCACAAAACTCAAGTCCAAATGGATCAAAGACCTCAATATCAATATGAACACACTGAACCTGATAGAAGAGAAAGTGGGAAGTACCCTACAACAGATGGGCACAGGCGATCGCTTCCTAGGTATAACCGCAGCAGCACAGTCATTAAGGGCAACATTGAATAAATGGGACCTACTGAAACTGAGAAGCTTCTGTAATGCAAAAGACACTGTCACTAAGACAAAAAGGGAACCCTCTGACTGGGAGAAGATCTTCACCAACCCCGCAACAGACAAAGGTCTGATCTCCAAAATATATAAAGAACTCAAGAAACTAGACTTTAAAATGCTAATTAACCCAATTAAAAAATGGGGCACTGATCTGAAGAGGGAATTCTCAACAGAAGAAGTTCAAATGGCCAAAAGGCACTTAAGGTCATGCTCAGCCTCCTTAGCGATCAGGGAAATGCAAATCAAAACAACATTGAGATATCACCTTACACCTGTCAGAATGGCTAAAATCAAAAACACCAATGATAGCCTTTGCTGGAGAGGCTGTGGAGAAAGGGGCACCCTCATCCATTGCTGGTGGGAATGCAAACTTGTGCAACCACTTTGGAAAGCAGTGTGGCGGTTTTTCAGGAAATTTGGGATCAACATACCCATGGACCCAGCAATGCCACTCTTGGGAATATACCCACGAGATGCCCGATCATATGACAAGGACATTTGTTCAACTATGTTCATTGCAGCATTATTTGTAATAGCCAGAACCTGGAAACAACCTAGATGCCCTTCAATGGAAGAAAGGATGAAGAAAGTATGGAATATATATTCATTAGAATACTACTCAGCGGTAAAAAACAATGACTTCGCGAATTTTGCATGCAAATGGATGGAAATAGAAAACACTATCCTGAGTGATGTAACCCAGACCCAAAAGGATGAGCATGGGATGTACTCACTTATAATTGGTTTCTAGAGATAAATAAATGTCAGTGAGTCTATAATTTGATACCCTAAAGAAACTAATTAAGAAGGTGAACCCAAAGAAAAACATGCAGCTATCCTCGGGGTTATGGGAAGTAGACCAGATTGCCGGGCAAAAATTTGGGATCTTGGGGGGGTGGTGGGAGGAGGGATAAGGGGAGAAGGGGGAGAGAAATGTGAGAAGGGGAGGGTGGGGGGAACTTGGGGCAACGGGATGATTGGGATAAAGGAAGGTTGGTTAGGGGAGCAGAGAAGCACACATCTTAATTAAGGGAGCCATCTTAGGGATGGCAAGAGACTTGGATCTAGAGGGGCTCCCAGGTGCCCAGGGTGATGTCCCCAGTTAGTTCCTGGGGCAGCTGTGGATAGGGAACCTGAAATGACTCTATCCTATAGCCATACTGATGAATATATTACATATCACCATAGAAACTTCACCTGGCGATGGATGGAGATAGAGACAGAGACCCACACTGGAGCACTGGACTGAGCTCCCAAAGTCCCAATGAGGAGCAGAAGGAGGGAGAATATGAGCAAAGAAGTCAGGACCACAAGGGGTGCGCCCACCCGTGGAGACAGTGGGGGCTGAGTCTTTGGGAGCTCACCAAGGCCAGCTGGACTCTGACTGAAAAAGCATGGGATAAAACCGGACTCTCTGAATTTGGCGGACAATGAGGGCTACTGAGAAGCCAAGGACCATGGCACCGGGTTTTGATCCTACTTCATGTTCTGGCTTTGTGGGAGCCTATCCAGTTTGGACGTTCACCTTCCTAGACCAGGATCGAGGGGGGAGGACTTTGGACTTTCCACAGGAACCCTGACTGCTCTTCAGGCTGGAGAGGGAGGGGGAGGAGTGGGGGGAGGGGAGGAGGGGAGGGAGGAGTGGGAGGGAAATGGGAGGCGGGGAGGAGGCAGAAATTTTTTTTTCTTCCAATAAAAAAAAAAAGAATGTCTTTCTTTAGGTTGGGGAAGTTTTCTTCTATAATTTTATTGAATATATTTTCTGGGCCTTTGAGCTGTAATTCTCCTTCATCTACACCTATTATTCTTAGGTTTGGTCTTTTTATTGTGTCCCATATTTCCTGAATGTTTTGTGATGAGAATTTGTTGGATTTTCTGTATTCTTTGATCGGTGTGTTTATTTTCTCTATGGTGTCCTTGTATCTGAGATTCTTTCTTCTACCTCTTGTATTCTGTTGGTTTTGCCTGTTTCTGTAGTCTCTGTTCATTTACCTAGATTTTCCATATCCAGCTGGCCCTCGGTTTGTGTTTTCTTCATTGCCTCCATTTCAGTTTTCATGTCTTGAATTGTTTCCAATATCTGTTTGATTTTTATCTTGGTTTCCTAGGATATCATTTGCAGATTTACTCATTCCTTCAAACTTTTTGTTATTCTTCTCATCCTTTTCTTTCATCTCCTGTTCAAGGGACTGTATCACTTTCATAAAGTCAAATTTTTATGCTTCTTCTGGATTAGGGTGTTCAGGTACTCCTGTTGTAAGTTCGCTTTCTTCTGGAGTTTTCATGTTGTTTTTCAGATTGTTGAGGCAATTCTTGCATTGGTGCCTGCCCATCTCTTCCTCTGAATGCTGCCTGATGGATCTTCTGGTACAGGATCAAGTCCCCTTGCTGGCCAGAGACCTTAGAGACAAAGTCCTACCTTGCTGCAGGCAGGCTGTTGAAACAAAGGGACCCCCACGTGGCTGTTCCCACCACCCAATCCCAGCGCCAAAATGGGCAGAGCTGGGGAGTCTTATGACCCCAAAGAAGGGAGGGAGAAGGGAGGGGTTTCCTGGGTGTAAGCTGGGATGGGATAGGAAAAGGGAGGCAGGAGCCAAGGAGCATAGCCCTGCAGAATAACCACGAAGTATGGGGGTTGAGAAATACCTGTGCTCCCTCTCCTGGGCTGCTGACATGGATCAGGAACTCACTCACCCCTGTGATGGATCTTTTGGTACAGGAGAATAGAAACATTTTTAAAACTAGATTTGGAGTTACAATTCAGTTTCTCATATGTAAACTTTTGCCTTCAATTCAAACAAGTTACAAAATATTAATTTAGCACTCTGGCCCAGGAATACAATTAAATAGTAAAAGACAAAATCTCCTGAGGAAATTAGGAGCATGTGGACTTTGGCAGAGGGTTGAAGGGGATGGAAGGTGCAGGGAGTGGAGCAGAGAAAAATGTAGAGCTCAAAAAAAAAATCAAAAAAAATAAAGAAAAGAAAAAAGTTCTTACACACAATCATGATGTATTTTATCCCCCCCCCAAAAAAGTCAAAGAACTTTTAAGTTTATAAGGTGAGCCCAATACATACTGCAAACGGAATCTAAACAAAGATATATAGGAAATACTTAGAGATGGTGAGATAAAAGTTTAAGCTATAAAATTCATGTTTTAGAATTGTAGGGGGTCATGAAACTCTGTAAAACAAGTGCTCTGAATTAAAGCCCCCACTTCCAGAAGTAGGTAAATGCAATCAAACTAAGGCAATGATCTTCCTTAGGAGGCAATGGAAAATTCTGTTGTGTAAGTTTCATCTTTTGAAATGGAGACTAAAAATCAAGGTTTCTAATGATATAAAAAGAGGGGATCCCAACCAGGAGACTGCAGTAATCTATAAAAAAAAAATCAATGTGATAAAAAGACCATAAGGATTAAGGTAAAAAGTTGAGGTAATGACAGGGCTTAGAAAATGCATGCCCTTCATTTTTGTGACTTTGTATAAGAGTAGTGCCACAAATTCTGTCTTGTTGTGCTCTCTGCTATGGATCATATACCCAGTGCTTCAGTGTTCAGTGCATTTTAGAAACATTTCTCATAGGCAAAAATCTGTAAGCTCTAATGTATGAAGGGAGTAAATATGAATACTAATCTTAACATTTAGTAGGAACTCAATTGTAATATATACTTATTTTTTTAAATTAATTGGGAGCAACATATCATCCAAAATGTGTTCAGGGAATTTGTCTGATTAAATTTCATTCAACTTGTAACACTGACCTGTGATTACTTAACTCAGAGTAAATGACCATAGTCTCTCTCTTTATCTATCTACTCTACTCTCTCATCTATCTATCTATCTATCTATCTATCTATCTATCTATCTATCTATCTATCTATCATCTATCATGTGTCTTAGAAAATAAAAGCATATAGATCATAAATGTGAAATTTTATTTTATTTTAAAATTTGATTGGGGCTATATAACATAAACTCAGAATTACATCTCCTGCCACTTTCTGCTCTATCATAGAACCATTTTACCTCTTCAACTACACTCTTAAACATCATCTTACCACACTTCATTTATTTACCTTTAACTGACATTTTATTGATAATCAATGCATCACTGATAAATACATCAGGAATACTTCTCTAATATTTTCTCTGAGCTCTAAATATCTTGAAATTGACTCAGCATCATTTTATTTTCTCTGCCTTCTGATTACTAACTTACTACATCAAGTGGTTTTCTTGCTCCTTTAATTAGGAAAAAAAAGGATGCAGAGACACCCAATCATATCCAATTTCCTTTCTCAAGGATATCCTACTACTTGGCTTTTAAAAAGAACAGCATCCCTATTTTTTCTGTGCATTAAAAACAAAATAAATCAAATTGATCAATCAGATTCTTCACAGGTGTACAATAACTATAGGATTCTTTGTATATAACAAGGTGTTTGAAAGTTTAATGTTCTATTTGTGCTAGAAGTATAGGTGAAAATCCACAATATCCTTCATATACACATAGCACTGTAACATGAGGGATGGCTTGTTTGTTTGGGTTTTTGTCCTTCCTGGTACCCCACAACTATTTAGCCCTAAAGAAAATCATACATAGGTCTCCATAAATTATAATCTGATTGGCCCATTAACTCTAGCCTTTCACTGGCTAACTCTCACATCTTGATTAACCCATTTTTCTGATCTATGTTAGCCATATGGTTCAGTACCTTTTTCAGTGGGGCAGATCACATCCTGCTGCTTTGGTGATCTGGGGAAGGGTGGGGGTAATCAACTTCCTCCTTCCCAGAATTCTCCTGTTCTCTTTGCATCATTTCTGCTTCCTGTCTGGTTTTCCCACCTATACTTCCTGCCTGGCAAATCACCGTTTATTTAAAACATGATTGACAGAATACAGACAATTCTCTCGGACCATAGCACAGTGAAGATTAACATTCCTGGCACAAATAATAGTCATTTTTATAGCATGTCATTTTCTGCTTTATGGGAAAACATTTATCTTTTTTTAAAGTGTTGGCTCTGTAATCTGAAACTTCTCCAAACACGCTATGATCTCTGGAAGCTGAATAAAAATATTGAACAATTTGAAAAGATAGACTTTTGCACAAAATTATTTTTTAAACTTATTTTCAACTAAGTCTTTTAACAGAAGGCGGTAGGAGGGAGTTTTGCTAGCAGAGAAAGGAATAGAAATGAGCACAGAAAATAAAAGCTATATGCTTATCAGGTGTTTATATAATATTTTAAATTTTCAAATGAAAACATAAAAGGGAAAGTCCTAAACATGATAAAGGCTTGGTGTAGATAGAGCACATTATGCTTATTCTCTAAAATATTGTAAATATTTATATAGTGAATCCTCTTTATATAAAAAATGAAAGTAAAACAAACATATAGCAACAAACCCCATTGTCAGGAATCCTGTTTCTAAATCTCCTTAAGTAAGCTTCCTACTCTAACTAAAATAAAGATGAAGAACAGTTGCAGTACACAGTAATGCCCATAGAAACATCTTAGAAACAATAAAATGTGTTTGGAAAGGCATGTTAGCCAAAATCTCTATAATTCTATTACACGAGGACTTATAAGATTTGTTTTTAATTATGACAGTATATTTCTGCATATATTATCTATCATTGACATAATTTTCAAAATTAACTGATGGTGAATATGTACAGAACTCAAGTTGATTCATGGTACATTGTCATTATGCAAATATCAATGTATGTTTAGTCTTAGCTTTTCTTTTTAAAGTCTTAATAAAATAAACTAAGCACATTATTTAAAGTAGTAATAGTTGTGTATTTTTACATTTTTATTGAAATTATTTTATACAATGTATTCTGTTCAGGATTTCCTTTCCCCTGACGCCTTCTAAGTCCTTTCTGCTTCCTTACCCATCTGATGCCATGCTCCCCCTTTTCTCTCCCTTTGTTTTTAAAAAGCAAACAATCAGGCAAACAAATAAATAAGAAAATCCACACACACACACACACACACACACACACACACACAAAAAAAAAAAAAAAAAAAAAAAACAGAATTCCAAAACAGAAAAAAAGTAAGATGTAAGTAGTGTGCACTAACAGATCCTACTCTTCATACTGGGTTGCCTTGACCAGCCTTAATACAAGAGAAATTTTCTAGTCTTATTGCACCTTAATATGTCATACTTTGTTGCTACCCATGGGGTACCAACCCCTTTCTGAATAAAAATGGAGTAGGTTGAGAGTAGGAACATAGGGGAAGTGGAGGGGAATGACTGGAAGGAAAGAAGGCAAGGGAAACTATGCTCATAATAATAATAATAATAATAATAATAATAAAACCATTTAAAAATTAAAAAAGGAAGAAACATCGACAAACAGAAATTAACAAAAAAAAACCACAAAATCAGAAACCACAATTGTGGTGGTTTGAAGAAAAATGGCCCCTATCAGGAATGGCACTGTTAGTACATGTGGCTTTGTTGGAGTAAGTATGGTCTTCTTGGAGGATATGTGTCACTGTGTGGATGGGCTTTGAGGTTTCCTGTATTCGAGTTACGCCCACTGACATAGTTCACTTCTTGTTGATGTAGAACTCTCAGATATTTCTTAAGCACTGTGTGCCTGCTTTTTACCATGTCCTTCCATGGTGATAATGGACTAAACTTCTGAAACTGTAAGTTGCCTGTATTAAGTATTTCTTTATAAGAATTGTCATTTTAATGGATTTTCTTCACAGTGATAGAAATCCTAAGACAATAATATACAGGTCAAAAATGTCAGTAAGGTGAAAGACTTGACAAAGCAGATGAGTGAGAAAAAAATTCTTCAAAAATACCATTGAGGTTTTTTTTTTTTTCTGTACAGTCTGTCTATGGCTGGGAATTGGGCCTGCCCTTAAGTGTAGTTTGTACAAGTAGGAAGATTCCATTGGAGAAAACTAAGTTTTCCTTCATAAGTAGATGTCAATTGGAGATAGCTTTTTTATGAGATGGGAATTGACATCCACGTCCCCCTCTTATAACTGGGACCCTGTCTGGATTCTACTTGTGCAGTTTCTGTAAGTTCATATGTGCTTCATTTCTTTTTTGTCTGGAATACTGTTTCCTTCATGTAATTCATTCATCCTGGCTCTTACAATCTTTCTGAGTCCTCTTCTGCATAGCTATCTGAACACTGAAGGGATGGGTTCAATTAAGAAATTCCATTTAAGACTGAGTGTTTCAAAATCTTTCACTCTGCACATTTCCAGCTGTGGATCATTATATTTTAAAAATCAAATTCCTGGGCTAGCAAAATGGCTTAGTTCACAAAGGCATTTGCCACCAAAACTAATGACATGGAGTTGATTCACAGGAACACATGGTGGAAGAAGAAAACTCATTATCACTATTGATCCTCTAACCTCTACACAGTCATTGTGGCAATAATGTACCCTATAAAATAAAAAAAATGTAATAAATTGAACTAAAAATCATCTTTTTACTACATCCTTCTCCAAAGACATATTGCTTCAAATGTTTGGCTATTTCTTGGGCAATTAAATAAAGACAAATATATTTTTTTATTATTATAGAATGTTATTTTTCAGTTTCCAATATTAAATGTTTTTCAACACAATTTTTCCTCCTATTTATCCAAAGTATAAAGGCTTCATTGTTATTGCAGTCTTATCCCATTATACTGATATGAAGACTTGGTAAAGTCATTATTTGTATTTTGTGTGATCTGGATTATTATGAACCATGTTATTCATAATTGACCCATGTAGTATACTATGATTTGATTGAATTTAATGTCTAAATTTTTTTCCTTGAATTTAATCATTAAATTTGTTTACTTTCCCATGCCATCAGTACTTATTCAAAGCTCTTTTTTTCTTGTGGGTATCTACCTAGTGTATTGAAATGCTTAGATATTTTAACAACTTGATTTCTTAAATCCCTCTAAAGGCTTCTAAACCAAAATAATGTGAAATACCTGTTCTTTAAGCCCATTAAAATATTCCATCTTTTCATTTATCTTCACTCTCACCCTAGACTTTGGTTTTATCAAATTTGTACTATGTTTTATTTTCTGAATAATTGTCAAGTATATGTGGAAAGTGTATGTTTGTAGACAATGTGCCTGCCATTAACTTTCCATCCTATTTGTCTAATAGTTTAGATTTATAATTATAGAGTGGTCATTTTTTAAAGGAATATTTTTTCCATTTTTCTGCAAACAATGAGTCTAACTATGTTATTCATATTTGTATACATTATCTATTCATCTGTGAACAGTCACTTCATCTGATTCCGTAACTTTGATAGTATTACTAGTGCTATAATATGTTAGAGTATTTCTCTGATATGATGACCAGGTGTCATATATATCCAGTTGTAATAGAAATATAAAATGTCATTGTTCTGTTCACAGTTTTTAAAACCTCCATAATAATTGAAAATCTCGATAGTAGTTCCATTATCAGTGGACTAATGTTCACAGGAATTTTCTTGCTTTTGCTTTTGTTGTTCTTGAGAAATGTATTCAATTTCTGATTATTTTTGAGTGGTGTGTATGTCTTACAAAGCTCTGAATGTTTGATTTGAATGTTCTTAATTTTTGTTTTACTGTAATAAAAATTCTAAATACCATCTAGGAGTCTTTGGAATAAAATCAGAATTTTGAAATTTTTGAATAATTGCTAAAACACTATAAAGCCTCACATGTAAATTAACTTCACTTTAACATTGAGGTTGGTTGTTATAAATATGAAAATGGGATAATATTGTATGAAAAGTGTTTAAAACAGTTACTACCAAGATAATTTTAAACTAATATTGTATTAGGTTTTCAATGGGCTACTTTTGGGATATAGGTATAAATATTTGTACATTTGACCTCTTTTTCAAATAATTCCAAACTATCCTCCTATTTTCAGTTTAAATCTCCCCACTATCAGAATTCTGTGGTGTCAGCAATTCTAAAACTGGAGTAAGCATTCTCAACCTTCACAACACCCACTTTAGGTTTCTTTTTGCGTCAGCTAAGCCAGCAATCAATCAGCCATCTAATTTGTACTTTCTGATTTCTGGGGGTTTTTTTTGTCTTATCTTTTCTACTTGTAAATAAATGAGTTAAATTTAATGTCACTACAGTGAATTTTTAGAAAGTAATCATGGTAAGTTTATATTTCTTCTTAGTTATCATCTTTATTTGTAAGTCACCACATATAATTTTCACGTTTTCTAATAATTTTGATTTAATTGTATTTGGTAGGTAGATGTACATTTAAGTACACATTTAATATGAAAATTTTGAATCCAGGATTCCATTTAACAATAAAAGAGAGAACATTTGATGTGATTTATATTGTAGGTAAAAGCTGCTCTTTTACTTGTTTGAAGTATGTGAACACTGATTAGAACTAAAAACCCTAATTCATAAATAAAACATAATCAGTTCTCAATATCTCTAGCATTAAAGACTTACAGGCAGAAATACTGGCACTAGCATTTAAAAAATTATAAGGCAGTTAACCCAGATCAACCATAAACTCCTATAAGTTAGCCAACATTGTCCACATGCTTTTATATCTGATAGGTAAAAGAATGACCTGCAAATGAATAGTTTATAGCAAAGAAGTCATATAGCAAGTATATATTTATAAACTAATAATGTTATAGTTTTAAGAAAACACAGATTAAGTGACACAGTGCAGTTCTAAGATAAATATATTTTAACTACAGTTAAAATATTTTCTTTCTGAAGTCTGGAGAGATGGAACTCTGAGTTTGAGGCAAGCCTGACATACAGAGCAAGTTCCAGAAAAACTAGAGCAATACAGAGAAAACCTGTCCTCAGAAAACCCGAACAAACAAACTAGCAGAACTATATACATGTATGTATATATGCATATAGTCTTGTTAGTGTCATGCCCACCTCGACCAGCAAGGATGACGTGACACCGGAGCTCTTCCTGCTAGCAGTTTATTCAGGACCTTTTGACAATCGAAGATATCTGTCTCTTTCTCTTTCTCTCTCTCCTCTCCCCTCTTTCCTCTCTCTGGGCAAACCTCTCCCCAGCCTTTAAAAAGGCACAGGCCACCAATCACAGATTGCCAGGTGGGCACTGCCCGTAAGTCCATGCATATGTAAGCAGCTGACAATAATTGTGTGATCAGGCCTTAGCCAATAATAGGAGCTGATTATCAGGTGTGGCTCCACGCAGCTCTCTACATGCTAGTATTTATTCTTTCTTTTAATTTATCTTATTATACAAGTAAACTATTCCACTGATTTGTTGCTGATTAAATTTGGCATAAAAATTTAAAATATAGGACTGATGGAAACTGAGGAAAGATGGTGATGGACAACAGTACTAGAGGGGCTGTGGGGCAAATCAGAGGAGCCTGAGAGACCCACTGAGCCTTGGAAGGGAGATAATATGGCAGAACATGTATTGTAGTATCTCCAGAACAACTTTAAAAAAAAAAGCAAGTCTCCTCCTCTTATAGCAAATATTCTCTAAAAATAATTCCATCAAAGAAGTTTCTTCTTGATAATATCCAACAGTTTTTTGCAAAGTGTGATTTTGCCCAAGTTTATCAGTGAGTTAGGGGGACATGGGAGGAGTCTAGTATTGGTGAATACAGTCTTTTTTTAATTTTATTTTTATTGAGAAAAGAAAAAAAATTCCCGCCTCCTCCCAGCCTCCCATTTCCCTCCACCTCCTCTTACCCTTCTCCACCTCCCCCCCCACTTCTCTCCCCTTCCTTCTCCCGTCCAAATAGTAATCAGGGTTCCCTGCACTAAGGAAAGTCCAAGGTCCTCCCCTCTCCGTCCATGTCTAGGAAGGTGAACATCCAAACTGGCTAGGCTCCCACAAAGCCAGAACATGAAGTAGGATCAAAACACCATGCCATTGTCCTTTGCTTCTCATCAGCCCTCATTGTTCGCCATGTTCAGAGAGTCCGGTTTATCCCATGCTTTTTCAGTCACAGTCCTTCTGGCCTTGGTGAGCTCCCAATAGATCAGCCCCACTGTCTCTGTGGGTGGGTACACCCCTCGTGGTCCCGACTTCTTTGCTCATGTTCTCCCTCCTTCCTCTCCTCATTGGGACCTTGGGAGCTCAGTCCGGTGCTCCAGTGTGGGTCTCTGTCTCTATCTCCATCCATCACCAGATGAAGGTTCTATGGTGATATGCAAGATATTCGTCAGTATTGCTATAGGATAGGGTCATTTCAGGTTCCCTATCCTCAGCTTCCCAAGGAACTATCTGGGGACATAGCCTTGGGCTCCTGGGAGCCACTCTAGGTTCAAGTCTCTTGCCAACCATAAGGTGGCTCCCTTAACTAAGAATTGTGATTCCCTGCTCCCCTATCCAGCCTTCCTTTATCCCAGTCATCCTATTTCTCAAAGTTGTTTTGATTTGCATTTCCCTGATTGCTAAGGAGGTTGAGCACGACCTTAAGTGTCTTTTGTCCATTTGAAATTCTTCTGTTGAGAATTCTCTGTTCAGTTGAGTGCCCAATTTTTTAATTGGGTTAATTAGCATTTTAAAGTCTAGTTTCTTGAGTTCTTTATATATTTTGGAGATCAGACCTTTGTCTGTAGCGGGGTTGGTGAAGACCTTCTCCCAGTCAATAGGTTGACTTTTTGTCTTAGTGACAGTGTCTTTTGCTTTACTGAAGCTCCTCAGTTTTAGTAGGTCCCATTTATTCAATGTTGCCCTTAATGTCTGTGCTGCTGGGTTTATGCATAGGAAGCGATCACCTGTGTCCATCTGTTGTAGGGTACTTCCCACTTTCTCCTCTATCAGGCTCAGTGTGTTCGGACTGATATTGAGGTCTTTTATCCATTTTGACTTGAGTTTTGTGCAAGGTGATAGATATGGGTCTATTTTCATTCTTCTACAGGTTGACATCCAGTTGTGCCAGCACCATTTGTTGAAGAGGCTTTCTTTCTTCCATTGTATACTTTTACCTCCTTTATCGAAAATCAGGTGATCATATGTTTGTGGGTTAAAATTCGGGTCTTCTATGCAATTCCATTTGTCGACTTCTCTGTTTTTATGCCAGTACCACACTATTTTCATTACTGTAGCTCTGTAATAGAGTTTGAAGTCAGGGATGGTAATGCCTCCAGAGGATTCTTTATTGTATAGGATTGTTTTGGCTATCCTGGGTTTTTTGTTTTTCCATATAAAATTGATTATTGTCCTCTCAAGATCTATGAAGAATTTTGATGGGACCTTGATGGGAATTGCATTGAATCTATAAATTTCCTTTGGTAGAATTGCCATTTTTACTATGTTGATCCTCCCAATCCAAGAGCAAGGGAGGTCCTTCCATTCTGCTATCCTCTTCAATTTCTTTCTTCAATGCCTTAAAGTTCTTGTCAAATAGATCTTTCACTTCCTTGGCTAGAGTTACCCCAAGATATTTTATGCTGTTTGTGGCTATCGTGAAAGGTGATGCTTCTCTGATTACCCTCTCTGCTTCCATATCCTTTGTGTATTAGAGGGTAACTGATTTTTTTGGAGTTGATCTTGTATCCTGCCACATTACTAAAGGTGTTTATCAGCTGTAAAAGTTCTTTGGTGGAGTTTTGGTGGTCACTTATGTACACTATCATATCATCTGCAAATAATGATAGTTTAACTACTTCCTTTCCAATTTGAATCCCCTTGATCTCCTTATGTTGTCTTATTGTTCTTGCTAGAAGTTCAAGCACTATATTGAAGACGTATGGCGAGAGTGGACAGCCTTGTCATGTTCCTGAGTTTAGTGGGGTGGCTTTGAATTTCTCTCCATTCAATTTGATGTTAGGGGTAAGCTTGGTGTATATAGCTTTTATTATATTTAGGTATGATCATTGTATCCCTAATCTCTCCAAGACTTTTATCATAAAGGGATGTTGAATTTTGTCAAATGCTTTTTCAGCATCTAATGAAATGATCATATGGTTTTTTTCTTTCAGTTTATTTATATGATGGATTACATTGATAGATTTGTGTATGTTGACCCAACCTTTCATCTCTGGGATGAAGCCTACTTGATCATAATGGATAATTTTTCGAATGTTTTCTTGGATTTGGCTTGCCAGTATTTTGTTGAGGATTTTTGCGTCGATGTTCATGAGTGAGATTGGCCTGTAATTCTCTTTCCTGGTAGAGTCTTGGTGGTTTTGGTATCAGAGTAACTGTAGCTTCATAAAAGGAATTTGGTAATGACTCTTCTTTTTCTATATTGTGAAATACATTAAGGAGTATAGGTATTAGGTCTTCTTGGAAGTTCTGGTAGAATTCCGCATTGAAACCATCTGGTCCTGGGCTCTTTTTGGTAGGGAGGTTTTTGATAACATCTTCTAATTCTTCGTGACTAACAGGTCTATTTAGATTGTTCACCTGGTCCTGGTTTAAATTTGGTATATGGTACTTATCTAAAAAAGTGTCCATTTCTTTTACATTTTCCAGTCTTGTGGCATACAGGCTTTTGTAGTAAGATCTAATGATTTTCTGAATTTCCTCTGTATCTGTGGTTATGACCCACATTTCATTTCTGATCTTATTAATTTGCATATTCTCTCTCTGCCGTTTGATTAGTTTGGATAGGGGTTTATCAATCTTGTTGATTTTCTCTAGGTACCAGCTTTTTGTTTCATTGATTCTTTGGATTGTTTTCTGTGTTTCTATTTTGTTGATTTCAGCCCTCAGTTTGATTATTTCCAGTCTTCTACTCCTCTTAGGTGAGTCTGCTTCTTTTTTATTCTAGAGCATTCAGATGGGCTGTTAGGTCTCCAATGTGTGCTCTCTCTGTTTTCTTTAAGTGGGCACTTAGTGCTATGAACTTTCCTCTTAGGACTGCTTTCATAGTGTCCCATAAGTTTGAGTAGGTTGTTTCTTTATTTTCATTGAATGCAAGGAAGGCTTTAATTTCTTTCTTTATTTCTTCCTTCATCCAGGTGTGGTTCAGTTGTTGACTGTTCAGTTTCCATGAGTTTGTAGGCTTTCTGGGGGTAGCATTGTTGTTGAATTCTAACTTTAATCCACGGTGATCTGATAAGACACAGGAGGTTAAGAATATTTTTTTGTTAATGTGGAAGTTTGTTTTGTTACTGAGTATGTGCTCAATTTTCGAGAAGGTTCCATGAGCTGCAGAGAAGAAGGTATATTCTTTCCTATTTGGGTGAAATGTTCTAGAGATGTCTGTTAAGTCAATTTGATTCATTACCTCCATTAATTCTCTTAATTCTCTGTTAGGGTTCTGTCTGATTGACCTGTCCATTGGTGAGAGAGGAGTGTTGAAGTCTCCTTCTAGTAGTTTGTGAGGTTTGATGGCACCCTTGAGTTTAGCAATATTTCTTTTATGTAAGTGGGTGCTTTTATATTAGGGGCATAGATATTCAGGATTGAGACTTCGTCCTGTTGAATAGTTCCTGTTATGTGAATAAAATGTCCCTCTTCATCTCTTCTGATTGATTTAAGTTTGAAGTCAACTTTGTTAGAAATTAGTATGGCCACAACCGCTTGATTCTTAGGTCCATTTGCTTGATAAACCTTTTCCCATCCCTTTACTCTAAGTAGGTGCCTTAAACAGCAGAATGTTGGATCCTGTTTTCGTATCCAATATTTTTGCCTGTGCCTTTTTATAGGTGAGTTGAGTGCATTGACATTAAGTGATATTACTGACTAGGGGTTGTTAACTCCGGTCACTTTTTAAGTAGTAGAGTTTGTATGTTTCCCTTCTTTGAGTTGTGCTGGTGAAGGGTCTCTAGATGTTTGAGTTATTGTGGTCACTGTTGGGCTCCTTGGTTTGTGATTTTCCTTCTATTACTTTCTCTAAGGCTGGATTTGTGGAAACATATTGTTTAAATTTGTTTTTATCCTGGAAAATTTTGTTTTCTCCATTTATAGTGAATCAAAGCTTGGCTAGGTATAGTAGTCTTGGCTTGCAAACATGTTCTCTTAGCTTCTGCAGTACATCTATCCAGGACCTTCTGGATTCCATGGTTTCCATAGAGAAGTCAGGTGTAAGTCTAATAGGTTTACCTTTATAAGTAACTTGACCTTGTTCCTTTGCAGCTCTTAATATTCTTTCTTTATTCTGTATGTTTTGTGTTTTGATTATTATGTGGAGAGGAGACTTTTTTTTTGGTCCAGTCTATTCGGTGTTCTGTATGCTTCTTGAACCTTCAAAGGAATATCTTCCTTTAGGTTGGAAAAGTTTTCTTCTATAATTTTATTAAATATAATTTCTGGACAATTGAGCTTTACTTCTTCTCCTTCTTCTATCCCAATTATTCTTAGGTTTGGTCTTTTTATTGTGTCCCAGATTTCCTGAATGTTTTGTGATGAGAATTTGTTGGTTTTGCTGTTTTCTTTGATCTGTGTGTTTATTTTCTCTAAGGTATCTTCAGTGTCTGAGATTCTTTCTTCCATCTCTTGTAATCTGTTGGTAGTACTTGTCTCTGTAGTTCCTGTTCGTTTACCCAGAATTTCCATCTCCATCCTTCCCTTGGTTTGTGTTTTCTTCATTACTTCCATTTTATTCTTCAAGTCTTGAACCGCTTCCCTTATCTGTTTCATTGCTTTTTCTTGTTTCTCTTGGTTTTCTTGGGTATCTTTGAGTGATTTATTCATTTCCTCTACCTTTTTGTTTGTAATCTCTAATTGTTTATGGCAGTTTTTCACCTCCTATCTAAGGTCTTCTATTATTTTCATATAATTCACTTTTGTGTCGATTTCTTCTAATTCTTCTGGAGTAGGGTGTACAATTCTTCTTATTTCGGGATCCCTGGATGCTGGTGGTGACATGTTGCCTTTCAGGTTGTTGGAGGAATTTTTTCATTGGCGCCTTCCCATCTCTTCCTTCAAATGGAGGCAGGAGAGGTCTGGTGTCTTGGTCCAGACTTTGCTGTGACTGACTCTCTGGGTGTCTCTCTTCAGTGTAGAAGTAGGAACCGTCCCGTCCAGATGGAACTCCTCATTATACAGCAGTGCAGGTTTGGGGAGGGTGCTAGGGGGCTGGGTCTTGCATAAGAAGGACAGCCCTGCAGATGGAGCTGAGGGAGGGGGGGTTTGTGCTCTCTTCTGGGACAATCAGTCCCTGGATAGCACACACTCACCTGTCCTGATGAAACTCTTCAGCACCTAACCAGGCCCTGCAGGATGTAGTTCCTTGTCCCGGGCTGCTGCCGTGGGTCAGAAACTCACTCACCCCTAGATGGTTCTCCTGGTGCCTAGATCTGCTCTCCTTGCTGGTTGGGTGGCTCGTAAACCAAGTGCCTACCCTGCTTGCTGCAGGCAGGCTATTGAGACAAAGGAGTTCCTGCCTGCCCGGCTGCCCTCCCGATTCAAATCCAGCACCCAGACAGGCTGAGCTGGGTGATGTTGTTTGCCCAAAGATGGCAGGGAGTGAGAAGTGGGAAGGGTCCTGGATGCACGCTGGGTGAGGTAGGAAGAGAGAGGCAGTATGCGGGGGTATAGGCCCTGCAGGATGTAGTTCCTTGTCCTGGGCTGCTGCCGCTGGTCAGAAACTCACTCACCCAGAGATGGTTCTCCTGGTGCCTAGATCTGCTCTCTTAAGCCATATTTTTTACAAACCCCTTTAATTTTACTCAATTTAATTGATTCCGTTGTGTATAAATAAATGTAAATATCCATAAATAGCATATTGTTTAACCTTTCATTAAAGCTATGATAAAACTAGAAGGAAGAAGAGATCTTTCTCTAGGCAATTATATTGATAACTGATCAAATTCATGATATAGACATTATAAAATCATTTTCATATTTAAAATGCTCAGATCTGAATTCAATTAAATTTACTGTTTTTAAATGCAGTTTTTAAATACATTCTCAGCCTTTTTGCACAAGCACATTAGTGTAATTAAATTTGACAGTCTATCTAGTGATTAAAAGTAGGAACTCACCAATAAATCCAGTCAAACCTATGAAGGGTTTTTAAAGTTGGTTTTAGAAAATATTAAACACTAGATGGCAAACTTTAGTCATAAATACAGAGCTGATACTGAAACAATGTAAGGGTTTCTTACTGTAATACAAGACAAAAATGGTTAACAAGATGTTTAACGTTAATTTTTATCATAATAATAATTTTATCATGCTTAATATAAAGGGATTAACTAGATATTTGAAGGGGTATTTCTAAAATGCTAAATTGAGAAAGCAAAAGAGGATAATCTCCAAAGTAAGGCATAAAATGCAAGGTGTGGCAGCACCATGAAAAATTTCAAATCCTTGATAAATTCTATAATCCTGAACCCCTCTTCAGGGAAAACACAGGAAATATAAAGAAAACAAGAAAATAAATTCTTTATCTGGTTTGAATTTAATTTCCATGACACTGATAATATATTTTATATTAGTGATATTTGGTTAGGAGAAATACAGCAAGTTGAAGATAAGAGGAAGTAAACAAGGTTGAGCTTCAAATTAAATGATAGGCTTAAAGCAGCAGAGCCTAGATTCACCAAAAATTTTAAGAAAAATGTTATAAATTTTAAGAAATTTCCAATGAAGAACATTTTATAACATATTGCACAATAAAATTACCTTAAACAGTCACATCGTAGGGGGTGGAAATCATTGGCCCTTAAGAGCTAGACTTCTGGAAGCCTGCCTAATATTTGCTTTTATGTTCTATGACACCATTTTGAAAACATTGCAACTGAAGCTCTATAACAGTGTACAAACTAATCAAGAATGAAAACATATGTTTAAAAATCATACACTGTTTAAAAATAAGTATTTGAAAATGATATACTGATTTTCAACATGATTTCCCATTGAAAACTAATGATCATTCCCTTTAAGACTCAGTTTTGCTGTATGAATGTTGAAAATATGTTTTTAAATTATTTTCAGTCACTGAAGTCAAAGAAATGAAAGATGACTTGGTTTTTCACTCAGAAATATCCACTGAAAAAGTAATTGGCTTATGATATTTTATCTGAGTGTAAATCTCATCAATCATTTTGTAGCTTTGAAGTAATTGCCCTACTCATCCACTACATGTATAGCTTCCATTCTGCTGATACCAAGTGCTATAAACAAAAGAATTTGTAACAGAAACAGAAATTCACAATTTCCATTAGACACAAAAATCTTTAATGCTAATAAAAAATACTGTAAATTTATGGCTTTTTTTATAACATGCTGTATAATTCACAGGACACTGCATATAGCATACATGAGAAGTTATATACAACTATAAATTTTTTGTTCCTGGATTCTTCTTAAAATCTAAATGGTTACCTCATCTCAGTACTAAACAGTAACTAAAGGAAAATACATTCCCATAATCACATATACACATACACTCATACATATACATTCATATTTCAGAATTAGAACTATACAAGTCTATAAGTATTTTTGCATGAAGAAATTGGTTATAATGTTTTCTGAATGTCACATGTAACTCAATAGGAAAGAAAGCATAAAGGTATTTAAAAGATAAAATTATTTACTGTGTTTTTATTATAATAATGGGAAGATAATGATTTACTTGATTTGTGAATCCATTAACTACACCACCCATGAAAATCTTCTAAATTATACCAATAAAAATGCAACGAAGTTCATGTCTATGCTGTCTCAAGCCTGAATGATGTAGTAGTATATCACTGCAACATGTTTAAAGCCTAAGTTTCAAAATTTTGTTTTAATTAATTTGAAAAGCAAATTCATAACTGAGGATGTAGCTCACTGAAATACTATCTTAAATAAAGAAAATCAAATGACTAAAGATAATTGGTTTCAGTGCCTTTCTCTTCTCTTAATCTTCATATACTATTCATATCTTCAAGAATATACTACATTTATACTACTTTGCAGGGATAAATACTGAATGGTTTCTCAGGTTTCAATCTTAATCCATGATTGAACACTAAATGTCTTTTCTCATTATTTATTTATCCCTTCCAGAGTTCAGTCATTAGCAGAAAATTGTCTGTGATCTAAACTAGTCAAAAATACTTTCAGTGGGATTAATTACTTCAATATATTGCATGTGCAATTTCTGGAGATAATTAGCTTTATTTTACATTTACTACTCAGAGAAAGGAGGAACGACAGATTGACAAATATTTGAAGGAAGTAGATTTCTTCAGAGACAAGATAGATACAAAGCAAGAAAAGTCTCTCTGGGTGGCTGATGTAGATTCCATTTCTTTCTCTTTAGTAGTCTTCTAAAACAACTTAAGTTGAGCTAGACATGGTGACTTACACTTGTAATGTTAGAACTCTGAAAAGTGAAGTAGAAGGTTAATGAGTTCAAGCCCACTTGAATTATACAGGAATCTGTCTTTTTATCCTGTTTTGGTGTGTGTGTGTGTGTGTGTGTTTGTCTATCTTGTTGTTTAGAATCAAGTCATCAAGTCTCTTCACACTAGTGGAAGAGTAAGAATACACTTACCACACAAGTAAGAATAGCTTATCAATGATTCATCAGGCAAATTATATATGAATGGCTAAATATGCCAGGCGGTGATGGTGCGAGCCTTTAATCCCAGCATTCAGGAGGAAGACGCAGGCAGATATCTGTGAGTTTGAGGTCAGCCTGGTCTACAAGAGCTAGTTCCAGGACAGACTCCAAAGCTATAGAGAAAAGAAAAGAGAAGAATTGGTAAACACTTAAAAAGTTTCATATATTAATCTGTTATTTAGCCATTTTTGCTTCCATTCTCATATATGGAAAATCTTGACTATTTATTCCATTTGCAGAAAATCAGATATTTTATCATTGTTGAGAATAAAAAAAATAGACTTAAAGTATATAACAAATAGCCACATATCCCAGTAAGTTATAATAGGTTTATGTATGTGTGTAGAATTTCCCTCTGCCATGTGCACATTTAAGCAAACCACTGAATAAAACTCAGAATGAGTGAATGATTATCATTGCCACACAGTCCATAGGCAGGCAGAATCTCTTTGTGAGTGCTAAGAGTACCAGTGGTTATTGTAACATGCCAGCTTTTAATGCATTCCCTAATACAAAATTATTTTATAGAATCAAGGGGATAGATATTTGTTTCATATAAATCCAATGTTATGCAGAGATATAAGTGATGATAAGAATACTTAAGCAATATGTGAGGAGAAAATTTTCAGCTAAAATAATATGAAAAGTTATATTTTGTTCTGAAGAGGCAAACTGATTAGAATATTAAGTAAGAATTTATTGTCATTGAATGGTTATTCTTTAATGTAGATGGAACTATAAATATATAGGATATAGGAGAGTATTCATTTCCCTAAGGATCCAATCTCTTATTCCCTAGTGTGGCCATTATGCAATGTCCTTTTTGTATTCTTTGTCTGCTTCTTCTTTTTGGCATTCATGAGGCAAAATATAATATCTTACTTCAATTCTTTCCCTGCCAGACCAACTGGTAACACTCTCATTTTGAGAAATGAAAAGGAAGCACTGCTCGTACGTTGAAGGCTTAGCCAAAACAGCTTTTAAAAACTAGAATTCATCAAATTCCCTGAAATTTCTGTATTTTTCCTTTTTAATGCAGAAATCAAAAGGTCATTTACAAGATTCTATTCAAAATTCATAAATTAAGCATATTGTAGCAATAAATCCATGAAAGAAACAAAATACACTTTTACTCACTGAACAAAAGAGTCTTTATAAAACACAGCCACATTTTCCTGCCAGTTTGAGACAGTGAGGAGTTTCCTCAAAGCAAATATTTTCCAGCATTGTGGACTGTATATGTTTACTGCCAATTAAAATTGGAGGAGCAAAAGCAGGGGCATTTCAGATCCTAATTACTATGCAGAAATAAAGACACGGAGAAAGCTTCAAATTCACACACTGTGTATTAAAAGAATGAATTTAGAAATGTATGCTGGAACAGGTGTAATCCTAACCTTTTTGACTGTCCCACACAGACCTATAGAATAGCCTTCACAACTAAGGGTCATTCTCCTACTAATATCCTGTCTGACTGACAGAGGAATGTAGATTCCTGTGAAAGACAAAATGCAAGTGTGGCAACCTGAATCTCAGAACAATTAGCTACTCCATGGATGTTGAACAGCAGCTGTGGATCTGGGAATTGTCCAAAATGGTGAATTTCCATGCCATGAGGATACAGTGGGCACTTCATGTGGGGAAATGTCTACATAGGTGGTCATGTGATTCTGGTGGTTCTTTTCATTTTGCAGCATCTTGTCAATGTCCATATCTTAAGATCAGCATTACTGGGAATTTTTTTTAAATAAAGTCTCTCAAAACAGTGTATTTATTGCTCAGTGCATTTTAGTTGGACAATTGTAATTAAAATGCAATATGATTTTTTGATTCAAAGCAACATAGAAATTTTACTTAGAATCATGCTCAGATTCCAAAAAAAACCCCACACATATTACTTTAGGGTAGGGAAGAGAGTATGCCTCACCCTACTCAAGTATTGAATGCTGTATTTAAGATTGATTATCTGCACATAGTTATTTGTATCACATTTTTTATCCATAAGGCTCCATAGAAATACCATGAGAATTATCAGTCTTTTCACAGGAAATGTAAGTTCATGTATTCACAAACTGCTAAATACAAAGGCAAATGTTCCATATATCCCTTTCAGTCCATGTACCATATTAACAACTGGTGTGGCCAAATACTGAAAGCGGGAAATGAAACAGTCAGATCCTTAGAAAATAATTAAGAATGGTTGGCTCTTTTATTCAAATTATTCTGAAAGGATGACTCTTTGACAATGATAATATAGTTGAAGAAAAAACACATTATAAACCCACAATCCAAACTATGTAATTTGACAAATTCTGTGAAGAGTCTGTCAGTTGAGTGATAAATGTTCCATAGGTAAATGAGACTATCCATTTGCTTGAATTCAACACAACTCCAACAGATAAACAATTATGCTGTGACTGATAAAATTAATATATTTTCCCAAAATGTGTTTAACATGCATAATTACATTTAACGGGGGAAAACGTACTCTGTAAGAGTAATTTAATTATGAAAGCAGACAATAAATACATAGTATTAGTACATACCTTGCAAATTCAACTTAACAAAATGATTCTCTTCATCTTGGATTCCTCTGATGATGCTGGTTTAGGTCCCCATAAGCACTTCAATCTGCATGGTGATGAAAAAAGTTTGAGTTTCTTGGGTTTTAAAAATAATTAACTCTACTCAGTTTTATTATTTGTAAAATTAAAATTTACAGCTCTAGCTAGGTCCTACCTTGACTATAATATTTTTCTGTGAAGAATATTATTCAGAAGCATATTCAGTGTAAGTTTGATGTTTGATTTAAACTTTCCTTTTAAATCTACATTTAATCTCAAATAAAATTATGCTTACTGCCCCCAGAAGTATCTTATCTAGAAACACAGATAGCCTCATAGGATTTGGAGTGCTATATTTCCATTTTGATGATACCTCTCTAAAGTAACTCTGTGCTCAAGTATTCTCTGCCTCTCATTATTCTAAACTTACTGCTACTGATCCAGTTCTTAAGCTATCATTAGTCACTAAAATTAGTTAAAGGAATGCACCTTGTCATTTTGTGAGACTTTCCTTTTTTATAAATAATATATGCAGAAATTACACCTGTTTTATTATATAAATAAACTGAAGAACACCAATGGTGACATAGCTGATAGTTACCCATGTAATGATGTATATTTAACATTTGGATCACCCATCAGAAATGGATGTTGCACCTAATTCTTTGGTCATTAAACAGATTAACTCCTTTAATTTATGCAATAAATAAAATGAGATTTAAACTGAAATGTTTTCTTTTTTATTAGATTTTTAAAAAAAAATACCAATTCAAATTTCCACTCCCTTTCCTCCTGCCTTTACCTCCACACACCCTCCCAACTCCACCAACTCCAATCCTAAGAGAGGGCAAGCACCTTGCCCTGTGGAAAATCCAAGGCAATCCTCACTACAAGTAAACTGAGCAAGGTATACATACAAAGAAAATAGGATACCAAAAAGCCAGTACATGCAGCAGAGACAAATCCCAGTGTCATTTCCAGTGGTCCCTCAGTCTGCCCCAGCCATATGGGTGTCAAGAGGGATTAGTTTGGTCCTATGCTTGTTTCTCCCCAGTCCCAGTGGAGTTGGTGAGCTTCCATTAGCTCAGATAAATTCCTTCAGTAAATGAAACCTTCATGGTCTTGACCTCTTTGCTCATATTCTCATTCCTTTTACTCTTCAACTAGACATTAGGAGCTCAGTCAAGTGCTCTGATGTGGAACTCTGCCTCTGTTTCCATCTGTTGCTGGATAAAGGTTCTATGGTGATATTTAAGATAATCATAAATCTGAATACAGGGCAATGCCAGTTTGGGCACCCTCTCCACTATTGCCTAGGGTCTTTGCTGGGGCCATCATTGTGGATTCATGTGAATTTCTCTAGAGCCATGTTTCTTGTCAAACCCATAATGGATCCGCCAATAAAGATATCTCTCTCCTTCCTCTCATATTTGTCCTTCATCTTGACTGTCCCATTCCTTCAAGTTCTCCTTAAACCTCCTATTCTCCCCTTCTCTTCCCCCTCCTCCCCTTCTTGTACCCCACCACTTCCATGCTCCCAATCATGTCTGGCAACCCTGTCTCTCTCCAACCCCCTGGTGGGTCCATATACGTTTTTCTTTAGGTTACCCTTATTACTTAGCTTCTCTAGTATCATGAACCACAGGATCAATGTTCTTTGTTTATAGCTAACATCCACTTATGAGTGAGTACATACCTTATTCAACTTTTTGGGTCTGGTTTACCTTACTCAGGATAGTTTTTTTTTTTCTAATCCCATCCATTTACATGCAAAATTCAAAATGTCATTGTTTTTTTTTTCTACTGCTGAGTAGTACTCCAATATGTAAATGTGCCACACTTTCTTTATTCATTCTTCAGTTGAGGGGCATCTAGGTTGTTTCCATGTCATTGCTACTACAAATAATGCTGCTATGAACATAGTTGAACAAATAAATTCTTTGTAGTATGACTGAGCATTTTTGGGTATATGCCCAAGAGTGTATTGCTGGATCCTGAGGTAGGTTGATTCTCAATTTTCTAAGAAACCACCATACTGATATCCCAAGTGGTTACAGAAGTTTGCATTCCCACCAGCAATGGATGAGTGTTCCCCTTACTCATTAAATCAAGACTAGTTAAGCAATTTAAATAGAACTTTAAGCTGAGAGGAAATAGAAGTTGTCATGAAAAAACCTCCCAATCAAAAAAAGCCCAGGGCTGGGTGGTTTTAGTGCAAAATTCTACCAGAACTTCCAAGAAGATCTAATACCTATACCCTCAAAGGTTTCCATATAATAGAAACAGAAAGGACATTGTCAAACTCTTTTTATGAGGCTATAATTACCCTGATACCAAAACAACACAAACACTCAACCAAGAAAGAGAATTACAGACCAATCTCACTCATGAACATTGATGCATGAACATGAATGCAAAAATTCTCAATAAAATACTGGCAAACCCTATCCAAGAACACATAAAAAATCATCCATCATGATCAAGTAGACTTTATCCCAGAGATTCAGGGTCTGTTCAACTTATGAAAATCTATCAATTTAATCCATCATATAAATAAACTGAAAGAAAAAAAACTATATGATCATTTCATTAGATGTTGTAAAAACATTTGACAAAATTCAACACTACTTCAAGATAAAGGTCTTGGAGAGATCAGGTATACAAGGAACATATTTAAATATAATATAAAGCAATATATAGCAAGCCAAGAGCAAACATCAAATAGAATGGAAAGAAACTCAAAGTGATTCCACTAAAATCAGGAACAGGACAATGCTGTCCACTCTGTCTGTATCTCTTCAACATAGTTCTTGAAGTTTTAGCAATAGCAATAAGACAACAAAAGGAGATCAAGGGTATTCAAATTGGAAAAGAAGAAGTCAAACCTTTGTTATTTGCAGATGATATGATAGTATATATAAGTGACCCCAAATCTCTACCAGAGAACTCCTACAGCTGATAAATGTCTTCAGTGTTGTGGCTGGATACAAGATCAACTCAAAAAGTCAGTAGCTCTACTGTACAGAAATGATAAAGGAGCTGAGAGGGAAATCAGAAAAACATTACCTTTTACAATAACCACAAATAACACAAAATATTTTGGGGTAACACTAACCAAAGAAGTAAAAGACATATTTGACAAGAACTTTAAATCTTTGAAGAAAAAAAAATGAAGAAGATACCAGAAACTGGAAAGATCTCCCATGCTCTTGGATAGGAAGCATCAACATAGTAAAAATGGTAATCCTACCAACAGCAGTCCATAGATTCAATGCAATCCCCATCAAAATCCCAACACAATTTTTCACAGACCTTGAAAGAACAAAAAAAAAAAAAAAAAAACAGAGCGTAGCCAAATCAACCCTATACAATAAAGGAACTTCCAGAGGCATCAAGCTCTATTACAGACCTACAGTAATGAAAACAACTTGGTATTGGCATAAAAGCAGAGATGTTGAACAATGGAATGGAATGGAACTGTATATTAATCCACACACCTATGGAAAAAGATACTTAAGGAAATGTTCAACTTCCTTAGCTATCAAGGAAATGCAAATCAAAACAACCATGAGACACTATCTTTCACCTGTCTGAATGGATAAGATCAATAACACTAAAATGTTTTCTTTTCCTGTTTTGTTCTTACTGTACATTCTATGTTTAAAAGTCTATATTAAATCTGATGGGGAAGCTTAGCCAATCACATATTGCTTGGGTGTGGTGACCTGGTCCTCAGGGAAGAAAACCTGGAGATCCAGGTGTGCTCACTGTCTACGCACGGTGTTCACCTGACCCGTTTGGACATCAGAAATTTTATTCCATTTTTTTCCCGTTTTTTTAATTATTATTTTTAATTATTATAATTTTTAATTACTAAATTATATCTGTTGTTTTAAGCTGCTCTGTTTATTTAAGCATACCGGTGGAATATGCCTTCACATGGTGCCTGACCTTGGGGCTTTTTAGAGCCCTTTAAGGTTATGGCCAGTTGGGGACACACTGCATCCATTTGGGTACAGATATCCGCACCAACTAGTGCCCCCACCGCACGAAGCTCTCTCTTAAATCCTGGCCGAGAGTGAGAGGACCGACGAGCACTGAGCTCAAGCTCGTGCCTGCACTCAGCGCTGTGTCCTTGGCTCTTACCTCAGGTCTGGACCTCAAATGTCAGTATCTTTGTGTGCCTCCATTCCTAGCCACCTTTCCTGCTGGGCCTTCACAGCAGTCAAATGGCAGCATCTTTGTGGCCCTCCGTTCTATGCACCCCACCATCGGTCTCCAGCTGCCTGCACACCAGATCCCAGGTCCAGCTTCTAGAGCTCCAGCTCCACTCAGTCCCAGCTTTTCGCTTGCCACACCACCACCATGCAGCAGCATCATTTGGCCAAGCCACGGCTGGGGAGGCGGGGCAGGGCACCCACCTGAGCTGCGTTCCTCTCTGCTTACTCATGCTGCCGCTGGGCAAAGGTCATTCCTTTGTGTGTGTGTGTGGGGGGGGGGGTGTTCCAGCTCTGTAGCCATAGGAGCAGGAGATCTTCCTAATGTGATTAAGTAATTTACACAGCACATGGCCTGTGAGTTTAACTTCTTTTTTTTTGCATTAAAACATTTATGTATTTTTATTATTATTTATTTATTCATTTATTAAAGATTTCTGTCTCTTCCCCACCGCCGCCTCCCATTTCCTTCCCTCTCCCCCAATTAAGAATCAAGTCCCCCTCCCTCGTCAGGCCAAAGAGAAATCAGGGTTCCCTGCCCTGTGGGATGTCCAAGGACCATTCACCTCCATCCAGGTCTAGTAAGGTGAGCATCCAAACTGCCTAGGCTCCCACAAAGCCAATACATGCAGTAGGATCAGAAACCCATTGCCATTGTTCTTGAGTTCTCAGTAGTCCTCCTTGTCTGCTATGTTCAGCGAGACCGGTTTTATCCCAGGCTTTTTTCAGACCCAGGCCAGCTGGCCTTGGTGAGTTCCCGATAGAACATCCCCATTGTCTCAGTGTGTGGGTTCACCCCTCGCAGTCCTGAGTTCCTTGCTCGGGCTCTCTCTCTCCTTCTGCTCCTGATTTGGACCTTGAGATTTCAGTCCAGTGCTCCAATGTGGGTCTCTGTCTCCTTTCATTGCCTGATGAATGTCAATATTCAGGAGGATGACTATATGTTTTTCTTTGGGTTCTCCATCATATTTAGCTTCTCTAAGAACGAATTATAGGCTCAATGCCCTTTATTTATGGCTAGAAAACAAATATGAGTGAGTACATCCCATGTTCCTCTTTTTGTGTCTGGCTTACCTCACTCAGGATAGTGTTTTCTATTTCCATACATTTGCCTGCAAACTTCAAGAAGTCCTTGTTTTTTACTGCTGAGTAGTACTGTAATATGTATATACTCCATACTATCTTCATCCATTCCTCAATTGAAGGGCATCTAGGTTGTTTCCAGGTTGTGGCTATTACAAACAGTGCTGCAAAAGAAATGGACATTTTTTTAGATAAGTACTGTATACCAAACCTAAACCAAGACCAGGTGAACGATCTAAATAGACCTGTTAGTCACGAAGAACTAGAAACTGTTATAAAATTTCCCTTCCAAAAAAAGCCCAGGACCAGATGGTTTCAATGCAGAATTCTACCAGAACTTCCAAGAAGAGCTAATACCTATACTCCTTAACGTATTTCACAATATAGAAACAGAAAAGTCATTGCCAAATTCCTTTTATGAAGCTACAGTTACCCTGATACCAAAACCACACAAAGACCCAACCAAGAAAGAGAATTACAGGCCTATCTCACTCATGAATATCGACACAAAAATTCTCAATAAAATACTGACAAACCGAATTCAAGAACACATTAGAAAAATTATCCATTATGATCAAGTAGGCTTCATCCCAGAGATGCAGGGCTTTTTCAACATACGCAAATCTGTCAATGAAATCCACCATATAAATAGACTGAAAGAAAAAAAATCATATGATCATTTCATTGGATGCTGAAAAAGCATTTGACAAAATTCAACACCCCTTTATGATAAAGGTCTTGGAGAGACTAGGGATACAAGGGTCATACCTAAATATAATAAAAGCTATTTACAGCAAGCCAAAAGCTAACATTAAATCAAATGGAGAAAAACTCAAAGCCATCCCACTGAAATCAGGAACAAGACAAGGATGTCCACTCTCTCCATACCTCTTCAATATAGAGCTTGAAGTTCTAGCAATAGTAATAAGACAACATAACGGGATCAAGGGGATTCGTATTGGAAAGGAAGAAGTTAAGCTTTCGTTATTTGCAGATGATATGATAGTATACATAGGCGACCCCAAAAACTCTACCAAAGAACTCCTATAGCTAATAAACACCTTTTGTAGCGTGGCAGGATACAAGATCAACTCCAAAAAAATCTGTTGCCTTCCTATACACTAAGGATAAGAAAACAGAGACGGAAATGCGAGAAGCATCACCTTTTAAGATAGCCACAAATAGCATAAAATATCTTGGGGTAACCCTGACCAAGGAAGTGAAATATATATTTGACAAGAACTTTAAGTCCCTGAAGAAAGAAATAGAAGAGGACACCAGAAAATGGAGTTTAACTTCTTGATTTGAGTATATCTTTCAGATTTTTTTGTTCTCAGTCATGCGCCAAATTGTGGATTCAGGTGCACTCTGTCACCTACTGGCAGGCAACGGTTATTGCACCTACCTTTGCTGATTTGATAAAACCACAGGTAAGATATAGTTTAAATTTAAAAAATAAAAATGTCAGACAATCTAACCATTCAAGGCTTCCAGAGGTTTTTTCACTTACACCATGAATGAGGTTTTACAAGATGCTTATGATATGACCCTTGCTTGCCTATCTCTAGGGTTCACCTTTTTTTCTTGTATTCTGTAGTTTTTTTCATAATATGGTTTAACAATAGAAAATTGATGCAGTCTTTACAGACTGAATCCAGGATTCTTAAAAAAAAATAGTTAAAAATTTTAAAAAAAGCATGGCCGTCTTAAATGACGAGTTTCAATTGGCTGAGGTAATTTCAAAATCAATTCAGACTAACCCCAACCTCTTCAAGAAATAGATTGTAGTTCTCAAGGAGGAGACTAGATCTTTGTCTAATATGACTCAGTCAACTTAGATAATTTTTTAAAGGTACAATCTAATATTAATTCATTTAAGGAGAGATTCACTGCTCTGAAGAAGGAAATGGCTGATTTTGCTCATAGAATCCAATCCATGACAGTAGGTGCTAAAACATTATTTGAGAGGATTCAAACTGCCAAATGTATTAATCGGACTTTGTCAAAGGGGTATGGCAGATTGGCTGATAGAATTTTCCTCCAAAAAGTTACTATACATGCCATGAAAATTATGTCCAAGGATGAGACATTATCTCTAACAGACAAACTTCACACCTTAAAATCCTCAACGAGGAAATTAGAGCATAAGACTGGACAGGAGATTCAGGCCTTGCAAAAGGCAATGGTAAACAGATTTTAAAAGATTGAGGAAATTATAGACTTCAACAAATAGAAACAAAAGGTAAAAAGGCAAAATTTAACTTAGTCAGTATGTAAAACTCTCCGGGATAGCTTCCCCAGAGTTCTACCTGCCTTTCCAGTAATAACATCAGAAATGGTAGCTGGCACCAAATACCCTAAGGTTATTAAGAAACATACATTGGAGCCCTACGTATGAGTAATCTAAATAAATAAATAAGTAAATAAATAAACAAGCAATTGTAAATTACAGACTACATTTGTCCTTTGTTAGAGAGATGGTCAAAACCTGGGCTCTCAGTAACAAGGCCACACCTCACGATTGGGCTAATTAACATCAGCTGTTCTAGAAAGTGGCCTACAATTACATTGGAGAAGCCTTTTTAAAGAGGAGGCTAAAATTTTAGAGCAACAAAAAGGACCAAAAGAAACTGAGATTTCCCTAGATCAAATTCTAGATGATGGACTTCACTCTGATCCTCAGGACCAAGCTCTTTATGATGAACACATCTAATCCGTATGTGCCGCAGAAGCTTTAAAGACTTGGGACAGGGTTCAGGACCCAGGACAGAGAATGAAATCGTATCTCAGGGTTATACAACGTCAGAAAGAACCCTTTAGTGACTTTTTACAAAGACTAACTAAGGCCACACAAATAGGGCAAACTGACCCAGAAGCCAGACGTATAATAATTGAATCTTTAGCTTATGAGAATGCCAACATAGAGTACAAAAGGATCCTGGGCCTTTAAAGATCAGATCAGCACCCTTGGAGGAATGGGTCTTGCATACAATAAATGTTGAGACATTTGACTATGGCACTGAATTATGAGTAGGAGAAGCAATTTCCAATGGTAAGAGAAGGCATCAAGATACAAAATGCTTTAATTGTGGTAAGATGGGACATATGAGAAGGGATTGTAGACAACAGATTTCTAGGAATAATGCTTCTTCTAAGAATAACAGGAACAGGAGGACTCATCCTTCAGGTTTATGTAGGAGATGTGCCAAAGGCAGAGACAGCACAAGTGAATGTAGATCAACAAGAGATAGACAAGATAACCTGATACCATTGGGAAATGCAATGAGGGGCCTCTCACAGGACCCCATGATGAATGTGGTCCAGTCATTTCTGGTTAGTGTAGAGAACATGTCTCGTCAGGAAAACTAGAAGGCCCCATGCCTGCTGTCAAAAGCAATGATCTGAATGATGAGATAAATGTGGAGAATGAGTCAAGAAATCTAGCAGGACAAAGGAAACATATATTCTGTCAGACTTCTATAAATGAACAAAGACCAAAGCCAAGAATGTGTATAAATGGTATTTTTATTGAAGATTTATTGGACACAGGTGTAATGTAAGTATCATTATTCCAGAATCTTGGCATCTGAATTGGCCTCTTCAGCTGGTAGATGCTTGGTTCCTGGGAATTAGAACCTTATTTTGGGTAAGACAAAGCATGAGATGGGTTGAATGCATAGGGACAGAAGGGTAAACAGGAAAACTAAAGCCATATATAGCCAATATTGCAGTGAATTTATGGTGTTGTGACTTTTGCAGCAATGGAATACCCAGATTAATGTTCCTACTGCTTCTAAAGCTTATATTTCTGCGGAAAATATTAAAGATATTATAGACACCACAAAACGGTCATTTGGGCTGTACAAGAACACAACACAATTGATCACCCTTCAGAGGTACCAACAGCCCTGCCTCTAAAATGGTTGACTGAGAGGCCAATATGGACCAAGCAATGACCTTTAGCTGAGGAAAAGTTGCAGGATTTAGAACAACTGGTACAAGAGCAATTAGATGCTTGACATACAGAAGAATCTACCAGCCCTTGGAATTTTCCTGTATTTATTGTTAAGAAAAAAACTAGAAAATGGAGAATGGTGACAGATCTTAGAGCTAAAACAAGGTTATTCAACCTATGGGCCCTTTGCAATCTGGAATTCCTCTACCCTCTCTTTTACCAAAGGGATGGCCTCTTATATTTATTGACATAAAGAATTGCTTCTTCACTATACCTTTACAAAAAATAAAGATAGATAAAAGTTTGCCTTCACAGTGCTTACTTATAATAATTCTCAGCCTACTAGGAGGTACCAGTTGACTATCCACTCACAGGGTATGCTCAATAGCCCCACCTCGTGTCAATATTTTGTAAGTCAACAATTGGAAGTAATACACAATTTCCTAAGTCTATAATTTACCATTACATGGATGATATTTTGCTATATGATTTAAACATAGATACCTTAGAAAGACTGTTTAAAGAAGTCAAGATAGTTTTACCTAAATGGGGATTGCAGATTGCTCCTGGAAAAATACTGAGAGATAATATCAATTATCTAGGTTATAATATAGGTTTACAAAAAATTAAGACACAAAAGGCACAAATTCGGAGAGATTGGTTATGGACTCTTAATGACTTTCAAAGATTGTTAGGAGACATCTCTAGCCTTTGACTGGCTTTTGGGATAACACCTGATCGAATAATTCATTTTAATAAAACCTTGCATGGTGATAAAGACTTGAACTCTCCCAGAGAATTAACAGCTGAAGCAGAAAAGGAACTGACAATGGTCGAAGAAAAATTATAAGAGGCACAAGTGAATAGGGTGAATTCAAAGCTTAGTTGAATTCTCGTCATATTGCCTTCCAAAATTTTATCTACAGGAATATTAACGCAGAGAGATGATATTATCTTAGAATGGATCTTTTTACCACATAAACCAAATAAAAAATAAAAACTTATGTGAAAAATGTCTCTAAATTAATTATAAAAGGTAATTTGAGACTTTGTCAACTAGCAGGCATAGACCCAGCAGAAATTAGCATGTCTTTTAGTACTGATGAGATAAGAAACTTATGGGAAGACAATGAACCATACCAAAGATATTGTGCTCATTTTTTTAGAGAAAATAATAGCAACTATCCCAAAAGCAATAAGCTTAACTTTAAAGATAACTTCTTGGATCTAGGCACCAGGAGAACCATCTCAGAGTGAGTGAGTTTTTGACCCGCGGCAGCAGCCCAGGACAAGGAACTACATCCTGCAGGGCCTATACCCCTGCATACTGGCTCTCTCTTCCTACCTCACCCAGCGTCCATCCAGGACCCTCCCCACTTCTCCCTCCATGCTGTCTTTGGGCAAATAACATCACCCAGCTCAGCCTGTCTGGGCGCTGGGTTTGAATCCGGAGGGCAGCCGGGCGGGCGGGAACTCCTTTGTCTCAATAGCCTGCCTGCAGCAAGCAGAGTAGGCGCTTGGTTTACGAGCCACCCAACCAGCAAGGAGAGCAGATGTAGGCACCAGAAGAACCATCTAGGGGTGCGTGAGTTTTTGACCCGCGGCAGCAGCCCAGGACAAGGAACTACATCCTACAGGGCCTATACCCCACATACTGCCTCTCTCTTCCTACCTCACCCAGCGTGCATCCAGGATCCTCCCCACTTCTCACTCCCTGTCATCTTTGGGCAAACAACATCAACCAGCTCAGCCTGTCTGGGTGCTGGGTTTGAATCGGGAGGGCAGCCGGGCAGGCGGGAACTCCTTTGTCTCAATAGCCTGCCTGCAGCAAGCAGGGTAGGCACTTGGTTTACGAGCCACCCAACCAGCAAGGAGAGCAGATCTAGGCACCAGGAGAACCATCTCGGGGTGAGTGAGTTTCTGACCCACGGCAGCAGCCCGGGACAAGGAACTACATCCTGCAGGGCCTGGTTAGGTGCTGAGGAGTTCCATCAGGACAGGTGAGTGTGTGCTATCCAGGGACTGATTGTCCCAGAAGAGAGCACAAACCCCCCTCCCTCAGCTCCATCTGCAGGGCTGTCCTTCTTATGCAAGACCCAGCCCCCTAGCACCCTCCCCAAACCTGCACTGCTGTATAATGAGGAGTTCCATCTGGACGGGACGGTTCCTACTTCTACACTGAAGAGAGACACCCAGAGAGTCAGTCAAAGCAAAGTCTGGACCAAGACACCAGACCTCTCCTGCCTCCAATTGAAGGAAGAGATGGGAAGGCGTCAATGCAAAAATTCCTCCAACAACCTGAAAGGCAACATGTCACCACCAGAATCCAGGGATCCCAAAATAAGAAGAATTGTACACCCTACTCCAGAAGAATTAGAAGAAATCGACACAAAAGTGAATTATATGAAAATAATAGAAGACCTTAGATAGGAGGTGAAAAACTGCCATAAACAATTAGAGATTACAAACAAAAAGGTAGAGGAAATGAATAAATCACTCAAAGATACCCAAGAAAACCAAGAGAAACAAGAAAAAGCAATGAAACAGATAAGGGAAGCGGTTCAAGACTTGAAGAATAAAATGGAAGTAATGAAGAAAACACAAACCAAGGGAAGGATGGAGATGGAAATTCTGGGTAAACGAACAGGAACTACAGAGACAAGTACTACCAACAGATTACAAGAGATGGAAGAAAGAATCTCAGACACTGAAGATACCTTAGAGAAAATAAACACACAGATCAAAGAAAACAGCAAAACCAACAAATTCTCATCACAAAACATTCAGGAAATCTGGGACACAATAAAAAGACCAAACCTAAGAATAATTGGGATAGAAGAAGGAGAAGAAGTAAAGCTCAATTGTCCAGAAATTATATTTAATAAAATTATAGAAGAAAACTTTTCCAACCTAAAGGAAGATATTCCTTTGAAGGTTCAAGAAGCATACAGAACACCGAATAGATTGGACCAAAAAAAAAAAAAGTCTCCTCACCATATAATAATCAAAACACAAAACATACAGAATAAAGAAAGAATATTAAGAGCTGCAAAGGAAAAAGGTCAAGTTACTTATAAAGGTAAACCTATCAGACTTACACCTGACTTCTCTATGGAAACCATGAAAGCCAGAAGGTCCTGGATAGATGTACTGCAGAATCTAAGAGAACATTGTTGCAAACCCAGACTACTATACCTAGCCAACCTTTCATTCACTATAATTGGAGAAAACAAAATTTTCCAAGATAAAAACAAATTTAAATATGTTTCCACAAATCCAGCCTTACAGAAAGTAATAGAAGGAAAATCACTAACCAAGGAGCCCAACAGTGACCACAATAACTCAACCATCTAGAGACCCTTCACCAGCACAACTCAAAGAAGGGAAACATACAAACTCTACTAATAAAAAAGTGACTGGAGTTAACAACCCCTAGTCATTAATATCACTTAATGTCAATGGATTCAACTCACCTATAAAAAGGCACAGGCTAAGAGATTGGATATGAAAACAGGATCCGACATTCTGCTGTTTACAAGAAACACACCTCAACCACAAAGACAGGTACCTACTTAGAGTAAAGGGATGGGAAAAGGTTTATCAAGAAAATGGACCTAAGAAACAAGCAGGTGTGGCCATACTAATTTCTAACAAAGTTGACTTCAAACTTAAATCAATCAGAAGAGATGGAGAGGAACAGTTTATACTCATAACAGGAACAATTCAACAGGACAAAGTCTCAATCCTAAATATCTATGCCCCTAATATAAAAGCACCCACGTACATAAAAGAAATATTGCTAAAACTCAAGGCTGCCATCAAACCGCTCAAACTACTAGTAGGAGACTTCAACACTCCTCTCTCACCAATGGACAGGTAAATCAGACAGAACCCTAACAGAGAATTAAGAGAATTCATGGAGGTAATTAAACAAATGGATTTAACAGACATCTATAGAACATTCCAACCAAATAGGAAAGAATATACCTTCTTCTCTGCAGCTTATGGAACCTTCTCGAAAATTGACCACATATTCGGTAACAAAGCAAACTTCCACAGTTACAAAAAAATATTCGTAACCTCCTGTGTCTTATCAGATCACCATGGATTAAAGTTAGAATTCAACAACAATGCTACCCCCAGAAAGCGTACAAACTCACGGAAACTGAACAGTCAACTACTGAACCACACCTGGATCAAAGAAGAAATAAAGAAAGAAATTAAAGTCTTCCTTGAATTCAATGAAAATAAAGAAACAACCTACTCAAATTTATGGGACACTATGAAAGCAGTCCTAAGAGGAAATTTCATAGCACTAAGTGCCCACTTATAGAAAACAGAGAGAGCACACATTGGAGACCTAACAGCCTACCTGAATGCTCTAGAAAAAAAAGAAGCAGACTCACCTAAGAGGAGTAGAAGACTGGAAATAATCAAACTGAGGGCTGAAATCAACAAAATAGAAACACAGAAAACAATCCAAAGAATCAATGAAAAAAAAAGCTGGTTCCTAGAGAAAATCAACAAGATTGATAAACCCCTATCCAAACTAATCAAACAGCAGAAAGAGAATATGCAAATTAATAAGATCAGAAATGAAAAGGGGGACATAACCACAGATACAGAGGAAATTCAGAAAATCATTAGATCTTACTACCAAAGCCTGTATGCCACAAAAATGGAAAATGTAAAAGAAATTGACACTTTTTTAGATAACTACCATATATCAAAGTTAAACCAGGACCAGGTGAACAATCTAAATAGACCTGTTAGTCGCGAAGAATTAGAAGCTGTTATCAAATACCTCCCTACCAAAAAGAGCCCAGGACCAGATGGTTTCAATGCGGAATTCTACCAGAACTTCCAAGAAGACCTAATACATATACTCCTTAATGTATTTCACAATATAGAAAAAGAAGAGTCATTACCAAATTCCTTTTATGAAGCTACAGTTACTCTGATACCAAAACCACACAAAGACTCAACCAAGAAAGAGAATTACAGGCCAATCTCACTCATGAACATTGATGCAAAAATCCTCAACAATACTGGCAAACCGAATCCAAGAACACATTCAAAAAATTATCCATTATGATCAAGTAGGCTTCATCCCAGTGATTCAGGGTTGGTTCAACATACGCAAATCTATCAATGTAATCCATCACATAAATAAACTGAAAGAAAAAAAAACATATGATCATCTCATTACATGCTGAGAAAGCATGTGACAAAATTCAGCATCCCTTTATGATAAAAGTCTTGGAGAGACTAGAGATACAATGATCATACCTAAATATAATAAAAGCTATATACAGCAAGCCGACAGCTAACATCAAATTAAACGGAGAGAAACTCAAAGCCATCCCACTAAACTCAGGAACATGACAAGGCTGTCCACTCTCTCCATACCTCTTCAATATATTGTTTGAAGTTCAACAAGAGCAATAAGACACCATAAGGCGATCAAGGGGATTCGAATTGGAAAGGAAGAAGTTAAACTTTCATTATTTGCAGATGATATGATAGTGTACATAAGTGACCTCCAAAACTCCACCAAAGAACTTTTACAGCTGATAAATACCTTAGGTAATGTGGTAGGATACAACATCAACTCCAAAAAATCAGTCGCCCTCTTAAACACAAAGGATACGGAAGCAGAGAGTGTAATCAGAGAAGCATCACCTTTCACGATAGCCACAAATAGCATAAAATATCTTGGGGTAACTCTAGCCAAGGAAGTGAAAGATCTATTTGACAAGAACTTTAAGGCATTGAAGAAAGAAATTGAAGAGGATAGCAGAATGGAAGGACCTCCCTTGCTCTTGGATTGGGAGGATCAACATAGTAAAAATGGCAATTCTACCAAAGGAAATTTATAGATTCAATGCAATTCCCATCAAGGTCCCATCAAAATTCTTCATAGACCTTGAGAGGACAATAATCAATTTTATATGGAAAATCAAAACCCAGGATAGCCAAAACAATCCTATACAATAAAGAATCCTCTGGAGGCATTACCATCCCTGACTTCAAACTCTATTACAGAGATACAGTAATGAAAACAGTGTGGTACTGGCATAGAAACAGAGATGTCGACCAATGGAATCGCATAGAAGACCCGAATTTTAACCCACAAACATATGATCATCTGATTTTTGATAAAGGAGCTAAAAGTATACAATGGAAGAAAGAAAGCCTCTTCAACAAATGGTGCTGGCACAACTGGATGTCAACCTGTAGAAGAATGAAAATAGACCCATATCTATCACCTTGCACAAAACTCAAGTCAAAATGGATAAAAGACCTCAATATCAGTCCGAACACACTGAGCCTGATAGAGGAGAAAGTGGGAAGTACCCTACAACAGATGGACACAGGTGATCGCTTCCTATGCATAAACCCAGCAGCACAGACATTAAGGGCAACATTGAATAAATGGGACCTACTAAAACTGAAAAGCTTTGGTAAAGCAAAAGACACTGTCACTAAGACAAAAAGGAAACCTATTGACTGGGAGAAGATCTTCACCAACCCCGCTACAGACAAAGGTCTGATCTCCAAAATAGATAAAGAACTCAAGAAACTAGACTTTAAAATGCTAATTAACCCAATTAAATAATTGGGCACTCAACTGAACAGAGAATTCTCAACAGAAGAAGTTCAAATGGACAAAAGACACTTAAGGTCATGCTCAACCTCCTTAGCAATCAGGGAAATGCTAATCAAAACAACTTTGAGATATCATCTTACACCTGTCAGAATGGCTAAAATCAAAAACACCAATGATAGCCTTTGCTGGAGAGGCTGTGGAGAAAGGGGTACCCTCATCCATTGCTGGTGGGAATGCTCTCTTGTGCAACCACTTTGGAAATCAGTGTTTCGGTTTCTCAGGAAATTGGGGATCAACCTACCACTAGACCCAGCAATACCACTCTTGGGAATATACCCAAGACATGCCCTATCATATGACAAAAGCATTTGTTCAACTATGTTCATAGCAGTATTATTTGTAATAGCCAGAACCTGGAAACAACCTAGATGCCCTTCAATGGAAGAATGGATGAAGAAAGTGTGGAATATATAAACATTAGAGTACTATTTTGCGGTTAAAAAAAAATGACTTCTCAAACTTTGTATGCAAATGGATGGAAATAGAAAACACTATCCTGAGTGAGGTAACCCAGACCCAGAAAGATGAACATGGGATGTCCTCACTCATAATTGGTTTCTAGCCATAAATAAAGGTCACAGAGTCTATAACTGTTGAACCTAAAGAAGCTAAATAAGAAGGTGAACCCAAGGAAAAACATATAATTATCCTCTTGGCTATGAGAAGTAGACAAAATTGCTGGGGAGAAAATTGGGATCTTGTGGGTGGGGGGGGGATGGGGATAAGGGGGGATGGGAGAGAAAAATGAGAAGGGGAGGACTGGGGGATCTTGGGGAAACAGGATGACTGGGATAAAGGAAGGCTGGATAGGGGAGCAGGGAATCACAATTCTTAGTTAAGGGAGCCACCTTATGGTTGGCAAGAGACTTGAACCTAGAGTGGCTCCCAGGAGCCCAAGGCGATGTCCCCAGATAGTTCCTTGGGAAGCTGAGGATAGGGAACCTGAAATGACCCTATCCTATAGCAATACTGACGAATATCTTGCATATCACCATAGAACCTTCATCTGGTGATGGATGGAGATAGAGACAGAGACCCACACTGGAGCACCAGACTGAGCTCCCAAGGTCCCAATGAGGAGAGGAAGGAGGGAGAACATGAGCAAAGAAGTCGGGACCACGAGGGGTGTACCCACCCACAGAGACAGTGGGGCTGATCTATTGGGAGCTCACCAAGGCCAGAAGGACTGTGACTGAAAAAGCATGGGATAAAACCGGACTCTCTGAACATGGCGAACAATGAGGGCTGATGAGAAGCTAAGGACAATGGCACACAGTTTTGATCCTACTTCATGTTCTGGCTTTGTGGTAGCCTAGCCAGTTTGATGTTCACCTTCCTAGACATGGACGGAGGGGGGAGGACCTTGGACTTTCCATAGGTCAGGGAACCCTGATTGCTCTTTGGATGGGAGAGGGAAGGGGAGAGTAGTGGGGGGGAGGGGGAGAAGGGTGAGAGGAGGGGGAGGGAAATGGGAGGCTGGGAGGAGGCAGGAATTTTTTTTCCTTTTCTCAATAAAAAAAAAGATAAAAAAAAGATAACTTCTTGGATTCTTCCTCGAACCATCCCTGATGTTCTGGTAACTGGAGCTTGTACATTTTATACTGATGCCAATAATTCAGGGAAGGCTGGTTACAAGTCAGAAGAATTGAGTAAGGTGGAACAAAGCCCTTATGATTCTGTCCATAAAGCAGAATTATATGCCATTCTTATGGAGCTAATTGATTCTAAAGCACCTCTTAATATAGTTACTGACTCACAATATGCAGAAAGTGTGATCTTGCATATTAAAACTGCTGAATTTATACCAGATGATACAAAACTGACTTCAATGTTTATCCTGGTACAAGACATGATCAGGAACAAGCTTTTCCCTATGTACATAACACACATCTGATTCAATATGGGTCTGGCAGGTTCTCTAGCACAAGGTAATGTGAAAATTGAACAATTATTGATTGTTATTGAGGTGCAGGCCTCTGAATTTCATTAAACCATCACATCAATATCAAAGGTTTGAAGAAAGAGTTTTCTATTAGGTGGCAACAAGCTAAGGAGATTATAAAGAAATGCTCTACTTTCCCTTTCTATAACCAAATACCACTTCATGCAGGGACTAATCCAAATGGTACTCAAAGGAATGAAATCTGGCAAATGGATGTGCTACCCTTTGCAAAATTTGGCAAATTAAAATATGTACACCACACCATTGACACCTATTCAGGTTTTCAATGGACAACTGCTTTAAGCTCAGAAAAATCTGATTCAGTAATCTCTCATTTATTAGAAGTCATGGCCATGATGGGTATACCTGAATAAATAAAAACAGATAATGGTCCAGCTTATGTCTCTCAGAAAATGAAACTTTTTTTTTGCTTATTATAATATTAAACATGTTACAGGTATACCATACAATCCTACAGGTCAAACAGTCATAGAAAGATCAATTGAAACTATAAATCATATGTTAAACAAACAGAAAGGGGTGAAAATACCCCCAGAAATAGATTACACAATGCTTTATTAACCATGAATTTTCTCAGTGCTAATAAGAAAGGGACAATGGCCAAGAAAGACACTGGATAATGGAAAAGTCTGCTAAATTAAATTAACCAGTTTATTTTAAGGATGTGCTGACCTTACAATGGAAGCCAGGAGATATGCTGCATTGGGAAAGGATTGTTGCTCTTGTTTCCACAGGAGAAGAATAAAAAAGATACCACACAAATTAATTAAGGTTCCTTTTGAAGAGGAGGAACCTCTTAGAGAGGAGAAATGATGATTCATCCGCAATAATGATAATCATACCAATGGTAAGAAAACATATAGGATGGGGGCAGGGTTCTCTTCTTATCTCAGCAGTAAAACACTCATCTTCAAAGAATTCAAGGGACAAAGGATATCCAAAAGAATCTTATACAATAAAGGAACTTCTGGAGGAATTACCATCCCTGACTTCAAACTCTATTACAGAGCTTCAGTAATGAAAACAGCTTGGTATTGGCATAAAAACAGAGAAGTTGATCAATGGAATAGAGTAGACGACCCAGATTTTAACCCACGAACCTATGAACACCTGATTTTTGATAAAGGAGCTAAAAGTATTCAATGGAAGAAAGAAAGCATCTTCAATAAATGGTGCCGGCAGAACTGGTTATCAACCTGTAGAAGAATGAAAATAGATCCATATCTATCGCCATGCACAAAACTCAAGTCCAAATGGATTAAAGACCTCAATATCAGGCTGAACACACTGAACCTGATAGAAGAGAAATTGGGAGGTACTCTACAACATATGGGCACAGGAGATCACTTCCTACGTATATCTCCAGCAGCACAGACATTAAGGACAACATTGAATATATGAGACCGCCTAAAACTGAGAAGCTTCTGTAAAGCAAAGGATACTGTCACTAAGACAAAAAGGCAATCCACTGACTGGAAGAAGATCTTCACCAACCCTGCAACAGACAAAGGTCTGATCTCCAACATATATAAAGAACTCAAGAAACTAGACTTTAAAATGCTAATTAACCCAATTAAAAAATTGGACACTGAACTGAACAGAGAATTCTCAACAGAAGAAATTCAAATGGCCAAAAGACACTTAAGTCATGCTCATCCTCCTTGGTGATCAGGGAAATGCAAATTAAAACAACTTTGAGATACTATCTTATACCTGTCAGAATGGCTAAAATCAAAAACACTAATGATAGCCTTTGCTGGAGAGGTTGTGGAGTAAGGGACACACTCATCCATTGCTGGTGGGAATGCAAACTTGTGCAACCACTTTGGAAATCAGTGTGGCGATTTCTCAGGAAATCCTGGATCAACCGACCCCAAGATCCAGCAATACCACTCTTGGGAATATACCCAAGAGATTCCCAATCATACTACAAAAGCATTTGTTCAACTATGTTCATAGCAGCATTATTTGTTATAGCCAGAACCTGGAAACAACCTAGATGCCCTTCAATGCAAGAATGGATGAAGAAAGTGTGGAATATATACATATTAGAGTACTACTCAGTGGTTAAAAAAAAATGACTTCGCGAATTTGGCATGCAAATGGATGGAAATAGAAAACACTATCCTGAGTGAGGTATCCCAGACCCCAAAAGATGAACATGGGATGTACTCATTCATAATTGGTTTCTAGCCATAAATAAAGGACATTGGGCATATAATTTGTGATCCTAGAGAAGCTAAATAAGAAGGTGAACCCAAAGAAAAACATATAGCCACCCGCCTGGATATGGGAAGTGGACAAGATTGCCGGGCAAAAACTGGGAACTTGGGGGTGAGGTGGCAAGGGACTAAGGGGAAATAGGGTGAGAAACATGAGAAGAGGAGAATGGTGGGAGCCTGGGGGAATGGGATGTTTGGGATAAAGGAAGGGTGAACATGGGAGCAGAAAAATATATATCCTAATTAAGGAAGCCATCTTAGTGTTGGCAAGAGACAGGACTCTAGAGGGGCTCGCAGGTATAAAGGGAGATGTCCCCAGCTAGTTCCTTCTTAGTTTTCTAAATGGCATAGGGCAAGCCTTACTTGGCTTGAATCACTGATATCTGCATTCTAGTGAGCCTCAAACAAAATGAAAATCCATGGTAATAAAAATATAACAAAACCTCTTCTCTGATATCAAAATTGTCAAATTAATATGGGATGTTGGTAAGTTAAGTAAATATATTCAGCTACTATCTAGCTTCTGTTAACGATATTGATTTTTTGGTAGGTACTCACTTTGGTTATATTTGTTTTAGACTACAATGCTTGCCTTCCTGATCACTTTCCATGGATTCATTGGTTGTTTACACTTGGTTCTAGTTTCAGATAACATTCTTTTAGCCTTTGTGAATCCTATTTTGAAACACAGTACCACAATTCCCCAGTCATATTTAAGAGATGCTGCCATTACACCATTAGTGGATTATTTCATACCTGGCCTGAAATTTCTTCCTCTTCAATTAAAGCAAAGACAGTATAATTTGTTTTGCTACCCTAAGATCTAGGCCTCATCATAATCTTTCATGTGTTCCATTCCTTCTTGGATGGATTATTGGAACTAACCCCTCACTTTATCCTGAATTTTCATCTAATATTCTGTAGTAACTTTACTCCATCTACCATTTGTAATGCTGGTCAAACCACACTATAACCAGCATAGGAAGATCTATTAAACTGTTTGTCTTCCCTGTCAGAAAATGTGAATATGCTGATTATTCACCAACTTTCCTTGACCTCTGTGGTTATTGAAAGATAAAAGCCTCCTAGGCTCAAAGTGAGGGGCAGTCTTAGGAGATGCAGCCTTGTTGGAGAAGGTGTGGCCTTGTTGGAGGAAGTGCATTACTAGGGGTGGCCTTTAGATTTCAAATGCTCATGCCAGGTCCAGTTTAACTCTTTCTTCTTGCTGCCTTCAGATCTGGATGTAGTAGTCTCAGCTATCTTTTCAATGCTTCCACCATGATGATAGTACACTAAATTTCTGAATTGTAAGCCCATTACAATTAAAGGTTTCACTTTAAAAGAGTTGCCATGGTCATGGCTTCTACTTAGGAAAATAGAAACCCTAGCTAATATAGCCTCTCAATGCCAAAACCACATTTCTCTCATTATATTCACTTTTTGTGACCATTAATTCCCATCTTTGCCAAAGTCTGGTTAGAAAATAATGGTGGAATCTTCATCCTTTCTCTAGAAATGTTTTTTCTTCCTTCTTGGAGGTCCATGTTTCACAAGGCAGCCATCCTTAATTAAAGTATAGGTGATGCTTATATACTTTTTTTTTTTTTTTTTTTTTTTTTTTTTTTGGTTTTTCGAGACAGGGTTTCTCTGTGGTTTTGGAGCCTGTCCTGGAAACTAGCTCTTGTAGACCAGGCTGGTCTCGAACTCACAGAGATCCGCCTGCCTCTGCCTCCCGAGTGCTGGGATTAAAGGCGTGCGCCACCACCGCCCGGCTATATACTTTTAAGGTAGTAATCTTCAAATTTAAATATACATTTCTCTCAAAATCAAGAAAGTGGTAATTATTCTTCCATTTCTGGTTCATAATGTCTTGTGAAGAACCAGTTTTGATATCTAGAGGATAATGACACTATTCAAACTCTTCAGAATCTCTTCGGTGTTTGAAGAAAATGTCTCACTAAAATCACATCTATTTGGCAAAACTCACAAATACATTCCAAAGCATTTGAAGTGCTGTTGATAAATATAGCTTAAGAAGTGTCCTCAACCAGCAATACCACTCTTGGGAATATACCCAAGAGATGCCCTATCATACAACAAAAGTATATGCTCAACTATGTTCATAGAAGCATTGTTTGTAATAGCCAGAATGTGGAAACAACCTAGATACCCTCCAATGGAAGAATGGATGAAGAAAGTATGGAATATATACGTATTAGAGTACTACTCAGCAGTAAAAAACAACGACTTCTTGAATTCTGCATGCAAATGGATGGAAATATAAAACACTATCCTGAGTGAGGTAAGCCAGACCCAAAAAGAGGAACATGGGATGTACTCACTCATAATTGGTTTCTAGTCATAAATAAAGGACATTGAGCCTATAATTTGTGATCCTAAAGAAGCTAAATAAGAAGGTGAACCCAAAGAAAAACATATAGTCATCCTCCTGGATATTAACCTTCATCGGGTGATGAAAGGAGACAGAGACAGAGTTCCACATTGGAGCACCGGACTGAAACCCCAAGGTCCAAATCAGGAGTGGAAGGAGAGAGAGCAAGGAACTCAGGACCGCGAGGGGTGCACCCATACACTGAGACAATGGGGATGTTCTATCAGGAACTCACCAAGGCCAGCTGGACTGGGTCTGAAAAAGCATGGGATAAAACCAGACTCGCTGAACATAGTGGACAATGAGGACTGCTGAGAAGTCAAGAACATTGGCACTAGGTTTTGATCCTACTGCACGTACTGGCTTTGTGGGAGCCTAGGCTGTTTGGATGTTCACCTTACTAGACCTGGAAGGAGGTGGGAGGTCCTTGGACTTCCCACAGGGCAGGGAACCCTGATTTCTCTTTGGGCTGATGACAGAGGGGGAGTTGATTGGGACGGGGGGGGGGAAATGGGAGTTGGTGGCAGGGAGGAGAGAGAAATCTTTAATAAATGAATAAATAAATAAATTTAAATAAAGAAATTAAATAAATAAATAAATAACCCCCCAAAAAAAGTGTCCTCAAAAATGTGTATCTAATAGAAGAAGTATTGCATTGGTCAAGATGGCCTGTACAGAAAGTCTGTGAATCAACTAAAAGTTCCTGAAAAAATACAAACAAGAACAGCTGGCAAAAATGAAAAAAAAAGTATCCAAATAAATGATAATGATATCTAGGTTATAAATCTGTTTGTATCCAGAGATATATTGACAAGAATAAGTCCTTTGATTCCTCTTACAATATTCACACTCCACTGCATTCTCTAATAACTTTAAATAACTACATTTTTCTGTAGAAGTATTAAAATTCAAAAGTACTAACAACATTTTATTATTTTTGCTATATGTTATAAAAACTTCCATACAGAATTTTAAATATTCAGCTCTGTATCAAAATCCCATGATCAGGGCCTAGAAACACATAGCACATTTGTAAATCATTCATCAGTCTTACATGAATTACCTGATCTTCAAGAATTTACAAAGTTTATATAAAACACAAATAGTTCAAATATATTTATTATCTTCTTGTCAGAAATGAATGTGTGTAGTTCCATCCAGTTTGACTGTAAAGCAATGAAATGGTAATGTTTTAAACTTCCAATATGTGCTATTTTTGACTTTGTACTCACCACATTGTGACTTTTATTATCTCTCCTGTTTCTTTGATATCATTTTGTGGCATTCTCTTTTTCCTATATACCACAGGTAAGATACTTTGTGAAAACAAGGTACTTTGAATTTTTTGTTCAAAAAATATTGTCTCTGAAATCTAGCAGAAATGTTACATATTGCTTACAATCTACATTCCATCTAACCACAATGAAATATTCATTTACTATTTATTTTATTAAGCCAATACCATCAATTTTTCAATAATACTTTACAAGATATTTCAGTAGTTGCAAACATGTAGACTGTTTAATGGAAGGCAAAATAGCACACACAGAGAAACATAAAAGAAGCAGAAAATAGCTTGTGTCACCTGGGAATGGTTTTCAAATTCCTCATGCATTCAAATTTTGAGGATACTACTTTCCTTATAGGGTCATGGTGAAAAGTATAAAGTAATCCATGTTAAATTATCAGATAAATTCATGAAACTTAATAGTCCTCCAAGGTATTAGCTGCACAGTAAGAATGATAATGATAATTGTAACTGATGCTTCCTTTAAGCTAGGCTTTATTAATAGAGAAAAAGAATTCTCCATATTTTCTAGATTCAACTTGCTCAGAAATAGAACCTTTCCACTTACAACTAAATTATCTTTGAAAGCTTGTAAAGAGCAGCAGTTTAAAAGAAAGCATAAGTAGAAATAATATGAAAAAAAGCAACAGTTTACCTGATTGACAACAGTCTTTGAAGAGAAGTAGGCATTGAAATAAGATTTTTCTTTTAAATTTAGAGATTATATATGTTCAATCAATTATGCTTATCATTCTACCCTAGGATATGAAGTAGATTCATCCATACCTGCTGAGTTCTGGGAAAAGTTGTTTTTGGAATTCCTTAATTCTCCACTTTAGCAGTTTTCTCCACACATTACAATGTCCTCTTTCAAACAAGTATCAAAGAACCTCACAAGGTTTATTTTTACTTTGGAAGCTCTGAGCAGTCAAATTATCCATTATATTAAACATAAAGGGCTATTCACTAAATGAATAGTAAATGTTAAAATACATATTCAGTGAATAAAATATTTAATGTATGTAAATTGAATTGTCAAAGATGACATTCCATTTCAGATAAGGTTGTGTTTGTTGTAGGGAGTATTTTTAATATGCTTCCAGCATAAAACTTCCTTCTACACATGTTTTAGGAGGTCTTTCTAGGTGTGACAGCACAAGCCTTTAATTCCAGCACTCTCAAACTCAAGACAATGTGATAATAAGTCAAATAACGCTGTCACAAAGTCTAAATCCCAAGGCTTCAAAAAAATAAGCTTTCTTACTATTACATTGCTGTTTAGTCTAGTAAACAATTCCTGGAATTCAATTTATGGCAAGGAGTATACTTGCTTTCAGTGAAATCTGGATGATTTAAGATCATCAGTGTTCAGTTTTTAGATCAACAAAAGATATATGCTGGTTTTGAAAAGAGATAAAGTGATTTATTTTCTTCAAGAAAAACAATACATGTAGATGTAGATACATATCCAAAAGAGGAAAGGATATACTCGAAAGTTTGTTTTAAAATTTGATTCTCTTTATTAAAATAGTAAACATAAATATTCAAATACTAAATTTGCAATTCTGTGTTGTACTAGGTAGGCATAGGAAAATGTGACAAGTTCACAATAACCATTAAAATTAATAGGGGCATTTTGATTTTTACCTATGAGTAAAATACAATATTTCATGCATTTTTGAATCAGAAAGTATCAAATCTCCCAGGAATACTTGGAGATGATAACTATGCTTTTGAAAGCATAGTCTATGAATTGCATTCCATTCAAATCCTCTATGTGTTTGGCTCAGCACTAACTGTGTCAGTTGTCTATTTGCACTGTATAATAAAGCATATTTCTTTCAAGAGGGAAACCATAACTTCTTTTTTGTCTGTCCTTCCAAACTAATAAACTTCACTTTTTCAAGCAATAATTTAAAACTTTCAAGAATGCATATATAAAATTAGGATTTATAGCCTATCAGGTGTTGGAAATTTTATTTTATGATAACTAATAGCCTTTTCAGATGATTCTTTCTACAACAACTGTCAGAAATCATGATTCATATTTACTTTTCTTTCCAACAAAAGAACTTCTTAGCATATAAGAACATCATTTGCTAGTCCTTTATGCTTTTGGTAAAAATTTTCATTGGTAAGAAACACTTTAAGCTGTGATGCCCTCTTTCAGCAGTCAAAGTTCAATAATCAGTTAAACAGTTGTTTTACTTTCTCTGCTAATTATGTTGACATATTTGTGGATGGGAAAGGGCAAGAGAAAAATGTAACTTGGATATTTCCTATAAGTGAGGTAAATAACCTAAATACTAAAAAAATGTGAGTATTACATTTCAGAATTACAAACTACCCAGGAGTGGTTTTCATACTGATCACCTTCACAATTGGTTTATTTTCACTGACCATTTAATCAATATGCAATAAACAAATGTAATAATATGACCAATCAATACTGTAAATTGCTCAAATGAAAGTAGCAATTTTGAAGAAGATAAACATAGAAAATAATAGAGACTTGATTGCAAGTCATAAAATGCTTGTAATTAGGCAACAGCATGTTTAAGGTACTTGCTTTCTTCAGTTACAGTTTCGGTCTGAGATCCCTCTCCAGGAAAAGGAGAAGATACTTATTGAGTTTATAACAGCAAGACTTTGACTACTTTTGAAAAGCAAAGGAGGAGAAAAGATGAGAAGAGTAAATGACTGAAAGACTCATAACTTCATGGCCATTGTCTTCATAAGGACCAATTCAAATCAAAGTGTTTTCCTGAGAATTTTGTAATGGGATCTCTATGTTCTTATAGGCAAAATTGACTAAAACTTGAACTTCTTGACAGGTAAAGTTGTGTTGTTTCTCCTTAGCTCAATGAATTTACCAAATATGTCTTGTCCACTAAATCACAGCAGAAAAATATTATTAGTTTTCTGTTACTGTACAACAAAGTACTACAATTTGTTGTCTTAACAATCATAAAAATGTCATTGCAATGGCTAGGTTTTCTATGTACAGCTTTACTGTGCAGAATCTATCTATCAGCAGGCTAATTTTTACTATATCATCTGAAGGGCCTGAGGGGAAACCCACCACTTCAATAAAATTCTTTGACGTCTGCTGAGGGAAATAAGAAAGGCATTTTAACTCCAGATAGAACACTAACAGACCATAGAAAATATTATCTTCAAGTTCAGCTTCATGAATCATTAACTTTATGGAGATACTTATTTACATGGGCACGTGTTGCTCACAATACCATAGACAACTCAAAATCAGTTTCTTAACTGAATAGTCTCATCCTTGGCATGGGCGATACTTAAGTAAAGCTGTGTCACAACGGTCCTCCTACCTTCAATCAACCTTCCAGTACCAGTAGAGTTTAGCATGCTCCAAAACCTAGTACAGTTGGGAGACAGAAAAGAATAGCTGGTCATGTAAGTATTGGATTATGATGACCACCTTTCCTGTATTATATGATTGTTGGCATTATATGATCCAAATGCTAATAGCCACATTTTCATTACCATAGTCCTATCTATCACTATTTTTGTTTTTGTGTGTATATGTCTCTGTGTTTCTTGGTGGTTTTTTTTTTTTTGCATTTTATTGTCATGGCTATGGGATAAGGTATGTTGTAGTCACAAAATAATCTCTGTTTCATAGGTACAATGGCAATGTTATAATTTCCCCCAAATAACCATACAATACAACTGCTCATTGCAGTCCCTGGAATAACTGCATCCTTGAAGTATTATGATAGAAGTTTTTCTTTTTTTCTTGACTATAAGCAAGTGACAATTCTCAAGTGATAAAAACATATTGTTTTCTGTCATGTGTCCCCCTCTATTATCAAATATACCTGGAAAATACGCCATGTTAGAATTCCTGTGTTGTCTAGACTCAGATTTAAAAGTTTCATGAGGGTAAGTCAGATCCACTCACTATTTTCCTTTTGGTAATATCAATTTGAATTGATTGTTGAATTTTATTATATCTAAAATTTCATTTCTGTCAAGTAATAGAAGGTAATAGAAGAGTCTCATTTTGGCACATGCAGAATATCTGCTAACATTAATAGGGAAAGCACATTTAGTAGAAAAATAGACAAAGAAGCCAGCTATTATGATTACTATTATTAGTGTTCTCAGTGCTTCCATACTCCAAACTTAAAACACATATATTCACATTTAATGTGCTCCAGGAAATATTACCGTGATAACCACATCAAACTTAAAATAGTTTCTAAATCCCCTAAATTAAATGTTTCTGAAGTTCATGAACCTCTACTCAAACAAACAAGAATATATACACAAGTTATCTAACCCCAACATTTCTAACATAGAGTTGTGGAATAATTAGAAAATGTCAGTCTAAAGGTATTTTATTCCAAATCTATGTTAATTAAAGGTAAAAGTAAATTGACTAGTTTATGACAGTTTTGAAATTTGAAAGCATTTGGGGGGGGGGCAATCTTTATCTGATTAGTATTTAAAACCTGAGACTACTTTGGCTTTCAGTTCTTCCTGTGACCTCCTGCCTTTTTTATCTTGGCTCTTTTTCTGTCTTCTGTTTTAATCTTTTTCTTTCCAGCTACCTTTAAAAAAAGTATCATAAGTTTTCAGCTGAGTAGCCTAACCAGGTTGCTATTTGTCAGATTTTAAGGTAGGTGGTAAAATAGCCTTTTTTACTTCCTATTTTATCTGTTATAATGTGAAACATGATAGTTCTTTTGCTGATAAAAATTCCTAAGAAATCTATTGGACTTCTGAAGATATCAAGGATATTCCTACAACACAAAACTCACATTCAGTGGATGTTAACACCAAGGTTATACTCTCTTTGTTGCAAGAAAATGATGTTTTTTTTTTTCTGTGGTGCCCTTCCATCCACTACTATAATAAATGCACATCAATGTCCATAGAACATCTATTTAGATTTCTTTTTTTTTATTGATCCTGGTAGAACAAATTGGACTAGGTACACATGAATAGTAAGAAAAAAAAATGAAATGCAGGAAAGTAAAAGTAACTTACTGTAGTGGGAAGGCAGTGATCAAGAGCTCTGCCATGTGTAAGTTCTCAACTTTTACATGTATTTGCATTCTCCAAGAGAACTTACTGGCTCTTCTCAAAAATGTTCTCTTTTGTTACACATGGCATCTGTGGAGAGGAGTTCTCAGTACTTTCTGTAATCTATTTTATATCTTCATCTTGATACCTCTTTCCATATATCCTTACTCTTCTGCCATACCATACAGAAGGTTCCGTCTTTATCCAATGATTAGTTACAAAATCACATTTCTTTCTTTCTTTTTTTTTTTTGGTTTTTCGAGACAGGGTTTCTCTGTGGTTTTGGAGCCTGTCCTGGAACTAGCTCTTGTAGACCAGGCTGGTCTCGAACTCATAGAGATCCACCTGCCTCTGCCTCCCAAGTGCTGGGATTAAAGGCGTGCGCCACCACCACCCGGCTCAAAATCACATTTCTATCTTCATGTGCCTTCTAGTATGTTTATGAATATAAAAATTGGAATTATTTTTCAATTGTCAAAATATTCATAAAGAAGAGTTTGAATCAGTACTCATTTATTAATTCATTTCAAAGGCCATAAATCTCAGCCACTTATATCGGAAGAAGACATCAAAATGAATTTAAATATTTTCTAAACTCAAATGGCACCACTATACCCACTGAAAATAAAATATACCCTTGGGAATAAAGGTCTTGAAATTATAGGCTTCCAGTTGCAAAAACAGAAAATGAAGACCAAGAACCAGCATCTTTATCACATCAAACTAAAACTATGTGCTATCTTAGAGTAACAAATTAAAATACTGATAAGCAATAAGGATAAAAGGTAAATTTGTGTTTAAAAATGATAAAGGAAGAGAATAATCAGTATGCTGAAAGAACTCAAGTGACTATTAGTTATGATGGAACAGAGTTCCCAGGACCAAGGTGTTTAATTCTCATGTGAATACAGAAGGTACAGTGTTGTCCTCTCAAGAGAAAAATGTAAGTTCTAATCTGAGAAGTTCGATCATCAATAAAGGGATAATTAAATTAATTCTTTTTACTGGCCTAAGAGAGCTTTGAATAAACTTGTTATGCACATATAAAAGATATATATATATATGTTTGTATTAAATTCATTTGCAATAACTAGTGTCGGAACTAAGTTCTCATTCCATACAAGATATAAGCATGCCCCAAAAGGAGAAAACAGTTTTAAAAGCAGCCTCAAAGTAACATTAAAATATCTTTATAGATACCAACATGTCACAAGAACACAGAAAATTCCTACAGAGAAAAAGTATTTTCAAAAGCAGAACTCGAAAGTCAAACTTACAAACCACATAGTACTACTAAATCTACTATCAAGGATAGGAAATAAGCACAAAATGTATAATTTATAACTTGAAAAACATAAAATAATTGAATAACTACAGCTAGATAGTAAGTTAAATATTGATACTGTGATAGGGAAAGACAATATTGTATTCTTACTGAGGTCATTTCAGGATTAGCTAGAATTTGATTTTCTTCATAAATAATCACAAGAATAATTACCCAATGCTATTTTAGAAACACAAGGTCAGTGTATCCTGTAACTTACCTTAGCTGTTTATAAAAACCCTTTTTAGCTAAAATGCCCTTAGCTTCTGTTTAACTGCTTGCTTTTATGAAGCTCCCTGCAATTACCAAGAAAGATGCCAAGGTGTGGCTTTGCCTTAAAGAAATACTGTGCTCTGGACCCAGGTCCCCCAAATAAGTAGGTGTGGCCCAAGCCAGCAGAAATAATGACATTCGTTTGGCTGTAAACTGTGTCTGAGTGATCATCTTTGTGGACTACCCCATAACAAAGCCATCATAGGAAAATAAAAAAAAATAAGAGAATTTAATGAATATAAGAATATTATTGAATACACTAAGCATGCTTGCAAAAGAGATACAATGTGGAAGCAATCAAAGTTTGAAAATGAAAAGAGGAATATATGTAGTAGTGACACCTAATAAAATATTTTCCCACATTTACAACAAAATCATACCTATATCTTAATAATTTTAAAAATATTCAAAATGTTCACTGATAGAAATCAAGTGACCTCAAAATAGTAACTTGATGCTATTCCTATGAAACATGTCCTAAACATTGATTAACAGGATTAAAAATAAGACAACAGATATAATATACATTTGTAATAAAATATAAAAATACATATTAACAAGACACATGTATTCAAGAAAGTGTTTTTTGTCTTAAAGTGATAGGAATTGTGAATATATAGGTGTCTTATAACTATAAATACAGCTTCAGTTTATAACCATAAGACAACCAAAGGAAATTCCAAAGCATATTTACATTGATTAAATAGGTATAGATATTTTAATGATTTAAATATTTTCTTTAATACTAAAGGCAGTACCAATATCATATATTAAGTATCAAAATTTTTCAAAGGGTATTTAACTATATGAAAACTATAAAATAAGAATGAAATTAAAAATATAATAGATTTTAACAAATATTCATGACCAAAAAATCTAATTCCTTAAAATGTCAATTTGCCCTTAATGTAGGATTGTTGTTTTCTTGATAGTAAGTAGGCATAAGAAACTACAAAAGGGTTTAATATGAAAATCTATGTCCAGAATTTTTGAGGTTTAAATGAGCCAGCATGACATATAGTTCATACAGTTCCATTTAAAAAGATTAGTTTACCTGCAAGATTGACCCAAGTAACTATATCCAAGTACTTATATTTGTTCAGAGACTACTTGTTTTTTCCCAGTCACTGAGACCCAAAATAATCACATTGAAACTATATTATTAAAATACTGCTTAGCTTATTAGCTCATGCTTTTTATTGTCTATCTCTTATATCTTAAATTAACTTGTTTCTATTAACCTATGTATCAGCATGTTGTTGTGGCCTACAAGTAAAAATCTGTCCAGTATCTGTCTCCTGTGGCAACTACATAGTATCTCTCTGAATCCACCTAGTTCTCTCTCTCTCTCTCTCTCTCTCTCTCTCTCTCTCTCTCTCTAGATAGATAGATAGATAGATAAATAAATAGATAGATACATAGGTTATATTCTGTTGTCATTGGCCAAAACCAAATTCCTTATTAAGCAATGTCAATAAAACATATTCATAGCATACAGAGGGGAAATCCCACAATACCTCCCCTTTTATGTCTAAATAAAAGAGAATGGTTTAACTTTATCATAGCAAGATTATATACAGCAAAGCAGTAATCAAGAAAGAATTATAGTTACAATATCTATATCTACTTTATCTTTTATCCTAACTAAGGAAAACTATTATTATAACTACCTATTCTTCAACTACATAAAAGAATCCAGAAAAATATATTACCTAAGTATCCGGTACGTGCATTGTAAGCAACTTCCAAAGTTCTAGATCTGACAGAGATATCTCATTACCTGGACAGTCACCCAAAATTTTTCTGTAACATTGGAGCACCCAGTTTTATCCTACAGGCCGATAGTTGTTGGCAGACTTTTCTATAAAGAAAGAAATTTCAAAGACTGTCTCAACTATCTTGGCAGTTGGTCAGTCACTTTCTTCTGACATACAGAATGTCTGGAAGACCCTTTCATGAAGCAGGAACCTTGAAGGGCTGCCTCACCTTGTTTATGTAACTTCAGCAGTCATTTTTCTATAGGCCCTGCATGCTCAGTTTATACAGCATTTCATCTGTTGTATAGAATGACCCACTTGTTTGTTTCCCTTTTGCTCAGCCCCAAAATTATCACACAGAAAATATATTATTTAAAACACTGCTTAGACCATTAGCTCTGGCTTCTTATAGACTAACTCTTACATATTAATTTAACCAATCTCAATTAATATATGGTGATATAAAATATCACCACGAGGCTGTGGCTTACCAGGTAAAGTTCTGGTGTCCATGTCCCGCAGGGCTACAGGGCTTCTCTTCACTTTCCTTTACTCTAACAGCATTGTTTAATTTTCCCCACCTAGCTAAGTTCTGCCCTGCTACAGTTTCAAACCCTCCTTTATTAACCAGTGTTATTCACAGCATACAGAGGGGAATACCACATCACCCATCAAGCAGTCCAGGCAAGAACAGTTTCTTGCACAAATGACTAACAATCTCCATAAGGAGACTCTTTGATGCCCATCTTCCTTTTGAAGTAGATTGGTGCTTGCAGGAGAAGATGTGTCTCATTGTCATGAAAAGTTCTAAGGTCTTAAAACATTTTAAATGCTGGGTGGTGGTGGTGCACATCTTTAAACCCAGAAATCAGGAGGCAGAGGCAGGCAGATCTCTGTAAGTTCAAGGCCAGCCTGGTCTACAAGAACAAGTTCCAGGATAGGCACCAAAGCTACAGAGAAACCATGTCTTGAAAAACAAAACAAACAAACAAAAAACCATTTTAAATGTTATATTCTGTTAGTTGTTGAAAGTTTGGAAGAATACCTATCCATCTGAAATATATATTGGTACATCTAGAAAATCTAACTGACATGATTACAAGTTTGACTATTATAAATGACTATCTATTGACCTGTATTTCTTAATTATATATCGTGTTTTTAAATGGCTGCACAAACACAAAATACCTTAATCAAGAGCAGATATATACATATAACAAAATTGACATTAAATTTGTATCACTGAACCAAGATCCGTATGAACCCAATGTATTTATATCTATATTATATTCCTTCTAAATATAAAATACTTATACATAATCATATAGGGAATTTGGGAATAGTTCTCTTCAAACTGCTTCCTGCTTTTTATTGGGTGTAGTAATTTTTTGAAAGGTTGATGGCAATCTCTAGGGGGCCCTTGGAAATCAAACCACATGTGTCTGGAAAGAATCCACAAGTTCTTATCCTCCATGGAAAGAAAAGCAGAACCTCTTTTCCAAAGCAATATATCCTTAGACCCAAATTTTGAAGTCAAGATACCTTTAAAATATACGTGTTGGTTAAGCTTGACAGCCCATACAATCAAATGTCTTCCTGTATTTAGGTCATTCACAGTCAAAAAAATTCAAAGAAAACACAATAATATAGATAGTCCACACTCTCTATGTATATTCCATCTTTATGTGGGTTATTTTTCTTATTCCTTAAATTTTCTTTAAGTTTAATATTTCTTTTTTAATCTTACTTCTTTAATCTATGACTGTTTATACTCTTTTATAATATAACTGTATATACTTTTTTTCTCTCTTTTTCTCTCAAGCCTATGTACATTTATCCAACACTGTGAACCATTTAGATGTCTTTTCCATCTGAATTTGTCCTTTTTGTGTATCTAACCCTTTTCTGAAAAGAAATGTTTTTTTTTTAAATGTTAAGTGGGCATGGGTAGGACCAACTTTGTAGTCCTTGCTATTGCATCTGCCCATTCCAATATGGCAGAGGCATGTTCATTGCCTCTAATATCCATGCATGCTGTCCCAGACTCACAGCAGGTCTATGTCACCATTAAGCAACTAATAGCATGCTGCTCACAAAACCCATTTAAGTACTCAACTTCCTGAAAGAGTCATAGTTCATGCTGCCAGTATGAACCAGGAAGCTGCCATTTTTTATGCTGAGTTAGTAAGCTTCCTGTTAAAAGAGCCATGACATCACTGCTCAGTGCCAGTAAATGGAGCATATCTGAAAAAAATGCAGTTACCAAGAAACTGCACTTAACTCTGTTCTTTTGTGCCTAGAATTTCTTTCTAAACTCTCTTGGGTTTTATGGGAATATAGTCAGCACACGTTGGTGTGCCAATCTGTAGGTAGAGACTGCTATTGATTCCTGGACACCCAAACATGAAATGATCACACTGAAACTATATTATTGCAACACTGCTTGGCCTCTTAGGTCATGTGCTTACTGTCTAGCTTTTATATCTTAAATTAGCCCATTTTTATTCATCTGTGAATTGCCATGTGGCTGTGGCCTACCTATAAGTTTCTGTCTGATGTCTGTTTTCTGAGGCAGATACATGGTTTCTCTCTGACTCCACCTACTTCATTTATATCTATTCCAGCCTGATTATATTCTGTTAAGCCATTGGTTGAAAGCAGCTTCTTTTTTAACCAATGGAAATAAAACATTTTCATAGCATACAGAGGGAAATACCACATCACTTATATTTTTTAGAATAAAATTATTTATTTTTAAAAACAATCTTTTCCCATTTTTCATACCAATCCCAGTTCCTACTCCCTCCCTTCCACCTTCCCCCACCCCACTGTGAATAATGTTTTTTTTTCCTTTTTATTACATAAAAAAACACCAATCCAAATTTCCACACCATCCCCTCCTCCCAGTCCCCTGCCTCTCCTTTCGCAGACCCTCCCCCCACCCCTCCAGCCTTAAGGGAGTGCCAGGTACCCCACCCTGTGGAAAGTCCAAGGCCCTCCCTACTACGTCTAGATTGAGCAAGGTTTACATCCAAAGAGAATAGAATTCCATGAAACTGGTATATGCAGGTAGAGAAACATCCCAGTGTCACTATCTGTGGCCCCTCAGTCTGCCCCAGCTGTCAATCCCCTTCAGAGAGGCTTGATTGTTCCCATGCTCCTTCACTCCCAGTCAAGTTGGAGTTGGTGAGCTATTATCAGCTCAAGCAAACTGTCTCAGTGGATGACCGCTTCATGGTCTTGCACTCCTTGCTCATACTCTTACTCCCTTCACTCTTCAACTGGATCTTGGGAGTTCAGTCCAGTGCTCCAATGTGGTTCATTACCTCTATTCCCCATCTGTTGTCGGACTGTTAAATGAAACTTCTATGGTGATACTTAAGATAATCATCTGTCTGACTACAGGGTAAGGTCAGTTCAGAAGCCCTCTCTTCTATTGCTTAGGGTTTCAACTGGGTTCAGTCCTGTGGGTTCTTGGGCATTTTTCTAGAACCAGATTTTTTGATAACTCCATAATGCCTCCCTCAATCAAGATATCTCTTTCCCTGTTGGTGGGAATGGAAACTTGTGCAACCACTTTGGAAATCAGTGTAGTGGTTTCTCAGGAAAAAGATAAAAGTCCAGAGGAGGGAAATGTAGACTGGCTAATTTAAGTCAAGAAAATCTAGTTAAAAACAATCCAAGTTAAGGCTGGGGTTTCATAAGAAAAAATAACACTCCATGTACATTTATTTGGGAGCTGAGTGGCAGGTTATCCAAAGAGCCAAAAAAGTTCTAAAAAACCCAAATACATAAAATATCATTTAGTTAGTCACATTCTGTCAAAATTCTTGATATAAAACAATATGAAAAATAGTCACATCCTGCTAAAACTCTTGATATGCAAGACTTTTAGAAATAATAAAAATTTCTGTAGTTTTAACCACTAAATTCCGAAGTAGTTGCTAAACAGCAATGCATAAGCATAGCTTTGTATCTATCAACCTCATTTAATATTTTTTTTTACTATTGTCCCCAGCTAATCTCAGAAAAAAAATAAAAAGAAAGAGAATTATTTTCCAAAATGTCATTAAGAATGTTGAATTTTTGAAAATAAAGAGGAATCAAAATAACAGTTTCTGTGGAGCTTTCCAGGGTTCAATAAGATATCAGTAACAAAATATAAATTTCTCATATGTGGTTTGAATCATGGGAAGTTATAAAGGTAATGGTTAAAGTTAAAATGATGCATCTATTATATATATATATATTTTAGCTTTAGACAGTTCTTGTAGACAAAGAATTTCTGTGAGGCTACAAAACAGCATTAATATCAAATTGCTGATGCATCAATTTTTGTATTTAAAAGATATTTTTAAATGCTAATTCCATTTATTTTTTTAAAAAGATCACCAATTTTTGGGTCTGGCTTACCTCACTTAGGATAGTGTCCTCTATTTCCATCCATTTGCCTGCAAACTTCAAGAAGTCCTTGTTTTTTACTGCTGAGTAGTACCCTAATATGTATATATTCCATACTTTCTTCATCCATTCTTCAATTGAAGGGCATCTAGGTTGTTTCCAGGTTCTGGCTATTACAAACAGTGCTGCTATGAACATAGTAGAGCATATACTTTTGTTGTATGATAAAGCCTCTCTTGGGTATATTCCCAAGAAGAGGAACATAGGATGTACTCACTCATATTTGGTTTCTAGACATAAACAAAGGACATTGAGCCTATAATACGTGATCTTAGAGAAGCTAAATAAGAAGGAGAACCCAAAGAAAAACATATAAGCATCCTCCTGAATATTAACCTTCATCAGGCGATGAAAGGAGACAGAGACAGAGACCCACATTGGAGCACTGGACTGAAATCTCAAGGTCCAAATCAGGAGAAGAAGGAGAGAAAGCACGAGCAAGGAACTCAGGACTGCGATGGGTGCACCCACACACTGAGACAATGGGGATGTTCTATCGGGAACTCACCAAGGCCAGCTGACCTGGGTCTGAAAACGCCTGGGATAAAACCGGTCTTGGGAGAAAACATAGAGACAATGAGGACTACTGAGAACTCAAGAACAATGGCAATGGGTTTTTGATCCTACTGCACGTATTGGCTTTGTGGGAGCCTAGGCAGTTTGGATGCTCACCTTACTAGACCTGGATGGAGGTGGGTGGTCCTTGGACTACCCACAGGGCAGGGAACCCTGATGGCTCTTTGGGCTGAAGAGGGAGGGGGACTTGATTGGGGGAGGGGGAGGAAAATGGGAGGCGGCAGTAGGGAAGAGACAGAAATCTTTAATAAATAAATTAATTAATTTAAAAAAGATCACCAATTACTGTAGCATGACAAGAATAAAAAGTTAAATCATAAAAGCTATATTGATCACAGTGGTTCAGTACATTTTGTAAAAACCACTTGGCACAACATACTATGTTTAAAGCACGATAGAGAAATTCTTCATTTCTCAAAGCATGTTCCTTTATACTCAGTGAGTTGTCTTTTGTTCTATAGTAAGCCTTCAGTCAGCAAGCATGTCTTTGCTTATAGCTCTGGGTATATTGCCAGGACTTGAAAAATGACAAAATTATAATAATTATACAGTTATTCATGAATGAACATACTTAACCCAGGAGTGTTCCAGTAGAAAGGGCAAGAAAAGCTAATGCCTTAGCAGCACACAGACCAGATGGTGGGGTGAGTTTTTAAAATGTTATTTGAAACAAAGGATAAAGGGACAGTTTGATGGACCCTCATTCTGAAATCCAGTTTTCTGGGGTAAGTGCCAATAGAGGAAAGCATAATTTTATGCATGCAAATACTCAATTAAGGTTCCAGTAATAATGTGGAACAAGTGCTATTTTATTTTCCTTTATCTCAGGAATCCAGAGAGCTAAGAAACCAGTGAAGTATGTGGTTTATAGTCCCTAACCCAAGAGCTTACCAGAGACAATTCTAAGTTTATATTTGACAAAATACATGTTTAGTTATTTTTATTACAATGTATTGCATGCTCATTTTAGAATTCTTTTAATATAAAAATTTAATGAGGACAACACTTTCAAACTTGTTGATAGCTTATAGCTGTTGATCATGAAGTTTTAGTAAATGTTTCCTGGTATATAAATACAGATATAGAATTGGTCTGTGCATATATTTCAAGTACCATTTTAGCATTAAGAGTTACATGTAAACATTATTTTTATAAATTCTTAGTACTGAAATATAATTCACAAAGAATAAAATGCTTATATTTTGAAAAGTTCATACATATTGACAATGTCAAACAGCCACATAATGAACATCCCATCATGATATAAATTATTTCTGACACCAGAAAAGTTGTCACATTCAACTTGCTTGTCATCCCCAGGAGATCACTAATATTCTACTTTATGTTTGCTATAGAAAATTTTAGCATGTTAATGAAGATAAAATTTAATTATTCTCTATGTTAATCTTTTATATCAAGGATTTTTACTTAGCAGGATTATCTGTAGTTTCATCCATGTTTTCATACGTATAGCTGATTCCTTTCTAACATCAAATAACATAGATATCTCTGTTTAATCAATCTCTTAGCTGTATATTTATACTATTTCAAATTTCTGTCACTTCTAACATAGTCAGTGTTTACTTTTTGAATAATATCCCCAATATAAGTTTTAAACATGAAGCTCAGTCTCTTTTTTGGTGAATATTATGGCAGTAATTTTTGGTACAATAAATAATATTACAATTAGCATACTTTTTAGTCTTTGTTCAAAGACAGGCTGATTTTCCTAAAGTTTTTTGGTCTAATGAATACAATTGTCATGACCAACTATGCATATAATTTAATTGTTTTGTTAGAAGTTTCTAAATTGTTTACAACTGATTTTTGCAACCTACAGTGCTCACAGAGGGGATGTACATTCATTGTTCCCTGCACTTGCAAGAACTGATCATTATTTTCTTCCATTTTCCAAGTGATATCCTAAAGTTGTCTTAATTTTGTTCTGTAGATAAAAGAGAAAAAAGACTTGTTTTATTTTTGTATCAGTTAAGCTTTATTAAAGAATTTCTTTCTCTGTGGTCAAAATTACTATGATTTTATTTTCATACTGAAAACTTGAGGTTTTAATTTCAACTTATAGGTACTCTGTACAAGTGAAAATTTATTAATTGTACTATTTGATATGAAGAATATTATTTTCTTAGTCAAATATTTGCATTTGAATTCTTAAAGAAGTATGTATTTTTATTATTCATCATGGCAGAGTATACATATTATCAAATTTGAGGTCAACCTGTTTTAATTGGCCAAGAAAACAGCATTAAGTTTATTAACATGGTGATAAAATCAAGACCCAGAAATATTTTACATTGTGTTAAACTCAAACTGTGTCTATTATTGGACAGGTTTCTGTTCTACCTTTCTCTCAGATGCAGAATATACCATTCTATCTTCCAGCTTCACGAATTTAACTGATCTAAGTACTATAAATATATGGAATGGTAAAAACTTTGTATTTTCTAGCTGGTTTATTTCATTTAACATTACATCATCAAATGTGATAAATATTGTAGTATGTATCAAAAATTTCATCCTTCCTCAGGGCAAATAAAATTCCATTGTTTCTTTGTGCCAATTTTTTAGTAATTTACCAAGAAATGGAAAACTTGTCATGATAACACTTTTTGACTATTGTGAATGATACCGATTTGGAAAGAAAGATAAAATGAATGTGTTTGAGACTCTGTTTCCGAATCATCTAGACATCTTCTAGGTATTCCACTGCTAAATCATATGGTAATTCTGCATACAATTTTTGAATGTCTGCCATAATTGATCACAGTTGTTTCTTGTTTCATCTAGCAATGGACAAAAGTTTTAATTTTTACACACCTACACCAACGCTTAGTTTACAAGTTTCCTTTTTATTTTTGGAGTGGTTATGTTAATAAGCACTGGCTACCTATAGGAATATTTTATTTCATTTTCATCATTTAATATGATGCAAGCATAATTTATAGCATCAAGTAATTATGCAATTATTAGAAAGAAATGCAACAATGTTTGTTTGTTTCCTTCTCTTTTCCAAATTTACTTTTGTTGATGCAACTATTTTCAGCATTCAATTATCATTTTCTTTGGGTATTTGCCTTAACATTTAAAAATAACATATTTGGGCTGTAGAGCTATCAATGCAATTAGAAGAATTTGTTGATCTTGCAGTAGACTGAAATTCAATTCCCAGCAGCATCATGGTGACTCAAAACTATCCTAAACTCCAGTTCCAAATTATCTGGGCCCCTCTTCTAATTTCTGTGGACAGCAAATATTCATATGGTGCACATGTGGGCCAAATATTCACAGATATAAAACAAAACAACAACTACAAAAAACAACAAAAAACACATGATTGATTTTTATGCCCTACATTGGTCTAGTACAACTAATTTTCCTCAGTTCTGCCTACATCTTGAATCCCAGATAGTGTGCTATAATATCTACAAATGGTAATTAAGTTTACAACTATGTATCATCTGGCCGTAAGGAAATAAACCTGAATTACATGAAGGGTTATATGGGGGTTTTTTTTTTTTTGAGACACATGTATCTGTGATGGTTAATCTTGATTGTCAAATTGATGGGATTTATAATCATCATGGAAACAAACCTCTGAGCATGTCTTTGATAGATTTTCTAGATAAGAATAATTGAGAGTGAAAGGCTCATTCTAAATGTATGTGATAGTGTTCCAGACTGAACAAAGAGAAAAGAAGCTAAAGTTGAATAGCAACATTCATTTTTCTCTTCCTCATAATTGTGGATCAGTATAACCAGTTGTCTCAGGTATCTACCGGCATGACTTCCATACCATAATTAATTGTGCCCTTGAACTTAGAAGCAAAATAAACTTTATTTTAGTTTTGTTAGGTATTTTATGTTAGTGATAAGACAGGTAACTAATGCAATGTAAGCATTTTTCTGGCATGGTTACTTTAATAGCAAAAAAAAAATCAATGTTTCCTTAGCTTAATATTTTTCTAGTTATTTACTTATATATTATTATTTCTAGTTGTTGAATTGTATATTATTATTGTTTAGTTATTCTCCAGCCTAATACTTAAACTTACATGTTTTTCATATTCAATTATTAATAGTTAACTCTAATTACAACTTAGTGTCAATAACTGACATCATTGACAACTTTTAAAAAAACTGACTGTCAATTAATGAACAAAATATTATTAAAAATTTTCAAAAGGACACACTGAATACCAGATGAGGATATAGTAGTACATGCCATAATATAATAGTGTAATTAGTAATAAATTTGGCACTGTGAATCAAACAGTGTTAATATAGTTATCAATGGATATATTTCTTCATATTTACAGTCAATGTGTGAATAACATCCTCACTCTAATAATAGAAAAATAACATCAATGAAAACATCCAATATTATAGTACTTATATCATATCTTCTTAAACAGATAACTGCTGTGATCATATGAGAGAGAGAGAGAGAGAGAGAGAGAGCATGGATAATATTTTGGTATAAATTTGGTTTTAGAGAAAATTTCACATCAAAAAATCTCTTATGAGTAGTAGGCACTGGATCTGGCTTTTTTAAAAGGTCTAAATAATTCTTGCAGTTTCTAAATTTTCATCTTTTTTCTTTTTTTAATTAAAAATTTTGTCCTACTACCCTTCTCCCATTTCCCTCCTCCCCCTAATCCCCCTCCCCATCCCTATCCAGTCCAAAAAGCAGTCAGGGTTCCCTGCCCTGTGGGAAGTCCAAGGTGCTCCTTCCTCCATCCAGGTCTAGTAAGGTGAGCATCCAAATAGACTAGGCTTCCACAAAGCCAGTACATGCAGAAGAATCAAAACCCATTGCGATTGTCCTTGGCTTCTCAGTCAGCACTCACTGTCAGCCACGTTCAGAGAGTCCAGGTTGATCACATGCTCCATCACTACGAGTCCAACTGGCCTTGGTGAGCTCCCATTAGGTCAGCTCCATAGTCGTGACTTCCTTGCTCAGGTGCTCTCTCCTTCTGCTCATCCTTTGGACCTTGGGAGCTCAGTCCAGTGCTCCAATGTGGGTCTTTGTCTCTATCTCCACCCATTGCCAGATGAAAGTTCTATGGTGATATGCAAGATATTCATCAGTGTGGCTATAGGATAGGTCCAGTACAGGTGCCCTCTCCTCAGCTGCCCAAAAAACAAGCTGGGGACATCTCCTGAGAAACCTGGGAACCCTCTAGAGTCAAGTCTCTTGCCAACCCTAGGGTGGCTCCCTTAATTAAGATATAAATTTCCCTGCTTCCATATCCATCCTTCCTCCATCCCAGCCGTCCCATTCCCCCAAGTTCTCCCCCATGCTGCACATTTCACTTCTCTCTCCCCATCCCCCCTTACTCCCACTTCACACCGACCCCCAAGCTCCAAATTTTTGCCTGGCAAACTTGTCTACTTCCAATATCCAGGAGGATAACTATATGTTTTTCTTTGGGTTCACCTTCTTATTTAGCTTCTCTAGGATTACGAATTATAGGCACAATGTTCTTTATTTATGGCTGGAATCCAATTATGAATATAGCATAATATGAACATATCATATTTATATTTTGGGTCTGAGTTACCTCACTCAGGATAGTGTTTTCTATTTCCATCCATTTGCATGCAAAATTCAAGATGTCATTGTTTTTTACCGCTGAGTAGTACCCTAAAGCATATATATATTCCACACTTTCTTTATCCATTCTTCCATTGAGGGGCATCTAGGTTGTTTTCAGGTCCTGGCTATTACAAATAATTCTGCTATGAACATAGTTGCATTTTTAAAATGATAGGGTATCTCTTGGGTATATGCCCAAGAATAATATTGCTGGATCCTGGGGTAGGTTGATCCCGAATTCCCTAAGAAACTGCCACACTGATTTACATAGTGATTGTACAAGTTTGCATTCCCACCAGCAATGGATGAGTGTTCCCTTTACTCCACATCCTCTTCACCAAAGACTATCATTGGTGCTTTTGATTTTATTCATTCTGACAGGTGTAAGATGGTATTTCAAAGTTGTTTTGATTTGCATTTCCCTGAATGCTAAAGAGTTTGGGCATTACCTTAAGTGTCTTTTGGCCATTTGAAGTTATTCTGTTGAGAATTCTCTGTTCAGTTCAGGGCCCCATTTTTAATTGGGTTAATTAGCATTTTAAAGTCTAATTTTTTGAGTTATTTATGTAGTTTGGAGATCAGACCTTTGTCTTTTGCAGGATTGGTGAAGATCTTCTTCCAGTCAGTAGGTTGCCTTTTTGTCTTAATGACAGTGTCCTTTGCTTTACCTCTGTTTTAGGAAGTCCCATTTATTCAATGTTGCCCTTATTGTCTGTGCTATGTAGGAAGTGGTCTCCTGTGCCCATGTGTTGTAGACTATTTCCCACTTACTCTTCTATCAGGTTCAGTGTGTTCAAATTAATATTGAGGTCTTTAATCCATTTGGACTTGTTTCATGCATGGTGATAGTTATGGATCTATTTTTATTCTTCTACAGGTTGACATCCAGATATGCCAGTACCATTAGCTGAAGATGCTTTCTTTCTTCCATTTTATACTTTTAGCTCCTTTGTCAAAAATCAGGTGTTCATAGGTTTGTGGATTAAAATCCGGGTCTTCTATTCAATTCCATTGGTTAATATCTCTGTTATTATGCAAATACCAAGCTATTTTCATTACTGTAGCTCTGTAATACAGTTTGAAGTCAAGGATGGTAATGCCTCCAGAAGTTCCTTTATTGAATAAGATTGTTTTTGTCTATCCTAGGTTTTTTGTTTCTCCATATAAAGTTGATTGTTGTTCTCTCAAGGTCCATGAAGAATTTTGTTGGAAATTTAATTTGGATTGTATTGAATTAATAGATTACCTTTGGTAGAATGGCCACTTTTACTATGTTAATCTTACCCATCCAAGAGCATGAGAGATCCTGCCATTTTCTGGTGTCCTCTTCAATTTCATTTTTCAATGCCTTAAAGTTCTTGTCAAATTGATCTTTCATTTCCTTGGTTAGAGTTACCCATAGATACTTTTTGCTGTTTGTGGCTATGTGAAAGGTGAAGTTTCTCTGATTTCCCTCTCTGCTTCTCTATCATTTGTGTATAGTGGGGCTACTGATTTTTCAGAGTTGATGCTTTAACCTGCCACATCACTGAAGGTATTTATCAGCTGTAGGAGTTCTTTGGTAGAGTTTTTGGGGTCACTAATGTACACTATCATATCATCTGCAAATAATGAAAGTTTGACTTCTTCCTTTCTGATTCAAATCCCCTTGATCTCCTTATGTTGTCTTATTGCTAATGCTATACCTTCAAGAACTATGTTGAAGAGATATGGTGAGAGTGGAAAGCCTTGTTTTGTTCCTGATTTTAGTGGGATATTTTTGAGTTTGTCTCCATTTAATTTAATATTACCTGTTGGCTTGCTATATATTGCTTTTATTATATTTAGGTATGATCCTTTTATCCGTAACTTCTCTAAAACCTTTATCATAAAGGGGTGTTGAATTTCATCAAATACTTTTCCACATCTAATGAAATGATCATATTTTTTCTTTCACTTTATTTATATGATGGATTATATTGATAGATTTTATTATGTTGAACCAACCCTGCATCTCTGATCATAATGGATATATTTTTAATATGTTCTTGGATTCTGTATGCCAGAATTTTATTGAGATTTTTGCATCAATGTTTATGAGTGAGATTGGTCTGTAATTCTCTTTCTTTGTTGGGACTTTGTATGGTTTTGGAATCAGGGTGACTGTAGCTTCATAAAAAGAGTTTGGCAATGACTCTTCTGATTCTATTATGTGAAACATATTAAGGAGTATAGGTATCAGCTCTTCTTGGAAGTTCTGATAAAATTCTGCATTGAAACCATCAGGTGCTGGGCTTTTTGGGTTTGGTGGGTTTTTATGACAGCTTCTATTTCCTCATGACTTATAGGTCTATTTAAATTGTTCACATGGTGTTGATTTAACTTTGGTAAATGGTACTTATCTAAAAACAAGTCCATTTCTTTTACATTTTCCAACTTTGTGACATATAAGCTTTTGTAGTAATATCTAATGATTCTCTGAATTACCTCAGTGTCTGTTGTTATGTCCCCCTTTTTCATTTCTGATCTTTTTAATTTGCATGATTTCTCTCTCTTTTTTGAGCAGTTTGGATAAAAGTTTGTCAATCCTGTTGACTTTCTCAAAGAACCAGCCATTTGTCTCATTGATTGTTTGGATTGTTTTCTGTGTTTCTATTTTGTTGGTTTCAGCCCTCAGTTTGATTATTTCTAGTCTTCTACTCCTCCTGGGCGAGTCTGCTTCTTTGTTTTTCTAGAGCTTTTAGCTGTGCTGTTAAGTTTCCAATGTGAGCTTTCTCCGTTTTTTTAATGTGAGAACTTAGAGCAATGTACTTACCTTTCAGCACTGCTTTCATAGTTTCCCATAGGTTTGGGTAGGTTATGTCTTTATTTTCGTTGAATTCTAGGAAGATTTTAATTTCTTTCTTTATTTCTTCCCTGACCCAGGGGTGTTTCAGTAGTTCCAATTTCCATGAGTTTGTAGCCTTTCTGGGGGTAGAATTATTGTTCAATTCTAACTTTATTCTATGATGATCTGGTAAGACACAGGTGGTTACTAATTTTTTTTGTATCTGTGGAAGTTTGCTTTGTTACTGAGTATGTGGTCAATTTTCAAGAAGGTTCCCTGAGATGCTGAGAAGAAGGTATATTCTTTCTTATTTGGCTGGAATGTTCTATAGATGTCTGTTTAGTCCATTTGATTCATTACCTCCATGAATTCTCTTATTTCTCTGTTCAGTTTCTGTCTGATTGACCTGCCCATTGGTGAGAGTGGAGTGTTGAAGTCTCCTAGTATTAGTGTGTGTGATTTGATGTATGCCTTGAGTTCTAGCAATGTTTCTTTTACATAAGTGGGTGCATTTATAATAGGGGCATAGATATTCAGGATTGAGACTTCATCCTGATGAATTGTTCCTTTTATGAGTATAAAGTGTCCATCTTGAGTTTGTGTGTTTCCCTTCTTTGAGTTGTGCTGGTGAAGCATTGCTAGATGTCTGAGTTATTGTGGGCATTGTTGGATTCCTTGGGTTGTGATTTTCTTTCTATTACTTTCTGTAAGGCTGGATTTGTGGCTTTGTATTTTTTAAATTTGTTGTTATCCTGGAATATTTTGTTTTTTCCATTGATGGTGAATGAAAGCCTGGTTGGATATAGTAGTCTGGGCTTGCATCCATGTTCTCTTAGTGTCTGCATCACATCTATACAATGCCTTCTGGCTTTCATGGTTTCCATAGAGAAGTCAGGTGTAAATCTGATCGGTTTACCTTTATAAGTTACTTGATCTTTTTCCTTTGCAGCTCTTAATATTCTTTCTTTAATCTGTATGTTTTGTGTTTTGATTATTATATGGGGAGGGAATTTTTTTGATCCAGTCTATTTTGTGTTCTATATGCTTCTTGAACCTTCATAGGCATATCCTTCATTAGGTTGGGAAAGTTTTCTTCTATAATTTGGTTAAATATATTTTCTGGGCCTTTGAGCTGTAATTCTCCTTCTTCTAACCATATTATTCTTAGGCTTGGTCTTTTTATTGTGTCCCAAATTTCCTGGATGTTTTGTGGTGAGAATTTGTTGGTTTTGCTGTTTTCTTTGATCATTGTGTTTATTTTCCCTGTAGTGTGTTCAGCGTGTGAGATTCTTTCTTCCATCTCTTGTATTCTGTTGGTTATGCTTGTCTCTGTAGTCCCTGTTCATTTACATAGATTTTCCATATCAAGTCAGCCCTCAGTTTGTGTTTTCTTCATTGCCTCCATTTCAGTTTTCAAGTAGAACTGTTTCCATTATCCATTTGATTGTTTTTTCTTGGTTTCTAGGGTATCTTTTAGAGATTTATTCATTTCTTCAAATGTTTTGTTATTCTTCTCATTTATTTATTTAAGGGAGTTTTTCACATCCTGTTTAAGGGACTCTATCAGTTTCATACTGTATATTTTTTCTACTTCTTCTGGATTAGGGTGTTCAAGTCTTCCTGTTGTATGTTCACTGGGTTCTGGTGTTATCATGTTGTTTTTCAGATTGTTGGAGGAATTCTTGCATTGGCGCCTGCCCATGTCTTCCTTCAAATGCTCTCTGATGGATCTTCTGTTATAAGATCAGGGCCTCTTGCTGGCCAGGGTCCTCACAGACAAAAGTTCTAGTTTGCTAGGCTCAGTGGAACAAAGGAACTCCCTCCCAGTTGCACTCACCACACTGTCCCAGCCCCCAAACAGGCTGAGCTGGGAGATCTTCTGGCCCAGATGAAATGAAGGGTGCCTGGGGGAAAGCTGGGATGGGAAATGAGAGTCGGTAGCTGTGGAGAGTTGCCCCTGCAGAATGACCAGAAAGTTTAGGGGGTTGAGGAATGTCTGTGCTCGTTTTCAGGGGCTTCTGCCACCGCTAGTTAGGTAAACACTCATCCCACTGATGGAGCTTCTGGTATAGGATCAGGGCCCTTTGCTGGCCAGGGACCTTGCAGACAAAAGGCCTAGCTTGCTACTTGCAGGCTTAGTGAAACAAGGGAGAGGACTCTTGGAGGTCTAAGGACCCAACAAGCAAAAGGGCAAACTTGGGAGCAGAGAGGAGGGTTGTGCAGAGCCAGGAAGCCCCTGCAGCAGAAGCTGGAGGTGCTGTGAACTCCTGTCCGGCTGAGAGGGTGCACACTCATCCCTCTGGGTGGGTATCCTCAGTGTAGGGGCAGGAACTGTTCCTGGGCCAAATACCTCACAGACAATAGGGCCAGCTTGAGAGGGCAAGGATGTGTGGAACAGAGAAGCCCCTGCAGCAGAAGCTGAAGGGGACCAGTGATCTTTTCCCGGTTGTTCTGCCCCACCTGGGATGGCATCCACTCAATGGTCTGAAAGGTTGTCCTTAGCACAGGAACAGTACTCTTGGAGGTCGAAGGACCCCACAGATAAAAGGGCAAACTTGGGGGGAGGGGAGGGCTGTTCAGAGCCAAGAAGCCCCTGCAGTGGGAGCTGGAGTTGCTGTGCACTCTCCACTGGCCAGGCGGGTGAACACTCACCCCTCTGGGTGGGTAGCCTCAGTTTCTAATTTTTCTACAATGAACATTTATTGCTTTTATGATGAGTTTTATCTTTCCTGAACTCAAGCTGCATGAAGTAATTTCCAGGTATTCACATAAAATGGAAAAGTAATTATTTCTTGCTTAAAGCCTATCAGAGAAAACCTACACATTAAATCATAAAATATTGTGTACAATAACACATAACAACTAGCAAACCTTTGGAGGTATCAATGGCACTTTTGAAATGGTTAGCTGAAGGAACAATTAAACAATGGTCATTAACAGAAGAGAAAGTGCACCATTAGAACAGCAGGTACAAGAACAACTATATAGTCACCATATGGAAAAATCAACAAGCCCTTGGAAATCTCCTGTATTTGTTATTAAAAAGAAATCTGGAAAACAGAGAATGGTGACACACCTAATAGCTATCAACATTGTAATTTAACCTATGGGTCCTTTACAAGCTGGAATTCTTTTGCCTTCTTTATTACCTCAAGGATGGCCTCTTATAGTTAATGATTTAAAAGATTGTTCTTTTCATTATACCTTTACAAGAAAAGGACAGAGAAATATTTGCTTTCACAATGCCTACTTATAATAATTTTCAGCTTACTGTGCAATATCAATGTCCTACAAGGAATGCTCAACAGCCCCACCTTATTCCAATACTTTGTAAGTCATTAAGTGGATATAATACAAAAACAATTCCCTAAATCTTTAACTTACTATTACATGGATGATTTTTGCTATCATATTCAAATGTAGATACTTTAGAAAAAAATGTTTGAAGAAGTAAAGAAAGTTTTGACTAAATAAAGACTACAAATTGCTCCTGAAAATATATAAGGGGGAAATTCTTTCAATTTCCTAGGTTATGAAATAGGTTTATAAAAAATTAGAACACAAAAGGCACAAATTAGGAGAGACTAATTGTGGAACCTTAATGGCTTACAAAGACTGTTAGGAGACATTTCTAGTCAATGACCAGCAGTTGGGATAACATCTGATCTAATAATTCATTTAAACAAAACCGTAGAAAGTAACAAAGTCTTAAATAGTCCCAGGGAATTACCAGGTAGAGCTGAGAAAGAATTAACAGTGCTTGAAAAGAAATTACAGGAACCCCATATGCATTGCGTGGAGCCAAATAATAATAGTATTTTAGTCTTTTTGCCTTCCTGAATTTCCCCTATAGGAATTTTAATGCAAAAGAAAGATATTATCCTCGAATGGACTTTTTAACCAAATAAACCGAGTAAAAAATTGAAAACTTGTGTGGAAAAGGTGTCTGAAATAATTAAAAAAGGGAAATTGAGACTTTGTCAACTAGCAGGTATACTCTCAGCATTATAGTGCCTTTTACTACTGATGAAATTAAAAATATATGGGAAGACAATGAATCCTGACAAAGAGCTTGTGCTAAATTTTGGAGAGATTAATAACAATTATCCCAAAAGCAATAGAATTAATATTATAAAGAGAACTACTTGAATTATTTTCCACATTGTATGTGACACAATAATACCTGAAGCATTTTGTAGGAGGAGGCCGTTTGTTGGTTTCTGACCACTTAACACTGAAATAACTGCAACAGATACTGTATTAATTAAATCACTGCTTGAACAATTAGTTCTAGCTTCTTATTGGCTAAATCTTACATCTGAATTTAACACATTTCTAGTAATCTGTGTATCACCCACCACGTGGCTCTGACTTACTGGATAAAGTTTTGTCTGGCTCCAGCAGGGCTACATAGCTTTTCTCTGACTCTGCCTTCTATCTCCCTGTTTTCAGTTTAGTTTTCTCCACCTAGCTAAGTTTTGCCCTGCTATAGGTCCAAAGCAGTTTCTTCATTAATGGTAATCACAGTATACAGAGGGAAATCCCACATTACCTCCCCTTTTCTGTTTCAATAAAAAGGAAGGTTTTAACTTTAACATATTAAAATTACATAAAACAGTTATCAAGCAAGAATTACAGTTATATCTATTTTATCTTTTATCATAATTAAGGAAAATATAACTCTAACTATAAATTCTTAGCTCCATCAAAAACTCCAGAAGGATATAATATTACCTAAGTAAACAGGAAGTACATTGTAAGCAACTTTCAAAACTCTATAATTGACAGAAACATCTTGCTACCTGGACAGTCAACCAAAGTTCTTCTGTAATTTTGCAGGCTGCAGGGAGCCGATTTGAGTGGCTGCCATTATAAGATGGCATTTGGCCCCGGCCTCACTTGATAAATAACTCCATATTAAGGTTGCAGTTCTTCCACCAGAAAACAGGATGAGTTGTTGTGATCTAGCTGCCTACACTTCCCCTGACCGGCAGGGGAACTTCCTTGTGGTCTGTAATTGACAGGAATGTTCCCCTGCTCTCTTTCCTGCTGGTGGGTCTCCGGAAAGGCAGTTAAGGTATCAAAGTATCAAAGGTTGCTAGGCAGAATCCATATATAAACAGATATATTTCAGAGCTCCGGGCCCCTCGCTTTCTGCTCTCCCTTCAACCAAGAGGCTCCAATAAAGCGTGATTTGAGAAGAATCCTCGTCGTGTGGCTGTTCTTTCCTGCTGGCCAGGGAGTTCGCCGCAACTGGTGCCGAAATCCTGGGACGCTGGGACACAAGCTTTGGTACCGAGTGAGGGGCCGAACTCGACACGCGGAGCGGCGACGTCGGTGAGTCTCCCAAGTATGATGATTGCTGGGGTTGCTCCTGAGGTATTTTGCTTGATCTTTGTGGCCCTCGTCATTGTCGTTTTTCTGTGCTGCTTTTGGTCGCACTGGGAAAGGAGGAGGGCACTGCAAGCACACCGGGACAGCCTATCAGAGTCTGATTTAAAAGGGGGGGACTTAGGCAGGTCTAGACTGAAAAGAATAAACATAAAAGGTATACCTAAAAAAAGAAACTCAAGACAGTCTCCAGGTAAGACTGGGGATCCATGACAAAAGTGGGTTTTCCGCTCTCACCAGTAGAAGAAGGGAGAGCGGGGTAGTAGAGCCGTGACCACAGCGGACAGGTCGAAATGTCAAAAACGTCAAACGTGTTGTAAACGTCAAACGGGTCTTAAAAGTCAAACGGGTTGTCAAACGGGTTGTCAAATGGGCGCTTCATCTTCGCACCCAATTTTTTTGGCTCTCAATGAGCTGTTATGGAGCACTTTGGAAAGGTTTTTAGCTGAGAATGACACAATTGCTTTTCGGTTTGCTGTCTCTGGCAATCTTAATGTGTCATCCTGGGAGAAGCTAGGTAGAGATCTGGATTTTGCCGCCGAACAAGGTACGCTAAGGAAGGGAGGAATATTCATTTGGTTCGAATTACCGAGGCCTCCGGAGTTTGCAATGGAGTGTGAGCAGCTGCGGCTCCAAGGCCAAGGAGCTCTAGGTAGCTCCACAGCCAAGCAGCACTGAGGGTCTGGGAAGCTGCAAACACCGGGCAAACACCGGGACTTGCCTCAGGGCATAGAAGCACAGCATAGATTGTAGTGAAAACCCTTAAGAACTCTACGTCCCCGCTCAGCAGGAAGTAGCCAGAGAGATTGACAACGCCCAAATTCCCTAAAACATGGTTTAAGTGGGCCCTTTCAGAGCAGAAGCAGGATCAGCTGGGTTGCTAGGGAAGCTAAAGAGGTGCACAAGGGAGAAGGTGTCTTCCATGCACTCAGCTGACAGGAATAAATGAGAAAGCCACTCTTAATGACAGGAGCAGGCAGAGGAAAGCCAGGAAGGGGAAAGCAAGATTGCCTCCCCTTCCTCTCCTCTGTGCTAGCCCCTCTGCTACCAGTTCTGACTGCCCTTGCTGCTGCCACAAGCACAGCCGCAGTTGTGGCAATTGGCTCAGCTTGGCTGTGAATGGAAGTATCTGGGGCTGTGGGTGATATGAGAAGTTTAAAGAATTGTCTAGCTGTCTTTTAGGTAATTGGTCTGGTGAATTCGAACAACAACTGGAAAAGTTGCAGGTGGCAATGGTGACTGCAGATTCCACACGCATGGATACCAGCATGGCAGAAGAACTATCTTCCTGGATCTCCTCTGCCTTCTCCCTGTTTAAGGATTGGGTGGGGGTGGTGATGTTTTTTGCATGCTGCACAGGAGGGTGAGTGCTGTGCCTATGGTTAATTTGTCGCCTTCAGGCTCAGGCATCTCGAGATAAGGTTGCTGTTCTAGAGCGTTAGCAGCTTTGGAGAATGGCATTTCACCCCCAGTTTGGTTATCTGTCCTAAAAGGCCAGTAGGTTTGTTCCTTGCATAGCCTTTGCACTCTCAGGGAGAAATTGCCATTGCACTGAGGAAGGTATGCATTTTTACTCTGAAGTACTGCCTTTGCACCTCCCAGGAGTTTATTCCATTGCACGGGAGAAGGAGTACCAGGAGTTTTAGGCCTCCTTTGATCGGTCCTTGCATCATGAGGTGAGGACCTGAACAGGAGTAAGACCTCACTGGCCTACAGGGAAAAACAAAAAGGGGGAACTGCAAGGAGCCGATTTGAGTGGCTGCCATTATAAGATGGCATTTGGCCCCGGCCTCACTTGATAAATAACTCCATATTAAGGTTGCAGTTCTTCCACCAGAAAACAGGATGAGTTGTTGTGATCTAGCTGCCCACACTTCCCCTGACCGGCAGGGGAACTTCCTCGTGGTCTGTAATTGACAGGGATGTTCCCCTGCTCTCTTTCCTGCTGGTGGGTCTCCGGAAAGGCAGTTAAGGTATCAAAGTATCAAAGGTTGCTAGGCAGAATCCATATATAAACAGATATATTTCAGAGCTCCGGGCCCCTCGCTTTCTGCTCTCCCTTCAACCAAGAGGCTCCAATAAAGCGTGATTTGAGAAGAATCCTCGTCGTGTGGCTGTTCTTTCTTGCTGGCCAGGGAGTTCGCCGCAGCAGGCATCCATCTTCAGCCTACAGGCCTATATTATCTGGCAGACCTTCACATGAGGCAGGAAATTTTAAAGACAGTTTAACCTATATTGGCAGTTTATCGGTCACTTTCTTCTGTGTCCTGCAGAATATCTAGCAAACTTGTTCTATTCTTTCATGAAGCAGGAACCCCAAAGAATTGTCTCACCTTTAGGTAAGTTCAGCAATCATATTTTTTTCTGTGGATCCTGCATATCCAGTTCATCAAGCAGTCCAGGTAAGAGCAGTTTCTTTTCCAAATGGCTAAGCAAATCCATAAGAAGATTCTACAATGTCCATCATACTCTTGAAATAGATTGGTGCTGCCAGGAGCAGATATGTCTCACTATCATGAAAAGTCCTAAGTTCTTAAAACATTTCAAATGCCATATTCTGAAAGTCTCTGAAAGATTTGAAAAATAACCTATCTAACTGATATATATCTATATATAGAAAACTTAACTAGCATGGCTACAAGCTTGACTATTAAAGATGACTCTCTATTTACCTATATTTCTTAATTATACATTACATTTTAAAATGAACTACACAATCACAATACCTTAAACAAGAGCAGAAATATACATATGGCAAAATTGACCTTAAATTTGTATCAATAAACAAGATCCATGCCATTGCAAATCTCTATAGCATATCCCCTTTTAAATGTAAAGAATCATTTATAAACAATATTTGGGATTTTGGGCACAGTACTTGCCAAACTGCTTTCTGCTGTTTATTGAGTGAAGTAATCTTTTGATGGGTGTTCAAGTTGGACTCTCAGGGGGTCTTGGTCCACTAAACTACATTAGTCTGGAAGTATTTCATAGGTTCTCATCCTCTGTGGAAACAAAAGTAAAACCTCTTTTCCAAAGCAACATGTCTTTAGAACCAAATTTTGAAGATAAGATGCATTTAAATTATGTATGGTGGTTTAGATTAGCAATCCCCAGAATCAAATGCCTCTCTGCACTGAAAAAAGAAAGCACAGTAGTATATAAATCCAGACTCTCTGTGGCTTCATGTGGCTTATTATTTTGCTTCTTTTAATCTGTGACTGTCTATACTCTGTCTCTTTAAAGTCTGTCTTTTATAAACCATTTACTTCCTTTTATAATTCTCTATACTCATTTTCCTCTCTCTTCCAAGTCTATGTACATTTATTTAACACTGTTACACATTTCAACGTCCCTTATGTTTGAATATGTCCTATTGTATATCTGTAATTCTTTATTGTTCAAGAGCACTTCCTAAAATTCTAAACTCTTGTTACGAACATAAGCACTGTATTAATAGAAGAAATACAGCACTTTCTGCTTGCCCAACCCAGTCCAGATGATGGAGCTGTTTGCTTCCTTTCAGTACTATGATCACAGGCCCATTTTTAGGCACACAGCCAGTTTATGTTGCCACCAAGCAAGCCATAACATGTTGCTCACAAACCCTATTTAAGTGCTCAGTCTCCTGAAAGAGCCAGAGGTCACATAGAAAACTAGCCCAGGAAGCCAGCTGCAGCTTTTTTTCTCCTACTACTAAATCAGGAAAAACTCTCTTAATAGAGCCTCACCAGCAAGCAAAGCCCATTAAGGAAAAAAAATGAGGCTAACCTTTGTTTTTTAGTAGATAGAGTTCCTTTTAATTCCTTTTCAAGTCCTCTCAGATTATATGTGGATTTAGTCAACCACATTGGAGCCAATTTGTTGGAAGAGAGAGCCACTTATTGATTCTCAACTGCTCATCCCTGAAATAACAACACAGATACTATATTAATTAAATCACTGAAGAGCCGATTAGCTCTAGTTTCTTATTGGCTCACACTTACATCTGAATTTAACACATTTCTAGTAATCTGTGTACCACCATGTGCTGGCTCCAGCAGGGCTACATGGCTTCTCTCTGATTCTGACCTTCTTTTTCCCAGCCTCAGTTTAGTTTTCCCCACCTAGCTAAGTTTTGCCTTACTATAGGTCAAAAGCAGTTTCTTTATTCATTAATGGTAATCACAGGATACAGAGGAAAATGCCACACCAGTAGCCTATACATTCTATACTGATCCAAATAAATCATGAAAGGAAGGTTCCAAGTCAGAAAATTTAAGTAAGATGGAACAAACCCCTCATAATTCTGTCCAAAAGGCAGAATTATATGCAATTCTCATAGTATTAAGGGACTAAAAAACTCTCAATATAGTCACTGAGTTGCAGTATGCAGAAAGAGTTGTCTTACATATTGAAACTTCTTAATTAGTACCAGATAATGCAGAATTGACTTTATTATTCATTCATATTCAAGTTATAATCAGGAATAGGCTTTGTCCCATATACATAACACACAACCAATCCCATATGTGTCTGCCACGTATTCTAGCCCAAGGTAATGCTGAAATTGATTGATTATTGACTGAAAATGTGTTGAAGACCTCATAATTTTATAATAAACAGCATGTCAATAGCAATGGTTTAAAGAATGAGTATTCTTTTTGATTTATTACATCTGTTAGTTCTCTTATTTCTCTGTTAAGTTTCTGTCTTGTTGACCTGTCCATTGGTGAGAGTGGAGTGTTGAATTCTCTAACAATTAGTATGAGGAGTTTGTTGTATTACTTAAGTTTTAGTAATGCTTCTTTCACATATGTGTGTGCTCTTGTCATATCTAATTAACAGACATCTATAGAACATTTTACCCAAACACAAAACAATACACCTTCTTCTCAAAACCTAATGGAACCTTCTATAAAATTGATGAAATACTCAATAACTAAGCAAACCTCAATAGATACAAAAAATTGGAGTAACCCCCTGTGTCTTATTGGATCACCAAGGATTAAAGTAAGAAATTAACAACAATACTACTCTCAAAAAGCCTACAAACTCATGGAAATAGAACAGTCAACTACTGAACCTACCCTGGGTCAAAAAAGAAATAAGAAAGAAATTAAATACTTCCTTGAATTCAACAAAAATGAAGGTATACCATATCCAAAGCTATAGGGCACCATTGAAGCCATGCTAAGAGAAAACTTCATGGCACTAAGTGCCCACATATAGAAAATAGAGAAAGCTCACATTAGTTACTTCACAGCACAGCTGAATTCTCTAGAACAAAAAGAAGCAGACCCACCCAGAAGCAGGAGAATACAGGAAATAATCAAATTTGGGGATGAAATCAACAAAATAGAAAAAAAGAAAATAATCAAAAATAAATGAAACAAAAACTGGTTCTTTGAGATGATAAACAAAATTGACAAACCATTGTCCAAACTAATCAAAAGGTTTAGAGAGAACATTCAAATTAATAAAATCAGAAATGACATGGGGAACATAACAACAGACACTGAGGAAATACAAAGAATCATTAGATCATATTACAAATCCTGTGCTCCATAAAATAGAAAGAGAAGGGATATTGCCAAACTTGTTTTGTGAGGCTACAATTGCCCTGATACCAAAAATACACAAACTCTCTACCAAGAAAGAGAATTACAGACCAATGTCACACATGAACATGAATGCAAAAATTCTCATTAAAATACTGGCAAACCCATTCCAAGAACACAGCAAAAAAATCATCCATTATGATCAAGTCAGCTTCATCCCAGAGATGCAGGGCTGGTTCAACATATGAAAATCCATCAATGTAATCCATAATATAAATAAACTGAAATAAAACATATGTTCATTCCATTAGATGCTGAAAAAGCATTTGACAAAATCCCAGCACCACTTCATGAGAAAGGTCTTGAGAGATTATAGATACAAGTAACATATCTACAAAAATAATAAAAGCAACATACAGCAAGCCAACAGCTAATATTAAATTACATGGAGTGAAACACAAAGCAATTCTACTAAAATCAGGAACAAGACAAGGCTGTCCAATCTGTCCATATTTCTTCAACATAGTTCTTGAAGTTTTTGCAATAGGAATAAGAAAATAAGAGGAGATCAAGGGGATTCAAATTGGAAAGAAGTCAAACATTTGTTATTTGCAGATGATATGATAGTGTACATAACTGACCACTAAACTAGAAAACTCCTACAGCTGATAAATAACTTCAGTGCTGTGGCTGGATACAAGATCAACTCAAAAAATCAGTAGCTCTTCTATACACAAATGATAAAGAAGCTGAGAGGGAAATCAGAGAAACATTACCTTTCACAATAGTTACAAATAACATAAAATATCTTGGTGTAACACTAACCAAAGAAGTGAAAGACCTATTTAACAAGAACTTTAAGTCTTTGAAGAAAGAAATTGAAGAAGATACAAGAAAATGGAAAGATCTTCCAAGCTCTTGGATAGAAAGTATCAACATAGCAAAAATGGCAATCCTACTAAAAGCAATATAAAATTAATGCAATCTCCATCAAAATTTCAAAACAATTCTTTACAGATCTTGAAAGAACCACAATCAACATCATATAGAAAAACAAAAATCACAGATAGCCAAAACAATCATGTATAATACAGAAACTTCTAGAGGCATCACAATCCCTGCCTGACATCAAGCTCTATTACAGAGCTATAATAATAAAAACAACTTGGTATTGGCATAAAACAGAGACATTGGAGCAGTGGCGGAGCCCAACCCCGGCGCGGCCCAGACGAAGCGGCGGAGCCCACCCCCGGCGCGGCCCAGACGCGGCGGAACCCCGGCGCGGCCCAGACGCGGCGGAACCCCGGCGCGGCCCAGACGCGGCGGAACCCCGGCGCGGCCCAGACGCGGCGGAACCCCGGCGCGGCCCAGACGCGGCGGAACCCCGGCGCGGCCCAGACGCGGCGGAACCCCGGCGCGGCCCAGACGCGGCGGAACCCCGGCGCGGCCCAGACGCGGCGGAACCAACCCCGGCGCAGCCCAGATGTGGCGGAGACCTGCAGACACCAGCAAGCAGAGGAGGATCACGGGGCGGCGAACAGTGAGCCTAGTCGTATCCCTGAAGACCACCTTGTATAGGGAGAGTGTTCTTGCCCCGGGGCTGGACACAGGAAACTGAGCGGGGGCACTCCCTGATCACCTTGACCCCCTGGTTAGCCTGCGAGGGCTTCTACCCTCTGCTGGGGCTGCTCCTCCTCGCTGAGACCTCTCTCTCCCTGGCATATCCCAGATTGTGCCCAGGGTCCTCCTTCGCTCCCCCCCTTCCGCTGGGCGCGGGACCACCAAATTTAACCTGTTTGGGCACTGGAGAGGGAGTTCAGAGCAGAGGGCACCGCAAGTTCCTCTGTTTTGGTGGCTGGCATGCAGAGGGGTAGGCCTTTTCTTGGCGAGGTCCCTGGCAAACCAGGAGCCTGGTCCTGGTCCTGAAGACCCTTCAGAGCAGTGAAAGAGATCTTGGCCAGTGGCGGGACTCAAGAAACGGGGAGAAGGCATTTTGTAAGCAGGGCCCCTGGCCAGCAGGAAAACCCGTTCCTGCATTAAAAGACACATTAGACAGCATCAATAGGATGAGATAAGCAGGCGCCAAGGCAAGAATTCACCCAACAATCTGAAAAGCAACATGAAAACACCAGAACCCAATGATCTCACAAGAGAAGGACTTGAACACCCTAACACAGAAGAAGTGGAAAAAAATGACTTTATGAAAGCAATAGAGTCCCTTAAACAACATGTAAAAAACACCTTTATAGAAATAGAGGAGAAGTACGTCAAAAAGTTTGAAGAAATGAGTAAAAAGTTTGAAGAAATGAGTAAATACGTACATGAGACCCTGAGGAAAACAGTTCAAGAATTGAAAACTGAAATGGAAGCAAGGAAGAAAACACAGAATGAGGACCAGCTGGATATGGAAAATCTAAGTCAACGAGCAGAGTCTACAGAAACAAGCATAATCAATAGAATACAAGAGATAGAAGAAAGAATCTCAGATTCTGAGGACACCATAGAGAAAATAAATGCACTGATCAAAGAAATCAACAAAGCCAACAAATACTCATCACAAAACACTCAGGAAATATGGGACACAATAAAAAGACCAAACATAAGAATAATAGGGATAGAAGAAGGAGAAGAGTCACAGCTCAAAGGCCCAGAAAATATTTTTAACAAAATTATGGAAGAAAACTTTCCCAACATAAAGAAAGATATTCCTTTGAATATCCAAGAAGCATACAGAACACCGATCAGACTGGATCAAAGAAAAACATCCCCTCGCCATATAATAATCAAAACACAAAATATACAGGTTAAAGAAAGAATATTAAGAGCTGCAAAGGAAAAGGGGCAAGTAACTTATAAAGGTAAACCAATCAGACTTACACCTGACTTCTCTATGGAAACTATGAAAGCCAGAAGGTCCTGGATAGAGGTTCTGCAAAAACTAAGGGATCATGGATGCAAACCCAAACTACTATACCCAGCCAAGCTATTGTTCACTATCAATGGAGAAAACAAGACTTTCCAAGATAAGAACAAATTTAAACAATATGTAGCCACAAACCCAGCCCTACAGAAAATAATAGAAGGAAAATCACAACCTAAGGAATCCAGCATTAGCAACACTGCCTACAATAACTCAGGCATCTAGCGAACCTTCACCTGCACACCTCAAAGAAGGGAGACACACAAACGCTACTACCAAAACCAATAATAATAACCGGAGTAAACAACCACTGGTCATTAGTGTCACTTAATATTAATGGCCTCAATTCTCCCATAAAATGGCACAGGCTAAGGGACTGGATATGAAAACAGGACCCAACATTCTGCTGTTTGTAAGAAACACACCTCAACCACAAAGACAGGCATCTACTCAGAGTAAAGGGTTGGGAAAAGGTGTTTCAAGCAAATGGTACCAAGAAAAAAGCAGGTGTGGCCATACTAATTTCTAACAAAACTGACTTCAAACTAAAGTCAATCAGAAGAGACCGAGATGGATACTTTATATTCATAACAGGAACATTTCATCAGGATGATGTCTCAATCCTGAATATCTACGCCCCTAACATAAAAGCACCCAACTATGTAAAAGAAATATTACTAGAACTCAAGGCAGACATCAAACCACACACACTAGTAATAGGAGACTTCAATACACCTCTTTCTCCAATGAACAGGTCAATCAGACAGAAATCTAATAGAGAATTAAGAGAATTATTGGAGGTAATGAAGCAAATGGACTTAACAGACATCTATAGAACATTCCACCCAAAAAGGAAAGAATATACCTTCTTCTCTGCAGCTCATGGAACCTTCTCAAAAATTGACCACATACTCGGAAACAAAGGAAACCTCCACAGATACAAAAAAATATCAGTGTCCAACTGTGTCTTATCCGATCACCATGGACTAAAGCTAGAAGGCAATAACAATGTTACCCCCAGAAAGCCGACAAACTCATGGAAACTGAACAGTCAACTACTGAACCACACATGGGTCAAGGAAGAAATTAAGAAAGAAATTAAAGTCTTCCTTGAATTTAATGAAAATAAAGAGACAGCATACTCAAACCTATGGGACACGTTGAAAGCAGTGCTAAGAGGAAAGTTCATAGCACTAAGTGCCCACTTAAAGAAAACAGAGAAAGCATACATTGAGGAGTTAACAGCACACCTGAAAGCCTTAGAAAAAAAAGAAGCAGGTGTGCCAAGGAGGAGTAGAAGACTGGAAATAATCAAACTGAGGGCAGAAATCAACAAAATAGAAACACAGAAAACAGTCCAAAGAATCAATGAAACAAAAAGTTGGTTCTTTGAGAAAATCAACAAGATCGACAAACCCCTATCCAAACTAATTAAACAACAGAGAGAGAACACGCAAATAAATAAGATCAGCAATGAAAAGGGGGACATAACCACAGACACAGAGGAAATTCAGAGAATCATTAGATCTTACTACAAAAGCCTATATGCCACAAAACTGGAAAATGCAAAAGAAATGGGCAGTTTTTTAGATAAATACCACATACCAAAGCTAAACCAAGACCAGGTGAACGATCTAAATAGACCTGTTAGTCGCGAAGAACTAGAAACTGTTATCAAAAATCTCCCTACCAAAAAAAGCCCAGGACCAGATGGTTTCAATGCAGAATTCTACCAGAACTTCCAAGAAGAGCTAATACCTATACTCCGTAATGTATTTCACAATATAGAAACAGAAGAGTCATTGCCAAATTCCTTTTATGAAGCCACAGTTACCCTGATACCAAAACCACACAAAGACCCAACCAAGAAAGAGAAGTATAGGCCTATTTCACTCATGAATATCGACGCAAAAATTCTCAATAAAATACTGGCAAACCGAATCCAAGATCACATTAGAAAAATTATCCATTATGATCAAGTAGGCTTCATCCCAGAGATGCAGGGCTGGTTCAACATACGCAAATCTATCATTGTATTCCACCATATAAATAAACTGAAAGAAAAAAACCATATGATCATTTCATTAGATGCTGAAAAAGCATTTGACAAAATTCAACATCCCTTTATGATAAAAGTCTTGGAGAGATTAGGGATACAATGATCATACCTAAATATAATAAAAGCTATATACACCAAGCTTACCCCTAACATCAAATTAAATGGAGAGAAATTCAAAGCCACCCCACTAAACTCAGGAACATGACAAGGCTGTCCACTCTCGCCATACGTCTTCAATATAGTGCTTGATCTTCTAGCAAGAACAATAAGACAACATAAGGAGATCAAGGGGATTCAAATTGGAAAGGAAGTAGTTAAACTATCATTATTTGCAGATGATATGATAGTGTACATAAGTGACCGCCAAAACTCCACCAAAGAACTTTTACAGCTGATAAACACCTTTAGTAATGTGGCAGGATACAAGATCAACTCCAAAAAAATCAGTTACCCTCTAATACACAAAGGATATGGAAGCAGAGAGGGTAATCAGAGAAGCATCACCTTTCACGATAGCCACAAACAGCATAAAATATCTTGGGGTAACTCTAGCCAAGGAAGTGAAAGATCTATTTGACAAGAACTTTAAGGCATTGAAGAAAGAAATTGAAGAGGATAGCAGAATGGAAGGACCTCCCTTGCTCTTGGATTGGGAGGATCAACATAGTAAAAATGGCAATTCTACCAAAGGAAATTTATAGATTCAATGCAATTCCCATCAAGGTCCCATCAAAATTCTTCATAGATCTTGAGAGGACAATAATCAATTTTATATGGAAAAACAAAAAAACCAGGATAGCCAAAACAATCCTATACAATAAAGAATCCTCTGGAGGCATTACCATCCCTGACTTCAAACTCTATTACAGAGCTACAGTAATGAAAACAGTGTGGTACTGGCATAAAAACAGAGAAGTCGACCAATGGAATCACATAGAAGACCCGAATTTTAACCCACAAACCTATGAACACCTGATTTTTGATAAAGGAGCTAAAAGTATACAATGGAAGAAAGAGAGCCTCTTCAACAAATTGTGCTGGCAAAACTGGATGTCAATCTGTAGAAGAATGAAAATAGATCCATATCTATCACCATGCACAAAACTCAAGTTCAAGTGGATTAAAGACCTAAATGACAGCCCGAACACGCTGAACCTGATAGAGGAGAAAGTGGGAAGTACTCTACAACAAGTGGGCACAGGAGACCACTTCCTACGTATAACCCAAGCAGCACAGACAGTAAGGGCCTCATTGAATAAATGGGACCTACTGAGACTGAGAAGCTTCTGTAAAGAAAAGGACACTGTCACTAAGACAGAAACACAACCCACTGACTGGGAGAAGATCTTCACCAACCCCGCAACTGACAAAGGTCTGATCTCCAAAATATATAAAGAACTCAAGAAACTAGACTTTAAAATGCTAATTAACGCAATTAAAAAATTGGGCACTCAACTGAACAGAGAATTCTCAACAGAAGAATTTCAAATGGACAAAAGACACTTAAGTCATGCTCATCCTCCTTGGTGATCAATTTTATATGGAAATACAAAAAAACCAGGATAGCCAAAACAATCCTATACAATAAAGAATCCTCTGGAGGCATTACCATCCCTGACTTCAAACTCTGTTACAGAGCTACAGTAATGAAAACAGTGTGGTACTGGCATAAAAACAGAGAAGTCGACCAATGGAATCGCATAGAAGACCCGAATTTTAACCCACAAACCTATGAACACCTGATTTTTGATAAAGGAGCTAAAAGTATACAATGGAAAAAAGAGAGCATCTTCAACAAATTGTGCTGGCAAAACTGGATGTCAATCTGTAGAAGAATGAAAATAGATCCATATCTATCACCATGCACAAAACTCAAGTTCAAGTGGATTAAAGACCTCAATAACAGCCCGAACACGCTGAACCTGATAGAGGAGAAAGTGGGAAGTACTCTACAACAAGTGGGCACAGGAGACCACTTCCTACGTATAACCCAAGCAGCACAGACAGTAAGGGCCTCATTGAATAAATTGGACCTACTGAGACTGAGAAGCTTCTGTAAAGAAAAGGACACTGTCACTAAGACAGAAACGCAACCCACTGACTGGGAGAAGATCTTCACCAACCCCGCAACTGACAAAGGTCTGATCTCCAAAATATATAAAGAACTCAAGAAACTAGACCGTAAAAGGCTAATCAACCCATTTATAAAATGGGGCACAAGCTGAACAGAGATCTCTCAACAGAAGAAGTTCAAATGGCCAAAAGACACCTAAGGTCATGCTCAACTTCCTTAGCGATCAGGGAAATGCAAATCAAGACAACTTTAAGATACCATCTTACACCTGTCAGAATGGTGAAAATAAAAAACACCAATGATAGCCTTTGCCGGAGAGGGTGTGGAGAAATGGGTACACTCATCCATTGCTGGTGGGAATGCAAACTTGTGCAACCACTTTGGAAAGCAGTGTGGAGGTTTCTCAGGAAATTCGGGATCAACCTACCCCTGGATCCAGCAATACCACTCTTGGGAATATACCCAAGAGAGGCCTTATCATACAACAAATGTATATGCTCTACTATGTTCACAGCAGCACTGTTTGTAATAGCCAGAACACGGAAACAACCTAGATGCCCTTCAATTGAAGAATGCATGAAGAAAGTATGGAATATATACATATTAGAGTACTACTCAGCAATAAAAAAACAAGGACTTCTTGAAGTTTGCAGGCAAATGGATGGAAATAGAGAACACTATCCTGAGTGAGGTAAGCCAGACCCAAAAAGAGGAACATGGGATGTACTCACTCCTATTTGGTTTCTAGACATAAACAAAGGACATTGAGCCTCTAATATGTGTTCTTAGAGAAGCTAAATAAGAAGGAGAACCCAAAGAAAAACATATAGGCATCCTCCTGAATATTAACCTTCATCAGGCGATGAAAGGAGACAGAGACAGAGACCCACATTGGAGCACCGGACTGAAATCTCAAGGTCCAAGTCAGGAGCGGAAGGAGCGAGAGCATGAGCAGTGAGCTCAGGACCGCGAGGGATGCACCCACACACTGAGACAGTGGGGATGTTCTGTCGAGAGCTCACCAAGGCCAGCTGGCCTGGGTCTGAAAAAGCCTGGGTTAAAACCCTCTTGGGGAAAAACATAGAGACAATGAGGACTACTGAGATCTCTAGAACAATGGCAATGGGTTTTTGATCCTTCTGCACGTATTGGCTTTGTGGGAGCCTAGGCAGTTTGGATGCTCACCTTACTAGACCTGGATGGAGGTGGGTGGTCCATGGACTTCCCACAGGGCAGGGAACCCTGATAGCTCTTTGGGCTGAAGAGGGAGGGGGACTTGACTGGGGGAGGGGGAGGGAAATGGAGGCTGCGGTGGTTAAAAGACAGAAATCTTAAATACATAAAAAAAATGTGAAAAAAATATTCTCTTGATCAAATGATGATACAAATAACTTTTAATTAACATGTAGTTAATTAAATCATAATAAATTCTCTTTTGGAATAAACAAACTATATTTACACTTTAAGTGATAGTTTAATACACCTACATTTCCATTTCAATAGTTTTCCTGCTGCATTAATGTTCAGAAAAAAATTAGTCATTTAAAAATGCATTGAAACTGAACCTAAAGATATATTTTTCTTTTTGCCTCAGGCTCCAATGTTAATCAGCATAGCACAGTACTGGCTTTTTAAAAAGTTTTTTGATATTTTGTTTAACATGCTCATTTATATTAGATATTTGGAATATTTTGTTCAAAATTCGTTATTCTGTTTATTCCATTTTGATAATTACATGCATTGATTCTATGTGTGTAAGTTAATATGTGAATGTGAGTTTACATATGCCACCCTATGCAAGCAGAGGCCCGAGGACCACTCGCGTGTGACATGGTCCTGGAGATCAAGCTCAGGTCATCAGTCAAGACAAGTGCCTTTACCCACTGAGTCATTGTACCATGCATTGCTAGTTTCATTTTTTTTTTTCTTTCTTTGGCAACCCCTTAAATTTTATAAAAGAGGCATCTGTGTCCCTCAACTCAAAAAAAAAAAAAAAAACAGAGACATTGACCAATGGAATCAAAATGAAGACCCAGATATTAAATCACACACCTATGAACACCTATTTTTTGACAAAAAAGCTAAAATTATACAAGGAAAAGAAGAAAGCATCTTCAACAAATGGTGTTGGCATAACTGAATGTGAGCATTAGAAGAATGAAAATAGATCCATCTTTATTGCTATGCACAAAATTCAATTCAAAATGGATTTAAGACTCAATATAAATCTAACCACACTGAACCTGATAGAAGAGAAACTGGGAAGTAGTCTTCAATGCATGAGTACAGGAGACCTCTTCCTAAATATAATTCCAGTGTCACAGACAGTGAGAGCAACAACAAATAAATGATACCTTCTGAAACTGAGAAGCTTCTGTAAAGCAAAGGACACAGTCAATAAAACAAAAAGGCATCCTCCTGAATTGGATATTATCTCCAGCAACCCCACATCAGACAAAGGACTGATCTCCAAGATATATGAAAAACTCGAGAAATTAGGCAGTAAAATTCTAAATAACCCAGTTTAAAAATGGGGTTCTGAACTAAGTAGAGAATTATCAACAGAAGAATTTCAAATGGCCAAAAGATACTTAAGGAAATGTTCAGCTTCCTTAGCTATCAAGGAAATGCAAATAAAAACAACTCTGAGATACCATCTTACTCTTGTCAGAATGGCTAAGGCCAAAAACAACAATGACAGCTTATGCTGGAGAGGATGAGGAGTAAGGAGAACAATTATCCATTGCTGGTGGGAATGCAAACTTGTACAAACACTTTGAAAATCTGTATGGTGGTCTCTCAGAATATTGGGAATCAACCTACCTCATAGTCCAGCAATAACACTCTTGGGCAGATACCCAAAAGTTGATCAATCATACTACAAAAGCATTTGTGCAACTATGTTCATAGCAGGATTATTTTTATTATCCAGAACCTGGAAGCAACCTAGATGCCCCCAACTGAAAAATGGATAAAGAGAGTGTGGCACATTTACACATTAGGATACAATCAGCGATAAAAAAACAATGACATATTGAATTTTGCATGCAAATGGATGCAATTAGAAAATAGTATCCTGAGTGAGATAACCCTGACGCAAAAAAAAAATGAATATGGTTTTTACTCACTCATAAGTGGACAATAGCTATAAACAATGACATTGAGCATATAGTTCATGTTCCTAGAGAAACTAAGGAATAAGATGAACTCAAAGAAAAACATATATAGGCACTCCTGGAAATTGGAAAAAAATCACCTGACAAAATTAGGAGCATTGGGGTGGGACATAGAAGAAATGATAGAAGTGGAAGAGGAGGGGAGAAAAGGAGGTTTGGGGAGAACGTGAGGGAATGAGATAGTCAAGATGGAGGAAGGACGGATATGAAAGCAAGGAAAGGGATATCTTGATTGAGGGAGCCAGTATGGGGTTAGCAAGAAATTTGGCTCAATAAAAATTCCCAGGAATCCAAAATAATGACCCCAGCTAAGACCCTAAGCAATAGAGATGTTGCCCAAATGTGCCTTGCCTTATAATCAGACTGATGATTATGTTAAATATCACAATAGAACATTCGTCCCACAACAGATGTAAACAGAGGAAAAGACCCACATTGGAGCATTGGGCTGAGCTCCCAAGCTCCATTTGAAGAGTGGAAGGAATGAAAATATGAGCAAAGTGATCAAGACCGTGAAGGTTTCATCCACTGAGCTAATTGAAGCTCACCAACTCCAGCTGGACTGGGAAAAAAAACAAGCATAAGACCGAATTACTTTCACTGAGTGTGGTTGACATTTGTATGGCTGAGGCAGACTGTGGGCCCACTGGCAGTGGCACTCAGATTTGTCTCTCGTATATGTATTGGCATTTTGTGATCCCATTTTTTTAAATGTATACCCTGCTCAGCCTAGATGTAGTAGGGAGGACCTTGGAACTTCAACAAAACAAAGTGCCTTACTCTCTCTTAGGATTAGATGGGGGTGGGGAGGGAGGGTTTGTGGAGGGAATGGCAGGGGGGAGGAAGTGGGATTTGCATTGGTATTTTTTTTAAATCTAATGAATTAAAAAAAGAAGTAGTTTTCTATTACATGGCAACAAGCTAAGGAGATTATAAAGAGATGTCCTTCTTGTTCTTTCTATAACCAAACACTACTACCTGCAGAGAGTAACCCAAAGGGAACTCAGATGAATAAAATCTCGCAGATAGATGTGTTCTACTTTACAGAATTTGCAAAATTATAATATGTACACCACGCCATTGATATTTATTCAGGTTTTCAATGGGCAACTGCTTTGAGTTCAGAAAATGCAAATTCAGTAATCATGCATTTGTTCGAAACTATGGCCATCATGGGTATACCTGCATATGTCTCTAGAAAATGAAACAGTTTTTGCTTATTATAATATGAAACTTAGTACAAATATAGCAAAAAATCCTACAGAACAAGAAGTTATAGGAAGTGCAAATCGAAATATAAATGATATGCTAATCAACCACCAAAGGATGAAAAATACCACCAGAAATTGATTATATAATGCTTTGTTAACCTTGACTTTTCTTAACACTTATGAGAATGGACCAATGATAGCAGAGCGATATTGAATAATAGAAAAATCTTCTGAATTAAATCAGCTTGTGTATTTCAAGGACGTATTGCTCTCAGACTGGAAACATTGAGATGCGCTGTACTGGGGATGTAGTTTCACTCTTTTTTTCTATAGGAGCAGAAAAGTTATAAATACCATCAAAATTAATAAAGATTAATTTTGAAAAATAGCAGCTTCTTGAGACAGATAAATTATTGTTCTTCCATAGAGGTGACAATCATACATGTGGTAAGGAAAACACATTAGGGCTGGGGTAAAGTTCTGTTCTTCTCTTTGAAGAAAAATACTCTTTAAAAAGTCAATGTCCTTGGACATTTAGATGCCTAAAGAAAAAAAGATAGGTATCCAGAAAGAATCACCAAATAACGAGAAATCTGACTTCTGGTATGATATCTTCTACAGTGCAAAATTTTATTACATGAATATATATCAATATCAATACACACACACATATATATATGTATATATACATTTCTCAGTATAATAAAAGTGTAAATCAGTTAAAAGTCAAAGCTGGCTTTGGAGTTAGACAATGAATATCCATCTTTAAAACTAAGCATGATGTTAACAGAAAAATTCAGAGTTTCTATTTCATATCAGGAGCCATCTGGTATGAGACAGAGAAAAGAAAGAATTCAGGAAAGATTTTACATTTTCTCATAAGTAGTTTTGTCTTTATTGTACCTTTCATTGAATACATATCTATATAAATAGTTTTTATGATTTCCACAATGAACAATCAATTTTCCTGAAGTAATCCTTGAAGTTTCCAAGAAGAAGATGTCACCCAACATTAATGATTCCACCTGCCTGTTAGTATGTAATGATTCTGATAGCAATATTTTAAGGTCAGTTTTGGGTACCAGCTACTCAAGATGGTTCCAACATGGTTAGCTGAAATGGTGCACCTCCTTACAATATTTTGTCCGGAACTTTAAATAAGAATTTCAAAGAAGGACTTCAGAAAAACTTTATCAAATACTCAGAGACTATTTGCAATTATACAAGACAGTAATCTTGAAACTTAATCATCATTTTAGTTTTACAGAATCACATAAAAAGAACATTACCCCCATGACAGCTAGAAGAAATTCTAGAAGGCGACAGCCCACCCCCAACAAATTTTCTCAAAGCTAGGAAAATTAATTAGGGGTTGTTTATAACTGGTATAGGGTTGGGGGTTTAGGTGTCAAGTTTAGGATCTCAGGAATCTCCTTTGGGGGAAAAATCAAAAAAGGGGATATAAATATGATAAGGTAGAAAGATATATTATTATTGAACCTACTTTTTAAAATCATCTATAATTTTTAAATGTTTTATATTGATTTTACTTTTGTATGTTGTATACAAATTTTATATATTGATACAAATTTTAGATTAACTTGCTAAAACATATTGTACATACATATTGTTCAAGATATTGTACCAATATAGCTCATTTAACAATATAATACAAATCTCTAGTCCCTAAAAATTATTATTATCAACTGTTTACTTTAATAAAAATATAGGTTAGTAGTTAATCGCCTAGTATAATCAAACTTGTCATCATATTAGGTATATTTTCAAGGTCAAACAAAGATAAAATTTAGATAGATAGGTCATATTCAAATACTTCAGAGACCTACAGAAAATGACATTAAGATGTTTTAATAACCTAGGTTTTTCTTTTTTTATGACAATGAGACATGTCTGTTCTTGGCAGCAGCAGTATACTTCAGAGAAGATAATGGGCACTGAAGAAACTCTACATGGAGCTTACTTTCTTTGTGGCAAAATTAAGCCACTGGGCAAAATACCATCCTTGCCTTGACTGCTGTCCTAATTAGACAAGCAGGACACAAAGTATCTTGCCTCACACAAAAGTCTGCCAAACATGCTAGGCCTGTAGGCCAAATATGGATGACGCAAAGATGCAGAGGAAATTTGGGTGCCTGTCTAGGCAGCCAGATCTTTCTGTCACTACTCTCATTTTTTTTTTTTTTGGAAGTCAATTGTTTGCACTTCCTACTAACTCAGTTAATATCATTTCTTTCTTGGTTCTCTGATGGAGTTGACAATTAAATAGCTATAGTTAAAATTATACAGAAAGCAAGTTATGATAGAAAGTAAATTAAGTTTAAGACTTTGGAATCACCAAGATAGGACAAATATGAAGTATTTTCTCTGAATTTGTCAAAGCAAATGAACTAGACATTGATGTATTTATTGCCTGTATATATTGTATATACTCATTGTACTTATTGTATATAGTTTTCTTATAATTGTTATAGCCTCCTTTTTATTTTATACAAAAAGGAAAATTGTAGTGGTATTTCAACTGCATTTTAATAAAGACTCTCTGAACATGTGAGTGTAAAACAATCCCATTAGTCAGCCTTACAAATCAGTTTATGGTAACAAACATCTTTAAGATCAGTAGCCTCAATAACATACACCTTTAATCCCAGTAGTCTCAATGACATGTATATTTAATCCCAGTGGTGCACAACTTTAATCCAAACCCTATAGAGGAATATAAGCTCAGAAGAAATAACTCTCAGAGACAAAGTCTCCTTCTGAGATTCTGGGAGGCAGGATCACCATTTAAGACTGAGATCAAGGTAAGAGCCAGTGCCTTACTGTTTTGATTTTTGAAACTTTATGTTGAACCCTGATTTTTTACACTGAGTCTTCATTTAAACATGCTTCAGGATTCACAGAGTTAGGATTACCCTTTTAAGTCTGAGGTAGAGGTAAGAGACAATAGCTGACCACAGTAACTCTCTCTGGGTTTTTTTATTATTTTTACTACAATAGAAAAGTAACTACTGATTCTCCCATTTCCCCAAGCTCACTGGCAATATATATTCAAATCCAACAGTGCTGACCAGCATCCTCATCTCTTTTTGTCCTGCTTCTCATGTTTGGGAGATATTTTCTCAGTACTCACTGTATGTCATATTACATACAATTCAATAAGTATTTTATGTGGTATTTTCTATGCATTATTTCATTTAATAACCACAATAAATAATACATATATGGAATTTCTCCCATTACATAAAGAAAAGAAATTTGGGTCTGGGGAAATTAATGAACTAGATCAAGATCTGAAAGATAGCCAAGGGCAAAGCAGTTAATGAAATAAAATTTGAAAATTTGCCATGGCCCAGATTTTTGTAGTATGTCATGTAGTTTTTAGCTTTATATTTCAGTGTATGATTCAGAGTGACAGAATAGAATTTCAATAAATAGTTTTATTACTATGAACTGTTATTTTTCCATCCATTAGTAATGTAATTCTTACCCAGGACTCAGCACTACAATTTACCTTTAAGTAGATGTTGATTGACCTAATTCTTGACTGCATTTATCTCTACCAGGAAGCATAGCAATGTATAAACTGTGACACTTTATTTGGAAGCTATCATTTCATCTATAGACTCCTTCCACTATTATATATGAAAGGCTTAAAATTATGTCTTATACATATGGCCTGGTAAATTATTTAAAACAGAATTATTGTGATTTATGCATTTCTTCAGCTGTTGGTAGAAAATAAATAATATGTGATGAATAAAATTGAGATAAGTATACTTTCAGAACTATCATTTTTATAATAGACACATCATCATAGATGTTTCAGATTAAAACTAAGCAAATTTTAATAACTTAATTTTTATAAGGGAACAGTGTAGTATATTGTGTCATATGCATCCACTGATTTCTTCACACCTGCATGCCACTGTAAAAATGATTGCAGTTTTCTTAGCCAAGAATGTTCCTAAAGTAGAGGCTAAAGAAAAGGGTCAGCCATTAAAACTCATACTTCTCTTTTAGAGGATCTGAAATCAGTTCATACAGCCATGTCTGGTAGCTCTCAATGGCCTATAACTCGTTTTCTAGACATTTGATGCTTCAGAAATCTGGAGTCTCTTGCTCACACACACACATGTACATATACCCACCCATAGGCACACACACATACACAAAATTTTAAATGATAAAACCATATCATTTTGAGTTACAGTATAATAATAGCATTTCACCTTCCCTTTCATCCCTCCAAACTTTTACATATGCCTCTCCATTATTTTGTTTCAAATTAATGACCTCTTTTTATTTGATTATTATGTATATATTATTAAATATATAAATACTACATATTTTGTTTGTATAATGTTACTTGTATATATATGTTTTCAGGACTGACAGTTTGATATTGGATAATTATGACTGGCATGCCATGCCAGCCCTAAGGATACAGTAGAGGCAAGTGTTCCTTGAGAATAACCAACAGCTATCTAATTGGACTTGATGCCAGCTCATCATCAGCATCACTATCATGCTTGGTAGTGGGAACATAGTCATTAACCAAGGGATAGTGAAGACATGAATCTTGAAAGAGAACCTAGAACTACCTCTTTACTAAACTAGTATAACCAATAATTACATTTAAACTCTAAATACTTATCCTTGTAAATATATGTAAATGTAGTTCTCATCTTTCACCAAGCATAAATTTATTTGCAAAATAATCCTTAAAAAATATTCTAAATAAAAGGCTCTGATTTCTGATTTGGTTGCTATATCCTATAATGTGTATACTTCTAAAAAATTTTTTTTGCCATTATTTTATAGTAGAAGTTTTGTCACTGAGGTGTTATATACATTACAAATATAAAATGTAGGGTAAAAGGACCAGCCAAAGAAACACACCCTGGCCCTGAAACAAGAGCTAGTGAAGAAAGTCACTCTGGAGCTGAAAACCAAAGCCAATGAAAAAAACACACCTGGTATATGAAACACAGGCAAGTAAAAGAAACACTTTAGTCCTGAACCTATAACCAAGTGAAAACACCCTTACTCTGATAACAGAGTCAAACACACACACACACACACACACACACACACACACACACACACACACTTTGTCCATTCTTCCATTGAAGGGCATCTAGGATGTTTCCAGGTTCTGGCTATTAGAAGTAATGCTGCTATGAACATAGTTGAACAAATGCTTTTGTCATATGATAGGGCATCTCTTGGGTATATTCCCAATAGTGGTATTACTGGATCTTGGGGTAGGTTGATCCCGAATTTCCTGAGAAATTGCCACATTGATTTCCAAAGTGGTTGCACAAGTTTGCATTCCCACCAGCAATGGATGAGTGTGCCCCTTACTCCACAACCTCTCCAGCAAAGGCTATCATTGGTGTTTTTGATTTTAGCCATTCTGACAGGTGTAAGATGGTATCTCAAAGTTGGTTTCATTTGCATTTCCCTGATCACCAAGGAGGATGAGCATGACCTTAAGTATCTTTTGACCATTTAAATTTCTTCTGTTGAGAATTCTCTGTTAAGTTCAGTGCCCCATTTTTTAATTGGGTTAATTAGTATCTTAAAGTCTAGTTTCTTGAGTTCTTGGAATATATACATATTAGGGTACTACTCAGTGGTAAAAAACAATGACTTTGCCAATTTTGCATGCAAATGGATGGAAATAGAAAACACTATCCTGAGTGAGGTATCCCAGACCCAAAAAGATGAACATGGAATGTACTCACTCATAATTGGTTTCTAGCCATAAATAAAGGACATTGAGCATATAATTTGCGATCCTAGAGAAGTTAAATAAGAAGGTGAACCCAAAGGAAAACATATAGTCACCCGCCTGGATACGGGAAGTAGACAAGATTGCAGGGCAAAAAGTGGGAACTTGGGGTGAGGTGGCATGGGGCTAAGGGGAAATTGGGTGAGAAAGGTGAGAAGGGGAGATTGGTGGGAGCTTGGAAGAAAGGGATGGTTGGGATAAAGGAAGGGTGGACATGGGAGCAGAGAAATATATATCCTAATTAAGGGAGCCATCTTAGGGTTGGCAAAAGACTTGACTCTAGAGGGGTTCACAGGTGTCCAGGGAGATGTCCCCAGTTAGTACCTTGAGCAACTGAAGAGAGGGTATCTGAAATGACCCTATCCTATAGCCATACTGATGAATATCTTACATATCACCTTAGAACCTTCATCTGGCGATGGATCAAGATAGAGACAGAGACCCAAATTGGAGCACTGGACTAATCTCTTAAGACCCAAATGAAGAGCAGAAGGAGGGAGAACATGAGCAAGGAAGTCAGGTCCATGAGGGGTGCACCCACCCGCTGTGACAGTGGAACTGATCTATTGGGAGCTCTTCAAGGCCAGCCAGACTGGGACTGAATAAGCATGGGATGAAACCGGACTCCCTGAATGTGGCGGACAATGAAGGCTAGGATCCCACACAGCCAGTTCATTTATTAACATCAAAACCTAGTGCCTAGCCTGTTTGGATGCTCACCTTCCTTTCCTGGATAGAAGTGGGAGGACCTTGGACTTCCCCCAGGGCAGGGAATCTGGACTGCTCATCATTCTTGAGAGGGAGGGGGAATTGAGTGGGGAGGAGACAGGGAGGGGAGTGGGGGGAGGGGAGATGTGTAGGAGGAGCGGGAGGGAAATAGGAAATGGGGAGGAGGCGGTAATTTTTCAAAAAAAATAAATAAACAATTAAAAAAAATTAAAAAAAAACCACACTTTGGTCCTTCAACCAGAGCCAATGAAATAAATATGGCTTAGTCTTGGAAAATAGTGCCAAAAGACTATAAAATAACTGTGAAAGAAACACAGTTTGACCCTAAAATCAGAATTAACTCTGCCCCTGACCAACTAAACCAATAAATCACAGAGCAGGAAAACGAACCATTCCCTGAGAAGAAAATATCCTCTTTAGGAAAACTCTGCTTCTAATAAGCCCCTCTGCCTGTTCAGTTGTGGGATGTTCTATCCAACCCTTTTCAGAGGTAGCCACTCTTTTGGGTTCCTCCTTACCAAAAAAAAAAATCTCTTTATTAAAAAATTTTGGGGTGAAAATCTTTTACTTGCACAGAGCATAATCTCTGCTGAAACGTCCCCTTGGGGGGACTGAGTAGAAAAAAACAAAGAAGAACCTTTGCTGTGGTGTTCCCTTAAGTGGGTTGAGCAGAAAAAAAAGTTACATATGCTGGGAAACTTTTTTGGGAGTGGACCAGAAAAAGTAACTTTTCCACTGGAGCTAGAGAAGATTGACACATTTCTGTTGAGATTTTCCCTTTAGAAGAGTGAAGCAAAAGAAGAAAGAGCATGGATAGGAGCTGAGCAGAACAGAAAAAAAAGCTCCACTAGCTCTGTTAGGACTAGGGGAACAAACAGAGCACAGCTGTAAGTGCTCTCTCTAGGAGAGGAGCAAGATTGCTACACTCTGCTTGAAGACCATCTCCCATTTCACAGCACCTTCAGGTATGACCTGAATTTCCTGGCAAGTCAGGATAGTTTTCCATCCAGAGCTGTCCTATTGCAGCTCCAGCCTCCAAAGTTATGATTTGGTAGCTCCATGAATATAGCCTGATGTCCTTACAGGTCAGGATACCTTTGCTTCCAGAGCTGTAACTCTTTAATCAAGTTTATTGCAAAGAGTGTGATAAAAAGTGTACATATAGAATTGTTATAAACTTACTGAAACATTTCTACAAATAATTTCACATGAGTATACTAGGACTGAGTTGTTTATTTGTAAGTATGACACTGAGAAATGGACTGAAATATTTTTTATTCATGACAAGAGCTCTACAATTGAGGTAAAAAAACTAGACTCACAATTATTTCTTGATCATGACTGTAAGGCAAAGCCAAATATTTTAAACATGAAATAAAAAGATGCCCTTTTTGTGCCTGTGACAAATTCCCAGCCTTATCCTCCCACATTGAAAATTGACTGACACTATACAGGTACACAAAGAAATCATGGTATTTTTCCTTCAATAAAACTGTAGTATACCCCTAAAAGTGTTTACCATATAGTATCAATATAGAATCAAGAATCAATTCATGCACTAATATAAGTAGATATTAAGTGCACTCTTCTAATGTAGGGAAAATTGGGATCTTCTCTCAGCACCTTTAGTCTCAATAATAAATTAATGTATTCTGTAGCAAACCATCTGCTTTGGAGTATTAGGGGGTGACTTCAATATCCCAGTCTATCAGATAGATCATTCATCCAGACAAAAACTGAACAAAAATGCTAGAGATAAATGACTGCATGAATAAAAACTACCTAACAGATCACTATGAAACATTTCACTTAAGCACAAAAGAAGCCCTATCAACAGCTCATACAACTTTATCCAAAGTTGAACACATGTTTGGACACAAAGTAAGTCTCAACAGATGCAAGAAGATTGAAAAACTACTCTGCATTCCATTTAAGTATCATGAACTAAACCTAAATACCAACAACAATAGAATGTTTATAAACTCATAAAAATTAATAAATCACTAATTAGAAAAAGTGGGAGAAGAGAGGAATTAAGAATAAAATTTAGAACATAGAGAGATTATGGATACGAGGTTCATACCTAAATATAATGAAAGCAATATACAGCAAGCTGACAGCTAATATCAAATTAAATTGAGAGAAACTCAAAGCAATTCCACTAAAATCAGGAACAAAACAAAGCTGTCCACTCTCTCCATAACTCTTCAATACAGTACTTAAAGTTCTAGCAATATCAATAAGACAACATTAGGAGATCAAGGGGATTCAAATTGGAAAGGAAGAGGTCAAAATTTTGTTATTTGCAGATAATATGATAGTATACATAAGTGAGCCCAAAACCTCTACCAAAGAAATTCCACAGTTGATAAACATCTTTAGTAATGTGGCAGGATACAAGATCAACTCCAAAAATTCAGTTGACCTCCTATACAAAAAGAACAAAGAAGCAGAGATAAAAATCAGAGAAACTTCAGCTTTCACACTAGCCGCATATATCATAAAGTATCTTGGGGTATCCTTAACCAAGGAAGCAAAAGATCTATTGGACAAGGACTTTAAGTTTTTGAAAAAAAGAAATTGAAAAGGATACCAGAAAATGGAAAGATCTCCCATTCTTTTGGATTAGGAGAATGAACATACCAAAAATGACAATACTTCAAAAGGAATCTATAGATTCAATGCAATCCCCATCAAAATCCCAACAAAATTCTTCACAGATCTTGAGAGAACAATAATTAACATTATATGGAAAAACGAAAAAACCCAGGATAGTCAAAACTGATGTGGAAGTCTGCTGTTTTGTGTTGATTTCATTGGTTAAATAAAGAGACTTCCTTGGCCCTTTAAGAGGACAGAAAATTAGGTAGGTGGAGAAAACAGAACAGAATGCTGGGAGAAAGAAGCTGAATCAGAGTCACCATGATTCTCATCCCGGACACAGATGCAGGTTAAGATCTTCCCTGGTAAGACACCTCATGGTGTTACAAGGATATTAGAAATGGGTGAGACTGATATGTAAGAGTTAGCCAATAAGAGGCTGGAACTGATGGGCCAGGCAGTGTTTAAAAGAATACAGTTTCGGTGTAATTATTTCAGGTAAAGCTAGCTGTGTGGGTGGCTGGGTGGCGGGACAAAGCCCCACCGCTTATATTACTACAGAGTGGCGCCCAAACGTGATGGGCTAAATCCACTTAAAAACCTAAGAGAGCTTAATTTTAAACAGAGAAAAAACAGAGTTTAATGCAGAGTTTTGCTCTTTGTTGGTGGCATGCCATAGAGAGATTTCCTGATTCGGCATCAGCAGCAGAAAAAATGCTGCGTTGTTTTAAAGCACGGCTTCTTGGGGCTGTGCTGCCAGCATGAACTCTGGCTTTAAAGCATTTCAATGGATTTTATGGGACTGGATGTTTCTGTTCCAGCTTGGGATCAGAAGGAGAATGCTCTGAGACCGTGCCAATGGCTCAGCGCTCCCCGCCTACACCTGTGCAGACGGCAGAATCAGGTTTAGGCAGGCAGAAGAGCATGGTGGATTCCAGCCACCATACAGAGACGTGTTTTCAGACTGCACAGTGCTCTGCATGTCAGATTTGGTTGTAACTTCTATAAAAAGAGTTTCTGTGCTGCATGCTCAGTCTCAGAATTAAACTGCTGAGTGTGGCTCCAATGTGGACTTGCTGTGTGCCTGGAACTGTGCACAGCTCAGGGGCACCAGATGGATCTGAGGCAGGAGCAACTGCCCCATGCTGAACTGTGCTGATCAGAACTACCATAATTACTGTAATAACAGCGCAGTTAAGGTTTCGACTGGGCAGGACACAGACGGTACCATATTACACCTATGTGGCGCAACTTAAATTTTTAAGAACTGCTTAACATTTTAAAAAATTCTCCTGGATAGTAAAAAAAATTACAGATTCACAATAAAACAGATTCAGACACTGTTGGATGAATGTATGTAGGCTTTGGAGAGAGAAGAAAAAGAATATAAAGAATAAAGTTAATGTCTTAAAAAAAGGGTAAAGTCTTTAAAGAAACAGAGTACGGATAGTTAAGAGATTAAACGAAATAAAGAAAAATAAGCCACGAAAAATGGAAAATTCACAGAGAGTCTGGATTATGTACATTGTGTTTTCTTTAAAATTTTTGACTGTGAAGGAGCTAAGTACAGAGAGACATTTCATTACATGGGCTCCCAAGCTAAACCAGAATGGATATAAGGGTATTACGATTTCAAAATTTGGGTCTAAGGATATGATGCTTTGGAGAGGGTCTTCTTTTGTTTTCACAGAGGACCAGACCGTGTGGATCGATTCTATCCCGATATGGTATGATAGACCATGACCTACCGAAAAGTTGCTATGAATACCCTCAAAATATTACTTCACTCAACTGCCAACTGAGATAAACCTGGCACACAGGTTACACCCTAAATGATCTGATTAACAGTGCCCCCATTCAGCAGGAAGCAGTTTGGAGAGAAAAAACTGCACCCATGTTCCCAAAATATTGTTTATAATTTTTCTTTTACATATAAAGGGGGAAATGATATAGGTATGAATAATTTGCATTGGTATAGATTTTAAGATCAATTTTGTTATATGTATATGTATTTCTGATCTTGATTAAGTTATGGTGATTATGTAGTTCATTTTTAAAATGTAATGTATAATTAGGAAATATAGGTTGTTGATGGATAATCATAAATGATAGTCAAGTTCGTAGTCATGTTACTTAGATTTTCTAGATATATAGAGATATATTTCAGATAGGCATTCTTCATATCTCTCAAAGGATGCAGAATATGGCATTTAAAATATTTTAATAACTTAGGACTTTTCATGACAATGAGACATGTCTGCTCCCGGCAGCACCAATTTACTTTGAAAGGAAGATGGGCATTGAAGAGGCTCCTTATGGAGTTTGATAGCCATTTGGGCAAGAAACTGTTCTTGCCTGGACTGTTGCATAAACTGGACAAAGAGAGCCCACAGAGAGAGGACTGCTGAACTTGCCTAAAGGTGAGATGGTCTTTCGGGGTTCCTGACTCAAGAAAGAGTCTGCGAGACATTCTGCAGGACACAGCAGAAAGTGACTGAACTGTCTTTGAAATTTCCTACTTCATGAAAATGTCTGTTGGATACTATGGGCCTGAAGGCTGAAAATGGATGCCCCAACGTTACAGAGGAACTTTGGGTGACTGTCCAGGCAGCGAGATGTCTCTGTCATTTCTAGAGGTTTTGATTTCTTGTTTGCTTAAGTAATATTATATCCTTCTGGAGTCTTTGATGGAGTTGAAGTATGGATAGTTATAGTTTTCCTTAGTTATGATAAAAGATAAAGTAGATATAAATATTGTAACTGTAATTCTTACTTGATAACTTTTTTGTTACATGTAATCTTACTGTGTTAAAGTTAAAGCCTTTCTTTTTTGTTTAAACAGAAAAAGGGAAAATGATGTGGGAGTCTGCTGTTTTGTGTTGATTTCATTGGTTAAATAAAGAGACTGCTTTGGCCCTTTAAGAGGACAGAAAATTAGGTGGGCGGAGAAAACAGAACAGAATGCTGGGAGAAAGAAGCTGAATCAGAGTCACCATGATTCTCCTACTGGACACAGATGCAGGTTAAGATCTTCCCTGGTAAGACACCTCATGGTGTTGCAGGGATATTAGAAATGGGTTAGATTGATATGTGAGAGCTAGCCAATAAGAGGCTGGAACTAATGGGTCAGGCAGTGTTTAAAAGAATTCAGTTTCCGTGTAATTATTTCAGGTAAAGCTAGCCGTGTGGGCGGCCAGGTGGCAGGACACAGCCCCACCGCTCCTATTACAACACAAAACAATCCTATACAATAAAAGTACTTCCAGAGGCATTACCATTCCTGACTTCAAACTCTATTACAGAGCTACAGTAATGAAAACAGCTTGGTATTGACATAAAAAAAAAGAGATGTTGACCAATGGAATTGAATTGAAGACCCAAATATTAACCCAAAAACCTATGAACACCAGATTTTTGACAAAGGAGCTAAAATTAGACAATGGAAGAAAGAAAGCAACTTTAACAAATGGTACTGGAATAGCTGGATGTCAACCTGTAGAAGAATGAAAATAGATCCATATCTATCACCATGTACAAAACTTAAGTCCAAATAGATTAAAGACCTCAATATCAATCTGAACCTGATAGAAGAGAAAGTGGGAAGTAGTCTGCAACACATGGGCACAGAAGACCACTTCATACATATAACCCCAGTAGCACAGACAATAAGAGAAACAATGAATAAATGGGACCTCCTGAAACTGAGAAGCTTCTATAAAGCAAAGAACACTGTCATTAAGACAAATAGGCATCCTACGGAATGGGAGAAGATCTTCACCAACCCCACATCAGACAAAGGTCTGATCTCCAAAATATATAAAGAACTCAAGAAACTAGACATTAAAACTCTAATTAACCCAATTAAAATGTGGGGTACTGAACTGAATAGAGAATTCTCAACAGAAGAAGTTTCAAATGGCCAAAAGACAATTAAGGTCATGCTCAACTTCCTTAGTTATCAGGGAAATGCAAATCAAAACAAATTTTTGATACCATTTTACACCTGTCATAATGGCTAAAATGAAAAGCACCAATGATTGCCTATGCTGGAGAGGATGTGGAGTAAGGGGAATACTCATCCATTGCTGGTGGGAATGCAAATTTGTGCAACCACTTTGGAAATCAGTGTGGCAGTTTCTCAGGAAGCTGGGAGTCATTACTTCAGGATTCTGTAATTCCACTTTTGGAAATATACCCAATTGATGCTCAATCATACTACAAAAGCATTTGTTCAACTATGTTTATAGCAGCATTATTTGTAATAGCCAGAACCTGGAAACAAACTAGGTGCCCTTCAATAGAAAAATGGATAAAGAAGGTATGGCACATATACACTTTAGAGTTCTACTCAGAAGTAAAAAATAATGACATCTTACAGTTTGCATGCAAATGGATGGAAATAGAAAACACTTTATTGAGTGAGATAACCCAGACCCAAAAAGAGGAATATGGTATATACCCACTCATTAGTGAACTCCAGCCATAAACAAAGGACATTGGGCTTATAATTCATGATCCTAGAGAAGATAAATAAGAAGGTGAACCCAAGAAAAAAAAACATATATTTATACTCCTAGATATTGGAAATAGACAAGATCGCTGGTCAAAAGTTGGGAGCATGGGGGTGGGAGTGGGGTGGGGTGAAGGGGAGATGGTGAGAGAGAAGGGAAAAGGGAAAGATTGGGAAGAGCTTGGGGTAATGGGGTGGTTCAGATGGAGGAAGGGTGGATATAGGAGCAGGGAAGAAGATATCTTAACTAAGGGAGCCATTTTAGGGTTGGCAAGAGACTTTTCTCTAGAGGGTTTCCAGGTGACCAAGGGGATTTCCCCAGTTAGGTCCTTGGGCAGCAGAGGAGAGGGTTCCTGAACTGGCATTCTCCCATAGTCACACTGATGAATATCTTGCATATTACCATAGAACCTTCTTCTGGCGATGGCTGGAGATAGAAACAGAGACCCACATTGGAGCACTGGACTGAGCTCCCAAGGTCCAGATGAAGAGCAGAAGGAGGGAGAACATGAGCAAGTAAGTCAAGACTGTGAGGGGTGTGTCCACCCACGGAGATGGTGGGACTGATTTAATGGGAGCTCACCAAGGCCAGCTGGACTGGGACTGAATGAACATGTGATCAAACCAGACTCTCTATATTTGGCTGACAATGAGGGAGGACTGAGAAGACAATGATAATGAAACCAGGTTTTGATTCCTCTGAATGTACTGGCTTTTTGGGAGACTAGTCTGTTTGAATGCACACCTTCCAAGACTTGGATTGAGGGGGGGGGCCTTGGACTTCCCACAGAGCAGGGCACCGTGACTTTTCTTTGGACTGGAGGGAGAGTGAGGGGTAGGGGGAGTGGGTGGAGTGAGAGGAAAATGGGAGGATGGGAGGAGGTCGAAATTTTTAATAAATAAATACAGAAAAAACTAAGTAGTGTTGGTACATGTCTTTAATCTCAGCACTTGGCAGACAAAAAAAAGAACTTTTTAGAACTTGCTGAAAATGAAAACACAGCACACCTAAATGTATGAGACACAATGAAGTATGTTCCAAGAGGCAAGGTAGTAGTACTAATTCCCTACATTAAAAATTTGGAGATATCCCATGTTAGAAACTTAACAGAACTTGTGAAAGCTCTAAGACAAAAACAAGATATTAGACCTAAAAGGAATGGACAAAAAGGAGAAATCAATCTCAGGATTTAAATAAATATAATAGAAACAAAGCATAGAACAACTAAAACCAATATCAGAAAATTCAATAAAAAATTTATTCTTTCAAAATACTCATAATATTGATAAAACTGTAGCAAAATTAAGTAAAAGACATAGAAGGAGGTCCAAATTAATGCAATTAGTGATCAAAGAGTAACAAAACAACAAATACTGAAGAAGTCTAGAGACTCATAAGGACATATGTTAAAAATCTGTATTCCAACAAATTGGTAAACCTAGAAGAAATACATATTTTAATATATAGCATCTATAAAATTTACATAAAGATTATTAAAGGAATTTAACAAAGTTATAATTTCTAGTGAAATAGAAGCAGTAATTAAAAGTCTCCCAACCAAAAAGGCCAGAGCCAGTGGGATTCAGCCCATAATTATACAACACTTCCAAAGAAGACTTATAGCCAAGACTCTTCAAATTATATACAGAAGCAACATTTTCAATTATTTTTATGAGGCCTCAATTACCCTGTAGTTTGAACCACATAAAGATACAACAAAGAGTACCTGGCTTCTGCCTTTCTCTTCTTATCCTATCCCAGCTTGCAACTAAGCACCCCTTTCCATCTACCAGGTCAAAGGATCCCCCAACTCAGCCTGCTTTGGGACTGAGGGTCTGGGGGCAAAATGGTGAGTGCAACTGCTGCAGGAGTTTCTTTGTTCCACTGAGCCTACACCTAGCAAGCCTGCCCCCTTGTCTGTGAGGTCCCTGGCCAGCAAGTGGCCCTGCTCTTGTACCAAAAGTTCCATCCAGGGGGAAGTGAGTGCCCGACTGGCTGACTGGACACCACAGGAATGGATTACAGGCACCCCCCCCCAATCCCTTACACTTTCAGGCCATTCAGCCGGACTTCTCTCTGGCTATTGCCTTTCTCTATTTATCCCAATCCAGCTTGCCCCCCCAAGCAATTCTTTCCATCTGTGGGGTCCTTAGATCTGCCACCACAGCCTACTTTCACCATCAATGGAGAAATCAAGATATTCCAGGATGAAAACAGATTTAAACAATATATAGGCATAAACCCAACCTTACAGAAAGTAATAGAAGAAAAATCACACCAGAAGGAACCCAACAACACCCACAATAACTCAGACATCTAACAACCCTCTATGAGCACAACTCAAAGAAGGGAAACACACAATCTCTACCACCAAAAAATAAAATAAAGTAAAACAAAATAACCAGAGTTAACAACCACTGATCATTAATATCACTTAATATCAATGGACTCAATTCACCTAAAAAAGGCACAGGTTGCCCCAAGTTTGCTCCTTTTTCTGCAGGGTCATTCGACCTCCAAGAGTCCTGTCCCTGTGCTGAGGACAACCTTTTAGACAGGTGGGTGGGTGCCATCTTGGGGAGGGGCAGAACATCCTGGAAAGGAGTACTGGGCCCATTCAGCTCCTGCTGCAGGGGTTTCTTTGTTAGAGATATCCCTGACCCTCCCCCCCAACCTGCCCTATTGTCTGCAAGGTCCTTGGCCCAGGAACAGTTCCTGCTCTTGCACTGATGCTTATCCACACAGAGGGATGAGTGTTCACCTGTCTGGCCGGAGGGAAGTGCAAGGCACATCCAGCTCCTGATGCAGGGGCTTCTTGACTGGGTACACCCTCCCCCCCAAGTTTGCCCTTTTGTCTGTGGGGTTCTTCACCTCCAAGAGTCCTGTGACTGTGCTGAGGACAACCTTTCAGATATCCTGCCCTATTGGCTGCAAGGTCATTGGCCCAGAAATAATGCCTAATCCTGCACTGAGGCTATCTATCCAAAGGGAAACAGTTCCTGCTCCTACACTGAGGAGATCCACACAGAGTCAGTCACAGCATAGATTGGACCAAGACACCAAGAAGCTCCTGGCTGGATTTGAATAAAGAGATGGGTAGGCATCAATGCAAATTTTCCTTCAACAACTTGAAAGACAACATGACAATGCCAGATTCCAGGGATCATGCAACAAGAAGACTTGAACACTTTATTCCAGAAGAAGTAGAAGAAATTGACTTTAATCTTAACATTATGAAAATGACAGAAGACCTTAAACAGGATTTGAAAAATTGCTGTAAAGAGGTAGAGAAGACAAACAAAAAGTTAGAAGAAATGAATAAATCTCTCAAAGATACCCAAGAAAACCATGATAGAGCAATCAAACAGGTAATAGAAACAGTTCAAGACTCGGAAAATAAAATGGAGGTAATGAAGAAAACACAAACCAAGGCAAGGCTGGATATGGAAAATTTGGGTAACCAATCAGGAATTACAGAATCAAGCATAACAAACAGAATGCAAGAGATAGAAGAATCTCAGACACTGAAGATACTATAGAGAAAATAAACTCATTGATTAAAGAGAATAACAAATCTAACATATTCTTAACAAAAAAAAATCCAGGAAATCTGGGACACCATGAAATGACCAAACCTAAGAATAATAGGGATATAAGAAGGAGAAGAACTACAGCTCAAAGGCCCAGAAAATATAGTCAACAAAATTATGGAAGAAAACTTTCCCAACCTAAAGAAGGTTATTCCTATGAAGATACAAGAAACATATAGAACACCAAAGAAACTGGATCAAAAAAAAATCCCCTAGCCATATAATCAAAACACAAAACATACAGAATAAAGAGCAAATATTAAGAGCTGCAAGAAAAAAAAAAGGTCAAGTAACATATAAAGGGAAACCTATCAGAATTACACCTGACTTTTCAATGGAAACCATGAAAGCCAGAAGGTCTTGGATAAATGTGCTGTAGACAATAAGAGAGCATGGATGCAAGCCTAGACTACTATATCCATCAAAGCTTTCATTCACCTTTGATGGAGAAAACAAGATATTCCAAGATAAAAACAGATTTAAACAATACTTAGCCATAAACCCAGCCTTACAGGGAATACTAGAAGGAAAACAACAAACAAAGGAAACCAACAACACACATAATAACACAAACATCTAATAAACCTCCACAAGCACAACATAAAGAAGGGAAACACACAAACACTACCACCAGGAAAAATAACCAGAGTTGGCAACCACTGGTCATTAATATCACTTAATATCAATGGACTCAATTCACTTATAAAAAAGGCACAGGTTAAGAGAATGGATATGAAAAGAAGATCTAACATTCTGCTGTTTACAATAAATACACCTCACCCTCAAAGACAGATATACTACCTCAGAGTAAAGGATTGGGAAAAGGCTTTCCAATCAAATGTTCCAACAAAACAAGTAGGTTTGGCTATACTAATATCTAACAAATTTGATTTCAAACCAAAATCAATCAGAAGAGATTGAGAAGTACACTTTATTATCATAACAGAAAGTCTCAATCCTGAATATCTATGCCCCTATTATAAGAGCACCCACATATGTAAAAGAAGCATTACTAGAACTCAAAGCATATATCAAACACCACAATATAATAGTAAGAGAATTCAACACTCTGCTCTCACCCATGGACAGGTCAACCAGAAGGAAACTTAACAGAGAAATAAGAGAACTACCAGATGTAATGAACCAAATGGACTTAACAGACATATAGAACATTCCACCCAAACAGAAAAGAATATACCATCTTCTCAGCATTTCTTAGAACCTTCTCAAAAATTGATCACATAATTGGTAACAAAGCAAACATCCATAGATACAAAGAAATTGCAGTAACCACCTGTGTACTATCAGATGACCATGGAATAAAGTTAGAATTCAACAACTAAAGACTTAAGCCATGAACAATGCCACACCAGTTTGGAATTATGATTAATAGGGTAATATTTATTTAAAGAGGAAAAACTTACAGATTGCTGTCCCAGACAACAACTCTCTGCACAACCAGGAAGGGAGTCTACTCGCCAGCGGAGCAGGAAGTCAAGAGAGCGAGCAGAAGAAGTAGAAGCTTTATGAATGGAGAGAAACCACGCCCCAATGTGCTTGTATCTCAGCAGCTATTGGTTGGAGGGGTGGAAAGACCTCCCGCAACCCCTCCCCCTTTTGTTTAAGTAAGAGAGTTCTAAACCTACTACGAAATTATATACAATAAGTACAAATATCCTATTCTAACTAGCTTAGGACTTGTATAATAAATAACTTGGCCAATTCATGAGAGAAAAGTAACTATAGTTATATAGTCTTCAACCCCATCAAAGATCTGAGAAGGGAAATAATGTTACCTGGGTAATTAGGAAGTTCAGTAAAACAAATTCCAAAACATGCAACAAATCACAGAGACAACTAGCTACCTGGGCAATCACCCAAAGTCATGTTTGCAGCGTTGAAGCAACCAACTTTGGCTAAGGCCTAACATAACTGACATACCATTTTCAAAGGCAAGCAACTTTTCAAAACTATCATACCCTGTCTTGGCAGGATATGACAGTCCTGTTTTATCCATTGATGCACGCTCTATATCTCTGTCAGTGGTTGAGGTATGGGCATTTCTTTGCCCCAAGGCCAGTTCTGTTAAAAAGAAAGGCTCCAGGTGGAGTGTCTTTGGTGCTCAACATTCTCTCGGGAATAGAGCGGTGTTGCCAGGAGCAATTGTGTCTCACTACCACAAAACTCTGAGTTAGATTAAAGGCCATTTTCTACAGCTCTTTGAAGAGGTTGAAGATCATCTATCTATACTGAGTATAATCTCTATATATCTAAATAACCTGATTAGTCTAATTATAAATGGCAAACTTAGATGACTATTAATCTATATAATTCTCAATATCTATCTAACTTAAAGACTAAGACAATAAACGACTGTGAAACAAATGAGGATAATGACCTCCAAATATAAACAATGTACAAATATACATTGCAATATGGTAAATATGTATCAATACACAAACAATATATAAGTATCTTAATCAGAGGTAGAAATGTACACTGTGATATGGTAAATATATACAATATATATATATATCAATACAATATATGTCAATACATAAAAAATATTTTAAACAGAGGTAGAAACATGCATGCATACAATAGTCAATATAATTTAACTTTGAATCAATATACAAGAATCAATACCAATATATTTGTCTAAAAATAGTAACTCACAATTACAAATCTATTATCCCATCATCCCTCTTTTTTTTTTCAAAATGATCCCTGAGCTTATAAAATTCTTCTCCCAACCTCCCAACCCCTAAATGATGTCCCTAAACCCAGGGGCAAACTTTACTGAGAGGGGGGACGTCGACCTCTAGAATTACTTCCAGCTGTCATGGGGTCGACGTTCTTTCTGGGGGATCCTGTGAAAGTAAAATGATGGTTAAATTTCAAGATCAATGTCTTTTAAAATTGCAAATAGTTTCTGAGTATTTTGTGGAGGTCTGGCCAGAATGTTGTACAAGATGTGCACCATTTCAGCTAACCAAGTTGGGATCTTCTTGTGCAGCTGCTACCCAAAATAGGTCTTGTAGTAGTGCTATCAGTATCATGATGTCATATCAACCAGGTAGAGTTGTTGTTGTGGGGCCCCATCTTCTTCCTGGAAACTTCAAATGTCACTTCAGAAAAGACTCATTGTTTATTGTAAAAAACTTAAACATTAATCATATAGACATATATAGGTATATATATAAATATAAATATATATATATATATATATATATTCAATGAAAGGCATGATAGATATATTCAGTGAAAGTTATGATAGATATGAAGAAAAGCAAAGATGTTTTCTAAACTCATATTTCTTTCTGTCCCATATCACGGCTCTTGACATGAGACAGACACTCCAGAAACTCTGGGTTTTTCTCTTACTAACAGGCTTGGAATTGGAGAGGGACTGAGCCAGAGTCCAACTTCAAAACCAGCTCTATAAATTTAGAAATATGGTTTAATATGTTTTACTTACACAACCCATTCAGTTTTCTTGATATTTCCTATTGGGCAGGTATTTTTCCATCTGTCAGTATCCAAATATCCAGGGTCCCTTGAATCTTTCAAAGGTGAGTGTTTTCCTGTGGAGATAAGAACAGAACCCTGCCCCCATTCTATATGTTTTTCTTACCACCTGTATGAATATCATTGTGGATGAGTTGTCATTTCTCCTTTCCAAGAGGTTTCTCCTCTTCAAATCGAAACTTTATTAATTTTGATGGTATCCACAATTTTTCTTCTCCTGTGGAAACAAGAGCAAAACCCCTTCCCCAACGTAGCACATCTCCTGGCTTCCATTGAGAGATTGGCACATCTTTGAAATAAATCGGTTGATTTAGTTCAGCAGACTTTTCCATTATCCAATGTCTTTCTGCTGCTGTCGTTCCTTTCTCATTAGCAATAAGAAAATTCAAGGTTAATAAAGCATTATGTAATCTATTTCTGGGGGTATTTTCAGTCCCTTTCTGTTTGTTCAGCATATCCTTTATAGTACAATTTGATCTTTCTATAACTGCCTGACCTGTAGGATTATTTGGCATACCTGTAATGTGTTTTATATTATAATAATCAAAAAAGCGTTTCATTTTCTTAGATACATATGCTGGACAATTATCTGTCTTTATTTGTGCAAGTATACCCATGATGGACATAACTTCCAATAAATGTGTGATTACTGAATCTGCCTTTTCTGAGCTCAGGGCAGTAGCCCATTGAAAACCTGAATACTTGTCTATGGTGTGGTGTACATATTTTAATTTACCAAATTCCATAAAGTGGAACACATCCATCTGCCAGATTTCATTTCTCTTAGTACCCTTTGGGTTACTCCCTGCAGGCAATGGTGTTTGATTATAGAAAGAACAAGTAGGACATCTCTTTATAATGTCCTTAGCTTGTTGCCAAGTAATGGAAAATTCTTTCTTTAGGCCTTTACTATTGACATGATGCTTTTTATGAAATTTCGAGGCCTGCAACCTGCTTCCAATCAATAATTGATCAATCTCAGCGTTGCCTTGTGCTAGAGGACCAGGCAGACCTGTATGGGACTGGATGTGTGTTATGTACATCGGACAAAGCCTGTTCCTGATTATGTCTTGTACCTGGATAAACAATGAAGTCAACTCTGTGTTATCTGGTATAAATTCAGCGGTTTCAATATGCAAGATAACTCTTTCTGCATATTGTGAATCTGTAACTATATTAAGAGGTTCTTTAAAATCCCTTAGCACCATAAGAATGGCATATAATTCTGCCTTCTGGACAGAATTATAAGGGCTTTGTTCCACCTTACTCAATTCATCTGACTTGTAACCTGCTTTCCCTGATTTATTTGCATCTGTATAGAACATACGGGCTCCAGTTATTGGAGCATCACGTACAATTTTAGGAAGAATCCAAGAAGTTCTCTTTATGAGGTTAAGTCTACCACTTTTGGGATAGCTGCTATTAATTTCTCCCAAAAAATTAGCACAAGCTCTTTGCCACGGTTCATTGTCTTCCCATAACTTTTTTATTTCTTCAGTAGTAAAAGGCACTATAATTTCTGCTGGGTCTATACCTGCTAGTTGACGAAGTCTCAGCTTACCTTTTATAATTAATTCAGAGACTTTTTCCACATAAGTTTTTAATTTTTTACTTGGTTTATTAGGTATAAATATTCACTCTAAAGTAATATCTTCCCTCTGCATTAGAATCCCTGTAGGAGAGATTCTGGAAGGCAATATGACTAGGATGCAGCTAAGATTTTGGTTCACCCTATCCACATGTGCCTCCTGTAATTTTTCCTCAATCATTGTCAGTTCCTTTTCTGCTTCAGCTGTCAGTTTTCTTGGACTATTCAAATCTTTATCACCATCTAAGATTTTGTTTAAATGAACTATTAGATCAGGTGTTATCCCAACAGCTGGTCGTGGACTGGAAATGTCTCCCAACAATCTTTGGAATTCATTCAGAGTCTTTAACCGGTCTCTCCTAATTTGTGCCTTTTGCGTTTTAATTTTCTCTAACCCTATTCTATAACCTAGGTAATTAATAGAATTTCCTCTTTGAATCTTTTCAGGGGCAATTTGTAATCCCCACCTGGGCAAGACTTTCTTTTTTTTTTCTTTTCTTTTCTTTTTTTTTTTGTTTTTTTTCGAGACAGGGTTTCTCTGTGGCTTTGGAGCCTGTCCTGGAATTAGCTCTGTAGACCAGGCTGGTCTCGAACTCACAGAGATCCGCCTGCTTCTGCCTCCCAAGTGCTGGGATTAAAGGCGTGTGCCACCACCGCCCGGCGGGCAAGACTTTCTTTACTTCTTCAAACATCCTTTCTAAAGTATCTTTATATGAATCTGATAATAAGATGTCATCTATGTAATGATAAATTATGGACTTGGGAAATTGTTTACGAATTATTTCCAATGGCTTACTTACAAAATATTGGCACAATGTGGGACTATTGAGCATACCCTGTGGGAGGACAGTCCATTGATATCTCCTATTAGGCTGAGAATTATTATAAGTAGGTACCGTGAAGGCAAATTTTTCCCTATCCGTTTTTTGTAATGGTATAGTGAAAAAGCAATCTTTCAAATCAATAACTATAAGAGGCCATCCTTTTGGTAATAGAGAAGGCAAAGGAATTCCAGATTGTAGTGGGCCCATAGGTTGAATTACTTTGTTGACAGCTCTTAGATCTGTCACCATTCTCCATTTACCAGATTTCTTTTTTACAACAAACACAGAAGAATTCCAAGGGCTGGTTGATTCTTCAATATGGTGAGCATCTAGTTGCTCTTGCACCAGCTGTTCCAATGCCTGCAATTTATCTTCAGCTAGAGGCTACTGTTTGATCCATATTGGCTTCTCAGTTAGCCATTTAAAAGGTAGGGCTGTTGGTACCTCTAAAGGTTTGTTATTTACTATATGTTCTTCTACAGTCAGAATGGCTGATGACCTTTTTCCATAATACCTCATCATATCTTTCCTAGAATTATGAGTTTCTGGAACTGCAGGAATGTTAATCTGGGTATTCCATTGCTGTAGCAGGTCACGGCCCCATAAATTTATTGCAATATTGGCTATATATGGCCTTAGTCTTCCTATTTGCCCTTCAGGCCCTATGCATTCAACCCATCTTGTGCTTTGTTTAACACGAGATAGGGTTCCAATTCCCAGAAACTGAACATCTACCTCTTGAAGAGGCCAATTCGGATGCCAAGATTCTGGGGTAATGATACTTGCATCCTCACCTGTGACTAATAAGCCTTCAATAAAAGTGCCATTTATACAGACTTTTAGCTTTGGTCTTTGGTCGTTAATAGAAGTCTGCCAAAATATATGTTTACTCTGTCCTACTGGGTTTTTTGACTCATCCTCCACACATAATTCATCATTTAGACCAGTATTACTTTTTGCAGCAGAAATTGGAGCTTTTAATTTTCTTGGTGAGGCACGTTCTCCACTGTGACTGGGAATGACGGGGCCACTGTTGGCTTGGGGGCCTGCGAGAGGCCCCTCAAGGAGTTTCCCGACGGGATCGGGTTGCCTTGTTTGTCTGTTGTTGACCTGCATTCGTTGGACCAATGACGGCCTTTACCGCATCTCCTACATATTCCTGAAGGCCTAGGTCTCCTATTATTGTCATTCCCAGAGGAGATATTATTCCTAGAAATTCTATGCCTGCAATCCCTTTTCAGATGTCCTAATTTACCACAATTAAAACACCTGGCAGTTCGATGTCTTCTCATTGCTGTGGAAATCGCTTCTCCTACCCAAGATTCATCATTATAGCTAAACGTCTCAACATTCAACGTATGCTGAATCCATTCATCCATAGGTGCTGATCTAGACTTTAAAGGCCCAATTATCTTTTTGCATTCTATGTTTGCATTCTCAAATGCTAGAGATTCAAGAAGTATTCGTCTAGATTCTGGGTCTGTTACCCCTATGTCCAGAGCCTTAATTAATCTTTACAAAAAGTCAATAAAGTGTTCTCTCTGTCCCTGCCTAATTCTGGTATATGATTCAACCCTTTTTGCTGGATCTTGTATCCTATTACAAGCATTTAAAGCTTCTTTGTGACATAGACGCAGTACTTCATCGACATAAAGAGCTTGGACCTGTGGATCAGCATGTTCTCCTGCACCAAGAATTTGGTCTTGGGAAACCTCGACACCTTTTGCTCTCCCTTGCTGTTCCATATGTTTGGATTCTTCTCTGAAATAAATTTCAAACATCAAAAAAGGTCCCTTATCTAAAACTGCAGACACTAACTGATGGAAATCATAGGGGGTAGCTCTAGTATTAGAAGCCCAAGTCCTTATCATTTCCTTTACGTATGAGGAGTGCAGCCCAAAATTAACAACATCTTGTTTAATTTCTTTCAGATCATTCATTGCTATTGGCATCCATCTAGCTTCTCTGACTCCCATTGAGCCTTTAGAAGTTGAGGCTTTGTCAGAATTAAGTATAGGGTATGCCGCTAAAACCCTGGGTAAGCCAGTTCTAATAGCTGGTGTTGGCTTTGTATCCTGTCCTTGTGCCTTATTACTCTGTTCACCAGCTCCAATCATTTCTTCAAGCATTTCAAGTCTTTTTATTATTGCCTCTTTTGAATCCTGAATCTCCTGACCTGCATGAGTTTCTAGTAAAGACAGTATGGTTCTTGAGAGTACCATAATCTTCCTAAATGATAGAATATTCAAAAGAATACTAAAACATAGTAACCAGTAAATTAAATTATCCTCATAGTCAGAAATTTTGCATGATAAGACCCATTGTATTGGTAGCCCAAACAGTGAAAGTCGTGTTGGAAACAAAAACTGTCATATTACCTATTATCCAGCTGGCCTCAAACTCACCGAAATCTGCCTGTCTCTGCTTCCCAAGTGCTGGGATTAAAGGCGTGCACCACCACTGCCTGGCCGGCCTCGAACTCACAGAGATCCACCTTTCTCTGCCTCCTGAGTGCTGGGATTAAAGGCATAGGCCACCACCACCTGGCCAGGCTCAGAGATTGTCCTGCCTCTCTGGATGTTATGGGCCTTAAGGCTGAGTGTATCTCGGACTCGGCACTGGGGTCTAAGTCACAAACTAAACAAAAAACAGCGTACACGGAACCATAAACCCAGAATCCAGTAGTAGAGAAGAGTAACCCGGAAGCTGTGTATGCCTCCACGTGACAGAGTCACCCTGAGGGGTTGCAGCCTCCGCAACCGGCAACCGCGTGATCTGGTTCGCACCACTTAAGAGCTGTACTTGCAAGGGTAATTTAAAAATGACTCAGAAAAGAGTAAACCACACAGGCAGAGACTACGCGGGCCTGTGGAGTTTAAATCCACGTGGGGAGGCAGAGGATAGGGTGCATGGGGACTTGAAGTCAATCTGAGGTGTCTAAAAAGAAAATATATATAAAGAACTGCAGCAAGAAAAGCCAGTGCGTGATGATTTAAGTTAAACTGCTGGCTCCACGCACAAGACACAAGCTACAAGGCGGCCGCAAGGCGCAAGCCGTGGCTGAGGAAGGGAGGGCTAGCTCGCACCAAGCCGAACTCGTGGCCGGCAGCCGAGCAGGGGGGGTGTGGTCCTAAAAGCCAAACTTTCGGGCGCCAAGTGAAGACGTAAGCCACGAACAATGCCACACCAGTTTGGAATTATGATTAATAGGGTAATATTTATTTAAAGAGGAAAAACTTACAGATCGCCGTCCCAGAAAACAGCTCTCTGCACAACCAGGAAGGGAGTCTACTCGCCAGCAGAGAAGGAAGTCAAGAGAGCGAGTGGAGGAAGTAGAAGCTTTTTGAAGGGAGAGAAACAACGCCACAATGGGCTGGTATCTCAGCAGCTATTGGTTGGAGGGGTGGAAAGACCTCCCGCAACAAACAACAATTCTAAACTCAGAACGCCTACAAACTCATGGAAACTGAACAGTCAACTACTGAACCACCCCTGGGCCAAAGAAGAAATAAAGAAAGAAATTAAAGTCTTCCTTGAATTTAGTGAAAATAAAGACACAACATACTCAAATGTATGGGATACTATGAAAGCAGGGCTAAGAGGAAAGTTCATAGCTCTAAGTGCCCACATAAAGAAAATGTAGAAAGTGCACATTATAGACTTAACAATACAGCTAAAAGCTCTAGAAAAAAAAAGAAGCAGATTCACCCAGGAGTAGTAGAAGACTGGAAATAATCAGAGGGCTGAAATGAACAAAATAGGGACACAGAAAACAATCCAAAGAACCAATGAAACAAAAAGATGGTTCTTGGAGAAAATCAACAAGATTGACAAACACCTATCCAAACTAATCAAATGACAGAGAGAGAACATGCAAACTAATGAGATCAGAAATGAAAAAGGAGGACATATCCACAGATACAGAGGAAATTCAGAGACTCATTAGATCTTACTACAAAAGCCTGTATTCCACAAAATTGGAAAATGTAAAAGAAATGGACATTTTTTTAGATAAGTACCATATACCAAAGTTAAATCAAGACCAGGGGAACAATTTAAATAGACCTGTAAGTCACAAAGAATTAGAAGCTGTTATCAAAAACCTTCTTACCAAAAAAAGGCCAGGACCAGATGGTTTCAATGCAGAATTCTACCAGAACTTCCAAGAAGAGCTAATACCTATACTCATTAATGTATTTCACAATATAGAAACAGAAGAGTCATTGCCAAATTCCTTTTATGAAGCTACATTTACCCTGATATCAAAACCACACAAAGACTCAAACAAGAAAGAGAATTACAGGCCAATCTCACCCATAAATATCGATGCAAAAATTTGCAATAAAATACTGGCAAACCGAATCCACGAACACATTAGAAAAATTATCCATTATGATCAAGTAGGCTTCATCTCAGAGATTTAGGGCTGGTTCAACATACGCAAATCTATCAATGTAATCCATCTTATAAATAAACTGAAAGAAAAAACCATATGTTCATTTCATTAGAAGCTGAAAAAGCCTTTGACAAAATTCAACAGCCCTTTATGATAAAGGTCTTGGAGAGATTAGGGATACAAGGTTCATTTCTAAATATAATAAAAGCTATATACAGCAATCCAACAGCTAACATCAAATTAAATGGAGAGAAACTCAAAGTCATTCCACTAAAATCAGGAACACGACAAGGCTGTCCACTTTCTCCATACCTCTTCAATATAGTGTTTGAAGTCCTAGCAATTACAATAAGACAACATAACGAGCTCAAGGGGATTCGAATTAGAAAGGAAGAAGTTAAACTTTTGTTATTTGCAGATTATAATATAGTGTACATTAGCAACCCCAAATATTCTACCAAAGAACTCCAAAGGTGATAAATACCTTTAGTGATGTGGTAGGATACAAGATCAACTCAAAAAATGAGTAGCCCTCAAATACAAAAAAAGATAGAGAAGCAGAGAGAGCAATCAGAGAAACTTCAGCTTTCACAATAGCAATAAATAGCATAAAGTATCTTGGAGTAACACTAACCATGGAAGAGAAATATCTATTTCACAAGAACTTTAAGGCTTTGAAGAAAGAAATTGAAGAAGACACCAGAAATGCAAGGATATCCCATGATCTTGAATGAGTATGATCAACATAGTAAAAATGACAATTCTATCAAAGACAATCTATAAATTCAAAGTAATCCCCATCAAAATCCCAACAAAATTCTTCACAGACCTTGATAGAACAAAAATCAAATTTATATAGAAAAACAAAAAACCAAGGATAGCCAAAACAGTCATATACAATAAAGAAACTTTTGGAGGCATTACCATCCCTGACTTCAAACTCTATTACAGAGCTACAGTAATAGCATAAAAACAGAGATGTTGACCAATGGAATTGAAGACCTCGATATTAACTCACAGACCTATGAACACCTGATTTTCAACAAAGGATCTAAGAGTATATAATGGATGAATGAAGGCATCTTCAACAAATGGTGCTGTCATAACTGGATATCAACCTGTAAAAAAATGAAAAATAGATTCATATCTATCACTATGCACAAAACTCAAGTCCAAACGGATTAATGACCTCAATATAAATCTGACCACACTGAACCTGATAGAAGAGGAAGTGGGTAGTAGTCGGCAACACATGGGCCCAGGAGACTACTTCCTATGTATAACTCCAATAGCACAGGCAATAGGAGCAACGTTGAATAAATGGGAACTCCTGAAACTGAGAAGCTTCTGTAAACCAAAGGACACTGTTGTTAAGACAAAAAGGCAACCAAATGAATGGGAGAAGATCTTTATCAACCCTGCATCAGACAAATGTCTGATTTCCAAAATATATAAAGGTCTTAAGAAACTAGACATTAATATCCTAATTAACCCAATTAAAAAAATGGGGTACTGAACTGAACAGAGAATTCTCAACAGAAGAAGTTCAAATAGTCAAAAGACACTTAAATTTACATTCAACTTCCTTAGTGATCAAAGAAATACAAATGAAAACAAGTTTGAGATACTATCTTACACCTGTCAGAACGGCTAAAATTAAAAACACCAATGATAACCTATGCTGGAGAGGATTTGGAGTAAGGGGAAAACTCATCCATTGCTGGTGGGAATGCAAACTTATGCAACAATATTTGAAATCAGTGTGGTGATTTCTCAGAAAATTGGGAATCAACCTACCTCAGGATTTAGCAATACCAGTCTTGAGGATATATCCAAGAGATGCCCAATCATATTACAAAATTATTTGTTCAACTATGTTCATAGCAGCAATATTTGCAATAGACAGAACTTGGAAACAACCTAGATGCCCCCCAATTGAAGAATGTATAGAGAAAGTGTGGAATGTATACACATTAGAGTACTACTCAGTGGTTAAAAAAAAAAACAATGACGTCTTGAATAATGCATACAAATGGATGGAAATAGAAAACAATTTATTGAGTGAGATAACTCAGATCAAAAAAGAGGAATATGGTATGGACTCACTCATTAGTGGACTCTAGCCATAAACAGAGGACATTAAGCCTGTATTTCAAAAGCTTAGAGAAGCCAAATAACAAGGTGAACCAAAAGAAAAAAAATTATATATATATATATCCACCTCAAAATTGGAAGTAAACAAGATCGCCAGGCAAAATTTGGGAGCATGGGGGTGAGGGTAGTGGTGCGGGTAGGGTTGTGGGAAGGGAAAAGGGGGAAAAAGAAGGGAGAAGGAAAGGACTTGGGAGAGCTTAGGTGAGTGGGAGGGTGGAGATGGAGGAAAGGGAGATATAGGAGCAGGGAAGAAGTGATCTTATATTAAGGGAACCATTTTAGGTTAGCAAGAGACTTGGTTCTAGAGGGGCTCCTAGGTCCCTGGTCATGTCCCTAGCTACGTCCTTGAGCTGCAGAAGAGAGGGTGCCTGAACTGTCCTTTCCCCACTATCACACTGATGATTATCTTGAATATCACCATTGAATCTTCATCCAGCGAAGGATGGAGACAGATACAGATACCCTCATCAGAGCAATGGACTGTGCTCCCAATGTCCAGTGAAGAGCAGAAGGAGGGAGAAGATGAGCAAGTATGTTAGGACAGCGAGGGGTTGGTTGTGTACCCATTCTAATGGGAGCTCCCCTATTCCAGCTGGACTGGGACTGAAAGATCATGTGATCAAACTGAACTCTTTGAATGTGGCTGACAATGGGGGCTGACTGAGAAGCCATTGATAAAGGCACTGGGACTTGTTTCTACTACATGGACTGACTTTTTGAGAACTTAGTATATTTGGATACACAGCTTCCTAGGACTGGATGTAGAGGGTAGGGTCTTGGACTTCCCACAGGGCCAAGTTTTCTTCCTCTCTAATGGAGCATGAGTGAAGGAGAGGGAGGGGAATTGGAGGTGGGGAGGAAGTGTAAATTTTTGAATGAAAAAATAAAAAAAATCAACTAAGAAAGAAAACTATAGACCAATTTCCCTTGGGGTATAAAAGCAATCTTTCTCATTATAATATTTACATACTTAATTTAAGAACACATCAAAAATATCTAGCATGATCAAGTAGGCTTTCTTCCAGAGATACAGGCAGGAATCTTTTAACATATGTAAATTGACAATGTAAAAAAAACATATAAATAATCTAAAAGACAAAAAAAAATACATGACCTACTCATTAGATGCAGGAATTTCTGTGACAAAATTCTAGGACAGACTAGTAATATAAATGACATAACTCAAGAAAATGAAGACAGTTCACAGAAAGTCCACAATCAATATCAACCTAAACCGAGCAAAACTCAAAGTAATTTCATTAAAATCAGGAAGAAAATATTATCCAACTCTCTCCATGCTTATTCATTACAGCACTTGAAGTATTAGCTAGGGCAAAAAGAAAACTGAAGGAGATACAAATCAGAAAAGAAGAATTCTATGTATGTTTCTTTGATTAGTGTATGATAATATATAGAAATTAACCTTTAAAAATTCTACCAGAAAAAATAAAATAACTCCACAAGGAATATTTTATAGCAGATAACTTTCAATGTAGTATCATGATAAAAAAATCAACATACAATTTTAGCTGGAGAAATGTCTCAGTAGTTAAGAGCACTGGATACTCTTGCAGAGGACCTGTGTTCTATAACCACTACCAATACAGTGGTTTAGAGTCACTATAAATTCCAGTTTGTGAGGTTCAATTCCCTTTTCTGTCATTCATAGAGTGAGCCAATTATTTGGAACCCCCAAACAAATACGACAAATATGGTATATAATATATTATATTTGGAAGTACCTATTAAGTCTTCTATAAACAGGATACAGTGTATATAACCACAGAGCTGAGGTACAGACTAAGGGATTATGAAGAGAGAAGAACCTTCTGAAGAAGGGAAAAAAGAATATACAGCTATGGATAGATGGTTTCAACAATGAGGGACTGAAGTGGTAAGATTAAATGAAGAGGGTAAGGGAAGCTGGGGTAATGGAGGGAATATGGTGAGTTATAGGTAAAACTAAGTGCCATTTGAGAGATTATATGGAAAACCTACTATGAGAGATACTTCTTAAAGTATACACATATATGAATGAATTCTAAATAAAATCACCAAGTAACAGGGGAGAGAAAGTTCTAACTAAACATTTCTTATCATTAAATGAAATCTCTAGTACCAGGAATGAGTTGTATTGAATTGAGTTGTTCTCCAAAAGAGATCCCACAAAAACCTCCAAACAAGCCAGATTATGGCCACGGCTATTGTTTGTTCTCCACAAACTGATGACAAGACCCTATTACACTTATTGAAGATAATACCTATATAAATTATTGAACATTGAGAAGACTTGCAGGTGCCTATATAGAGACCTGCAGACTACTGTTTATAGTTCGGGAAAGTACTCTACATACTACCAGAAAAGTAATGCAAACACCGAATGTTGTTCCTTCAATCTACAATGGTGAGCGGTTTACAAAATATGCTTTTATAACAGAGGCACAAAAGTTATAGAAGTAATCAAAAACTCCTAGCATTTAAATTAAGGCCTCTTCTAAGAAATGGAATACATGCCTAACATTGTTCAGGGGCTGAAAGCCTAAAACCAGAGATGCCAGCAATATTGAAAGGAAAACAAATACTACTGTTCTGCTAAATAAATGCAGCAATAAAATGACTATTAATGACAATCTGCTATAACCACAGATCAGAGCCTTGCTTAGCCAACATCAATGAAGTTTCCTCCTAAAAAGACTCACATCAGGAGGATGTGAAAAGTATGAAAGACCTTGAACCACCATTCCTAAATGAGACATCTCCATCAAATTCCTCTCATCAGGGCTCATGAAATTTTGTGGAAGAGGAATCATAATGGTTGAAAGAACCCAGGGTGATGGAAGATACTAAGGAAGAAAAAACTTCTAGACATGACAGGGATGACACACATATGAACTCATAGAAACTGTGTCATCATGAATTAGACTTGCATACGTCAGGACAGATTGGTTTTCAGCACTGACATGGGAAATAGACACTAGCTACCATCACTAACACAGAAATTATCTCAAATTTGACAACTGTTTGCAAAGGAAAAGTCAGTTTCAAATGATATCTCAATAGATATACTAACTATATTTAAGGACAGATTCAATACTTAGCAGTAGATGGCCAACAAAAATCAAACACATGGGAATTATTTTTTGAAGTTTTGTTTTTTGTTGTTGTTTTGTTTTTACTATTTTTATTTTTGTTTGCTTTACCCTATAATGCTTTGTCTGGGATTTCTTTTTGTCTTTTGTTTTGTTTTGTTTTTTCTTAAAACGTACTTACTTACTTATTATGGCTTCTAACTTTGTGTTCTAATGGAATTTCTGTATCTAGAAATTTGTGAGCCAAGTGGTGGTGGTACATGCCTTTAATCCCAGCACTTGGGAAGAAAAGGCAGGTGATCTATATAAGTTCAAGGCCAGCCTGGTCTACAAGAGCTAAGAACAGGACAGGCTTGATAGCTACACCAAAATCCTTTCTCGAAAGACCAAAAAGAAAATCATTTAAAAAAAATTGTGTGTGTGTGTGTGTATTTGTGTCAGTGTCTATAACTTTTTATCTTTCTTGTGCTTTCTTGGCTCTTTTCCCCCTTTTTTTGCTGCTGTTTATTTGATTTTTTTGCTATTTTGGTTTGTTTGATTCTCAGATCCCTCTTATTTTCAAAGGACAATGAAAGAAAAGATGGGGATTTTGGTAGGTGGGGACATGGGGAGAGTCTGGGAGGGGTTAGGTGTCAGGAAACCATGAATAGAAGATATTACTGTGAAAAAAAATCAATAATAATAAAATAAAGAATTTAAGATTGGAGTTTAATGGATGCTCAAGGGTAAATTTGTTGGAATTTAAAGAAAAAGCCAATATCAGACAAAGTATAAAACCTCAACAGATATCTGGATGAAAAGATGAGGATAGTAGGGGGAAAAGTCAATGGTTTTTAAGCTGGAATGGCAGTAAGACACATGAGTGATATGCAGCTAATTGACATGGAAAGAGGCTTTAGAAACTGTAAAGATGACCAAAATATTGAGGAAACCTAAAGGATCAGGGAAAGTTCACTTAAAAATAGATAAAATAGCAGAGCAGTGAGTGCCTACATAGACCTCAAAGTCCCCTGCAAGGGAGCCCGGGCACCTTCAGCTTGTGCTGCTGGGACTCCTGTGCTCCACTGTACCCCACCCTGCCTGCAATGTTCTTCCTTTTGTCCCCGGCTAATTGGGCTACCAGACGTCCCTGTTTAGGTGCTGAGGAGTTCCATCTGGACGGGTCATTGGACTACCAGGCATCCATATTTCAGTGCTAAGGAGTTCCATCTGCACAGGAACGGTTCCTGCTTCTACACTGAGGAGATACACCCAGAAAGTAAGTCACAGCAAAGACTGGACCAAGACACCAGGCCTCTACTGGGTCCATTTGAAGGAAGAGATGGGAAGGCACCAATGCAAGAATTCCTCTAACAACCTGAAAGGCAACATGGCATCACCAGAATCCAGGGATCCCGAAACAAGAAGAATTGTACACCCTACTCCAGAAGAATTAGAAGAAATCGAATCAAAAGTGAATTATATGAAAATAATAGAGGACCTTAAACAGGAGGTGAAAAACTGCCATAAACAATTAGAGATGACTAACAAAAAGGTAGAGGAAATGAATAAGTCACTCAAAGATACCCAAGAAAACCAAGAGAAACAAGAAAAAGCAATCAAACAGGTAAGGGAAGTGGTTCAAGACTTGAAGAATGAAATGGAAGTAATCAAGAAAACACAAACCAAGGGAAGGATGGAGATGGAAAATCTGGGTAAACAAACAGGAACTACAGAGACAAGTACTACCAACAGATTACAAGAGTTAGAAGAAAGAATGTCAGACACTGAAGATACCATAGAGAAAATTAACACACTGATTAAAGAAAACAGCAAAACCAACAAATTCTCATCACAAAACATTCAGGAAATCTGGGACACAATAAAAAGAACAAACCTAAGAATAATATAGAGTAGAAGAAAAAGAAGAAGTACAGCTCAATGATCCAGAAAATATATTTAATAAAATTATAGAAGAAAACTTTTCCAACCTAAAGAAAGATATTCCTTTGAAGGTTCAAGAAGCATACAGAACACCGAATAGACTGGACCAAAAAAACAAAAAAACAAAAAAAAAAAACATCTCCTCGCCATATAATAATCAAAACACAAAACATACAGAATAAAGAAAGAATATTAAGAGCTGCAAAGGAAAAAGGTCAAGTTACTTACAAAGGTAAACCTATCAGACTTACACCTGACTTCTCTATGGAAACCATGAAAGCCATAAGGTCCTGGATAGATGTACAGCAGAAACAAAGAGACCTTGGATGCAAGCCCAGACTACTATACCCAGCCAAGCTTTCGTTCACTATAAATGGAGAAAACAAAATTTTCCAGGATAAAAAAAAATAATATGTAACCACAAATCCAGCTCTACAGAAAGTAATAGAAGGAAAATCACAACCCAAGGAGTCCAGCAAAACCCACAATAACTCAGACATCTAATGACCTTTCACCAGCGCAACTCAAAGGAGGGAAACACACAAACTCTAATACCAAACAAAAAAGAAAGAAAGAAAAAAAAAGGACCAGAGTTAACAACCACTCGTCATTAATATCACTTAATATCAATGGACTCAACTCACCTATAAAGAGGCACAGGCAAAGAGATTGGATATGAAAACAGGATCCAACATTCTGCTGTTTACAAGAAACAAACCTCAACAACAAAGACAGACATATACTCAAGAGTAAAGGGCTGGGAAATGGTTTATCAAGAAAATGGACCTAAGAAACAATCAGGTTTGGCCATAATAATTTCTAACAAAGTTGACTTCAAACTAAAATCAATCAGAAGAGATGGAGATGGATATTTTTTACATATAACAGGAACAATTCATCAGGACAAAGTCTCAATCCTGAATATCTATACCCCTAATATAAAATCACCCACTTACATAAAAGAAACATTACTAAAACTCAAGGCAGTCATCAAACCACACACACTAGTAGTAGGAGATTTCTCTTTCACCAATGGACAAGTCAATCAGACAGAAATCTAACAGAGAAATAAGAGGATTAAGAGAGGTAATAAATCAAATGAACTTAACAGATATCTATAGAGCATTCCATCGAAATAGGAAAGAATATACCTTCTTCTCTGCAGCTCATGGAACCTTCTCAAATATTGACCACATACTCGGTAACAAAGCAAACTTAAACAGTTACAAAAAATATTAGTAACCACCTGTGTCTTATCAGATCACCATGGATTAAAGTTAGAATTCAACAACAATGCTACTTCCAGAAAGCCTACGAACTCATGGAAACTGGACAGTCAACTATTGAACCACCTGGATCAAGGAAGAAATAAAGAAAGAAATTAAAGTCTTTCTTGAATTCAATGAAAATAAAGACTCAACATACTCAAACCTACGGGACACTATGAAAGCAGTGCTAAGAGGAAAGTTCATAGCACTAAGTGACCACTTAAAGAAAACAGAGAAAGCACACATTGGAGACCTAACAGCCCACCTGAAAGCTCTAGAAAAAAAGCAGATTCACCTAGAAGGAGTAGAATACTGGAAATAATCAAACTGAGGGTTGAAATCAACAAAAATAGAAACACAGAAAACAATCCAAAGAATCAATGAAACAAAAAGCTGGTTCTTGGAGAAAATCAACAAGATTGATAAATCCCTATCCAAACTAATCAAACGGTGGAGAGAGAATATGTAAATTAACAAGGTCAGAAATGAAAAGGGAGACATAACCACAGACACAGAAGAAATTCAGAAAGTCATTAGATCTTACTACAAAAGCCTGTATGCCACAAAATTGGAAAATGTTAAAGAAATGGACACTTTTTTTAGATAAGTAACATATACCAAAGTTAGACCAGGACCAGGCGAACAATCTAAATAGACCTGTTCATTGCGAAGAATTAGAAGTTGTTATAAAAACCCTCCCAACCAAAAAGAGCCCAGGTCCAGATGGTTTCAATGTAGAATTCTACCAGAACTTCCAAGAAGACCTAACACCTATACTCCTTAATGTATTTCACAATATAGAAACAGAAAAGTCATTACCAAATTCCTTCTATGAAGCTACATTTACCCTGATACCAAAACCACACAAAGACTCAACCAAGAAAGAGAATTACAGGCCAGTCTCACTCATGAACATTGATGTGAAAATCCTCAATAAAATACTGGCAAACTGAATCCAAGAACATATTAGAAAAAATATCCATTATGATCAAGTAGGCTTCATCCCAGGCATGCAGTGCTGGTTCAAAATATGAAAATCTATCAGTGTAATTCATCATATAAACTAACTGAAAGAAAAAAAAAACATATGATCATTTCATTAGATGCTGAAAAAGCATTTGACAAAATTTAACATCCCATTATGATAAAGGTCTTAGAGAGATTAGGGATACAAGGGTCATACCTAACTATAATAAAAGCTATTTATAGAGAGCCTACAGCTAACATCAAATTAATCAGAGAGTAACTCAAAGCCATCCCAATAAAATCAGGAACACGACAAGGCTGTCCACTGTCTCCATATCTCTTCAATATAGTGCTTGAAGTTCTAGCAATAGCAATATGACAACATAAGGGGATCAAAGGGATTCTAATTGGTAAGGAAGAAGTTTACCTTTGATTATTTGCAGATGATATGATAGTGTCCATGAGCGACCCCAAAAACTCCACCAAAGAATGCCTACAGCTGATAAACACCTTTAGTAGCGTGGCAGGATACAAAATCAATTCCAAAAAATCAGTTGCCCTCCTGTACACAAAGTATAAGGAAGCAGAGAGGGAAATCAAGGAAGCATCACCTTTCACGATAGCCACAAATAGCATAAAATATCTTGGGGTGACTCTAACCAAGGAAGTGAAGGATCTATTTGACAAGAACTTTAAGTCTTTGAAGAAAGAAATTGAGGAGGATACCAGAAAATGGAAGGATCTCCCTTGCTCTTGGATTGGGAGGATCAACATAATAAAAATGGCAATTCTACCAAGGGCAATTTATAGATTCAATGCAATCCCCATTAAAATCTCATCGGAATTCTTCATGGATCTTTAGAGGACATTAATTAACTTTATATAAAAAAAAAACAAAAAAAATAGGATAGCCTAAACAATCCTATACAATAAAGGAACTTCTGGAGGCATTACCATCCCTGACTTCAAACTCTATTACAGAGCTTCAGTATTGAAAACAGCTTGGTATTGGCATAAAAACAGAGAAGTCGATCAATGGAATAGAGTAGAAGACCCGGATTTTTACCCATAAACCTATGAACACCTGATTTTTGATAAAGGAGCTAAAAGTATTCAATGGAAAAAAAGAAAGCATCTTCAACAAATGGTGCTGGCAGAACTGGTTGTCAACCTGTAGAAGAATGAAAATAGATCCATATCTATCGCCATGCACAAAACTCAAGTCCAAATGGATTAAAGACCTAAATAACAGGCTGAACACACTGAACCTGATAGAAGAGAAAGTGGGAAGTACTCTACAACATATGGGCACAGGAGACCACTTCCTACGTATAACCCCAGCAGCACAGTCATTAAGGACAACATTGAATAAATGGGACCTCCTGAAACTGAGAAGCTTCTGTAAAGCAAAGGACACTGTCACTAAGACAAAAACACAACCCACTGACTGGAAGAAGATCTTCACTAACCTTGCAACAGACAAAGGTCTGATCTCCAAAATATATAAAGAACTCAAGAAACTAGACTTTAAAATGCTAATTAACCCAATTAAAAAATGGGGCACTGATCTGAAGAGAGAATTCTCAACAGAGAAGTTCAAATGGCCAAAAGACACTTAAGGTCATGCTCAGCCTCCTTAGCAATCAGGGAAATGCAAATCAAAACAACATTGAGATATCATCTTACACCTGTCAGAATGGCTAAAATCAAAAACACCAATGATAGCCTTTGCTGGAGAGGTTGTGGAGTAAGGGGCACACTCATCTCTTAGTGTTTGTATTGCTGCAATGAAATACCATGACTGAAAAGAAAGTTGGAGAGAAAAGTGTTTATTTGACTTATTCTTTCACATTACTGTTCAACATTTAAGGAACTCAGGATGGGAACTCAAACACGGAAGTTGCTATGGGAGCTCCTTCCACTCCTTCAACCAGTCCACTTGGGTGTGGTGTCTTATACTGTAAATGCAGCAATAAAGCATGTGCTCACTCTCTTGTTTATGGCTCTCATTTTTGGCTGCTAGACTCCTCCTGTTCCCCATTCATACAAAGGACTGTATCTAGAATAGTGATCTGTAAGTCTGCCTTAAGTAAATAACCAATAATTATTCATAATTCTAAATTTTCGGTACTATTTTGTGACTTTCACCATCATCTGGTGCCTGAAAGTGGGGACCAGTCCACCTTTTTGGAATTGGTCTGCCAGCCACATGGTACATTGGGCAATGACTCTCCCACTCTTGGCTTTATCCAGTCCTCAGATGCAGCAGGCTGCTGCTCAGTTCCCCTGGGCTTGGGATGCACACACCACCCCACACACTGCTGCCTGATATCCCATCCCCAAGGTACACAGTCTGCAACTTGCATTGATGGAAAACTTCGTGTTTCCACTTTATCCTGGGCCCCAACTCTGGGAATCATTTGATTGCCTTAATAACTGTTCTTAATTTGTTAAACAAAGCACATTTTTCAGTACCTAAGTAAGCAACACATGCTGTTCACTGCTGCTAGCATATGGTAGCTACAAACTGCAACTGTGACACCTGCTGGCAGATAACGAATATTACACCTACTCCAATTCATTGTAATTGCCTTAGGACAGGTAAGATCTGAAAAAACTACAAAAACATGATTGATAAAATGCAGGAGTTCAATACTCATTTTGCTTTTATTATGGAAGGTATTGAGCAAGACTTACACTAGTTTCCTTCCTATTATTTGATTCTAGGAATTATCTTTGTTTTCAATATTATCTAATTAAAAATGATTCAATACTGTGGAGAGAAAATTATCTGAAAGACTTTGTTCTGTTGAATCTATCTGTTGTAATATGTTGAAAAGTTATACTATGGCTAAGAATGCAACATTATTTTTACTGAACAAGTTGGAACCCTCAGTGAGGACACTAGAACAGAACACTAGACAGGAGATTCAGACTATAAAAAGGGCAATATTAAAAATATTTGAAAAGATCGGGAATTTATTGAAATTGATGAGCAGGGACAGAACGTATAAGGACAGAATTTAGCCTCATCAGTTTGTGTCAGAACCCTCGATGTCTTACACAGAGTTTCTACTATATATTCAATAATTTCTTCAGAAAGACCATCTGGTACAAAGTACCCTAATGTATTCAAATAATATGCAACAGAACTAATACTTAATAGTGAACTAGAAGAAATAAAATTGAGCAATAGTTTCTTATGGGCTACTTTCAGCATTTGTCAGGGAAATGATAAACATGTGGTCTTCAAGCACTAGGGCAACCCCACACGGTTGGCTTTAATAAATCTCAGCCGACTTAGAAAATAGAACATGGCTGCTTATTTGCATCAGTATAAAATGTTAGGGCTCCAATTATCAGAGCATCATGTAGAATTCAAGGAAGAATCCAAGAAGTTCTAATTTTCTGTAAATGTATTTTATAACTTAGGTAATTGACAGAATCTTCCCTTTGTATTTTTTCAGGAGCAATTTGTAATCCCCATTTTGGCAAAACTTTCTGTACTTCTTCAAACATTCTTTCTAAGTATCTATATTTGAATCAGATAGCAAAATAGCATCCATATAATGGTAAATTATTAACTCAGGTAATTGCTTGATTATTATTTTCCATGGCTGACTTACAAAGCATTGTCACAAAATGAGGCTATTAAGCATGCCCTGTTTAAGGATAGTCCATTGATATCTCCTAGTAGGAGATTTATTATAAGTAGGCACTATGAAGGTAGATTTTTCTCTATCCTTTTCTTGTAAAGATATAGTGAAGAAGCAATTATTTAAATCAATAATTATAATAGGCCAACCTTTTAGTAATAGAGAAGACAGAGGAATTTCAGATTGTAGAGGGCCAATAGGTTGAATTACCTTATTGACAACTCTAAGATCTGTCACCTGTTATGAGATCTGGTAAATTGTTTTAGTGTGTAATAATTTTTATTGTCCAACAGGTGTCATGGTTGCGAAGTCACAACTAGCATTGATGCAACAGGTGGTAATAAGAATGGTAATCAGCTTTAGTTTCCTATCTTGGTACTGGTTAAATTCTAAGGAATATGATTTGCTTGACAAAATAAAAGCAATCAAATCAATTCCATATACATAACAAGAGCCCCAAAACTCAAAGGCAGAGAGTACAAACTAGAAGCTGCACAAGTCACCATGTGGCAAAGAACCATGCCAGTGGACCATGCCAGGAAATTCAGCAGTGGACCAGGGGGCATGCATGCACTTGGGAAATTTTCAAGTAACCACAAGCAGTAAGCTCCACTGTAACAGAGGTTCTCCAAAAAAAAAAAAAAAAAAAACCTAACCAAACAAACAAACAAACAAAATCTGCTTAGGTAAAAGCAAGCTAAGTGGGCAGGGTTGGGAGAATTTCTGGGCTAATCACCAGTTAGGCCTTTAGGCCATCTACCTGGTATGTCTGGAGTCCGAATCCACATGGGGTGCCAGGTAAAGAAGGATACTAAAAAGACATCTCACACTAGCTCAGAATTAAGAATAATAGAGGGGTATTTATTTATGGGTAAACTCACAAGTCAAAATCCTCTGCTGAAATGGAGAACAGCAACTGAATCCCACAGCCAGAAAAAGAGACCAGATGCACAATTTACATTGGCATAAATAGTATAACAGGCCATGTTCAAGTGGGCCCATCGCTTGAAGGCTACTGTAGGTAGGAATTTTTACAGCAATAAAAGGAGACTGACTGACTTCTACCCAAGTCTCCCCCACAGGAAAATATGCAAATCACTACTGCCCTTTCATATATTCTTGCTTCTATTAGAGTTAATAATACCTGGCCAAATTGTGAATAAGGCCATATTACAACAATCAACTCCCATCTATTCTTGGATAGAGACAAGCCCAGACTGCAGCATATGCAAAGATTTGGACATGAGGTAACCAATAAAACTACAGTAATGACTTAGTAATTAGGATAGGATGTTGACCTCTATTGTGGTAAAAAGAAAATGCAGCTAGATCATGTAAATAAAATGAAGATACCATATTCTAAGGACTAGTAGACCCTGCTAAGGTTGAAGGAAAGCTAGACCTGTATTGTCAAAGTAGCAATTATGGCCTTCACTAAAACTCAAATGACAAGCCTGTAGTATGATTTCTACTTGTTCTTAATAATAAAAACACAGAGTAATATATTAGTGGGTGAAAACTGAAAGACCAAAGAAGCAGAGCAGCCTGCCACTAGTTTTTATCTCCATAAATACACTATATACAGATAGTAAATATATTACCAATGTCTATCCTATTTGGATTTGACAAATTCAGAGAAAATACCCTATTATCTATCCTATCTTGTAGAGTCAAAATTCTTGCACATTATTTGCTTTCTAACATAATTTGCATTATTATCCAAAACTATCTTTTGATGTCTTCAACCTCATACACTTTAGCCTTTTTACCAAGCTTCTTTTTGAGTATGGTAAAAAAAAAGGAAAATTATAATTAAAACTGTAACTATAACTATTAAGTCTTAAACTCCCTCAGAGACCCAAGAAGGAAATAATATTATCTGACTGAGCAGGAAGGGCAAGACAGTGACTTCCAAAAAATGTGAGAAATGACAGAAACAATTAGTTTTCAGGATTGTTACCTAAGGTTCCTTTGTAACATTAAGGCATCCATCCTCATCCTACAGGCATAGAATATCTGACAGACTTATCATTAAAGGGGGGTATTTGAAGGACTTCCTTCCCTTATCGTGGCAAAGTTCTACAGTCACCTTCTTTTCTGTCCTGCTTTTTCAATTTGACAGCAGTATTGGCAAGGGCATTTTCTTGCCAACTGACTATATTTGACACAAGAAAGTAAACTTCATATAAAGTTTCTTCAATGTCCATCATATTCCCTCAAATACATTAGTGCTGCCAATATCAGATATGTCTCACTGTCATAAAAAAGAGCCTATGACATTAAAAACATCTTAAATGCCATATTCTGTAGATTTCTGAAATGTTTGAAGACAACATGTCTATATAAAACATCTCTCTTTGACCTTGAAAACATAGTTAATATTACTATAAATTTGATTATAATATGTGACTAAACACTAATCTGCATTTCCTCATTATCCTAAATAGTTGGTAATAATAACTTTCAAGAACTAGAAATTTGCATTACATTGTTATATGAGATGTGCCAAAACAGTATCTTGAGCAAGAGTAGAAGTGTATACAGAGTACATTCAAACAATAGCTTAAACTTGTATCAATGTACAAAAAAAGTCAAGCAAATATAAAGTATTTAAAACTAGTAGTTGCTTTTTTTGGTTTAAAGGTTGATTCAATAATCTACCCTTATCTTTTCTTATCTATAGACCTTTTTTTTCAAAAATAAGAACCATGAATCTAATCTCCTTAGTTCAAGTATTTTTTTCTGACCATTACCAATAACAATTTGTAACAAATCCCTTAAACAATGGCAAATATCTATAACCCATTGAACAACCAAAAACCACAGCCCCAACTTTTGGGAATGTGTGCACATGTTCTTAAATTTATTTCCTGCTCTCTGGTGGCAATAGCAGCATTATAGGTTCCTGTAAAGAAAAAAAAAAGGATAATTGTCAATTCCTGGGAGGGTTATCTATATAATTTGTTGTTGAGTCTCTGTGTAATGGGAAAGTGTAGGGCTTGTCTTGAGTCTTGGCTAGAGTGGACTGTGAGGCTGAATCATCTCAACTAGTCACCTTGAAATTGCTCTGAGGAGTTCATAATCCAAAGCTGAAATTTTTTGGTGTTTTTTTTTTTTTTTTTTTTTTTGCAAGTGGTGTTATCAAAATCCTTATGGAATCATTATTTTTGGGTGCCATCATCTTTTTGGAGACTTCAGAGATTTCATTAGGTCAGATAATTCTTTTAATTGGTGAATTTTTCTGGGTACTTTTTTTCCCCAATTGGATGCTTATTTGTCCAAAAGTCTTTAAATTCCTCATAATGGGAATTTAAATTCCTGAAAAAAAAAAACAAAAAGAAAACCATGCCCCATCCCTAAATTTAGGGAGATTCCCCTTTTGATAAGTTATATCTAATGAAATTAGAAGCATATGTCTATACAGAATAGCAGAAACAAACATTTGGGAAGATTTATGAAATTTTACTCTGTTGGAAATGTTATATACAAATAGCCCAATTTACACTTTTTCTTGAGACTTTTCTTCTGGAAAATTTGTTCCTTTTTCTTCATATATCTCTAGTGTCCAGTAGACTGCATATTTATTAGAAAAGAATTTGTTAGTTTTATAGGTTAGTTGAGATTTAAAAATGATGATATTTCATAAACTATCATCTCTTCTAATTAAGAGTTGCCTCTTGTTCAAATACAAACTTTATCAATTTTGATGTTATCCACAGCTTTTTGTCACCTGTGAGAAAAAAACAAAAAATCCTTTCCCAATATAACACATGCTTTGGTTTTTATTCTGTGGTCAACATATCTTTAAAGAAAACCAGCTGACTTAAATCCATAGTTTTTAATATTATCCAATGTCTCTCCTCAGCTGCTGTTCCATTCTCAATAGCATTTAGAAAATTCAACATTAATAAAGCATTATGCAATTTTCTTCTGTGATTTTATCACCTTTTTATGATTATTCAGCATATTCTTTAGAGTTAAACTTGAGCTTTTTATTATTGCTTTCTCTGGACGATTGTACAACATACCTGTAATATGCTTTTTATTATAATAAGCAACAAAATTCCATTTTTACTAGAAACATATACTGGAGCATTGTCAGTCTTAATTTGTAGAGATACATCCATGATGTCCATAACTACTAGCAAATGTGGGATCACTGACTCTGCCTTTACAGAACTCAAAGGAGTTCCCAATTGAAAAACTGAATAGGTATCATTGATGAGTGTACATATTTTAATTTTCCAAAATCTACAAAAAAGAAAATATCTATATGAGATATTTAATTCTTTGAGTATCATTTGAGTTGCTTTCTCTACATAGTAGACACTGGTTGTATAAAGAACAAGTAGAACATTATCGTATCATTTCCTTGGCATGTTGCCAAGTAATAGAAATATCTTTTTCCAAACCTTTGCTATTGACATTATGCTTTTTTTAAATGAAATTATGAGGCTTGTAGCACATATCTTGCCTATCATTGATCATTTTTTTCATTACTTTTTGCTAGAGTGCCTGGCAGACCAATATGCCATACAAACACAAACATATATTATAAATGTTAGACATAAAAATATATGTGACTATATTTACACTCACACACAGACACACATGCACACTCACATAATGATAACTATTCTTTATTGTTACTTGTAAATAAATAAATAAATAAATAATAAAGTTAATTCTGTTTCATCTGCTATAAATTCATCAGTTTCAATATGCAAAATAATTCTTTCTTCATATTGCAGATCAGTAGATATGTTGAGAGGCTCCATGAAATCTATTACTATCATGAGAATGCATGTAATTCTGACTTGGGGCAGAGTGATTAAAGCTTTGAGCCACAGTAAATAAATTTTGTGATTTTTAACCTGCCTTTTCTTATTTACTTACATCAGTATACAATGTAGGATTTCCAGATATTAGTGTTTCCCATACAACATGAGGAAGAATCCAATTAGTTCTCTTTATAAATTGCAATCTCTTATTTATGGGACATTTGCTGTTAATCTTCTCCAGAAAATTATTGTGAGCTCTGTGCCAAGGCTCACTTTCTGCCCATATTTTATCAATTTTATTATTATTATTAAAAGACACTCTAAATTTCTTGGATATTACTGGCAATTGATAAAAGTCTCAACTTTAACTTTTGAATCAACTCACAGACATTTTCCAAATAAGATTATATTTTTCCTGGATTTATGTGGTAAAAAGATCCATTATAAGGTAAAATTCTCCCTTTCCATCTCTCCATTAATATTTCTGTAGGGGAATACTTGAAATAAGGTAACCAAAATGCAATCAAGCTTTGAAACAAAATTATCTATATGTGCATTCCATAATTTCTTTTCTAGCAAAGCCAATTAATTCTCTCTCAGCTGATAATTCTCTTGAACTATTTAAGTCCTTGCTACTATCTAAGGTTTTGAACAAATTGTTCAGTTCATAATATTTTTACTCCAATTGTGGGCCATGGGTATGGAAGTTCTCTTAGCAATCTTTGAAAGTCACTAATAGATTACATCACTCTCTCCTAATTTTAATATTTTGGGGTCTAATTTTTGTTGTCCTATTTTATATTCTAAATAATAGAATCTCTTCTTTTTTTCAGGACAAATTTGTAATCCCCAACAAAGCAAAATATTCTTTATGTTTTCAGTCTTTCTAGATTATCTATAATGGAATCAGCTAGTAAGATGTCATTTATGTAATAATGCTAAACTACAGATTGAAGGAATTGCTTTTCTATTATTTCCAATGGTTGTTATAAAAATATTGGCAGAGGGTGTGACTATGTAACATTCCCTATGTGATAAACTTCTATTATCTCTTACAAGAGTGAGAATTATTATAAGTAGACACTGTGAAGGCAATTTTTCTTTCTTTTACTTATAAATTTATTGTGAATAGACAGTTTTTTAAATCAATAACTGTAAGAGGCCATCCTTTAGGCAATAGAGCCGGCAAGGGATTTACAAACTGTAGAGAAGACATTGGCTGAATCACCTTACTAAGAGCTCTTAGATTTGTTAGTATTCTCCATTTTCTGTCTGCCTCTGCCTCCCAAGTGCTGGGATTAAAGGTGTGTGTCACCACTGCCTGGCCTCTATGGCTAACTAGTGTGGCCAGATCTACACTCTGACTTTCAGGCAAGCTTTATTTGTTTCAAAACAAACAAAATATCATCACACCAAACAAGTCAACAACTAAGTAAGCAAGTTGAAGATGGAAAGAGCAGAAACTCAAAATAGCACAACACACATAATTAAGCAAGTAGCATGTGAAATATTGCTTATATATAAAAGAAACTGTATATAAGGAATGGAAGTCACAGGGGATATTTCATAGTTAACTTCAGATATCAACTTCACACAGTCAAGAGTTACTTGGAAAGAAAAAAAAACTGAATTGAGGAATTGTCTAGATGAGACTGATTTCTTATTTGCTAATTGATGTAGAAGGAACCAGTTCTGAAGAGCAATCCTAATTTGTTTAATTAATTAAAACCTTGGAGATAGATATTTGGTTAAAAACTGAAAGATCAGAGAAGCACACAGAAGGGACTCCCACATCAAGATGGATTCAGCACAGAATTCTAAAGATTTTCAAAGAAGAAATAATACTCCTCAAAGTATTGCACACAATTGAAACAGATGTAGCATTGTCAAACACTTTTAATGAGGCTACAATTAGCTTGATACGCCAAAAAACAAAAAGATATTATTAAGAAAGAAAATTACAGATCACTCTCACACATGAACATAGATTATAAAAAATACTCAATAAAATACTGGCAAACTGAATTCAAGAATACATCAGAAAAAAATCATCCAACCATGATCAAGTTGGCTTCCTCCCAGAGATACAGTGATGGTTCAACATATGAAAAACTGTAATCCACAATACAAACAAACTGAAAAGAGCATGTATTTATCTTATTAGATGATGAAAAATTCTTTGAGAAAATACAATTTCCCTTCATAATAAAGGCCTTGGAGAGAGCAAGAATACAAGGAATATACCTAAACATAATAAAGATAATATACAGTAAACCAACAACTAACATCAACCTAAATGGAGAAAAACTCAATGCAATACCACTGAAATCAGGAATAAGACAAGGCTTTCTACTCTGTTCATACCTATTGAATATAGTACTTGAGGTTACAGCTAGAGCAATAAGACAACAAAAGGTGATTAAGGGAAACAAATCAGAAAAAAAGAATTTAAACTCTTCCTACTTGCTGGTGATAGAATAGTTTATATAAATGACCCCAAAAATTGTACCAAGAAATTCTACAATGTATAAACACCTTTAGTAAGGCAGCAGGACACAAGAATAACTCAAAAATCAGTTACTCACTTTCATACTCATGAAAAATGGGCTAAGAAAGAAACCAGAGAAATATCACAATTTACAATAATTACAAATAACACAAAATATCTTGGAATACTTCTAACCAAAAAAAAGTGGAAGATATATATGACAAGAACTTTAGATCTTTGAAGAAAGATATTGAAGAAGACATCAGGATATAGAAGGATCTCCCATGATTTTGGGTAGGTAGAATTAACATAATAAAAATGGCAATCTTACTAAAGGCAATCTATAGATTAAATGCAATGCCCATCAAAATCCCAGCAAAATTCTTCACAGACCTCAAAAGAATACTCAACTTCATATGGAAAAGCAAAAAAACACAGGTTAGCAAAAACAATTCTATACAGTTAAGGAACATCTGGAGGCATAACAATCCCTGACTTCAAACTCTATTACAGAACTATAGTACTGAAAAAAGTCTGGTTTTGGCATAGAAACAGATAGCAGCACCAATAGAACCAAGTTGAAAGCCCAGATATCAATCTGCACACGTATAAGCACCTGACTTTTGACAAAGTATCAAAAAATATAAAATGGATAAAAAGCATATTCAATAAAATGATACTTGTGTAACTGTATGTCAACATGTAGAAGAATGAAAATAGATTTATATCTATTGCCATGAACAAAATTCTAGTCAAAATGGATCAAAGACCTCAACATACAACCAACCAGACTGAACCTCATAGAAGAGAAAGTGTGAAGAACACCTTGACCAAATGGGCACAGGAGACCACTTCCTAAATATAGTCCCAGCACTAAAAACACTGAAAGAAACAATTAATAAATGGCACCTCCTGAAACTGAGAAACTTATGTAAAGAAAAACCATGATCAACAAGACCAAACAGAAACCTAGAGAATGGGAAAAGATATTCACCAACCTTACATCTGACAGAGGGCTGATCTCCAAGATAAGCAAAGAACCCAAGAAATTGGTTACCAAAAGAATAAATAATACAATAAAAAATGTTGTGCAGACCTAAACAGAGAACTCTTATCAGAGGAGTCTCAAATGGCTGAAAGACACTTAAGGAATATCATTAGCCATCCATGAAATGCAAATAAAAGCAACACTGAGATTCCATTATATACCTGTAAGTATGGCCAAAATAAAAAATACTGATAACAACTTCTGCTGGAAATGATTTGGGGTAAAGGAAACATTTCTGCATTGCTGATGGGACTGCAAACTGGCACAGCCTCTTTTGATAACAGTATGTCAATTTCTCAGAAAATTATAAAAAAAAATCTACCTCAAGACCCAGCAATACTACTTTTTGGTATATACACAAAGGATGCTCAATCATATCAAAAGAAAATGTGATAAACTCTAGAGACAAAATAATCTCAGGGACAGTACCTTGAGGCCTGTAGGTCCAGGCTTGAGTTTGAGGGAACTGAGTGAGGATAAGACAGCAAAAACTATGTAGACACCCCACCAGCCAGAGGGAGCGCTTAGCTGTCTCTCTTTGGCTGGAGATACTGGCACATGGCACAATGTCATTTAATCTATACAAGATGACACTCACAGTAATAAAATAAGTTCATGATTTGACTTGAATCACTATTGTGTCTGATTGCACTGCATTGTAGGTGTGTGGATCTGATTGTTCCACCGTGTGGGGTTGCAGAAAGGCAAATATTGCACTCCTCTTTTCCTGGGAAATAAGGAGGCTAAGGTGGCCTACCAACTGGTGCCCAATGTGGGGCAACTGGTCCCAGGGCAAAGTGATTGTCAAGGTGAATGGAACACCATGATGGGTAAAACAACTTCACACAAAAATCACCCAGCTCTTAAAGTGTTGAGATATATGCTTCTCTCCCAAGGCCTACAATGTCATCCAGGCATGAGATGATATAATTACCCTGGCCCCTAGGGTACCCACTGGGTAACTTTTGTCATAGTACATATGTAACCTGGTAGAGACACTGACCAGAGAAAGGAAAAAAGAACACTTTGATATACCCTCACTATTGGGTTTCTATCCAGCCATTGCAGCCTGCTCCTCTGCCTCCCACAACATTTGGTAAGGAAAAGGACAGAGACTGAGAGAGGTCTAAAGAATCTGAAAATAACCAACTTTCTAGGAGGGCAGAGGAGAAGGAGACAGGCAAGGAGCAGGAAAAGGTAAAAAAATCAGGAGAGGTATGAAGAATCCAAAAGTAACCAATTAACAAAAAGACCAGGTGAAAAGGAGATAGATGAGGGGGGGGGGTCAATAATGGGTGCAATTTACTAAAGAGTGGTTCCAAAGGGAAAGAATATGACAGTCAGAGGCAAAGACAAAAAGAAAAGTAGATTTTGTCTGTGACAAGGAGTGGCTGCCTACTTATGCCCCCAGCCACTGTGGAAAGTATAAAATGGGAGAGGGGAATGGGAAAAATAAGGAGCTCTGTCTTTGCCAGGAGGAAATGAATATACACTTGGGTGGGGCCAGATGGAGACAAAGAAAAGTTCAGGCCTCTGATCTTCCTGGGGTTGTCTACAAACCTCCTGGAACAAGATTTGTTAGGACAAATATATGCCATTATTACCACTGGTCACCTAGCCTTTTATAATGATACAACTGAGCAAGGTATCATCAGGTTGACCCCCCATCACCAGGATTCAACCCAAAAGTAGAGGCCACTGTCAACAGGCTTCCCCCATTAGATGGGCAACTGATGAGCCAGTATGGGTGGAGCAATGTCCATTATCTGAACTTAAATTTAAGATGCTCAAGGAAATCACCAGAAATATGCTTAAAGAAGTATGGATAAGGCCCTTAATGAGCTCCTGGAACAGCCCTGTGTTTGTAATACTTAAGCCTAATGGAACCTGGGGAATTTTACAAGACCTATGAGAAATCAATGCCCTTATGGAGCGGGTAGAGGTTACTTTAAGGGGCTTACTTTAGGTCCTAGCAATCCCTTCCCAGTTTCACCTCACTATAATTAATCTTTTCAATTCCTTTTCATGAGGAGGATTGTGAAATGTTCTCTATTTCCATTCCTACAGTTAACTCCTCTCTACCTGATGAGAGATATGAATGGGCTATTCTTCCACAGAAGATGGCCAACAGTCTGGCCTTTTGCCAACAATATTTGTATAGTATCCTGGCTCCTTATTTTGACAAAGATAATGCACTCCTGTATGTTTATATGGATGATTTAATCATTGGAAATTTGGAGGAATCAGGGCTAGCTCCATAAGTAACCACTATTATTAATATGCTCCAATAACATGACCTTAAAATAGCCCCAATCAAAATACAAAAGGTACCCCCATTTTATATATTGGGATCCCAATTTACATTCACTCAAACAAAAGTAAATGAACCACAATTAATTCTGCCTTAGCCTTTCACTTTATCATTGTTACAAAAGATACTAGAGGAAATGAACTGGATACGATCTTGGTTGCCTGTAGAGACTGTGAGACTAGATATGCTATAGGTGACGTTATTTTTAGGGGCTCCTATGAAAGCAAATGATGATAAAATTCCCAAATTAACCTTTGACCTAAAAAAATTGTAACTAGTCTCTGTGCGTTTTGAGAAGGTCTGGCCAGGGTGTTGTCAAAAATGTGCACCATTTGAAATTGTCTCATGCAGTTGGTACCAAAAAAAAAAAAAACAAGTCTAATATTAGCGCTTAAAAAGAAAATATATATATATATATAAAATCATATATATATGTATATATATAAAATCATAAAAACCAGATTGAGTTGATGTTGTGGGGCCCCATCTTCATCCTGAAAACTTTAAAAATTACTGTAGAAAAATTTGTTGTTTGTTATGGGAAAATTAAACATTAACAACAAAGACACATACTGACATATAAAGAAAGACACATATATGAGAAAAAGCAAAGAAAGTTTACCAAGTATATAATTATTCTTATTTTGTGAGATATCTCTTATCAACAGGCTTGGAATTGAAGAGGGACTGGGCCAGAGTCCAACTCCAAAACCAGCTCTACATATTTATGAAGAAGTGTTCAATAAAACATATAGATATGTATATATATAAAATCAATACTTATTGATCCTTAGTGGGTTGTAACTATTTTCCATCCATCAATGATTAAATATTCAGGGTCCCTTAAGTTTTTTGAAGATCAGTATTTACCTGTGGAGATAAGAAAAGAACCCTGCCCCCAACCTATTTATATTCCTTACCATCAGTATGCTCGCCATCCTTGTGAATGGATTGTTATTTATCTATTCCAAATGGCTTTTCTTCTTCATACCAAACCTTTATTGATTTTGATGGTATCCACAATTTTTCTTCACCTGTGGAGATAAGAGCAAAACCCCTTCCCCAATGCAGCATATCTCCTGGCTTCCACTGTGATGTTAGCACATCCTTGAAATAAACTGGTTGATTTAGTTCAGTAGACTTTTCCATTATCCAATGTCTTTCTGCAGCCGTTGTTCTCTTCTCATTAGCGTTAAGAAAATTCAAGGTTAACAAAGCATTATGTAACCTATTTCTGGGTGTGTTTTCCACCCCTTTCTGTTTGTTCAACATATCCTTTATAGTTCTATTTGATCTTTCTATGACTGCTTGACCTGTAGGATTGTATGGTATACCTGTAACATGCTTGATATTGTAATAGTCAAAAAACTGTTTCATTTTCCTAGAAACATAATCAAAACCATTATCTGTCTTTATTTGTGTAGGTATACCCATGATAGCCATGACTTCCAATAAATGAGTGATTACTGAATCAGCTTTTTCTGAACATAAAGCAGTTGCCCCTTGAAAGCCTGAATAAGTGTCAATGGTGTGATGAACATACTTTAATTTGCCAAACTCTGCAAAGTGGAACACATCCATCTGCCAGATTTCATTCCTATGGGTGCTCGTTGGATTAGCCTCTGCTGGCACTGGCATTTGGTTATAGAAAGAGCAAGTAGGGCACTTCTTTACAATCTCCTTAGCTTGTTGCCATGTAATAGAAAACTCTTTCTTCAAGCCTTTGCTATTAAGATGATGTTTTTTTATGAAATTTAGAGGCTTGTAGCACATTACCAATCAATAATTGATCAATATCTGCATTACCTTGTGCTAGAGGACCTGGCAGACCCATATGGGATCGGATGTGTGTTATGTACATAGGGCAAAGCCTGTTCCTGATCAAATCTTGAACCTGGATAAACAATGAGGTTAGTTCCGTTTCATCAGGTATAAATTCAGCAGTTTTAATATGTAAAGTAATTCTTTCTGCATATTGTGAATCAGTAACTATATTAATAGGTTCTTTAAAATCCCTTAGCACCATAAGAATGGCATATAATTTTGCCTTCTGGACAGAATCATAAGGACTTTTTTCCACCTCACCCAAGTCTTCTGATTTGTAACCTGCCTTCCCTGTTTTATTGGCATCAGTATAGAATGTACGGGCTCCAGTTATTGGAGCATCACGGACGATTCGAGGAACGATCCAAGAAGTTTTTTTTATGAAGTTAAGTCTCTTGCTTTTTGGATAGTTGTTATTAATGTCTGCCAAAAAATTAGCACAAGCTCTTTGCCATGGTTTATTATGTTCCCATAATTTTTTTAGTTCATCAGCAGTGAAAGACACTATAATTTCTGCTGAGTCTATGCCTGCTAGTTGACGAAGTCTCAGCTTGCCTTTTATAATTAACTCAGAGACCTTTTCCACATAAGTTTTTAGTTTCTTACTTGGTTTATGTGGTAAAAAGATCCATTCCAAGATAATATCATCTCTCTGCATTTAAATTCCTGTAGGAGAAATTTTTGATAGTAATATGACGAGAATACAATCGAGCTCTGGATTCACCCTGTCCACAAGTGCCTGTTGTAATTTTCCCTCAATCATTGTTAGTTCCTTTTCTGCTTCAGCTGTTAATTTTCTGGGTCTGTTTAAATCTTTATCACCTACCAAGGTTTTGTTCAAATGAATTATTAGATCAGGTGTTATCCCAATAACTGATCGTAGACTGGAAATGTCTCCTAACAGTCTTTGAAAGTCATTAAGAGTCTGTAGGCGATCTCTTCTAATTTGTGCCTTTTGTGTCTTAATTTTTTGTAAACCTATTTTATAACCTAAATAATTAATGGAATCTCCCCTCTGTATTTTTTCAGGAGCAATTTGCAATCCCCATTTGGGTAAAAGAATCTTTATTTCTTCAAACAGTCTGTTCAAGGTATCCATGTTTGGATCGGATAACAATATGTCGTCCACGTAGTGATATATTACAGATTTAGGAAATTTCTTGTGTATTATTTGCAATGGTTGGTTCACAAAATATTGGCACAAGGAGGGGCTATTTAACATACCCTGGGAAAGGACGGCCCAGTGGTACCTCTTGGAAGGTTGAGAATTGTTGTAAGTAGGCACTGTGAAGGCAAATTTTTCTCTATCTTCTTTTTGTAAAGGTATTGTGAAAAAACAATCCTTTAAATCAATAACTATAAGAGGCCATCCTTTTGTTAATAAAGAGGGCAAAGGGATTCCAGATTGCAGAGGGCCCATAGTTTGAATAACCTTGTTGATAGCTCTGAGATCTGTCACCTTTCTCCATTTACCTGATTTTTTCTTAACCACAAATACAGTAGAATTCCAAGGGCTGATAAATTCTTCTATATGTTCAGCATCTAATTGCTCTTGTACCAGTTGTTCTAAAGCCTGTAACTTTTCCTCAGCTAGAGGCCATTACTTTGTCCATATTGGTTTCTCAGTCAACCATTTTAGAGGCAAGGCTGTTGGTATCTCTGAAGGGACTTCAGTTGCTTGTTCTTGTATGGCCCGAATGGCTGGTTTTCTCAGTTTGTAATATCTCTTAAAATTATTTTCAGAAATATAGGCTCTAGAAGTAGCAGGAATGTTAATTTGAGTATTCCATTGTTGTAATAGGTCACGACCCCATAAATTCATTGCAATATTGGCTACATATGGCCTTAATTTTCCTATTTGTCCCTCAGGCCCTATACATTCAACCCATCTCGTGCTCTGTCTTACTCGAGATAGGGTTCCAATTCCCAGGAGCTGAACATTTACATTCTGAAGAGGCCAATACGGATGCCAAGATTCTGGGGTAATGATACTTATGTCAGCACCTGTGTCCAGCAGGCCAGGAATAAAAATGCCATTTACACATACTCTCAGCTTAGGTCTTTGATCATTTATAGAAGTTTGCCAAAACACATGTAACTCATTTTTCTGATCATTATTGTTTGAAACAGTAGGCATGGGGTTTCCTAATTGTCCTGATGAGGCACGTTCTCCGCTGGAACTGGAAATGATTGAGCCATGTGTGCCATGGGGGCCTTGAGGCCCCCCTCTCACATATCCTGTCTGTATCAGGTTGCCTTGTCTATCCCTTGAAGATCTGCATTAATTAGTCCAGTGTCTGCCCTTTCCACATCTTCTGCATAAACCTGAATGTTGAGTCCTCCTATTTCTGTTATTTCTAGAAGATGTATTATTATTATTTCTGAAAGTCCGTTGTTTACAATTCCTTTTCATATGACCCATTTTGCCACAATTAACACATTTGGTATTCTGGTGTCTCCTTTTACCCCTGGAAATTGCTTCATCTACCCATGCTTCAGTGCCATAATCAAATGTATCAACATTCAGTGTATGTAAGACCCATTCTTCCAAGGGTGCTGATCTTAACCTTCAAAGCCCCAAAATCTTTTTGCATTCCAAATTTGCATTTTCATAAGCCAAATTTTCAATCATTATACACCTTGTGTCAGGGTCAGTTATCCCTATTTGCACAGCCTTAGTAAGTCTTTGTAAAAAATCACTAAAGTGTTCTCTCTGACCTTGTTTAATTTTGACAAATGATTCAGTTTTCTGTCCTGGGTCTTGGACCCTGTTCCACGCATTTAAGGCTGCGGTAGTGCACAGGAAGAGTGCATTTTCATCCAGATTAACTTGTTCTTGAGGGTCAGAAAAGAGTCTTTCACCTAGAATTTTAACTATGGAAATGTCACTTCCCTTCGCCTTTTCTTGCTGTTCTAAACGTCTAGCCTCTTGCCTGAGTAAGCATTTCCATTTTAATTGCGGCCCACTCTCAAGTACCGCAGAATTCAGCTGTAGCCAATCCAAAGAGATTGCTATGCTTGTTGTTGCCCAAGATTTTAGCATCTCTTTAACAAAAGAGGTGTGCATCCCAAAAGTCATGACAGCCTGTTTAATTTCTTTGAGATCATTCATACAGACAGGCTCCCATGTATCCCCCTTGATGACCCTAGGGTTTCTAGAACCAATCACCTTCTCTGTTGTTATTACTGGAAAGGCAGGTAAAGCTGTAGGTAGGGCTTTGTGGAAGTTGCCCCGGAGGGATTTACCCACAGACATAGTTAAAATTTGCCTTTCTACCATTTGTTCTTCTTCATCAGAATTCCTCAATCTAAATGTTTGAATCTCCTGTCCAGAATTTTGTTCCAAAGCCTTTATTGAGGATTCCAAAGTATGAAGTTTGTCCGTTAGAGATAAGTTCTCATCTTTGAACATAATTTTTATGGCGTAAACCGTGCCTTCTTGTACTGACAATCTTTCCGCCAATCTGTCACAAGTTTTAGGCAAAATTCGATTGTCACATTCAACTGTTTTGATTCTCTCAGTTAATGTTTCAACCCTTCAGAAAGTGACTGCTGAAATTTATGATTTAAATCACTGATCCTTCTTCCATATTAATGAATTTCTCCTTAATATCAGCCAGTTATGTTTCAGTTAATACAGAAAGGAATTGGAGTCTACAGTCCAACTCAGCTGTTCCCCCTTCCATAGTAATGAATTTCTCCTTAATATCGGCCTGAACCTTAAACAAAGATGTGTTCTCTTCCTGTAAAACTTTAAGCTGATTCTTGAGAAGATCATGGCCATGTTTAATAATTTTTAGACATTCCACCTCTGCCTTAAGAATCCTGGATTCGTCTTTAATAGTTTTGAGATGTGCAGCTTCTGCCTTAAGGATCCTGGATTAGTCTCTCAAAGATTTTATCATATTTTTGTTGTCAAACCATTTTGTGCTGAAGAAAATTACTAATCCCAGAAGAATGCATAGATGTGGGGTGCTAGACACCTCTTGTAAGATCTCCCACATGGCACAATCAAAAAGTCTGATATGTAATATTGTCAGATATTTTATTTATGAAAAAAAAAATTTACCTGTAATGACTTGTTCCTGCCAGAGGTGGAGGAAGAGTCCACTTGAGTCCACATGGAGAGCCGATCTGAAACAACTCCAAACCAAAATTTATTTATCTGCCTGACAAGTTAGAGTGGGTGTGAGAGGGGTCACTTTAAATCAGACGAACTCTGCCTCTGTGGCGGTTTGCAAATCGCAGGCAGGGAGGGAGGGTTTGGTTTAAAGCAGCACCCGGAAGCCCCTGCTACAGCGGGCGAGCAAAACAAAGGGCGGCTGGGGGGTGGGGCGAGGAGATGCAGCTGGGACACGCAGCGCGGTGGATGAACCTAAGGGCCCGCGCAGCTCCGGCAGTGAAGCGAGCAAGCGAGCGGCCTAGTAAGGGCCTGAGGTGTGCGCGGCGCAGATTCTAACTCCGGCGGCCATGCTCAAAGCGGTGGCGGGGCGCTGGGAGAGATGTGGGCTCTGAGTGGCCCAGAATCCGCAGGTGGGTGTGCAGGAGGGCAGCGCCGGGGCTGGTGGGAGGGAAGTGCTTTGCAGCGATCGATCACAACCACCCGTGACCTGCTGTTTCCCGAGCTCCAGTGACTAATCCCACTTACAAAGGCTGGGAAAGATCGAGCTCCCCGTGCTGGGGCAGGGCAAATGAGCCCCTACGTTAGGGTGCCAAAATGAAGGCGGATTTAAATTAATACAGACAAATTATTATAAGATTATACAGCTTTAATGACTCAGGCAACCCAGGTCCCACGAAACACAGAAACAGGAAGCAGAGAAGGGGAGCGCAGAGTCTGGTATCTAATTTAACAGTCAAAGTCCGCCAGAGGCGAGCCCACCCACTAGATGGGTGGGGCTCATCTCTACAGTAACCTTATAAGATCATTTCTTTGTCCCCCAGTGTTGTCAGGCACTCTTTGAAGTTGTCAATGAGATCCATCAGGCTTTTTGGGTGTGAAATAATCCAAACATTCCAATCCAAGGCTGGATATTATTAGAGAAAAAGACCATGCTGGATGCCATTTTTCAGCAGTCACAACCACTACAATGGATACACACCACACTTGGGGGCCCTCTCAGAGTGTACTCTCTGGTCAATCAAAAGGCTTATATAATCATAATAATCAGGGACATGTCCCTCCATCATTATGGAAAAGATCTCTCTAAATTAATTCCATTCAAAATCCAGCCAGAGATTTTTCTCAATCGATTCTCACCAAGCAGAGATTTCTTATGATCCTGGACAACCAATTTGGGGAGTCTCAGTAAGTGACACTATATTAAGATCTACACTAAAGAGTCCTCTTAGTCTTTTCTTCTAGGCCCCTACCCCAAGCATTCACTGTTTGCACAAATTATGGGAAGAATTTGGCCACCTTTGTAGTTTTTCCTGCAGGGGAGACCAAGACAAAGATTGCCAAAATTCTCCCTTTGGGGGGAGCTGCTAAATATAAGGAAATGGTGGCCATATATATTGTCCTACAAGAAGACCCAGAACAATGCAACCTCTATTCAGATAGCTCTGATGTGGTCCACCTACTTCCACACTTTCCCTATGGCTATAACAGATGGGATGATAATCCTATTTCTGTCTTAATGATACAACTAGGATTGCTCTTAGAAGGTAGAAAAAAATTCATATTCAACATCTCAGAGGACACCAAAACCTCCCTGGCCTCATTTCCCAAGGGAATACTGCTGCGGATGCTGCAGCTTCAGGGGCTATCTCATTAAGGTCTCAACTCTGCCCATACAAAATGCTACCCAAATGCATGACTTAACTCATGCCAACTAGAGAGGACTCAAATACCTATACCCCCTGATCACCACAACAGAATTAAAGAGAATTGTTTATAAATGTAAGACTTACCAACTGTTTCTCCTTACCCCACCTTTACAAGGGCCACGGTGAACCCAATAATATTAGGACCCAATATAATTTGGCAAACAGATATAACATATTAACCTCCATTTGGCAAATAAGAATATATGTCTGTGACAATTGACATGTACTCTAAGGCATTCTGGGCTAGCACTCACTCAGTGAAATAGGTAACCTTTGCCAAAAGCCACTTCTCACAATGTTTTGTTATATTGGGTCTACCAAAACAGGTCAAGATTGACAAGGCCCTGTTTTATAATAAAACATTAAAAGAATTCTCCCAGAGATGGAATATTTCCCATACCACCAGGATCTCATCCAACTCTCACGGTCATGTGATTGTAGAAAGACATCACCAATATCTCAAAGAGGTTCTTATAAAACAAAAAGGGGGAGAAGTCTCCTCCCATCTACAACTGAAAAATGTGTTATTAACCATAAATATTTTAAATTTTCAAAAATCAGATGAATAAAATATATTCTAGAAACACTGGGGATCCCTACCAACGAGGCCCTGCCTAAAGGTTAGGTGGAAAGACCCCCTCACTAATAACCAATGGAGGGCCCCAGATCCCTTGCTTACACAGGACTGAGGATATGGATGTGTCTTCCCAAAAAGAGAGTAAACCCATATATGGTTATCCACTCATAACTTAAAATTTCTCCCCTCAGGATAATGGGGAAGACAAAGGTGACCAATAAAGAAAGAGACAACCCTTAAATTCAAGCACAAGGATAAAAATAATCACTGCCCAAGGGAAACTGACCTTTGAAAGTATTGTATATTTATCTATTTCAGATGGCCCTCCTGGTAGTAATCATGCTAACTCTTCTCATGGGATTCTAGGTCCAGCAAGCCACCAACAACCACATAAGGTGATGTGGATCTTGTTGAGTGCTGGTACTGGAGGGATCCTAAATCAGATTTCTCAAATGACAACACCTTGGATGTGGTGGCCTGATCTCATGTTTGACCTCTGCAATTTGGCACATGGGAGCTGGGATGTGAGAGATTGGATTCTGGGGATAGAAGGGAGACCTGTATATGGAGGTTCTCTGGGGTGCACCCTACACCAGGAATCTTATCCTAATGAGCCTGGGTGTTCTCATAACCTTAGGAGACATGTGCTCTTGCAGACACTCTTATATGCTCAGGAAGCATCTGGACTGCCTACACTGTTAGTAACTGCCGGGGGGCAGCAGATTACTATTGTTCTTCCTGGAGATGTGAGTAGATTGTGACTGGGTATTGGATAAAACAGCATGGAGATATAATGATCCCCAGTGTCTCCCAGGTTCCTTTATCCTGGAACCACCTATATGGAGCATGCACTTGATTTAGATGTAACCTTCTAATATTAAGGTTTACAGATCACAGGAAGAAAAGGGACCTATCCTTGTTATCTGGGAAGATGTGGAGATTAAGGCTATACCAAAAGGAATATGATCATGGCCCTATCCTCATGCTTCACATGGAAATACTTCCTGAGGACCCTCCTCGGATGCTGGGGCCTGCTTCTAGGCCAATGCCCATGGGGAACATGCCTTTATATATCTCAACTTTACATACTCCAACATCAATTTTACATACCTCAATGCCTCTTAATCTACCTCTAAGGTATCCTTCACCAAGCCAGAGATGAAGGTGGATTAGAAGCCTCACCTTATTTGATGGAGACCATTAAGATGGCCTTTATGGCATTAAACCTTACCAAACCTGAAATCATTGAGGTTGTTGACTTTGCTTACAGCCACTTTGAAGTCTTTAGGATAAATGGCTTTTATAGAATGCTAGATAAAGTTGATATTTGTGGATAGGTAAACCCCCAAATGGGGGAGATGTCAGGACTGACTATCCCCCTTTGGCAGATATCAAATGCAACCCATGTCTTGTACACCAGACACCCTCTTCTTATCCTCACTTGTGATATGGCTGATAGGTCTATAGCTTCATGGAGGGTGCCATGGATATTTTGGGGTCCTCCAAGAGATGGAGTTATTCCCTATCTGTATGACCCACTGATCATTCAGTATAATGATAATTGCCTACTTTCATTAATTTGCCCTCACATGTTTTACAAGACTCAAGAAGAATTCCTGGACCAAAGGCATGAGAAAGAGCCCCTAACGCCCCTGGCTATCACCACATTAATGAGTCCAGGGGCATTCAGGACTGTGCTGGGCATCTCATTCCTGGTGATTTTACAACAAGAAATGGAAATAATTCACTCACAATTGATAGTGACCTTAGAAAAGACAAAGACTGTATTACATTATTTACAAAAGTCTGTGGATTTCATAGCAAGGATAACTTTACAAAATAGGAGAGACTTGATATTGATTTTTATGGAACAGGGAGGAATTTGAAGGGCACTTGGGGAAGAATGTTGCTTCTATGCAGACCATTCTGGGATGGTTGCAAGAACTCTAAATAAGTTAAGAAAAGATACTGATTCATTTAAGTCAAGGACTTTAATTGGTCACCATGGCTTACCATACTCATCTTTTCCCTAATTGAGCTAATGGCTATTTGTTAATTGATCTGTCTTTTTGGCCCAAACATTCTCCAAAGGCTGAAACAAGTATTTCAAAAACAGAAAAAAAAAACCAGATACAACAGGTACAACTCATGTCACTTTGAGTACCTTATGATAGGTTCGATACATCTCACCCCATGGATGAACTCTCAATTTGAGGGTATCCATGATGAAACTCCAGATAGGGGTGGCCCTGACACATATACTCTCCCCAGTGGGTTATTCTAGCTTGGTAACTGGGATAAGGGGTGGGATATAAAACAGAAGGGGGAAATGTTGGGCCAATATTATCTCAGGGCCTACACCTCAATTCCTATAGGACAGAGAAAAGCCTGTCTTGAGTTTGAGGGAACTGAGTGAGGATGAGACAGCAAAAACTAAGTAGATGTCCCTCTAGCCAGAGGGAGGGCTTGGCTGTCTCTCAGTGGCTGTAGGTACCTCCACATCACACAATGTCAATTAACCTATATAAGCTGATGCTCACAGTAATAAACTAAGTTTCTGATTTTAACTTAACTCTGTATCACATCTGATTGTTCTGTATCATGGCGCTATGGATTTTATTGTCCTGTGTCATGCAGCTGCAGAAAGGATAGATATCACACTCACCTTTCCCTGGGGAAAAAGGAGGCAAACAGAGCCTAGCACTCAACTATGATCATAGCAGCATTATTTGTCATAGCCACAACTTGGCAACAACCTAAATGTCCACCTATTGAAGAATATATAAGGATATTGTGGTACATTTATAAAATGGGGTACTGCACAGCAGAAAAAAATGACATCTTGAAATTGCAAGCAAATGGGTGGATCTAGAAAGCATCATATTGAGTCTGGTAACCCAGAAAGACAAATATCATATGTATTCACTCACAAGTAATTTTATACTTAAAGCAAAGAAATACCAGCCTACAATTTATAATCCCAGAGAACCTTGATGAAAAAGTGGAACATAAGAGAGACATACATGGATCTAATCTACAGTGGAAGTAGAAAAAGACAAGATCTCCTGAGTAAATTGGGAGCATTGGGACCATGGGGGAGGGGTAGAAGGAAAAAAGAGAGGAATGGAGAGGAGTCGAAAAAAATACATAGCTCAAAATGAACAAAAACAAGAAAGACTACATTTAAAACATTGTTCCTGGATTCATAGTTTGGATATGAGGAAGTATGATAATATAGGAGTGTAAAGTAGAGAGCATAATGGTCACAAGTTGGCAATATATCAGATATTCAGTTGCATGCATTATTATGCTGTTTCAACTATTTTTGAAAGGTACCTATTATCAGTTTTAAAATTGAGATATTGAGACTGACAGAAATTTGACATATATTAAGTTCATAAATGGTAACTCCAAACACATCTACCTAGATTTCAAAATCTACATTCTTTCACGTGTATCAGACACAAAAATTTCTAAATCTACTTATTCCTCCAAAGGTCTGCTAGAATACCATAGCATACTTTTGGAGTTACTATCTATTTTTCTGTTTATAGCAGAGAATTAAAAAAAGTTATATTTAATTTATATAATGCCATTATTTAACCTAAAGTCAGTAACCACCTCTCCTAATGGTTGCTTTTCCATGTAACAAGAAAATAATAGCTATTATTCATCATAAGTGTGCAGCCACTTAAAAATTTTGTCCTGTCTCTCAAAAAGTGAATCAATAGCTAACATTTAATAGGAGTTCCTTTTTTATTATAAGCATTTTTTTATTTATTTTTGGTTAAAAAAAAATTTCCGCCTCCTCCCCGCCTCCCATTTCCCTCCCCCTCCTCCCACTCCTCTCCCCCTCCCCCCACTCTTCTCCCCCTCCCCCCACTCCATTCCCCTCCCTCTGAAGAGTCTGAAGAGCAGTTCGGATTTCCTGCCCTGTGGGAAGTCCAAGGTCCTCCCCCCTCCATCTAGGTCCAGGAAGGTGAGCATCCAAACAGGCTAGGCTCCCTTTGGAAAGCCGTGTGGCTATTTCTAGGGAAATTCGGGATCAACCTACCACAAAACCCAGAAATAACAGTCTTGGGAATATATCCAAGAGATGCCCTATCATGTGACAAAAGCATTTGTTCAACTATGTTCATAGCAGCATTATTTGTAATAGCCATAACCTGGAGACAACCTAGATGCCCTTCAATGGAAGAATGGATGAAGAAAGTGTGGAATATATACATATTAGAGTACTACTCAGCAGTAAATAATAGGAGTTCTTTATGAATAGGTCACTTCATATACACAGCCATTAACCTCACAGTAATATATGTGATAAAGGTAATTCTTATTGCTTTGTAATTGGTGCAGCAGAACTTATGTATATTGTCAAAAATACAGCTCGTAATTTGAGAACACAACTGTCACTATTCAAACACACATACACACATCTTTTTATGTCAGTCTTCTACTGTCTTCACTGCATCATAATGATGAAACTACTTGTCACCAATAATATTAATCATCTCATTCCTCTTACTTAACTTATTTCATTCTTCCTCTTTTATTATTGACTTCTTTATTTATTTGAGAGACCCTTATTTGTTATCATTTTCCATTGTCAACTGCAATTAATTTATAACTATTGCTAAATCTTTTAAAGCCATCATTCACAGACAAACTAGACAAAGGAAACTATCTTCTTGTCAACCACCACTACACATCACAACAAAGTTTATATAATGGCTAAAATAGTTTCAAAATTGTAAGAAAATGAAGCTGATATGTGTTTTTTGCTACCAGTGTACAATGACTAAATAACTACATTCAAATATTAAAGGACAGAAAAGGGAAGAAATAGCACTGGTAATTGAGTTTGATACTACCTCAAGAACTATAAGCATGAATAAAAAAAAGTTTTAAATGAGTTTCACCTTATACACATTTCATAGAATGAGCTAGTGAATAAATTCAAATTAGAAGTACTGAATGTATTTGACATCACAAATAATTTTGTGAACAGAGGTCTTAATGACTTTCTTTTCATGCCTTCCCTTCAATGTGTTTGATAGACAAGGGTTAGGTTCAAAAGGTCAGACATGAAAATAGCAGAGTCTGACAAGACATAGAATAGTATCTAATGATTTAAAAGCACAAGGCACCACATTTGCCATGTCCTCTAATCTTATCTCTTGAATAAAACTCAACTGAATACCTATTAGAGAGCACTACATATGTGGAACTCTTATTTGTTCATGTAATTATCTTAAACACATGCTAAGACAACTAAATTAAAAATAAAAACTAATATAAAATAATTATTTCTGCTGAAAACATACTAATACCATTATTATCACCATAAAATTGAGAAAAGTTTTAATACAATGGTATCTTAGAGGCAAGAAGTGAAATACTGAACTGTTCCATGGTATTTTTAAACTTTTTTCTCTCACACTAAACTGTTTAAAACTACATTTTAGTACTTGCTGTCATTAATAAAAATGTGCAGTTCCCTCCTCTATTTGAGAATCACAGTTGTTAATGAATGCTTATTGATCTGAGATAACTAAAAGGGTAAAATGCAGGTATTGAAATTTGGGTTAGCTTCTTTTTACGGAACTTGGGTGCTACTTTAACATTTCCCAAGCAGAGGTTACAGTGATAGCATCATCAATCCAGTGTAAAGCAAAGAACATTCAGGTGATGTTGTTTGGCCAACTGCAGCAATGAGCTTGGTTCCTTCTGCATCAGGAAACGAAGTATTGTCTGGTGGCAGAGAAGGTATTAGTAATTTCTAACTCCTCTCTGGTATATCTCCCAAGATCACAGTGTATGCTGACATTTACGTAGAAACTCCACTTGGCCAAGGTACTTATCTATCTATACATCACATGACAACTGTTTGCTGAGGGCTGCTACTTTATTCATATATGAAAGGGTGCAAAATTCCTTTTTCCCAGACAGTCCTTACTCTCTCAATATTATGGGAGTCTCTACATTTTATTTGATGATTTTGTCACAATTATTTCTCATCTATTATTCAGGCCTCTTTTCACCCTACTACTTACTTACTAATAATACTCAAATAAGACTAATTTTATTTAGTGTACTTCTAGGAGATTTATCTAGCTTAATATTTTTCAGTGATGCTTATAATATAAAATAAGGTTCTCAGAAACATGAATGTCCTATATTTAATGTTTTGGTATGTTGCTAACCAAGGTGAAGAAACATTTTTTATTGTTTATAGGAAGCATGTTTTCTTATGTATTGTCATAGAAAGATAATCATTCATATTTGTAAGAAACTTGAATGTATACGTTCTTACTACTAACAAAACTTACTACTATTAAACTGTTTGGTTTAGAATCTTCTCTGAATGATCTAGAACTAGCAAATGGAGAGCTGGAACTGATATTCCAGGTAGCTTAAATGCAGAAAATTATAACAAAATTTACTGCAGTGTCTAGTTATTATCAATAAAGGAGATTAATATTTAGATATTTTCCCAACTTTGGTCTCCATATTAGAACATTTTCTATTTTAATTTTGTATACTTAATTTTATAATGTCCTTTTTATTTCTCAAAGAACAAGTAGATTCATTCTTTATATGAAATTAATCTGTTCTAATAGATATAAATCACCCTTATCATACAATAAAACTATAATGAAAAAATTGTAGTTGCTGTTACTGAAAACACTAATGTCATAGCTAAAACTCCACGTCTAGTGTTTACTTTTTCTTTTCGGTTTGTTTGTTGGTTGTTGTTGAGAAACAGACCAACACTCTAATACTGTGAATTGAATACTATTACTTGCACATGAAGAGACGATTCATTCCTGAATTCCTTCAGGGTTATCATCATAAGAATTTATACTAAGATTTGTGAAAGCACAAAAGTAATCAGTCTGACAAATTAAGGGTTTAAAACATATTTGAAAAAAATTGAATGCTCTTTTCACATATTTTGTTATTCAATCATTTCAATAATCCAAGTACAACCACTTTTTTCAGTACAATCAATTAAATAAAAAAATAAATGGAATATCATATTGTTTCCCATTAAATTCAGAACCATCAATATATCAAATAATGTATTTTTTCTTGTCTTTTGATATTTAAAGATCTACAACTGTTTTAAAAACACATAAAAAGTATCTGACAGTCATTGGCACAAAGTGCATTGGAAAAATTGTTTGCATCAACAAGCTTTGATTATCAAACACATGCAAAATATCTGACCAAATAGTATCCAAATAATGAATTAATTATCACAATTCCTAATATTTATCTTGATCTCTGAAAACTCTTTAATAAATTTTTAAAGTCATGCATTAGTGTGGGCACAGCCATCTGATAATTTACTGTCTGGCTTTGTTCAAATAAAGGATTAACGTTAAAGGTTTGACTTTTTTTGACACTAATAGAAAACTGTGATTTTTAACTCAAACCAGTTTATCTTGCATGCAAATAATGTTATATAGTCATAGGATTAGACAGTATTAGCAATTTAAGTGCAATGATTATTAAAGCTGTAACATGTCAGAATTGTGATGGCTGATCAAACTAAGTTTGTTGGGCTATATATGAAACATTTCTCATTCAGTATATCTACATTGAGACCAGAGAATATGTGTTGTTAATCCATTTCCAAGGTGCTGCTTATACTGTACATCCACAGGTCACATGTGGTGAACCACTAGAATAGAGTAAAAGGGAAGAAACCAAAACAAAAATGTCCTAACATATTCTAGTAAACAAATAGGTGAGCAGCCTAAGATAAGTCTTTCACCTTCTTTGTGTACCTTAAAAAACAAATGAATGCTTACTTTAGTATATATATATATATATATATATATATATATATATATATATATATATCAGAATTTTAAAAACTTATTCATTTGAGATTTTTTTCAATATAAGATTATTGATTTTATTTTTTAATTTATTTTCATTTATTGATTAATTTATAAAAAGAAAACAAACTATTTTTTCATTATACATACCAATCCAAGTTCCCACTCTCTTCCCTCCTCACATTTACTCCAGATATCCTCCAACCCCAGCTCCATCCAATCCACAGAAAGGGTAAGGCATGTTGCTTTTGGGGAAGTCTAAATCCCTTCCTATTATATCTAGGCTGACACAGGTATCTCTCCAAAGAGAATAGCTTCCCAAAAGGCCAGTACAAGCAGTAGGGTAAATTCTGGTGAAACTGGCAGTGGCCTCTCTGTCTTCCCCAGCCATACAACTGCCAACCACATAAATGAGATAAACTTGATAATATGCAAATATTACTTACACAAAATTGACAGAATTTAAAGTGAAAAAATAATAAAATAGATGATATAATAGCAAATGTTAGTAAATGCTCTATAGAAAAAAATAAAAACAAGTTTAAAAAATATGAAGTGGTAGTAAGAATGATACAGTTCTAAAACTGAATTTTTCTATTTGCCCATAAACAATTTCCCTATGAGATAAGTATTTGTGTTTTCACACTATTCCTTGGGAAATTTTAGGTTGAAGACGGTTTGTTTATTATTGATAGATTGGATTACATAATTAGGAATTGAACACAGATATGACTCTAGTATCAGTTTCTTAACTAACATGACTTATCAAAACTTGATAAGCTATTTTGTTTGGGACTACTGATATAGCTTAATAGATATAGTTATTGTCCTGGGTTCAATTCCTAGCATTACTTAAAATGGCATGGTGGCACAAACCTCTAACCCCACCTTGTAAGAAGTGGATATAGGAAAGTCATTATCATAGTTCCATACATACAAAGATCAAAGCAAGCATGGGACGTATGAAACACCTTCTCACAACGCAAGTAAAAGTTATAAAAAGCATTTAACCATGAGTAAAAAGCAAAAGAGATGAATGTGATAGACATAGTTATTGTTGATATCTATATATCTATATCTACATATCTATATCTACATCTCTATATATTCTTTCTGTGGGTCCATGTGGTGGTTTCCTTAAATGCTCAACATTATCTGAATCATAATGCATTACCAACTATAATGTCATATGATCATAGTTTAATCATAGGGTAGTTGGACTAGCAAACAAAACATGGTTGCCCAAACCCATTATATTTGAATAGAGTAATGAACAATTTTTCAGTTAATTTTATGTGGTGTCTTTTGGTTTCCAATCATAGCTTGTGATTAATTTGCTTGTACAGAATTTGGAAAAATCACCTCAAAAAAGCCATAAAAACATTAACAAATTACCTAATATCACCATTAGAAAAAAAGCACACACACTTTTGATGTAATAATTCCATTTCACAAATAAAGAAACCAAAACAAAAAAAAAGATGAAATGTTTTTATTCAAATCTCACCCACTTAGTAATCATTAAGCATGATGCATGAACTTTCATCTGAGATTACAGGTATTTCTACTGGAAAAAATGTCTAATTTCTGTATCAAAATAGAATACTAGTATATAAGACTTTAGGAAAATATACCCAGTGCTTTATAAATAAGCTTTACACAACCATCAAGGAATATGCATACATAAGTATGTATTTAAAATATCACTTAATTTTTTTCTAATAATGATCAATGCCTTTGATGTTGCAGAATTCAGAACACACCAAAGAAAGTTACATGTATCACGTGATTTTTTCTGTATCATTTCATTTTAGGGGGGGGATATAATTAAGGGGTTCATCTTAGCCTTTTTGTCTCATTCAGTTTGTAAAGTGTTTTGGACTTGTAATGTTTTGCTCCAGGTACATTTAGAGCATGTTAGAGGAAGGCATTGCATAGACACACATAAACATATGTATTTCCTAAATAAAACATACACATTCTCCCAATTATAATGTATATTGATTCTATAAAACAAAAGGAATACTCAGTACAGTAAAGCTCAATCTTTAATAGAAGTCAAGAATACACTTGACAGATACTCATTAGTTTTTTTTTTTGTGTGTGTGTTTTTTGTGTTTTTTTTTTTTTTTTTTTTTTTTTGCAAGTAGACCAAAGAAGTTTAAATGCCTCTTGTTGGTTAGCTTGGCTTTGGAAGTGCCTATAGCCAATTTGAGATAGACATTGAAAGATTTCCCTCCTGGTATTGATCAGTTTTTCCTTTTCATTATATAAGGAGTCATCAGTTCCACTGATGCCTTTTCTATCTGATCCCCTGGGAAATTATTCTATTTAAGCTAGACTGGAGGGTCATAATTCTGTCATCCTTCCTTTATGATATCTATAATTAGAAAATTAATAAAATCAAGAGATTCTTGGTTGTTTTATACATTTGAAATTTGGATTACTTTTAAAAATATTTTGCTGATAACAGCAGTGAAATTAAGCTGCAGAAAGCAGATAACAGGGGTTATTTACTTATTTTTTTTTTAACTGGAAGGTACTGAAAACAAAACTTTCTTTCCAGGTAGTGCTTTTCTTGCAATACAGGATGTTAAGTAAAAACCTAATAATGCAAAAGTCTCTTGGTTAGAACATAGGGTGGTTTATCTCTCCATATACATTATTTTTAGTTGTACTATTGAGCAATTTTCCATGTTGTTTTACATTTTCAAATCATAACTTGTGATTAAGTTTTTAAAGCAGAAGTAGGAAAGATAACATTTGGAAAAGAAATAAAAACTTTAAAGAATTTCCTAGTATCAACATTTTCAAAGAGAAAAAAAAGGAAGAAAAAGATAGAAAGAAAGAAAGAAAGAAAGAAAGAAAGAAAGAAAGAAAAGAATGAAGGAAGGGAAGGAAGAAAGAAAGGAAGGAAAGGAGGGAGAAAAAAAGAAAGCAAAAGAAAACAAAAAAGAAAAAATGTCCTCCAGGAAAGCAACATAAAATTTGACCTTATATTATTTTAGTATCATTTTTATATTGATGTTATTTAGCATTTCTTCATTAAAGAAATACACATACTATTTCAAATCAAAACAAAATGTCAAGCTTGATCCTGAAAAGTAAAGTCTATGAATTGAAAAGTAATTGAGCTTTTCATTTGTATCACTAAACTTTTTCCATTTTCAAAAACTCTGCTTTGACTCTTCCTGTGTTCCCAATTCAGATGCTGACTATTACCATAGTTTGCATATTTTTCCAGAACTTTATAGAGACAAATATCTGACAAAGATATTGCCCGTAAGTGCTGAGATGCAGGTGTGCATGGCTGGGCTTGGCACCCAGCAGTGGTCATTGTTGCCAAATCCAAGACCATTGTACTTATATTGCTGCAGGCACAACAGATGTAGGTGCAGCTTGTTTTGGAAGCCATTTCTAATCTCAATGAATCTAGTTAATGCTTCAACAATGTTCCTCACTTATGGAACAAATCCAATATAGAAAGCCATCACTGGTGGAATGTATAGAATTGTGAAATATGAGACTTATCACAATACAGTGGTCATTTATTCATTAGTCAACCCAAGTTCATATCTCAAAATGCTCACTGAGAAATGAGTATGAAAGCTATAAGGTATTATACTTGTTATTATGATTTTGTTATACATCAAGTAACCACATTCTAGTTTTTAAATAATGAACTTGACCCGGAAGATTGCTCATCTGTGCCTTGATGAAGATCTTATGATAGGATTTAGCATAGATGGTGTTTTATTCAAATTGATCCTCATTCATAATCAGTGTGACCAGTAGCAATCAGTACTATGATTCAAATTTTCTTTTAAGCTCTGTTAAATATGTAAATCTTCCTTTCTCTTTACATGCATATTTGATTGAATATATTCCAGAGAATTGTAAGAGTTTTAATGGCACATGTACATCCTTTAGGATTTGAAAGCAAAACACTCTTTCACATCTCCATTACCCTGCTGTTAGAGTTTACAATGGGTCACTTTCAACTTGTATTTTGGATAGGGCTGAAGAGTAGAGGATCATTTCCTGATCTTTGATTTCTTCATGTACAGATATAATTGCATGAGTTGCTTGGGCTGTGTATGAATCCTGATATTATCTGTATGATCTTTGTGTTTCAAAGAAAATTTCATAATATATGTATAAATTATTTCTGTTGTACTGGGGCATGCTATTCAACAATACTACCATAAAATTCTTGAGACATGCAAATAATGGTAGATTGATATCTGAGCTTATTTCCAGAATGAATACAGCCTTGAAATACAGACAGACATTGAGAGAAAAAAATGGTTTCCTGTAAAGCATCCTCTAAATTTCAGATCATATTTTGCATCCTCCTTGGACTTCATTGTCATTGATTTGTTAAGTCAGTATGAATTTGGTCTGGAACAGGTACTCTCTATTAAGTACTGTGATTCCTTTAAATAGTCTAGAATACAGATTCACCCTTGAAAGCTATATACAAAAGGTGTGAATGTGCATTTTTTTAACAATTTCACATACTAAAACCTTAATATCCAATATACAGTGTTGAGAGCTTGGAGCTTTAACAGTTGTATAGGTGAGGAGTGGCTATGATCCTGTAAATTAATACTGTCACAGAAGATTCTCGATAAAAAAAAGATTTATTCTGTTATGCATTTTTTTCTGTCCCTCTCTGGTTCAGATCCTCTGCCTCTTCTACCTTACATCTTTGGATAACATAGCAAGATGGTTTGAACTTCTGAAACCCACCTCTGTAACATTATAAAACATATTGTTGTTCATAATACTTTACCACATTTCAGGTAAAAGAACCAATGATACCATGAAGTTGCAGTTTTTGAATCTGCTTTGTTAGAAAAAAGTAGCATATTTGTTCAAGGTCAGTTTAGTGTCACTGGAATACTATGCAATTAAACAGAAGCATAGATTATTCAAAGATTGCCTGAAATATTTTACTAGCTTAGTATTCATTTAGATAGGAAAATAAATACCTCATCTTTGGAAGGAATAATATAGTTCCCAAGAAAATAAACACTCAATACTCAACTTCATATGAAAAAACAAAATACTCAGGATAATCAAACATGTACATTAAAGGAGCTTCTAGAGGCATTACCATCCCTGACATCAAGGTTTATTATAGAGCTATAGTAATAAAAACACCCTGGTACTGGCATAAAAACAGATAGGTTGACCAATAGAGTCAAAACAAAGACACAGATATTAATCCAAACATCTAGGAACACCTGATCTGTGACAAAGAAGCTAAAATTATACAATGGGGAAAAACATCTTCAACATTGCTCTGCCCATACTTCCCACCTGGCTACTGGCCAATCAACATGCATTTAAAATACTAGTGACAGGGTACAGACCATTATTCCACAGCAACCCCCTTTTTTTTTCTTTAAAAAAAAAAGAAAGAACTCTGAATTGAACTGCTTTTGGATAGTTTTTCTCCTGACCATTATCCATACAACTTGTAAAACTTGAAACCAACATTCTAAGCAAAGAAAAACATTCATAATCATTTTTTGGAATGTCGGCATAGTTTTCCAGGCTACTTTTTGCTGAATGGAAACACTTATAATCTTACAGGGACCTAAAGAAAATCTAGAATTATAATCTTATAATCAAGTCCTGACTGGAGCATCCTGTGAAACTTGATCATCTCAACAGCAGTCTTTGCACTGTTATGGGTGTAGAACTCAGACATCTGGGCCATTCTTCCTATCAGAGATTTCCCATGGGGTCGTCCTTGGTCAAACCTGATTTTTCTTAATGAAGAATGGATACACAGTACCTCATTTCCAGAGATCCACCTGCCTCTGCCTCACAAGTGTTGAAATTAAAGATGTGTGCCAATACACCCAAATACTCTTCTTTTCTTTTATCTTTTAAGGACTTTATCCTTTTTTCCCCAAGCCTACGTATATTTTTAAACACACTGTAAATTGTTCAGAGGATTTTTTGTATGAAACTATCTCTCTTTTTACTGTATCTCTCTTTTTTGACCGCATAAGTGTTTAATTTGTTAAATGATATGACTAGAATTAAATATGTGGCTTTGATGGCTAGATCAAGCCCATTTCATACCATTTTCAGATTTTAGCCTAATGCCAGAGGTACAGCCTGGAGCCATGTTTATTGCTACAACTGTATGGCATTTTAAGGTCCTGACCACCACCAAAATGTCTGAGGTCAGCTTTTTATCAACACCATTTAAGTATTTTGTGGCAGGACCTCTTAGAAGAGCTGCAAGATTTTATAGCTAATACTGAGTCAGGAAGCCTCTCTTAAATGAGAGCCCTTGCCTCTAGCAAGCAGAGCCCACATGAGAAAGTGCTTCTATCAAGATGTGCTTAACTCTATTCTTTTATATCTAGAATAACTTCCCAAAATTTCTCAGACATTTAAGTGGTCCATTTTGTTGACTGAGGTTTCTGTCCCACCTGGTCCTGCAGTCATTCAGTCCCAAATAAAACACACAGAGATCTGTCTCTGGGTAATGACTGCAGACTGAATCTTTCCTCTTAAAAGAATTCTCATTGCCTGTCTATACTTCCTTCCTGGCTACTGGTCAGTCAGTGCTTATTTAAAATACAAGTGACAGGATACAGACCATTGTCCCATAACACATACCTCTATGGGTACTGATATTGCCTTTAAAGGCCGAATTCCTCTTTTTTATCGTAAATTATCATTTTGAAAAGCCATAAATTCAATTATTATTTGTGTACCTTCTCAATGTTGTATCACTCTATTTACAACTGAAGGAAATCTTTGTAAAAAACAAAAACATTGAAGGTTTCTTTAGAGACCTGTATAACTTTAGAAATAACTCATTCTCTTTCTGACTTCTTCTTGTGCTCTCTAAAAAGTTGATCTTGGAAAATTTCAATACCTTCAGCCTTACTTCATTATTCAATGATCCAAGCCTCATCTTTCTATCAAGTCTTCCACTAAAATTAAGGAGCAGGATTTAACACTGCTGTAAACAAATCTTTTCAGTCTTGTGGGATAATTTTGTTACTAGTTGATCATGAATTTAACATCTGCCTCACAAAAGTTGAATGCATACAATATGAGACTATCACTTCCTTAAATCGCCTCAAATCTAACATTTCCACATGAATCACACCATAGATACACAGCCATGGAGATATCTGTCATTTGACATTTGGTCATGTTAGGTGACTTGATAAATAAAGGTTGGTTGTTTGAAAGACTTAGGCTGTTCTTCTCTAATCTTGTGATGAAATTCGGAGGTTAGATCTTCTTTAAATCCCTCTGTTTTTGTCTTAATATCTCATAAGGCTCATAACTTATCCGTTAAAATGTCATAACCTTCTTTAGCAACTTTCTGTAAGGCCCATATCTTGATACTTATAACAACTTAATTTGCACCCATATCAACCAGTTATTTTAGGGATAAAAAGAACAATCAAGCAGATAAGGTTTATAATTGACATTATGTAAATCCCATCTATGCTAATTACCTAATCATTTAAATGTTCCATTTTATTTTTTTTTATTGGAAAAAAAAAGAAATTTCTGCCTCCTCCCCCTCCTCCCCCCACTCCTCCCCCTCCCTCTCCAGCCTGAAGAGCAGTCAGGTTTCCCTGCCCTGTGGAAAGTCAAAAGTCCTCCCCTCTCAATCCTGGTCTAGGAAGGTGAACATCCAAACTGGGTAGGCTCCCACAAAGCCAGAACATGAAGTAGGATAAAACCCGGTGCCATTGTCCTTGGCTTCTCAGCAGCCCTCATTGTCCGCCAAATTCAGATAGTACGGGTTTATCCCATGATTTTTCAGTCACAGTTCAGCTGGCCTTGGTGAGCTCCCAATGGATCAGCCCCACTGTCTCCGTGGGTGGGTGCACCCCCTGTGGTCCTGATTTCTTTGCTCATATTCTCCCTCCTTCTGCTCCTCATTGGAACATTGGGAGCTCAGTCCGGTACTCCAGTGTGGGTCTCTGTCTCTATCTCCAACCATTGCCAGATGAAGGTTCTTTATTTATCTCTTGAAACCAATTATAAGTGAGTATATCCCATGTTCATCCTTTTGGGTCTGGGTTACCTCACTCAGGATAGTGTTTTCTATTTCCATCCATTTGCATGCAAAATTCGCAAAGTCATTGTTTTTTTACCACTGAGTAGTATTCTAATGTGTATATATTCCACACTTTCTTCATCCATTCTTCCACTGAAGGGCATATAGGCTGTTTCTAGGTTCTGGCTATTACAAATAATGCTGCTATGAGCATAGTTGAACAAATGTCCTTGTCATATGACCGGGATTCTCGTGGGTATATTCCCAAGAGTGGCATTGCTGGGTCCATGGGTAGATTGATCCCGAATTTCCTGAGAAACTGCCACACTGCTTTCCAAAGTGGTTGCACAAGTTTGCATTCCCACCAGCAATGGATGAGGGTACCCCTTTCTCCACAGCCTCTCCAGCAAAGGCTATCATTGGTGTTTTTGATTTTAGCCATTCTGACAGGTGTAAGATGATATCTCAATGTTGTTTTGATTTGCATTTCCCTGATTGCTAAGGAGGCTGAGCATGACCTTAAGTGTCTTTTGGCCATTTGAACTTCTTCTGTTGAGAATTCTCTCTTCAGATCAGTGCCCCATTTTTTAATTGGGTTAATTAGCATTTTAAAGTCTAGTTTCTTGAGTTCTTTATATATTTTGGAGATCAGACCTTTGTCTGTTGCGGGGTTGGTGAAGATCTTCTCCCAGTCAGTGGGTTGCCTTTTTGTCTTAGTGACAGTGTCCGCTGCTTTACAGAAGCTTCTCAGTTTCAGTAGGTCCCATTTATTCAATGTTGCCCTTAATGACTGTGCTGCTGCGGTTATACCTAGGAAGCGATCGCCTGTGCCCATCTGTTGTAGGGTACTTCCCACTTTCTCTTCTATCAGGTTCAGTGTGTTCAGATTGATATTGAGGTCTTTGATCCATTTGGACTTGAGTTTTGTGCATGGTGATAGATATGGTTCTATTTTCATTCTTCTACAGGTTGACATCCAGTTGTGCCAGCACCATTTGTTGAAGAGGCTTTCTTTCTTCCATTGTATACTTTTATCTCCTTTATCGAAAATCAGGTGATCATATGTTTGTGGGTTAAAATTCGGGTCTTCTATGTGATACCATTGGTGGACTTCTCTATTTTTATGCCAGTACCACACTGTTTTCATTACTGTAGCTCTGTAATAGAGTTTGAAGTCAGGGATGGTAATGCCTCCAGAAGTTCCTTTATTATATAAGATTGTTTTGGCTATCCTGGGTTTTTTGTTTTTCCATATAAAGTTGATTATTGTCCTCTCAAGATCAGTGAAGAATTTTGATGGGATCTTGATGAGGATTGCATTGAATCTATAGATTGCCTTGGTAGGATTGCCATTTTTACTATGTTGATCCTCCCAATCCAAGAGCAAGGGAGATCCTTCCATTTTCTGCTATCCTCTTCAATTTCTTTCTTCAATGCCTTAAAGTTCTTGGCAAATAGATCTTTCACTTCTTTGGTTAGAGTTACCCCGAGATAGTTTATGCTGTTTGTGGCTATCGTGAAAGGTGATGCTTCTCTGATTTCCCTCTCTGCTTCCATATCCTTTGTGTATAGGAGGGCCACTGATTTTTTGGAGTTGATCTTGTGTCCGGCCACATTACTACAGGTGTTTATCAGCTGTAGGAGTTCATTGGTGGAGTTTTTGGGGTCGCTTATATACGCTATCATATCATAGCAAAAATGAAAGTTTAACTTCTTCCTTTCCAATTCGTATCCCCTTGATCCCCTTATGTTGTCTTATTGCTATTGCTAAAACTTCAAGCACTATATTGAAGAGGTATGGAGAGAGTGGACAGCCTTGTCGTGTTCCTGATTTAAGTGGGATGGCTTTGAGTTTCTCTCCGTTTACTTTGATGTTAGCTGTCGGTTTGCTGTAGATAGCTTTTATTATATTTAGGTATGACCCTTGTATCCCTAATCTCTCGAAGACTTTTATCATAAAGAGATGTTGAATTTTGTCAAAAGCTTTTTCAGCATCTAATGAAATGATCATATGGTTTTATTTCTTTCACTTTATTTATATGATGGATTACATTGATAGATTTTCGTATGTTGAATCATTCTTGCATCTCTGGGATGAAGCCTACTGGATCATAATGGATAATTTTTCTAATGTGTTCTTGAATATGGTTTGCCAGTATTTTGTTGCGGATTTTTGCATTGATGTTCATGAATGAGATTGGCCTGTAATTCTCTTTCTTGGTTGAGTCTTTGTGTGGTTTTGGTATCAGAGTGACTGTAGCTTCATTAAATGAATTTGGCAATGACTCTTCTGTTTCTATATTGTAAAATACCTTAAGGAGTATAGGTATTAGGTCTTCTTGGAAGTTCTGGTAGAATTCTGCATTGAAACCATCTGGTCCTGGGCTTTTTTTGGTAGGGAGGTTTTTGATAACAGCTTCTAATTCTTCGTGACTGACAGGTCTATTTAGATTGTTCACCTGGTCCTGATTTAACTTTGGTATATGGTATTTATCTAAAAAAGTGTCCATTTCTTTCACAGTTTCCAGTTTTGTGCCATACATGCTTTTGTAGTAAGATCTAATGATTCTCGGATTTTCCTCTAAGTCTGTGGTTATGTCCCCCTTTTCATTTCTGATATTATTAATTTAAATATTCTCTCTCTGCTGTTTGATTAGTTTGGATAGGGGTTTATCAATTTTGTTGATTTTCTCCAGGAACCACCTTTTGTTTCATTGATTTTTTGGATTGTTTTCTGTGTTTCTATTTTGTTGATTTCTGCCCTCAGTTTGACTATTTCCAGTCTTCTACTCCTCCTAGGTGAGTCTGCTTCTTTTTTTTCTAGAGCTTTCAGGTGGGCTGTTAAGTCTCCAATGTTTGCTTTCTCTGTTTTCTTTAAGTGGGCACTTAGGGCTATGAACTTTCCCCTTAGGACTGCTTTCATAGTTTCCCATAAGTTTGAGTAGGTTATTTCTTTATTTTCATTGAATTCAAGGAAGAATTTAATTTCTTCTTTGATCCATGTGTGGGTCAATAGTTGACTGTTCAGTTTCCATGAGTTTGTAGGCGTTCTGGGGGTAGCATTGTTGTTGAATTCTAACTTTAGTCAGTGGTGATCTGATAAGATACAGGAGGTTACAAATATTTTTTTGTAACTGTGGAAGTTTCCTTTGTTACCGAGGATGTGGTCAATTTTCGAGAAGGTTCCATGAGCTGCAGAGAAGAAGGTATATTCTTTCCTATTTGGGTGGAATGTTCTATAGATGTCTGTTAAGTTCATTTGATTCATTACCTCCATTAATTCTCTTATTTCTCTGTTAGGTTTCTGTCTGATTGACCTGTCCATTGGTGAGAGAGGAGTGTTGAAATCTCCTACTATTAGTGTGTGCGGTTTGTTGGCAGCCTTGAGTTTTAATAATGTTTCTTTTACAATTGTGGGTGCTTTTATATTAGGGGCATAGATATTCAGGATTGAGACTTCATCCTGATGAATTGTTCCTGTTATGAGTATAAAATGTCCCTCTCCATCACTTCTGATTGATTTAAGTTTGAAGTCAACATTGTTAGAAATTAGTATGGCCACACCTGCTTGTTTCTTAGGTCCATTTTCTTGAAAAACCTTTTCCCATCCCTTTACTCTAAGTAGGTGCCTGTCTTTGTGGTTGAGGTATGTTTCTTGTAAACAGCAGAATGTTGGATCCTGTTTGCATATCCAATCTGTTAGCCTGTGCTCTTGTATAGGTGAGTTGAGTCCATTGACATTAAGTGATATTAATGACCAGTGATTGTTAACTCCGGTCACTTTTTTAATCATAGAGTTTGTGTGTTTGCCTTCTTTGAGCTGCGCTGGTGAAGGGTCTCTAGATGTTTGAGTTGTTGTGGTCATTGTTGGACTCCTTGGTTTGTGATTTTCCTTCTATTACTTTCTGTAAGGCTGGATTTGTGGCTAGGTATTGTTTAAATTTGTTTTTATCCTGGAAAATTTTGTTTTCTCCATTTATAGTGAACGAAAGCTTGGCTGGGTATAGTAGTCTGGGCTTGCATCCATGTTCTCTTAGCTTCTGCAGTACATCTATGCAGTACCTTCTGGCTTTCATGGTTTCCATAGAGAAGTCAGGTGTAAGTCTGATAGGTTTACCTTTATAAGTAACTTGACCTTTTTCCTTTGCAGGTCTTAATATTCTTTCTCTATTCTGTATGCTTTGTGTTTTGATTATTTTATGGCGAGGAGATGTTTTTTTTTTTTGTCCAGTCTATTTGGTGTTCTGTATGCTTCTTGAACCTTCAAAGGAATATCTTTCTTTAGGTTGGTAAAGTTTTCTTCTATAGTTTTATTAAATATATTTTCTGGACCATTAAGCTGTACTTCTTCTCCTTCTTCTATCCCAATTATTCTTAGGTTTGGTCTTTTTATTGTGTCCCATATTTCCTGAATGTTTTGTGATGAGAATTTGTTGATTTTGCTGTTTTCTTTGATCAGTGTGTTAATTTTCTCTATGGTATCTTCAGTGTCTGACATTCTTTCTTCCATCTCTTGTAATCTGTTGATAGTACTTGTCTCTGTAGTTCCTGTTCATTTACCCAGATTTTCCATCTCCATCCTTCCCTCGGTTTATGTTTTCTTCATTACTTCCATTTCATTCTTCAAGTCTTGAACTGCTTCCCTTACCTATTTAATTGCTTTTTCTTGTTTCTCTTGTTTTCTTGGATATCTTTGAGCGATTTATTCATTTCCTCTACCTTTTTGTTAGTCATCTCTAATTGTTTATGGCAGTTTTTCACCTCCTGTTTAAGGTCCTCTATTATTTTCATATAATTCACTTTTGATTCGATTTCTTCTAATTCTTCTGGAGTAGGGTGTACAATTCTTCTTGTTTCGGGATCCCTGGATTCTGGTGATGTCATGTTGTCTTTCAGGTTGTTGGAGGAATTTTTGCATTGGTGCCTTCCCATCTCTCCCTTCAAATGGTGCCAGGAGTGGCCTGGTGTCTTGGTCCAGTCTTTGCTGTGACTGACTCTCTGGGTGTATCTCTTCAGTGTAGAAGCAGGAACTGACCCGTCCAGATGGAATTCCTCAGCACCACAACTCGGATGCCACTCTGGGTGGGTAGCCCATCCAGATGGAACTCCTCAGCACCTAAACAGGGCCGCCTGTCCAGATGGAACTCCTCAGCACCTAAACAGGGCCGCCTGGTAGCCCAAAGATCCTGGGACAAGAGAAAGGATGTGTGAGGGGAGGCAGCGTGGGGTCCAGGAGACCACTGGAGACCCTGGAGCACCAGCTGTAGGTGCCCGAGCTCCCTTACAGGGAACCTTGAGACCTGCCTGGAAGTCAGGCACTCCCTGCTCTTAATTGTTCCATTTTAAAACCATTCATTGTGTAATCATACAGAGACCTAACTCCCTCCATTGTAATATAGGTTCCCATTTTTTTAACGTGGGGATAAACTTTTTTTCTTTTTTTTAGGTAGCTTCCTCATTTAACAACTCTCGATTGTCCCACCAAATCTGTTGTCAATTGCTGTGAAATGTGAAGTATAAAACTTCTGAGCAAAGAACACAGACAGTGAACAGCTCAGCTGAGAACAGCTGACTACGATCAAGTGTAAACAGCCTGAGGAGGCAGCCCAGGAAAAACCTATAACCCAAGGGCAAAAAGAACATGAAGAACCAGCTGTTTGCCTGCACAAGGGATCTTGTGAAAGTCGCTGACTTTTGTAGCATTTGGAACGCAAGCCCCTGTGATGTTTACTGTAGAGCAGGTGCAGCTGTTGGTCTGGTGACACTTTCAAGTACTGTTCCCTCCAGTGGGTGCAACTCCAGTGGGGTTTGGTGACTAAAAATCCACGAGAAAGCAGTTATTTCATAAATTTGTGCCCCAAAAGTTGGATGCCACATGAAGTGTTAGTCAAAGTAATTATAATGAGTAAATACCAGGAGTCAGATATCAGCATATAGACCTGGAAGTTCAGAGAACCAGGAACGGTCACCAGTTACTTTCTCCTTGTTTCTTTCTCCCTCCAAAAGTGCCTGTAGGCCACCTTATCACTTCATGTCTCCAAATCCTTAGTGCTGGGATTAAAAGTAGAAGCCACCACTGCTCAGATTCTACGGTTAACTTGTGATTGCCCTCTGATCTCCAGGCAAGCTTTATTTGTCAGAATACAAAACATCACACAACAGTTTTCTATCTGGTATACAAACTCACTCAAGGTAGAACTCTTAATGTTGCCTGAAGAAAAAGTTGTCCTCTTGAAACTCACCCTCTCCAAATCAGAAAACAGGTATAAAAATTCTGGGGGGCAAAAGGGTATTACAGGCTCTGGATTCTGTAATTTGGGGAAATGGCCTATCCCCTTTACTCTGCCTCTGGCAGTAACCAGACTTTAAGTAGACAAAAAATAAATAAATAAATAAATAAATGTTTCCCAGAAATAAAATCAAGCCCTAGTTTGGCCTTATTAGATGTTACTAAGCTGATTGTTTCAACTTTTCATCCATGAGACTCATAATATTACTCAATTACATTAAATATTTTGATGCAGAACCTAGGACTCTGAGTCACTGTTTGTACAGAACTGACTTTTAGCCAACCACTTATCTTAGCTTCTGTTAATCTGCTTGTCTCAAACTGTTTGTTTTTGCCAAGCCTCCTGTACCTACCAAATAAGATGGCCAGTGATGGATTCTACCTTTTATATCTGTCCAGGTGTCTGGACCTAGTGACCTTTTTTTGGCTATTATGTTTTAATGCCATACCTGCAACTGCTATGCTAATAAGAACAGCTGACAAGATTACTCTTGGGTCAGGACCTTACTTTTAACCATTTCCCATGCTATGGACACCCTACTAAGAGGAACAAATGGCTAGACAATAACAAATTCCCACATCATTTGGTATCAGGGTCTGTTTCTTTATTAGCCCAGCCTTACTTCTGCTACTGTACAGTTTCAACACTGGAACATGAATGCCCAATGATAATTCTGAGGTCACCAACATTACTTTGAGAAACTTCTGGACATTTATCAAGCCAGCCAACCCCATTTCAAGGACATTCCCCTGCCTACAACTGGCTAATCTGTTTAGTGATGAAAACAGCCTGGACATCAATGGAGTCAGTAATAAGCCAACACAGTGCAAAGCTTTTTCCATCTTGTATTCTTACTAAGGGCATTTCAGATTTAACTAGAATTTGATATGCTTGATGAAGAATTCCATGGAAAATTACCCAACCCATATTCTAGGAAACAAAGTTTGGGATGTCCTAGATAACTTATCTTACTTAGCTTGTTTATATGAAACTCCCTACAGGTAACCACGTTTCTTAGATTTTTTTATCAATTGTTTGCTTCAAAGTGGTTGGTTTTGTTCCATGTGACTGCCAACCACAGTGTTAGGTCATGGTTTATGTCTAAAAAAAAACCATATTCTGCACACTTGGGGCAACATGTATGTCTCCTAAGACTTAGGTGTGTTGCCAGTCAGCTGGAATAATGATTTTAATTGACTATATGCTGTGTCTGATTGGTCATCTTTGGTGGGCTCCCTTTTACAAGGATAGCCAACAAAAGAGTAACTATCCAGTGAGCCACTGCATGAACATGAGGCTTGAAACAGGGCACATAAACCAAGAAAGCAGAGCTGATTGCTCACATTCAAGCCCTACATAAAAACAAAAGGGCAAACAAACAAACAAACATGTATACAAACAAGAGGTATCCATTTGTAATCAATCCTGCATGTCCATGCCACAATTTCAGGGGAGGGGGGCATTAACTACTAAAAAAATGAAATAAAAAATCTATTAAAAACAATATCAACAAATAATTCTTCCTCTCTTTACAGTGTCTGGCTCCCCAAAGAAATGGCTAATATCCATTCCAAGAGACATCAAGCAGACAACACACAAACAGATGACTCATGCCCTCATGGTGGTTTCAGATTGTCCCTTTCCCATTCTGGGCAGAGGTGTAGCAGGGTGATGTTGTAATATAGAGTGGCAGGGCTGTGTCCCCAGGACCCAGCCACCGATATGGCTAGCTTATGCCCCAAAATAATTACACGGAAACTGTATTCTTTTAAACACTGCCTGGCCCATTAGTTCCAGCCTCTTATTGGCTAGCTCTTACATATCGATCTAACCCATTTCTAATATCCCTGTAACCCCATGAGATGTCTTACCAAGAATGATCTTAACCTGCGTCTGCCTGGAGTGGGAGAATCATGGCGACTCACTGACTCAGCTCCTTTCTCCCAGCATTCTGTTCTGTTTTCTCTGCCTACCTAAGGGTTGGCCTTTCAAATGGGCCTAGACAGTTTCTTTATTAATAAGAAATCACTCCCACATCATTTCCCATTTTTCTGTTTAAACAAAAAAGAAAGGCTTTAACTTTAACATAGTAAAATTACATATAACAAAACAGTTATCAAGTAAGAATTGTAGTTACAATATTTATATCTACTTTATCTTTTATCATAACTAAGGAAAACTATAACTATCTATCCATTCTTCAAATCCATCAAAGACTCCAGAAGGATATAATATTACCTAAGCAAACAAGAAATCCAAAACTCTAGAAATGACAGAGACATCTCGCTGCCTAGACAGTCACCCAAAGTTCCTCTGTACTGTTGGGGCATCCATCTTTGGCCTTCAGGCCCATAGTATCCAGCAGACAGTTTCATGAAGCAGGAAATTCCAAAGACAGTTTAGTCACTTTCTGCTGTGTCCTGCAGACACTTTCATGAATCAGGAACCCTGAAAGACCATCTCACCTTTAGGCAAGTTCAGCAGTCCTCTCTCTGCGGGTTCTTTGTGTCCAGTTTATGCAACAGTCCAGGCAAGAGCAGTTTTTTGCCCAAATGGCTATCAAGCTCCATAAGGATCCTCTTCCTTGTCCATCTTCATCTCGAAGTAGATTGGTGGTTCCAGGAGCAGACGTGTCAAATTGTCATGAAAAACCCCAAGTTATTAAAACATTAAATGCCATATTTTGCAGTCTTTGAAAGATATGAAGAATGCCTCTTTAATTGAAATATATCTCTATATATCTAGAAAATCTAACATGACTACAAGCTTGACTATTATTTATGATTATTCATCAAAAACCTATATTTCCAAATTATACATTACATTTTAAAAATGAACTACATAATCACAATACCTTAATCAAGATCAGAAATACATATACATATAACAAAATTGACCTTAAAATCCATACCAATGCAAATTATTCATATCTATACCATATCCATCTTTAAATGTAAAAGAACATTTATAAACAATATTTGGAAACATGGGTGCAGTTTTTTCTCTCCCAACTGCTTTCTGCTGAATGGGGGCGTCGTTAATTAGGTTTTTCATGGTATAATCTGTGTGCCAGGGTCATTTCAGTTGGCAGTTGAGTGAAGTAATTTTTTGAGGGTGTTCACAGCAACCTTTCAGGAGGGCGTGGTCTATCATACCAAATTGGGATAGATGCAATCCTCAGGGTCTGGCCCTCTGCAAAAACAAAAGAAGATCCTCTCCAAAGCATCATATCCTTAGACCCAAATTTTGAAATTGTAATACCCTTATATCCATTATGCTTTAGCTTGGCAGCCCATGTAATGAAATGTCTCTCTGTACTTAGCTCCTTTACAGTCAAAAATTTTAAAGAAAACACAATGTACATAATCCAGACTCTCTGTGAACTTTCCATTTTTACTTGGCTTATTTTTACTTTATTTCTCTTAATCTATAACTATCTGTACTCTGTCTCTTTAAAGACTTTACTTTTTTTTAAACCATTAACTTTATTCTCTATATTCTTTTTTTCTCTCTCTCAAGCCTACATACATTCATCCAACAGTGTGGTCTTTTATGTCTGAATCTGTTTTATTGTGAATCTGTAACATTTTTTTTTAATATCCAGGACCATTTCTTAAAATGTTAAGCAGTTCTTAAAAACTTAAGTTCCACCATGTACAGGTAATATGGTACCGTCTGTGTCCTGCCCAGTGGAAACCTTAACTGTGCTATTATTATGGTAATTATGGCAGTTCCTGCCTGAGGTCATCACAGTTCAGCATGGAGCAGCTGCTCCTGCCTCAGATCTATTTGGTGCCCTTGAGCCACAGTTCCAGGCACACAGCAAGTCCACATTGGAGCCACAGTCAGCAGTTTAATTTGAGACTGAGCATGTGGCACAGAAACTCTTTTCATCTAAGTTACAACCAAATCTGACAGGCAGAACACTGCACAGTCTGAAAACACGTCTCTATATGGTGGCAGGAATCTGCCATGCTCTTCTGCCTGCCTAAGCCTGACTCTGCCGTCTGCCCAGGTGCAGGCGGGGAGCGCTGAGCCATTGGCACAGTCTCAGAGCACTTTCCTTCCAATCCCAAGTGGGAACAGAAACATCCAGTCCCCTAAAAGGCGTTGAAATGCTTTAAAGCCAGAGCTTGCATTGGTGGCACAGTCCCAGGAAGCTGCACTTTAAAATGACGCAGTTTTTTTCTGCTGCTGTTGCCAAATCAGGAAATCTCTCTACAGCACGTCACCAACAAAGAGCAAAACTCTGCATTAAACTCTGTTTTTTCTTTGTTTAAAATTAAGCTCTCTCAGGTTTTTAACTGGATTTAGCCCCACGTTGGGCGCCACTCTATTGTAATATAGAGCAGCAGGGCTGTGTCCCTGGCACTCGGCCGCCCATATGGCTAGCTTGTGCCCCCAAATAATTACATGGAAACTGTATTCTTTTAAACACTGCCCGGCCCATTAGTTCCAGCCTCTTATTGGCTAGCTCTTACATATCAATCTAACCCATTTCTAATATCCCTGTAACACCAGAGATGTCTTACTAAGAATGATCTTAACCTGCGTCTGCCTGGAGTGGATGAATCATGGTGACTCACTGACTCAGCTCCTTTCTCCCAGCATTCTGTTCTGTTTTCTCCACCTAGCTAAGGGTTGGCCTTTCAAATGGGCCTAGGCATTTTCTTTATTAATAAGAATTCACTCCCACATCAGGGTGAGACAGGGCAAAGTTTCTCCATCTTGCATTCTTGCTAAGGACATTCCAAAATTAGGCAGCACCATCACCTTTACTCCTTAAGCAGGTAAATTTCCCATTTTACATATGTACCAACTTAGCTTAACTGTCCTATGTCTGAAGAACATCTCCTAGTTCTTCCAGAATCACAGCAGAAACAAATCTGGTCCCAGAGACACTGATCCTGGATTTGCAACAGTAGTTTCCTAAGGTATGGGATGAGGTAAATCCTCCAGTTTTGGTAACACCCCACCCATGAGTCATAGTAAGTCCCTTGACTACAGCCACATTCATGAGGTCCTAGTCCTATCTATGAACCAAAGGGTTCCATTGGGAATTGCTTCCCAGATCAAGTGCTTGTTGAAAATTCACACCTTTACTCCATTCTATCCAGCTTGTAATATACCTTTCTTGCCTGTCCATAAACCACAGACCTCAAATTATTAGCCAGTCTAAAATCTCCATCAGCAAATTAACCAGACTAAAACCATTCATTCTGCTGACTCAAATTCATCCATTTTGCTCAGTCTCCTCCTGACACATCACCAGGTATTAAGGTCTAGGGTGCTAGACCTTGAGGATGCTTTCGCTCTGTTCCAGTGAGCCAGCACCTATTTGCCTTTGGGGACTGATCCAATGTCCAATAAGACAAACCAGCTAATCTGGGCATGACTACCCCAAGGGTCCAAAAATTTCCCTTCACTATTTGGGGAAGCATTATAAAAAGACTTAAGAGAATCCAGTGTGTCACACCCTGATTCAACCCTGTCCCAATATGTAGATGATATTTACTGGCAGTAGCCAACACTGATGCCAGTATGAAAGATAAAAAGGACTTCCTACAGCTGTTCCAGACATTGGAATATTATTTCTCTGTGAAAAAGGTATAGCTCTACCAAAGAAAAGTATATCATCTTTGGTACAAGTTAGCTCAACGTAGAACTCTCAGTATTACCCTGGCAGGAAGTCATCCTCCAGATCCACACTCCCCAAACAAAGAAACAGCTACAAGAACTCCTGAGGCTGGCACGATATTGCATCTGGATTCCTAGGTTTGCAAAACTAGCCCAGTTTATTTATAATTCTACCATGGGAGACCAGTCTCTGCTACAAACATACTGATGGAGGAACTTGTTTTTCTGAAACTAAAGCAGACTCTAGCTCAAGGCCTAGCTTTGGCCCTAACCAATGTCACTAAACAGTTCTACCTTTATACCTGTGAGACTCAGGGCATTGCAAAGAACATTTTGACTCAGACCTTGAAACCTTGGCCTCTAGTTGTCTTCCCCTTGACCTCTCCTGCAGGTAAACCCAAGCCAAAAACTCCTGTGGCAAAAAACCTCTATTTACCAGCCTCTGGGAATATATATTAATTGACTACATTGTTTAGGTACTTACCTGTCTTCCTTATGGATTCTATTGCTATGATGGAACACTATGACCAAAAGCAAATTGGGAAGAAAAGAGTTTATTTAACTTGACCTTCCACATCACTGTTCATAATTGAAGAAAATTAGGATAGGAGCTCAAACAGGGCAGGAATCTTGAGGCAAGAGCTGATGTTGAACCATGGAAGGTTGCTGCTTATGCCAGGCTCCCCGTAGTTTGCTCGCCCTGCTTTCTTATGAACCCAGAACCACCAGCCAAGCATGGTACCACCCACAATGGATTGGGCCCTTCTTTATCAAAAACTAATTAAAAAGTGCTGTAGAAATTTGCATACAACCAGATTTCATAGAGGCATTTTCAGTTGAGTTTCCCTCCTCTCAGATGACCTTAGTTTATGTCAAATTGATATCAAACTATTTAGCACAAGACATTACCTAATATTTTTCCTATTCTTCAGGAACCACATCACCTCCTAAATGATATCATGATTGAGCTGGCACAAGACTTCTGGATCTGCTTTAAATTCTGATACTCTTAATATGGGTTAGAAACAAAACTTCAAAAACCATGACTTCCAACCTCTCCATTTGTCCACTCCCTGAAACTGCCATTATGTTAAAAAAAAAGATCTTGACTGAAAATATTTTATGTCTTTTCAGTACAAATTACTCACTTCCTATTTCCCTTTATGGTACTCATATGGAAATAGTTTTATGTACTCTTAATTCAGAAGCTTATTTCACCTATTTGCCTGTACCATTGGTCAAACTATATATGACCTCAAAACATCTGTATAATAATTTACTTTCATATTTTGTTGCTCACATAGTCCCCTAAGTGTCAGTTTATTCAAGCAATAGATGGGCCACCTCTTGCTCTTCTTTTTCTTTATTATTTTTATTTCTTTTTCATTTTATTTATTTATTTAAAATTTTCAACTCCTCCCATCCTCCCATTTTCTTCCCAGTCCCCCCTCCCCCTCCCCCATGCTCTCCAGTCCTAAGAGAAGTCAGGGTGCCCTGCCATCTGGGCAGTACAAGGTCCTCCCCCTCTATCCAGGTTAGGAAGGTGTGCATCCAAACAGACTAGGCTCCCAAAAATGCAGTATAAGCAATAGAATCAAAACCTGGTGACATTATCATTGTCTTCTCAGTCCACCCTCATTGTCCGCCTCATTCAGAGTCAGGTTTGATCACATGTTCATTCAGTCCCAGTCCAGCTGGCCTTGGTGAGCTCCCATTGCTGTTCCTTTTGGAGACAAGGTCGCAGATGCACAGAAAGTTCATTGGACTACAATTCCCAGTATCCCACCGAACTACAAATCCCAGCTCAATGGAAAGCCACGCACAAGCAGGACATTCTCCCAGACGCACCTGGAGCCCCCTTTAAAGAACAGGGGATGCAATAATTTGCCCCTTTTATTTCTTTCGTCTCTTTACCACCTTCCCTCACCTGTCGTCACCCCCCCCCCCATTAAAGTTCACCCACGTTGAACCACCGTGTGTCTCGTGTTTTCTCTCCAACCCCGCAGAAAGAACAACAGTTGGTGCTGTCTGCTTAGGGACCTTTCCTCCCAGTCACCTGAGGCCGCAACTCTGGTTTTTAGCGCCTCCCAGAGCCTTGGGCCTCCCGGAACAAGGTCTGGACCAAGGACTTGCGACCGCCCCCACTTGTTAAATGCGGCCATCTGCAACCAACAGCGGCTAATTCGTGTGTTCACCTGGGTTGGCTTACCATCCCTTCTCACCCAGAGATCGTCCAGTGGAGCTCCTGGCTTTCTTTGGCGTGTCCTGGGTACAGATGCTGACTCCTCCCCCTCCCCCTGGCCTTCCACCCTCTGCTAAACCTGTATTATCCACACCTTGAAGCTCAGAGCTTCCAGTTCTCCCTCTTTTTCTGATCTTTTTCTTTCCTCATTACCTATGGGCTCATTATGGTATAAGCACCTCAGCTGCAACGGGCGGCCTTCAGGCCTAACTGTTCCTCTTGCCCGGGACCCCGATTCCCGTCAGAAACTAGGATCGGTTCAGTAAGGTCTTTTAACACTGCCCTCTGGTCACTCGGACGCCTGTGACTAGAGCTGCCAGCGTTCGTGGCACCTCCCGGTGCCTTCTGTGGATATTTCCACAGTTCTAGCCATGGGTGCTAAGCCTTCAAAAACAATTCCCCTGTCCTCTCCCCTAGGACAGATACTGGAGGCACTACAACCTCACGCCCTGATTCCTTCCATTAAGTTATCTATACTCATCCGTATTAGCTCTAAGACGTGGCCAAAATACAGTTTACACGGGAACTTTAAATGGCCTTCTCATGGCTCCTTTGAACCCGATATTTTACGGGAGCTAGCTAACTTCTGCCATCATTCTACTAAATGGAAAGGAATGATGTACATTATGGCGTTTTTTTTTTTTTTTACATGGCCCTAAAAACTGACCCCTCCGTTGCTTCTCACTGTTCACCTGTACACATGTTCTTAGCAATGCCATTCCTCCAAGAACCCCCTGCTCCTGCCATGGACCCCGCGGCCGAACCTCCACCCTCCCGGCCTCGAGGGGCCACCCCCTCTCGCTCTGCCCAGTCGAGCAACAGCTCACCCATTCCTCTTTTCTCCAAGGTTTCTTCCAGGCACAGGAAGGACTCACCTACATCTCCCCATAATGCCTCTAAACATTCCACTTCTAGGTCTCTGGGAGTCCCGTGTAAATACTCTTCCAGGTCACCTAACCGTTCTCCTTCTAGGTCCCCAAGAAACTCCTGTTCCAGATCTAAAAGGGCCTCACCTAGTCCCTCTGATTCAGCTTCACCCCATTCCTCCCACAGCAGGAAGGAATTAACACTGCCCTCTGGTCACAGCAGGGGGGAAGCTGGAAGCTTACCCCCGTTACAGGTCACACAGGCAGCCAGAAGCCTCTTTGGACTCCTCCTTATCCCCTTCCCGCCATATGCCTCCCCCTCGATCTTCCAAAGCCCCTTCAGGCTCTCCCCCCGCCCGCCACCTTGCACCTTCCTTCACCCCTCCGCTCATGCGCTTGTGTGCTTCCGCTGAGTCTGGTCCTGGTCAAGCCCCTCCCACAAGTTCTGCCCTTGTGGGAGGTGGCCGGCGCGGAGGGCTTGATGAGAGTCCACGTTCCTTTTGCCTTATCAGAACTCTCACATATTTCTAAGTTACTCGGGTTACACAGCTGATCCCACCAATTTCACAAAAGAATCTCAATATATAACCTAATCATACAACCTAATTTACCATGACATTTTTATGATCTTGTCTAATAACTTACTTCCCGAGGAGCGCAGGCGGGTCTGGGAACAGGCTAGACAGCATGCTGATGAAGTTCACCAAACCCTGGCCTCCCATCCTCCAGGGTCAGAGGCAGTGCCAGACCAGGAACCCCACTGGGATTATAACTCCCCCGGTGGCATTCTGGCCAGAGACTGGTTCCTAACTTGCCTCACGGTAGGGCTCCGCAAGCTGCTCTTAAACCAGTAAACTATTCTAAACTCACAGAAATTTTTCAGGACACTAAGGAAAATTCTTCTGCATTTCTTGACTGTCTTACTAAAGCTATGTTACAGTTCACAAACATGGATCCAGAATCCCCCGAGGGCAGTGTAGAAATTGGGGCGTGGGGTTTACATCCCCCAGCACCCCTGTCGCCTGGCTAGCTTATGCCCGAAATAACAACACACAAATTGCATTCATTTAAACACTGCTTGGCCCACTAACTTCAACCTCTTAACCCATTCCTAATCATCTATGTAGGCACCCCAAGGTGCGCTTACCGGGGAGATTCTAGCCTACGTCCATCTTGAGTCGGATCTTCATGGCGAGTGTGCCTCAGAGAGCTGGGCCATCCTGTCTGCCCGCTAGACAGGAGGCTGCTGTCTCTGAGCGGAGCTGCGTGCTTCTCTGAGCTCACTTCCTCTTCCTGTCAGCATACTATTCTGTTTACTCCTCCCACCTATGTTCTAACCAATTAGGGCCGGCCAAGCAGTGTCTTTATTTTAACCAATGAAATCAACAGATTGATAAACAGATTGGTATATGACACTCCCACATCACTTCCCCTTTTTCTGTTTAAACAAAAAGGAAAGGCCTTAACTTTAACATAGCAAAATTACATAAAACAGTTATCAAGTAAAAATTACAATAATCTTTATCATAACTAAGGAAAAGTATAACTATAACTAACTATTCTTAACTCCATTAAAGACTCCAGAAAGATACAATATCACCTAAGCAAACAAGAAATAAGCAATGTTCAAACTCTAGAAATGACAGAGACATCTCGCTGCTTGTACAGTCACCCAAAGTTCCTCTGTACCGTTGGGGCATCAATCTTTGGCCTACAGGCCCATAGTTTTCAGCAGACATTCCACAAAGCAGGAAATTTCAAAGGCAGTCACTATCTGCTTGTCCTGAAGAATGTCTTGCAGACTCTTTCATGAATCAGGAACCCCGAAAGATCATCTCACCTTTAGGCAAGTTCAGTAGTCCTCTCTCTGCGGGTTCTCTGTGTCCAGTTTATGCAATAGTCCAGGCAAGAGCAGTTTCTTGCCCAATGGCTATCAAACTCCATAAGGATCCTCTTTGATGCCCATCTTCCTCTTAAAGTAGATTGGTGCTGCCAGGAGCAGATGTGTCTCATTGTCATGAAAAGCCCTAAGTTATTAAAACATTAAATGTTCTATTCTGTAATCTTTGAAAGATATGAAGAATGTCTATCTAAAATTTATCTATGTACATCTAGAAAATCTTAACTAACATGACTACAAGCTTGACCATTATCAATGATTATCCATTAACAACCTATATACATTACATTTTTAAGTGAACTACACAATCACTACACATAATCAAGATCAGAAATACAGATACATATAACAAAATTGACCTTAAATTTAAATCACTAAAGCAAAATCCATATCAATGTAAATTATTCATACCTATACCATTTCCCCCTTTAAATGTAAAAAAAAACACTTATAAACCATATTTGGGTACATGGGCGCAGTTATCTCTCCAAACTGCTTCCTGCTGAATGGGGGCGTTGTTAATTAAGTCTTCCATAGTATAACTTGTGTGCTGGTTTTATCTTAGTTGGCAGTTGAGTGAGGCAATTTTCTGAAGGCGTTCACAGCAACCCTTCAGGAGGGCGTGGTCCATCATACCATATCGGAATAGAAGAAATGAACAGGGTCTCATCCTCTGTGAAAACAAAACAAGAAACTCCTTTCCAAAGTATTTTGTCCTTAGATCCAAATTCCAAAGTCAAGGCATTTTCACAATATCTATATTGGGTTAGTTTAGCAGCATTTATAAGCAAATGCCATTTGGCATCTGTTGCTCCTTCCTCAGCATTCAAACAATTCAAAGAGAGCATAATAGCATACAGTATCAAGATTCTCTGTGTATTTTCCATCTTTGTGCGCTTTATTTTAACCTCTATTTCATTTATTTTTACTTTTAACTTTTTGCTTTTTTGACCTGGACACTGTAGACCAGGCTGTTCTTGAACTCTCAGAGATATGCCTGTCTCTGCCTCCCAGGCACTGGGATTAAAGGCGTATGCTACTACACCTTGAACTCACAGAGATTTGTTTGTCTCTGCCTTCTAAGCACTGGGATTAAAGGCGTGTGCCACCACACTTTGAAGTCACAGAGGTGAATCTCCCTCTGCATCCCAAGTGTTGGGATTAAAGGCGTGTACTATCACAACCAACTTCTCTTTTTCTTTCTTTTTTTTTTTACTCTTAAGAACTTGCTTTTAGCTTGCATATATTTTCAACACACTGTAAACCATTTAAAAATTTTCTTTATCTTTGAATCTCTTTTTACTGTATCTCTCTCTGTTTTTCTGACCACATGAGTCTTTAATTTAGCAAGCAATATCAGTAGGACTAAAGGCGTGGCTTTGCCAGCTAGATCCAGTCCATTCCTTAGCTTTCCAGCCTTGTGGCTGAGGTACCGGCCAGGGCCGCGTTCAGTGCCACAAGTCTACAGTGTTTCAAGGTCCCTGCCAGTTAGCGAGCGACAACAGACAACACTCAAGTCCTCTCTCTGTAGCCGGCCCTCCTGCCTCAAACAGTCAGAGTTGCCCTGGCAGGATGGCCCAGAAAGCCGACATTTTTAAACAGCGCAGCTTTTTTTTCTGCTATGGCTGAAAACCGAAAAGCATGCGTTCAGCTTTTCGTCAACAACGTTTAAGTGTTTCGTGGCAGGACCTCTTAAAAGAGCTGCAAGGCTTTGCAGCTAAAGCTGAGTCAGGAAAGCCTCTCTTAGATGAGAGCACATGCTTGCCTCTAGCAAACAGAGTAGAACTGAGAAAGTGCTGCCACCAAGAAAACATGCTTTACTCTTTCCCAAGCTTTCTCAGACTTTCTGTGGATTCAGTTGTCCACACGTTGGGCAGCCATCTGTTGAAATTGGGGCGTGGGGTTTACATCCCCCAGCACCCCTGTCGCCTGGCTAGCTTATGCCCGAAATAACAACACACAAATTGCATTCATTTAAACACTGCTTGGCCCACTAACTTCAACCTCTTAACCCATTCCTAATCATCTATGTAGGCACCCCAAGGTGCGCTTACCGGGGAGATTCTAGCCTACGTCCATCTTGAGTTGGAGCTTCATGGCGAGTGTGCCTCAGAGAGCTGGGCCATCCTGTCTGCCCGCTAGACAGGAGGCTGCTGTCTCTGAGCGGAGCTGCGTGCTTCTCTGAGCTCACTTCCTCTTCCTGTCAGCATACTATTCTGTTTACTCCTCCCACCTATGTTCTAACCAATTAGGGCCGGCCAAGCAGTGTCTTTATTTTAACCAATGAAATCAACAGATTGATAAACAGATTGGTATATGACACTCCCACATCAGGGCAGAAAGCTCCAGATGACCCATTTTGTCAACCAGTGCTACTCAGACATCAAGACCAAGCTCAGACATTTAGAGAAGGGTCCCGTAACCCCACAGGCACAGGTCCTTGAGGTGGCTTTCAAGGTGTACCATGCAAGGAACAACAAGTCTTGTAATCACTGCCACGTGATAACTGCACCCGCCCGACCAGCCGAGGTGACAGACTTCACCCATCCTGTTCGTGTTGCCCCTCTAGCCTCCCGGGGTACATGAGCCACTGGGCCCATGCTTTAAGTGTGGTAAGACAGGTCACTGGGCCGAGGGGTGCCCAAATCCCCATCGTAGCCCAAGGGGGCCCTGTCCAAGGTGTCACAGGGAGGGTGACTGGTCCGTAGACTGTCCTCATGCATTCGATGATGGGGGAGGGGGGCAATGGCCCCAGAGGATTCCCAGGTTGACCTATTGGGCTTGGCCCTGGAAGACTGAAGGTTCCCGGGCTCCTCCATCGACAACCCGACTTCCATGCCCATCTGCAACCAGGAGATACAGGTACTTCGCACAGTGTTGGGATGCCTCATTTCGTTTCTCTTGGACACCGGAGCAACGTATTCAGTTCTAAGGGAATTCTGGGGGCCAACTTCTCCCTCAAATTTCCCTATTGTCGGGGTAGCAGGACAGCCTTATTTACCTCACCAAACTCTACCTCTCAATTGCATATTTGGAGGTATCTTTCTCACTCATTCATTCCTAGTTTTACCAACCTGCCCAGTCCCACTCTTGGGAAGAGATCTTCTGACCAAGTTGGGAGCCTCCATTTCTTTCGCTACCCCCCACTCGCTTTGTTCCAGATTCGTCAGTGACGCAGCTGCTTCTTCTCCTGGCCCCATGATCTTCTGATACTAACATGCCCTTTCCTCTTCCAGCCTCCCAAGTGGACCCTCTCGTGTGGGACACCCAGATTTCTGCTGTCGCTAAACACCATTCCCCCATTGTTATTCAGTTAAAAAACCCCACCAAGTATGTCACCCAAGCTCAGTACCCCCTCTCTTCCCAAAGCCTCGGAGGACTAAAACCTATAATCTCTGACCTTTTGAGAAAGGAGCTGCTTCGCCCCACCTCTTCCCCCTTTAACACCCCTATATTGGCTGTCAAAAAATCTAACGGGACTTATCGTTTGGTTCAGGACGTTTGGCTTATCAATTCTGCTGTTCTTCCTTTGCACCCAGTCGTACCTAATCCCCTCACCCTTCTGTCTAACATCCCTTCAAGGACCTCCAACTTCTCAGTCTTAGACCTCAAGGATGCCTTTTTCTCTATTCCTCTCAGCCCTCAATCTCAAAACATCTTTGCCTTCACCTGGACAGATCCTGATACTAATTTCTCCACACAACTAACCTGGACTATTCTCACCCAGGGATTCCGGGACAGCCCACACCTCTTTGGCCAGGCTCTGGCCTCTGATCTGCTCTCACTGTCCCTCCTTAAATCAAAACTGGTACTCTATGTAAATGACATCCTGCTGTGTAGCCCATCTTTGGAGACCAGCAGGACTGATACTGCTGCCTTATTAAATTTTTTATCCAGAAAGGGCTACAGAGTCTCACCTTCTAAGGCTCAATTGTCCACCATTCAGGTAACGTATTTGGGATTAACCATAAACCCAACACAAAAGGCTATCAGTCTGGACAGAAAAAAAACTAATTCAATCTCTTACAGTTCCTTCCACCAAAGAAGAGGTTTTATCATTCCTGGGAGTGGCTTGTTTCCTGCATTCCTGGATCCCCTCCTTCTCCCTCCTTGCCCACACCCTATATGAAGCAGCTCTCTGCATGAGCCCCTTCTCCACCCATCACCAAACCTATCCGGAGACTCCAAACCCAAGCCCTAGCTCTCCATCTTCCAGATTTAACCCACCCCATTTTCTCTTTATGTAGCAGAAAAGGAGGGCTATGCTCTGGGAGTCCTAGGTCACCAACTGGGACCCTCCTTCACACCTGTAGCTTACCTGTCAAAGAAGATGAACCTCACCACTCAGGGCTGGGAACCCTGCATATGTGCTTTGGTGGCTGCTGAACTTCTTATTTGTGAGTCAAAAAACTAACATTCGAAGCACCCACTACAGTTTTGTCTCATCATAACCCATCCAATTTCTTAACCTACAAAGGCATACAGAGCCTACCCCCTTCTCTAGTTCTTTCCCTTCAGGTGGCACTGGTGGAAGATGCCATTCTCACATTTCATGCTGTCCATCCCTTAATATTTCAAATCTTCTACCTCAACCTAATGTTAATGATTCCCTATCCCATTCCTGCATTGAGGTCCTAGAGGACCTACTGCCCCACCCCTCACATATACAGGAGGCAGCCTGTCCCAGGCTACTCATACCTGGTACATGGATGGCAGCTCCTTTCTATGTGATGTGACTCACAGATCAGGTTATGCCATAGTATCAGACACAGAGATAGTTGAGGTGAAGGCACTCCCTGCTCATACTACTAACCAGCAGGCTGAGCTGATAGCTCTCATCTGTGCATTTCAGTTAGCCGAGGGACAATCTTTAAATGTTTACATAGATTCTAAATATGCGTTTCATATCCTGTTGTCTCACACGGCCATCTGGAAGGAGCGCGGGCTTCTCACAAAAAAGGGAGGATCTGGCCAGGAGAGACATCACTGGGGTGAGTGAGTTTCTGACCGCGGCGGCAGCCCGGGACAGGGAACTCAGATGTTCCTCACCCCTCCTGCACTTCCTGGTCAGTCTGCAGGGGCTATATTGCTCGATACCTCCTCTCTATTCCTATCCCACCCAGCTTGCATCCACAGCCCTGCTCCACTTCCTCTGACCCCCCTCCCCTCTTTGAACCACACAACAGCTCCCAGCTCAGCCTGTTTGGGCGCTGGGACAGGGTCCGAATTGGGAGGGCATCCGGGAGGGTAGTAGCTCCTTTGTCTAGGTGGCCTGCCTGCACCAAGCAAGGTCGGCCCTTTGTTCGTGAGACACCCAAGCAGCAGGGAGATCAGATCCGGGTACCAGGAGAGACATCACTGGGGTGAGTGAGTTTCTGACCATGGCGGCAGCACGGGACAGGGAACTCAGACGTTCCTCACCCTCCTTCACTTCCTGATCAGTCTGCAGGGGCTATACTGCTCAATACCTCCTCTCTATCTATTCCTATCCCACCCAGCTTGCATCCACGGCCCTCCCCCACTTCCTCTGACCCCCTCTCCTCTTTGAACCACACAGCAGCTCAGCCTGTTTGGGCGCTGGGACAGGGTCCGAATTGGGAGGGCATCCGGGATGGTAGTAGCTCCTTTGTCTAGGTGGCCTGCCTGCACCAAGCAAGGTCGGCCCTTTGTTCACGAGACACCCAAGCAGCAGGGAAATCAGATCTGGGTGCCAGGAGAGACATCACTGGGGGGGGGGTGCTGACTAGTTCCATCTGGATGGTTGTCCATGTTTGGGTACTGAGGAGTTCAAGCACAGCAGGACGGTCCCTGCTTCTGCACTGAAGAGATATACCCAGAGACTCAGTCACAGCAAAGACTGGACCAAGACACCAGGCCTCTCTTGGCTTCATTTGAAAGAGGAGATGGGAAGGCGCCAATGCAAGAATTCCTCCAACAACCTGAAAGACAACATGACATCACCAGAACCCAGGGAACCCGAAATAAGAAGAATTATACACCCTACTCCAGAAGAAGTAGAAGAAATCGACTCAAAAGTGAATTATTTGAAAATAATAGAAGACCTTAAACAGGAGGTGAAAAACTGCCATAAACAATTAGAGATGACAAACAAAAAGGTAGAAAAAATGAATAAATCGCTCAAAGATACCCAAGAAAACCAAGAGAAACAAGAAAATGCAATCAAACAGGTAAGGGAAATGGTTCAAGACCTGAAGAATGAAATGGAAGTAATGAAGAAAACACAAACCGAGGGAAGGTTGGAGATGGAAAATCTGGGTAAACGAACAGGAACTACGGAGACAAGTACTACCAACAGATTACAAGAGTTAGAAGAAAGAATGTCAGACACTGAAGATACCATAGAGAAAATTAACACACTGATCAAAGAAAACAGCAAAACCAACAAATTCTTATCACAAAACTTTCAGGAAATATGGGACACAATAAAAAGACCAAACCTAAGAATAATTGGGATAGAAGAAGGAGAAGAAGTACAGCTCAATGGTTCAGAAAATATATTTAATCAAATTATAGGAGAAAACTTTCCCAGCCTAAAGAAAGATATTCCTTTGAAGGTTCAAGAAGCATACAGAACACCAAATAGACTGGACAAAAAAAAAAAAAATCTCCTCGCCATATAATAATCAGAACACAAAACATACAGAATAAAGAAAGAATATTAAGAGCTGCAAAGGAAAAAGGTCAAGTTACTTATAAAGGTAAACCTATCAGTCTTACCCCTGACTACTCTATGGAAACCATGAAAGCCAGAAGGTCCTGGATAGATATACTGCAGAAGCTAAGAGAACATGGATGCAAGCCCAGACTACTATACCCAGCCAAGCTTTCGTTCACTATAAATGTAGAAAACAAAATTTTCCAGGATAAAAAAAATTTAAACAATACATAGCCACAAATCCAGCCTTACTGAAAGTAATAGAAGGAAAATCACAAACCAAGGAGACCAACAATGACCACAATAACTCAAACTTCTAGACACCATTCACCAGCACAACTAAAAGAAAGTAAACACACAAACTCCATGACTAAAAAAATGACCGGAGTTAGCAACCACTGGTCATTAATATCCCTTAATGTCAATGGACTCAACTCACCTATAAAAAGGCACAGGCTAAGAGATTGGATACACAAACATGATCCAACATTCTGCTGTTTACAAGAAACACACCTCAACCACAAAGACAGGCACCTACTTAGAGTAAAGGGATGGGAAAAGGTTTATCAAGCAAATGGACCTAAGAAACAAGCAGGTGTGGCCATACTAATTTCTAACAAAGTTGACTTCAAACTTAAATCAATCAGAAGAGATGGAGAGGGATATTTTATACTCATAAAAGGAACAACTGATCAGGATGAGGTCTCAATCCTGAATATCTATGCCCCTAATATAAAAGCACCCACAATTGTAAAAGAAACATTACTAAAACTCAAGGCTGCCATCAAACCGCACACACTAATAGTAGGAGATTTCAACACTCCTCTTTAACCAATGGACAGGTCAATCAGACAGAAACCTAACAGAGAAATAAGAAAATTAATGGATGTATTGAATCAAATGGACTTAACAGACATCTATAGAACATTCCACCCAAATAGGAAAGAATATACCTTCTTCTCTGCAGCTCATGGAACCTTCTCGAAAATTGACCACATCCTCAGTAACAAACCAAACTTCCACAGTTACAAAAAAATATCCATAACCACCTGTGTCTTATCAGATCACCATGGTCTAAAGTTAGAATTCATCAACAATGCTACCCCCAGAACGCCTACAAACTCATGGAAACTGAATAGTCAACTATTGACCCACACCTGGATCAAAGAAGAAATAAAGAAAGAAATTAAAGTCTTCCTTGAATTCAATGAAAATAAAGAATCAACATACTCAAACTTATGGGACACTTTGAAAGCATTCCTAAGGGGAAAGTTCATAGCCCTTAGTGCCCACTTAAAGAAAACAGAGAAATCATACATTGGAGACTTAACAGCCCACCTGAAAGCTCTAGAAAAAAAAGAAGCAGACTCACCTAGGAGGAGTAGAAGACTGAAAATAGTCAAACTGAGGGCAGAAATCAACAAAATAGAAACACAGAAAACAATCCAAAAAATCAAAGAAACAAAAAGCTGGTTCCTGGAAAAAATCAACAAAATTGATAAACCCCTATCCAAACTAATGAAACGGCAAAGAGAGAATTTGCAAATTAATAAGATCAGAAATGAAAAGGGGGACATAACCACAGACATAGAGGAAATTCAGAGAATCATTAGATCTTACTACAAAAGCCTATATGCCACAAAACTGGATAATGTAAAAGAAATGGACACTTTTTTAAATAAATACCATATCCCAAAGTTAAAGCAGGACCAGGTGAACAATCTAAATAGACCTGTCAGTCACGAAGAATTAGAAGCTGTTATCAAAAACCTCCCTACCAAAAAAAGCCCAGGACCAGACGGTTTCAATGCAGAATTCTACCAGAATTTCCAAGAAGACCTAATACCTATACTCCTTAAGGTATTTCACAATATAGAAACAGAAGAGTCATTACCAAATTCCTTTTATGAAGCTACCGTCACTCTGATACCGAAACCACACAAAGACTCAAACAAGAAAGAGAATTACAGGCCAATCTCACTCATGAACATCAACGCAAAAATCCTCAACAAAATACTGGCAAACCATATCCAAGAACACATTAGAAAAATTATCCATTATGATCAAGTAGCCTTCATCCCAGAGATGCAAGGCTGGTTCAACATAAGAAAATCTATCAATGTAATCCATCATATAAATAAACTGAAAGAAATAACCATATGATCATTTCATTAGATGCTGAAAAAGCTTTTGACAAAATTCAACATCCCTTTATGATAAAAGTCTTGGAGAGATTAGGGATACAAGGGTCATACCTAAATATAATAAAAGCTATTTACAGCAAACCGACAGCTAACATCAAAGTAAACGGAGAGAAACTCAAAGCCATCCCACTTAAATCAGGAACACGACAAGGCTGTCCACTCTCTCCATACCTCTTCAATATAGTGCTTGAAGTTTTAGCAATAGCAATAAGACAACATAAGGGGATCAAGGGGATTCGAATTGGAAAGGAAGAAGTTAAGCTTTCGTTATTTGCAGATGATATGATAGTGTACATAAGCGACCCCAAAAACTCCACCAAAGAACTCCTACAGCTGATAAACACCTTTAGTAATGTGGCCGGATACAAGATCAACTCCAAAAAATCAGTCCTCCTCCTATACACAAAGGATATGGAAGCAGAGAGGGAAATCAGAGGAGCATCACCTTTCATGATAGCCACAAACAGCATAAACTATCTCGGGGTAACTCTAACCAAAGAAGTGAAGGATCTTTTTGACAAGAACTTTAAGGCATTGAAGATAGAAATTGAAGAGGATACCAGAAAATGGAAGTATCTCCCTTGCTCTTGGATTGGGAGTATCAACATAGTAAAAATGGCAATCCTACCAAAGGCAATTTATAGATTCAATGCAATCCCCATCAAGATCCCATTAAAATTCTTCACTGATCTTGAAAGGACAATAATCAACTTTATATAGAATAACAAAAAACCCCAGATAGCCAAAACAATCTTATACAATAAAGGTACCTCTGGAGGCATTACCATCCCTGACTTTAAACTCTATTACACAGCTACAGTAATGAAAACAGTGGGGTATTGGCATAAAAATAGAGAAGTTGACCAATGGAATCGTGTAGAAGACCCGGATCTTAACCCACAAACCTATGAACACCTCATTTTCGATAAAGGAGCTAAAAGTATACAATGGAAGAATGAAAGCATCTTCAACAAATGGTGCTGGCACAACTGGATGTCAACCTGTAGAAGAATGAAAATAGACCCATACCTATCATCATGCACAAAACTCAAGTCCTAATGGATCAAAGACCTCAATATCAATCTGAACACACTGAACCTGATAGAAGAGAAAGTGGGAAGTACCCTACAACAGATGGGCACAGGAGATCGCTTCCTAGGTATAACCCTAGCAGCACAGTCATTAAGGGCAACATTGAATAAATGGGACCTACTGAAACTGAGAAGCTTCTGTAAAGCAAAAGACACTGTCACTAAGACAAAAAGGCAACCCACTGACTGGGAAAAGATCTTCACCAACCCCGCAACACACAAAGGTCTGATCTCTAAAATATATAAAGAACTCAAGAAACTAGATTTTAAAATGCTAATTAACCCAATTAAGAAATGGGGCACTGAGCTGAAGAGAGAATTCTCAACAGAAGAAGTTCAAATGGCCAAAAGACACTTAAGGTCATGCTCAGCCTCCTTAGCGATCAGGGAAATGCAATCAAAACAACATTGAGATATCATCTTACACCTGTCAGCATGGCTAAAATCAATAACACCAATGATAGCCTTTGCTGGAGAGGCTGTGGAGGAAGGGGTACCCTCATCCATTGCTGGTGGGAATGCAAACTTGTGCAACCACTTTGGATAGCAATGTGGCGGTTTCTCAGTAAGTTTGGGATCAACCTACCTATGGACCCAGCAATGCCACTCTTGGGAATAGACCCACGAGATGCCCGATCATATGACAAGGACATTTGTTCAACTATGTTCATAGCAGCATTATTTGTAATAGCCAGAACCTGGAAACAACCTTGATGCCCTTCAATGGAAGAATGGATGAAGAAAGTGTGGAATATATACACATTAGAATACTACTCAGCGGTAAAAAACAATGACTTTGCGAATTTTGCATGCAAATGGATGGAAATAGAAAACACTATCCTGAGTGAGGTAACCCAGACCCAAAAGGATGAACATGGGATGTACTCACTCATAATTAGTCTCTAGAAATAAATAAACGTCAGTGAGTCTATAATTTGATATCCTAAAGAAACTAAATAGGAAGGTGAACCCAAAGAAAAATATATAGCTATCCTCCTGGTTATGGGAAGTAGACTAGATTGCCGAGCAAAAAATTGGGATCTTGGGGGTGTGGTGGGAGGGGGGGTAACGGGAGAAGGGGAGAGAAATGTGAGAAGGGGAGGGTGGGGGGAACTTGGTGAAACGGGATGATTGGGATAAAGGAAGGTTGGTTAGGGTAGCAGAAAAGCACACATCTTAATTAAGGGAGACATCTTAGGGTTGGCAAGAGACTTGGATCTAGAGGGGCTCCCAGGTGCCCAGGGCGATGTCCCCAGTTAGTTCCTGGGGCAGCTGAGGATAGGGAACCTGAAATGACCCTATCCTATAGCCATACTGATGAATATCTTGCATATCACCATAGAAACTTCATCTGGCGATGGATGGAGATAGAGACAGAGACCCACACTGGAGCACTGGACTGAGCTCCCAATGTCCCAATGAGGAGCAGAAGGAGAGAGAATATGAGCAAAGAAGTCAGGACCACAAGGGGTGCGCCCACCCGTGGAGACAGTGGGGCTGATTCTTTGGGAGCTCACCAAGGCCAGCTGGACTGTGGCTGAAAAAGCATGGGATAAAACTGGGCTCTCTAAATTTGGCGGACAATGAGGGCTGCTGAGAAGCCAAGGACCATGTCACCGGGTTTTGATCCTGCTTCATTTTCTGGCTTTGTGGGAGTCTACCCAGTTTGGATGTTCACCTTCCTAGACCAGGATTGAGGGGGGAGGACTTTGGACTTTCCACAGGGCAGGGAACCCTGATGGCTCTTCAGGCTGGAGATGGAGGGGGAGGAGTGGGGGGAGGGGAGGAGGAGAGGGAGGAGTGGAAGGGAAATGGGAGGCGGGGAGGAGGCTGAAATTTCTTTTTTTTCCGATAAAAAAAATCTTCTAGACAGAAATTGTACAGCAAATGCACAGGTTGATGTGGAGGTCTTGTGACTATACAGATATTCAGATTCAATTCAGATTGACAGATTCAGTGCCTACGAAACCAAGTTTGGCAAATTTCATTGCAAATGAAACCTTATGGACAATATTTAAATATTCTATTATTTGAAGAACAGCCTCGGGATAAACTAGAACATATGCCAACTGCTTGCATGTATGTATACAGAAACAGAAATCAGTAGAAGTGAAAATTTTATTGTGGTGATCAATCTACATATTGGTAAAATAGATTAGTGAACATTTAAAGCTGTTTGAGATATTTATGTTCAAGTTTATAGATTACTTAAATAGGGGAGAGATTATCATCTAATAGCAATGTACTCAATACATATCACTAACTAATATAACTAAAATATGATGTATAAACTTTTACTAATTGGTTTCACATCTTTAAATGTAGTAGTAGGAAAGTTATAAATGCATGTAGACATTTATTTTTGTTCCTCCATCTGCACTGCATGCTTAGCTTTGGATATTGTAACAGCATACAACACGATCTGTGACTGAATCTACCTATTGTACTTTTGCATGGGGCTCATCTCTTTCACCCTTGCTTTTTCATTTCTTCTCAATTAGACCACTGTCCCAACATATAAACATTTTTCTTAACTATAATTTTGGCATGAAAGAAAGAGTATCTGGCTTGTGACTATGCAGCCTTTTTTATGGATAGAGGTAGAAGCTAACATGTTAAGTTCTAACGGTGGTGGGAGGATTATGAATAAAGAGTTTTGACATCTGTGATCAACAAGATAATGAGAAAAACAATTTTCTCTAGCATGCTTTATCTATTATTCAAGGGACATGGAATGAGAAAGAAATCCTTTGCAGTGTCTTAGGGACAACTAGATTTTGGTGTTCAGCACAAGAAGTGTGCACATGTCATATCCTTGTTAAGAGATAAAACTGAGGATCTTGGGGTTTAGAGGGAGAGAGGCAGAGAACTGATGTTGCATAAATGTATAAACAAGATATTTATTTTGACAGTGACTAGATGATTGTGAATAATATGAAAAAAAACAGAACTAATAATGGTGAGATTGTGAAATAAGCAAATACAAATGGACTCATTTAAAAAAAAGGGAGGATCTATTACTAACTTAGAGCATATTATGGACTTACTAAAAGCTTCCCTTCTCCCTAAAGCTATAGGAATTATTCACTGCTGGTCTCATCAATCTTACACTTCTATTGTCTCCAAGGGAAATAACTGAGCCGACAGAGCAGCTAAGATGGCAGCACTCCAGAGCCCAGGCCTGCCTCAGCTACCTCAGGGAGTACTTACACCACAGCCCACAGCCTCACAGACACCTCCTGACACCCAACAGATCCTGTCCTACCTACACCAGCTTTTTCATCCCAATGAAAAAGCCCTACTTTATTTTGTAAAAACACATATCAAACCCACACCTGAGGACACCAGGTTCCTAAAAGCTACCACTGCCTCCTCTCAGATCTGCCAGAAGTCAGATCCCAGGACCAAATACCGTAGCTTTCCTTTCCCTACTCACCAGACCAGGGGCTCCCTTCCAGGAACTGACTGGCAGCTGGATTATACTCATATGCCCACAGTCAAGAAAATTAAATATCTCCTGGTTTTGGTGGATACAATGTCTGGATGGGTTGAAGCTTTCTCCACCTCTAACAAGAGAGCCCAGACAGTCTCTGATGTTCTTCTCTGAGAAATTGTTCCCCGGTTTGGACTTCCAACTTCTCTTCAGTCAGATAACGGCCCAGAGTTTACTTCCAAGATTTCTCAAAATCTGTCTAGGGCACTTGGAATCCCCTGGAATTTCCACATACCATACCACCCTCAGTCTTCAGGTAAGGTAGAATGGACTAAATGCTCTTTAAAGGAAGCTCTCATTAAAATTTCACAGGAACTCCACCTCGACTGGGTAAGACTTCTGCCTCTGGCTCTTCTCAGGCTTTGGGCTCTCCCAAAGGGCCCCCTTTTCATTTCACCCTTCGAACTCATGTATGGGTGGCCAGTTTTAACCCCCAGGCTCTCATCGGGAACCTCTCCCCCTCCTGATCACCTGCTCACTCCCCTCCTTTTCCACCTACTTCACTACTGTGGGACTTCACAGATCACTCACTACCTCTACCATGTGCTAACACATGTCCACCGCCGGTTAAAATAGGAGATAAGGTATTATTCTTACCTCCAGGCCAACGTTCCCTCACCCCTTTCCACTAAATGTCAGGGTCCCCTCAGAGTAATCCTTCTAACTCCCACAGCTGCCAAGCTTGAAGGAATCCTCACTGGATTCACCTGTCACATCTTAAACCATTCATCTCCACGGCTCAAGATAATTCTCCATACATGGTAACTCAGACAGGACCTTGTTCTCTTAAGTTCCAAAGGACACTAGGTTCATCCCCCTCTACTCCAGTCTAAGGAAAACAGTGGTCCCATCCTTCACTTAATCCTCCTGTCTTAACACAGCCTCCCTTATTTAAATTCCTAAATAACCATCCAGCTGTCATTACAGAAATCATCATCGAACACGGAGTCAAAGGCTCAGGTGGTAAGCAGATTCTTAACAAAGTTCCTTGACATAACAGGTCTGCCACTGACTGCAGCAGTGACCCCTAAAATGTTAAGAAATATATGGTTAAAATCTATTTCTTTTAAGACATTTTCTTTAAGCTCCAAGACACCAGCCCGATCCACCTGAATGAAGTAGACACAAATGGATCATTAACGGAATAAGTACCATTCAATTAACGGAATAAGTACCATTTATTTTTTTATCATTCTTAACCCCAGACATCCTACAGCCCCCCACCACAAATCTCCTCTTTAATTTCCCAAATCCCCTCTCCCCTTTAATTTTTTTCTTTCTCTCTACTAATGTGACTTTTGTTTTCCAGCATCTTAACTACTCAAGAGCCAGATAGACGCGATTTCTTCAATCAGCCACCTCAAAAAGCCAGTGGACAGGACATAATTAACAAAACATCATCAGAACAATCGGACACTCCCCCGATCCCTCGATGCCTAAAGTCAGCAGGAAGCAGTCATGAGAGACCGGGCTACACCCCCATTCCCTACCTGTTAAGACCCCCCTAATTTTTTTTAATAAAACCAAAAGGGTGAAATGCTGTTCCTTTTGGAGACAAGGCCGCACATGTGCAGAAAGTTCATTGGACTACAATTCCCAGTATCCCACAGAACTACAAATCCCAGCTCAATGAAAAGCCATGCATGCGCAGGACATTCTCCCAGAGGCACCTGCACCCCCCTTTAAAAAATGGGGGACACAATAACTCTCCCCTTTTTTCCCTTTAGTCTCTTCACCCACATCCCTCACCTGTCTTCACCCCCCCATTAAAGTTCACCCACGTGGGACAGCCATGTGTCTCGTGTTTTCTCTCCAATCCCACAGAAAGAACAACACCCATGAGATCATTCCCACCTTCTCCGTGGGTGGACGCACCCTTGCAGTCCTGACACCTTTGCTCATGTTCTCCCTCCTTCTGCTCTTCATCTGGGCCTTGGGAGCTCAGTCTAGTGCTCCAATAAAGGTTTCTGTCTCAATCTCCATCCATCGCCAGATGAAGATTCTAAGGTGATATGCAAGATATTCATCAGTGTGGCTATGGGAGAAGGCCAGATCAGACACCCACGCATCTGCTGCTCAAGGACCTAGCTGGGGACATCTCCTTGGACACTTGGGAACCCCTCTAGAGCCAAGTCTCTTGCCAACCCTAAAATGGCTCCCTTAGTTAAGATATCTTCTTTCCTGCTCCCATATCTAGGCTTCCTCCATCTCAACCATCCCATTCCCCAAAGCTCTCCCCAATTCCCCCTTCTCCCTTCTCTCTCCCTATCTCCCCTTCCTCCCAACCCACCCCTAACCCCCAGCTCCCAACTTTTGCTGGGCAATCTTGTCTACTTCCAATATCCAGGAGGATAAATATATGTTTTTCTTTGGGTTCACCTTATTTAGCTTCTCTGGGATCACAAACTATAGGCTCAATGTCCTTTGTTTATGGCTAGGATCCACTTATGAGTGAGAACGTAACATATTCCTCTTTTTGGGTCAGGGTAATCTCACTCAGTAAAGAGTTTTCTATTTCCATCCATTTACATGCAAAGTTCAAGATGTCATTGTTTTTTTTACCTCTGAGTAGAAGTCTAAAGTGTATATGTGCTACAGCTTCTTTATCCATTATTCTATTGAGGGGCATCTAGGTTGTTTCCAGGTTCTGGCTCTTACAAATAATGCTGCTATGAACATAGTTGAACAAATGTCCTTGTCATATGATCGGGCATCTCGTGGGTCTATTCCCAAGAGTGGAACGGCAGAATCCTGAGGTAGGATGACTCCGAGTTTCCTGAAAAGCCATCACATTGATTTCCAAAGTGGTTGCATAAATTTGCATTCCCACTAACAATGAATGAGTATTCCCCTCACTCAACATCCTCTCCATCATAGGCTATCATTGGTGTTTTTAATTTTAGCTATTCTGACAGGTGTAAGATTGATGTGGGAGTGTCATATATCAATCTGTTGATTTCATTGGTTAAAATAAAGAAACTGCTTGGCTGGTTCTGATAGGTTAAAACATAGGTGGGAGGAGTAAACAGTATAGTATGCTGACAGGAAGAGGAAGTGAGCTCAGAAATCATGCAGCTCCACTCAGAGATGCCAGGCTCCTGTCTAGCGGGCAGACGGGATAGCTCTGCTCTCTGAGGCACACTTGCGATGAAGCTCCAACCCAAGATGGACGTAGGCTAGAATCTTCCTGGTAAGCGCTCCTTGGGGTGCTTACACACTTTATAAGATATGGGCTAGTCCAGGTGCGAGAGTTAGCCAAGAAGAGACTAGAAATAATGGGCCAAGCAGTGTTTAAATGAATACAGTTTGTGTGTGGTTTTTTCGGACATAAGCTAGCCAGGCGACCGGGGTGTTTGGGACACAACCCCGGTGCCCCCTATTTCAACATAAGATGGTATCTGAAAGTTGTTTTGATTTGCATTTCCCTGTTTGCTAAGGAGGTTGAGCATGACCTTAAGTGTCATTTGGCAATTTGAACTTCTACTGTTGAGAATTCTCTGTTCAGTTCAGTACCCCATTTTTTAAATTGGGTTAATTTGAGTTCTAATGTCTAGTTTCTTGAGTTCTTTATATATTTTGGAGGTCAGATCTTTGTCTGATATGGGGTTGGTGAAGATTTCTCCCATTAAGTAGGTTGCCTTTTTGTCTTAAATGACAGTGTCCTTTGCATTACAAACGCTTCTCAGTTTCAGGAGGTCCCATTTATTCATTGTTGCTCTTATTATCTGTGCTTCTGGGGTTCAATGTACAAAGTGGTCTCCTGTGCCCATGTGTTGCAGTCTACTTCCCAATTTCTCTTCTATCAGGCTCAGTGTGGTCAGATTTATATTGAGTTCTTTAATCCATTTGGACTTGAGTTTTGTATGTGGTGATAGATATGCATGTATTTTTATTCATTTACAGGTTGACATCTAGTTCTGCCAGCAGCATTTGTTAAAGATGCTTTCTTACATTGTATAATTTTAGCTCCTTTGTCAAAAATCAGGTGTTCATAGGTTTGTGGGTTAATATCTGTGTCTTTAATTCAATTCCATTTGTCAATATCTCTGTTTTTATGCCAATACCAAGCTGTTTTCATTATTGTAGCTCTGTAATAGAGTTTGAAGTCAGGTGTGGTAAAGCCTCCAGAAGTATTTTATTTTATTGGACTGTTTTGGCTATCCTGGGTTTTTTGTTTTTCCATATAAAGTTGATTATTGTTCTTTCAAAATCTCTGAAGGATTTGGTTGGGATTTTGATGGGGGTTGCATTGAATCTATAGATTGCTTTTGGTAGAATTGCCATATTTACTATGCTGATCCTCCCAATCCAAGAGCATGAGAGATCCTTCCATTTTCTGGTATTTTTTTTCAATTTCATTCTTCAAAGACTTAAAATTATTGTCAAATAGATCTTTCACTCCCTTGGTTAAAGTTACCCCAAGATACTTTATGCTATTTGTGGCTATCATGAAAGGTGATGTTTCTCTCATTTCCCTCTCTGCTTCTTTGTTCTTTGTGTACAGGAGGGCAACTGATTTTTTGGTGTTGATCTTATATCATGCCATATTACTAATGGAGTTTTTAGTTATAGGAGTTCTTAGGTAGAGTTTTTGGGGTTGCCTATGTACATTATCATATCATCTGCAAATAACGAAAGTTTGGCTTCTTCCTTTCCAATTCAAATCCCCTTACACTGTCTTATTGCTATTGCTAGAACATCAAGCACTATATTGAAGCAGTATGGAGAGAGTTGACAGCCTTGTCTTGTTCCTGATTTTAGTGGAATGGTTTTAATTTTCTCTCCATTTAATTCAATGTTTGCTGTTGGCTTGGAGTATATTGCTTTTATTATATTTAGGTATGAACATGGTATCCCTAATCTCTCCAAGACCTTAATCATAATGTTGTATTAAACTTTGTTGAATACTTTTTCAGAATCTAATGTAATGATCATATGTGTTTTTTTCACTTTATTAATATGATGAGTTAAATTGATAGATTTTCATATGTTGAAACAGCCCTGCATCCCTGGCATGAAGCCTAGTTGATCATAATGTATAATTTTTTGGACATATTCTTGAATTCAATTTGCCTTTATTTTATTAAGAATTTTTGAGTCAATGTTCATGAGTGAGATTTGTCTGTAATTCTCTTTCTTGGTTGAGTCTTTTTGTGGTTTTGGTATCAGGGTAACTGTAGCTTCATAAAAGGAGTTCAGCAATGACCCTTCTGTTTCTATTTTGTGAAACACCTTAAGGAGTATAGGTATTAGCTCTTCTTGGAAGTTCTGGTAGAATTCTGCATTGAAATCATCTGGTCTTTGGGATTTTTTTGGTAGGGAAGTTTTTGATGACAGCTTCTAATTCCTCACAACTTACACATCTATTTAAATTGTTCACTTGGTCTTGATTTAATTTTGGTATATGGTCCTTATCTCAAAAATGTCCATTTCTTTCACGTTTTCCTATTTTGTGGCATATAGGCTTTGGTAGTAAGATCTAATGATTCTCTGAATGTCCTCTGTGTCTGTGGTTATGTCCCACTTTTCATTTCTGATCTTGTTAATTTGCATGTTCTCTCTCTGCTGTTTGATTAGTTTGGATAGGGGTTTATCAATGTTGTTGATATTCTCCAAGAACCATCTTTTTGTTTCATTGATTTTTTTGGATTTTTTTCTGTGTTTCTATTTTGTTGATTTCAGTCCTCAGTTTGGTTATTTTCAGTCTTCTACTCCTTCTGGGTGATTCTGCTTCTTCTTTTTTTCTAGAGCTTTCAAGTGTCCTGTTAAGTCTCTTATGTGGGCTTTCTCTGTTTTCTTTATGTGGACACTTACTGCTATGAACTTTCTTCTTAGCACTGCTTTCATAGTTTCCCATAGGTTTGGGTATGTAGTGTCTTTATGTTCAGTGAATTCAAGGAAGACTTTAATTTATTTCTTTATTTCTTCCTTGACCCAGGGGTGGTTCAGTAGTTGACTGTTCAGTTTCCATGAGTTCTTAGACTTTCTTGGAGTAGAATTGTTGTTGAATTTTTACTTTATTCTATGGTGATCCAATAGTACACAGGTGGTTACTACAATTTCTTTGTGTCTATGGATGTTTGTTTTGTTACCAATTATGTGATCAATTTTTGAGAAGGTTCCATGAGATGCTGAGGAGCAGGCATATTCTTTTCTGTTTGGGTGGAATGTTCTATAGATGTCTGTTAAGTCCATTTGGTTCATTACATCTGATAGTTCTATTATTTCTCTGTTAAGTTTCTGTCTGGTTGTCCTGTCCATTGGTGAGAGAGGAGTGTTGAAATCTCCTACTACTAGAGTTTGGGGTTTGATGTATGCTTTGAGTTCTAGTAATGTTTCTTTTACATATGTGGGTACTTTTATATTAGGGGCATAGATATTCAGGATTGAGACTTCCTCCTAATGAATTGTTCCTGTTATTTTTGATATTAGTTTGAAATCAATTTTGTTAGAAATTAGTATAGCCACTCCCACCTGTTTCTTTGGTCCGTTCGATTAGAAAATCTTTTCCCAACCCTTTACTCTGAGGTAGTGGCTGTCTTTGAGGGTGAGGTGTGTTTTTTGTAAACAGCAGAAGGCTGGATCTTGTTTTCTTATCCATTCTCTTAACCTGTGCCATTTTATGGGTGAATTGAGTCTATTGATACTAAGTGATTTTTAGTATCAAAAGATCAGTGGTTTTTAATTCTGGTTATTTTTTTTTCTGGTGGTAGTATTGTATATTTCCCTTCTTTGAGTTGTGCTGGTGGAGGGTTGTTAGATGCTTGTGTTATTATGAGTGTTGTTGACTTCTTTGGTTTGTGGTTTTCCTTCAAGTAAGTCTGGGTTTGTGGCAACATGTTGTTTAAATCTGTTTTTGTCCTGGAATATCTTGTTTTCTCCATTGATGGTGAATGCAAGCTTTGCTGGGTATAGTAGTCTGGGTGTGTATCCATGTTCTCTTAGTGTCTGCAGCAAATCTATCCAAGACCTTCTGGCTTTCATGTTTTCCATTGAGAAGTCAGGTGTAATTATGATAGGTTTCCCTTTATATGTTTCTTGACCTTTCCCCCTTACAGCTCTTAATATTCATTCTTTATTCTGTAGGTTTTGTGTTTTGATTATTATATGGCAAGGGGATGCTTTTTTTTTTTTTTGATCAAGTCTTTTTGGTGTTCTCTATGCTTCTTGTACCTTCATAGGAATATCCTTCTTTAGGTTGGGAAAGTTTTCTTCTATAATTTTGTTGAATATATTTTCTAGGTATTTGAGATGTAATTCTTCTCCTCACCTATCCCTATTATTCTTAGGATTGGTCTTTTCACGGTATCCCAGATTTCCTGGGTGTTTAGTGTTAAGCATTTTTTGCATTTGTTATTTTCTTTAATCAATGAGTTCTTTCCTCTATAGTATCTTCAGTGTCTGAGATTCTTTCTTCTATCTCTTGTATTCTGTTGGTTATACTTGTCTCTGCAGTCCCTGTTAATTTACCCAGATTTTCCATATCCAGCCTTCCATCAGTTTGTGTTTTGTTCATTACCTCTATATCATTTTTCAAGTCTTGAACTGTTTTCATTACCTGTTTGATTGCTTCATCTTGTTTTTTGTGGGTATTTTTGAGAGATTTTTTCATTTATTCTACCTTTTTATTTGTCTTCTCCATTTCTTTAAAGCAGTTTTTTTACATCCTGTTTAAGGTCCACTTATATTTTCATGTTCTGTTTATAATCGATTTCTTTTATTTCTTCTGGAATAGGGTGTTCAAGTCTTCTTGTTTGGTGATCCCTCGAATTTGATGTTTTCTTGTTGCCTTTCAGGTTGTTGGAGGAATTCTTTCATTGGCGCCTGCTGATTTCTTCCTTCAAATGCAGCCAGGAGAGTCTTGGCGTCTTGGTCCAATCTATGCTGTAACTGACTCTGGGTGGATCTACTTAGTGCAGGAGCAGGAACTGTTCCTGGGCCAAGGACCTAGCAGACAACAGGGCAGGCTTGGGGGAGGCAGGTTTGTGTGGAACAAAGAAGCCGCTGCAGAAGGAGCTGGAGGGCCCCTGTGCTCCCTTCCTGCACCATCAGCCCTGGGATAGCATTCAGTCTCCAGTCTGGATTGACCTTCTCAGCACAGAAACTGGGACTCCTGGTAGTCCAAGGACACCACAGACAAAAGGGTGAACTTGGGGAGACAGCAATGTGGTGTGGAACAAAGAAACCCCTGCAGCAGGAGGTGCTGTTCACTCCCTGCTGGGGACCTTTTTGCCCAGCAGGCAGACACTCACCCCTCTCCCTCTTGCTCTTCTTTGTGCTGTCTCATTGTCAGTATAGGAGAGCAGACCTCTCCTTTATTCAATGTTGCTAAGACATAGCAGAGGTAGGGAATACTGACTTCGTACTATGGAGTTAGTCAAGAAAACAAATGGGCCTAAAACATATGTCATTAAATAGATACAAACATCCAACACCTTTGGTTTTCCTGTCCATTAGAGTCTTGACAGCATTACTCCTTCCAAGCTGGAGAGGCTAAGATTTAGTTTTCATGTCCTAGGCAGATTTTTGTGTGACACTGGAAAAGACTTGTTACTTTGTACTAGCAAATCAAAAGTTATCAAAAGAAATAAACTTATAAAAAGTTAAAAATAATTTATATAAAAGACAACAAAACATTAATCAAATATTTTCCAATAAAATGAAATGTTTAATTTCCAAGGCTCAAAACCCATTCTCTATCTTGGCTGCCTGTCTCCCCCTCCTCATTTTATAAAACTTACTGCTGTCAATTGTTTAATATATTGCCTTTTAAAATTAATTAAACAGAAAAACATTTTCGGAGGATAATGATTTCCCGCATCCAGTATTAACACCTCGACCAAAATAATTAAAAATAAAAGTAAGTAAAAAAATAATAAATGACTGTGGTTTATTATTAATAAATCCTGTTCTGACTTCATTTTGTGTTTGCTTAGATAGTTCTCAACCCTCCATCCCATTCCCCAATGGTCACATCTGCCTTGACAACACTTTTGATATTTCCATGACCTTGAACATACTCTAGATTTGTTTATCAAAATGATTAGTAGTCCAAAATGACTATTATGCTCTGCCACAAATGAATGTTTGAGGGTTACTCTGACCTTCATGTACTTTTGATGTATCATTGTGTTTTTGTTTTTTAAAGCTCTGTTGAACTTGGGAACCAAAAGATGTTTCAGAGGCCCCAGCTTACTCTTCTTGTGGAATATTGTTTTAAATAGGCAAAGATATGTTGCATTTGTTTATGCTGAAGAATAATGCTTTGACTACGTAGAGGTGTGTGTTACTATTGTCTATACTGCATTTGTTTAACAATGTAAGGATATGTATTTAATTATGTAAATGTATGTTGAATTTTAGTGTGGGACAATGGTCTATACCCTGTCGATTGTAGTTTAATAAAATGCTGATTGGCCAGTACACAGGCAGGAAGTATAGGTGGGGCATTACGAACAAGAGGATTCTTGGAAGAGGAAACAGTCAGTCAATCTGCAGTCATGACCCAGCTGCAGATGAAGCAGGATGTGACTGCCTCACCATAAAAGGTACCAAGGCACATGACTATCACAGGCAAGAATTATGGACTAATATAAGCTAAAAAATTAGTTAATAAGAAGAGCCTGAGATACTGGGCCAATCAGCTTATAACTGATGTAGACCTCTGTGTATTTTTTTTTTTTTTTGGAACTGAATGGCTGGGGGACCAGGCAGGACATAAAGCTCGGTCAACAGAATTTGTTTCTCCTTGCTTGCTTAAGATACCTGATTGGTCTAATAAAATTTGAATGGCTAATATATAGGCAAGAGAGGAATAGGTGCGGCTGCTGAGAAGAGAGAATAAATAGGAGAAATCTAGGCTTAAGAGAAGGAATAAGAAGAATGAGAGAAGATGGAGAGAATGAAGGACACACCTGGGACAAGAAGCTAGGCAAAAACCAACCAGGCAGACACAGAGACAACAAGGAAGTAGAAAAGAAAGAAGGTTAAAAAGCCATAGGAAAAATGTAGTTAAAGAGAAACAGATTAAAATCAAAGCTAAGATAGGGCCAAGCATTCGTAATTAATATTGTCACTGTGCCATGACTTCAGAGCTCATTGGTTGCCAAAATGAAAAAGGGCTGGGTATGGATCTACAAAAGAAGGTGAAAAAAACAAGATCTCCTGAGTAAATTGGGAGTGTGGAGGCCATGGGAGAAGGTATAAAGGGAGGAAGGGAGTGAGGAAAAATATAATATATATTTAATTATAAGTATTAAAATTAAATATAAACAATACAAAGAAAAAGGTTGGTAAACGGTCTTGGTGTAGCCATCAATAAAAGGAATTAAAATTTTTAATTGATTTAATTAACATAGTTATCTCAATATTTCACACATAATATCTAGGGGCAAATTCAAAGGCTCAAGGCAAACCTATGATTATTAAGGATATATGTTGTGAAACCATAATAAAAACTGGGAGAAGAAAGGAGAGCAATTTCTGTGTGATTATTTTGGGGCTAAGTGGCCAGGAACAAACAAGCGGCCTTCTTTTTTTTTTTTTTTTTTTAAATATTTATTTATTATGTATACAATAATCTGTCTGTATGCCTGAAGGCCAGAAGAGGGCGCCAGACCTCCTTACAGATGGTTGTGAGCCACCATGTGGTTGCTGGGAATTGAACTCAGGACCTTTGGAAGAGCAGGCAATGCTCTTAACCACTGAGCCATCTCTCCAGCCCCACAAGCGGCCTTCTTAAAAGAATGGGTGAGTTATCATTTCTAATTATCAAGAGATTTCTCCTGTTGGAATCAAATCATCATTAATTTTGATAGTATCCATAACACATATGGGGGTATTATATTTGCATGTGGTGGTTCTATGTGCCCCATCTTTAGCTGCTCTGCAACTCATTCCGTTAGAATTGACAGCTTGTTCAATTATAGGCAACTGTTTCACCCAGTCATAAATGTATTGATAGACACTGTGATAAACATTTTATTACTGTCCGTAAGATTACTTCAGTTATTCAACCCAATACTAACTTAGTTTATTAAATTACAAAATTGTTAATGTTTTTGAATGTTTACACATACCTTTAAAACAGAGGTAAACAGAAAATAAATATTAATAGGATAGATAGTAAATATTCTTATCTTTTTCCAAGATTTAACTACTTAATTCATCTACTGAAACATTAAGGGAACCATAGACAATAAATCCATGAGCTTTGTTCCAGTAAAACATTTAACTGCAAATAATCAGATTTGGCTTTAAGCTATTTACTGTGCTGTCTTCTGGTCTAGACAGAAGGTTCATTGCTTTATCTTATACAAAAAGAGATTCACAATATTGGTCACTGTGGCTTTTGTGGCATAATCCTTTTTAATCATTGCTTTTTTCCATCTAATTTTCTTTTGTGCTACCTGCTGCTCAAGTGCTCGCACTTTAATATGTTGGGTGCATTTCTAGTGTTTCTAATTATTTAAAGATTTATTTATTACATAATACAATGTTCTGGTTCCTGCAAGCCAGGAGAGGGCACCAGATCTCACTACAAATGGTTGGGAGCCACCATATGGTTGCTGGGAATTAAACTCAGGACATCTGGAAGAGCAGCCAGTACTCTAAATTTCTGAGCCATCTTACCAGCACAAATGTATCTAATTTTTAATACCATCTCTAGAGTAAGAGTTTCAGAAAACATTGGATTATCTTATTCTCTCAGTTAACATAACCTATTTATTGACATTTTCTGTCATTTTAGGCAATGATTATGGAAATAAAACTATAAAAATTGAAATTCAAACCCAATTCTTTTGAGGTTGAGTAGGTAACATGCAACATACCTATCCTCAACAAACTAGGATGTTTAATCAACCCAGTCATAATTAACCTATTTAAATCAGTGACTATCTTCTATTATATTAGTTTCATTCTGAGTTATTTAATGTAGGCTACTATTTCTACTTAATATAAAATAGATCAATGTTGATAATTTAAGAAAGACTTGCCTGAATTACCTTTATTGTAAGGGAGTATCAGATTTTCTTCATTGAAACCTTCCTTATAAGATTATAGGCAAAAAATAATTAAAATCTTATAATTACATGCAAGTTTACTGGACATTAGCTCCATGCTTTTAAAGCACTATACCATTATCTTCTCAAAAATATTGAAAATTAAGGAATACCAGAACAGGCAGCCATTCCACCATTAAAGTACGTAACCTCTCTCCTGCCTCAGGAGTAACCTCAAGACAAATGGCTATACACGGTCTGACATAGATATACTAGTTAAGGTTGAGACTAGGTTCCAATATCTATTTTGAACAGCTGTGATTTTATATAATGGTCTCCAACTCTTGGCCAGTGATTGATGATTAGCCCCGAAGACATAAACATACACTGAAAATTATATGGACTGGAAGTTGCTTTTGTCAGATATTTTCCATTATAATCAGGAGGTTTTAAATATGGAAAATTATAGAAAAATACTCATGGTCTTTAATTAACAGAACAAAATCCAGAAGTCAAATTTTCTAGTTCCTGGTCAAATACTATTTGTATTGTGCTACTTGTTTCTATCATTTATCTGTAGACCCATGAACTGATATACATATGACCTATGATATGGCCTTCCCTTCACATACAAAAAATCACCATAGAACAAACTTATTAGTCTAACAATGTCTACAAATTTAACTCAGCCTGGAACTAAATAAAATCTCCTGTATACAAAAACATGAATGTTTAAGTATAATGTCTATATTGGTTTCTTTTAGCATTGCCTTGACTGAATCTCAGAGACATGCAAATTAAGAATGATAGGAGTTTTTTTTTTAATTCTTACAAAATACAATTCATTGTGGTAGAGAAATAATGACACCATTGAATCTATGGTGGCTGGAGTTTGGGGTACCTGGTCACATTGTGTAAGCAGAAAGAAAACAGCTTGACGTGGTGCTGGGCTACAACTCTCAGAGGTCTGCACTTAGAGGTCCACTACCACTGTGCCTCACATGCCAGTTATTCCAGTCAGACCATCCCAAAACAGCACAATCAATTGGGAACGAATCAAACTCACAAGTATTTCCTTAGAGATGGTACATCACATGTGTCCCCCACCTGGGTAATAGGAAAAGGGTCCCTATTACATCACTTGTTTAAAGATATTTTACAGTGATTTTGCGGCTCTCATGAACTAACTACCATTTAAATGCACTGGTTTTTTTAATATCATCATTTTGAATATTATGTTAAATAAGAAAGTTTTCCTAAGCAATTTACATTATATGTTTCTTTCTTTTTAAAAGGTTTTTTATTTATTTCATGTATATTGGTATTTTACCTGTGTGTATATATGTGTGAAGGTGTCAGATCCACTGGAACTAGAGTTACAGAAAGCTGTGAGCTGCCATGTGGTTTATAGAAATTGAAGCTGCATCCTCTGGAAGAGTAGCTCATGCTCTTAAACACTGTGCCAACACTCCAGTTTTACACTATATGTTTCATAGTAAAATCCTTACTGTGTAATTTTCATATTTACATTATGTATAAATCTTCAAACAGAAACAGATCTCACAGCAATTATGTTAAGGAATAATAAGGATTTATATGTTTAAACATTAAACATAATATCAAGCATCAATTGAAAATGTATGTTCAGTAATTGATCCAGTGTATTCCATCATTAAAACAAAAACTTATACATAGTATAAGAACATATAATGTAATAATAATTCCATAAATAAGGGGTCAGAAGAGATGCAGAAAGAATTAACCAACTTATAAATGAAAAGTAGATTTCATGGTTACATAACATCTCTCCTTGAAAAATATCGGTCTAGCATTGAAAAGGTTATCAGATGAAAGGGCAACATATCTCATCATTTTCAGTAACTTAATTGATTATTAGTAATTTGCAGAAACTTCTTTCCCAATGAAACCTTTTACTAACCTTTTTTCATGGGCAGGAAAATTCCCTTAGTATAGTCCTATGTAATTGACTTTACAGTGTCTATTTTTTCTTTGTTATTGTTGTATGTCAGCTGCATTAACCTAGTCAACATTATCTAGATATCTGCTTGATATTACCAGGAAAATGCTATCAAAAGAACATTTATTGTTTTAAATGGTTGAGATTTTGAAATAATTTCCAAAGCTAACCTTTGATATCATAGGTTAAAAACAAGTTGCAGTTATGTTTATTTGAACACTAATAAGGAGATCTCCAAGTTCTTCATCTCTGTCTCTACGGCTTTTTGAAAATATGAATTCATTTAATTACAACACACAGATAACTTTAAACTGGAGAGATAATTACAATGACCTACATATTTTTTTTCAAATGCCACCACAGAACTGAAATCACATTTATTTTAGCAAAACTTTGTCATGCAAAGTTTTGTGCATGGTCACTAGACACATAATGATAGCATTACATATTAGTACATGTTCAAAACTTACAATTAAATTCAAAGTACAACAATTTTTATACTAAAGTGTCAATTTTTTAAAGGTTGAAATGTATTTTTTATTATTCTGACTTTAACTTCTTTTTAAATGAGTCTGTGAATTATCATTTTTCACGTGGCCTCTTTTCCAACTTATCATAAGCAGTTTTTGAAATGCTGAGTACTCTCTGAAAGCTAAATGATGGAATAGAAAAAAATTCAAATGACAAGTATTGCTATGTCTATCTCCTGATTATGAGGGCAACATGTAAATCCACAATGCTCTTCTCTAAAAAGTATCTCCAAAACATAGCTATCAGTATATGGATTGCAAATCTCAGTTTTGCCATTTAATAATTGTTCAAACTTAAGTTAGTAGCTAAAGCATTCTGTACTTGGCTCCTGATCTGTAAACTGGTAATGGGTTTTGGACTGGCTTCATGGTATTGTTTTTTGAGAAAGTTAAATAAATTAGTATACTTGAAATACCTTATAAAATATCTCAATCAGTACTACATAATTATTGTTGCTGTTGTTTTGTGAAGTGGGGAACTTATTTTCCCCAGGGTTTTCAGGGCAAGCTTTGGAAGAGCTATAATATTTTAACGTGAAATTATTGTGTCCCATTAAAATCAGAAACCTATTCTAAAGATAATATTTTTAAACTTCACATTGCTCTTTGGATCAAGATAGAATGGCTACACGAGTTTTAAACTTTTTAAATGGGGATGTTTTGGAAGGCATAAACCATGGTGACCCTGTTAGACTTCTTACAAGAAATCATTTCATCATCTTTTTTTTCTTTCTTCTTTTTAAAATAATAATGTACATATGAGCTCTACATAAAATATCCACCCCTCATTTGTTAAATCTGCTCAACTCTTGTGTAGTTTCCAGATGTCACATTTAATAACATTGTCTTGGCAATCTAACATCAACTATCAAAGGCTCACATGACTCTGAACATCTCTTTATAGATTTTATCTTAGTGGTTCTTTTAATTTTTGTCTTTATTTCAAAACCATTTTCTTCTGATGTATTATTTTTTTAAGTATCAAACTGCTATGAATGTTTTTACATATCCATTTTGAGTTTCCAATGGTAAGTGGTACAGACAACTCAAAAAATTATTAGATGAATAAAATATAAAAATGAAGAAACATTTTTGTTGTGCCACATCTTTATTTACATTAAATAGGAAGCATAATGAGTATAAAAATGCTGATGACATATTATGGGATAGATAAGAAAAACTGATAAAAAAGAAGAGGAAGCTTTGAAAGAATCTAATGAGTTGCAATCTAAAATACAAATGACTTTAGGTTTTATTCCATACCATTGATCTCTTACATAAATTGTTGATGCTTTTCATAATTATCAGAAATATCCTCCAAGGCCAAAGCCAACTTTTGTAATGCTTTCTAGAAAACCATATAAAAACAATTGAAATGTTGAATACAAATGCAGGTAGAGCGAAGAGGGAACACTTTTTTTTTCCTTGTTGTCAAAAGAGTAGTCTGAAGGAAGAAACACTAAATATCTGTAAGGTTCAATAATATGTTGTTACTAGTTTTATTCTGTAAGTCATAATATACAACTGTTGTGGAACACTGTCTGGGATGAATGTCACAACTATTGCTCTCTTGAATTCTTTGCAAATGTAATTACATGTTTGAGACCCTTGTGGGGAATGTTCACATGAGTCCTAATTCATCCTGATAATTCATAGATATGTAAAGTTCACTAGCAGGATGGGGCTCACAATGCTCTGCACTTTGCTATATATATTGGCAGTTAATGGTTTCTAAAACAGAGATTTTTTTTCTCACCCAGTGCTGTAGTTGCTAGTATGTTGCCCATGCTCCTGTAAATGATCCTCACTTGAGTGCCTATGAGTTGTTCCAATTAAAATCACAGGTTCACTTGTCTATACTTGAGTGGAATTATGAATTTAATTTGTTATTGGTACCCTACCTGAGATAAATATGTGTTTGTCTCAGTGGGAAAAATTATATAATAACATTCAAACCATTTCTTTATCTATAATTTAAAACTTAATTACTATGTTTGTGATATTTTTAGTAATATCATAGAATATATCCAGTTCTGCGTGTTTTTTCTGTTTTCATGGTCAGGTTCTTAATGTTATATGGAAACACTATACGCCAGATACCTTCATTAACTAAGATGAAGAACTCTCATCCCATACAGCTCCATTCTCCAACTGTCCATCATATTTCTTTCAGTGGGGTGAAACTAAGAGACCCTTGTAAGGACTAAATAAAGCCTGCAAACATACATGAAACATATTTCCCCAGTATCATTTAATGTTTTATTTTGTGGGAGTCTCTCCAAGTTTCCCAGGGTTGGCCATTCACTGTCTTGTGATTAACACAGGTGTCACACTTGTTTTCCTTTAGATTCAGCCTCCTGAATAGCTGAAATTGTAGGCCAGCTCTACTTGCCTTCCTATATTATGAGTTTGGAACATATGTAATACTGGGGAAAATTATTATTTTACTAAGCAACCACAAAGAATATACTATATTTATTTTATGTCACAGTATTTAACTAAGTCTTTCAGTAATTTAATTTCCTAGTCCTATAGTGTTGTACTGGGTACTAGGCAAAAAAAATCATGGCAATGTAAGATATTTCTGACATTTATTTATAGGCAGTATTGTGAATGTTCTGTTCATAAAGCTCACATTAAGCCCTGAACTAACCCCCAAAAGGATAATGCTTAAAATACATTGGAAAGATCTATGAGAAAATTTACAGCAATTGACAAAATACACTATCCTTTGTAAGTCATAATTACTTAACACAGCAGTGTGATACTTCCTTTTAAATGCAGACATAAAACTGTGTTTTTAAGCACAGTAATTACAACATTATACTTAAGAACATAAAAGAAGCAATGATCTTTGGTGAAATAAATTGGATAGCAGAATTATAGGGTTAGTTAAAAGTAGACTGGATTATTCATGAAAACATCCCCAGGCATAAAAACTATCATTAAATAATTTTAGGTTTTTGTCATATATAAAGTACCCCCCCACCCAGGAAAAGAATCATCCAGTACTGGCACAGAAGTGGTAATTAAATATATTTGTCTCTCAGACATATTTTGATATAATCACCAAAACCCTAGTCTAGGACTTTAAATTTTCCTGAATAAAATAAAGTACAATGTAATAAAGCATTAAATGCAATTAGTTTAGATTGATAAGTTGTTCTATAAACAGTGGAGGCTCTAAATAAATGGGATTCAAGGACTTTTTCTGTAGCCACATGGTAAACTTTGAAGGATCCCATTTAATTGGAAAAAAAGACTAAGAATGATTTTTTTTTTAATTTTGTGGTGACACTGAAGACAAAATATAGTTCTGTCAATCTTGGTCCACTTCAGAATAATCATTTTGTACAAGTCTAGTCTGTTGTAACAGAAGTACAAACACCAGAGACAGAAGATATGACTCTTTACAATTAGGGTGACACCACTTGTCTAAAGATATCTTTGCAGTAAGAAAGTGGACTCAGTTAACAAATTCAGAAACATTAAATAACACAATACTCACAGTAAAGCATAATAACAAAGTTAGCTTAGACTTAATGTTGAAGTCTGAGAAAATAAATTTGACATTTAGTTTTTGTCTAGTTTGGGATCACTGTATCTAAAAAAATATTCACAGCCACAAAATAATATTGGTCTAATTAACAAATTTAACTGTGTAAACTCTTAGTAGTCTTAATGGTAAATGAACCTATTAACTTTAAATAGAGAAGATAAGAAATGAAGGACAATATCCTAAATACTATAGAGAATTTTTAGTAAAATTACAAGCTCTATCTCCCATTACATAGCAAAATTGGTTGTGTCTATATCTTAGTGCTATGTATTGAGGATCAATTACCTCTTCTTTCTTCAGTCTCAAACCTGGCTTCAAATCTAAAGAAGCAGTTCAGTACCCCCCATTCAGAGGGTCCAGTTTGATTACTGCTCCTTCAGTCCCAGTCCAGCTGGCTTTGGTGTGTTCCCATTAGATCAGGGTCATTGTCTCAGTGGGTCTTGACTTCCTTGTTCATATTATCCCTCCTTCTTCTCTTCAACTGGAATTTGGGAGCTCAGTCCAGTGCTCCATTGTGGGTCTCTGTCTCTATCTCTATCTGTCACCAGATGAAGGTTTTATGGTGATATTCTAGATAGTCATCAATATGACTATGGGACAAGGCCAGTTCCGGCATCCTCTCCTCCACTGCCCAGAGTCCTAGCTGAGGACATCCCCATGGACACCTGGAAACCATTCTAGACTCAAGCCTCTTGCAAAACCCAAAATAGATCCCTTATTAAGATATCATCTTTCCTGCTCCCATACCTCTCCTTCCTCCATCTCAACCATCCCACTCCCCCAAGCTCTCCCCAACCCTTCCTTTTTCCCTTCTCTCTCCCACTCTCCCCTTCCTTTCACCCCTCCCACACCCCCATGCTCCCAACTTTTTTCTTGGAAATCTTGTTTGCTTCCAATTTCCAGCAGAATCTATATATGTTTATTTTTTTTTTAATTTGGGTTCACCTTATTACTTAGCTTTTCTAGGATCATGAACATTAGGCTCAATGTCCTTTGTTTATGGCTAGAATCCACTAATGAGTAAGTACATACCATATTCATAATTTTGAGTCTGGCTTATTTTACTCAGGATGGTGTTTTCTATTTCCATCCATTTTCATGCAAGATTCAAGATGTCATGGTTTTGTACTGCTAAGTAGTATTCTAATGTGCATATGTGCCACACCTTCATTATCCATTCTTCCATTGAGGGGCACCTAGGTTGTTTCTAGGTTATGGCTATTACAAATAATGTTGCTATGAACATAGTTGAACAAATGCTTTTTTAGTGTGCTTGGGCATCTCTTGGGGATATTCCCAAGAGTGGTATTGCTGGATCCTGAGGTGGTTTGACTCCTAATTTTCTAATAAATCATTACACTGATTTCCAAAGTGGTTGCACAAGTTTGCATTCCCACCAGCAATGGATGAGTTTTCCCCTTACTCCACATCCTCTCCAGCATAGGTTATCACTGCTGTTTTTGATTTTAGCCATTCTGACAGGTATAAGATAATATCTCAAAGTTTTTTTTAATTTGCATTTATCTGATTGCTATGGAAGTTGAGCATGTCCTTAGGTATCTTTTGTTCATTTGAAATTCTTCTGTTGAAAATTCTCTGTTCAGTTCAGAACCCCATTTTTTAATTTGGTTATTTAGAATTTTAATGTATAGTTTCTTGAGTTCTTTATATATTTTAGAGATCAGACCTGGAGATTGCAAGGTAATTCCAGATTGTAGAGAGCCCATGGGCTGAATAAAATTATTAACAGCTCTTAAATCTGTTAGCATTCTCTGTTTTAGGAGCTGTGGGTTGCATTCTGCCACCCAGCTCCTGCCACCGGCTAGCTTGACCCAAAATAACAACACACAAATTGTATTCATATAAACACTGCTTGGCCCATTTCTATTAATGTGTGTAGCACCCTTAGGTGCGCTTACCAGGAAGATTCTTGCCTACATCCATCCTGGGTCGGAGCTTCCTTGTGTCTGCCTCAGAGAGCAGCAACCTGGCATCTGAGCTCACTTCCTCTTTCTCCCAGCATTCTGTTCTGTTTACTCCACCCACCTATGTTCTAACCTATGAGGGCCAAGCAGTTTCTTTATTAATTAATCAATGACCTTCCTCCATCAATTCTCCATTTTTAGATTTCTTTTTAATAACAAATATAGGAGAATTGCAAGTACTGTTTGATGCTTCAATATGCTGAGCATTTAGTTGCTCCTATACCAGCTGTACTGTTGCTAAAGGCCATTGTACAACCCCCACCAGTTTGTCCATCAACCATTTTAAAGTTAGGGTTGGTTGCTGGTGCGTTTGAAGGATCAGGAGCTGTTCAGCCTTATTATTGTGCATCATTAATAGTCAGTGAATTTTCTTATAATATTTTCCGAGAAACATATATTAATTTATGGTTTTTTCCTAAGATTTAGAGAATACTAATCTAATAATTTCTTTGCTGTCACAAATCCCTAAAAGGTGAATGCTATGGTAGCCATATATGGCTTTAATTTTCCTCTCTCCTTATGACCCTACATGTTCAACCCATTTCATGTTCTGTTTTACCTGAGACAAAGTTCCAATCCCTAAAAGCAGAACATTTACCTCTTGAAGAAGTAATTTGCATATCAAGATTCTATTAAAATTATTGCTACTTCCGCATATATGTGTATCAGGCCTTCAATGACAACATCAGTTATTCATATTTTTAATTTTTATCTTTGTTCATTTATAAAAGTTTTCCAAAATACTCACTTTATGGTATCTCCTGAAAGTTTTGTTCTCTCTTTATAGCTTTTCTGTTATCCACAGCAGTATGGTTTCCTACAAGAGACATTAGGTACTTAAATTGCATTAAGAATGATATCTTAGGATAGCAAGAAATGACTGAACCAGAATTTTGGACAGAGGCCTGTGAGAGGTGCCTTAAGAATTTTTCCCAACAATAAAGGCTTACCTTAGATATCTCTTGTTTACTGCCTTTGCTATATCTTCTGCATTTTCCATAAGGGAGAGGCACATTCTTTTGACTTTTGCTTAGAAAATATATTGGTTCTATGAACACCCTGTTTAAAGTTACTTTTATGGTGACCTTTTTTGCCATAATATAACACTCTCATTCCAAATTTTCCTCAAACATTTAGAAATCATCCCTTCTACCCAAGCATTACTGTGGTCATGAGATTCAATATTAATTGTACTTTGGATCTATTCCTCCAAGTAAGCAGACCTTGCCTGTAAATGCCTAATTATCCATTTACATTGAGAGTTATAATTTTTAAAAGCCATAAATTTTCTTATTATTCATGCACTTTATAAATTTTGTATCTTTCTGTTTATTATGGCTGTCAAACTTTGTAAGAAAAACATGAAGTCTTCCTTGGGTCTTGTATATCTTCAGTAAATGAATCAGTTTTCTTTCCTATTTCTTCAGTTCTGTCCCAAGCATTCAAAGCTGTTCTGTGGCATAAATATGTGGTGTGGTCATCATACAAAGATTGCCCTTCTACAGTCCCATAATTTCCTTCTTCAAGAAGTTGATCTTGGGAGATTTTCATAACTCTAGTTTTATTCCATTGTTTAATAGTCCTACCTTCTTCTCTGAACAAGGAACTCCACTATAATTGTGGATCAGGCTCTAAAACAGCTTCAACCAAGTCACCCAGTCTTTTGGAATAATTCTGTGTCAAACTCACCACAAGTTTAACATTTCACACAAAAGGTGAAAGAATGCCATTGAGACTATAACTTCTTTTTTATTAGATAACAGTTTATTAGTATTATTATTAAAAAATTCCACCTCATCCCCTCCTCGCATTTCCCTCCCCACTTCCCCCTCCCTCTCCAGAACTAAGAGAAATCAGGATTACCTGCCCTGTGAGAGGTCCAAGGTCCTCTCCCCTCCATCCAGATCTAGGAAGGTGAGCATCAGAACAGACTAGGCTCCCACAAAGCTACTCCATGCAGTAGAATCATGACACAATGCCATTGTCCTTGACTTCTCAGTCAGACCTCATTGACAGCCACATTGAGAGAGTCTGGTTTGATCACATGATTGTTCAATACCAGTCCAGCTGGACTTGGTGAGCTTCCATTAGATCAGTCCCACCATCTCCAAGGGTGATTACACCCCTCACAGTCCTGATTTCCTTGCTCATGTTCCCTCTGCTTCTGTTCTTCATTTGGACCTTGGGAGCTCAGTCCAGTGCTCCAATGTGGTTCTCTGTCTCTATCTCCACACATGGCCAGAAGAAGGTTCTATGGTGATTTGCAAGAAATTTATAGGTGTGGCTATGGGATAAGCTGTAGTGGGGCTGCATTCCTGCCACCCAGGTCCCAGCTGCCTGGCTAGCTTATGCCCCAAAATAATGACACACAAACTGTATTCATACAAACACTGCTTGGCCTATTTCTATTAATGTGTGTAGCACCCTTAGGTGCGCTTAACAGGAAGACGCTAGCCTACGTCCATCCTGGGTCAGAGCTTCATCGCATCTGCCCTAGAGAGGAGCAGCCTGGCATCTTCTCCCACTTTCCTTTTTCCCAGCATTCTGTTCTGTTTACTCCACCCACCTATGTTCTAACCTATCAGGCCAAGCAGCTTCTTTATTAATTAACCAATGAAATCAACAGATTGATATATGACACTCCCACATCATTTCCCCTTTTTCTGTTTAAACAAAAAAGGCTTTAACATTAACATAGCAAAATTACATATAACAAAACAGTTATCAAGTAAGAATTACAGTTATAAAATTTATATCTATTTTATCTTTTATCATAACAAAGGAAGACAACTATAACTATCTATCTATTCTTCAACTCTATCTAAGACTCTAGAAGGATATAATATTACCTAAGTAAATGAGAAGTAAGCAACTTATAAAACTGTAGATATCACAGAGACATCTCACTGCCTGGACAGTCACCCAAAGTTCCTCTGTACCATTGGGGCATCCATCTTTGGCCTTCAGCCCCATAGTATCCAGAGACATTTCCATGAAGCAAGAAATTTCAAAGGCAGTTTAGTCACTATCTGCTGTGTCCTGCAGAATGTCTCACAGAGTCTTTCATGAATCAGGAACCCCGAAAGATCATTTCACCTTTAGGCAAGTTCAGTAGTCCTCTCTCTGTGGTTTCTCTGTTTCCAGTTTATGCAACAGTCCAAGCAAGAGCAATTTCTTGCCCAAATGGCTATCAAACTCAATAAGGTGCCTCTTTGATGTCCATTGTCCTCTTGAAGTAGATTGGTGCTGTCAGGAGCAGACGTGTCTCATTGTCATGAAAAGCCCTAAGTTATTAAAACATTAAATGTCATATTCTGTAGTCTTTGAAAGATATGAAGAATGCCTATCTAAAATATATCTATGTACATATAGAAAATCTAACTAACATGACTACAAACTTGACTATTATTAATAATCATCCATTAACAACCCATATACATTATATTTTTACATGAACTACACAATCACAATAACTTAATCAATATCAGAAATACATATACACATATGTACATATAACAAAACTGACCTTAAATTTATATCAATAAAATAAAATTTTTATCAATGTAAATTACTCATTTCTATATCATATCCCCCTATAAATGTAAAAGAACATTTTTTATTGCCACAACTCTATGGTGTTTCAAGGTCTTTGCCAGCAAACAAGCTACAACACTCAAGTGTTCTCTCTGTAGCTGACCTCCTGCCTCAAAGAGTGAGAGTTTGCCCTGGAAGGATGGCCCACAAAGCTGACATTTTAAAACAACTCAGCTTTTTTCCTGCTACTGCTGAAAACAAGCAAGCATTCAGTCAGCTTTTATCAACAGCATTTAAGTGTTTCATGGCAGGACTTATTAAGAGCTGCAGGGTTTTGCAGCTAAAGTGAGTCAGGAAGCCTCTCTTAGATGAGAGAGTTTGCCTGCCTCTAGCAAGTAGAGCAGACCCAAGAACTGGCTGCTACCAAGAAAACATCCTTTATTCTTTCCCAAGCTTTCTCAAGCTTTCTGTGGATTCAGTTCCCCACGTCTGGGCACCATTCTGTATTAGGAGCTGCGGGGTTGTGTTCCTGCCACCCAGCTCCTGGCCACCTGGCTAGCTTATACCCCAAAATAACGACACACAAACTGTATTCAGATAAACACTGCTTGGCCCATTTCTATTAATGTATGTAGCACCACAAGGTGCACTTAACAGTTAGATTCTAGCCTACGTCCATCCTGGGTCAGAGCTTCATTGTGTCTGCCCTGGAGAGGAGCAACCTCTAATCTTCACTCACTTCCCTTCTTCTTAGCATTCTTTTCTGTTTACTCCACCCACCTATGTTCTAACTTATCAGGCCAAGCAGTTTCTTTATTAACTAACCATTGAAATCAACAGATTGATATACGACACTCCCACATCAATAAGCCCAGTTCAGAAACCCTATCCTCAGCTGCCCAAGGAACAAGATGGAGACATCTCCGTGGAAACCTGGGAACCCGTCTAGAGTCAAGTCTCTTGCCAACCCTAAACTGGCTCTCTTAATTAAGATATATACTTCCCTGCTTCCATATCCATCCTTCCTTCATCTCAACCATACCATTCCTCAAAGCTCTTCCCAAATCCCCCTTCTCGCTTCTTTCTCCTCATCTCCCCTTACCTCCACCCCACACCTACCCCTGTGCTCTGAACTTTTGCCTGGCAATCTTGTCTACTCCTAATATCCAGAAGGACAAATATATGTTTTTCTTTGGGTTCATCTTCTATTTAGCTTCTCTAGGATCCCGAATTATAGGCTCAATGTCCTTTATTTATGGCTAGAATCCATTTATGAGTGAGTACATACCATATTCATCTTTTGGGGTCTGTGTTATCTCACTCAGTAAAGTGTTTTCTATTTCCATTCATTTGCATGTAAAATTCAAGATGTCATTTTTTTTAACACTGAGTAAAACTCTAAAGTATATATTGCCACACCTTTATCCATTCTTCTATTGAGGGGCACTTAGGTTCTTTCCAGGTTCTGGCTATTATAAATAGTGCTGCTATGAATATATTGAACAAATGCTTTTGTACTATGATTGGGCATCACTTGGGTATATTCCCAAGAGTGGACTTGCAGGATCCTAAGGCAGGTTGATCACAAATTTCCTGAGAAACCGCCATACTGATTTCTAAAGTGATTGCAAAAGTAAGTTTGCATTCCCACCAAGAATGGATGAGTGTACCCCTTACTCCACATCCACTCCCGCATACGCTATCATTGGTGTTTTTGGTTTTAGCTATTCTGACGGGTGTAAGATGGTATCTCAAAGTTTTTTTGATTTGCATTTCCCTGACTGCTAAGGAGGTTGAGCATGACCTTAAGTGTCTTTTGGCCATTTGAACTTCTTCTTTTTATAATTTTCTATTCAGTTCAGTACCACATTATAAATTGGGTTAACTTGAGTTTTAATGCCTAGTTTCTTGAGTTCTTTATATATTTTGGAGATCAGACCTTTGTCTGATTCAGGGTTGGTGAAGATCTCCCAGTCAGTAGGTTCCCTTTTTGTCTCAATGACAGTATCCTTTGTATTACAGAAGCTTCTTAGTTTCAGGAGGTCCAATTTATTCATTGTTGTTCTTATAGTCTGTTCTACCAGGCTTCTATGTAGGAAGTGGTCTCCTATACCCATGGGTTGCAGAATACTTCCCACTTTCTCTTCTATGAGGTTCATTGTGGTCAGATTGATATTGAGGTCTTTAATCCATTTGGACTTGAGTTTTGCAAAATCTGGGTATTCAATTTGGTTCCATTGGTCAACATCTCTTTTTTGTGCCAATACCAAGATGCTTTTATACTATAGCTCTATAATAGAGTTTAAAGTCAGGGATAGTCATGCCTGTGGAAGGACTTTTATTGTATAGGATTGTTTTGCCTATCCTGGGTTTTTTTTTCATATAAAGTTCATTATTGTTCTCTCCAGGTCTGTGAAAAATTTTGTTGGGTTTTTGATGGGGATTGCATTGAATCTATAGATTCCTTTTGGTAAAATTGCCATTTGTACTGTATTGATCCTCCCAATCCAAGAGCATGGGAGATCCTTCCATTTTCTGGTATCATCTTCAGTTTCTTTCTTCAAAGACTTAAAGTTCTTGTTAAATAGATCATTCACTCCCTTGCTTTGAGTTATCCCAAGATACTTTTTGCTATTTGTGGCTATTGTGAAAGGTGATGTTTTTCTGATTTCCCTCTCTGCTTCCATATCCTTTGTGTATAAGAGGCAACTGATTTTTTGGAGTTGATCTTGTATCCTGCCATGATGCTAAAGGTGTTTATCAGCTGTAGAAGTTCTTTGGTAGAGTTTTTGTGCTCGCTTATGTACACTATCATATAATCTGCAAATAACAAAAGTTTGACTTTTTCCTTTCCAATTGAATCCTCTGGATCTCCTTATGCTTTCTTATTGCTATTTCTAGAATTATATTGAAAAGGTATGGAGAGAGTGGACAGCCTTGTTTTGTTCCTGATTTTATTAGAATGGTTTTAAATTTCTCTCCATTTAATTTTATGTTAGCTGTCGGCTTGCTATATATTGCTTTTATTATATTTAGGAATAAACCTTGTATCCCTAATCTCTCCAAGACCTATATCATAAAGGGGTGTTGAATTTTGTCAAATGCTTTTTCAGCATCTAGTGAAATGATCATATATTTTTTCCTTCAGTTTATTTATATGATGGATTACAATGATAGATTTTTATATGATGAACCAGCCCTGCATCTTTGGGATGAAGCCTACTTGATCATAATGTATAATTTTTTGGATGTGTTCTTGGATTTGGTTTAGCAGTATTTTATTGAGAATTTTTGCATTGATGTTCATGAGTCAGATTTGTCTGTAATTAGCTTTCTTGGTTAAGTCTTTTTGTGGTTTTGGTATCAGGGTAACTGTTGCTTCATAAGGGAAGTTTGGCAATGACTCTTCTGTTTCTATTTTGTAAAACACATTAAGGAGTACAGGTATTAGCTCCTCTTGGAAGTTCTTATAGATTTCTGCATTGAAACCATCTGGTCAAGCGCTTTTTTTGGTAGGGAGGTTTCTGATGACAGCTTCTAATTCCTCGTGACTTATAGGTCTGTTTAAATTGTTCAACTGGTCTTGATTTAATTTTGGTATATGGTACTTATCTATAAAAATGCCCATTTCTTTCACATTACCCAACTTTGTGGCACACAGGCTTTTGTAGTAAGTTCCAATGATTCACTGAATTTCCTCTGTGACTGTGGTTATATCCCCCTTTTCATTTCTGATCTTGTTAATTTGTGTGTTTTCTCTCTGGCATTTGATGAGTTTAGATAGGGGATTGTCAATCTTGTTGATTTTCTCCATGAACCAGCTTTTTCTTTTATTGATTCTTTGTATTGTTTTCTGTGTATCTATTTTGTTGATTTCAGTTTTCAGTTTGACTTCCGGTCTTCTACTCCTCCTGGGTGAATTTGCTTCATTTTTTTTCTAGAGTTTTCAGGTGTGTTGTTAGGTTTTTATTGTGAACTTTCTCTATTTTCTTTTTCTGGGCACTTAGTGCTATGAACTTTCCTCTTAGTACTGCTTTCATAGTGCCCCACAGGTTTGGGTATCTTGTGTCATTATTTTCATTCAATTTGAGGAAGACATTAATTTCTTTATTTCTTTCTTGACCCAAGGGTGGTCAAGTAGTTGACTCTTCAGTTTTCATGAGTTTTTAGGCTTTATGGGGTTAGAAATTATGTTGAATTCTTAATTTATTCCGTGATGATACGATAGTACACAGGTGGTTACTACAATTTCTTTGTATCTATGGATGTTTGCTTTGTTGCCAATTATGTGATCAAGTTTTGAGAAGGTTCCATGAGATGCTGAGAAGAAGGTATATTCTTTTCTGTTTTGGTAGAATGTTCTATAGATCTCTGTTAAGTCCCTTTGGGTCATTACATCTGTTAGTTCTCTTATTTCTCTATAGTTTCTGTCTGATTGACCTCTCCATTTCTGACAGAATAGTGTTGAAATCTCCCACTTTTAGAGTGTGGGGTTTGGTGTATGCCTTGACTTCTAGTAATTTTTTTTTTTACATATGTGGGTGCTTTTTAATTAGGAGTGTAGATATTCAGGATTGAGACTTCCTCCTGATAAATTGTTCTTGTCATGAATATTAATTGTCCATCTCCTTCTCTTCTGATTGATTTTAGTTTGAAATCAATTTTGTTAGATATTAATATAGCCACTCCCACTTGTTTCTTTGGTCCATTTGATTTGAAAACATTGTGTCAACCCTTTACTCTGAGGTAGTGTTTGTCTTTGAGGTTGAGGTGTTTCTTGTAAACAGCAGAATGTTGGATCTTGTTTTTGTATCCATTCTCTTAACCTGTGCCTTTTTATAGGTGAATTGAATCCATTGATATTAAGTGAAATTAATGACCAGTGGTTTTGAACTTCGGTTATTTTTTCTGGTGGTAGAGTTTGTGTATTTTCTTTCTTTGAGTTGTGCTGGTGGATGGTTGTCAGATGCTTGTGTTATTATGTGTGTTGTTGACTTCCTTGGTTTGTGATTGTCCTTCTAGTATTTTCTGTAAGGTTGGGTTTGTGGCTTTGTATTATTTAAATCTGTATTTGTCCCGAAATATCTTATTTTTTTCTCCTTTGAAGGTGAATGAAAGCTTTGCTGGGTATAGTCATCGGGGCTTGCATCCATGATCTCTTAGTGTCTGCAGCACATCTGTCCAAGACCTTCTGGCTTTTATGGTTTCCATTGAGAAATCAGGTGTAATTCTGATAGATTTCCCTTTATATGTTAATTGACCTTTTTCCCTGGAAGCTCTTAGTATTTGTTCTTTATTCTGTATGTTTTATGTTTTGATTATTATATGGTGAGGGGATGCTTTTTTTTTAATCCAGTCTATTTTGTGTTCTGTATGCTTCTTGTACCTTCATAGGGATCCTTCTTTAGGTTGGGAACGTTTTCTTCTTTAATTTTGTTGAACATATATTCTGAGCCTTTGAGCTGTAATTCTTCTCCTTCTTCTAACCATATTATTTTAAGTTTGGTCTTTTATGGTGTCCCAGATTTTCTAGATATTTTGTGTTAAGAATTTGCTGGATTTGTTTTGTTCTTTAATCAATGGGATTTTTTTCCTTTATTGTATCTTCAGTGTCTGAGATTCTTTCTTCTATCTCTTGTATTCAGTTGGTAATGCTTGTCTCGGTAGTTCCTGTTTGTTTTCTCAGATTTCCTATATTCGGCCTTCCCTCTGTTTGTGTTTTCTTCATTATGTCCATTTCATTTTTTTATGTCTTGAACTGTTTCCAGTACGTGTTTGACTGCATTTCTTGGGTTTCTTGGGTATTTTTGTGGGATTTATTCATCTCCTCTTCCTTTTTGTTTGTCATCTCCATTTCTTTACAACAGTTTTTCATGTCCTGTTTAAAGTCGATTACTTCTACTTTTTCTGGAGTAGGGTGTTCAATTCTACTTGTTGCCTGATCCCTGGATTCTGGTGATATCATGTTGCCTTTCAGGTTGTTGTAGGAATTCTTACATTGGTGCCCACCCATCTCTTCCTTCAAATGCAGCCAGGAGAGTCTTGGCATCTTGGTCCAATCTTTGCTGTGACTGACTCTCTGGGTGGATCTCCTCAGTGCAGAAGCAGGAACTGTTCCTGGGCCAAGGACCAGTCTGGATGGATCACCTCAGCACAGGAACAGGAACTCCTGGTAGTCCAAGGACCCCAGCAGACAAAAGAGCGAAATTGGTGGGAGGGTAGGGCCATGTGAAACATAGAAGACCCTTCAGCAGAAGCTGAAGGTGCCCCACATTCCCTTGTGTGCATTTAATTGTTTCTTTTTTAACTCATGCATTATATAATCATACAGAGACCTAACTTTCTCTATCATAATTGTCTTTTCCATGTTTAAACATGGGTAAAACTCTTCCTTTTAACTAATTCCTTCCTTAAAGAATTTCCAAATTTTTATACCAAACTACTACCAATGATGATGAAGATGTAAGGCTCATTGCTGCTGAACAGAACAGTAATAGCATGAATGGATTTTGACAGTAACCAGAGAAGCAGGTTCAAGGAAAGCCTGCCAGGAGAGAAAAATGGAAAACATAATCAGTTGGTGTTAGGAGCCGTTTCCCCCCTAAAGATTATTACAGGAACCATCACCTTGGGGGGCCTGCAGGGAACCCCACACCCATAATTATGTTAAGAATAGTTCTATTGACAAAACCTGCCCCACACCCAATTAGCTATTCGCTAATTGTTAGCGAACCTAATCTGTTAGCTGAACTGCCTTAAATTCCAGCTATCCAGGGAACTAGGTGTGGCAACTCCTGACTTCTTGGCCTACCTGACCGGACGTAGGTTACGTGACCTGGGACCACGTGGCCAGATTCCATGCTCCTGTGCCCTGCCCCCTGCCGCCCGAATCCCTTATCCAGGGACTATATAAGTTGTAACCCTGACCCTAATAAAAGGAGGCTTTGACAAATCTTCGCTTGGCCTCATTTCTTTATCTTAGCCCTCTCTTCCAGGTAGCGCCCCTCCGAGACCCTGGAGTAACAGGCTGCCAAGGTAGGTCACAAATTCTAGACTAGTGACCTACCCACGGCGGTCACAGTGGCGCCCGAACCAGTGCCTCGGAGTACGGTTAGCTATCGGACAACCTCGCGCAGTCCCGGGACATCAAGAAGAAAAAAGAAGATTCTACAGCTGTAGGACTCGGACAGGTCTGCAGGACGAGAGGTAGGTAGGCGCACTCACCGTTGTCTATTAGGAGATGGGACAATCACTTTCGAAGGAAGAAAAAGTTATACATAAATTATCAGGGATAAAGGAGTAAGAGTTAAAAAACGAGATTTAGTTGCATTTTTCTGTATTATATATGAAATATGCCCCTAGTTAGCTTTACCTGGCCAAAGGCAGAAAAATTCATACAGTAATTTAATTAATCAATCAGGAAAAGGAGGGTAAGAGGCAAAAAATGAGATTTATATGTTTGCTTTATGTGTTTGCTTGCGGACTCAAAAGGGAGTCCCTCGAGATGGGAAAAGTTAGGGTATGATCCACACAGCTATGCCTGCCAAACAGGCTAGCTGTTAGGGCTAGAGAGCCTGCCATATGAAGCGAAAGCTGACAGGCAGGTTTGCTATAAAGGAGTCTAGACTCAAAAAGCTGCAGCTACATTTAGGACTGTAAATATGCTTCTTTTCCATTTTAAAAATCTTGCTTCTTGGTCAAAAATCTTTAGTTTGTAGATGTATAAGTTTATATCTAAGGTAGGTTAAGTTCAGTACTATGGTTATGTACAAAAGTTTTAAAATCAAAGATTGTGATATATTCAGAGGATTTTAAGAATTGTTTAGGCTGTCCTGAGTTTTTATTTCTTTCGTATAAGGTTGAGGATTGTTCTTTTGAGTTCTATATTGTTCTTTTGAGTTTTGTGAAAAGTTTTGCTATAATTTTAATGAGCATTTACACTAAATCTGTATGTGAGTTCTGTGAGGAATGTTGCTATAATTTTTAATGGACATTTACACTGAATCTGTAGACTGCTTTCATTGAAATTGTCATTTTTGCTGTGTTTCTTCTGCTTTCCCAAGAAAGTAGGGGATCTTTCAAGATTTAAAGTTCTTATCCTACAAGTTTTTCCAATTGTACGGCCCGCTCTTGGGTGGGAGTCATAATGTTTCAGCTTGAGGTTCTTTCCTGCTGCTAGGTGTGGCTTCAGGACGGAATGCTGAGTCTCAGGCCTCAGGCCTCTTAATTAAATTTATCAAGGGCCAGAGTTACAAGTGATAATGGTTAAAAATAAAAAACATTTCTGCCTTCACAGGCAGAGATGACGGGACTCAAAACTTCTGTCCTGCTTGCTTAAAAGTAACTCCAAGATATTTTGTGGTATTCATGGATATTTAAAAGGAGGATGTCTCATTTATCCTAGATGTAAAAGAGATACCTTTGGGTTATTTTCAGATTCTGGTTATGATAAAGTAGTTCTGCTATGGGCATGGCTGAGCACGTGTCCTTGTGGTAGGGTTAAACAACTTTGTATTTAGGCCCAGAAGGGGTATTGCTGAGTTTTGAGGTAGATATTTGCCTAATTTTAAAAAATAGACAAAACGAGAGTCCCTCAGTGCTGGGGAGACTCTCACTTGGGTTTCAGGATAGCGCGGCCCCCCCATGGCTCACGGAAGATGGGCCTTGCTGCGATCACGTGGGGCTTTGAGAGAGCGGCCATTGCACTGGGGCCGAGGCTCATAGCCCACGTGGGGGAAGAGTTTGACCCTGAGTGACCAGGAGAAAGAATTTTTGGGGAAGGGGCCAAAGCCCACTAATCTAAAAGGGTCATAAATTCCAAAAATCCTATGATGGTTGTGGGAGGACAACTCCCTGCCTCTTGGGACCACTCCCAAGGTCGTTATCAGCTAGTTCCTAAAACTGTGCTAATTGCAGCTGGAAAACCTGTTTTTCAAGGTTAAAGTCAGGCTTTGTCTTCAGCTGGTTCCTGGTGCAGGGTCGCTGAACAGGCTAGCCCTAGATTTTTAATTCTCCTCTTCCTGCTGGGGAGCTGGAGAGATAGCTCAGTGGTTAAGAGCATTGCCTGTTTTTCCAAAGGCCCTGGGTTCAATTCCCAGCAACCACGTGGTGGCTCACAACTATCTGGAATGAGGTCTGGTGCCCTCACAAGCTAACCCTAGATTTTAATTTTTCTCTTCCTGCTGGGAGAGTCTGGATTTTTTTTGGGTCTTTCAATGCTATATATGATCCAAAAGCATCTGTGCCAGTATACACTTCCAGCACCAGTCTGCACTTCCAGCAATAAAGTTTTTTCTTTACCCACATTTTCTTAAGCATAAATTGTTAACAATAATTTTTAAACCTGGTCATTTTTACAAGGATAAGGTAAAATCTCAGAGTTTTGATTTGCATTTCTCTGACGGTTAGAGGATGTTATATTTAAACATTTTTTAAATGTCTCTCAGTCATTTTTAAATACGTTTGTTGAGAGTTTTCAGTTTAGATCTATAACAAATATTTTTATTTGATTAAAATTTTTAATAACTAATTTCCTGAGTTCTTCATATATTTTTAAAATGAATTGATGATAAGTAAAGATTTTTTTCCACTCTATAGCCTTGTTATAAAAAAGGTTCTCAATTCAGGAGATCTAATTTATGGTTTCTCACAATGTTTGTGCCACTGAGGCTGTGTTTGAGGCAAACATGTACTTCAAAAAAAATTTCTCTGTGAGGTTCAACAAAATTTTTATATGCTGAAGCCTTTGGCTCATTTAAACTTAAATTTTGTACATGGAGATGGATATAGATCTATTTCCATTCTTCTACATGTTGGTGTCTAATGAGGCCAGAATTATTAGTTAAAATGCTTCCTTTTTCCATTTTCCTATCTGCAATGCAGACTTAAAACTTAAGAGGAGGATAGCTTACAAACTTTTGGTTGGATGTCCAATGGTTAAAGCCCTAGTTATAATATTCTTATGGGAGACCTTGAGCTGCTACGTAAAATTCTTTCAAAAAGCAGTTTTCAATAGAGAGAGCTTAAAGCTGTCTAACAGGTACTCAAGCAGGTAAAATATAAATCACAGGTAAAATATACAATAATCAACAAATACAGTATATTAATTATAATTCAGCTATGACAAATGTGTATATTAAATGTAAAACTTATTCTACAACAGTTTTATAAAAAGTACTGTTTATGGCTAAACCTTCTCAGTTTTGCTAGTTAAGATATTAAACTCTTAATTTAAAACAATAGCCTGTCTGGTACAAAAGGACAGGATAACATCTGGAAGATGGTTTGACAAAATATTGACTATGATCAATATTTCTCATACTAAACAATAGATTCATTAATAATTTTAAGATTGATTCCTGGACATTTGCCTTTGCTCAATTCAAAGGCCAAAAACAATGGTCGTTTCCAAGATTATTGCTACAATTCACAACTGTATAAAATCCCTTACAGGATTTTATGCTAAATTTTACAAATGGCTCTTCTAATGAAAGAACTGCATATATGGCTAATAATAATAATAAAAAAATATGGAGCGTAATAAGACTCCTTAAAAGCAACTCACAGAAGTTGCAAGCGGATCCTGATGCAAACGGATCTGGCATGATAACACCAAGCTGACCTTTGCTAAGGCAAGGTGGAAAAGCCCTTGCAATGCATTATGAAAAAACCTGACCTATATATATTTGGGGTCGAGGATATGTTTATGCTTTTTTCACAGAAAGAAAATAAAAGCTGGACCTGAAGTCGAGGCTGCGGACACAGAGGCGTTCCTGAGGCGATTGCAGAGAGATTGGAGAGAGGTCCTTGGTCCAGACTTCCCTGCCCCCAAGGAGAGGAGTGCCTGACAACAGAACCTGCTGCTCCACTCTGCAGGGTGTCAATTCTGCCTCCTGAGCCCAGGGAGACCCGCCTGAAATGCAGGATGTGCTTCAGATAGCTGAATCCAGTTCACCTCACCCAGGAATCCCACCTGCCCTGAAGCACAAGTGCTAAACTGCTTCAGCAGCTTAAATTCTGGTCTGCTTTGGAGCTGAGATGCAGACTGGACATCAGACTTTTAATCTTTGGGACACAGAACTCGTTTTAATTAAAATACTAACATCTTCACTTAAGAAGGGGGAAGATTGGGGTTCCTGTCACTGTTGCTCAGAGTCTGGAAATGGTGGTATTTGACAACAATGTATGTCATTGTACTCTTACTGAAATTGATCTAATGATATTTGTAACTGCTTTTAGATGTTGGGAAAGGTTTGACACATGCTGTAAAGTGTTTGGGTTTAATGCATATGTTAAGAATTTTAGATTTTGATTCCCTTTTACACTGCCCTAATTTTTGGCAGGCAGCACACGTAACTTTATGTGGAGTAGGCATTTAGGAAGGAGGATACCATGGGCCAGACTAAAAGGTGAATACTGGGTTTGGAAAAGCCCTTTCTTCTTGTCTGGAAGATGGAGTTATTGGTGCCAAAATTATATATCTTTTGTTTAAGGAGCACCTCAGTTTTTTCATTAATGATAAATACAGGGGCCCAATGACGGGAGTTAGTGTGGATCCTCGCCTGAATAGCAAACCATACAGAGGCCGTACAGGCCGGCTCAACATGGCATGGTTTTTAGGTACGAGGGCGCTCTCCACATAGCCTAAGACAGGGTGCCCTGTGATCTGCTTACTTTAATCCTGCTAGATACCTTTTATTTGAGGAGCTCCCAGGACAGGCGACTTATGGCAGGATAGCCCCCAACCTAAGACAGGGACCTGGGAACCCTAGGACGGGTAAGGGGGAAAGAAATAAGGCCTGGTCCCTACTCGACCTAAGATTCATCAGGCACCCCTCTATTCCCAGGAGAGGTAAATTGCTTCACCAGTCGAAGAAGGGTCTCTCCTTATCCCAGTCCCTTCTCCTTTAGATCTGACACCCTGGTTGACTCTGACTTGGTGCTCTCCACTTAATAGCTAGCTACTTGCCTTTATATAAGAAAGGAGGGAATATGTTAGGAGCCGTTTCCCCCCTAAAGATTATTACAGGAACCATCACCTTGCGGGGCCTGCAGGGAACCCCACACCCATAATTATGTTAAGAATAGTTCTATTGACAAAACCTGCCCCACACCCAATTAGCTATTCGCTAATTGTTAGCGAACCTAATCTGTTAGCGGAACTGCCTTAAATTCCAGCTATCCAGGGAACTAGGTGTGGCAACTCCTAACTTCTTGGCCTACCTGACCGGACGTAGGTTACGTGACCTGGGACCACGTGGCCAGATTCCATGCTCCTGTGCCCTGCCCCCTGCGCCCCGAATCCCTTATCCAGGGACTATATAAGTTGTAACCCTGACCCTAATAAAAGGAGGCTTTGACAAATCTTCGCTTGGCCTCATTTCTTTATCTTAGCCCTCTCTTCCAGGTAGCGCCCCTCCGAGACCCTGGAGTAACAGGCTGCCAGGGCGGGTCACAACTTCTAGACTAGTGACCTACCCACGGCGGCCACAAGTTGGGCAGTGACTCCAACTGAATATTTCTCTGGCCTATGCCAGTGGCTACAAACTCACAGGCAAATGGCTTTTTATGAATTCATACTATAAACATTGGGCATCAAATGGAGCATGACTAATAAAATGCCAGTGTAACATGGAGGAGGAAGGCCTTCTTGTTTGTTATTGGGGTTTTTGTCTCACCTGGTACCCCACAACTGTTTAGCCCCAAAGAAAATCACACATAGGTCTCCATAAATTATAAGCAGATTGGTCCATTAACTCTAGTCTCTCACTGGCTAACTCTCACATCTTGATTAACCCATTTTTCTGAACTATGTTAGCCATGTGGCTCAGTACCTTTTTCAGTGGCACAGATCACATCCTGCTACAACAGTGGTCTGGGCAGGAATGAGAATAATCAACTTCCTCCTTCCCAGAATTCTCCTGTTCTCATTATATCATTTCTACTTCCTGTCTGGTTTTCCTGCCTGGCCAATCAGCACTTATTTAAAACATGATTGACACAATACAGATAATCCTCTTGCACCACTTCCACCCTACCCCCATTTTTTTAAAGGAAAATATCCATAGTCCATTTTTTGGGAATGTGTGTGTAGTATTCCAGGCTACTTCCAGCTGGTTGGGGGTGCAGATAATCTTATGGGACCTAAAGAAAATTTAGAGTTATGATAAAGTTCTGACTGAAGTATCCTGTGAGTCTTGATCATCTCAGGCTACAGTCTTGAACCTGTTCTGTATGAAGAACTCAGACATCTGGGCCATCTATTCCTGTCCGAGACTTCTCAGGTGGTCTTCCTTGATCAAAGCTGATTTTTCTTAACTCTGAATAAATCCACAGCCTCTCATTTTCTGTGGAAACAAAAGCAAAATCTCTTCTCCAAAGAAACATATCTTTTGACTTCAATTTTGAAGCCATGGTATTTTTAAAATACCTATCTTAGATTAATTCTGCAGCAAATATCTTTTAGCAGCTGTTGCTCCTTCCTAAGCATTTAAACAATTTAAAGAGAGCATAATAGCATACAGTATCACGATTCTCTATGTAGTTTCCATTTTTACATGGCTTTATTTTAACCTCTATTTCTTTTATTTTTACTTTTAGTTTTTGGATTTTTGAGACAGGTCCTCTGTGTATCTTTGTCCTGGAACTCCCTCTGTAAACCAGGCTATCCTTGAACTCACAGAGATCCATCTGTCTCTGCCTACCAGGCAAATCCTACCAGTCTGCACCATCACATCTGAGGGATTCTCCTTTACCCAAGAGAGAAAACAGGCCACTGGATGCAAAAGCAAGAGGAAGTTTACTGTTTACACAGGTGCCTGTGGTTGCTTCACCCAACCAGCTGGATGAGCAGCTAGCTGAATGAGCGCGCCAGGCTGAGAATACATCATGCATTTATAGGGGGTTCAGGTATTACATAAAAGATGGCATAGCAACAAGCATTTCATTGGTTCCTATATGTTGGGTGGGCTAGGTTCGAGTTTAGGACAGGGCTGCAGGTTCATAAAATACCCGAAAATCTAGATAAAGCTAGGTTCAACTCTCTGGGTATTTTGATGACTGTTGCAGTGCTTAGCTGTCTTCCTGTAGGCCCAGTTTCTACAGAGCTAGCTGACCGCAGATGTCCTGTTCAGTGGGGCCCTATCTGCTTCTCTAAAATTTATTTTTTAAGCTTATATAGGTGACTTAATTTGAACCTTGCTACAGGCTAAAACGGGGGTCTTTCAATAGCAACTGTAGTTTCCTATACAAGACATACTCAGTATCAAGACAGAAGACATTTCTAGATGGAATGGAGAAGGGCTTATGAGCCCCTAATGCTAGCTGAGGAACTAATAATAATTGATGTCTTCTGAGGTAGAGAGATTCATGTTGCGGGAGGTCCTTCCACTCCTCCAGCCTATAGCCACTGAGATACCAGCCCATTGGGGCATGGTCTCTCTCCCTTTAAAAAAGCGGCTACTTCCCTTCTTGCTCTCTTCACTACCTGCCCCGTTTCAGGCAACTAGGCTCTTTCCTGATTGCACAGAAAGCTGTTGTCTGGGACGGTTATCTGTAAGTTTTTTTCCCCTTTAAATAAATATCACCCTATTAATCATAATTTTAAACAGGTGTGGCATTGTTTGCAACTTACACCTACAGATTCAGGGTGTAGCTGCTGGTAAATTGACCATAATCCAGTGGAAGGCTATACAACCATGAAAACAAGGGCAACACAAGTTAGACTGGTGGATTATGTAAAATATCCCAGACACAAAACAGGAAGTTGGAAAAAAGGCATGGAGAGGAGACAGGAAACAATGCAGTATAAATATCATCAGAAAATATTACTTGTACATATTGGAGTTTAAAATAATAAAAATGTTTTCAACAAAGAATTGAAACTAGGAATCAGTCTGAAAACTGAAGTTTTGGAAGTTTATCAATGTATAAATTTGATTTTCTATGTTTCAGCATCTATTCTCAAATAACAAAATAGGAGTATGTCAGTCATTAGTCACTTGTGAATTGAAATGGATTTATCTTAATAAAGCACTTATAACCAATCACAGCACATAGTGAAACTATGTTAATCTTAAATCGGGATAATGTGACCATCTGTCTGAAGGCTTGATGAAAATCAGTTTGTCACCACAGTAGTAAAAAATTTTTCATGTTAGAAAATCTCCATTTTTTTGTTAACATAGAGAGACATATGTTGTCTGGGGGTTTATGGCAGTATTTCATACTAGTAAGCAACCCCAGAACAAAAGTTTACATTAGTATTATGGGGATGAAGACAACTTTGATTACAAAGATAGAAGAGATAAGAAATTGACATTTTAAGTTTTGCCTTTAGCTCTTTAAATACTACAGGATATGTGGTTGCATTAGACAATTCACATGGATAGTATCTAAATCACATTCAAAATATATCTCTTAGGATAAAAAAAATTCCAAATCTCTGAAAAAAACAGTTCATCATTCATAATCTAGAAAAGACCAAGAGACCAGTCATATAGAGACCTCAGAGACTTTCCAAGACAGACACTGACAGTACAGAACAGAACAAGAAAAACTCCCAAACACCGAGACAGCCACTGCAAGGATTGAACCAAGACATGAAGACACTGCTGGTCTCACTTGCAGGAAGAAAGGGGTAGGTGTCAATGGAGAAATTCTTCAAACAACCTAAAAGCAGCATGGTAACAACACAACCCAGAGGTCACACAATAGTAAGTTTTTATCATTCTAACCCAGAAGAAGTAAAAGGAAATGACTTTAAATGTAGCTTTATGAATATAATGAAGAACTTTAAAGAGGAAATGAAAAACTCCTTTAAAGAAATTGAGTAGAAGACAAACAAAATATTGGAAGAAATTAATAAATCCCTCAAATAAACTCAAGAAAACAATAATCAAACAGGGGAAGGAAACAGTTCAAGACTTAAAGACTGAAATAGAGATAATAAAGAAAACACAAAACAAGGAAATTCTGAACATGGAAAATCTGGATAAATGAACAGGATCTACAGATACAAGTATAACCAACAGAATACAAGAGAGGGAAGAAAGACTCTCAGGCGCTGAAGATATTATAGAGGAAATAGACTCACTGGCCAAAGAAAACTTTAAAACCAACAAATTCCTAGTACAAAACATCCAGGAAATATGGTACACCATGAATAGAACAAACTTAAGAATAATAAGGATAGAAGAGGGAAAAGAATTCCAGCTCAAAGTCCCAGAAAATATATTCAACAAAATCATAGAAGAAAACATTCCCAACCTAAAGAAGAATATCCTTATGAAGGTACAAGAAGCTTACATAACAAAAAGAATACTGAAAAAAAAAACACATCCCCTTGCTATAAAATAATCAAAACACAAAACATACACAATAGAGAGTATTAAGAGCTACAAAGGAAAAAACGTCAAGTAAACCTATCAGAATTACACCCAAGTTCTCAATGGAAACCATGAAAGCCAGAAAGACCTGGATAGATTTGTTGGAAACAGTAAGAGATCATGGATGCAAGCTCAGACTACTATACCCAGCAACACTTTCATTCATCATCGATGGCGAAAACAGATATTCCATGAAAAAAAAAACATTTAAATAATACATATCAACAAACCCAGCCTTACAAATAGTACTAGAAGGAAAACCCTAGCACAAGGAAGCTAACTGTGCCCACAAAAACACAGGCATTTGATAACCACCAGCAGCATAACCCAAAGAAGGGAAACATACAAATACTACTATTAAAAATTAACCAGAATTAACAACCAATGGTCATTAATATTGCTTAATATCAATGGACTCAATTCACCTATAAAAAACACAGGCTAAGAGAATTGATATGAAAAAAAGGATCCAGCCTTCTGCTGTACAAGAAATGCACCTCAACATCAAAGACAGACACTACCTCAAAGTAAAGGGTTAGGAAAAGGTTTTCCAATCAAATGGACCTAAGAAACAAGCAGGTGTAGATACCTGAATATGTAACAAAATTGAATTCAAACCAAAATCAGTCAGAAAATATTGAGAAGGACACTTTATACTCATAGCATAAACAATTTATCAAGATTCAGTCCTAATACTGAACATTTATGCCTCTAATACACCATGGATTAAAGTTAGAATTTAACAACAATATGACTCTCAGAAAGCCTACAAAGTCATGGAGATTGAACCGTGAACTAATGAACCATTCCTGGGTTAAGGAATAAGAAAGAAAGAAAGAAAGAAAGAAAGAAAGAAAGAAAGAAAGAAAGAAAGAAAGAAAGAAAGAAAGAAAGAAAGAGAGAGAGAGAGAGAAATTAAAGACTTCCTTAAATTCAATGAAAATGAAGGCAAAACATATCCTAAACTATGGGACTCCATGTAAGCAGTGCTAAAAAGAAAGTTCATAGTACTTAGTGCCCACATAAATGAAACAGAAAAACCTCACATTAGTGACTTAAAAGCACACCTGAAAGCTCTAGAACAAAAAGAAGCAGACTCACCCAGGAGGAGTAGAAGGCAGGAAATAATTAAATTGAGGGCTGAAATCAACAAAATAGAACCAAAGGAAACAATAAAAAGAATCAATGAAACAAAGACCTGGTTCTTTGAGAAAATCAACAAGATAGAATGACACTTATCCAAACTAATCAAAAGACAGAGAGAGAACATCCAAATTAATAAAATCAGAAATGAAAATGGGGAAATGGGGGCATAACACCAGACACTGAGAGAATTTTGAGAATCATTAGGTCATATTACAAAAACCTGTACTCCACAAAATTGGAAAATATAAAAGAAATGAACATTTTTTAGATAGATGCCATGTATAAAAAATTAAATCAAGACCAGGTGAGCAATTTAAGTAGACCTAAAATCTGAAAGGACATGGAAGCTGCCGTCAAAACAAACAAACAAAAAACAAAACAAAACAAAACAAAAGCCCAGGGCTGGAGGTTTAAGTGTAGAATTCTATCAGAACTTCTAAGAAGAGCTAATACCTATACTCCTCAAAGTGTTCCACATAATAGAAACAGAAGGGACATTGCCAAATTCTTTTTATGAGGCTACAGTTACCCTGATACCAAAACCACACAAAGAATAAACCAAGAAAGAGAAATACAGAACAAGCTCACTCATGAACATGGATGCAAAAACACTTAATAAAACACTGGCAAATCAAATCCAAGAACACATCAACAACAACAAAAACAAAAACAAAAAAAAAAAAAACATTGACCATGATCAAGTTGGCTTTATCCCAGAGATTCAGGGCTGGCTTAACATATGAAAATCTAACAGTGTAATCCATCACATAAATAAACTGAAAGAAAAAAAAAGCACATGATCTTTTTTTAGATGCTGAAAAACTCCAACACTCCTTCATGATAAAGGTCTTGGAGAGATCAGCAAAACAAGGAACATATCTAAATATAATAAAAGCAATATATAGCAATCCAACAGCTAATCAAATTAAATGGAGAGAAACTCAAACTGGTTCCACTAAAATCAGGAACAAGACAAGGCTGTCTTCCCTCTCCATATCTCCTCAATATAGTTCTTGAAATTTTAGCAATAGCATTAAGACAACAAAAAAAGATCAAGGGTATTCAAGTGGGAAAGGAAGAAGTCAAACTTTTGTAATTTGCAGATGATATGATAATGTATATAAGCGAGCCCAAAAACTCTACTGGAGAACTCCTGCAGCTGATAAGTACATGTACATATAAGTACATGATAAGTGATGTGGCAGGATACAAGATCAACTCAAAAAACCTGTATCCATGCTATACACAAATGATAAAGAAGCTGAGAGAAAAAAAAGAGAAATATCACCTTTCACAATAGCCACAAATCACATAAAATATCTAGGGGTAACACTAACCAAAGAAGTGAAAGACCTAGTTGACAAGAAATTTAAGTCTTTGAAGAAAAAAACATGAAGAAGAAACCAGATAATGGAAAGATCTCTCATGATCTTGGGTAGGTAGAATCAACGTAGTAAAAAATAGCACTCTTACCAAAATCAATTTATAGGTTCAATGCAATCCCCATCAAAATCCCAACACAATTTTTCACAAACCGTGAAAGAACAGTAATCAACTTCATAGGGAAAGACAACCCAGAATAGCCAAAGCAATCCTGTGCAATTAAGGAACTTCTGGAGGCATTACTATCCCTGACATCAAGCTCTGTTCCAGAGCTACAGTAATGAAAACAGTTTGGTATTGGCCTAAAAAAAAACAAAGAGGCTGACCAATGAAATTGAATTAAAGACCCACATATCAATCCATACACCTATGGACACCTGATATTTCACAAAAATTCTAAAATTATACAAAGAAAAAAAGCATCTTCATCAAATGCTGCTGGCATACTGGATATCAACATGTAGAAGAATGAAAATAGATCCATATCTATTGCCAAGCACCAAACTCAAGTCGAATTGGATCAAAGACCTCAATCAAAATCTAACCACACTGAACCTGATAGATGAGAAATTTGGAAGTATGTATGGGCACAGGAGAACACTTTTTAAATATAACCCCCATAGCAAAGACACTGACACCAAAAATAAATAAATGGAACCTCCTGAAATGGAGAAGCTTCTGTAAAGCAAAGGACCCACCCAGTCAATAAAACAAAATGGCAGCCTACTGAATGGGAAAAGATCATCAACAACCCCACATCAGACAAAGGATTGATCTCCAAAATATATTTAAAAAACTCAAGAAATTATACATTAAAATTCTAAATAACCCAATTAAAAATGAAGTACTGAATTAGACAGATAATTTTCAACAAAAGAATCTCAAATGGCCAAAAGATACTTAAGAAAATGTTCAATATCCTTAGCTATCATGGAGATGCAAATCAAAACAACTCTGAGATACCATCTTACACCAGTCAGAATGGCTAACATCAAAAACACTAATGATAGCTTATGCTGGAGAAGTGGAGTAAGGGAAACACTCATCCATTGCTGGTGGGAATACAAATTTGTGCAACCACTTTGGAAATCAGTGTGGCAGTTTCTCAGAAAATTGGAAGTCAACCTACCTCAGGATCCAGCAATACCCCTCTTGGGCATATATCTAAAAGATGTTCAATCATACTATGAAAACATCTGTTCAACTATGTTTATAGCATCATTATTTATAATAGCCAGAACCTGGAAAAATCCTAGATTCCTCTGAACCTAAGAATTATAAAAAGAGCTCCGGCATTTCCCACAGCCTGGCTCCAAGCTGCCTGGCTAGCTTATGCCCGGAAATAACAACACACAAATTGTATTCATTTAAACACCACTTGGCCCATTAGCTCTAGCCTCTAACTGGGTAATTCTCATATCCCAATCAACCCATCTCTAATAATCTGTGTAGCACCAGTCTTATGGGGAAAGATTTAGCATGTCTGACCTGGTGGCTTGCTTCATTGTGTCTGCCCTGGACACCAGCAGCATGGCATCTGCCTGAAACATCTTACCTCACTTCCTCTTCCTCCCAGCATTCTGTTCTGTTTCCTCCACCCACCTATGTTCTAAAGTATCAGGGCCAAGAAGTTTCTTTATTAATTAACCAATAACCTTCCTCCTCCATTTCCCCTTTTTCTGTTAAACAAAAAAAAAAGGCAAGGCTTTAACATTAACATAGTAAAATTGCATATAAAAAAACAGTTATCAAGCAAGAATTACAGTTACAATACTTACATCTATTTTATCTCGTATCATAACAAAGGAAAACAACTATAACTATCTATTCTTCAACGCCATCTAAGACTCCAGAAGGGTATAATATTACCTAAGTAAATGAGAGGTAAGCAACTTATAAAACTCTAGAAATCACAGAGATATCTCATTGCCTGGACAGCCACCCAAAGTTCCTCTGTACTGTTGGGGCATCCATGTTTGGCCTATAGGCCCATAGTTTCCAGCAGACATTTCAATGAAGCAGGAAATTCCAAAGGCAGTTCAGTCACTATCTGCTGTGTCCTGCAGAATGTCGCACAGACTCTTTCATGAATCAGGAAACCCGAAAGATCATCTCACCTTTAGGCAAGTTCAGTAGTGCTCTCTCTGCAGGCTCTCTGTGTCCAGTTTATGCAACAATCCAGGCAAGAGCAGTTTCTTGCACAAATGGCTAACCAACTTCATAAGGTGCCTCTTCGATGCCCATCTTCTTCTTGAAGTAGATTGGTGCTGTCAGGAGCAGACATGTCTCATTGTCATGAAAAGCCCTAAGTTATTGAAACATTAAATGTCATATTCTGTAATCTTTGAAAGATATGAAGAATGCCTATCTGAAATATATCTATGCACATCTAGAAAATCTAACTAACATGACTACAAACTTGACTATTATTAATGATTATCCATTAACAACCTATATACATTACATTTTTACATGAACTACACAATCACAATACCTTAATCAAGAGCAGAAATACATATACATATAACAAAATTGACCTTAAATTTATATCACTAAAGCAAAATCCATATCAATGCAAATTATTCATATCTATATCATATCCCCCTTTAAATGTCAAAGAATATTTATAAGCAATATTTGGGAACATGGGTGCAGTTTTTTCTCTCCAAACTGTTTCATGCTGAATGGGGATGCTGTTATTTAGATCTTTCATGGTATAACCTGTGTGCCAGGTTATACCAGCTGTTGGGACAACACCTGATCTAATAGTTCATTTAAACAAAACCTTAAATGGTGATAAAGACTTGAATAGTCCAAGAAAACTGACAGCTGAAGCAGAAAAGGAACTGACAATGATTGAGGAAAAATTACAGGAGGCATATATTAATAGGGTGAACACAAATCTTAGCTGCATCCTAGTCAAATTGCCTTCCAGAATTTCTCCTACAGGAATTCTAATGCAGAAGGAAGATATTATTTTAGAGTGGATATTTATACCTAATAAACCAAGTAAAAAATTAAAACCTTATGTGAAAAAGTCTCTGAATTAATTATAAAAAGTAAGCTGAGACTTTGTCAACTAGCAGGTATAGACACAGCAGAAATTATAGTGCCTTATACTACTGAAGAAATAAAAAAGTTATGGGAAGACAATGAACCATGGCAAAGAGCTTGTGCTAATTTTTTGGGAGAAATTAATAGCAACTATCCCAAAGGTGGTAGACTTAACCTAATAAAAAGAACTTGGATTATTCCTAGAATTGTACGTGATGCTCCAATAACTGTTGCCCATACGTTCTATACTGATGCAAATAAATCAGGGACAGCAGGTTACAAGTCAGATGAATTGAGTAAGGTGGAACATAGCCCTTATAGTTCTGTTCAGAGGGCAGAATTATATGCCATTCTTATGGTGCTAAGGGATTTTAAAGAACATATTAATATGGTTACAGATTCACAATATGCAGAAAGAGTTATCTTGCATATTGAAATCACTGAATTTATATCAGATGACACAGACTTGACATCATCGTTTATCCAGGTACAAGACATTATCAGGAATAGTCTTTGTCCGATGTACATAACACAAATCCGGTCCCATACAGGCAGGCCTCAGAATTTCATAAAAAGCCTCATGTCAATAGTAAAGGCCTAAAGAAAGAATTTTCCATTGCATGGCAACAAGCTATGGACATTATAAAGAGATGCCCTACTTGTTCTTTCTATAATCAAACACCATTGTCTTCAGGGAGAAACCGAAATGGTACTAAGAGAAATTAAATCTGGCAGATGGATGTGTTCCACCTTATGGAATTTGGTAAATTAAAATATGTATACCACACCATAGACACGTATTTAGGTTTTCAATGGGCTACTGCCCTGAGCTCAGAAAAGGCTGATTCAGTAATCACACATTTATTGGAAGTTATGGCCATCATGGGTATACCTGCACAAAAAAAGACAGATAATGGTCCAGCATATGTATCTAAGAAAATGAAATGCTTTTCGATTATTATAATATAAAACACATTACAGGTATACCAAATATTCCTACAGGTCAGGCACTTATAGAAAGATCAAATTGTACTATAAAGGATATGCTGAACAAACAGAAAGGGACCGAAAATACCCCCAGAAATAGATTACATAATGCTTTATTAACCTTGAATTTTCTTAATGATAATGAGAAAGAAACGACAGCAGCAGAAAGACATTGGATAATGAAAAAGTCTGTTGAACTAAATCAACCGATTTATTTCAAAGATGTGCTACCTCTCAATGGAAGCTAGGAGATGTGCTACTTTGGGGAAGGTGTTTTGCTCTTGTTTCCACAGGAGAAGAAAAATTGTGGATACCATCAAAATTAATAAAGTTTCAATTTGAAGAGGAGAAACCTCTTGGAAAGGAGAAATAACAGCTCATTCACAATGATGATATTTATACAAGTGGTAAGAAAAACATATAGAATGGGGGCAGGGTTCTCTTCTTATCTCTGCAGGAAAACACTCATCTTTAGAAAATTCAAGGGACCCTGGATATTTGAATACTGACAGATGGAAACTATTTACAACCCAATAAGAATCAGCAAGAAAATCAAATAGGTCTCATAAGTAAAATTATTTTACTCTTATCTTTAAATATGTATTATTGTGCATTCATTTATAAATATATAGAGCTGGTTTTGAAGTTGGACTATGGCTTATTCCCTCTCCAATTCCAAGCCTGTTGATAAGAGTAAAACCCAGAGTTTCTGGAGTATCTGTCTCATGTCAAGAGCCATGATATGGGACAGAAAGAAATATTACTTTATTTTGCATGTAAATGGATGGAAATAGAAAACACTATCCTGAGTGAGGTAACCCAGAACCAAAAGGATGAACATGGGATGTACTCACTCATAATTGGTTTCTAGAGATAAATAAAGGTCAGTGAGTCTATAATTTGATATCCTAAAGAAACTAAATAAGAAGGTGAACCCAATGAAAAACATATAGCTATCCTCCCGGATATGGGAAGTAGACAAGATTGCCGGGCAAGAATTGGGATCTTGGGGGTGTGGTGGAAGGGGGGTAAGGGGAGAAGTGGAGAGAAATGTGAGAAGGGGAGGTTAGGGGGAACTTACGGAAATGGGATGATTGGGATAAAGGAAGGTTGGTTAGGGGAGCAGGGACGCACACATCTTAATTAAGGGAGCCATCTTAGGGTTGGCAAGAGACTTGGCCCTAGAGTGGCTTCCAGGGGCCCAAGGCGATGTCCCCAGTTAGTTCCTGAGGATAGGGAACCTGAAATGACTCTATCTTATAGCCATATTGATGAATATCTTGCATATCACCATAGAACCTTCATCTTGCGAGGGATGGAGATAGAGACAGAGACCCACACTGGAGTACTGGACTGAGCTCCCAATGTTCCAATGAGGAGCAGAAGGAGGGAGAATATGAGCAAAGAAGTCAGGACCACAGGGGGTGCACCCACCCACGGAGACAGTGGGGCTGATCCATTGGAAGCTCACCAAGGCCAGCTGAACTGTGACTGAAAAAGCATGGGATAAAACCGGACTCTCTGAATTTGATGGACAATGAGGGCTGCTGAGAAGCCAAGGACAATGGCACGGGGTTTTGATCCTACTTCATGTTCTGGCTTTGTGGGAGCCTAGCCAGTTTGGATGTTCACCTTCCTAGACCAGGATTGAGGGGGGAGGACTTTGGACTTTCCACAGGGCAGAGAACCCCGACTGCTATTCAAGCTGGAGAGGTAGGGGGAGGAGTTGGGGCAGGGGGGAGGAAGGGGAGGAGGGGGAGGGAAATGGGAGGCGGGGAGGAGGCAGAAATTTCTTTTTTTTTCCAAAAAAAAAAGAAAACATCTTTGCTTTTCTTCATATCTATCATACTTTTCATTGAATATAATACCTATCATGCCTTTCATTAAATATATATATATATATATATATATATATATATATATATATATGATTAATGTTTAAGTTTTTCACAATGAACAATGAGTTTTTCCCAAAGTGACATTTTAAGTTTCCAGGAAGAAGATTGGGCCCCATAACAACAACTCCACCTGGTTGATATGACTTCATGATACTGAGAGTGCTACTACAAGACCTGTTTTGGGTACCAGCTGCACAAGACGGTAACAACTTGGTTAGCTGAAATGGTGCACATCTTGTACAACATTCTGGCCAGACATCCAAAAAATACTCAGAGACTATTTGTAATTTTAAAAGACAATGATCTTGAAATTTAACCATCATTTTACTTTCACAGGATCCCCCAGAAAAAATGTCGCCCCCATGACAGCTCAAAGTAATTATAGAGGATGATGTCCCCTCTCCAAGTAAAGTTTGCCCTTGGGTTTAGAGACATCATTTAGGAGTTGATTATATTTAGTATACGGTTTAGGGTTGGGGGAGGAATTTTATAAGCTCAGGTATCATTTGGAAAAAAAAGGGATAATGGGATGATGGGATAATAGATTGGTACTTGTTGGTACTTATGAGTTATTGTTCTGAGACAAATATATTGGTATTGATTCTTACATATTGATACAAAGTTAAAATATATTGACTATTGTATGCATGCATGTTCCTACCTCTGTTTAAAACATTTTATATGTATTGACATATATTGTATTGATATATATTATATATATTTACCATATTGCAGTGTACATTTCTACCTCTGATTAAGATACTTACATATTGTTTGTATATTGGTATATATTTACCATATTGCAATGCATATTTGTACATTGTTTATATTTGGAGGTCATTATCCTCATTTGTTACACAGTTGTTTATTGTTTTAGTCTTTAAGTTAGATAGATATTGAGAATTATATAGATCAATAGTCATCTAAGTTTGTCATTTATAATTAGCCTAATCAGGTTCTTTAGATACATAGAGATTATACTCAGTATAGATAGATAATCTTCAACCTCTTCATAGAGCTTCAGAAAATGGCCTTTAATGTAACTCAGAATTTTGTGATAGTGAGACACAATTTTCCTGGCAGCACCAATCTATTCCCGAGAGAATGTTGAGCACCAAAGACACTCCACCTGGAGCCTTTCTTTTTGGCAGAACTGGCCTTTGGGCAAAGAAAAGCCCATACCTCAACCCCTGACAGAGATAAAGAGCGTGCATCAATGGATAAAACAGGACAGTCATATCCTGCCAAGAAAGGGTAAGATAGTTTTGAAAAGTTGCTTGCCTTTCAAAATGGTATGTCAGTTATGTTAGGCCTTAGCCAAAGTTGGTTGCTTCAACGATGCAAATGTGACTCTGGATGATTGCCCAGATAGCTAGTTGTCTCTGTGATTTGTTGCATGCTTTGGAAGTTGTTTTACTGAACTTCCTAATTACCCAGGTAACATTATTTCCTTTCTCAGATCTTTGATGGGGTTGAAGACTATATAAATGTAGTTACTTTTCTCTCATGACTTGGCCAAGTTATTTATTATACAAGATCCAAGCTAGTTAGAATAGGATATTTGTACTTATTGTATATAATTTCATAGTAGGTTTAGAACTCTCTTCCTTAAACAAAAGGGGGAGGTGTTGCAGGAGGTCCTTCTGCTCCTCCAGCCAATAGCCACTGAGATACCAGTCCATTGGATTGTGGTCTCTCTCCCTTTAAAAAAGCGGCTACTTTCCTCTTTGCTCTCTCTTATTTCCTGCTCTGGTCCCGGCGACTAGACTCCCTTCCTGATTGCGCAGATGGCTGTTGTCTGGGACGGTGATCTGTAAGTTTTTTCCCCTTTAAATAAATAACCAATCTATTCATCATAATTTTAAACTCGTGTGGGATTGCTTGTGACTTACGCCTTCACCTTCAAAGAATGGATAAAGAAAATGTGACACATTTACACATTAGAGTACTGCTCAGTGGTAAAAATCAATGACATCTTGAATTTTTCATGTGAATGGTTAGAAGTAGAAAACACTATGCTGAGTAAGGTAACCTAGATCCAAAATGATGAATATGGTATGTGCTCATTCATAAGTGGTTACTACCTATAAACAAAGGACATTGAACCTATAGTTCGTGATCCTAGAGAAGTTAAGTAATAAGGTATACTCAAAGAAAAATATGTATATAAACACCTGGAAATTGGAAACAGACAGGATTAACTGGCAGGGTTGGGAGCATGGGGGGTTGGGGGATAGGGGAGGGTAGGAAGAGAAGAGGAAGGGATGGGGGATGGGAAAGGAGAACTTGAGGGAATGAGATGGTAGAGATGGAGGAAAAGATGAGAGCAAGGAGAGAGATATCTTGATTGAGGGAGCCATTATAGGGTTGGCAGAAACCTAGCTCTAGAGAAATTCCCAGGAATCCACAAGAATGACCCCACCAAGGACCCTGGGCAAAAGAGGAGAGGGGGCTTGATCTTGTCTTGTAGTCAGACTGATGATTATCTTAAATATCACCATAGATCCTTCATATAGCAACTAATAGAGGCACAGGCAGAGACTGACATTGGAACATTAGACTGACCTCCCAAAGACTTTTTGAAGAGTGGAAGAAATGAGAATATGACCAAGGAGTTCAAGATTATGATGGGTTCACCCACTGAAACAGTTTGCCTGAGGTAATGGGAGCTCACCAATTTCAGCTGGTCTGGGGAAGAAAAGGCATAGAAACAAACTAGTTCCTCTGAATGTGGTTGACAGTTATATGGCTGCAGCAGACTGAGGGGCAACTGGCAGTGGCAACAGGATTTACACATACTATATGTCCTGGCATTTTTGAATCCTATTATCTTTGGATGTATACTTTGTTTAGCCTTGATATAATAGGGAGGATCTTCCACAAGGCAATGTGCCTTACCCCCTCTGAGGATTAGATGGGGGTGGGATGGGAGAGTATGTGGAGGGAATGGAATGAATGGAAGGAGTAAGAATTTGGATTGCTATTTTTTTTTAAAAAAATCTAATAATTAAAAAAGAAAAGAAAGAATGAGAAGAGGAGTAGTAAATTGAATTGGTAGTTACCAATTATTTTAAATCTTTTCTATTTTAACATAGGTTGCTGTTAATTTATATCAAGTGATAGTAACAACTGTGAGGTAAGGCCAGATGTTAAATCCTTAACATCACTGTGAATGAGAAATGAACTCTTAACCCTGTTACTATAACAAAGCTCCATTATGGTTTCATGCTTAGTAATTTTGAAAATTAAGGCCTTGGTAATGAGAATTTTATAACTTTTTTATTATAACTTTTCTATTTCCCTACCTACCATATCTTCTTCTCTCCCTCCCTGTTTCCCTTTATTTCCTACTTTTTATACTGCTATAGATAAAATCTGAGGCCTTACACATTCCACTACTGAGTTATACCAGCACCAGCACAAGTCATATCTGGCTAAAGAGAACTTATTTGGCAACTTTAATGTAAAAGCACTATACAAATAAACTGCTAAACAACATATTATACAATTTGTAAACTGTGATATACATTAAGTACATTTGTTATCACAACTTTTCTGTTGTTGTATTAAAAACTATGACAAAAACAACTTGGAATGGAGACCTTATTTAATCTTAGATTGGTATGTATAATGAAAAAGGATAACTTGATTTTTAAAAAGAAAATTAAAAAAAATTCCAAAGTCTTTTACCTGTGTTACCTAGTAAGATAAATTATATAACATACATTCTTATTCTAAAAATAAGAACCAAGGGGTAGTTCAATAAGATTGAAGTAAAACAAAATTTGAAAACTGTGATTATCTCAATGTTCAACACCCAGAACTCATGCACACATTTCTGAGCTGCAAAGGGCTCAGCCATTTGTCCATAACACAAAAATCCAGGCCAACTCCATTTTTTCAATTTTCACTGTTCTTGGTAGGTAGCCCATGGTCCTAGTATCTCCAATATCTTGTAATGTCTATCACAACAAAGAATATACCCTTCTCTGCAGTGTCTCTTTAAGGGCTTTGACCCTCAGACATGATGCCAAGCTTTTGTGTCTCTCCACAACTCCTTTAATCCAGTTTTCCTCCTGCCATAACCAGTACCACATGATTATTACAAATTATTTTTTCAATTCAGCTCATTGTTTGCTGCAGTCTTGACTGTCTGTGGACTACATCTCTTGTGTTCTGACTCTGATAAAATAGTTCCCAGAACACCTCAAGTCAAGTCCATGATGCTGGTGGTCTCTTACTGATCACAGCTGCTTTTTCAGTATCAACTGACCAGCATCCATTGTTATAGTGAAATTCAGAATGCTTCCCCTCTATGGGTTTTGAATTCAAAATGTTGCATGGTAATCTGCAAGAGTCTTTGCTTCCCTAGGAATTTTTTAAAGCCAGCTTCCTTTATCTGCATTTTTCATAGTTATTATCCTCCAAACTCTCTTTAGAACCACCCATTAGGCTCCAAGCACTCTATATTTTTTTCAGGTTTAAGTTCCAAATATTTCCACAACTATTTTCCAAATGCACATGGCCCATCACAGTAATATCCCATTTCATCTAGTACTGATTTCTATTTGAGTTACATTTCTGTTACTGTAATAAATGCAATGATCAAAAGAAACTAGGGAATGAAAGTATTTATTTCATCTTATGGCAACATAGATTAAAGGAAGTAAAATAAAATCCATGTAAAGATGGAAAATTCACAGAGTCTAAATTATGTATATTGTTGTAATATCTTTGAAATTTTTGACTGTGAATGAGCTAAGTACAGAGAGACATTTCATTGTATGAGCTGCTAAGCTAAGCCAACATGTATATCATGAAGGTATCGTGACTTTCAAATTTCGGTCTAAGGATATGTTGCTTTTAAAAAGTTCTCTTTTTTTTTGACAAAAGATGAGAGCCTGTGGATTGGTTCTAGACCAATATGGTTTGATAGACCACACCCCTTGAAAGGTGGCCATGAACACCCTCAAAAAATTAATTTATCCAACTACTGAGTGAGATAAATCTAGCATACAGAATACACCACAAAAGACTTGATTGACAGCTCCCCCTTCAGCAAAAACAGTATAAACAAAACTGTGCCCATACTTCCAAATATTGTTTAAAATAGTCTGTTTATATTTAAAACTGAATATAATATAAATAGGAATAATTGGCTTTGATATAAATCTTGTTTTATTGATAAAAATTTAAGGCCAGTTTTGTTAAATGTATATATATATTTCTGGTCTTGATTAAGGTATTATGATTTGTAGCTCATTTAAAAATGTAATATATGATGTAGGTTAAAGGAGAGTCATCTTTAATAGTCAAGCTTGTGGTCATGTTAGTAGATTTTCTAAATAGATGGAGATATATTTCAGTTAGGTATGTATTCCATAAATCTTTCAGAGACCTTCAAAATATGGCAATTAAAATCTTTTAACAGGGACTACAGAGACAAGTATAACCAACAGAATACAAGTGATAGAAGAAAGAATCTCAGACACTGAAGTTACTATAAAAAAATAAACACATTGACTAAAGAACAAAACAAATCCTACAAATTCTTAACACAAAACATCGAGGAAATTGGGGACATCATGAAAAGATCAAACCTAAGTATAATACTGGTGGAAGAAAGAGAAGAAATACAGCTCAAAGGACCAGAAAATATATTCAACAAAATTATAGAAGAAAACTTTCCCAACCTAAAGAAGGATATTCCTATGAAGGTATAAGAAGCATACAGAACACCAAATAGACTGGATCAAAAGAAAGCATCCCCACGCCATATAATAATCAAAACACAAAACATACAGAATAAAGAAAAGATATTAAGAGCTGCAAAGGTAAAAGGTCAAGTAACATATAAAGGCAAACCTATCAGAATTACACCTGACTTCTCAATGGAAACCATGAAAGCCAGAAGGTCTTGGATCGATGTGCTGCAGACACTAGGAGAACATGGATGCAAGCCCAGACTACTATACCCAGCAAAGCTTGCATTCACCATCGATGGGTAAAACAAGATATTCCAGGACAAAAACATATTTAAACAATACATAGCCACAAACACAGCCTTACAGAAAATACTAGAATGAAAACCAAAACCAAGGAAGCCAACAACACACATAATAACACAAGCATCTGACAACCATCCACCAGCACAACTCAAAGAAGGAACACACACAAAAATTACCACCGGAAAAAAATGGAGTTAACATCCCTGGTCATTAATATCACTCAATATCAATGGACTCAATTCACCTACAAAAAGACACAAGTTAAATGAATGGATACAAAATCAGGATCCAACATTCTGATGTTTGCAAGAAACACACCTCAGCCAAAAAGACAGATACTACCTCAGAGTAAAGGGTTGACAAAATGTTTTCCAATCAAAAGGAAGAAAGAAACAAGTGGGTGTGGATATACTAAAATCTATCAAAATTGATTTCAAACTAAAATCAATCAGAACAGTTGGGGAAGGACACTTTATACGCATAACAGGAACAATTAATCAGGAGGAAGTCTCTATCCTGAATAGATATGCCCCTAATATAAAAGAACCCACATATGTAAAAAAAAAATACTAGAACTCAAAGCATACATCAAACTCCACACTCTAATAGTAGGAGATTTCAAAACTCCTCTCTCACCAATGGACAGGTCAACCAGACAGAAACTTAACAGAGAAATAAGATAACTAACAGATGTAATGACCCAAATAGACTTAACAAACATACATAGAACATTCCACCCAAACAGAAAAGAATATACCTTCTTCTCAGCATCTCATGGAACCTTCTCAAAACTTGATCACATAATTGGTAACAAAGCAAACATCCATAAATACAAAGAAATTGTAGTAACCACCTGTGTGATATTGGATCACCATGGAATAAAGTTAGAAATCAAGAACAATTCCACCCACAGAAAGAATACAATTCATGGAAACTGAAGAGTCAACTACTGAACCACCCCTGGGTGAAGGAAGAAATAAAGAAAGAAATTAAAGTCTTCCTTTAATTCAATGAAAATAAAGACACAACATACCTAAGCCTATGGGACACTATAAAAACAGTGCTAAGAGTAAATTTCATATCACTAAGTGCCCACATAAATAAAACAGAGAAAGCTCACATTACAGAATTAACAGCACACCTGAAAGCTCTAGAAAAAAAGAAGCAGACTCACCCAGGAGGAGTAGAAGACTGGGAATAATGAAATGGAGGGCTGAAATCAGCAAAATAGAAACACAGAAAACAATCCAAAAATTCAATGAAACAAAAAGATGGTTCTTGGAGAAAATCAACAAGACTGACAAACACGTATCCAAACTAATCAAAAGGCAGAGAGAACATGCAAATTAACAAGATCAGAAATGAAAAAGGGGGGCATAACCACAGACGTAGAGGAAATTCAGAGAATCATTAGATCTTACTACAAAAGCCTGTATGGCACAAAATTAGAAAATGTGAAGGAAATAGACATTTTTTTAGATAAGTACCATATACCAAAATTAAATCAAGACCAGGTAAACACTTTAAATAGACCTGTAAGTTGCGAGGAATTAGAAGCTATCATCAAAAACCTCCCTTCCAAAAAGAGCCCAGGACCAGATGGTTTCAATGTAGAATTCTACTAGAACTTCCAAGAAGAGCTAATACCTGTACTCCTGAATGTGTTTCAGAAAATAGAAACAGAAGAGTCATTGCCAAACTCCTTTTATGAAGCTACAGTTACCCTGATAGCAAAGCCACAAAAAGACTTAACCAAGAAAGAGAATTACAGACCAATTTCACTTATGAACATCGACTCAAAAATTCTTAATAAAATACTGGCAAAACGAATCCAAGAACACATCCAAAAATTATCCATTATGATCAACTAGGCTTCATCCCAGAGATGCAGGGCTGGTTCACCATACAAAAATCTATCAATGTAATACATCATATAAATAAACTCAAAGAAAAAAAAACATATGATAATTTCATTAGATGCTGGAAAATCATTTGACAAAATTCAACACCCCTTTATGTTAAAGGTCTTGGAGAGATTAGGGATACAATGTTCATTCCTAAATACAATAAAAGCAATGTACACAAGCTGAGAGCTAACATTAAATTAAATGGAGAGAAACTCAAAGCCATCCCACTAAAATCAGGAACAAGACATGACTGTCCAATCTCTCCATACCTCTTCGATATAGTGCTTGAAGTTCTAGCAATAGTGATAAGACAGGATAAGGAGATCAAGGGGATTCAAATTGGAAAGGAAGAAGTAAAACTTTTGTTATTTGCAGATGATATGATAGTGTACATAAGAGACCCCCAAAACTCTACCTAAGAACTCCTGCAGCTGATAAACACCTTTAGTAATGTGTCAGGATACAAGATCAACTCCAAAAAGTCAGTTGCCCTCCTATACACAAAGGATAAAGAAGTAGAGAGGGAAATCAGAGAAACATCACCTTTCACATTAGCCACAAATAGCATAAAGTATCTTGAGGTAACTCTAACCAAGGAAGTGAAATACTTATTTGACAAGAACTTTAAGTCTTTGAAGAAAAAAATTGAAGAGGATAACAGAAAATGGAAGGATCTCCCATGCTCTTGGATTGGGAGAATCAACACAGTAAAAATGGCAATTCTACCAAAAGGAATCTATAGATTCAATGCAAGCCCCATCAAAATCCCAACAAAATTCTTCACAGACCTTGGGAGATCAATAATGAACCTTATATGGAAAAATAAATAACCCAGGATAGTCAAAATAATCCTATACAATAAAAGTACCTCCAGAGGCATTACCATCCCTGACTTTTAACTCTATTACAGAGCTACACTAATGAAAACAGCTTGGCATTGGCATAAAAAAGAGATGTTGACCAATGGAATTGAATCAAAGACCCAGATATTAACCCACAAACCTATGAACTCCTGATTTTCGACAAAGGAGCTAAAAGTATACAATGGAAAAAAAGAAATCATCTTTAACAAATGGTGGTGTCATAACTGGATGTCAACCTGTAGAAGAATGAAAATAGATCCATATTTATCACCATGTACAAAACTCAAGTCCAAATGGATTAAAGACTTCAATATAAATCTGACCACAATGAACCTCACAGAGGAGAAATTGGGAAGTAGTCTGCAACACATGGGCATAGGAGACCACTTCCTATGTATAACCACAGTAGCACAGACAATAAGAGCAACAATGAATAAATGGGACCTTCTAAAACTGAGAAGCTTTTGTAATGCAAAGACACTGTCATTAAGACAAAAAAAGGAACCTACTGACTGGGAGAAGATCTTCACCAACCCCGCATCAGACAAAGGTCTGATATCCAAAATATATAAAGAACTCAAGAAACTAGACATTAAAACTCAAATTAACCCAAGTAAAAAAAAAATAGGGTACTGAACTGAACAGAGAATTCTAAACAGAAGAAGTTCAAATGGCCAAAAGACACTTAAGGTCATGTTCAACCTCCTTAGAGATCAGGGAGATGCAAATCAAAACAACTTTGTGATCGAATCTTATACCTATCCAAATGGCTAAAATCAAAAACCCCAATGATAGCCTATGGTGGAGTGGATGTTGAGTAAGGGGAACACTCATCCATTGATGGTGGGAATGCAAACTTGTGCAACCACTTTGGAAATCAGTGTGGAAGCTTCTCAGGAAACTGGGAGTCAATCTACCTCAGGATCCTGCAGTTCCACTCTTGGAACTATACCCAAGATATGACCAATCATACTACAAAAGCATTTGTTCAACTATGTTCATAGCAGCACTATTTGTATTAGGCAGAACCTGGAAAAAACCTTGGTGCCCCTCAATAGAAGAATGAATAAAGAAGGTGTGGCACATATACACTTTAGAGTTCTACTCAGAGGTACAAAACAATGACATCTTGAATTTTACATGCAAATGGATTGAAAAAGAAAGCACTTTACTGAATGTGATAACCCAGACCTATAAAGAGGAAAAATGAACCTTTATCTGGTGATAGATGGAGATAGAGATAGAGACCCACATTTGAGCACTGGACTGAGCTCCCAAGGCCCAGATGAAGAGCAAAAAGAGGGAGAATATGATCAAGGAAGTCAGTACCGTGTGGGGTGTGTCCACCCAGGGAGACAGTTGGAGTGATCTAATGGGAGCTCAACAAGGCCAGCTGGACTGGGGCTTAATGAGCATGTGATCAAATCGGACTCTCTGAATGTTGCTGACAGTGAGGGCAGACTGAGAAGCCAATGATAATGGCACCAGGTTTTGATTCTACTGCATGTACTGGCTTTTTGGGAGCCTACTCTGTTTGGATGCATACCTTCCTAGACATGGATGGAGGTTGGAGAGCCTTGGACTTCCCACAGGGCAGGGCACCCTGACTTCTCTTAGGACTGGAGAGTGAGGGGGAAAAGAGTTGTGGGAGGGAAATGAGAGGATGGGAGGAGGTAGAAATTTTTTTAATAAATAAATTTAAAAAATAAAATATTTTAATAGCTTAGGACTTTTCATGATGGTGAGTCACATCTGTTCCTGGCAATAGAAAGATGGGTATTGAAGAGGCTCCTTAGACATTTGGACAAAATCTGCTCTTGACTGGATTGCTTCACTGGGCATGCAGTACCCACAGAGAGATGATGACTGCTGAACTTGCCTAAAGGTGAGATGTTCCCTTATGGTTCCTGCTTTATAAAAGAGTCTGCAAGACATTCTGCAGGACACCATAGAAGAAACTGACTGAACTGCTTTTAAAACTTCCTGCTTCATGGAAAAGTCTACTGCGACTTGGGAGCTCAAATGTGGGTTTCTGTCTCTATCTCCATCCATCACCAGATGAAGGTTTATTTTCCTCTTTATGGGTCTGGGTTATCTCATTCAGTAAAGTGTTTTCTATTTCAATCTATTTGCATGTAAAATTCAAGTGTATATGTGCCACATATACTATGTACTATGGGCCTGTAGCCTAAATATGGATGCCCCAACATTACAGAAAAACATACTAGAGTTTTGAAAGTTGGTACAATGCACTTCCTGTTTACTTAGGTAATATTATATCCTTCTGGAGTCTCTGATGGAGTTAAAAATATATAGTTATAGTTTTTGTTTTCCTTAGTTATAATAAAAGATAAAGTAAATAAAATATTGTAATTGTAATTCTTGCTTGATACCTATTAGAGTTATTTTTACTATGTTAAAGTTAAAACCTTACTTTTTATTTAAATAGAAAAGGAGAGGTGATGTGGGAGTCCCCTCTATGTGTTGTTTGTATTGTTTAATGAATAAAGAAACTGCCTTGGCCAGATAGAGCAGAACTTAGGAAGGCGGAGAAGACAGAACTGAATTCTGGGAGGAATAAAGCAGAGTTGGAGAGATGCCATGGATGTACAAAAGACAGTTGCTTGGAATTTTACCCGGTAAGCCACTGCCACATGGTGATACACAGATTAATAGATATGGGTTAAATTAAGATGTGAGAAATATCCAATAAGAAACTAGAACTAATGGGCTAAGCAGTTATTTAATTAATACAATTTCTGTGTGGTTATTTTGGGGCTAAGCTAATCAGGAGGCTGAGATGAATAATCGGCCCCCTGCAACAATCTTATATGCCACCCACCATCATTGAGGGAAGCCCAGGCAGTATCTCAAGGCAGAAGCTTAAAGCATAATCATGGAAGAATACTGCTTTACTGGCTCCTTTTTTTCTGGCTTGTTCAGCTAGAATTGTTTATACAGCCTAGGGCCAATTGCTTAGTGAAGGCACTGGTAATAGCAGGCTAGGTGTTGCTACATCAATAACCAATCAAAGAAAGTCCCACAGACATGCCTATAGACAAATCTGGTGGAGATAAATTCCTCACTTAAGTGTCCCCTATCCTGGTATGTCAAGTTGATAATCAAGATTAGTCATCATAACCTACATATCTATATGTGCAATGTTCAAAACTATATAATTCACAAATTGTTGTGGAATATTTTAGCATACTGTGAAACTGTGTTAATAAACTTAAGCTTGGATAAGGGGCAAAGCCAGCAACTAGTTGGCAGGAATTAGTCATAGAGTATAGAAAAGACATGAATACAGAGAGAGGGACAAGTACACTGGAAGGATCCAGTAGGGAAGGACTTGGAGTCTCACAGACTTTTTGCTTTAGGACAACTGGAGAGACACAGTCTTGCTGGATCTTTGGTATAAAGGGAAGGTCAACCTGGTTGTTTTCTGGCCTCTCTGAGCTAGCAGGCTTTTACCCCGATATCTGACTCTTGAGTCTTTAATGATAAATTAAACAGTAGAATCTTATTTGAAAACTTTATTTGGTGGCAGCTGCAGAGCCATGACATTGGGATTGGAAGTACCAACATGCCATGGCCCGAGTGGTGGGGCACTGACTGTGGAATGCAGGGCCACAGACAGTTGTTTAAATATCAGTAGATTCAGGAGCAACCACTAGGCCAATGGGAAAAAAATAATGCAAAATATATATGTTTATTTTTTGGATTTTGTATTTTTATGTGTATGAGTGTTTTTCCTACATGTATATTTGGGTGGGCATCACACCTGAGAAGGCCAGAAAAGGGCTTCTGATACTCTGAAACTGGATTTACAGAGAATTGTTAACTGTCAAGTGGGTGCTGGGAATTGAACCTACATCCTCTAGAAAAGGAGCCAGTGCTCTTAACCACTAAGCTAACTCTCCACCCCTAGTTTATCTCTTACTTTCTATAAAATTGCCAAGTTATATTCCATTTTCATTCTGTTTACTGGAACCTCTAGCTCACTCCTGGTTGATCCAAATAGCCCCATTCCTGTCTCTTCAAACTCTACCTTCTCAGAAAATGTTCAAGAAAGAAAATACAACAACAACAACAACAAAAAAGTTATGCATTCTTAGTGGCTAATGCACTTTCCCCCATGAAGTTGCTAGCAGCCTAAGTCCTGCCTAAAGTGCTCATTTTTTTTGATCATACTTGCATATAAACATGACCAGTGCAGACACATCATCACCCCTCACCTACAGGCTACATAAGCTCCCTGCTTTAGTTCAGGTGGGTGACTTCTGCCTCAAGCACTGGGACTGGAGAACTCACGATGGAACTGCTTTGATCAGATAAACCTGTTTTTCAGTTCAGCTTGAGATAGTTTACTGCATCAGTGGAGAAGCCTGTTACCACCATACAGATAACCTATGAATTTCATTAAGTTAAAAATATAGCACCTGAGAGACAGAGGCAGCCAGAACCTTGTGTGGTCAAAGCCAGTTTGGTCTACATAATGAGTTCTAGATCAGTGAGAAATTGTTTAAAAAATTCTCTCACAAAAATTGGAAGAAACTTAAAGAACTTTATGAGATAATATTATAATATTCCTTCACTATGTTTTTTGTTTGTTTGTTTTCAGGATACAATTTCTTTGTATAACAGTCTTAGCTCTACTGGAATTTACTCTGTAGACCAGACTGGACTCAAACTCAGAGATCCTTCTGTCTCTGCCTCCTGAGTGCTGGAAATAAAGGCTCATGTTACCACATCCAGCTATTCTGTGTTTTTTAATCTGTTATTGTTGAGTAGATACCACAGTCTGTTTGGAGGAGTTAAAGAAGCAATAACCACATCTCCGAAAATTTCAGACACAATTTTTTTTTTCTGTAAATTCTCTCTGCATGTAATAAAGACTCTGGTTAAAAATTGCTCATTGGGTTTAAAAATTTAAAGAAATAATTCATAATTAACAATTTCCAGCTACCAAAGACCGAACATGTATTCAATAATTTAGTTATATTGGGTCTATAAATAAATAGTCTTATAAGAACAAATACGTTCAACTTGAATTATATGCTATTCTCAGTCAAAGAGTTGTTTCTGACAGTTACATATATATTACTGGAACTCAGTTGTAATCTAGAATTTAACAGCAGTTTTTAGGAGAAAAAATAAATTCAGTTTGGCATATACCATGATTTTAATAGCTCTATGAATATACTTACTTACTATAAAATTCATCCATTTAAAGTATATAAATCAATGTAGAATAATTCAATTTAGTCATTTTATGTGTGTACAACTGATGTGGGATGCCCCTCCATATGCTGTGAATATGTTTTATTACCATCGGTTAATAGAAGCTGTTTTGACCTATGGCAGAACAGAATATATCTAGGTAGAAAATACAAACAAAGATACAGAGAAAAAGAAGGTGGAGTCTGAGAGATGCTAGAAGCTGCCAGAGAAGCAAGATGTGAGGTAAGAAGCCACAAGCATCATGGTAAAATATATAATAATAGAAATGGCTTAATTCAAATTGTAAGAACTAGTTGATAATAAGCCTGAGCTAAGAGGCTAAACTGTTTATAATTAATATTAAGCCTCAGAATGGTAATTTGGGAACTGGCTGGTGGGAGAGAATCCTCCTGTTACAGGTAACCATCTCCACACATGATAGCACTACATTTTCAGCACCTTAAAAAAAAACCTTCATATTATTTCTTTATTCTCTAAAATATTGCTCCCTTCTATGTAACAATTAATCTATCTTCTAGTGCTTTCAACATTTATTTTTCTACAGTTATCATGTAGCAATTTAGTTATGAAAGGTTTTAAATCATTGAAAATTTCATGAGATTATACCTTATTTTTCTAAAAATTCTGTTTTATTATGCTATGAAATGAATAATTAGAAGACAAATAATCATTATAGTTCATAAGCTGATATAGTCACTAAATTACAAACAAAATAACATAAGCCTGAAGAGACAAGACTAAACCCATTTTAAACCCAGTCCCCATCTTAGTGAGAGTCTAATCTAGCAGGCTTCCCACCCCATGTACCTGTAAATTCAGAGAAACAGCACAACCATTCCAAAAACTACTTGGCTGCCCAGAGACTTAAGGACAGCTAATCAGAAGCTAAACTAACAAGTCTTTTACAATTACTAGGTGGTTTTGGAGAAAGTTGCAAAAATCCCATCTTGACTTAGAGCCAACTACCCCCCTACCCAATCCATTAATGCCAAGACATGTAACTCCCTGTTTGTGGTTTTTACTCTTAAAGGCCCCCTGCACTGTGAGCTCCCACCTTTCTCACTCACCCATTGTGTCATTGCTTAGGTGTATGGAACAAAGCAGATCCTGCTTGCAAGCCTGTAAAACGATAAAGAGACCTTGTGTAATTGCATCAGAAAATTGACTCCATGGTGGTCTCTTTTGGGGGGGTCGCATGAATCAGTCATAACAAGCCAATTATGATTTATTATATGTATCAAGGTACTAATATAAGATTATAGTTGCCATGAAATTTTTCTTTTAAATACTAAACATCATATTTGGAAACAACCTTTACCTTATTTTAAAAGCGTGACTTACGAAAACAACAATGTGGTTGTGGTTCCTAAGAAGGTGCTGAGTTACCTTGCAGAAATTTAAGATGTTTGACCATATAATGAAAATGATTACTATTTCCGGAATAGAACACAATGATTATATTTTTAACAAGGGCACTAAGAGAGAAAGGCTGGAATGTCATCAGTTCAATGAAAAAAATAAGTAGAAAATTGAATTGACATATCTTCACTGATGGCTTCCCTAAATTCTGTGTTACATAAGATGTCTAAAGTAATTGACTTCTTTTCTGTCCATAAAGTCAGAAACTATGCAAATGCAAAAGAAAGTTTAAAGGACAAATGCAGTTGTTTTTCATAGCTACATTTATTAATAATCATGAAGACAGAACCTGCCCATTCTTTGGATTTTGATTTTTAAAGTTCACAATAAACTTTCTGACAACTATTCAAATATGAATAAAGTGAGGTTGATCTAAACCAACTGTTTTAAATTGTCTTATTTTGAAAAGCATTAGCTATATAAATTTTCTTTTCATTTCTCTTACTCAATTTTTACTTTCAATCAAAAGACTGCCTCTTAACATTTGAAAACAAATGAGAAATTCCAGGTAAAATTGAAAACTGAAAGCAAGATGACTTTGTTAGGGCTTAAACTTGTACATGCAGAACGTTCTTTCTTTATGGTTGTTACCATTGTCCTTACATAAAACTTCACTCCCATAATCCCAACCTTTGCATGACTAAGGCAGAAAGATTTCCAGACAACCAAAGTTCAACTTATCTACAGTAAGGTTCTGTCTTAACGCAATAAAATGAAAATGAAATAAACTTCCTTGAATCATTTCTTTTGATTATAATTTACAACTAAGAGAATGTATCTCAGAACTGCAAGTTACACCTTGAGGAATTTAAATTTAACAGCTGTCACTGTGGGTGTGTGTATCCTTACTCCAAATTGAAGCTATCCTGAGATCTTGTAATATAATAACTTATTGTAATATGAAATACAAGATATATAGCTAGCTTGGAGGATGGTAACTATTATTTTTAACCTAGAAAAATACCATTTATAAAATTCCTGACCTGCCTGTATTCAAGGATGGTGTATACAAATAACAAGCATAAGCAGAATTATACAAGTCTGTTTCTGTTTTTCTATAGGAGACATATGTAGAAATAACAAAGGGAATATAAAACAAAAAACAAGATTCAGAATTGTAACCTAAATACTAATGCTCTGCACACAACAATTTCTAGTACTTTATTTTTTATTTTACTTTTTTTATTCATTTTTTAAAATTTTTTTTTGAGAAAAAAAGTTTCTGCCTCCTCCCAGGCTCCCATTTCTTTCCCCCTCCTCCTGCCCTTCTCCCCTTCCACCCACTCTTCTCCCCCTCCCTCTCCAGTCTAAAGAGCAGTCAGGGTTCCCTGCCCTGTGGAAAGGCCAAGTTCCTCCCCCCTCTGTCCATGTCTAGGAAGGTGAACATCCAAACTGGCTAGGTTCCTACAAAGCCAGAACATGAAGTAGGATCAAAACCCCGTGCTATTGTCCTTGGCTTCTCAGCAGCCCTCATTGTCCATCAAATTCAGAGAGTCCGGTTTTATCCCATGCTTTTTCAGTCACAGTTCAGCTGGCCTTGGTGAGCTCCCAATGGATCAGCCCCACTGTCTCCGTGGGTGGGTGCACGTCCTGTGGTCCTGACTTCTTTGCTCATATTCTCCCTCCTTCTGCTCCTCATTGGAACATTGGGAGCTCAGTCCGGTACTCCAGTGTGGGTCTCTGTCTCTATCTCCATCCATCGCCAGATGAAGGTTCTATGGTGATATGCAAGATATTCATCAATATGGCTATAGGATAGGGTCATTTCAGGTTCCCTATCCTCAGCTGCCCCAGGAACTAACTGGGGACATCGCCTTGGGCACCTGGGAGCCCCTCTAGGTCCAAGTCTCTTGTCACCCCTAAGATGGTTCCCTTAATTAAGATGTGTGCTTCCCTGCTCCCCTAACCTACCTTCCTTTATCCCAATCATCCCGTTTCCCCAAGTTCCCCCCAACCTCCCCTTCTCACATTTCTCTCCCCTTCTCGCCTTACCCCCCTCCCAACACACCCTCAAGATCACAATTTTTTGCCCGGCAATCTTGTCTACTTCCCGTAACCAGGAGGATAGCTATATGTTTTTCTTTGGGTTCACCTTCTTATTTAGTTTCTTTAGGATATCAAATTATAAACTCACTGACCTTTATTTATCTCTAGAAACCAATTATGAGTGAGTACATCACATGTTCATCTTTTTGGATCTGGGTTACCTCACTCAGGATAGTGTTTTCTATTTCCATCCATTTGTATGCAAAATTTGCGAAGTCATTGTTTTTTACCGCTGAGTAGTATTCTAATGTGTATATATTCCACACTTTCTTCATCCATTCTTCCATTGAAGGACATCTAGGTTGTTTCCAGGTTCTGGCTATTACAAATAATGCTGCTATGAACATAGTTGAACAAATGTCCTTGTCATATGATCAGGCATCTCTTGGGTATATTCCCAAGAGTGGCATTGCTGGGTCCATGGGTAGGTTGATCCCGAATTTCCTGAGAAACCGCCACACTGCTTTCCAAAGTGGTTGCACAAGCTTGCATTCCCACCAGCAATGGATGAGGGTACCCCTTTCTCCACAGCCTCTCCAGCAAGGCTATCATTGGTGTTATTGATTTTAGCCATTCTGACAGGTGTAAGATGATATCTCAATGTTGTTTTGATTTGCATATCTTGATCGCTAAGGAGGCTGAGCATGACCTTAAGTGTCTTTTGGCCATTTGAACTTCTTCTGTTGAGAATTCTCTCTTCAGATCAGTGCCCCATTTTTTAATTGTGTTAATTAGCATTTTAAAGTCTAGTTTCTTGAGTTCTTTATATATTTTGGAGATCAGACCTTTGTCTGTTGCGGGGTTGGTGAAGATCTTCTCCCAGTCAGTGGGTTGCCTTTTTGTCTTAGTGACAGTGTCCTTTGCTTTACAGAAGCTTCCCAGTTTCAGTAGGTCCCATTTATTCAATGTTGCCCTTACTGACTGTGCTGCTGGGGTTATACCTAGGAAGCGATCTCCTGTGCCCATCTGTTGTAGGGTACTTCCCACTTTCTCTTCTATCAGGTTCAGTGTGTTCAGATTGAGATTGAGGTCTTTGATCCATTTGGACTTGAGTTTTGTGCATGGTGATAGATATGGGTCTATTTTCACTCTTCTACAGGTTGACATCCAGTTGTGCCAGCAACATTTGTTGAAGATGCTTTCTTTCTTCCATTGTATACTTTTAGCACCTTTATCAAAAATGAGGTGTTCATAGGTTTGTGGGTTAAAATCCGTGTCTTCTATACGATTCCATTGGTCGACTTCTCTATTTTTATGCCAATACCACACTGTTTTCATTACTGTAGCTCTGTAATAGAGTTTGAAGTCAGGGATACTAATGCCTCCAGATGTTCCTTTATTGTATAAGATTGTTTTGGGTATCCTGGGTTTTTTGTTTTTCCATATAAAGTTGATTATTGTCCTCTCAAGATCAGTGAAGAATTTTGAAGGGATCTTGATGGTTTAAATATCTTCACATACAACATTCTGTCTCTCCTGTTCATGGGGACCTTTTGGATAGGGAATGACCTTATAAAAAGCATAGGAAATTTAGTTAGTAGCTTAGTGAATTCAAAGAGCTCTTTTACTCATATTTCATGAAGACTATAAACACTTATATGCAACCATCAATAAATGTTACAAAGGGATTTTTAAAGACTGAATAAGATAGTGAAGTACAGGAAAATATCTTTCAGGCAGTTTAAGAAAGCAAAAATAATCACACATGCATTACTAATCCAGGAAATTAAATTGAAAAGTAAAATATATCCCTAATTATTTTTAAATAATATAATAATTTTTGTATTAAGGTAATTATGATAATAATCCATTTTTCCCCCTGCCAAGATCTAAAATGAAACTTTAGATTCTTGATTGGTGAGTTGGTTTTGTTCATCAAAACAACAAACATGACAAACTCTCTCTTTGGTGTTAATTCAGAAATTGCTTCCTAAACAACTGCTTACTGCATGTTTCCAACATTCCAGGTACTGTTACAAACATAAAGAATTATAGCCATGAAGAAGAACAACTATACTTTCAAAGCCATTTTGCAAAAGATGGGACAAATGGTTTGACTCTCCTCTATGTAGTTAAAATAGTAATATGGTCCATATAAATCGCCAAAGAAATGAATTGTTATCAACTGGGTTACTATTGGTCTTTTACAAAATAAACTGTTAAAATTCCGTTTGTGTGGTCTCTTGTTTTTTATCTGTTTTATTTATGTGTTTTAAGAGCTCAATTGATGACATATTACCAGTTCTTACAAACAGTATCCAGGATCATTAAAGAAGGAAGTATTTAAATTGCACATATGTGCCTGCAGTCTTAGCAGGAAATCATCTAGGCTATGTGACCAAGGGTAAAGTAGATACAGAATTAGATAAGTATCTCCTGAGTAATGGGTAATATCTGATTCCAGAGTAGTTAAAAATTTAAGTATAGATAAAAATCTGCCAAGTACTACTTACTTTTTAAAAATCCAGTTCAACTGCTTCAGTGTAAGAGGTAGTCCTATCTCTCAATTTTATATGTATTAACTTATTTCTGCTATTTGATTGCTTGGCTATATGAGCTATTATTAATATACATATTTCAGAGTACAAACATATTTTACTATGTACTCCTTAAGGAAGAGATGTGATCTCAGAGAGTACAAAGGAAAACAAAGAAAATAATCAAAGCTGTGGGTTCACACATGAACAAAGACCCCAAACAGAAAACAAGAAGTTAAAACAAATAAGTCTGAATGGTAACCCGGTGTACCTGGTTTTAACTATGCTGGTAGCTTGATGACACTGGAAACACGCATATGTGGCCCAAGGGAAAGTTACCCACAATAGTGTGTCTAATGGCATTACAAAACACACTGTTATCTTCTTAGATCTGGGAAATCTGGACAGGCTTGTGCATGGCACAGCAAGGCACTTGCACACTTGTCTCTATATTTTGGGGAAGGCTACCATGGAACCAGTTCCTAGATGTTTCCCATATTCTCTTGGGGGGTGGGAGTGACTGCTTTACCTTCCTTGTCTTTGAGTTCAACTTCAGGCTATAAAATGGGCTTTTTTTGCAGTAGTGTGATTTACTCCTCTGTTTTCTGTCAGCTAGATATTATGGGACAAAGGACACAAAATTTTTGTGTTTATATTTGTCTAGACTCATTATATCTTACTGGTCCACTTGGACACTTAAATAGTGTGGAGTAGAATATTTGGAAAAGTAGACAAGGACAATGTTATAAAAAGTATTATACCATATAAAGGGATTTTTCTGTACATGATATGCAGTTACTTATGAAAATCTTTGAATAGATTTTCATTAAAAACAATATCTTCTCTTTGTAAAAAGCCTAGACAATTGTCAAGAGTATCATGTGTTTTTCTCTTTCAGATATATAAAAAAGCACCAAGGGTATGAAATTAATCTTTCCTACAGGAATGAAGGGGAAAAAGTTACAAATAGTTCAGGAGGAAAATTTTGACAAATAATCCTCTAGGTTAAGAACACTATCTGTGTTTACCTAAATTATGACCCACCAAAATTTGCATACTCAGCACGGTAAATGAAATAGACTCTTGTAAGCAGAATGTATATTTATTTGTGAAATTTTATATCATTTTTGATGCTTCTGGGAGAAATAAATAAAATTATTTTAAGAAAAAAATATTCTGAAGAGGAATATTGAATTCCACAAAGATAAACATTCCCTTTATTAGTCAATGATTAATACACAAAAATAAATAAGCTGGGTTTTAAATGCCAGTAATGGTTCGCAAGAAACAAAAAAAATTGCACGAAGTCCAACTATGACCCACTTTCCCTGGACTGTAATACATGGCTACAAGAAAGTGATTTGTACACTTGTCTATGAATGTCAGAAAATACTAGACAAAGGTTGTTATTGGCACATCACTTATCATTTACTACTAGGGTACAGGAAAAGCAATGAAAATTGTTTTGTTTCCCATGGAATATATTCCAAAGATCTTCTGTACTCATTAGTAAAGAAAATTAAAATGAGGAACATATACGTCATTTTAAATGAACAGAAAATTCTTTTAAAATTTATTCATCTACCAAGCCCCATACACACTGTAAGTTACCTCAATATAAAACTCACTGAGACTTTTAAAAATCACTCATATGATACTTTCCCATAAAAGTTGTGAACTCTTCTGTAGTCATTGTTTGTACGTTTTTTTATCACATTAAATCAGCATGTAATTGAGCTTCCCTCTGACATGTTTTTATGAATTAATATTTTTCACATAACATTTTATGGCCTCTTCAACACTGTATAAAGCAAAATTCTAAAGAAAGACATACTGAGATCTGATGTACAGGAAAAGCTTTGAAAATAAGCTTAAGTTCCAAGGCAAACCCTGGTGGATATATGCAGATTGTCTTTAAGCTTAAAGCAGATATGAATGTCCAGATCTGTACGTGAGGTAAAAGTACTTTTAAAGGCACCAGTTTATAGGTGTTATAGATCTTATATATAGCCTAGCTTATCAATTTCCTCCATTTTTCCTTTCTTCATATGTCCGCCAAGAAAGAAGAGAACTAATAAAATTATCCAGGTGACTACTCTGAAATCTGTGCCTCCAATTTAATTTTAAATTGGGGGTAGGTTAATTATTTAATTCTTAAAGATGCTGGGAGAAATAGACTGAATTAAACAATTTAGTGCTTCAGTAATGTCTAGACACTGACTCTTATGGTTATGATATTTAGAAGTACACACTGATATACAAGGACAGTTTTTATACTCCACTATGCTCATTATACAGATAGAATTACTGAAGGCATTCAGGCCCAGTATGTGCTTTTGCCTGAATTACCAAAGCAATTAAACCTTTCCCTAGAGTAATTACTGATTGAAAAGTGTAAGGGCATGATTACAACAAAGCTCTGGGTTTCATCTTTCTTTCCTTCCACAGTATATGGTATTGGTTTTCCTGAAAAAAAAATAAAAAAGAAAACATGAGAGTCCATGATGCCCAGTATTGTGAGAACAACACAGAGATATTTTGCAAATTACAAATAGTACAGAGAGAGGAGAGGAAAGTAATAACTTTGAAGAACTGTTATCTTATTTTAACCCTTGGGGAAATGTGTGACCTTAAAGTTTGCTGTGAAACCTAATGCTCTTTAGGGAGAATAGATAATCCAAAGAAAGTAGAGGAAGGGAAAGGTTTGTGTTATTAACTGTTATTACTTTCCTCTGCACTATTGATTACTTGCATCAGAATGAGGGAGGGGGACTTGATTGGGGGAGGGGGAGGGAAATGGGAGGAGGCGATGGGGAAGAGACAGAAATCTTTAATAAATGAATACATAAAAAAACAAAAAAATCAAAAAACAATAAAAGAAATAGTAACCCTAAGGCAACACACATAAATTAGGTGTATGAGTGTATCTCTAAATATATTGTATACAAGATTTCAAAAAAAAAAAAGAAGAAATGTATTCAACACTATTTCTGATGCCCCTGAAAATTCTAGAGTTGCACATCGACCCCATTTAAAAAAAAAAAAACTGATTTTATTAGAAGTCAGTAGCGGTTTTGTTTTATACTCTATCTGTCCCTTGACAACTATTGTACATTTTATCACCTCATACAACCTACCCTATACTTTAACAGGTTGGACTGTGGTAATTGAGTTCAAACCTTGCTACACAAAGACAAGAACAACAATCTTTTAATGGTGTTTACTAGTTAAAATAAAGGTCTTTCCAGCCAAACCCAGGATCGATAAAGATAACCTGGAATGCTGAGTGAAGTTCTGCAGCTTAAAAAATGTTGAGTGATTCCAGCATTACTGTAAAATTCCAGAAAAGCCAAGAAAATGCCTAAATTCCACAAGCCATATTCAGTCATTTGAAAGATTTACTTGGCAGAATTAGAGTGAATTTTGCAATCATCCTGGGCCTGTATTTATGATGATTATGCATGACAAGTTCTCCTTATACATGTCTTAGAATTATCACGTGAGTACACTCACAAGCAGTAAAAACATTCTATTTATGTTAATGAGTCAACTCACTGTTCCAATGTAATTAACATCTAGTTGTTTGACCCATAATAGACATTTCAGAAAGAAGGACTTTACTTAATTGTCCTCGCCACCAGGAACTACAAAGACAAGAGATCTGATATTATGCTGGGTATCACTTTCTAATTCTGTCATGCAATAGATACAGCAATGGCACTGACCTACATTCAATGGCTTCTTTAGGTAGGCCCGAAGATTCTGCCACAGTCTCAGAAATAAAAGAAAAAATCCCAAGTCTTGGAAGTGACTTTAAATGATGGAGAAGCATATATCCTCAAATCATTATGTCATGAATTCACACCAGATTTCAAGAATATTCATATTTCATATTGAGAATGAATAAAGTGATGATGTATCTTGGCCTTTAAAAAAGCTCATATGCAAATCGTATTAAGCAAACAGATATTTGGGGCCACATCACAGTTGCATATGCTATTTCTGTGATATGTGCCAAGAATGTTAATACCCATCTGGGTTTGAACTCATAACAGCCTGCTACCCCAGTTTTCTCCCAGAGAAAAACACTAAAAAACTCCAATTAAGGAACTATTTCGCAAAATACCTGAGTTATTTCTACACTATTGTTTCTAGTCATAACATATCCAAACTAGATGCTTTGCTTTTTAACATATGTCTTACCAAAATGCTGGATTTTTTATTGTTTCATACATGTATATAATGAAGTACAACCATTTCCCCCTTCAAATACATTCATGTTCTCCCTAACATATACCCTTCCAACTTTATGTCTTTTTTTTATAAACCACTAAGTCCAATTAATGCTGCTCATATGTACATGAGTCTGTAAGTGTCTATTATAGCATGGGAAATATATCAATGGCTATATCCTCAATCAATAATGATTCTTCCCCAGCAACTTCCAACTACAAAGAGCTACTGAACTATGGATTGGTCCTAATGAGCCCTTCCCCACCCATGTTCTAATTTCTAACAGGCTAGATCTTGTGTAAGTCACCACAGCTTTTGAGAGCTCATGATCGCAATGCCTATGCTCTGTCCATAATATAGCATTTTACATCATTTTTCATCATATTCTAGCTCTTAGATATTTACTTATACGTCCTCCTCCATGATGTTATTTATGCCTTGATTGGGAGTTCATATTCATTATTAATAAACCTATGAAAGACACGTATCATTCACTGCACCTCATAAAATGATTTGACAGCATGGCCATTTACCAAAATATCAATAGCTTCCTATCCTAGGAATGATCTCCCTAACCATGGACTTTTGACCATGATTACAGTACCATCTGATGACATGGTATTTTAATGTCAACTGATTTATTAATAATATACATAAATGGAAGTACATCTATTCTTTTAGACCCTGGTCTTTCAACAAATGTTCATATTCTATTTTTCAAGTTCTGAAAAGTAAAATTCTAGAATTTGAGTACTGTACCTCAAAAAAAAAAAGCACAAGTTTGCTACTGACCCTAGAACAAATTTGGAATATCTTATGGTGTTTTCTAAAATATCCTAAGTTCTAGACCCTAGAGATTTTTCAGAAACCCAAAACAACTAAATCCAAAATGTGTGTGTATGTGTGTGTATGTGTGTGTGAATGAACATGTGTGTTTTGCAAAGTTTTCTTAAGGGGGTTATAAATATCTAATTGTAACTATAATATGCTAGAATCATGGTTTTTCTATTAACTATAAACATTTTATTGTATTAACATTCCTTTACTTTTCTAGTTTTCAAAATTCTAAAGAATCTAAAAGTAATGGTATACACATGCTGTTCCTATACATGGAACATAGAGTAAGGAGGAACTTGAGTTCAAAGTTATCCTTGGCTACATAATGAGTTCAAGACCAGCATAGGCTGTATAAGACTATCACATGTAAAATTCCCAAACTATAAAAAATATAAAAAATGAAAAAAAATATGTCTATCCAAATATGTAAAAAAAAATTTATAGTAAAATAAACACCTAGGGATAAATCCAGAATTTCTAAGAAAAAAATTATATGTTTAGTTGGGTTGACCATTATTTAGTTACCAGTTCTATACTAATTATGTTATATTCACTATTTCTCTGACCACATATAAAAATAAACTTTTTCATGACATTCAATTTTGCAAAGCTATACATATCTTAAGAAAAGGGATAACTATTGAGAAAATACTCCACATCAGATTGGCCTGTAGGCAAACCAGGGAAGCATTTTCTTAATTGAAGATTGATGTGGAAATATCCACTCCATTATGCATAGTGTCAGTCATTCATAGTGTCATTTAATATGCATATGAAAACAATCAAGTAAGCTTTATTCTTCTGTGATTTCTGCTTCAATTCTGGCCTCCAGTTTCCTTCCTTGAGTCCCTGCCCTGACTTCCCTTAATGTGACCTGAGATGTTTAAGATGAAATTAACCATTTCCTCTCCAATTTGATTCCAGAGATGGTATCTTATCATGGTAATAAGAAACCTAACTTAAGACATCAATTGTGACTCTTAACACAAACTTAAGTTTGTATATATGCTGTTTGGTATGATTGATGCTACTTGCATGTTGGTCAAATACTTGAATACACTGAAACTTACAGTAGTTCACTTTTTCCTTAAGCTTAGACTTTGCAAGTCTAATAATGAGACATTGAATTTAAATTAGATGCTATATTAGAATAGGGTACATATACAAAAATATACAGATAATTCATATATTAAATTTTCAGGCAAAGAAAATTAAACTCTGAAATTTTTCTAAAAACTTGTTTTTGTTTTTTTGAGACAAAGTTTCTTTGTGTAGCTCTTGCTGTCATTGGAACTCTCTTTGCTGACCATGCTGGCCTTGAACTCAAAGATATTCACCTGCCTCTGCCTGCAAAGTGCTGGGATTAAAGACATGCACCACCATCACCTAACTGAAACCCTGATTAACAGAGATTGAAAACTACTAAACTTAAAAGTGATGAGTAGTTGATTATAAAGAATATACACTGCTGAAATAATAATGTGAATCTTGACAGATGTACCAAATGAAGTTCCAAATAAGGATTATTAATTCCACATTTGCGAATACTAGGATCTGTATTGTTCTGAACCCTTAATGGCATGAATAATGACCATTAAAGATTGCTTACTCAGTGTCATGTAGCATAGATACTTCCACCTATAAGCAAATAATAACCAAAATACATAGTGAAAAGCTAAGTTTATAGCTGACTACTGATTTACCATAATATATGTCTCAACAAATGACAGCAGTCATCTTCATGTTTCTGTTCACATCAAGGAGACATCTTTTTGATTTTGTAATTCTTTTCTGATCTCTGATTTTCTCCAGTTCAAGATATTTCCTATTGTTCTTGTCATTGAATCTAACCTAAAAGTTTCACTAAATCAGCATTAACCTATGTCCATGTCTATTAGACTGCTCTCAATTACACCTTAGTTGTTCAGTTTGTATTGATTGTGCCTATGCTTATATCCTTTCTGCATGTCTTTTTTGCATCTCACAAAACCGCTTCAATTCTCTGACTCTGCAACTTTTCTTTCTGTAATCAGCTTTGACTTTGTGCATGGATTGAAATTTGTCAGAGATCAAACACAGAATGCAAGATCTGTATATTTTGATTTGTAAGCATCTGCTTCCTTATAAAATTTGAACATACTCATAACACAATCACAACTGGAAATTATTGGTCAGCATATTTCTTCTTACAGGAGATATGTGATAATGTTTCTGAGAGAAAAAATAGAGACACTACAAAATCTCTCTTTCTCTCTCTCTCTTTCCTATTTACATTTTAAGGTCTGAGTTCTCAGCTACTGTTCTAGCTTCTTTGTCTGCTGTAGGCACAGAGTGCTCACTAATTCCGCAACTGCTCAAACCCAAATAACCACACAGAAACTTTATTAATTACAATATTGCTTGACCAATGACTCGGGCATATTTCTAGCTAGCCCTTTCATCTTGAGTTAACCCATTTCTATTATTCTGTGTGTTACCATGAGGTTGTGGCTTACTGGTAAAGGTTCTGGGCATCTATTTCCTTCAGCAGCTACATGGTGTCTCAACAACTCTGCCTACTGACTTACAATACATCTTCCAGCCTGGCTATATTCTGCCCTGCTATAAGCTGAAGCAGCTTATTTATTAACCAATGGTAACAAAACATACTCATAGCATACACAGGGGAAGCCCACATCAATCTGCTTCTTGTTAACAAAATTCTCCACAATGATGTACTCTTAGCCCTCTCTAACTGCAAACCAAATAAAGTCTTTCTTTTATAGATTGCCATGGTCAAGGTGTTCTATAACATCGATAGAAAAGTACTAATACACTATGTTTGTTTAGAGGGTAAGAGATCCTTGTGCTCACAGATAAACACAAAGGAAACCAGGAATGTTATTCATGCATGGTTGTCCCTTCAATGGAAGGTATGCATACATATTTCCAACCTGAAAGCTGACAATACTTGTAATTAATAGCTGGTGATCTGTGCTAGCTCAGAAGCAGGCCACTACAAAATCTCCTAGACTCTTATGTTTTCTCAAAACTCCTCCTTCCTTTATCCTGAGCATAGTTTCCTAGTCAATAGAACCCATTCTTTGGGAAAGGTTTCATGTACTTTGCAAGAGAGTTTTGATGAAGTCACACAATAAACTTTATTGTGATCACTGTCACTAGGAAACTTGTATTCACACCTTGAGATTTATTGTGTTTATGTCACCAGGAATGTTTTTTTTCCAGAGTACTGTACTTAATATGTCTAAAATAAATTGTCTGGGGTAAGATTCTAGAAGTTTGAAACAACACCGGCAACTGAGTTATGTTGAAAAGGATTTCCTTCTTGCTTCATGTGGATTGTTAATTTGCTAGACCTGGAATGTGTCCAAGTTCAGCAAATTTGCAGAGTAATAATTGCTAAACTTCACATTTTCAGCATTCATATCCAAACATGTTTCACTATATGGATTTTAAAATAAATGAATATATATTCAATACAAATTTAATTAATTCAAGATAAATTCAAACAAAGACCTTTATCCAAATAACTCTAAAATGAAAAAAAAAACATGTGATGTGGGAGTGTCATATATCAATCTGTTGATTTCATTGGTTAAGCAGTAAAGAAACTGCTTGGCCCTGATAGGTTAAGACATAGGTGGGAGGAGTAAACCGAACAAAATGCTGGCAGGAAGAGGAAGTGAGGTCAGAAATCATGCAGCTCCTCTCAGAGCCAGACAGCGATGAAGCTCCGACCCAGGATGGATGTAGGCTAGAATCTTCCCAGTAAGCGCACCTTGGGGTGCTAACACACATTATTAGAAATGGGCTAGTCCAGGTGTGAGAGTTATCCGAGAAGTGGCTAGATATAATGGGCCAAGTAGTGTTTAAAAGAATACAGTTTGTGTGTTGTTATTTCGGGGCATAAGCTAGCAGGCAGCCGGGGTGCTGGGGACGCAGCACCGCTGCTCATATTACTACAAACATGTAACAACATTAAGAGATTTTCTTTCCCTCCTACTATAAGTGCTAAGATCATAAAATTTATGCAAAGCATCAAAATAGGCTGCAGTCTTTATGAATTTAATTGAACTCAATAAATACAAGAAACTCAAGACTGTTCTAAAAATTAAATGTGAAAACACTAATTTGGGAACTTATCTTTTTAAAGTATGTTTATTCCTAGATTACAACCAACTCTTCCAAATGACACTTGTTAATTAGGAAGAAAAAACTAAGAATTACAGCGGATCACATACTGTTGTGATCGACCCTTTGGTATACACAGATGATTGGGGGAATAGCTTTCTCCTTCTTCTGTGATTAATTCTGCCCAAAAATAGCAACTAGCTTCCCTCTGTAACATACCATAGTAATTCTAAAGCAAACAATAATTCAGAGACCAAAACAGATAGAATTCTCTTTAGAATACACAATGCATCTTTTTATATAACGTAAGAGAGAAGGAGTCTTTCTCCTTATAATTCTTTCTTGGCATATGAAGCACTTTAAAATAGTCTCTCTGAGAAAAATATAAATCAATTGACTCTTACAAGCATCATTCCTAAGAGAAATACATGTTTGAATATTTGTATATGTCTTATTAAGACATATTGATACCTGAAATTTTATGTATTGATACATGAAAATTTAACACTAAACCCAAACATTGTTCTCTTATTTAGAGATGTGAAGAAAGTGTTCATAATAGATCTCAAGTAAGTAGAAGGATAGCAGACAAGTTAAGATGTTAAAAACTTTTTATGTTAAATGGCTTTTTAGTCTATGTCCAATATACCACTTTCACTTAGATCACTAGTTGACTGTGCAAAAAGTAAGTAGAAAAGAACATTTCCTGAATGACCATTTTTTTAAAACTATCTGCATACACTCTCAACTTAATTTAAGTAATGGGTACTGGCAGCTTCTGTGGAAAATGAAGAAAAAAAAGAGTAAGGAAAATCTCATTTTATCAAACAACCAAGTAGACCAAGTATGTCAAACACATGCATTTTCATTTCACTAAAGAGAACAGGTTCAACAGAGCATTAAAGAACATATTACCATAGAGACAGCTCTATGCCAGCATGTCAAATAAGGATGCATCCACGTTACTTTTCTGATTTATGTGTCCCATAGCATACTTCTGCCAAGGTTGAGTACCATGATAAGAGAGGTAGATTAATTCCAAAGAGATAGATCATCCTTCATTTTATCCCCATTCTCTAACAATTATGAATGAGATAACAATGATCAAGGGATGAATAAATTTAGAGCTGTAAATATTCCAAACCCAATCTTGAAATAAACAGTAAAACAAACCCAAATCAGGTATACTATGTTCCCCAAATACAAAAATTATAATAGTCTACATTTACTTCATGATTGTTTCCCCTATTTACAAGTAGTATCAAATTCTAATTTCTCTCTAGCTGTTGTACCTTCTGTCCTCTGACTTCAGAGTCAGTTTTTATGAGCATTACAAACTTATAAATAACCTCTGACAATTGTCAAAATATCTAATATTCATTCATTCATTCATTCATGGCTTGACATAAAAAGCACCCATGATTTCAAATCACAAAACTATGTATTTTGAATTAACGTGGAATAAGAATAAATAACTAGTCAGAATTATTATTAATGTGTTTACCCATGAGGAAAGTCAGCATTATGAATCATGTAACAAAATTTCAAAACCTAAATCCCATTAGAGTCCTGGGGTACAATTCCCCAATGCTCACAAATAAAATTAAAACTTCACTGGTCAGATTTTGATTTCTTTATACCTTAGAGTGGGAAAAACATTTTACACAGCTAAAATACTTCTCTGTCTCTGTCTCTTTCTGTGAGGGACTGAGACCCCCAAGCCAGACAGAATGGCTCATCTTGCACCCTCTTTCTCAAGAACAGTATGTTGCAAAAGAATATGGTCAGCAGAATCAAAATAGAATAGTATGTGGTATATGTTCCTTGGAATGTCTTAACCGCGTGGCTTAACCACAAGACGCCTTATAATAATGAAAGTTGCTACTTCCTCTTTGACCTGGGACACGGTGGTTCCCCGTTCCCCCCTACCCTTACCCCTCATTTTTGAAACTGCCTTATAAAAATAAAATGTTGCCTGCAATAAACGGAACCTAGACGCATCTCAGACTGACTCTGTCTTTCTTTATGCGCTTGGTTCTCTTTCCCTCTCCCCCCCATTATTCCTAGGTGATGCCTCCTCGAGACCCATAAATTACCTGGCCTGCAGGATGGGTCATCTTTCAATCTGTCTCTTGTGTATATATGTAAAAACCACAGCAAGTTTAATTGTTTTCATTAGAGAACCAAATATGACAAGATCTTTATGACATGTTCCTTTTTATTGCTTCAAAAGGAATTACAGTAATAATTTGTTGTCTTTCATATACCAAAGTGACATTATTGACTAAAGATCAGTAGGTTGAATGATTTGAATTGTGTATACAAAAGTAAGGATATTTTCTTTTTTTACGGATTCATTGACTTGCTCAGTCTTAGCAGAACTTTGTGACCCCAAATACATTTACAAGTTCTAAGACTAAGTAATGTAAAAAAAGGTTACAGCATGCGGTCATGATTTTGAGTAAAATTAATGAGTTAAGAAAGAGTTCAGAATTATGACATCTCTTCTGTCACATAGGTAAATATCCATAGCTAATAATTAGTCATGAGGGAGCTTCATCAGTTGAGAATCACTGTGAGAATAAAATTCTCCTAAGATTTTCATTCCAGCAAAAGCTAAATTCTTTGCTTATCTGAAATGGCTACAAAATGTCTAGAAACAAGGAATTTTCAAACTTTCATCCTCTTTCACATGTTTATTTTAAGTGGGAAAAGGTAAGTAAGCTTTTTTGGCTTGTAGTAAATCAGTATCCAAGAATCAATTTGCAACTGACTCATCTTGTAAGAGGCCAGGTAAACCAGAAATTTAAAAAAAAAAATGTAGCACTTGATGTCCACTGTTAAGATGATTTCAGCAAGTCTTAAATACTGCTCGATACCTCCTCTCTATTCCTATCCCACCCAGCTTGCATCCACGGCCCTCCCCCACTTCCTCTGACCCCCTCCCCTCTTTGAACCAAAAAACAGTTCCCAGCTCAGCCTGTTTGGGCGCTGGGACAGGGTCCGAATTGGGAGGGCATCCGGGAGGGTAGTAGCTCCTTTGTCTAGGTGGCCTGCCTGCACCAAGCAAGGTCGGCCCTTTGTTCGTGAGACACCCAAGCAGCAGGGAGATCAGATCCGGGTGTCAGGAGAGACATCACTGGGGGGGGGGGTGCTGACGAGTTCCATCTGGATGGTTGTCCATGTTTGGGTACTGAGGAGTTCAAGCTCAGCAGGATGGTCCCTGCTTCTACACTGAAGAGATACACCCAGAGACTCAGTCACAGCAAAGACTGGACCAAGACACCAGGCCTCTCTTGGCTTCATTTGAAAGAGGAGATGGAAAGGCGCGAATGCAAGAATTCCTCCAACAACCTGAAAGGCAACATGACATCACCAGAACCCAGGGATCCCGAAATAAGAAGAATTGTACACCCTACTCCAGAAGAAGTAGAAGAAATCGACTCAAAAGTGAATTATATGAAAATAATAGAAGACCTTAAACAGGAGGTGAAAAACTGCCATAAACAATTAGAGATGACAAAAAAAAGGTAGAGGAAATGAATAAATCGCTCAAAGATACCCAAGAAAACCAAGAGAAACAAGAAAATGCAATCAAACAGGTAAGGGAAATGGTTCAAGACCTGAAGAATGAAATGGAAGTAATGAAGAAAACACAAACCGAGGGAAGGTTGGAGATGGAAAATCTGGGTAAATGAACAGGAAATACAGAGACAAGTACTACCAACAGATTACAAGAGTTAGAAGAAAGAATGTCAGACACTGAAGATACCATAGAGAAAATTAACACACTGATCAAAGAAAACAGCAAAACCAACAAATTCTCATCACAAAACATTCAGGAAATATGGGACACAATAAAAAGACCAAACCTAGGAATAATTGGGATAGAAGAAGGAGAAGAAGTACAGCTCAATGGTTCAGAAAATATATTTAATAAAATTATAGAGGAAACCTTTCCCAGCCTAAAGAAAGATATTCCTTTGAAGGTTCAAGAAGCATACAGAACACCAAATAGACTGGACCAAAAAAAAAAAAAAAAAAAAAAAAAAAAAAACAAAAACAAAAAAAAAACATCTCCTCGCCATATAATAATCAGAACACAAAACATCCAGAATAAAGAAAGAATATTAAGAGCTGCAAAGGAAAAAGGTCAAGTTACTTATAAAGGTAAACCTATCAGACTTACACCAGACTACTCTATGGAAACCATGAAAGCCAGAAGGTCATGGATAGATATACTGCAGAAGCTAAGAGAACATGGATGCAAGCCCAGACTACTATACCCAGCCAAGCTTTCGTTCACTATAAATGGAGAAAACAAAATTTTCCAGAATAAAAACAAATTTAAACAATACGTAGCCACAAATCCAGCCTTACAGAAAGTAATAGAAGGAAAATCACAAACCAAGGAGACCAACAATGACCACAATAACTCAAACTTCTAGACACCCTTCACCAGCGCAACTAAAAGAAAGCAAACACACAAACTCTATGACTAAAAAAGTGACCGGAGTTAGCAACCACTGGTCATTAATATCCCTTAATGTCAATGGACTCAACTCACCTATAAAAAGGCACAGGCTAAGAGATTGGATACGCAAACAGGATCCAACATTCTGCTGTTTACAAGAAACACTCCTCAACCACAAAGACAGGCACCTACTTAGAGTAAAGGGATGGGAAAAGGTTTATCAAGCAAATGGACCTAAGAAACAAGCAGGTGTGGCCATACTAATTTCTAACAAAGTTGACTTCAAACTTAAATCAATCAGAAGAGATGGAGAGGGATATTTTATACTCATAACAGGAACAATTGATCAGGATGATGTCTCAATCCTGAATATCTATGCCCCTAATATAAAAGCACCCACATATGTAAAAGAAACATTACTAAAACTCAAGGCTGCCATCAAACTGCACACACTAATAGTAGGAGATCTCAACACTCCTCTTTCACCAATGGACAGGTCAATCAGACAGAAACCTAACAGAGAAATAAGAGAATTAATGGAGGTATTGAATCAAATGGACTTAACAGACATCTATAGAACATTCCACCCAAATAGGAAAGAATATACCTTCTTCTCTGCAGCTCATGGAACCTTCTCGAAAATTGACCACATCCTTGGTAACAAAGCAAACTTCCACAGTTACAAAAAAATATCCATAACCACCTGTGTCTTATCAGATCACCACGGACTAAAGTTAGAATTCAACAACAATGCTATCCCCAGAAAGCCTACAAACTCATGGACTCAGCGGTAAAAAACAATGACTTCATGAATTTTGCATGCAAATGGATGGAAATAGAAAACACTATCCTGAGTGAGGTAACCTAGACCTAAAAGGATGAACATGGGATGTACTCACTCATAATTGGTTTCTAGAAATAAATAAAGAAACTTCATCTGGCGATGGATGGAGATAGAGACAGAGACCCACACTGGAGCACTGGACTGAGCTCCCAATGTCCCAATGAGGAGCAGAAGGAGAGAGATTATGAGCAAAGAAGTCAGGACCACAAGGGGTGCGCCCACCCGTGGAGACAGTGGGGCTGATTCTTTGGGAGCTCACCAAGGCCAGCTGGACTGTGACTGAAAAAGCATGGGATAAAACCGGACTCTCTAAATTTGGCGGACAATGAGGGCTGCTGAGAAGCCACGGACCATGGCACCGGGTTTTGATCCTGCTTCATGTTCTGGCTTTGTGGGAGCCTACCCAGTTTGGACGTTTACCTTCCTAGACCAGGATTGAGGGGGGAGGACTTTGGACTTTCCACAGGGCAGGGAACCCTGACGGCTCTTCAGGCTGGAGAGGGAGGGGGAGGAGTGGGGGGAGGGGAGGAGGAGAGGGAGGAGTGGGAGGGAAATGGGAGTCTGGGAGGAGGCTGAAATTTCTTTTTTTTTTCCAATAAAAAAAAAGACAGTGCAGAAAGTGGCTTAGTTGCTATTAGTGTGGATTGGACTTTACAATAAATAAATAATAACTACTGGAAAACCTTTAAAAATAAATAAATAAATAAATAAATAAAATATATTAAATGTTATGCATTTCATTCCAAGTAGTGGAACTCCAAGTTATGAATGCTCATTGCCTACCTAGAAGAAGCTCAATGACAGGTATGGAAAGCACAGAAACATGAAGACTTATCTTGTTTTCGTCACTGTTTTATTGCTGTAACGTGATACCATGACCAATGCAAATATTGTAAGAGAAAGCATTTAATTAAGAGTTTGCTTACCATTTCAGAGGTTGATGCTAAGAAACATGATGAAATTCAGGACATTGTTGGAATATTAGCTGATAGTTACATCCTGATCCATAGGCCAAAACAGTTAAAGTGGGCCTAATGTGGGCTTTTAAAACCTCAAAGCCCACCTACAAAGACAAACTTCTTCTAACAAAAGCACTCCTCATAATCCTTTTCAAACATAGTTCATTTGCTGATGGGGGATTTTCCTCTGTATGCTATGAATACTATTGGTTAATAAAGATCCTATTTTGGCCTATGGCAGGGCAGAATTTAGCAAGGTGAGAAATCCAAGCAGAGATAGAGTAGGAAAAAAAAACAGAGTCAGGTAGAAACCATGGAGCCACTGAAGGAGTAACATTCTGCACTGGTAAGCCACAGCTTCATGGCAACATTCACATTAATGGAAATGGGTCAATTTAAGATGTAAGAGCTAGCTAGGAATATGCCTGATTCACTTGCCTAACACTGCTGTAATTAATATAGTTTCTGTGTGATTATTCGGGTATATGTGGCTGGAAAACAAAGTGCAGTCTCCATTTACAGCCCGTTGATGACTAGGCATATATACCATATATATCAGGCCAGCTGATTCATGGTAAGACAGAAGTTGATATCAGAAGTTGTGTAATACTGACATATAGAAAAATTAGCACAGGTTCTAAAGAAGAGGCTTTTAGGGAACTCTATAAAAGTTAAACAAATGAAATGAAGATAGATGTTGAACAAAAAAATTGAAAAACAAAAGATAACAAACTGTGAGGAATGATATTCAGCAAACAAAAGTAAAATGATATGGACAAAGTTCTAAAATATAGGTAGAAGGAGATTAAAATATCTGATAATCAAAGTATGATCAGGGAATTTTTGCTAAATGATTTAGTTTTTATCTTATGAAGTAACTTATTTTTCTTAGAGTTCAATATTATTGACAGCATTGCTCCTTATTTTCATTATTATACTTTTCTGTTATGTATGAAAACAGAACATTTATTAAATCAAAGGAAGATAATTCACAGAGAACGAAACATCTACATTTCACATAAAATTTAGCTCATTTAACTACAGACAACATCAGGGAGCCTAGAAGATCTATACTAGATAAATATTCTGATGGCAATTTTTATTTCCTTTTCTCTTTTTTAATTTTTCAAGACAGGGTTTCTATTTGTAGTCCCGGTTGTCCTGGGACTTTCTCTGTAGGCCAGCTTGTCTGAGACCTCAGAGATCTACCAGCCCCTGCCTTACAAGTATGGAGATTAAAGGTATATACCACAATTGTATGGTTGTGATGGCTGTTATTTTTTGTCAATTAGATCAACCTTTAACTACAGTCCAAAAATGGAGGGTACACCTATGAGAGATTTTTTTGTTTTTGGATTGGATTGAAGTCATGTTCAGATTTTTGAGAGAGGAATATAAATGCCTTCAGTCTGGATTTTGAGGCATAAAGAAACACCTTTAATATGATACTTTGTGCTGAATTCCTATATAAATACATGAAAGAAAGAAGCTTTTCCTCTTTACCAGCTTTCTCTCATCTTTTTGCCAAGTCCATTCCATCGCTGGCATTAGAACCCACTTATTTCAGATTCCAGAGTCTAAAGAAGACCAGCTGAGACATTCTGCATCATGGACTGAGAAGCTACAAGATTCTTGGGTTTTCTGTTCAGTCAGACATTGTTGGATTAGCTGGATCACATCCTATGACTCATTCTAATAAATTCCCGTTCTCTCTCTCTCTCTCTCTTTCTCTCTCTCTCTCTGTATATATATATACACATATGTGTGTGTGTGTGTGTGTGTGTGTATTATTATATGTATCTGTTTGGAAAGTAAAGAGGAAAAAGAGAAAGGAAAAATCTCATTTTATCAAACAACCAAGTAGACCAAGTATGTAAAACATATGCATTTCATTTTATGAAAGAGAGAGAGTGAGAGAGACTCATTCTGTAAGTTCTGTTTCTCTAGAGAACATTTACTAGTATACCTATAAAATATTTTTATTGATTACAATAGTATCTTACTAGGAATTGGGGTCTTTAAACTTAATGAGTTCTGAAGCTGATTTGTCCTATAACTATCTGGAAAAGACATCTGTCCATGGGGAGATAAGTGATATAAAATAGGCTTCAGGGCTACTTTATACCATGTGGATGGGTCATTATAAGATTTTTTTGATTCTAATAGGAAAATGATTATTGGAAAAATGAAGCTTTATTTATTTATTCATTTTAAATAGACATTTCCTAGAGGCACTTAGCAAAATAACATCCTTCAGGAAATTGATCCCTAGCTTTTCATCAGCATATTATGAAATCATATTTTACCTCAACATGCAACATTTTTCAATCTACATTTGTCCCAACTGTTGTATCATACATAGGAGGGAGCCTAGAATGAAGTCCATCATGTGGATAACTGCAAATGTCTAGAACTGAGAGTATTTTCGGAATGTAACTTTCTTCCTTTCTTGTCTCAAAATTGTGCTTTATGATTAATATTTAAGCTTTTAGTTTGGCGAGAGAAGGTAGGTGGCCATTATTTTAAACATAGAACTGATGCCATAAACATGAAATTACTGCAAAAATTGCTTGAGGATGATTATATACACAAGCTGTGGTGAAAGTTATGGAGACACTTAAAATCTCCTTCCTCAAAGAAACGAATATTAAAAGGAGCAGGTGACAGATATAAAGTACTTCATTATACGTAATTGATAGTGACAAGGACAGAAATAGGCCAAAAATAAGTACCTAAAATTTGAGCATTGGTCTTGAGAAATTTCTCTGATATTAAATGCTTTCCCATTAGAATAGCAAAATGTGAGGTTGATACTTATTGAACTTTTATACTAAAACAAAAAAAAATGAGTGTCAGATTTAAAAAAACACAAATACCATGATTATTTGTGTGGCAGGTGAGTATGTGTGATGCATCTGTGGAAAATGGAACAAAGCCAAACTGCCAAGTGAAATATATGAAGTTGATGTAAAATGTAAAAACAAAATATAGCATATCAACACAAGGAATAAAAATAAAATATTAATATATACTACAGCACAGGTACATCTTGAAAGCATTTAGGTACGATAAGTAAAAGAGAAAAATCACTCATACTATTGAGTGGGAAATGAAGAAATAAGGAGTGATGCTTTAAATAAAATGAATTTTGGAGGAGAGTGCATTTATGAGATGAATTATTGTAATGACAGAATAGTTTTTTGAATACATTTAACATATTAAAATGATGAATTACATAAATGAATCTCAGTGAAACTCTGATTTTAAATTCTTTCTTTGGATTCTTTTTGTGTAATGTACAAACAAATAGGCATTCTTTTCCCATGCAAAATGTTTCAAATCTACATTGTTTACCCATCTCAATCCCTCAAACGGTTAAAGATTAATGTGAAACTCACCTGAAGGATACAATGAACTGGTGATTTCATGGACATTTAACGTCCTTTCCAGAAAACAAAAAAAAAAGTTTAGCATAAATACAAAGAGATATACTCTGAAAAGACAGGAACGCGAATGAAAATTGCTTCCTTTTACAGCGAACTGTCCCTTACATAGGCCTTATGAGTGCAAAAACAAAGTTTGTAGGCATGCCTTCTATTTTCATGAGAATAATCAACACCTTTGCAGCTAAAATCAGGTACTTTTCATTCCCCCGCCCCCCACCCAGTTTAGAACACGAAGTAGTCCCTGTGTTGATTTGAGTCACCAAGCTTGTTTCTATTTCGTCGTTATTTTGCGACAATTCTCCTTACTTCTTGAAGACGGCAATGCCGTCGACATTTGTGCCTCAGCCATTTTTTTGCCATCAGCCAAGTCAACGCCATTCAACCTATTTACCATGAATACAGCCAGCATTGCTGCAAGAAAGTACAATGAAAGAGACCAGTTTCCTGAAGGAGTCAGAATCAATGCCACCAAAAGTGAAGAGGATGCCAGTAAAATATTTATGGGGGGACTTTCCCCAGAATTGAACAAGCAAGCCCCTCTGGAATACTTGTCTCAGTTTGGTGAGATAATAGATTTTATCATAAAAAGAGACCCAACTACCGGACTCTCTAGCGGACTTGGATCCATGCCTTTTAAAGATAGTTCTACTGTAGTGAAGGTGTTACAAGTGAAAGACCACAAAGTGGATGGTAAGAAAGTAGAATTTAAAAGGGCTAAAGCCATTGAATCTCAATTCCCCATCAAAACGATTTTTTGTTGGTGGGTTGAACCCTCGGATGTCTGAAGAAAAAATAAGATCCTATTTTGGCACATTTGGGCAGATAGAAGCTATTGAACTTCCATTGTGTTCAGATACAAAGAAAAGAAGAGCTTTTGGCTTTATCAAATACATGGAGGAAAAGCCTGTTAGAAAGGTCTTAGAAACCAGGTTCCATTACATTGGCTCCAGCCATTGTGAAGTTAAAATGGCACTCCCTAAAGAATATCCTGGAAGACAACAACAGAGTAAAAATAAAGCTAACACTGTGGTTAGGGAAAGAAAATCTGTTCCAACCGGTAGATTTGAAAGCCACTGGGGAGGAAGAGGCAATCAAAGCTTCTACTTTGTGACTAACTCAAATGCTCAAGAAGCCAACCTAGATGCCCCAAAATCTGTCCCATATACTTTGAGAGCAAACTCAAATATCACTTGAGCAAGTTCCAGCGGTTTCGGGAATACCGCCTGTGAATTCCAAGTAAACCCCAATGTTTTGATGAGAAATTCAGTGGCTTTGCGGGGCAAGGCAGAACGCCTTGGGGCCAAATTCAAATTCCAATGGAGCAAACAAATATACTCTGGGGTCAAACCCGAATCCATCCTGGGAAAACCAGTATGCTCTTGGGGTAAGTCCAAATTCCTACAGGACAAGCCAGTACACTTTGGAACCATACCCAAATGGTTTTGGGGAAAGACAATATGCTTTGAGGGCAACTTCAAATGTCTTCTGGACAAACCAATGTCCTTTGGAAACATACTCAAATGGTTTAGGGGTAAGCCAGTATACTTCTGGGGCAAGCCCTAATGTCACCAGTACAAACCAGTATCCTTTGGAAACATACTCAAATGCTTTTGGGGTAAGCCAATGGGCTTTGAGGACAACCCCAAATGTCTACTGTACAATCCAGTGTCCTTTGGAAACACACCCAAATGGTTTAGGGGTAAGCCAGTATACGTCTGGGGCAAGCCCTAATGTCATCAGTACAAACCAGTATCCTTTGGAAACACACTCAAATGCTTTTGGGGTAAGCCAAGGGGCTTTGAGGGCAACCCCAAATGTCTACTGTACAATCGAGTGTCCTTTGAAAACACACCCAAATGGTTTGGGGGTAAGTCAGCATATTTCTGGGGCAACCTCAAATGTCTTCTGTACAAACCAGTATCCTTTGGAAATATACCTAAATGCTTTTGGGGTAAGCCAAGGGGCTTTTGGGGACAAGCCCAAATGCCTTCTGCACAAACCAATGTCCTTTGGAAATACACTCAAATGGTTTTGGGGTAAGCCAGTATACTTCTGGGACAACCCCTAATGTCTTCAGTACAAACCAGTATCCTTTGGAAACAAGCCCAAATGCTTTTGGGATAAACCAGTATGCTTCTGGAAAAAGCCCAAATGCTTTTGGGGTAAGCCAGTGTACTCTGAGTTCGAACTCAGATACCTTCAGTCTAAACTACTATGGTTTTGTGACAAACTCATATGATTTTCATACAAGTCATTATGCTTTAGAGACTAACCCTAGTGTTTTCAGGACCAGCCCAAATGCTCTGGGTGCAAACACAAGTGCCTTTAGGGCAAGTCATTATGGTTTGCAAGCATGACAAAATGCTTTTGATGAAAATCAAAATGCCTTTAGAGCAAATGAGAACTTTTGTGAAGCAATTGAAAGTAGCAGAAGCACTGAAGGACTTAATTTGTCTCAAGTAAACAGCAATTTCTTGAATATCTACAATAACCTGCCCGATTTTCATGGCTCTAATGGAGAGTATTTCTTTCTATATAGCTCTTTGGCTTATGACTTGGAATCTGTACTTAATTCCAATGTGCAAATAAACCAGTCATCTCTCCTTGGTAATAGATACTAAGGAATTTATTCAACATTTTGAAACCTCAGGATGAAGACTTTATCCAAGCAATACTCGGCCCAACAATGAGAAGTTCAGAGACTTACATGAGCTGGTCCTACAACTGCTTGACTGGACATTGTCACTACTTGCAGCACCTTTTGAAGTACCAAAACATTTTTCATCACTTTTTTTTTTCTGTGAAGCTACAAGAAGCAAAAGGCTTGAGACTATCTTGTAGAATTTTTTTCTGCAAAATAAACATTTCAAATACTTCTTTTTGAGTGGCTTCTATTTTGATCTGGCATTTTCTTTGTGTTCTCTTTGTTATGGTGAAGTGGGAGGAAGTAATATCACTTGGTCCCTTCCCGTTTTTATTCTATGTTGGTATGTTTGGCTTGGAGGTACCCATACATACAATCACTGATCTTTATTCCAGCTCTCTTTTTAATTTTATTTTGAGAAAGATGGTCATGTCATTTAAATTTTCTAGTAAATATAATATTTAAAGAGAATTCATTTTAATGTTAAATGATATTTAAAAATATAATCAAAATTCATTTCAACATGTAATCAAGATAATTACTGAGATTTTTTTATATCATTCTTGGCATACACAGTCACTGGAATCTAGTATATTTTACTTTTATAGGACATCTCTGCGCTAATTAGTTTTGTTTCAAAGCCTCAAAATATGTGGCTACTGTCTGTCATATAGAACAGTGCAGACTGAAAACAGACCTACATTATTTACTGAGAGTATTTTATCTTTAAGGCATTAAGAATAATTTTGAAAAGAAATTAAAAGAGAATGTTACAGGACATCAAAGGTCTGGTATATACCCAACTGAATGCACAGAGCTCATCGGTAGCATGCTGAAATCAATTTCTAAATTCAGATAACTCCTGATCAAAAAGGAAAGGCAAGCATAAAACTGAAATTCTGACAATATTATAATACAGGAAAAAATTTTTTAAAGAGGCACTGAAATCTACTCAGTGCCTGTGTATTTATCATAATGTAAATATCTGAAAGCAAAAAGTAACCTCTTCTTTGTTTTTCTATTATTCTTCTTATCTAAAATGACTTTTACACATAGTATAAACTTCAAAGAATGATTAATGACACAAGAATGAAACTAATATGTATATATTGTTCACAACAACATAAAAGACAAGTAAACTTACTAGAAACACATGAAAAGGATGATATTTTCAAATTTACCTGAAATATTTGTTTGAATATTGGAACAAATTTTGTAACTTTAGTCAGAGAATTTAAATATATAATGTTTAAATATATTTTATTAAAATATGAAGACAAAATATGACACTATTTAAAAAAATAAAATTACTATATAGAACTAAATGTGTTATATAGATTCTACCTACAAATAATAGTTTGATGTTCATTACTTTTTAGAACTAAAGTATACTGAATCTTCGGTTGAAAGCATCAGGTGTTATATCTACCAAATTAATTTAAATACTTCTTTAACTGATGTTCTCTATTTAGGAAACTATACACTCATCATACTATGTTGTCATAAAGCAAAGTGTAAATTCTCAGGAAAGCTAACATTAGAATTCATAAAACTAAAAGCATTATACAATAGTGAATGTGGTTAACATTATGAAAATGTCTGCAAGTACATCTGTGGGACAAAAAAAAACAAACATACAGATGTATCCTTCATAAAGTGTTTAGGAGCAATCAGCTTCCATTCACTGGAGTTAACTAGTTAAGAGCAGGTTTCTTGCTATTATTAAGAATACCTGTTTATATTTCCCCTGAAATTAAACTTGTCTATTGAGATGAAATATAGCAGTATCCATACTGTTTGATGAAAAGAATTCAACCAAATAAAATTTCACTAAGTTCAGAATCACTGCAGTAGATGTTTTGATACTTCATTTACCCATGTGTTGTTATTTTAGTTTCAGAAACTACACAAGTTTTTATTTTTCTGATTCCATCTGGTTCATTGTTTGATTTAAATTAAAAAAAAAAAACTCCAGTAGAAAAAAGAGGGGTAGATTTGATTTTTATATTTTGTATCTCAGAAAAATTACTTTAAACTAATCTCTATTTGGGGTGGTTATGATGAATTCAAAATTTTTCTTATACCTATACATTTTAGCTGTTAGAAATTAGATTAAATGATGCTATCAGAATTTGATAAAACAACTATTCTCATATCAGTCCAATAAATCCTCATACTATTTATATATAGGTATCTAAGATAACTGTTTTTATATAGGTATGATGTGAGATTTCCCTCTGCATGCTATAATTATGAGTGAGTACATCCCATGTTCATCTTTTTGGGTCTGGGTTACCTCACTCAGGATAGTGTTTTCTATTTCCATCCATGTGCATGCAAAATTCGAGAAGTCATTGTTTTTTACCACAGCGTAGTACTCTAATGTGTATATATTCCACACTTTCTTCATCCATTCTTTCATTGAAGGGCATCTAGGTTGTTTCCAGGTTCTGGCTATTACAAATAATACTGCTATGAACATAGTTGAACAAATGCTTTTGTCATATGATAGGGAATCTCTCGGGTATATTCCCAAGAGTGGTATTGCTGGGTCCAGGGGTAGGTTGATCCCGAATTTCCTGAGAAACCGAAACACTGATTTCCAAAGTGGTTGCACAAGAGAGCATTCCCACGAGCAATGGATGAGGGTACCCCTTTCTCCACAGCCTCTCCAGCAAAGGCTATCATTGGTGTTATTGATTTTTAGCCATTCTGACAGGTGTAAGATGATATCTCAATGTTGTTTTTATTTGCATTTCCCTGATCGCTAAGGAGGCTGAGCACGACCTTAAGTGTCTTTTGGCCATTTTAACTTCTTCTGTTGAGAATTCTCTGTTCAGTTCAGTGCCCCATTTTTAATTGGGTTAATTAGCATTTTAAAGTCTAGTTTCTTGAGTTCTTTATATATTTTGGAGACCAGACCTTTGTCTGTTGCGGGGTTGGTGAAGATCTTCTCCCATTCAGTAGGTTGTCTTTTTGTCTTAATGAAAATGTCCCAATCCAAGAGCATGGGAGATCCTTCCATTTTTTGGTATCCTCTTCAATTTCTTTCTTCAAAGACTTAAAGTTCTTGTCAAATAGATCTTTCACTTCCTTGGTTAGAGTTGCTCCAAGATATTTAATGCTATTTGTGGTTATTGTGAAAGTGGATGTTTCTCTGATTTCCCTTTCTGCTTCTTTATCCTTTGTGTATAGGAGGGCAACTGATTTTTTGGAGTAGATCTCGTATCCTGACACATTACTAAAGGTGATTCTCAGCTGCAAGAGTTCTTAGGTAGAGTTTTGAGGGTCTCTTATGTACACTATCATATCATCTGCAAATAACAAAATTTTACTTCTTCTTTTCCAATTTGAATCCCCTTCATCTACTTATGCTGTCTTATCACTATTGCTAGAACTTCAAGCACTATATTGAAGAGGTAGGGAAAGAGTGGACAGCCTTGTCTTGTTCCTGATTTTAGTGGGATGGCTTTGAGTTTCTCTCCATTTGATTTAATGTTAGCTCTCAGCTTTCTGTAAATTGCTTTTGTTATATTTAGGAATGAACCTTGTATCCCTAATCTCTCCAAGACCTTTATCATAAAGGGGTGTTGAATTTTGCCAAATGATTTTTCTTTATCTAATGAAATGATCATATTGTTTTTTCCTTCAGTTTATTTATATGATGGATTACATTGATAGATTTTTATATGTTGAATCAGCCCTGCATCTCGGGATAAATCTTACTTGATCATAATGTATAAATTTTTGGATGTGTTCTTGGATTCGATTTACCAGTATTTTATTGAGAACTTTTTGCATTGATGTTCATCAGTGAAATTGGCCTGTAATTCTCTTTCTTGGTTAAGTCTTTGAGTGGTTTTGCTATCAGGGTGACTGTAGCTTGAAAAAGGAGTTTGGCAATGACTCTTCTGTTTCTATTTGGTGAACCACCTTAAGGAGTATAAATACTAGCTCTTCGTGGAAGTTCTGGTAGAATTCTGAATTGAAACCATCTGGTCCAGGGCTTTTTTTGGTAGGGAGGTTTCTGATGACAGCTTCCAATTCCTCGCAACTTACAGGTCTATTTAAACAGTTCACCTGGTCTTGATTTAATTTTGGTATGTGGTACTTATCTAAAAAGGTGTCCATTTCTATTACATTTCCAATTTTGTGGCATACAGGCTTTTGTAGTAAGATCTAATGATTCTCTGAATTTCCTCTGTATCTGTGGATATGTCCCTCTTTTCATTTCTAATCTTGTTAATTTGCAGAAACTCTCTCTGGTGTTTGATTAGTTTGGATAGGGGTTTTTCAGTCTTGTTGATTTTCTTCAGGAACCAGCTTTTTGTTTCATTGATTCTTTGGATTGTGTTCTGTGTTTCTATTTTGTTGATTTCAGCCCTCAGTTTGGTTATTTCCAGTCTTCTACTCCTCCTTGGTGAATCTGCTACATTTTTTTTCTAGAGCTTTCAGCTGTGTTGTTAAGTCTCTAATGTGCACTTTCTAAATTTTCTTTATGTGGGCACTTAGTGCTATGAACTTTCCTCTTAGCACTGCTTTCATAGTGTCCCATAGGTTTGGGTATGATGTGTCTTTATTTTCATTTAATTCAAGGAAGACTTTAATTTCTTTCTTTATTTCTTCCTTGACCCAGGGGTGGTTCAGTAGTTGACTGTTCAATTTCCATGAGTTTGTAGGCTTTCTGAGTTTAGAATTGTTGTTGAATTCTAACTTTATTCCATGGTGATCCAATAGTATACAGGTGGTTACTACAATTTCTTTGTATCTATGGATGTTTGCTTTGTTATCAATTATGCTATCAATTTTTGAGAAGTTCCATGCAATGCTGAGAAGAAGGTGTATTTGTTGAAATAGGAGCAGCGTGGCTGTGTCCTCCCCGCACCCGACCGCCGGCATGGCTTAGCTTACGCCCCGAAATAATTACACGAAAACTGTAATCTTTTAAACACTGCTTGGCCCATTATTTCTAGCTTCTTCTCGGCTAACTCTTGCACCTGAACTAACCCATTTCTAATAATGTGAGTAAGCACCCCAAGGTGCGCTTACCGGGAAGATTCTAGCCTACATCCATCCCGAGTAGAAGCTTCATCGCGTGCGTGCCTCAGAGAGCTGGGCCATCCTGTCTGCCCGCTAGACAGGAGGCTGCTGTCTCTGAGTGGAGCTGCGTGCTTCTCTGAGCTCACTTCCTCTTCCTGTCCGTATACTATTCTGTTTCCTCCACCCACCTATGTTCTAACCTATAGGACCAGCCAAGCAGTGTCTTTATTTTAACCAATGAAATCAACAGATTGATAAACAGATTGATATATGACACTCCCACATCATGTATTCTTTTCTGTTTGGGTGAAATGTTCTATAGATGTCCGTTAAGTCCATTTGGTTCATTACATCTGATAATTCTCTTATTTCTCTGTTAAATTTCTGTCTGGTTGACCTGTCCATTGTTGAGAGTGGAGTTTTGAAATCTCCTACTATTAGAGTGTGGAGTTTGGTGTGTGCTTTGAGTTCTAGTAATGTTTCTTTTACATATGTGGGTGTTTTTATATTAGGGGCATAGATATTCAGGATAGAAACTTCCTCCTGATAAATTTTTTTCCTGTTATGAGTATAAAGTGTCCATCTCCATCTCTTCTGATTGATTTTAGTTTGAAATAAATCTTGTTAGATATTAGTATAGCCACACCCATTTGTTCCTTTGGTTCATTTGATTGGAAAACCTTTTCCCATCCCTTTACTCTGAGGTAGTGTCTGTCTTTTTGGTTGAGCTGTGTTTCTTGCAAACATCAGAATGTTGGATCCTGATTTTGTATCCATTCTCTTAAATTGTGCCTTTTTATAGGTGAATTGAGTCCTTTGATATTAAGTGATATTAATGACCAGTGGCTGTTAACTCCAGTTGTTTGTTTATTTATTTATTTATTTATTTATTTTGGTGGTAGAGTTTGTTTGTTTCCGTTCTTTGAGTTGTGCTGGTGGAGGCTTATCAGGTGCTTGTGTTATTATGGGTGTTATTTGTTTCCTTGGTTTGTGATTTTCTTTCTAGAATTTTCTGTAAGGCTGGGTTTGTGGCAACATATTGTTTAAATCTGTTTTTGTCCTGTAATATCTTGTTTTATCCATCGATGGTGAATGCAAGCTTTGCTGGGTATAGTAGTCTGGGCTTGCATCCATGTTCTTCTAGTGTCTGCAGCACATCGATCCAAGACCTTCTGGCTTTCATGGTTTCCATTGAGAAGTCAGTTGTAATTCTGATAGGTTTCCCTTTATATGTTACTTCACCTTTTTCTTTTGCAGCTCTTAATATCTGTTCTTTATTCTGTATGTTTTGTGTTTTGATTATTATATGGTGTGGGGATGGTTTCTTTTGAACCAGTCTATTTGGTGTTCTCTATGCTTCTTATACCTTCATAGGAATCTCCTTCTTTAGGTTGGGAAAGTTTTCTTCTATAATATTGTTGAATATATTTTCTGGGCCTTTGAGCTGTAATTCTTTTCCTTCTGCTACCCCTATTATTCTTAGGTTTGGTCTTTTCACGGTGTCCCAGATTTCCTGGATGTTTTGTGTTAAGAATTTATTGGATTTGTTTTTCTCTTTAATCAATGAGTTTATTTCCTCTATAGTATCTTCAGTGTCTGAGATTCTTTCTTCTATCTCTTCTATTCTGTTGGTAATACTTGTCTCTGTAGTTCCTGTTTATTTTCCCAGATTTTCCATCTACAGCCTTCCCTCGGTTTGTTTTCTTCATTACCTCCATTTCATTCTTGAAGTCTTGAACCATTTCCCTTACCTGCTTGATTGCTTTTTCTTGTTTTTCTTGGGTATCTTTGAGAAATTTACTCATTTCCTCTACCTTTTTGATTGTCATCTCTATTTCTTCATGGCAGTTTTTTAACTCCTGTTTAAGGCCCTCTATTATTTTCATATAGTTCCATTTAAAGTCTATTTCTTCTATTTCTTCTGGAGAAGGGTGTTAGATTCTTCTTGTTTCAGGATCCCTGGATTCTGGTGATGTCATGTTGCCTTTCAGGTTGTTGGAGGAATTCTTGCATTGGCGCCTGCCCATCTCTTCCTTCAAATGGAGCCAGGAGAGGCCTGGTGTCTTGGTCCTGTCTTTGCTGTGACTGACTCTCTGGGTGTTTCTCCTCAGTGCAGGAGCAGGAACTGTTCCTGTCTGGATTGAACTCCTCAGCAATGAAACAGGGATGCCTGGTAGCCCAAGGACACCGCGGACAAAAGGGCTAATGTGGGGAGCAGGGTGGGGTTGAGTAGGTCACAGGAGACCCTGCAGCACAAGCTGAAGGTGCCCGCATTCCACCTGCTCGGCAGGCAGACACTCACCCCTCTGGGTGGGTAGCCTTAGTGCAGGAGCAGAAAACTCTTCCTGAGCCAAGGAACATACAGACAACAGTGCAGGCTTGGGGGAGGCTGGGTCATGTCCACAGTCCACATTCTTAAAAGCTCCAAGGCAAATCTTTCTAACTCTGTCCTGAGAACTAGCCATGAAATACAGAGTAGATTCTATACTTTTATTAATTGCAACAGTTTGACTTGATCTAGATCTTTGTTAGTGATATGAAGTTTTCGTGCACTCTTTTTGTAGTGAAAACTGCGAATATATGTTGTGAGTTACGACTTCCACCTATAGACATATTTCCTAAACAAAAGCCGAAGATCCTACTGTGGAAGTTCTGATATGCTAGATAATATTAGATCTGGTACTAGCTGGCTGTTTATGCTGAGAAAAGTTCTTTTACCCATAGAGTCACTGTAATGCACTATGGTCACAATTGATATGAAACAATAATGACTAATAATTGTCCATCATGACCTCTCAATTACATTTCTCCACAAGCTGAAATATTCATCACATGTAGAAATGTGCAAAACCAGGGACTTCTGTAAATAAGTATTGTCTTTGCCAACTCGAGTCTCTGCCATAAAGCTATATAATTCATTGTTCTGTAGAAGAACTATGATATAAAATATGTTAAAGGAACTCTGTAAATGCAAATACAACAAAAATACAATTGACTTTTATGGATTTAAAGTCTTAAATGTAAGTAAAAGTTCCATAATATACTAGACACAGCCTCCGAAAATGTCAAAATGGTTCCCTAAGGGAAATCAGAATGATGTTTCACAATACCATTTTTAACAGCCCACACTGTTCTTTGGTACTCCTTGATTTGCTTGGGGGAAGGGTTCTCACAGAAATGCTGAAAAGGCTCCTAAACACTAAAACCATAAGATATTGCTTAAAGGGAGAAAATATACGGTAGCTGTCTACAAGTCTCCTGCTGAAATTCACTTTTGTACTTCTATTTATACAGTCACATGAAGACATAGGGATTTTATAACCTCCAGTAAAGCCTTTAATAAAAGATTCAATTGAAAAAATAAATAACACCCCACGTCAGAATTTGTAGATTACTGGAAGGTCAACATCTATGGGAAAACTAATCAGCTAATAGATATCCTGACTCCTTAGGTAGATGATTTATTTCAGCCATTCAGGGAAAAAGAGAAAGGTTTGGTTAATTTTCTTAGCCCTTAGAGGCAATTGGGAACAACAGTGAAATCTGATTGCAATATCCTTATATAAAATGATAGACCTAGCTGAATATTTCTCTCCAGTTTTGTAATAAAACTATTCATAATAAAAATAATAGCAGCCATTATTTTCCAGAAGTATGAGGTATTTTATTTAGCTTAAATCCCACAGTGGCTATTTGTGAAAGCTGATAATTGCTTCTATCACATAAATGGGAGACCCCAGGTTTAAGTTATTTGTGCACAGAAACACAGCTAGTTAGTGATAGACTCAGGCTCTGAATGAAACTCGTTCAGCTTCCCTGAGGCCTGTTTGATTTTTTTATTGTATGGTACTGCCCCCCAAAAAATAGCATCATGTGAAAAGTAAGTAAAAAGATAATTTCTACATTCTTCAGAGAAAAAAAAAGTGTTCAGGTAAAAATAGTAAGATCAGAAGGATGCAGATGAAACAGAAAGGGGATAAAACCTGAGTTTCAGTAGCAGTGGTAACAAAAATGAATTGTACAAGAAAAGACTCTATTTTGGAAGGTAGATAAAGAGATACATTTTTAAAATCATGGTTGTACACTGATATTTCGATTTCCTATTAAAAAAGCATTAAAAATAAAAAAGCATTAACTTTTAAAGAAATGCATGCTATATATGATGCAATATTTTGACTGTGCAACTAGCCAAAATGTAGTATAGAAAGTACTGTATTTGCACAAAGAGGAAAACAGGGACACAATACCAAAATTATGTTTCAGGATATTAAATATAGTTTTCCTTATGACAGGAAACTTCATTTTCAAGCACTGTTAAAATCTATTCTACAGTTTATCCAAACTGTATATTTACACAAGACTCCTAATTCAGACTTGTTAACCCCATTCATCCCTTTGTCAAATTACTACTGATTTGGTTTTTACTTTAAAACTTATTGCAGTCACCGACAGTAGCTACTATGGTGTTGTTTATTTAAAAAGGGCTTACCATTTTGTATAATTCAAACTAGAATTATTGGCCAATCATTTATTTATTGAAGCCTATGTTTAAAAATGTGAAAATGCCAGTGTGTGTGTGTGTGTGTGTGTGCACATATACATATAAAATCTTCATTCTAACTTTAAACATTGCAGGATAAATTGGACAAGAAACTTCTTCAGTGAAATATAGAAGACACAAAAAAATGTCAGGAAAGTTTAGTTTTAGACCTTAAGACAGAGTAGATTAAAATCCCTGAACAGGGACTCAAAAGTATCTTAAGACAACAACCACTAACAGCTAATGGCTTTAAAGAGCCCCTTCCCCCACAAACAGTGACAAGATATAAAAGAGGAAGTGCTGTAACAAAAAAAAATAAGATTTGTTGAATTTAAAATATTCCTGCTACTGAGTCACTTTGGAAATAGTGAAAGAAGTAGATGGAGAAAGTGTGTGTGTGTGTGTATACAGATACAACACAAGCTGTCACAGAAAAATATATGGATTTAGATACATTTCTGATTTTTTCTAAAGGAATCATGAAGTCTTCAAAGCTTATGTTATTTTTTACCACATTAAAAGTGCATATACACTAGAAAGTTAACAGAAAAAAAGATTTAATCTACTTGCATTGTATGGCTTGTACTGTCTCCAACAGTACAAGTGTACTAGCTAGAATCCAGAGTTACTGGAGGAAATACCTGGTTGTTCTGCTTTAGAGGGTATCATGGGGAAAGCAAACAAAAGAGATTCAGGTGGGGAATGAGATTCGAGTTTTACATTAAAAATCAATATTGTCTCAGAAAAACTTACCATAGAAGGAGCATTAGACTCTATACCATACTAAAATTAGTTGAAAAACTACTGTTTATTTTTAGAGTTTTCAGGGAAGTGTAGAACACTGGTTTAAGTATTACAGTTTGTGTCTAATGAAGACAGTCTTTAAAGTATGCTTTAAAATGTTAAGCTAGGGGGTTGCTGAGGTTAATCCCAGCCCCCAAATAAAAACCAAGGTATAGTGGCATGTGCTTCAGTGCTGAGGAATTGGACACTAGAGGATCCCTGAGATTAACTGACCAGCTAGTGAAGCTGAATCACTAAGCTCTGGGCCAATGAAAAACTGTCTATAAAAAGTGGATGATGTTTCTGAGAATGCCATCAAAGTTGTTAACAGATTTCAACTTGTATTTCCACACACAGGTATACACAATACACTCATCCATGCTCACAAACACTCACATTCAAAAAAAGAAATATTGATCAAGACTAACCTAAAAATGATCATAATAGAGGTGAAAAAGAAAGATGGAAAATTAAAGGAAAAATGAGAAGGAAAATGAGCCCCTGTCCCTATGAAGTTTGTTGATGAAGAGATGCCATTCATTTTATACATATGGATGTATAAAATAGCCTTACATGTCTCTCAGAAATTACCCTATGTTTTTACTTAGCTTCCTTACAAATCCTCTGAAGATGATAATGTCAAAATCTGTCAAAATTGTGTACATGACTATTGTTAAAGACAGTGAAGTGCCAGTCACTCTTGAAAAGTCCACATCCATGCTTTCATGGGTGTCTTTATTTTATTTCAAACACATCTTTCCTTCTCTTCACCTGGATGTATAAAATATCTATTTAAAACATTTTAATGACCCACAACTCTACTTTATAGTTGCTTATCTTAAATTATTTTCCACACCAAAGCCAGGGATCTTGTTTTACCTAAGTCAGCTTCCCTAGATGACTAAGAAACTGCTAAGAATGATGTGACAATGTAGAGGTATGTTTCTGTCCCTCTCAATATTGATGGAAATTATCTACACTTAGTTTCATATATTTCCCTTGATGATAAATTTCAATCATCTTTTGAAGGCATTTACATGGTGTCTCTGGTCAGAAATCTGTTTTGGAATATTAGTTAAAGATGTGTTACATTCTTTTATGCTGTGAAATATTTTTAATGGTGCAAAGATATATTGCGTCCTTCTATGTTGCATTTGTTTGACTCTGTGAAGCTGTGCTACTTTCCCTGTCTAAAACACCTGAGTAGGCTAATAAAGAGCTGAATAGCCATAACGTAGTAGGAGAAGGTTAGGTGGGCTGCCAGGTAAAAAGAATAGAAGACAAAAAAGAGGAAAAAGGGAGAAGGAAAAGAGAACACTGGGGACCAGTCACTCAGCCAAAAACCAGCTGTGGAGTAAGAAGTAAAGAGAGGTATATATAATAGAGAAAGGTAAAAGGCCAGAGGCAATAATAGGTAGATGGGATAATTTAAGAAATGTTGGCTATAAATAAGCCAAGCTACAGGCAGGCATTTATAACAAACAAGTATCCAAGTATTTATTTGGGAGTTGGGAGGTAGGCTTCAAAAGAGTGAAGAGAAAAAAAAAAAAACAACTACAAAAATATCTTTGGCCATTCATTATCTAGCAAATGACTTCTGTCAATACAGTTATGAATTTGTGATATGTGTGGTTTTGGTTGGAGGAGTCAAAGAAATGGAAAGAGAAACATAGTTCTCAATATTGGGACTATCAGAATTTGGCTGGATCTAAACCAAATAAAGCATACACTTCAATGGCAACCACATTATTAGTTCATTATTAGACTAGAAACTATTGAAACAGGGCCATCGAGGTAAAGCAGCGGTAAGTAACCCCAGTTTGATTTTATAGCCCCATATGTTAGAAAGATAGACTGGTCTCTGACAAGTTGTCTTTAATATCCATATATAGACTGTGTGACACACACATGCACAATAAATAAACAAATGTTACAGAAAACATTGAAAAATAACCAATAACCATAATCATATTAATTTTATAAAAATAAATAACAATACAAAGACTTGGGAGACAATACAATAATTCTTTATAAATTTATAAAATTAGGGCAGTCAAAATTCATTGATTTATATAAAGTACAAAGGAGCCAAGTGTAGTATACTTTACTAGTATTGGCTAGTTTTATGTCAACCTGATACAAGCAAGAGTCATCAGAAAGGAAGGGAGCCTTAATTGAAAAAAAAAATGTCTCCATAAGATCTGCATGTAGGCAATGTAGTAGGAAATGTTCTTAATTAGTGTCATGGGGGAGAGTCCATCCCATTGTGGGATGATACAAAACCCCACCTCCTAAGATTCTACTAGCTTCTAATAGTATCAGCTAAGAACATGTGTTCAGTGCATGAGTTCTTGGGGGATATTTTTGAACTAAACAATAATATTAATGTAAGTATTTTGCCATAGAGCATTCATCTATAGGGCAGCTCTTTGCTATAATCTATTGGTTAAAGAGTAACTGGTTTTATCAGCCCTAAATAGAGGGAAATTGTACAAGGATTTGACTTTGAGGGACTGTTTACATTTCTGCCCTCAATAAAATGTAAATGAAGATGCATAATAAATATTAAATGTGCCATATAAAGAATATGGTAAATGGAAAATGAAATCAAGAGGTGAAATATTTTTCACCATGAAGAGACAAAGGTGTGGAGAAAAAAAAAACTGCTCAAAATTAATTTCAAACAGGTATTTAAAAGCCAACTGAGGTATAACTGAATGCAATCTCTACAATGGTAGATATTATCAGTAAGTTTCTTCATGTGTCCAAAATAAGGAAGGATAATTAGTGTACCTTAACTATACAAAATAAAGGGTTTCATTATGGAATCACCATATGTATGGATTATATATAGACCCACATTAAAGTGGTATGGCTGAATCATACAATTATTCTTTTTAAATTTTATAATGTTGGAAGATGAGTAAATTTTTAATTATGATGGAGTTTCAATTTTGATGATTGTTGCTAGTGATATTTTTATTTCATATTTACTTGCTTAGTTTTTTTTAGTTTATAATTCTATTGTTGTTATAAAACAACCTGATGAAAAGCAATTTAGCCTACATATTTTGGACACAGTTCATTTAAGGAAGCCAATGCAGTAACTTAAGGCAGGAACTGAAGCAGAAGTGAACAGAGGAAACCTGTTTACCAGATTGCTGATCATAGCTTGTTCAGTTCCACCTAGAAGAACCACCCCCTTTGTTTTGGTTTTTTAGAGACAGGATTTCTCCATGTAACAGCCATGGCTATCTTGGAATTTTCTCTGTAGTCCATGCTGGCCTAAAACTCACAGAGATTCCCTGCCTCTCCCTCCCAAGTTCTGATATTAAAGGCCTGAACAACCTTAGCCTAACACAATCCACTTTCATATAGCACACAGGAAGGCTATCAGGCCATGGATGCCAGGTGCCACAGTGAGTTGGGCCCTTTCACATAAATAATAATAATAGTAATAATAATAATAATAATAAATCTCCACAGGCTTGTTCACAGGTCAATCTGATATAGGTGTTTTAGCAACTGAGGTTCCTTCTTCACAAATGAATATAGTTTGTGGCAAGCTGTCATAAAACTATACAGCATAATTCTCTCTCATCTTGACACACAAATGTATTCAATTAGGTTCTTTTTCATTCTTTTTCAAAACTCCAACATGGCATTCTAATACTAATATCATAATATAAAATAAAAATCCCCCCCACAGTATTTAAAAATTCCAACACTTGCCATGCATAATTGCACACCCCTTCTATCCCAACACTCAGGAGGCAGAAGCAAGAGAATCTCAGTGAGTTCCAGGCCAGTCTAGTCTACAGAGTGAGTTTTAAGAGAGCTAGGGCTACAAAGAGAAATTCTGCCTTAAAAAAAAAAACTATGAAGTACACCCTCTTTAAAACATCCAAAGATTCTTTCAAAGTTCGAAGTTACTCTAAAATATACAAAGATTTCTAACTATGGGTTCCTATAAAGCAAACAGACAAATAAACAAAAAGGAAGCCAAATACTTTCTCTGCAAAAAATGGAAGAGGGGAAACCAGGGCAGAGCAGCAATCAAATCAAAGTAAAACCAAAGTTTAGTGCTTGATGTCTTGTACCCACTCATAATAGTCCTCTGGGCTTTAAAAGCCTCTAAAGCACACATGACTTGAATTCTAGGCACAAGACAGCTCCACACCACTTACTGTTCTTTATGCAACCACAATGTTGTTTCCAAACATGCTGAACTAGACTGCACTTTCATGGATAATTTTCCTGGACTCCCTGCAGGGACATTGACCTGGGTAGTGTATCTCCAAGATCCCATCATAATTTCCAAATTAGTACCACCAGACAGACTCCTATACATTACTGAGTTCAGCTGCCAACACAAGATACAACCTTTGCCCCTCAGGACCACAGATTCTGTGTGATGATCCCAAGTAAATAATTCCCAAAAGATTTTGTTTCAGTGATACTGGTTTCTTCTTAATCACAGTTGATTCTATAACTCCAACCAGCTGATATCAGTTTTGTGTCTATGTGTGTGTGGGAATGTAGAAGATAAGCATGCTGAGAGCAAGTCAAATGATGGAGTCTGCGCTTGTAAAGTGTCAGAGAGAAACAAAAACTTTACTGGTATTTTATACTAAAAATATATAGTCCTGGTCAATTGGACCTGAAAAAAATATTTATTATTAGAAAGTCACCACAATCACTAAAGTGAAAATTTATAGCATCTTGGCCTATTAGACCAGTTGTAGGACCACCACAGTGATCTGGAAACTCTCATATCAATTATGCCTATAGCCTTGTCCACGGGCCAAACTAAGTTTCTCTCTTCTCAAATGATTCTAGCTTGCATCAAGTTAACAGAAAACTAGCCTGCACACTTAAGAAATGCAAAATATACTTTATGTAAAATATTATGACTTAAAACAGTGACTGTGAAAGATTATCTTTGATTTCTAAGAAAGGTTTTTTCAGCTTTACTGATACAAATCATAATTACTAGTCATACTTCATACCCATCATTATATTCTTACCACTCAGCAACCATGATCTCTTATTTTTATGGAATAAGATGATTGAATCTGAAACTATTCCTACTTGTATACTGCTATGGGAACTCCTTCAGCTAATACTATGTAAGGTACTGCCCCACTTTGGACATGGTCACATGTACTATATATACAGATGTAAAAGTGTGGGTGGCCCCTTGGCTGCTGGATTTGGTTCCAGTCCCCTGCTCATGCCAATCTCTGAGTCTGTGCCTAAATAAAGAAAGTTTTATTATACTCTGCCCTTGGCTAGTGTGGGACTATTTTTATTATAATCAACAACAGAGTGGTGCCATGCTGTGGGACAATGGTCAGTACCCTGTCAATGGTAATTTAATAATGCTGATTGGCCAGTAGCCAGTCAGTAAGTATAGGCAGGACAGACAGACAGAAAGTAGAGAACAGGAAAATTCTGGGAAGAGGAAAGCTCATTTTCTACAGTCATGACCCAGCCACAGAAGAAGCAAGATATGACTGCCTAACGGAATAAGGTACCGAGCCAAGTGTCTAACATAGACAGGAATAATGGGCTAATATTAGTTCTAAGACCTAATAAGAAGTCTGATCCAATCAGTTTTTACCTAATGTAGACCTCTGTGTGATTTCTTTGGGGCTTAATTGTCGGGGTCCAGTGCTAGCCCTTACCATAAATTATTTCTCTCAACCAGACCCCAACATAAACTCTCTCTGGACTGGCAAGGAGGTACAGAAATAAAGACACAACTCACATGGCTTTATCGGAAGGGAGATTCTCAGTGGTCCAACATGAAGTCCTGAGTCTACATCCTGAAGAATTCCTCCTGCTTTATTTTCCAAACAGCCTTTATACAAAAACTTAACTTATTAATTTGCATATTCTCTCTCTGCCATTTGATTAGTTTGGATAGGGGTTTATCAATCTTGTTGATTTTCTCCAGGAACCAGCTTTTTGTTTCATTGATTCTTTGGATTGTTTTCTGTGTTTCTATTTTGTTGATTTCTGCCCTCAATTTGATTATTTCCAGTCTTCTACTCTTCCTAGGTGAGTCTGCTTCTTTTTTTTTTTCTAGAGCTTTCAGGTGGGCTGTTAAGTCTCCAACGTGTGCTTTCTCTGTTTTCTTTAAGTGGGTACTTAGTGCTATGAACTTTCCCCTTAGGACTGCTTTCATTTTGTCTCATAAGTTTGAGTAGGTTGTTTCTTATTTTCGTTGAATTCAAGGAAGACTTTAATTTCTTTCTTTATTTCTTCTTTGATCCAGGTGTGGGTCAATAGTTGACTGTTCAGTTTCCATGAGTTTGTAGGCTTTCTGGGGGTAGCATTGTTGTTGAATTCCAACTTTAAACCATGGTGATCTGATAAGACACAGGAGGTTACGAACATTTTTTTGTAACTGTGGAAGTTTGCTTTGTTACCGAGGATGTGGTCAATTTTCGAGAAGCTTGCATATCACCATAGAACCTTCATCTGGCGATGGATGGAGATAGAGACAGAGACCCACACTGGAGCGCTGGACTGAGCTCCCAATGTTCCAATGAGGAGCAGAAGGAGGGAGAATATGAGCAAAGAAGTCAGGGCCACAAGGGGTGCACCCACCCACAGAGACAGTGGGACTGATACATTGTGAGCTCACCAAGGCCAGCTGGACTGTGACTGAAAAAGCATGGGATAAAACCAGTCTCTCTGAATTTGGCAGACAATGAGGGCTGCTGAGAAGCCAAGGACAATGGCACTGGGTTTTGATCCTACTTCATGCTCTGGCTTTGTGGGAGCCTAGCCAGTTTGGATGTTCACCTTCCTAGACCAGGATTGAAGGGGGAGGACTTTGGACTTTCCACAGGGCAGGGAACCCTGACTGCTCTTCAAACTGGAGATGGAGGGGGAGGAGTGGGGGAGGGGGGAAGGAGTGGGGGGAGGCGGAGAGGAGGCAGAATTTTTTTCAATAGAAAAAAAATAAAAGCCTCAGCATTAAAAAAAAAAACTTAACTTAGGGGAAATACATTAGTATTTTTTTTTCTTATGTAAACAGGTGAATGGCTTTTGTCATGTATACAACTACCTGTCTACTTTGTATGCTGGTTGTCACATAGAGTTGAATCAGCATCTCTATCAGGCAGCCTTCAAATTACAAAGAGGGGGAAAACATCATCATGGCCTTTTGTTAGGTTAGTGACAGCCTATCTGGAAGTTTACGTGACCCATATCAGGTGTGGCCTATGGCTTAATGGCTTGGCTGCCATGCCATATAAAAATATGGGCCTATACATAATGACTATAGAAATCAGTCGGGACAGAAACCTCAGACAACAGAATGGTGCCCAATATGTGGACAACTGCATCCACATAAAGCCTGAGAGAACTTGGGAAGTAATTCTAGACAGAAAAGAATGGAGTTAAGCATGGCTTATTGATAGCAGCATTTTCTCTGGTGCTCTCTGTTTTCTAGAGGCAAATGCATCTCATTTAAGAGGCAAATGACTCAGCTTTAGCTGCAAAATCTTTGCAGACCTTTTAAGAGACTCTGCCACAAAACACTTAAATGGTGTTTATAAATAGTCCACAACATGTTCCTTGATGGTGGCATGGACGTTGAAATGCCATAGAGTTGTGGAAATAAACATGGGTCCAGCCAGTACCTCCACCATGAGGCTGGAATCTCAGAAAGCTAAGATATGGGCTGGGTCCAGCTGTTAAAGCCATGGTTTTAATCCTAGCCATATGGCTTAGCAAATTAAAGACTCATCTGGTCAAAAAGAGAGATATACAGTAAAGAGAGATTCAGAGATGAAGAAAACCTCTAAATGTGTGAAACATATATGCAGGCTTGGAAGAGATAAAAAAAAAAGCTTAAAGTCATTCAATGTGATTACATACACCTTTAATCTCAACACTTGGGAGACAGAGGTAGGCATTCTTCTGTGAATTCAAAGTGTTGTGGCACACACCTTTAATCCCAGCACTTGGGATGCAGAGGCAGGCAGATATTTTTGAGTTCAAAAACAGCCTACTCATACAGTGAGTTCCAGGACAAAGATACACAAAGTAACCCTGTCTCAAAAATCCAAAAATTAAAAAATAAAAGTAATAGAGGGTAAATCAAGCCACATAAAGATGAAAAATACACAGAGTCTGGATACTGTATGTTATTATAATTTCTTTGAATTGTTTGAATGCTGAGAAAGGAGCAACAGCTGCTAAAAGACATTTAACTATAAATGCTGTTAGGTTAATAAAGCATAAATATTTTGTAAATGCCTTGACTTCAAAATTGAAGTCAAAAGTTATGTTACTTTGGAGAATAGATTTTGGTTTTGTTTCCATAGAAAATGAGACACTGTGGATTCATTTTGGGTAAGAAAAATCAGGTTTGATCAAGAAAGACCCCCTGAGAAATCTCTGATAGGAACACATGGTCCAGATGTCTGAATTGTACATGTAGAACAAATTCAAGACTGCTGCCTGATATTATCAAGTCTCACAAGATACTCCAGTCAGAACTTGATCATAATTGAAAATTTTCTTTAGGTCCCCAAAAGATTATCAGTACCCCCATCCAGCAGGAAGTAGCCTGGAAAACTATGCCCACATTTCCCAAAAATGGACTATAGATATTTTCCTTTGTTTAGAATGTTGGTTACAATTTGCTATGAATAATGGTCAGGAGAAAAGCTAAACAACGTATATTAGATTCAGAGTTCTTATTTCTTTAAAAAAAAAGGGGGGGCAAGTACTGTGACACAATGGTTTGTACCTTGTCAACTGTATTTTAATAAATTCTTATTGGCCAATAGCCAGGCATGAAGTATAGGTAGGACAACAAGGCAGGAAGTAGAGGCAAGGTGATGAGAACAGGAGAATTTTGGGAAGAGGAAAGCTTATTTTCTACAGTCATGACCCAGCCACAGAAGAAGCAAGATATGACTGCCGCACTGACTAAGGTACCGGGCCATGTGTGTAACATAGACAAGAATAAGATAAGCTGTAAGAGTTAATAAGAAGTCTGAGATACTAGGCCAATCAGATTATAACTAATATAGACCTCTGTGTGATTAATGACTGTGGGCACCAGGCAGGACAGAAACCTCAGTCAACAGTGCCATGTGTGGCAGAGCATGAATTCATGCCATTACTAAGCCATGTGGCTTGAAACATCTCCAAAGCTAAGCTACCTTTCTGGAATGAAGCTACAAACCATTTGGATGACCTGCCATGCAATAACTTTCCATTTTCCCATGGCCCATCAGTCCACCTTTCTCCGCTAGTACTCTAGGAGCACAGTGTTTTCCAGTTTGTGTTCACAACTTGCAAGTTCTGGGTTCCTATTCTGGTCACCTAAAACCCACTCCAAATATGGAATTGGTTTAATTGTTCTTATCTTTGGTCTATTTCTTAATATATAAACTGCCACTACCATGGAACCAGGCAGAACTGTTCAAATGGCCAATGGTTGCATCTCCTGGCCCTGTGTCCACAACCATAACACCAACTGTCCAGTAAAGATGATTAAGCCTATAAACATACTCAGTAAAAACTTATAACAGTGGTAAATTCATTTGACTAATAAATAAATAAATTTGTATCTTGTATAATTGCAGACAATATCACCACCCAGCAATTGAATAACCTTTTTGTTTCTACTATAGATGTAATTCCTCATGAATTTTACAATGTTCTTAAGTACATCCATTTTTTTGTGATCATGGTATTTAGATTTGTTCTTCATATTATATCCTTAAAGAAATGGTTTGATAACAGAATCAAGAATAAGACACTTGGAACAAAATTCAAATAATAGGAATAAGAATTGAATCATATATTAAGATTAAAGAAGGCCCAAGAGAACACGTTAGTGACTTTTTACAAAGATTAACTAAAGCTGTAGAAAATGGAGTAGCAAATCTGGAAGATAGATGAATACTTATAAAATCTTTGGCTTATGAATATACCAACTTAAAATGCAAAAAGATACTTTCGCCTTTAAGCTTTAGATCAGTACCAATGGATGAATGGATCCTACATACAGTAAAGATTAAGGTAATTGACTATAATACTGAGGCTTGGGTAGGAGAAGCAATTTCCAAAGATAGGAAGAGACATCAAAATGCCAAACGTTTTAATTGTAGCACAATACTACATCTGAGAAGGGATTGTAGAAAAGGCATTCCTAGAAATAATGTCTTCTCTGATAATGACAAAATAGAAGGTCTCAATTTTTGTGATTATGTAGGAGATGTGGCAAAGGCCAACATTGGACCAATAAATTTATACCTACAAAACACAAGTAAGGAAATCTTCTTGGGGGCCCTCTTGCAGACCACCAGGTCAAACATGGTCCAGTCTTTACCAGTCGTTGTGGAGGGCATGTGTCACCAGGATAATTAAAACATGCAGTGCCTGTTGTAAAAAGAAAAAAAAAACATGCTGTTCTGGATGATGGAATAAACATGGAGCATGAGTCAAAAATTCCAATAAAAATAGGAAACATATATTTTGACAGACTTCTTTTTTTTAAGCAGACATTTTTAATTTTTTGAAATGTACACATATAAAAATGTTTCTGACTATATTTTTATGCACTAGAATTGAGCAGATGTTTATCCTACTTTACAATCTTAGTAGTAGTAGATGTTGTTTCCTTCTAAGGACTTTTTAAATTCAAGACTTTAATTTTTAGGCTTGCATCCATAACCACTTGCATACTCTGGGGGCGATTCTGGCACAGGCCAACTGTGAGGAGATGTGTTTGCTTTATGTTAGATCTCTATTGAAGGTGTTCTTCTGGCTTCATCTTTTCCTTTGTATACATTATAACAACTTATCACCTGGCAAGTGTAAGAGCTCAAATGCATTCATGGATCTCCTCAGGTTTCTCTAAATATTCTTTGACTTCCTTTGTCTTTTAACTTAAGAGGGGATGGAGACTTCTTTTTTTTTATTGGAAAAAAAATAAATTTTTGCCTCCTCCCCGCCTCCCATTTCCCTCCCCCTCCTCCCCCTCCTGCCCCCCTCCCCCCACTCTTCCCCCTCCCTCTCCAGCCTGAAGAGCAGTCAGGGTTCCCTGCCCTGTGGAAAGTCCAAAGTCCTCCCCCCTCAATCCTGGTCTAGGAAAGTGAACATCCAAACTGGGTAGGCTGCCACAAAGCCAGAATATGAAGTAGGATCAAAACCCGGTGCTATTGTCCTTGGCTTCTCAGCAGCCCTCATTGTCCGCCAAATTCAGAGAGTCCGGTTTTATCCCATGCTTTTTCAGTCACAGTCCAGCTGGCCTTGGTGAGCTCCCAATGGATCGGCCCTACTGTCTCCGTGGGTGGGTGCACCCCTTGTGGTCCTGGCTTCTTTGCTCATATTCTCCCTCCTTCTGCTCCTCATTGGAACATTGGGAGCTCAGTCCAGTGCTCCAGTGTGGGTCTCTGTCTCTATCTCCATCCATCGCCAGATGAAGGTTCTTTATTTATCTCTAGAAACCAATTATGAGTGAGTACATCCCATGTTCATCCTTTTGGTTCTGGGTTACCTCACTCAGGATAGTGTTTTCTATTTCCATCCATTTGCATGCAAAATTCAAGAAATTGTTTTTTTTTTTACAGCAGAATAGTATTCTAATGTGTATATATTCCACACTTTCTTCATCCATTCTTCCATTGAAGGGCATCTAGGTTGTTTCCAGGTTCTGGCTATTACAAATAATGCTGTTATGAACATAGTTGAACAAATGTCCTTGTCATATGATCGGGCATCTCTTGGGTATATTCCCAAGAGTGGGGTTGCTGGGTCCATGGGTAGGTTGATCCCGAATTTCCTGAGAAACCGCCACACTGCTTTCCAAAGTGGCTGCACAAGTTTGCATTCCCACCAGCAATGGATGAGGGTACCCCTTTCTCCACAGCCTCTCCAGCAAAGGCTATCAATGGTGTTTTTGATTTTAGCCATTCTGACAGGTGTAAGATGATATCTCAGTGTTGTTTTGATTTGCATTTCTCTGATCGATAATGAGATTGAGCATGACCTTAAGTGTATTTGGTCATATGAATTTCTTCTGCTGAGAATTCTCTCTTCAGATCAGCGCCCCATTTTTTAATTGGGTTAATTAGCATTTTAAAGTCCAGTTTCTTGAGTTCTTTATATATTTTGGAGATCAGACCTTTGTCTGTTGCGGGGTTGGTGAAGATATTCTCCCACTCAGTGGGTTGCCTTTTTGTCTTAGTGACAGTGTCTTTTGCTTTACAGAAGCTTCTCAGTTTCAGTAGGTCCCATTTAATCAGTGTTGCCCTTAATGACTGTGCTGCAGGGGTATACCTAGGAAGCGATCACCTGAGCCCATCTGTTGTAGGGTACTTCCCACTTTCTCTTCTATCATGTTCAGTGTGTTCAAATTGATATTGAGGTCTTTGATCCATTTGGACTTGAGTTTTGTGCATGGTGATAGATATGGGTCTATTTTCATTCTTTTACAGGTTGACATCCAGTTGTGCCAGCACCATTTGTTGAAGATGCTTTCTTTTTTCCATTGTATACTTTAAGCACCTTTATCAAAAATGAGGTGTTCATAGGTTCATGGGTTAAAATCCGTGTCTTCTACAAGATTCCATTGGTCGACTTCTCTATTTTTATGCCAATACCACACTGTTTTCATTATTGTAGCTCTGTGATAGAGTTTGAAGTCAGGGATGTTAATGCCTCCAGAAGTTCCTTTATTGTATAAGATTGTTTTGGCTATCCTGGGTTTTTTGTTTTTCCATATAAAGTTGATTATTGTCCTCTCAAGATCAGTGAAGAATTGATGAGATCTTGGTGGGGATTGCATTGAATCTATAAATTGCTTTTGGTAGGATTGCCATTTTTACTATGTTGATCCTCCTAATCCAAGAGCAAGGGAGATCCTTCCATTTTCTGGTGTCCTCTTCAATTTCTTTCTTCAATGCCTTAAAGTTCTTGTCAAACAGACCTTTCACTTCCTTGATTAGAGTTACCCCAAGATATTTTATGTTGTTTGTTGCTATCGTGAATGGTAATGCTTCTCTGATTTCCCTCTCTGCTTCCATATCATTTGTGTATAAGAGGGCTACTGATTTTTTGGAGTTGATCTTGTATCCGGCCACATTACTAAAGGTGTTTATCAGCTGTAGGAGTTCTTTGGTGGAGTTTTTGGGGTCGCTTATATACACTATCATATCATCTGCAAATAACGAAAGTTTAACTTCTTCCTTGCCAATTCGAATCCCCTTGATCCCCTTATGTTGTCTTATTGCTATTGCTAAAACTTCAAGCACTATATTGAAGAGGTATGGAGAGAGTGGACAGCCTTGTCGTGTTCCTGATTTAAGTGGGATGGCTTTGAGTTTCTCTCCGTTTAGTTTGATGTTAGCTGTCAGTTTGCTGTAAATAGCTTTTATTATATTTAGGTATGACCCTTGTATCCCTAATCTCTCCAAGACTTTTATCATAAAGGGATGTTGAATTTTGTCAAAAGCTTTTTCAGCATCTAATGAAATGATCATATGGTTTTTTCTTTCAGTTTATTTATATGATGGATTACTTTGATAGATTTTTTTTTTTTTTTTTTTTTGGTTTTTTTCGAGACAGGGTTTCTCTGTAGCTTTCGAGCCTGTCCTGGAACTAGCTCTGTAGACCAGGCTGGTCTCGAACTCACAGAGATCCGCCTGCCTCTGCCTCCCGAGTGCTGGGATTAAAGGCGTGTGCCACCACCGCCCGGCTTTTGATAGATTTTTGTATGTTGAACCAAACCTGCATCTCTGGGATGAAGCCTACTTGATCATAATGGATAATTTTTCTAATGTGTTCTTGGATTCGGTTTGCCAATATTTTGTTGAGGATTTTTGCGTCGATGTTCATGAGTGAGATTGGCCTGTAACTCTCTTTCTTGGTTGAGTTTTTGTGTGGTTTTGGTATCAGAGTGACTGTAGCTTCATAGAAGGAATTTGGCAATTAATCTTCTTTTTCTATGTTGTGAAATACCTTAAGGAGTACAGGTATTAGGTCTTCTTGGAAGTTCTGGTAGAATTCTGCATTGAAACCATCTGGTCCTGGGCTTTTTTTGGTAGGGAGGTTTTTGATAACAGCTTCTAATTCTTCGCGAATGACAGGTCTATTTAGATTGTTCACTTAGTCTTGATTTAACTTTGGTATATGGTATTTATCTAAAAAAGTGTCCATTTCTTTTACATTTTCCAGTTCTGTGGCATACAGGCTTTTGTAGTAAGATCTAATGATTCTCTGAATTTCCTCTATGTCTGTGGTTATGTCCCCCTTTTCATTTCTGATCTTATTAATTTGCATATTCTCTCTCTGCCGTTTGATTAATTTGGATAGGGGTTTATCAATCTTGTTGATTTTCTCTAGGAACCTGCTTTTTGTTTCATTGATTCTTTGGATTGTTTTCTGTGTTTCTATTTTGTTGATTTCAGCCCCCAGTTTGATTATTTCCAGTCTTCTACTCCTCTTAGGTGAGTCTGCTTCTTTTTTTTTCTAGAGCATTCAGGTGGGCTGTTAGGTCTCCAATGTGTGCTTTCTCTGTTTTCTTTAAGTGGGCACTTAGTGCTACGGACTTTCCTCTTAGGACTGCTTTCATAGTGTCCCATAAGTTTAAGTACATTGTTTCTTTATTTTCATTGAATTCGAGGAAGACTTTAATTTCTTTCTTTATTTCTTCTTTGATCCAGGTGTGGGTCAGTAGTTGACTGTTCAGTTTCCATGAGTTTGTAGGCTTTCTGGGGGTAGCATTGTTGTTGAAATCTAACTTTAGTCCATGGTGATCTGATAAGACACAGGAGGTTACGAATATTTTTTTGTAACTGTGGAAGTTTGCTTTGTTACCGAGGATGTGGTCAATTTTCGAGAAGGTTCCATGAGCTGCAGAGAAGAAGGTATATTCTTTCCTATTTGGGTGGAATGTTCTATAGATGTCTGTTAAGTCCATTTGATTCATTACCTCCATTAATTCTCTTATTTCTCTGTTAGGTTTCTGTCTGATTGACCTGTCCATTGGTGAAAGAGGAGTGTTGAAATCTCCTACTATTAGTGTGTGCGGTTTGATGGCAGCCTTGAGTTTTAGTAATGTTTCTTTTACGTACGTGGGTGCTTTTATATTAGGGGCATAGACATTCAGGACTGAGACTTCATCCTGATGAATTGTTCCTGTTATGAGTATAAAATGTCCCTCTCCATCTCTTCTGATTGATTTAAGTTTGAAGTCAACTTTGTTAGAAATTAGCATGGCCACACCTGCCTGTTTCTTAGGTCCATTTGCTTGATAAACCTTTTCCCATCCCTTTACTCTAAGTAGGTGCCTGTTTTTGTGGTTGAGGTATGTTTTTGTAAACAGCAGAATGTTGGATCCTGTTTGCCTATCCAATCTCTTAGCCTTTGACAGTCTTCTATAAATAATCAAATAACAACGCTGAGAGTACAAATAAATAACATTTTAATTCAAGTTTTACCAGACACAGGTGCAGATATAAATATTACTGAGAAACTAGCACTGATCTATAACTAGCACTGAGAAAAAAAGTGAAAAAGATTTAAGCATGTACTTTTCAAAAAAAATAAACTAGTTAATTATTGCTTAAGTATCAGGTAGGTTGAGCATTCTTTCACTCAAAAGTTTGTGCTGAGAGGACAGGAAAGAAGAAATTGTTTAGGCACAAGCTACTGTAGAGTAGGTACCTTCAGGAAAACATAATATTTCAGAAAACAAAGGAAAAATTATTGATCACTTCAGTGTGTTAACTTTCTTATTGTTCTTTTTTCATGCATCATTTTTGATTACTTCCTTTAGGTCCCTTTTCTATAGCTAACAGTGGATATGCAATAGCAAAGAACATCATTAATGATTTGTACTGGTATTGGAATGTAGCTTAATAGTAAAGTAGTAATCCAATATGCACAACACCAAAAACTGTATTACACCTGTATTTTACATGTTGTAAAAAGGTTGATATATGACCTTCTCCTCTAGCTCTTATTGTCAATAGTAAGGTTATTAAAGGGAAAACATAGCATTTTTTCATATGAACAGAATTGTAATTCTCAGAACAGATCCTCTATACTGGATACAACACACTTCTATACTTAAAAATAGTATTCTCTGACTAATTCAAAGAAGGAGAACAAAGCTTGATGCCGTGGAAGCTCTTTCAGCCAATAACCTTTAAGATACCATCCCTCTTGGGCATGGTCTCTTTTCCTATAAATGCAGCTGTAAAACATGCATTGACTCTTTCACTTCTGGCTACCAGATTCAATTCCCATTCCCCGCTTGTCTAGAGGACTCTGATCTATGAATCTACCCCTAGATAAATAAATGTTTATAATACTTAATTCAGAACTGGAGTGGGATTATTTTGTAACTTCCATCATCATCTTGCACCTTAATGTGAGGACCAGTCCTCACTTTGGGGGGTCAGTTCACTAGCCACATGGTGCATTGGGCACTGACTCTCTTGCCCTTGGCTCTAACTGGCACTCAGACACAGCAGGCTGCTGCTCAACACTCCCCAACTTGCCACTCACATACTGCCACTTGGCACATATACACTGGCCTACAGCCTGCTGCCTGCAATCCCCATGGTGCACAGATTTCACAAATTAGACTGAGGGAAAAGTTTGGGTTTTCTCTTTATCCTGGGCCCCAACTTTCAGAATCACTTGATCGATGTAATAACTGCTCTTAATTTGTTAAACAAAGCATATTTTTCAGTACTTACGTAAGCAACATGTGCTTTTCATTGCTGCTAGTGTCTCTTGGCCATGTGTCTGAAACTGCAACACATGCTGTCTGATAATGATTATTACACCTACTACAATTCATTGTAATTGCCTTATTACAGGTAAGATCAGAAAACTACAAACATTAGTGATAACATAACTATCCAGAAGTTCAATAATTATTTGGCTTATTCAATAGATGGTATTCAACAAGACTTATGTAATTTTTTTTTTTTTTTTTTGGTTTTTCGAGACAGGGTTTCTCTGTGGCTTTGGAGCCTGTCCTGGAACTAGCTCTGTAGACCAGGCTGGTCTCGAACTCACAGAGATCCGCCTGCCTCTGCCTCCCAAGTGCTGGGATTAAAGGCGTGCGCCACCATCGCCGGCTGTAATTTTCTTTCTACATACCATTATTTGATTCTAGAAATAAGTTTGGTTTTTCAAATTATCGAATTAAAATAGTTCAATAACAGAGCCAAGAATGAGGCACTTTTAGAAATAATACAGTCTTTACAGACACAAAATAGACAGCTAGTTGATGAGATGAATACTATGAAGAGGGATAGCATCAATTTGACAAAATTATCTGAAAGAATCTGTGCTGTTGAATTTAACAATCAGAATCTGTTGAAAAGTTATGATAGATTAACGGATAAGGTATCTCCTCAGGAAGGTAATATGCACACCATCAAAATTATGTTCAAGGACAAGATGTTATCTTTATTGGACAAGTTTCATACCTTGGATTCCTCAGTGAGGGCATTAGAACAAAATGCTGAACAAGAGATTCAAACTTTACAAATGGCAGTAGTAAATATAATTGAAAAGATTTAGAAAGTTATTAAAATTTATGAACAGGGAAAGAAGATACAAGGACAGGATATTACCCTAATCAATACATGCCAGCCCCATGATGACTTACACAGTGTTTTAACTGCTTATTCAATAATTTTCTCAGAAAACCATCTGACACAAAGTATGCAAAGATAGTCAAAGATTATACATAGGAACCAATACAAATAATTGATCTAAAAGAAATTAAACAAGAAATAGTTTCTTATGGACTACATTCACGATTTGTTAGTGAAATGGTCAAAAGGTAGGCTTTAAGCCATAATGCCACTTCACACAATTGGCTTCAACTAATCTCAGTAGTCCTAAAAGATGAATCTCAGCTACTTTAGAAGTGTTATTGAAGAAAAGAGGCAAAATTTTTAGGACAATATGGGGAAGCAAACATTTTTGAGACTTACCAAGATCAAATTCTTGGCAAGGGTCATTACTGTAATCCTCAGGAATAGGCTTGATATGATGAACACACCTTGTCCCTATGTAGCACAGCAGCTTTAAATGCTTGTGACAGGATTCAGGACCTAGGAAATCATATATTAGGGTTAAACAGAGCCAAAGAGAAGCCTTTAGTGCTTCTTACAAAAATTAACTAAGTTATTACAAGTAGGAGTGACAGACCCTGAAGCTATATGTGTACTTAATGAATCTTTGGCTTTTGAAAATGCCAACATAAAATTCAAGAACATCATTGGGCCCTTAAAGGTTAAATCAGCACCCATAGATGAGTGGATTTTGCATACCATGAATGCTGAAACATTTAACTGCAGTACTGAAGCGTGTAGGTGAAGCAATTTCAAATGGTATGAGAACATACCAAATACCAAACGTTTTAATTGTGGTAGAATAGAACAGTGAGAAGGAACTGTAGACAAGGAATTCCTAGGAATAATCTCCACTCTTTGAAAGGCAAGAGTAGGAGAACACATGCTTCTGTATGATGTATCAAAGGTCAACAGTGGACCAATGATATAGGTCAATAAAATACAGACAAGGTAACCCAATATCATCAGGAAACTCCTTGGGGGCCTCTCACAGGCTCACATGTCAAAAAAGGTCTAATTATTCCCAGTCACTCTGGAACACATGTCTCACCAGGAAAATTAAACAATCCAGTGTCTACTGTAAGAAAATAAAAACCATACTGTCCTGGATGATGGAATAGACATGGAAAATTAGTCAAAAAGTCCAGTAAGAAATAGGAAACATATATTGTGGCAGACTTCTATAAATGATTAAAGACCAATTTTTAGAGTGCATATAAATGACATTGCAGTTAAAGAATTACTAGACACAGTTGTAGACCATGAGTATCATTGCTCCAGAATCTTGGCATCCAGATTGGCCTCTTCAGGAGGCAGATATTCAATTCTTAGGAATTGGAATCTTATATCAAGTGAAGCATAGCACCAGGTGGGTTGATTGTATAGGGCCAGAATGACAGAAAGAAAGACTGAGGCCAAATATAGCTAATATTGCAGTGAATTTATGGAGTTATGACTTATTGAGCCAATGGAATACCCAAGTTAATATTCCTGTAATCCCAAAACCTCATGTTTCTGGGAAGGATATTATTTTTTCCTTTTTTTAAATTTTTATTGAGCTCCATATTTTTCTCTGCTCCCCTCCCTGCCTCTCCCCTCCCCCTTCAGCCCTTCCCCAAGATCCCCATGCTCTCAATTTACTCAGGAGATCTTGTCTTTTTCTACTTACTATGTAGATTAGATCTATGTAAGTCTCTCTCAGTATCCTAATTGTTGTTTAAGTTCTCTGGGATTGTGGTTTGTATGCTGGTTTTCTTTGCTTTATGTTTAAAAACCACTTATGAGTGAGTGCAAGTGATAATTGTCTTTCTATGTCTGGATTACCTCACTCAAAATAATATTTTCTAGCTCCGTCAATTTTCTTAAAAAATTCAAGATGTTATTTTTTCTTCTGTGTAGAATAGTGCAAATGTACCACATTTTCCTTATCCATTCTTCAGTCAAGGGATATTTATATTGTTTCCAGTTTCTGGCTATGACAAACATTGAACATAGTTGATCACATGTTATTGTGGAATGATTGAGCATTATTTAGATATATACACAAAAGTGGTAATACTGGGTCTTGAGGAAGGTTGTTTCCTAATTTTCTGAGAAATCACCACACTGATATCCAAAGGGGCTGTATCAGCTTGCATTCCCACCAGCAATGCAGAAGTGTTCTTTTTTCCCTACAGCCTCTCCAGCATAAGTTGTCAACAGTGTTTTTGATCTTGGCCATTCTTGCTGGTATAAGATGGAATCTCAGAGTTGTTTTGATTTGTATTTCTCTGATGACTAAGGATGTTGAAAATGTCCTTAAGTTTCTTTCAACCATTTTAGATTCCTTTGTTGTGAGTTCTGTTTAAGTCTGTACTCCGTTTTTAATTAGATTATGTGTTCTTTTGGTGACCAATTTCTTGAATTCTTTGTATATTTTGGAGATCAGACCTCTGATGTGGGGTAGCAATGGAGTCACTAGAACTGTGGCACTGACTCTCCCACAAAGGACAACCATGTGAGCTATGGATTCACTGGCACCTAGAAGATTATTCAACAGAATCTTAGACATCCCTAACCACATCTATTAGAGGAAAAGGTAAGTAGAGAAGGTAAGAACAAATGCAACACCACAAAGAGCAATACAACACCAGTAAAACCTAAAGACCCTTCAACAGTAAGACCTGAACAACCAAATATAGATAAAGCAGAAAAAAAATGACCTAAAAATAACTTCAAGAGAATGTTTGAAACTCTTAAAGAGGAAATAAGAAATTCCCTTAAAGAAATGGAGGAAAGGACAAACAAAAAATTGGAAGACATCAGCAAATTCCACAAAAAAAAAACAAGAAAAATAAATCAAACATATGAAAGAAACTATTCAAGACTTGAAAATTGAAATGAAGACAATATAGAAAACACAAGCCAAGGGAATTATAGAAACAGAAATCATAAGAAAATGATGAAGAATCACAAACACAAGCATGAACAGTAGAATACAAGAGATGGAAGAGAGAAGCTCAAGCACTGGGAAGGATATTATAAGGTCATATAAACAGCCATTCAGATTGTACAAGAACACAAAACAACTAGCAAACCTTCAGAGGAACTAACAGCCTTGACTTTAAAATGGTTAACTGAGAAACCCATATGAGTTAAACAATGACCTCTAATGGAAGACAAACTGAAAGCTTTAGAACAACTGAAAAAGGAACAGTTAGGTGCTTGCCATATTGAAGAATCAACCAGCCTTTGAAATTGTACTGTATTTGTTGTTAAAAAGAAATCTGGCAAATGGAGAATGGTGACAAATCTAAGGGTTCTCAACAAGGTTATTTGTATGGGCCCTCTACAATCTTGAATTTCTCTACCTTTTCTGTTACCAAAAGTATGGCCTCTGATGAGGGTCTCTGTTTCTATCTCCATCCATCACTGGATGAAGATTCTATGGTGATATTCGAGGTAATCATCAGGAATGGTGTGCCTGTTCTAATGGAAGCTCACCAAATCCCTGGTGAGCTGAACCAGGACTGAATGAATATGCAATCAAACCGGACTCTCTGAATGTGGCTGACAATGGGGTCTGACTGAGAAGCCATTGATAAAGGCACTGGGAATTATTTCTACTTCATGCACTGGCTTTTTGGAACTCTAGTCTATTTGGATGCAAAGCTTCCTAGGTCTGGATGTAGGGGGGAGGTCTTGGACTTCCCACAGGGCACAGTTTCCTGCCCTCTCTTAAGGAGTGAAGGGGAGAGAGGAGGGTGAGTAGGGGAGTGGGAGGGGAATGGGAGGAGGGGAGGAAATGGAAATTTTTGAATGGAAAATAAATAAATAAATAGGTATGGCCTCTTGTTATTGATTTAAGGAGTTGTTTCTACACTGTACCTTTACAAAAATGGATATAGAAAAGTTGCTTTCACCATGGCTACTTATAATAAATCTTAGCCTACTAGGAGATATCAATGGACTATCCTCCCTCAGGGCATGATCATTAGACCCATCCTGTGTCAATACTATGTCAGTCAATGATCAGAGATAATAAGTAAGCAATTTCTAAGTCTGTAATCTATCATTACATGATTGACATTTTGTTATCTGACTCAAAAGCAGATACGTTAGAGAGGATGCTTGAAGAAATAAGAAAGTTTTGCCTAAATGGGAATTACCAATTGCTCCTGAAAAACATACAAAGAGAAGATTCTGTCAATTACCTAGGTTATAAAATAGATTTACAGAAAATTAGAACACAAAAGGCACAAATTAGGAGAGACCAATTACAGATTCTTAGTGACTTTCAAAGATTGTTAGGAGATATTTTCAGTCTATGACGAGCTGTTGGTATTACACAGGGCTTAATAATTCATTTAAACAAACATTATATGGTTATAAAGACTGAAATCATTCCAAGGAATTAACATCTGAAGCAGAAAAAGAATGGACAGTCATTGAAAAGTAATTGCAGGAGCCACATGTAGATAGAGTGAATCTAATCGTAATTGTATTTTATCCCTACTGCCTTCCATAATTTTCATTACAGGAACTATAATGCAAAGTGAAAACATTATCATTAATGGATCTTTTACCACATAAGCCAAGTAAAAAATTAAAAACTTATATGGAAAAAGTCACTGAATTAATTATAAAAGAAAAATTAAGAACTTGTTAATTAGCAATTATAGACTCAGCAGAGATTTTAGTGCCTTTTACTACTGAGCAAATTTTAAAAATAGGGAAGACAATGAACCATGGCAAAGAGTGTGTGTTAATCTTCTATGAGAAATTAAATCACTATGTCAAAGATGATAGAATTAACCTTATAAAGATAATGACTTAGATTCTTCCCTGAATTGTATGTGACACACCAATAACTGGAGCCTGTACATTTTATACAATAAATAAATATGATTCTGATTCAAATAAATCAGAAAAGGCAGGGTAAAAATCAGAAGAATTAAGTAAGGTGGAACAAAGCCCTTATAATTCTGTCCAAAAGACAAAGTTATATGCTATTCTCATGATACGAAGGGATTTTAAAGAACCTCTCGATATAGTTAGTGATTTGCATTATGTAGAAACTGTTGTCTTGTATATTTAAACCAATGAATTTATACTAGAAGATAAAGAATTGACTTCATTATTTATTCAGGTTCAAGAAAAAATAAGGAATAGCCTTTCTTTAAATTCTTTATTGAGAAAAAGAAAAAAAAAGTTTCTGCGTCCTCCCAGGCTCCCATTTCCCTCCCCTTCCTCCCACCCTTCTCCCCCTCCTGCCACTCTTCTCCAGTCTAAAGAGCAGTCAGGGTTCCCTGCCCTGTGGAAAGTCCAAGGACCTCGCCCCTCCGTCCATGTCTAGGAAGGTGAACATCCAAACTGGCTAGGCTCCCACAACGCCAGAACATGAAGTAGGATCAAAACCTCGTGCCACTGTCCTTGGTTTCTCATCAGCCCTCATTGTTTGCCATGTTCAGAGAGTTCAGTTTTATCCCATGCTTTTTCAGTCACAGTCCACCTGGCCTTGGTGGGCTCCCAATAAAAGAGCCCCACTGCCTCAGTGGGTGGGTGCACCCCTCATGGTCTTGACTTCCTTGCTCATGTTCTCCCTCCTTCTACTCCTCATTGGGACCTTGGGAGCTCAGTCTGGTGCTTCAGTGTGGGTCTCTGTCTCTATCTCCATCCATCACCAGATGAAGGTTCTATGGTGATATACAATATTCGTCAGTATTGCTATAGGATAGGGTCATTTCAGGTTCCCTATCCTCAGCTGCCCAAGGAACTAACTGGGGACATCGTCTTGGGCTCCTGGGAGCCACTCTAGGTTCAAGTCTCTTGCCAACCCTAAGGTGGCTCCCTTAACTAAGATTTGTGCTTCCCTGCTCTCCTATACAACCTTCCTTTATCCTAATCATCCTGTTTCCCGAAGTTCCCAACATCCTCCCCTTCTCAATTTTCTCTCCCCATCTCCCCTTACCCCCATCCCACCCCACCCCCAAGATCCCAATTTTTTGCCTGACAATTTTGTCTACTTCCCATAGCCAGGAAGATAACTATATGTTTTTCTTTGGGTTCACCTTCTTATTTAGCTTTCTTTAGGACCACGAATTATAGACTCTGTGACCTTTATTTATGGCTAGAAAACAATTATGAGTGAGTACATCCCATGTTCATCTTTTCGGGTCTGGTTATCTCACTCAGGATAGTGTTTTCTATTTCCATACATTTGCATGCAAAATTCGAGAAGTCATTGTTTTTACCACAGCGTAGTACTCTAATGTGTATATTTTCCACACTTACTGCATCCATTCTTGCATTGAAGGACATCTAGGTTGTTTCCAGGTTCTGGCTATTACAAATAACGCTGATATGAACATAATTGAACAAATGCTTTGGTCATATGATCGGGCATCTCTTGGGTATATTCCCAAGAGTGGTATTGTTGGGTGCAGGGGTAGGTTGAACCCAAATTTCCTGAGAAACCGCCACAGTGATTTCCAAAGTGGTTGCACAAGTTTGCATTCCCACCAGCAATGGATGAGGGTACCCCTTTCTCCACAGCCTCTCCAGCAAAGGTTATCATTGGTGTTTTTGATTTTAGCCATTCTGACAGGTATAAGATGATATCCCAAAGTTGTTTTGATTTGCATTTCCCTGATCGCTAAGGAGGTTGAGCATGACATTAAGTATCTTTTGCCCATTTGAACTTCTTCTGTTGAGAATTCTCTGTTCAGTTCAGTGCGCCATTTTTTAATTGGGTTAATTAGCATTTTAAAGTCTAGTTTCTTGAGTTCTCTATATATTTTGGAGATCTGACCTTTGTCTGTTGTGGGGTTGGTGAAGATCTTCTCCCAGTCAGTAGGCTGTCTTTTTGTCTTAGTGACAGTGTCCTTTGCTTTACAGAAGCTTCTCAGTTTCAGTAGGTCCCATTTATTCAATGTTGCCCTTAATGTCTGTGCTGCTGGGGTTAATAGGATGCAATCTCCTGTGCCCATCAGTTGTAGGGTACTTCCCACTTTCTCTTCTATCATGTTCAGTGTGTTCAAATTGATATTGAGGTCTTTAATCCATTTGTACTTGAGTTTTGTGCATGGTGATAGATATGGTTCTATTTTCATTCTTCTACAGGTTGACATCCAGTTGTGCTAGCACCATTTGTTGAAGATGCTTTCTTTCTTCCATTGTCTACTTTTAGCTCCTTTATTGAAAATGAGGTGTTCATAGGTTTGTGGGTTAAAATCCAGGTCTTATATATGATTCTGTTGGTCGACTTCTCTTTTTTTATGACAATACTAAGCTGTTTTCAATACTGTACTCTGTAATAGAATTTGAAATCAGGGATGGTAATGCCTCCAGACGTTCCTTTATTGTATAAGATTGTTTTGGCTATCCTGAGTTTTTTGTTTTTCCATATAAAGTTGATTATTGTCTTCTCCAGATCTGAGAAGAATTTTGATGGTGATTGCATTTAATCTATAGATTGCTTTTGGTAGGATTGCCATTTTTACTATGTTGATCCTCCCAATCCAAGAATAAGGAAGATACTTCCATTTTCTGGGGTCCTCTTCAATTTCTTAATTCAAATACTTAAAGTTCTTGTCAAATAGATCTTTCACTTCCTTGGTTAGAGTTACCCCAAGATATTTTATGCTGTTTGTGGCTATCGTGAACGGTGAAGCTTCTCTGATTTCCCTTTCTGCTTCCATATCCTTTGTGTATAAGAGGGTGACTAATTTTTTGGAGGTGATCTTGTATCCTGTCACATTACTAAAGGTGTTTATCAGAAGTAAAAGATCTTTGGTGGAGTTTTTGGGGTTGCTTATGTACACTATCTTATCATCTGAAAATAACAAAAGTTTAACTTCTTCCTTTCGAATTCGAATACCCTTGATCCCCTTATATTGTCTTATTGCTAAAACTTCAAGCACTATATTGAAGAGGTATGGACGGAGTGGATAGCCTTGTCGTGTTCCTGATTTTAGTGGGATGGCTTTGAGTTTCTCTCCGTTTAATTTTATGTTAGCTGTCAGCTTGCTGTAAATAGCTTTTGTTACATTTAGTTATGACCCTTGTATCCCTAATCTCTCCAAGACTTTTATCATAAAAAGATGTTGAATTTTGTCAAATGCTTTTTCAGCATCTAATGAAATGATCATATGTTTTTTTTTCTTTCAGTTTGTTTATATGATGGATTACATTGATAGATTTTTGTATGTTGAACCAGCCCTGCATCTCTGGGATGAAGCCTGCTTGATCATAATGGATAATTTTTCTGATGTTTTCTTGGATTCGGTTTGCCAGTATTTTGTTGAGAATTTTTGCATCGATGTTCATGAGTGAGATTGGCCTGTAATTCTTTTTCTTGGTTGAGTCTTTGTGTGGTTTTGGTTTCAGAGTAACTGTAGCTTCATAAAAGGAATTTGGCAATGACTCTTCTGTTTCTATATTGTGAAATACATTAAGGAATATAGGTAATAGGTCTTCTTGGAAGTTCTGGTAGAATTGCTCATTGAAACCGTCTAGTCCTGGGGTATTTTTGGTAGGTAGGTTTTTGATAACAGCTTCTAATTCTTCGCGACTAACAGGTCTATTTAGATTGTTCACCTGGTCCTGGTTTTACTTTGGTATATGGTATTTATCTAAAAAAGTGTCCATTTCTTTTACATTTTCCAGTTTTGTGGCATACAGGCTTTTGTAGTAAGATCTAATGATTCTCTGAATTTCCTCTGTGTCTGTGCTTATGTCCCCCTTTTCATTTCTCATCTTATTAATTTGCATATTATCTCTCTACTGTTTGATTAGTTTGCATAGTTGTTCATCAATCTTGTTGATTTTCTCCAGGAACTAGCTTTTTGTTTCATTGATTCTTTGGATTGATTTCTGTGTTTCTATTTTGTTGATTTCAGCCCTCAGTTGGATTATTTCCAGTCTTCTACTCCTCCTAGATGACTCTGCTTCTTTTTTTTTTCTAGAGCTTTCAGGTGGGCTGTTAAGTCTCCAATGTGTTCTTTCTTTGTTTTCTTTAAGTGGGCACTTAGTGCTATGGACTTTCCTCTTAGGACTGCTTTCATAGTGTCCCATAAGTTTGAGGAGGTTGTTTCTTTATTTTCATTGAATTCAAGGAAGACTTTAATTTCTTTCTTTATTTCTTCCTTGATCCAGGTATGGTTCAGTAGTTGACTGTTCAGTTTCCATGAGTTTGTAGGCTTTCTGGGCGTAAAATTGTTGTTGAATTCTAGATTTAATCCATGGTGATCTGATAAGACACAGGTGGTTACTAATATTTTTTTGTAACTATGGAAGTTTGCTTTGTTACCGAGTATGTGGTCAGTTTTCGAGAAGGTTCCATGAGCTGCAGAGAAGAAGGTATATTCTTTCCTATTTGGGTGGAATATTCTATAGATATCTGTTAAGTACAATTGATTCATTACCTCCATTAATTCTCTTATTTCTCTGTTAGGTTTCTGTCTGATTGACCTGTCCATTGATGAGACAGGAGTGTTAAAGTCTCCTACTATTAGTGTGTGTGTGGTTTGATGTCTGCCTTGAGTTTTAGTAACGTTTCTTTTACATAACTGGGTGCTTTTATATTAGGGGCATAGATAATCAGGATTGAGACTTTATCCTGACAAATTCTTCCTGTTATGAGTATAAAACATCCCTCTCCATAACTTCTGATTGATATAAGTTTGAAGTCAACTTTGTTAGAAATTAGTATGGCCAGACCTGCTTGTTTCTTAGGTCCATTTGCTTGATAAGCCTTTTCCCAGCCCTTTACTCTGAATAGGTGCCTGTCTATGTGGTTTTGGTGTGTTTCTTGTAAACAGCAGAATGTTGGAGCCTGTTTTCGTTTCCAATCTCTTATCCTGTGCCCTTTTATAGGTGAGTTGAGTCCATTGACATTAAGTGATATTAATGACCAGTGGTTGTTAACTCATATCACTTTTTTTTAGTCGCAGAGTTTGTGTGTTTCCCTTATTTGAGTTGCGCCGGTGAAGGGTCTCTAGATGTCTGAGTTGTTGTGTTCATTTTTGGACTCCTTGGTTAGTGATTTTCCTTCTATTACTTTCTGTAAGGCTGGGTTTGTAGCTATGTATTGTTTAAATTTGTTTTTATGCTGGAAAATTTTGTTTTCTCCATTTATAGTGAAAGAAATCTTGGCTGGGTATAGTAGTCTGGGCTTGCATCCCTGGTCTCTTAGTTTCTGCAGTACATCTATCCAGGACCTTCTAGCTTTTTTGTTTTCCATAGAGAAGTCAGGTGTAAGTCTGATAGGTTTACATTTTTTTTTAATTTATTTATTTATTTGAGATTTCTGTCTCTTCCACACCGCAGCCTCCCATTTCCCTCCCCCTCCCCCAGTCAAGTCCACCTCCCTCTTCAGCCCAAAGAGCTATCAGGGTTCCCTGCCCTGTGGGAAGTCCATGGAGCACCCACCTCCATCCAGGTCTAGTAAGGTGCCATCCAAACTGCCTAGGCTCCCACAAAGCCAATACGTGCAGTAGGATCAAATACCCATTGCCATTGTTCTTGAGATTTCAGTAGTCCTCATTGTCTCTATGTTTTTTCCCAAGACGGTTTTATCCCAGGCTTTTTCAAACCCAGGTCAGCTGGCCTTGGTGAGTCCCCGGTAGAAAATCCCCATTGTCTCGGTGTGTGGGTGCACCCCTCGCAGTCCTGAGTTCCTTGCTCGTGCTCTCTCTCCTTCTTCTCCTGATTTGGACCTTGAGATTTCTGTCCGGTGCTCCAATGTGGGTCTCTGTCTCTGTCTCCTTTCATCGCCTCATGAAGGTTAATATTCAGGAGGATGCCTATATGTTTTTCTTTGGGTTCTCCTTCTTATTTAGCTTCTCTAAGAACACGTATTAGAGGATCAATGTCCTTTGTTTATGTCTAGAAACCAAATATGAGTGAGTACATCCCATGTTCCTCTTTTTGGGTCTGGCTTACCTCACTCAGGATAGTGTTTTCTATTTCCATCCATTTGCATGCAAAATTCAAGAGATCCTTGTTTTTTCCTGCTGAGTAGTACTCTAATATGTATATATTCCATACTTTCTTCATCCATTCTTCAATTGAAGGGCATCTAGGTTGTTTCCAGGGTCTGGCTATTACAAACAGTGCTGCTATGAACATAGTAGAGCATATACTTTTGCTGTATGATAAGGCCTCTCTTGGGTATATTCCCAAGAGTGGTATTGCTGGATCCCGGGGTAAGTTGATCCCGAATTTCCTGAGAAACCTCCACACTGCTTTCCAAAGTGGTTGCAAAAGTTTGCATTCCCACCAGCAATGGATGAGTGTACCCCTTTCTCCACACCCTCTCCAGCAAAGGCTATCATTGGTGTTTTTTTTTTTATTTTCGCCATTCTGACAGGTGTAAGATGGTATCTTAAAGTTGTCTTGATTTGCATTTCCCTGATTGCTAAGGATTTTGAGCATGACCTTAGGTGTATTTGGCCATTTGAACTTCTTCTGTTGAAAGATCTCTGTTCAGTTCAGTGTCCCATTTTATAAATGGGTTGATTAGCCTTTTATGGTCTGGTTTCTTGAGTTCTTTATATATTTTGGAGATCAGACTTTTGTCAGTTGTGGTGTTGGTGATCCCAGTCAGTGGGTTGCCTTTCTGTCTTAGCAGCAGTGTTCTTTGCTTTACAGAAGCTTCTCAGTCTCAGTAGGTCCCATTTATTCAATGAGGCCCTTACTGTCTGTGCTGCTGGGGTTATACGTAGGAAGTGGTCTCCTGGGCCCACTTGTTGTAGAGTACTTCCCACTTTCTCCTCTATCAGGTTCAGCGTGTTCGGACTGATATTGAGGTCTTTAATCCACTTGGACTTGAGTTTTGTGCATGGTGATAGATATGGATCTATTTTCATTCTTCTACAGATTGACATCCAGTTTTGCCAGCACAATTTGTTGAAGATGTTCTCTTTTTTCCATTGTATACTTTTAGCTCCTTTATCAAAAATCAGGTGTTCATAGGTTTGTGGGTTAAAGTCAGGGTCTTCTATTCGATTCCATTGGTCGACTTCTCTGTTTTTATGCCAATACCAAGCTGTTTTCAATACTGTAGCTCTGTAATAGAGTTTGAACTCAGGGATAGTAATGCCTCCAGACGTTCCTTTATTCTATAAGATTGTTTGGGCTATCCTGGGTTTTTTGTTTTCCATATAAAGTTGATTATTGTCTTCTCCAGATCTGTGAAGAATTTTGATGGTATTTTGATGGGGATTGCATTGAATCTATAAATTGCTTTTGGTAGAATTGCCATTTTTACTATGCTGATCCTCCCAATCCAAGAGCAAGGGAGATCCTTCCATTTTCTGGGGTCATCTTCAATTTCTTTCATCAAAGACTTAAAAGTTCTTGTCAAATAGATCTTTCACTTCCTTGGTTAGAGTTACCACTAGATATTTTATGCTATTTGTGGCTATTGTGAAAGATGATGCTTCTATGATTTCCCTCTCTGCTTCCTTATCCTTAGTGTATAGGAAGGCCACTGACTTTTTGGAGTTGATCTTGTATCCTGCCATATTACTAAAGGCGTTTATCAGCTATAGGAGTTCTTTGGTAGAGTTTTTTGGGGTCGCTTATGTATACTATCATATCATCTGCAAATACCGAAAGCTTAAATTCTTCCTTTCCAATATGAATCCCCTTGATCCCCTTATGTTGTCTAATTGCTATTGCTAGAATGTCGAGCACTATATTGAAGAGTTATGGAGAGAGTGGACATCCTTGTCTTGTTCCTGATTTTAGTGGGATGGCTTTGAGTTTTTCTCCGTTCAACTTAATGTTAGCTGTCGGCTTGCTGTAAATAGCTTTTATTATATTTAGGTATGACCCTTGTATCACTAATCTCTCCAAGACTTTTATCATAAAGGGATGTTGATTTTTTTCAAAAGCTTTTTCAGCATTTAATGAAATGATCATATGGTTTTTTTCTTTCAGTTTATTTATATGGTGGATTACATTGATAGATTTATGTATGTTGAACCAGCCCTGCATCTCTGGGACAAAGCCTACTTGATCATAATGGATAATTTTTCTAATGTGTTCTTGGATTTAGTTTGCCAGTATTTTATTGAGAATTTTTGCGTCGATATTCATGAGTGAGATTGGCCTGTAATTCTCTTTCTTGGTTGAGTCTTTGTGTGGTTTTGGTATCAGGGTAACTGTGGCTTCATAAAAGGAATTTGGCAATGACTCTTCTGTTTCTATATTGTGAACTACATTAAGGAGTATAGGCATTAGCTCTTCTTGGAAGTTCTGGTAGAATCTGCATTGAAACCATCTGGTCCTGGGTTTTTTTTGGTAGGGAGATTTTTGATAACTGTTTCTAGCTCTTTGCGACTAACAGGTCTATTTAGATCATTCACCTGGTCTTGGTTTAGCTTTGGTATGTGGTACTTATCTAAAAAACTGTCTATTTCTTTTGCATTTTCGAGTTTTGTAGCATACAGGCTTTTGTAGTAAGATCTAATGATTCTCTGAATTTCCTCTGTGTCTGTGGTTATGTCCCCCTTTTCATTGCTGATCTTATTTATTTGCGTGTTCTCTCTCTGTTGTTTAATTAGTTTGGATAGGGGTTTGTCGATCTTGTTGATTTTCTCAAAGAACCAACTTTTTGTTTCATTGATTCTTTGGACTGTTTTCTGTGTTTCTATTTTGTTGATTTCTGCCCTCAGTTTGATTATTTCCAGTCTTCTACTCCTCCTGGGCTCATCTGCTTCTTTTTTTTTCTAGAGCTTTCAGGTGTGCTGTTAAGTACTTAATGTATGCTTTCTCTGTTTTCTTTAAGTGGGCACTTGGTGCTATGAACTTTCCTCTTAGCACTGCTTTCAAGATGTCCCATAGGTTTGCGTATGTTGTCTCTTTATTTTCGTTAAATTCAAGGAAGACTTTAATTTCTTCCTTGACCCATGTGTGGTTCAGTAGTTGGCTGTTCAGTTTCCATGATTTTGTCGGCTTTCTGGGGGTAACATTGTTATTGCCTTCTAGCTTTAGTCCGTGGTGATCTGATAAGACACTGCTGGACACTGATTTTTTTTTTTTGTATCTGTGGAGGTTTCCTTTGTTTCCGAGTATGTGGTCAATTTTTGAGAAGGTTCCATGATCTGCAGAGAAGAAGGTATATTCTTTCCTTTTTGGGTGGAATGTTCTACAGATGTCTGTTAAGTCCATTTGCTTCATTACCTCCAATAATTCTCTTAATTCTCTATTAGGTTTCTGTCTGATTGACCTGTCCATTGGAGAAAGAGGTGTATTGAAGTCTCCTATTACTAGTGTGTGTGGTTTGATGTCTGCCTTGAGTTCTAGTAATATTTCTTTTACATAGGTGGGTGCTTTTATGTTAGGGGCATAAATATTCAGGATTGACACTTCATCCTGATGAATTGTTCCTGTTATGAGTATAAAGTGTCCATCTCGATCTCTTCTGATTGACTTTATTTTGAAGTCAGTTTTGTTAGAAATTAGTATGGCCACACCTGCTTTTATCTTAGGACCATTTGCTTGAAACACCTTTTCCTAGCCCTTTACTCTGAGTAGATGCCTGTCTTTGGGGTTGAGATATGTTTCTTGCAAACAGCAGAATGTTGGGTCCTGTTTTCATATCCAATCCCTTAACCTGTGCCTTTTTATGGGTGAATTGAGGCCATTAATATTAAGTGATACTAATGACCAGTGGTTGTTTACTCTGGATATTATTATTGGTTTTGGTAGTAGCGTTTGTGTGTCTCCCTTCTTTGAGGTGTGCCGGTGAAGGTTCGCTAGATGCCTGAGTTATTGTAGGCAGTGTTGGCAATGCTGGATTCCTTAGGTTGTGATTTTCCTTCTATTATTTTCTGTAGGGCTGGGTTTGTGGCTACGTATTGTTTAAATTTGTTCTTATCTTGGAAAGTCTTGTTTTCTCCATTGATAGTGAACAATAGCTTGGCTGGGTATAGTAGTTTGGGTTTGCATCCATGATCCCTTGGTTTTTGCAGAACCTCTATCTAGGACCTTCTGGCTTTCATAGTTTCCATAGAGAAGTCAGGTGTAAGTCTGATTGGTTTACCTTTATAAGTTACTTGCCCCTTTTCCTTTGCAGCTCTTAATATTCTTTCTTTAACCTGCATATTTTGTGTTTTGATTATTATATGGTGAGGGGATGTTTTTCTTTGATCCAGTCTGTTTGGTGTTCTGTATGCTTCTTGAATATTCAAAGGAATATCTTTCTTTATGTTGGGAAAGTTTTCTTCCATAATTTTGTTAAAAATATTTTCTGGGCCTTTGAGCTGTGACTCTTCTCCTTCTTCTATTCATATTATTCTTAGGTTTGGTCTTTTTATTGTGTCCCATATTTCCTGAATGTTTTGTGATGAGTATTTGTTGGCTTTACTGTTTTCTTTGATCAGTGCGTTTATTTTCTCTATGGTGTCCTTAGAATCTGAGATTCTTTCTTCTATCTCTTGTATTCTATTGATTATGCTTGTTTCTGTAGACTCTGCTCGTTGACCTAGATTTTCCATATCCAGCTGGTCCTCAGTCTGTGTTTTCTTCCTTGCTTCCATTTCAGTTTTCAATTCTTGAACTGTTTCGCCCAGGGTCTCATGTACGTATTTACTCAATTCTTCAAACTTTTTACTCATTTCTTCAAACTTTTTGTCGTACTTGTCTTTCTATAAAGGTGTTTTTTACATGTTGTTTAAGGGACTCTATTGCTTTCATAAAGTCATTTTTTTTCCACTTCTTCTGTGTTAGGGTGTTCAAGTCCTTCTGTTGTGAGATCATTGGGTTCTGGTGTTTTCATGTTGCTTTTCAGATTGTTGGGTGAATTCTTGCCTTGGCGCCTGCCCATCTCATCCTATTGATGCTGTCTAATGTGTCTTTTAATGCAGGAACCGGTTTTCCTGCTGGCCAGGGACCCTGCTTACAAAATGCCTTCTCCCCGTTTCTTGGGTCCCGCCGCTGGCCAAGATCTCTTTCACTACTCAGAAGGGTCTTCAGGACAAGGACCAGGCTTCTGGTTTGCCAGGGATCTCGCCAAGAAAAGGCCTACCCCTCTGCAGGCCAGCCACCAAAACAGAGGATCTCACGGTGCCCTCTGCTCTGAGCTCCCTATCCAGCGTCCAAACAGGTTAAATTTGGTGGTCCCGCACCCAGAGGAAGGGGAAGGGGGAGTGAAGGAGGACCCTGGGCGCAATCTGGGATATGCCAGGGAGAGAGAGGTCTCAGCGAGGAGGAGCAGCCCCAGCAGAGGGTAGCAGCCCTCACAGGCTAACCAGGCTGTCGGGGAGTGCCCCTGCTCCATTTCCTGTGTCCAGCCGCGGGGCAAGAACACTCTCCCTAGTTTTCCAGGGACCTCGCCAACAAAAGTTTTACCCCTCTGCAGGCCAGCCACCAAAACAGAGGAACTCCCGCTGCCCTCTGCCCCGAGCTCCCTATCCAGCGCCCAAAGAGGTTAAACTTGATGGTCCTGTGCCCAGCTGAAGGGAGGGCAAGTGAAGGAGGATCCTTGGCACAATCTGGGATATGTCAGGGAGAGAGAGGTCTCAGCTAGGAGGAGCAGCCCCAGCAGAGGGTAGCAGCCCTCGCAGGCTAATTAGGGGGTCAAGGTGGTCAGGGAGTGCCCCCGCTCCATTTTCTGTGTCCAGCCGCGGGTCAAGAACACTCTCCCTATACAGGGTGGTCTTCAGGGATACGACTAAGCTCACCGTTCGATGCCCCGTGGACCTCCTCTGCTTGCTGGTGTCTGCAGGTCTCCACCGTGTCTGCTGCGCACCGGGGATTCTGCTGCATCTGCTGCGCGCCGGGTTCTGCCATGTCTCAGGTTTACTTTTATAAGTAACTTGGCCTTTTTCCTTTGCAGCTCTTAATATTCTTTCTTTGTTCTGTATGCTTTGTGTTTTGATTATTATATGGTGAGGGGATTTTTTTTTGATCCAGCCTATTCTGTCTTCTGTATGCTTCTTGAACCTTCATAGATACATCTTTCTTTATTTTGGGAAAGTTTTCTTCTATAATTTTATTAAATATATTTTCTGGTCTGTTTAGCTTAACTTCTTCTCCTTCTTCTACTCCAATTATTCTTAGGTTTGATCTTTTTATTGTGTCCCATATTTCCTGAATATTTTGTGATAAGAGTTTGTTGGACTTGCTGTTTTCTTTGATCAGTGCATTTATTTTCTCTATGGTATCTTCAGAATCTGAGATTCTTTCTTCTATTTCTTGTATTCTGCTGGTTATGCTTGTTTCTGTAGTCTCTATTCGTTTACTTAGATTTTCCATGTCCAGCCGGCCCTCTATTTGTGTTTTCTTCTTTGCCTCCATTTCAGTTTTCAAGTCTTGAACTGTTTCCATTATCTGTTTGATTCTTTTTTCTTGGTTTCCTAGGGTATCATTCACTGATTTATTCAAATCTTCAAACTTTCTGTTATACTTCTCATCCATTTCTATAAGGGCATTTTTTACATGCTGTTTAAGGGTGTCAATCACTTTCATAAAGTCATTTTTTCTACTTCTTGATTAAGGTGTTCATGTCCTCCTGTTGTGAGGTCGCTGGGTTCTGGTGGTTTCCTCTTGTTTTTCAGATTATTGCATGAATTCTTGCACCTGCCCATCTCTTCCTCCAAATGCTTCCCTATGGATCATCTTTTATAGGATCAGGTCTCCTTGCCTACTGATGTACCTTGCCCATGATTGCACTCCCCAGTGATGGCTCTCCTGGTGCTCCAGTGATGTCTCTCCTGGTGCTGAGATCAGATCTCCGTGCTGGTTGTGTAGCTCATAAAAAAAGTGCCTACCTTGCTTGCTGCAGGGAGGCTATTGAAACAAAGGAGCTCCTGCCCACTAGGTTGCCCTCAGAATTCGGCCCCAGTGCCCCGAAGAGGGAAGGGAGGCAGAAAGGGGGAGGGTTCTGGATGCAAGCTGGGTGGGATAAAAAGAGAGAGGCAGTATGCTGGGAATATAGGCCAAGCAGGAAGCCCAGGAATTATAGGGAGGATGAGGAACATCTGAGTTCCGTGTACTGGGCTGCTGCCGCAGGTCCAAAACTCACCCCAATGATGGCTATCCTGGTGCTGAGATCAGATCTCCTTGCTGGTTCAGGAATAGCCTTTTTACCATATACATAACACACATCTGATTCCATATGTGTCTTCCAGGTCCTTTAGCACAAGGTAATGCAGAAATTGAATGATTATTGATTGGAAGTGTGCACAAAGTCTCAGAATTACATGAAAAACTTCATGTCAATAGCAAAGGTTTAAAGAAAGAGTTTTCTATTACATGGCAACAAGCTAAGGAGATTATAAAGAGTGTTCTTGCTCTTTCTAATATGTTTTCTTTCTAAAACAAAATATCATTACCTGGAGGGAGTAACCCAAAGGGCACTCCAAGGAATGAAGTCAGGCAAATGGTTGTGTTCCACTTTAGATAATTGTAAAATTAAAATATGTATACCACACCATTGACACTTATTTAGTATTCATGCATTTATTAGAAGTTATGACCATCAAGGTTATACCTGCACAAATAAAGACAGGCAATGACCTAGCATATGTGTCTAGGAAAAGGAAACAAGTTTTTTGTTTATTATAATATAATGCATATTACAGGTAAAGCAAACAATCCTATATGTCAAGCAGTTATAAAAGGATCAAATCAACCTATAAAAATATGTTAAACAAATACCAAGTAATAAAAATATCCATAGAAATTGATTGCATAATGATTTATTAATCTTGAATTTTCTTAACACTAATGAGAGAGACATTGGATAAAAGAAAAAAAAACTTCTGAAGTAAATCAGCTGGCATATTTCAAGGATGTATTGACTTCACAATTGAAACCAGAATATGTGCTAGGTCAGGGAAGGGGCTTTGCTCTTGTTTCCACAGGAGAAGAAGAGCTATGGAAACCATTAAAATCAATAGATTCTGTTTGAAAAAGTGAAACCTCTTGAGAAAAATAAATGACAACTAATCCACAGAGGTGACAATCATACAGGTGATAAGAAAACCTCATAAGAGTTAGGGCAGTCTTGTGTTCTTGTATTTGCAGGAAAATAATCATCATCAAAGAGTTAAGAGACTTGGACATCTAGATGCTTAAAGATGAGAAGCTAGATATCTATATTGATTCAACAAGCAAGGTTAAATCTGACTAATGATGCTATATCATCTGCATGGTAATATTTCATTATCTCAACATGTATACATCTGTACTTAAAAATCAGAGCTGGCTTTAGTGTTTGATGATGGTTATTCTTCTCTAAATACAAACTCGTTGTTATAAGAAAAATTCAGAATTTCGTTCTCATGTCAGGAGCCTTTTTGTATGTAACAGAAAGAGAATAGAGTTTAATGAAATATTTTATTTCTCTTCATACCTGTTGAGGTTTTCTGTCCTTCCAGGTTTTTGTCCTTTCACCAGGTCCCACAGACATTTAGCACCAAAGAAATCACACAGAGATCCATATTAATGATAAACTGATTGACCTATTAGCTCAGGCTTCTTACCAACTCTTATAACTTATATTAACCCATTATTCTTATCTTTTATAGCCACATGGCTCAGTACCTTTCTCTAGTGGGGAAATCACATCTTTCTTTCTCTGTGGTTAGGACAGGACTGGAGAGGAATGAGCTTCCTTCTTCCCAGAATTCTTCTGTTCTCATTGACCCGCCTCTACTTCTTGTCTGGTTGTCCCACCTATACTTCCTGCATAGCTACTGGCCAATCAGCATTTATTTAAACATATTTGACAGAATATAGACAATTGTCCCACACCACTTGCCTCTTTAAAAAAAACACAAGAACATCATAGTCCATTTTTTGGGAATGTGGGCATAGTTTTCCAGGATACTTCCTGCTGTTTGAGAGCATTGATAATCTTATGGGGAGCTAAAGAAAGTATCCTGTGAGTCGTGATCATCTTAGGCAGCATCTTGAATCTATTCTGGAGGTAGAACTCAGACATCTCGGGCATCTGTTTCTACTGGATATTTCCCAGGTGGTCTTCCTTCATCAAACCTGATTATTCTTAACTCAGAATGAATCCACATCTTCTCATTTTCTGTGGAAACAAAAGCAAATTCTCTTCTCCAAAGTAACATATATTTTTAACTTCAATTTTGAAGTCAAGGAATTTTCAAAATACTTATCTTGGATTCATTCAGTAACATTTATAAGCAAATATATTTTAGCATCTGTTGCTCCTTCCTCAGCATTCAAACAATTCAAAGAGCACATAATAACATACTGTATCCAGATTCTCTGTATATCTGTCATTTTTACGTGGCTTTATTTTAACCTCTATTTCTTACTTTTGGCTTTTTGAGACAGGGTTTCTGTATATCTTATCCTGGAACTCACTCTGTAGACCAGGCTGTCCTTGAACTCACAGAGATCTGCCTGTCTCTGCATCCCAAGTGCTTGGTTTAAGGTGTGTTTTACCACACCTTGAATTCACAGAGATCTGTCTGCCTCTGTCTCCATAATGTAGGATTAAAGGCGTGTATCACTACACTTTGATCTCACAAAGATCCATCTACCTCTGCCTCCCAAGTGTTGGGATTAAAGGTGTATGCCACCACACCTTGAACTACAGAGGTCTGTCTGCCTCTGTCTCCCAAGTGTTGGAATTAAAGGTGTGTACCACCACACCCAATTACTCTCTTGCTATTTTATTTTAAGGACTTCAACATTGTTCTTTCCTCTCCCAAGTAAGCATATATTTTAACACATAAAACCATTTAGAGGTTTTCTTCATTTTTGACTCTATTTTACTGTATAGCTCCTTTTTTTCTGACCATATGAGGTTTTAATTTGCTAAGCAATATGGAGAGGATTAAAGCCATGGTTTTGACAGTGGAATCCAGCACATTCCTTACCTTTCTGAGATTTGAGGCTCATAGCAGAGGTAACAGAGGGAGCCATGTTTATTGTAACAACTCTATGGCATTTCAAGGTCTTTGTCAGCAAGCAAGCTGCAACACTTGTCCATAAATAGCACTCAAATGTTCTCTCTGTAGATGGACCGTCTGCCTCAAAGAGTCAGAGTTTGCACTGGCCAGACAGCCCAGAAAACCAGCATTTTAAAACAGTGCAGCTTTTTTCTTGCTGTCGCTAAAAACCAAAAAGCTTGTGGTCATCTTCTATCAATACCATCTAAGTGTTTCGTGGCAGGGCCTCTTAAAAGTTGCAGGGCTTTGCAGCTAAAGCTGAGTCAGGAAGCCTCTCTTAAATTAGAGTGCTTGCCTCTAGCAATCAGATCCCATCTGAGAAAATGCTGCTATCAATAAGCCATGCTTTACTGTATTCTTTTCTGTCTAGAATTACTTCCCAACGTCTGTCAGGCTTATGTGGATACAGTTGTCCGCATGTTGGTGCCATTTTTTGTCTGGGTTTGCTGAGGTTTTCTGTTCTGCCTGGTTTCTGTCTTCCCACCAGGTCCCACAGCTATTTAGCCCCAAATAAATCACACAGAGGTCTATATTAATGATAAACTGACTTGTCCATTTGCTCAGGCTTTTTATTAACTCTTGTAACTTATAATATCCCGTTATTCTTATTTATCTTAGCCACATGGCTCAGTACTTTTTTCAGCAAGGCAATCACATCTTCCTTCTTCTGTGGTTGGGAATGGACTGGGGAGGAATGGGCTTCCTTCTTATCAGAATTCTCCTGTTCTCATTGAGCCACCTCTACTTCCTGTCTGGTTGTCCCTCCTATACTTCCTATCTGGCTACTGGCCAATCAGCATTTGTTTAAAACATAATTGAGAAATATAGACGATTATTCCACACCACATACCCATTTTTCTATATCGTATCTTTCTTTGAATATATGTCTATATGAATTACTTTTAAGTTTTCAAGAATGAACAGTAAATTTTCCTGCAGTAATCTTTGAAGCTTTCAGGTAAAAGTTGGGGACCCATAACAATGATTCCACCCTTTTGATATGCCATCATGTTGCTGATAGTGCTACTATTAGACCAGTTTTTGGGTACCAGCTATGGAAATGGTGGACCTTACAATGTTCTTGCCAGACACTAAATAAAAACTTCAGAAAAAACGTATCAACTACCCAGAGACCATTTTCAATTATACAAAACAGTGCTATTGAAACTTAACTATAATTTCAAATTCATAGGATCCCATAGAAAGAATATCATCCCCAGCACAGCTGGCATCAATTGTAAAAGATGATGTTTGCTCCCCCAAAAAAGTTTGTGCTCAGGGTTAGGGAAACAATTTTGGGGTTGATTATTTCTCATATAGGGTTGGAAGTTAGCATGGAAATTATGTAGACCTAGAGATCTCAAAAAAGGAAGAAAAACTGAATGGGATAATATGTAGATTACTGTGAACTTACTCTCATTAATAATAACATTCATGAGTATTAGAGTAAATATTGGGAGCTAATATTTATGGGCAATTTTCATGAGTCTAGATTTTTGTATATTCATACAAATTAAAATTGTATTTGTTATATTGAATAAACTCCTATTATTATTTACAATATTTGTACACCTATACAAACTTATTTTTTCACATTGAATGCATGCATGTTTCTACCTATGTTTAAGACATTTTATATACTGATACAATATTAGGATATATTTATCAGATTGCATTATATATTTCTACATCTGACCAAGATATTTATACATTGTTTACATTTTGAGATCATTGTCCTCCCTTACAGCACAGCTTTATTCTGCTAGGTTTGCTTCCTATTCCATGACTAGGCAGAGGACTGTGATCTAGGACTGTGATCTCTGAGTCTACCCCTAAATAAATAATCTTTTAATATATGTAATTTGAACTATTATGGGATTATTTTGTAACTGTTGTCATCAGCTTAATGATTATTATTTGGAGCACAGACACACAATATACCTAACAAAATGCATCATTTTAATTCGAGGGTATTTTTCTATTCTTATTTATTCATTTATTTATTTATGCTTAAATATTTCCACCTCCTCCCTTCCTCCCATTTCCCTCCCATTTCCCTCCCCCTCCCCCATCTCACTTGCCCTCCCTCTCCAGTCCAAAGAGCAGTCAGGGTTCCCTGTCCTGTGGGAAGTCCAAGGTCCTCCACCTTCCATCCAGGTCTAGGAAGGTGAGCATCCAAACAGACTACACTCCCACAAAGCCAGTACATGCAGTAGGATCAAAACCCAGTGCCATTGTCCACGGCTTCTCAGTCAGTCCTCCTTGTCTGCAACGATTACAGAGTTCGGTTTTATCAAATGCTCCACCAGTCCCAGTCCAGCTTGCTTTGGTGAGCTCCCATTAGATCAGTCCCACTGTCTCAGTGGGTGGGTGCACCCCTCGCGGTCCTGACTTCCTTGCTCATGTCCTTGCTCCTTCTGCTCCTCATTTGGACCTTGAGAGCTCAGTCCAATGCTCCAATATGGGTCTCTGTCTCTACCTTCATACATTGCCAGATGAAGGTTCTCTAGTGATATGTAAGATATTCATCAGTGTGGCTATAAGATAGGGCCAGTTCAGGCTCCCTCTCCTCAGCAGCCCAAGGATATAACAAGGGACATCTCCATGGACACCTGGGACACCTCTAGAGTCAAGTCTCTTGCCAACCCTAAAATGGCTCCCTTCATTAAGATATATACTTCCCTGATCCCATATCCACCTTTCCTCCACCCTAACCATCCCATTCCACCAAGCTCTCCCCATTCCCCTTCTTCACATTTTGTCTCCCCAACTCCCCTTGCCCCACCCCACCCCCACCCCAAGTTTCCAATTTTTGCCTGGCAATATTGTCTCCTTCAAATATCCAGGAGGAAAAGTATATGTTTTTCTTTGGATTCACCTTCTTATTTAGCTTCTCTATGATCACAGATTATAGAGAATCAATGTCCTTTATTTATGGCTAGAATCCACTTATGAGTGAGTACATACCATATTCATCTTTTTGGGTCCAGGTTACCTCACTCAGGATAGTGTTTTCTGTTTCCATCCATTTGCATGCAAAATTCAAGATGTCACTGTTTTTTACTGCTGAGTAATACTCTAACACGCACATATTCCACACTTTCTTTATCCCTTCTTCCATGGAGGGGCATCTAGATTGTTTCCAGGTTCTGGCTATTACAAATAATGCTGCTATGAACATAGTTCAACAAATACTTTTGTAGTATGATAGAGCATCTCTTGGGTATATTCCAAAGAGTGGTATTGCTGGATCCTGGGATAGGTTGATCACAAATTTCCTAAGAAACGCCACACTGCTTTCCAAAGTGGTTGCACAAGTTTGCATTCCCACCAGCAATGGATGAGTGTTCCCCTTACTCCACATCCACTCCAGCAAAGGCTATCATTAGTGTTTTTGATTGTAGCCATTCTGACAGGTGCAAGATGGTATCTCAAAGTTGTTTTGAATTGCATTTCCCTGATTGCTAGGAAGTGAAACTAAACTGAATGCTGCAAGAAAGAAGGTGGAGTCAAGAGATGCCATGTAGCTGCCAAAGGAGACAGATTCCAGAGCCTTACTGATAAGCCACAGCCTCATGATGATACATAGATTAATAGAAATGGGTGAATTTAAGATATAAGAGCTAGGTAGGAATATGTCTAATTCATTAGCAAAGCAGTGTTGTAATTAGTAAAAAAAAAAAAGTGTCCCCTTTACTTGAGACATCCATTTATTTCCTAAATGTCTTTAAGGACAAGAGCTTAGAAGTCACTGCCTATCAAATATGCCAGATTTAGACTTGACTAAAAATATTAATTTTTTACATCTATTTATTAATCCATTTGTGTGTGTGTGTGTGTGTGTGTGTGTGTGTGTGTGTGTGTGTGTGTTGCAAGGGATAGAGCTACTTGTTTGTCCCAGTCACTGGGCTTGCTTATTCCTGAAATAACCACACAGAAATTGTATTAATTAAAACACTGCTTGGCCCATTTGCTCTAACCTCTTATTGGTTAACTCTCACTACTTGATTTAACCCATATCTATTAATCTGTATATTGCCACGTGGCAGTGGTTTATCAGGAAAGATTCTAACCAGCATCTGTCTCAGGCGGAGAATCCATGGCTTCTCCCTGAATCTGCTTTCTTCCTCCCAGCATTCAGTTCTATCTTCTCTGCCTACCTAAGTTTTGCCCTATAAGGGGCCCAAAGCAGTTTCTATATTAACCAATGAAAGCAACACAAAGACAGAACAACCTCCTACACTGTGTGTGTGTTTGTATATACATTTACACATAGAGGAGGGGGTACCCATGCCAAAGATCAGATGTGAAGTTAGTGGTTAACTTCTAGGTTCTCTTCTCCCACCTTGTGAGTCCTAGAGATCCAAATAATCCAAGTTGTCAGGCTGAGCCATTTCATCAACCCAGATTTAGTTAACTACATAGCATGGTATCCAGTCTTGTACAGTGCCTCAACATGTATCCCCAAGCTCATATAAAACTACTTATAACCCTAGATTATGTGACATTTCCTTTACATGTTTCTTGACCCTGTGTTTTTACTAATGACACTTACCAAATCCCATATTGTGACCCAGAAACAATTCTAGGTTAATTACTACTTTCTCTAATCTACGATAGAATGCCATATAAGCCCTTTACCAACTTAACGGTGCAGGACCGCTTTCAGACCCAGATAAGGTTTTCACGTCCCTTTTCATAGATCAGCTATTTGTTTCTTACTTGTCCATTTGTTAAGCCCTAGGGCAAGGAGGTACTAGAACCTAATAATGAGTAGTGGCCCATAGATTTCTATTATTTGGCATGTAAGTACACTAGTTAAGATTCTGAATCTGACTACCTTGAAACAAAGCAAAACACTGAGATGCCACAGATGTTACTACTTAGTTATGGTCTCAAATAAATAGCTACTAGTGTTAACCCTGATTTTAAAGAACAGATGCAAAAGGAGAAAACATAAATATCCATAGACACTGGACCCTGTGCAGGTATATTTGAGACCATAACTAAGTAGTAACATCTGTGGCATCTCAGTGTTTTGCTTTTTCTCAAGGTAGTCAGATTCAGAATCTTAACTAGTGTACTTACATGCCAAATAATAGAAATCTATGGGCCACTACTCATTATTAGGTTCTAGTACCTCCTTGCCCTAGGGCTTAACAAATGATCAAGTAAGAAACAAATAGCTGATCTATGAAAAGGGACGTGAAAACCTTATCTGGGTCTGAAAGTCTAGACTTTAGAGTAGAATTGTTTCAGTTTTTATAATTTTAAATTCAACATCAAACACGATTTTTTTCTTGCTGTTTAAAGGACACCTAAAGTCATGCTCAACTTCCTTAGTGATCAGGGAAATGCAAATCAAGACAATTTTAAGATACCATCTTACACATGTCAGAATGGCTAAAATCAAAAACACCAATGATAGCCTTTGCTGGAGAGGTTGTGGAGAAAGGGGTACACTCATCCATTGCTGGTGGGAATGCAAACTTGTGCAACCACTCTGGAAAGCAGTGTGGAGGTTTCTCAGGAAATTCGGGATCAACCTACCCATGGACCCCGCAATACCATTCTTGGGAATATACCCAAGAGAGGCCGTATCATACAACAAAAGTACATGCTCTACTATGTTCATAGCAGCATTGTTTGTAATAGCCAGAACCTGGAAACAACCTAGATGCCCTTCAATTGAAGAATAGATGAAGAAATTATGGAATATATACATATTAGAGTACTACTCAGCAGTAAAAAACAAGGACTTCTTGAAGTTTGCAGGCAAATGGATGGAAATTGAAAACACTATCCTGAGTGAGGTAAGCCAGACCCAAAAAAAGAGGAACATGGGATGTACTCACTCATATTTGGTTTCTAGCCATAAATAAAGGACATTTAGCCTATAATTCGGGTTCTTAGAGAAGCTAAATAAGAAGGAGAACCCAAAGAAAAACATATAGCCATCCTCCTGAATATTAACCTTCATCAGTCGATGAAAGGAGACAGAGACAGAGACCCACATTGGAGCAATGGACTGAAATCTCAAGGTCCAAGTCAGGAGCAGAAAGAGAGAGAGCATGAGCAGGGAGCTCAGGACATCGATTGGTGCACCCACACACTGAGACAGTGGAGATGTTCTGTCAGGAACTCACCAAGACCAGCTGGCCTGGGTCTGAAAAAGCCTGGTTTAAAACCAGTCTCGCTGAACATAGTGGACAATGAGGACTACTGAGACCTCAAGAACAATGGCAATGGGTTTTCGATCCTACTGCACCTATTGGCTTTGTGGGAGCCTACGCAGTTTGGATACTCACCTTATTAGACCTGGATAGAGGTGGGTGGTCCTTGGACTTCCCATAGGGCAGGGAACCCTGATTGCTCTTTGGGAAGACGAGGAAGGGGGATTTGGTTGGGGGAGGGGGAGGGAAGGGGATGCGGCGGTGGGGAAGAGACAGAAATCTTTAATAAATAAAAATAAAATACTGTAAAAAAAAAGAAAATGCCCAGATTTTTAGTCATATATCAAAACACACAGGAGTGAAATGACATGTCTGTAGTTTGTTTTAAAATTCTGTAGTCTTTTTTGCATAAAAATGAAGAAAATTACAAAAAAAATTAAATAAATAAATAAAGGAACTGACTTCAAATAGCCAATTCTTCCACCAAGGCCACATTCTTGCTAATTTGTTGGTGTGATGTGGTAGGGTCTTCTGTTTTGTGTTGATTTCATTAGTTAATAAAGAAACTGCCTTGGCCATTTGATAGGCCAGCCCTTAGGTGGGTGGAGTAAACAGAACAGAATGCTGGGAAGAAGGAAGTGAGGTCAGATGCCATGGAACCAGCCACCAGGTCAGACATGATGAATCTTCCCTTTTAAGCCACCACCTCATAGTACTACACAGGTTATTAGAAATGGGTTAATCAAGTGTGAGAATTAGTCAAGAAGAGGCTATATATAATGGGCCAGGCAGTGTTTAAAAGAATACAGTTTCCATCCTATTATTTTTAGGGCTAAGCTAGCTGTGTGGGAGCCAGGCGGGATGAAAAGCAGGCCTGCCTGCTGCTCCTTCCACAAATGGCACCCAGACATGGCTATCTGAATCCACAGAAAGTCTGAGAAAGCTTGGGAAGAATAGAGTAAAGCCTGTTTTCTTGGTAACAGCAATTTCTTGGGTCTTCTCTGCTTGCAAGCAGCAAAAAAGAGTCTCATCTAACAGAGTCTTCCTGACTCAGCTTTAGCTTCAAAACCCTGCAGCTCTTTTAAGATGTCCTGCTACGAAACACTTAAATGGTGTTGATAAAAGCTGACTGCATGCTTGATTGTTTTCAGCCATAGCAGGAAAAAAGTTGTGCTCTCTTAAAATGGTGGCATTCTGGTCCATACTGCCAGTGCAAACTTTGACTCTTCCAGACAGGCAAACCTACTGAGTGTGGTCTGTGAGCAGAATGTTACAGCTTGTTTGTTGGCAAGGACCTTGAAATGCCATGGAGTTGTGGCTATAAAAATGACTACAGCTGGCACCTCCGCCATGAGGCTGTAAAGCTAAGGAATGGGCTGGATCCAGCCATCAAAGCCACAGCTTTAACCCTCTCCTTAAAGACTTATGTAGTCAGAAAAAGAGAGATATACAGTAAAGAGAGATTAAAAATCTCTAAATGGTTTACAGTGTGTTAAAAATATGTGCAGGCTAAAAGTTAAAGTTCTTAAAGAAAAAAAGTTAAAGTTCTTAAACTAAAGAAAGAAAGAGAGTAGTTTGGGTGTGGAGTACACACCTTTAATCCCAACACTTATGAGCCAGAGGTAGATTGACTTCTGAGACTTCAAGGGGCAGAGATAGATTGACCTCTGTGACTTCAAGGTGTGGCAGGGCACACCTTTAATTCCAATGCCTGGGAGGCAGAGACAGTTGGATCTCTGAGAGTTCGAGGACAGCCTGGTCTACAGAGTTATTCCAGGACAAAGATATACAGAGAATCTGTCTGAAAAAATAAAAGTAAAAATAAAAGAAATAGAGGTTAAAACAAAGCCACACAAAGATGGAAAATACACAGAGAATCTTGATACCATATGCTATTATGCTCTCTTTGAATTGTTTGAATGCTGAGGAAGGAGCAAGAGATGCTAAAAGATATTTGTTTATAAAAGCTTCTGAACTAATTCAAGATAGATATTTTTAAAATGCCTTGACTTCAGAATTTGGATCTAAGGATATGATACTTTGGAAAAAGAGTTTCTTATTTTGGTTTCACAGAGGATGAAATCCTGTGGATTGCTTCTATCCCAATATGGTATGACAGACCACACCCTCTTGAAAGGTTGCAGCAGTGAACACCTTCAGAAAATCACTTCACTCAACTGCTGACTGAGATGAAGCTGGCACACAGGGTAGACCATGAAAGACTGGATTATCAGTGCCCTCATATAGCAGGAATAAGTTTGGAGAGAAATAACTACACCAATATTCTCAAATATTGTTTATAAATGTTTATTTACATTTAAAGGGGGATATGATATAGATATGAATAATTTACATTGGTATGGATTTTAAGGTCAATTTTGTTATATGTATATATATGTATATATATATTTCTGCTCTTGATTAAGGTATTGTGATTGTGTAGTTCATTTAAAACTGTGAGGTATATTTAGGAAATATAGGTTGTTAATGGATAATCATCAATATAGTCAAGCTTGTAGTCATGTTAGATTTTCTAGATATATAGAGATATATTTCAATTAGATAGGCATTGTTCATATCTTTCAAAGACTGCAGAATATGGCATTTAATGTTTTAATAACTTAGAGCTGTTCATGACAATGAGACATGTCTGCTCCTGGCAGCACCAATCTACTTTCAAAAGGAAGATGGGCATCGAAGAGGCTCCTTATGGAGTTTGATAGCCATTTGGGTAAGAAACTGCTCTTGCCTGGATTGATGCATAAACTGGACACAAAGAACCCACAGAGGACTGCTGAACCTGCCTAAAGGTAAGATGGTCTTTTGGGGTCCCTGATTTATGAAAGAGTCTATGAGACATTCTGCAGAACACAGCAAAAAGTGACTGAAATGTCTTTGAAATTTCCTGCTTCATGGAAGAGTCTGCTGAATACTATGGGCTTGAAGGACAAAGATAGATGCCCCAATGGTAAAGAGGAACTTTGGGTGACTGTCCAGACAGCAAGGTGTCTCTGTCATTTCTAGAGTTTTGGAAGTTGCTTACTTCTTGTTTAGTTAGGTAATATTATATCCTTCTGGAGTCTTTGATGGAGTTGAAGAATATATAAATAGTTATTGTTTTCCTTAGTTATGAGAAAAAATAAAATAGATATAAATATTGTAACTGTAATTTGTACTTTATAACTGTTTTGTTATGTAATTTTGCTATGTTAAAGTTAAAGTCTTCTTTTTGTTTAAACAGAAAAAGGGGAAATGATGTGGGAGGGTCTTCTGCTTTGTGTTGATTTCATTAGTTAAAAAGAAACTGTCTTGGCCATTTGATAGGCCAGCCCTTAGGTGGGTTGAGTAGACAGAATGGAATGCTGGGAAGAAGGAAGTGAGGTCATATGCCATGAAACTAGCCACCAGGTCAGACATGCTGAATATTCCCTGGTAAGCCATCACCTCTTGGTGGTACACAGATTATTAGAAATGGGTAAATCAAGATGTAAGAATTAGTCAAGAAGAGGCTAGATATAATGGGGCAGGCAGTGTTTAAAAGGCTCCCAGGTGCCCAGAGCAATGTCCCCAGTTAGTTCCTGGGGCAGCTGAGGATAGGGAACCTGAAATGACCCTATCCTATAGCCATACTGATGAATATCTTGCATATCACCATAGAAACTTCATCTGGCGATGGATGGAGATAGAGTCAGAGACCCACACTGGAGCACTGGACTGAGCTCCCAAAGTCCCAATGAGGAGCAGAAGGAGGGAGAATATGAGCAAAGAAGTCAGGACCACGAGGGGTTTGCCCACCCATGGAGACAGTGGGGCTGATTCTTTGGGAGCTCACCAAGGCCAGCTGGACTGTGACTGAAAAAGCATGGGATAAAACCGGACTCTCTGAATTTGGCAGACAATGAGGGCTGCTGAGAAGCCAAGGACAATGGCACCGGGTTTTGATCCTACTTCATGTTCTGGCTTTGTGGGAGCCTACCCAGCTTGGATGTTCACCTTCCTAGACCAGGATTGAGGGGGGAGGACTTTGGACTTTCCACAGGGCAGGGAAACCTGACTGCTCTGCAGGCTGGAGAGGGAGGGGGAAGAGTAGGGGGAGGAGAGGAGGAGAGGGAGGAGTGGGAGGGAAATGGGAGGCAGAAATTTCTTTTTTTTTTCAATAAAAAAAAAAGAATACAGTTTCTGTGTTATTGTTTCCGGGGCTAAGTTAGCCATGTGGGAGACAGGTGGGACAAAAAGCAGGCCTGCCTGCTGCTCCTTCTACATTGGTGTTATTTTATTACTTCCTTGGAAGATCAGGGTTCTTGAAGATTGTTACTTTTTCCTTGCTTCCAAAGTAAACATTATAATAAATGGCATTGTTTATAAGAAAGAGAGCCTAGCATCTGCTTGTTTATTACATTTTTACAGGGAAAAAAAAGTTAAGTAATAAAGGTATCTGTTAAAATGACTATAAAAGTCATGTTTTCTTGTCCGCTATGTTCAGCGAGACCAGTTTTATCCTGGGCTTTTTTCAGACCTAGGCCAGCTGGCCTTGGTGAGTTCCCTGTAGAACATCCCCATTGTATCAGTGTGTGGGTGGACCCCTCGCGGTCCTGAGTTCCTTGCTCGTGCTGTCTCTCCTTCTGCTCCTGATTTGGACCTTGAGATTTCAGTCTGGTGCTCCAATGTGGGTCTCTGTCTCTGTCTCATATCATTGCCTGATGAAGGTTAATATTCAGGAGGATGCCTATATGTTTTTCTTTGGATTCTCCTTCTTATTTAGCGTCTCTAAGATCCCAAATTATAGGCTCAATGCCCTTTATTTATGGCTAGAAACCAAATATGAGTGCGTGCAGCCCATGTTCCACTTTTTGGGTCTGGTTTACCTCACTCAGGATAGTGTTTTCTATTTCCATCCATTTGCCTGCAAACTTCAAGAAGTCTTTGTTTTTTTACTGCTGAGTAGTACTCTAATACGTATATATTCCATACTTTCTTCATCCATTCTTCAATTGAAGGGCATCTAGGTTGTTTCCAGGTTCTGGCTATTACAAACAATGCTGCTATGAACATAGTAGAGCATATACTTTTGTTGTATGATAAGGCCTCTCTTGGGTATATTCCCAAGAGTGGTATTGTTGGGTCCATGGGTAGGTTGATCCCGAATTTCCTGAGAAACCTCCACACTGCTTTGCAAAGTGGTTGCACAAGTTTGCATTCAAACCAACAATGGATGAGTGTACCACTTTCTCCACACCCTCTCCAGCAAAGGCTATCATTGGTGTTTTTGATTTTAGCCATTCTGACGTGTGTAAGATGGTATCTTAAAATTGTCTTGATTTGCATTTCCCTGATCGCTAAGGAAGTTGAGCGTGACCTTAGGTAATCCTACTGCATGTATTGGCTTTGTGGGAGCCTAGGCAGTTTGGATGCTCACCTTACTAGACCTGGATGGAGGTGGGTGGTCCTTGGACTTCCCACAGGGCAGGGAACCCTGATTGCTCTATGGGCTAACGAGGGAGGGGGACTTGATTCTTGATTGGGGGAGGGGGAGGGAAATGGGAAGCGGCAGTGGGGAACAGACGGAAATCTTTAATAAATAAATAAATAAATTTAAAAAAATCATGTTTTCTTTTTAGCAAAAACCAAAGAAACTAAAATGTGTGTCTGAACCTTTGACTACCTGTAGTAAGAGGAGCGGCCGGATTGTGTCCCCAGCACCCGGCCAACCACATGGTTTAGCTTAAGCCCCAAAATAACTACACACAAACTGTATTCATTTAATCACTGCCTGGCCCATTATTGGCTAGCTCTTACATATCGACCTAACCCATTTCTGATAATCTGTGTAGCACCCCAAGGTGTGCTTACCGGGGAGATTCTAGCCTGCATCTGCAGGGACTGGGAACATCATGGCGACTCCTTCTGACTCAGCTTCCTTCTCCCAGAATCCTCTTCTGTCTACTCCACCCACCTAAGGGTTGGCCTATCAATGGGCTCAGGCAGTTTCTTTATTTTAACCAATGAAATCAACAGATTGATATATGACACTCCCACATCAACTACCCAGATTCATCAGTTATTTCATTAAAACTTTAACCTATAATACTTATTTCTATTTTATTCTTGAAATTTTCACATCCTGTCTTGGTTTCAGGATTTACACAGCCAGTGGTAATCTAAGACTATTTCATTTCCCTCTCTTCTGTTCCCCAATAGGCATAACATGGCACATTAATTCAACAACAAATTAACAAAAATCTTTCTACTCAAAGGAGTTTAACTAAGTTCAGATTAAGAAGTGGGGTACTTTGATTTCAGCAAAACAATTCATGTCACACTCCCTTTAAAGCATAGTTTTTTTTCTTTTGTATGCTCCTTTTTTTTTTCCAAAATAATATACTTTTATTTAATGATGAACAAATGAACAGAAAATGAGAAAGAAAACTGCACTGTTGTTGAAATATACTTAGAAAAGAGTACATTTAGCTTTATATGTTTCCATTGGTTTCTTTTTTTTTTTTTGTCAAAGCCTCCGTTTATTAGGGACAGGGTAACAACTTATATACCTCCTGAATGAGGGCTTGGGGAGCAGGGCACAGGAGCATGGAATCTGGCCGCGTGGTCCCAGTCACGTAACCTACATCTGGTCAGGTAGGCCAAGAAGTCAGGAGTTGCCACACCTAGTTCCCTGGATAGCTGGAATTTAAGGCAGTTCCGCTATCAGATTAGGTTCGTTAGCAATTAGCGAATAGCTAATTGGGTGTGGGGCAGGTTTTGCCAATAGGACTATTCTTAACATAATTATGGGTTTGGGGTTCCCTGCAGGCTCCCCAAGGTGATGGTTTCTGTAACAATCTTTAGGGGGGGGGGGGAAACGGCTCCCAACATATTCCTCCTTTCTTATATAAAGGCAAGTAGTTATAGGTGGAGGGCACCAAGACAGAGTCAACCATGGTGTCAGATCTAAAGGAGAAGGGACTGGGACAAGGAGAGACCCTCCTCTCGACTGGTGAAGCAATTTACCTCTCCTGGGAACAGAGGGGTGCCTTATGAGTAGCATTATTTTCTTGGAGCTTCTCAAATAAAAGGTATCTAGTAGGATTAAAGTAAGCAGATCACAGGGCACCCTGTCTTAGGCTATGTGGAGAGCGCCCTCGTACCTAAAAACCATGCCATGTGGAGACGGCCTGTACGGCCTCTGTATGGTTTGAAATTTAGGTGAGGATCCACACTAACTCCCGTCATTGGGCCCCTGTATCTATCATTAATGAAAAATCTGTGAGGTGCTCCTTAAACAAAAGATATGATATAATTTTGGCACCAATAACTCCATCTCCAGACAAGAAGAAAGGGGCACCTTCCAAACCCAGTATTCACCTTTTAGTCTGGCCCACGGTATGTCCTCCTTCCTAAATGCCTACTCCACAAAAAGTTACGTGTGCTTGCCTGCCATCAATTAGGGAGGTGAAAAAGGGATCAAAATCTAAAATTCTTAACATATGCATTAAACCCAAACACTTTACAGCATGTGTCAAACCTTTCCCAACATCTATAAGCAGTTACAAATATCATTAGATCAATTTCAGTAAGAGTACAATGACATACATTGTTGTCAAATACCACCATTTCCAGACTCTGAGCAACAGTCACAGGAACCCCAATCTTTCCCCTTCTTAAGTGAAGAGGTTAGTATTTTAATTAAAATGAGTTCTGTGTCCCAAAGATTAAAACAGTCTGATGTCCAGTCTGCATCTCAGCTCCAAAGTAGACCAGAGTTCAAGCTGCGGAAGCAGTTTAGCACTTGTGCTTCAGGGCCGGTGGGATTCCTGGGTGAGGTGAGCTGGATTCAGCTATCTGAAGCACATCCTGGCATTATCTCAGCCGGGTCTCCCTGGACTCAGGAGGCAGAATTGACACCCTGTAGAGTGGAGCAGCAGGTTCTGTTATCAGGGACTCCTCTCCTTGGGGGCAGGAAAAGCCAGACTAAGGACCTCTCTGCAATCGCCTCAGGAACTCCTCTGTGTCCGCAGCGCAGCCTCGACATCAGGCCCAGCTTTTATTTTCTTTCTGTGAAAAAAAGCATAAACATATCCTCGACCCCAAATATATATAGGTCGGGTTTTTTCATAATGCATTGCAAGGGCTTTTCCACCTTGCCCTAGCAAAGGTCAGCTTGGTGTTATCATGTCAGATCCATTTGCATCTGGATCTACTTGCAAGTTTCATAAGCTGCTTACAAGGAGCTTTATTATGCTCCATAATATTTTTTTTATTATTATTAGCCATATATGCAGTTCCTCCATTGGAAGAGCCATTTGTAAAATTTAGCATAAAATCCTTTAAGGGATTTTTTTTGCTATAACATTAGCAAAATACAGTTGTGTGAATTGTAGCAATAATCATCTGGGGATCAAGCCATTTTTTAGCTTTTATCCTGCCCTTTTGTACCAGACAGGCTACTGGTTTAAATTAAGAGTTTAATATCTTAATTGGCAAAACTTGAGAAGATTTTGCCATAAACAGCATTTTTTTATAAAAATGTTGTAGAATAAGTTTTATATTTAATATGCACACTTGCCATAGCTGCATTATAATTAATATACTGTGTTTGTTGATTATTGTATACTTTACCTGTTGATTTATATTTTACCTGTTTGAGTACCTGTTAGGCAGCTTTAAGCTCTCTCTATTGGAAACTGTTTTTTTTTATTTTATTTTTTTTTCTATTCTAAGATGGCTCCCTTAATTAAGATGTGTGCTTCTCTGCTCCCCTAACCAACCTTTCTTTATCCCAAACATCCCGTTTCCCCAGGCTCCCCCCATCCTCCCCTTCTCACATTTCTCTCCCCTTCTCCCCTCACCCCCCCTCCCACCACACCCCCAAGATCCCAAATTTTTGCCCGGCAATCTGGTCTACTTCCCATAACCAGGAGGATAGCTATATGTTTTTCTTTCGGTTCACCTTCTTATTTAGTTTCTTTAGGATATCAAATTATAGACTCACTGACCTTTATTTATCTCTAGAAACCAATTATGAGTGAGTACATCCCATGTTCATCCTTTTGGGTGTGGGTTACCTCACTCAGGATAGTGTTTTCTATTTCCATCCATTTGCATGCAAAATTCGCGAAGTCATTGTTTTTTACCGCTGAGTAGTATTCTAATGTATATATATTCCATACTTTCTTCATCCATTCTTCCATTGAAGGGCATCTAGGTTGTTTCCAGGTTCCGGCTATTACAAATAATGCTGCTATGAACATAGTTGAACAAATGTCCTTGTCATATGATCAGGCATCTCTTGGGTATATTCCCAAGAGTGGCATTGCTGGGTCCATGGGTAGGTTGATCCCGAATTTCCTGAGAAACCGCCACACTGCTTTCCAAAGTGGTTGCACAAGTTTGCATTCCCACCAGCAATGGATGAGGGTACCCCTTTCTCCACAGCCTCTCCAGCAAGGGCTATCATTAGTGTTTTTGATTTTAGCCATTCTGACAGGTGTAAGGTGATATCTCAATGTTGTTTTGATTTGCATTTCCCTGATCGCTAAGGAGGCTGAGCATGACCTTAAGTGCCTTTTGGCCATTTGAACTTCTTCTGTTGAGAATTCTCTCTTCAGATCAGCGCCCCATTTTTAAATTGGGTTAATTAGCATTTTAAAGTCTAGTTTCTTGAGTTCTTTATATATTTTGGAGATCAGACCTTTGTCTGTTGCGGGGTTGGTGAAGATCTTCTCCCAGTCAGTGGGTTCCCTTTTTGTCTTAGTGACAGTGTCTTTTGCTTTACAGAAGCTTCTCAGTTTCAGTAGGTCCCATTTATTCAATGTTGCCCTTAATGACTGTGCTGCTGGGGTTATACCAAGAAGCGATCGCCTGTGCCCATCTGTTGTAGGGTACTTCCCACTTTCTCTTCTATCAGGTTCAGTGTGTTCAGATTGATATTGAGGTCTTTGATCCATTTGGACTTGAGTTTTGTGCATGGTGATAGATATGGGTCAATTTTCTTTCTTCTACAGTTTGACATCCAGTTGTGCCAGCACCATTTGTTGAAGATGCTTTCTTTCTTCCATTGTATACTTTTAGCACCTTTATCGAAAATGAGGTGTTCATAGGTTTGTGGGTTAAGATCCGGGTCTTCTACACGATTCCATTGGTCGACTTCTCTATTTTTATGCCAATACCACACTGTTTTCATTACTGTAGCTCTATAGTAGAGTTTAAAGTCAGGGATGGTAATGCCTCCAGAAGTACCTTTATTGTACAAGATTGTTTTGGCTATCCTGGGTTTTTTGTTATTCCATATAAAGTTGATTATTGTCCTTTCAAGATCAGTGAAGAATTTTAATGGGATCTTGATGGGGATTGCATTGAATCTATAAATTGCCTTTGGTAGGATTGCCAGTTTTACTATGTTGATCCTCCCAATCCAAGAGCAAGGGAGATCCTTCCATTTTCTGGTATCCTCTTCAATTTCTTTCTTCAATGCCTTAAAGTTCTTGTCAAATAGATCCTTCACTTCTTTGGTTAGAGTTACCCCGAGATATTTTATGCTGTTTGTGGCTATCGTGAAAGGTGATGCTTCTCTGATTTCCCTCTCTGCTTCCATATCCTTTGTGTATAGGAGGGCGACTGATTTTTTGGAGTTGATCTTGTATCCGGCCACATTACTAAAGGTGTTTATCAGCTGTAGGAGTTCTTTGGTGGAGTTTTTGGGGTCGCTTATGTAGACTATCATATCATCTGCAAATAACGAAAGTTTAACTTCTTCCTTTCCAATTCGAATCCCCTTGATCCCCTTATGTTGTCTTATTGCTATTGCTAAAACTTCAAGCACTATATTGAAGAGGTATGGAGAGAGTGGACAGCCTTGTCGTGTTCCTGATTTAAGTGGGATGGCTTTGAGTTTCTCTCCGTTTAATTTGATGTTAGCTGTCGGTTTGCTGTAAATAACTTTTATTATATTTAAGTATGACCCTTGTGTCCCTAATCTCTCCAAGACTTTTATCATAAAGGGATGTTGAATTTTGTCAAAAGCTTTTTCAGCATCTAATGAAATGATCATATGTTTTTTTTCTTTCAGTTTATTTATATGATGGATTACATTGATTGATTTTCGTATGTTGAACCAGCCTTGCATCTCTGGTATGAAGGCTACTTGATCATAATGGATAATGTTTCTAATGTATTCTTGGATACGGTTCGCCAGTATTTTGTTGAGGATTTTTGCGTCGATGTTCATGAGTGAGATTGGCCTGTAATTCTCTTTCTTGGTTGAGTCTTTGTGTGGTTTTGGTATCAGAGTGATGGTAGCTTCATAAAAGGAATTTGGCAATGACTCTTCTGTTTCTATATTGTGAAATACCTTAAGGAGTATAGGTATTAGGTCTTCTTCGAAATTCTGGTAGAATTCCGCATTGAAACCGTCTGGTCCTGGGCTTTTTTTGGTAGGGAGGTTTTTGATAACAGCTTCTAATTCTTCGCGACTGACAGGTCTATTTAGATTGCTCACCTGGTCCTGATTTAACTTTGGTATATGGTATTTATCTAAAAAAGTGTCCATTTCTTTTACATTTTCCAGTTTTGTGGCATACAGGCTTATGTAGTAAGATCTAATGATTCTCTGAATTTCCTCTGTGTCTGTGGTTATGTCCCCCTTTTCATTTCTGATCTTATTAATTTCCAGATTCTCTCTCTGCCGTTTGATTAATTTGGATAGGGGTTTATCAATTTTGTTGATTTTCTCCAGGAACCAGCTTTTTGTTTCATTGATTCTTTGGATTGTTTTCTGTGTTTCTATTTTGTTGATTTCAGCCCTCAGTTTGACTATTTCCAGTCTTCTACTCCTCCTAGGTGAGTCTGCTTCTTTTTTTTCTAGAGCTTTCAGGTGGGCTGTTAAGTCTCCAATGTATGCTTTCTCTGTTTTCTTTAAGTGGGCACTAAGGGCTATGAACTTTCCCCTTAGGACTGCTTTCAAAGTGTCCCATAAGTTTGAGTATGTTGATTCTTTATTTTCATTGAATTCAAGGAAGACTTTAATTTCTTTCTTTATTTCTTCTTTAATCCAGGTGTGGGTCAATAGTTGACTATTCAGTTTCCATGAGTTTGTAGGCTTTCTGGGGGTAGCATTGTTGTTGAATTCTAACTTTAGTCCGTGGTGATCTGATAAGACACAGGTGGTTATGGATATTTTTTTGTAACTGTGGAAGTTTGCTTTGTTACCGAGGATGTGGTCAGTTTTTGAGAAGGTTCCATGAGCTGCAGAGAAGAAGGTATATTCTTTCCTATTTGGGTGGAATGTTCTATAGATGTCTGTTAAGTCCATTTGATTCAATACCTCCATTAATTCTCTTATTTCTCTGTTAGGTTTCTGTCTGATTGACCTGTCCATTGGTGAAAGAGGCGTGTTGAGATCTCCCACTATTAGTGTGTGCGGTTTGATGGCGTCTTTGAGTTTTAGGAATGTTTCTTTTACATATTTGTGTGCTTTTATATTAGGGGCATAGATATTCAGGATTGAGACCTCATCCTGATCAATTGTTCCTGTTATGAGTATAAAATATCCCTCTCCATCTCTTCTGATTGATTTAAGTTTGAAGTCAAATTTGTTAGAAATTAGTATGGCCACACCTGCTTGTTTCTTAGGTCCATTTGCTTGATAAACCTTTTCCCATCCCTTTACTCTAAGTAGGTGCCTATCTTTGTGGTTGAGGTGTGTTTCTTGTAAACAGCAGAATGTTGGATCCTGTTTGCGTATCCAATCTCTTAGCCTGTGTCTTTTTATAGGTGTGTTGAGTCCATTGACATTAAGCGATATTAATGACCAGTGGTTGCTAACTCTGGTCACTTTTTTAGTCATAGGGTTTGTGTGTTTGCTTTCTTTTAGTTGTGCTGGTAAAGGGTGTCTAGAAGTTTGAGTTATTGTGGTCATTGTTGGTCTCCTTGGTTTGTGATTTTCCTTCTATTACTTTCTGTAAGGCTGGATTTGTGGCTACGTATTGTTTAAATTTGTTTTTATCCTGGAAAATTTTGATTTCTCCATTTATAGTTAACGAAAGCTTGGCTGGGTATAGTAGTCTGGGCTTGCATCCATGTTCTCTTAGCTTCTGCAGTACATCTATCCAGGACCTTCTGGCTTTCATGGTTTCCATAGAGTAGTCAGGAGTAAGTCTGATAGGTTTACCTTTATAAGTAACTTGACCTTTTTCCTTTGCAGCTCTTAATATTCTTTCTTTATTCTGGATGTTTTGTGTTCTGATTATTATGTGGCGAGGAGATGTTTTTTTCTGGTCCAGTCTATTCGGTGTTCTTTATGCTTCTTGAACCTTCAAAGGAATATCTTTCTTTAGGCTGGGAAAGTTTTCTTCTATAATTTTATTAAATATATTTTCTGAACCATTGAGCTGTACTTCTTCTCCTTCTTGTATCCCAATTATTCTTAGGTTTGGTCTTTTTATTGTGTCCCATATTTCCTGAATGTTTTGTGATGAGAATTTGTTGGTTTTGCTGTTTTCTTTGATCAGTGTGTTAATTTTCTCTATGGTATCTTCAGTGTCTGACATTCTTTCTTCTAACTCTTGTAATCTGTTGGTAGTACTTGTCTCTGTAGTTCCTGTTCGTTTACCCAGATTTTCCATCTCCAACCTTCCCTCGGTTTGTGTTTTCTTCATTACTTCCATTTCATTCTTCAGGTCTTGAACCATTTCCCTTACCTGTTTGATTGCATTTTCTTGTTTCTCTTGGTTTTCTTGGGTATCTTTGAGCGATTTATTCATTTCCTCTACCTTTTTGTTTATAATCTCTAATTGTTTATGGCAGTTTTTCACCTCCTGTTTAAGGTCTTCTATTATTTTCAAAAAATTCACTTTTGGGTCGATTTCTTCTACTTCTTCTGGAGTAGGGTGTACAATTCTTCTTATTTCGGGATCCCTGGGTTCTGGTGATGTCATGTTGCCTTTCAGGTTGTTGGAGGAATTCTTGCATTGGCGCCTTCCCATCTCCTCTTTCAAATGAAGCCAAGAGAGGCCTGGTGTCTTGGTCCAGTTTTTGCTGTGACTGAGCCTCTGGGTGTATCTCTTCAGTGTGGAAGCAAGGTCCGTCCTGCTGAGCTTGATCTGCCCAGTGATGTCTCTCCTGGCACCCGGATCTGATCTCCCTGCTGCTTGGGTGTCTCACGAACAAAAGGCCGACCTCGCTGCCGCAGGGCAGGCAGGCCACCTAGACAAAGGAGCTACTACCCTCCTGGCTGCCCTCCCAATTCGGACCCTGTCCCAGCGCCCAAACAGGCTGAGCTGGGAGCTGTTGTGTGGTTCAAGGCAGGGCGGTGGGTCAGAGGAGGTGGGGGAGCGTCGTGGATGCAAGCTGGGTGGGATATGAATAGAAATGAAGTATCGGGCAGTATAGCCCCTGCAGACTGACCAAGGAGTGCAGGAGGATTGAGGAACGTCTGAGTTCCCTGTCCCGGGCTGCTGCCGCAGTCAGAAACTCACCCACCCTGGTGATGTCTCTCCTGGTACCGGGATCTGGTCTCCGTGCTGCTTGGGTGTCTTGCGAACAAAGGGCCGACCACGCTGCCGCAGGGCAGGCAGGCCACCTAGACAAAGGAACTACTACCCTCCCGGCTGCCCTTCCAATTCGGACCCTGTCCCAGCGCCCAAACAGGCTGAGTGTATGCTCCTTTTTATTGATGACTTTGTACTAGCTTTTTTAAGATGTAAAGATTTGTGTTTGCTGAATGCAGCCTGGTACTTAGGCAATCAGTATAACTCTCACCACCAAATGCAGCAAAATGCGTCTCTTTTCCTGAACAGAACTGAATGCAATTAAAATTTGGCAAAGGCAGAAAAGGTGTCACAAAGATCTACTAAGTTTAACACTATCATGGATCAGAGCTAGTTGAATAAATTTTATGGCAGGACATTTCTTTTATCATTGACATCATCACACATCAGAATAATGCTAACAAGAGAAATTAGTTCCTCAAAAGGATTTCATTAACTAAGAAGAACATAAAGCACCTTACCCCACCCCCATCTCAAAAGCAATGGATAATTGATATACATGTTTGTTTACGTCTAAGAAAATTCTGGGAGACAAGCTTGGTCCTTCTCATACTTTTATCTCAAATTTTTGTCTTTCCTTTTTCTGTTTTTCCAACCCAAACTTAAATGCCATAAAGCATATCTACCAATCAAGTAAAAGTTAATGCAAAGTAATTATTTCTTGTCTCTACTAATAGAATACCGAATATTTGTTTGACTTTTTTTCCTTTTTTTGGTTTTTCGAGACAGGGTTTCTCTGTGGCTTTGGAGCCTGTCCTGGAACTAGCTCTGTAGACCAGGCTGGTCTCGAACTCACAGAGATCCACCTGCCTCTGCCTCCCGAGTGCTGGGATTAAAGGCGTGCACCACCACCGGGATGTCTTAAATGCAGCTTATTTATTTGAGTTTAGTATTTGCTTAAGACCCATTTTTGATTCTATCCCCTCCTCAATTCAATTTCCCTAGTGCAACAAAGTTTATCAAGGAAAACATATGTTATCATTTGAGACAAATGCCAAACTCAAATTTTCACTTTCTATTTTTCTTAATTTTAGGCATGTTATAGAGTTCCATAATTTCATTTCTGTCAAGAACCTAAAATTGCATTTTAATTGTCTTCTTTTTCTTTCCTGGAACTAATTAGAATTGCTTCTGTATTAGTTTATTTCTATCACTGTGATAAAACCCCATGACCAATGTGACTTATAAAATAAAGCCTTTAATTAGGGGTTCACAGTTTCAGAGGATTAGGGCCTATGACCGTTATGGCAGAGTATGGTTGTAAGTCATACAGGCAAGCTGCTAAAGCAATAGCTAAGAGCATACATATTGAGTTACAAGCATGAGAGAGAGAGAGAGAACAGAATGGCATGGGCTTTTGAAATGTCAAGGATCCCTCCAACAAGGCCATATGGCTTAATTTTTTGCCAAAGATTGCCAAAAACTACCTGGAGATCAAATATTAAAAAATATGAGACTATGGGAAATTTCTAGTAACATTCTAACAAAAGATTTTTCTTTCTTAAAGATTTGAAATTGGTAATGTATTAATAAATTAAATGAGCATTAATGCAAACCATATTATTCAAATTCTATGTATTGTAACTTGACATTTTAAAATAAATTTCTGGTTTGTGTTTTCTTTTATTTATGGAAAAGAGTAAGTCAAATACCAGAACTGAGTGTCACCATAATTCTATGATATTACAAATTGGCAACCTACTATATACTACAGTGATATACATTTTGAAGAAAGTCATAGCAGCAAAAAACAGGTTTGAATCCCCTTGTAAATTTCTTTTTCTTTAAATCCAAGATAAAAACTAGACTAGCCCAACAAGAGGTTATCAGTAAAGGTATACCCCTTGTTCTTAGACAAGGACCATCACCTGAAATGTTCCTAAGGTGTCTGCCTCAGGAATTAAAATATTATACCAATCCTCAGCACTAAAAAAGAATGCTTTTATGAAGCTAGAGTTCAAAGTTCTGTCACAACATTCTTAGTCATTCTCATACAGCCATGTGACTTGTAATTCAGGAATATGTGCTGATTTACATATTAATTCCCCTGAAAAGTGAAATACCAATACATGCAATTATGTCAGTGTATAAATAACAATAGACTTACATCTATACATTGTTATTTTAGAAGTTATTAAGGCCAGGGAGATGGCTCATTGGATGTATCATTTGCTAAGCTAGTGGGAAGAGCATAGTTCAGATACCACCCCCCAAATGTAAAGGCCACATAAGCCTGGCACCTGCTTGTAATGCAAGATCCAGCACTGTCAGAAAGAGGGGTCTCCAGGGCAAACTGTTCAGGTAAACTAGCTAGAATTGTTGAGCTGAAGATTCGTGGAGAAACTGTTCCTCAATGAATAAAATGGGGAGCAGTCAAGGAAGACACATGGCATCAATTTCTGTCCTCTTCACACACATGCACATATAACCATGTACCTACACACATGCAAATTTATGTATTTCTATACACACATCACAAAAATACAAGTGTTTATGCAAAAGATTAGTATCTTTTATAAACAAAAGAAATTGTCAATGTCAACATTTGGTGATTTAAACATCCTGAATTGAGAAGGAATAACTTTCTGCTTTTGTATTCAAACCAGTGGTATTCTTACCCACTCATTGTATTGAGGAAGAAAACAATAATTTTAAAGATCCAGAAGAAAATATGAATTTGGACTTTTTAGAAAGTGCACTACTGAGTCTTTCTTCATGGCTATAGACTCTATGAGCCACATTCAGAAATGACAGACAAGAGTCACTATAACTATATGCTGAACCTGGTTGGCAAGATACCTCAGACTGTGTTGAAAAGAAATTTTGACTCAGAACTGTGTACCTTATTAAATGAAGTAGAAACTTCTACAGAGCCAGAGTTTATAGTGAAACACATACTAGTTCTAAGTAGTACTATGACATTGAGAAATCCTAAAAGACTATTCAGAAGTGTGTCCATTATCTGCATCTGAAGATTATCATATTAAGTAAATTAAGCCAGTCTCAGTAGGAAAAATATTTCTTCTCATATCTGTGGTTCCTAGATTTTTGTGAACATTATGATGATCAACTGGATTTTTAAATTACTCTTATATTAGATATAAAAATATTTTCATGTTTGCTACTTATAGCATTAAGACAGTCTCTATAAATTGTATTAAACAACCTCACAAAATTAAATCACATGCAAATTGCATTATGCCAACCACACTTGGAATCCTTGTCATGTATATTGAATATAATATGTCTTTTGCTTTATCTTTAGAATACTACTCAAATATTTGTAATATGGTGATTCTTTGTTTTTTCTTCAATGAAATAAATAATTACTTATGACTCCAAGAATGGTTATAGTATATGTTTTGGAACACTGAAAAGAATTGTATTCAAGACAAATAATGAGGGAAGTTAAGGATATATCGTACAAATATGAACTGCTGAAAATGTTTTACTACTCTTTTAAAATACTATTTCATTAATTTCTTATAGATATATGCAGATGACTAGGGCATTCTAATAGTAGTTTAAATATGAATGTGCAAAGCTTATTTATTTGGAGAAATGGTTTGCTTAAACCAGTAATGCTTTTTAAAAACTAAGGCATACTCACTATTAATTTTTTTTGTTTTGATATATCTTTTTTTAATTAATTTATTTATTATTAAAGATTTCTGTCTCTTCCCCGCCACTGCCTCCCATTTCCCTCCCCTTCTCCCTCCCTCGTCAGCCCAAAGAGCAATCAGGGTTCCCTGCCCTGTGGGAAGTCCAAGGACCACCCACCTCCATCCAGGTATAGTAAGGTGAGCATCCAAACTGCCTAGGCTCCCACAAAGCCAGTTCATGCAGAAGGATCCAAAACCCATTGTCATTGTTCTTGAGTTCTCAGTAGTCCTCATTGTCCGCTATGTTCAGAGAGTCCGGTTTTATCCCAGGCTTTTTCAGACCCAGACCAGCTGGCCTTGGTGAGTTTCCTATAGAACATCACCATTGTCTCAGTGTGTGGTTGCACCCCTGCGGTCCTGAGTTCCTTGCTCGTGCTCTCTCTGATCAAGATCTGGACCTTGAGATTTCTGTCTGGTGCTCCAATGTGGGTCTCTGTCTCTGTCTCCTTTCCTCGCCCGATGAAGGTTAATATTCAGGAGAATGCCTATATGTTTTTCTTTGGGTTCTCCTTCTTATTTAGCTTCTCTAGGATCACTAATTATGATAGCCTTTGCTGGAGAGGTTGTGGAGAAAGGGGTACATTCATCCATTGTTGGTTTGAATGCAAACTTGTGCAACCACTTTGGAAATCACTGTGTCGGTTTCTCAGGAAATTCGGGATCAACCTACCCCTGTTCCCAGCAATACCACTCTTGGGAATATACCCAAGAGATGCCCTATCATACAACAAAAGTATATGCTCAACTATGTTCATAGCAGCATTATTTGTAATAGCCAGAACCTGGAAACAACCTAGATGCCCTTCAATGGAAGAATGGATGAAGAATGTATGGAATATATACATATTAGAGTACTACTCAGCAGGAAAAAACAAGGATCTCTTGAATTTTGCATGCAAATGGATGGAAATAGAAAACACTATCCTGAGTGAGGTAAGCCAGACCCAAAAAGAGGAACATGGGATGTATTCACTCATATTTGGTTTCTAGCCATAAATAAAGGACATTGAGCCTACAATTAGTGATCCTAGAGAAGCTAAATAAAAAGGAGAACTCACTATTAATTTTTAAATTATTCTTCTTTGGTCTTCAAATGCTACTCAAGATACTTGGATGTTGCAACAAATAAGTACAGGCAAATATGTCTACTATAACTATCAGTGTATGGGACTGAACAATATGTGATTTTTTTTTTCAATTAAATGGTTGTTTTGAGTCTGTCATAAGTCCCTCACAAATTTGAAAGTTGCCACCAGATACACCAGGTTAAAACATGTGACAATTCTGCCAACAAGTCTACAATTCAGATGAAAAGCAAAACTGCTAATTCACCTGACTTTCTTTTTTTTTTTTTTTTTTTTTTTTTGGTTTTTTGAGACAGGGTTTCTCTGTGGCTTTGGAGCCTGTCCTGGAGCTAGCTTTGTAGACCAGGCTGGTCTCGAACTCTCAGAGATCCGCCTGCCTCTGCCTCCCAAGTGCTGGGATTAAAGGCGTGCGCCACCACCGCCCGGCTTCACCTGACTTTCTTGAAAACATCTTTAAATGAGTCTAGATTCTTCTTTTCTATAAACATCCACAACCACAATAAATACCCATGGCTGAAAGACTCAAAAGACAGGGCTGGAGAGATGGCTCAGTGGTTAAGAGCATTGCCTGCTCTTCCAAAGGTCATGAGTTCAATTACCAGCATCCACATGGTGGCTCACAACCATCTGTAATGGGGTCTGGTGCCCTCTTCTGGCCAGCAGGCATACACACAGACAGAATATTGTATACATAATAAATAAATATTAAAAAAAGTTTAAAAAAAGACAAATTAAATGTATATCATCTTAAACTAAAATTGCCCCCCCCCCCTTTGGGACATTCTGTCATAGCTCACAAAGCCTTATTGTGTTTCCCAAAGGATAGTTACTAACTAGTATTTCTATTAAATGAAAGCACAGTTTTCATTAAAAGGTAAACAACAAAAAATAATTATCCCCTATGGAGTTGACAGTACATCTGTCCTCTTTTCCTTTGACTGAATAGGAAAGAAGTTGAATGCATGGGTACTACATAAGGTAGACTGAATGGATCTTGCTTGGTGTTCAGCCAAATTGAAAATTACAGTCAAGTTATTTAATCTCATTCCAGTAGAATTCAAAGCTAGTTAAAAGATTTTCTTCTTTTATAGTGTTAAGTGACTGTATAAGGATCAATGTTAACCTAGATATTAAATCATTCTTGAAATATCTACTATATAGACTTCCTAAATACAATGATTTATTATTTTAAGTGAAGTGGTATTTTTGTTCATCATTGAAATTTTACTCTTATTTATGATTTCCACATTCTGATTTTCAGTGTCACCATCAAATCTAGCTGATCACAACAGATTTTTCAGGAAGCTTTGTCTCTGTATTAATAAAAAATTCTTATCTCTTTTTAATCAGTACATATTTCCCAAGTTAATAGAAAGATGGGGAAGAATATAGACAGATAAAATATGATAATACTAGCTATTTGAAGTAATATATTTGTCACCTTCATATTCTGCCATATTTCTGGGATTAATTGTACCTCAACAACCAGGCTGCTGCTTTCCCCCCGTTTACTTGTTAAGGTTAACCACAGAGTTGTAATAACAGACTTTTGATCAAATTTGATCAATTGCAGGAGGGAATTCAATTTAGGTACTATTTAGAAATCGTAGATGCCAGCTAATAAGTTTAATTCTGGTTCTCTGTTAATTTTGGTGTATTTAGACATTTAATGTAATTAACATGAGGTATTCACCTTAAATTTGAAGTATTTCTCATTAATGACTTATAGGATTTTACTGTAAATGCCTATTTAGTTAGATGTGGTTTTCATTTGAATTGCCATGTCCTGAATGATGGCTATCACACCAACCATCATATCCCAGGTAACAAGCACAATTCAAATCTTTTCATTGAATTAAATTTTTAAATTACAAAGTATTTGACATTCACAGTAAGAAAGTATCACTTATGCATGAGCAACTGTTTACTGTTGGTGTTCTTAAAATCAATTTTAATTTTAAAAAGGTCAATAACCATAGCAAACATTCAATGGAACTTGTAGTAAGTCAATATGGATAAACAACATTTAGAAAGTATATAAAAATAATTTGGGTATTGACAATTTTAAAGTCCACTCAAAACACATTTAGATTATTTGTGAGTTTCTTTATAAAGGCAATGTAGCCCTGATTTCATTCATGTAGATGTTATTAAGGTATATTAAAATATCCAATTTATATAGTCAATATATTTTATGTATAATATATTTTACTTTTCCTTTTATTTTGTCTCATCTTTTATTTCTCAATCATATGTTCAAATGAAAATTATCAAAATCAATCTCCCACCTAGAGAAAAGCTCCAAATTTGAAGACTTTCAAAAAAGATCAAGCAAAAGAACAAAAGTAACTCACAGTTATGACTTGCCTACAAAGTGTAAGATATTAGTAAGCATTTCATTATGTGGCTCTGGAAGCAATTCATTCACCTAACAAGATTGATGAGTAAGAAAAAATGCTTATGTTTAATACAGGGATAGTAGCACAATAGAGGAAGTGATATGCTGGATATAAGACAGTTATCTATAGAAATTGGTGACTGAAGGACAGATAGCTTGCCTTATCCCTTTCTTTTCATCACCCTTGATATTTCTGAGATATCCCGCTGGCCAAAAAAAAAGCAATGTTTAGAAGTTGTCTTGTTATTATCAACATATTTATTTAAATTTTGAACCTATACTGTCAAAACCTTAATGGTTTCAGTTTGCATCTGTTTCAGGTTGTAAGGAAATTCTCAACACTAAATGAAGAATGAAAGTGCTCAGTGTGATGTCTGTATTTCAGGATGCTGGTTCGATTGGTTTTATATTATCATAATAATTCTTTTTTGAAAACTTTGACTTAGTATTCATTATACATGTGAATGCTGCTATTGTAATCTTCTGTGATTTCATTCTAGTCAATTTAAAAGCTTCTAATGGGAACCCTGGAGCTAGGGTCTACTCAGCAAACTATTAACAACACATATAACATTGGAAGTTCAGGGGGAAATAATACCCAGCAACAGCTCTCAGAGAAGTTTTCATTTTAGAATGTAATAAAAAGAATCTATTCAAATGTTTTCTTTTCTTTCTATTCAGCCTCACTTCTCTAACCTCCTCTCCAGAAAACAAATGTAAAGGCATCCATCCTCAATTTGACCTCTTTTAGCTTATACAGTTAGTGTCTCTAATTGCAGTGGTTAATCATTGTCAACCTGACTAGTTTCAGAGCTACTTAAGTGCTGATGAAGCACACTTCAGTGAGTTTGCATGAAAGTGTTTCTATAGGTTTATCTGAGGATAAAAGACATATCTCAAATTGTTCTGCAGAGACCCTGGAGACTCTGAACAAATTGAAAGTGAGGAAGCTAGAAAAGTCCATCCTGTGCTAGCAATGCCATTTCTTTTTCCTGGGAGGCCATAATGTGAACTGTTCTGATTTATGTGATGATCTGAACACGCTAAAAACATGAGCCAAAATAAAAGTTTACTCTCATAGGTTATCAAAAATTAACATAAAAATGCTTTATTGATTGTGATGTTTCTACTTATCTGGTCTAGGATTCATGTGTCTCTACTGGAAGTACTTAAATATATATTATCATCTAAGTGTTCAAAAGGACTACCTTCTGTAGAAAGGAATCTTCCCTGGATCTATCTCATCATGCCAATAGACTAAGACAGGCATGTTGCTGTGATGGTAGTAGGAGTCAAGGAGAGGAAACAAAAAATCAAGACAAGAGACAGTGTGAAAAATCACCATTCAAATTTTTTTTGACTTTTTTTATTATTTTTTCATTATTATTATTAAAAATTTCAACCTCCTCCCCTCTTCCCATTTCCTTCCCCCTCCCTCCACCGCACTCCCTCTCCAGTTCAAAGAGCAGTCAGGGTTCCCTGCCCTGTGGGAAGTCCAAGGTCCCCCCCCCATCCAGGTCTAGGAAGGTAAGCATTCAAACAAACTAGGCTTCCACAAAGCTGTAGGATCAAAACCCAGTGCCATTGTCCTTGGATTCTCAGTCAGCCCTCATTGTCTGCAACGATCAGAGAGTCTTGTATGATCACATGCTCCATCAGGCCCAGTCCAGCTGGCCTGGGTAAGTTCCCATTAGATCAGCCCCACCGTCTCAGTGGGTGGGTGTACCCCTCGTGGTCCTGACTTCCTTACTCATGTTCTCTCTCCTTCTGCTCCTCATTTAGACCTTGGGAGCTCAGTCCAGGGTTCCAATGTGGGTCTCTGTCTCTGTCTCCATCCATCGCCAGATTAAGGTTCTATGGTGATATTCAAGATATTCATCAGTATGGCTATAGGATAGGGCCATTTCAGGCACCCTCTCATCAGCTGCTCAAGGAACTAGATGGGGACATTTCCTTGGACACCTGAAAACCCCTCTAGAGTCAAGTCTCTTGCCAACCCTAAAATGGCTCCCTTAATTAAGATATATACTTCCCTGCTCCCATATCCACCCTTCCTCCATCCCAACCATCCCATTCCCACAAACTCTCCCCATCCTTCCCTTCTCACTTTTCTCTCCCTATCTCCCCTTCCCCCACCCCAACCCCAAGTTCCCAATTATTGCCTGGCAATCTTGTCTACTTCCAATATCCAGGAGGATAAATATATATTTTGGAGGGGTTCACCTTCTTATTTAGCTTCTCTAGGATCACAGATTATAGGCTCAATGTCCTTTATTTATGGCTAAAATCCACTAATGAGTGAGTATATACCATATTCATTATTTTGGGCCTGGGTTACCTCACTCAGGATAGTGTTTTCTATTTCCATCCATTTGCATGTAAAATTCAAGATGTCATTGTTTTTTAACGCTGAGTAGTACTCTAATGTGTATATATATTCCACACTTTCTTTATCCATTCTTCCATTGAGGGGTATCTAGGTTTCCAAGTTCTGGCTATTACAAATAATGCTGCTATGTGTAGTAGGATAGGTCATCTCTTGGGTATATTCCCAAGAGGTGTATTGCTGGATCCTGGGCTAGGTTGATTCTCGAATTTCCTGAGAAACTGCTACGCTGATTTCCAAAGTGGTTGCATAAGTTTGCATTCCCACCAGCAATGGATGAACGCTCCCCTTACTCCACAACCTCTACAGCAAAAATTATCATTGGGGTTTTTAATTTTAGCCATTCTGACAGGTGTAAGATGGTATATCAAAGTTGTTTTGATTTGCATTTTCCTGATCACTAAAGAGGTTGAACATTACCTTAAGTGTCTTTTGGCCATTTGAAGTTCTTCTGTTGAGAATTCTTTGTTCAGATCAGTACCCCATTTTTTAATTGGGTTAATTAGCATTTTAAAGTCTAGTTTCTTGAGTTCTTTATATATTTTGGATATCAGACCTTTGTCAGTTGTGGGGTTGGTGAAGATCTTCTACCAGTCAGTGGGTTGCCTTTTTGTCTTAGTGACAAGTGTCCTTTGCTTTATAGAAGCTTCTCAGTCTCAGGAGGTCCCATTTATTCAATGATGCCCTTAGTGTCTGTGCTGCTGGGGTTATATGTAGGAAGTGGTCTCCTGTGCCCATGTGCTATAGCATAGTTCCCATTTTTTCTTCTATCAGGTTCAGTGTGTTCGCACTAATATTGAGGTCTTCAATCCATTTGGACTTGAGTTTTGTGCATGGTGATAGATATGGATCTTTTTATTCTTCTACAGGTTGACATCCAGTTATGCCAGCACCATTTGTTGAAGATGCTTTCTTTTTTCCATTGTATACTTTTAGCTCCTTTGTCAAAAATCAGGTGTTTATACATTTGTGTGTTAATATCCGGGTCTTCTATTCGATTCCAATTGTCAACGTCTCTGTTTTTATGCCAATACTAAGCTGTTTTCAGTACTGTAGCTCTGCAGTAGAGTTTGAAGTCAGGGATTGTAATGCCTCCAGAAGTTCCTTTATTGTGTAAACTTGTTTTGGCTATCTTGGGTTTCTTGTTTTTCCATATAAAGTTGATTATTGTCCTCTCAAGGTCTTTGAAGAATTTTGTTGGGATTTTGATGGGGATTGCGTTGAATTTATAGATTGCCTTTGGTAGTATTGCCATTTTTACTATGTTGATTCTACCTATCCAAGAACATGGGAGATCCTTCCAATTTCTGGTGTCCTCTTCTGTTTCTTTGTTCAAAGACTTAAAGTTCTTGTCAAATAGATCTTTCACTTCCTTGGTTAGAGTTACCCCAAGATACTTTATGCTATTTTTGGCTATTGTAAAAGGTGAAGTTTCTCTGAATTCCCTCTCCTTCTCTATCCTTTGTATATAGGAGGGCTACTGATTTTTGGAGTTGATCTTGTAACCTGCCACATTACTGAAGGTATTTGTCAGCTGTAGGAGTTCCTTGGTAGAGTTTTTGGGGTCACTAATGTACACTATCATATCATCTGCAAATAATGAAAGTTTGACTTCTTCCTTTCCAATTCGAATCCACTTGATCTCCTCATGTCATCTTATTGCTATTGCTAGAAATTTAAGAACTATGTTGAGGAGATATGGTGAGAGTGGACAGCCTTGTCTTGTTTCTGATTTTAGTGGAAGTCATTTGAATTTCTCTTTATTTAATTTGATATTAGCTGTTGGCTTGCTATATATTGCTTTTATTATATTTAGGTATGATCCTTGTATCCCTAACCTCTCCAAAGCCTTTATCATAAAGGGGTGTTGAATTTTGTCAAATCCTTTTTCAGCATCTAATGACATGATCATATTTTTTTTCTTTCAGTTTATTTATATGATGGATTACATCGATAGATTTTCATATGTTGAACCAGCCTTGCATCTCTGGTATGAAGCCTATTGGTCATAATGGATAATTTTTTTAATGTGTTCTTGGATTCTCTTTGCCAGAATTTTATTGAGAATTTTTGCATTGATGTTCATGAGTGAGATTGGTCTGTAATTCTTTTTCTTGGTTGGGTCTTTGTGTGGTTTTGGAATCAGGGTGACTGTAGCTTCATAAAAGGAGTTTGTCAATGACTCTTCTGATTCTATTATGTAAAACACATTAAAGAGTATAGGTATCAGCTCTTCTTCGAAGTTCTGATAAAATTCTGCATTAAAACAATCAGGTCCTTGGATTTTTTTGGTTGGGAGGTTGTTTATGACAGCTTCTATTTCCTCAAAACTTATAGGTCACAACTTAAATTGTTCACCTGATCTTGATTTAATTTTGGTAAATGGTACTTATCTAAAAACAAATCCATTTCATTTAAATTTTCCAACTTTGTGTCATATAAGCTTTTGTACTAAGACCTAATGATTCTCTGAATTTCCTCAGTGTCTGTTGTTATGTCCCCCTTTTTCATTTCTGATCTTGTTAATTTGCATATTCTCTCTCTGCCTTTTGAATAGTTTGGATAAAGGTTTGTCAATCTTGTTGACTTTCTCAAAGAACCAGCCCTTTTTTTCATTGATTATTTGGATTATTTTCTCTACTTCTATTTTGTTGATTTCAGCCTCAGTTTGATAATTTCCAGTCTTCTACTCCTCCCGGGTTAGTCTGCTTCTTTTTTTTTCTAGAGCTTTCAAATGGGCTGTTAAGTCTCCATTGTGAGCTCTCTTTGTTTTTTTTTTTTTAATGTGGGCACTTAGAGCTATGAACTTTCCTCTTAGCACCGCTTTCATAGTGTCCCATAGGTTTGGATACATTGTGTCTTTATTTTTGTTGAATTCAAGGAAGACTTTAATTTCTTTCTATATTACTTTCCTGACCCAGGGGTGGTTCAGTAGTTGACTGTTCAGCTTCCATGAATTTGTAGGCTTTTGGGGAGTAGAATTGTTGTTAAATTCTAACTTTATTCCATGGTGATCTGATAAGACACAGGTGATTACTAATTTTTTTTTTGTATCTGTGGGAGCTTGCTTGTTTCCATGAGATGCTGAGAAAAGGTATGTTCTTTCCTATTTGGGTAGGATGTTCTATAGATGTCTGTTAAGTCCATTTGATTCATTACCTCTATTTATTCTCTTATTTCTCTGTTATGTTTCTGTCTGATTAACCTGTCCATTGGTGAGAGAGGAGTGTTGAAGTCTCTTACTATTAGTGTGGGGTTTGATGTCTGCCTTGAGTTCTAGTGATGTTTCTTTTACATAAGTGGGTGCTTTTATATTAGGGCATAGATATTCAGGATTGAGACTTCATCCTGATAGATTGTTACTGTTATGAGTATAAAGTGTCCATCTCCATCTCTTCTGATTGATTTTAGTTTGAAGTCAATTTGGTTAGAAATTAGTATAGCCACACCCGCTTGTTTCTTAGGTCCTTTTCCCAACCCTTTACTCTGAGTAGATGTCTGTCTTTGTGGTGGAGGAGTGTTTCTTGTAAACAGCAGAATGTTGGATCCTGATTTTGTATCCAATATCTTAGCCTGTGCCTTTTTATAGGTGAATTGAGTCCATTGATATTAAGTGATATTAATGACCAGTAGTTGTTAACTCTGGTTATTTTTTATTATTATTTTGGTAGTAGAGTTTGTGTGTTTCCCTTCTTTGAGTTGTGCTGGTGAAGGGTCTCTAGGTTTTTGAGTTATTGTGGACATTGTTGGATTCCTTGGTTTGTGATTTTCCTTCTATTACTTTCTGTAAGGATGGATTTGTGGCTATGTATTGTTTAAATTTGTTTTTATCCTGTAATATTTTGCTTTCTTCATTGATGGTGAACAAAAGCTTGGCTGTGTATAGCAGTCTGGGCTTGCATCCCTGGTCTCTTAGTTTCTGCAGCACATCTATCCAAGACCTTCTGGTTTTCATGGTTTCCATAGAGAAGTCAGGTGTAAGTCTGATTGGTTTACCTTTATAAGTTACTTGACATTTTTCCTTTTCAGCTCTTAATATTCTTTCTTTATTCCGTATGTTTTGCGGTTTGATTATTATATGGCAAGGGGATTCTTTTTGATCCAGTCTGTTCCGTGTTCTGTATACTTCTTGAACCTTCATATGAATATCTTTCTTTAGGTTGGGAAAGTTTTCTTCTATAATTTTGTTGAATATATTTTCTGGGCTGTTGAGCTATAATTCTTCTCCTTCTTCTGTCCCAATTATTCTTAGGTTTGGTCTTTTTACTGTGTCCCAGATTTCCTGGATGTTTTGTGATGAGAATTTGTTAGATTTTCTGTTTTCTTTGATAAGTGCATTTATTTTCTCTATGGTGTCTTCAGCATCTGAGATTTTTTCTTTTATCTCTTGTATTCTGTTAGTTATGCTTGTCTCTGTCATCTCTGTTCATTTACCTAGATTTTCCATATCCAGCTGGCCCTCGGTTTGTGTTTTCTTCATTACCTCCATTTCAGTTTTCAAGTCTTGAACTGTTTCCATTATCTGTTTGTTTTTTTTTCTTGGTTTCCTAGGGTATCTTTTACGTATTTACTCAATTCTCCATAATTTTTGTCTTTCTTCTCATCCATTTCTTTAAGAGAGTTTTTCACATGCTGTATAAAGGACTCTATATCTTTCATAATGTCAATTATTTTCTACTTCTTCTGGAGTAGGGTGTCCAAGTCCTCCTGTTGTAATTTTGCTGGGGTCTGGTGTTACCATGTTGTTTTTCACATTGTTGGAGGAATTCTTGTATTGGCACCTGCTCATCTCTTCCTTCAAATGCATTCCAATGGATCTTCTGGGACAGGATAAGGGCCCCTTGCTGACCAGGGACCTGGCAGACAAAAGGCCTAGCTTGATGCTTGGAGGTTTAGTGAAACCACTGGTCTTAAAGGTTTTCCTCAGCACAGGAACAGGACTCATGGAGGTTGAAGGACCCTGCAGACAGAAGGGCAAACTTGGGGGGAGGGGAGGGTTTTGTGGAGCAAGAAGCCCTTGTAGCAGAAGCTGGAGGTGCTGTACACTCCCCTCCAGCTGGGCAGGTGCACACTCACCCCTCTGGGTACGTAGACTCAGTGCAGGAACAGAAACTGTTCCTGAGCCAAGGACCTTGCAGACAGTAGGGCAGGCTTGGGGGTGGGAGCAGGGATTTGTGGAACAAAGAAGACCCTCAGCAGGAGTTGAAGGGGCCCAGTGTTCCTTCCCCAGTTGTTCCAACATGCCCCCAGCATGGCACCTACTCACCAGTCTGAAAGGTTGTCCTCCAACTTTCAAAATTGTTGATTTAAAGAGACATGAGTACAGTAAGTTAAAAAGTGAAGCCAGTGGCTTCATAAGAAAAGAAAAAGGAGATGAGTGCTTACCGTTACTTTATAATAGATTCTACTTATTTTTGGCCACATTTCTTCCATACTTTATTATTGAACTGTGTCATGGCTGAACTACCATTACTCTATGATAGAAAGTGCTATTAATTTCCTAATAAATCTTTGTTGCAAATTTGTTTGTCCTGGGTTTTATATAATCCCAACAGTCAAAGTATGGAAGAATATGTTACATAGAAATGTTCCACAAAACTAATTACTGTGAGAAAATGACAAACATAGCACAGATAGAAGTGGTTTGTCGGTTGGGGTACATAAGGCCCAATCTTCAAGATACAAAGCCTACATTTACAAATTGAATTTCAATATTGTTGAAAAAGAAATTACTCTTCTATTTCAGGCCTTTATTCAGTCCCAATACCCTCTGCTAAATATTATGTCAAAACATTCACTCTGGGCCATTTTTGCCACATCCCTGATTTGTTCAAACCTATTTATGCCACGATTTTACCTCCTTTGGTTTGAAATTCAGATTTTTATTCTCAAGTGAATCTACTTTTAGCTTCCACATAATTAGGTTGTTTCTCAAGTATTTACAATTCACCCTCTTTGTTCAGATAGTTCTTAGAGACTCAGAAAGAATTGTTAGGTTCAAGATAGGACCATGTGTTTAGTCTTAAATTAAGCATAATCCCTGATAATTAGTAAATAATTTTATGATAATGGAGAAGGGTGCTGAAGCAAGAAACCATAATTGAAAAGAGAATAATTATACTGTCTGCCCTCACTAGAGTTTATAAATTGGATTGGAAAATACAAAACAATATTTAAATAGAATAGAACAAAGCAATCAAAATGCTAGCAGAACCTCTTGTCTACTATTTTATTTCCATTTTCTGACTCACCAATATCAGAAGGATGTTAAGGAAATAAATCATTCTGACAATGTGATCTAAAAGTCTAACTGAAATCTTTCTTGGTTGGCATAGACTTCCTGGTATCTAGGGGATAATTCTGTGTAATGTCTTATATTTGCCACAGAGGTGAGATAAATGATAAAGACTTGGTTTCCCCTGTGAAAGTAGTTAAGTTTGAAAGAACTATACAATCTATTGACAGTTATAACTGGTATAGCCTAAAAACTCAAAATTTATGAATATAACTTGCCATATTAAATGTATTTAAATACAGAAAATGTATTTAAAATATTAAGAAAAAGTAACTTTTTAAGTTTATTGCTCTTTCTTCCTTTCAAGCAGAAAATGTATGTTTTACAATAACTGGCCATATCTGATCATCTTTTACCCCACAAAACACATCCCTGACTATTATCCATCTGGCTTCTAAAATGCAACAAGCTTTCTTTGGGCACTTAAGATAGTTGTTTCCATCTTACTGGAGATCAGTAAGTAATAATCTAATATTCAGTTCAATGTTGCTTCTCAGCTGACAAACGTGGTATCTTATTTCCCTGTTGGATTACTGGTCACACCTTGATGTAAAGGGAGGAACTTTGCCCTACCTCAACTTGATGTCATGCATTGTGCAAGTCCATTGAAGGCATATCCCTTTCTGAATGGAAATGGGGGAGGAGTGGATGGGGAAGTGATAGATTGGAAATGGGAAGGGAAAGCACAGAAGGAGTGGAAGGGAGGGAAACTTGTTGGTATGTAAAATAAATTTAAAAGTGTTATTCAAATTAAAAGAAGTCTCAGCTGAATTTTATCACTTAAAGGAAATCATAATAAGGTCAAAAACAGCATAAAAAAGATTGCTAGAGGAAATCACTTTCTTCTGTTTGCCATCTTCCTCCTGCCATATTTTTCTGCAATACAATAACTGCCTCATTCATTCCTACTATTAATAATTGATTGTCAATGGTAATTAAAATATCTCTATTTGTTTATTTGTTAAAAGTCAATAAAAATGACTATCCTTCAAATTTTATGAACAACTCTGTTTGCTATATTTACTAATACATGTTCAGATAATAGCTGCATATAATAACAAAATAATGGATATTCTCCTGATTATGGATGGCATATCTCTACATATATTCATAATAAGGTAAAAAAATCATAAGTGAATATTACTAACTTTATCTATTCTTCTTTAATATAATAAGAAAACTCAAAACTCTGGTTGTTAAAGTATAGTTTTAATATGACTGATTCATCTTCCAAATATTCCAAAGCTCTCATTATACATTACAAAGATCTGTTATACATTACAAAGATCTGTCAATTAATGTTGGGAGCAGTAATTGACAGATCCTGAATTTCTTGTAATCCCCTGATCTGAGTGCCTACAGTTGCTCTGAGCACAAGACCTTCAAGAGTTCCTGATGGCAGAAGAGTGGTTTCTGGTGAGTTTGGCTGGGGCGTGTCTATCTCTGTATAATCTGCCCCTGAACACAATAAAGGGGGTATTCTTGGGGAATTCAAGGATGACACGTGTCACTGTCTCTCTGTCTGTGTGTGTTTGTGTATTTTAACCTCCAGCTCCTTGCCTGAAGCTCAGTAACTGGGTGCCAGCACACAGCGCACAGACACAGGGCATTGTATGCAGCAAATTACTCTAGGCTAAACTCACAGGGACAAATAGATGTTCAAGGTACATGAATGCAACAGCTTAGAGACTTGATCATTATTTCCATGATGATCAGTGTGTCTTTGGAAAAATTGTACTTGAAATGTTAATTTAAGAAGAATTAATTAATTTTATTTACCTATGTCTGTTTTACACTAGATTGTTGCTTAAATATATCCAGTTATTTTTTGACACCAAGTCAGGAAAAGCCTTTTAGAACATTCTTACAGTTAAGTGATTCACGCATAGCCCTCATCTTGGAATTAACAACAAAGATCAATAATAATCCTGACAGTAAAAAGCACATTTCATAGTTTATATGTGAATTTACACTTATACCAAACTCTCATTTGTGTTAGGGTGATCAAAATGAAATTTTACTTCAGTGGAGAACTAAGAGCAGCCATTCAGAGTTAAGACTTTTCAAATTTATTACTGTTGTGTTCTTTTGTAAATGAAACCTCAAAACCATGAATATATTGGCCTTTTGATTATAAAGAGAAAATTTGAATATTACTATGAGTGTATGTTTCCCTCAACTAAGAAACTGCTTTCACATTTTAGTAAAATGACAATATATTAAGAAAACACCCAAAGTTATCCCTACAATGGTGGCTATGTTATGTAACATGGTATTCTCATTCTGTAGATTCTAAAATTTTGATGTTTTTTCCAATATCATGTAGAATTTTAATGCTGCATTTGTTAAATTATTGAAATCAATAAGAAGCTTTGTGAGAAGTAGATTCCTTGTGTAGAATATTATTTTAAGATGTATTATATTAGTTTATGCTGTGAACAGTTCTTTAATGATACAAAGATATGTTGTATTTTTTAATATTGCCCTTGTTTAACTCTATGAAACTGTATTACTTTACCTGTCTAAAACACCTGATTAGTCTAATAAAGAGCTAAATGGCCAGTAGCTAAACAGAAGAAAAGATGGGTGGGGCTGGCAGGCTGAGGGAATAAAAGAACAAGAAATATGGGAAGAAAAAGATCAAAGAACAGTAGAGGAAGGAGTGTGATTTCAGGGACCAGTCACCCAGCCACCCAGGTATACAGCCAGTCATGGATTAAGAAGTTAAAACAAAGGTATGCAGAAATAGAGAAAGGTAAAAGCCCAGTGGAATAAAGTAAAGGAGATATTTTAAGTTAAAAAAAAACTGGCTAGAAATAAGCCAAACTAAGGTAACACATTTATAAGAAAGAATTATACATGTAATTTAGTTGGATCTGGGTGACAAGTCTGCAAAGAGCCAAAGAACTAAGACAAAAGAGTAAGTGCCAAAGAGTGAAAGAGTGAAAATACAGCAACAGATGTTTCCATTTTTAAAAGTAATATTTTCAGCTAGGGAATATCACCAACCTAATAATTTTTTTAAAAATCATATTCTATACATTCAGTATTTGATTTCATAAGAATCTTCTTTGCTATCTAGTATCCCCCATGTTCCTACACTAAAATAAACTTATTTGGTTATCATAAATGTGTACTTAATCTCTTCTATTCTTGTATCACTTCTTTCAGACATTTAAAATCTAGCAGTTTGCTGTGTATTCAGTCCAAAGAGATTATCTTTTAAAATTACAAGAACTTGGTATTTAGTAAAATCACATTTTTTTAATTTTTTTCAAACTTTGATTTTATTAATAAAATTCATCTGCAATAGCATGAAATCCACAATTAAATTCTATTAAAGCTTTGAATGACAAATTATCCTGTTTTGTCATTTCCTTCTTGCTTCACTTTACTAAACAAATGTTGTAGAGTAGGAACATTTACTTTGGAAGAAAAGATTAATCCATTTTTTTAAGAACTGTGTAACATAATCTTTTAATCTCAGTTATTGGTGAAAGTAGTGAGTACTTCATAGCTAAGTCCATCTTTCTGTTAAATAAATCCATGTGTTTTGAAAACTGTCATTCACTGAAAAATCCAATAGTTCACGTATTTCAAAATACTTGAGAATCAGGAGCTTCTTTAAAATTTGTGATCTTATCTTCTTTGATCGAGTCTTTCTTTAAATAAAAAGTAACACCTAATATATAATGGATCTATTTTTTTCAGGAGAATGGATAGAACTGGAGATTATCATCTTAAGTAAAACTCAAGTCCAAATGATTTAAGGACCTAACATAAATCCAGCCTAACTGACTATCATTGAAGAGAAAGTGGGGAGTAACCTTGAATGCATTTGTACAGAGACCACATCTTTTATAACAACAGTGTCACAGCCACTGAGAGCAACAATTAATAAATAGGACCTCCTCAAACTGAGAAACTTCTGTAAGGCAAAGGGTACAGTAAAAAAAAGACACAATGGCAGCCTATAGAATGGGAAAAGATCTTCACCAACTCCACATCAGACAGGACTGATCTTCAAAATGTACAAATTACTCAAGAATATATTCTTATTTTGTTATCAAAACACCAAATAATATGATTAAAAATGAAGTACAGATCTAAAACAAATTCTCAGCAGAAGAATCTCAAATTGCTAAAAGACACTTAAGAAATTGCTCAACATCCTTAGCCATCAAGGTAATGAAAATCAAAATGACTCTGTGATACCATCTTACACCAGTCAGAATGGCTAAGACCAAAAACACTGGTGACTGCTTATGCTAGAGAGGATGCAGAGTAAAGCAAACACTCCTCAATTACTGGTAGGAATGCAAACTTATACAATCAGTCACCATGGAAATTATTCTGGTAGTTTCTCAGAAAATTGGGAATCAATCTACCTCAAGACTCAGCAATACCAATGTTGAGATATACCCAAATGACTCACATTCATACGAAAAGGACATTTGCTCAACTATATTATATCATAGCAGCATTATTTGTAATAGGACCTAGAAACAACCTAGATGCCCCTCAACCGAGGAATGGATAAAGAAAGTTTAACACATTTACAGAATGAGTGCTACTCAGTGGTTAAAAATAAAAGATATCTTAAAAATTGCAGGAAAATGGATGGAATTAGAAGAAATCATTCTGAGTGAGGTAATCCAGACTCAGAAAGACAAACACAGTGTGTTGCAGGAAGCTGCTAGCTAGTTTCCAGCTGCATAGTCCCAAAATAATCACACAGAAACTATACTAATTAAATCACTGCATGGCCCATTAGCTCTACCTTCTTATTGGCTAAATCATTTATATTAATTTAACCCATTTCTATTAATCTGTGTATTACCACTTGGCTGTGGCTTACCAACTAACGTTCTAGACATCTGTCTCTGGTGGGGCTACATGGCTTCTCAATCCTCTGCTGGAACAGGAAACGACAAACAAATCCTGCAGTCAGAAAAGAAGCCGGATGTGCTCTTTCAAAGGCTACTGGTGGTAGGAATTCCTACAACACCTCCACCTTTTGTATCAATAGGATAACAGAAGCCAGAATCCTTGAAGCAGACCAATGACTCATCGCAATGAACACACACAAATAAAATTTTCTGGATTAAAGTGTGTACTATGTGGATACACTGGACCACACTACAACTTCCAAACCAGATTTCTGTTTGTTCATTTATCTGTATTATTTTGTTTTATATTTGGGGGTATAAGGGTAGAGAGCAGAAATAAGAGGACCAGGAGATCAGTGGAATCAGGATGCATTATGTGAAATTCAAAAAAATCAATGAATTTTTTAAAAGTATCAGCTCATCATAACAGTGATTTTGAAAAATAAGTACAAATGCATGCATTCTCTGAGCCCACAAGATCTTCTATTGATTGTTACAGTATGTATAGGTGTCTAGAATGTTCAGATTAGTGTATTTGAAGATTTCCTATCTGTTTTATTGTATTAAATGTACATCAGGATTTTATTGTTTTATGAAGAATTTCCAGCAAATATCTTGTTATCTTATCTCATATTTTACATACATTGTCAAGTAGAATGTGGGAGTGATTTATTAATAAAGAAACTGCCTAGGCCCATTTGAAAGGCCAACCCTAGGTAGGCAGAGAAAACAGAATAGAATGCTGGGAGAAAGATGCTGAGTCAGTAGGAGTTGCCATGATTCTCCCACTCCAGGCAGACACAGGTTAAGATCATTCCTGGTAAGCCAGCTTGTGGGCTACACAGATTATTAGAAATGGGTTAGGTCAATATGTAAGAGCTAGCCAATAATGGGCCAGGTAGTGTTTAAAAGAATACAGTTTGTGTGTTGTTATTTCGGGGCATAAGCTAGCCATGTGGGCGGCTGGGTGCCGGGGACGCAGCCCCACCACTATTATCTCAACAGAGTGGCACCCAATGTGCTAATGAACTCCACATAAAACCTGGGAGGGTTTAAAAAGGAGAGAAAGAGAATTTAAGACAACTTTTTGCTGTTTCTTGGTGGCGTTCCTTAGAGAGGTTTCCTTATTCAGCAACAGCAGCAGAAAAAAAAAAACTGCATCATTTTAAAGTGTGGCTTCCTGGGGCTATGCTGCCAATGTGAACTCTGGTTTTAAAGCATTTCAAGCCTTTTATGGGACTGGATGTTTCTGTTCCCGCTTGGGATCGGAAGAAGAATGCTCTGAGACCTTGCCGATGGCTCAGTGCTCCCCGCCTGCACCTGGGCAGAAGGCAAAATCAGGCTTAGGCAGGCGGAAGAGCATAGTGGATACGTGTTTTCAGACTGCCCAGTGCTCTGCATGTCAGATTTGGTTGTTACTTGGATGAAAAGAGTTTCTGTGCCTCACGCTCAATCTCAATTTAAACTGCTGACTGTGGCTCCAATGTGGACTTGCTGTGTGCCTGGAACTGTGGCTCAGGGGCACCAAATGGATCTGAGGCAGGAGTGGCTGCTCCATACTGAACTGTGCTGACCTCAGACAGGAACTGCCATAATTACCATAATAATAGCGCAATTAAGGTTTAGACATGGCAAAACACAGGCGGTACCATATTACCCCTACCTGGTGCAACTTAAGTTTTTAAAAAGTGCTTAACATTTTAAAAAGTGCTCCTGGACAGTAAAGAATTACAGATTCACAATGGAACAGATTCAGACATAAAAGACCACTAAATGAGTCACACTGTTGGATAAATGCACATAGGCTTGAGAAAGAGAAGAAGAAAAAATAAAAAAATAAAGTTAATGGTTTAAAAAAAGGTGAAGTCTTTAAAGAGACAGAGTACAGATAGTTATAGATTAAAAGAAATAAAGGAAAATAAGCCACATAAAAATGGAAAATTCATAGAGAGTCTGGATTCTTTGTATTATTATGTTTTCTTTAAAATTTTTGACTATGAAGGAGCTAACTACAGAGAGACATTTCATTACATGGGCTGTCAAGCTAAACCAAAATGGATATAAGGGTATTATGATTTCAAAATTTGGGTCTAAGGATATGATGCTTTGGAGAGGGTCTTCTTTTGTTTTCACAGAGGACCAGACCCTGTGGATTGGGTCTATTCCGATATGGTATGATAGACCACGCCCTCCTTAAATGTTGTTGTGAACACCCTCAAAAAATTACTTCACTCAACTGCCAACTGAGATGACCCTGGCACACAGGTTATATCATAAAAGACCTAATTAATGACGCCCCCATTCAGCAGGAAGCAGTTTGGAGAGAAAAAATTGCACCCATGTTCCCAAATATTGTTTATAAATGTTCTTTTACATTTAAAGGGGGATATGATATAGATATGAATAATTTGCATTGGTATGGATTTTAAGGTCAATTTTGTTATAAGTATATGTATTTCTTGATCTTGATTAAGGTATTGTGATTGTGAAGTTCATTTAAAAATGTACTGTATAATCAAGAAATATAGGTTGTTAATGGATGATCATCAATAATAGTAAAGCTTGTAGTCATATTAGTTAGATTTTCTAGATATATAGAGATATATTTCAGTTAGATAGACATTCTTCATATCTCTCAAAGACTTAGAATATGGCATTTAAAATATTTTAATTTTAATACGGCTTTTCATGACAAGGAGACACGTCTGCTCCTGGCAGCACCAGCTACTTCAAGAGGAAGATGGGCATTGAAGAGGATCCTTATGGAGTTTGATAACTATTTGAGCAAGAATCTGCTCTTGCCTGGAGTGATGCATGAACTGGACACAGAGAACCTGCAGAGAGAGGACTGCTGAACTTGCCTAAAGATGAGATGGTCTTTCGAGGTTCCTGATTCATGAAGGAGTCTGCGAGACATTCTACAGGACACAGCAGATAGTGACTGAACTGTCTTTGAAATTTCCTGCTTCATAGAAATGTCTGATAGAAACTATGGGCCTATAGGCCAAAGCTAGATGCCCCAAATTGTACAAAAGAACTTTGCGTGACTGTCCGGGCAGCGAGATGTCTCTGTCATTTCTAGAGCTTTTGATTTCTTGTTTGCTTACGTAATATTATATCCTTCTGGAGTCTTTGATGGAGTTGAAGAATGGCTAGTTATAGTTATAGTTTTCCTTAGTTATGATAAAAGATAAAGTAGATATAAATATTGTAACTGTAATCCTTACTTGATAACTGTTTTGTTATATGTAATTTACTATGTTAAAGTTAAAGCCTTTCTTTTTTGTTTAAACAGAAAAAGGGGAAATGATGTGGGAGTGATTTTTTAATTAAGAAAAAAACTGCCTATGCCCATTTGAAAGGCCAACCCTTAGGTAGGCAGAGAAAACAGAACAGAATGCTGGGAGAAAGCAGCTGAGTCAGTAGGAGTCGCCATGATTCTCCCACTCCAGGCAGACACAGGTTAAGATCATTCCTGGTAAGCCAGCTTGTGGGCTACACAGATTATTAGAAATGGGTTAGGTGAATATGTAAGAGCTAGCCAATAATGGGCCACGTAGTGTTTAAAAGAATACAGTTTGTGTGTAATTATTTCGGGGTAAAGCTAGCAGTGTGGGTGGCCGGATGGCAGGAAACAGCCCGCTGCCCCTATTACTACAGGTGGCACCCTCAATGAAATCATTGACTTCAATCTGTGTTTCCATAGCACTTAGTGCATATAATCCCTGGAAGGACACAAATATAATCACTTAGTATGTTAATTTTCATGAACAATTTTGCACAATAATTTATTTCTGTCTTTGTTTTCTCATATTCCACTTAACTGTAGCTGCAATTATTATTCTAATAAATTATTATTGGTGCTTTTGGAATTAACAAAATAAATTAAGCAATGGCATTTTCTCTTTAAAATACAAAGTAGTCTTTTTTTGGTTTTTCAAAATAGTGTTTTCTATGTAGTTCTGGCTGTCCTGCAACTCACAGATATCTGCCTGCCTCTGCATCCCAAGAACTGGGATTAAAGTTGTATACAACCATGCCTGGCTCTCATCACTCACATGGTAGCTCGCAACTGTCTGTAGCTCTAGTTCTAGAGGACCTGACACCTTCAAACAGCCAAAACACCAACGCACATAAGGCATCAATCAATCAATTAATTAATTAAATCAAATAAATAAATAAATTCAAAGTATGGATGCTATAACACAATTTTCTATAATCTATCCTTTCCTTAAAAATCTATCTGACAGATATGGTGGCATACTTCTTTAATTTACATACTTGAGAAACAAAGGCAGGAGGATATCTGTGAGTTCTGAGACAACATCTACATAGTGAATTCTAGGACAGCCAGGTTTGCATAGAGAGACTCTGTCTCATAAAATAAAACAAAAGACTCCCAATATAAATAAATAAATGAAATCTATATGACAGAAAAAAAAATCATAAATTTGTTTAAACTGGAACTTCTCACTTTGATAGGTATAAAAGCATACTAAAAATTTGGTTAATGCACCTAACCTAAATAGTCTGAAAATTTGCATAAATCATATTGATAACAAATAGGCAAAACTTTTCAAGAAGTTAAAGGAAAACAAAAATTGAATATAAAAATAAAATGAAGCTTTAATTGATCTTTGCCCAACATTTGAGAGACATGCTTAAAATATTTCTAAACCTCACGTTAGATATCCATGAGAGAGAAATAATTCTTACTTTTGAATCAGGACCACTTGTATAAGATATCAAAATTTAGTGATCATAATTTCAAATAAAAATTTCTGATAAAGTATAACATCAGTTTTATAATAATCCTCACAAATTTCCTAACTAGATTTACTCATACCTTATCATTGCACTCCAAATAAGGGAGTTTTGTTGTTGCTTTGGTCTTAAACAGGGTTTAAATTTGTCTTAAACTTATCCTCTTTCACAACTTACTAAGTAGTGAGGTTACATGTGTGTTCCAACAAACCCAGGTTTCACTTCTGACTTCTTCTTATTCATGCAAACATTCAGAAATTTTCATTTACCTTATATTTAAATTTATGTTATTTGGTTTATTTCACATTATGCTCTTACATATTGAGGGTGAGGATATTGTTGTTCTTTTCTTGATTCCTAACAGCTATGCATAGTAAACATACAGTTGTTAATAGCATTGTAGAAAGAGGCAAAGTTTTATTTCCTTTTAAGGAGAGTAATATAAAATAGTATAATGTCTCAAGATAAACATATAATCAATAGAAACAATATCCCTGAAGTCCTGCAGTATCAATGTAGAGCAGAAAGAAAATTAAAATAGAATGGGAAATACATGCTTTTCTTTAACTTGTCACATTCCTAAAAATCTTTTAGCTGCTGTAGAAAGCATAAATATGTTGTTAGCTGTTATGTTTCAAACCTGGGAAAAACACTGAGGTGCCTACTTGACATATCAAAGCAGATGCTGCCCACCAGGCTCTCCCTGTATTTCTCAGTTCCTGCATATTACAAAACCCTCCTGACTGGCATACCCCACCCTTACCCTAAACTTCTCTATCCCGGGGCTGGGCTATCCTTTCCCTACCTGTTCTTTCCTATGTAATCTAAAGATTTGGTTACCTGACCTGTCATCTACTCTCTTTTGGGCCTCCTACCTGCTGCAGATGGTCCAACTCTCTCCCATCTCACCTCCCCTCTGCTATATCCTCACAAGGCTCAGGGTCATGTCCACTCTGGACTCTTCCAAATGTCCCTGCCTCTGACTATGCTCTCCCACATATCTATAATAAACTTTCTCCTTCACTATACCTGGGGCCAGACATGTTCCCTTCCAGTCTTTCTCTCTTTCTTTTTTTTTTTATCTGCTGATGAAACCAGTAATTTCAGCATCAGATGAATGAAAAATGAAAAAAAAAAATAAAACAAGAAATAAAAAGGAAAGAACATGACTGATCCTGGGTATGGTGGTGGAGAATATTTACTATAGAAAAATGGGAGAGCATAGCCAGAGACAGGGACATCTTGGAGAGTCCAGAGTAGCAATGGAAATAATTTTATGGTTGGGGGGTCATTACAACCTGAGGAAATGTATTAAAGGTTTTCATCACTAGAAAAATTGAGAACCACTGGTTTAGAGGATTTCATTTTATAAACTTTGTGCAATTTAAAGCAAGAATATGGAACTTTGCAGAATTTGAAGCAAGATGATGATTCACTGAGATATACAAAATATCCTCAAAATAAAATTTTAGTTTTGGTCAAGGAGAAAGGGACACACACCCAAATCCTCACAAGTGATAGACACCAGTCCATCTGGAAGGTTTAGGAAAAGAAAGAAACATTACTCCATCAATTAGTTGAGGCCAAAAAGAATAACAAAAATTAGAATATACAAACTCAACTTCATCTTTTTTTACTTTTTATGGTGAAGTACACATTTGGAAAACATAAAGAGAAACATTGAAAAAAACTAACCATTATATCTGGTATTTGCAAGTAACTTATATTAGCATTTAATGTCAATAATATTTATGTTATGAATTTATATTCATTGCCTTTAAATGTCAAAACTTTCCCACAAACATTAAATCCAAAAGAAATAAAGCATTCTAAAAACAGGTTTTTCACATTGCTGTCTTGGATACTACAAACTCCACAAAATCAAAATATGTATGATAGTAAAAATAATGACCACTCTAAATTAGACAAAGCTATCACCTGGAACTTATAATTGTCCTATTATAAGGAAAATGAAAAAACTTAAAACTTTTGAAAAAATTTGTGCCAAGCCCTCTGCATACATCCTGTGGTTATTTATCTTGGCGTTTTTGCTGAACTTCTAACAGTGGAAGTAGGGGTATCTCTGACCCTTTTTTTGTACTTGTCAGACCATTATCGTCTTACTGCATTGCCTTATCAAGCCTTGATAGGAGACTTTGTGCCTGGTCTTACTGTAACTTGTTATGCTGCATCTGTTTATCACATGAAATCCTGCTCTTTTCTGAAGGGAAACAGAAAAGGAGTGAATTTGGGGGAGAGGAGAAGTAGGATGGGCTACTGGGAGAAGTGGAAAGAGAGTAAACTGTAGTCAGGATGTAATGAGTGAGAGAAGAATTCTAGAAAATAAAAAAGAGATGAGATTATCCTGGATTATCAAAATAGAAGCAGATTCAAAGACAAAAAAGGCAGAGGAGTGGGCCTGAAAATAGGCAAACTCCATGAGAGCAGGAGCCAGGAGCCAATCAAGTCCTGGCACACTGGTGGACTAGGACTGAGCCAATGACCTGGTCTGGCAGAACTGAGATAGTGAAATTCACCTGAACAGGTACAGGGGAGTAACCACTGAGCAAATAAATCAAAGCCAGAGACTGCTGAGGGTGCAAACATGCGTCTGGGACCTTAAAGGGAGTAGACCTAAGCCAAGACCCCAGTGGGTCTGGGTGTGATTCTAGGACCTCCGAGAAACTAGACCTGAGGCAGGACCTCTGTTAGTCTGGGCAAGATTCTTGGTCCTACAAAGGATTAGGCAGAAATCAGAGATCTCTGAGGGTCCAGACATAAATTTGAGACCCCAGGGTGAGTAGGCCTGAGCAAGGACAACTGAGGGTCCAGGCATTGGTCTGGGACATCAAAGGGAATAGGCAGGAACCAGAAAACTCTGTGGGTCTGAGTATGAGTTTGGGATGTCTGAGAGAGTAAGCCTGAGCCAGGTCCTCTGCGATTCTGGGCACGCCCAAGCCTGGAAACTCTGAGGGATTAGACCAGAGACAGAGAATTTTGAAGGACCAGCTCCAAGCCAGGGGCCTCTGCAGGAGGAGATCCAGGATTTACAGAAACAAGTCAAAGCCAGTAACATAGGCCAAAGTAGGCCTGAGACAGCAAACTCCAAGGGAGCAGAGCAAGCCTAGCATTGCTGAGCAATCTCCCGGAACACAGAGGGACCAAGGGGGTAAGTAGAACTGTGGCACTGACTGTACCATGAGGAACAGTCATCTGAGCTTTGGATTCACTGATACCTAAAAGATTAATCAACAGGATCTCAGACAGCCCCAACCACACCTGTTAAAGGAAAAGATTAGTAGAAAAGGTAAGAACTCATGCAACACCACAAAGAGCAACACAACACCAATAAAACCTAAAGACCCTACAACAGCAAGACCTGAACAACCAAATATAGATGAAGCAGAAGAAAATTATCTAAAAAATAACTTCAAGAGAATGTTTGAACCTCTTAAAGGTCAAATGAGAAATTCCCTTAAAGAAATGGAGGAAAAGACAAAAAAATTGAAAGACATCACCAAATCCCTCAAAGAAAACCAAGGAAAAGAAACCAAACATGAAAGAAACCATTCAAGACTTAAAAACTGAAATAAAGAAAACACAAACCAAGGGAATTATAGAAACAGAAATCACAAGAATATGATCAGGAACCACAAACACAAGCATGAACAGCAGAATACAAGAGATGGAAGAGAGCTGAAGATACCATAGAGGAAATAGATTCATCAGTCAAAAAAAAAATCAAATCTAGCAAAAGTTTAACCCAAATAATCAAGGAAATATGGAACACCATGAAAAGACCAAACCTAAGAATAATAGGTATAGAAGAAGTTCAACTCAAAAGAAGTTCTACTCAGAAAATATATTTAACAAAATCAGAGAAAAAAAACATTCTCAACCTAAAGATATGCCTATGAACAGCATCTTACAGAACACCAGGTAGACTGGATCCAAAAAAATTTCCCCTTGCCACATAATAATCAAAACACTAAATATACAGGGTAAAGAAAGAATATTAAGAGCTACAAATGAAAATGCACAAGTAACATATAAACGTAGAGCTATCATAATTACTTACACTTTACTTCTCATTGGAGACAATGAAAGCCAGAAGGTCATGTTCAAGCATTATTCAGACATTAAGAGACCACAGATGTCAGTCCAGACTACTATAGCCAGCAAAACTTTCAATCACCATAAAAGGACAAAACAAGATATTCCATAACAAAACCAAATTTCACCAATACCTAGCCACAAACCCAGCTCTACACAAAATACTAGATGGAAAACTCCAACCCAAGGAAGTTGGTACACCAGCAAAAACACAGACAATTGAACGTCTCATAGCAGCAAATCACAAAGAAGGGGAAAATGTACAAATTAACATCACCAACAATGAAAACTAAATTAACAAGAGATAGCAATCACTGATCATTAATATATCTTAATGTAAATGGACTCAACTCACCTATAAAATGGCACAGGCTAACCTATTGGATATGAAAACAAAATCCATCCTTCTTCTGCATACAAGAAACACATCTCAACCTCAAAGTCAGACATTGTCTCAGAGTAAAGGGTTGGGAAAAAAATTTCCTACTAATTGGACCTAAGAAACAAGTGGGTGTAGTTATCCTAATATTGAACAAAATAGACTTCAAGCTAAAACAATCAAAACAGACAAAGAAGGACATTTCATATTAGGCAGAGGATTTCATACATAGCGGTGAAAATTCATTATAGGCAATAGTGAAAATTTATCTGTATCTATAACACTTTATATATTATCCTATAGTTTTTTTTCTCACATCTAATAATGGAATGTTGAAGAATGGTGTGTATTCTGTCAATTATATTTTAAGTAAATGCTGATTGGCCAGTAGCCAGGCAGGAAGTATAGACAGGACAACAAGATAGGAATTAGAGGCAGGTCAATGAGAACATGAGAATTCTGGGAAGGAGGAAACTCATTCCTCTGGAGTCCTGATCCATCCACAGAAGAAGCAAGATGTGACTGCCTCGCTGTAAAAGGTATTGAGCTTTGAGGCTAACACAGACAAAAATAATGGGCTAATATATGTTATAAGAGTTTATATGAGCTTTGTTCGCGGGACGCCCAGGCAGTGGGGAGATCGGATCCAGGTGCCAGGAGGGCCATCGCTGGGGTGAGTGAGTTTCTGGCCGCGGCGGCAGCCCGGGACAGGGAGCTCAGACGTTCCCCACCCCTCCTGCACTCCCTGGTCAGTCTGCGGGGGCTGTACTCCTTGATACCTCTTCTCCATTACTGTCCCACCCAACTTGCATCCAAGGCCCTCCGCACTACCTCTGACCCCCCTCCCCTCTTTGAACCACACAACAGCTCCCAGCACAGCCTGTTTGGGCGCTGGGACAGGGTCCGAATTTGGAGAGCATTTGGGAGGGTGGTGGCTCCTTTGTCTAGGTGGCCGCCCTGCACCAAGCGGGCCTGGCCCTTTGTTCGCGGGACGCCCAGGCAGCGGGGAGATCGGATCCGGGTGCCAGGAGGGCCATCGCTGGGGTGAGTGAGTCTCTGGCCGCGGCGGCAGCCCAGGACAGGGAGCTCAGACGTTCCCCACCCCTCCTGCACTCCCTGGTCAGTCTGCGGGGGCTGTACTCCTTGATACCTCTTCTCCATTACTGTCCCACCCAACTTGCATCCAAGGCCCTCCGCACTACCTCTGACCCCCCCTCCCCTCTTTGAACCACACAACAGCTCCCAGCTCAGCCTGTTTGGGCGCTGGGACAGGGTCCGAATTGGGAGGGCATTCGGGAGGGTAGTAGCTCCTTTGTCTGGGTGGCCTGCCTGCCCTGCGGCAGCGAGGTCGGCCCCTTTGTTCGCGAGACACCCAAGCAGCAGGGAGATCAGATCCAGGTGCCAGGAGAGACATCACTGGGCAGATCAAGCTCAGCAGGACGGACCTTGCTTCCACACTGAAGAGATACACCCAGAGGCTCAGTCACAGCAAAAACTGGACCAAGACACCAGGCCTCTCTTGGCTTCATTTGAAAGAGGAGATGGAAGGCGCCAATGCAAGAATTCCTCCAACAACCTGAAAGGCAACATGACATCACCAGAACCCAGGGATCCCAAATAAGAAGAATTGTACACCCTACTCCAGAAGAAGTAGAAGAAATCGACCCAAAAGTGAATTTTTTGAAAATAATAGAAGACCTTAAACAGGAGGTGAAAAACTGCCATAAACAATTAGAGATGACAAACAAAAAGGTAGAGGAAATGAATAAATCGCTCAAAGATACCCAAGAAAACCAAGAGAAACAAGAAAATGCAATCAAACAGGTAAGGGAAATGGTTCAAGACCTGAAGAATGAAATGGAAGTAATGAAGAAAACACAAACCGAGGGAAGGTTGGAGATGGAAAATCTGGGTAAACGAACAGGAACTACAGAGACAAGTACTACCAACAGATTACAAGAGTTAGAAGAAAGAATGTCAGACACTGAAGATACCATAGAGAAAATTAACACACTGATCAAAGAAAACAGCAAAACCAACAAATTCTCATCAAAAAACATTCAGGAAATATGGGACACAATAAAAAGACCAAACCTAAGAATAATTGGGATACAAGAAGGAGAAGAAGTGCAGCTCAATGGTTCAGAAAATATATTTAATAAAATTATAGAAGAAAACTTTCCCAGCCTAAAGAAAGATATTCCTTTGAAGGTTCAAGAAGCATACAGAACACCGAATAGACTGGACCAGAAAAAAAACATCTCCTCGCCACATAATAATCAGAACACAAAACATCCAGAATAAAGAAAGAATATTAAGAGCTGCAAAGGAAAAAGGTCAAGTTACTTATAAAGGTAAACCTATCAGACTTACTCCTGACTACTCTATGGAAACCATGAAAGCCAGAAGGTCCTGGATAGATGTACTGCAGAAGCTAAGAGAACATGGATGCAAGCCCAGACTACTATACCCAGCCAAGCTTTCGTTCACTATAAATGGAGAAAACAAAATTTTCCAGGATAAAAACAAATTTAAACAATACGTAGCCACAAATCCAGCCTTACAGAAAGTAATAGAAGGAAAATCACAAACCAAGGAGACCAACAATGACCACAATAACTCAAACTTCTAGACACCCTTTACCAGCGCAACTAAAAGAAAGCAAACACACAAACCCTATGACTAAAAAAGTGACCAGAGTTAGCAACCACTGGTCATTAATATCCCTTAATGTCAATGGACTCAACTCACCTATAAAAAGACACAGGCTAAGAGAATGGATACGCAAACAGGATCCAACATTCTGCTGTTTACAAGAAACACACCTCAACCACAAAGATAGGCACCTACTTAGAGTAAAGGGATGGGAAAAGGTTTATCAAGCAAATGGACCTAAGAAACAAGCTGGTGTGGCCATACTAATTTCTAACAAAGTTGACTTCAAACTTAAATCAATCAGAAGAGATGGAGAGGGATATTTTATACTCATAACAGGAACAATTGATCAGGATGAGGTCTCAATCCTGAATATCTATGCCCCTAATATAAAAGCACCCACATATGTAAAAGAAACATTACTAAAACTCAAAGACGCCATCAAACCGCACACACTAATAGTGGGAGATCTCAACACGCCTCTTTCACCAATGGACAGGTCAATCAGACAGAAACCTAACAGAGAAATAAGAGAATTAATGGAGGTATTGAATCAAATGGACTTAACAGACATCTATAGAACATTCCACCCAAATAGGAAAGAATATTCCTTCTTCTCTGCAGCTCATGGAACCTTCTCGAAAATTGACCACATCCTCGGTAACAAAGCAAACTTCCACAGTTACAAAAAAATATCCATAACCACCTGTGTCTTATCAGATCACCACGGACTAAAGTTAGAATTCAACAACAATGCTACCCCCAGAAAGCCTGCAAACTCATGGAAACTGAATAGTCAACTATTGACCCACACCTGGATTAAAGAAGAAATAAAGAAAGAAATTAAAGTCTTCCTTGAATTCAATGAAAATAAAGAATCAACATACTCAAACTTATGGGACACTTTGAAAGCAGTCCTAAGGGGAAAGTTCATAGCCCTTAGTGCCCACTTAAAGAAAACAGAGAAAGCATACATTGGAGACTTAACAGCCCACCTGAAAGCTCTAGAAAAAAAGAAGCAGACTCACCTAGGAGGAGTAGAAGACTGGAAATAGTCAAACTGAGGGCTGAAATCAACAAAATAGAAACACAGAAAACAATCCAAAGAATCAATGAAACAAAAAGCTGGTTCCTGGAGAAAATCAACAAAATTGATAAACCCCTATCCAAACTAATCAAACGGCAGAGAGAGAATCTGCAAATTAATAAGATCAGAAATGAAAAGGGGACATAACCACAGACATAGAGGAAATTCAGAGAATCATTAGATCTTACTACAAAAGCCTGTATGCCACAAAACTGGAAAATGTAAAAGAAATGGACACTTTTTTTAGATAAATACCATATACCAAAGTTAAATCAGGACCAGGTGAGCAATCTAAATAGACCTGTCAGTCACGAAGAATTAGAAGCTGTTATCAAAAACCTCCCTACCAAAAAAAGCCCAGGACCAGACGGTTTCAATGCGGAATTCTACCAGAATTTCCATGAAGACCTAATACCTATACTCCTTAAGGTATTTCACAATATAGAAACAGAAGAGTCATTGCCAAATTCCTTTTATGAAGCTACCATCACTCTGATACCAAAACCACACAAAGACTCAACCAAGAAAGAGAATTACAGGCCAATCTCACTCATGAACATCGACGCAAAAATCCTCAACAAAATACTGGCGAACCGTATCCAAGAATACATTAGAAACATTATCCATTATGATCAAGTAGGCTTCATACCAGAGATGCAAGGCTGGTTCAACATACGAAAATCTATCAATGTAATCCATCATATAAATAAACTGAAAGAAAAAAACCATATGATCATTTCATTAGATGCTGAAAAAGCTTTTGACAAAATTCAACATCCCTTTATGATAAAAGTCTTGGAGAGATTAGGGATACAAGGGTCATACTTAAATATAATAAAAGCTATTTACAGCAAACCGACAGCTAACATCAAATTAAACGGAGAGAAACTCAAAGCCATCCCACTTAAATCAGGAACACGACAAGGCTGTCCACTCTCTCCATACCTCTTCAATATAGTGCTTGAAGTTTTAGCAATAGCAATAAGACAACATAAGGGGATCAAGGGGATTCGAATTGGAAAGGAAGAAGTTAAACTTTCGTTATTTGCAGATGATATGATAGTCTACATAAGCGACCCCAAAAACTCCACCAAAGAACTCCTACAGCTGATAAACACCTTTAGTAATGTGGCCGGATACAAGATCAACTCCAAAAAATCAGTCGCCCTCCTATACACAAAGGATATGGAAGCAGAGAGGGAAATCAGAGAAGCATCACCTTTCACGATAGCCACAAACAGCATAAAATATCTCGGGGTAACTCTAACCAAAGAAGTGAAGGATCTATTTGACAAGAACTTTAAGGCATTGAAGAAAGAAATTGAAGAGGATACCAGAAAATGGAAGGATCTCCCTTGCTCTTGGATTGGGAGGATCAACATAGTAAAAATGGCAATCCTACCAAAGGCAATTTATAGATTCAATGCAATCCCCATCAAGATCCCATTAAAATTCTTCACTGATCTTGAAAGGACAATAATCAACTTTATATGGAATAACAAAAAACCCAGGATAGCCAAAACAATCTTGTACAATAAAGGTACTTCTGGAGGCATTACCATCCCTGACTTTAAACTCTACTATAGAGCTACAGTAATGAAAACAGTGTGGTATTGGCATAAAAATAGAGAAGTCGACCAATGGAATCGTGTAGAAGACCCGGATCTTAACCCACAAACCTATGAACACCTCATTTTCGATAAAGGTGCTAAAAGTATACAATGGAAGAAAGAAAGCATCTTCAACAAATGGTGCTGGCACAACTGGATGTCAACCTGTAGAAGAAAGAAAATTGACCCATATCTATCACCATGTACAAAACTCAAGTCCAAATGGATCAAAGACCTCAATATCAATCTGAACACACTGAACCTGATAGAAGAGAAAGTGGGAAGTACCCTACAACAGATGGGCACAGGTGATCGCTTCCTAGGTATAACCCCAGCAGCACAGTCATTAAGGGCAACATTGAATAAATGGGACCTACTGAAACTGAGAAGCTTCTGTAAAGCAAAAGACACTGTCACTAAGACAAAAAGGGAACCCACTGACTGGGAGAAGATCTTCACCAACCCCGCAACAGACAAAGGTCTGATCTCCAAAATATATAAAGAACTCAAGAAACTAGACTTTAAAATGCTAATTAACCCAATTAAAAAATGGGGCACTGATCTGAAGAGAGAATTCTCAACAGAAGATGTTCAAATGGCCAAAAGGCACTTAAGGTCATGCTCAGCCTCCTTAGCCATCAGGGAAATGCAAATCAAAACAACATTGAGATATCACCTTACACCTGTCAGAATGGCTAAAATCAAAAACACCAATGATAGCCTTTGCTGGAGAGGCTGTGGAGAAAGGTACCCTCATCCATTGCTGGTGGGAATGCAAACTTGTGCAACCACTTTGGAAAGCAGTGTGGCGGTTTCTCAGGAAATTTGGGATCAACCTACCCATGGACCCAGCAATGCCACTCTTGGGAATATACCCACGAGATGCCCGATCATATGACAAGGATATTTGTTCAACTATGTTCATAGCAGCATTATTTGTAATAGCCGGAACCTGGAAACAACCTAGATGCCCTTCAATGGAAGAATGGATGAAGAAAGTATGGAATATATATACATTAGAATACTACTCAGCGGTAAAAAACAATGACTTCGCAAATTTTGCATGCAAATGGATGGAAATAGAAAACACTATCCTGAGTGAGGTAACCCAGACCCAAAAGGATGAACATGGGATGTACTCACTCATAATTGGTTTCCTAGAGATAAATAAAGGTCAGTGAGTCTATAATTTGATATCCTAAAGAAACTAAATAAGAAGGTGAACCGAAAGAAAAACATATAGCTATCCTCCTGGTTATGGGAAGTAGACCAGATTGCCGGGCAAAAATTTGGGATCTTGGGGGTGTGGTGGGAGGGGAGGTGAGGGGAGAAGGGGAGAGAAATGTGAGAAGGGGAGGATGGGGGAACCTGGGAAACGGGATGTTTGGGATAAAGGAAGTTTGGTTAGGGGAGCAGAGAAGCACACATCTTAATTAAGGGAGCCATCTTAGAATAGAAAAATAAAATAAAAAAAAAAAAAACAGTTTCCAATAGAGAGAGCTTAAAGCTGCCTAACAGGTACTCAAACAGGTAAAATATAAATCAACAGGTAAAGTATACAATAATCAACAAATACAGTATATTAATTATAATGCAGCTATGGCAAGTGTGCATATTAAATATAAAACTTATTCTACAACATTTTTATGAAAAAATGCTGTTTATGGCAAAAAACTTCTCAAGTTTTGCCAATTAAGATATTAAACTCTTAATTTAAACCAGTAGCCTGTCTGAAGTACAAAGGGCAGGATAAAAGCTAAAAAATGGCTTGATCCCCAGATGATTATTGCTACAATTCACACAACTGTATTTTGCTAATGTTATAGCAAAAAAAAATCCCTTAAAGGATTTTGTGCTAAATTTTACAAATGGCTCTTCCAATGGAGGAACTGCATATATGGCTAATAATAATAAAAAAAATATTATGGAGCATAATAAGGCTCCTTGTAAGCAGCTTATGAAACTTGCAAGTAGATCCAGATGCAAACGGATCTGACATGATAACACCAAGCTGACCTTTGCTAGGGCAAGGTGGAAAAGCCCTTGCAATGCATTATGAGAAAAACCCGACCTATATATATTTGGGGTCGAGGATATGTTTATGCTTTTTTTCACAGAAAGAAAATAAAAGCTGGGCCTGATGTCGAGGCTGCGCTGCGGACACAGAGGAGTTCCTGAGGCGATTGCAGAGAGGTCCTTAGTCTGGCTTTTCCTGCCCCCAAGGAGAGGAGTCCCTGATAACAGAACCTGCTGCTCCACTCTACAGGGTGTCAATCCTGCCTCCTGAGTCCAGGGAGTCCCGGCTGAGATAATGCCAGGATGTGCTTCAGATAGCTGAATCCAGCTCACCTCACCCAGGAATCCCACCGGCCCTGAAGCACAAGTGCTAAACTGCTTCTGCAGCTTGAACTCTGGTCTGCTTTGGAGCTGAGATGCAGACTGGACATCAGACTATTTTTAATCTTTGGGACACAGAACTCATTTTAATTAAAATACTAACCTCTTCACTTAAGAAGGGGAAAGATTGGGGTTCCTGTGACTGTTGCTCAGAGTCTGGAAATGGTGGTATTTGACAACAATGTATGTCATTGTACTCTTACTGAAATTGATCTAATGATATTTGTAACTGCTTATAGATGTTGGGAAAGGTTTGACACATGCTGTAAAGTGTTTGGGTTTAATGCATATGTTAAGAATTTTAGATTTTGATCCCTTTTTCACCTCCCTAATTGATGACAGGCAAGCACACGTAATTTTTGTGGAGTAGGCATTTAGGAAGGAGGACATACCATGGGCCAGACTAAAAGGTGAATACTGGGTTTGGAAGGTGCCCCTTTCTTCTTGTCTGGAGATGGAGTTATTGGTGCCAAAATTATATCATATCTTTTGTTTAAGGAGCACCTCACAGATTTTTCATTAATGATAGATACAGGGGGCCCAATGACGGGAGTTAGTGTGGATCCTCACCTAAATTTCAAACCATACAGAGGCCGTACAGGCCGTCTCAACATGGCATGGTTTTTAGGTACGAGGGCGCTCTCCACATAGCCTAAGACAGGGTGCCCCTGTGATCTGCTTACTTTAATCCTACTAGATACCTTTTATTTGAGAAGCTCCAAGAAACTAATGCTACTCATAAGGCACCCCTCTGTTCCCAGGAGAGGTTAATTACTTCACCAGTCGAGAGGAGGGTCTCTCCTTTGTCCCAGTCCCCTCTCCTTTAGATCTGACACCATGGTTGACTCTGTCTTGGTGCCCTCCACCTATAACTACTTGCCTTTATATAAGAAAGGAGGAATATGTTGGGAGCCGTTTCCCCCCTAAAGATTGTTACAGAAACCATCACCTTGGGGAGCCTGCAGGGAACCCCAAACCCATAATTATGTTAAGAATAGTCCTATTGGCAAAACCTGCCCCACACCCAATTAGCTATTCGCTAATTGCTAACGAACCTAATCTGATAGCGGAACTGCCTTAAATTCCAGCTATCCAGGGAACTAGGTGTGGCAACTCCTGACTTCTTGGCCTACCTGACCGGATGTAGGTTACGTGACTGGGACCACGCGGCCAGATTCCATGCTCCTGTGCCCTACTCCCCCAAGCCCTCATTCAGGGGTATATAAGTCGTTACCCTGTCCCTAAGAAACGGAGGCTTTGACAAAAAAAAAAAAAAGAAAAAAAAAAAGGTTAACAACTGAACTATCACTTATACCAGTTAGGGGAGAGACAATCAGTTTTCTACGATGAGTGACACTGAGCATGTCAACTAATTTTGGGCAAGCCTCATGTTCAGGAGTAATTGACCAACAACATATAGTTGGACTCCACAGGATTTTGTCTGTGCTTTATTTGGTTACAAGTTGGGCTTTTTGTTTGTTTTCAATCTTTTTTTCTTTCTTTTCTTGGTATGACTTTCTTGTTTCTAAGTTTTGGAAGATTTTATTGTTGTACAGGATTTTTGCTTCTTGTTAAAGAAAGAACTTAAAGTTGGGTTGGTAGGGATGGGGAAAAGATCTGAAGGGACTTGAGGGAGAGGAAGAATATGATCAAAGTGTATTTGAATTTGAAAATTGTTTTAAATAATGGAAAACATAATAAATTAATTTAAAAATAAAAAAAAAAGAGGCACTCCTAAAAACAATTCTAGCAGTAAGTCCCCATCACATTCTAGCTTGTGGCCTCTGTATCTATATGATGAGCCAGAAAATCTAAGCTAAGTACATTAAGAAGTGTAGAGAAAATGTTTTAGTTGCACATGAAAATGTATATATCTGGCTACATAGAACTGGGATTTTATTATTGTTGTTCTCTTTGCTGTTTTCCAACACTGAAATAAATTATTACTCAGTTTTGTTCTTTCAGCAAAAAAAAAAAAAAATTTGGTAGGGACATTGGAGAATCTTTCAAGTTTCTACTTTTCCTGACATGATGGTGTGGGAAGTCCTCCTGTTTATGTGTTGTTTTTATTGATTAATGAACAATGAATAAAGCTGTTTTGGCGTATAGCAGGGCAGAATAGAGTAAGGCAGTAATTCCAAGCAGACCGAAGAGAAAAGAAGGCAAAATCAAAAAGATGCCATGTGGCTGCCAAAGGACAGGGATACCAAAGAACCTTACTGGTAAACTATGAACCTCGTGGTGATGCATAAATTAATAGAAATGGGTTTAATTTAAGATGTAAGAGCTAGTTCATAAGAAGTCTAAGCTATTAGTCAAGCAGTGTTGTAATTAAGACAGCTTCTCTCTGATTATTTCGGGTCTGGGCAGCTGGGAAACGAACGAGCAGCCTGTGCCTACTATATGATATTTCTTTATCTACTGCATGTCTTAAGCTTCTCTCTTACTCCCACTAGGAATCTTGAAATTTTGTAAAACAAGAAGATATTCTCAGTATTCACTACTCCTTGGAGTTATCCAGTGAGAGCTGGATTTTCTACCTGTATCAGGGAAAAGAGGCTTTTGACTTCAACCACCATTGTCATAACTAGAGTCATAATTTAAATGACTGTTGATACCAGAATACTGGAATCATTTACAAATGATGAAATGTGGCATTAAGAATTAATAAAAATATACACCAACTAAAAAAAAAAAAAGAGTTTATATGAATCCTGAGCTAATGGGCCAATCAGTTTATAGTTAATATAGACCTCTGTGTGATTTGTTTGGGACTTAATGATTATAGGAACCAGGCAAGACAAAAAACCTCAGACAACAGAATGGAGTGCAACATGTGGACAACTGCATCCACATAAAGCCTGACAGAGTTTGGGAAGTAATTTTAGACAGAAAAGAATAGAGTAAAGCATGGCTTATTGATAGAAGCACTCTCTTGGGTGGGCTCTTCTTGCTAGAGGCAAGTGATCTAATTTAAGAGAGGGCTTCCTGATTCAGGTTTAGCTGTAAAATCTTGCAAATCTTTTAAGAGGTCCTGCCAAGAAACACTTAAATGGTGTTGATGAAAAGCTGACCACATGGTTTTTGGTTTTCATCCATAGCAGGAAAAAAGCTGTGCCATTTTAAAATGCCAGCTTTCTGGACCCTGCCAGTGCTAACTCTAACTCTTTCAGGCAGGAGGTACAGATACAGAGCATTTGAGTGTGGCTTGTGATCAGACTGATGCATCTTGCTTGGTGGCAGGGACCTTGAAACGCCATAGAGTTGTGACAATAAGCATAGCTACAGCTGATATCTCTGGTACCTCCACCATGAGGCTGGAATCTCAGAAAACTAAAGAATGGTCTGGATCTAGCCACCAAATCCACAGATTTAGTCCTCTTCATAATGCTTAGCAAATCAAAAACTCACATGATCAGAAAAAGAAAGATATACAGTAAAGAGAGCTTCAAAGATGAATAAAATCTCTAAATTTTTTAGTGTGTTTACGCATGAACGTCCTGGCCAATGCTCTCAAGAGCATCAACAATGCAGAGAAGAGAGGCAAACGCCAGGTCCTCATCAGGCCCTGCTCCAAAGTCATTGTTCGGTTCCTATCCGTGATGATGAAGCACGGTTATATCGGTGAATTTGAAATCATTGACGACCACAGAGCTGGGAAGATCATAGTGAACCTCACTGGCAGGTTGAACAAGTGTGGAGTGATAAGCCCTAGATTTGATGTGCAACTCAAAGACCTAGAAAAATGGCAGGACAACCTGCTACCGTCCCTCAGTTTGGCTTCATTGTACTGACCACCTCAGCTGGCATCATGGACCATGAAGAGGCAAGATGAAATCACACAGGAGGGAAAATCCTGGGATTCTTTTTCTAGAGATGTAAAACATAAATAAAGAGCCTTTATGGACTGTGAGGAAAAAAAATTAATGCAAGCTTGGGAGAGTAAAGAAAGAGGTTAAAGTCCTTAAAATAAAAAAGAAAGAAAGCAGTTGGGTTTGGTGGTATACAACTTTAATCTCAACACTTGGGAGACAGAGATAGAGAGATAGACAGACCTCTTCAAGTTCAAGGTGTGGTGGCACACAACTTTAATCCTACACTTGGAAGACTGAAACAGGCAAATCTCTGTGAGTTCAAGGTATGATGGCACACACCTTTAATCCCAGCACTTGGGAGGCAGAAGAAGGTGAATCTCTGTGAGTTCAAGGACAGCCTGGTCTACAGAGTGAGTTTCAGGATATGATACAAAGAAACCCTGCCTTTGTAAATACCCAGCTTAAGTTATTTCACTAAGCAATGGAAAACACTTTAAACACACTAATTACTCAAAATAAATTTTATATATATATATATATATAGTGTTTGTGTCATAATTTAAAATTTAAGATGTTTGAAAGGTTTCACTTGACCATTTATTCAAACAATTTTCTAAATTTTGACACAAAGCAGAAATATTAGCTGTTAATCAAGCACACACAAATGTAGATGTAAATTGTATCAACTTCCTATTGACCAGATTCTTTAAGGTATTCTTGGGAAGCAGGATCAAGTACAAAAATAATTCCCCAAAGATATTTTAACTTTAATTCTCAGTAAAATTGTCATTTGTCTAAGACTTCAGAGTACCCAATCATGGTAAATGCCAATGTTGGAGGAGAGGCTGCTTGTTTTCCCCCACTGCCTAGATCCAAAATAACCACAAAGATACTATATTAATTAAATTACTGCTTGACCCTTTAGCTCTAACTTCTTATTGGCTAACTCTTACATATTAATTTAACCCATCTCCATTAATCTGTATATCACCAGGAGGTTGTGGCCTACTAGCAAATTTTCATCATGTCTCTCTCTGGTGGTGGATCCATGTCATCTCTTTGACTCCACACTTCTTTCTCCCAGCATTCAGTCCAGTCCACCATGCCTATCTAAGTTCTGCCCTATCAACAGACCAAGACAGTTTCTTTATTTGTTAATGATAATCACAACTCACAGAGGGGAATCCCAAATCATACCAAAAAATCAGAAACCAGAAAATAATTTTCTCTAAAAGTAGCTCTCCTTTTGATTATCACATCTTACTTGGATCTTTGGAGAGGTATGACCTTCTTCCTAACTGGTTTTGTACAAAACTGTGCAATTGATTTTTTGAAAAATCTCTCCTAACAAATGTTATGACTGTGATTCTTAGAACGTTTTAAACTTTCAGTCCAATATAGATAAGAAAAATGCTCTCATGTCCTTTGAGTGTAATTTGTAAGTAATTGTCTACATCTGTGAAATTAATTATTGCAACTGTAGTAGCTATTTTTATGTACTATCAACTTATCCTATATTTCGCTTGCAATTCCTATAAACATGGCATTTTGGATTTCTGCCTTAATTCTATTCTTATCATCAAGTCACTGTATATCTAGATTTCCTCTCTGGAAGCTTTTCAAGGGAAGTCACATATTCATCACAGTCAACTACTCTCTCATTCCTGAGTGATCAGGGAAATGCAAATCAAAAGAACTTTGAGATACCATCTTACACCTGTCAGGATGGCTAAAATAAAAAACACCAATATAGCCTTTGCTGGAGAGGATATGGAGTAAGGGGAACACTCATCCATTGCTGGTGGGAATGCAAACTTGTGCAACCACTTTGGAAATCAGTGTGGGGGTTTCTCAGGAAATTTGAGATCACCTAAGATTTGAATTCAAATAAACTACCTAAAAAAGAAAACTTATTCATTTATCTCACAGAGTTTTTTCAATGTAACCACAGTTATTTATAGAAGTTTTTAAAGGAGTTTGTATCTAATTACTAGCAAAAGCAGACACCTACACCACCAAACAATCCAAGTCTTCTATAACAAAAGAATAATTGGATGTAGAAAATAGTTGCAAAATTATTTCAAAGATTTAATTACAACTGAGGGACAACTGAAGTTAGCAATCAAGTGATCAAAGTAAATCTTTTAAAATTATACACCAGGGAGATTAGCCAGGACACTTTCTCTCTTAATATCTGTTTTATTGCTTTTGGTCCTGAGAATTATCACCTGTATTGAGAATCTTGTATCCCATATTCCCTTTTCCAACCTAGCATTAACTTATATTGTGTTGTTGTTTAAAACACATTTTCCTTTACTAAATAATAGTTCTTCAAGGACATCTTTAGTATGGTGTGAAAAGGATACTGACATACTTTGCTCACTGTACTTGTTGTGATTGACATTGTGAACTATTTTTCTCTTAAATATTATGTGTTTATATTTAGATCAATTATGCTAAACTTTCTATAACTGATTTAAAGTTTGGGAATTATTTGTGTCATTGACAATCTGCAAGAGAGAGTAAAAAATACAATCTTGATAAAATACTAAGGTGCTTGAAATGACTGGAATTTATAAGAAAATGCTAAGGTAGCAATTATAGATAAATGGAGTATTAAGGACTAAAGGAAGTAAAACTTGGATTTATTTCATCATTGTAAATGAGAAACAATTGAGACTTTGTAAGAAGAAAACTTGTATTCATGAATCCCTGAATATTTGGTTTACAACTGAACTATTTTATAAAGCAGAGAAAGACAAGGGCACATATAGTTGAAGCTCTGAGGAAAACAAACTAAAATGAATGGAAGAGAATAATTAAACTCTTTAGCAAGAAGGAAAGCAAAAAATAAATCTCTCTTATAAAATACAGTAATCAGTCATCCTAAGGATGACAATAGAAGTTTATTAGGCTTCCTGATATTATACCCCTAGTTTTGTAAAGAAATTCTGATAAACAAAGAATACAGAAAAATTGAACTTAATGACATTAATAAATATAATGAAGATATGTAATTGAAAATGGATATCTGAGATCAAATGACATCAGACACAAAAAAAGAAACTGCAATATAAAATAACCTAAAATATCTTTCTCCAAAATAGCAAAGACAGGATAAAATGAGAGAATTTACTAAAGAAGTTAGAGGAAACGTAACAAGGAATTTTAAGAAAGCAATTGAATCAACAGAAGGCTATAAAACTCTATATGTAGAAACTATAAAAACTATATGTAGTAATATAAAAACAAATATAATGTAATATAAATATATAGGAAACTTATAAACTCCAATAAGTTATTGCTGAATAATACACCATCTATAAAGAAATTATAGAATAAAACTAAACAATATATATATGAATAAAAATGAGTGGAGTTAGCATCTCTGTAATTTTCTTAGAGAGAGAAGAAAGAAAGAAAGAAAGAAAGAAAGAAAGAAAGAAAGAAAGAAAGAAAGAAAGAAAGGAAAATAGTAAAAAGAGAGGGAAGGAGGGAAAAGAAAGGGAAAAAAAACCTTTACAAATAAGAAAACTTGATCCCATTCATCAGATGCTACAAGCTACAAGTCCCACTCCACCTATAAACCCTCCTACTCCCCCCCCCAGCAACCTCAGTGCACTCTGAAACACATCCTGCTACTACACAGAGAGGACCAAGAGAGGAGCTCTCAAGCACAAGCTGTGACTACACAGAGTAGACCAAGAGAGGGAACCAAGAGAGCAGGCCAAGAGAGCAGGTCAAGTGAGAGGGCTAAGAAAGACCTTAGTGGCTCCCTGAGACAAAGACAGTAACAGTATAGAGCAGACCAAGAATAGTTTCCAAAGACTTAAACAGCCACTGTAATGATTAGACCAAGAGGCAAATTCACTGCCAGTACCAATTAAAATAAGAGATGGGTAGACGCCAATGCAAGAATTCATCCAACAACTTAAAAAGCAACATGGTAACACCAGAACCATGTTGAACTGGTCGTACAACAGGTAGACTTGATTGCCCTAACCCAAAAGAAGCAGAAAATAAAAAGATTTTAAGTGTAACATTAGGAGGATTATGGAGACCTTTAAAGAGGAAATAAAAAGAGGAAAACTTAACAATGAAATCTTAGAAAAGAATTGAAACTATGCTCCAAAGCAAGAGTTGTTGCTTTTTGCTCCTATCCAGTTTAGATAAATCTCCTTATAGACTTCATTATAGAATATTTATACACAGTATTGGCTTAATCCTTATGTTAACTTTTATAATCACACCAAGGTATAAATAGTTTCTAGTATACTCTCAAGATTTTTTCATTTTATGACACATAGTATATTGCTGTGTATATAAAATTTCCATTGAATGTCCATGAATCAGTGAAAAAATGGTGGTCCTACTTTATGCATACTAGAAAAACTGTGTGCTAGCCCTCCAACACATACTCCTTTATTGTGACATACAAAATAAAATACCAATGAGCCAAAATTGAAATATTTAAAATTTTTGAACTAATCTATAATATACATACATGCATAATATTTTAAAAGCTCCAAAGTCTTGGAATAAGTGTGGATTGAGCATAATCTCCTAGCTTCAGCTATATGCTCTATACTACATAAGGATCACTGCCATCAGATGGTCCCAGAAGTCATTTAGCCAAAAACACTCTGTACACTTATTATCAGAATACTGTGTCCTCAAGGACTAAAGAGCCAATGGCTACATCTTTGGATTTGATAATATGTTATAAAACTCAGTAAATTTCTTTTTATTTTACTTTAAATCTTTTGTTTTTCTTTAGGAAATTTAAAGCAAATGAATGTTCAGCTGTGTTAATTGTAGACAACTAAAGCTTTATAAGTTGACAACATTTAGGAAGTATTCATGACTGCCAATGTTAGTGTTGACCAAATACAGACAAAGAGGCCACATTTGTTTGCAAAGGTTAAATAGCAAAGAGAAAAGATTACAAGTGGAGCAATGAGGTGAAACAGTAAAAGGACATTTACAGAACAGCTTATATGTGTGTTTTGTGTGAAAGAGTCTCTAAGAAGACATAAAATCCTCATTGCTTAGTCATTTAAAAATCAGAGCATAGGAATCCTGACTTAAATACTTAATTATCTCTGACTTTTTTCATGTGAAATTAATGGAAATCTTATAAAAGTCTAGTGTTGTAGAATTTTTTTTATTGGAAAAAAAAAAGAAATTTCTGCCTCCTCCCCGCCTCCCATTTCCCTCCCACTCCTCCCTCTCCTCCTCCCCTTCCCCCACTCCTCCCCCTCCCTCTCCAGCCTGAAGAACAGTCAGGGTTCCCTGCCCTGTGGAAAGTCGAAAGTCCTCCCCCCTCAATCCTGGTCTAGGAAGGTGAATATCCAAACTGGGTAGGCTCCCACAAAGCCAGAACATGAAGCAGGATCAAAACCCGGTGCCATGGTCCTTGGCTTCTCAGCAGCCCTCATTGTCCATCAAATTCAGAGAGTCCGGTTTTATCCCATGCTTTTTCAGTCACAGTCCAGCTGGCCTTGGTGAGCTCCCAAAGAATCAGCCCCACTGTCTCCACGGGTGGGCGCACCCCTTGTAGTCCTGACTTCTTTGCTCATATTCTCTCTCCTTCTGCTCTTCATTGGGACATTGGGAGCTCAGTCCAGTGCTCCAGTGTGGGTCTCTGTCTCTATCTCCATCCATCGCCAGATGAAGTTTCTATGGTGATATGCAAGATATTCATCAGTATGGCTATAGGGTAGGGTCATTTCAGGTTCCCTATCCTCAGCTGCCCCAGGAACTAACTGGGGACATCGCCCTGGGCACCTGGGAGCCCCTCTAGATCCAAGTCTCTTGCTAACCCTAAGATGGCTCCCTTAATTAAGATGTGTGCTTCTCTGCTCCCCTAAACAACATTCCTTTATCCCAATCATCCCGTTTCCCCAAGTTCCCCCACCCTCCCCCTTCTCACATTTCTCTCCCCTTCTCCCCTTACCCCCCTCCCACCACACCCCCAAGATCCCATTTATTTGTCCGCCAGACTAGTCTACTTCCCATATCCAGGAGGATAGCTATATGTTTTTCTTTGGGTTAACCTTCTTATTTAGTTTCTTTAGGATATCATATTATAGACTCACTGACCTTTATTTATCTCTAGAAACCAATTATGAGTGAGTACATCCCATGTTCATCCTTTTGGGTCTGGGTTACCTCACTCAGGATAGTGTTTTCTATTTCCATCCATTTGCATGCAAAATTCGCAAAGTCATTGTTTTTACCGCTGAGTAGTATTCTAATGTGTATATATTCCACACTTTCTTCATCCATTCTTCCATTGAAGGGCATCTAGGTTGTTTCCAGGTTCTGGCTATTACAAATAATGCTGCTATGAACATAGTTGAACAAATGTCCTTGTCATATGATCGGGCATCTCGTGGGTATATTCCCAAGAGTGGCATTGCTGGGTCCATGGGTAGGTTGATCCCAAATTTCCTGAGAAACCACCACACTGCTTTCCAAAGTGGTTGCACAAGTTTGCATTCCCACCAGCAATGGATGAGGGTACCCCTTTCTCCACAGCCTCTCCAGCAAAGGCTATCATTGGTGTTATTGATTTTAGCCATTCTGACAGGTGTAAGATGATATCTCAATGTTGTTTTGATTTGCATTTCCCTGATTGCTAAGGAGGCTGAGCATGACCTTAAGTGCATTTTGGCCATTTGAACATCTTCTGTTGAGAATTCTCTCTTCAGCTCAGTGCCCCATTTTCTAATTTGGTTAATTAGCATTATAAAGTCTAGTTTCTTGAGTTCTTTATATATTTTGGAGATCAGACCTTTGTCTGTTGCAGGTTGGTGAAGATCTTCTCCCAGTCAGTGGGTTGCCTTTTTGTCTTAGTGACAGTATCTTTTGCTTTACAGAAGCTTCTCAGTTTCAGTAGGTCCCATTTATTCAATGTTGCCCTTAATGACTGTGCTGCTGGGGTTATACCTAGGAAGCGATCACCTGTGCCCATCTGTTGTAGGGTATTTCCCACTTTCTCTTCTATCAGGTTCAGTGTGTTCAGATTGATATTGAGGTCTTTGATCCATTTGGACTTGAGTTTTGTGCATGGTGATAGATATGAGTCTATTTTCATTCTTCTACAGGTTGACATACAGTTGTGCCAGCACCATTTGTTGAAGATGCTTTCTTTCTTCCATTGTATACTTTTAGCACCTTTATCGAAAATGTGGTGTTCATAGGTTTGTGGGTTAAGATCCGGGTCTTCTACACGATTCCATTGGTCGACTTCTCTGTTTTTATGCCAATACCACACTGTTTTCATTACTGTAGCTCTGTAATAGAGTTTAAAGTCAGGGATGGTAATGCCTCCCAAGTTCCTTTATTGTATAAGAATGTTTTGGCTATCCTGGGTTTTTTGTTATTCCATATAAAGTTGATTATTGTCCTCTCAAGATCAGTGAAGAATTTTAATGGGATCCTGATGGGGATTGCATTGAATCTATAAATTGCCTTTGGTAGGATTGCCATTTTTACTATGTTGATCCTCCCAATCTACGAGCAAGGGAGATCCTTCCATTTACTGGTATCCTCTTCAATTTCTTTCTTCAATGCCTTAAAGTTCTTGTCAAATAGGTCCTTCACTTCTTTGGTTAGAGTTACCCCGAGATATTTTATGCTGGTTGTGGCTATAGTGAAAGGTGATGCTTCTCTGATTTCCCTCGCTGCTTCCATATCCTTTGTGTATAGGAGGGCGACTGATTTTTTGGAGTTGATCTTGTATCCGGCCACATTACTAAAGGTGTTTATCAGCTGTAGAAGTTCTTTCGTGGAGTTTTTGGGGTCGCTTATGTACACTATCATATCATCTGCAAATAACAAAAGTTTAACTTCTTCCTTTCCAATTCGAATCCCCTTGATCCCCTTATATTGTCTTATTGCTATTGCTAAAACTTCAAGTACTATATTGAAGGTGGGGAGGAGGCAGAAATTTCTTTTTTTTTCCAATAAAAAAAAAGAAAATTCCCGACAAAAAAAAAAAAGTGCTGGCTTTGGAATTGGACAATGGCTATTCTTCTCTAAATCCAAGCATGTTGTTAAAAGAAACAATCAGAATTTCTGTTTCATGCCAGGAGCCATCTGGTATGGGACAGAATGAAGATAGATTTTAAGGAAATATTTTACTTTTTTCCATGTTCATTTTGTTTATATCCTATCTTTCATTGAATATATATCTATATGAATAATGTAAGTATTCCATAAGGAGCAGTAGATTTTTCCTTCAGTAATCTTTGAAGTTTTCACGAAGAAGATGGGGCCCCATGACAATGATTCCATCTGGCTGATATGATGTCATGATACTGATAGCACTAAGATGAGACCGGTTTTGTGGTACCAGCTGTGGAAATGTTACACCTTTTTATAGTTTTCTGACCAGAACTCCAATAAGAACTTCAAAACAAAACAAAAAAAAAGACACCCTATCAACTACTGAGAGAAAATTTATAATTATACGAAACTGCAATCTTGAAACTTAACCATCATTTTGCTTTTACAGGATCCTATAAAATAAAGCATCACCCCCATGACAGCAGGAAGCCATTCTAGAAAGTATCACAACAACTCTGAACAAAGTTTGTCCTCACGGTTAAAGATACTATTTAGGGGTTGATTATTACTTCCATAGGGTTGGCAGTTAGCGGTTGAAATTATGTAGGCCTAGAGATAAAAAAAAAAGGGGGAAGATTGAATGGGATAACAGATAATTTAGTATGAACCTTTTTACACTAATAATAGTAATAATAGTTGAGTAGTAGAGTGAATACTTTTGTGCTATTATTTATTGACAATTTACAATGGTATAGTTTCTTATATATTAATACAAGTTCAAATTATATTTGTATTTTTTATTTAAAATATTTGTACACCTGTGCAAAGTTATTTTGTTATATTGTACGCATGCATGATTCTACTTCTGTTTAAGACATTTTGTAAATTGATACAAGATTAGGATATATTTATCATATTGCATTATGTATTTCTACCTCTGTTTAAGGTATTTATACATTGTTTACATTTTGATATCATTCTCCTCATTTACTGTACAATTGTTTAAAGATTGTTTGATATTCTCATATGAAGTCTTAATCTTTAAGTTATATAGGTATTAAGTATTATAGATCAATATTCATCTTTGTTATACATTTATTCAGACTTACTAGGTTCTTTAGATACGTAGAGATTGCATTCTGCACAGATAGGTAACCTTAAACCACTCAAAGATCTGTAGAACATGGCATTTAAATAATTTAGGATTCTGTTACTGTGCTACACGATTGCCACTGGCAGCACTGTTCTATTCCCGAGAGAGTGTTCAACACCAAAGACACTCCACTTGGACATTTTCTTCTTAACAAAGTTTGGCCTTTGGGCAAGAAACTGCCCGTGCCTCAACCACTGACAAAGTGCAGAATATCCAGACTGGATGAGCAGGATACAAGAAAAGCACTGTCAAATCTTACCAAGACAGGGTATGACAGTTTTGAAAAACTTCCTGTCTCTAGAAATGCTCTGTCAGTTACTCTAGGCCTTAGCCAAAGTTGATTGTTTCATCATTGCAAATAAGACTTTGGGTGATTGCTCAGGCAGCCAGTTGTCTCTGTCATCTGCTGCACATTTTGGAAACTGCACTTCCTACCTATTCAATACAACTAACATTAGTTAGTTGTAGTTACCATCCTCTTATGATCTAGCCAAGCCATTTCCAATACAAAACTTACCTTCTTTAGGATAGAATGTTTCTTAAAACATTTAGCATATGTCCCTTGCCTAATTTGTTTTTGCTGGTTGTAATTCTAATCTTATACTTGATATCTGCTCCTAGTATATATAGTTTTGTATCAGGTTTTGAACTCTCTTATTTAAACAAAATGAGGATGGGCTGTGGATCTTCTTCTGCACCTTCAGCCAATTACCTTTCAGATATGGTACTGTGGAAGCTCCTTCAACTCTTTCAGCCTATAGCCTTTAAGATACCAGCACACTTGTGTGTGGTCTCTTATACTATAAATGCAGCTATAAAACATGTGCTCACTCTTGCTTCCAGCTTTCTCTTCCAGCTGCTAGACTCTGTTCTTGTTCCCTGTTCATGCAGAGGATTGTGATTTAAGATAGTGATCTGTATATCTTTCCTAAATAAATAACCCTTTATTATATGTAATTCTGAACTAGTGTGGGATTATCCTGTATCTTCCACCATCATCTTGAGACAAAATTTTTCTCTGTAGTCCTGGCTGTTCTGGAACACCCTTAATAGACCAGATTGGCCTCAGACTCTGAGATCTTCCTACATCTGCTTCCTGAGTGTTGGGACTAAAGTCATGTGCCATCACACTCAGTTGTTGTAATATGATTTATATACTGCAGCTAGACTCATTTCTAAATCCTTGGCTACTTCATAATTCATCCAAAAAAAAACTCTTGTCTTCTGAAATAGTTCACCTTAAGATATTTACTAATACATTAATTTTTTTTATTAAAAAAAAGCAATTTCTGCCTCCTCCCCACCTCCCATTTCCCTCCCACTCGTCCCTCTCCTCCTCCCCTCCGCCCCTCCTCCCCCTCCCTCTCCAGCCTGAAGAGCAGTCAGGGTTCCCTGCCCTGTGGAAAGTCCAAAGTCCTCCCCCCTCAATCCTGGTCTAGGAAGGTGAACATCCAAACTGGGTAGGATCCCATAAAGCCAGAGCATGAAGTAGGATCAAAACCCCGGTGCCATCGTCCACGTTTTTAATAAATTTGGAAGCTCAAAATTAAATTTCTACAAATCCTTCACCTTTCCCTTTTTAAAATAGTGATAAATTAAATAATGTCTTGTCCCCTTCTACTATGTTCATTGATTGCATTAAGTATTTATTCTTTAACCAGCCATATGCCTGACAATGATTATTGGCTTACACTTTTTGTTTTTATAATCTTTTCATTTATTGGTAAGATTTTATGTACATGAACATTTTGCCTGCATGTATGCCTGTACACAGAGAATTGCCTAGTTGAGCCATAAGAGAGGGTTAGATCTCCTGAAATTGAAAGTACAGATGGTTGTGAGCTGCCATGTGGGTGCTGGAACACTTATCAAGGTCCTCAAAAAGAAAAGCAAGTAGTCTTAACTGTTTAAACGTCCCTCTAGACTCACTTAATTTTGGTATACCCATGAATGGACCTCTCAATACATGTTCAGATATAGTAAATTATTCTTACTAACAAAGTTCCAGGCAATGCTAATCATATTACAAGCATTAAAGTTTTAAGACAAGCTAGGAAGTCACCTTGAGAAACAAAAAGGTAGTCATGTCTCAATAAAACCATCCAAATGCAACCTAAAATTTAACATCATACACTACAGTAAGAGAAGGTTTGTTGAAGTTTTAAAGTTTCAACAAAAGCTGTAGTATCTAAAATATGTCAAAACAAAGTTAGCAAAGAGTTAATACAAGGTAACTCTAAGAAATCAACCAACCAATATAGCCAAAATCAGAAAGAATAATACGATACCAATGACATTTTATTTTGCATGTGTGAAAATTTATTGTTATAGTAAGGATTTCCATATGCTTAGATGAGAAATAAGGAGCTTGGCTGATCTTAAAAACAATAAACACTTGTTGAAAATCCACAGATCTCATTACATTATATTTTCAAACTAATGGGGAATTTCTCTTTTCATTCTCAGTAACAGCTGTATTTTGGCAAAGATCTACATAAAATCCTCTAAGAAAATTTCTCCAGGTCCACAAAAAATACTGATAGAAAGAAAAACAAAACAGGCTTCTTATAGTAAACAGGAAATTGGGAGCACATCCTCCTATTCTTGATCCCCAAAATCAGTCTCTGGAGATTTCTAGATGTAGAGTAAAAGGAATTAAAAGTACAAAGAGAATTTGATTGAAGAAGAGAAAATTATACACATACACATAGACACACTCAAACGCTTTTCTGTGGATTTATATTTATTTTTTTAAATGTAAACCTAATTGAACATTCATTTGCATCATTTTATTATAAATACCATTTAAAGAACTTCTGTTAACTTTCTAATTATGCTCTTGGACTAGCTCGTATTATATAAAATGACTTGGTTTTTCATCAGTAATCACAGCAGAGGAAAATAAGGTATATATTATCTTTTTTTAACTATAAAAATCTACATTCCTTTACTCCTTGAAAGAAATCCTTGTTTATTCTAGGCTAATTGTAGGTTCATTACCCTGTTCCTTTTCAAAAGCTTCTTCTCAGACCACCACTCCACCATTTAACTTTGTTTCTATTTTCATTTTTGTGTATTATAGGTCCCATGCCATTTGGCCTGGGGAAATTCAGAAGCATATAGATGATGCCAAGAATTTTAGTATCATCATTTTCTATAATATATGCAGCTAAACTGAAATATGTCTGCTGTATTTCTGATTGTCACAATTTAAGATAATTTGGGTTCAACTGTGAGTCACAAGTTGTTGAAAACTAATCAATATACTGCTTAGTTTCAAACAAAAATTTAAAACAAAGTCATTTATGATAAATAAATGAAATGAAAAGGCTAAGATTTCTACTGCATATTATTTTTATTTAAATGATCCATTGCGGTTGAATTGAAGGTGATAACTACTTGAAAATTAAGTTGTCAAAAACTGGCGTTATGACTCAGTGACCAAACTTTTGCAGAGCTTACAATGAACACTGTGCAGCTTGAGTCCTCAGACTTTATTACACATGTCCAGGGTGATAAGGCTTTTTCAGCCTGCCCAAAGAACAGCACTAATGAATGCTGCCAGTCTAACACTTAGTCAGAGAACAAGAAGTTAACTTATCTGCCTCAATACTAATTGACTGGTTGAAGGTCTTGACCAGGGGATTAGCTCTTCCTTTTTCACTGGCTTCTCAGTGGAAGACATTATTCCCTTTTAACACTAACTACAATTAACATTGCACTGATAAAATGTAGCATGATGGAAAATTTTAATTTACATCAAATGTTGCACCCCTGGGGTCAATGAATTGACTTTCAACTTCACATAGGGAGAGTCATTCAGTCACACATGTATAAGATGATTCAATTAAGTCAAGACTATCCACACAGTTTTAAAAGAGGTATTTTGTGGTGGGAGGGATAACTCTGCAGATAGAGCTTGTATTGATCCTTGCACAAGATCCAAATTCAGTTCCCAGCATACACAACAGTCTCTAATAAGCTACAGGGTATCCAGTGCCTTTTTCCTGTCTCATTAGTTACTGTGTGCACACACATATACACATAAACACACACACACTTTAAAAAAAAAGAAATAGATGGGTGGTTGATGTAGGTGGGTCTTCTATCTATCTGTTCCTTTCATTGGTTAATTAACAAAGAAAACTGCTTGACCTGATAGGTCAGAACATAGGTAGGCAGAGTAGACAGAACAGAATGCTGGGAGGAAGAAGGCAGTGAGGCAGGTGCTATAGCTCTTCTCTCCAAGATGAATGCAGGTTAAGATATGTCCTGGTAAGTCACCACCTTGTGGTGCTACACAGATTATTAGAAATGGGGTAATTAAGATGTGAGAATTAGCCAGTAAGAGGCTAGAGCTAATGGGCCAAGCAGTGTTAAAATAAATACAGTTTCCATGTAATTATTTTGGGTAAATGTAGCCAGTGGCCAGGAGCTGGGAAGTGGCCGGCTGGCCCTATCACTACAGAGTGGCACCCAACATGGTCTGCTAAATTCACTTAAAATCCTCAGAAAGCTTAATTTTAAACACAGAAAAAACAGAGTTTAACACAGCTTTTTGCTGTTTGCTAAGACTTGCCATAGAGAGATTTCCTGTTTCAGCAATAGCGGCAGAAAAAAAGCCATGGTCATTTTAAAACGCTGCTTTCTGGGGCAGTGTCGCCAGTGCAAACTCTGGCTTTAAAGCATTTCAATGGCTTTTATTGGACTGGATGTTTGTGTTCCCACTCAGGATTGGGAAGAAACTACTCTGAGACCATGTCTGTACTCCCGGCCTGGACAGACTGTGGGATCAGGCTTAGGCTGGCAGGAGAACATGGCGGATTTCTGACGCCATACAGAGAGATGTTTCCAGGTTGCACAGTGCTCTGCATGTCAGATTTGGATGTAACTTGGATGAAAAGAGTTTCTGTGCTGCATGCTCAGTCTCAGAGTTAAAGTGCTGACTGCAGCTCCTATCTGGCAGCCCCAGAACTAGTAGAAAATGGTACATCCTCCATTTTGAAATTGGAGAGAGGTGGAGCCAACTTCCAGAACAGACTGCCGCTCTGCAGCTCAGAGGAGCAACTTGTTCAGAGTCACAAGTGGCTCTGGCTTGTTGGACTGGGTGGCACAAGCAGGCAATACCCATTTCTGACCTAGGAATGTCACAGCATAGATTCTTAAGCATTTACCAATTTAAAGGCACAAATCAAAACTGCTCCTGGATAGAAAAGAATTACAGATTCACAATAGGACGGATTCAGATATAAGAGACCTATACATGGATCACAGTATTGGATGAGTGTACGTAGGCTTTGGAGAGAGAAGAAAAAGAATATAGAGAATAAAGTTAATGGTTTAAAAAAGGATAAAGTCTTTAAAGAGACATAATAAAGAAAAGTGATAGAGTAAAATTAAGCCACATTAAAATGGGAAATTCACAGAGGGTCTAGATTATGTACATTGTGATTTCTTTAAAATTTTTGACTGTGAAGGAACTAAGTACAGAGAGATATTTCATTATATGGGCTGCCAAGCGAAACCATAATGGATATCATAAGGATATTATGACTGAAGAATTTGGGTCTAAGGACATGATGCTTTGGAAAGAAGTTTCTTGTTTTCACAGAGGATGAGACCCTGTGAATTTCTTCTATCCCAATATGGTATGACAGACCTCGCCCTCTTGAAAGGTTGCTGTGAACACCCTCAAAAAATTACTTCACTCAACTGCCGACTGAGATAAACCTGACACACAGGTTACACCATGAAAGATCTGATTAACAGTGCCCCCATTCAGCATGAAGCAGTTTGGAGAGAAATAACTACATCCATATTCCCAAATATTGTTTATAAATGTTCTTTTACATTTAAAGGGGTATATGATATAGATATGAATAATTTACATTAGTATAAATTTTGCTTTATTGGCATTAAGTTAAGGTCAATTTTGTTATATGTATAGGTATTTCTGATATTGATTAAGGTATTGTGATTGTGTAGTTCATTTAGAAATGTAATGTTTAATTAGGAAATATAGGTTATTAATGGATAATCATCGATAATAGTCAAGCTTGTAATCATGTTAGATTTTCTACATATGTAGAGATATATTTCACTTAAAGAGACATTCTTCATATCTTTCAAAGACTACAGAATATGCATTTAATGTTTTAATAACTTAGGGTTTTTCATGACAATGAGACACATCTGATCCTGGCAGCACCAGCTACTTCAAGAGTAAGATGGGCATTGAAGAGGCTCCTTATGGAGTTTGATAGCTATTTGGGCAAGAAACTGCTCTTGCCTGGACTGATGCATAGACTGGACAGAAAGAACCCGCAGAGAGGAGACTGCTGAACTTGCCTAAATGTAAGATGGTCTTTCAGGGTTCCTGATTCATGAAAGAGTCTGCAAGATATTCTGCAGGACACAATAGATAGTGACTGAACTTTCTTTGAAATTTCCTGCTTCATAGAAATGTCTGCTGGATACTATGGGCCTAAAGGCTGAAAATGGATGCCCCAATGGTACAGAGGAACTTTGGGTGACTGTCCAGGCAGTGAGAGATCTCTGTCATTTCTAGAGTTTTGGAAGTTTCTTCTTGTTTACTTAGGTAATATTATACCTTTCTGGAGTCTTTGATGGAGTTGAAGAATAGATAGTTGTTGTGGGAGCTCCTTCTGCTCCTTCAGCCAATAGCTGCTGAGATACCAGCCCATTGGGTGTGGTCTTTCTTTCTTTAAAAAAGCAGCAATTGCTCTTGCTCGCTCTCTGGCTTCCGGCTTTACTTCCGGCAACTAGGCTCCTTTACTGATTGTGCAGAGGGCTGTTGTCTGGAATGGTGATCTGTAACTTTTTCCCCTTTAAATAAATAACCATTCTATTAACCATAATTCCAAAGTGGTGTGGGATTGTTTGTTACTTATGTCTTCAGATAGTTATAGTTTTCCTTAGTTATGATAAAAGATAAGGTAGATATATGTGTTTTGACTACAATTCTTGCTTGATTATTGTTTTGTTATATATAATTTTACTATGTTAACGTGAAAGCCTTTCTTTTTTGTTTAAAAAGCAAAAAAGGGGAAATGATGTAGGTGGGTCTTCCATCTATCTATTGCTTTCATTGGTTAATTAATAATGAAAACTGCTTGGACTGATAGGTCAGAACATAGGTAGGGAGAGTAGACAGAACCAAATACTGGGAGGAAGAAGGCAGTGAGGCAGGCGCTATAGCTCTCCACTCCAAGATGGACGTAGGTTAAGATCCTTCCCGGTAAGCCATTACCTTGTGGTGGTATACAGATTATTAGAAATGGGTTAATCAAGATGTGAGAATTAGCCAGTAAGAGGCTAGAGCTAATGGGCCAAGCAGTGTTTAAAAGAATACAGTTTGTGTATTGTTATTTTGGATGTAAAGCTAGCCATGTGGGAGCCAGGCAGGAACACAGCCCATTGTTCTTAGTACAGGTGGCAACAGCACATGCCTTTAATTCCAGTACTCTGGAGGCAAAAGCAGGCAGATCACTGTGATTTCAGGCCAGCCTGGTCTACAGAACTACTTTCATTACAGAGATACCTTGGCTCAAACCAAAAACAAAATCAAACCAAAATAAAGGACTGGAGAGATGGCTAAGAAGTTGAGAGCACTGCCTGCTTTTCCAGAGGTCCTGAGTTCAGTTCCCATCAACTACATAGTGGCTTATGACCATCTATAATAACATCTGGTGCCCTATTCTAGCAATATATAAACAGACAGAACATTGTATATATAATAAATAAATCTTTAAAAAAATAAGAAATATTTTGCTGTGAGGAACAGTGGGCCGCTTCCCACCACCCGGCTCCGAACAGCTAGCTTTACCCAAAATAAATACATGGAAACAGTATTCTTTTAAACACTGCCTGGCCCATTAGTTCCAGCCTCTTATTGGCTAATTCTCACATCTTGCCTTAACCCATTTTTAATAATGTATGTAGCACCAATGAGGTGGCTTACAAGGGAAAATCTTAACCTGCGTCTTTGTCGGGTGGGAGAATCATGGTGACTGCCTGACTCCACTTCTTTCTCCCAGCATTCTGTTCTGTCTACTCTGCCTACCTAATTTTCTGTCCTATTAAAGGGCCAAGGCAGATTCTTTATTAACCAATGAAATTAACACAAAACAGAAGACTCTCCCCATCAATATTTGAATCTAGAATAATTTCTCATGTGATTACAAGTAGTTTCTATACCAGCTTTCTTACATTCACTTTTAAAATAATTTCAACAAAAGTATTGTTGTAGCCTTCACTTATAGACTTTTTCCAAATTCATACATAAATTTATTATCTCTTTCATTCTTAAGATGCCTATATTATTCTAGCTACACTAAATTATAAATATTCATACCTGGAAGGAACTAGAGGCAATGAGGAAAAGAAGAAGGGAGAGGGAAATCATTGCTCATAATTCTACAAATTTTGCCTAACAATAAAATTAAATTATAACTATTCCCTTAATTCTAGATAATTTCCAATAGATATAGCCATGAAATATTAATATCATGGCCAAATATAGTGTTATATTCAGTTCAATCATAACCCATTTTAGATATACTTTAAAAAGCACATCAAGTCTGTTGTAAGTATGTTCATTTTAACAATTCTGCTTTCCTTTCCATGTTTACAAGCTGTTTATGACTTTTCATTTATGGGCATTGTCCCTGGATTATGTTTTGTATTCTACCCAAGACAAACATATATCTTACCTTTGTGCAATACTGAAACCAGTACACACAAGTTTTTAGGAACTGTTGAATATTTTCAAAGCATTTGATATTTTAAGGATTCTTTTATTATTGTTATTTCTCAAACTTATTCAACCAGAAATAATTTCTCCACATTCTGACATCATCAGTTTTTATTCCCCAAAGACATTTGTTACTTTGAATATACCATTGTAAATATTTTTGCATTTCTCAATGCTCTCTAATATAGCATATAGTTTTAAGAAAGTATTATTTATATTGGCACAATAACCAACCACAATGGTTCAGTAAGAATAGCCTCCATAAATGTGTGCATTGAATAACTTCTTTGCCCTATATTTATATTATGTACTAGATAGGTGATGGGTGTAATTAGAAGGCATTATTTAAATATACAAAAATTTTATAATGAAACCAGTTTTTAAAATTAATATGTCATAATTAAAATGAATAGAAATAAACAGAGGAAAATGAAGTAAAGAAGAAAATTGGAATAGGACACAACTCTTCCTCACAAGGGGATGTTGTTCTGGTCATAATAGCAGAGTTATAAAAGAGTGTGATAAATACTATGACTAATGTGTGAACAAAGTGTGATTGATTAATTTGCACAAGAATCATTGTGTCTGTTTTCATAGAGAAGATGAAATATAAGAGAAGTTTGTTTGTAGCAGTGTAGCAGGTGATGTGATTTTAATATGAGTTCATAACAAAGATCTTCTAAAATGAGGCACATATTGGTTTTCAGAGAGGAACCAAGTTTGACTCTTAGCACCCACATTAGGCAGCTCATTACTTCAGTCTAACACCCCTTTGACCTCTTCAGACCTGCACATAGACAGACATAAACAAACATGTACACATTAATAACAGCAAAAATATTTTTAAAGAGCTTTTTAAATAGTTTCAAATGGATTGGAAATTTCTGTGATCAAACATCTTTCCCTCTTTGTTCAGTAAAATTTCCACAGTTATTTCTCACAATTATTCCTGGAAATACTGTTGAGTATAAAATGTTTAGACCGAAGAGTCCATGGGCATTAAATTCAAATCTTACTCCTTATCTTAACTCTTTTTTACTTTGAAAATTTATTTAAAGTCCCAGAGTTACATGTTCTAATCAGGTTAAAATGAAGAAAACAGTAATTCATTGAGTAGGAGGGTTTTTTTGTTTGTGTATGTGTGCTTATGTACATCACTTAACTAGTGTATATGGTTAGTACATTGTAGGTACTATATAAATAAATTACTTCTTCCAATATTTTTAGTAGCAATGAACATAACTCTCTTCTTCAAAAGGTAATTTGCATGTTGAATAAGAAAAACTCTGTGTTTCCAAATTATTTTTCCAGGCAATTTTCTCCAATAATAATGACACTGACTAGTATTCTGTTTTATAAACTCTAAAACAATGAGAATGTCTCATATTCTAGCATGACAACCTATATACTCTCTCTATCAGTCAACAGGATACTTATTATTCACATATTTACTTAGAATTTACTAATACCTATATGATGAAATGGTAGATATTTCATGATACAGAGATGAAAATGTCAGTGTCTCTGCTTACAAATAAATCATACAAATATGACATGGCAAACAACTAATTATAATTCTAAAAAGTGCATAGGAAGTGACCTACATATGTTAAGGTCAATTCTTAAGAGGAAATAAGTAACAATATTACAAGGTAGGAATTGAAAGCTTCTGGGAACTTGTGTTAGTTAGGGTTTCCACTGCTGTGAAGAGACACCATGACCACAGTAACTCTTCTAAGGAAAAAACATTGTATTTGGGTCACTTACATTTTCATAGGTTTAGCCCTATGAAATGATTTATCATCATGGTGCCACATGGTGGTATGCAGATGGACCCGATGCTGGAGAAGAAGCTTAGAGTCCTACATATTGATCTGTAGGCAATAGGAGGTAGTTTGAAACACTAAGCATAATTATCATATATGAGACCTCAAAGCCCACCTCCACAGTGACACATTTCATCCTATGACTTTACACCTACTCTAACAAAGCCACACCTTCTACTAGTGCCACTCCCTATGAGCTTATGGAGGCAATTGCATTCAAACTACCACAGAATTTATATTTAATCTGAATGCTAAAATGTAGGAAAGTTTGAATAAATGAAATGGCTCATTTTCATGTTTCTAAGGAGAATGAATGATACAAATTATGCAGCAACATAGTAAGAAAAGGATTTTAGTAATAAGGTAGAAACAGATTGGTATCCTAACTTTACCACTTACTGTTTGTATGGTATTGAACAAGCTTTTAAAACTTTTGAACCTCAGTACTCTTATATATAAAAGAATATGAGAGACATTTGTTCTACAGAATTATGGATTGATTATGATAATTTATGAAATGCACCTTCCATATGGATAGTATATGATAGATACTTCATAAATGACAAATAACTATGACTAAGTATGCACATATTAAATTTCTGAAAACATTCCTGGAAAGGATTAAGAACTTTAAGGCATTGAAGAAAGGAATTGAAGAGGATACCAGAAAATGGAAGGATCTCCCTTGCTCGTGGATTGGGAGGATCAACATAGTAAAAATGGCAATCCTACCAAAGGCAATTTATAGATTCAATGCAATCCCCATCAAGATCCCATTAAAATTCTTCACTGATCTTGAAAGGACAATAATCAACATTATATGGAATAACAAAAAACCCAGGATAGCCAAAACAATCTTATAAAATAAAGGAACTTCTGGAGGCATTACCATCCCTGACTTTAAACTCTATTACAGAGCTACAGTAATGAAAACAGTGTGGTATTGGCAAAAAAATAGAGAAGTTGACCAATGGAATCGTGTAGAAGACCCGGATCTTAACCCACAAACCTATGAACACCTCATTTTCGATAAAGGTGCTAAAAGTATACAATGGAAGAAAGAAAGCATCTTCAACAAATGGTGCTGGCACAACTAGAAGTCAACCTGTAGAAGAATGAAAATAGACCCATACCTATCACCATGCACAAAACTCAAGTCCAAATGGATCAAAGACCTCAATATCAATCTGAACACACAGAACCTGATAGAAGAGAAAGTGGGAAGTACACTACAACAGATGGGCACAGGCGATCGCTTCCTAGGTATAACCCCAGCAGCACAGTCATTAAGGGCAACATTGAATAAATGGGACCTACTGAAACTGAGAAGCTTCTGTAAAGCAAAAGACACTGTCACTAAGACAAAAAGGCAACCCACTGACTGGGAGAAGATCTTCACCAACCCCGCAACAGACAAAGGTCTGATCTCCAAAATATATAAAGAACTCAAGAAACTAGATTTTAAAATGCTAATTAACCCAATTAAAAAATGGGGCACTGATCTGAAGAGAGAATTCTCAACAGAAGATGTTCAAATGGCCAAAAGGCACTTAAGGTCATGCTCAGCCTCCTTAGCAATCAGGGAAATGCAAATCAAAACAACATTGAGATATCATCTTACACCTGTCAGAATGGCTAAAATCAATGACACCAATGATAGCCTTTGCTGGAGAGGCTGTGGAGAAAGGGGTACCCTCATCCATTGCTGGTGGTAATGCAAACTTGTGCAACCACTTTGGAAAGCAGTGTGGCGGTTTCTCAGGAAAATTGGGATCAACCTACCCATGGACCCAGCAATGCCACTCTTGGGAATATACCCACGAGGTGCCCGAACATATGACAAGGACATTTGTTCAACTATGTTCATAGCAGCATTATTTGTAATAGCCAGAACCTGGAAACAACCTAGATGCCCTTCAATGGAAGAATGGATGAAGAAAGTGTGGAATATATACACATTAGAATACTACTCAGCGGTAAAAAACAATGACTTTGCGAAATTTGCATGCAAATGGATGGGAAATAGAAAACACTATCCTGAGTGAGGGTAACCCAGACCCAAAAGGATGAGCATGGGATGTACTCACTCATATTTGGTTTCTAGAAATAAATAAAGGTCAGTGAGTCTATAATTTGATATCCTAAAGAATCTAAATAGGAAGGTGAACCCAAAGAAAAACATATAGCTATCCTCCTGGTTATGGGAAGTAGACTAGATTGCTGAGCAAAAAACGGGGATCTTGGGGGTGTGGTGGGAGGGGGGGTTAAGGGGAGAAGGGGAGAGAAATGTGAGAAGGGGAGGGTGGGGGGAACTTGGGGAAACGGGATGATTGGAATAAAGGAAGGTTGGTTAGGGGAGCAGAGAAGCACACATCTTAATTAAGGGTGCCATCTTAGGGTTGGCATGAGACTTGGATCTAGAGGGGCTCCCAGGTGCCCAGGGCAATGTCCCCAGTTAGTTCCTGGGGCAGCTGAGGATAGGGAACCTGAAATGACCCTATCCTATAGCCATACTGATGAATATCTTGCATATCACCACAGAAATTTCATCTGGCGATGGATGGAGATAGAGACAGAGACCCACACTGGAACACTGGACTGAGCTCCCAATGTCCCAATGAGGAGCAGAAGGAGAGAGAATATGAGCAAAGAAGTCAGGACCACAAGGGGTGCGCCCACCCGTGGAGACAGTGGGGCTGATTCTTTGGGAGCTCACCAAGGCCAGCTGGACTGTGACTGAAAAAGCATGGGATAAAACCGGACTCTCTAAATCTGGCGGACAATAAGGGCTGCTGAGAAGCCAAGGACCATGGCACCGGGTTTTGATCCTACTTCATGTTCTGGCTTTGTGGGAGCCTATCCAGTTTGGATGTTCACCTTCCTAGACCAGGATGAGGGGGGAGGGCTTTGGACTTTCCACAGGGCAGGGAACCCTGACTGCTCTTCAGGCTGGAGAGGGAGGGGGAGGAGTGGGGGAGGGGAGGAGGAGAGGGAGGAGTGGGAGGGAAATGGGAGGCGGGGAGGAGGCTGAAATTTCTTTTTTTTTCCAATAAAAAAAAAGCAAAAAAAAAAAGAAGACATACTGTTTTTCTTAATAAAAGTATGTACTGATATATGAGCATATCTGTTTGCCGATAGTTAATACTATGTCTACTTAGCAGAATAACAGTAGTCAGTTCTCTGTTAGGACTTATGAGATCTCTAGCCACAGTACCAAGCACCATTTTTCCAGCATGCTTCATATCCAATTATAAAGAAGATGGTTACTCCTTTGATATTTGTTAAAGTGTTGCACTAGTGGGCATATCTTTTCAGGTAAGTCATTATTGTAGCTCCCAGGGTTCACAGCTGAGTAAGACTTGTTGATTATTTTTTTCCTCCAATAGTGTTTACACATGTAGAATGTTCTCTAAAAATCAAATCTCCCCCTTCCCTACATGGTACATAGTACAACATGTAATATCTTGACACTAGGTTCTGTAGCTCAACCGAAAGCCAGGACAATATTATGTATTCTACGGGTGAGTCTAAATCACCCCCACCTACTAACACTTCAAATAGATATAGTCTACATCTGGAACTGGGTTTTGGTTCATCATTGGTTTTTACTAATATAATTGTGTTAAAGGAACATAGTATCTGCCTTCTAAATACTTGTCTATATACCATTAGACTAATGCATCTTTCAACACTCATTAGATAAATTTGCTTGCCACAGATGACAAGCAATATAGAGGCGCTGAACTGGTCAGTTTGAGGATAAGAGACCATCAAGTGTTCAATATTAAATCAGAAATCTATATCACACCTTCTCTCTGGAAATCACAGGAATCATAAATAAAGAAGAAATAAAAAGAAAGAGGGGGTTAAAAGTGCTAGAGAGAGTGTATAACTTCAACAAAACAGTATTTTCCAGACATGAGAGGACTGTGGCACACATGAAGCTGTGATGAGTGCATACATAAGGTCAAACAAACCAAAGTTCCAGAATGGGACTCCTGAACTCCCATTCTTATCTGTTCCCATTTGCTCTCCATTGCTGTGACAAACACCATGATCAAAAGCAACATGTGGTAGAAAGAATCAATATATCCCATACTTCCACATCACATTCTGTCACTAGAGAAAGTCAGGGAAGAAACTCAAAGAACAGGTCTTGAAAGAATGCTGCTCACTATATGGCTCCTTATAGATTACCTGGGCAACCCTTTTATACAACACAAGACCAAGGGTTGGTATAGCCCCAATGAGCTGGGTCCACATGTATCAATTACTAATTAAGCCACAGAGGTTCTTAATCCAATGGAGGCAATTCCTCAATTGATAGTTCCCTTTCCCAGATATGTCTAGGTTTGTATCAAGTTGAAAAAAACAAAGCAGCACAATAGCTAAGGAAGTATTGACAACTGATGATTGCTGCAGGAGTTGGAGTCAGTTTTATATAGAGATGTGTTTCTTCATAGACTATCTTTGCTCCAGTAGAAGGCACTGAATCTATGAATTTACTGACCATACTAAGTAACCTTAATGAGTCTAAATACAGTCTTCGTGAATTATAAGGGAATATGATATTTTGAATAGGGAAGGAAAGGAAGGGAACGAAAAAAAGGGTAGATTTTTATCAAAACACATAATATGCATGTGTGAAATTGCCAATAATATAAATAAATAGAAGTATATATAAATGAAATTTTTGTTAACATTAATTAGGCTAATTTGTGGGGCTTTAGGATACTGAGCTACAGGATTTAGAGTCTGCTAAAATGTACTTAAATACCCCATCTCCAAATTAAATCTATGTTTTCTTCAGTTTTCTGCTCTAAAATAGAAACTTTTGGGGGGAACAACAAAGAGGCTCAGAAAATAAAGACACTTGCTACCAAGTTCAACCCCTAGACACTCATGGTATAGGGAATAACAGGCTCCCACAAGTTATCCTATTATTTTCATATGTACACCATGAGATATTCATTTCAAACACATGTCCACACACCCACAAATACACACCAAGAGGAAAGAGAGATGAGAAAGAGATTAAATAAATGAAATTTATAAAAGAGAGATGCAATTTCAAAAGAGGGAAAACAAATTATTTTAATTATACAGTAATATTTATGGATTCTAACACTTATGACTATGATGTTCTTATTTATAACTATGATAAAACTAAGCAATAAATGCATTTTGGCATTTGCTTTTCATCTTATTCTACAAAATATTTGCAAACTATACCAATTTTACCTTCTTATTTGACAGAAGGATTTCTTGATCTTTTTAATATGGAGCTGTTAACTGATAATTCCTTCCAAGCACTTAAGGCATCAGCACAACACTCATTTGATTCTTCAAGCACCATTAAATTAAACCTCTAACAGCACTATAAAGTGTTAGTAGTACATGCAATTATAAATCTTTAGTGTTTATCAGTGGGCCACTATCTTCAAATGGTCAACTACCCAGGTGATGGCTCCACTGTCCCATTTAATCCAGGAAGGGAAATATTAAAGTGATGCATAGCTAAGTATGTCACTATCAACACTTCTTACACTGGGGAGAATATATGAAGGATCCTAATAAGTAATTGGTATTCTTTAAACCAATTAAGTATGTGATCTTTTTGAATCAAAGAAAGCAGGAAATATAATTTCAGATGTAAGTGGTTAAATTATGTTCAGTAAAATATCAAATTTATGTTTTAATAAGTCTCAATATGTTAAATAACTACAAAGGGAATAAATAAACTTCTGCAGGGCAGAGATTACAAGTTTCTTTGCAGAGTGCTAATTTGATGCCTAGCTTATTTCTATGCCTATAGAACAAGCATATTTTATTTACTATGAAATTAAAATATCTCTGAAGTAGTAGTATCATCCACTAATATATTAGGTTTGATGAGTAATATATTTTATTTACCAACACTATTAAACTTTGGCATTCAATTTCTAGTCTTCTCTGGGAATGTGAATCATATATTCATTATGAGAATTCAGGGCAACCTGAGATAGAGATTTGATATATATATATCAAAATATATATGGGTTGTGATATATCATTTGTTTATACTCATTTAACCTGTGCCTCAGATAATATAATATAAACCATCAAGATTTGAAAAGGAGAACCATAGTTTTTCTTTTAGTTTATTGTTTTGCTATTGAAAATTTACCTGAATTGTTTTTACCATTATATATAATTAATTAAGTCACAAACAATCATAAAAGTCAACCATTAACCAACTTAAGACTAGCAACTTATATGAACAAGTGCTCAAGATAGTTTATATTTCCTTTTCTATATATAAATATTCCTTGCCTCATTGCCTCTTCTGATTCCAAATGCCGCCTGCCCAGTAAATAACAGTTTATTAATGACACAAATGGTGTTAAATTAAATTTATACAAAACCTTTTTCTTTAACAAGTAATAATGGGTAATCAAGATGTAAGAATTAGCCAGTAAGAAGCTAGAGCAAATGGGCCAGGCAGTGTTTAAATGAATACAATTTGTGTGTTGTTATTTTGGGGCATAAGCTAGCCAGGTGGCTGTGAGCTGAGTGGCAGGAATGCAGGCCTGCAGCTCCCTACTACACCAACACACATCAAAGTAATAAATGTCCGATATAATACTGACAATGTCAATACTCTTCTGCTATCCTCACCCTTAGCCAAAAAGCTTTCATGAAGTCTATTATGAGTTTCAGGATCAATTGCAATACTTAACATTTTATTCAATATGTTTTGTAAACTAAACCCTCACCATGTCTCCAAAATAGTATATTACACTCATTTTTTTCTTTTTAAATGAAATCATATATTGTGTTAATCTAAATATATGCACTCATATTTCTAAGGTCAGAAAGGCCCCACCTGTTTCCAAAACCTTCCACCTTTTCCCTATATCCACTCCACATGAACTAACTGGCCCTCCTGGTAGTAGAATGCAATGCAAAAGGTGAAGGGCAGCAAAAGCACATTAACATTTTCTAGAGTCTGAAAGTATTCAAAGGTGATAGATTAATCTTAACAAGGAAATAAGTTGAACACTGATTTGAACCATGAGTTTGAACTGCCTATGAGATGTGCAAGTGACAATTTTTAAATTATGGATCTAGGCCTGAGAAGAAATTTCTGGACTGAAGAGATATATACATATACATATATGTATATAGATACATATACATATAAATATATAAAATGGAAGCTAAATGAAAATAGAGAGTGAGTTAGCAAGTAGAGGCTGAAAAAACAAAAACAGGATCTTGAGAACCTCAGCGTATACCTAACTATTGTAGAAGGATGTACAGTTTCCTAAAGTGTTACAGTGCCCAAATTTAAGTTTTGTTTCGTGCATGCTCTTTTAATTAAAGAAAATACTAACTTAGTTTACAAAGTTAAATACTAGAAGACATATACCTAAAAGAGAAGTATCTTGTTTTACTATGATTTTCCATTATTGGTTTCTTTGCAATAAACTTGCTAATATCCTTTGCCTGTGTCCTCTAGAATTCAGTTCTAGATTGTTAATGACTATACTAATACTGGAGGTTTTGTAGTTCTCATTTTTATGTGATTGACAGCTTCGCACATGAATAATAATAATATTATAGTTATCATAAGTATATTTACCTACAAACACCCCTTCAAACATTCAAATCCCATTTCCATTTTTTTCTCAGTATAGATATATCATAATTATGGGTTAACAATATTATATGCTTATCTTGACATATAAGTATGTAAACACTATTTGATGCTTAGCCATGTAGTACATTATGATTCTTTGCACTATTTTAATCTCTTCTAGAGTTAATAAATGATGTGGGAGAGTCTTCTGTTTTGTGTTGATTTTATTGGTTAATAAAGAAACTGCCTTGGCCCTTTAATAGGACAGAAAATTAGGTAGGCAGAGTAAACAGAACAGAATGCTGGGAGAAAGAAGCTGAGTCAGGCAGTCACCATGATTCTCCTCTCCGAAGCAGATGTAGGTTAAGAATCTCCCTGGTAAGCCACCAGCTCGTGGGGCAACACAGATTATTAGAAATGAGTTAATCAAGATGTGAGAATTAGCCAGTAAGAGGCTAGAACTAATGGGCCAAGCAGTGTTTAAAAGAATACAGTTTCCATGTAATTATTTCTGGTAAAGCTAGCCGGGTGGTGGGAAGCATCCCGCAACTATGTACAACAAATAGTAACCTCAGTTATTCATTTGTCTACTTCATCCAAACACTGACTGATGGAAGCATAGATGATATCTCAGTACATTAAACACATGAGAATATCGATCATAATTTAGTTCATTTTACAGTAACACTTCTTGAACCCCTCTGTCTTTCTGAACCAACTAATCAAGAAGAGCTGCTCTCTCTGCTCACAGTATAGCCTCCTTCCTCCTTGAATTGCTTTCACTACTACCCTGAGTACCACTTTTGATCTTTACTGTGCTTAAACTCCTGTGTTTTGTTCTAGTGTTTTGTAGACCATGACATCCTTTATAGTTTATCTTGACATTTCAATGGAACAAACCTCACACAATCTTCTGGAAAGGAGACGTTAAAACATTTTCTGAAGATCGAATATTTCTCTGAAAATACATCTGGTTTAATCTCATATTTTTTGAAGGAGAATTGGAGATTTTCTTAAAAGCAATTTTATAGAACAATTTATGGGTTTTAATAACAGTTTAGCAAGTTGCAGAATGTAAAAAAAACTAATACACAAAGTCACTGAATTTGCACTACCAGCAACAAATTCTTTCTTTTCTTTTCTTTTTTTGTTTTTTAAACATGTTTAATGTGCAATATATTTTTTTCTCCACTCCACTCCTTTCCTGTCCCCTCATGCTTATACCCTCTCCCATGGTACCCATGCTCTCAATTTGCTTAGGAGATCTTGTCTTTTTCAACTTCCCATGTAGATATGTTCATGTGTATTCATCTTAGGGTCCTCATTACTATCTAGGTTCTCAGGGATTGTGAGTTTTAGGCTGTTTTTTCTTTACTTTAGTCTAAACACCACTTATGAGTAATAATATATGACATTTGTCTTTCTGGGTCTAGGTTACCTTACTCAATATGAAGTTTTCTAGATCCATCAACTTGCCTGCAAATTTCAAGATGTCATTTTTTTTTTTTTTGCCTATGGATTAGTACTGTATTGTATAATTGCACCACATTTTCCTTGTCAGTTCTTCAGATGAGGGACATTTAGGTTGTTTCCATGTTCTGGCTATGGCAAACAATGCTGCTATGATAATAGTTGATCCCATGTCCTTGTGGTTTGATTGAACAACCTTTGGGTATATACCCAAAAGTGGTATTGCTGGGTCTTGAGATAGGTTGTTTCCTAATTTATATGCATACTTATATCCAAAGAGGATGCACATTTTGCACTCCAACCAGCAATGCAGGAGTGTTCTCTTTATGCCACATCCTCTCCAGTATAAGTTGTCATCAGTCGTTTTGATCTTGGAGATTCTTACAGGTGTAAGGTGAAATCATAGAGTTGTTTTGATTTTCATTTCTCTGGTGTCTAAGGATGTTGAGCATTTTCTTAAGTGTCTTTCAGCCATTTTAGATTCCTCTGTTGAGAGTTCTCTGTTTAGGTATGTACATTACTTTTCATCAGATTATTTGTTCTTTTGATGACCAACTTCTTGATTTCTTTGTTTATTTCAGAGATCAGTCCTCTGTCTGATGTGAAGCTGGCAAAGATCTTTTCCCATTCTGTTGGCTGCCAATTTGTCTTCTTGACTGTGTCTTTTGCTTTATAGAAGATTTCAGTTTCAGGAAGTCACATTTATTAATTGTTTCTCTCAGTGACTGTGCTACTGGGGTTATATTTAGGAAGTGATCTCCTGTGCCAATGCATTAAAATGTACTTCATACTTTCTCCTCTATGAAGTCCAATGTGGTTGCCTGTATGTTGAAGTCTTTGATCCATCTGGACTTGAGTTTTGTACATGGTGATAGGTATGGATTTATTTTCAGTCTTTTACATGTTGATATCCAGTTAAGTATGCACAATTTGTTGAATATGCTTTCTTTTTTCCATTTTATAACTTTTTTTTCTAAAATGAGCTGTTTGTAGGTATGTGGATTGATAGATGGGCCTTTGATGCAGTTCCATTGGTCCTGCTGTCTGTTTTTATGCCTAAATACCAGGCTGTTTTCAATATTGTAGCTCTGTATTAGAGTTTAATGTCAGGGATTGTGATGTCTCCTGAAGTTCCTTTATTGCACAGGATTGTTTTCGCTATCCTGGGTTTTTTTGCTTTTCCATATGAAGTTGAGTATTGTTCTATCAAATTATGTAAAGAATTTTGCTGGGCATTGCATTGAATCTGTAGATTACTTTTGGTAAGATTGCCATTATTACTCTGTTAATTCTACCTGCCCAAAAGAATGGGAGATCTTTCCATTTTCTGGTGTCTTCTTCAATTTCTTTCTTCAAAGCCTTAAATTTCTTGTCATACAGGTCTTCCCCTTGTTTGGTTAAGTTATTGCAAGATATTTTATGCTATTTGTGGCTATTGTGAAAAGTGATTCTTCTCTGATTTCCATCTCAGTCCATTTATCATCTGTGTAAAGGATTGCTACTGATTTTTTTGGAGTTATTCTTACATCCTGCTACACTATGGAAGGTGTTTATGAGTTGTAGAAGTTTCTTGGAAGAATTTTTGGCATCCTTTATGTAAACTATCATATCTTCAGCAAACAGTAAGAATCTGACCTCTTCTTTTTTAATTTGTATCCCCTTGGTCTCCTTTTGTTATCTTATTGATCTAGCCAGAACCTCAAGAACTATATTGAATAGATATAGAGAGAGTGGAAAGCCTTGTCTTGTTCTTTATTTCAGTTGGTTTGCTTTGAGGACCTCTTCATTAAGTTTTATATTAGCTGTGGGCTTGTTCTATGTTGCCTTTATTACATTTAGCTATGTTCCTGTATTCCAGATCTCTCCAAGAACTTTATCATGAAGGGATGTTGTACTTTGTTGAAGATTTTTTTCATAATCTAATGAGATGATTGTTTGGTTTTGTTTTTACTTTTTTTTAAATGTGGTAGATTACATTGACAGATTTTTAGTATCTTCAACTATCCCTGTATCTCTGAGATGACTGCAATATCTTTAGCCATCAGAGAAATACAAATCAAAATCTAAGATTCCATATTATACCTGTAAGAATGGCCAAGATCAGAAGCATTGATGACAACTTATTCTATAAAGATTGTGGGGAAAAGGGAACACTTCTTCATTGTTGGTTGGAATGCAAGCTGGTACAACCCCTTTGGATGTTAGTGTGGTGATTTCTCAGAAAATTAGGAAAATAACTTTCTTCAAGACCCAGTAATAGTACTTTTGGATATATATCCAAAGGATGCTCAAACATGCCACAAAGACATGTGCTCAACTATGTCCATAGCAGCATTGTTTGTCATAGACAGAAACTGGAAAAAATTCTAAATGTCCTTTGACCGAAGAATGGATAAGGAAAATGTAGTATATTTATACAGTAGAGTACTACACAGCAGAAAAAAAAATGACATCTTGAAATTTGCAGGCAAATGGATGGAGCTAGAAAACATTATTTTGAGTAAGGTAACAGAGATACAGAATTCAATTATCACATGTGCTCATTAATAAGTGGCTTTTAAACATAAAGCAAAGAAAACCAGCTCAGAAATCACAATCCCAGAGAATCTAGACAACAATGAGGACCCTAAATGAGACTTACATAGATCTAATCTACACAGGAAGTACAAAAAGACAAGATTTCCTGAGTAAATTGGGAGCATGGAGACCTTGGGAGAGGGCTGAAGGAGAGGGGAAGGGCAAGAAGTGGAGCAGAGAAGTATGGACAGCTCAATAAAAATAAAAATAGAAAAAATAAAATAAATGAGACCTCCTGAAAAAAAAAGAATTTTAAAGGGCTTATTTCACTGTCATAGACATTCTACTGTTAGTTTAGATGTTTCAGCCTCTCCTAGCTTACCTATCCCCTCCTATCTCCTCCAATTTTTTTTCCTCCCTTCTCCCTCCCTTCCTTTCTCCACTTCTCCCTGCCTCCACCATTTCTTCTTTCTTCTTGCCTTCTGTTTCCACCCTTTCTCCCCCAAGCAGGCCCTTCAATTTGGAATTAAATTCCATTTAGTACTGTGATTTTTTAAAGAAATTTCTTCATTCTGTTTCTTGTATTTCTCATAATCCAGAGTTAATGTTGCCAAACTGTTTATCTTGGTAACTTGTGTACTTTCATTGTAATTTTCTTTTTGGTTTCTATTTTATGTTGCTTTTGCTTGATTTTTATTTCTGAGAGACCCATTAAAATTTATCCTCTGACCCTTCCATTTGTTGTTTTTTATATGAAATCTGCATGTTCATTTTAACAACCCATTTTATTAAGCTATACATTTTTATTTGCTTTCCTCCCTTCATCTACTCTCCCTTCAACCCCTCTCACATAGTCCTCATGCTCCCAATTTACTCAAGAGATCTTGTCTTTTTCTACTTCCCATGTATATTAGATCCATGTATGTCTCTCTTAGAGTCTTCATTTTTGTCTAGGTTCTCAGGGATTATGAATTTTAGGCTTGGGTTTTTTTTGTTGTTGTTTTATGTCTAAAAGACACTTATGAGTGAATATGTACGATAGTTTTCTTTCTAGGTATGGGTTAACTTACTCAATATGATGTTATCTACCTCGATCCATTTGTCTGCAAATTTCAAGATGTCATTTTTTTGCTGTGTTTTTAATTTTTTGAGAAATTACCCTACTGATATCTGAAGGGGCTATACCAGTCTGCACTCCCACCAGCAAAGCAGGAGTGTTCCTTGACCCATCCTGCAGGCCAGGTAATTTATGGGTCTCGAGGAGGCATCACCTAGGAATAATGGGGGGGGGGAGGGAAAGAGAACCTAGGGTGTAAAGAAAGACAGAGTCAGTCTGAGCTGCGTCTAGGTTCCGTTTATTGCAGGCAACATTTTATTTTTATAAGGCAGTTTCGAAAAGGAGGGGTAAGGGTAGGGGGGAATGGGGAACCACCGTGTCCCAGGTCAAAGAGGAAGTAGCAACTTTCATTATTATAAGGCGTCTTGTGGTTAAGCCACGCGGTTAAGACATTCCAAGGAACATATACCACATACTATTCTATTTTGATTATGCTGACCATATTCTTTTGCAACATACTGTTCTTGAGAAAGAGGGTGCAAGATGAGCCATTCTGTCTGGCTTGGGGGTCTCAGTCCCTCACATCTCCCCCTCTCTTTTATAAAAATGATCCAATCTGAATTTAGGATCTAGGTGCTGTAGCTTACAATTTAGGACCGACGATTTTATAGCCAGAGCAGACCCAAAAATTGATCCGAGCCTAAGCTGGTGCGATGGGAGCAAGCCCTCAGCGTGCAAGGCCTCGGTGTTAGAGGTTCTGTAGCTCTACGGCTGACATCAAGGTCCCAACATGAGAGAGACTGAGCCTGTTAGAAGAGTGATGCTAGACCTTTACCCGTCCTTGGATCATCCTCCCTATTAGGAATGCCCTGTCTTAGGTGGGTCTAGGCTTAAACAATTCTTCTGTCTTTGACTTTCCAGCCTTCTTCTCACGGGGTATGCATATCTAAGGCACCATGGGGATAGATCTAACAAGGCCAAATTTAAAAATTTTTCCAAAATTTCCATCTTGGACCTGGGCTGGGGGGTAATGTAAATCTAAGAGAGGAACGGGAAAAGGGTAGAGGAGAGGAAGGGGAGCTCTCCGTTCGGGGACCAGCGGAACTCGATTCCCACGACGCTAATCTCCGCCCAGAGACGTCCCCAGGTCCCCCAGTCAGCAGGTGGACTCGGGCGTCCCTCGCCTCCTCGGTGAGTTGTGGGATGCAGGTATGATCATCAAACACTTCCTCAAGCATCAGGCGATGATAATGTATTTCAGCAGGCTTTAAAGCAGAATCTACTTGAGATTTAACAAAACGGATTAGACGATTAAAAGCCCAAGGCCCAAAGGAAATAAGCAAAAGGAGTCCCACAAGAGGGCCAAGAAGGGGCAAAAGATAAGGTAGAATTCCTCCCCAAGCAGTCCATATGGGCTGGTTGAACAACTCCTGTCTGCGTTTTATCAGTTCCTCTTGATGTTGCTTGATTCTGTCCCGCACAACTCCTGACTTATTGGCATAAAAGCAACATCTCTCCTGTAAAGCTAAGCATATTCCACCCTTGTCTGCAGTTAACAAATCTAGACCTCTGCGGTTTTGCAACACAACCTCAGCCAGGGAATCTATTTGATCTTGAAGATCTTGTACAGATTTATATACCATAGTAATATCATCTGCCAATTGTTGGGAAAGTTTGGAATATGAGGAAATAGCAGTAGCTAATCCAGCAGTTCCGGTCCCTAGGGCACTAGCAACCCCCATCCCCACAAGAAGGGGAATAAATTGGACCGCTCTTTTATGTCTGGGACTAATGTAATCAAAGGTGGGAATAGGTACTGGTTCATCCCCTGGTATCAACTCCACATCAGGGAGCAGGGTCGCTAAGGAGCAAAGTCCTGTCCAATTAGTGGGAAGGGTGGTATAAGCCATGTTTCCTCCACACACAAACACATGACCCATAGGAGAGCATGACATAGAGGAGATATTAATTATTGAATCACAAGAGGCAAAGGTAATAGTTCCTACATCTATATCAAAGGTATTATTTCGATAATGTTCATAAACACATGTGGTTATATTAAATGCAACAGGCTGAACTTTAAAGGGAGAAATGAGAGAACATTTCTCTGGAACAGACTCAAAAGTACCGTTAAAGGATGATGGCAGTGCCAAAGGCCAGGAATTTCCAAAAGCAAGGCAGAGCCAGCAGTCCTGAGCCAACCTAGTATTAGAGATATTTAAGGCAGCATGTGTGGCTTCGATTATATCAAATGTTTGGGTATCAATGTCAATTCCCTTAGGTTTAGGAAGTAATAGTGGGTGATAGTGGATTCGGGGAATTAAGGAGTTAATCCACTTTTGCACTTCCTTATGTACCTGGACCTCACGAACTGCATCCGTGGGGCCTCCTCCATCTGAGACATGGATAGGAGCAATCTTATTCCAGCAGGCGAATTTGCCAACGGGGACTGTGCATGAAGCTTGTGAGTATTTATTAGTGGGTCCCCAAACTTGAGGTGTAACTGACCAATCACCTCCAGCACTTCCTTTAAATTGTTGGTTAACTTTGGCAATGAAATAGCTTTTTCCTCCATTGGTGCATTCCGAATATGATGAATAGCACCGTATGTTCATCTGATCTGTGTATACACATTCTTTTGGGCAGGGAGATACAGGGGAAAGATATTTGGGTTTGTCAACACATATCCAGTGCTGTGCAGAACCTCCTGAGTTCTTAAAAACTTCCAAGAATGCTGTCTTAGTCCCACGATCCACGGACTTAAGATGTGTATGTGGTAGAGATAAGGTGTTTCCTCCTCTGCAATCACAGGGGGCTTGATACAAATCCTTGAGGAGGGCATTAGGGTTAATGGGTTCGAAGCCTGCCAGGACATCTCTCCATGGCATCATTATTATCAGCATTATCAAGCGGGGTGATGAAGTAAAGGTCCTTATCAATAAGGGTATTATTGTTAAAAGCGGCATCCTAACAAATTTAAAACTTACCAAGCATAAACTTACCATGTGCATTCCTGACCTGGCTTATGGCAATGAAGAAAGAAACAACAGAAAAGAACAATCAAAAACATCAAGGATATAATAAGAGCTCCATATAAAGGATCTATGCCTCCAAAGAGTACTTTATACATTACTGAGTATCCAATTTGTCCGGAGGTTTGGGAGTGAATTCGGAGAAGGATGTCTCTATAAATTAAACAGAACAATATTTCCTCAGGGGGTATGTCCCTGGGCTGGTTTGGTATCAGAAAAGGGCTTGACCAGCCTGACCGGGAGCCATCTCGCTCCTTTCTCCTTGGAGTCATATATAGCAGCAGAGCCTTTTCCCCAAATCAGGACTGGGTCAGGTCCACTCCATAGCCCAGTTATAGGGTCCTTCCATAGGACTTTTGCATATCCTTGATGAGTCTTGGGATGCCAATGTCTATCTGCTGCTGATTTTCCTTGTTCATCAAGTGTTAGAAAGTTCAGGACAAAAAGAGCTTGTGCAAGCACCAACTTTTGATTGCCCTTGTGAGGAAACAAGGTTTCCTGTGCTCTTAACTTGTTAATGGTGTTCTTTAAGGTTTGATGGGCTCTTTCAACAATACCTTGTCCCTGAGGATTGTAAGGGATCCCTGTAATATGCTTGATTCCCAGTGTTGCACAGAATTGTTTGAATTTTGAGCTGGTGTATCCGGGGCCATTATCTGTCTTAACAGATGCTGGCTGTCCCAAAGTGGCCATGGCTTGCATCATGTGGCCAATAACATCTTTGGCAGCCTCTCCCATATGTGCGGAGGCAACAATGAATCCACTAAAGGTATCTATAGTAACATGAACATATTTAAGCTTCCCAAAGGTAGGGAGGTGTGTCACATCCATCTGCCAGAGTTGTCCGGGCACAAGGCCTCGTGGGTTTACCCCTAGATGCGGATCTGGTAAATAGGGCAAGCAGTTTTTGCATGATTTAACAATCTCTCTGGCTTGTTCTCTAGTAATAAGGAACTTCTGGCGCAATGTCTGGGCATTGAGATGGTGGAGTCGATGTGCCTCTTGTGCAGCAGCTATTCCTTGTGATTCTGAAAAAAACACTTGGGTTGTTCTGGTGGCTGCATCTGCCAATTCATTCCCTAAGGCCAGAGGGCCTGGGAGGTCAGTATGCGCGCGAATGTGGCCAATAAAAAAGGGATGATCTCTTTGTCTGATTAATTTCTGTATTTTGCAAAACATGTCAAAGGTGGGCGTCTGGGGTTGGATAGTAGGGACCATCTCCAGCTTTTGCAAAGCTCCGACCACATAGCGGCTATCAGAATAAATGTTAACAGGGCAGTGCTCAAACCTTTGTAACACTGTTAGGGCTGCATACAGCTCCACTAATTGCGCCGAAAGAAAAGGGGTGTCAATGATGACTGCTGTACCATCAAGGACATATGCAGCTTTCCCATTTTTGGATCCATCAATAAAAACTGTCAATGCATCTGGAATGGGTTCTAACTTTGTATTATTAAGAAAAATAAAGGGAGTATAGGTGAAAAATTGGATCAACTTATCACTAGGCAATTGTGTGTCAAAATCTCCTGTATATGAACAGGTAAGGACGGCCCATTCAGGGTGATGGAGGGCTAGCCATTCTAAATTGGTCTTATCATAAGGTTGTATAACTTTATCAGGTTCCTTGCCAAAATATTTAGTTGCAGCCTTCAAACCCATCATTATCAATTGACAAACCAAAAGAGGATAAATAGGGAGCACTTTTCGTTTGGCAATGGGAAAATGAACCCAAAGAAGTGGGACTGGGTTTTGCCAAAGCAAGCCAGTTGGGGAAAATTCAGTGGAAAAGATAATTAACAGCAAGTGCTGATCAGGACAATAGTATCCAATGTGTTGATTCATAATGGCATCTTCCACCTTTTTAAGTGCTAAAAGTGCTTCAGGGGTAAGCATTCTAGGGGACAATGGATCTGAATCACCTGCAAGAATATCTTCAAGGGGACGAATGTCACCTTTTGTAAGTCTTAAATATGGTCGCAGCCATTGAATATCTCCCAATAACTTGAAAATCATTTAATGTTTGTAAAGAATCTTTCCTAACCTGAAAGTTTTGGGTATATAAAAGGTCAGGGTGGAGCTCAAAACCCAGGAATAAAAAGGGAAATTGCTTCTGAATCTTTTCTGGGGCAATATGAAACCCTCGCTTCTGTAATGCTTGTACCACCATTACTGCTAGGGCATGTGACTCTTTAGGGGTCCTAGTGGCAATTAGGACATCATCCATGTAATGAATTATATATGTTTCTGGAAACTTTAATCTAAAAGGATCAATGGTTTGGGCAACATATTTCTGGCAAAGGGTAGGTGAATTGGCCATACCCTGCGGCAGGACTCTCCATTGGTATCTAGGATTTGGCCCTATTTGATTAACAATAGGAATGGAAAAGGCAAATCTTTTGCAATCATCGTGATAAAGTGGAATGGAAAAAAAGCAATCCTTGATATCAATAGTGACTTTAGCATAGCCCTGAGGAATGGCCACAGGCGTGGGCATCCCTGGTTGTAGGGCTCCCATAGGTATCATTGTCTTATTAACCTCTCTGAGATCCTGGAGGAGTCTCCATTTTCCTGATTTCTTTTTGATTACAAATATGGGTGTATTCCAGGGGGAGGTGGATGGTTCAATGTGTCCTTGATCTAGCTGTTCCTGCACCAACAGTAGGGCTGCCTGAACCTTTTCTTGTGATAGGGGCCACTGATCTATCCATACTGGGTCATCTGATCTCCAGGTTATTTTTTCAGCATGGAGTGCAGGAGGAGCGGTGGCCCTCAGGAAAAAGAATGAGTAGGGGCAGTAGGCTCCTGATTTTCTCCGAGGCCCCATCTATCTGTCTTACGTTTAGGGGTGATAGGCTGTTTCATCCCCTGTTCCTCTTTTCCTAGGCCTCTCCCTGGCAAATATCCTGTTTTTAGCATCATTTTGGTGACGGCCTCATTGGGGCTCATCATGATGACCCCCATCTGGGTGAGAATATCTCTTCCCCAAAGGTTAATGGGTAAGCCATCCACAATGAAGGGCGTGACAATTCCTGAGTTGCCCTCCTTATCTCTCCATTGCAAGGCTTTTGAACTCTGGAGAGTATTTTGACTTTGTCCTATACCCTTCAAGTGAGTGGTTGTGGCCTGTAGGGGCCAACTCTGTGGCCAGTGAGCTTTTGACAGGACCATGGCGTCTGCCCCTGTATCCAGCAGACCAAGAAAAGGTTTCTCATCAAGCCATAATTGTAAGGTGGGTCTAGTTTTTGTTAATTTTTGAACCCAATATATATCTGAGGATCCTGGTTGAGATTTGCCTCGAGTTTGTGCAACTGAAGAGAAATTCCCATAAAGGGGAAGGGGTAGGGCCTGAGCTATGCGTTGCCCTTGTGATATCATAAGGGGTCCATCAGGGGCCGATGCTAAGATTTTAATCTCACCTTGATAATCATTGTCTACTAGGGTTGGTGTTACTGAAAGCCCTCGTAGGGAACTTGAGGCTCGCCCAATGATTAAAAAGAACATACCTGGGGGTGGAGGACCATGGATCCCGGTATCCAAAATGACTGTCCCTTCCTCTGGTGTTACAATCCGGGTGGAGGAGGAACAGAGGTCCAATCCTGCGCTCCCTGCTGTGGCTCTGCAAAGGCTTGGGCTGGACGAGGGTTGATGAACGGGTTGTAAGGCCCAGTCTGCGCCTGAGGGATCTGTTGAGGGGGGATGGTAGGGGCCCCGTAGTGGGGCCCCTTGCCCGTTTCCCTGGACCGCAGGAAGGGGCTGTCCAGTGGCATCATACTTGGAGCGACATTCCTTTACCCAATGGCGTCCTTGCTTACAGCGTGGGCATAGCCCAGGCATGGGTGGTTTAGGCATACCATGTGCTTGTGGAGGGTCTATAATATTGGTCCCTTCAGTGCAATTTCTGGCAAAGTGTCCAGGCTTTCCACATCTGAAACAGGATTTAGGAGCAGTTTGTCTAGCAGCCATGGGGTGGAGCGCCACGCCCATTGCTAAGCTGATGGACTTTGAAAGCTTATGCTCAAAGGAATCAACATCATTGCAAAGCCTGATCATGCCATTAAGGTCAATAGTTTTCATTTTTCCTCTTAAGGCAGCCTTGCAGGCAGAGTTAGCATTCTCAAATGCAAGCTGTTTCACAATCACATCATCAGTGCTACTTTCTCCTAGGATCCTTTCTGCGGCTTCCAAGAGCCTACCCACAAATTGAGCATAAGGCTCATTTGTGCCTTGAATAATCTTAGAAAGGGAAGTCCCCACTGAGTTGGGAGGGGGGATGGCGCGCCAGGCGGCCAGTGCGGCTTGGGCAAGCTGATTAAGTAGCCCAACGGGCAGCGCCTGCTGCTTGCTCTCAGTGGCATATTTCCCTCAACCTGTCAGTTTATCCAGGGTCCATGAGGCTGTTGCTGCATTTTGTTTATTAACATCTGCCTGTGTTTCCAGTTTTTCCATCAATTCAGCTCTCCAAGTTAAATATTGACCGCGAGAGAGCACTGATTGAGCAACCTTTGTCCATTCACTGGGGATGAGATTTCCTCCTTACCCTAGTCCTTCAAGAATGGACAGCATAAATGGGGCTGCTGGACCATAATTCTTAACTGCAGAGTGCAGCTCCTTTAGATGTTTTATTTTGAGGGCCTTAATAATGCAAGAGCCACTGGTGCTGGTAGTAAGGTTGCTGGCCTCTGCGCCTTCCTGTGTCTCTTCTATCTGAATCTCATCCTCTTCTCCCTCAAGGGGGTGGGGGCATGTCCTCATCCTCCCCGTCCTCATTATCAGTGGCGGAGGATTCTGCCTGGGTACCTGACGATCTAGTCATCACTGGGAAGGTGAGACGAGACTTAACAGGGGCAGAACGAGCCTTGGTAGAACGAGCTCTGGTAGGCCTAGTCTGGGAGGACTCATTAGGGGGCCTCAGCGATGAAGGGGGCAGTGATAAGGGTGTCAACAAGTCTACCTGTAAGGTCTGAATCTGAGTAGTCAGGTCTTTGAGTTCTTTCTGCAGGGAAATAACGCCTCTCAACTGGATTATCTGGCTGGTAACGGACCGTTTTGTGGCCAACAGATCGTCAATGCCAGGGGTTTGAGGAGGCAAGTTACCAGGAAAGGAAGGTGCAGATGGTTGGGTTTGAAAGTCCTCGGGGGGAGCATAGGGAGGGGGCTGGGACCATTTTAATCTCTGTAGACTGCTTCCTTTCTTCTGGGTTCTTATGGGAGCTACAAAAGGTGGGTCATATTTCAACCTTTCATACCCAGCTGCCTCTTCCTCCAGGTCCAACTCCTCCTCAGCGGGGTCTAGCCAATCATCACTATTTGCTTTATGGATAACAGGGTAAAGAGAGGGGGTAGGAAAAATGGCAGGTGTGGGAGACATCTCAGTCAAAGGCGGATGGAGGTTTCTGTCTCCAATCTTCTCATCCAAGAGAGACGGAACAGAAGAATTTAGTCCCTCTGTCTTAGATGAAAAAGCCGGAGGCACAGGTTTAGTCTCCTAAGTGGAAATAAAGTCTTCAAAGAGTGCCAGAAGATGTGAATTTTTTCCTTCCTTTTCAGAATCTTTAAGAATGTCTCTAATTATACCATAAAAACTAAAAAATGACTCAGGGACCTCTTCTCCATTTCTTAGAAGCTCATTGAAACATTTTCCCACTTTATTCCATGTCAGAGGGTGTATGTCCGGCCCGTGTAAAACCAGCCAGGGGCATTTCTCCTCCGTATAGCAAAAGAATTTTAAGAGGTCCTTTTTCTTAACTCTTATTCCCCTCTCCTGTAATGTGCTCTTTACTTCCTTTATAAAGAGGGCCTCTTTAGAAGCCGACTTCCCCATTATTGATGAGACAGCAGAACTTACCTCAAGACGCAGCACGAGTGATGCAAAATGTCTCTACCGTTGTGCTCCGGATCCAAGCCTTTCTCTTAGTGATAGGTGCTGTCCTGTGACCACCGTACCTCAAGCCCCACGTTGGGTGCCACTTGACCCATCCTGCAGGCCAGGTAATTTATGGGTCTCGAGGAGGCATCACCTAGGAATAATGGGGGGGGGAGGGAAAGAGAACCAAGCGCGTAAAGAAAGACAGAGTCAGTCTGAGCTGCGTCTAGGTTCCATTTATTGCAGGCAACATTTTATTTTTATAAGGCAGTTTCGAAAAGGAGGGGTAAGGGTAGGGGGGAATGGGGAACCACCGTGTCCCAGGTCAAAGAGGAAGTAGCAACTTTCATTATTATAAGGCGTCTTGTGGTTAAGCTACGCGGTTAAGACATTCCAAGGAACATATACCACATACTATTCTGTTTTGATTATGCTGACCATATTCTTTTGCAACATACTGTTCTTGAGAAAGAGGGTGCAAGATGAGCCATTCTGTCTGGCTTGGGGGTCTCAGTCCCTCACAGTTCCCTTTACCCCACATCCTCTCCAGCATAAGCTGTCATCAGTATTTTTGATCTTGGCCATTCTTACAGGTATAAGATGGAATCTTAGAGTTGTTTTGATTTGCATTTCTCTGATGGCTAAAGATGTTGAGCATTTCTTTAAGTGTACTTCAGCCATTTCCATGCATAAAACTCAAGTACAAATGAATCAAAGACCTCCATATAAAGCCAACCACACTGAACCTCAAAGAAGAGAAAGTCAGAAGTACACTTGAATGCATTGACACATGAGACCACTTCCTATATATAACCCCAGTAGGACAGATACTGAGAGAAACAATTAATAAATTTGACCTCCTGAAAAAGCTTTTGTACAGCAAAGGACATGGTCAACAAGGCAAAACAATACCAGCAACTGATGGAGACAGGGGACAGGCAGCAACAGTGGAACACTGGACTGAGCTCCTGAAGTCCAGTTGAAGACTGAGATGAGTAAGAATATATGAGCAAAGACTATAATGGGGACACCCATTGAGACAGCTTACCTGAGCTAATGCTATCCCTACTGCTTGTACTGGCTTTTGGGAAACCATTATCTTTTTATGGACACACCTAGCTCAGCCAGGATATAGTGGGGTGGGTTTTAGTCTTTCCTTGAAGCAATGTGCCTTTCTGTCTCTGGGGAGTGTATGTGGGTGGGTGGGAGGGAAAGTGAAGAGAAAGGAAGGGAGTAGAAACTGGGTTTGGTATGTAAAATGAAAAAGATAGTTTGTTTTCTTTTTTTTTTCAAAAAAAATAAAATAAAGTACTCCAGCTCAAAGGTACAGAAAGTATGTTCAACAAAATCACAAAAGAAAACTTTTCCAACCTAAATAAGAATATGCCTGTGAAGACACAAGAAGCTTACTAAACATCAAATAGAATGGACAAAAGAGAAGACCCTTCACCATATAACAATTGAAACATTACCATACAAAATAAAGAAAAAAAATATTAAGAGCTGCAAAGGAAGCAGTCAAAGTAACATATAAAGGCAGACCTATTAGAATCATACCTGACTTCTCAGTGGAAACTCTGAAAGCCAGAAGGTCCTGGATAGATGTGCTTCAGACACCAAGAGACCATGGATACAAGCCTAGACTTCTACACTCAGTCACCATCAATGGAGAAAATAAGATATTCTATGGCACAACCAGTTTTAACCAATACTTATTCACAAATCCAAACTTACAGAAAATACTAGAAGGAAAACTCCAACCCAATGAATTTAGCTATACCCATGAAAACACAGGCAAAGATGACTACACACCAGTAAACCAAAAAGAAGGGAAAAACACAATAACTACCACTTAAAAATAACAGGAATTAACAATTACTGGTCATTAATATCTCTTAATATCAATGTACTCAGTTCACCTATAAAAAGACACAGGCTAAGAGAATGGATATGAAAGCAGGATCTATTCTTCTTCTTCATGAAAGAAACACAGTTCAGTGTTAAAGACAGGCAATACTTCAGAATAAAGGGATGAGAAAATATTTTCTAGTCAAAGAGACCTAAGAAAAAAGTGGTTGTAACTATCCTAATATCTAACAAGATTAAACTAAAATCAATAAAAAAGATATAAAGAGGGACCCTTCATGCTCATTACAGGAAAAAAAATCTATGAAGATGAAGTCTCAATTCTGAACAACTATGTTCCAAATAGAAGAGTACAACATATGTATAAGAAACATTATTAAAGCTGAAATAACACATCAGACCCACAAACTAATTTTAGGAGACTTCACGACCCTACTCTCAACAATGAACGGGTCTGCCAGACAGAAACTTAACAGAAAACTCACAGATGTTATTACTCAAATGGACTTAACAGACATCTATAGAACATTTCAACCAAAGACAAAAGGATATACCTTCTTCTCAGCACCTCATGGAATCTTTCTTAAAGTTAACCACATTTTCAGTAACAAAGAAAACCTTAACATATACAAAAAAAATTTATAATAGCCACCTGTATCTTGTCAGATCACCATGGCTTAAAGTTACAATTCAACAACACTAATTGCAGAAAGTCTACAAACTCATAAAAACTAAACAATTCTCAACTGAATCATTACTGGCTAAAGAAAATAATAAAGAAAGAAATTAAAGTTTTCCTAGAATTTAATGAAAATGAAGGCACAACATGCCAGACCTATTACACACTATGAAAGCAGTGTTAAGAGGAAAGTTGTTATCACTAAGTGTGTATATAAAGAAAGTGAAGAAATCTCATACCACCTACTTAACAGCACACCTGAAAGGTCTAGAAGAAAATGAAACAGACTCACCCAGGAAGAGTAGATGACAGGAAATAATCAAATTGAGGACTGAAATCAATAAAATAGAAACAAAGAAAACAATACAAAGAATCTATGAAAGAAAGCGTTGGTTTTTCAAGAAAATCAACAATATAAACAAACCCTTATTCAATCTAACCAAAAGACAAAGAAAGTGTATCCAGATTAACAAAATCAGAAAAGAAAGTGGTACATAACAATAGACATTGAAAAAATTTAGAGAATTATGAGGTCATACTTTGAAAACCTGTACTCCACAAAATTGGAAAATTTAAAAGAAACAATTTTCTGGATAGGTAACATATACCAAAATTAAACCAAGACCAGGTGAACAACATAAATAGACCTATAACCCATAAGGAAATTGAAATTGTCATCAAAAGACTCTCAACTGAAAAAAAAAGTCCAGGGTCACATGGTTTCAGTGCAGAGTTCTACCAACTTCAAAGATCTAATACCTATGCTCCATAATTTTTTTCACACAATAGAAATATAAGAAACATTGTCAAACCCTTCTCATGAGGCTACAGTTACCCTAATATCCAAGCCACACAAATACTCAACTAAGAAAGAGAATTGAAGACCAATCTCCCTCATGAACATTGATGCAAAAATACCCAATTGAATACTGGCAAAACAAATGCAAGAACACATAAAAAAATATCATCTACCATTATCAAGTTGGCGTCATTACAGAGATACAGGTTCAACATATGAATGTCTATCAATAAATATATCATATAAATAAACTGAAAGAAAAAATCATATGATCATTTCATTAGATGCTGAAAAAGTGTTTGACAAAATTCAACACTCCTTCATGACAAAGGTCTTGAAGAGATCAGAGATAGAAGGAATTTATTTAAACATAATAAAAGCAATATAAATGAAGCCAACAGCCAATACCAAATTAAATGGAGAGAAACTCAAAGCAATTCCACTAAAATCAAGAACAAGTTAAGGCTGTCCACTATCTCTCAATATATTTAATATAGTACTTGAAGTTCTGGCAGGAGCCAAAAAAAAGCAATGAAGTGAGCTCAACAGGATACAAATTAGAAAGAAAGAAGTCAAACTTTTGTTATATGCAGATTTTCAGATGATATAATAGTATATATAAATGACCCCAAGAGTTCTACCAGGGAACTCCTACAGCTAATAAACACTAACAGTAATGTAGCAGGCTAAAAGATCAACTAAAAAAAATCAGTAGCTCTCTTATATACAAATGATAAAAAGCATGAGAAAGAAATCAGAGAAGTATCACCATTACAATAGCCACAAATAACATAAAATATCTTGGGGTAACACTAAACAAGTGAAAGACCTATATAACAAGAACATTAAGTGTTTTAAGAGAAAAATTGAAGAAGATATCAGAAAATGGAAAGATCTCCCATGTTATTGTACAACATAATAAGAATGGCACTCTTACCAAAAGCAATTGACAGACTCAATGCAATTCCCATCAAAATCCCAAGACAATTCTTCACAGACCTCAAAAGAACTATACTTAACATCACTTGGAAAAAAAACAGCATAACCAAAACAATTCTGTACAATACAGAGACTTCTGGGGGCATCATAATCCCTGACATAAAGCTCTATTACAGAGCTATAACAATGAAAGACGTTTTGTTTTGAATGTGTGAAGCAATTCCACACCAGTTTGGATTCAAAGGATTATTTATTTGAGGGGGAAAAAACTTACAGAACACTGTCTTACATGACAGTCAGGAAAGGAGTCTGGTTGCTGGAGGAAGAGAGCAAGCAGAGGGCTGCCACTGATTTTTAAAGAAAGAGAGATCACGCCCCAGTGGGCTGGTATCTCAGCAGCTATTGGCTGAAGGAGCAGAAGGAGCTCACATAGCAGTTTTGGCATAAAACCAGACATATAGCCCAATGGAATCAATTCAAGACCCTGATATTAATCAACACATCTATGAACAATTGATTTTTTATGAAGAGGGTAAAATTATGCAATAGAAAAAAGAAAACATCTTCAATAAATGGTGCTGGCATAATTGGATGCCAACACTTACAAGAATGCAAATATATCCATGTCTATCTCCATGCACAAAACTCAAATACAAAAGGATCTAAGATCTCAATATAAATCCAGCCACACTGAACCTCATAGAAGAGAAAGTGGGAATAGCCTTGAACACATGGGCACAAAACAACACTTTCTAAATGTAACACCAGAAATACAGACAATGAGAGCAACAATAAATGAATGGGACCTCTTAAAACTGAGAAGCTTCTGTAAGTCAAAAGACAAAGTGAATAAGACAAAACAAAATTTATACTGAATGAGAAAAGATCTTCACGAAACCCACATTGGACAGAGGACTGATATAAAGAACCTAATAAACTAGATATCAAAAATACCAAATGATCCAATTTAAAAATGGTGTAGATATAAACAGAGAATTCTCAACAGAAGAATTCCAAATAGTTGAAAGACACTTAAGAAATCGCACAACATCCCTAGTCATCAGGAAAGTGCAAATCAAAATTACTCTGAGATAACATTTTACACAAGTCAGAATGGCTAAGATCAAAATCACCAATGATAACTTATGCTGGAGAAGATGTGGAGTAAGGGGAACACCTCTCCATTGTTGGTGGGAATGTAAACTTATATAGCTAATTTGGAAATCAGTATGGCAAATTCCCAGAAAATTGGGAATCAATCTACCTCAAGACGCAGCAATACTATTCTTGGGCATGTACCCAAAGAAGACGTATTTATAACAGAAGCACATTTGCTTAACTGTGCTCATAGCAGCATTATTCATAATAGCCAGTACCTGGAAAGAACCTAGATGACCCTCAAATAAAGAATGGATAAGGAAATATGGTATACTTATACAATGAAGTATTATACTGTGATAAAAAGCAATGACACCTTGAAATTTGCAGTCAAATGGATGGAACTAGAAAAAATGATCCTTTGCGAGGTAATGTAGACCTAGAAAGACAAACATGGTATGTGATCACTTATAAGTAGATATTAGACAATGCAAAGGATAACCAGCATATAGTCCATGACTCCACAGAAGCTTGGTAACAAGGAGAACCCTAAGCAAGACATGCAAAGATCTCCTGGGAATGGGAAATAGGCAAGATCTCCTGAGAAAATATGGATTGTAAATGGGGAGAAGGGAGGGTCAAAGAGGAATGGTAGGGTTGAAGTGGGGAGGAGAACATGTGGAAATGGATTGACCAAGAAGGGGGAAAGATAGAGAATAAGAAAAAAGAAATAGATATCTTGTTGGTTATGGGAGCCATTATGGGGCTAAGCAAGAAATATGGCACGTGGAAAATTTGTAGGAATTCACAAGAAGGACCCCAGCTAAGACCATAAGCAATATGGAGAGGGTACCTTATCTGGCCTTCCCCTGTAATCAGATTGATGACTACCTTGATTTGCATCATAGAAACATTAGCCAGCAACTGATGGAAGCAAATGCAGAGATCCACAGCTAAGCACTTGGTCAAGCTCCCAAAGTCAGATCAAAGAGAAGGAGGAATGATAATATGAGCAAAGGGGTCAAGACTATAATGGTTATACCTACATAAACATCTGATCTGAATTAGTGTGAGTTCACTGACTCTGGACTGACAGTGGGAATCCTGCATAGGCTCAAACTACGCCCTCTGAATGTGGGGGATCTTTGTGTGGCTGAAGCAGTAATTGTGGTCACTGGCAGTGAGACCAGGACTTATCTCTAATGCTTGAACTTGTTTTTTTATTTATTTGTTTTTGAATCCCAGTCTCTTTGGAGGGATTCCTTGCTCAGCCTAGATACAGGGAGGGGGTGTCTTGGTCTTGCCTCAAAGTGATATTCCAGATTTTCTTGACTCCCCATGGGAAGCCTTACCCTCTCTGAGGATTGGATGAGGTGTGGCGTAAGGGTACGTTGAGGGAATTTGGAAGAACAGAGGGAGTCGGAACTGCGATTAGTATATAAAATGAGAAAATAGTGTTTTATAATTAAAAAAAGAAAAAAATTCTTAAGCATTTTATTTCTTCTAATAGTCTATGTACAGTAGTTTCTTAGCTTCATTATTTTGGTTGTCATTTTCTGTGGAAACAACAGTAAAACCTCTTCTCCAAAGTTACATATCTTTTGACTTCAATATTGAAGTCAAGGCAATTTTCAAAATACCTATCTTGAATTAGTTCAGCAGCATTTATAAGCAAATATCTTTTAGCAGCTGTTGCTCCTTGCTCAGCATTCAAACGATTCATAAAGAGCATAATAACAAACAGTATCGAGATTCTCTGTGTACTTTTAATCTTTAAGTGTTTCGTGGCAGGACCTCTTAAAGAGCTACAGAGTTTTGCAGCTAAAGCTGGGACAGGAAACCTCTCTTAAATGAGAGTGCTTGCCTCTAGCAAGCAGAGCAGATCCGAGAAATTTCTGCTACCAAGAAGCCATGCTTTATTCTTTTCTGTCTAGAATTATTTCCAAAGCTCTCTCGGGTTTTATGTGTAAGCAGTTGTCCACATGGGTGCCATTTGTAACATGAGGGCCTGTTTGTTGGGGTTTCTGTCCTGCCCAGTTCCCACAGCTGGTAAGCCCAAGGAAATTACACAGAGGTCTACATTAATGATAAACTGATTGGCCCATTAGCTCAGGCTTCTTATTAACTCTTATAACTTATATTAACGCATTATTCTTATCTACGTTAACCACATGACTCAGTACCTTTTTCAGCAGTCAGGTCACACCCTGCTTCTTCAGTGTCTGGACAGAACTATGGAGGAATGGGCTTCTTCCCAGAATTCTCCTGTTCTCATCGACCCACCTCTACTTTCTGTCTGGTTGTTCTACTTATACTTCCTGTCTGGTTGTTCCACTTATACTTCCTGCCTGGCTACTGTCCAATCATTGTTTATTTAAAACATAATTTACATAACTGCCCCCACCAAATATCTTCACATAAAAGACTGAAATTACTGGCTCTACAAATAAAATTTTTAACAATTATTCAGTGAACAAAAGTCTGCTCCATTATTAATAATATTAAGAAACTGCCATTACTAGGCATAGTGGCACAAGACTTTAATCTCAATATTCAAGGGTTTGGATAATGAGTTTGAGGACAGCCTGGGCTATATAACAAGTTTCAGTGTATTCTAGGCTACACAGTGAAACTCTGTTTTAAAAGACTGAAGGTAAGGTTATGTAATTCAGTAGTAGAATTGTTGTCATTTGTAGGTGATTACAATAAAGTAGTCCCACACTAGCTCAGAATGGAGTATAATAGTGCATTCTCTATTTAGGGGTAGACACACAGATCAACACTCATCTGCATAAATGGGGAACAGGAACTGAATCCAGCAGTCAAGAGAGGCTGTACAAGCTTTTCATCTGCATTTATAGTACAAGAGACCATGTCCAAGTGGGCTGGTATCTTAAAGGCTATTGGCTGAAGGAGTTCCCACAGCACCTCCCCTTTTGTCTAGATAAGAGAGTTCCAAACCAAATATAAAACTATATACAATAAGAAAATATATCAAGTATAAAAATTTTAATTACAACCAGCATATGAAATATCAAGCAAGAATCATGCACTAAATGTGTCAGTAGTTATCCTATCCTAAGGAGTCTAAGCTTGTATTAGAAATGGCTTGGATGAGTAAGGAAAGGAAAGTAACTATGACTACCTAGTCTTCATCACCATCAAAGATTTGAACATGAAAATAATATTACTTGAGTAAACAGGAAGAACAATCAAGCAACTTTCAAAATGTCCAATAAATGACAGAGACAACTGACTAGCTAAGCAATCTCCCAATGTCTCATTTGCAACACTGGAGCAATCAACTTTGGTTAAAGCCTAGAGTAAGTGTCAGACCATTTTCAAGGCAGGAAAAATTTCAAAACCATCTTAGCCTTTTTTGGCAGTCTTTTTTCTTGTGTCCTACATGTCCAGTCCAGATACCTTGCATTTTGTCAGTGGTTGAGTCATGGGCAATTCTTTTCTCAAAGGTCAGTTTTCCCAAGAAGAAAATAAGTTCCAAGTGGAGTGTTTCTGGTGCCCCACATTCTCTCAGAAATAAATGGATGCTTCCAGAAACAATCATGTCTCATGTCAACAGAACCCTAAGTTATTTAAATGGCATATTCTACAGTTCTTTGAAGTAGTTGAAGATTACCTATCTATGCAGAATATAATCTGTATGCATCTAAAGAACCTAATTAGTCTAACTATAAGTATGATAAGCATGGGTGACATTTGACGTATAATTCTTAATGCCTACATAGCTTAAAGAGTAAGGCCTCATATTAGAATATTAAACAAGTTTTAAGTAACTGTTAACAAATGAGAACAATGACCTCAAAATATAAACAATGTATAAGTATTTTGATCAGAGGTAGAAATATATAATGCAATATGATAAATATATCTTAAAATATATCAGTATACAAAATGTCTTGAGCAGAGGTATAATTATGCATGCATACAATATGACCAAATAACTATACCTAGGTGTACAACTATTATAAACAGAAATAGAAGCATATTCAACAAACCAAATATAATTTGAATTTGTATCAATATACAAGAATATACACCAATGTAAACTATAAATAATATCTCACAAGTATTCATTCTATTACTCACTATTATTATTAATGTTGGTAGCTCAGAATGAAGTATAATAAAGGGTTCTTTATTTATAGGTAGACTCACAGATCAACAGTCCTCTGAATGAGTGGATAACAGGAACTGAATTCAGCAGCCAAGATAGGCCGCACAACCTTTACATCACATTTATAGTATAGGAGACCATACCAAAGTGGGCTGGTATCTTACAGGGTATTAGTTGAAGAATTCCCACAGCATCCATGTACCATGTCTTGAATTAAATTCTTTGTATCTACCAACACCTAAAACTTGGCCATTGTTCCTCTCAGCACTAATGAAGTTAAAACAAACCCATTATCTAGGCTTCACAATGTCCCAGTTGCAACATAGCAAGTACTACCAGAACAGTCCTCAAAGACTCCTCAATTTCAGCTGTCTTAGACACTCATTCCAATACTTTATAAGTTGTTCCTAGAATTCTTATATAAGAAATTACCTGCAGTCGTGTGCTTAAATTTTGTGAAAACAGTTGTCTGGCAGTAGTTGCTCTGATCACCACTGCAACTTCAATTTTCATAATTAGCTCACATAGAAATTGAGGCACACATATTCAGAGCCTGTGACCATTTGCTACCAGATGCTGGTTCTACTTTCCCTCATAGAAGCAGTCCCATGTAAGATTGGCATGACTATTAAGCCAACCTCCCTCCCCATCCAAGGATAAGATGAAATCTTGCCATTGGGAACATGTACCTGCAGTAGTGCACCTTCTTCTTAATCCTTTGACACAAAATTGGAAGAAGTCATTTCTCTTTACTTTTTGTGTTTGTTCAATTATTTTTGGACCCTTATGTGATAAACTGAGTAAAGAACAATGATAGTTTTATAAATTTAGAGTTGACATGGATATGTAATATATGATTGTACTCAGTGAAGAGTGATTTGTTTTACTTATTAATCAATATCTATGACAAAATAAGACCAAGTAAGGAATACAACCATTGAACTTTCTGCAAACACTGGATACCGTGTTAGACAGTGGAACCTTCTGTCTACTTTCCTAAGATGTTTAGCATTACTAAAGATGTACCACCTGCCATTCATAGATTCGTGTCCTCAAAGCTGTTAATGACTTTATCCATATAATGTCAAAATGAGACTTTGTTTAGAAATAAGGTCATTAAAGATATAATTAGATAGGATGAAGTCATAGTGGAGAAGAGCAGCTTCCTCATTAATGTTACCAGTGCCTTTTCTAGAAGACAGCTGTGTGAATACACAGAGATAGTGAAAAAAATCACTTGAAGATAGTGACAGCGAATGGAGGCAGACTGTGACACATCCATTCACTTGGAACTACCAGAGCTAAAAGAGCAAAAAAGGTCCAGCCTGCAGAAACTTCAAAACAAACATGTTTATTTCAGATGAGGAGCCTTTAGAATACAGGCAGGATAAATCTATTGTATCAAACCACTGAGCTTGTTGTAGTTCATTATAGCAGCCTATGGAAATACATATACCCTAGTTGGACTAAGGAACTGCAGAAGTTTCCTGCCTCACTGGTATCCAAAACATAAATCAAGATAACTAATGTTTCCTCTATAAATACTAATGCCATAATACAAGCTCTCACCACCATGTCCTTACCCTTTACTGATCTCCAGGTATCACTGATAGAGAAAAGGTACTCTAATTTCTCTAAAGAACCACTGCTGTGATCCAGGAGAAGGTGGTCAATGAAACTTTCACTTCCCCTAGGGGTGTAGCAGCCAGTTTAATTGAAAAGTATAGTAGATTCCTTGAAACAATCTTGTTTAAGTTAAAAGATGGCAGATATTCTTTTTTTTTTATTGGAAAGAAAAAAGAAATTTCTGCCTCCTCCCCGCCTCCCATTTCCCTCCCACTCCTCCCTCTCCTCCTCCCCTGCCCCCACTCCTCCCCCTCCCTCTCAAGCCTGAAGAGCAGTCAGGGTTCCCTGTGGAAAGTCCAAAGTCCTCCCCCCTCAATCCTGGTCTAAGAAGGTGAACATCCAAACTGGATAGGCTCCCACAAAGCCAGAACATGAAGTAGGATCAAAACCCGGTGCCATGGTCCTTGGCTTCTCAGCAGCCCTCATTGTCCACCAAATTCAGAGAGTCCGGTTTTATCCCATGCTTTTTCAGTCAGAGTCCAGCTGGCCTTGGTGAGCTCCCAAAGAATCAGCCCCACTGTCTCCACTGGTGGGCGCACCCCTTGTGGTCCTGACTTCTTTGCTCATATTCTCCCTCCTTCTGCTCCTCATTGGGACTTTGGGAGCTCAGTCCAGTGCTCCCGTGTGGGTCTCTGTCTCTATCTCCATCCATCGCCAGATGAAATTTCTATGGTGATATGCAAGATATTCATCAGTATGGCTATAGGATAGAGTCATTCAGGTTCCCTATCCACAGCTGCCCCAGGAACTAACTGGGGACATCGTCCTGGGCACCTGGGAGCCCCTCTAGATCCAAGTCTCTTGCCAACCCTAAGATGGCTCCCTTAATTAAGATGTGTGCTTCTCTGCTCCCCTAGCCAACCTTCCTTTATCCCAATCATCCCGTTTTGTGCAAAAAAAAAAAGATGCAATACTAAAAATTATTGAACATTTTCTTTCTCCCATTTACATTTTTATTAGTTCTGATATGTTAAGTATACTGTGTATAAAACAAAAGTTTTTATTCAAATGATTAAAAATTATTGGCATTCATTTGGAAAACTTCAGAATTAAGGTAATTAAGTTTTGAACACTTTCCAAAGCATTCTCTTCTACCCTCTGGCTGCAGAAGTACAGACTCAATAGCATTGCAATTAGCACTCAGATCACACTGTACTGCCACATACACACACCTTTAGTCAGCAAAAGAATGTGTCCTCTTAAAATGTACAGCTTGGTAGGAAATTCCCTGAGTCACTTCATAATTTAATTATATAGTCCATTCACTTTTTAAAGATAGGCATATATTTAAAAGAAAACGTAATGTATAATAAAAAGTCATGATTCATTATTTCTAGTTCTGTAGTGAAATGTACCTAATTTTTGAGTGTACAAAAGATACTGCAAATATTACTAATAAATATGTAGATGGTGTAAATATCATCTTTCTGTATTGTTAACTGAAAATCAATTAAGTTAGAATCTGTTACTTTAATATTTAAGCAATTTGTTATTCACAGAGTATGCACCGCTGAAAGCTTTTAAATATGTAGAAGACAACATTCTCTCATTTGAAAATGACTGGTTGCTAATCAATATTTTAAATACATCTCATTCAAGAAAAAATAACTTTTTGAATGATTAAGCTTGAAGATATTTGTATTTAGTCTTGTTGACTATTTTAAGTAGTGAGTTCTTGAAATGCACTATGTGAATAAATCGATGGCCAAAGAAAAGTAAAATGGATCCTTAAGATTGGTGCCAAAATCTGCTCTTCAACTGTACCTTGGGAGAAGATAAGCAAGGAACTGCGAGGGCTTGGTTCACCCACTGAGACAGTATGCCTGTCCTAATGGGAGCTCACCAAATACAGCTGGACCAGGACTGAACGAACATGCGATCAAACCTCTCTGAATATGGCTGACAATGGGGGCTTACTGGGGACTTGTTTCTACTGCATGTAATGGCTTTTTGGGACCCTAGTCTCTTTGGATGCAAAGCTTCCTAGGCCTGGATGTAGGGGGGAGGGCCTTGGACTTCCCATAGGGCAGGGATCCCTGCCTTCTCTTAAGGAGGGAGGAGGGTAAGTGGGGGAGCAGGAGGGGAATGGGAGGAGGGAAGGAAGCGTAAATTTTTGAATGGAACAATAAATAAATTTAAAACAAACAAACAAAAAAAGATGGCAGATAAAATCCCAGTTGAGTATTATTACTGAGAGTGATACTGGTTAATATAAACTTTATATAGTTAGTACTTTGATATTTCCCCACTTTTAAAAATTATATTTGCTTCCTTCCCGAACTCTTATGACAACTACCTCTATTTTCTTATGCATTTAACTTTACGCCCTCTCTCTCTCTGTCTCTGCCTCTCTCTCTTTCCCCCTTCCTCCCCCCCTCTCTGCCATCAAGTCCAATTTGTTCCACTTATATTTTCTTGGATGTGTGGCCTTCCACTTAAGTATGGTCAAGGTACATTCTTAGAGAAAACTGACCCTTCCTTTCCTAGCAGTAGCCAGTAGCTCCTCAGCTAGGGGTGAGGCTTCGATCACAACTCCCCTCTCCATGCTGGGATTTGAACTGGCTTGGGCTTTTACAGGCTTTGTATTTATTGTCAAAACTGCTATGAGTTCCTATGTGTCCTGGCATATCCAGAAAATTCTGTTTCCTTGTATTCATCTGTCACCTCTGGCTTCAGCAATGATCGCAGAGCCCAAATGTTTAATCCTTTATAAGACATGCCCTTTGTACCAATGTAACCCACGTCCTAGTACTTTTTGAAACCAGCCATTAAGCTAGAACATTTTATTACTACTTCATCATGTGGTCCTTCTTCTCTGGTAATATGCTTCCTTACTTTTCTAGGCAGACAATTATTTTACACCTTAAATGTAGAAAGCTATCCTCAAAGCTTAAGTTAATTTGATGGAACTAAGGGATCAAGTGTAGCAGAAGATCTAAAACTAAGGAAGAATAATACATGCTGCTTTGACATTAGCAAAGTTGAGAGGGATCAGGAAGACAATTTAATCAGTAAACAGATTGCTTATTCTTAAGCGTGGGGACTTAAATTCTATACTTAGAACACATGTAATTATGCCAGATATAGTGGGATGTTCTTGTAATCGTAGCACTGGATAAGTAGAAACTTCCTGAGGCTTGCTGGCAAGCCAATCTAGCTAAATTGGTAAGACCCAGTTCAATGAGAGTCCCTATCTCAAATAAATAAATAAATAAATAAACAAATAAGGAAGAAATCAATTGAGGAAAAATACCCAAGTCTTCTCTCCTCTTCATGCATGTGTCATACATATATTTGAGCACATCCCCTGCCATTTGCATTTACATAGAAATTGGGAGGGTTTCCAGCAGGCTAATAGAATGTTGTCTTCCTTAGAAGATCAAAACAACTATATTCATTAAATGTGCAGATAGTGGGCCTCACTTCTTTCATAGTTTTCATAATTACTTTTTCAAAAATATTATTTGTATAATCATTATCAATTATTATTTATACACATTTTATACTTTTTTGACATCATAATAAAATTACAACATTTCTCCTTCCCATTTCTTCCCTCCAAATCCTCCCACATATACATCCCTGCTCTCTTTAAAAATCATGGCTTCTTACATCATAGTTATACATATATATTCCTAAATATAACCTGTTCAGACTCTATAATGTTATCTGTATGTGTGTCTTGAGGGGTGTCCATTTGGTATTGGTTATTGCTCTTCCCTGAGGAAGACTACCTCTTGCACTCTCAGCATTCCTCAGCTGCCTAGAGTTCATTGTGTAAGGTTGAGGCCTTCTGCCCTTTCCCTCACCAATTTAGGAATATTTACTGGTGCGGTCTTTGTTTAGCTTGTGCTTAAGCAGTCATATTGGTGAGACTTTTGGGGTATAGCTTCTAGGATTACTAAGAGACAGTTTCACAGAAATCTCCCTGAATATTTGATTTTAAAAATACTCCCACCCTCTCTTATAAAATGTTCCTCAGTCCTTAGGTTTGGAAGTGTTTTATTTAAAAAAAGATTACATACTATTTTCATGGTGCTAGCTATCATACACAGGGCTTTGTAACATGCATTGCAAGCACTCTTCAAATGAACTATACCCACTGTCCTTGACTCTTTGGAATAATACCTGATTTTGTGTTTTGTTTTGTTTTGTTCTATTCTTTGTTTCTTTTGTTTCTTGAGACAAGGTTTCTCTGTGTAATAGCACTAGCTGTCCTGGAACTAGATCTGTAGACCAGGTTGGCCTAAAATTCAAAGAGATCCATTTGCCTCTGCCTTCCAAGTGCTGGGATTAAAAGCCAGTGTCACTACCATGTAGCAAGATAAAATCTTATGATATTAGCACAAGCTGTCCTTGAACGCAAGATCCTTCTGCCTCAGCCTTGTGAATGCTAGAATAAAAAGTATATGCCACCAAGTGTAGCAGTAAAATAAATCTGAGATAATATTCATTTCACTTCTTTGCTGTTTGTTTTTATGAAAGTAAGTTGATAATGATTTGATAGTCTGCTGCTGGTTTCTTTAAACAAATTAGTGGTGGTTGTTTAATTGCGTTCTTGCTTCTAATATTTGTCACTTGTCAGTATTATTGCTTTTGTGTGTTTTACTTTGGGTTTTATTTTCAGACATTGAACTGTAATCCCAAACTAAGTTGCCTAGGGTTCAAAGACATCTTTTTTTCCCCCAGTGCTAGGAATTGAACATAAGACTTTGCATATGTGCTCCATGCCCAGCCTTATCTCATTTTTTCTGTTGAGATAATGTCTCACTAAACTATCCTGATGAGCCCCGAGCATATTCTGTAGCCCAAGAAAACACTGAACTTTTAATCTTACTGCTCCATTCTCCTAAATATCTTAGATTTAGGTGTGTGTCTACAAAACCAGGATATAGACCTTTATAAATCATGGAATTCATATTTTTAATTTATTTTGAAGATGTCTACATAATTATGTTATTATGTCATTGCATTTTGCTTCTTACCTCTAGTGAGTCCTTTATCTCCTCTTTCTCTTTCTTCTCTTTCTCATTCTAGGTATTCCCTCTCTTCTTACAGTCTTGCATCCTGGATATTTGTATATTGTCAAATTCAGCTTGCCATTAAACCTTGATGATTATTTGTTTTAATTAAATAATTTTCAGTTTTATTATTCTTACAAATTTTTATCTTCTGATTTCATATATCTTTAAATATATTAGTTATCATTATCATATGCATGTCTAATGATTGAAAAATGGGGACATTCATAATTCTATTTCTGTAGCATTCTCTTCAACATATTTCTAATATATGAGAAATTTATTAAGGCCAATGCATATATTATGAATCAAAATTTATAGAGGCTCTGCATTTTGTATTTTGTAGAATGTGCATAAAATTCACATTCTATATTTTCAGCATATGAAATGGAGATAAAATATCATCATCAAATTAGAAACTAATCTGAATTGAAATCATGTTACAGCTTTTAGACAGTTCTAACTCATACAGTTTCATCCTGTGTCTATGGAAGAACCCTCCAGATATTGTCAGTGGAAGCCTGGCATGTATGTTAGGGTTCCTGGATTTTGCAACCTGGAACTAAAATATTTTGATCATTCCAGTTTTCTAGGAATGCTGAAAACTCAATTCTATTTTTGAGATGTTTGTTCCTCTGTTTCCTAGCCTTTAATCTTGCATAACTTAAGCATTTGGGAAATATCTAGATGATAAATCTTTTCAAGTTATATTTCTGTTCAAGCCTTTCATGCAAGGGTACTGGATGTCTCAAGTCCAAGTTCATTTGGCATTAATGAACACTGTATGTTCTTTCTCTGGCACTAGGAGATTAAAATTTGTTTCTATGTTATGTATTTTACGTATAGCTTTCTGTTAAGATTATCTCAGCCTTTACTTACAAAATATTTAAAACTTTCTTTGAGAAAAAATGTATAATATCCATTTTATAATATAAACTATATATACATATATGGATATATATTTTTCTTCTTCTCCCAAGTTACCATGTTTAAGGTAACTTAAACAAGATCTTTTGAGTAAATTGGGAGCATGGGGACCATGGAAGAGAGTAGAAGGTGTAGGCAAGAGGAAGGGAAGGGAGCAGAGCAAAATGTATAGCTCAATAAAATCAATTAAAAATTAAAAAACAGATAATCTTGTAATCTTGTCTGGTGTCACTTTTCTGGCTGCCAAAGGAGGAATATAGTCTGCTCTAAGTTATTCTACTATATTTGAAATAAATTGTCTACCTACTCTGTTGTGGAATATAGTTATAGGAATTAATATTCACCCAAGTTAAAAACTATAATAAATGCTCATTTCTACTTCAAAATTCCATTAATTACAGAGTATTTTTGATTTTATATAGAGTGAACATCTCTAATTTGGTAACTTTTCCACTTCCAATGTTGACTTATTTGAAGTTACTTTTCATCTCACCATTTTGTTTAACCAGTCACTTTCTTTTCTGACTCATCTTTTGAATTAAAAACCTTGAATTTTTTCTCTTAAAATAATATAATTGACTACAATGTTAATGTTTTTGTTTGCCCCATTTTCTACAAAATGACGTAAAACCCTTTCACCTACCATGCAAGGCTTCCATATGCTTTCAGAAAAATCTCAACTGTCTCCATCATCTGCTGCTGCTCTCCACTGTGATATTTTCTTGCAAGTGCCTTTGATTTGGAGTGCATCCTGTGGTTGCAACATGTCCCCTTCTGTACTAGCTTCACTCTGCCTTCATAACCCAAATCAGACTATCAATGTTTAGTATGAACTCTTTGCTACTCCCTTACCCCCAACATTTAGTTAAGGTATCTAGAGGTCACATAGTACTTTCTTTGTAGCTTTATAACAGTGTTTTTTATAAGTCTATTCCTAAAACTGTTTTGTGCACACCATAATTATTTTGTGTCAAGTAGTCCTATTGCCTTATTTATAATTTGATTCCCAGAACCTAGCATTTTTTTTATTGAGAAAAGGGAAAAAAAATTCCCGCCTCCTCCCAGCTCCCATTTCCCTTCCCCTCCTCTCACCCTGCTCCCCCTCCCCCCCACTCCTCTCCCCTTCACTCTCCCGTCCAAAGAGCAATCAGGGTTCCCTGCCCTATGGAATGTCCAAGGTCCTCCCCCCTCCGTCCATGTCTAGGAAGATGAACATCCAAACTGGCTAGGCTCCCACAAAGCCAGAACATGAAGTAGGATCAAAACCCCATGCCATTGTCCTTGGCTTCTCAGCAGCCTTCATTGTTCGCCATGTTCAGAGAGTCCGGTTTTATCCCATACTTTTTCAGTCACAGTCCTTCTGGCCTTGGTGAGCTCCAAATAAATCAGCCCCACTGTCTCTGTGGGTGGGTGCACCCCTCATGGTCCCGACTTCTTTGCTCATGTTCTCCCTCCTTCTGCTCCTCATTGGGACCTTGGGAGCTCAGTCCAGTGCTCCAGTGTGGGTCGCTGTCTCTATCTCCATCCATCACCATATGAAGGATCTATGGTGATATGCAAGATAATCGTCAGTATTGGTATAGGATAGGGTCATTTCAGGTTCCCTATCCTCAGCTGCCCAAGGAACTATCTGGGGACATCGCCTTGGGCTCCTGGGAGCCCCTCTAGATCCAAGTCTCTTGCCAACCCTTAGTGGCTCGCTTAACTAAGAATTGTGCTTCCATGCTCCCCTATCCAACCTTCCTTCACCCCAGTCATCCTATTTCCCCAAGATCCCCCAGTCCTCCCCTTCTCATTTTTCTCTCCCCATCCCCCCTTATCCCCATCCCACCCCACCCACAAGATCCCAATTTTCTCCTGGGCAATTTTGTCTACTTCCCATATCCAAGAGGATAATTATCAGTTTTTCCTTGGGTTCACCTTCTTATTTAACTTCTTTGGGTTAACCAGTTATAGACTCTGTGACCATTAATTATGGCTAGAAACCAATTATGAGTGAGTACATCACATGTTCATCTTTTTGGGTCTGGGTTACCTCATTCAGGATAGTGTTTTCTATTTCCATCCATTTGCATGCAAAATTCGAGAAGTCATTGTTTTTTACCTCAGCGTAGTACTCTAATGTGTATATATTCCACACTTTCTTCATCCATTCTTCCATTGAAGGGCATCTAGGTTGTTTCCAGGTTCTGGCTATTACAAATAATACTGCTATGAACATAGTTGAACAAATGTCCTTGTCATATGATAGGGAATTGCGGCGAACTCCCTGACCAGCAGGAAAGAGCAGCCACACAACGAGGATTCTTCTCAAATCACGCTTTATTGGAGCCTCTTGGTTGAAGGGAGAGCAGAAAGCGAGGGGCCCCGAGCTCTGAACTATAGCTGTTTATATATGGATTTTGCCTAGCATCCTTTGATACTTTGATACCTTAACTGCCTTTCCAGAGACCCACCGGCAGGAAAGAAAGCAGGGGAACATCCCTGTCAATTACAGACCACGAGGAAGTTCCCCTGCCGGTCAGGGGAAGTGTGGGCAGCTAGATCATAACAACTCATCCTGTTTTCTGGTAGAAGAACTGCAATCTTAATATGGAGTTATTTATCAAGTGAGGCCGGGGCCAAATGCCATCTTGTAATGGCAGCCACTCAAATCGGCTCCCTGCAGTTCCCCCTTTATGTTTTTCTTTGTAGGCCAGTGAGAAGGTCTTACTCCCGTTCAGGTCCTCACCTCATGATGCGAGGACCGATCAAAGGAGGCCTAAAACTCCTGGTACTCCTTCTCCCGTGCAATGGAATAAACTCCTGGGAGGTGCAAAGGCAGTACTTCAGAGTAAAAATGCATACCTTCCTCAGTGCAATGGAGAATTTCTCCCTGAGAGTACAAAGGCTATGCAAGGAACAAACCTACTGGCCTTTTAGGACAGATAACCATACTTGGGGTGAATCGCCATTCTCCAAAGCGGCTAACGCTTGTAGAACCGCAACCTTCTCTCGAAAAGTCTGAGCTCAGGGGCGGCATTTAGTCTAAGGCAGATTATACATCCCCAAACAAAAAAAAGGGGGGGGGAGCTTTTCACTGTCATGGAACCACCCCCTCAAGTCAAACCCACCACCAAAAGCTTATCTCCCCGGAAAGTCAAGACCAAGGAGAGGCTGAGCACACGGCTCTGAGGGGGAAGGAATAGCCCCTCTCAAAGTAGGGACTGAGGAAGCCTGCAAGAGCCAAACTGAACTTGTTGCTTCAAAGGAATCTACCAGTGTGTTATCCTCTGAGCAAAGTTCAAACAGGTTTAGCCGGGGCTTGTGAAATTGAAGCATTGTAGCGAACAGGAACCAGTGCCAGCAGCCAAAGCAGCAGTGTTAACAGTCTTCCAGATGCCTCGGATGACAAGAGTGAGCTTGACATGATGGAGGGAGACCATACAGTGATGTCTAATAGTTCTGTCATCCACTTAAAACCTCCAGAAAATCCCTCAAAATCGAAAGATGAAGAAACTTCTTTTCCAGGAGGCATATAATAGACCAGCGGTAGAAGCACAGGAAGAAGACGAGGAGCAAGATCATGGTGTTGGCCGAACAGGAATCGGCTTAGGGAAGGCAGACAGTATTCCCCTTCTCTGCTCCACCCTAATCCGGATTGTCACCGCCATCGTCATCAGGAACAGCAGTGGCATCATCTTCCACCGGATCAGCAGTATCAGCATCCTGAAGAGCGGTGGGGTCATTTTCATGATGGACTTTCAGGTGGCCCGGGACCCAATGAGGCACTTCTCTCCTTGGGGGCAGGGAAGTCCGGACCAAGGAATCGCCTCTGGAACTCCTCTGTGGGATGTCTGCAGCCATGACATCATCAGGTCCAGATTTTTTTCTTTCTGTGAAAAAAAAGCATAAACAAACCCTCGACCCCAAATATATATAGGTCAGGTTTTTTCATAATGCATTGCAAGGGCTTTTCCACCTTGCCTTAGCAAAGGTCAGCTTGGTGTTATCACGCCAGATCCGTTTGCATCAGGATCTTCCTGCAACATTCATGAGTCGCTTTCAAGGAGCCTTGTTACGTTCCATAATCCTTTTTTTTAAAAAAATTATTATTAGCCATATATGCAGTTCTTCCATTGGAAGAGCCATTTGTAAAATTTAGCATAAAATCCTTTAAGGGATTTTTTGCTATAACATTAGTAAAATACAGTTGTGTGAATTGTAGCAATGATCATCTGGGAAAAGATTATTGTCAAGATTCTCTGTACATTTTCCATCTTTACGTGGCTTTATTTTAACCTTTATTCCTTTTATTTTTAACTTTTGGCTTTTTGAGACAGGTTCTCTGTTTATCTTTGTCCTGGAATTCCCCCTATAAACCAGGCTATATTTGAACTCACAGAGATCTGTCTGTCTCTGCCTCCCAGGCTACTCTCTTTCTTTTCTTTTCCTTTTTTTTCGAAAACTTTAATCTTTAGCCTGTATATATTTTTAACACAGTGTAAACTATTTAGAGGTTTTCTTACTCTTTGAATCTCTCTTTACTGTATCTCTCTCTCTTTTTTTTTTTTTTTGGACCACATGGGTCTTTAATTTACTAAGGAATAAACAACAGTCAAAAGTTCCCATGGTGTTTTCTTGCCAGGAAGCAAGCTGCAACAATGTATCCATAGCTCCAGAGTCCAGACTGCCTGCTTGAAAGAGTCAGAGTTTTCCCTGGCAGGAAGGCCCAGAAAGCAGGCATTTTAAAACAGCCAGCCTTTTTCCTGGTAAGGTTGAAAACAAAAATGCTTTACTCTAGTCTTTTCAAGCTTTATCCATCTCCATAAATTTCTATGTCCTGAGGCAAGTCCTGGTGTTTGCAGCTTTGCAGACCCTCAGTGCTGCTTGGCTGTGGAGCTACCTAGAGCTCCTTGGCCTTAAAGCCGCAGCTGCTCACACTCCATTGCAAACTCCGGAGGCCTCGGTAACTCAAACCAAATGAATATCACTCCCTTCCTTAGCGTAAGATTGCCGGAGGCTGCGAACCAAGGTGCAATGGTATCGCACTCCTCCAGGAACCTCTCTAAAGTGCTCCCTTTTATCTTTAAGTTTCCAGAACAAAGCAGCTCATTGAGAGCCAAAAATATTGGGTACGAAGATGAAGCTCCCATTTGACAACCATTTAACAACCTGTTTGATATTTATAACCCGTTTGACGTTTAAGGTTTTCCTTCGACCTGTCCGCTGTGGTCGTGACTCTACTACCCAATGAAAGACCCCAGCTACTGGCTTGCAGCCTACAGCAATAGTAACGCCATTTTAAATCAAGGCTCGTACTTGTTACAGAGTTCAACTTAAAGCAAAACTTCAACTTCCCCAACTTGCTAGAACATAGGGCCCCTGGGGTATGCCCACAGCAGTCTGACCACAACGGTTAGGCCATAACTGTGGTCAGACAGATAGGCCAAAAGGGGAACCAAAGGTTCCTAAGAAAACACTTTGTCATATGTCCCAATTTCTTTGGAACGTGGTGAAACGTGCCCCCTAGTTCAACCTGGTACCACCCTAACCACATTTGGATCGTCCAATGAGAACCCTGTAACTGTGCTTCTCGCTTTTGTAAGCCGCGCCTTCGCTCCCCAGCCCATAAAAAGACTGTTTGTTCCTCCTGTGGGCGTGCTGGTCTTTGGAGAGACTCAGTCGCCCCAGGTACCTGTGTATCTGAATAAACCTCTTGCTGTTTGCATCCGCACTGGTGGTCTTGCTGATCCTTGGGAAGGGTCTCCTCTGAGGGGAAGACGCTCACTTCCAGGGTCTTTCACCAACTCTCCCTTCTTCTACCGGTGAGAGCAGAAAACCCACTTTTGTCGTGGATCCCCAGCCTTACCTGGGGGCTGTCTTGAGTTTCCTTTTTTAGGTATACCTTTTATCTTTTTATCCTTTTCCTTTTTACTATCCTTTTTTATGTTTATTCTTTTCAGTCTAGACCTGCCTAAGTCCCCCCCTTTTAAATCAGACTCTGATAGGCTGTTCTGGTGTGCTTGCAGTGCCCTCCTCCTTTCCCAGTGCAACCAAAAGCAGCACAGAAAAACAACAATGACGAGGGCCACAAAGATCAAGCAAAATACCTCAGGTGCAACCCCAGCAATCATCATACTTGGGAGACTCACCGACGTCGCCGCTCTGCGTGTCGAGTTCTGAATCCTATTTGGCCCCCTCACTCGGTACCAAAGCTTGTCCCAGCGTCCCAGGATTTTGGCACCAGTTGTGGCGAACTCCCTGACCAGCAGGAAAGAGCAGCCACACAATGAGGATTCTTCTCAAATCACGCTTTATTGGAGCCTCTTGGTTAAAGGGAGAGCAGAAAGCGAGGGGCCCCGAGCTCTGAACTATAGCTGTTTATATATGGATTTTGCCTAGCATCCTTTGATACTTTGATACCATAACTGCCTTTCCAGAGACCCACTGGCAGGAAAGAAAGCAGGGGAACATCCCTGTCAATTACAGACCACAAGGAAGTTCCCCTGCAGATCAGGGGAAGTGTGGGCAGCTAGATCATAACAACTCATCCTGTTTTCTGGTAGAAAAACTGCAATCTTAATATGGAGTTATTTATCAAGTGAGGTCGGAACCAAATGCCATCTTGTAATGGCAGCCACGCAAATTGGCTCCCTGCAGGGAATCTCTCGGGTATATTTCCAAGAGTGGTATTGCTGGGTCCAGGGGTAGGTTGATCCCAAATTTCCTGAGAAAACGAAACACTGATTTCCAAAGTGGTTGCACAAGAGAGCATTCCCACCAGCAATGGATGAGGGTACCCCTTTCTCCACAGCCTCTCCAGCAAAGGCTATCATTGTTGTTACTGATTTTAGCCATTCTGACAGGTGTAAGATGATATCTCAAAGTTGTTTTGATTTGCATTTCCTTGATCGCTAAGGAGGTTGAGCATGACCTTAAGTGTCTTTTGGCCATTTTAACTTCTTCTGTTGAGAATTCTCTGTTCAGTTGAGTGCCCCATTTGTTAATTGGGTTAATTAGCATTTTAAAGTCTAGTTTCTTGAGGTCTCTATATATTTTGGAGATCAGACCTTTGCCTGTTGCGGGCTTGGTGGAGATCTTCTCCCAGTCAGTAGGTTGCCTTTTTGTCTTAGTGACAGTGTCCTTTGCTTTACAGAAGCTTCTCAGTCTCAGGAGGTCCCATTTATTCAATCTTGCCCTTAATGTCTGTGCTGCTGGGGTTATACATAGGAAGCAATCTCCTGTGCCCATCTCTTGTAGGGTACTTCCCACTTTCTCTTCTATCAGATTCAGTGTGTTCGGACTGATATTGAAGTCTTTGATCCATTTTGACTGGAGTTTTGTGCAAGGTGATAGATATGTGTCTATTTTCATTCTTCTACAGGTTGACATCCAGTTGTGCCAGCACCATTTGTTGAAGAGGCTTTCTTTCTTCCATTGTATACTTTTAGCTTCTTTATCGAAAATGAGGTGTTCATAGGTTTGTGGGTTAAAATCCGGGTCTTCTATGCGATTCCACTGGTCGACTTCTCTGTTTTTATGCCAGTACCACACTGTTTTCATTACTGTAGCTCTGTAATAGAGTTTGAAGTCAGGGATGGTAATGCCTCCAGAAGATCCTTTATTGTATAGGATTGTTTTGGCTATCCTTGTTTTTTTGTTTTTCCATATAAAATTGATTATTGTCCTCTCAAGATCTATGAAGAATTTTGATGGGACCTTGATGGGAATTGCATTGAATATATACATAGCCTTTGGTAGAATTGCCATTTTTACTATGTTGATCCTCCCAATCCAAGAGCAAGGGAGGTCCTTCCATTTTCTGGTATCCTCTTCAATTTCTTTCTTCAATGCATTAAAGTTCTTGTCAAATAGATCTTTCACTTCCTTGTTTAGAGTTACCCCAAGATATTTTATGTTGTTTGTGGCTATTGTGAAAGGTGAAGCTTCTCTGATTACCCTCTCTGCTTCCATATCCTTTGTGTATAAGAGGGAAACTGATTTTTTGGAGTTGATCTTGTATCCTGCCACATTACTGAAGGTGTTTATCAGCTGTAAACGTTCTTTGTTGGAGTTTTTGGCGTTGCTTATGTACACTATCATATCATCTGCAAATAATGAAAGTTTAACTTCTTCCTTTCCAATTCGAATCCCCTTGATCCCCTTCTGTTTTCTTATTGCTATTGCTAGAACTTCAAACACTGTATTGAAGAGGGATCGGGAGAGTGGACAGCCTTGTCGTTTTCCTGAGTTTAGTGGGATGGCTTTGAGTTTCTCTCCATTTAATTTGATGTTAGCTGTTGGCTTGCTGTATATAGCTTTTATTATATTTAGGTATGATCCTTGTATCCCTAATCTCTCCAAGACTTTTATCATAAAGGGATGTTGAATTTTGTCAAATGCTTTTTCAGCATCTAACAAAATGATCCTGTGGTTTTTTTCTTTCAGTTTATTTATATGATGTATTACATTGATAGATTTTTGTATGTTGAACCAAACCTGCATCTCTGGGATGAAGCCTACTTGATCATAATGGATAATTTTTCTAATGTGTTCTTGGATTCGGTTTGCCAATATTTTGTTGAGGATTTTTGTGTCGATGTTCATGAGTGAGATTGGCCTGTAATTCTCTTTCCTGGTAGAGTCTTTGTGTGGTTTTGGTATCAGAGTAACTGTAGCTTCATAAAAGGAATTTGGTAATGACTCTTCTGTTTCTATATTGTGATATACATTAAGGAGTATAGGTTTTAGGTCTTCTTGGAAGTTCTGGTAGAATTCCGCATTGAAACCATCTGGTCCTGGGCTCTTTTTGGTAGGGAGGATTTTGATAACAGCTTCTAATTCTTCGTGACTAACAGGTCTATTTAGATTGTTCACTTGGTCCTGGTTTAACTTTGGTATATGGTACTTATCTAAAAAAGTGTCCATTTCTTTTACATTTTCCAGTTTTGTGGCATACAGGCTTTTGTAGTAAGATCTAATGATTCTCTGAATTTCCTCTATTCTGTGGTTATGTCCCCTTTTTCATTTCTGATCTTATTAACTTGCATATTCTCTCTCTGCCATTTGATTAGTTTGAATAGGGGTTTATCAATCTTGTTGATTTTCTCTAGGAACCAACTTTTTGTTTCATTGATTCTTTGGATTGTTTTCTCTGTTTCTATTTTGTTGATTTCAGCCCTCAGTTTGATAATTTCCAGTCTTCTACTCCTCTTAGGTGAGTCTGCTTCTTTTTTTTCTAGAGCATTCAGGTGGGCTGTTAGGTCTCCAATGTGTGCTTTCTCTGTTTTCTTTAAGTGGGCACTTAGTGCTATGAACTTTCCTCTTAGGACTGCTTTCATAGTGTCCCATAAGTTTGAGTATGTTGTTTCTTTATTTTCATTGAATTCAAGAAAGACTTTAATTTCTTTCTTTATTTCTTACTTGATCCAGGTGTGGTTCAGTAGTTGACTGTTCAGTTTCCATGAGTTTGTAGGCTTTCTGGGGGTAGCATTGTTGTTGAATTCTAACTTTAATCCATGGTGATCTGATAGGACACAGGAGGTTACGAATATTTTTTTGTACCTGTGGAAGTTTGCTTTGTTACCTAGTATGTGGTCAATTTTCGAGAAGGTTCTATGAGCTGCAGAGAAGAAGGTATATTCTTTCCTATTTGGGTGGAATGTTCTATAGATGTCTGTTAAGTCCATTTGATCCATTACCTCTATCAATTCTCTTATTTCTCTGTTAGGTTTCTGTCTGATTGACCTGTTCATCAGTCAGAGAGGAGTGTTGAAGTCTCCTACTATTAGTGTGTGTGGTTTGATGGCAGCCTCGAGTTTTAGCAATGTTTCTTTTATGTACGTGGGTGCTTTTATATTAGGGGCATAGACATTCAGGATGGAGACTTTGTCCTGATGAATTGTTCCAGTTATGAGTATAAAATGACCTTCTCCATCTCTTCTGATTGATTTAATTTTGAAGTTAACTTTGTTAGAGATTAGTATGGCCACACCTGCTTGTTTCTTAGGTCCATTTGCTTGATAAACCTTTTCCCATCCCTTTACTCTAAGTAGTTGCCTGTCTTTGTGGTTTAGGTGTGTTTCTTGTAAACAGCAGAATGTTGGATCCTGTTTTCATATCCAATCTCTTAGCCTGTGCCTTTTTATAGGTGAGTTGAGTCCATTGACATTAAGTGATATTAATGACCAGGGGTTGTTAACTCCGGTCACTTTTTTAGTAGTATAGTTTGAATGTTTCCCTTCTTTGAGTTGAGCTGGTGAAGGGTCCCTAGATGTTTGAGTTACTGTGGTCATTGTTGGGCTCCTTGGTTTGTGATTTTCCTTCTATTACTTTATGTAAGGTTGGATTTGTGGCAACGTATTGTTTAAATTTGTTTTTATCCTGGAAAATTTTGTTTTCTCCATTTATAGTGAATGAAAGCTTGGCTTGGTATAGTAGTCTGGGTTTGCAACCATGTTTTCTTAGCTTCTGCAGTACATCTATCCAGGACCTTCTGGCTTTCATGGTTTCCATAGAGTAGTCAGGTGTAAGTCTGATAGGTTTACCTTCATAAGTAACTTGACCTTTTTCCTTTGCAGCTCTTAACATTCTTTCTTTATTCTGTATGTTTTGTGTTTTGATTATTATATGGTGCGGAGACTTTTTTTTTGGTCCAGTCTATTTGGTGTCCTGTATGCTTCTTGAACCTTAAAAGGAATATCTTCCTTTAAGTTGGGAACGTTTTCTTCTATAATTTTATTTATTATATTTTCTGGACCATTGAGCTGTACTTCTTCTCCTTCTTCTATCCCAATTATTCTTAGGTTTGGTCTTTTTATTTTGTCCCAGATTTCCTGAATGTTTTGTGGTGAGAATTTGTTGGTTTTGCTTTTTTCTTTGATTAATGTGTTTATTTTCTCTAAGGTGTCTTCAGTGTCTGAGATTCTTTCTTCCATCTCTTGTAATCTGTTGGTAGTACTTGTCTCTGTAGTTCCTGTTCGTTTACCCAGAATTTCCATCTCCATCCTACCCTCAGTTTGTGTTTTCTTCATTACTTCCATTTCATTCTTCAAGTCTTGAACCTCTTCTCTTATCTGTTTCATTGCTTTTTCTTGTTTCTCTTGGTTTTCTTGGGTATCTTTGAGCGATTTATTCATTTCCTCTACCTTTTTGTTTGTAATCTCTAATTGTTTATGGCAGTTTTTCACCTCCTGTTTAAGGTCTTCTATTATTTTCATATAATTCACTTTTGGGTCGATTTATTCTAATTCTTCTGGAGTAGGGTGTACAATTCTTCTTATTTCGAGATCCCTGGATACTGGTGGTGACATGTTGCCTTTCATGTTGTTGGAGGAATTTTTGCATTGGCACCTTCCCATCTCTTCCTTCAAATGGAGCCAGGAGAGGACTGGTGTCTTGGTCCAGTCTTTGCTGTGACTGACTCTCTGGGTGTATCTCTTCAGTGTAGAAGGAGGAACCATCCCGTCAAGATGGAACTCCTCAGCATACAGCAGGGCAGGGTTGGGGGGGTGCTAGGGGGCTGGGTCTTGCATAAGAAGGACAGCCCTGCAGAAGGAGCTGAGGGAGGGGGGTTTGTGCTCTCTTCTGGGACAATCAGTCCCTGGATAGCACGCACTCACCCATCCTAATGGAACTCCTCAGCACCTAACCGGGCCCTGCAGGATGTAGTTCCTTGTCCCGGGCTGCAGCAGCAGGTCAGAAACTCACTCACCCCAAGATGGTTCTTCTGGTGCCTAGATCCGCTCTCCTTGCTTGCTGGTTGGGTGTCTCGTAAACCAAGCGCCTACCCTGTTTGCTGCAGGCAGGCTCAGAACCTAGCATTTTAACATAGAGAAAAACCTAACTAAAATTGTATAGAGTGAACGGTATAATCTAAAGTAAGAAAAACTTGTAAAGGAGGTAATAATGGATTTTTGGTAAGAATGAAATAAAAATGATGTAGGAATCAATTTTGTTGACTATTTGGTTTTGTAAGATCCTTATAGAAAATGGTTTATTTGTGTCAAAATTAAATAAAATATTTCCTTCCTACAACTTGAAGAAATAATTAATGTTCCAACCTCAGAACAATATTTGAATCTTATGTGTATCTCCTGTGAATCTTGAATGTGTTTTCACAGAAGCTCTTGACACACTAGCACTAGCTCAAGTGAAAAGAAGTGATGATAAGGTGTTATATACTAGATGTCTCCGTGGATACCTGCCATTAACTGTACCCAATAGGACTCTATGAACTACCAAGTATCTGGCAGGGTAGTCACAACTTTCTTCTAGATTCTATTAGAGTCTTCCACAACTTTTCTGTAGCTTAGATTAATAAGAACTTGTTCAAAAAATTGATCTGGGGGGAAGTGGTATAAAGATTTTTTGTGGGACCACACTGTAAGTTGAAACTATACTAATTCAATTGAAAAATTGCTACATACAATATCTACTACACATGGTACACACCAACATAGGCTACCTGCATCCCCTTCTACTCTGGTTATGCTAGTTCTGTAGCTGCTTGCAATGGATTGCCCATCCTCTCAGCCAGTCTCTGTTCTATTAGAACATTTCTGAACCAAACCCTATTTCTACAGGGTCCCTGTAGTCTTCCTGTATAGTAAGAACTCAGTTAGGCTACCTGTACTTTCCCTCCTTTCCTTCTATATTCCAGTTACCCATATAAACTCTGAGTTTTGCTGGGAATCCTGATCCAGTGGCAGTGTCTAGTATGGTAAGTGCTCTGAAACCTAGCATGCTTATGCCCTCTCCAATCTCCAGACTAACCTGGGTCACAAATACTGTGTACTGGTTAAGTCTAATCAGTGTCAGGTATGTAATTCCCAAGCTCCAGGCTTGGTCCATTGCCCCACAATCCTTTACAACAGTTTGGCTTGTCAGTCACACTTGTGCAAATTTTAGAACTCTCAGAACTGGAAACAGTCATACAGCCTGTTCATCCAGTTCACTCTGTTGGATCTAGTGGACTCATTTCAACTATATCATAGCCAAACCTGACACCTAGCCTGGGATGTTCACATATGCACTGAAGCAGTCCAGTGAGTCCCTGGGATATCACCAAATCCAGGTGATTTCCACGCTTTAGGCTTTCCCTCTCCCACAAAACCTGGTCCTAAAACAGCCTATAATCTCACATGGATAAACAACCAATATGATAAATCTATTTGCCTAGATCTCTCATTATAAAAACACAAATAATATGAAATGACAGAATAATATATCTTACCCCAAATCTGTGAGTTTTATACAAATGTTCTCCAATGAGAACTATATCATTGAAACACAGGACACAGAACACAAAGAAACAATCTTATTTTATCAAAACTTTCAAGAAATTCACAAAAACAAAAATAGTTCAGTGAACATAGCAAGAATATGATATTTTGCCATGCCAGAATGATGGCAAAAACATCACAGATATGGCTGAATTAAAAGAAAAGAAAATTAAGGATTTGAAAACTGATTTAACAGATAGAAATATTTAAGAGTACTCAAGCTGAATTAAGGCAGACTGTAAAACTTAATAAATCAATTGGGGAAATTCTGGGGATACCTTATAAGTAGAACTGTTCAAGTAGAATATAGAATATCATATATCAATGATAAAGTAGAGGAATTAGATTACACAAGCAAATAATATGAAACAAATATTAGATCCATGAAAGAGATGTGCAAGGATGGTGCAAACCATGAAAAGAGAATATCTTCAAATTATAGGCATTGATAAAGGAGAAGAATCCCAGTTCAATAACAGACCAGATCTTCAACAAAATCATAGAAGAAAACTTTCCTATATTAAAGAAAGAAAGAAACAAACACAAGAACACCAAAATATATGGGACTCCCCCCAAAATTAAGCGAACAGACAATACCAAATAAAAACTAACTTCCCAATGGCATTCTTCTAAAGGTTTGCTAATTGCTTTTTGCTCTTGTACAGCCTGAATGGCTATTGACCTTTGCTCATTGTACCTTATAATATTCTTCCCAGAATTATGAGTCCGAGGGACTGCAGAAATTTTTATCTGGGCATTACATTGCTGCAGCAGGTCACAATCCCTTTAATATATTGCAATATTAGCCACATATGGCTTCAGCTTCCCTCTTTGACCTTCTGGCCCAATACAGTCAATCCATATTGTGTTTGTATAAATTGAGATACAGTTCCAGTTCCTAGTAACTGAACATCTGCCTCTTGAAGAGGCAAATAAGGATACTAAGATTCTGGAGTAGTGATACATTCGCAACTGTGTTTATGAAGCCAGGAATTACAATGCCATTTATATGCACTCTAAGTTTTCATTTTTGATCATTTATAGAACTCTGCCAGAATATGCATTTACTAATTTTTATTGAAATTTTTGACTTATCCTCCATGATATGCCCTCATCTATAACAGTATAGTCTTTTACAGAAGGATCTGGATTTTTTTAATTTTTCTGGTGAGACATGCCCTCCACAGTGACTAGGGATGACTGGGATACTTTTGGCTTGGGGGCCTGGGAAAGGCCCCTCAAGGAGTTTCCTGATGGAATCAGGTTGCCTTGTATGTCTTTTGCTGACCTTCATTCATTGGTCCAATGTTAGCCTTTGCCACACCTTCTACATATACCTGAAGGCTGAGTCCTCCTATTCTTGCTATTCCCAGAGGAGATATTATTCCTAGGAATTCCTTGTCTACAATTCCTTCTCATATGTGCTATACTACCACAACTAAAAGAGTTGGCATTTTTATGTCTCCTCATTTTTTTTAGAAATTGCTTCTCCTACCAAAGATTCAGTATTATAATAAAATGTTTCAATGTTCATTGTATGCAAGATTCATTCACACATAGGTGCTGATATAACCTTTAAAGGTCCAAGTATCTTTTTGCCTTCCAAGTTCACATTTAAGAAATTCAATAAGTACTTGTTTAGCATCTGGGTCTGTTACTCCTACTTGTACAGCCTTAGTTAATCTTTGTGAAATGTCAATAAAGGGTTCTCTCTGGCCATGTTTGGCCCTGGTATATGATTCAACATTTTTCCTAGTTCTTGAATCCTGTCCCAGGCATTTAAGGCTACTTTGTGGCATAGGGACAAGATTTGTTCATTGTAAAGAATTTGAACCTGTGGACCAGAATGAGGGCCTTCACCAAGAATTTGATCTTTGGAAGTCTCAAAGCCTTTTACTTTTCCCTGTTGTTCCAAATTTTTTGCCTATTCTCTGAAACAAATTCTAAATATTAATTGGGGTTCACCATCCAGAACTGCTAAAACTAACTGAATATAGTCATGTGGCATTGCTTTAATGCTAGAAGACCATGTCTTTACCATCTCCCTAACAAATATGAATTCAAACCATAAGTTACAACTGCTTGAATATTTTTTTAGATCATTCATTCTACCATCTTTGGATCTTTTTGATTCTTTTGAACTTGATGCTTTGTCAGAGTAGATTACAGGGTAGGAATCTAAAACTCTGTGTAAGTCATCTCTGACAGCAACTGGCAATGTTGAATGCTGTCCTTGTGCCTTTCTTCCCTGTTCATCAGCTCCAATAATTTTCTCAATTATTTAAAATCTTTTTAATATTTCCTTATGTAAAGCCTGAATCTCCTGGACTGTATATATTTCTAGTGATTTCATTGAGGCACCTAGCCTCTGGTCCTCATTCTGCACATGTGATTCCATGGTCTGAAGTTTCTTATTTAAAGGTAACATCTCATCCTTGAACATTATTTGAATAACATGCATATTGCCATCCTGGAGAGATACTCTATCTGCTAACTTATAATAACTTTTTAACAAATTTTAATTGTCAAGTTCAACAGTATGAATTGTTTCAGAAAATGTCTTAGTACCCTTAGATATGGATTCAATTTTTTATGTCAAATTAATTTTATTTTTTCAGGTAACTTTTGATTTTTGGTGGTATTAATCGTGGCATCCAGCTGTTCATTATTAGTCTGTAAAGAATGTATCATTCCTAAAAGTGCCATATTCTTTCTTAATGATAGAATATGGAGAAGAAAACTCAATCACAATACCCAATAAATTAAAGTATCACCATAACCATATAAGCCTCACATAATACAATTCATAGTATTAGCAAAAAAGTTACTAAAAGTTTCAATATTAATTAGTCTGCCATGTTGATTTAATAATTAGCTGTTATATGATCTGGTAAACTGTAATCTTTATTGTCGAGAAGATGTAATGGGTGCAGAGTTGCAAATAGAAGCAATAAAACTGATGGTGACAGGAATGATCCTGGGCTTCTTTAGATTCTAACCTGCTTCAGTTTTCTGCATTGTTACTGGTGAAATAATGAGAAATATGCTTTGCTTAACAAATTAAAAGCAATTAAATCAATTTCATACATAGAACAAGAAAACCAGAACTCATGGGCAGGAGCAGAAACTGGAAGCTGCACAAGTCGCCACATGGTAAGGAACCATGCCAGGGAACACGGCAGTCACGTGTGTGCTTGGGAAATTTCTAAGCTTCCACACACAATACACTCCACTGTAGCAGGGTTTCTACATAAAATTGCTTGGGTAAAAGCAAGCCAATCTGGCATGGTTGGAAGACTGTCTGGGCCATGGGCCAAATAGTCTGTTTTGCGTGGAGTCTGAATCTATGTGAGCAAGCCAGATGTGCAAGGATGCTTAAAAGAAATCCTACACTAGCTCAGAATTGAGAAATAGAGATTTATTTAGGGGTAGATTCACAAATCAGAATTCTTTTTTTTGGGGGGGGGATGTAGAATGCACTTTATTTCAAAATTGTCATTGCACTTATGGATAAAGTCACTTAGGTAGCAGGCAAACCATGGAGAAAGGATAAAAACTGACAGGAACAACTTATCCTCAGGGAGAGGAGAACTGGCCACAGAACAGAATCCCATTGGTTTTAACATGCCAGCTTGCACAAGAAGTCCTTCATGTCATAATTCTCCTCCAGTTTAAACCATGGGAGGAAAACCTCCACCTTTTGTTCTTGCATCTTGTCCAGCCTCGTCCACTCTATGAATTTCTCATAAGTTATTTCCTTTTCCACCGTGTTCAGTTCAACATGCTCATCTGGAAGCATGCTGATCATGTTCAGCTCATTGCCAGCATAGGGAAGCAACAGAATCACAGTGGATATCTCTCTAATATAGGTCGTTTTGAAGGTAGACTTCTTAAACATCATTTGCACAGGTTTCTCCTCATTCTTGGAGACTTTGAAAGACATCTCCCAGGTGTCCTTTTTGTTAAACTGCTTCTCCCAGTTTCCTTTGAAGAAGATGGCATTTACAGGGACCAGCAGAGTGTCTGAATTCACTGATTCTCGAGATAGCAACTCTGTGATTTTATCTTCTTTTTTTTTTTTTTTTTTTTTTTTTTTTGGTGACCCAGGTATCACCCTTAAAGTCCAGCTCTTCCATCTCTGCTTCGTAGAAGTTGCGACAGGAAACTTTAAAAGATGGTAGAAGGTCACAAGTCTTCTCTGCAAAGAGCCTGTTGACTGTTTTGTGCAAGTAGTGTGTGCCAGTCTTGTTCACTTCGGAGAGAAGTGAATGGAAGCCCTGGTGGACATCTCCACCTCCATTGCCCCTGCATTTATCCAAAGAGAGTGCCTGAACCACCTGGCTTGCAGTGTTTCCCTTTGCCCACACGAAAACCATGGCCAGGGCTAAGGAGACTCTCATGGTGAGAAAAACACATTTTTTGAGCTGTCTTCACCCAGGATTTTCAAAAGGTTTAAGGCAACGTGCCATTTGCTTCCCGAAGTGGATCCATGATAGCGAGCCCAGGACTCTGTTTCTTGGTAAGAAGCAAGCCAAGTAGAGATGAGACAAATCAGAATTCTTGGCTGAAACAGAGATCAGAAACTGAATCCCACAGCCAGAAAAGAGGCTGAATGCATGTTCTACAGGGGCATATATAGTGTAAAAGGCCATGCTCCAGTGGGTAACGATTATGTGACATGATCTGTTGGGGAGAGCCCTGACAGTAACATTAGGACATATCCTGTGTGCATGAACTGAATTTTTGGAGCCCATTTCCTTGGTGGGATTTATTGTTCAGCCTTGATACAGTGAAGAGGGGCTTGATTCTGCCTCAACTTGGTATACCAAACTTTGTTGACTCTCCAAGGGTAGCCTTGACCCATCTGAGGAGTGGCTGAGAACAGTAGAATGGAGGGAGGTGGGGGCAGGAGAAGAAGAGGAAGGGAGTGTTGACAGAGGCTTCTCATTTATTCCCAGCTGATCAGACCCAAAATAATTACACACAACTGTATTAGTTAAACACTACTTGGCCAATGACTCTAGTGTATTTCAAGCAAAGATCATACATCTTAAATTAGCCCATTCCTATTACTTTATGTTTTACCATGAGGCTTGTGACCTACCAGCATCTGTCTTTTCTGGTGGCTACATGGCTTCTCGCTGAATCCACCTACTCTCTCATTATGTTTGCCAGCCCAGCTATGTTCTCTTATGTTATTGGAGAAATGCAGGGTCTTTATTAACCAATGGCAATAAAACGTTAAAATGTATTTATAGAATACAGAGAGGAATCTCACATCATCTCCCATTTTCTGTGTATATATAAAAGGAAGGTTTTAAATTTAACACAGTAAATATATATATTTATATGTATCAAGCAAGAAAAATACAATATTTATATCTACTTTATCTTTTATCATAATTATGAAAAACTATACCCATTCTTCAACTCCTTCAAAGATTCCAGAAGGATACAATATTACCTAAGTAAACAGGAAATGCATTGAAAGCAACTTCTCTTGTGAGACTATGGTCTTCTACCCTGTAAAAAATTGTCATTTATATTGCATTAATAAAATGTTGATTTGTCAGGGTGGTGGTGGCACATGCCTTTAATCCCAACACTCAGGAAGCAGAGGCAGGCAGATCTCTTTGATCTCTCTGTACTTAGCTCATTTACAATAAAAAATTTCAAAAAAACCTACAATAATATACATAATCCATACTCTCTGTGTATATTCTATCTTTATGTGGTTTATATTTCTTACTCTATTACCTTTTCTACATGTTTACTCTGTCTTTTTAAAGATTTTGTTTTAGTTTGTAGAAAACCATTTACTTATTTTTATCACTTTCTATATTATTTTTCTTCTCTCTTCTATGCCTATGTACGTTTTTAAACACACTGTGTCCTTTAAAGGTCCTTTCATCTGAATTTGTCTTTATTGTGTATCTGTAATCCTTTTCTCTACAGAACCACTTTTTAAAATGCTAAGTGGCATGACTAGGACTAAGGCTGCTTTGACTTTTGTCTCTGCCCAGTCCAACAGGGCAGAGACATGTTCTCTGCCTCTGTGAGCTATGCACACTGCCCCAGTTCCAAGTATACAGCAAGTCTATGTCATGTTATTAAGTAGATTGTAACATGCTGTTCATAAATCCCATTTAAGTGTTCCATAGCCAGACCTCCTAAGAGAGTCAGAGTATTTGTGCTAGTGAACCAGGAAGCTGGTTCCTAAAGAAACCATGCAGCCTTGCTTGCCAAGGCTGAGTCAGGAAGACCTGTCTTAATGTAGCCATGGTGAGCCAGCAAACAGAGAACGAAACTGCATTAAACTCTGATTTTTGTGTTTAGAATTTCTTTTCAAGCTCTCTAGGTTTTAAATGGATTCAGTTGACCACATTTGTGCCAATTTGTTGGCAGAGGCACCTAGTTCATTTCTTGACAGCCCTGACTTGATATAATCACACAGAAACTATATTATTTGAATCACTGCTTGGGCAATCACTTAATAATCACTGCTTGGGCAATCACTTAAGCATGTTGCTATCTAGCTCTTATATCTTAAATTAATCAATTTCTATTAGTTTATATTTTATCATGATTCTCATGGTTTACTGTAGAAGGAGCTGGCGGGCCTGCTTTTTATCCCACCCGGCTCCCACACAGCTAGCTTTACACCCAAAATAACAGCACACAAATTGTATTCTTTTAAACACTGCCTGGCTAATTATATATAGCCTCTTCTTGGCTAACTCTCATATCTTGACTAACCCAAGTCATGGTGGCTTACTGGGAAGATTCTAGCCTATGTAGATTTTGGGCCAGAACTTCTGCCATGGAAGGAGCAACATGGCGTCTCTCCAGAGAGAAGAGAGACATTGTCATTGCCTCACTTCCTTTCAGCATTCTGTTCTGTTTGCTCCGCCTACCTAATTTTCTGACCTGTCAGACCAATCAGTTTTCTTTATTGATTAACCACTGAAACAACAGATTGACAAATGACCTTCCACATCATTTCCCCTTTTTTCTGTTTAAACAAAAAGGAAAGGCTTTCACTTTAACATAGCAAAATTACATAGAAGAAAACAGTTATCAAGTAAGAATTACAGTTATAATATTTATATCAATTTTATCTTTTATCATAACAAAGTAAAACAACTATACCTATCTATCTATTCTTCAACTCCATCAAAGACTCTATAAGGATATACTATTACCTAAGAAAATGAGAACTAAGCAACTTACAAAACTCTAGAAATCACAGAAACAACTTGCAGCCTGGACAGTCACCCAAAGTTCCTCTGTACTGTTGGGGCATACATATTCTGACTACAGGCCCATAGTTTCCAGCAGACATTTCCATGAAGCAGGAAATTTCAAAGGCAATTCAGTCACTATCTGCTGTGTCCTGCAGAATGTCTTGTAGACTCTTTCATGAATCAGGGACCCCGAAAGATCATCTCACCTTTAGGCAAGGTCAGAAGTCCTCTCTCTGAGGGTTCTCTATGTCCAGTTTATGAAATAGTCCAGGCAAGAGCAGTTTCTTGCCCAAATGGCTATCAAACTTGATAAGAGCATTGTTGACACCCATCTTCCTTTTGAAGTAGATTGGTGCTACCAGGAACAGATGTGTCTCATTGTCGGAAAAGTCTCAAGTTATTAAAACCTTAAATGTCATATTCTGTAGTCTTTGAAAGATATGAAGAATGTCTATCTAAAATATATCTATGCACATCTAGAAAATCTAACTAACATGACTACAAGCTTGACTATTGATGATTACCCATTAACAACCTATATACATTACATTTTTAAATGAACCATACAATTACAATACCTTAATCAATATCAGAAATACATATACATATAACAAAATTGACCTTAAGATCTATACCAATGCAAATTATTCATATCTATATCATATCCCCCTTTAAATGTAAAAGAACATTTATAAACAATATTTGGGAATATGGACGTAGTTATTTCTCTCCAAACTGCTTCATGCGGAATGGGAGCACTGTGCTGTTATTTAGGTCTTTCATGGTATAACCTGTGTGCTATATTTATCTCAGTCATCAGTTGAGTAAATTTTTGAAGGTGTTCACAGCAAACTTTCAGGAGGGCGTGGTCTATCATACCATATTGGGATAGAAGCAATCCATAGGATCTCATCCTCTGTGAAAACAATAGAAGAATCTCTTTTCCAAAGTATCATATCCTTAGATCCAAATTCTAAATTCAAGGTATTTTCAAAATATCTATCTTGGATTAGTTCAGCAGCATTTATAAACAAATGTCTTTTTGCATCTGTTGTTCCTTCCTCAGCATTCAAACAATTCAAAGAGAGCATAATAGCATACAGTATCAAGATTCTCTGTGTATTTTCCATCTTTGTGCAGCTTTATTTTAACCTCTATTTCTTTTATTTTTACTTTTACTTTTTGAGACAGGTTCTCTGTATATCTTTTTCCTGGAATAACTCTGTAGACAAGGCTGTCCTTGAACTCTCAGAGATCCAACTGTCTCTGCCTCCCAGGCATTGGGATTAAAGGTGCATCCTAGGACACCTTGAAGTCACAGAGGTCAATCCACCTCTACCTCCCAGACATTGGGATTAAAGGTGTGTACCACCACACCAAACTACTCTCTTTCTTTCTTTTACCTTAAGAACTTTAACTTTTTTTAAGCCTGCATATATTTTTAAACACACTGTAAAAAATTTCGAAGTTTTCTTTGTCTTTGAATCTTTCTTTACAGTATATCTCTCTTTTTCTGACCACATGAGTCTTTATGGAGAGGATTAAAGCTGTGGCTTTGATGGCTGGATCCAGCCCATTCCTTAGCTTTCTAGACTCACAGCAGAAGTACTGGCTGTAGCCATGTTTATCGCCACAATTTCACTGCATTTCAAGGTCCCTGCCAGCAAGCGAGCTGCAATTCCTCTCTCTGTAGCTGGCCCTCCTGCCTCAAAGAGTCAGAGTTTGCACTGTCAGGACAGACCAGAACACCAGCATTTTAAAACAGCACAACTTTTTTTTTCCTGCTATGGCTGAAAACAAATAAGCATTCAGTCAGCTTTTATCAACACCATTTAAGTGTTTCGTGGCAGGGCCTCTTAAAAGAGCTGCAGGGTTTTGTAGCTAAAGCTGAATCAGGAAGCCTCTCTTAGATGAGAGCGATTGCTTTCCTCTAGCGAGCAGAGCAGACCTAAGAAATTGCTGCCACCAAGAAAACATGCTTTATTCTTTCCCAAGCTTTCTCAGGCTTTCTGTGGATTCAGTTATCCACATCTGGGCACCATTCATAGAAAGAGCTGCTGGCCTGCTTTTTGTCCCTCCCGGCTCCCACATGGCTAGCTTTACACCCGAAATAACAGCACACAAATTGTATTCTTTTAAACACTGCCTCACTTATTATATCTAGCTTCTTCTTGGCTAACTCTCATATCTATACTAACCCAAGTCATGGTGGCTTACCAGGAAGATTCTAGCCTATGTCCATCTTGAGCTGGAGCTTCTGCCCTGGAGAGAGCAGCATGGTGTCTCTCCAGAGAGAGGAGAGGCATGGTGATTGCCTCACTTCCTCCCAGCATTCTGTTCTGTTTACTCCACCTACCTAATTTTCTGACCTATCAGACCAAGCAGTTTTCTTTATTGATTAACCAATGAAACACAGATTGACAAATGACCTTCCCACAACAGTTTACTAGCAAGTTTCCAGCTGATGGCTCACTTCTTTCTCTTCTGGCGGCTACTTGGATTTTCGCTGACTCTGCCTACTCTCTCTCTCTCTCTCTCTCTCTCTCTCTCTCTCTATATATATATATATATATATATATATATATATATATATATATGAAATATATTTCATCCTGACTATATTCTATTAAGCCATTTGACAAAAGAAGCTTCTTTATTAATCAATAGCAATAAAACATTTATAGAATACAAAGAAGAAACCCACATTAAGGAAAAGCTGAGGCTAGTATTAAACTTAAAAAATTTAAATAAAAAAACATAAAAGAAAAATGCTAGCTAGATATTGAAGGAAAGAGACAGTGTACATGTAGGTACACTTATCAGCCATTATAAATCACTAACGGATTTTCTGTGCACATCTGAAATGGGCCAGTTGACCTGAAGCTGAAGTTCACTAAGACTTGTCTGTATGATATAAAGACAAGTGTTCCTACTGAAGAGAAAAAAATACAGAGAAGCCATATTATCAGAATTCACTGCACATAAGAAGCATTTTTGAAATCCCAGCAGACCTTGAAGGTTGTGATACTAATAATATTTGTTTAAGGCAAAGGAAAAAAAAAAGGTGTAATCATGATAAATTGTCAGTTGTCAATGTTAAATCACTATATTTAAAGACTGCACAAAATGAGTTCAGAATGCTGAAAGGAATGTTCGGGGACTGAACAGCCCATAGTGATATGATGCCATGGAATCTGTTACTTTCAAGTGTGTGTGTGATCATCAGGAAGCATTCAACTGACAAAGAACAGAATACAAAAAGCAAGAAAGTTCAAAATCAATGTGGCTTAAGAAGAGCCAGAAATGGAGATGAGTTAAAAGAGCAAATTTAAATAAGTAAGAATAAACTAAAATCCCCTATGAATGTTCTCCTTCAATAATTATTTGTTGGACAGAATTAGTGACAATGATGTAGGTAGGTAACAGTAACACATTGAAAGGATGCTGTACTTGAATGTAAATATCAATAAGAAAGCAGAATAGGTAACAAATAAAGTAGGAAACAAAAAATGTCAAATTTAGTTATTACTGAACACAAAGGAAGTCATTTATAAAATATTATCTTTATTAATTGACAGAAGCAGACCAACAGGAATTTCAGTGACACACTTATATAAAAGTGTACATCATGTAAAATATTGCTTTTGTAAATGAAATAAATTGATAATATCTAAAATGATATTTTATAAAATATTATAGTCTATATCTCCAGATTTATCAAAAATAGAAAAAAATAATAGAATTAATGAATGGATGAAACTCCTGTGTAGTTTTGTTTAATATTTTGAAAATTTGATATAATTTGTTTCTTGGTATATTTAAATATTAATTTCTACTGACAAAATATATATAAGATTTCTTTCAAGAAAATGTATGTAACTCAAGGTAATCACATTAAGTGAATCACACCAGTCCCATAAGGACAAATATGTACATTTTCACTTATTTATGGTTCTTAAGTTTTGTATGGATACACAGGAACTCATATATGTAGTTTCAAAAGAAAGAGAAAGTATATGCATATGGTGTAAGAGAGCATGTGTATGTATGCATGTGTGTCTGTGTTTGTATATGTCTTGGTGAGTGCATGCAAATGAATTCATGGTTTTGTGAAGGCTTGAGGTCGAAGTCTAATGTCTTCTTTGATTTCTCTATACAGTACATATTAAGACAAGGTCTCTAAACTTGGACCTTGCCTTTTCAGCAGCTCTGGCTAGCTTGCTTACTACAGAGACTGGCTGCCTGTGCTTCTTGTACACTGCAATTATAGGAGGACCCCCACTGCACACCTAGCTAAACTTTGTTTCTGAGAATCCACACCTTATCTTCACATTTACATGCAAGCACTTTACCCTCATACATCTCTTTAGCAAAGAAATAATTCTTTTTTTAAAACCTTTTCAAGTGTTGCAACATGAAAGTTTAAATTTATTTATTTATTTTATTTTTTGAAACATTACCATCTCCTCCCCATTTCCCATTTCCCTCCCCTCCTCCCACACATCTCCCCCTTCCCCCACTCCCCTACCCCTCTCCCCCTCCCCCCCACTCCATTCCCCCTCCCTCTCGAGAATGATGAGCAGTCCAGATTCCCTGCCCTGCGGGAAGTCCAAGGTCCTCCCACTTCTATCCAGGACCAGGAAGGTGAGCATCCAAACAGGCTAGGCTCCCACACAGCTAGTTCATGTATTAGGATCGAAACCTAGTGCCATTGTCCTTGGCTTCTCATCAGCCTTCATTGTCTGCCACGTTCAGGGAGTCCAGTTTCATCCCATGCTTATTCAGTCCCAGTCCCGCTGGCCTTGATGAGCTCCCAATAGATCAGTTCCACTGTCACAGCGGTTGGGTGCACCCCTTGTGGACCTGACTTCCTTGCTCATGTTCTCCCTCCTTCTGCTCCTCATTTGGGTCTTAAGAGCTTAGTCCTGTGCTCCAATTTGGGTCTCTGTCTAAAGGAAGGGTGGACACGGGAGCCAAAAAAATATATATCCTAATTAAAGGAGCCATCTTAGGGTTGGCAAGAGACTTGACACTAGAGGGGCTCGCAGGTGTCCAGGGAGATGTCCCCAGCTAGTACCTTGAGCAACTGAGGAGAGGGAATCTGAAATGACCCTATCCTATAGCCATACTGATGCATATCTTATGTATCACCTAAGAAATAATTCTTAAAAGCAAAAAAGGGATCAAAATCCCTGTGTGATATTATTATAATGCAAGATACAGCAATCAACTTTGAAAAATAGCTTAGGAAATTATGGTTTATCAGCTTTACAAACTAAGTGAAAAGTAATAGTATAGTAAATTTTATAGCTGTGGAAACACTAACAATTATTCATGATGTAATATTAAAGTGAGGCAGAATAACATATACCATACATTTAGTATAGATCTGGTAGTGTAGAAATGCATAATATTGCAAAATGTATAATAACGTACAATAATAATAGTATTATTGATGTTGAATATGGTATTTATTACAATATCTATTTACAATAAAAATAAAACTGTAGCTCACAGAATTGAAATGTGCAAACAAAATCACTAGACCTAACTTTTAAATAAAGGATTATGATTTTTATATAACTATTTAAAAATAGAGAATGATTCTACCATATCATAATATTTATTACTAGAAGTGATATTCTGTGGAAATTTAAGAATAAAAATATATTCTAATAGAAATCATCATGTTTAATTGTTGTCCATATCAAATATTTTTCTACACATCAAAAGGCTTATTTTTAAAAGTGAATGAAGTAATTATTTTCTCTCTAATAAAGTTCTGGAGACTAATCTTTATGGCATAAGCTTTTTTCCTCAAAATGTCATTAGAAGAAACATAAAATTTTATGTGATAATGGAAGGATTGCTCTATGAGAGGGTGTTGATAAATGTGTGTGTGTGTATTTAAATGTATGTTTGTACTGATAGAGGATTATAAATGAAACAGTATAAAAGGTGTCTCTGCTTCCCATTGGAATAAAATTAACATGCTTCTAATCCCAAATAAATAAAAAACACACAAGAAAATATGTAGCCAAATATTCATACTGCTCTGAATTTAAATATAAAATTTTACCTATTTTGAATTTTCCTAAAGAAACTTGCAAGTCTTAATTAAAATCAAATTAGAGACTAAGTTTTAAAATCAACTATACTTAAGGATTTTTCTGTGAAGTATCTACTTCTCTAAGCACAGCAGCTTCTGGTGGCTGCACTTGTCCAATAAATTATAGTGATAGAGTGATGTGTCAAAAACAAAAAGGCTACAGGTCCTTATGTAGTACACAGGGATTAGCCAACCATTTAAGAATGTTAAATAGTTCATCAATAACCTTGACTATAGTGAGGTTCATAAATTTGTAGTTTTTAAAAAATAATTTGTTATTTGTGCAATGCTTTGTCACACAGACATGACAACTTTTAATTTCTAGAGTCTAGCCAACTACCGGTTGTCCTTTAAGCACAGGGGAAATATATGGGCATGTTCTTCTGTTCTTCAGATAGGCGGGGCATTTCTCTTTTGATGACATCTTATTTACAGAAAAAGACAAAATGTCTGTGAGTGACTTCAAGGAATTCTTAGCTTATTTTTCTTTACCTCTAATAGTTTCCCTTCTCTTATCACAACAGAAAACCAAGATGAAAACCTTGTTTTGTGACATACATTGTCATAAATATATAATTCTACTTTTCACTCTATCTCAAACTACATGCTTTTACATTTACTAAATTTTAAATAAAAATTAAACCCCAGCTTATATCATGGAATTTTTAATTCTTTCAAAACGAAATTCTTTATTATTAAAATCTGGAGTAAAATCTACTAGTGCTATATAATGTGTCAAGGACAGTGATGAGGACACAGAATACAATATTGTAGGTGAATTGAATAAATATCTTAATTTTTGTGTACTATCCTTTTTCTATCGGATCCTTATTTACATCTTCATTTTATATGACTAATGTCCAATTTTTATATTTTTCTCTCATTAAGGCACTTGTCACAATGGAAAGGAAATATGTATATATATATATATATATATATATATATGTATCCACAATGAAATTCTGATACTACCAATTACTTCTGTATGTCAGATGTGCTCTTCTACACCTCTCATACTCAGTGTGACCATGTATAGAATGGATATAGTCACGCCAATTAGATCAAATTTTAAGAATTATAATGCCTTTTATATTAACTTGGTAAGATATTTATGAACCAATATGCTTGTTATGAAAGAAATATCTATAAATAGTATACCTTCAAAATGATGTAAGGCAAAACCTATTTTTAACACAGTGATTAACATAATGCAGTATTAGTTGATAACCAGTTATTGATGATGGTGACTGGCATAAATAACCTTTCAAAAAATCATAAGCCCTCTTATATCCCTAGCAAAATATGAATGAGGGTCCTTTCAATCAGTTCCTTTTTAAAGCTTAGATTACCCCATCTAACTCTGTACACTAACCTGATTTGTTTGGGAATTTTAAATTCAGTAAATTTACAAATTTCTAAAATAGATTTTAAAATATTATCTATCAAATTCTAACATTTTCTCTTTTTTTTTTCCTTTGGGAATGATATTTTATTTTATTGCTTTATTTCTACGTGTGTGGCCCTCCGCCTTTTTTTTTTTTATTGGAAAGAAAAAGAAATTTCTGCCTCCTCCCCGCCTCCCATTTCCCTCCCACTCCTCCCTCTCCTCCTGCCCTCCCCCCACTCCTCCCCCTCCCTCTCCAGCCTGAAGAGCAGTCAGGGTTCCCTGCCCTGTGGAAAGTCCAAAGTCCTCCCCCCACCATCCAGGTCTAGGAAGGTGAACATCCAAACTGCCTAGGCTCCCACAAAGCCAGAACATGAAGTAGGAACAAAACCCCGTGCCATTGTCCTTGGCGTCTCATCAGCTCTCATTGTCCGCCATGTTCAGAGAGTCCGGCTTTATCCCATGCTTTTTCAGTCACAGTATAGTTGGCCTTGGTGAGCTCCCAATAGATCAGCCACACTGTCTCAGTGGGTGGATGCACCTTCGTGGTCCTGACTTCCATTCTCATGTTCTTCCTCCTTCTGCTCCTCATTAAGACTTTGGGAGCTTAGTCTGATGCTCCAGTGTGGGTCTCTGTCTCTATCTCGATCCATTGCTAGATGAAGGTTCTATGGTGATATGCAAGATATTCATCAGTATGGCTCTAGGATAGGGTCATTTCAGGTTCCCTATCCTCAGCTGCTCAAGGGACTAAGTGGGGATAATGCCCTGGGCACCTGGGAACCACTCTAGGTTCAAGTCTCTTACCAACCCTATTGTGGTTCCCTTAATTAAGTTATGTGATTGCTTGCTCCTCTATCCAACCTTGTTTTATCCCCAATCATCCCATTTCCCCAAGTTCCCCAATTTCTCCCCTTCTCACATCTCTCTCTCCATCTCCCCTTACCCCATGTCACCCCACGCCCAAGATCCCAATTTTTTGCCCAGCAATCATGTCTATTTCCCATAGCAGGGATAATAACTATATGTTTTCCTTTGGGTTAACCTTCATATTTAGCTTCTTTGGGATCACAAATTATAGACTCAGTAACCTTTATTTATGGCTAGAAACCAATTATGAGTGAATACATCCCATGATCCTCTTTTTTGGGTCTGCGTTACCTCACTCAGGAGAGTGCTTTCTATTTCCATCCATTTGCATGCAAAATTTGAGAAGTTATTGTTTTTTACGGCAGAGTAGTCCGCTAATGTGTATATACTCCACAGTTTCTTCATCCATTCTTCCATTGAAGGACATCTAGGTTGTTTCCAGGTTCTGGCTATTACAAATAATGCTGCTATGAACATAGATGAACAAATGCTTTAGTCATATGATAGGGCATCTCTTGGGTATATTCCCAAGAGTGGCATTGCTGGGTCCAGGGGTAGGTTGATCCCAAATTTCCTGATAAACCATCCACACTGTTTTCCAAAGTGGTTGCACAAGTTTGCATTCCCACCAGCAATGGATGAGGGTACCCCTTTCTCCACAACCTCTCCAGCAAAGGCTATCATTGGAGTTTTTGATTTTAGCCATTCTGACAGGTATAAGGTGATATCTCAAATTAGTTTTGATTTGCATTTCCCTGATAGCTAAGGTTGAGCATGACCTTAAGTATCTTTTGCCCATTTGAACTTCTTCTGTTAAGAATTCTCTGTTCAGTTCAGTGCCCCATTTTTTAATTGGGTTAATTAGCAATTTAAAGTCTTGAGTGCTTTATATATTTTGGAGATCAGACCTTTGTCTGTTGCAGGGTTGGTGAAGATCTTCTCCCAGTCAGTGGGTTAACTTTTTGTCTTAGTAACAGTGTCCTTTGCTTTACAGAACCTGCTCAGTTTCAGTAGGTCCCATTTATTCAATGTTGCTCTTAATGTTTGTGCTGCTGGGGTTTTGCAAGGAAGCGATCTCCTGTGCCCATCTGTTGTAGGGTACTTCAAACTTTCTCTTCTATCAGGTTCAGTATGTTCAGATTGATATTGAGGTCTTTGATCCATTTGTACTTGAGTTTTGTGCATGGTGATTGATATGGGTCTATTGTCATTCTTCTACAGGTTGAAATCCAGTTGTGCCAGCAACATTTGTTGAAGATGCTTTCTTTCTTTCATTATATACTTTTAGCTCCTTTATCGAAAATGAGGTGTTCATAGGTTTGTGGGGTAAATGCTGTGTCTTCTATACGATTCTATTGGTCAACTTCTCTGTTTTTATGCCAGTACCACACTGGTTTCATTACTGTAGCTCTGTAATAGAGATTGAAGTCAGGGATGGTAATGCCTCCAGAAGTTCCTTTATTGTATAAGATTGTTTTGTCTATCCTGGGTTTTTTGTTCTTCCATATAAAGTTGATTATTGTCCTCTCAAGGTCTGTGAAGAATTTTGATGGGACCTTGATGGGGATTGCATTGAATATATACATAGCCTTTGGTAGAATTGCCATTTTTACGATGTTGATCCTCCCAATCCAAGAGCAAGGGAGGTCCTTCCATTTTCTAGCATCCTCTTCAATTTCTTTCTTCAATGCCTTAAAGTTCTTGTCAAATAGATCTTTCATTTCCTTGGTTAGAGTTACCTCAAGATATTTTATGCTGTTTGTGGCTATTGTGAAAGGTGATGATTCTCTGATTACCCTCTCTGCTTCCATATCCTTTGTATGTAAGAGGGCTACTGATTTTTTGGAGTTGATCTTGTATCTTGCCACATTACTAAAGGTGTTTGTCAGCTGTAGGAGTTCCTTGGTGGAGTTTTTGTTTTCACTTATGTACACTATTATATCATCTGCAAATAACGAAAGTTTAACTTTTTCCTTTCTGATTCGGATCCCCTTGATCCCCTTATGTTGTCTTATTGCTATTGCTAAAACTTCAAGCACTATATTGAGGAGGTATGGAGAGAGTTGACAGCCTTGTCGTGTTCCTGATTTTAGTGGGATGGATTTGAGTTTCTCTCTGTTTAATTTGATGTTAGCTGTCGGTTTGCTGTAGATAGCTTTAATGATATTTAGGTATAACCCTTGTATCCCTAATCTCTCCAAGACCTTTATCATAAAAGGATGTTGAATTTTGTCAAATGCTTTTTCAGCATCTAATGAAATGATCATCTGTTTTTTTTCTTTCAGTTTATTATATGATGGATTACATTGATAGATTTTTGTATGTGGAACCAGCCCTGCATCTCTGAGATGAAGCCTAATTGATCATAATGAATAATTTTTCTAATGTGTTCTTGGATTCGGTTTGCCAGTATTCTGTTGAGGATTTTTGCGTCGAAGTTCGTGAGTTAGATTGGCCTATAATTCTCTTTCTTGGTTGAGTCTTTGTGCAGTTTTTGTATCAGTGTAACTGTAGCATCATTAAAGGAATTTTGCTATGATGCTTCTGTTTCTATATTGTGCAATACCTTAAGGAGTATAGGTATTAGGTCTTCTTGGATGTTCTGATAGAATTCTGCATTGAAACCATCTGGTCCTGGGCTTTTTTTGGTAGGAAGGTTTTTGATAACAGCTTCTAATTCTTTGCGACTAACAGGTCTATTTAGATTGTTCACCTGGTCCTGATTTAACTTTGGTATATGGTATTTATCTAAAAAAGTGTCCATTTCTTTTACATTTTCCAGTTTTGTGGCATACAGGCTTTTGTAGTAAGATCTAATGATTCTCTGAATTTCCTCTGTGTCTGTGGTTATGTCCCCTTTTTCATTTCTGATCTTATTAATTTGCAAATTCTCTCTCTGCCATTTGATTAGTTTGGATAGGGGTTTATCAATCTTGTTCATTTTCTCCAGAACCAGCTTTTTGTTTCATTGATTCTTTGGATTGTTTTTTTGTGTTTCTATTTTGTTGATTTTAGCCCTCAGTTTTATTATTTCCAGTCTTCTACTCCTCCTAGGTGAGTCTGCTTCTTTTTTTTTCTAGAGCTTTCAGGTGGGCTGTTAAGTCTCCAATGTGTGCTTTCCCTGTTTTCTTTAAGTGGGTACTTAGTGCTATGAACTTTCCTCTTAGGACTGCTTTCATAGTGTCCCATAAGTTTGAGTATGTTGTTTCTTTATTTTCATTGAATTCCAGGAAGATCTTAATTGCTTTCTTTATTCCTTAATCCAGGTATGGGTCAATAGTTGACTGTTCAGTTTCCATGAATTTGTAGGCTTTCTTTGGGTAACATTGTTGTTGAATTCTAACTTTAATCCTTGGTGATCTGATAAGAGACAGGTGGTTATTAATATTTTTTTGTAACTGTGGATGTTTGTTTTGTTACCAACTATGTGGTCAATTTTCGAGAAGGTTCCATGAGCTGCAGAGAAGAAGGTATATTCTTTCCTATTTGGGTGGAATGTTCTATAGATATCTGTTAAGTCCATTTGCTTCATTACCTCCATTAATTCTCCTCCCATTTCTCTGTTAGGTTTCTGTCTGATTGACCTGTCCATTGGTGAAAGAGGAGTGTTGAAGTCTCCTACTATTAATGTGTGTGGTTTGATGGCTGCCTTGAGTTTTAGCAATGTTTCTTTTATGTACGTGGGTGCTTTTATGTTAGGAGCATAGATATTCAGGATTGAGACTTCATCCTGATGAATTGTTCCTGTTATGAGTATAAAATGTCCTTCTCCATCTCTTCTGATTGATTTAAGTTTGAAGTCAACTTTGTTAGAAATTAGTATGGCCACACCTGCTTGTTTCTTAGGTCCATTTGTTTGATAAGCCTTTTCCCCAGCCCTTTACTCAGAGTAGGTGCCTGTCTTTGTGGTTGAGGTGTGTTTCTTATAAACAGCAGAATGTTGGATCCTGTTTGCGTATCCAATCTCTTAGCCTGTGCCTTTACAGGTGAGTTGAGTCCATTGACATTATGTGATATTAATTACCAGTGGTTGTTAACTCCAGTCACTTTTTTATTTTTAAAGTTTGTGTGTTTCCCTTCTTTGAGTTGTGCTGGTGAAGGGTCTCTCAATGTCTGAGTTATTGTGGTCATTGTTGGACTCCTTGGTTAGTGATTTTCCTTCTATTACTTTCTGTAAGGCTAGATTTGTGGCTACTTATTGTTTAATTTTTTTTTATCCTGGAAAATTTTATTTTCTCCATCTATAGTGGAAGAAAGCTTGGCTGGGTATAGTAGTCTGGGCTTGCATCCATGCTCTCTTAGTTTTTGCAGTACATATATCCAGTACCTTCTGGCTTTCATGGTTTCCATGGAGAAGTCAGGTGTAAGTTTGATAGGTTTACCTTTATAAGTAATTTGGCCTTTTTCCTTTGCAGCTCTTAATATTCTTTCTTTATTCTGTGTGCTTTGTATTTTGACTATAATATGGCGAGGGGATTTTTTCTTTTTTTTTGGATTCAGTCTATTTGGTGTTCTGTATGCTCCTTGAACCTTCATAGGTATATCTTTCTTTAGGTTGGGAAAGTTTTCTTCTATAATTTTATTAAATACATTTTCTGGACTTTTGAGCTTCACTTCTTCTCCTTCTTCTACTCATATTATTCTTAGGTTTGGTCTTTTATTGTGTCCCAGATCCTGAATGTTTTGTGATAAGTGTTTGTGGAATTGCTGTTTTCTTTGATCAGTGTTTTTATTTTCTTTATGGTATCTTCAGAATCTGAGTTTCTTTCTTCTATCTCTTGTATTCTGTTGGTTATGTTTGTTTCTGTAGTCTCTGTTTGTTTACTTAAATTTTCCATGTCCAGCCGGCCCTCTGTTTGTGTTTTCTTCTTTGCCTCCATTTCAGTTTTCAAGTCTTGAACTGTTTCCATTATCTGTTTGATTGTTTTTCCTTTGTTTTCTAGGGCATCATTCACTGATTTATTCAGTTCATCAAACTTTCTCTTATACTTCTCATCCATTTCTATAAGGGCATTCTTTACGTGCTGTTTAAGGGCACCAATCACTTTCATAAAGTCAATTTTTTTCTACTTCTTCTTGATTAAGGTGTTCATGTCCTCCTGTTGTGAGGTCGCTGGTTTCTGGTGATTTCATGTTGCTTTTCAGATTGTTGGGTGAATTCTTGCATTGACCCCTGCCCATCTCTTCCTCCGAATGCTTCCCTATGGATCTTCTTTTACAGGATCAGGTCTCCTTGCCTATGGATGTACCTTCCTTGTGATGGCTCTCCCCAATGCTGGCTCTCCTGGAACCGAGATCAGGTCTCCTTGCTGGTTGGGTAGCTTGTAAACAAAGCGCCTACCTTGCTTGGTGCAGGCAGGCTATTGAAATAAAGGAACTCCAGCCCGACTGGGTGCCCTGAGGATTTGGACCCAGTGCTCAGACAGGCTGAGCTGGGTGATGTTATGTGCCCAAAGAGGGCAGGGGAGCAGAAGGGGGGTTCTGGATGCAAATTGGGTGGGATAGGAGGAAAGAGCCAGTATGCAGGGAGTAGAGGCCCTGCAGAGAGCCCAGGAAGGATAGGGGTTTGAGGAACTTCTGAGTTCCCTGTCCCTCAAATTCTAACTTTTGTGTTTTTTTTTATTTTGTAATTATAATGAATTGTATTAAAGCAAATGAAGAGTCAATATATCAGGCAATTTGGATATATGCCTCATAGAGATTTTGCAAATTCTACACTGGTAAACATAATCAAATAAAAGCTATGCCTCCAAATAACCACATGTTATAGTGTACAGTGGATGACAAGTATTGTATTTTTGCTAGTTGTATTTTCTTTAGCATTTTTAATAATATGTTTCATCAAGAATGAGGGAACATTGAAGTGATATTTGCTTATTAGCTTTTTGAAGTGTGATTCCTTATGTTTTGTTTCTTAGGCATTTATCTTGATAGAATTAAATATAACTATGCTTCTAAACAGTTTAGAAGTATTTGGCTAAGTACAGTAATTTAAATAAAACACATTGGAGTCTGCATAACTATTGAAACTTTTCCCCCTTTAAATGAGTTACAATAACTAAGTGAAGAATCTTATAAACTAGTTATAATAACTGGAATAACAGATTAGGTATGAAAGTAGAAGGAGGACTATGTGGAGCTAAAAGGGTCTAAAGGAAGGAAGTATGAGGTAGAAAATATATGTTTTCTCTCATTTGTTGTGCATCTCAGTTTAATGCCATATACAGATAAAATGTGTACTTATATTTATTATTTATGCATATATACATACAGATGTATATATTCAACGTGAAAGCAGAGGGAAACTATATGGAGGGAGAAATAAGACCAACAAGAGAGAGCAGGAGAAATAGAAGGTAATAGTGGAAGAACAAATATTAGTAAAGTACAACGATATGTGTGTATAAAATGTCATAATTAAATCCATCATTTTGTATGTTAAGAGTAATTTTACATATAAGAAACCCAAATGCATCCATAAGTGTTTTTTATAATGAATAATTACTCCTTTAAAAAATTTCTTCTCAAGCAGTATGTTAAGTGTTTTATATGGATTTCTCTCTAAATTACTCACAAAAAATCCTATTCATAATTTTACAGATGAAGGCAATACAACGCAAAGGAGTTATATCTGTGCAAAGTCAGAGGTAACAATGGGAAAAGGTAAAAGTTAAATTTTCTCGAGACTATCCAGTAATGTGTAGGAGAAGGGGGCCTGCTTGTTCATCCCAGCTACTCAGCTATCTTAACCCTGAAATAACCACACAGAAACTGTGTTCATTAAATCGCTGTTTGGTTAATTAGCTCTAGCTTCTTAATGGCTAACTCTTATATCTTAATTTAACCCATTTCTATTAATGTGTATATCACCACATGGCAGTGGCATACTGGCAAAGATTCAGCATGTCTGTCTCTGGAAGCTCCTAGATGTCTCTCTCAGCCTCTTCTTCCCATCATTCCTTTTAGTTTCTCCTGCCTAGCTCTGTTCTCATATAGCTCTGCTATAGTCCCAAAGCAGTTCCTTTCTTAAGCAATGAAAGCAACACATAGACAGAAGGACCTCCTACCATTACCCCTTTTCTGTTTAAACAAAAAGGAAGGCTTTACCTTTAAAGTAAAATTACATATACCAAAACAGTTATCAAACAAGAAATACAGTTACAATATTTATATCTATTTTATCTTTTATTAAGGTAAACTATAATAATAACTATCTATTCTTCAACTCCATCAAAGACTCCAGAAGGATATAATATTACCTAAGTAAACAGGAAGTGAATTGGAAGAAACTTCCAAAACTCTAGAATTGACTTGGTCAGTCACCCAATGTTCTTCTGTAATGTTGGGCCAATATTCTTCAACCTACAGGCCCATAGTATCCAACAGATTCTTCCATGAAGCAGGAAATTTCAAAGACAGGTCTGCCTATATTGGTAGTTTGACAGTAACTTTCTTCTCTATCCTGCAGAATGTCTCACAGATACTTTCATGAAGCATGGAACCCAAAGGATCATCTCACCTTTAAGTGAATGCAGCAGTTACTTCTCTGTGGATCCTGCATGTCCAGTTCATCTAGAAAACTCCATAATGACCCTTTTCAATGTCCAGATTCCTCTTGAAGTAGATTGTTGGTGCCAGGAGTAGATGTGTCTTACTGTCATTAAAAGCCCTAAAGTTTTAAAACATTTAAATGCCATATTGAGAAGGTCTCTGAAAGATTTGAAGAATACCTAACTAACTGAAAAATATCTCTATATATCTAGAAAAATCTAACTAACATGACTACAAGCTTAACTATTATAGATGAGTATCTATTAACCTATATTTCTTAATTATACATTACATTTCAAAATGAGTTGGACAAACACAAAATCTTAATCAAGATCAGAATTACATATACACAGTATAACAAAATTGACCTAAATTTGTATCAACAAATCAAGATATATACCAAAACAAATTATTCATCTTTATAGCATATCCCCCTTGAAATGTAAAGAAACATTTACAAAAACATTTGGGAATATGGGTGTAGTTCTGTCCATACTGCTTCCTGCTGTTTGGGGGCATTGTTAATCAGGTCTTTCATGGCATGTCCTCTGTGCTATGTTCATCTCAGTCAGCAGTTGGACAAAATATTTTCTTTGTGGATGTATTTACAGCAACATTTCAGGGGGTCTTGTTTGTTGAAGGAGCTGCGGGCCGCTTCCTGCCACCCAGCTCCCAGCTGCCTAGCTAGCTTATACCCCACAATAACGACAAACTGTATTCATATAAACACTGCTTGGCCCATTTCTATTAATGTGTGTAGCACCCCAAGGTGTGCTTACCAGGAAGATTCTAGCGTACGTCCACCCTGGGTCAGAGTTTCACTGCATCTTCCCCAGAGAGGAGAGCTATCGAGTTTGAGTTCACTCCCTCTTTCTCCCAGCATTCTGTTCTGTTTACTCCACCCACCTGAAGGTTGGCCTATCAAATAGGCCAAGGCAGTTTCTTTATTATCCAATGACCTTCCTCCATCACTTGTTGCATGAAACCATATTTCTCTGGAAGCAATCCATGGGTTCTCATCTTCTGTGAAAACAAAAGAGAAACCTCTTTTCCAAAGTAACATATCCTTAGTCCCAAATTCTGAAGTCAAGATACCATTATAATATACATGCTGGTTTAGCTTAGCAGCCCATTCAATGAAATGTGTCTCTGTACTTAGCTCTTTCACCGTCCAAAAAATTCAAAGAAAACACAACAATATACATAATCCAGACATTCTGCAAATTTTCCATCTTTATATGGCTTATTTTTCTTTACTCCTTTTAATCTATGACTGTCTGTACTCTGTCTCTTTAAAGACTAATGTTTTTAGCATTAACTTTATTTTATGACTCTCTATACTCTTTTCTCTCTTTCAGCTTGTGTTCATTTATCTAACACTATAAACCATTTAAAGGTCTTTTATGTCAGGATCTGTCCTGCTGTGTATCTGTAATTCTTTACTGTCCAGGAGCACTTCTTAAAATGCTAAGCACTTCTTAAAAACATAAGCTGCATCATTGCTTTGGTAATACGTCAGTGCCTGCTTGCCCCACCCAGTCTAGCATGGTGGATCTGCCACTGGACATTGCCCTACTTCTAGGCACACAGCCAATCCACACTCACAAACTCCATCCAAATGCTCTGTCTCCTGCAAGAGCCAGAGGACACACTAGTAGCATAGCCCAGAAAGCTGGCATTTTAAAACTGCATGGCTTTTTTTCTTTTGCTATGGCTGAGTCAGGAAAACCTCTCTTGAATGGTCTGTGGAATACTGTCAGCAAACAGCAAGAAGCTGTGCTAAACTATGTATTTTTATGTCTAAAATTTCTTTTCAAGCTTTCTCAGGTTTTACAAGGATATAGCTGACCATGTTGGAGCGCCAATTTGTAGGAGGAGGGGGGAATCACCATTAATTCCAGCTGCCTGACTAGCTTAGCCACAAAATAACCACACAGAAACTGTATTAGTTAAATCACTGCTTGGTCCATTAGCTCTAGCTTCTTACTGACTCACATCTTAATTTAACCCATTTATATTAATCTGTATATTGTCATGTGGCAGTGGCTTACTGGTGAAGATTCAGCATTTCTGTCTCTGGCAGCTCCCTGATGTCTCTCTTAGCCTCTTCTTCTCAGCATTCTGTTTAGTTTTCCTCACATAGCTCTGTTCTCCTATAGCTCTGCTATAGGCTCAAAGCAGTTCCTTTATTAATCAATTAAAGCAACACATAGACAGAAAGACCTCCTACAACAGTAGGGAATTCACATTGTTATTAGATTTTCATTTGTAAAAATGCAGATAATCTGTTGTATATTGTAGTACTGCAAAGCTATTTTGCACTAATCTCAGTTACTTGAAACAACACTGCATGGTCCTCAAGGATGACAATCTTGTACTCATTTTTGAGCCCACAGATATAAGAAAATGCTTGAGGCAACCAAAAAATAAGCAAATATTTTATTAAAATTAAATTTTTAGAAAACAATACACAAGACCACCTAAAATGGTATTAACTATTTTAATGAAGGCAATATTATTTTACAGTAATAAATGGTCTTCCTTAAAGCATCTTTTACAATATAATTTTGTTATTATTTTTTTTTTTAGTTTACAAACCCATGGGTTTTCTGAATTTGATTTCTCATGGCTGATTTCTATGAAATTACAGGGGTGGGGAATTACCCAACCTTGTGAAGGTTTACCTGTTTGAGAACTAGTACAGATGAAACATGATAGTACTAAAACAGAGGGAACCAAAACAAGAAGACTTGCTTCTCCATGAATTAATTTAAGTTGGTTATGTGCTAATAGTGTACCTGACACTATTCTGAGTCTGAAAGATTTTATGCCAATATACTTATATCTGAAAACAGAAGGAAAAAGTATACCAATAAATAATTCATGTAGGACTCCATAGTATCAGAGTATACATATCAAACCCAATATTAAATTGAACTTATTGATTTGATGCAGGGTATTCATGGAACATTGATTTGCAGAAGTATGATTAATACCCACACTGAGGAATGAAAGTCCCATGGTACAGAGACACACACAGATGCAGAAGACTGGGTCCATCCTGTTCAAAAAACATAAAACAATTCAGGGTGACTGCGCAAGCAAAAGAATGGGTATGAGAAAAATTAAATGTAGACCAGAGAGAGAGAGCAGGTTATATGGCTTATAGAACATAAGAATTTAAGAACAAATGACACCAAAGAGCCTTTCATCAGCACATTATAATGAGAAAAATGGCATTATCATTTTAAAATTTAGTAAAGTTTTTAGAATTATTGAAAAGTGGATTTTAAATGTAAAGTTTAACAGATCCTTAAGACAAACTTAATCTTACTGTGCAATCTAAGTGGAAAAATGTTCTGCAGTATTCTAGAAGAAGATATATAGCATTTTGCCTCTATGGTACCTTCAGGAAATCATTGAATCTATTGTATTAGTATATACCAGATATCAGAAGGATGCTTACAGCAAACTTGCTCAAATAAAATAGGACCTGTTGTGAACCTTCCTCCAGGCCTTGAATCAAGAACTTAAAAAAAAAAAAACATAGTTCTTATACATTTGCTAACCTTAACAATGCAATCATTTCTCTTCCTTGTCATTTTGCAACTTTCACAAATAATCAGAAATGTCAGATTTGTTTATTTCCTAGTCAACTTAAGAACAAAATTATGGACCATAGTTAAGGTTAGAGCTAAAGTAAAAAAAAAAGAAAGAAAAAAGAAAAAGACAGAGAAAAACAAATGTGTTTCAATGAGAGAATTTAGTTGGAAAGACAATATTAAAATATTGTTTAAAATAAAGCCACAAAATAGAACAAAGTGATTCTAGTTCTAATATACCCTGAGAGTAACCTTTCAAAGTTCCTCTTTACCTCCTTGTATAGTCATTTTCATCACATTTATTCTGTCCCCTACTTTGATTTCCCCATTTAATGTACCATAAAGCATTACTAGCTTATTGTCTTCCCCTCCACTATTTTATAATAGAAAATTCAGGAAAGCTTTTACTTGTGCATCCTTAGTTTTCAAGAAAGTGCAAATCAAAACACGTTGAAGATGTTTATCCCAGTCAGAACAGGCAAAATTAAAAACAGAAATGGTAACAGATTTTGGAGTAGATTCCAAGAAATGTAAACGCTAATTCACTGCTGGTATAGGAAAAGATACATTTTAACTACTATGGAAATTTATGTGGCATTTCTTAAAAAGCTAGGGATACATCTAACACACCATCCATCTATACCTCTCGGGTATATATCCGAAGGTCTCTGTATCTTATTTATTATAGAGATACTTACTTAATTATGTTCATTGATATATACACAATAGCCAGAAAATAGAAAAAAAGCCTTGATACATATCAACTGATTATGAAAATGTTTACTTTTATACAATGGAATATTATTCAACTGTTACAAAAAATAAATTGTGAATGGCGGTATGGAGCAATGGTTAAGAACACTAGTTGCTCTTGCAGATGACCTTGATTTGGTTCTTACTATCCACATGATGGTTCACAATCTGTTACAGTTCCAGGGCATTTGATGCCCTCTTCTGATTTCCAAGAGCATTGGGCATACACATGGTACATGCACACTCATGCATATAAAATAAATAAAGTTAAAAGAGATAAATAAAATTTGAAGGTAAATGGAAAAAACTGTAAGTGATTATCCTGCGTGAGGTAACTCAGACCCAGAGAGACAAACATAGCATGATTCAGATATAGATGTTAACCTTTAAGATTTAGACACATATTCTTTGTTTAGAATGTCAGCATAGAAAAAAATGGATAGTATGAGAATAAGGAGTAAGGAGAAAAAATTGCATGAAAAAAGAAATAGAGCAGAAGGAGGGAGAACATGAGCAAGGAAGTCAGGAACGTGAGGGGTGTGTCCACCCACTGAGACCAGTGGGACTGATCTAATGGGAGATCACCAAGGCCAGTTTGACTGGAACTGATGGAGCATGTGATCAAACTGGTCTCTCTGAATGTGGCTGATGGTGAAGCCTGACTGAGAAGCCAAGAACAATGGCACTGGGTTTTGATTCTACTGCATGGACGGGCTTTGTGGGAGCCTAGTCTGTTTGGATGCTCACCTTCCTGGACCTGGGGGGAGCAGGGAGAACCTTGGACTTCCCATAGTGTAGGGGACCCTGACTGCTCCTTGGACAAGATAGGGAGAGGGAGTGGGGGGAGAAGAGGAAGTGGGAGGAGGTGGAAATTGTCAATAAAAATTAAATAATTAATTAATTGAAAAAAAGAAATAGAATATAGTGTCCTAAAAGGGAAAACTGAAAAGAAAAAGCTAAGTGAGATGGGAGTAGAAAGCTAGTGTAGAGGAGTGATTATGGGGAGAGCTAACAATCACTAAAGTCCTTTTGAAAAACCCATATGAAAATTTACTACCATAGAAGATTGTTAAAATGTATACATATATAAGGAGTCTAAATGGAGTTACCATATGATGATAGGTGGACAATATTTCACCTACCCATTACATACTATCAAAACCAGGAATGAGTTAACTCTTTTGAGCTGCTGGCCAATGAGATTCCAAAGACAGGCTAAACATTATAAGCTTTTGCCAATGTTGTTTGCATCCAGAAATTTATGGTAAAAAAGTATATTGTTGAAAACACTACTTACTTTTGTCATAAACATGTAGAAATCAAGTAGTTACTTACTGAAAGCTCCATCTCTACTCAACAAAGTTTATAGTGGTGGAGGATAAAAAGTAATCAGTAATATCACCTAGCTGTGAATCGTATGAGCTACAACAATGACCTCCATGAAAAGACACACTCACTGGCAGAACAGCGTTAGAGACGCAGAAGTCCATGTACTCACAGAGGAACACTAAGAGAAATAGGCATGTTAATCTTGCAGGGGTATACCAGGCTTTTCCTTTGGGGCCTACAATCAGCTTCCAAATCATGACACAGAGACTTATCATTAGTTATGAATGCTTGGCTTAGCTTAAGCACATTTTTGGTTAGTCATTTTAACTTATATTAATCTCTTTATCTTTACCTTTTGCCTTAGGGCTTTTTACTTGTTTTTTCTTTCTCCTGTATATCTTATTGTCACTGCTTCTTGTATCTGTCTGGCTAGGGTCTGCCTGAATTCCTGCCCCGGGCATGCCCGCTTTATTCTTCTCATTCTCTTATCTTTCATCTCTTACTCTTTCTTAACCTAGTTTTCTCCTCCTATTTATTCTCTCTGCTGCCAGCCTGATCTATCTGTTCTCTGCCTAGCTATTGGCCCTTCAGCTCTTTATTATACTAATCAGGTGCCTTAGGCAGGCAAGGTGAAACAAATGCAACTCATTGCTACCTAATTAAACAAAAGTGCCATAAACAAAAGTAACACACATTTACACAAAATATTTGTTAAAGTAATATTTCACAGCACAAACAAATGTAACACATCTTTACTTAGTTAAATATTACACAGCACAGAAATGTCTCTTCAATGGAGGAGCTATAATCCAAATACCTGTGTTCCACCCAGAAATCTGAGAGTGGAGTTTGTTAATGACCTGGTGACCTTTTGGCTTTCTGTAGGGATAGACGTCATCCTAATTTCCCAGCATGACTATTCCATACTTTTCCTTCCCTAGATCATTACCCATTACTAGGGAAGATGTCACATGTACTTTATGACCTGCTGACCTCTATGCTATCAGTCAGTGACCACATTAGATTTTGGGTCTTTTAGCTACAGAACCCACCCTCACTATCACAGGTACTTTGTGTATTATTCACTATGTATTCACACCTTAAACTTTATTGTGCATATGTAATTGTACTAACTTGACTGATTATTGCCTGAAAACATTTTCCAAAATTGTACTGTGTTTTAAATACTCAGATAATGAACCACCTGATATTAGACTCCCCAAAATCTGATTCAGGTTGACAAAAGTCAATCTACATCATGTTTTCATTCTCATCTCTTGGTGGGGTTCACTTCCCTGTGTGACATCTCAGAACAGTAACCCCAATGTTATGGAAGTAACCAGCCATTTTCGGACTGGATTTAAGGCCCACTCCATAGGATAGAGCTCATACCTGGCACTATTAATGAAGCCAAGAAGCAAGTAGCTAGATATGACACTGGCAATTGGGAAGAATTTATTATTGTTATTCTGCCAAGTGGACATTTCTAATGACTTGTTGCTTTGCCAATAGATCAGTAAACCTCTCAACTGTCATCAGAGAAGCTTCTTACAACACAGAGATGCACAACTGTTTAATAGGCAGAGAATAATAAACTTCTAAGTGCTTGGCCCTAAATGGGATATCTATATAAGACTTCTCCCTTCAAGCCTCAAGACTCATCATAGAAGAGGGGGGCAGAAATATCACAAAAGCCAGAGAAGGTGCATGACTTCAAGGAAACAAGGTTTTCTGGATATAACAGGGCAATCACAAATGTGAACTCACTGTGGTTGTGACAGCATACATAAAACCACTATAAGTTCAAGCTAAATGCAATCCCACACTATAGTTATTTGAATATTCTTGGGAGACATAGAGAGGGCTAGGAAAGGAGGGAATGGGAAAAGAGGGAAAGATAGAGGGGAGAGAGATGAGGAAGAGACAGTTTTTCTTTAATAATGGAACACCAGGTATATGTTTACCCAAGAGTAGTTGGACAACACAAACTAGACACAATAGGTTTAAGAGAGACAAACAGAAAGAGAACAATAGAGAAAGAATGTAAGAATGTGAAACTGGGTGGGTAGGGATATGGGGTGAATCTATAAAGATTTGGGGCAATGAATATGATCAAAATACACTGTATGAAATTTCTAAATAATTAATAAAAATGTTATGTTTTAAATGTTTCGGTTGTTTACCAATATATCCCAATTTCTAGGTAGCTCAAATAAGGGGCTACCTAGAAATGTTGATCATTCTGTTATAGAAATTTATCAGTCATACATTACTATATACTATAAAATTGTGTGTATCTTCTTTTTCTTTTTTTATTGAAAAAAAGACATTTCTGCTTCTTCCCCGCCTCCCATTTCCCTGCCCCTCCTCCCACTCCTCCCCCCTCTCCTTACTCCTCCCCCTCCCTCTCCAGTCTGAAGAGCAGTCAGGGTTCCCTGCCCTGTGTAAAGTCCAAAGTCCTCCCCCCTCAATACTGGTCTAGGAAGGTGAACATCCAAACTGGCTAGGCTCCCCACGAAGCCAGAACATGAAGTAGGATCAAAACCCAGTGCCATTGTCCTTGGCTTCTCAGCAACACTCATTGTCCGCCAAATTCAGAGAGTCCGATTTTATCCCATGCTTTTTCAGTCACAGTCCAGCTGGCCTTGGTGAGCTCCCAATGGATCAGCCCCACTGTCTCCGTGGGTGGGTGTACCCCTCGTGGTCCTGACTTCCATGCTCATGTTATCCCTCCTTCTGCTCCTCATTGGAACATTGGGAGCTCAGTCTGGTGCTCCCGTGTGGGTCTCAGTCTCTATCTCCATCCATCGCCAAATGAAAGTTCTATGGTGATATGCAAGATATTCATCAGTATGGCTATAGGATAGGGTCATTTCAGGTTCCCTATCCTCAGCTGCCCCAGGAACTAACTGGGGACATCACCTTGGGCACCTGGGAGCCCGTCTAGGTCCAAGTCTCTTGCCAACCCTAAGATGGCTCCCTTAATTAAGATATATACTTCCCTGCTCCCCTAACAAACCTTCCTTTATCCCAATCATCCCGTTTCCTCAAGTTAGCCCCAACCTCCCCTTCTCACTTTTCTCTCCCCTTCTCCCCTTACCCCCTCCCAACACACCCCCAAGATCCCAACTTTTTCCCCGGACAATCTTGTCTACTTCCATAACCAGGAGGATAGCTATATGTTTTTCCTTGGGTTCACCTTCTTCATTAGCTTCTTTAGGATATCAAATTATAGAGTCACTGAACTTTATTTATCTCTAGAAAGCAATTATGAATGAGTACATCCCATGTTCCTCTTTTGGGTCTGGGTTACCTCACTCAGGATAGTGTTTTCTATTTCCATCCATTTGCATGCAAAATTCGAGAAGTCATTGTTTTTTACCACTGAGTAGTATTCTAATGTGTATATATTCCACACTTTCTTCATCCAATCTTCCATTGAAGGACATCTAGGTTGTTTCCAGGTTCTGGCTATTACAAATAATGCTCCTATGAAAATAGTTGAACAAATGTCCTTGTCATATGATCGGGCATCTCTTGGATATATTCCCAAGAGTGGCATTGCTGGGTCCATGGGTAGGTTGATCTCGAATTTCCTGAGAAACCGCCACACTGCTTCCCAAAGTGGTTGCACAAGTTTGCATTCACACCAGCAATGGATGAGTGTACCCCTTACTCCACAGCCTCTCCAGCAAAGGCTATCATTGGTGTTTTTTATTTTAGCCATTCTGACAGGTGTAAGATGATATCTCAAATTAGTTTTGATTTGCATTTCCCTGATCACTAAGGAAGCTGAGCATGACCTTAAGTGTCTTTTGGACATTTGAACTTCTTCTGTTGAGAATTCTCTGTTCAGATCAGTGCCCCATTTTTTTAATTGGGTTAATTAGCATTTTAAAGTCTTGAGTGCTTTATATATTTTGGAGATTAGACCTTTGTCTGTTGCGGGGTTGGTGAATATCTTCTCCCAGTCAGTGGGTTGCCTTTTTGTCTTAGTGACAGTGTCCTTTGCTTTACAGAAGCTTCTCAGTTTCAGTAGGTCCCATTTATTCAATGTTGCCCATAATGTCTGTGCTGCTGGGGTTATACATAGGAAGCGATCACCTGTGCCCATCTGTTGTAGGGTACTTCCCATTTTCTCTTCTATCAGGTTCAGTGTGTTCAGATTGATGTTGAGGTCTTTGATCCATTTGGACTTGAGCTTTGTGCATGGTGATAGATATGGGTCTATTTTCATTCTTCTACAGGTTGACATACAGTTGTGCCAGCACCATTTGTTGAAGATGCTTTCTTGCTTCCAATGTATACTTTTAGCACCTTTATCGAAAATAGGTTTGTGGGTTAAAATCCGTGTCTTCTATACGATTCCATTGGTCGACTTCTCTATTTTTATGCCAATACCACAATGTTTTCATTACTGTAGCTCTGTGATAGAGTTTGAAGTCAGGGATGGTAATGCCTCCAAAAGTTCCTTTATTGTATAAGATTGTTTTGGCTATCCTGGGTTTTTTCTATATAATGTTGATTATTATCCTCTCAAGATAAATGAAGAATTTTGATGGGATCTTGATGGGGATTGCATTGAATATATAGATTGCCTTTGGTCGGATTGCCATTTTTACTAAGTTGATCCTCCCAATCCAAGAGCAAGGGAGATCCTTCCATTTTCTGGTATCCTCTTCACTTTCTTTCTTCAATGCCTTAAAGTTCTTGTCAAATAGATCTTTCACTTCTTTGGTTAGAGTTATCCCGAGATATTTTATGTTGTTTGTGGCTATCATGAATGGTGATGCTTCTCTGATTTCCCTCTCTGCTTCCATATCCTTTGTGTATAGGAGGGCTACTGATTTTTTGGAGTTAATCTTGTATCCTGCCACATTACTAAAGGTGTTTATCAGCTGTAGGAGTTCATTGGTGTAGTTTTTGGGGTTGCTTATGTACACTATCATATCATCTGCAAATAACGAAAGTTTAACTTCTTCATTTCCAATTCAAATCCCCTTGATCCCATTATGTTGTCTTATTGCTATTGCTAAAACATCAAGCACTATATTGAAGAGGTATGGAGAGAGTGGACAGCCTTGTTGTGTTCCTGATTTTAGTGGGATGGCTTTGAGTTTCTCTCCGTTTAGTTTGATGTTAGCTGTTGATTTGCTCTAAATAGCTTTTATTATATTTAGGTATAACCCTTGTATCCCTAATCTCTCCAAGACTTTTATCATAAAGGGATGTTGAATTTTGTCAAAAGCTTCTTCAGCATCTAATGAAATGATCATATGTTTTTTTTTCTTTCAGTTTATTTATATGATGGATTACATTGATAGATTTTCTTATGTTGAACCAGCCCTGCATCTTTGGGATGAAGCCTACTTGATCATAATGGATAATTTTTCTAATGTGTTCTTGGATACAGTTTGCCAGTATTTTGTTGAGGATTTTTGCGTCTATGTTCATGAGTGAGATTGGCCTGTAATTCTCTTTCTTGTTTGAGTCTTCTATGGTTTTGGTATCAGAGTGACTGTGATGTGGGAGTGTCATATATGAATCTGTTGATTTCATTGGTTAAAATAAAGAAACTGCTTGGCCGGCCCTAATAGGTTAAAACATAGGTGGGAGGAGTAAACAGAATGGTATGCGGACAGGAAGAGGAAGTGAGCTCAGAATGCACACAGCTCCGCTCAGAGAAGTCAGCCTCCTCTCTCGCGGGCCAGAGGGGATCGCTCGGCTCTCTGAGGCATGCTCACGATGAAGCTCCGACCGACCCAAGATGGACGTAGGCTAAAATCTCCCCAGTAAGCGCACCTTGGGGTGCTAAAACAGAATATTAGAAATGGGTTAGACCAGGTGCGAGAGTTAGCCCGTAAGAGGCTAGAGCTAGTGGGCCAAGCAGTGTTTAAATGAATACAGTTTGTGTGTTGTTATTTCGGGCATAAGCTAGCCAGGCGACAGGGGTGCTGGGGGACACAACCCGCCACCTCAATTTCAACAGATGGCTGCCCAACGTGTGGACAACTGAATCCACAGAAAGTCTGAGAAAGCTTGGGAAAGAGTAAAGCATGTTTTCTTGGTAGAAGTGATTTCTCGGGTCTAGCGCTGCTAGAAGCAAGCAAACACTCTCATCTAAGAGAGGCTTCCTGACTCAGCTTTACCTGCAAAACCCTGCAGCTCATTAAGAGGTCCAGCCACAAAACACTTAAACGGTGTTGACGAAAAGCTGATCGCATGCTTTTCCGTTTTCAGCCGGAGCAGGAAAAAAGCTGCTCCATTTAAAAATGCTGGCTTTCTGGGCCGTCCTGCCAGGGAAAACTCTGACTGAAGCAGGAGGCAGACTACAGAGAGAGGACTTGAGTGTTGTCTGTTGTAGCTTGCTGGCTGGCAGGGACCTTGAAACACTGTAGACTTGTGGCACTGAACGCGGCTCTGGCCGGTACCTCAGTCACAAGGTTGGAATGGCAGAAAGTTAAGGAATGAGCTACATCTAGCCGGCAAAGCCACACCTTTAGTCCTTCTGAGATTGCTTGGTAAATTAAAGACTTATGTGGTCAGAAAAACAGAGAGAGATACAGTAAAAAGAGATTCAAAGACAAAGAAAAATTTTTAAATGGTTTACAGTGTGTTAAAAATATAAACAAGCTAAAAGTAAGTTCTTAAGAGTAAAAAAAAAAAAAGAAAGAAAGAAAAAGAGAAGTTGGTTGTGGTAGTACACACCTTTAATCCCAACACTTCGGATGCAGAGGGAGATTCACCTCTGTGACTTCAAAGTGTGGTAGCACATGCCTTTAATCCCAGTGCCTAGAAGGCAGAGACAAACAGATCTCTGTAAATTCAAGGTGTAGTAGCATACGCCTTTAATCCCAGTGCCTGGGAGGCAAAGACAGGCAGATTTCTGAGAGTTCAAGAACAGCCTGGTCTACAGTGTCCAGGTCAAAAAAGCAAAAAGTTAAAAGTAAAAATAAATGAAATACAGGTTAAAATAAAGTGCACAAAGATGGAAAATACACAGAGAATCTTGATACTGTATGCTATTATGCTCTGTTTGAATCATTTGAATGCTGAGGAAGGAGCAAGAGCTGCTAAAAGATATTTGTCTATAAATGCTGCTAAACTAACCCAACATAGATATTGTGAAAATGCCTTGACTTTGAAATTTGGATATAAGGATATGATACTTTGGAAAGGAGTTTCTTTTTTTGTTTTCACAGAGGATGAGACCCTGTTCATTTCTTCTATTCCGATATGGTATGATGGACCACGCCCTCCTGAAGGGTTGCTGTGAACGCCTTCAGAAAATTGCTTCGCTCAACTGCCAACTGAGATGAAACTAGCACACAGGTTATACCATGAAAGACCTAATTAACGGCGCCCCCATTCAGCAGGAAGCAGTTTGGAGAGATAACTGCGCCCCTGTTCCCAAATATGGTTTATAAGTGTTCTTTTACATTTAAAGGGGGGAAATGGTATAGGTATGAATAATTTACATTGATATGGATTTTGCTTTAGTGATTTAAATTTAAGGTCAATTTTATTATAAATATATATGTATTTCTGATCTTGATTAAGGTATTGTGATTGTGTAGTTCACTTAAAAATGTAATGTATATAGGTTGTTAATGGATAATCATCGATAATGGTCAAGCTTGTAGTTATGTTAGTTAGATTTTCTAGATATATATAGATATATTTTAGTTAGATAGGCATTCTTTATATCTTTCAAAGACTACAAAATAGGAATTTAATGTTTTAATAACTTAGGGCTTTTTATGACAATGAGACACTCTGCTCCTGGCAGCACCAATCTACTTCAAGAGGAAGATGGGCATCGAAGAGGATCCTTATGGAGTTTGATAACCATTGGGCAAGAAACTGCTCTTGCCTGGACTATTGCATAAACTGGACACAGAGAACCCACAGAGAGAGGACTAGTGAACTTGCCTAAAGGTAAGATGATCTTTTGGGGTTCCTGATTCATGAAAGAGTCTGCAAGACATTCTTCAGGACAAGCAGATAGTGACAGCCTTTGAAATTTCCTGCTTTATGGAATGTCTGCTGAAAACTATAGGCCTGTAGGCCGAAGACGGATGCCCCAACGGTACAGAGGAACTTTGGGTGACTGTACAGGCAGTGAGATGTCTCTGTCATTTCTAGAGTTTGAACGTTGCTTATTTCTTGTTTGCTTAGGTGATATTGTATCTTTCTGGAGTCTTTGATGGAGTTAAGAATAGTTAGTTATAGTTATACTTTTCTTTCTTTAGTTATGATAAAGATTATTGTAATTTTTACTTGATAACTGTTTTATGTAATTTTGCTATGTTAAAGTTAAGGCCTTTCCTTTTTGTTTAAACAGAAAAAGGGGAAGTGATGTGGGAGTGTCATATATGAATCTGTTGATTTCATTGGTTAAAATAAAGAAACTGCTTGGCCGGCCCTAATAGGTTAAAACATAGGTGGGAGGAGTAAACAGAATGGTATGTGGACAGGAAGAGGAAGTGAGCTCAGAATGCACACAGCTCCGCTCAGAGAAGTCAGCCTACTCTTTCACGGGCCAGAGGGGATCGCTCAGCTCTCTGAGGCATGCTCGCGATGAAGCTCCGACCGACCCAAGATGGACGTAGGCTAAAATCTCCCCCGGTAAGCGCACCTTGGGCTGCTAACACAGAATATTAGAAATGGGTTAGACCAGGTGCGAGAGTTAGCCCGTAAGAGGCTAGAGATAGTGGGCCAAGCAGTGTTTAAATAAATACAGTTTGTGTGTTGTTATTTCGGGCATAAGCTAGCCAGGCGACCGGGGTGTTGGGGACGCAAACCCTGACGCCCCAATTTCAACATGACTGTAGCTTCATAAAAGGAATTTGGCAATGACTCTTCTGTTTCTATACTGTGAACTACCTTAAGGAGTATAGGTATTAGGTCTTCTTGGAAGTTTTGGTAGAATTCCGCATTGAAACCATCTGGTCCTGGGTTTTTTTGGTAGGGAGGTTTTTGATAACAGCTTCTAATTCTTCGTGACTGACAGGTCTATTTAGATTGTTCACTTGGTCCTGTTTTAACTTTGGTATATGGTATTTATCTAAAAAAGTGTCCATTTCTTTTATAGTTTCTGGTTTTGTGGCATACAGGCTTTTGTGGTAAGATCTAATGATTCTCTGAATTTCCTCTATGTCTGTGATTATGTCCCCCTTTTCATTTCTGATCTTATTAATTTGCATATTCTCTCTCTGCCGTTTGATTAGTTTGGATAGGGGTTTATCAATCTTGTTGATTTTCTCCAGGGACCAGCTTTTTGTTTCATTGATTCTTTGGATTGTTTTCTGTGTTTCTATTTTGTTGATTTCAGCCCTCAGTTTGACTATTTCCAGTCTTCTACTCCTCCTAGGTGAGTCTGCTTCTTTTTTTTTCTAGAGCTTTCAGGTGGGCTGTTAAGTCTCCAATGTATGCTTTCTCTGTTTTCTTTAAGTGGGCACTAAGGGCTATGAACTTTCCCCTTAGGACTGCTTTCAAAGTGTCCCATAAGTTTGAGTATGTTGATTCTTTATTTTCATTGAATTCAAGGAAGACTTTAATTTCTTTCTTTATTTCTTCTTTGATCCAGGTGTGGATCAATAGTTGACTATTCAGTTTCCATGAGTTTGTAGTCTTTCTGGGGGTAGCATTGTTGTTGAATTCTAACTTTAATCCATGGTGATCTGTTAAGACACAGGAGGTTATGAATATTTTTTTTTGTAACTGTGGAAGTTTGCTTTGTTAACAAGGATGTGGTCAATTTTCGAGAAGGTTCCATGAGCTGCAGAGAAGAAGGTATTTTCTTTCCTATTTGGATGGAATGTTCTATAGATGTCTGTTAAGTCCATTTGGTTCATTACCTCTATCAATTCTCTTATTTCTCTGTTAGGTTTCTGTCTGATTGACCTGTTCATTGGTGAAAGAGGAGTGTTGAAATCTCCTACTATTAGTGTGTGCGGTTTGATGGCAGCCTTGAGTTTTAGTAATGTTTCTTTTCCATACATGGGTGCTTTTATATTAGTGGCATAGATATTCAGGATTGAGACTTCATCCTTATGAATTGCTCCTGTTATGAGTATAAAATGTCCCTCTCCATCTCTTCTGATTGATTTAAGTTTGAAGTCAACTTTGTTAGAAATTAGTATGGCCACACCTGCTTGTTTCTTAGGTCCATTTGCTTGATAAGCCTTTTCTTATCCCTTTACTCTGAGTAGATGCCTGTCTTTGTGTTGAGGTGTGTTTCTTGTAAACAGCAGAATGTTGGAAGCTGTTTGCGTATCCAATCTCTTATCATGTGCCTTTTTATAGGTGAGTTGAGTTCATTGACATTAAGTGATATTAATGATCAGTGTTTGTTATCTCTGGTCACTTTTTAGTCATATAGTTTGTGTGTTTCCCTTCTTTGAGTTGCCCTGGTGAAGGTTCTCTAGATGTTTGATTTATTGTGGTAATTGTTGGACTCCTTGGTTTGTGATTTTCCTTCTATTACTTTCTGTAGGGCTGGATTTGTGTCTACGTATTGTTTAAATTTGTTTTTATCCTGGAAAATTTTGTTTTCTCCATTTATAGTGAATGAAAGCTTGGCTGGGTATAGTAGTCTGGGCTTGCATCCATGTTCTCTTAGCTTCTACAGTACATCTATCCAGGACTTTCTGCCTTTCATAGTTTCCATAGAGTAGTCAGGTGCAAGTCTGATAGGTTTACCTTTATAAGTAACTTGACCTTTTTCCTTTGCAGCTCTTAATATTCTTTCTTTATTCTGTATGTTTTGTGTTTTGATTATTATATGGCAAGGAGATTTTTTTTTGTTCCAGTCTAGTAGGTGTTCTGTATGCTTCTTGATCCTTCATAGGAATAACTTTCTTTAGGTTGGGAAAGTTTTCTTCTATAATTTATTAAATGTATTTTCTGGACCATTGAGCTGTACTTCTTCTTCTTCTTCCACACTAATTATTCTTAGGTTTGGTCTTTTGATTGTGTCCCAGATTTCCTGAATGTTTTGTGATGAGAATTTGTTGGTTTTGCTGTTTTCTTTGATCAGTGTATTTATTTTCTCTAATGTGTCTTCAGTGTCTGAGATTCTTTCTTCCATCTCTTGTAATTTGTTGGTAGTACTTGTCTCTGTAGTTCCTGTACGTTTACCCAGAATTTCCATCTTCATCCTTCCCTCAGTTTGTGTTTTCTTCATTACTTCCATTTCATTCTTCAAGTCTTGATCCGCTTCTCTTACCTGTTTGATTGCTTTTTCTTGTTTCTCTTGGTTTTCTTGGTTATCTTAAGCGATTTATTCATTTCCTCTACCTTTTTTTTTAATTTTTTTTACTGTAGTTTTTTTTATTGAAAAAAAAAGAAATTTCAGCCTCCTCCCCACCTCCCATTTCCTTCCCACTCCTCCCTCTCCTCCTCCCCCTCCCCCCACTCCTCCCCCTCCCTCTCCAGCCTGAAGAGCAGTCAGGGTTCCTTGTGCTGTGGAAAGTCCAAAGTCCTCCCCCCTCAATCCTGGTCTAGGAAGGTGAACATCCAAACTGGGTAGGCTCCCACAAAGCCAGAACATGAAGCAGGATCAAAACCCGGTGCCATGGTCCTTGGCTTCTCAGCAGCCCTCATTGTCCGCCAAATTTAGAGAGTCCGGTTTTATCCCATGCTTTTTCAGTCAGAGTCCAGCTGGCCTTGGTGAGCTCCCAAAGAATCAGCCCCACTGTCTCCACGGGTGGGCGCACCCCTTGTGGTCCTGAGTTCTTTGCTCATATTCTCTCTCCTTCTGCTCCTCATTGGGACATTGGGAGCTCAGTCCAGTGCTCCAGTGTGGGTCTCTGTCTCTATCTCCTCCATCGCCAGATGAAGTTTCTATGGTGATATGCAAGATATTCATCAGTATGGCTATAGGATAGGGTCATTTCAGGTTCCCTATCCTCAGCTGCCCCAGGAACTAACTGGGGACATCGCCCTGGGCACCTGGGAGCCCCTCTCTCCTCTACCTTTTTGTTTGTAATCTCTAATTGTTTATGGCAGTTTTTCACCTCCTGTTTAAGTTCCTCTATTATTTTCATATAATTCACTTTTGAGTCGATTTCTTCTAATTCTTCTATAGTAGGGTGTACAATTCTTCTTATTTCGGGATTCCTGGATTCTGGTGATGTCATGTTGCCCTTCAGGTTGTTGGGGGAATTCTTGCATTGGCGCCTTCCCATCTCTTCCCTCAAATGGAGCCAGGAAAGGCCTGGTGTCTTGGTCCAGTCTTTGCTGTGACTGAGTCTCTGGGTGTATCTCTTCAGTGAAGAAGCAGGAACCGACCCGTCCAGATGGAACTCCTCAGCAGCACAACTAGGACACCTGGTAGTCCAATGACCCGTGGACAAAAGGGGGAACTTGGGGGGCAGGCAGGGATGAGTAGAAAACAGAAGACCCTGCCTAACAAGCTGAAGGTGCGCGTGCTCCCTATTGGGGGTGTTTGAGGCCTTCCCAGTAGTCAAGCACTCACCACTCTGGGTGGGTAGCCTTAGTGTAGGAGTGGAAAACTGTTCCTAAGCAAATAACCTTGCAGAAAACGCAGGCTTGGGGGGGCGGGTCTTGTGTAAGAAAGACAGCCCTGCAGAAGGAGCTGGGGGAGGGGTGTTTGTGCTCTCTTCTGGGACAAACCGCCCCTGGATAGCACACACTCACCCATCTAGATGGAACTCCTCAGCACCTAAACAGGGCCGCCGGGTAGCCCAAAGATCCGGGACCAGAGGAAGAACGTGGGAGGCAGTGTAGGGTCCAGGAGACAACTGGAGACCCTGGAGCACCAGTTGAAGGTGCCCGGGCTCCCTTACAAGGAACCTTGATACCTGCCCGGTAGGCAGGCCCTCCCCGCTCTGGGTGGGTAGCCTTAATGTAGGAGCTTAAAACCGGTCTTGAGCACTGATCCTAGCATATAGCAGCGCAGGGTTGGGGGGTGGGGTGGGGTGCTGGGGGCTTGGGTCGTGCCTAAGAAAGACAGCCCTCCAGAAGGAGCTGGGGGAGGGGGGGTTGTGCTCTCTTCTGGGACACACCGCCCCTGGATACCACACACTTACCCGTCCAGATGGAACTCGTCAGCACCTAAACAGGGCCACCTGGTAGCCCAAAGATCCGGGCATAAGAGGAAGAACGTGGTAGGCAGCGCGGGGTTCAGGAGACAACTGGAGACCCTGGAGCACCAGCTGAAGGTGCCCGGGCTCCCTTACAGAGAACTTTGATACCTGCCAGCTAGGCAGGCCCTCCCCATTCTGGGTGGGTAGCCTTAGTGTAGGAGCTTAAAACTGGTCTTGAGCACTGGTCCTAGCATACAGCAGGCTGTGTGTAACTTCTAAGAATAGGAAAATATGATCCCTACACTGTAAGTACTAATTCCCTCTATGTTGACATCTATAGTGAGATATAGGTATAAAATACCCGAGAATATATTTACTTAAACATGGAAATAATATCTCAAAGAGAAAAAGGGGTTGAAGGGAATTAATAGTTATAACTAATTTCAAGAGTTCCATATCTTACTTCAGGATAAATTATTTTTATTTGAAATTGTGACTGACCAATCTAAATAAGAAAGTCCTTCATGTATTCTAAGGTCAACAACAAATGCTGAGCTCTTAAAGGAAAAATGAGCTAGATACATAGACAGGCTTAAAAATAGGTAGTTAAATGACAAAGAAATGGATACATATTTTATATGAATATTTTATCAACAATATATTACAAAATATTAGTGCTCTTTTTCACATTTTTCTGCTAACTATTTAGAGAAAAGAAAGTTTTAATACATTAACTGAAAGTAGATTGGAGTAAAATTATTATTCACTCATGTTTCAGGTGATTAACAGCATTGATTTAATCTTTATATATTTTCTATTGTTTTATTGAACACAGGGAGGACAAAGATTGTCATGGAAATCCGCATGCTTAGTTCTGTTTCCTTGGTACTGTGAATAACCACTAACCCAAAAATCCATTGATGAAACATTTCTGTCAGTTTTTCTTATTTTACTAAAGTATCCTTTACATTAAGTGTTTTTCGTGTTGTAACAGTAACTAAACACATGATTTTTAGAAATCAAGTTTTACTTCCATTGTGAAGATTTATAGTATTTAGGTTCTCTTCTCTACTACCCACACACTACTACCTATCCGGCAATATGCCAGAGAATCAATTAAGGTGGTTCATCAGTATTTCAGACAACATCTCCTATCTTAGCAAAGAATGATCATTATCATCACAAAATACACATCTGTGTCAAACCATAGAGAATTATGCCTCAGTGCACTTACAGTCATAAAGAGAAAAACACTGAATACTTTAATATTCAGTCTTCTTACAGGAATAATAAAATAGCCTCACCTTTGAAGGGAATCATGTGATATGTTCTCAAAATAGTCAAAAGCAGGATGGTTTTAAAATAGTTCATTTTAAATAAGGTATATATTCTTCCTGCAGGTTTTGATTCCATTTTCCTTGGCTCCCAAAGCCCAGGCTCTTTCTGTCAGTAGTGCAGTTAGCCTGGATAGGCATTGCTAAAGCTGTTTGCCAATGTGTATGAGAGCTGTGTGCAGCACTCAGAGCTGACAGACCATTAGGCAGATTGGGATTCTGTGCAGCTGTCTGGATGCTGCTGGAATGGCTACACTCTTTGTCACAGGATTATGCTGCTGGAGGGACTGCACACGCAGTGCTTTAAACACATTTATTTCCTTTGATGTGCATTTGATCTGTGGGAATTCAGACTTTTGAAAATAATCTTATCTGGACGAAATGAAAAAGAAAGTAAGAAGGCTTTCAAATGCCCATATTCTAATATCTTTATGGTAACATGAACAAATCAGGTTTTTTTCCTCATCACAAATGATTATGCACCAGGGTACCTTTTGAAAGGTTCATTTCAAACCTTATGTTCAAGTTCTTTGCACACTCAATTTTCTTTATTAGCCAAGCATTCTGAATGCATAGTTTGCATTTTGAACTTATTACTTGTATTTGTGGCTCTTTTTAGTTGAGCAGGTTCTTAAAAAATGACTATCAGAAAGAATATGCAAAAATCAATCTACAGAGCTAATTTTGTAGGGTGGAACACTTAACTTCCTAGATGGTTTGATTACTTAGTGGTCATTAATTGACTACATTTCTAGTATTAATTATGGCTCTGTATTTGTCAAATACATGGACAAATCAAGTAGTACTGAGATCCTCCTCATCTTTATAATTAACCTGTCAAATGCAGAACAAATATCTTACATCATCTCTGTGGGAGTTTTAGTCATTTTGACGATCATTTTCACACTATAGAAACAATCACTGTTGGTGAGATTCAAGAACTAATCTACTATTGCATTGTTTCTAATAAAGACAGAAATTCCTATCTTTAAACGAAGTGACATGATATACAAAAATGTGTTCCTGTCTGTGCCATCCAAATGCACTTACACAGCCTGCATTACTGTATCATAATAAAAGTTAAAAGTCAATACATTGCTAAGTAATCAGAGGTGTCATAAATATTCATTGTGCAGGATTTCCTCAATAGGCTGTCAGCTCGCTATAGATTACTCTGCAGACTTCATGTAGCCTTACTTAAAGATGAGCCTCTTGAGAGCAATAGAGACATGCTGGAAAACAGGAGGAGATGACATTAATACAAAATGCAAAAACATTTCGGCATTTTGCTGAATTTTGTAATCATCCTTTTTCATGTGGTAAACATGTTGGATAAACCATTTGTCTCTCACCTTTCCTTCCCAAGCAGGTACCTGAATTTTAGAGGTCAATATGATGAATCCTGAAATCCTAGTGCCTACTCTTAATAAAGCCCTTTTCCAGTAAAATTTAGGCTAGTTTTACTTCATTTCAAATTCAACTCTCAGCTATATGTGGTGGATTTAAAACCATAAATTTAGATGCAAATGGGAAGAAGGCCCATAAAGGATTTTAAAAAGATCTGAATGGACTCTGCATTTGCACCTTATAAGTGGCTGACCTTATGTCTATGAAGAAGTGTTGAGTGCAGTGCTCCACAAAACAGTGAAATACCATATTTCTTGAATCTATTTATTTTTTTGGGGGGGGTCTTGCTTAAAATTGAACTCAAATATTTGATTTTTTTGTTTGACTTTAGAGTATTTCATCGATAAAGAGTTGCTTTGCCTCTTACTCTAGATTAAATTATAAATCGCAGTCTCCGTGTAATCACTTACACTGCAATTTCAATGCAGTTTTTATTTTACCTTTATCACAGCATGAATATAGAGGGAGCTGAAAGAGCCATGTGAAGAACCACAATTCCAGCATTACATGAACATTCATTTCTTTGAATTTGCTAGTGTTGTGCATCTGCGTGTGCTTTGTTTCCTAGGTCATTTTAGTTAAAAGCAGTCTGGGGATTCAAACTTTCATTTATGGATCACTGGTGATTTAAAATGCCTAGGGTAAGAATATGTTACCAGAAATAACCTTCTTTTTTTTATTTTTTATCTTTTTTTTTCTATTCTCCCATTTTCCTCCCCCTTCTCCCGCCCCTTCCCCCTCCCACCCCTCCTCTCCCCCTCCCTCTCTAGGCCGAAGAGAAGTCAGGGTTCATTGCACTGTGGAAAGTCCAAGGTCCTCCCCCCCTCCACCCAGGTCTAGGAAGGTGAACATCCAAGCTGGCTAGGCTCCCACAAAGCCAGAACATAAAGTAGGAACAAAACCCCATGCCGTTATCCTTGGCTTCTCATCAGCCCTCATAGTCCGCAATATTCAGAGAGTCAGGTTTTAGCCCACGCTTTTTCAGTCACAGTCCAGCTGGCCTTGGTGAGCACCCAATAGATCAGCCCCACTGTCTCAATGGGTGAGTGCACCTCTCGTGGTCCTGACTTCCATGCTCACGTTATCCCTCCTTCTGCTCCTCATTAAGACTTTGGGAGCTTAGTCTAATGCTCCAGTGTGGGTCTCTGTCTCTATCTCCATCCATCGATAGATGAAGGTTCTATGGTGATATGCAAGATATTCATCAGTATGGATAGGATAGGGTCATTTCAGGTTCCCTATCCTCAGCTGCCCCAGGAACTAACTGGGGACATCACCTTGGGCACCTGGGAGCCCGTCTAGGTCCAAGTCTCTTGCCAACCCTAAGATGGCTCCCTTAATTAAGATATATACTTCCCTGCTCCCCTAACAAACCTTCCTTTATCCCAATCATCATATTTCCTCAAGTTACCCCCAACCTCCCCTTCTCACTTTTCTCTCCCCTTCTCCCCTTACCCCCCTCCCAACACACCCCCAAGATCCCAACTTTTTCCCCGGCAATCTTGTCTACTTCCCATAACCAGAAGGATAGCTATATGTTTTTCTTTGGGTTCACCTTCTTCTTTAGCTTATTTAGGATATCAAATTATAGACTCACTGACCTTTATTTATCTCTAGAAACCAATTATGAGTGAGTACATCCCATGTTCCTCTTTTTGGGTCTGGGTTACCTCATCAGGATAGTGTTTTCTATTTCCATCAATTTGCATGCAAAATTCGAGAAGTCATTGTTTTTTACCGCTGAGTAGTATTCTAATGTGTATATATTCCACACTTTCTTCATCCAATCTTCCATTGAAGAACATCTAGGTTGTTTCCAGGTTCTGGCTATTACAAATAATGCTGCTATGAACATAGTTGAACAAATGTCCTTGTCATATGATCGGGCATCTCTTGGGTATATTCCCAAGAGTGGCATTGCTGGGTCCATGGGTAGGTTGATCTCGAATTTCCTGAGAAACCGCCACACTGCTTCCCAAAGTGGTTGCACAAGTTTGCATTCCCACCAGCAATGGATGAGTTTACCCCTTACTCCACAGCCTCTCCAGCAAAGGCTATCATTGGTGTTTTTTATTATAGCCATTCTGACAGGTGTAAGATGATATCTCAATGTTGTTTTGATTTGCATTTCCCTGATCGCTAAGGAGATTGAGCATGACCTTAAGTGTCTTTTGGCCATTTGAACTTCTTCTGTTGAGAATTCTCTGTTCAGATCAGTGCCCCATTTTTAATTGGGTTAGTTAGCATTTTAAAGTCTTGAGTGCTTTATATATTTTGGAGATCGGACCTTTGTCTGTTGCGGGGTTGGTGAAGATCTTCTCCCAGTCAGTGGGTTGCCTGTTTGTCTTAGTGACAGTGTCCTTTGCTTTATAGAAACTTCTCAGTTTCAGTAGGTCCCATTTATTCAATGTTGCCCTTAATGACTGGGTTGCTGGGGTTATACCTAGGAAGCGATCGCCTGTGCCCATCTGTTGTAGGGTACTTCCCACTTTCTCTTCTATCATGTTCAGTGTGTTCAAATTGATATTGAGGTCTTTGATCCATTTGGACTTGAGTTTTGTGCATGGTGATAGATATGGGTCTATTTTCATTCTTCTACAGGTTGACATACAGTTGTGCCAGCACCATTTGTTGAAGATGCTTTCTTTCTTCCAATGTATACTTTTAGCACCTTTATCTAAAATGAGGTGTTCATAGGTTTGTGGGTTAAAATCCGGGTCTTCTATACGATTCCATTGGTCGACTTCTCTGTTTCTATGCCAATATCTCACTGTTTTCATTACTGTAGCTCTGTGATAGAGTTTGAAGTCAGGGATGGTAATGCCTCCAGAAGTTCCTTTATTGTATAAGATTGTTTTGGCTATCCTGGTTTTTTTGTTTTTCCATATAAAGTTGATTATTGTCCCCTCAAGATCTGTGAAGAATTTTGATGGGACCTTGATGGGGATTGCATTGAATCTATAAATAGCCTTTGGCAGAATACCCATTTTTACCATGTTGATCCTCCCAATCCAAGAGCAAGGAAGATTCTTCCATTTTCTGGTGTCCTCTTCAATTCTTTCTTCAATGCCTTAAAGTTCTTGTCAAACAGACCTTTCACTTCCTTGATTAGAGTTACCCCAAGATATTTTATGTTGTTTGTGGCTATCGTGAAATGTAATGCTTCTCTGATTTCCCTCTCTGCTTCCATATCCTTTGTGTATAAGAGGGCTACTAATTTTTTTGGAGTTGATCTTGTATCTTCCCATATTACTAAAGGTGTTTATCAGCTGTAGTAGTTCTTTGGTGGAGTTTTTGGCGTTGCTTATGTACACTATCATATCATCTACAAATAACGAAAGTTTAACTTCTTCCTTTCTGATTCGGATCCCCTTGATCCCATTATGTTTTACTATTTGCTATTGCTAAAACTTCAAGCACTATATTGAAAAGGTTTGGAGAGAGTGTTGTGTTCCTGATTTTAGTGGAATGGCTTTGAGTTTCTCTCCGTTTAATTTGATGTTAGTTTTCGGCTTGCTGTAGATAGCTATAATTGTATTTAGTTATGGCCCTTGTATCCCTAATTTCTCCAAGAGTTTTATCATAAAGGGATGTTGAATTTTGTCAAATGCTTTTTCAGCATCTAATGAAAAGATCATATGGTTTTTTTTTTTCTTTCAGTTTATTTATATGATGAATTACATTGACAGATTTTCATATGTTGAACAAGCCCTGCATTTCTGGGATGAAGCCTACTTGATCATAATGGATAATTTTTCTTATGTGTTCTTAGATTTGGTTTGCCTGTATTTTGTTGATGATTTTTGTGTTGACGTTCATGAGTGAGATTGGCTTATAATTCTATTTCTTGGTTGAGTCTTTGTGCAGTTTTGGTATCAGAGTAATTGTAGCTTCATAAAAGGAATTTGGCAATGACTCTTCTGATTCTATATTGTGAAATACCTTAAGGAGTATAGGTATAGGTATTAGGTCTTCTTGGAAGTTCTGGTAGAATTCCGCTTTGAAACCATCTGGTCCTGTTTTTTTTTTTTTTTTTGTAGGGAGGTTTTTGATAACCTCTTCTAATTCTTTGCGACTAACAAGTCTATTTATATTGTTCACCTGGTCCTGATTTAACTTTGGTATATGGTATTTATCTAAAAAAGTGTCCATTTATTTTACAGTTTCCAGTTTTGTGGCATACGGGCTTTTGTAGTAAGATCTAATGATTCTCTGAATTTCCTCTATGTCTGTGGTTATGTCCTTTTTTTCATTTCTGATCTTATTAAATTGCAATTCTCTCTCTGCTATTTGATTAGTTTGGATAGGGGTTCATCACTCTTGTTGATTTTGTCCAGGAACCAGCTTATTGTTTCATTGATTCTTTGGATTGTTTCCTGTGTTTCTATTTTGTTGATTTCAGCCCTTAGTTTGATTATTTCTAGTCTTCTACTCCTCCTAGGTGAGTCTGCTTCTTTTTTTTTCTAGAGCTTTCAGGTGGGCTGTTAAGTCTCCAGTGTGTGCTTTCTCTGTTTTCTTTCAGTGGGTACTTAGTGCTATGAACTTTCCTCTTAGGACTGCTTTCATAGTGTCCCATAAGTTTGAGTATGTTGTTTCTTTATTTTCATTGAATTCCAGGAAGACTTTAATTGCTTTCTTTATTTCTTCCTTAATCCACGTATGGTTCAGTAGTTGACTGTTCAGTTTCCATGAATTTGTAGGCTTTCTGGGGGTAGCATTGTTTTTGAATTCTATCTTTAATCCATGGTGATCTGATAAGATACAGGTGGTTATTAATTTTTTTTGTAACTGTGGATGTTTGCTTTGTTACCGACTATGTGGTCAATTTTTGAGAAGGTTCCATGAGCTACAGAGAAGAAGATATATTCTTTCCTATTTGGGTGGAATGTTCTATAGATGTCTGTTAAGTCCATTTGATTCATTACCTCCATTAATTCTCCCATTTCTCTGTTAGGTTTCTGTCTGATTGACCTGTCCATTGGTGAGAGAGGAGTGTTGGAGTCTCCTACTATTAGTGTGTGCGGTTTGATGGCTGCCTTGAGTTTTAGTAATGTTTCTTTTATGTACGTGGGTGATTTTATATTAGGGACATATATATTCAGGATTGAGACTTCATTCTGATGAATTGTTCCTGTTATGAGTATAAAATGCCCCTCTCCATCTCTTCTGATTGATTTAAGTTTAAAGTCAACTTTGTTAGAGATTAGTATGGCCTCACCTGCTTGTTTCTTGGGTCCATTTGCTTGATAAGCCTTTTCCCAGCCCTTTACTCTGAGTAGGTGCCTGTCTTTGTTGTTGAAGTGTTTTTCTTGTAAACAGCAGAATGTTGGATCCTGTTTTCTTATCCAACATCTTAGCCTGTGCCTTTTTATTGGTGAGTTGAGTCCATTGACATTAAGTGATATTAATGACCAGTGGTTGTTAACTCCGGTCACTTTTTAGTCATAGAGTTTGTGTGTTTCCCTTCTTTGAGTTGTGCTGGTGAAGGGTCTCTAGATGTCTGAGTTATTGTTGTCATTGTTGGACTCCTTGGTTAGTAATTTTCCTTCTATTACTTTCTGTAAGTCTGGATTTGTGGATATGTATTGTTTAAATGTGTTTTTATCCTGGAAAATTTTATTTTCTCCATTTATAGTGAAAGAAAGCTTGGCTGGGTATAGTAGTCTGAGCTTGCATCCATGTTCTTTTTGTTTTGTTTTTTTTTTCAAATATTTCCTAATAAAATAATAGAGTAAAGCCACTGGTCCTTTTCTGATTTGTCCTCAGAATCCACAAAGAGAGAAAACAAAGCTTGTTGCCTAGACATTCCTCACATCGCTCAATTTACTTCCATCTATTAGCAATTTTTAATTCTGATTCATGAGTTTAAAAATTTATGTTAGAATTTGTGCCATAAAATGATGCAAGAGGAATAGCTTATCTGCTAGAGAGAGAAAGAGAGAGAGAGAGAGAGAGAGAGAGAGAGAGAGAGAGAGAGAGAGAGAGAGAGAGGTGAGTGAGTGAGTGATGAAATTTCTGAAATGGGGGAGAGGAAAAGGAAGATGACCGCTTATCCTGGCCTGTCTGCACAAAAGAAGCTGAAGGAGTCCATTCTCCCTTACAAAAGTTGATAGAGCAATCTAAATATTTGGTTTTATAACAAGAAATCATTCTATATTTTGAAACTACAGTTCTTGTATGAAACATAAAGGTGTATTTTGTCACTGCACACATACTTGTTACAAGTGGGTATGGAGATAAAATCCTTTATGTGTTTATTAACAGGGCCCAGGGTGTTAAGCCTGAGAATTCTAATTCAATAAACTCACCATATGATGTAGACTGGTCATGAAAATTCTTGCAGAAAAATTATAATAAAGATATAGCTCAATGATAGAGGCTTTAGTTGAGAAATGTCCTGGTTTTGATTTATGGTGTCTCCACTTACACATATTATATTTATGACCAGGCATGCTGCTTCATGACTTTAATGCCAACATTTATGAGGCGGATACAGGAGATTCTCTGCAAATTCAAAATGCCTGGCCTATATGAAAAGTTCCAGGCCAGCCTAGGCTATCTATCAGAACCTATCTCAAAAAAGTTACAAATTTGTTTTTACCATAATAGTCTAAATACTACATTTGATTCCTAGAAAAAATATCCTTAAATCCACTTTCATTGACACATGTATGCCTCCTCATCTTTATGATTCTTTTAGTGTCTACTTATGACTATTCAACTGTTTATAAAATATCAGTTTAGTTTTTAAATAATGGAAACTGGGAAAATATTGCACACTTGGGTGACCGTGTGTTTTATAAGACTGGAATGAGATAGGGTGATTATGTGATTTATTCTAATCTAGTAAGATGAAGAAAACTGTACTTTGAAAAGACCTTTACTTTCACTGAACAATGCATTTTCTACTATAAGACAAGATTGTCAGTCTCTGTTTTTTGTCAAAGATGGAACAGAATTAGATATGTTCTTTAATCAGTTTTTGCAAGCAAAATTTTCTCAGCATTTTAGTACTTTTATTGAATAACAATGAGAAAGCCTCAGTATAGGAACATTTTTGTCCCTACTTCATTATATATATGGAATATTTTCCCTGGCTTTTCTAGTTAAGTGTACAGATCATGTACTGTGGTATGCAAAATGCAATTTTGCTGAAGAACACAGTGACCTTCTAAAATCCTTCTTAATTTTGATTCATATTTAGACATATAGAATAGTGGTCTAATTGTTATACTTCATTAGGGCTTCTTTGTGAGCATCAAGTAAAATAGTATATGCAAAGCAGATAATACAGTGTTAAGTATATATAGTGGAAAATCATATGAGCCAAACTTCCTTACATTGTCCCTTTAAAATCCTACCCCTTCCTCCGATGGAAAAGGTTTACAAAAAGATGTTTGTAGTTGTCATCATCAGGTCATCTGAATGTTTAACTAAGCACACTTGTGACAAAATTAGAGAAACCCTGTCTAAAAAAAAAAAAAATAAGATAGTGAAAAAAAGAATATTGTGCCCGAAGAAGACCAGCAAGGCTTGCTAAGTGATATTTCAGACTGTATAATTCTGCAGTGGTGGGGATGAATGTTCTGTCCACTATTGGTTGTTTAGAAGCATATTTCTAAGTTATGAATACCAAAATTATTTCCATACATTGCTAAATGTCTTACAGAGCAAAGAAAGCCACTCGTGATTAAAAGTATCAGTTCATGCTAATTTAGGTGTGGAGATTTCATTCCATCAGTACTGTTTATTAGTCAACTGTATTTATGAACACAGATTTTTATCTCTTGAAATTTAAATAAAATAATAGATCTACATATGCATGTGATTTCAACATCTTTTCAACAAAATAGTGGTAGTGAAGCCACATTTATAGACATTTGATTCTCAAAAGGGAGTGCTACATTATAAGACAACCAATTATATTCTAGTCTATATAAGCTACATTCCTATTATAATGAGCTGTTTTAATAAAGATTACTATATACATGATTTGATATAAATTTATATGCACATACACATGTACACATTTCATTCAGAAGAAAACCAACAAAGAGTATAACACAGAGAAATTACACTTTAATTTCAGCCAAATTAAAGCTTTAAAAGAATACTTCAGGAACAAGTTCATTAGACTATAATAGGGGCATACTTTGTTTCTCTTATCATAGTTATGTGATTTACTAACAATCTCCCTAAGACATATTTAATATATAACAATATTGGAAATGGGGGGGGGGTAGAGAAATCTTACTGCAAGTCAAATCAAACCTAAAACCAAAAGTACTCAAAAATGACACCAGTCTTTTCTTTTTCTTTAATTTTTATTTATGTGTATAAGTGTTGTGCCTACATGCATATTTGCACGCCATGTTTGTGACTGGTGGCCATGGAAGCCAAAGGAGAATACCAGAATACTTGGAAGTGGGATTATAGACTCTTCTGAGCTGCTGTACAGGTACTGAAAACCAAACTGGGATCTTTTGCAAGAGCAGAAAGCGCTCTAAACTGCTGAACTATCTTTCTAGGGCACTATAAATGCCATTGCCTTTACTTTTCTGTTTATGAAGAAAGAAATTATAGAGTGGAAAAGAGTAGAGAAATAGTGAAAGGGGTCTTTGAAAATTATAAATTTTATATCTAAATAATTCAAACTATTTACTGAGGAATAGGATAGCTGTCAGAAAAAATCTTCCAAACAGTCAGAGTACCTCATAGCAGTAGATCATTCAATTGCCCTCTACATAGGGACTGGCACAATCAATGCAATAAAATCAAACATGTTCTTTCCCTTGCAAAACATGCAGTGGCTGCTGCTATGCTTCAGATTTGGCAGCTCCCTAAGCGGATTTTGGATATACGTAGTACCCATTATTAGCAGGTGTCCCCTGAATACAGCCAAGCAATTTTTAGCTTAAATAGTCTCAAGGCCCACTGCAACAATAAAGATGAAAGATTTTCTTCTTCTGTCTGAGTCAGAGCACTACTTTGAATCCCAAAGCTCTCTTAATGGTGCCTTCTGAATATCTCATCCATATAATTGATTCATCTTCCTCTATCTCTTTCCACCATTCTTTCTTGAAACTTGGCTTTACTCACCTTTAACCACAGACACATTCGTTCTTTTTTTCTACCATACATAAATGTGAATATCTCACAAAGTTCCATCCTTTGACTTTCTGATTTTTATGATTCTTTTCTTTGAAGTTATATTATCCATAACTTGTGGTATCTTTCACTTTTCTTTGTGTGACTTTTAGATCACTATCTCTGGGTATAACAACATTTTTGATCTCCCATCTTAGGTTGCATGTCAATTATTTTATAATTCAAATGATACATATTTTCATTCGGTTATGCTGAATACAACTTCCCTCCCAAAGTTTTTTTTTTCTGCAATAAACCCTGAAGTGATGTTTTTGGACAAATTACACCTTCAAATTCAGTTGTCTACCTAGTCATTCAGAAAATTTAGAATATCCCACAGGTGTAAGACACAAAGTGAAACTCTGGGGATAAAATAGCTGACAAAATAGGCATGCACTCTGCTGAGATGCAAATCACTGACTGAAAACTGGGACAAAATTTTTTTTAAAAAAATATTAATTCTTATACAAATAACTAAGAATTCTAAGAATGGGGAGATAGATATTTTATTATTGTTAATATTCTTTTTATTAGCAGTAGTAGTAATAGTATTGATTTTAAGAAACAGGAATCTCCATATAGCCCTGAATGTCCTGGAGCTTGCTATGTAGACCAGACTGCTCAAACTCATACAGACACACATGATTATGTCTCTGAAATGCTTGGTTTAAGGGCTTATGCCATGACACCAGGCTTGAGGAGAGGAATATTTCAAAACATTTAGTAGAAAGTATTTTGCTAGAAATACTTGAATCCATGAAGGTTTTTCTTGAAGAAGAAATATTGAAGGTGAAATAATTATCATTTTTCTGGGCAAATTATGATGCATGTGTTGGAGATGCAGCTTACAGGGATAAAATTATATGCACATATGTAAGGCCATGTAACATAAGAACATTTTGAGAAATTCAAAACAGCATAGAATGGCAGGCAAGTAGGAAGCACAATGAATGCTGACTTGAAGGGGAGGGGAAAATAGCAAGCCATGTTTAAAGATTTCTTTATCTCAGCCTTTAATCCCAGCACTTGGGAGACAGAGGCAGGTGAATCACTATGCGTTCAAGGCCAGCCAGGTCTACAGTGCTAGTTCCAAGACAGGTTCCAAAGCTACAGAGAAACCCTGTCTCAACAAAAAATCTTTATCTCAATAAAAAAGGAACTATTTAGTTTGGACAAGACAAAGTAGGATATGAGATGTTTGTCATTGTTTTTATTGAAGTGTTAATTAAATTTAAAAATATTCTTATTAGGATTCCCACTCACTACGGTCAAATGAATGTGTATCATAACACAGAACATTTTCACTCCAATATAACAAATTCCCTTATGCTTTCTTTAGTAATTCTCCAAGTCTTCAAAGTAACCACTAATTGGATTTCTAACACACTAGGTTGGTTTTCTTGCTATACTACTTACATAAGTATAATAAATCAATAGTAGTCTTAAAGTTAGTTATTTCATTGAACATCATTTATTGGTATGATTCACTTTGTTCTTATGCTGTATTAGTTTACCCATTTTTCTGTTAATTGGGAAATTATGAATGGATGAGCATTCTTTTAGATGCATATTGGTTCATTTATTCCCAAGGAAAGAAGATGACAGTTTGAATGATTTAGATTTAGTTAATTGGAAATGGGTAGTTTCAAACAATATTTTAGAAGATTAAAAAAGGAATTTAGAGAAGCATTAGATATAGAAGTAATACCAGATGATGTAAAATTAACTGGACTCCATGTCTCTGGTTTATGTAACTAGCGTGATAGCACTTGTCCTGACTAGTTTTATGTCAGCTTGAAGTAAGCTAAAGTTAACAGAAGGAAAAAAACCTCAATTGAGAAATTGGCTCCAGAAGATAAATATATAGGCAAGCTTATAGGTATTCTCTTAATTAGTGACTGATGAAGGCTATTGGTCCAGGGTTTTATAAGAAAGCAGGCTGAACAAGCCTCTAAGCAGTACTCCTCCATGGCTTCTGCATCAGCTCCTTCCTCCAGGTTCCTGCCCAGTTTGATGACAAACTGTTATATCAAAGTGTATATGAAAGAAACCTTTTCCTCCTCAAGTTTCTTTCAATCGTGATGCTTTATGAATAGTCAAAGAAGCCATATCTAAGAGAGTACCACACAGAAAATTATGCATGGAATCAGATCCCATTTGGGACGTTTAAATTTGAGATAGTGGCTTTGAACCATTCAAGTGCCAATGCAATGAAACAGCTTAATATATGCAAGTGTAACTCAGAGCATAAGCCAAACTTACCACTTGGATGAGTTCATTCACCTCCTTACAAAGGAACACTAATCTTCATTTATACTATGCAGGAGTCATAGCTGCCTCAGGCTAATATATATACTGTACAGTCCTTAAGATTATCTCAGCTTTTCCCAAAGTTATCAGAATTCATTTGGCCAAAATTAAACCACCATATTTTGTGGATCTTCTAGAAGTCTCATAAATGTAGTTTATCATGTGAATTCTTAGCCTTTAGGGACCCCTGGAAACATGAATTTAAGGGAAAATATTTGGCCTCTTATTCCTACTAGCTTGCCCTATCTCTAGTTACCAGTAATTCACCATTTTTTAACAGCTAGAGAGGATGCTTACCCCCAAACCAAGAAACGTAGCAGAATATACAGCAAAATCTTTTTACATCTTCAGTTTTCTCTTTCCCTAATTGTATGCTGCAAGGAAATAAGAAATACAGAATTGTAAAGAAGAAAACTATTTTAATGTGTTTTTTTTTGTCAAGGTTCATACTTCAAACTTACTACTGAAATGTGTTCAATGAAAGAAAGAAACCATGGTTACAAGACTTTGGGAAATGTTCAAAATAGCCATGCTTCACCATGTATAAAAATATATGCAAACTTCTAACCTTTATTCCTAATATAATCTCTGATGCATCTTGGGCCTCATCAATATCCCCCACCCCCAGCACTACATTGCTATTACACTCTCTTTTATGATGTTCCTCCAATAAATTTAATCTTATTCTCATATTCAAGCATTTGAATGTACTTTTCTTGTTAAGCTTCAATCAGTCTTTTTATTTGCTTAAGTGATGGTCACTCCTTGCCCATCTGAAAAGAACACCCACATCTATTACTTCTCATCACTTTTCCTCGTTTATCATGCTTCACAGCAATTTTGTCTATCTACTGTTAATGCTACCTCCCGCCAGTTTATCTGTGTTCTTTTCTAAATTTCAAGTGGCACAGTGGCAAGGTCTCATTCTGTCTTGCTCAATATAGGTAAAGCAACACCAAGAACACAAATGTTCACTTTGTAAATGGATAAGCAAATAAATAAACATCCCATCTATATTTAACTTGCCAAGTACTTTCCAAAATGACTTGTTCTTTCTTTTCTCATTCATGTAACACATAACAGTTTAAGGAGTGATGTTGTACAGAGAATCCTTTAAAAATTATAATCTAGGCAAACTTAACATGAAAAAGGGAACATTGCAATAGGCATGAGAAAAAGAGGTTTGTTGGTAAAATGTCTAAAATGTTTGAAAAATTGATGGCCTAAGTCACAAAAGAATCCCACACCACTTCAGAATTATGAATAATAGAAGTATTATTTATTTAAGGGGAAATATTACAGATCACTGTCCTAGATAACAGTCCTCTGTGTAAACAGGAACAGAGTCTAGTAGCTGGAAGCAGCAGCCTGAAAAAAGAGAGCAGGCACACGTTTACAACTGTTTGACAGTATAAGAGACCATGCCCAAGTATGCTCGTATCTTAAAGGCTATTGGCTGAAGGACCAGAATGTGCTCCCATAGCAAAGAATTGTATGCTAGAGTGGGGAGTGCCTGCCTTCTGGGCACAAACCCCCGTCCCCGAGCTCCTTCTGCAGGGCTGTCTTTCTTAGGCACCACCCAACCTCCCGGCACCCCACCCCCCAACCCTGCCCTGTGGTTTGCTAAGACCAGTGCTCAAGACCGGTTTTAAGCTCCTTCACTAAGGCTATCCACCCAAAGCGGGGAGTGCCTGCATTCCAGGCAGGTCTCAAGGTTCCCCGTAAGAGAGCTTGGGCACCTACAGCTGGTGCTCCAGGGTCTCCAGTGGTCTCCTGGACCCCGCACCGCCTCCCACCTCCTTCCTCTTGTCCCTGGATCTTTGGTCTACCAGGCAGCCCTGGTTAGGTGCTGAGGAGTTCCATCTGGACAGAAGAGTGTCTACTATCCAGGGGTGGTGTGGCCCAGAAGTGAGCACAAACCCCCTTCCCCCAGCTCCTTCTGCAGGGCTGTCTTTCTTAGGCACGACCCAACCCCCCGGCACCCCACCACCAAACCCTGCCCTGCTGTTTGCTAGGTCCAGTGCTCAAGACCGGTTTTAAGCTCCTTCACTAAGGCTATCCACCAAGAGCGGGAGTGCCTGCCTTCCGGGCAGGTCTCAAGGTTCCCCGTAAGGGAGCTTGGGCACCTACAGCTGGTGCTCCAGGGTTGCCGTCCGAGTTGTGGTGCTGAGGAGTTCCATCTGGACGGGTTGGTTCCTGCTTCTACACTGAAGAGATACACCCAGAGAGTCAGTCACAGCAAAGACTGGACCAAGACACCAGGCCTCTCCTGGCTCCATTTGAAGCAAGAGATGGGAAGGCGCCAATGCAAGAATTCCTCCAACAACCTGAAAGGCAACATGACATCACCAGAATCCAGGGATCCCGAAACAAGAAGAATTGTACACCCTACTCCAGAAGAATTAGAAGAAATCAACTCAAAAGTGAATTATATGAAAATAATAGAAAATAATAGAATACCTTAAACAGGAGGTTAAAAACTGCCATAAACAATTAGAGATGACAAACAAAAAAGTAGAGGAAATGAATAAATTGCTCAAAGGTACCCAATAAAACCAAGAGAAGCAAGAAAAAGCAATCAAACAGATAAGGAAAGCGGTTCAAGACTTGAAGAATGAAATGGAAGTAATGAAGAAAACACAAACTGAGGGAAGGATGGAGATGGAAAACCTGGGTAAACAAACAGGAACCACAGAGACAAGTACTACCAACAGACTACAAGACATAGAAGAAAGAATGTCAGACACTGAAGATACCATAGAGAAAATAAACACACTGATCAAAGAAAACAGCAAAACAAACAAATTCTCATCACAAAACATTCAGGAAATATGGGACACAATAAAAACACCAAACCTAAGAATAATTGGGATAGAAGAAGGAGAAGAAGTACAGCTCAATGGTCCAGAAAATATATTTAATAAAATTATAGAAGAAAACTTTCCCAACCTAAAGAAAGATATTCCTTTGAAGGTTCAAGAAGCATACAGAACACCGAATAGACTGGACTAAAAAAAAAAAAATCTCCTCGCAATATAATAATCAAAACACAAAACATACAGAATAAAGAAAGAATATTAAGAGCTGCAAAGGAAAAAGGTCAAGTTACTTATAAAGGTAAACCTATCAGACTTACACCTGACTACTCTATGGAAACTATGAAAGGCAGAAGGTCCTGGATAGATGTACTGCAGAAGCTAAGAGAACATGGATGCAAGCCCAGACTACTATACCCAGCCAAGCTTTCATTCACTATAAATGGAGAAAACAAAATTTTCCAGGATAAAAACAAATTTAAACAATACGTAGACAAAAATCCAGCCTTACAGAAGGTAATAGAAGAAAAATCACAAACCAAGGAGTCCAACAATGACCACAATAACTCAAATATCTAGAGACCCTTCACCAGCACAACTCAAAGAAGGCAAACACACAGACTCTATGACTAAAACACTGACCGGAGTTAACAACCACTGGTCATTAATATCTCTTAATGTCAATGGACTCAACTCACCTATAAAAAGGCACAGGCTAAGAGATTAGATAAGCAAACAGGATCCAACATTCTGATGTTTACAAGAAACACACTTCAACAACAAAGACAGGCACCTACTCAGAGTAAAGGGCTGGGAAAAGGCTTATCAAGCAAATGGACCTAAGAAACAAGCAGGTGTGGCCATACTAATTTCTAACAAAGTTGACTTCAAACTTAAATCAATCAGAAGAGATGGAGACGGACATTTTATACTCATAACGGGAACAATTCATCAGGATGAAGTCTCAATCCTGAATATCTCTGCCCCTAATATAAAAGCACCCACGTACGTAAAAGAAACATCACTAAAACTCAAGGCTGCCATCAAACCGCACACACTAATAGTAGGAGATTTCAACACTCCTCTTTCACCAGTGGACAGGTCAATCAGACAGAAACATAACAGAGAAATGGGAGAATTAATGGAGGTAATGAATCAAATGGACTTAATAGACATCTATAGAACATTCCACCCAAATAGGAAAGAATATAACTTCTTCTCTGCAGCTCATAGAACCTTCTCGAAAATTGACCACATCCTTGGTAACAAAACAAACTTCCACAGTTACAAAAAAATATTCGTAACCTCCTGTGTCTTATCAGATCACCATGAACTAAAGTTAAAATTCAACAACAATGCTACCCCCAGAAAGCCTACAAAGTCATGGAAACTGAACAGTCAACTATTGACCCACACCTGGATCAAGAAGAAGTAAAGAAAGAAATTAAATTCTTCCTTGAATTCAATGAAAATAAACAAATAACGTACTCAAACATATGGGACACTATGAAAGCAGTCCTAAGGGGAAAGTTCATAGCCCTAAGTGCCCACTTAAAGAAAACAGAGAAAGCACAAATTGGAGACCTAACAGCCCACCTGAATGCTCTACAAAAAAATAAACAAATAAAAAAGAAGCAGACTCACCTAAGAGGAGTAGAAGACTGGAAATAATCAAACTGAGGGCTGAAATCAACAAAATAGAAACAGAGAAAACAATCCAAAGAATCAATGAAACAAAAAGCTGGTTCCTGGAGAAAATCAACAAGATTGATAAAGACCTATCCAAACTAATCAAATGGCAGAGAGAGAATTTGCAAATTAATAAGATCAGAAATGAAAAAGGGGACATAACCACAGACACAGAGGAAATTCAGAGAATCATTAGATCTTACTACAAATGTACAATGTAATATATCATATAAATAAACTGAAAGAAAAAAAAACATATGATCATTTCATTAGATGCTGAAAAAGCTTTTGACCAAAATTCAACATCCCTTTATGATAAAAGTCTTGGAGAGATTAGGGATACAAGGGTTATACCTAAATATAATAAAAGCTATTTACAGCAAACAGACAGCTAACATCAAACTAAATGGAGAGAAACCCAAAGCCATCCCACTTAAATCAGGAACACGACAAGACTGTCCACTCTCTCCATACCTCTTCAATATAGTGCTTGAAATTTTAGCAATAGCATTAAGACAACATAAGGGGATCAAGGGGATTCGAATTGGAAAGGAAAAAGTTAAACTTTTGTTATTTGCAGATGATATGATAGTGTACATAAGCGACCCCAAAAACTCCACCAAAGAACTCCTACAGCTGATAAACACCTTTAGTAATGTGGCCGGATACAAGATCAACTCCAAAAAATCAGTCGCCCTCCTATACAAAAAGGATATGAAAGCAGAGAGGGAAATCAGAGAAACATCACCTTTCACGATAGCCACAAACAGCATAAAATATCTCGGGGTAACTCTAACTAAAGAAGTGAAAGATCTATTTGACAAGAACTTTAAGGCATTGAAGAAAGAAATTGAAAAGGATACCAGAAAATGGAAGGATCTCCCTTGCTCTTGGATTGGGAGGATCAACATAGTAAAAATGGCAATCCTACCAAAGGCAATTTATAGATTCAATGCAATCCCTATCAAGATCCCATCAAAATTCTTCACTGATCTTGAGAGGACAATAATCAACTTTATATGGAAAAACAAAAAACCCAGGATAGCCAAAACAATCTTATGCAATAAAGGAACTTCTGGAGGCATTACCATTCCTGACTTCAAACTCTATCACAGAGCTACAGTAATGAAAACAGTGTGGTATTGGCATAAAAACAGAGAAGTCGACCAATGGAATCATATAGAAGACCCGGATTTTAACCCACAAACCTATGAACACCTCATTTTCGATAAAGGTGCTAAAAGTATACAATGGAAGAAAGAAAGCCTCTTCAACAAATGGTGCTGGCACAACTGGATGTCAACCTGTAGAAGAATGAAAATAGACCCATATCTATCACCATGCACAAAACTCAAGTTCAAATGGATCAAAGACCTCAACATCAATCTGAACACACTGAACCTGATAGAAGAGAAAGTGGGAAGTACCCTACAACAGATGGGCACAGGCGATCGCTTCCCCAGCAACACAGTCATTAAGTGCAACACTGAATAAATGGAACCTACTGAAACTGAGAAGTTTCTGTAAAGCAAAGGACACTGTCACTAAGACAAAAAGGCAACCTACTGACTGGGAGAAGATCTTCACCAACCCCGCAACAGACAAAGGTCTGATCTCCAAAATATATAAAGAACTCAAGAAACTAGACTTTAAAATGCTAATTAACCCAATTAAAAAATTGGGCACTGATCTGAAGAGAAAGTTCTCAACAGAAGAAATTCAAATGGCCAAAAGACACTTAAGGTCATGCTCAATCTCCTTAGCGATCAGGGAAATGCAAATCAAAACAACACTGAGATATCATCTTACACCTGTCAGAATGGCTAAAATAAAAAACACCATTGATAGCCTTTGCTGGAGTGGCTGTGGAGAAAGGGGTACCCTCATCCATTGCTGGTGGGAATGCAAACTTGTGCAACCACTTTGGAAAGCAGTGTGTCGGTTTCTCAGGAAATTCGGGATCAACCTACCCATGGACCCAGCAATGCCACTCTTGGGAATATACCCAAGAGATGCCCGATCATATGACAAGGACATTTGTTCAACTATGTTCATAGCAGCATTATTTGTAATAGCCAGAACGTGGAAACAACCTAGATGCCCTTCAATGGTAGAATAGATGAAGAAAGTGTGGAATATATACACATTAGAATACTACTCAGCGGTAAAAAACAATGACTTCTCGAATTTTACATGCAAATGGATGGAAATAGAAAACACTATCCTGAGTGAGGTAACCCAGACCCAAAAGGATGAACATGGGATGTACTCACTCATAATTGGTTTCTAGAGATAAATAAAGAAACTTCATCTGGTGATGGATGGAGATAGAGACAGAGACCCACACTGGAGCACCGGACTGAGCTCCCAATGTTCCAATGAGGAGCAGAAGGAGAGAGAATATGAGCAAAGAAGTCAGGACCACAAGGGGTGCACCCACCCACGGAGACAGTAGGGCTGATCCATTGGGAGCTCACCAAGGCCAGCTGGACTGTGACTGAAAAAGCATGGGATAAAACCGGACTCTCTGAATTTGGCGGACAATGAGGGCTGCTGAGAAGCCAAGGACCATGGCACCGGGTTTTGATCCTACTTCATGTTCTGGCTTTGTGGGAGCCTACCCAGTTTGGATGTTCACATTCCTAGACCAGGATTGAGGGTGGGGGACTTTGGACTTTCCACAGGGCAGGGAACCCTGACTGCTCTTCAGGCTGGAGAGGGAGGGGGAGGAGTGGGGAGAGGGGGGGAGGAGCAGGAGGAGGGGGAGGGAAATGGGAGCCGGGGAGGAGGCAGAAATTTCTTTTTTTCCAATAAAAAAAAAGAAAATAAATAAATTAATTAAAAAAAATAATTGTATGCTTCATGTTAATGTTGTGACTAAGAAGAAGAAAAAGGGCTCTTAAATGCCCCGTTAGAATGTTTCCTTTATATAAAACACTATTTTCACGTTTTTCAGTCTTGGAATATAGATTGACCAAATTCAGTTTGATTTTTGTGCTCAAAACAAGGATAACAGTCTGATTTGTGTTTAGGGTGTATTAGGCAAACATTACGAATTGTATGAGTTGTTATGATTTGTAGTTGGAGGCTGCACATTTGTTTACCAGCCACTCAGACCTGAAATAATCACCCAGAAACTATATTATATATTCCAATATTTTTTGTCCAATATGTTAAGTATATTTCTAGCTAGCTCTTAAATCTTAAATTAACCCATTTCTATTATTTTATATTTTACCATGAGGCTGGTGGTTTAGAGAAAGTTTCCAGCACAGCTGTCTCCTGCAACAGCTACATGGTGTCTCCCTGACTCAGCCTACTTTCTTCCAGCATTCAATTTAGTTTCCCCACCTAGATCTATTCTGCCCTATCACAGGCCAAAGTAACTTCTTTATTCATTAACCAATAAAAGCAACACATATACAGAATGACTTCCCATATCGATGGTTAAGTTAACAATCAAGGAAATAAATTGATCGCCTTTTAGATATTTAACTCAGAGGGATAAAATAACACAATTCAGTATTTAAAATGACTTGGAAAACTATAATTTCTCACAAAATACATGCATTTTATTTCACCTCTCCCATTTCATAAAGCACAAATATTGATTTTAACTTCACATTTTGAAAAGTTTGAACTCCTTCAAAAACTTGATTATTAAAAAAATTATATCACATCAATATTATAGTCCAAATGTACCCATCTTTGTTTTCATTCATTTCAGAATATGTGAGTTTAGCTTACACAGCTATAATAAAGTTAATGAGGTATTTACCCACCAGAATGTAAAATAGTGCTTTTTATTAGCTTACAAAGGCAAAAGACAATGTTACCAGAGGTTTTCACCAAGGTCTAGAACAAGCAAATATCCTTCCACAAACCTGCAGAAAAGTGGAATGGCAACAAAGGCAGTAGGACGAGAATGCTTGAGTTACTGAGAATGAGAAGATAATCATAATGATTATACTTAACATATTGCTCCTTGGGCTCCTAGAAAATTAGAAATCAAAAATAAAAAACCTTCATGCTTTCTACTCCACAGGTTAAAAGATAAACAGTTCTTGCTTCCTCAGTTTGGGGAGATAAGTATTTGACAGAGAATCAGTGGTGACAGGTTTTAATTATCTGATAATGCAGAGAAGAAAGACCGTAAAAGAAGGGAAATCTGTGTGTCTTTCAATTGTATGATTTGTATAACTACAGAAAGAATCTTCAATTTTGTTTATATATGGAATGAAGAGGAAATGTTAGAAGTAAGGGAGCCTTTTTTGTGCGGCTCATATCATGGACAGTGTAGTCATGCTATTATAAGTACTCTGTAGTTTTTAGATAGCCAAGACTAAAAGAGAAAATTTAAAATAGTCATCACATGAGAGGCTAGTTTTTACACAAGATTTGCATAAACTCAAGCTGGAAAAAAAATCCCAGAATGGAGGAAGGTAGATGGCCAAAAAAAAAAAAATCCCACACTTAGCTGATGAGTTATTGTCATTTGAATGCTGTTAGGAGAGAAAGCGTCAATGTTTTTAAATGATTTGAAACCTAAATATATGGACCACAATCTACATCAGATCCCACATGCAGGAGTAGTCAGACTACACAAGCAGGGCTAGATGGGTTTAAAATGAAAGAAAAGCATGGGAAGAGAGAGAAGAGAAGAAGTTATAAAGATGGAGGGAGGGATATTAAGTGGATTAGGTATAGAGCTGAAGGAGAGTTTAGGAGAACTTGGGGGAAGGAAATGAATAAAATGCAAATATATTGCATAAAACTCAAATCATTAAAAAACATTTGTTTTGCTTAAAAATCAAGTTTTATAAAAAGACCCTACTTTTTATACAGAGCAATATTGCTGATTTGTGTGCATAAAGTGAAAATTTCAAGTGATTTTTCTTAATTTTTTAAGTAGAAGCAATAGGTTGTCTCTGATTAGGAACATTAAATCACTAGGAATCTTAGAACTAACCAGATTCATTAGAAGATGGAATTAGCAATACCATCCACATCATTTGAACAGAAATAGATAATTTATTTATGTAAAAATTAAACTCCTGGAAATGGAAGTTTCACATTGTACTGGATCCTAAGAAAAGTGAAATAGTTCAGTTTTATATGGTAAGTTGCCCACTAGTGTATCTTCGGGAAGATTTTTATCTTTTATACTTTTTCACTGTTAGGATATCTTTTATATATGAAATATGAAAATATAAAAAATTGAAAATATGAAAATAAGACTTCCGTATGGTAATTAAATACTCTACTCATGAACTGTATTCCAGCACTTTTATTTTGAGACAAATTTTGCTACATTGTTGCTGTTGACCTTCAACTTGGTATCTTCTTTTGTCAACTCCCCCAAGTGGCTGGACTTACAGGCATGTGCCCTAATATCTAACCACTGGTTAAAAACTGGCAAAGCTGAGTGTGGTTGTGTTTGTCTATAATGCTGATACTTAGAAGGCTCAAGCAGAAGTATCCTCCTGAGCTTGCGGCCAGGCAAAGCAATTTCAAGGCCAGCCTGGATTACTTGATTAGGCAGGGTCTCAATCAAACAAAAAACAGATAAGAAAGGAAAGAAGGGAAAGAGGGAGGGAGGTAGGAAGAGATGGAGGGAGGAAGGGAGATTAAATAAGTCAACAAAATAAACTTGTCAAAGTAATTTATCCTCCAAAATTTTGTAAAGGACATTTTAAGCTCAAAGTTTTTAGTTCAGTATACATTATAATTGTATGATAAACCCTAAGAAATTTAGAATCAATTAAATAAGATTTTGAATGTTTTAATGGCTTAGTCTATAATTAGTCTAATAAAAACAAGGAACATAAGAAACCATACTACCAACTATATAAAAGGGGTACTTTTATATAGGGAAATTTTCCTTATTTATGGTATCAGATTGTATTCACATGCTAGTATAAATTATTGCAATATATAAAATATTGTAATATATAAAAATATGTCAATTCTTCTCTTGAAAATATCAAAGTATAATAATCAGGAACCACCGCTACCCTATCTCCAAGAAAAAAAAAAACTTGAAAACATAATATAGTTACTAAGAGGCACAGAAATAGATGAATAAAAAATAATTGCATTTTATATTTCAAATGTAAAAGTAGGACTATTGGAACTATAATAAGTAGCAAACACTTTAAACCATAACGCAATGTTATAACCTCATTTTCTAATTTATAAACTCTAAAGTAATGGATAACGTTATTTAAATACAGTTAACAATAAGAATCTAGAAGATAGATCTAAAGAGGTGATTGGCATGCATGCCACATGGTAAAGCAAAGAGATGAAAACTATGAAAAGATGTTTAAAAGATAGGAAATACAGAATGAAAGTTCTACCACCCACATAATTGGAATTACCAAGTGAGGGGAAGGTAGAATTGGTTAAAGGTTTAATGGTTTGTAATTTTCTAAAACTTAGAAAGAAAATGGTCCATGATCTGTATGTTCAATAAGAATAATCAGAGTTTAACAAGGAAATCCATCCTTACATACTCATTATAAAAGTGAAGAATACTACTAAATACAAATTTTAACAGAAGATTACATAGAAAGGACAAGTCATATGAAAAGTATAGTTATACTTGTGATTGACATTTCAACACTAATATTAGAAACCAGATGCCAGTGGACTTTTAAGAATAAGCATATAGTAAATACAATTTAACCAAAACTTACTGGCATTAGTTTTAATATGACAAATTATCAATGGAACAATAATGAAACAATTATTTTAAAGAAGAATAATTTAGGGAAAAAGAAATGGTCATAAATTTAAAGTTTACTCTCAAAGAAGAGAATAATAGCAAAGAAATTGGTAAATATAACACTACAAAAACAATATCTAATAGACTTATAATGTCAAATGAAAACTTTAGGTTGATTTATTTTAGGTTGAAAGAAATTAGTTAATTTAGAAATTTATAAATTAAGTAGGTAGTAAAATTTCCTATGGTTATTCACTGATAAAAATGAGGTAAAGGAATGGTAAAGATATGTAAAGAATGGGCTACAGAAATTTCTCAGTAGTAAAGAGCAATTGCTGCTCTTACAAAGGACACAGGTTTCTTTCTCAGCCCTCACATGGTGGCTCAAAACCATCCAGGAGTCTGATGCCCTTTTCTGGACTTTCCAGGCACTAAGCACACACATGATACAGAGGCATATATGAGGTCAAACTCTTATACAGAGCAAATTAAAATGAAAGAAAACACTATAGGAAATTATGGCGAGAGAGAGAAAAATCCAAATACAGCAATATTTATAACAATATGTATGGATGAAATGTTTCTCTTAGAAGTGTCATTAGGTCTTCTCTTCTAAAAAACTATAGTCTGTTCACAAGAAGATGTAAGATTTCAGTCTGGCGCTCCAATGTGGGTCTCTGTCTCTGTCTCCTTTCATCCCCTGATGAAGGTTAATATTCAGGAGGATGCCTATATGTTTCTCTTTGGGTTCTCCTTCTTATTTAGCTTCTCTAAGATCATGAATTATAGGCTCAATGCCCTTTATTTATTTATGGCTAGAAACCCATATTTGATCCTACTGCACGTATTGGCTTTGTGGGAGCCTAGGCAGTTTGGATGCTCACCTTACTAGACCTGGATGGAGGTGAGTGGTCCTTGGTCTTCCCACAGGGCAGGGAACCCTGATTGCTCTTTGGGCTAATGAGGGAGGGGAACTTGATTGGGGGAGGGGGAGGGAATTGGGAGGCGGTTTGGGCGCCAATTGAAGGCGGATTTAATTAATTCAGACAAATAGTGATAAGTATATATACAACTTTAATGTAACCAAACTCACGGACACCAAGGTTCCCGCGGAGCACAGGAGACAGGAATGGGCCCGCAGCTTCTGCACACCTAATTTATCATTCAACCTTCGCACGAGGCCACCCGGCCCACAAAATGGGTGGGCTTATCTCTACATCTCCCCCTTTTTGTCTAAATAAGACAGAACTAAACCAAATACAACTATAAACAATAATAACAAATAATAAATATAACAAACAATATTGAGAACAAAAGTTTTACCAGACATCAAGGAGTCTAAATAATGTAGAGAGTAATTACAATTATATAATCTTCAACTCCATCAAAGATCTGAGAAGGGAATAAATATTACTTAACAAACGAGATATATCCAAAATGTGCCACAAATGACAGAGACAACTGACTACCTGGGCAATCACCCAAATTCTCGTTTGCAATGTTGAGTCAACCAACTTTGGCTAAGGCCTAACATAACTGAAATGCCATTATCAAATGCAAGGAACTTTCTTAGAATTATCCTACCCTGTCTTGGCAAGATAAGACAATCCTGTTTCATATCTTTGTCAGTAGTTGAGGTATGGGCTTTTCTTAACCCAAAGGCCAGTTCTGCCAAGAAGACAAGCTCCCAGTGGAGTGTCTTTGGTGCTCAGCGTTCTCTCGGGAGTAGAATGGCATTGCCAGGAGTAATTGTGTCTTGTAGGCACAGAATTCTAGGTTAGATTAAAGGCCATTTTTCTACAGCTCTTTACAGAGGCTGAAGATTATACTATCTATACTAAATATAATCTCTATGTAACTAGAAGACCTGATTAACCTAAAAATAAACATGACAAACATATAATTCTCAATACCTATCTAACTTGAAGACTAAGAGAATAAACAACTGTGCAATATATGAAGACAATGATCTTCATCTGTAAACAATGTCATTACATATCAAATGTAAACAATGATATTACATAAATAGTATCAGAAGTAGAAATGTACATTGTAATATGGTAGATGTATCAATACAATATAAGCATACTCTTATACAAAAATAGAGGTAGGAACACTCACATTCAATATTCAATATATCAATATACAGGAAACAGTACCAATACAATTTTCTAAAAACAGTAACTCAAAAATACCAATCATCCCATCAAACCAGTTAATCCCCTTCTCTTTTTTTTTTAACATACCCCTAATTTCATAAAACATCTCCCCATCCCCTCAACCCCAAACCAACCACTAAAAGCTGTCCCTAACCCTGAGGGCAAACTCTGTTGGGAGAGGGGATGTCGTCCTCTAAGATTGCTTCAAGCTGACATGGGGGCAACATACTTCTTAGGGGCTCCTGTGAAAGCAAATAATGGTAAAATTCCCAAATTAACCTTTGACCTAAGAAAATTGTAACTAGTCTCTGTGCATTTTGAGAAGGTCTGGCCAGAGTGTTTTCAAAAATGTGCACCATTCGAAATTGTCTTGTGCAGTTGGTACCAAAAAACAAGTCTAATATTAGCGCTTAAAAAAGGGAAAAAATAGTAATCATGACATCATAAAAACCAGGTTGAGTTGATGTTGTGGGGCCCCATCTTCATCTTGAAAACTTCAAAGATTACTGTAGGAAAATTTGTTGCTTGTTATGGGAAATTTAAACATTAACAACAAGGATACATACTGACATATAAAGAAAGACACAAATATGAAGAAAAGCAAAGAAAGCTTATCAAGTATACAATTATTCTTATTCTGTCCCATTTCATGGCTCCTGATCTGAGACAGAAACTCTGAGATATCACTTATCAACAGGCTTGGAATTGAAGAGGGACTGAGCCATAGTCCAACTCCAAAATCAGCTCTACATATTTATAAAGAAATATTCAATAAAACATATAGATATGTATATATAAAATCAATACTTACTGATCCTTAGTGGGTTGTAACAATTTTCCATCCATCAATGATTAAATATTCAGGGTCCCTTAAATTCTTTGAAGATCAGTATTTACCTGTGGAGATAAGAAAAGAACCCTGCCCCCAACCTATTTGTATTCCTTACCTATGCTCGCCATCCTTGTGAATGAGTTGTTATTTATCTTTTCAAAATGGCTTCTCTTCTTCATATCGAACCTTTATTAATTTTGACAGTATCCACAATGTTTCCTCACCTGTGGAGATAAAAGCAAAACCCCTTCCCCAACACAGCACATCTCCTGGCTTCCATTGTGAGGTCAGCACATCCTTGAAATAAACTGGTTGATTTAGTTCAGTAGACTTTTCCATTATCCAATGTCTTTCTGCAGCCGTTGTACCCTTCTCATTAGCGTTAAGCAAATTCAAGGTTAACAAAGCATTATGTAACCTATTTCTGGGTGTGTTTTCCACCCCGTTCTGTTTGTTCAACATATCCTTTATAGTTCTATTTGATCTTTCTACGACTGCTTGACCTGTAGAATTGTATGGTATACCTGTAACATGCTTGATATTGTAATAGTCAAAAAACCGTTTCATTTTCCTAGAGACATAAGCAGGACCATTATCTTTCTTTATTTGTGTAGGTATACCCATGATAGCCATGACTTCCAATAAATGAGTGATTACTGAATCAGCTTTTTCTGAACTTATAGCAGTTGCCCACTGAAAGCCTGAACAAGTGTCAATGGTGTGATGAACATACTTCAATTTGCCAAATTCTGCAAAGTGGAACACATCCATCTGCCAGATTTCATTCCTATGGGTGCCCTTTGGATTAGCCCCTGCTGGCACTGGCGTTTGGTTATAGAAAGAGCAAGTCGGGCCCTTTTTTACAATCTCCTTAGCTTGTTGCCATGTAATAGAAAACTCTTTCTTCAAACCTTTGGTATTAACATGATGTTTTTTATGGAATTCAGAGGCTGGTAGCACACTACCAATCAATAATTGATCAATATCTGCATTACCTTGTGCTAGAGGACCTGGCAGAACCGTATGGGATCGGATGTGTGTAATGTACATAGGGCAAAGCCTGTTCCTGATCAAATCTTGAACCTGGATAAACAATGAGGTTAGTTCTGTATCATCAGGTATAAATTCAGCAGTTTCAATATGTAAAATAACTCTTTCTGCATATTGTGAATCAGTAACTATATTAATAGGTTCCTTAAAATCCCTTAGCACCATAAGAATGGCATATAATTCTGCCTTCCGGACAGAATCATAAGAACTTTGTTCCACCTTATCCAAGTCTTCTGATTTGTAACCTGCCTTCCCTGTTTTATTGTCATCAGTATAGAATGTACGGGCTCCAGTTATTGGAGCATCACAGATGATTCGAGGAAGGATCCAAGAAGTTCTCTTTATGAAGTTAAGCCTCTTGCTTTTTGGATAGTGGTTATTAATGTCTCCCAAAAAATTAGCACAAGCTCTTTGCCATGGTTCATTATTTTCCCATAATTTCTTTAGTTCATCAGCATTGAAAGGCACTATAATTTCTGCTGGGTCTATGCCTGCTAGTTGACGAAGTCTCAGTTTGCCTTTTATAATCAACTCAGAGACTTTTTCCACATAAGTTTTCAGTTTCTTACTTGGTTAAGTGGTAAAAAGATCCATTCCAAGATAATATCATCTCTCTGCATTAAAATTCCTGTAGGAGAAATTTTTGATGGTAATATGATGAGAATACAATCGAGCTCTGGATTCACCCTGGCAACATGTTCCTGTTGTAATTTTTTCTCAATCGTTGTCAGTTCCTTTTCTGCTTCAGCTGTTAATTCTCTGGGACTGTTTAAATCTTTATCACCTTTCAAGGTTTTGTTCAAATGAATTATTAGATCAGGAGTTATCCCAATAGCTGATCATAGACTGGAAATGTCTTCTAACAGTCTTTGAAAGTCATTAAGAGTCCATAGGCGATCTCTCCTAATTTGTGTCTTTTGTGTCTTAATTTTTTGCAAACCTATTTCATAACCTAAATAATTAATGGAATCTCCCTTCTGTATTTTTTCAGGAGCAATTTGCAATACCCATTTAGGTAAAAGTATCTTTATTTCTTCAAACAGTCTGTTCAAGGTATCCATGTTTGGATCAGATAACAATATGTCATCCATGTAGTGGTATATAATAGATTTAGGAAATTTATTGCGTATTATTTGCAATGGTTGGTTCACAAAATATTGGCACAAGGAGGGGCTATTTAGCATACCCTGGGGGAGGACGGCCCAGTGGTACCTCTTGGAAGGTTGAGAATTGTTGTAAGTAGGCACTGTGAAGGCAAATTTTTCTCTATCTTCTTTTTGTAAAGGTATTGTGAAAAAACAATCCTTTAAATCAATAACTATAAGAGGCCACCCTTTTGTTAATAAAGAGGGCAAAGGTATTCCAGATTGCAGAGGGCCCATAGGTTGAATAACCTTGTTGATAGCTCTGAGATCTGTCACCATTCTCCATTTACCTGATTTTTTCTTAACCACAAATACAGGAGAATTCCAAGGGCTGGTAGATTCTTCTATATGTCTAGCATCTAATTGCTCTTGTACCAGCTGTTCTAAAGCCTGTAACTTTTCCTCAGCTAGAGGCCATTGCTTTGTCCATATTGGTTTCTCAGTCAACCATTTTAGAGGCAAGGCTGTTGGTATCTCTGAAGAGACTTCAGTTACTTGTTCTTGTATGTCCCAAATGGCCGGTTTTCTCCATTTGTAATATCTTTTAATATTATTTTCAGAAATATAGGCTCTAGAAATAGCAGGTATGCTAATTTGGGTATTCCATTGTTATAATAGGTCATGACCCCATAAATTCATTGCAATACTGGCTACATATGGCCTTAATTTTCCTATTTGTCCCTCAGACCCTATACATTCAACCCATCTTGTGCTCTGTCTTACTCAAGATAGGGTTCCAATTCCCAGGAGCTGAACATTTACATTCTGAAGAGGCCAATACGGATGCCAAGATTCTGGGGTAATGATACTTACATCAGCACCTGTGTCCAGCAGGCCAGTAATAAAAATGCCATTTACACACACTCTCAGCTTAGGTCTTTGATCATTTATAGAAGTTTGTCAAAACACATGTAACTCATCTTTCTGATCATTAATTTTTTGTAACAGTAAGCATGGGGTTTCCTAATTGTCCTGACGAGGCACGTTCTCTGCTGAAACTGGAAATGACTGAACCATGTGTGCCATGGGGGCCTGTGAGCCCCCCCTCACGTTTCCCATCTGTATCAGGTTGCCTTGTCTATCCCTTGTAGATCTGCATTCATTCGTCCAGTGTCTGCCCTTTCCACATCTTCTACATAAACCTGAAGGCTGAGTCCTCCTATTTCTGTTATTTCTAGAAGATGCATTATTATTATTTCTGAAAGTCTGTTGTTTACAATTCCTTTTCATATGACTCATTTTGCCACAATTAAAACATTTGGTATTCTGGTGTCTCCTTTTATCATTGGAAATTTCGCCTTCTATCCATGCTTCAGTGCCATAAACAAATGTATCAACATCCAGTGTATGTAAGACCCATTCTTCCAAGGGTGCTGATCTGAACCTTAAAGGCCCCAAAATCTTTTTGCATTCCACATTTGCATTTTCATAAGCCAAAGTTTTAATCATTATATGCCTTGTGTCAGGGTCAGGTATCCCTATTTGCACAGCCTTAGTAAGTCTTTGTAAAAAATCACTAAAGTGTTCTCTCTGACCTAGTTTAATTTTGACAAATGATTCCATTTTCTGTCCTTGGTCTTGTACCCTGTCCCAAGCATTTAAGGCTGCTGTAGTGCACAGGAAGAGTGTGTTTTCATCCAAATTAACTTGTTCTTGAGGGTCAGAAAAGAGTCCTTCACCTAGAATTTTATCTATGGAAATGTTACTACCCTTCATTTTTTCTTGCTGTTCTAAACATCTAGCCTCTTGCCTGAATAAGCATTTCCATTTTAATTGCGGCCTGCTCTCAAGTACCACAGAAGTGAGCTGGAGCCAATCTGAAGGGGTGGCTCTGCTTGTCATGGCCCAAGATTTTAGCATCTCTTTAACAAAAGAGGTGTGCATCCCAAAAGTCATGACAGCCTGTTTAATTTATTTGAGATCATTCATATGGACAGGCTCCCATGTATTTTCCTTGATGACCCTAGGGTTTCTGGAACCAATCAGCTTCTCTGTTGTTATTACTGGAAAGGCAGGTAAAGCTGTAGGTAGAGCTTTGTGGAAATTGTCCCGGAGGGATTTACCCACAGATGTAGTTAAAATTTGCCTGTCTACCGTTTGTTCTTCCTCATCAGAATTTAGAAATTCCTCAATCTTTTCAATTCTATTCACCATTGCCTTCTGCAATGTCTGAATCTCCTGTCCAGAATTATGTTCCAAAGCCTTCATAGAGGATTCTAAAGTATGAAGTTTGTCCATTAGAGATAAGTTCTCATCTTTGGACATAATTTTTATGGCATAAACCGTGCCTTCTTGTATTGACAATCTTTCTGCCAATCTGTCATAAGCTTTAGACAAAATTCGATTGTCATATTCAACAGTTTTGATTCTCTCAGTTAATGTTTCAATCCCTTCAGAAAGTGACTGTTGGAATTTATGATTTAAATCATCTGTTCCTTCTTCCATGTTAATGAATTTCTCCTTAATATCAGCTACTAATGTTTCAGTTCCTACAGAAAGGGATTGGAGTTTACGGTCCAAATCAGCTGTTCCCTCTTCCATAGTAATGAATTTCTCCTTAATATCAACCTGTAATGTTTCAGTTTCTACAGAAAGGAACTGGAGCTTATGATCCAGATCAGCTGTTCCCTCTTCCATAGTAATGAATTTCTCCTTAATATCAGCCTGTACCTTTTTAAAATTTTGCTCAGTTGATCGAGTCATGTTAAACAAAGATCTGACAACTGCTCCCAGCTCAGCCTGTTTGGGCGCTGGGACAGGGTCCGAATTGGGAGGACATTCGGGAGGGTGGTGGCTCCTTTGTCTAGGTGGCCGGCCTGCACCAAGCGGGTCCGGCCCTTTGTTTGCGGGACACCCAGGCAGCGGGGAGATCGGATCCGGGTGCCAGGAGGGCCATCGCTGGGGTGAGTGAGTTTCTGGCTGCGGCGGCAGCCCGGGACAGGGAGCTCAGACGTTCCCCCACCCCTCCTGCACTTCCTGGTCAGTCTGCGGGGGCTGTACTCCTTGACACCTCTTCCCCATTCCTGTCCCACACAGCTTGCACCCAAGGCCCTCCCCCACTACCTCTGACCCCCCTCCCCTCTTTGAACCACACAACTGCTCCCAGCTCAGCCTGTTTGGGCGCTGGGACAGGGTCCGAATTGGGAGGACATTCGGGAGGGTGGTGGCTCCTTTGTCTAGGTGGCCGGCCTGCACCAAGCGGGTCCGGCCCTTTGTTTGCGGGACACCCAGGCAGCGGGGAGATCGGATCCGGGTGCCAGGAGGGCCATCGCTGGGGTGAGTGAGTTTCTGGCTGCGGCGGCAGCCCGGGACAGGGAGCTCAGACGTTCCCCCACCCCTCCTGCACTTCCTGGTCAGTCTGCGGGGGCTGTACTCCTTGACACCTCTTCTCCATTCCTGTCCCACACAGCTTGCACCCAAGGCCCTTCCCCACTACCTCTGACCCCCTCCCCTCTTTGAACCACACAACAGCTCCCAGCTCAGCCTGTTTGGGCGCTGGGACAGGGTCCGAATTGGGAGGACATTCGGGAGGGTGGTGGCTCCTTTGTCTAGGTGGCCAGCCTGCACCAAGCGGGGCCGGCCCTTTGTTCGCGGGACGCCCAGGCAGCAGGGAGATCAGATCCGGGTGCCAGGAGGGCCATCGCTGGGGACGGTCCCTGCTTCTACACTGAAGAGATACACCCAGAGACACAGGCACAGCAAAGACAGGACCAAGACACCAGGCCTCTCTTGGCTTCATTTGAAAGAGGAGATGGGAAGGCGCCAATGCAAGAATTCCTCCAACAACCTGAAAGGCAACATGACATCACCAGAACCCAGGGATCCCGAAATAAGAAGAATTGTACACCCTACTCCAGAAGAAGTAGAAGAAATCGACCCAAAAGTGAATTTTTTGAAAATAATAGAAGACCTTAAACAGGAGGTGAAAAACTGCCATAAACAATTAGAGATTACAAACAAAAAGGTAGAGGAAATGAATAAATCGCTCAAAGATACCCAAGAAAACCAAGAGAAACAAGAAAATGCAATCAAACAGGTAAGGGAAATGGTTCAAGACCTGAAGAATGAAATGGAAGTAATGAAGAAAACACAAACCGAGGGAAGGTTGGAGATGGAAAATCTGGGTAAACGAACAGGAACTACAGAGACAAGTACTACCAACAGATTACAAGAGTTAGAAGAAAGAATGTCAGACACTGAAGATACCATAGAGAAAAATTAACACACTGATCAAAGAAAACAGCAAAACCAACAAATTCTCATCACAAAACATTCAGGAAATATGGGACACAATAAAAAGACCAAACCTAAGAATAATTGGGATACAAGAAGGAGAAGAAGTACAGCTCAATGGTTCAGAAAATATATTTAATAAAATTATAGAAGAAAACTTTCCCAGCCTAAAGAAAGATATTCCTTTGAAGGTTCAAGAAGCATACAGAACACCGAATAGACTGGACCAGAAAAAAACATCTCCTCGCCACATAATAATCAGAACACAAAACATCCAGAATAAAGAAAGAATATTAAGAGCTGCAAAGGAAAAAGGTCAAGTTACTTATAAAGGTAAACCTATCAGACTTACTCCTGACTACTCTATGGAAACCATGAAAGCCAGAAGGTCCTGGATAGATGTACTGCAGAAGCTAAGAGAACATGGATGCAAGCCCAGACTACTATACCCAGCCAAGCTTTCGTTCACTATAAATGGAGAAAACAAAATTTTCCAGGATAAAAACAAATTTAAACAATACGTAGCCACAAATCCAGCCTTACAGAAAGTAATAGAAGGAAAATCACAAACCAAGGAGACCAACAATGACCACAATAACTCAAACTTCTAGACACCCTTTACCAGCGCAACGAAAAGAAAGCAAACACACAAACCCTATGACTAAAAAGTGACCAGAGTTAGCAACCACTGGTCATTAATATCCCTTAATGTCAATGGACTCAACTCACCTATAAAAAGACACAGGCTAAGAGATTGGATACGCAAACAGGATCCAACATTCTGCTGTTTACAAGAAACACACCTCAACCACAAAGATAGGCACCTACTTAGAGTAAAGGGATGGGAAAAGGTTTATCAAGCAAATGGACCTAAGAAACAAGCAGGTGTGGCCATACTAATTTCTAACAAAGTTGACTTCAAACTTAAATCAATCAGAAGAGATGGAGAGGGATATTTTATACTCATAACAGGAACAATTGATCAGGATGAGGTCTCAATCCTGAATATCTATGCCCCTAATATAAAAGCACCCACATATGTAAAAGAAACATTACTAAAACTCAAAGACGCCATCAAACTGCACACACTAATAGTAGGAGATCTCAACACTCCTCTTTCACCAATGGACAGGTCAATCAGACAGAAACCTAACAGAGAAATAAGAGAATTAATGGAGGTATTGAATCAAATGGACTTAACAGACATCTATAGAACATTCCACCCAAATAGGAAAGAATATACCTTCTTCTCTGCAGCTCATGGAACCTTCTCGAAAATTGACCACATCCTCGGTAACAAAGCAAACTTCCACAGTTACAAAAAAATATCCATAACCACCTGTGTCTTATCAGATCACCACGGACTAAAGTTAGAATTCAACAACAATGCTACCCCCAGAAAGCCTGCAAACTCATGGAAACTGAATAGTCAACTATTGACCCACACCTGGATTAAAGAAGAAATAAAGAAAGAAATTAAAGTCTTCCTTGAATTCAATGAAAATAAAGAATCAACATACTCAAACTTATGGGACACTTTGAAAGCAGTCCTAAGGGGAAAGTTCATAGCCCTTAGTGCCCACTTAAAGAAAACAGAGAAAGCATACATTGGAGACTTAACAGCCCACCTGAAAGCTCTAGAAAAAAAAGAAGCAGACTCACCTAGGAGGAGTAGAAGACTGGAAATAGTCAAACTGAGGGCTGAAATCAACAAAATAGAAACACAGAAAACAATCCAAAGAATCAATAAAACAAAAAGCTGGTTCCTGGAGAAAATCAACAAAATTGATAAACCCCTATCCAAACTAATCAAACGGCAGAGAGAGAATCTGCAAATTAATAAGATCAGAAATGAAAAGGGGGACATAACCACAGACATAGAGGAAATTCAGAGAATCATTAGATCTTACTACAAAAGCCTGTATGCCACAAAACTGGAAAATGTAAAAGAAATGGACACTTTTTTAGATAAATACCATATACCAAAGTTAAATCAGGACCAGGTGAGCAATCTAAATAGACCTGTCAGTCGCGAAGAATTAGAAGCTGTTATCAAAAAACCTCCCCCACCAAAAAAAGCCCAGGACCAGACGGTTTCAATGCAGAATTCTACCAGAATTTCCAAGAAGACCTAATACCTATACTCCTTAAGGTATTTCACAATATAGAAACAGAAGAGTCATTGCCAAATTCCTTTTATGAAGCTACCATCACTCTGATACCAAAACCACACAAAGACTCAACCAAGAAAGAGAATTACAGGCCAATCTCACTCATGAACATCGACGCAAAAATCCTCAACAAAATACTGGCGAACCGTATCCAAGAATACATTAGAAACATTATCCATTATGATCAAGTAGGCTTCATACCAGAGATGCAAGGCTGGTTCAACATACGAAAATCTATCAATGTAATCCATCATATAAATAAACTGAAAGAAAAAAACCATATGATCATTTCCTTAGATGCTGAAGAAGCTTTTGACAAAATTCAACATCCCTTTATGATAAAAGTCTTGGAGAGATTAGGGATACAAGGGTCATACTTAAATATAATAAAAGCTATTTACAGCAAACCGACAGCTAACATCAAATTAAACGGAGAGAAACTCAAAGCCATTCCACTTAAATCAGGAACACGACAAGGCTGTCCACTCTCTCCATACCTCTTCAATATAGTGCTTGAAGTCTTAGCAATAGCAATAAGACAACATAAGGGGATCAAGGGGATTCGAATTGGAAAGGAAGAAGTTAAACTTTCGTTATTTGCAGATGATATGATAGTCTACATAAGCGACCCCAAAAACTCCACCAAAGAACTCCTACAGCTGATAAACGCCTTTAGTAATGTGGCCGGATACAAGATCAACTCCAAAAAATCAGTCGCCCTCCTATACACAAAGGATATGGAAGCAGAGAGGGAAATCAGAGAAGCATCACCTTTCACGATAGCCACAAACAGCATAAAATATCTAGGGGTAACTCTAACCAAAGAAGTGAAGGATCTATTTGACAAGAACTTTAAGGCATTGAAGAAAGAAATTGAAGAGGATACCAGAAAATGGAAGGATCTCCCTTGCTCTTGGATTGGGAGGATCAACATAGTAAAAATGGCAATCCTACCAAAGGCAATTTATAGATTCAATGCAATCCCCATCAAGATCCCATTAAAATTCTTCACTGATCTTGAAAGGACAATAATCAACTTTATATGGAATAACAAAAAACCCAGGATAGCCAAAACAATCTTGTACAATAAAGGTACTTCTGGAGGCATTACCATCCCTGACTTTAAACTCTACTATAGAGCTACAGTAATGAAAACAGTGTGGTATTGGCATAAAAATAGAGAAATTGACCAATGGAATCGTGTAGAAGACCCGGATCTTAACCCACAAACCTATGAACACCTCATTTTCGATAAAGGTGCTAAAAGTATACAATGGAAGAAAGAAAGCATCTTCAACAAATGGTGCTGGCACAACTGGATGTCAACCTGTAGAAGAAAGAAAATTGACCCATATCTATCACCATGCACAAAACTCAAGTCCAAATGGATCAAAGACCTCAATATCAATCTGAACACACTGAACCTGATAGAAGAGAAAGTGGGAAGTACCCTACAAGAGATGGGCACAGGCGATCGCTTCCTAGGTATAACCCCAGCAGCACAGTCATTAAGGGCAACATTGAATAAATGGGACCTACTGAAACTGAGAAGCTTCTGTAAAGCAAAAGACACTGTCACTAAGACAAAAAGGGAACCCACTGACTGGGAGAAGATCTTCACCAACCCCGCAACAGACAAAGGTCTGATCTCCAAAATATATAAAGAACTCAAGAAACTAGACTTTAAAATGCTAATTAACGCAATTAAAAAATGGGGCACTGATCTGAAGAGAGAATTCTCAACAGAAGAAGTTCAAATGGCCAAAAGGCACTTAAGGTCATGCTCAGCCTCCTTAGCGATCAGGGAAATGCAAATCAAAACAACATTGAGATATCACCTTACACCTGTCAGAATGGCTAAAATCAAAAACACTAATGATAGCCGTTGCTGGAGAGGCTGTGGAGAAAGGGGTACCCTCATCCATTGCTGGTGGGAATGCAAACTTGTGCAACCACTTTGGAAAGCAGTGTGGCGCTTTCTCAGGAAATTTGGGATCAACCTACCCATGGACCCAGCAATGCCACTCTTGGGAATATACCCACGAGATGCCCGATCATATGACAAGGACATTTGTTCAACTATGTTCATAGCAGCATTATTTGTAATAGCCGTAACCTGGAAACAACCTAGATGCCCTTCAATGGAAGAATGGATGAAGAAAGTATGGAATATATATACATTAGAATACTACTCAGCGGTAAAAAACAATGACTTCGCGAATTTTGCATGCAAATGGATGGAAATAGAAAACACTATCCTGAGTGAGGTAACCCAGACCCAAAAGGATGAACATGGGATGTACTCACTCATAATTGGTTTCTAGAGATAAATAAAGGTCAGTGAGTCTATAATTTGATATCCTAAAGAAACTAAATAAGAAGGTGAACCGAAAGAAAAACATATAGCTATCCTCCTGGTTATGGGAAGTAGACCAGATTGCCGGGCAAAAATTTGGGATCTTGGGGGTGTGGTGGGAGGGGGGTGAGGGGAGAAGGGGAGAGAAATGTGAGAAGGGGAGGATGGGGGGAACCTGGGGAAACGGGATGTTTGGGATAAAGGAAGGTTGGTTAGGGGAGCAGAGAAGCACACATCTTAATTAAGGGAGCCATCTTAGAATAGAAAAAAAAATATAAAATAAAAAAAAAACAGTTTCCAATAGAGAGAGCTTAAAGCTGCCTAACAGGTACTCAAACAGGTAAAATATAAATCAACAGGTAAAGTATACAATAATCAACAAATACAGTATATTAATTATAATGCAGCTATGGCAAGTGTGCATATTAAATATAAAACTTATTCTACAACATTTTTATAAAAAAATGCTGTTTATGGCAAAATCTTCTCAAGTTTTGCCAATTAAGATATTAAACTCTTAATTTAAACCAGTAGCCTGTCTGGTACAAAAGGGCAGGATAAAAGCTAAAAAATGGCTTGATCCCCAGATGATTATTGCTACAATTCACACAACTGTATTTTGCTAATGTTATAGCAAAAAAAATCCCTTAAAGGATTTTATGCTAAATTTTACAAATGGCTCTTCCAATGGAGGAACTGCATATATGGCTAATAATAATAATAAAAAAAAATATTATGGAGCATAATAAGGCTCCTTGTAAGCAGCTTATGAAACTTGCAAGTAGATCCAGATGCAAACGGATCTGACATGATAACACCAAGCTGACCTTTGCTAGGGCAAGGTGGAAAAGCCCCTTGCAATGCATTATGAAAAAACCCGACCTATATATATTTGGGGTCGAGGATATGTTTATGCTTTTTTCACAGAAAGAAAATAAAAGCTGGGCCTGATGTCGAGGCTGCACTGCGGACACAGAGGAGTTCCTGAGGCGATTGCAGAGAGGTCCTTAGTCTGGCTTTTCCTGCCCCCAAGGAGAGGAGTCCCTGATAACAGAATCTGCTGCTCCACTCTACAGGGTGTCAATTCTGCCTCCTGAGTCCAGGGAGACCCGGCTGAGATAATGCCAGGATGTGCTTCAGATAGCTGAATCCAGCTCACCTCACCCAGGAATCCCACCGGCCCTGAAGCACAAGTGCTAAACTGCTTCTGCAGCTTGAACTCTGGTCTGCTTTGGAGCTGAGATGCAGACTGGACATCAGACTGTTTTAATCTTTGGGACACAGAACTCATTTTAATTAAAATACTAACCTCTTCACTTAAGAAGGGGAAAGATTGGGGTTCCTGAGACTGTTGCTCAGAGTCTGGAAATGGTGGTATTTGACAACAATGTATGTCATTGTACTTTTACTGAAATTGATCTAATGATATTTGTAACTGCTTATAGATGTTGGGAAAGGTTTGACACATGCTGTAAAGTGTTTGGGTTTAATGCATATGTTAAGAATTTTAGATTTTGATCCCTTTTTCACCTCCCTAATTGATGGCAGGCAAGCACACGTAACTTTTTGTGGAGTAGGCATTTAGGAAGGAGGACATACCATGGGCCAGACTAAAAGGTGAATACTGGGTTTGGAAGGTGCCCCTTTCTTCTTGTCTGGAGATGGAGTTATTGGTGCCAAAATTATATCATATCTTTTGTTTAAGGAGCACCTCACAGATTTTTCATTAATGATAGATACAGGGGCCCAATGACGGGAGTTAGTGTGGATCCTCACCTAAATTTCAAACCATACAGAGGCCGTACAGGCCGTCTCCACATGGCATGGTTTTTAGGTACGAGGGCGCTCTCCACATAGCCTAAGACAGGGTGCCCTGTGATCTGCTTACTTTAATCCTACTAGATACCTTTTATTTGAGAAGCTCCAAGAAACTAATGCTACTCATAAGGCACCCCTCTGTTCCCAGGAGAGGTAAATTGCTTCACCAGTCGAGAGGAGGGTCTCTCCTTGTCCCAGTCCCTTCTCCCTTAGATCTGACACCATGGTTGACTCTGTCTTGGTGCCCTCCACCTATAACTACTTGCCTTTATATAAGAAAGGAGGAATATGTTGGGAGCCGTTTCCCCCCCTAAAGATTGTTACAGAAACCATCACCTTGGGGAGCCTGCAGGGAACCCCAAACCCATAATTATGTTAAGAATAGTTATATTGGCAAAACCTGCCCCACACCCAATTAGCTATTCGCTAATTGCTAACGAACCTAATCTCATAGCGGAACTGCCTTAAATTCCAGCTATCCAGGGAACTAGGTGTGGCAACTCCTGACTTCTTGGCCTACCTGACCGGATGTAGGTTACGTGACTGGGACCACGCGGCCAGATTCCATGCTCCTGTGCCCTGCTCCCCAAGCCCTCATTCAGGGGTATATAAGTTGTTACCCTGTCCCTAATAAATGGAGGCTTTGACAAAAAAAAAATAGATATAGGCTAAATCAATATGTAAGAATTAGCCAATAAGAAGTTAGATCTAATGAACCAAACAGTGATTTAATTAATACAGTTTCTGTGTTGTTATTTCGGTTCTGGGAGACCAGGACAAACAAGGGGCCTCCTTCAACATCATTGACTTAATTGATTTGAGGAGACCCAAAATGAAAGTGGGTGGTTCCATTCCCTGGTGTTGCTTATTGTTCTATGTAAGATTAGAGAATGCAAGCTAAAGACCATGTATGTTTTTATTTATTCCTGTCTCCCTTGACTGTGTCTAGGACCTGACTAGTTGTTTTAACATCCTGTTGCCTTGTCATCTCCAAAAGAGATGGATTGTAAGTTACAAATGTGAACTAAAAAGTCTCCCTAAAAAAAAAAAATTATTTGCAATGTAGCAACTATCCTGGGGTATGTGTAACTGTTATTTTACCTTTAAAATTAATAAAGCATATTTGAATGAAAAAAAAAAAAACAAAAAAAAAACAAAGATCTATTCTCTTCCTGGAGCACTTCAAGCTGATTCTTGAGAAGATCATTGTCATTTTTAATAATTTTTAGACATTCCACCTCTGCCTTAAGAATCCTGGATTCGTCTTCAGTAGTTTTCAGATGTGCAGCTTCTGCCTTAAGTATCCTGGATTTGTCTCTTAAAGACTCTATCATATCTTTGCTGTCAAACCATTTAATGCCAAGGAAAATCACTAATCCCAGAAGAATGAATAGATGTGGGGTGCTAGACACCTCTTGTAAGATCTCCCACATGGCACACTCAAAAAGACTGTTAAAATCTTGAAAGGTAATATTCTCAGACATTTTATTTATGAAAAAAAAAATTACCTGCAATGACTGGTTCCTGCCATAGGTGGCGGAAGAGTGCACTTGAGTCCACGTGGAGAGCTGGTCTGAAACAACTCAAAACCAAAATTTATTTATCTGCCTGACGAGTTAGAGTGGGTGTGGGAGGGGTCACTTTGAATCATACCAACTCTGCCACTGTGGCGGTTTGTGTTGCAAACCGCAGGCAGGGAGGGATTTAAAGTGGCACCGGGAAGTGTACTGTGAGCCTGGGAGCACTAGGGTCTAGTGAGCGGCCAGCTAGCGAGCAGAACAAAGCGCCTGCGGCTGCGGGCAGCTAAGGTGGGCCCGCGTGGGGTACGTGCGCAACCGCCCGGGACCCGCTGTGGGCGCAGCGGGCTACAGGGCGGGGGCAAATCTGCCACAACGTTGGATGCCAATTTGGGCACCAATTGAAGGCAGATTTAATTAATTCAGACAAATAGTGATAAGTATATATACAACTTTAATGTAACCAAACTCATGGACACCAAGGTTCCCGCGGAGCACAGGAGAAAGGAAGGGGCCCACAGCTTCTGCATGTCTAATTTATTATTCAACTTTTGCCCGAGGCCACCCCGCCCACAAAATGGGTGGGCTTATCTCTACAAGGCGTTGGTGGGGAAGAGACAGAAATCTTTAATAAATAAATAAATAAATTTTAAAAAAAAAGAAGATGTAAGATGAGGATAAAAGAAGAAAGGGTAAAGAAAACCATGAGAAACTATAATAAGTATGTCTTAAAATAAAGCTAGATTAATTACAATGATAGCAAATAAATTATAGATTATGTTAACATGCTAGAGTAATTACATAATGGTAAAGGTCAGTTGTCATCAAGAAGATAAGAGAACTGTAAATATGTATGTTCCCATAACAATCTAAAATTATTTGAAAACTTGTAAGTTGTACTTATAAGAAAACATTTAAAGTCCATAATTTTTGTAGGTGATTTTTAGATAACCTCTTCATCACTACTTAGAATGTTGAAAAGTGAATAACATATGCAGCAGCAATACAGAATATTTGAACAATATAATTAGCACATATTCTCAAATATTTCACTCACAGGGGAAAACATTCCTACAATCTCAGTTAAAAAAAAAAAACTTAGGCTACAAAAAAGCAATGGAATCTTGCCTACATGCAATAAAATCTCTCATTAAACATACTTAAATCATGAAAATTCTAGATAATAATCATACATTTAAAAGTTAAAAAAGATGTTACTGATAAACTCTTAAAAATAAATCATAGAAAATAAGAAAAGCTGTTACTTTATAATAATAAACACTCTGCACTAATCTTGCAAAGATGTAGTTAATGTGAGAATGCAATTCAAATACTTTAACACCCCTCTCCCTGATGAATCAGTTTTACTTCATTTATATAGGATAGATTTGAGTTGCTTTGGCCAATAGAATAAGATTAAAGTGGTAATGCATTAACTTCAAGCCTGATATTTACAAGGAGTGACAATTTCTCCTTCTATTTGGTAACTATCTGAACCAACTAGTAAGGAGCTCAGCTAATGGAATGTTCACACCCTGTTGAGGTAACCTGAGTCATGAATAGCAGAAAGAGGAAGAGACTCAGAACTGATGGCTGAGGGATAAATGTAATATATGTGAAGTAGTGCTTAGAAAACAGTTTGTTCCATTTAAATATCATATTAAAAAATAAAACCTGAATATTAATGGACTAAACAACTAGCCTATGAAAAGAGAGAAAGCAATGCAGTAGGAGGGAGATATAAGAAGGTGTTAATAGAGTAATCAAAATGGACTATATCTAGATAGATAGATGATAGATAGATAGATAGATAGATAGATAGATAGATAGATATCTGAAATTGCCAAAGATCAAATTCAATGAAAATTATTTAAAATAAAAATAAGAAAGGAGATTGGAAAAAAATGTGTTAAGTAGAACTCAAGAACTATAAGGGAGAAATAACCCTTAAAGAAAACTTAGAACAAGTAATATAAAGCAAAATTACATTTTACAGATACTACTAAAGTTAATCAGAAATAATAATCTAAAGTATTAAAATGAGCAATGCAGTAAGAATATCACAATTAATGTTAGAATGAAAAAGACCAAAAAAGAATATAAGAATTTATCTTTATGAATTCAAAATGCAGATAAAAAGAATAACAAGTATCTCAATAATAAAGATAATACTGAAATGTTAAAGAAAAGCAATCAATAGTTTGAAATATCTTCAAAATGAAAATTTAAGGACTATTTCCAGATAATCTATTAAGCAATCAGACTTTATATATGTATAATACATATTAATATATATTTTACAAATTAGTGCAACAAATAGAAACATAAGAACACTAGCATAACCAGAATACAAGGGTCTTGCAAAGGACTTAAAAGAAAATTCATGGGCCAGCATGACTTGTAAAGCAGCTAGGCAGTAATGAACAAATTATGAGAAAGTCAAATCTTCTATTCAAACATTTGAAATGCTGATCACACAGCTGAATTAGCACCCAATAAATAATGCAGTTATCTTAGAGTCTCCTTTTCACCTCTGCCTACGTATCACAATTTGCATATACATAATTATTTGAAAAAGTAGTAATACCTGGAAGATATTTCAAATCCCATATGAAGCCAAAAAATAATTGACATTAGATAAATTGGAAAAAAAATAAATCATGAAACTTTAGAAAAATAGCATAATTATATAAATAAAATAGGAAATATACTGCTTATGGATTAGAAGACTCAATGTAAAGGTAATGTTAATAATCTTCAAATTGATATAAAGTCAATACAATACCAAACAAAAATTTTATAGAGGAACACTTGTTGTTTGTATTTATGTTTGAAAGTTAGAACCATTATTCTAAATGAAGGAGAAGGAAAACTAACACTTAAGATGTTTGAAAAACCTATAATCCTATTACTTTTTATTTACTTAAAATTTTATGCAAAACACATAAATGCATATGTATGCAGATATGTTTTAAATGATGTTAAGCCATTTGGCCTTGCAATGCTCTCCCCAAGAGCCATAGACTATTTAGTTACAAAAAGAAAAAAAAAATATCCCAGTTCAGGCATGCAGGCCAGATTCTTAAAGCAATACAAGTTATTGCTATATCCCTTACATTTGTCCAAAAAGTTGAAGAAATGTTATTTTTGATGAGTATTCCATACTCTTCAGACATGGGGCTCAAGCCAGATCTGACCTTTAAGCTTCCTTGTAGAGGATTAGCTTTCATCATCTTGAAGGTGATATGATTCAAACTGCTAAAGTGGGGAAGCAGCAAATAGCCCCACTCTTATGTGATAATGTGACCAGCATAGTACCAAGTAGCACTTCAAATTCTTTTCTCTATATTTATAGGTTAATATAGCTCTCAGATCTCATCAGAGGACTTTATATGTGGATACTGGATAAAGCAGAAAGCCAAAACTAGTCATAGTGCAGAAAATAAGTGTCAGTAGACTCTTCAGCCACAAATTGGACATCTACACCACTTTCTACACACAATGCTCAGGGATCATTATGAAAGAGGGATTAGAGACATTTAATAGTCTGTTGACATAGCAGACCAGAGTGAGTGAAGTAGTGTCTTCTGGACAGGTCCACTGCACTCATGAACTCTCAGCAGCTGAGAGACCCTCATTGGCCTGAACATGACCAATACAATATCAACATTCCAACATAGACTGGAGGAGGGTTCACGAGACCCCATCACTCACTCAGAAGTTATTAATAATTCATGGTTGCCAGGGGAGTTAGAGTGTTTTTTTTCTTTGATGGATCAACAGTGTTCCATTGGATGGTTCCACATACAAAACCTGTTAGGTTATTTTTTTTTAAAGAAAGAAAAATAATGACAGTAAGTTGGAGGAGGAATATGAAGTGAATAAGATCAAAATACATTTGAAAAATTTTCAAAAAGTATTAAAACACATATCAAAATTTATCCTTATATGCATAAGGACCTAGGGTAAAATAAATTATTAATTTTCCACCTATATTACAGTATTGTGGAATATCTGTGATTAAAACTAAAACAAAAGGACTCTTACCCTTAAAATAATTAATGTATCTATCTAGATCATGCATCAATGTATAAAAATACAGAGTTGGAATCAAAAAAAATGTATAGAGGTAAAAAAATTATAAATGAATTCACATGATATAATCTCCTTCCAATAAAATTTAAACTAAACAAAATTAAAGAGATGACTTATAGAGATACAAATGCATACTGTAAAAGTATGAAGAAATCTAAGGGATTGTTGAACTCAGAATTCAGGAGAAAACTACCTCAGTGAGAAGAGACAAGGAGTGCAGGACAGAAGACTTAGAAAATACTGGTAGCTTTTTAATTTTTGACTTGATTTATGAGAGTATTCATTAAAATTCATGATATAGTCCACTAATTTGTAAATACTCTTGTATACATATAATGTTCAATACTGTTTAAACAATAGACCTCGACTTTTAGTGAATGCAGCAAATAGCTCAAGATCAAACCCCAAACATAGAAGCTGAAAGAAAATTTCTGGGGGGCACTTTTCCATCATATATTGATGTGGTATAATGATACCCTTGCTCTTTTTTGTGAAACAGTGTATACAAAAAAATACCTGGAGAACAGCCAACTGCCATAGCTGACTGTCATACCAAGAAAAGCAGTAGCATCTTGGCACAAAACTAAAAGCCCATTGAATTTGTTTTCCCCATATAGTTAAGAAGCCAGGTGTTGTTGTTTTACTAAGAAAATAATAGTTGGAAGACAGTATGTCCACAGAATCATTGAGTCTACTGACTCAAATCTTATAAATTGGAGTCATTTGCCCAGAATTTGAAAGCAATACATGCATAGGGTAGAAAAGACAGGAGCTCTGATTATGTAAATGGAACTTATAGGAATTCAGATAATTTATAATCAATATTGAGTTTTCTGGAATAGTTTTACAATTAAATTTCTGTGTAGTTTATCAGTGTGTATGAATGATTTGATTTCCCTTAGTATATGAAAGGTATCAGGGTATAAGAGCTTTTATGTTCAAGATTAGACATGTATAAAGTCATTAAATAGTTGCATAAAATATAGAATACCAATAAAAGTCACTTTCAATCTTGTTATATTTTTCCAAGTCAAGAAAATATGTCTGGAATTAAAGGTTAGGGATTGCATTGTCATTCTCAGTATGTCTACAAATTATTTTTTGTTATTTAGATATATAAGCAAAAAGCAGTTTGTTGAAAGCTAAGCCCAAATTCCCAGAATGATTGTTTATAAATGCTTGTTTTCATTTAAAAGGGGTTGGGTATAAAATGTTAATGGTCACAGTCATTCTCTTCTTTTAAAAATAAGTTAGATATGGTATAGAGATGAATACTTTGTACTGGTATGGGTCTTGGTCTATTGACATAAATTTAAGGTCAATTTTGCCTTATGTATTTCTGTTTTTGTTTAAGGTATTATGTTTAGACAGCTCATTTAAAATCTAATGTATAATTAAAAATTGCAGATTTATAGGTAGTCATTTATAATAGCCAAACTTGTAGTTGTGAGGAGCCGTTTTCCTTCTAAAAATCATTACGGGAACCATCGCCCTGGGGAGTCTGCAGAGAACCCCACACCCATAAATTGTGTTAAGAATCGTTCTATTGACAAAACCTGCCCCACACCCAATTAAGCCATTAATGGAGAACTGTTAGCAAACCCTCCTCACATTCCAGCTATCCAGGGAACTAGGTGTGCCAACTCGTGACTTGGCCTACATGACCTGACCAAACATAACCTCCTGGCCTACATGACCTGGACCACATGGTGAGATCCAGTGCCCCTGCCCCCCAAGCCCTCATCCAGGGGCTATATAAGCTGTAACCTGTCTCTAATAAACGGAGGCTGTGACAAACTTAGCATGGCCTTCTTCTTCTTTCCTAGCCTATTCCCTTCCAGGTAGCACCCCTCCGTGACCTTGGAGTAACTGATTGCAGGGAGGGTTATGACCCCTAGACTGAGTAACCCACCCAAAAGCAATTGACATTACGACCCCTAGACTGAGTAACCCACCCAAAAGCAATCAACATGTAGTTATATTAGGTAGGCTTTCTAGCTATACAGAGATATACTTTGGTTAAATAAATAATCTTCAACACTTCAAAAACTACAGAATATGGCATTTAAAATGCCATAAGAACTTAGACTTTTCATGACATTGAGACATCTTCTGGCAGCACCAATCTACTTCAAAAGGATGATGGGCATCAAAGAGGCTCCTTAAGGATTTTGTTAGCCATTTCAGCAAGAAACTACTCTTGTCTTGACTGCTTGATGGGATGCTGTATGAATTAGACATGCAGCACCTACAGATAAATGACTGCTGAACTTTCCAAAAGACAAGGTTCCTCGGGGTTCCTGCTTCACAGACAAAACTGCCAGACATTCTGTAGGAAACTAAAGAAAGCAACTAAAGAACTTTGATATTATAAGGCAGAATATATTTTCAAATTTTCTGCTTCATGGAAAAGTATTTCAGATACTATAGGACTGTAGGCTGAAGATGGATGTCTCAATGAAGAACAACTCCAGGTGACTGTCCAGGAAGCAAGATGTCTCTGTCAATTTTGAAGTTTTGGAAATTGCATACAATGTACTTCCTGTTTACTTAAGTAATATTATTTCCTTCTGGGGTCTTTGAAGAGTTGAGAACTATTATAGTTTTTTATATATATATGATAAATAATACATTAGATATGAAACCTTAGGCTCACAAAGATAAAAGAGATGGTAATATATTTTCTTTAATTTTGCCAGATAAAAATAAACTAAATATTGTAACTGTAATTCTTATTTAAACCTGTTTTGTTATATGTAATTTTACTATGTTAAAGTTAAAAACCTTCCTTTTTAATTAGACAGAAAAGGGGAGATTATGTGGGATGTCCTTCTGTATATGTGTTGCCTTTGCTAGTTGATGAATAAAGTTGTTTGGACTAATGGCTTAGCAGAGTAAATCCTGGTGGGAAATTAGAACAGAGATAGAGAGAGAGAATAGGCTGAGTCACTGAGACACTGGTAGCTGCCAAAGGAGAAGAACATGCTGGCTGGAAACTTACTGGTCTACCACAGTCTTGTGGTAATACACAGATTAATAAAAAACTGTTAAGATATAAGTGTTAACCAGGAATGTGTCTAAGTACTAGCCAAACAGTGTTGTCATTAGTAGAGTTTCTGTGCAGTTATTCGGGTCTTGGTGGCCAGAAATGAATGAGTGGTCTCTGCTTACAGTTTGTTAATTTCCTCAGAATATTTATAGTAAATTAGATTTGTAGTGCTTGCTAGACATTTAGCTATTGGTCCACCAAGGTTTTCTTATCTCTCTTAGTATGGTTTTGTGCCACAAGGAAGCCAATCCAGAATATCTAGTATAGAGACTGGCAACCTATACCAGATCTTTATTTTTTTTCCTCCAATTCTCTGTTCTGTTGAAGAATATATAGTTTAGAATATTCCAATTAGCCTGCATTATAGTGCACACCATTAAGGCCAGCACTCAGGAGGCAGAGGCAGATTGTGTTCTGTGAGATCAAGACTAGCCTGTTCTAGGACAGCTAGGGCTACAAAGAGCTGTTCTATATGAAAGTAATAAGTAAATAAATAAATAAATAAACAGACCAATTTTATTTTCAATCTATTTCATTACAAATAAAAATTAGTGTTTTCTATTATTTGTAGCATGAGTAAAATAATACATACTCTGCTACAAATCTAATTTGCTAGTGGTTCTGCTTATATTTCCAAACATTATTATGCTCTTAAAATTTATTATTTATGTTTCAGTTTCTTGTTTCAAGTCCCAACTGATAATGACTGAGTGTAATCTTCCCAAAGCAGGGATGACTACACACCAGCTCACTATGTGACCTTACTAATGCTCAGTCACTCAGAACTACTCCATCTGGGTTTCTGTCCATCCAAAGAAGCAGCTGCTCAGAACAAATGCCTTACTCATCTTGTCTGTTGTATCACTAGCTGAAATATGCTACTGCCATAATTACCATTCTTGACTTCTGAATAGAGCCAGCAACCAACCACCAATTTATTGAGTACATAGGCTGGTGCTAACTGCTTGATCGCATAATTGGGTGTAGGGATTGCTTTATTACTGCTGACTGGAAACAGCTGTGATTCTTGAAAACAAAACGTGGACCATGAGAGAGCCTATACATGGAGCCATGAATCTGTGGGAAATACCAAGAACCAATGAACTTTGAAGGTATTCAATTCCCTGAGAGACCACCTATTAGAAGTATTCAGATTGAGAATGATTGCTTACATTGGGAAAGGTGTTGTTTACAACTGTGTATTGTTGCCAGTGCTCTGTTGGGTACAGGTTGCTGGGAGAGGGAGATATTTTTTATAGCACCCCTGAGAATTTTCTGGATAGTCTTCTTTGGCCCCAAGGCTAAGTCCTATAAGAAAAGCAGTAGCAGAGAAGGAAATGCCAAAGAGAAACAGTATAGGAAGCCAAATCTGTCCTTTAGAAAGCCCTTAGGCCGGACTAAATGAGCATAACATGCCAATAGTCCTACCTCCGTTCTTGCATCTAAACTCCCAACTAGAATGCAACCAAAAGGAGGAATTGTAATATCTTTTTAGAGACTAGATCAGCATCTTGCTCATACCAGATCCTCAATACACATTTTATCAGTAAATGTGGAGCAACCCTGGTTTAAAGCAACAAGTTTGTGTAGTAAACCTTCACAATGGGATATCTGTATTAGCTAATAAAATAAGTTACTGGTGATGTTTCTTTATTTAAATATAAAGTATATATCTCATTTAAACCAGCAATTCTATTTCTAAGAATTTATCCAGATAGATGTGTGTACATGTACAAAAACCTAAATGATCAGGAATATTTGTTATAAGTTCTTTCATAATTCAGAAAAATCAGATTTATTTGAAAAGTTTTTCAACTGGTTTCCATAATTTACCCAAATTTCAGTACATCCATTAAAATGAATAATATACAGCTGTTGCTAAGAAAAGTAAGTCCCATTAAGATACATGTTTAATTTAAAAAGGGACGTATTGGAAAGGGTACTAAATGTGCTCTCACTGTTGTTGAAACATATGAAGATAGCACACATCAGTGCAATATACAAACTCATAGACTATTTCTGAAATAATGCCCAAGGAAGCATCATTAAGAAAAACTAAATCTGAAATAAAAGCAGAATAATTCTTTTCCCACATGTATCAACATTCTCACAAATAAATCTGGCAACGTTCAGGTTATTTAAGAATGCAACGCAGAGTTCTCATAATACTAAGTTCCCTAATATTTCTCTTTACTGATTTTATTTATTTTTTCTAAGAATAAATCCTCCAGTCTGCTATTTATGATGTGCAGGGAACTACAGATCATTTCTGATCTTAGGTAAAACAACGAAGAAGGTTTAAATCACAAATTGTATGTCTCTTACCTTCTGTCTCACTTAGGACCTGGACCCTCAGACATACCCAGACTTCTGAAAGAATTCCCACATAGGACTATCCCAGAGGTTGTTTAGGAAAGAACTCCTGCTATGTTTCATATTCCATTAATGTTGAAACCAATTTTATTTGTTTTACATCCCCATCACTCACAGTGATAAAAGATTCAAGGAGAAAGAAGAAACATCAAGAAAAGAACATTTAGCAATAATTTTCTTAGGTAGCTTTTAAAAATAGATAAGTAGAATTAAGTACTGTTGTTTTCTCCTTTTCTGTCTATGCGTGCATACATACACACCAGTACAAGTGTGGGAGGGGGCAGAGCATGTTGGCTATCTTGCTCAATCAATTTCTACCTTATTTTTTGAGGTAGGATCTGTCACTAAATCTGAAGCCCAATGATTCCATTAGATTGGCTGGCAACTGACCTCTAGGGATTTTCCTGTCTCTACCACCTTAACACTTAAGTTACAGGTGGGGACCAATTTGTCCAGCAGTGGGCAGTGGACATTACAACAGGGACTCAAACCTGTGTGGCAAGCGCTTTACAAACTGAACCATCTCTTCAGCATTTCTTTCAGCAAAGGTCATATGTGTGTGTGTATAATATATGTGTGTGTATGTGTGTGTGTACATATATAAGAGCTTCTTTCCAATCTTCCTCTTTCTCTCTCTCATTCCTGTGTTCTCTGGGGCCTTTCAAATTTTAAATGTAGCAAACAGAAAAAAAAACCCTCAGTTTAAATAAGAGTTAATATATAATAAATATAATACATACCTTTTTTGTCAGGCAAATATTTTTCCAATGGGGTTTTCTAAATAGGTTTGGTTTGGTTATACTTGGCTTAGTTTGATCTAAAACTGCTACATTGTTACATCAGGAGTAAGGAAAAACATGTAGATGTCCAACTGTGCTCTGACTCTATATGGTGAAACATGGTTGTGGGCAGATAAATTTTGGCTCATCAAATGCATACTTGGTGCCAGCAGAAGTCATGACTCCATGAAATTATGAAAGTTCAGAGAAATCTGGTTTTTGCTGGGTTATCATCTTGGCACTGAAATCTGAGATGTGTAAACTGGGCAAAAGAAGTGCAAATTTTGCTCCATCATGTGTCTTAGCTATACATCCTTACTACTGGATGTAGCTAGCAAATGATGAGAAAAGAGCAGATTCTTGTTGTTTGTTTGATCTATCTGTAGCATTGCCTAGAAGCCCTCCATATTATTAAAATGATATTTTCTTTGTGTATAATACAATGGAAGTCCATAAAGGCAACTTTTAAGGAGACTTGGAAGTAGATTCTTCAGAAAAGAAAGGAAATACAAAGCTCTCAAACGTGACAAGTTTTCTTAAGTAGACTATATATTTAATTAAATATACTTTGATTCAAAGAGAACTATATACTTAATCTAACTTCCATCATTCAGTATGTTTTTATGAAACTAAAAATTTATCACCTCTGATATATCATACAGTAATCATGCCTGTGTTGAAAGTATATCAAATACAACAATAATGCTACAATGACATTAAGATGGAATTGGTTTGTAGCATTTTTAATCAAGGTAGAAAAGAGAAATAGTCTTGGTTTCCTGCAATAATAAAGACATTTCTATACTCAAGCACATTAAATTGAGTATTTTTTGTGCATGAAAAAGATGAAAATTCCATTTGAAATATGTTTCATTTGTTTTAATATTGCACGTGTCTTATTCGATTGATACACATTAATTTTGAAGAGTAAGTTTAATTCATAAAGCAACTCAAATAAACTGCCAACACAAGACACAACTCTCACTTCAAATAGAATAAGAGATAGTTTGTTGCTAAGCCAAATATTATCATGGCCTGAGAACTGTGATTTAACACACCACACATAACACATTCTGATGTGGAAGTGGTCGCATGATGATTCTAGAGTTTCAGAGGAAAAGAATCTCATAAATCAAATCATGTTTCAAATACATTGATGGTGAACACTGCAGGTATGTTGCACTATGCTATAGGCTTTAGGCGTTCATTGATAACCTTTACACTGTTAACTTTTAGGTTAATGTTGTTATGTTAAAATATTCTAAAAGGTATGATAGTTACAAAAATATTATGCCAGATACAGAGGAGGGCAATGCATGGCTATAAAAATGAGGTGACTCTAAAGTTTATAACTCTTGCTACTCTTTTAGAGGATCTGAATTTGGTTACCAACACCCACATGGTGGTTTACAACCATTTGTAAATCCAGTTCCAAGGGATCTGGCACTCTTCTAAGGTCCCAGGACACCAGGCTCACATGTGTTATACAAAGATACAAACATACATACATATATACATACATGAAAGGCAAAATGTTCTTATACATGACATAAAATAAACAAATCTTTTTTTTTTTATTTCTCTTTGGTAGCTTATTTTATTTTTATTTATTTATTTATTTAAGATTTCTGTCTTGTCCCCACCGCTGCCTCCCATTTCCCTCCCCCTCCCCCAGTCAAGTCCCCCTCCCTCTTCAGCCCAAAGAGCTATCAGGGTTCCCTGTCTTGTGGGAAGTCCATGGACCACCCACCTCCATCCAGGTCTATTAAGGTGAGCATCCAAACTGCCTAGGCTCCCACAAAGCCAATACGTGCAGTAGGATTTTAAGGACTAAAGATACTCCAAGGTAAATTAGCACTGAGATCAGCAACATTCTTACTCCTCATAGCTACAGAGCTCTAATCAGGCAACTTACTAGAAAATCTATGACATGGGTGTGTTTTCTGAGAATTTCAGTTTGTAAAACTTATTTGTATTTATTTCAATGACAAGAAAGTCTCAGCAACTTTGAGGCAGCCCAGTCTATAAATAGAGAAATGCTATCTTGAGAAGAAAAAGAACCTCTCCAAAGGTAGTGTAATTATCTAAAAATGTTTTTCTAGCTTCTCAAGTGCCTAATTTATTGTCCTTCATGTGTAATATCTCTTTTCATTGTTAGGCACTGTTTATTTCCTAAAGGAGTTGGATAAGTCAAATATTTGATGTCCCTAAAAGTCCATATGTTGAATGCATATCTGTAATATGATGGTATTGGACACGAACATTTGGAAACATGTTTAAGGCTAGATGAGGTCAGGGAGTAATGTGAGGTATCCTACGATCTATGTCTTGATAAGGAAACATAATCTCTCTTCTTCCCAATTTTTTGTTTCCTTTCTTTCTCTCTCTTGAGGTCTGAACAAATAAGAAAACATAGGAACACATACTGAGATGCATACTGCCTACAAACACACGGGTATCAGATGGAAACTTTATACACAGTTGACCTTGAGCTTCCTAGTCTCTATAACTGGTAGACACGAATGTATGTGCAATTTGTTATGGCAACTCAAAGGAATTAAGATGCTCATAAAATTAAATTGAATGCAATTCAAAATAAGTAAAGTGGAAGACAGATTAAGATTATCAAAGAGGTCAACAAAAACAACTTGCTCTTTGTCAGCTTTCAGGAATTTCCAGTGGCCTGCTCTCAGGCATGGGACAAGGACAGGAAATATTATCCTCTTTCACCAAGATAGACAATGCAGTTGCTATTGCATTCTCCCTATGTGCATGTACTATATTCCCTTATGAAAAGTGAGTACCATCTCACCCCTCTCTCTTTTCTTTCTGCTCTTGCTCAGAAGCTGCCTCTGCACACCACCCACTAAACCTCTCACATGGTTCTGTGCATGATGAAACTTTGTGGAGTCCCTTGGCTCCAATCTGCCCAGGTACCTTCTACCATTAAATCATTACATTCTTTAGGTACCTGAAACACACAACTATTGATGCTTTGAATTAAAATTGACTCTACTCAGTAGAAGTCAAAGACAACAATGAACATATTAGATAATACAGGATTAATGGTATAAGAATAAATGAATAAACACACATTCTGCCCATTTCCAAACTTGCTCTGAATACATAACACAAAAATATAGAGACAGTGGAAAAGCTCCCAGAGCCAACTCAAAAATATGTCTATTGTGGTAGTAGGTGTATGGAAGCTTCAGTTTTTTAGCAAATGTCATTAAGGCCCATCATTTTGACCATGCCGAGACACAGCCCTCATCCTTTCTCAGATTTTAAAAATGTCACTCTGCTTCTGGATGAATACATGTCAACAAAGGGTCAAGTGTTTAAAAATTTTGTTATCCAATTTTGCTGAAATGACGCTACTTCAGATTGAGGGAAACTGTTGTCACTCACCCACCATGAAGATACAGGTAAACTTGTCATTTTTGATAAACCTGGAAACATCTATGCAGAAACAACTTAAGATTTCTGAAAAGACAGAAATTAAAATACTATCACAGTAGTCTTTCAAGCTTGTGTGTGGATCGCAGATTTTTGTCATTTTTTTTTTTTTTGCTATTCCATTAGTTAGGTATGCAGTAAGAATGTTTTACATTTCTTTTAGAATCCTAGAGTTCAGATCTTACAGGTTCTAGACATCTATCAACAACAGACTGGAATACAGAGAGTCTATCTGTGAGGTCAGAACTTGAGATTTTCTTTGTCTAAGTTGCTCATTCTAAAAATTCAATATAAATATTATAATTATGGATTTATTTGTTCAGGCCCTTGGTTTATATAAATGCTCAATAATGAACCCTAGTGTAAAATGCAGACTGAGTGATCCCTGCTGTATCACAGGGAGCCCATCAATCATAATAAAAAAGCAGTCAGGGATATTGATGGTGAAGAAAGAAGGCAATGTAAATGTGCAAGAGAAGGATATGGTAAAGGGCATCTGTATCTTGTTGTGTAGCTAAAACTGCTCTGCATAATGAAGCCATTTAAAAAGATGAATAGACAAAAATAAATTTTAATATGTAAAGTTTCTGATTAGCTACATTTAAATTAAGTGACATGTTACTGTTCCATGAGAAAAGAAAGGTAAGGAAAGAACAAGGTATACTGAAAATAATATTTTTTAAATTTAGAATCCTTGTCCAACTCTCAATGCCCCCAAATACTGTTAAGCTTTTAAGTACATGTTATTGTTTTTGTTTTCTTTTTCAAAATTCTTCCCAAGTATTTCCTAGACTAATTGTCACTTTATGAAATAAGTTACCATATATATGCAGGTAACCATGGTATCCTTCATATTATCTGCATAATGCATGTGTAATTCATTCCTATGCAAAAGATAATTAGAATGAAGCATAATGTCATCTCTCCTGAAGCATCACTATTCTATGAAGCATATACAGTCAAATTATTCATGCCACTCTAATGGGGGAGAAAAGAAGAAAGAGAAGACAAAAATAATTTGTTTAGTATTATCTGATCATAGTATGACTACAGAATCAGTTGGAAAGAGTCTGAAATACCCTCTGACTTGCAGATTCCTCTCCATTCTAATCTGTGTTCCTCACTTATGACCAAAAGGTGGCAGTGTTCCATCTATTATGAGTTTGACATTCAGTCCTCGGTACTGTAGTCAATCTGTAATGTTCTCCACTGGAGCTAGCAAGGCGTGCATCATTAACCATTCTGCTTTGCAGGCCCTGATCAAGAGGATCAGACCAGCAGCCTCACTGACATAACTCATTAGGAAACTGTTGTAAATAAGAATCTTGGAGAGAAGCATAAGAGCAGGTTAAATCAGCTCCCCCACCTTAGAAGAAAAAGAAATCTTTGTGGCTGACCTGCTGTTGTGAAGAAAGAAATTCTATTTGTATCACAAAAGATGGAAGCATTCCACCAAACTCTGGGACAGCTTCGGCAAAGAGACTGGCATTCCATTCATTTTTTCTCTAGGAATCTCTTCTGAGCAAGGTGAGCTCAGATTTATTTATTCTTAGGAGTGTGACTGAAATGTTTTCCTATTCACCTGGCCAGACAGCCACAAGCACATCATAAACAGCGAAGGGAAATGGTTTTAACTGACCTTATAGGGTCTGATTAAGAGCAAGATAGGTGTCTCCCTGAAACGAATTACCCCAAATGAAATTGAAAACACAACAAAACAACAACAGCAACAAAACCTAGCTGGAGGTTTTATGGGATGCCTAATCAACATTCAACAACATTTCTTTAGGGCTTAAATCAAACAGGGAAAAAAGACTGTGAGACAAATGCAGAAAAGATCAGGGAAAATTCCCATCACCTACAAGACATCAGGAAATGTAAGAGCTGTATAATGCCCCTTGTCTTTTCAGTAGAAACAAGATGGCTATAAAGGAAGACACAGCTCCCTAAACATTATATCCTATCAAACACAAACAGTATATGAAATATAACAACATCCAATTTTAACAGCTTGCATTTGTTCCAACCTTTCCCATCTCATAGATACATTTTCCATGAGAAACCTTCCTGTATCAAACAACAACAGATGTACTAAAGCCATAAAGATATATTTAGTTATATTTTATCTTTTATTAGTCAAAATACAAGGAAATAATTACTGACATAAGTTTTGAGAGGAAAAACATCAGATTAGTATTATTTGTATAGTTGAATTCTTCAGTTCTTCTGTTTTCACTCTGGCAGTGCAAATGTGACCTTTTAATGCAATGGCTTAGCACAGCTGAAATGGCTCATGTTGACAGGATGAAAGAGAGGCAGTTAAATTCAAATGATCAAGTTCTCTAATTACTGGACCCTATAGTGGAGCGCCTGCTTACTCTCCATCCCAACCCCAGCACTCTTCAGTACCTAGCATTTTTTTTTAACTTAAATGTACTTGATAGCAAGCCCATTGTTCTAGAGAACAAAAAAAAAAAGGAAGATTTGCTCTGAAATCTTGGGTTTGGGACACTGCAATACTACTCAAGGAGAAATTCTACTGTTATGAAAAGGAGATTTTAGAATTTGTTTCCCTCATACTGATATTTTCTTAAAAATCTACATGAGCCAGAAAGAAATAAACTGATGCTGTGTCTTGAGTCATTTCCTTTATTTGAATTACTAAGTGAAAGCAGCAATTTTTTTTTTTCTGTATCAAAGGATGGAAAGGAAAAGAATAAAATCTTGTGGGGAGATGCCAGGGAGGTTTGTGTATGGTACTAACCATGGTAGTTCTGGATTCCTCCTCCTTGCAGCTGCTGTGTGTGTTTTACAGGCTGTTTTGTAGATATTTTGTTCAGGTAAGTAGTGTGCCCTGTGGATTTTGACATATTCATGTGGTAAAGAAGTAATGGAACTGAGTGAGAAGGGGGTATCAGCACTGGCTAATTGATAGTCATTCAAACGAACTTTGACAGTCACAGCACTTCTCTCATTTGTTCCTCCTCCTGTCAGAAGAAAACTGTGCAGAACACATAAGTGGTACATTTGCTATAATGATGGTAGTCATCTAAGCAGAAACTCATCTGAAATAGTTGTTCTCTAAAAAGGAATGTGCCCACCCATCCTCAATAAACCAAATAAAATAAACAAATTAATAGTGGAAACCAAAGACAGTGATTCATTCAACATGGCCACATTGGGAAGAGGGTCAAACAGATACAGTACCCCCTCATTTTCAGTACTGAAGTGAGTTTAAAGTTTAAATAAAGAACTAAGGATATGCACAGCTCAGCAGACCCTGTCAAAGTGTGGACAGCTCACCATTGACCCATCATTGTCTAGGCTTCAGTCTAATCCTGTGAGGTGGCAGGAGTTGATAGAACTGTTTGAAACCTCCTTCCAGGAGGCAACCTCACCCTTGCCTCCATTAGCACAACTTTCTTTTCCCAGAATGAGCTTTCTGGAAAAATTCTGTTTCTTTGGGATCCATTGAATCAGGAAACTGGTAATCAGATAGATGGCCCAACTGTTTCTGGATATTTTCATTTCTGCCAGGCCTATTGCAACACAATATTAGCCCAGAACTTTTGAACTTTGGACTGCTTAGCCAGCTCTCTAATCTTTACCCATTTTTGAGAGTGTCTTTGTCTTTCTTAATAAATTGCCTCTACATTTATCACTCTACATGTGTTCGGAATCCAGTTCCATGTATTGCAAAATGAGAAACTGGAAACTTCAGTGAGTGACTCTAGACACAAAGCCACACCTTAATCATGTATGTTGCCTTAAAGGCAATAACATTTTACTAAATTTGTAGCTACTATCACTCTAAACTCACTTGACTTTGCTGTCCAGGATTCCAGCTAGCCTCTTAAACAAAACAGTAATATTAGACAACCTTTCTACAGAATAAGTAAGTAAATTTTGCACAGAGCATAAAACATTAAATAGCTAATATTCAACCAAGAGTGTTACCATTAGGTACAGGTGTAAGATTAAGTGCACATTGAAGATGGTGACTACAGTGCCAGAATGAATTGTGTGATGCACAACTGAAAGCAAAAGATCTCAGTTTGGAGAGCATGAGAAACATTGTTCCTCTAAGATTGAACTACTAAACCTACGCTTTCAAGCCTAAGTCATCGATGTAAGCTTGAAACTGTCTTTCAGCCAGGTCCAAGTATATGCAGATTTTTTCATCACAAATTAAAATGGTGCAGGTACGTGATGGGTAATATAAAAATGTATTGAAACAACTTCCTAGTAGAAATAATTATTCAAATCCTTTTAAGCCAAAGTTAAATAAAGGGGAAAATCCACACATCCTTTTACTGTGGAACCTAGGCTATTACCACCTGTGGGTAGTCTTTCAGAAGGAATGGCAGCTGTGATTACGATACCATAGAATTTCTGCTGTAGTACAAGAACTTGAAGGTACATTTAACTTACAGCTATTTCATTCGAGGCAACTGTCCCAATACTTTAAATTTATAGACAATAAAGTCAGGTCAATTTTCAGTCAATTTAGTAATCTTCATTTCAAATAATTTATTGAGTATAATAAAAATAAAAACTGTCACCTGGGCATTTTTACCCTTTTACTTTTCCTGAAGCCAAAAGAAAGAAAGAAAGAAAAAAAGAAAGAAAGAAAGAAAGAAAGAAAGAAAGAAAGAAAGAGAGAGAGAGAAACCTCGTGCTTAAAATAAGTTGAATTCTTTTTTTTAACTCACTAGAATTAGAAATTTAGAGTTATAAACATAGCAGTACTAAGCAAAGGTGGACAATTTCTTTAGCACATATTCCATTTCTACTTTGAGTCAGAACTTACTTATCACATTGATGAGAACATGGTATAAAGAAGATCCACATATCTTGTTGTCTAGACATAAAAGGTATGTTAAAGGTCATAAGATAGAAGTATTAAAAATGTTACTCCATAAAGCTCCAGTCTGCTCTGAATAACTCAAAGCTGAGTGCCTATAGTCAAATTGTAAAAAAAAAAAAATACATTTTTTTCTTAAGATTAAAAACTTCCCACTTCTTTTGTTAGTACCATATCTCCATGTTTGTGGTGGTGTGAATAAAAATGTTCTCCATTGGCTATATATTAGGAGGGGAGGCCTGGTTGGAAGAAGTATGTCATTGGGGATGGGCTTTGAGGTTTCAGAAGCCCATATCAAACCCAGAGTATCTTTCTCTCAGAATCAGAGTGTAGCTCTCTGCTCCTTCTCCAGCTCCATACCTGCATGCATGCCACCATATTCTTGACATGATGATAATGGACTAATGATGGAGGAAGGTCATCGGTCTATGAGTTACTTTCATTGGTTAATAAAGAAACTGCCTTGGCCTTTTGATAAGACAGAAAATTAGGTAGTCAGAGTAAACATAACAGGATGCTGGGAGAAAGAAGCAGATTTAGGCAGTCGCCATGGTTTTTTGACCTGAGACGGATATAGGCTAGAATCTTTCTTGTAAGCCACTAACTTGTGGTGCTACAAACATTAATAAAAATGAGTTAAGCAAGATATGAGAGTTAACCAAGAAGAGGCAAGATATAATGGGCCAGGCAGCGTTTAAAAGAATACAATTTGTGTGTTGTTATTTCAGATGTAAAGCTAGCCATGCGGGAGCCGAGCAGGACGAAAAGCAGGCCTGCTCACCTGATCACTACAAACTAATCCGCTAAAACTATGAGAAAGCCCCAATTAAATGCTTCCTTTTTCAATAATTGCCTTGGTCATGATGACACTGACTGACTAAAACAATGATATACATTTAATCATTTGCAAAGTAGTACTCTTTTTCTTGTTTATTTTGAGACAGGGATCTTGCTATTTAGCTCTGACTGTCCTGGAAGTTCCTATGTAGAATATGACAACATCAAAGTCAGATATCTACCCACTTCTGCCTCCTGAGTGCTGGAATTAAAGTGCTATACAACCACATCTAGGTGCTAAGAAACACTTTTGATATTTAATTAGTGTTAACTTTTGGTGACTTCTATTATGAAAGCATATACTTAGTTGTTGAATTAGACAGGTTGGAATGTCATTACCAGTAGACATTTCAGGGTCATGCTCTAAACTATCAATATGAACTGTATACAACAATAAATTCCAAAGAAAACAAATGTGAAAAGATTGCTCTTTGGGCTGATGAGGGAGGGAGACTTGATTGGGGGAGGGGGAGGGAAATGGGAGGCGGTGGTGGGGAAGAGACAGAAATCTTTAATAACTAAATAAATAAATTAATAAAAAGAAAACTCCATTGTTGAAGAAAATCACATACACTATGAGTCCAGATGTTGTTGAGGAATAACTATGCAGAGTTTGATTATTCACCTAAGTCAGTGGTTTTAAAGGGGTGAGAGGGTCAAACAACCCTTTCAAATGAGTTGTGTATTAGGTATCTTGCATATAAGATATTTACATTATGATTAATAAGAGTAATAAAAGTAAAGTTTTGATGCAGCAACAAAATAATTTTATGTTTGGGTGTCACAACAGCATGAGGAAAAATATTAAAAGTTCAAAGCATTAGGAAAGTTAAGAGCCACTTACCTAAGCTATGCTTCTTTAGCTTTCAAAATGGAGATAAATTACTTATTCCCTAACTTGATACACAGGGACATATTCTGTCATAGAGAAGATAGTGCTACTACATAACAGTCATCATATTCCAATGGAAAAAATGAAAAATCTTATTTAGATTCCTCCCAATAAATGTTATCTATTTAACTCTGATACTAATGAAAACAATACATACTTAACTCTGAGAAGGATGAACTAAAAGCTGGTGAGATTGGTGGAGTGTACCAGTCTGTAGAAGGAGCTGCGGGCTGCATTCCTGCCACCCAACTCCCAGCTGCCTGGTTAGCTTATGCCCCAAAATAACAACACACAAATAGTATTCTTTTAAACGCTGCCTGGGCCATTAGCTCTAGCCTCTCAGTGGCTAACTCTCATATCTTGCTTTAACCCATATCTAGTAATCTGTGTAGCACCACAAAGTGGTGTCTTATTGGGAAAGATTCAGCATGTCTGACCTGATGGCTGGATCCATCGTGTCTGACCTCACATCCCTTCTTCCCAGCATTCTCTTCTGTCTACTCCACCTATCTAACTCCTGCCCTATCAAAAAGTCAAGGCAGTTTCTTTATTAACCAATGCGAGTAACACATAGACAGATCATTATTTCCTCCATCATCTTCACTTTTTCTGTTTAAACAAAAAAGAAAGGCTTTAACTTTAACATAGTAAAATTACATATAACAAACAATTATCAAGCAAGAATTACAGTTACAATATTTGTATCTATTTTATCTTTTATCATAACAAAGTAAAACAACTATAACTATCTATCTATTCTTCAACTCCATCAAAGACTCCATAAGGATATAATATTACCTAAGTAAATGAGACGTAAACAACTTACAAAACTCTAGAAATCACAGAGACATCTTGTTGCCTGGACAGTCACCCAAAGTTCCTCTGTACCGTTGGGGCATCAATCTTCAGCCTACAGGCCCATAGTTTCCATCAGACATTTCCATGAAGCAGGAAATTTCAAAGACAGTTCAGTCACTATCTGCTGTGTCCTGCACAATGTCTTGCAGACTTTTTCATGAGTCAGGAACCCCAAAGAATCATCCCACCTTTAGGCAAGTTCAGCAGTCCTCTTTCTGCTGTATCTTTGTGTCCAGTTTATGCAACAGTCCAGGCAAGAGCAGTTTCTTGCCCAAATGGCTATCAAACTCCATAAGGAACCTCGTTGATGCCCATCACCCTCTTGAAGTAGATGGGTGCTGCCAAGAACAGACATGCCTCATTGTCATGCAAAACACTAAGTTATTGCAACATTTAAAATGCCATATTATGTAGTCTTTTAAAAATATGAAGAATGTCTAACTGAAATATATCTCTATATACCTAGAAAATCTAATTAACATGACTATAAGCCTGACAATTAATGATGATTACCCATTAACAAGCTATATACATTACATTTTTAAATGAACTATATAATCACAATACCTTAATCAATACCAGAAATACATATACATATAACAAAATTGAACTTAAAATCCATACAATGCAAATTATTCATATCTATATCATATTCCCCTTTAAATGTAAAAGAATATTTATAAACAATGTTTGAGAATATGTACATAGTTATTTTTCTCCAAACTGCTTCGTGCTGAATGGGGGTGCTATTATTTAGGTCTTTCATAGTATAACCTGTGTGCTTTATTCATCTCAGTCAGCAGTTGAGTGAAGTGATTTTTTAATGTGTTCACAGCAAACTTTCAGGAGGGCGTGGTCTATCATACTATATTGGGATAGAAGCAATCCACAGGGTTTCATCCTCTGTGAAAACATAAGAAGAATCTCTTTTCCAAAGTATCATATCCTTCGATCCAAATTCTGACGTCAAGGTATCTTGGATTAGTTCAGAAGCATTTATAAACAGATATCTTTTAGCATCTGTTGCTTCTTCCTCTGCATTGAAACAATTCAAAGAGAGCATAGTAGCATACAGTATCAAGATTCTCTGTGTATTTTCCATCTTTGTGCGGCCTTATTTTAACCTCTACTTCATTTATCTTCACTTATTTTTTTGAGACAGGTTCTCTGTATATCTTTGTCCTGGAATAACTCTGTAGACCAGGCTGTCCTTGAACTCTCAGAGAGATCCTTCTGTCTCTGCCTCCCAGGCATTGGGATTAAAGGTGTGTCCTGCCACACCTTGAAGTCTCAGAGGTCAGTCTACCTCTGCCTCCCAAGTATTGGGGTTAAAGGTGTGTCCTACCACACCCAACTACTCTCTTTCTTTTCTTTCTTTTTTTTTTTACTTTAAGAACTTTAAGTTTTATACTGCATATATTTTTAACACACTGTAAATCATTTAGAGGTTTTCTTTGTCTTTGAATCTCTCTTTACTACATGAGTCTTTAAGGAGAGGGTTAAAGCCATGGCTTTGACGGCTAGATCCAGACTATTCCTTAGCTTTCCAGCCTCATGGCAGAGGTACTTCTGGAGCCATTTTTATTGTCACAACTCTGTGGCGTTTCAAGGTCCCTGCCAGCAAGCAAGCTGCAGCAATCAGAAACCGCACTCAAAGACTCTGTAGTCAGATCACCTGCCTGAAAGAATCAGAGTTTGCCCTGGCAGGACAGACCAGAGCACCAACATTTTAAAACAACACAACTTTTTTCTTACTAAGGCTGAAAACAAACAAGCATTCAGTCAGCTTTTATCAACACCATTTAAGTGTTTCGTGGCAGGACCTCTTAAGAGCTGCAGGGTTTTGCAGCTAATGCTGAGTCAGGAAGCCTCTCTTAGATGAGAGTGTTTGCTTGCTTCTAGCAAGCAGAGCCGACCCAAGAAATTGCTGCTACCAAGAAAACATGCTTTACTCTTTTCTTTCCCAAGCTTTCTCAGGCTTTCTGTGGATGTAGTTGTCCACACGTTGGAGCCATTTGTAGAAGGAGCTGTGGGCTGCATTCCTGCTGCCCGGATCCCAGCTGCCTGGCTAGCTTATGCCCCTAAATAACAACACACAAATAGTATTCTTTTTTATTATTATTTATTAAAGATTTCTGTCTCCTCCCCAACGCCACCTCCCCTTTCCTCCCACTCCCACGATCAAATCCCCCTCCCTCAACAGCCCAAAGAGCAATCAGGGTTCCCTGCCCTGTGGGAAGTCCAAGGACCACCCATCTCTATCCAGTTCTAGTGAGGTGAGCATCCAAACTGCCTAGGCTCCCACAAAGCCAATAGGTGCAGTAGGATCAAAAACCCATTGCCATTGTTCTTGAGGTCTCAGTAGTCCTCATTGTCTGCTATGTTCAGCGAGACCGGTTTTAACCCAGGCTTTTTCAGACCCAGGCCAGCTGGCCTTGGTGAGTTCCCAATAGAACATCCCCATTGTCTCATTGTGTGTGTTCACCCCTCACGGTCCTGAGTTCCTTGCTCGTGTTCTCTCTCCTTCTGGTCCTGATTCGGACCATGAGATTTCAGTTCGGTGCTCCAATGTATGTCTCTGTTTCTGTCTCCATTCATCACCTGATGAAGGTTAATATTCAGGAGGATGCCTATATGTTTTTCTTTGGGTTCTCCTTCTTATTTAGCTTCTCTAAGAACCCGAATTATAGGCTCAATGTCCTCTATTTATGACTAAAAACCAAATATGAGTGAGTACAACCCATGTTCCTCTTTTTGGGTCTGGCTTACTTCACTCAGGATAGTGTTTTCAATTTCCATCCATTTGCCTGCAAACTTCAAGAAGTCCTTGTTTTTTACTGCTGAGTAGTATTCTAATATGTATATATCCCATACTTTCTTCATCCATTCTTCAATTGAAGGGCATCTAGGTTGTTTCCAGGTTCTGGCTATTACAAACAATGCTGCTATGAACATAGTAGAGCATATACTTCTGTTGTATGATACGGCCTCTCTTGGGTATATTCCCAAGAGTGGTATTGCTGGGTCCATGGTTAGGTTGATCCCGAATTTCCTGAGAAACCTCCACACTGCTTTCCAGAGTGGTTGCACAAGTTTGCATTCCCACCAGCAATGGATGAGTGTACCCCTTTCTCCACAACCTCTCCAGCAAAGGCTAACATTGGTGTTTTTGACTTTAGCCATTCTGACAGGTGTAAGATGGTATCTTAAAGTTGTCTTGATTTGCATCTCCCTGACCGCTAAAGAAGTTGAGCATGACTTTAGGTGTCTTTTGGCCATTTGAACCTCTTCTGTTGAGAGATCTCTGTTCAGCTCAGTGCCCCATTTTATAATTGGGTTGATTAGCCTTTTTCGGTCTAGTTTCTTGAGTTCTTTATATATTTTGGAGATCAGACCTTTGTCAGTTGTGGGGTTGGTGAAGATCTTCACCCAGTCAGTGGGTTGCCTTTCTGTCTTGGCGACAGTGTCCTTTGCTTTGCAGAAGCTTCTCAGTCTCAGGAGGTCCCATTTATTCAATGAGGCCCTTACTGTCTGTGCTGCTGGGGTTTTACGTAGAAAGTGGTCTCCTGTGCCCACGTGTTGTAGAGTACTTCCCACTTTCTCTTCTATCAGGTTCAGTGTGTTCGGACTGATATTGAGGTCTTTAATCCACTTGGACTTGAGTTTTGTGCATGTTGATAGATATGGATCTATTTTCATTCTTCTACAGATTGACATCCAGTTTTGCCAGCACAATTTGTTGAAGATGCTCTCTTTTTTCCATTGTATACTTTTAGCTCCTTTATCGAAAATCAGGTGCTCATAGGTTTGTGGGTTAAAGTCAGGGTCTTCTATTCGATTCCATTGGTCAACTTCTCTGTTTTTATGCCAATACCAAGCTGTTTTCAATACTGTAGCTCTGTAATAGAGTTTGAAGTCAGGGATGGTAATTCCTCCAGATGTTCCTTTATTGTGTAAGATTGTTTTGGCTATCCTGGGTTTTTTGTTTTTCCATATAAAGTTGATTATTGTCTTCTCCAGCTCTGTGAAGAATTTTGATGGGATTTTGATGGGGATTGCATTGAATCTATAGATTGCTTTTGGTAGAATTGCCATTTTTACTATGTTGATCCTCCCGATCCAAGAGCAAGGGAGATCCTTCCATTTTCTGGTGTCCTCTTCTATTTCTTTCTTCAAAGACTTAAAGTTCTTGTCAAATAGATCTTTCACTTCCTTGGTCAGGGTTACCCCAAGATATTTTATGCTCTTTGTGGCTATCGTGAAAGGTGATGCTTCTCCGATTTCCCTCTCTGTTTCTTTATCTTTTAAACACTGCCTGGCCCATTAGCTCTAGCCTCTTAGTGACTAACTCTCATATCTTGCTTTAACCCATATCTAGTAATCTGTGTAGCACCACAAAGTGGTGTCTTATCGGGAAAGATTCAGCATGTTTGACCTCATGGCTGGGTCCATCATGTCTGACCTCACTTCCCTTTTTCCCAGCATTCTGTTCTGTCTACTCCACCTATCTAAATCCTGCCCTATTAAAAAGCCAAGGCAGTTTCTTTATTAACAATGTGAGTAACAAATAGACAGATCATTATTTCCTCCATCACCAGTCTTCATAGTGCTGGAAGGAAAGACCTATATTTTGAGACCTGTATTTTGTTTATACAATCTTAAGTTCACAAGAGAAGTAAGATATTCACCTTTGCAGGGCAAATTCCAGACCTAGGAAATCAACCTAGTGAGACCTGCAAGCCTCAGGCTTTAGAAGCAATTAGCATTTCCTTTTTAGTTAATAGTCACAGACCTCAGTGTTTCCTTATCTGCCAGTGATGTCTCCAAACCTGAATCCCAGCATCCTACCTCCCCTCCCCCTTGCCTGTTTGCTATATAACAGCTCCTGAATAATAATAAAATGGGCAGCTTGATAAGAAACCCTGTCTTGATGTCATTTCTAGTGTCTCTTGTTCTTCCATTCCTCCCTTCCAGGTTTATCATGTCCTGCTGGCCGGGATATCATAGAACCTACATAATTCTTTAATTTTCTTTTTTAAATTATTTTAATATTCTTATTAATTTTGTTCGTATGTGTGTGATGGGGGAGATACTTGTATGCCACAGCACATGTGAACATCAGAATATAACTTCGTGGAGTTGGTTTTCTTCTTCTACCTTTATTGCTTCTACAGATTCAACTCAGACCATGAGACTTGCATAGCTAGAGGCTCTACCCACTGAGCACTCTTGATGGTCCAATTGTCTGATGGGGGATAATTTTACAGTTTTAAAATATTTTCCTAATCTATTCTCTTGTGAGAAAATTATAGACATTACATTTTTATAAAGACTCTAACTACATGGGCAATCAATGTGCATCATAAAACAAAAAAAAATTGCGATTGCATAGTCCCAGAGCTCACCTGAAGCACCAGTGGAATGCCTTCATAACAATTGTTAGTGAAAAAGCATGAGTTAGCAGATGTAGAGCAGCATTTAGATATCTATAACACCAAAAGAATTAATAGCATTATAAATTTGGAAATTTCACATTACAGATGTTGACAGTTTGCTTAGCTTATTTTTTCCTTTCTCTGTGATGATCATGGTGGTAGGGAGAATAGTTCCTCTCTTCAAGTGACTGTGTTTGGAGCTCATTCTCATTAACAATGCCACTGATTTTGATGACATACATTATATGTATATAATTTTAAAAATCTTTCCCCAGTTCTTAGAACTATAAAGCTTGATTAGGCAATTCGTTCTTTTCATTATGTCAACTAATAAGACATCAGTTGAAAAAACAAGGAAAGCCAGTAGAAGGCATGAATATTCATATGGAAAAACCTCTCTGAATGGGAGATGCCTGTAAGTACCAAAAATGAACAGGAGATATGCCAAAATGTTTGAAATGCTCTGAGTAGTAGCTATATCTTTGTCAAATGTGGTTTGCATTACTCTGGCTCTAATCAACAGTTAAGCATTATATAAAACAGTTTCTCAGAGACCTTAAGTAATAAAACCACTGTGAAATAGATAAATTATCTTACTAAAGGGATTTTAAAGCTATGTTCTTCTTTCTAAGATTATAATAATCTGGTAGCCCATAGAGCTATTTTGAGAGCCTACACAATCTTTATTTTTAAGGGCAATAATCAAGATAATAGCATAGAGGGGTTTGCATGTTTGCAAGGCATAACTTTAATGATTCATATGTGTGATTACCCTGTCAAAACTAGTAACATAGCATGTTTGTTTGTTTGTTTTGTCTTATCTACTTTATAAGATATCCACTAAAATGTGTGAATCATACATTGTATAAATTTTGCAGAGTATCACATTGAACTATATAAGCAACAATAGTGCATTTTACCTTAGCATAAACATTTATTATTTTTTTCTCAGGAAATATTCATTCTAGAAACAATGAGATTTCCTCAGTCAAGTAAAAGTAGTACACAGCATTCTCTAAGGTGCAAAAATAACTGCTCTATCATTAGATATACTTTGACTCTTAGAATATGACCAGTATAGAAGATAATGATTGAGGATGAAGCAAGCAACTGAAGCAAGCAACGTCATCCACTTTATGCTGTTACTGTATTTCAATTTTGCTACAAACAGCATCTGGATAAGAATAAAGTCATTTTAGTCCATAATGTTTGAGTGAATTTAAGCTCAATGACCTTGAAAGTCAAATTGCTTGACCAGGTGAGCCCAAATAGTGGGCACTGCCTTCTTTGAAGGATCAGTCAAGAAAATCCCAGTTCAGATGGGAGAGTAAACTGTTAAGCAGGGTGAGAACTTTATGAATTGTTGTTTTTTCTGAATCAATTTAGAACAGTTTTATTATTTGTTACATAAAATATATTTTATACTCCAAACATCAAACATGCAATCGCACAACAGTCAACACAGTTCATATGAAAGACTGAAGAAATCTCACTTGGATTCCTCCCAACACCTACAATGGTATACTTGAAAATGAGCAAACCCACCTTCCTGTCTCCTTGAAAATCTCTAGAGCATTTAAGAGATTTAAAGTTATTTTATTTTATATTTATTTATATTAACTATATGAGGTAGCTTATCATAATGTTTATTATCATAACAGAAAAAATACACAGTGGAGCCTGGTTTTGTGGTTCTGAATACATTTCTAGTTTAAGAAGTAATTTAGGACCCGATCCTAATCATAGCCATAAGGTTCATAAATTGACAATATTTACCCTTTATTGTCTATACTCAGGCATTTCAAATGAATTAAAAATTAATTATGTGTTTTGTTTTCTAGAATATGTTCTGTGTCTTATGTATTACAAGCCAGAGCACATTTCTCCTACTGTGTTAAAAGGCAAAGATATATTCTGTGCATTAATCTTTTTCTAGATAGCATGGGGGCAAGGTTGTAGAATGGTACACAAATCAAATAGCACTTTGGCTGAACTTCTGTTTTGATGATTTTATTTTTTTAATATGAGCACAGTTGTGTAATTCTCCAAAAGTAGGTTAGTTATCCTAATGTCACTTGCAGATCTGTATTTCTTGCACAGTCTTTAATATATTCAACACTATAATAATAATCTTCTTTTGGTGGGTGGCATGTAGGAAATCAAACTATGTGCAAATTGACATGTTAACAACAAAATTGTAATCTCTTCTAACTATCTCGTTTTAAAAATCAAAACCTAAGATTAAAACATATCACACAAATTTTACTCAGTTTTACATTGTTTTAGAAAGGCATCAGTTATATTATATAGATATATTACCTAAATTATCTAATATAATGGATATATTACCTAAAAGACAAAGTATTTAAGCTAGTGTCTTCTTTCCAAATATGTGTCAGGTAAAAACTGATTCTTTGCTCAGGCTGTATAAAATGAAACTTAAAGGTCAATATTGATTTGGTCTGTCCCATGGCATCTGTCGATCATATTAGATTGGCAACTTCAGAATGCTTATAACATCACCTTCTGAAACTTTAAAAAGGAGGCATGTCTTAACAGCTTCAAGCAAGAATTACTAGATGTATTACTTCTTCAGGAAAACCAGCACTTTCTTATAAAAATTAGAATCAGAGTTAATTGATCACAACAGGTATCTGTAGTGTACCTGAACTTTTAGGGATTTTAAACATTAAAATGGATTAGGAGAGGTATTTTTTTTTTCTCTAAGTGTCTTACAATTTAAGGTCCATACATATGAACATGTTTGTAACAATTAGATGTCATTCTCCCCAAAGGAAACTGCCTGTACTCAACAATTTCTAACATTATTGTTTTATTTTTTTTCCTTTAATTCTCATTCATCAAATTTGTGGGGATGTCATTCTGACCTATTTTGAAGACTACATTCTTTGCATTAAGAAGTAAGGGGAGAGGCTGGATTGGTATCTAAGCCCTACTTGTTATTCTTGCAGAAGCCCTGCATTAGGCTTAAGCACCTACATGGCAGCTAACAACTGTCCATAATTTCAGTTCCAAGAGATCCAACACACTTTTCTCGACTCTGTCATCACTGCACACAAATGGTATACTTATTTGCAGGTAGGCAGGCACTCATAAATATAAAAATAATAATAAGTACATATTTATAATATATAGGTATATAATAAATATATAGATACATTGATACATACATAAATTAGGGTAGTAAATGGGCTATTATAAAAATTGTCAGTCAGTAATGGTAGTGCTCTTTCTAGAAGAAAAACGTTCATGTCAACAGATCTAATCTCTATGAAGAATATTCACTTAATGATTTAAAGAAACAAATGGAGGGTAATTTTTCTACTGTAAAATTGCCTAAGAAACTGATCCATTTTAGGAAACTAGAAGAATTATATCCTTTTGTTAGATACTGTGATGCTTACTTTTCTCTGTATACTTGGCTAGATTATAATATTTAGCTATCAAGTGAAATACTAATGACAGTGTTAGGTGATGGTACTTTGTAGATGTGGTTAACATCTGCAATCAGTCACTTTTTAAGTAGAGAAGATAGCTCTCTCTAATGTGGCTAGATCTTAACCAATCAGCTAAAAGACCTGAAGAAAAATTTCTGAGTGGGATTCCATAAAAGAAGACTGCAGCTTCAGCTCATTCATGGGTTACCAGCCTGCCAGTTTTTCCTATACATTTGAGACTTTCCAGTCCTCAAAACTCTGTCAGCCAATCCTTAAAATAATCTGTCTTCCTCTTTCCCAGTCCTTCTCTCTGTGTCCATATATATACAGAGCCATTTCACTCACTAACATGAAATAGATGCATACCATTATGGTTCTGTTTTCTCTCCGAAGTGTCCTGAATGATACTGACATTTGCACACATACATCCTTTAAATAACATTCTTGAAAATAGAAGTAACAGAAATTTTGATTTCTTAACTGCCTGCTAATTGATATGGCATACACAAATAGTGTCTTATATTTCACAATATGATTTTGTTTATAGAGGTCAAATTCCATAGATGGTCACATCTTAAACATGATTATGTTTTAAAACAAATTAAAATATCTGTTCTATAATGATAGCTTCATGATTATTTACACACAGACAAAGAAAGGGGTCACCCCTGGTTGTGGGATGCACTGAAGGGGTGGAGGCAGGTGAATCATGAGTTAGAGGCAACTTTGTGCCACAAATTAAATGCCTGGAATGGGGCACACCTTTAATCCTAGCTCTTAGTCAACAGAATCAGGTAGATCTCTCTGAATCTGAAGCGAGCCTGTCTTACATAGTGAGTTCCAGGCCAAGTAAAGATACATAATAAGACTCTGTTTCAAAAAAGGGGGAAGGAAACAAGTAAGCAAGCTAAGGAATAAACAATTTTGTGAGCTACTTCTTGCTATTGTAACACCAGATCAATCATAACCAGAAGCAAAGCAAAGCTACCTATCGCCAACATCAAGGAGAATTGATTGTGCTCACAATTGTGGTTGTCTAAATGAATGTAGAGAGAAAAGGGAAAAATAATAGAGAGATACTTTGCTATAAAATGATCCTTTGTGTGAACAACTATTAAAAAGAAATATTAATAAACAGATTAGGATCTTTTAGACAGTTAAGAGAAGCAAATAGCATGAGCCAATATATCCTTAAGAGAATGAGTGGAAACCTAATTTTATTATTTCCCTTTTTTGGTGTAGGAGGTTCTTCTGTTTGTGTGTTGCTTTCATTGGTTGAATAATGAGACTGCCTTGACCTTTTGATAGGGCAGACTTAGGTAGGTGGAGTAGACAGAACTGGATGCTGGGAAGAAGAGCAGAGTCAGGCAGATGCCATGCATCTCCAACCCGAGATGGATGTAGGTTAGAATATTTCCCAGTAAGCCATGACCTCATGGTGCTACACAGATTATTAGAAATGGGTTAGATCAAGATGTGAGAGTTAACCAATAAGAGGCTATAAATAATGGGCCAGGCAGTAATTTAATTAATACAATTTTTGTGTGGTCATTTTGGGAGTAAGCTAACTGGGCAGGCTGTAACAAAAGGGCCTCTGTGCTTACAACAGATTGGTACCTCAACATGGTTGACTAACTCCACGAAAAACTTGAGAGGGCTTTAAAAAGAATTCTAGACACAAATATAGAGTTTAACACAGGTTTTTGCTGTGTGTTGGTGGGGTGCCACAGAGAAATCTTCCCAACTCAGCAATAGCAGCAGGGAAAAAAGCTGTGCCATTTTAAAATGCAGTTTCTGGGCTATGCCACCAATGTGAACTCTGGCTATAAAGCATTTCAATGACAATTGTGGGACCCGGGTGTTTCTGTGCCTACTAGGGTTGGGAGGAAACTGGCTGAGACCATGCCTATGACTCAGCGCTCCCTGCCTGGGCAGGTAGTGGGATCAGGTTTACTAGGCATGCACAAGCAGGAGAGCATGGCGGATTTCTGCCGCCATACCGAGAGATGTTTCCAGGTTGTGCAGTTCTCTGCATGGCAGATTTGGCTATAACTCAGATAAAAAGAGTTTATTTGCTGGACGCTCATTCTCAGAGTTAAAGAACTGAGTGCAGCTCCTTCCTGGCAGCCCCAGAGCTAGCTGAAATGTTACGATTACCATTTTAAATTTGGAAAGAGGTGGAGCTAACATCCAGAGTAGCTGTAATCAAGCTGCTTACCATTTTAAAAGCTCTTCAAGACAGTAAAGAATTACAGACCATGCAATAGGACAGATTCAGAGATAAAAGACCTCTAAATCGGTCACAATGTTGAATAAATATATGGAGGCTTGAAAGATAAAAGAGTATGGAGACTCATAAAATAAAGTTAACACTTAAAAAAAAGAGTAAAGTCTTTAAAGAGACAGAGTACAGATAGTCATAGATTAAAAGAAGGAAAGAGAAATAAGCCAAGCAAAAATGGAAAATTCACAGAGAGTCTGGATTATCTGTATTATTGTGTTTTATTTAAAATTTTTGACTGTGAAGAAGCTAAGTACAGAGAGACACCTCATTGTATGGTCTGCCAAGCTAAACCAGAATGGATATTATGAAGATATTATTACTTCAGAATTTGGGTCTATGGATATGATGCTTTGGAAAAGAGGTTCTTCTTTTGTTTTCACAGAGAACGAGACCCTGTGGATTGCTTCTAGACCAATATGGTATGATAGACCACACCCTCCTGAAAAGTTGCTGTAAACACCCTCAAAAAATTACTTCACTCAACTGCCAACTGAGTTGAACTTGGCACACAGGATACACTATGAAAGACCTGATTAACAGCACCCCCATACAGCAGGAAGCAGTTTGGAGAGAAAAAACTATGCTCATATTCCCAAATATTGCTTATAAATATTATTTTATATTTATAAGGAGATATGATATAGATATGAATAATTTATATTTGTATGGATTTGGCTTTATTGATATAAATTTAAGGTGAATCTTGTTATATGTATATTTCTGCTCTTGATTAAGGTATTGTGATTGTGTAGTTTATTGGTTGAATAAAGAGACTGCCTTGGCCTTTTGGTAGGACAGAAACTTAGGTAGGTGGGAAAGACAGAACTTAATTCTGGGAGGAAGCAAGCAGGGTCAGAGATTGCCACCATGGAGCCAGCCTCCAGGTCAGACATGTTGAATCTTTCCCAGAAAGCCACGACCTCGTGGTGAACACAGATATTAGAAATGGGTTAAATCAAGATGTGAAAGTTAGCAAATAAGAGGCTAGAGCTAATGGGCCAGGCAGTAATTTAATTAATATATTTTCTTTGTGATTATTTCAGGGTTAAGCTAGATGGGCGGCAGGACACAGCCTGCTGCTCCTCCTTACTACACTTTTTCTTAAAATTTTAATGGGCATTTAAAACTATTTTACCACTGAAATGCATATTTCTATTTAATCTTTTCATGTTATGCACCTGATTTTATAACATAGATTGGAAATGTTCACCTATAATTTACAGTAATCTTTTATATTAGATGTGTATAGTAGGAGACTGCTTGTTCATTTCCTGGATGCTCAAACCCAAATAATCACACAGAAACTATATTAATTGCAACAATGCTTGGTCAATGACTCAGGCATATTCCTAGCTAACTCTTACACCTTAAATTAACCCATTTCTATTAATTTGTGTATTATCATAAAAATGTGGATTACCAGTAAAGGTTCCAGGGTCATCTGTATTCTTCAGCACCTACATGGCATCTACTAGACTCAACCTATCTCTCTATATATCTCTGTTCAGATTTCCCAACTGGTGTTGCTCTGCTAAGCTATTGGCTGAACCAGCTTTTTTTTTTATTAACCAATAGCAATAAAACATTCACAGTATATACAGGGTATCTCACATCATCTCTCCTTTTCTGTCTTAATAAAAAGTAAGGTTTTAACTTTAACGTAATAGTATCAAGCAAGAATTATATTTACAATATTAACTCTATTTGTATTAGGCAAAAATTAAAGAAGATATCCTATCATCTGTCTTATCTTTGTGAGTCTAATGTATTATATCTAAATTGGTGTAGGAGGATCTTCTGTCTATGTGTTACTTTCATTGGTTAAATAAAGAGACTGCCTTGGCCTAGTTGATAGGGCGAACTCAGGTAGGAGGGGAAGACAGAACAGATTTCTGAAAGGAAGAAGACAGTGTGGCATATGCCATGGCTCTTCTCTCTGAAATGGACACTGGTTAGACTCATGCTGGTAAGCCACAGTCAAGTGGCAATACACATTAATAGAAATGGGTTAGTTAAGATGTGAGAGTTAGCCAATATGAGGCTAGAAATAGTGGGCCAGGTAGTGTTTAAATGAATACAATTTGTGTGTTGTTATTTTGGGATATAAGCTAGTTGGGCAGCTGGGACCCAGGTGGAACAAAAAGCAGGCCCTCTCTCATTACAACACTAAATTATATTTTATCATAAATAAGAAAAACTAAAACTTTTTAACATTCAACTCCACCAAAGACCCCAGAAGGATATAATATTACCTAAGTAAACAGAAAGTGCATTGGAAGTGACTTCCAAAACTTTAGAATGGACAGAGACATCTTGCTGCCTGGGCAATCATCCAAAGTTCTTCTGTAATTTTGGGGCATCCATCTTCAGCCCACAGGCCCATAGTACCTACTAGGACCAAGGCTGCTTTGCCTTTTGGCCCAGCCCACTCCAACATGGTGGAGGTACATTCACCATAACCTCTGTGAACCATGATCACTGCCTCAGCTCCAGGAACCTAGTGGATCTACATTGCCATTAAGCAACTTGTACCCCTCTTCTCACAAACCACATTTAAGTGTTCCATAGCTGGACCTCCCAAAAGAGCTAGAGATGTTCGTGCTGCCAGTATGAATCAGGATGCTATCTTAAAGGATCCATGTCTCTACTGGCAGCAAGTAAACAGAGGCTATCTGGAAAAAAATGTGGCTACCAAGAAGCTGTACTTGGCTTCTGTTTTTGTGGATCTAGAAGCCCACTTTTCAAGCTTTCCTAGGCTATATGTGAATGTACATTACAAAATGTCTGGGCACCATTTTGTAGTAGGAGACTTCTTTTTAATTTTCTGGCTGCTCAGACCCAAATAATCACACAGAAATCATACTAATTACAGCACTGCTTGACCAATGGCTCAGGCATGTTTTTAGTTAACTCTTACATCTTAAATCAACCAAGTTCGGTGTATTGCCATGAGGCTGTGACTTATTGGTAAAGGTTCTGGGGGCACTTGTCTCCTTCAGCTGCTACATGGTGTCTTATTGACTTACCTCTCTCTGTCTCTCGTCTCTCTCTCTCTCTCTCTCTCTCTCTCTCTCTCTCTCTCTCTCTCTGTATATATATATATATATATATATATATATATATATATATATATATATGTGTGTGTGTGTGTGTGTGTGTGTGTGTGTGTGTGTGTGTGTGTGTGTGCTTGAATTTACTACCTGGCTTTGCTCTGCTAAGCCATTGGCCAAAGCAACTTCTTTATTAACCCATGGTAACAAAACATATTCATAACATGCAAAGTGGAATCCCACATAAGATGTGCACATACCATACCTACCTAACTGGCATTCAAAATTACCTGACACACAAATTCATTTTACTTAGAACATTTCCAACATTTCAATTGCTTTAGAAAGAATATAAGTCTTATAGAAGAAAAACAGATACTTTACAACAAATTAAAAAAAAGAAATGATCTTATTTTATATTAGATAATTTTCTCCTACGATTCAGAAATATCAGAGTACTTGTGATACAATGAATATCCAGTAGGATACTTTAATATTCTAAGTGAGACTGACCCAAAAGCAAACTAAAATGTAATATCTTAAAAAATAAAACTTGCAACCTGCTATTTCAGAAACAGTATAAAATGTGTCTTCCAAATTCAACTATGAAACATTTCTAAAGTGTGTGTCAAGACATAATATCCCCATCTTTTATTTTGTTAAATGATTTAATCATAACCATCCTGTGGTTTTGTTTCCTTTATTTTCATTAAGGAAAGAAAACCGAGAATATCCCATGGAAATCTAAAGAGACAAAGCTGTTAGGGCAAAAAGAATGACAGTCCTTACAAAAATTTTAAGGGTCTTTGCCTCATGGTAGTTATGACGAGCAATCTTTGCCTCTATTCCTATTTACTAAGGAATCTGAGAAAAGACATAATATATTACAAAATTCATGATAAAACAAAATATTATCTAGAACCCTCATGATGTTTTCAACTTTAGTTAGTAAATATGCATTTGAAATAATATATTTGATGTAGACACTATTTAGAATCTATTAAATATAAATTACTGTTCTTGATAGTCAGAGCCATTCTAATGAACTCAGAATGCATTCATTCTACAGAACCACAGGATTTGCTCCTAGGCTACTTAACTATGAATTATTTTTTTTTTCTTTTCCTAGCTATAAGAGAAATCTTAGAGACTTCTACCTGTCTCAACTGGTACTTTTTCCTCTTTTCTCATTTACAATTCCCGGTTTTAAAAGCAAGATAATAAGCCTTTTTCATCATTTTAAAGTTACATAGACTCTAAGCTATAATCTGAACAATTGATATTTATAAAACACATGAGCGTTAGAGCATGTGTAATGCACTGAAAACCCCAGGCAACCATAATCTTTCTGTAATCAGGACAGCTCACCAGCTTTGCCCAATCCAAACATGATAATCAAGATTGAAATCATCAGTCAAGGTCTATATTCGGATACTTTCATTTGTAAGTGACAAAAAAGCCAATTCAAGTATACTTCAGAAAACAAGGGAAGAAAGGAAAGGAAAGACATCTATTTTCTCTAGAAAATAGCTTGAAGGTGGACTGACTTTAGGTAAAACTTGATCACCAAGATGATATCAGTTACATTTCTCTTCATCACCAAGATGATATCAGTTATATTTCTCTTCATCATTCTGCTCTATATTCCATGCTATTTCTACACTTGAACTCCTGTACTAAAACTCCTGTATCTATCTATGCCAGATGCTTGTTTTAGAGCTACAGAATTGCTGCAGCAACTGAAACCTTGATTCATGCTATTAAAGAGAATCCTTTTTGGCAGAAATTACAGATTTGAAGAGATCTGAATCACCTTTCCTTGAACCAATCACTATTGCCAGGAGGAGAGTATATGCTGACTGGTTTATCTAATCAGAGACATGAGAGAAGTATCTGTACCCAAATCATGTTTTATAAAGTATGGATGCAAATTTTTTGTGAAAATAGAGCAATAATCAAGAAATTCAGAACATCAGGGTCAAAAATATGTCTATGACAAAATTTATGTAGGTTCTAGACATAAACTATTGATAAAATATACATAGTACTTTAAAACATTAACTAAATATTAACATGAATGTATATTAATATATAACATAAATTATATTGACATAAAGTTAATACACATGTGAAAGAGAATTTCTAAAAAGAACCTATATCTGTAGAAACTGATTGACTGACTAGTATACCAGTGATCCAGACAGGTTGGAATCTGGGAGATCCAGAAGGTAATTACCTTATCTCTGCTAACTTTAGTCTTCTAAACAGCCATTCCTTGCTTACCTCTGTATCTGAGCTAGCATCCTATGACTAATAGATTAAAATAGATTAAAAGCATTTTTTAATCTATTTAAGCAGACCAATAGCATCCACCAACTTAAAAACTAAGAATATCATCAGAAAGCATCTAAGGCCTACATAATACTTTCGGGTTCTAGAGGGATAAAAGTTCATCATCATGGATGGAAATGGTAAGCATGATGGCTGGAGCAGCAAGTTGAGAGCTCTTATCTAGAATAACAAGCAAGAATTAGAGAGAACAGACTGAAAATAGGATGAGTCTTTAAATTCTCAAAGCCTGCCCCTAGTGGCATACTTCCTCCAGCAAGGAACCACCACAAACAGCTCTGCCAGCTATTAACCATGTGCCCAAATGCATCAACCTATGAGAGATGTTTCTCATTCAAATAACCATATTTCACACCATATAGGGTGATGTTTTACATATAGTGTTTTATATGATAATGTAAAACACATTTAGTCCAACTTCATAAAAAAACTATATACTTCCAACACATAATGACACAGAATATATATAATCACCATTTTTAAAAGGAAGGAATGGGGGAATGGGGATATAGGAAATACTGGATCAAGACAAAACCACACACATCAGGGCAAACAACAAATCTTGTGTATGTTGGAAGTTTGTAATTTGCTTCTTGATTTTATAGGGGAGCTACAATGATGAGATTGCCTTAAGGTTTTGGACTTTTAAAAATGTTGTCACGATGAAAACTTTGGAAGATTAAAGACTCACACCATTTGTAGCTCACTCACTCTCTGAAGCTACAGGCTTGAAGTTCAAGATGTGAGGCTTCATCCTGCTGCTTCTGCCACCTTGCTTTCAGATTGCAGTCATGCCTCCCTGTCAGTACAAATTCTTTTCTCACTGGAACAATAAGTCCAAATAAACTCCTTCTTCTGCCTTGGTCATGATGTTTTGCCACAGCAGTAGAAAAGCAGTTAAAATTGTATTTCCTTGTAATCTCTTCATCTAAAACAGTCCAAATTTGAGATTTTTACTCTTCAGTCACTAGGTTTTTAGTTACAGTTACTATCTATAAACTTTCTGAATTTTTTGAATCCTTTTCCATGGGATTTGAAAATTTCCTGCTTTTAAGGTAATGATTATTCCACAATTCACACCTTTGTTCAGATAGCAATGTTTCCTCTTCTTACTTCCACATATGTACAGTGGCACACACACATACAAATTTATTTTAAAAATGATCTCTGTTCGGGTGGGGGAAGGATCTTGGTCTTGAATCAATGAGGGGACAAGACAGTCATAGTTTACTTCCCAGTGGAGGCCTTAACCTCTCTGAGGAACAATATGGGAGATGAGGTTGGTGGAAGGAGGGTAGCAAGAAGAAAAAAGGGAGGGGGAACTGGGATTGGAATATAAAAATAATAAATTGATGAATAAAGGAAATGATCTCTGTTTTATGTTTAACATTTTCTCCCTAAAGTTATGCAAACATTTGAGGAGATAAGTATGCTTCCCCAGTTTAAATTCACAGCATTTGTATTATTGAAATATCACATAAATATGTTCAATTTCTGACCAAGTTAAAATCTTTCCATCCACAATGTTTAGAGAACTGCAAATCAAATATTTGGTGCAATAAGTGATAAAATAAATTGCTAAAAAGTGTATACTACTTGGGACAGAATAGAAAGAAAGAAAAAAAAAGAAGCATCTTCTAGCTAAGCCTTGTGATTCATGCATATAATTCCCAGGACACAGGAGGCTAACAATTAAACTTAAGAGTTACGTACATGATGTAGCAAGAAAAGGCAACAATAAAACTCTTCCATGTATAGATATAAGTAAATATTTTCTGAACAGGATTCTATCAATAAAAGACAACCTCAGGGATTGGTAAAGGAGATTACATGAAATCAGAATGCTTTTGGCATAGGAAAAGGACCAAATCAGCCAACCAAACCAAACAAAGAAAATCATCCAAGTGATAAGACTACATTAATATTTGGAAAATATCTTTGGCAACTGCATTTATTATTTGGCCATTCTCAATTCCTTTCTAGACCTTCTCTGATCATTGATTCCTTTCTTGAGACTTACTATTTCACATGTTCTCCTGAATTTTGTAGTAAATATTTTTTCAGAGTGTGTGTTTGTATGTGTACATGTATTTGTAGGTCAGAAAACTAAAACTAAAAATGATCATGGAAAAGATCTAGAAAGAAAGCAGGATGGGACATCAAATTGAGAAGGGAGCCAACTGATGTGGTGAGAGGGTACAAGGTATAGTTGTAGGATGAGAGAATATTTGAGGATGAGTATAATGACATACAATACCAAAGATGCCATGATAAAACTTAACAACTTATATGCTAACCTTAAATATTAATTGCAAATTAATGAGTTTTGGGCTTGAGTTCTGACTGGCAGATGGTCTATAACTAAATCTTTAATGCAATGATCCTGTAATTCAATGGTTCTTAATCTTTGGATCATGACCCCCTGTAGAAACCCTTTCACAAGGGTCACCTAAGACCATTAGAAAACATATATATTTGTACTACAATTCACAATAGCATCAAAATTTCAGCTATAAAGTATCAACAAAAATAATTTTGTGTTTGAGGCTTCTACAATATGAGGGACTCTTTTAAAGTGTCACAGTTTTAGAAAGGTTGAGAACCACTGCTGTAATCTATTCTAATCTATTTTGTATTTTCTGTAATCAGACAGGATGAATTTCTTCACAATACTCATTGTTATCATATGGCAATAAACATATACACAGAGGGAGGAAGGAAAAGGGACATAATCTGGGCAAGTATTTGTGAGCACCTATTATGTGGAAAGCAGTATAGGGAGACACTTAAAAATTTGGTCTTTTCTTTTCTTTAGGTTATCTATTATTTTCAGAGAAAATACAAATAACTATCATATAACATGGAATATAGTAGATGTAAGAAGTAAATATTAATCATATTGAGTATTTATAGGAAGGTGTTTATTTTGTTTGACAAATAGTAAAAGTGAATGGTTTTTGGGAATAGCAAACTCAAAAAGTAAGCCAGTAGAAAGGTGAACTTAGTTTATAGTCTTTAGCACTTCATTGACCCATTATTTGCTGCATTGGAGAATTTTAACTATTGATCACTATTTCATAGGCTTTCAAATAGGTAAATCTTTAGATAGATCTACTGTAAATTAAATATTCATACTAAAACTGACTAATCAAATGGCCATAAGCTGTGTAATTTCTTGGCAGAGTGATATTGTATAAGAGCACATATTATGGGAGACAGAAGAGATTATGAAACCATTGTTAATTATGACTGAGGAGGCAGACACATGTGCTGGGTGCCACGAAGAGATTGGTAGCTAGAAACACTTGCATTTGAAATATACTTTAGCCAATTCTTAGACCTTCAAATTTGGGAAAGTTATTCCATGTCCCCAAAATTCATTTACTTTGTTTGAACATGTTATATAACTCTTAAAATATTTTAAGTAAGAGATAGCAACAGTCAATAGATGTCTACATACTCAAACATATACATATGCAAATTTGATATTTGATTTAGAAGAAATAATACATTTTCTTTTGTCTGCTTTTTAACATGTAAGGAAAGTGCTCTACAATGGAAAATAACTTTCCTAATATATTTAATTGTAGCAAAACTGAAACTAAATATAGGTTTTTGATTCATTGTCCATTTTCATAGAATTTGAAAATATTTTCATATAATTTGAAGATATTGGTCTATCCGTTATTTCCTTCCATCTGAAGGTATGTACTTTTTTTAGGCAAGAGAATCATTCTCAATCACTGACTATTAAACTTCACAATATAACTAGAGAGCTTGTTAAATGTTGATTTCTGAATTGTAATTTTCTAGAATCAGGATTGAGTTCAGGGTCTAAAATTTTAACAAGTATTCATATAATTTCCTTGCTGATGAGAGCAGATTACACTCAGATATCTCCCAGTATTCTCCATTGAAGATTGTAAAGTTTTTCAATCTCCAAAGTTTATAGCCTTTATTTGTATAATTCAGAAACCTTAGTATAAAAGAAACTCAATCACATGGGGTACATTTTAACAATAGTATTTATTGTGGTGGGACAGATGGCTCAGTAGTTAAGAGCAAGGACTCTTATTCCAGAAAGCCTGGGGTCAGTTCCCAGCGTGCACATGATGGATCACAAACATCTGTAACACCAGTTCCAGGGAATCTAATGCCCTCTTCTAGACCCTACAGTTACCAGGCATATATAAAGGCACAGAATTATATGCAGACAAAACAGCCACACATATAAAATTCAATAGACATTTAGCTTCATGAGTTCTGATTCAGCATATATCTGGTTAGTATTTTGAAGGTCACTCATTGATAAAATATTTCCCAGTAATTGAAAAAATTGTAAAGGTTGATCTTTTATAGTCATTAACACTTTTAACATGTACTATTATTTTAGGATAGATAGTCAACATTATGATTAATTATAAGCAGGACTTTTTTTCATTTGTGCTAGTGCTGTAGTGAAAAACAAAATTTTATTGAGTCAGGGCTATACTGGATTAACTTCAGAAGTGCTTAACTATTTCTTATTGCTATAGTCGCTCACAGTGTCCTGCCTCTGAGAATAAGCTGTTCTTTTAATCTAGATGTCAAAAGAAACTACAAGATACAAGATTTCCAGGACATTTCTTTCTCAGAAGACTGATTGGTTTGTATAATTTATATTTTAGTCACTTGATTCCTTTTCTAAACAGGTCATTTCTGGAAGTTTTTGACTTGGATCTGCTTAAATTGTCTGAATTCCTGAAACACAAATGCATTCACAGCTACAGTGAGTATTACCCAATTTAAGGGAAGGGACACAAAAGGAGTGTCTCCTCGATTATTTATTTATTTATTTATTTATTGTTATTGAGTTTTTCTACTTTGCAAAGGCACAAGTACCTTTCTGGAAATCATCAGCACTTCCAGTGACTTTTACCTTTCAGTTGGTATCTTAACTTTCCATTTTATTGGCTGGCACACATTAAAATATGGTTTCAATTATTAAATACTTATCTTATCCCCATCAACACTAAAATAATTAAAAATAATTATTCACCGAAAATGTGACTAAAGGGATCATGGTCCATTTCCGGGACAGTGGCAAAAATCCCCGAACTCCTGCATTCCTTTTGTGCCTCTTTCATAAATTGGACCATACTCACTGTAGTGATTTGAATAGGGTTATTCCACATAGACTCAGATGTTTGAATATTTAATCCCCAGTGGGGGCACTGTTTGTGAGTTTTAAAATGTGTGTCCATGAAGGAAGTATGTTACTGGATGTGAGTTTAAAGACTCATGTCATTTTCAGTTTGCTCTCTGTTTTATTTTTTAGGTTGAGAATGTGAGCTCCCAGATTCCTGCTCCTGTTGTCAGGCCTTCAGCTTTCTGGCAATGACTTCTCCCTGTGATAGATACTTATCCCTCTTGAACCACAAGCCCAACTAAACCCTTCTCTAAGCTGCTTTTGGTTATTGTGTTTTAATCACAGCAATAGAAAGAAATCCATCATGGATGATGCTGATTCGAAAAAAAAAAGTTTCTTATTGAAGTACCAGACTCTTACAAATTCTGTCTTGTGTAGTAGTTTAACAGAAGACAGATTATTTTCAAATTATTTTAGCATAATCAAAAAGACAATGAGGAGTTTTTTGTAAGAAAATTATAATCAATTCAATGCACCTCTACTCAATCTAAATTATATTTAACACAAACAGATCTCTAGGTCTTTAAAGGAATTCAGAAAAATTCTTAAGATTTTAAACTATAGGAGAATTCAGTGCCATTTATATAAACTTTCTAAATAACAAAAATAATAAAAATTAAGTACACATACACACACACACACACACACATATATATTGCACTTATGTATACTTTCCATCAAACCTCATCTTTAACTATATTAACTATACAGCTTAGTGGCATCACTAACAAGAATATTCATATTATGTAATAGACTTATAGTAAACGGCTGAATAGCTTTATTCAAAAACATATATATATATATGTATATATCACTCATTTTAAATAGAAATGCTAAAGTTCTGTGTTATCACAAAGCTAAGCTTTTGTATAATCTTGGATCATTTATGACCATAGACAGCCACAGTATGACATGTGTCAAAAGCACACTGTGAAAATGACATGTCTTTTGGGAACTTTATGAATCTTTAGTATCCTTTCAGTTTTGCCTTGTCAGTGGAAATTTTACTTGTCAGAGCTGTTATTTGTTGCAGATTTTACATTTATTTTATTTTATGTGTATGAGTGTTTTGATATCTGTATACCTTGCCTAATCCCCACAGAGGCCAGAAGACAGTATTAGACTCACTGGAACTGGAGTCTGGAGTTACAGGACAGTTGTGAGCTTCCATGTGAGTGTTGGGAATTAAATCTGACTTCTCTGGAAGAGCAGACAGTGCTCTTAATGACTCAGCCATCTCTCCCGTCCCATTTGTTATGTTTTAAACTTATATAAGAGTCAAACATTGAATATTAATTCATGTAAAAAATTAAATTGTACTAATTTGCAAACATCTTCTAATTTTACCTAATAAATGTAAACTTGTCATTTTTTTTTGGTCAGGGTAGAGGCAGAGTTTCACTGTGGATCAGATTCATTTCTCTTGGCTAAGCTCTGTGCTTACTGAAATTACAGGGTGGTACTACCATACCTGGCTCCAAAATTGATTTTTATACTAGAGTTGTGTCCTTTCTGATAAAAGCTATTAAATGTAATAAATAATAAATCCTACATTTCAACTTGTCATTAGTCTCCTAAGTCATTATTTAAATATATTGTTTACATTGGTCTTCCATTTAACTTCAAGTAGCATTCTACTGAAGCTATTAGTGAAATAAATAATACTACAAGGCCCCCAAAACAAAACAAAAAAAAATCCCTCAGAACATTGACATTCCAGTGAACCCACTGTACTATCTTGTTCTCTCTTGCACATGATTTACACACACACACACACACACACACACACACACACACACACACATCCATTAACACCTTATATAGTCTGTGTATTAATCCCTGATCAGTTATGCAATTTATCAGTATTTTCTCCCATTCAGTGGATTGCATTTTCACTATGTTGAACAACTTTTTGAGGATCAAAAGCTTTTAGTTTTTTGTGGAATATAACTTACTTTTTATTTTGTTGTCAGTGTCTTTGGTATTATCTAAAAGAAAGTGCAAAAATCAACTGTATGATTTTCTTTGTTTTCACTTGGTATTTTATGGCTTTCTTTTTTTTGTTTGTTTGTTTGTTTTTTTTTTTTATATTTATTTATTATGTATACAATATTCTGTCTGTGTGTATGCCTACAGACCAGAAGAGGGCACCAGACCTCATTACAGATGGTTGTGAGCCAACATGTGGTTGCCGGGAATTGAACTCAGGACCTTTGGAAGAGCAGGCAATGCTCTTAACCGCTGAGCCATCTCTCCAGCCCTATGGCTTTCTTTTTATGTCTTTTACTTGCTTTTATTTTGGACATGTTCTAAAGTACATCCTATTTGTCCCTCAAAGTGTTGAATTTTAGAAACTTGTCTTTAAGTAAGGCAGTGTCATACTTGCTGAGACCTTAAAGATCTGTCCTAAAGAGATATCATGGGATGTGATTGATTATGTTTTTCAGAATGAATGCCTCAAAAGCAATTGGTATAGCTCCTTTGGAATCCTGGCAAATACTCATGAGAGAATTTCCATAAATATCAGGAATGGCCCCTCTCCCTTTTCTTTGGCTTTCTGGCTCCCAGTGTGGTCCCACTCTCTCAAACTACTTCTGTTATCATTCCATATGTTGTCAGGCCCTCACCAAAAGCCAAAGCAAAGGAAGAGATGCAACTTTCAATATTTGACCTCCAAAACTGTGAGCTTAATAAACCTCATTTTCTTGAGTAGCCAGTTTCAGATATTTTGTCTTAACAATGAAAAATGGACTAATAGAGGAAGAATTCCAATTTTCCTTTGCATGGAAATATTCATTTCCTTCCGAAACTATTTGTTGAAAACACTTTAATTTCTCAGTTGAAGAGTTTGGCCACCTTGATGAAACTTATTTAACCATCTGTTTGAAGATTAATTTCTGGGCTTTGTATGTTGCCAGATTATTTCACTGAAGTGTCTTTATGCCAGTATCATATTGTTTGGGATACTGTAGATTTGTAGTGACTTTTAAAATTTAGATATGCGAGTTCTCCAATCTTGTTTTTTAAAGATTGATAAGTCCTTGAGATTTCAAATACATATTAAGAATGCTTTTTTTTCTGTTTCCAAATAAAAATGTCACTGACATTTTGATAAGGATTTTGTTTAAACTGGAGATTGCTCTGGGTTGTAATGACATTTTAGCAATATTAAATATTTCAGTACATAAATACAGGATATCTATATTTAACATCTAGCAGTGTTTTACATTTTTGGCACACAAACTTTTCAATTTTTTAATTAAATTTCTCTCAAAGTATTTCCTGGTGCTATCATAAATTGTTTTATTTTCTTAGTTTCATTTTCACATTACCATTATAAGTATATAGAAGTGTATTTTTTATAAATTGATTTTGTGTTCTGAAATTTTTCTTCATTTTGCAGAATTGATTTGTACTGAATTTCCAATACCATGTTGAAGAAAAGTAACAAATTGGGATATTCCTGACTTTTTCCTGATTTTAGACTAGCTCTGAAAGATTCACTACTGATTACTATTATTATTATTATTATTATTATTATTATTATTATTAGCTTTGGGTTTCTGATACATAATCATTATTATCTTGAGAGAGTTTTTTCATCTTCCTAGGTTGTTGATTATTTTATAATGAAAGTGTGACAATTTTTGTTAATGTTTCTGCACCAATTAAGGTGATTGTATATTATTTCTTTATTCAATTATGCGATATATTGCTGGATCACTTTTTATATGTTGTAATACTCTTGTTTCTACTTAGAAAATTCATCTGGGCATGTTATATTATCCTCTTAATATGATGCTGTTTTTAATTTGCCAGCATTTTACCTTGAACTTTCTTCATCAATATTCATAAGGAATATTGATGATAACAGTTGTTTTATCTCTTTGGTATTTTTGTCTGGCCTTTTTATGAGGGCTACATTAATATTATAAAATCCTCAAAAACTGTTGACCTTCTTTAAACTTAAATAATGACCTAAGCAAAGACTGGTATAAATTCTTGAAATGTTTACTAGAATTTTCTGATGTAGCTACCTAGTTCCTGGATCCTTTGCTTGGGATAATTTTATCTATCAATTTTAGGTATATATTTAGGCAGATATTCCAACTCTTCGTGATTTGGTCTTGATATATTTTGTACCTCTGGGAAATTATCAATTATATCTAGCTATTTCAATTTATTATCACAAAACTAAAAAATGATGTAAAATTAGTAAGAATACCCCATGGATTTATGATTATAATGACATCCATAGTTTATTATGACACTTATCAACATTTCTTAATGATTTGTCAATTTCTTTGACCATTTGGAAATTTAACTTTTGGTTTTGTTGAATTTTCTTTTCAGTGATATATATACATATATATATTTCTAACTACAAACGTGGAGTCTAGTTATTTCTAGTTCTTTAAGTCAGAAAAATAAGGGTTTTTTTTCTGAGATTTTTCTTCCCATTTTTGGCTAAGTATTATGGCTCAGTGGTTAAAACAGCACTACCTGCTCTTCCAAAGGTTCTGAGTTCAATCCCCAGAAACCACATGGTGGCTCACAACCATCTGTAATGAAATCTGGTACCCTCTTGAGTATGATTCCTGGTCAGAGGTCCTCATCACCTTAGAAGATGAAACTCAATATGGACAAGTTCAACAGAAACACAATATACAGACTGCCCGTGCATGCTTCAGCATTGCCAGGGCACAAATTTCATTTTACATACAATACAACTCTTCTAGCTAAGAATCAAGGAACACTGTGGAAGAGGGGAAGGAAAGATTTTTAAGATTCAGAGGACCAGGGAGTCTGGTGTGAAATTGTTCTCTAGATGTGACAGGGAACCTATAGTCAGGCAATCTCAACAATATGGCTGCCTAAACAAGACTTGCACAATGACAACACCAGATGATACACCAATGTTGATGGTATAAATTTCATAGTGTTCCTTTCCTAAATAAGAGCAGCAAGCAATTAAATAATGTTGAGAAAGGGAAAATTCGTTTTCCTTGGGGATGTGAACCAATTTTGATTATTTAATACAAAGTAGTCAGCATTAAAAGGATATATAGTCAAACAACATTAAATGGATTCAGTAAGCACTATTTATATACTTATTCATTTGTATATTAAAGAAAAAGAGGCCATAGGTTTAAAAGGGATCTGGATGATAATATAATATTTTAAAAATAAAACCAAAAAAATACTTTGACTTCAGATCACACAGATTTAACTACAATATTCACGATTTGTAGGTAAATATTTTGCCAGAAGAGTTTGTGGTCTTAATCATGAGGATAAGATCTGCTTAAATACCTGACACCATGAGGGGGTCAGAAAGTGAATATGTTCATAGTCATTTCAATAGCTGTGTCAACTGAAGAAGGGGAACTGAGAGTCTGACTTAATAAGTGTCCTTGTAAGCAAATAAAGAACTATGACAGAAAAGAAGGAACCAGGCTCAGAGGTGAATTCTCTTCCCAAAGAGGCTGCTAGGGAATCTGGGGGCATTTATGAAGTAGGATGTGGTGGTGAGTATCACAGTCCATCATGTATACTTGACACATGGGCAACAATGTCCAGAACCCATGAAAAGGAAACTAAGAAAGGAGCTAGGAGGATTCGTGGAAGTGTGATGGTGCCTGGGAGAACACACCAGTCTCCCTGGTGTGTTCACACTAGGCTAAGGAAGGAAAAGAAAATAGTGATACATTTCTCCATTAACAGTATTGAAGTTCTCTTCCATTAGTTATGTTTTACTGTGTTTTAGTTTCTATTATTCTCATAATATTTTCCAATTTTCATTACAATATTTTTAATTATTAATTAATAGACTTATTTATTAAAGATTTATATCTCTTCCTCACTGCTGCCTCCCCTTTCCCTCCCCCAATCAAGTCCCCCTCCTTCGTCAGCCAAAAGAGCAATCAGGGTTCCCTGCCCTGTGGGAAGTCCAAGGACCACCCACCTCCACCCAGGTCTAGTAAGGTGAGCATCCACACTGCCTAGGCTCTCACAAAGCCAATCCGTGCAGTAGGATCAAAAACCCACTGCCATTGTTCTTGAGTTCTCAGTAGTCCTCATTGTCCGCTATGTTCAGCGAGACCAGTTTTATCCCGGGCTTTTTTCACATAAAGTCCTTCAATGCCACTACCCTGGGTGAGGATCTTCCCTCTTCAACTAATATTTTCTAGAAATATCCTTACAGACCTACTTAATAGCCATGTTTTCTAGGTGTTTTTATAGCCAATCAAGGCAACAATCAAGATTAACAGTCACAAATGTGTGTAGTGGTTTGAGTAAGAATGTCTTCCATAGGCTCAGTTATTTAAACACTTGATCACCATGTTTTAGTCGCACAAGTCAAGTTGTTTTAGGGAGGTTTGGGAGGAACTTTTTTGGAAGAAGCACATCATTGAAGGTGAACTTCGAAAGTTTAAATACTGATACTTCTTCTCCCTCTCTTGCTCAAGATGTGAGTTCATATTTTTCTTCTCCTGATATTATACCTACCCTTTGCCACTATTTCCCTCACACACACAATGATAGACTCTTAACTTTGTGGAACTGTAAGTCAAACTTTTTCTTCCTTATGTGGCCTAAGTAATTTATCACAGCAACATAATAGTGATATAGTGCATGTCTTTTTCAGTTCTTTAGAATACATGACTGTTTCTGAATAATTTCATATCCCAAAATTGTTCATACAAGCATATGAATGTTTTCTGTCTTAGATGGCTTATAGTATATTCCCCTATACAATTTCTTGTCTTAGGTAACTGCCTGTCTATATCTCTTTCTTCCATAGCTTTTAAAATTTTATCATCTGCTTTAGGTTGCTTGTTCCATATGTGAAATCAGATGCTATTTTTGAAGAACCAACCTCTGAGTTATGTGAACTAGAAACCAGTAATTCTGGCTATATAGTTTACATTATTGTTATTTGGTGTCTACTGTTACCACCAGTTCATGGGAGCAAGTTGAGATCAAAAATACATTTGTACCATGACCATATATATCACAGGGAAGAAGAACAATGTGGAACAAAATTATTATGAAAATTTCTGGCCTTTACCCCCCATGCTTTATTATTTTAAACTAGTTATTTATTGTGTATATGTGTACAGATGATATTGTGCCACCATACACATAAGACAATCTCAGATGTCAATCCTCACTTTCCACTTTGTTTGAGACAGAGTCTGTTGCTCACAGGTCTGTATGCCATGCCAGCCTACCAGCCCATTAACTTCCAGTAATACTCTTCTCTTTGCAACTCATCTTGCTGTTGGTGCTGTTAGCCACAGTTTCATCATAGCCCTAAGCTCCTCCATTTTGGTTGAACAACGACAATTCTCAAAACCAAGGTAATTTATTTCTCCACATTCTTTAACTTTCCACTCCTTGCTTACTACTAGGAAGGGCCAACTACAGGTAAACAACAACAACAACAACAGCAGAAACAAACAAACACAAACCCTCAATCCCTTTCTCCTTTACCTTTTCCTGTATTGTAATCACCCCCTTGTTGTGAGTGCACAGCAATCTCTGGTTTCTTAAACTAGAGATCAATGCTCCACAGGTTTCTCTCTCTCTCTCTCTCTCTCTCTCTCTCTCTCTCTCTCTCTCTCTTTCTCTCTCTCGGTTGGTAGGACAGGAGCACTGAGTTTACAAACCTACAGCATTAGTCTCTTATGTGCTTTATACTGCATTGTAGATCAATGTAGTTGTACAAGATGTACAGTTTTCAGCATCACTGCAAAGTATTTTGCTAATTTCTATTATTGTTTTAATGTTTCAGTCTGGAGTTTAGTAATTCATCCTATTACAGATATTTCAAATATATATTTATGCACACATACACCATATGCATATGGGTTTAAAAAGACAACTGTGCTCCAATGTGGGTCTCTGTCTCTGTCTCCTTTCATCGCCTGATGAAGGTTAATATTCAGGAGGATGCCTATATGTTTTTCTTTGGGTTCTCCTTCTTATTTAGCTTCTCTAAGATCACGTATTAGAGGCTCAATGTCCTTTGTTTATGTCTAGAAACCAAATATGAGTGAGTACATCCCATGTTCCTCTTTTTGGGTCTGGCTTACCTCACTCAGGATAGTGTTCTCTATTTCCATCCATGTGCCTGCAAACTTCAAGAAGTCCTTGTTTTTATTGCTGAGTAGTACTCTAATATGTATATATTCCATACTTTCTTCATCCATTATTCAATTGAAGGGCATCTAGGTTGTTTCCAGGTTCTGGCTATTACAAACAGTGCTGCTATGAACATAGTAGAGCATATACTTTTGTTGTATGATAAGGCCTCTCTTGGGTATATTCCCAAGAGTGGTATTGCTGGATCCAGGGGTAGGTTGATCCCGAATTTCCTGAGTAATCTCAAGGTCCAAATCAGGAGAAGAAGGAGAGAGAGCACGAACAAGGAACTCAGGATCGCGAGGGGTGCACCCACACACCGAGACAATGGGGATTTTCTACCGGGAACTCACCAAGGCCAGCTGACCTGGGTTTGAAAAAGCCTGGGATAAAACTGTCTTGGGAAAAAAACATAGAGACAATGAGGACTACTGAGATCTCAAGAACAATGGCAATGGGCTTTTGATCCTACTGCACGTATTGGCTTTGTGGGAGCCTAGGCAGTTTGGATGCTCACCTTACCAGACCTGGATGGAGGTGGGTGGTCCATGGACTTCCCACAGGGCAGGGAACCCTGATAGCTCTTTGGGCTGAAGAGGGAGGGGGACTTGACTGGGGGAGGGGGAGGGAAATGGGAGGCTGCGGTGGGGAAAAGACAGAAATCTTAAATAAATAAATAAATAAATAGAATCTAATTTCAGTCGAAAAAAAATAAATAAAAGACAACTATGATCAACCTTGCTCAACCATAATCAGAGAAGCTTCCTCCTGAAGCAGTTAACAACAAATACAGGTATCCACAGTAAGAAAATATGCAGAGACCTTGGAATATTGAGTCCTAAATGTATACCTCCACTGATGTAGGAGGTTCTTCTGTCTATGTGTTGCATTCATTGGTTGAATAAAGAAATTGCCTTGGTCTTTTGATAGGGCAGACTTAGGTAAGTGGAGTAGACAGAACTAAATGCTGGGAAGAATGGAGAGGGAGAGCTCCCATGAAGCTGCCAGGTCAGACATGCTGAATCTTTCCCAGTAAACCATAACCTCATGGTGACATACAGATTATTAGAAATGGGTTGAATCAAGATGTGAGAATTAGCCAATAAGAGGCTAGATCGTATGGGCCAAGAAGTAATTTTTTTTTTTTTTTTTTTTTGTTTTTCGAGACAGGGTTTCTCTGTGGCTTTGGAGCCTGTCCTGGAACTAGCTCTGTAGACCAGGCTGGTCTCGAACTCACAGAGATCCGCCTGCCTCTGCCTCCCGAGTGCTGGGATTAAAGGTGTGCGCCACCACCGCCCGGCTTCCAAGAAGTAATTTTAATTAATACAATTTCTGTGTAATTATTTTGGGTGTAAGCTAGCCAGGTGGGATGAAAAGCAGGCCCGCTCCTCCTACAACACTCCACCAAATTATTTTCCTCAAGATTCGGGGAACTATGCAGAAGAGGAGGAGGAAGGCTATTCTCTATCAGAATCTATTTCCAACTGATAACCGTTCACAAGTAAAAAAAAAAAAATAGTTTTAGGATTACAAGCGTGTGTAATTACACCAAGTTTTAAGGATACATCTTGGATAAAAGTTTTGGCTGATAAAAAACGCCTTTGAAACTTAAATCAATGCATGGATTCTTTGTGATTAATTGCGTAAACAAAAAAAAAAATATCCCAGGAATTGATCGGGATGTAACAGAGATTTGCTCTGTTATTATTTCTTTTTTTCTTCAGTTTTCTAAAGACCCAGAGGGAGATATAGAAGGAAAGAAAGAAAGAAAAGGTAAAAAAAAAAGACCTTATTGACATGATTCATTCTTAACTGAAAATTAAAATGAGAAAGTTTTAACAAAGAAAAAGAAATCAATCTTATGGGAAGGTGTATAATATTGTAAGACATTCTGGTTGTTTTCTGTTCATGTCAAAAAGATGGGCTATATCTGGTTTGTGTGTTTGTTTGTTTCTGTATTCCATAGCTGATTCAATGGATTAGCATAATTCCCTTTTTCACTGTCTGAACTCAAGCTCAAGCAGAGGAATGACATGAGATTTGATCAACACTCAGTGACAAGTCAATAGAGATTTGCTCTGTTATTATTTCAGCTTGGATGATGCCTGGCAATTAAGCAATTTAATAACAATGCATGGCTTTTATCACTATTTTTCTATCAAGATAGGGAAGATTATAGCTCACCATGTTTTTCTTCATTAGTGAATGCCTGTCAAAAGTAATTTAATGAAATTTATTTAAGGGAGAAATGGTAAATCTATAATTCAGGGTATCAAGACATAGCAAATCATCCCATGAATGAAGATGAAAAGAAAAGACAGCCCCAAATTGAGTCTTTTCAAATCAATGAATTTCGACCTACACTTTTATTTGTGAATGTAATAATTTTTAATTTATGTTACATATTTGATTATGATAGTTGCCCTTAAGTCTTGCTTTTACCCTACATTCCAATTCTTCTGTCTTTAAAATGGATATAGTTATGACTATGCCCTTTCAAAATGAATAGGTAGAAAGGGTTTTGATACAAAGTTTTTACAGGTGACTTAGAAAGGAGAAAATATCAGATTTCTTTAGATATCATCTCATTAAACCTTTTCACCTTGCTGATGGTCAAGTTGTGATCTGGCATAGTAAATTACTTTTTTTTAAGTCATCCAGCATGTTATTAAATTCCACTTCAATCATGCTTAAATTATAATTACTGTCCTTATAGAGAAATCTGTTTTTCCTTTCAGTAATTTCTCATACAAAATTATGAACACAGCATAAATAACATTTTTAGATAAGCTTTTTCTACAATCACCTTTTCACTAGACGCTGTGACTTTTCAAGCCTGTATATGGACAGTTCCTCTTCCTTAATTGACTCTCTCAAGCTGATAGCAATAATATAAGCAAATAAACTTTGAAATACAGAATAGAGAAATATATAAACTGCAATCTTGATCATTTCTCATAGATGTTCAAAGATTTTTCTTTGTTTTCTCCACAGAGTTTTATGCAGCGCACCCCTATTTATTGAAGCAGCTGACAGCTGTAAATGGATACCTAATTTAAGATGTTACTTTTCTGAGTTACTCACAAAGTAAAATAAATAAATACGGTTCTTAAAAATATGGTGCTCCTTTTTGTAAGCAATTGAAATGCAGTCTGCAATCTAAAAATATGAATCACTGTATGGTTAAATCAGCATAGCCTTAAAGTGCTGGGGTTCTTGATTGCATCATTCAGGGTAATTATTTGTTGATCATATTACTAGGCATTTTGCATTTGTAAGTATTTTCAGTCCATATCAATGGACTTTCTAGAGACAGTATATTTTAAATTGTAAGGTACCTACATGGCAGAGACCTCATTTTAACTATTGTGGTTTATTTTTTTCTCTCCACAGGATTTAGTACATTCAATATTATATTTTATGGGCCAAATGAAAATATCACCATGATATTACTTTATCTTTAAGAGAAAACAAAATAGATTTTGGGTTGTTTTGAACATATATATCAATTAAGAGATATGAAAGCTCAAAACCATGGAAACTAATACTGGAGAGAAATGTAATCTGCGAATAAATTGTGACACTTTATTGTCATATTTCAGCAATACCGTTTTGTTGTGGTAGCATCATTGCCCTATAAACCCAGCACTTGGGAAGTAGGAGAATTGCCAGGTATTTGAGGTCAGCCTCAAATGTTGCTACAGTGTGAATTAATAGGCCAGCCAGGACGATAAAGCAGAACAGAGTTAGAGAGACAGAGAGAAATATAGACAGAGAGAAGAGAAAATGAGAGAAGAGAAGGGGAAAGGAAGGGAGGAGAGGGTATGGAAAGGGAAGGGGGAAAGAGAAAAAAGTGTCTTCTGTCTGCAGAATTATAAGCTCTTCTTATCTCTGGTGCTGTAACTTCCTATAACTAAAAAACAACCCATAAAATCTATTTAGTTTTCTCTTAAAGATAAAGTAATTCCTTTGCAGTAAGGGCCTTAGAGCAAAAAAGAAACAACATAGTTTAATAAGTGTCAGTGTGCCTACATGCAGCTTTATTGCATCCCTGTGTCATCAGTGTCATGCTAACCTTATCACATCTCTGCAGCCTCAGTGCTGCAGTGCCATAGCAACCCTATCACATTAGTGTAGACTTATAGACATAAAATATCCACTAAAAATATATGTTACCATATTAGGGGGACAAAGGGACTGAAAATGTATATAAGGCAAAGCTCCACTGTGCTCAGGCCTTGGCCTCTGGCTATGAATTTTCTGAGCTTGTGCTGGCACAAATAAGCCTGCTCCTGGCAAAAAGTCTAAATGCATCCCTGTCTAAGAACTTCATTATATCTTACTTCCAGTTTTCTCCCTTTCATTTCAACTTTTCTTTTTCATACAGTCTTCTCACACAACGTTGGCTTCCTTTAGTACAATAAAATTAAAAATATATTAAAATATGTCTTAAATGAAAATGACCTTTCAACTCCCAAATCAGAAATCAAAATAGAATCTAAACTGAGTAAGCAGAGAAATGAAGACATAAAGGCAAAAACTAGAGAAAAGGGTACTAGAAATGTTTTTTTTGTTTGTTTGTTTGTTTTTTGTTTGAATTAATTAATTTATTTATTAAAGATTTCTGTCTCTTCCCCACTGCTGCCTCCCATTTCCCTCCCCTTCCCCAGTCAAGTCCCCCTCCCTCATCAGCCCAAAGAGCAATCAGGGTTCCCTGCCCTGTGGGAAGTCCAAGGACCACCCACCTCCATCCAGGTCTAGTAAGGTGAGCATCCAAACTGCCTAGGCTCCCACAAAGCCAATATGTGCAGTAGGATCAAAAACCCATTACCGTTGTTCTTGAGTTCTCAGTAGTCCTCCTTGTCCGCTATGTTCAGCAAGACCGGTTTTATCCTGGGCTTTTTTCAGACCCAGGCCAGCTGGCCTTGGTGAGTTCCCGATAGAACATCCCCATTGTCTCAGTGTGTGGGTGCACCCCTAGCAGTCCTGAGTTCCTTGCTCGTGCTTTCTCTCCTTCTGCTCCTGATTTGGACCTTGAGATTTCAGTCCAGTGCTCCAATGTGGGTCTCTGTCTATTACAAACAATGCTGCTATGAACATAGTAGAGCATATACTTTTTTTGTATGATAAGGCCTCTCTTGGGTATATTCGCAAGAGTGGTATTGCTGGGTCCAGGGATAGGTTGATCCCGAATTTCCTGAGAAACCGCCACACTGCTATCCAAAGTGGTTGCACCAGTTTGCATTCCCACCAGCAATGGATAAGTGTACCCCTTTCTCCACAACCTCTCCAGCAAAGGCTGGTGTTTTTGATTTTAGCCATTCTGACAGGTGTAAGATGGTATCTTAAAGTTGTCTTGATTTGCATTTACCTGATCGCTAAGGAGGTTGAGCATGACCTTAAGTATCTTTTGGCCATTTTAACTTCTGTTGAGAGATCTCTGTTCAGCTCAGTGCCCAATTTTATAATTGGGTTGATTAGCCTCTTATGGTCTAGTTTCATGAGTTCTTTATATATTTTGGAGATCAGACCTTTGTCAGTTGCGGGGTTGGTGAAGATCTTCTCCCAGTCAGTGGGTTGCCTTTCTGTCTTAGCAACAGTGTCCTTTGCTTTACAGAAGCTTCTCAGTCTCAGGAGGTCCCATTTATTCAATGAGGCCCTTACTGTCTGTGCTGCTGGACTTATACGTAGGAAGTGGTTTCCTGTGCCAACGTGTTGTAGGGTACTTCCCACTTTCTCTTCTATCAGGTTCAGTGTGTTTGGGCTGATATTGAGGTTTTTAATCCACTTGGATTTGAGTTTTGTGCATGGTGATATATATGGGTCTATTTTCATTCTTCTACAGATTCACATCCAGTTTTGCCAGCACAATTTGTTGAAGATGCTCTCTTTTCTCCATTGTATACTTTTAGCTCCTTTATCGAAAATCAGGTGTTCATAGGTTTGTGGGTTAAAGTCAGGGTCTTCTATTCGATTCCATTGGTTGACTTCTCTGTTTTTATGCCAATACCAAGCTGTTTTTAATACTGTAGCTGTGTAATAGAATTTGAAGTCAGGGATGGTAATGGCTCCAGACATTCCTTTATTGTATAAGATTGTTTTGGCTATCCTGTTTTTTTTGTTGTTTTTCCATATAAAATTGATTATTGTCTTCTCCAGATCTTTGAAGAATTTTGATGGGGGAATGCATTGAATCTATAGATTGCTTTTGGTAGAATTGCCATTTTTACTATGTTGATCCTCCCAATCCAAGAGCAAGGGAGATCCTTCCATTTTCTGGTGTCCTCTTCTATTTCTTTCTTCAAAGACTTAAAGTTCTTGTCAAATAGATATTTCACTTCCTTGGTCAGAGTTACCCCAAGATATTTTATGCTATTTGTGACTATTATGAAAGGTGATGCTTCTCTGATTTCCCTCTCTGCTTCCTTATCCTTAGTGTATAGGAAGGCCACTAACTTTTTGGAGTTGATCTTGTATCCTGCCACATTACTAAAGGTGTTTGTCAGCTGTAGGTGTTCTTTGGTAGAGTTTTTGGGGTCGCTTATGCATACTATCATATCATCTGCAAATAACGAAAGCTTAACTTCTTCCTTTCTTATTCGGATCCCCTTGATCTCATCATGTTTTACTATTTGCTATTGCTAAAACATCAAGCACTATATTGAAGAGGTATGGAGAGAGTGGACAGCCTTGTCTTATTCCTGATTTTAGTGGGATGGCTGTGAATTTTTCTCCGTTTAATTTAATGTTAGCTGTCGGCTTGCTGTAAATAGCTTTTATTATATTTAGGTATGACCCTTGTATACCTAGTCTCTCCAAGACCTTTATCATGAAGGGGTGTTGAATTTTGTCGAATGCTTTTTCAGCATCTAATGAAATGATCATATGGTATTTTTCTTTCAGTCTATTTATATGGTGGATTACATTGATAGATGTGCGTATGGTGAACTTGCCCTGCATCTCTAGGATGAAGCCTACTTGATCATAATGGATAATTTTTCTGATGTGTTCTTGAATTCGCTTTGCCAGTATTTTATTGAGAAGTTTTGTGTCAATATTCATGAATGAGATAGGCCTGTAATTTCTTTCTTGGTTGGGTCTTTGTGTGGTTTTGGTATCAGGGTAACTGTAGCTTCATAAAAGGAATTTGGCAATGACTTTTCTGTTTCTATATTGTGAAATACGTTAAGGAGTATAGGTATTAGCTCTTCTTGGAAGTTCTGGTAGAATTCTGCATTGAAACCATCTGGTCCTGGGCTTTTTTTGGTAGGGAGATTTTTGATAACATTTTCTAGTTCTTCACGACTAACAGGTCTATTTAGATTGTTCGCCTGGTCCTGGTCTAACTTTGGTATATGTTACTTATCTAAAAAAGTGTCCATTTCTTTAACATTTTCCAATTTTGTGGCATACAGGCTTTTGTAGTAAGATCTAATGACTTTCTGAATTTCTTCTGTGTCTGTGGTTATGTCTCCCTTTTCATTTCTGATCTTGTTAATTTGTGTATTCTCTCTCCACCGTTTGATTAGTTTGGATAGGGATTTATCAATCTTGTTGATTTTCTCCAAGAACCAACTTTTTGCCTCATTGATTCTTTGGACTGTTTTCTGTGTTTGATTTCTGCCCTCAGTTTGATTATTTCCAGTCTTCTACTCCTTCTGGGCACATCTGCTTCTTTTTTTTCTAAAGGTTTCAGGTGTGCTGTTAAGTCCCCAATGTATGCTTTCTCCATTTTCTTTAAGTGGGCACATAGTGCTATGAACTTTCCTCTTAGCACTGCTTTCATCGTGTCCCATAAGTTTGAGTATGTTGTCTCTTTATTTTCATAAAATTCAAGGAAGACTAGAAATGTTATTGTATTTAAGATGTTGATGTTATAGTAAAGTAGAAAGATGAGGAAGGTTGGCTAGTTGTAATATCAATGTCTTTTTTTAATTTTTTTAATTTATTAAAAATTTTATTAAAAATTTCCACCTCCTCCCATTTCCCTCCCCTTCTACCTACCCTCTCCCTTTCCTTCTCTGGTCCAAAGAGCAATCCGGGTTACCTTCCCTGTGGGAAGTCCAAGGTCCTCCCCACTCCATCCAGGTCTAGAAAGGTGAGCATCCAAACAGACTAGGCTCCCACAAAGCCAGTACATCCAGTAGACTCAAAACCCAGTGCCATTGTTCTTGGATTCTCAGTCAGCCCTCATAATGTCAATCTCTTAGGTCACAGTGACCTTGCCCTTGGCAGGTGTTTTGCAAATTGTAACGGTACATATATTTACATGTGTGTGGATCACTGGCCATTTCCCTTCTTTAAAGTGACATTTGACAAAGAAGGAAGTTTAATGTAGGATAGACAAGTAGGATGTACCTAGCAGAAGTTAGCTAAAACAGCTTTGAGCATTAGTATCCTCTTTGGCTTTAGTATAAGTAATAGATACTACTTCCCTCATTTCCTGTTTGGCTGTCACCAAGGATTGCAACAGCAATACAATGTCCAAACTCTCTTTACTTACTTGACATTGAGGGCACAGGAATGCAGTTAGGTACTTAACAAATTCCATATTGGATATCACAGAACACTGATTCCCAACTTTTCAGACCATGGATTTGAATACCAATGGCTTGTTACATATCCTCTCAAATCTCATATTCTTTTCTCTCTCTACTATAGTAACAGAAACAACCATAACTCTTTTCTATCCTAAGCAACTAGACATGACTAGTGAAATACAACCAGGAACATTTATTACACTTTCAATTCATGATAGAAAGCCTCAAGTGGTTCATTTATGTTATTTTCAATATTAATACATTGCATAGATATCTTCTATCACTGCAAATCATCTTAACATTCATTTTCTTTATACACTTTAAATACTTCTTTTCCTGTCCTTAATTACACTTGATGACTCTGTCTTCTATTTCATTTTCTTTAGTACATTCTCATAAACAAACAAAGATGCTTCAGTATCTCCATTTGTGACACCTACTACACCTGTTACACTTTGGCCTTGACTACATTATGCATTGCAGTGAGACTTGCTTTCTACATGTACTAATGAAGAGAATTCTAATATCTATATCCTATATGGATGTGAATATATTAAGTCAATATGACCAAGCACTTGGAACCTTATGAGTTTACTAAATGATACAGACTTATGCATCATCATTATTGTTTCATATATGCCACTCCCTTTTTGGTTCTTCACAGCAAGTTTTCTAAATAGAATGTTTTGTCTTGGCTATCTTCCTTTCCTCCCATTTTAAACTGTTTATATTGATATCCTTTTAACTTTCTAAAACTTTGCAGTAATGCTGGGAACTTTCTTATCTCTTCTTCCCTTCACCCACAATCAGCAGTTGTGTACATTTTGTCAAATTCACTATTTTTCATAAACTTTATAACACATATATACATTTACATATATGCTACTTCCTAAGAGTAACTTTAATCCCAAATGCTTAGGCGTGTATTTCCTAAAAACAAATATATTATCTTATATAGCTATAGTATTATTAGGATAAGGAGACTCAACAATAGAAAATGACCACACTGAAATACAATTTCCATATCCAGATCTCATCAGTTGGATCAGATATTACAGTTAGTAATTATATTAATATCTCTTAAACATTGAACAGTTTTCAATCAGTTCACTCACCTTTAAGTGTTTGAAGAAAATAAGTATTATGAGCAATTTATTTTGGGTTTCTTATAATTCCCTATGAATAAACCCATATTATACATACTTTTAATGGGAGAACTACTATCAGTTAATACAATATCTAAATGCTTCTGATGTACATAATGTCACTGTTTTCCATTTGCAGTTTGATATTTGCAGTATTTTCTGTCATATGATAAAATGGGTCAAATATGGTTTAATTTGCTTTTCTGTTGATCAGAATGGTTTTTGAGCATGTATGTGTATAGTTGGTTTTATGTGATCATCTATGAACTCTCATAGTCTTTTAGCCATATTCAAAATGGGCTTTCATGACTGTACTTAATATTTTTAGGGTCACCAATGGATTGTAACTGGATAAATACAATGATTGCTTTATGGCTCTTATCATATGTAAATATTAGCTTACCAGTCTAAAACTGACATCACTTTGCAGACAGTTTCTTTTTGTTACGTGACTTCTAAGAGTCCACCTATAAGCTTTCTTTCTGTTTGGTTACATTTTCCTGTTTTGTTCTTCTGGTGTTCAGATTCCTATTATATAATTTCACTGGGATGTTTTGTATGCATCTTAATATAATACCCCATCTAAAAACTGTCTTTTTATCTCTTTTACTTCACTGTAAGTCATACTCTAAATGCAGAGACACTAGATGATAAAAACCTCATATTCATTCCCATATTCTGTTGTGTTTTTTCACATCTTATTGTTAACCCATAAGTAAATGATGCTTTTCTACATTCAAAATGTATTCATAATCAGGCTACTTTTAATTTTTCACAATGCCAACACCAGAGACCAGGCAATTAACATCAAACTCCTGAGTTTCTACAAGACTCCCCTTAAAGGTTTTCTGCTTTCATTTTTACTACTTAAACAAACTTTGATTTTCCTTCACAGAGTAGTCATAGTAATTCCACTAAATATCCTAATTTAGGTAGTTTTGCTTTATTGCTTAAAATACCTCCAAGTTTTCTACCTTAGAATTATAATTAAAATTTGTAACATGATTTTGCTATGCTTTGTGAATTAAACATGAATGACACCCACTTATTGAACCTTTATTCATATTTTGCAATACTGATAATTGTAATGCCAATTTTTGTGGTTCATAGGTATTATAGCTTGGTGAGACTATCTAATTGTTTTCTTTTCCTGGCAGCTTACATAACATATTCTGGAATTAAGGAACATAAACCACAGGAAAGTGACTTCCAAGTCAGATCCAGTTTAAAGCATCCAAGTTCTTTGTCCTAAGTATCTTCAGCAATAGGAGTCTACCCTCAACTCCTGAGGGGCCAGCAAAAAATATATTGTTTTGAAATTCACTGTAATTATCAGACTTACCCTTTGAAAGGTCATGTTTTTTGTGTCTGGTGTTGTTTTTTGTTGTTGTGGTTAGTTTGTGTTTTTATATTTTGTGGCGGGGGGGGGATATTGTCAACCCAAGTGACTTAACATCCATATATGTATATATGTAACATTTAATTGGAGTGATTTAAAGTTCAGTGGTTTAGATCATTATCATCATGGCAGCACATGGTAGCATGCAGGCAGACATGGTGCTGGAAAAGGGGCTGAGATCTTCAGTAAACTGAGACACTGGGCATGGCTTGAGCATATGTGAGACCTCAAAACCTACCTCCACGGTGACACACTTACTCCAACAAGGCCACACCTACTCCAAAAAACACACATCTTCTAATAAAGCCACTACGTATGAGCTTATGAGGGCAATTACATTTGAACTACCACATTCTGATCCCTGGCTCCTAAAAATTTGTAACAATAACATAATGCAAAATGCTTTTTGTTCAAATTCAAAAGTCCCCATACTCATCACAGTCTCAACAATATTTAAAAGTCCAAAGTTCAAAGTCTCTTCTGAGATTCATGTAATCTCTTAACTGTAGTCCTCTATAAAATTACATACTTCCAATATGGAATGGCATAGTATTATCTATTACTGTTCTAAAACACAGGAAAAGGAGCATAGTAAGAAAATACTAGACCAAAGCAAGACCAAAAACTATTTGGGCAAACCCTAAATTTTGCATCTCCATGTATGATGTAAAAATGCCCTTCAGATTACCAGTTCCTTTTAGCTTTGGTGACTTCTTTCTCTTGGGCTGGTTCCACTCACCATTAGCAGCTCTCCTAGGCTGGTATCTCATGGTTTGTCATCTCCAACATCTTGGGTGTCTCCAAGGCAATTCAGTCTTCAATTTTACAGTTTCATATAGTAGCCTCTCTAAGCCTCCATTCAGGAACACCTCTGACATATGCCTGACCTAACTAGCTTTCTTTAGTCATCAAGTAATATCCCACAAACCCTTGCTGTTATCCATAAATCCAGAATCATATGGTTGAAGCTGGATGTTCTGCTGCTTGCTAGGACTGGAACATGGGCCCCTCATTCAATACATCTTTGCCAATTTTATATTTTTGATGGTTTCCTTCACTGCCTAAGCTTGGCCGTCCTGAAACTAGATATGTAGAACAAACTCAGAAATAAACATCTGCCATCTGAATGCTGGCCTCTAACTCAGGGATATGCCTCTGCCATCTGAATGCTGGGACTAAAGGTGTGTACCACCACATTTGACTTGTTAAGATTTTCCTTAGTTCCTTTTCACATGTTGGGAACTTAGCTGCCTGACATCTTTCCTTGAGGTCACCACTCCCTTTATTCCATTTCTTAATCTGGTTATCTCCTTGAACACACGCCTTAGCTCCATTCTATTTCCTGGTGCTCCTTTCTCCTCAAATTTTACATTTTGTATTTTTCCAGCTCTTTTTCATTATAAATCTTCATTAGAGTTATCACTAATGCTTGTACAACAGAGTCAATACTAGACTGTTTTGAGTTATTAAATTTATCAAACTGCACTATCAATTGGGGACCAGGTATTCAAATACCCAAGACTGTGAAAGACATTTCTCATTTAAACCATTACAACCATCATAATATTCTTGTACTATATATGAAAAACTATGTTCAAGGAAGATTAAAACATTTAATATGTATAGTATAGACTAAAATAAGAACTAAAGTTGCCAGATGTATACTCTTACAAGGTAGTAAAGGAGATTAATAGAATCATATCAGCAAAATATACTAAGGTGTTAGACAAATCTATTAAAACACTACCTCCTGGAACAAAGATCAAAATTCAAAAGATAAAGTTTGACAAATTAAACAAAAAAGTTTCATTTAAATATACCATGCCTACAAGAAACATATAAGTGAGTTAAAAAAAGAGGATGGCAGAGAAAATGTAGAGCTCAGTAAAAATAAAAATAATAAAAAGAAGGAATGGGGAGAAAAATATGCTATGCCAATTTTAGTCAAACGGAAATAAGATAGAATATATTAATATTTAATGGAATAGATTTCATTAAAAATGATTAAAAAGTTAATTTCATATTGTTAAAGAAATCAGGAAATTGTCAAGAGGATTATATTGAGTTAGAACAATCCTAAATATATACCTTCAAACAGAGCTTCATGTTAGAGAAAACAAAAGGAAAAATAAATAAATGGAAAATTCATTCAGAGATTTAAATATTTTCTATTAGATAGCCTAAATGAAAGATGACCAGGAAGAGTATCTTGAGTGTAAATAACACCATCAACATATTTGAGCTAATAGACATTTATATAATATTCTAATTTATAGCAGTAGAGTAATAATATAGAAAGTTTATCAAAAACCAATTATATAATGTGAATAAAACAGAAAAATGCATGTCTCACTGACTATTTTCTTCATAAGGAAAGTAAATTTAAAATCACACACATAAACAATAACAACAAATGGATAGTCCCTTGACAGTCATAAATTTTTAAGTAGTCACAAATTTCTAGGTCATAAAGACCTAAAATGAGAACATTAACCTGGATATAGAGAGCTAGTTCCAGGACAGGCTCCAAAGGTACAGTGAAACCCTGTCTCAAAAAAAAAAAAACACCAACCAATCAAACAAACAAACAAACAAAACAAAACAGATTAGAAATGTATGTACAGTATGTTCTAAAAAGTTAATCTCAAATTTGTATCAATATATAAATTTTGTATACATATATAAAAATCTAATCCAATGTAAAACATTTTAAAGGAGATTCAATAATCTATTTTTATTTATCATATCTATACCCTCCCTTTTTCTTTGCAAAACATATTTTATTTATGTTTTTATTTACGCTTTAATAAATAAAACCAGTAGTATCCAAGCATTTGTCCATAATTTACCTATAAGGCCTGAGAAAACTTAAAAAGAAGGATTATAGACAAACAAGAACAGAATCGAGTGCAGCTTCTTATTAACTATTTTACTCAGGTAGGCCATGTTTTGCTGTTAGCAAGCAGAGACTCAGCTCCTTTACGAAAGGCTTCCTGACTCAGCAGCACAAACTTCATACTGGTTCTTTTAAGAGGTCCTGCCACCAAACACTTACATGGTGTTGATGAGCAGTCAACAACACGCTTTTTTGGTGGTAGCATGGATTTAGAAATTCTGCAGAGGTTTTTTTTTTTTTTTGTGTGTGTGTGTGTGTGTGTGTGTGTGTGGCAATAAATGTGGTTCCTGCCAATACTTTTGCCATGAGTCTAGACTCTGAGGTAGCCAAGGAATGGGCAGAGCCAGCCACCAAATTTGCTGCATTAATCCTAGCTATGCTGCTTCGCAGATTATAGACTCATTTGGTTAAAAAAGATGGAGATATACAGTACAGACAGATTCAGACAGAAAAAAAAAAACTCTAAGCAGATTTCAGTGAGTTTAAAAATATATGTAGACTAGAGAGAGAGAAGAAGTATGTAGAAAGTCTTTTAAAAAGAAAATAGAGTAAGAAAAATGTCACTTAAAGATGAAAACTATGCAGATTCTGGAAACTGTATGCTATTGTGTTGTCTTTGAATTGTTTCACTGCTAAGGAAGGAGCAACAGCTGTTATAAGGCATTTGATTATAAATGCTGCTAGATTAATCCAACCTATGTATTTTGAAAATTATTTGACTTCCAAATTTAAGTCAAAAATTTTTCTTTGAAGAAGAGGAATTGCTTTTGTTTCCACAGAAAATGAGAGGCTGTGGGTTCATTATTGGTTAAGAAAACTAACGTTTGATTGAGGAAGACCCACCAAAAAATCTCCAGTGGGAACAGATGACAGTGATGATTCGACATTTCAGAGTACCTCTGTTGCATTTCCTTCTGAATTCTACATCCGGAACAGTTTTAAGGCTGCTGGTAGAAGTGATCCAGCCTCACAGAATATTCATGTCAGGACTTGACCATAATACTAAATTTTCTTTGGGTTCCCATGAGATTATCTGTCCCCCAATCCACAAGAAGTAGCCTAGAAACTATGTCCACATTCTCAAGAAATGGATTTTAGGTGTTTTTCTTTATTTAGAGTATTGGTTACAGGTTATTATGGATAATGGTCCAGAAAAAAAGATAAACAGAAATTAGATTCAGGGTTCTTGTTTTGAAAAGAAAAAAAGGAGAAGTGCTATTCGTTAATGCTCTTGCACAATGTAAATATTTGTCACTTATATTAGTCTAATAAAATGCTTATTGGCCAGTAGCCTGGCAGGAAATATAGGCAGGGTGACCAGGCTAAGAGAATTCTGGGAATAGAAAAGATAGTCAGTCACACGTCAGATGCAGAGGAAGGATGATGAGAATACCTTAATAAGAAGAGGTACCAAGTCACATGGCTAAACATAGACAAGAATTATGGGTTAATTTAGAATTTAAGAGCTAGTTAATAATAACCTTGAGCTAATAGGCCAAACAGTTTATAATTAATATATGTTTCTATGTATTTCTTTCGGACTGAGTGGCTGTTAGGCTGGGTACTACAGAAACTTCCATCTGCACTCCCACCAGTTGTTCTATGGTTGTGCCTTTTTCATACATCCCTCCCCTGATCCCCCATATCCCTCACCAAATAAATGTATAAAGTTTTGAAAAGTGACCAATAAATTGATTTCACATATTATTTTCACAGTGTTGAGTGTTTGGCATGGTTTGTTAAGAATCCTAACTCAATAATGACATATACTTTCAATGTGGTAGGAAAAAAATCTTTAATAAATTGCTTCATTTTTTTTATTTACAAGTAGTGGTGGTGGTAGGGTAATCAGAGAGACTGTTAACTAATATATCTTTTGTCTTAGGAAATTCTCAAACTTTTATTTTGCTTCCTTATTTTCCTTCAATGTAACATTTTGGTTTTTTTTCATCATTTTTAATTTATTTTACATACTATACACAATTTCCCTTCCCTACTCTCCTCCTGCTCTCTCCCCACCTTCCCCCTATACTTTTCCTCTTGGCAAGGTCTCCCATGGGAATCAATAAAGCACGAGACATTAAAGTGAGGAAAGACCAAGCTCCTCCCCAGTGTATCAAGGCTGAACAAGACATCCAATCATAGGAAACAGGCTGCAAAGAGCCAGCTCATGCAACAGAAACAAGTTCAGGTCCCACAGCTAGGTGCCCCACAAAAGACCAAGGTATATAATTGTCACCCAGGAGCGCAGAGCCTAGGTCACTCCCATGCTGGCTCCCTAGCTGTCTGTCTAGAGTTTGTGTGTTCCAATCTCTGAAAATTTCCCCATCATAATCTTGACTCGCTTTGCTCATACAATCCTTCCACTCTTTTCTCAACTGGACTTCCGGAGCTCAGCCCAGTGACTGAGCCATAGATCTCTGCATCTGCTTCCATTAGGTACTGGATTAAGGCTGTATTATGACAATCAAGGCAGTCACCAATTTGATTACCCTGGAAAGCCAGTTCAGGCACCCTTTACACTATTGGTAGAAGCTTAGCTGGAGTCATCCTTAAGAGCTTCTGGGAAGTTCCACTGCATCTGTTTCTCCCTAATCCCACAATGGCCTCCTCTATCAAGATATTTCCCCTACTACTCTCCCATATCATCCCTCTTGAAAGACCCCCGAAGGAGTGTCTTCCTTCTGGAGGAGACCCTTCCCAAGGATCAGCGAAACCACCAGTGCGGATGCAAACAGCAAGAGGTTTATTCAAATACCAAGTACTTGGGGCCACAAGTCTCTCGACTTGTGTGCGCCCTCAGGCTAGAACTAAGGGTTTATATATGGTCCTAGAGCGAAAAGCGCGGGAACAAAAGCAAGAAGCGTAGTTACAGGGTTCCTATTGGATGATTCGAACGGGACCCAGGTGGTACCGGGGTGAAATTGAGGGCACGTTCCCAGGCATGCATACATCAGATAACTGTTTGATCCCGTTTCTTCTCAGGGTCATAAATTCCTCTTAGGGGTCTCAGTTCCTCCCATGCACAAATGTATGTCATAAATACGTCAGAGGTTCTGATATATCCTTATCTCCCCTGCACAGATGCATGCCATAAATTTGTCAGAGGTCCTGATATATCCTTATCTCCCCTGCAGCCAGGCACCCTGACCTCACTTTGCACTGACATTTGTTTGTAGAGGGCCTTGTGAAATGTTATAGCAGTTTAGATGAGATTCTTCTTAGGGGGAGTTGTTTCCTTTGTAAACTGCTGATATTTTAAGTTTGACCTAGGTGTCAACCGTAGGCATCCTGCTTTCCTAGGAAAGCAGGATGTCCTCATGAGAGCTTGCTGGCCTAAAGTTGAACTCTATAACCAGTACAAGTCTTGCTTAAATGGCATTACTGTTGCTGTAGGCTGCAAGCTTTTTAGCAGGGGTCTTTCACCTCTCACAACTCAAACATCCTGATCCCTCATTGTGGATAGAAATTTCTGTCCCAACTAGTTGTGCAGGAACTCAATTCCAAGAAAAACACAGAGGCTTGTGTTAATTATAAACTATTAGGCCTATTAGCTTGGTTTTATTATTAACTAGCTCTTGCAATTTAAACTCATTATTCTTATCTATGTTTAGTCATATAGCTTGGGAACTTTTCTCAGTGCAGCATTTGTTAAAAATAATTTTTATTGAGTTATATATTTTTCTCTGATACCCTCTCTTCTACTCCCCTCCCTTTCTACCTCTCCCATCGTCCCCATGTTCCCAGTTTACTCAGGAGATATTGGCTTTTTCTACTCCCCATCTAGATTAGATCTATGCATGTCTCTCTTACGGTCCTCTTTGTTGCCTAGGTTCTCTGGTACTGTGAACTGTGGGAGTACATATGATATTTGTCTTTTGGGGTCTTCATTACTTCACTCCATATGATGTTTTCTAGATCCATCCATTTGCCCACAAATTTCAAGATGTCATTATTTTTCTTCTGTGTTGTATTCCATTGTGTAAATGTACCACAGTTTCTTTATCCATTCTTTGAGAAAAGGGCATTTAGGTTGTTTAGAAGCTCTGACTATTACAAATAATGCTGCTATGAACATAGTTGAGCACATGTCCTTTTGGTATGATTGAGCATCCTTTAGATACATACCAAAAAGTGGTATTGCTGGGTCTTGAGGTAGGTTGTTTCCTAATTTTCTGGGAAATCACCATACTTATATCCAAAAGAGCTGTACCAATTTGCACTCAGACCAGCAATGGAGGAGTGTTCCCTTTATCCAACATCCTCTTCAGCATAAGTTTTATTCAGTGTTTTTGGCAGTGGCCTTGGCCATTCTTACAGATATAAGATGGAATCTCAGTGTTGTTTTGATTTGCATTTTTCTGATGACTAAGGATGTTTAACATTCCCTTTAGTGTCTTTCAGCCATTTTAGATTTCTCTATTGAGAGTTCTCTGTTTAGGTCTGTAGGACATTTTTATTGGGTTATTTGTTCTTTTGATGAACAATTTATTGAGTTCTTTGTATATTTTAGAGATCAGACCTCTGTCTTCCCATTCTGGAAGCTGCCATTTTGTCTTGTTGACTATGTACTTTGCTTTACAGACGCTTTTCAGTTTCAGGAGGTCCCATTTATTGTTTCTCTCATTATCGTGCTACTGGGGTTATATATAGGAAGTGGTCTCCTGTGCCAATGTGTTCAAGTGACCTTCCTACTTTCTCTTCTATGAGGTTCAGTGTGGCTGGCTTTATGTTGAGGTTTTTGATCCATTTGGACTTGAGGTTTCTGCATGGTGATAGATATTGATCTATTTTCATTCTTCTATATGTTAATATTGAGCTATGCCAAAACCTTTTGTTAAATATGCTTTCTTTTTTTCTATTTTATATATTTTACTTTTTTGTCAAAATTCAGGCATTTGTAGATGTGTGGATTAATATCTGGGTCTTTGATTTGGTCCTATTGGTCCCCCTGTCTGTTTTAATGCTAATACCAGGCTGTTTTCAGTACTGTAGCTCTGTAGTCAGGGATTGTGAATCCTCCAGAAGTTCCTTTATTATACAGTATTGTTTTGACTATACTGGGATTTTTGTTTTTGCATATGAAGTTGAGTATTATTCTTTCAAGGTCTGTGAAGAATTTTGCTGGGATTTTGATGGACATTACATTGAATTTGTAGATAGTTTTTGATAAGATTGCCAATTTTACTATATTAATTCCACCTACCCAAGAGCATGGGAGATCTTTCCATTTTCTGGTATTTTCTTAAATTTCTTTCTTCAAAGATTTAAAATTCCTGTCATAAAAGTCTTCCACTTGTTTGGTTAGAGTAAATTGATTACTGGGTTAGGGCCTACTTTTATTTCTACTCAATTACTTTTGCAAACATTCTAATTCTAAATAAGTTTACAATCACAGATACTGGGAGTTAGGACTACATAATATAATTTGGGTGGGGAGTTCAAGACAGAGTATATTTATGTATTGTTGGATCTTTTGGAACTCATTCTATAGAGCAAGTTGGCCTCAAATTCATAGATATCCTCCTGCCTCTGCCTCCTGAATGAGGAGAATAAAGGCATGTGCCACCACTAACCCACTGACGTCATCATATCATAACAGACATAATTCAATCCAATCTACTCTGTTGTCTCTCTCTTTTTTTTTTTTTTTTTTTTTTTTTGGTTTTTCGAGACAGGGTTTCTCTGTGGCTTTGGAGCCTGTCCTGGAACTAGCTCTGTAGACCAGGCTGGTCTCGAACTCTCAGAGATCCGCCTGCCTCTGCCTCCTGAGTGCTGGGATTAAAGGCGTGCGCCACCATCACCCGGCTCTCTGTTGTCTCTTAAAAGTCATATGTCTTTCACGTACAAAATGCATTTACTTCATGAAAACATTTTCTAAAAATTTAAGACATTTCCACATCAACTTCAAATACAGAATCTCATCTAAATATAATCAACTCAAAAAGTCACAAGTATTATCTGCTAATCATGTAACTCAGAATTAGATGACCTCAAAGTAGAGAAGATGGCGATTCATCAAAGTGTATGAGAGACTGTTCTCTGTTTTCTAAAAGAACTTTATTGTAAGTCCCTATTGATGAAGATACTGTAAACATTTGTCACAGGATGGAAAATCAAGTTGGTATTCTTCAAGAAATTTCTACCCTGCTGCCTAGCTTTCAGAGTACTTGAAGGTAATATGCAGTCAATTGGGGGAAAGCCATTAGTAGTTCTATCCAGCTATGAAGCCTATGAGGTACCATAACAATTGGCATGGTAAAATAAGGCCATGGGCACAACTGTGGCAAGGATATTATAAGGACATCCAACCATTCTCTAACATGCTTCAAGGCTCACTCCACAGGAGAAAACATATGTCTGCTACTGTAAATCTGATAAAAAAAAATAATGGTTAAGTAGTTTATAGACCCCATTAGAAAATCTACTATAAATTGAGAAATTGACATAGTACCAAATTGCACTATAAATTATTATCTCTAATATATAGGTCAGTGCAGCATTCAGATATTATCAAAGTTTGTTTGTGTAGTAGAGAATGGTGAATGCAGGAACTCCCTGTGCCCACATTATAGAGCATAAAAAACTATGTTAAGTTCGGCCATAAATGGAGCATGTTAGTCAAACTCCCTTCCCTAAGTGCTTAGAGACAACCATAAAAGAGGAAGAAGAAACATTGCAAGAGACAGGTTTCAGAGAGGACCCAAGTGAAAGAGTATTTGTTTGACATGACAGAACTGCTACACTAATGTACTTGTAGCTGTTGTGGCTGTCTACACAAGACTTACACAAGATAAGGCCAATCAATATTCCAGTGTAGAAGTGGCAGGAACTCCCAAGTCCCCACCTCTAGCTATTAACACTTAATGGCTTCTAGAAGAATCTGTTTGTTTTAGGCGTGTGGCCCTGGGAAGATTAACCACACTCCTTGGAATGATTCCACAACCATTAATTTATGGACAGCACATACTAGAATTATTGGTTTATAAAATAAAACCGTATTTTGTGTGGTAGCACATACCATTGATATTAGCACATCAGAGGCAGAAACTGGCAGATCTCTGTGAGATCAACATGAGATTAGTCTATAGAGGGAGTTTCATACCAGCCAACATTACAAAATAGACCTTGTCTCCTACATACATACACACACACACACACACACACACACACACACACACACACACACTACCATAACTAACTTAAACAGCAATAACCAAAAAAACCTGAATTTGGAAGGAATTGGGAGGAAGGCTAAATTCTTTGTGAATTATTAATGGAAGGATAAGGGTATATATTGTCAAAGTACAGTGTTTGCATATGTGACATTTTCAAAGGAAATAAAATATAGTGTTAAAAAGTTATGGATAAAGTGTGGCACATACACACAGTAGAGTACTACTCAGTGGTAAAAAAAAACACAATGACATCTTGAATTTTGCATGCAAATGGATGGAAATAGAAAACACTATCCTCAGTGAGATAACCCAGACCCACAAGTATGAATATGGTATGTATGCACTCATTAGTGGATTCTAGCCATAAACAAAGAACATTGAACCTATATTTAACGATCCTAGAGAAGCTAAATAATAAGGTAAATCCATAGAAAAACATAAATAGGTCCTCCTGGAAATTGGAAGCAGATAAGATCGCCAAGCAAAAGTTGGAAGCATAGGGGTGGAGTGGGGTGGAGAGAAAAGGAGAGGAGGAGAGAGAAGAGAGAAGGGGAGGGTTGGGGAGAGCTTGGGGGAATGGGATGGTTGAGATGGAGGAAGGCCAGATATGGGAGCAGGGAAGTTGGCAAGAGACTTAGATCTAGAGGGGTTCCCAGGTTTCCATGGGGATGTCCCCTTCTATGTCCTTGGGCAGTAGAGGAGAGGGTGCCTGAACTGGCCTCGTCCCCTAGTCACACTGGTGAATATCTTGAATATCACCATAGAACCTTCATCCAGTGAAGGCTGGAAATAGAGACAGAGACCCACATTGGTGCACTGAACTGAGCTCCCAAGGTCCAGTTTAAGAGTAGGAGGGAAAAGATAAGCAAGGAAGTCAGGACCATGAGGGGTTGGTCCACCCACTGAGACAGTGTGCCTGATCTAATGGGAGCTCACCAAAGCCAGCTGGACTGGGACTGAATGAGCATGGGATCAAACTGGACCTTCTGAATGTGGCTGATGATTGGGGCAGACTGAGAAGCCAATGATAATGACACTGGGATTTATCTCTACTGCATGTACTGGCTTTTTAGGATCCTAGTCTGTTTGGATGTACACATTCCTAGGCCTGGATGCAGCCGGGAGGGCCTTGGATTTTCCACTGGGCAGGGTACCCTGACCTCTCTCTCTTAGGACTGGAGCGGGAGTAGGGAGGTTGAGTGGGAGAGCAGGAGGGAAATGGGAGGAAGTGAAAATTTTGAATGGTATGATTTATGGAGCAATAAAAATTTTAAAAAGTTAAAGAGAGAGAAATAAACTGCAGATTAATATATGAGTAATGATGGTGTTGAAAATAAAAGAAGTGTTAAGGATGACTCAAAAGTTTATTTCAACATTGTTATACCTCCAGTCAACTTCTGGACTGTTTACAGGTTGTTTTTTGCTCCATTTATTCCTTAAATATTTAAGAAATACACACTCTTTATTTTACTCCTCTTTTTTTTCTATACATGCTCTACAAATCTAATGTCATTACGTCTGAGGTTTGCATGATAGTAATGACTTTTAATTCTTCAAATGGATTAATAGTATACACCTGTCTTTTGAACTATATACTCATACTTTTAATTACTTTCTAAAATTTTTCAAATGCTTATCCTCTAGCCAAAAGTTAGAATGGTTCTGTAAGGTTATTTTTTTTTAATATGAGATACCCAATTGAAACAAGATATTTTAGAAGAAAAAGATTGCCTTTCCCCAAGTGAGAAAGAATTTTATCAGCAGATCTCCATTGAACTTGACATGTAGTTCTTTGAATCTCCTGCCAACTAGCCTGTATGAAATATTGGACTCAATAAGCCTATATCACCATGTAAGTCAATCATGAAATCTTTCTATTTGTACACATACAGATACCATGGATGTGTATCATTTTAAAATTGATTAGTTAATAATTAATTATGTGTATGGGTGTACTGATTGCATGTATGTATGTCCACCATGTTTATGCAGTGCCTGAGCAGAACAGAAGATGGTATCATATTCCTCTCATACTGTACTTACAGAAAATTGTGATCTACCATGTAGATACTGGGAATTGAACCCCTGTCCTCTGTAAGAGAAGCCTGTGTTTTGAACTTCCAGGCCATCTTTCCAGACCCTGAAGTTGCAAATTTCCCAGAAAATAAGTATTAATAAAAACATAGTATGTTATATGTAATTACCTTGATAAAAACATCTTCTCCATATCTTCATCCAAATAAGTGTAACAATTGCCCTGAGAGATTTCTCCCTTCTCCTTACCACATAGTACTGTTAACTATATAATCAGTCAGTCTCTGTGACTACAAAATTGTTTGAAATACGTTCTCTTTTTCATGTTAACCGTCAATTCTGTTGTTACATCCACTGAAATTGTGGAAACAAATTTAAAATAAGCTCTTAATCTACTCTTGTCCACTACAAAGAATCATTTGCCATAATAATGTTTTAATGGAATGTCTAAAGTACAGATATGGGTGTTAACACTATGCTTAAAAATATCACTGTGGCTCAGAGTCTCTCTTTTCTCTTTAATGTAGTCTATAATATTGTCACATATTATTCATGAACCAGTAACAATGTCATCACTTGGGAGCTTGTTAGAAGCCCAGAATATCAGAATCCATCCTAAACAAACTGAATATGAAACTATATTTTTACAAAGACTTTGGGTAATTTCTGTGCATTGAAATTTAAATAGAACCTTGAAGCATAGCTCCCAAAGCTGGATAACATCTTTGATAAACCTGGGGGCCATTTTTTAAAAAGATTTTTTTTTCCATCTCAAATATCCTACATACAAATTTCCAGGTTTTGGATCAAGTTATCTGTTTGTACAAAGCTCTTGGGAAGTTTTTGATGATCTGTGAGTTTTATGAGTCCCCAGCTAACAGTTGCTGACTTAGATTTCCAATATTTCAGTGGCATCTTCTTGTGCCTTCTTAGCTCATTTTTGCCTGCTTTCGGGCTTTTTTTAAAAAGGAATAATTTTCCCAATCAGACCTTCCTTGTTTTTTCTTCTCCAGGTGAAATGTCTTATTTATCATTTAAAGCCCAATTCAATTTTCTTGAACTCTTTCCCAGTTCTCTTAGAGATAATAATGTATTATTTCTTCTACATTTCTGGAAACTACTGGGCAACATTGTGCTATAACAGTTCATTACACTATGACAGTTATAAACTCATACAAGTCACATACTTTGTCCTTGACTAGGTCATGAGTACCAAATTTTATGCTCTGAAACTTCATAATTTTCATACCTCTCTACATATTTCCCAGGACACAATGCATTCTCATTATACAACTGAGAAATTCTTGTTGAATAAATGAATTGATAACCATCAGATTATATAGTAGTAAGGCAAAAATATGTTAGTATTAATACTGAAGTTTCTAGTAATTAAAACAGATATTTAATAACATTAAAATTAAAATATCATCCATAAGTTTTATTTTTAAGCAATGAAGTGTAAGAAATCCTGTACCAATTTCTTGGTTTTTTTTTTTTTCCTATCACACTTAAATGATATACTGCTTCTATTCAAGCATATGCATTTGTCTTTCTTGCTCCTGTCAAGTTTGATACATAGAGCATCTTTTGTGCTTACCAGGAAGGGTATTCAGCCAGAGGAACCCTCTCATCTCACTGTATGATAGTCTTGTATCTTCCATTGAAAAGCACAGAGAAGATTTGTATCATTCATGCTGAACTTTCTGAAGTCATTTCTGTTTCATGAAGCCATTAGAGGGACTTTTAAAGCATTGCTTTAAACTGTCAAGTTAACAGGCATTTCTCTCAATAGGAAAGAATACTTCAGGGTGGCATTGTAATGTGTTATAAAAATGCTTGTCGTAAGAGGTACCTTATCATTTACATGATGTCAAATGGACTTATAAAGCATTTATTTCAGCTTTTACCAGTCTATTTTCCAAAACTGTTTGAAGTGGTAATTAATACTGACTCTCAGTATTTTATTGAACAAAACTGTTAAGGTGACAGAAAAACTAAATGTAAGTTTATATTTTTAAAGTAGGTTTTGTAGCACTAAATTCTATGTGCTAATTTTTTCACTATCCAATTTTCTAATAGTTTTAAAGTTGAAGTTGGTTTACTGGGGTATTAGAGTCCTGTCATTATTTGACTCTGTCTTACTTGTTTCCATGATGTTGTCTCATATGTATATTAATGATGAACTGTTCTTGTACCCTTTAAAGGAAATTCTACTGCACTATATCTTTCTACATTAGTCTTCTCTTCTATATTACTCTGTAGCCTTCTTTCTTGCAAATTACTTTCCCTATCCACCCTCAACACAAAAACACCCCTTACCACACACACACAACACATGCTGTCTGTTTTTTTTCAGTTTGTTAAGAGACACATGCTTCATAGAAATACTTCAAATGCTAACACTTTTTAAAGATTTCTACTTTAAAGAAAATGAAAAAGGACAAGTTTGCAATGTTATACACCTCTAATCAGATCCTGTACGATAAGACTATGCCAAAACATGTTCAAATTATAATTAGTCAATAAGGAAATCAAAGCAACATTTTCAAGGTGGTTTTGATAAACAACTTGGGATCATTGAAAATGAGTTCCTCCCTCTCCAAAAAAAGAATAACATCTCTGCTTATTACAAATATGAATTATTCATTTGGCAGTTAGGAGAATATGAAATTCTCTGAGACAGAGAACTGCTAAGTTTGAGAGATTGTACAGTATGAATGTATCACCAAATTTCTTTAAAAATTGAATATAAATAAAGATATTTCTACTATTTTTAGAACAAAAGATCTGGTAGTTGGATTTACATTATTTATACATTAGAAGCTTTTTCATAAACACACTGTAATACATACTGACACTAGAGTAAGAGAAAACAAATGTAATTTAATCATTATGAAATCAAAATGTAGATAAAAATTCATTCTTGTAAAAGGAAATAGCAGAACTCAAGTATGAATACATAAGCCAAGAGATGACCAATTGCCAACCTTCAATCCACATTTGAGAGGTATAGGCAGAGAATTGCAAGGTGGAATCAACTAGGATCTGCATGGCAAGTTGAAGGTCAGCCTGGAGCTGCAGAGAAAGTGAGAACAAAAGTGAGAGAAGGAGGGAGGGAGGGGTTGACGCTGAAGTTGTATTTATTTTACTAGAATTCTTCAAAACGTATTCTTTTGGTTAATTTAAATGAGCACAAAGCATAATAGTTAAAATTTACAATATAAACCAGGAAGAAGGCCCATCAATACAAGACATAAGAAACTCAGTCCCAAGTCAGAGGAACCATTCAGAGGAGGTAGACAGCATAGGGCTTTTGCCAAGACTTCCTAGCAATTAAACTTACTTGTACAAAGTGTTAAAGGAGAGATTGATTTTTAGATATATTTATAAAAGGTACAGAGAAATAACTGGTAGAAATAGAATGTGTCTAGTCCTTTGGTAGAGGAAATCTCTGATTAGAACAAAGATATCCTACTAGAAGGAAGAGAAACACAGGAATGGAGATGTCTGCATGAACTAGGAATAGAAGTCCTTGAATGCTACTTAAAAATACTTTGAATTTTGCATCCATGAAAATGTCTGAGCAAGGGATATTTAAAAAGTAGCACAAAGAAACTTTTTCATAACATGAAGTATGGACTCTGAACAGTCCTGAGCAATAATCAGGGAAATAATGCAAATAAATAAATTTATAGATTTAAAATGAAGGAAAGGAAACATTGATGTTATGCATGATTTTGAATTTCCAAATCTGTCATTGGAGAAATGGTTATTACATTGATAAAAATAGTATTTTTATTTCCTAATGTAAATTATTTCTAAACTAATTACAAAGAACATAGTGATGTCACTTCAATAGAAATAGTTCTCGCAGGGCGATGGTGGCGCACGCCTTTAATCCCAGCACTCGGGAGGCAGAGGCAGGCGGATCTCTGTGAGTTCGAGACCAGCCTGATCTACAGAGCTAGTTCCAGGACAGGCTCCAAAGCCACAGAGAAACCCTGTCTCGAAAAACCAAAAAAAAAAAAAAATTCTCAATGGCATTGAGGTTGAAAAGCTACATAGATTTACATAAATCAAAAGGTTGTTATTTCCTCAGTTATAAGAGCTATGCAATGGCATGAAAATAAAATTTCCAAAGTGGTATAACTAATATATTCCTGTGTGTTTTCCAGTGCCCACATTCAATCCACATTCAATTATTATGCAACTCAGGATAATGTGACGAATTCAAGCTGGGCTATATAGAGCTACATAATCCTGTTATAAAGCTCTCAATCTGTCTTTCTTATAATTTCTGATCTACTGACGATTAAAGGTGTTGAATTCACTCGACCAGTCTTTTCTGAGAATTCTATGTTATTAAATTATGAAGATTTTCTAAAACTATATTGAAAACAACAGGGGTATAATACATGAGTTTTGTTTAAAAAAAGATCAAGATGAAGTAGCCTTTAGAAATTTCTGTTTCAGAATGCACATTATATTAAAATAGGCTGCAAAAAGTCCCCAAGAAAGGAATTTAATTTTGTCAAAACTTAGTAATTATTTGTCACAGAATAACAATTTATATTATCCCAGAGAACACACTTTGAGAAATATGGGCCTATTATATTGTTTGCTATTTTGTTCTGATTTGTGTTTCTATAATAGTTTAAGATTGTTAAGTTTTTTTCCCTGTTCAACTAACTTTATTTTTTCTTTATTAAGATTTTTTTATAATATATATATATTTTTTTCATTTTACAGAGCTATCCCTGCTCCTACTCCCTCCCCTCTTGCTGCTAACTCCACCTTATCCCAGCCCACTTCACCATCCACTTGTCAGAAAGGGTAAGGCTTCCCATGAGGAGTCAACAAAGTGTGACCCTTCACTTTGAGTCATCACCAAGTCTCTCCCCACTATTATCTAGATTGAGCAGGTATCCCTTCAAAGAGAATGTGCTCCTAGGTGACAGTTCAAGCACTGGGAATAAATCCTGGTCACACAATCAGTGGCCCCACAGATTCTCCAGGCCTCCCAATTGTCCCCCATATTCAGGTGTAAGACTTTAAGACAATCCTGAAGCCATTTTTGACAATTCTGAATCCTCTCAGCCTCTGTGTCATAGTGCTTCCCCTCCTCCCCTGGGAACCAAGGACCTAACAGCTACACTCGCACATACTCAGTTCCTGAACAATTACCCATATACCTATGCTTTGGTTCGGTCCCCTGGGAAACGGGGTCAAAATGACCTCTTACCTCATCTGATCTGGCAACAGCTCTCCAGTCAATTCCAATCAGAATAGTCTACTTTTAAAGGGGCCACAGAAGCAAGGGGGTTATTCTTTGACTATTCTGCTTGGACAGACATAAAAATGAGCTCGTTTCTTTATACCTCCAACTGGGTCTAGAGTGTGTCTGGGAGCGACTCGTTTCCCGGTCAGAGAACCAAATGTTGGACTCTGGCGTCCAAACATCGAGAAGGAGTCTGTCTGTTTCTGCATTGTATTTCTGTTTCTGTGTAATTGGGAATTAGTAATATGAGAATTGTACCTGCACAGGGCTAGTATTTGAAGGGGACCAGGCAGTGGGACAGACGTGTCCAGGAACACTCCCTGGCCCAGCCGTGGAAGACGCTTCACTGGCAATTTGGGAAACTAGGAGCGACTAGGTCATCTTAGTTTCTAGGGAGTGTGGCCCTTATCGCCCACTCCCTTCCAGGTTTGTATCAGTTTGTTGCCGCGCGACTTCTGATTTTGAGTCTGTGTCTGTCTTTTTGTTCTTGTGTATTTTCAGTTCTACACCAGAGTGGTGGTGAGAACACCAGGTTCTGGTTTTGAGTTTATGTCTGTCTCTTTGTATTTTTTGTTTTTGTATGTCGGTTTGTCTTTGTTAAAATCCACCTGCAGGAATTCAGAACCTGGCACCGGCCCCCTGACCATCATCAGTTTCCCTGATTCCTAAAGCAGCCCCACCACTGGAGGAGGTGGTGGCTGCCCCTCCTCGAGCCTTTTGTCTTCTCTCTTTCCTGTACTTGGGCGAAAGAAACCCAGAATCCAGGCACCTCCTGTTCTTCCTGATATCCAGCCAAGCATGACAGACTTCTCCCCACTTCCTCCCCTGGAGGAAGCACTTCGTTCCTGAGGAGCCCTGCTGGTTGGGCTCTAGCCCTGAAAACTTCAGTACTCAGCATCTACGCTGGGACGGGAAGGATGAAAGTGACTTCCCAAACATTTCCCCTTCACTCAGTAGCAGGCCAATTACAATACTGCCTTTTTCTGCCTCTAATCTTTACTTATAACCCTTCCTTTTCTCGGAACTCTCAGGCCGTGACAGGGCTTATAGAATCTGTTCTGGTTACCCATCAGCCCACTTGGGATGATTGCCAGCAGCTCTTATAGGTGCTCCTAACCACAGAGGAAAAAGGAATGTCCCAGGAGCTGACAGCAGGCCAACCCAATCACCGGACGAGATAGAGGATGGGACACCTTCCCTCTGACTTGACCTGAATGGGACTTCAATACTCCAGCTGGTAGGGAGCAGCTCTGTCTTTATTGCCAGAGTCCAGTTGGCGGGTCTAAAAAAAGGAGAGGGGGGTTGCAAAGCACCCCATTAATTTGCTAATTTGGCTAAGGTAAGAGCAATAGTACAAAGGTCTGATAGTACTCCTAGAAAGACTATTGGAGGGGTACAGGATGTACACCCATTTTGATCCCATGGCAGCAGATCGCCAAGCCAATGTAATGATGTCTTTTATAGGCCAGTCAGCACCAGACATTCATAGCAAGTTGCAGAGAATGGAGGGACTCCCCAGGACTTAGTAAAAAAAAAAAAATTAGACAGATAGGGAGGCAACAGAAGATGACAGCTGCAGAGACTGCGCACCTCAGACAGAGCAGCCCCTGAGTGGTCAAATGCGGACTTCAGTGAGGAAAAATGCCCCTAAAGGACTTTGGGCTCGAGACACTTCCCAAAGCAGCTGCTGAGCAGAAGCGAGGCAGAGAACGGCGCCGAGCACAGCCGGCTACTGAAGTGGCACTCTGCCCATCTAAGAGGCCAACGCAGCAGTCACAGTGATAGTACTGAAATTCTCCCCCTTGCTTCTCTGTGCACCCATGTGTCCACTTCTGGGGTGTATGGGAAAAAAGGGGGAGGAGTTCTAAAGCATTTGACTATGGACACAAGGATGGCTGATTATTCCTGAGTGTCCCACACTTTTATTACAAAAAGACCTGTTGGAGACTTTGACTTCCCCTACTGTTCTCCAGGACTGTAAAGAAAAGCAGGCTGCTCTCTGCCTTCGCCATGCCCACCTCGCTGAATCCTCCTCCCAGCTGCCTTGGTCACAGCCCAAGCCTGGGAACTCTGCTTACAGCCACCTGCCCCAACATGCAGCAACTGACTGAAATGAGGAGGGGCCCTGGAGATGCTGGAGCCCAATTCCAGACAGCCTTCCCGAGCTGTTGCAATTTTACAGAAAACAACTACTCCCAGCTCCCAGACTGCAGCTGTGGGAAGCTTGGGGTACTGCAATGCCCAAGCAGAGCAGGTTTTGGTGGCATGTGCTGGTAGGATTTGCTGAAGAAGACAGGGCAGCAATGGTGAATGAGCTGAGCAGCCTACTTAAAGGGACATCGGCCGGAAGGTCGATCCCCTGGGAAAAGGGGTCAAAATGACCTCTTACCTCATCTGATCTGGCAACAGCTCTCCAGTCAATTCCAATCAGAATAGTCAAAGAATAACCCCCTTGCTTCTGTGGCCCCTTTAAAAGTAGACTGTACCAGCTATTCGAGGTCCCTCGACTTCCCGAATGCTGGGGCCCCTGTCATGACAGAATTAATAAAATCCTCATGCTTTTGCATTGGCTGTGGTGTATGAGATGGTCTCTGGGGGTGACTCCTTCTTGGTGTTTGGATGCCAGAGTCCAACACAGGAAGCTATGTTGGTCCTATGCAGGTTTGAGCACTATCAGTCCAAAGTCAGTGAGCTCTCACTAGATCATCTGTTTCTGTGGCTACCATGGTCTTGACCCTTTTGTTATATAATTGTACCTCCCTTTCCTGAGCAGATCTCAAGTAGCTCAGCCCAGTGCTTTGCTGTAGATCTCTGTATTTGCTTCTATCAATTGCTGGTTGAAAGTCCTATGATGACAATTAAGGTAGTCATCAGTCTGGTTAGAGGGCAAGGCCAATTTAAGCACCCACTCCACTGTTCCTTAGAGTATTTCTGGGTCATCCTTCAGGATTTCTGGGATTTTCCCTGGTGCCTTGCTTCTTGATAGCTCCTTATTGGCTCCCTCAATCAAAATATCTCTTTCCTTTCTCTCCCTCATTGTTCTTCCTCCTTTTTGAGCATCCTTTTCCTCCCTCTCTCTTTTTCCATTCCCCGTTCCATCCTCCTTTCCCTCCTCTCCTAATTTTCTCAGATCTTGTCTGTTTCTCCTTCCCAGGGAGATCCATGTGTCTTTCTTAGGGTTCTCCTTGTTGCTTATCTTCTCTCAGATCGTGGACTATAGGATTATCCTTAGCATTACGTCTATTATCCACTTACAAGTGAGTAAGTACACACCATGTTTGTCCATCTGGGTCTGAGATACCTTACTGGGGATGTTTTTAGTCTAGCTCCATCCATTTGCATGCAAATTTCATGATGTCATTGTTTTTTACTCCATTGTGTAAATTTACCACATTTTCTTTATCCATTCTTCAGTTGAGGGGCATATACATTTCCAGGTTTTGACTATTATCAATAATGCTGCTATGAACACAGTTCAGTAAATGTCCTTGTGGTATAAGTGTGCATCTTTTGGGTATATGCCCAAGAGTGGTATTGCTTTGTCCTGAGGTTGATTGATTCACAATTTTCTGAGAAACTGCCATACTGATTTCCAAAGTGGCTGTACAAGTTTGCACTCCCACCAGCAATGGAGGAGTGTTCCCCATTCTCCTTACTCCACATCTTCAGTATAACCTATCATTGGTGGTTTTGAACTTAGACTTTCTGACTAGTTTAAGATTGATGTGGGACTGTCATATCAATCTGTTGATTTCATTGATTAAGCAATAAAGAAACTGCTTGGCCCTGATAGGTTAAAACATAGGTGGGAGGAGTAAACAGAACAGAATGCTGCGAGGAAGAGGAAGTGAGCTTGGACTCGACAGCTCTGTTCTCTAGAGCAGAGATGCCATGCTCCTCTCTCCTGGACAGACACACGATGAAGCTCCGACCCAGGATGGACGTAGGCTAGAATCTTCCTGGTAAGTGCACCTTAGGGTGCTAACACACATTATTAGAAATGGGCTAGTCCAGGTGCGAGAGTTAGCCGAGAAGAGGCAGATATAATGAGCCAAGCAGTATTTAAAAGAATACAGTTTGTGTGTTGTTATTTCAGGACATAAGCTAGCCAGGCGGCCGGGGTGCTGGGGATGCAGCCCGCCACACATATTACAACAAAATGGCGCCCAGATGTGTGGACAACTGTATCCACTGAAAGCCTGAGAAAGCTTGGAAAAAAGTAAAGCATGTTTTCTTGGTAGCAGTGATTTCTCGGGTCTGCTCTGCTTGCTAGAAGCAAGCAAGCACTCTCATCTAAGATAGGCTTCCTGACTCAGCTTCAGCTGCAAAACCCTGCAGGCTTAAGAGGTCCTGCCACAAAACATTTAAATGGTGTTGATAAAAGCCGACTGAATGCTTGTTTGTTTTCAGCAGTATCAGAAAAAAAGCTGCACCATTTAATAATGCTGGCTTTCTGGGCTGTCCTGCCAGGGCAAACTCTGACTCTTTTACACAAGCGGTTCATGCAGTTTGCAAGCAAAGGCTGCTAAAGCTCGCTGGCTGGCAGGGTCCTTGAAATGCCATAGAGTTGTGGCAGTAAACATGGCTATAGCCAGTACCTCAGCCATGAGGCTGGAAAGCTAAGGAATGGGCTACATCTAGCCGGCAAAGCCACGGCTTTAGTCCTACTGAGATTGCTTGGTAAATTAAAGACTCATGTGGTCAGAAAAACAGAGAGATATACAGTAAAGAGAGCGTCAAAGACAAAGAAAATTTTTAAATGATTTACAGTGTTAAAAATATATGCAGACTAAAAGTTAAAGTTCTTAAAGTAAAAAACAAAAATAAGGAAGAAAGAAAGTAGTGGGGTGTGGTAGTACACACCTTTAATCCCAACACTTGGGAGGCAGAGGGAGACTGACTTCTGTGACTTCAAGGTGTGGGAGCACACGCCTTTTATCCCAGTGCCTAGAAGGCAGAGACAAACAGATCTCTGTGAGTTCAAGGTGTAGTAGCATACACCTTTAATCCCAATGCCTGGGAGGCAGAGACAGAAGGATCTCTGAGAGTTCAAGGACAGCCTGGTCTACAGAGTTATTCCAGGTCAAAGATACAGAGAACCTGTCTCAAAAAGCAAAAAAAGTTAAAATTAAAAATAAACGAAATAGAGATTAAAACAAAGCTACACAAAGACTGAAAATACACAGAGAATTTTGATACTGTATGCTATTATGCTCTGTTTGAATTGTTTGAATGCTGAGGAAGGAGCAACAGCTGCGAAAAGATATTTGTTTATAAATGCTGCTGAACTAATCCAACATAGATATTTTGAAAATGCCTTGACTTTGAAATTTGGATCTAAGGACATGATGCTTTGGAAAGGAGTTTTTTATTTTGTTTTCACAGAGGATGAGACCCTATTCATTTCTTCTATTCTGATATGGTATGATGGACCACACCCTCCTGAAGGGTTGCTGTAAACATCTTAAGAAAATTGCTTCGCTTAACTGCCAACTGAGATGAAACTAGCACACAGGTTATACCATGAGAGACCTAATTAACGACACCCTCATTCAGCAGGAAGCAGTTTGAAGAAAAATAACTGCGCCCATATTCCCAAAAATTGTTTATAAACGTTCTTTTACATTTAAAGGAGGATATGATATAGATATAAATAATTTGCATTGATATGGATTTGACTTCATTGATATAAATTTAAGGTCAATTTTGTTATATGTTTATGTATTTCTGCTCTTGATTAAGGTATTGTGATTGTGTAGTTTATGTAAAAATGTAATGTATATAGGTTGTTAATGGATAGTCATCTATAATAGTTAAGTTTGTAGTCATGTTAGATTTTCTAGATGTACATAGATATATTTTAGATAGATATTCTTTATATCTTTCAAGACTAAAGAATAGGACATTTAATGTTTTGATAACTTAGGGTTTTTCATGATAATGAGACAATCTGCTCCTGGCAGCACCAATCTACTTCAGGAAGAAGATGGGCATTGAAGAGGATCCTTATGGAGTTTGATAGCCATTTGGGCAAGAAACTGCTCTTGCCTGGACTGTTGCATAAACTGGACACAAAGAACCCACAGAGAGAGGACTACTGAACTTGCCTAAAGGTGAGACGATCTTTCGGGGTTCCTGATTCATGAATGAGTCTTTGAGACATTCTGCAGGACACAGCAGAAAGTGACTGAACTGTCTTTGAATTTTCCTGCTTCATGGGAATTTTACCATCATTTACTTTCACAGGACCCCCTAAGAAGAACATCACCCCCATGACAGCTGGAAACAATCTTAGAGGACAACGTCCCCTCTCCCAGCAGAGTTTGCCCTCAGGTTTAGGGACATCATTTAGGGGTTGGTATAGGGTTGAGGGGATGGGGGAAGTGTTTTATAGGCTCAGGGATGTTTATTAAAAAAGGGGGGATTAATTGGTGATGGGATAATTGGTATTTGTGAGTTGTTGTTTTTAGAAAATTATATTGGTATTGATACAAAAGTTGAAGTATATTGAATATTTTATGCTTCTACCTCTGTTTATAACATTTGTTATGTATTGGCATATATATATATATATGTATATATATATATATGTATGTATGTATATATTTACCATATTGTAATGTACATTTCTACCTCTGATATTATTTATGTAATGATATGCATTGTTTACATTTGGAAGTCATTGTCATCATTTATTGCACAGTTGTTTATTCTCTTAATCTTCAAGTTAGATAGGTATCGAGAATTATAAATCAATAGTCATATATGTTTGTCATATTTATATTTAGGCTAATCAGGTTTTTTCGATACATAGAGATTATATTTAGTATAGATAGTATAATCTTCAACCTCTTCGAAGAGCTGTAGAAAATGGCCTTTAATCTAAACTAGAGTTCTGTGCTCACGAGACACAATCACTCCTGGCAACACCTCTCTACTCTAGAGAGAACGTTGAACACCAAAGACACTTCACTTGGAGCGTGTCTTCTTCTTGGCAGAACTGGCCTTTGGGCAAAGAAAAGCCCATACCTCAATTACTGACAGAGATACAGAGTATCCATAAATGGATAAAAACAGGATTGTCTTATCTTGCCAAGACAGGGTAAGATAGTTCCAAAAATTTCCATGCCTTTGAAAATGGTATGTCAGTTGTGTTTGGCCTTAGCCAAAGTTGGTTGCTTCAGCATTGCAATCAAGACTTTGGGTGATTGCCCAGGTAGTCAGTTGTCTCTGTCATTTGTTGCACATTTTGGAAGTTTCTCGTTTGTACTTCCTGGTTACTCAAGTAATATTACTTCCCTTTTCAAATCTTTGATGGAGTTGAAGATTAGATAATTGTAGTTACCCTCTACATTATTTAGACTTCTTGAAATAGAATGATTAGTAAAACTTTTGTTATATGTTTCTTTCTTAATATTATTTGTTGCTTGTAATTTTATATTTGGTATTTGTTCCTACTGTATATTGTTGTATTGGGTTTTGTTGGATCTTATTTAGACAAAGGGGGAGATGATGGGGAACTTCAGCCAATCACATTCTGTTTAGGGTGTGTCCCCCTGGGGCCACAGAAAAACAGATAAAACATCCAGGTGTGCTTGCCTCTTTCCTTTTGTTCCCTGTGCTCCTGAATTGCTGGAACCCTGGTTTTGTAATGTCTCTTTCTTCCGTTTATTAAAAGCTGAATCTATTATACTAAACTGGTCTGTTTAATTCTAAATACTGATCAACCATGCCCCTTCATATTTATACATATAAAATATACATATATACAAATATGTAATATAGAATATAAATGTATTAGTCTGTATTGGATTTCAGTATATATATGTATTATATTTATATATATGTGTGTATATATATATATTCAGGTTATACATCTTAAGTGCAATACAAAAATTATAATATAATTTGTCTTAAAATTTTAAATGTGGCTCCTGGACCCCACGCTGCCTCCCACCTCCTTTCTCTTGTCCCCGGATCTTTGAGCTACCAGGTGGCCCTGGTTAGGTGCTGAGGAATTCCATCTGGATGGGTGAGTGTCTACTATCCAGGGGCGGTGTGTCCCAGAAGCTAGCACAAACCCCCCTCCCCCAGCTCCTTCTGCATGGCTGCCTTTCTTAGGCACGACCCAATTCCCCGGCACCCCACCCCTCAACCCTGCCCTGCGGTTTGCTAGGACCAGTGCTCAAGACCATTTTAAGCTCCTTCACTAAGGCTATCCACCCAGAGCAGGGAGTGCCTACCTTCCAGGCAGGTCTCAAGGTTCCCAGTAAGGGAGCTTGGGCACCTACAGCTGGTGCTCCAGAATCTCCAGTGGTCTCCTGGACCCCGTGCTGCCTCCCACCTCCTTCCTCTTGTCCCCGGATCTTTGAGCTACCAGGTGGCCCTGGTTAGGTGCTGAGGAATTCCATCTGGACAGGTGAGTGTCTACTATCCAGGGGTGGTGTGTCCCAGAAGCTAGCACAAACCCCCCTCCCCCAGCTCCTTCTGCAGGGCTGCCTTTCTTAGGCACGACCCAATCCCCCGGCACCCCACCCCCCAACCCTGCCCTGCTGTTTGCTAGGACCAGGGCTCAAGAACGGTTTTAAGCTCCTGCACTAAGGCTATCATCCACCCAGAGCAGGAGTGCCTGCCTTCCGGGCAGGTCTCAAGGTTCCCTGTAAGGGAGCTTGGGCACCTACAGCTGGTGCTCCAGGGTTGCCTTCTGAGTTGTTGTGCTGAGGAGTTCCATCTGGACGGGTTGGTTCCTGTTTCTACACTGAAGAGATACACCCAGAGAGTCAGTCACAGCAAAGACTGGACCAAGACACCAGGCCTCTCCTGGCTCCATTTGAAGCAAGAGATGGGAAGGCGCCAATACAAGAATTCCTCCAACAACCTGAAAGGCAACGTGACATCACCAGAATCCAGGGATCCCGAAACAAGAAGAATTGTACACCCTACTCCAGAAGAATTAGAAGAAATCGACTCAAAAGTGAATTATATGAAAATAATAGAGGACCTTAAACAGGAGGTGAAAAACTGCCATAAACAATTAGAGATGACAAACAAAAAAGTAGAGGAAATGAATAAATTGCTCAAAGACACCCAAGAAAACCAAGAGAAGCAAGAAAAAGCAGTCAAACAGATAAGGGAAGCAGGTTCAAGACTTGAAGAATGAAATGGAAGTAATGAAGAAAACACAAACTGAGGGAAGGATGGAGATGGAAAACCTGGGTAAACGAACAGGAACCACAGAGTCAAGTACTACCAACAGATTACAAGAGATAGAAGAAAGAATGTCAGACACTGAAGATACCATAGAGAAAATAAACACAATGATCAAAGAAAATAGCAAAACCAACAAATTCGCATCACAAAATATTCAGGAAATATGGGACACAATAAAAAGACCAAACCTAAGAATAATTGGGATATAAGAAGGAGAAGAAGTACACCTCAATGGTCCAGAAAATATATTTAATAAAATTATAGAAGAAAACTTTCCCAACCTAAAGAAAGATATTCCTTTGAAGGTTCAAGAAGCATACAGAACACCGAATAGACTGGACCAAAAAAAAAAAACCATCTCCTTGTCATATAATAATCAAAACACAAAACATACAGAATAAAGAAAGAATATTAAGAGCTGCAAAGGAAAAAGATCAAGTTACTTATAAAGGTAAACCTATCAGACTTACACCTGACTACTCTATGGAAACCATGAAAGCCAGAAGGTCCTGGATAGATGTACTGCAGAAGCTAAGAGAACATGGATGCAAGCCCAGACTACTATACCCAGCCAAGCTTTCGTTCACTATAAATGGAGAAAACAAAATTTTCCAGGATAAAAACAAAATTAAACAATACTTAGCCACAAATCCAGCCTTACAGAAAGTAATAGAAGGAAAATCACAAACCAAGGAGTCCAACAATGACCACAATAACTCAAACATCTAGAGACCCTTCACCAGTGCAACTCAAAGAAGGCAAACACACAAACTCTATGACTAAAAAACTGGCCAGAGTTAACAACCACTGGTCATTAATATCTCTTAATGTCAATGGACTCAACTCAACTATAAAAAGGCACAGGTTAAGAGATTGGATACGCAAACAGGATCCAACATTCTGCTGTTTACAAGAAACACACCTCAACCACAAAGACAGGCACCTACTTAGAGTAAAGGGATGGGAAAAGGTTTATCAAGCAAATGGACCTAAGAAACAAGCAGGTGTGGCCATACTAATTTCTAACAAAGTTGACTTCAAACTTAAATCAATCAGAAGAGATGGAGACGGACATTTTATACTCATAACAGGAACAATTCATCAGGATGAAGTCTCAATCCTGAATATCTATGCCCCTAATATAAAAGCGCCCACGTACGTAAAAGAAACACTACTAAATCTCAAGGCTGCCATCAAACCGCACACACTAATTGTAGGAGATTTCAACACTCCTCTTTCACCAATGGACAGGTCAATCAGACAGAAACCTAACAGAGAAATTAGAGAATTAATGGAGGTAATGAATCAAATGGACTTAACAGACATCTATAGAACATTCCACCCAAATAGGAAAGAATATAACTTCTTCTCTGCAGCTCATAGAACCTGCTTGGCCCATTAACTTCAACCTCTTAACCCATTCCTAATCATCTATGTAGGCACCCCAAGGTGCGCTTACCGGGGAGATTCTAGCCTACGTCCATCTTGAGTCGGAGCTTCATGGCAAGTGTGCCTCAGAGAGCTGGGCCATCCTGTCTGCCCGCTAGACAGGAGGCTGCTGTCTCTGAGCGGAGCTGTGTGCTTCTCTGAGCAGAGCTGCGTTCTCTGAGCTAACTTCCTCTTCCTGTCCGCATACTATTCTGTTTACTCCTCCCACCTATGTTCTAACCAATTGGGCCAAGCAGTTTATTTATTGCTTATCCAATGAAATCAATAGATTGATATATGACACTCCCACATCAAAGAACTTTAAGGCATTGAAGAAAGAAATTGAAGAGGATACCAGAAAATGGAAGGATCTCCCTTGCTCTTGGATTGGGAGGATCAACATAGTAAAAATGGCAATCCTACCAAAGGCAATTTATAGATTCAATACAATCCCCATCAAGATCCCATCAAAATTCTTCACTGATCTTGAGACGACAATAATCAACTTTATATAGAAAAACAAAAAAGCCAGGATAGCCAAAACAATCTTATACAATAAAGGAACTTCTGGAGGTATTACCATCCCTGACTTCAAATTCTATCACAGAGCTACAGTAATGAAAACAGTGAGGTATTGGCATAGAAACAGAGAAGTCGACCAATGGAATCGTATAGAAGACCCGGATTTTAACCCACAAACCTATGAACACCTCATTTTCGATAAAGGTGCTAAAAGTATACATTGGAAGCAAGAAAGCATCTTCAACAAATGTTCCTGGCACAACTGTATGTCAACCTGTAGAAGAATGAAAATAGACCCATATCTATCACCATGCACAAAACTCAAGTCCAAATAGATCAAAGACCTCAATATCAATTTGAACACACTGAACATGATAGAAGAGAAAGTGGGAAGTACCCTACAACAGATGGGCACAGGCGATCGCTTCCTAGGTATAACCCCAGCAACCCAGTCATTAAGGGCAACATTGAATAAATGGGACCTACTGAAACTGAGAAGTTTCTATAAAGCAAAGGACACTGTCACTAAGACAAACAGGCAACCCACTGACTGGGAGAAGATCTTCACCAACCCTGCAACAGACAAAGGTCTGATCTCCAAAATATATAAAGCACTCAAGACTTTAAAATGCTAATTAACCCAATTAAAAATGGGGCACTGATCTGAACAGAGAATTCTCAACAGAAGAAGTTCAAATGGCCAAATGACACTTAAGGTCATGCTCAGCCTCCTTAGCGATCAGGGAAATGCAAATCAAAACAACATTGAGATATCATCTTACACCTGTCAGAATGGCTATAATAAAAAACACCAATGATAGCCTTTGCTGGAGAGGCTGTGGAGTAAGGGGTACACTCATCCATTGCTGGTGGGAATGCAAACTTGTGCAACCACTTTGGGAAGTAGTGTGGCGGTTTCTCAGGAAATTCGAGATCAACCTACCCATGGACCCAGCAATGCCACTCTTGGGAATATACCCAAGAGATGCCCGATCATATGACAAGGACATTTGTTCAACTATGTTCATAGCAGCATTATTTGTAATATCCGGAACCTGGAAACAACCTAGATGCCCTTCAATGGAAGAATGGATGAAGAAAGTGTGGAATATATACACATTAGAATACTACTCAGCGGTAAAAACAATGACTTCGCGAATTTTGCATGCAAATGAATGGAAATAGAAAACACTATCCTGAGTGAGGTAACCCAGACCCAAAAGGATGAACATGGGATGTACTCACTCATAATTGGTTTCTAGAGATAAATAAAGGTCAATGAGTCTATAATTTGATATCCTAAAGAAACTAAATAAGAAGGTGAACCCAATGAAAAACATATAGCTATCCTCCCGATTATGGGAAGTAGACAAGATTGCCGGGCAAAAATTGGGATTTTGGGGTGCGGTGGAAGGGGGGTAAGGGGAGAAGGGGAGAGAAATGTGAGAAGGGGAGGTTGGGGGGAACTTAGGGAAACGGGATGATTGGGATAAAGGAAGGTTGGTTAGGGGAGCAGGGAAGCACACATCTTAATTAAGGGAGCCATCTTAGGGTTGGCAAGAGACTTGGCCCTAGAGGGGCTTCCAGGGGCCCAAGGCGATGTCCCCAGTTAGTTCCTGAGGATAGGGAACCTGAAATGACTCTATCCTATAGCCATATTGTTGAATATCTTGCATATCACCCTAGAACCTTCATCTGGCAATGGATGGAGATAGAGACAGAGACCCACACTGGAGTACCGGACTGAGCTCCCAATGTTCCAATGAGGACCAGAAGGAGGGAGAATATGAGCAAAGAAGCCAGGACCACAAGGGGTACACCCACCCACGGAGACAGTAGGGCCGATCCATTGGGAGCTCACCAAGGCCAGCTGGACTGTGACTGAAAAAGCATGGGATAAAACCGGACTCTCTGAGTTTGGAGGACAATGAGGGCTGCTGAGAAGCCAAGGACAATGGCACCGGGTTTTGATCCTACTTCATGTTCTGGCTTTGTGGGAGCCTACCCAGTTTGGATGTTCACCTTCCTAGACCAGGATTGAGGGGGGGAGGACTTTGGACTTTCCACAGGGCTGGGAACCCTGACTGCTCTTCAGGCTGGAGAGGGAGGGGGAGGAGTGGGGGGAGGGGGGAGGAGGGGGAGAAGGGGGAGGGAAATGGGAGGCGGGGAGGGGGCAGAAATTTCTTTTTTTTCCAATAAAAAATAATAATAATAAAAATAAAAAAAAATTAAATGTGTTTCAAACACAAAAAAAGAAATTCTGGTAACCAATAAGCATGTGAAAAGGTACATGAAATCATTATGCAATAGGTAAATGTGAACTAAACTAATAATAAGGTATTTTATCATACCCACTACAATGTGTATAATTAAAAATAATGGAGAATCTAAATATTAACATGGATGAAGAGACATCCTTACATTCAGAATGTGACTGTCAAATAGTATACCTACATAGAGAAATAATTGAAGTCATTTTTTAGTATTAAAATACATCTGTTTTATAATTTACTACTGTCCCTGTTCTAAACATGGTGGGACCTGAGAGAATAGAGCCTCTAAATGATTCTGACTGTAGTTTCATGCAATAGCCAATTTTATTTAAAGCATAAGACAATATATATTCAGAGGGTTAAGACGAGTCATATGAGTTAAGTGTACAATCACAATGGCAAGCCACTGTAGTAGGGAGGCTGTTTGTTGGTTCCCGGCTGTTCAGCCTTGAAATAATCACACAGAAACTATATTATTTAAATCACTGCTTGGCCCATTAGCTCTAGCTTCTTATTGGCTAACTCTTATATATTAATTTAACCCATCTCTATTATTCTGTGTATTGCCACATGGCAATAGTTTACTGGGTAAAGTTTTGTCTGGCTCCAGTGGGAATACATGGCTTCTCTCTGACTTGGCCACCTTCTTCCCGGCAGCCTTCAATTTAGTTTCCCTCACCTAGCTCTGTTTTACCGTATCAGACCAAGCCAGTTCCTTTATTCCAACAGTATTCACAGCATACAGAGGGGAATCTCACATCAAGCTGCATGTGTCATAAACAGGTTTTTCCCTAGAGGCGTATAAATAAACAACATTAGACAGTTGAAATTAGTAATTTAAAGTCAACTCACTCCCATTCCTATCCACTATATCTGGGAGGGGTAGGAAAACACATCCCAAGAGCAATTTTGTGTTTTGAAGAAACTGAGGTCCCAAGACTGTTGTCTTGTCTTCTTGGAGAGTTCTCACAAGCACTACAAATTATCCTCCTCACACTATCCCATTCTTGAATGTGTTCTCATAGACTCGAAATAAATGAAGATTGCCTGATGAGCTGAGAGTAAAAGAGTCCCACTGGTTAGCCTTAAGACAGATTATGGTAAAACATACCTTTAATCCCAGTAGCCACAATGACAAACACCTTTATTCCCAATAGCCAGCCTAGATGCCATAGAAATCAGGTGGTGCATATCTTTAATCCCAGTGGTGCATACCTTTGATCCCAGTCCTAGAGAGGAATATAATACAACATGGCATGAGATAACTCTCAGATACAGTCTCCTTCTGAGATTCCTGGAGGCAGGATCCTCATTTTCATACTGAGGTCAAGTCAAAAGCAGTGGCTGGCTGTTTTGTTTTTCAGATCTTCAGGTTGAACCCCAATTTCTGACCCTGAGATATGTATCCAAATAAACTTAAATCCACAGAATATGATGAGTGCAAAAGTTGTTCATAACAGCTTTATTCATAATAGCCTCAGACTAGAGGAACTAACTTATGTCAGATGAACAGAAAAGAAATTATGCTATGTTCATTTAATGGAGTACAATTCAGTAGTTAAAAATGACTTGATTATTAAAGCATGTAGCAACATATGTAAAACTAAACAATTCATTATTGATTAACAGACAACAGACATAAAACTTAAATCTTCATAATTTCATTTATATTAAGTTCCAGAAGTAAAACTAATCTAAAGTGACAGTATTAAGAACCTCACAAGGATTAGGGTTCATGATTATTTGTCAGAAAGAGAACAAAAGGAATCTTCTAGGAAGATAGATACGCTTTATATATTGATATTGGAAATAGTTATTTGAGAATTTATGTTTGACAAAACTCATCAAATTATGCATTTAAAGTTTGTGTTATTTAATTTATGTAAATTTGATTTAGAACACTTTATAAATCAATAAACACATAACAACTAAATCAAGTTGGAGGGTAACAAGATCAAAGTTGTATGAAAATCATAAATGGATGCCCATTATTTCCTAAGTTGCTTTCATCTTCATTTTGGAAAAATCATTAATTGTGATTTTATAATCAAATTTTATATAAATTGAGTCGTATTGAAAGCAGTGGACGACCAGCTTACAATCCAGAACATATGAGTTGTAGTTGTTTTCATCAACACAGAATGACAAGGTGAAATTATTTTAAATACACATTTTTAAAGTTAATTTTCTTCTAAGCTTATGCTTTAAAATACAATATTATTAACAAAACAATAACTTATTTAACTAAGGAAATAATTTTAGGGGAATATTACTATATTTTAGATTAGTACAGAAATATTTAGCTACATTATAAAATAGCCATATGTTTAATGCCTTTATACTCTTTATTCTCATTCATTCCCCCTTCCCCTCTGCTCTTCCTTACATCCTCTTCCCCCATACAGCTAATTCTATTTCCCCCCTAGTATCATATTTTTCTTTTCCAATTACTTATGTTCTCTCTTTTCCACTTTCCTTATTATAAATTCCTCCTCTCTCATAATCTCCTTTCATTTTCTTATGGTCAAACCTATAAAAGTGTGTGTGTGTGTGTGCACACATGTGCATATGCATAGGGATGGATAGAGAGATAGGAAGACAGACAGACAGACACAAACACACAGCAACATATCACTGTAAATGTAGATTTGAAATGTGAGAGGAATCATGTACTATTTATCTTTCCAAGCCTGGCTTATTATGGCTTAGCATAATGATTTCCATTTGCACTCATAACGAAAAGATTAAAACATGTTTTTTGTTCCCTAACCAATTCTGTAGTTCTAATCTCTAGTGTGGTATGGAGAATGTTCTGAATCTCAAGTGCTAGAGTCTACCCTGTATCCTATAATGTGTATGACGTATGTCTCTAATAAGCATTGTCCTCTAAAATGTTGTGCTCCAACATGGCTATCTTCATATCTAGTAAAAGGATGACAATCCAATCTTCATCAGCCTCTCTGCTCTGCTTCTTTTTGCCCCAGATCCCACACTTTGTTATGTAATATTCTTAAATGATGCTACATTTCTATTCAAAACTTTCCATGGATTTTTGTCAGCTATAGATATTAGTCCAAATTTGTCAACTTTCAATTTAAGAATCTCTAAAAGCCAGTTTAATTTTTCTTCTACAAACTTCTCTTTTGTCTATTTTTTTAAAAATAAATGTTAAGTATTAAAAAATGTAAGTCATTGGATAGCTTTTTACCTGGAATCCTCTTAGACACAGCCTTATATTCCAACTTCTAGAATTACCAGGACAGTTTAATGTTCTCTATCACTTCCATCATGAACCCCACATTTCTAGTAAAATGCTCATTTGAAAACCAGTTTAGAAATATTCTTTCTCTTTCATGAGTTTTAAACAAGTACTGCCTTTAAAAATGAATTCATTGTTCATGAAATTTGGGCTTGTCTTTCCACGTAATAGGGACTGTCTTTTATATTCTTTTGTGCCTGTGAGCATGCCTTGTTCATAACTGGTAATTAATTAGTATGTTCTGAAAGTATATTCAACTGATGAAATAGAGTAGCTTACTGAACAGCCATCATTTTTGTATCATATTATTTAACGTCAGAAAACACTTTTAGTGTCAACATAACTAAGAAAAACTAGGTACTTAGGAGTTAAGGCATATCTGAAATGTATGTCTTCAAATTCTACAGGACAATTTTAATGACTGATAATATATACTTATAATAAGGAAGACTACCACTCAAGAAGCCAGTGGGCTGTTGTGAGTATGTCCAGTAAAAGAAACAATGGGAAGCTGAAGGCATGTTGTCACAGCTTTTCTTTGTAAGCTCATTTTACTTTAATTGCCTTTCTGCACAGCATCTAAGTTTACAGTGGGAGATAAAAGCATGGAAAAAATAGAATCTAGAACAATGGCAATGGGTTTTTGATCCTACTGCACGTATTGGCTTTGTGGGAGCCTAGGCAGTTTGGATGCTCACCTTAATAGACCTGGATGGAGGTGGGTGGTCCATGGACTTCCCACAGGGCAGGGAACCCTGATAGCTCTTTGGGCTGAAGAGGGAGGGGGACTTGACTGGGGGAGGGGGAGGGAAATGGGAGGCAGCGGTGGGGAAAAGACAGAAATCTTAAATAAATAAATAAATTAATTAAAAAAATATATATACGAATAAGATGTTTCCTTTTTTTACCAAAATTGAATATTCTTGTCATTTGTTTAGAATTTTAGAAGTTTTAAAGTGATTAATATTATCATTTTGTTCTAATTTGTACTTACATTATTTTTTTATTTCCTCTTAGTTAATTGCTTTATCTTCTCTTCCTCTTCCTTCTTTAATCTGATGAATTATTTGAGTAAATGAATGTACTAATAGTCAAAGCAAAATTTTGGTGATTCATATGACATTAACAAAAAATGAAGAAATAATCAATGAAATGAAATAAAATGTTTGTAAGTCAAAAAAAAAGCATGGAAAAAATAGAATAGTGTTATGACTATTTTTATAGCCACCCTTTATTGGTTATTCACAATAAAAACCACAGCATATTCTGGGTGTGTTAATAAAAATGGAGACTATAAAAAGCTATTACAACAGAATGTATATTATATTCACCCAGAATGATATAGGATTGCTGCGCACCATGTCCCCTGTATGCACTCTATGCGCTAGAATCCAGTTCTCTAGCTTCGGGCAAGGGGTTGGAGGTTGAGGAAACACACGCACAGACAGACCAACACACGGACCTCCAATCGCTGGTACAGAAACCCTTCTTTAATAGCACCATGGAGGCTTAAATACCCTGCAGTTAATGGCCAACAGGTGAAAATCCCATCCTCTGATCCTCTAGGTAAAGCACAGCTTTTAGTAACTTCAATTAGAAGGCTCTAGCAGGGAAGAACAGCTGAAGGCCAGGACTCAATTAGTCCCAACATAGGATCAAGGTACCATTTTTTCCTCCCAATAAAGAAAAAAAGCAAAAGTGTTCAGAACTGGTAAGCTAAAACTCAAACTTCAGGTGGAGCTCCCTATCACATCAGTATCAGATGAAACAGACCCTGGAAGTAATTCCATATCCTTTATGCCTTTACAATGCTCATGAAACTTGCTAAAGGGTCGTATTTCATGTATGCTGGCTGTCATTGTGTATGTCCAAGGGAATCCAAGGATGTGTTTCAAAGATACTAGTTCCTTTTTTCAAACATATAACACCAAGGAATTTGTTTCTAGTACAAGTGAAGAGTAAAGAAGAATACATAATGGCCAGAATTCTAAGTCATTTTTCCTTGAACCATACTCAAGTAAGAATAGCTTGAGTTACATTTTGCATCTACTTGCTTGCATGAGCTTCCGACAGAGACTTCAAAAACTCCTAGTGCTTTTTAAATTGCATTGTTTCTGAAAGCAAATATACAAATATTTTTCTGTGTTTTGTCCTGGCAAAGTTTCAAAATAGGCAAGTGACAAGACTTGATTATTCTTCCAAGACAACAATGATTAAAACCAGTAGCTCATTCTGAGAAACTGACAGGCAGAAGTAGCAGGCAGTGCTTTTTTCTTCTAACCAAGTCGACAATACTGCTTTTCTGGACACATTCCAAAGGGCCTTATGTCTTGAATCTGGCCTTCCCAGCCAAGGATAAACCTATTTTAAATTCAAAAGTGAAAGCAAACCAACATCATTTGCCTTGACATATTTGTGAACATTCAGAGCTCTTACCTGATTTAGTGAGGAAAGGGAATTTGGAAACACAGGAAGGTTTACTCAAGGCTTTCTTTGCAACACAGAGGCACTTTAATTTCAAAGTTGCTTTAGATTTACTCTTGAAACTCTATAATGGATTATAAAACTTTCCCAGGTAAAGAAGTCTGGGATGGAAAAGAATTTATTTAAAATGCTATGATGCTTGCTTATTTGAAATGAGAGCTGAAAAAAAAAATAGACATGGAGATAGTCAGTATTTTTTTAGGAACCTTGGGTTTAATTAGGGGAAAAATAAAAAAGCCAAACAAACAAAAAGACCTAAACGCTTCCAGGAGAGAAAATATCTCCAGATTTAAGAGAGATCACACCCCACCGACTGGTCCCATTTGATGTCATCTTAAGTTAAATGTTGATGGCAACTTTCTTGAATATTTCTTAAATGTTTAGATTATCTGCCATTATCTCCACATTTGGGAAACAATTAGAAGAAGATAGATATATGAACAAGTGTAAAACATGAAGTTGGTGCTGTAAAAACATGGTATACAAAAATTTTATATATTAAACCCCATTTCAACTTTTGAAAAGTTAGATAAATTGCAGAAAATCACAAAAATTGAGCAAGAGTACAAAGACTCACCACACAGTCTTTACCACAGGTAACAATTGTTTTCATCTACTCTTTGTTTTATAATGCTAGCTAGCCTCCCTTGGAACATTCAAGAGCATGATAGTAGTATTGCTATCTTTAATAGTAATAATAATTTTATTAAATTATTATATTTTTATTATTACCATTGTCAAGTTATAGGTAAGTAAACTGAGATCACAGAACAAAGAAAGTAGAGTATTTAGGATTCTGATTTTAAAAATTTATGATCCTTAAACTAGTACTCATGTCCATTATTAAGACTGGCTCCTTATCAATTAATTTTTAATGAATTAACTACTTTTTCTCAGCATCTAATCTTCAATGGCAATTTTTTTTTCATATCTTAATGGCTGTAGAATCTAACATGGGAGCTAGAAACAAAAGTTTAGCTCTGCCAATTATCTAAAAATTAAAAAATGTAATTTAAATGAGTGCATCTCTGGCTAAAGAAAATTCAAGTGTTTTGTCCACAAGGATAATAGTTCTTTTAATCTGCAAAATTTAAACCTTCACATATTTTCATCTGAGAACATGCAGTGTCTTGTGAGCCATTTTTTAATTTTCAATTGTCTATCCCCACACTAGCGTTAGTTGAATGAACAATTCTTAAAGAGTGGCAGTTATTCACGAAAGACCATGCCATTTCCTGAGCGAATAGCAGTTCTGATTCCTCTCCTGCACAGGAGATCACTGGGGAGACAGGCAAAGTAATGAGGTTAAAAACAAAACAAAACAAAGGGAATAACACCTTATCAGTGCCTCAAACTGAAACTTCAGACTTCTAAAACATTGAAATATTCTATTCACCTGCCAGATTGCTTAACTCTTACTCAACATACTAAAGAAGTCAAGCAGGAATTGTTCACTTTGCTGTTTGGGTTTAAGTGTGAATATGTTTGTGTGTGTATTGTTTCTTCTAATAAGATCTTGGCATCTTCAGTTCAAAACCATATCCTCGCAACAAGACTTTTTTTTTTTAATTCTTATAAATGAGATTGTTCTTTATGTCGGAGCATTTTTGTCTTTGTTGGGTGTTTTCTGGAGCAATTTTTAAATTATTAGTTCTAATAAACAACAAAAAAAATGATAAATCCTGAATACACCATTGAAGACCTAAAGAATTTGGGGTGATTTAGTAGCTTTTTCTGAATAAGTAAGTTGTATTTTTTCCACCAGTTGTACAAGAAAATGTCAATCCTACCACAAATTTGTCAGATTTTATGCTAAAATCATTCACTTTGTTTACTTATCCAATTCTTAGGTTTCTATTTTGTGAAAGGTAGAAGAGGAGCACCTTTCTGTTATCTCATCTATATGAGATATATTGGTCCAAAGGAAACAAAAAGACAATAGCTCTCAGTGGTGCCTATTAGCATAACAAAGTACATAATGGCCTCCAGGCTCCCACAGTGTAAGTACCCCCATACAGAGTCCAGCCTTATGTACTGGCTCTTCTCTCTCTCCAACCTCATTCCTGTAATAGTGCTGCCAATCAGGCCATATACTCTCTTAACCCTCTTTTGTCTTTCTTTCCTTATCCTCCTCTCTTGCTCACTTCTCTCTTGGCTAGGTCTATTCTGCGGGTAATATTAATTTATTACCTACTCTCCCTGCTCTGAATTTCTATAGATAACTTGCCCCTCAATCATACCTTGGACTAGTCATGTCTTCACTTGGCAAAATCTGGTAAGCCTTTACTAATTGGTTTAATAAAATATAATGAAATCTAGTCTACTAGGAAAAAATAATACAAAAATAAAAATATCATTTTATTAGAAATATTATTAACAATAATGTAAAACAAACTTTAGGGAATGCTTATTATGTAATGAGTTTTACATAAATTTATAAATATTATGCTGCACATTTCTTCATTTTAAATATTAGAAGGGTTGATAAAGGTTAAAGTATTTCAAAAGAAACAGATTTGGAATTAGAACCTCAGTTTTGTGCGAATGAAAACCTTGTGATGTTTTATAACAAACAGGGAGAAATATTTACTCAATAGATGCCCTCAATATTTATCTATACTATAATAAAGGTGTGTGCATTGGAGCATGAAAATAGTCATTTAAAAGAAGGACCTTGTAGGGTTTGAGTGATACTAAGAGAGGCAATACTGTTTCTTTGTAAGGAGCCCTTATTGGGATTAGATCAATATAAATTATCCAACTGAAGTAAGAAAATGATATTGACATCTCAGGAAAGGTTTATCCTTAGGGTCATCTAAGAGGCAAGTTTCTTAAAGAATATAATAGATACAATTTCCCAGAACAACTCACAATGTATATAGATGTGATCTCTGTTCTGTAAAATAGTAGCTACTGACTATGTATAAATATTAATCATCTGAAATCTGGCCAGAGAAATGGAAATGTTCAATAAGCATAAAACAGTCATTAGAAACACAAAAATGCAAAATAATTCAGCAATAACTGATTTTGATTATATACTGATAAAATAATGTTCTAGGCACTAGGATGAATACATTTTCCAAATGAATTTAATGAATTTGTTTTCCTTTAATATGGTTACTAAGAAATTTAAAACTATACACAAGTAATTGAAGCTCATATTTCTATTCAACAATGCTGAGTTTCTTTTTGCCACTCCTGACCTATTAAGCCAAATGCAATTTAAATTTGCATCTGTAATGTTAATTCAAAAAGAAAATAACTATCACCTTACTAGACCTAGATGGAGATGGGTGGTCCTTGGACTTCTCACTGGGCAGGGAACCCTGATTGCTCTTTGGATTGATGAGGGAGGGGGACTTGATGGGGGAGGGGGAGGGAAATGGGAGGCGGTGGCAGGGAAGAGACAGAAATCTTTAATAAATAAATAAATTTTAAAAAAGAAAAGAAAAGAAAAGAAATAGAGGAAGAGGCATCCTTTGCTAGCGCCCATCCTACTTTGTTCAGTACTTCACATTATCATCTCTCTTTAATCATCACTGTATTACATATAAACTCTCTGCATCATTAGGTTTTAATTATCATCATTGATGCTTAGCTCAATATATTACCAATAAATGCTTAAAGAATGATTTTTTAAAACTGTAACTTAGTTACTGAGTCTGATTTAATTTCAACAAACAATTTGTTTTTCAAATATTTCACCTTAAAAAAATTAAGGTGGTGGCACACGCCTTTAATCCCAGCACTTGGGAGGCAGAGGCAGGCGGATCTCTGGGAATTCGAGGCCAGCCTGGTCTACAAGAGCTAGTTCCAGGACAGGCACCAAAGCTACAGAGAAACCCTCTCTCAAAAAAAAAAAAAAATTAAGGTTTACTAGAGTAAATAATGATTTTTAAAAATGATCATTTTGCATAGCCTTTGCTAGATGTGATATTTCCATCTTTGGGTCATTGTCATGGATATTCAGAATAGTGTTATATCTCTGAGGTTTAGAATGAACATTTATGAATTAATTAGTAATAGAATAACAGCACTTTGAAAGATCAGCTTTAAAAGATATGCTCTAGATTCTCTCCCTACAATGAGTCTCATTTCTCTCTGATCAAACTTTCTTAACTTGTATTCCTATCTGTGACTATTTATTTATTTTTTGTCAGAGAAGATAGACAACAATACTTGTGGTATATTATTGTTCTTGCTCTAATTATCAACTATAGTTTTAAAATAGTAAAAAGATGATCCTAATGTAGAAAAGTCAAAATATTTGCCTATAATAGCTACTGTAAGCAGAGTGACTGTCAGTGCATGGTGTGATAGTACTAGAGCTAAGCACAGGTAATGCTGATCATTATACTTTTTTCTACATTTATTATTATGAAAACCTTGCTGACTTTTTTTCATTTATCATACAATCTCAGGAGCTTCTCCTACTTAAAAAAGTGATCTTGGCTGGAGATATAGTTCCATTACTAGAGAGCCTATCATGCAATAGTCTGAGGTTTAATCTCTAATGTGTCATAAACTTTCCCTTAGGTACTGTTTTACTGCTATGAAGAGAAACCGTGACCAAGACAACTCATAAAAGAAAGCATTTAATTGAGAGCCTGTTTATAGTTACAGATGGCTGGTACATTATCTTCATGTGGGCATCATGGCAGCATGCAGGAAGGCATGGTTCTGGAGAGGTAGTTGAGAACTTTACATCGTGATCTGGTGTGGACACTGAAAATCTCAAAGTCCATTCCAGCAATACACACTCTAAAAAGGCCACATCTCCTAATCCTTGTAAACTGTTCATCAACTGGGGACTAAGCATGAAAATATTTAAGCCAATGGGGGAGATAGTTTCAATCAAATCACTATACATTTCATTAACAATAAAGAGTTATGGTAGTGTCTGAAGTTACATCATTGCATCATAGAGGCAGGAGGATTAGAAGTTCAAAACAGTTCACACATACATTAGTTTGAGGATCTATGAGATTCCATTTTCAAAAAAAAATAAAATAAGTGTGTGTGTGTGTGTGTGTGTGTGTGTGTGTGTAAGAGAGGAGAGGAAGAGAGATGTGTCTTTTTAACTGAAGATTTCTGGAGAGTTTTCCCAAAAAGCTGTGTCACTTGCTTATTCATTTACTAATATCAGAAATACATTTCATGCCTCTTTTGAAGACAAATTTTGAACCCCTGCTCTGCATGTTTCTACTCATGATTAATAGCTATGATTGTTATTCTGTCCTGTATAAAACTGAAAGCAAAACAATGTTAATGTTTAATAAGTAGTTTGGAGCATCAATTTTGTGGGGCTTTTTTTGTTGTGTGTGTGTGTGCATTTATGTCAGTGTGCCAAAAGAGGCCATTGTATCACATGAGTCTAAAGTTATAGATAGTTTTGAGCCACAATGTGAATGCTGGGAATTGAATTCTGGACCTCAGGAAGAACACCCAGTACTTTTAAACACTGAGCCATCTCTCCAGCTTCAGGAACATCAATTTTGTTTGATTGTTCAGACCATAGGGTGAGGGTATGAACTTTGAAAGCCTGACTTATGTCTTTCTTACTTTTCACTTTCTGTGAAAAAAAAAAAAAAAACTGACCAAAAACAATTTATGGAAGAAAGAGTTTATTTGGCCTTACAGATCCATAGGGAGAGCCCATAATAATGAAGACAGCATGGTATCAGGCAGAACAAGCAGGAAGCTGAGAGATCAGATCTTCAATTTCAAGAAAAAAGTGAAGAGAGACCATTATAACAGGATGCCACAAGCTAGGTGATTTACATAACTGGCACCTTAGTTTCTTTTCTTATTTCTGTAACAACACATTATGACAAAAGAAATTTAAAGGAAAAAATGTTTATTTTATTTCATAGTTCGAGGTATACTTTGTCTTGGAGAGGAAGTCATGGCAGAAGGAGCTTGAAGAAACTATTCATATTATATCCACAGTCAGAATAACAGGGAATGAATGTATGTATGCTGTCCAGGTTGCTTTAATATACATTCTAAGGAATGATATTTTCCACTATTAGGATGGTCCTCCCAACTTGATTAATTCAGTTAAGAGTATTCTTCACAGACACACTGAGAGGTCTATCTCCCAAGTAATGCTTGAACATAATGTCCATTTGATCATTAACATTCACCATCAAACTTGGCTTGGTGTATATGTCATGGAGGAAGACAGAGAATGAAAGAGAAAGAAAGACAGACAGACAGAGACAGAAATGGAGAACAGACAGAAACAGAGATAGAAACAAAACATAGATGCAAAAACAAGGGCATCACTAATTTGTGTTGTATTTTCATCTTCTCATCAGGATAACAGTCTCTCAGACTACAATGCAATCCTTGGGATCCCAGTTAAGATTAATTACTACCTTGAAAGACCACCTTCCAATATAGCTATACTGTGGATTATAACTTCTACATGTGAATCTGACCATGGTCTACTAATGTGGGAGTGATTTCTTATTAATAAAGAAACTGCCTAGGCCCATTGATAGGCCAACCCTTAGGTGTGTGGAGTAAACAGAACAGAATGCTGGGAGAAAGAAGCTGAGTCAGGAGTCGCCATGATTCTCCCACTCCAGGCAGATGCAGGTTAAGATCATTCCTCGTAAGCCATCTTATGGGCTACACAGATTATCAGAAATGGGTTAGGTCAATATGTAAGAGCTAACCAATAATAGGCCAGGCAGTGTTTAAAAGAATACAGTTTCCATGTAATTATTTTGGGGCATAAGCTAGTCACATGGGCAGCCAGGTACCAGGGACTCAGCCCCGCCGCTCATATTACTACAGAGTGGCACCCAACGTGCTAATGAACTCCATGTAAAACCTGAGAGAGCTTAATTTTAAACAGAGAAAAAACAGAGTTTAACACAGATTTTTGCTGTTTGTTGGTGGCATGCTATAGAGAGATTTCCTGATTTGGCAAAAGCAGCAGAAAAAATGCTGTGTCATTTTAAAGTGCCGCTTCCTGGGCTGTGCCAACATTGTGATCTCTGTCTGGCTCCTGTGGGAGACAGAGCTTTTGAATGGAGCATTTGGAGTAAAGTGCTATGGCTTGTTTGATGGCAATGTGGACTGCTGTGTGCCTGGAACTCTGTGCAGCTCAGGGGCATCAAATAGTTCTAAGGCAGGAGCAGCTCAGCTCTACCATGCTAAACTGTGCTGGTCTCAGTCAGGAACTACCATAATTACCATCATAATAGCACAGTTAAGATTTAGACTTGGCAGGACACAGGCAGTACCATATTACCTGTACATTGTACAACTTAGGTTTTAAGAACTGCTTAACATTTTAAGAAATGCTCATGGATAGTAAAAAAAATTACAGATTCACAATAAAACAGATTCAGACAGACCACTAAATGGATCACAGTGTTGGATGAGTGTACATAGGCTTGAGAGAGAGAAAATATATATATATATATATATATATATATATATATATATATATATATATATATACAGAGAGAGAGAGAGAGAGAGAGAATAAAGTTAATGCCTTTAAAAAAAGGTAAAGTCTTTAAAGAGACAGAGTACAGATAGTTATAGATTAAGAGAAATAAAGAAAAATAAGCCACATAAAAATGGAAAATTCACAGAGAGTCTGGATTATGTACACTGTGTTTTCTTTAAAATTTTTGACTGTGAAGTAGCTAAGTACAGAGAATCATTTCATTACATGGGCTGCCAAGCTAAACCAGAATGGATATAAGGGTATTAAGATTTCAAAATTTGGGTCTAAGGATATGATTCTTTGGAGAGGGTCTTCTTTTGTTTTCACAGAGGATGAGACCCTGTGGATTTCTTCTATCCCAATTTGGTATGATAGACCATGCCCTCCTGAAAGGTTGCTGTGAACACCCTCAAAAAATTACTTCACTCAACTGCCAACTGAGATGACCCTGGCACATAGGTTATACCATGAAAGACCTAATTAATAATGCCCCCATTCAGCAGGAAGCAGTTTGGAGAGAAAAAACTGCGCCCATGTTCCCAAATATTGTTTATAAATGTTCTTTTACATTTAAAGGGGGATATGATATAGATATGAATAATTTGCATTGGTGTGGATTTTAAGGTCAAGCTTGTTATATGTATATGTATTTCTGATCTTGATTAAGGTATTGTGATTATGTAGTTCATTTTTTTTTGTTGTTGTTTTTTTTTGGTTTTTCGAGACAGGGTTTTTCTGTGGCTTTGGAGCCTGTCCTGGAACTAGCTCTGTAGACCAGGCTGGTCTCGAACTCACAGAGATCCGCCTGCCTCTGCCTCCCGAGTGCTGGGATTAAAGGCATGTGCCACCATCGCCTGGCTATGTAGTTCATTTTTAAAATGTAATGCATAATTAGAAAATATAGGTTATTGATGAATAATCATAAATAATTGTCAAGCTTGTAGTCATGTTAGCTAGATTTTCTAGATATATAGAGATATATTTCAAATAGATAGGCATTCTTCATATCTTTCAAAGACTGCAGAATATGGCATTTAATGTTTTAATAACTTAGGGTTTTTTATGGCAATGAGACATGTCTGCTCCTGGCAGCACCAATCTACTTAAAGAGGAAGATGGGCATCGAAGAGGATCCTTATGGAGTTTGATAGCCATTGGGCAAGAAACTGCTCTTGCCTGGACTGTTGCATAAACTGGACACAAAGAACCCACAGAGAGAGGACTGCTGAACTTGCCTAAAGGTGAGATGGTCTTTCAGGGTTACTGATTCATGAATGAGTCTTTGAGACATTCTGCAGGACACAGCAGAAAGTGACTGAACTGTCCTTGAATTTTCCTGCTTCATGGAAATGTCTGCTGGATACCATGGGCCTTTAGGCCGAAGATGGATGCCCCAACAGTACAGAGGAACTTTGGGTGACTGTCCAAACAGCAAAATGTCTCTGTCATTTCTAGAGTTTTGAAAATTGCTTGCTTTTTGTTTGCTTAGGTAATATTGTATTCTTCTGGAGTCTTTGATGGAGTTGAAGAATAGATAGATAGTTATAGTTTTCCTTAGTAATGATAAAAGATAAAGTAGATATAAATATTGTAACTGTAATTCTTACTTGATAACTGTTTTGTTATATGTAATTTTACTATGTTAAAGTTAAAGCCTTTCTTTTTTGTTTAAACAGAAAAAAGGGAAATGATGTGGTAGTGATTTCTTATCAATAAAGAAACTGCCTAGGCCCATTGGTAGGCCAACCCTTAGGTGGGTGGAGTAAACAGAACAGAATGCGTGAGAAAGAAGCTGAGTCAGGAATCGCCATGATTCTCCTACTCCAGGCAGATGCTGGTAAGCCAGCTTGTGGGCTACACAGATTATCAGAAATTGGTTAGGTCAATATGTAAGAGCTAACCAATAATGGGCCAGGTGGTGTTTAAAAGAATACAGTTTCTGTGTAATTATTTCGGGGCATAAGCTATAAACTGAGGAGAGATTAATTTTTTATAATTTGATTTAGTTCTTTGAGACTTTTGTATAATATCTTTTGTTTATATTAATTCTAACTCCTTACAGTTCCATTGCCCCTTCCTTACCCATGCAATTTGTGTTCTTTTTCTTTTTAAAAATCTATCAAGTCCAATCTTCCTTTTCCATATATCTTGGATACATGGCCTTTCACTGAAGCTACACAGTTAAATAAAAATAACACTCCCTCTCTCAGTCACATTCAATTGCCAATGTATCCTTAGTTAGGGGTGAAACTTTGTAACCACCTCCCTGCTGTATATAACTTTCGTCCATGTGATAACCAATACTATGAGTTTGAATGTGCAACTTCCTTGCTGTGTCAAGAAAACACTTTCTCCACATCTATTACCTCTCTTAATTTTATTTTCATTTTGTAATGACCCCTGAGCCTTGGAAGTTGGAAGTGATATTGATGCTCCATTTAGGGTTGATCATTCCATGGTCTTGCATTTTCTGTATCTTGAACAGTTGTTGGTCTTTTGTTGATCACAATCTATTGAAGAATTAAGCTTCTCTGATTATGGTTGAAAGATGTTCTAATCCAGTGGTTTTCAACTTTCCTAATGCCTGGACCTTTTAAGACAATTCCTCATGTTGTGGTGATCCTTAACCACAAGATTATTTTTGTTGCTACATCATAAGTGTAAATTTGCTACTGTTATGAATAATAATGTATATATATGTTGTGGGACAATGGTTTGTATTCTGTCAATTATATTTTAAATAAATGCTGATTGGAAGTAGCCAGGCAGGAAGTATAGGCAGGACAACTAGGCAGGAAGTTGAGGCAGGGTCACAAGAACAAGAGAATTATGGGAAGAGAAACATTTGGTCTACAGTCCTGACCCAGCCACAGAAGAAGCAAGATGTGACTGCCTCGCTGAATATGATACTGAGCCACGTGGCTAACATAGACAAGAATAATGGGCTAATATAAGTTATAAGAATTGATAAGAAGCCTGAGATAATGGGCCAATCATTTTATCGTTAATGTAGACCTCCATGTGATTTCTTTGGGACTTAACGACTGCTGGAACTGGGCAGGACAGAAAACTCGGTCAACAAATATATATTTATCAGTTGTTGTAGGCAACCTTTATGAAAGGCTCATTTGATCACCCAAAGGGGTAGGAAGTTACAGCTTGAAAACCACTGCAGTAATCTGTGAGTATAGCCAAAAGTCATTAGGAATTCACTTAAGACGATAGTCATTTAGGTGGTAGGATTACATGTTACTATTTCAAAAATGTTTTTAGTGTTAGCTCATATTCCCTCCTCTAATTTGCTTTGTCATCCTCTACAATAATTGGACCCTTTCTAATCAATTGTCCTTCTTTACCACTTTATATCATTGTGATCTACTGTTCTTTGAAAGTTCCCTTCTTACCATACATCTTTACGAATTTTCTGACATAAATGCTCATTCCAAATTAAATATACATATTTGAAGATTCAAAGCTAACATCCACAAATGAGAAAAAAAATACATTTATCTTCCTGTGTTGGGATTATTTCACTTAGAATGGTGGTTTCCAGCTTCACCAATTTACCTGAGAATTTCATTTTTCTTGACAGCTGATTAATATTACATTGTATAAATGAAACACTTTTTCAATAACCATTCATCAATTAATGGCCATCTAAACTGTTTCAATTTCCTGATTATAGAAAGGCTGTTTATAAGTCCTTTGATTATTCCATCTAATTCACTGTATCAAAGAGCAGTATAATTTGAATTTTACTGATTTCATAGTGATACTAAAATGTATCTACAAATTATGTGAAATGTAAAAATTACTTTCTGATTAGTTACTTATTAATTAATAATTCATATGAATCTAAAACCAAAGAAGAAACTGATGTTAATATTTTGGTATAATTCTCTCAGTAATTTTTAAAATATTTTTCATTTATGGCTTTATAAGTCATTAAATATTGTTTAGAATCTATAGCCACATTTCTCTTTATCCCTAATGTTTTTAGAATTGTAATTTTTCATAAACAGATAGCATGAGTGTTGTTGGATATTTGTACACTGTGTGATGATGTATTGCTGTGCTATGCTTGGTGGAATAAAAGGCTGAATGGCCAGTAGTTAAGCAGGAGGTATAGGTAAGAGAGAACTGGGGGAGGGAGTTAAAGTGACCAGCCAGACACAGAAGAAACAGAATTTGGGAAGAATGGAGATGAAGTAATGAGTCTTGTGGAAGAATATAGATTAAAATATATGAGTTAATTTAAATTATAAGAACTAGTAAGAATCCAGCCTTGTCTACAAGAGCTAGTTGCAGGACAGGAACCAAAAACTACAGAGAAACCCTGTCTCGAAAAATAAAAATAAAAAAAAAAAGAACTAGTTATAATCATCCCTCAACAAAGGCTAAACTTATATAATTATATATTTAATAATAAGTCTCCATGTTGTTATTTGTGAGCTGGTGACCCAAAGAAAAATCTGTTAATATATGGTACCCAATGTCCAGACACATATATCCACATAAGGCGTGATAAAGCTAACAAAAAAGAAGTTACAAGCAAACAGCTTTCTGGAAACCATAATCTCTCCAGTAGTCTTGATGTACAGAGGCACTGCTGTTTTAAAAAGCCCTGCTTTTGATGACCAATTTCTTGAGTTTTTTTTTTTTTTTGTATATTTTGGAGATCAGTCCTCTGATGTGGGGTTGGTGAAGATCTTTTCCCATTCTGTAGGTGGGCATTTTTTTCTTGTTGACCATATCCTTTGATTTACAGAAGCTTTTCAGTTTCAGGAGGTACCATTGGTCATCAAAGGAAAAAAACAATTCAATAAAAAATGGAAGTACAGATCTAAACAGAGGAATCTAAAATGGCTGAAAGCACTTAAGGAAATACTCAACATCCTTAGTCATCAGAGAAACGCAAATAAAAATAACTCTGAGATTCCATCTTATACCTTTAAGAATGGCCAAGATTAAAAACACTGATGACAACTTATGCTGGAGAGATTGTGGGGTAAAGGGAACACTTCTGCATTGCTGGAGGGAGTAAAAATTGGTACAGATCTTTTGAATATCAGTATGGTGATCTCTCAAAAAATTAGGAAACAAGCCGGGCGATGGTGGCCCACGCCTTTAATCCCAGCACTTGGGAGGCAGAGGCAGGCGGATCTCTGTGAGTTCGAGACCAGCCTGGTCTACAGAGCTAGTTCCAGGACAGGCTATAAAGCCACAGAGAAACCCTGTCTCGAAAAACCAAAAAAAAAAAAAATTAGGAAACAACCTTCCTCAATATTCAGCATTACCACTTTTGGGTATATATCCAAAGGATGCTCAATTGTACCACAAGGACATGGGCTCAGCTATGTTCATAGCAGCATTGTTTGTCATATCCACAATCTGGAAACAACCTAAATCCCCCTCAACCAAAGAATGGATAAGGAAAATGTGGTACATATATACACAATCAAGTACTACATAGTGGAGAAAAATAATGACATCTTGAAATATGCAGGCAAATGGATGATCTAGAAAGCATCATATTGATTGAAGTAACCCAGAACCAGTGAAACAAATATCATATGTACTCACTCATAAGTTGCTTTTAAACATAAAGCAAAGAAAAATACCTTACAATTCACAATCCCAGAGAACCTACACAAACAATGAGGACCCTAAGAGAGACATACATGGATCTAATCTACATGGGAAGTAGAAAAAGACAAGATCTCCTGAGTAAATTGGGATCATGGAGATCATGGGAGAGGGTTGAAGGGGAGGGAAGAGGCAAGAAGGAGAGTAGAGAAAATTATATAGCTCAACTAAATCAATAAAAAAGATGATAAAAAAAACCAAAAACATAAACAACAATGTCAAGCTGCCAATTTTGTTAGGCAATATTGTCTATTTCCCCTTTCCTGGTAGATCCATTCATGTTTTTCTTAGGGTTCACCTTGTTACTTAGCTTCTCTAGGGTCATAGACTATAGGCTCATTATTCTTTGATTTATAGCTAGAATCTACTTATGAGTGAGTACATGCCACGTTCATTTTTCTGGGTCTGGGTTACATAACTCAGGATGTTTTTTTCTAGTTCCATTCATTTTCATGCAAATTTCAAGATATTACTTTTTTCACCCTGCTGCGTAGTACCCCATGTGTAAATGTACATTTTCTTTATCCATTTTTAAATTAAGAGGCATCTTGGTTGTTTCCAGGGTCTGGCTATTACAAATAATGCTGCTATGAACATAGTTAAGCAAATGTTCTTTTAGTATGATTGAGTATCCTTTGGGTACATCCAACAGCTGATGGAAACAGAGGCATAGACCCACAGTGGAGCACTGAGCTGAGCTCCCAGTGTCCAATTGAAGATGGGGAGGAGTGAGAATACGAACAAAGAGGTCAAGACTGTGATGGGGACACTGAATGAAACAGCTTTCTTGAGGTAATGGGAGCTCACCAACTCTGGCCAGACAGGGAAGAAACCAGCATATGACCAAACTATGGGATGTGGGTGACAGTAGAATGGCTGGGGCAGAATGCAAGGCCACTTGTAGTGGCACTAGGATTTATCGCTACTGCTTGTACTGGCTTTTTGGGAACCTATTCTCTTTGGATGAATGCCTTGCTCAGCTTAGTTATGGTACAGAGGGCCTTGGTTCTTCCTTACATCTATGTATCTTACCCACTCTGAGTAGTGGATGGTGGGTGGAGTGGGGAAAAGGTGGAGGGAATGGGAGGAGGAGAGGGAGTGGAAACTGGGATTGGCATATAAAATGAAAATGTATATTTTTCTTTTAAAAAATGAAATAAAATAAGTGAAAAAATTGATTGGGGGAGATCTCCTGAAGGATGTGGGGGAGGGGATCATCCTACCCCTGGACCCAGCAATACCACTCTTGGGAATATACCCAAGAGATGCCCTATCATACAACAAAAGTATATGCTCAACTATGTTCATAGCAGCATTGTTTGTAATAACCAGAACCTGGAAAAAACCTAGATGCCCTTCAATGGAAGAATGGATGAAGAAAGTATAGAATATATACATATTAGAGTACTATTCAGCAGTAAAAAACAATGACTTCTTGAATTTTGCATGCAAACGGACGGAAATAGAAAACACTATCCTGAGTGAGGTAACCCAGACCCAAAAAGAGGAACATGGGATGTACTCACTCATATTTGGTTTCTAGACATAAATAAAATACATTGAGCCTATAATTCATTGTTGTGGGAGCTACAGGTTGCATTCCGCGACCGAGCTCCCGACACCGGCTAGCTTTACCTGAAATAACAACACACAAACTGTATTCTTTTAAACACTGCTTGGCCCATTATATCTAGTCTCTTCTTGGCTAACTCTCGCACCTGGACTAGCCCATTTCTAATAATGTGTGTAGCACCCCAAGGTGTGCTTACCAGGAAGATTCTAGCCTATGTCCATCCTGGGTCGGAGCTTCATCATGTCTACCCGGGAGAGGGGAGCATGGCCTCTGAGCTCACTTTCTCTTCCTTGCAGCATTCTATTCTGTTTACTCCTCCCACCTATGTTTTAACCTATGAGGGGCAAGCAGTTTCTTTATTATAATTAACCAATGACTTTCCTCCATCAATTCGTGATCCTAGAGAAGCTAAATAAGAAGGTGAACCCAAAGACAAATATATAGTCATCCTCCTGGATATTAAACTTCATCAGGCAATGAAAGGAGACAGAGACAGAGTCCCACATTGGAGCACCCGACTACAACCTCAAGGTCCAAATCAGGAACAGAAGGAGAAAGAGCACGAGCAAGGAACTCAGGACTGCGAGGGGTGCACCCACAAACTGAGACAATGGGGATGTTCTTTAGGGAACTCACCAAGGCCAGCTGGACTTGGTCTAAAAAAGCATGGGATAAAATCGGACTCGCTGAACATAACAGACAATGAGGACTGCTGAGAAGTCAAGAACAATGGCACTGGGTTTTGATCCTACTGCACATACTGGCTTTGTGGGAGCCTATGCTGTATGGATGTTCACCTTACTAGACCTGGAAGGAGGTGGGAGGTCCTTGGACTTCCTACAGGGCAGGGAACCCGGTCTGCTCTTCAGGCTGATGAGAAAGGGGGAGTTGATTGGGGGAGGGGGAGGGATATGGGAGACGGTGGCAGGGAAGAGACAGAAATCTTTAATAAATAAATAAATAAAATAAACAAAAAAAAGAAAGACTACAGAACAGGTGACATCTCTGTTCCCTCTTCATGGAAACAGCTCTGAGAGTGAATGAGACATGATAAATCTTGCTTATTACAAACTCCTCCTGACTTATTATACTACAGTTTGGATATAAAGTACAAATGCCGGGCGGTGGTAGTGCAGGCCTTTAATCCCAGCACTCAGGAGGCAGAGGCAGGCGGATCTCGTGAGTTTGAGGCCAGCCTGGTCTAGAAGAGCTAGTTCCAGGGCAGGAACCAAAAAAGCTACAGAGAAACCCTGTCTTGAAAATCAAAAAAAAAAAAAAATGGACTAATAAAATTGACAGATGCCTTTTATCTACTCAAATATAAAACAAAAATAGCTTTAGCTGATGGTGCATACTGGACATTCAATACTTTTGTTAACACCCCCCCCACACACATACACAGAGTACCTTTAGGAGTTTATATGTTTTCATGAAAAAAAAAATGAGCAGAATTCAATGAAAACAAATAACCCAGGTGATCCAACCTCTCAGAATGCCTCTGTTGTATTTTACTCAAAATTCTGTATCCGAAACACCTTCTAAGCCAATAACTGAGATGGCTTAGCTTCACAAACTACTCCAATCAGGACTTCAGATCACACAGATACTAAACAAAAATAATACAGCTAGCATCCCCAAGTCTTGAACATTATTTCAATTTTTTCAGGGTCCCCTAAAGATACCTTCATCCCCAAACAACTTGAAGCAGGCTAGAAGCACAACACCCACAGTCCCAAGAGAAGGGATGGGTGTTTTCCAGTCATTCTGTTTATGTTTGTCATTATTTAGGGGTGTTTAGTTACTAATTGTTACTGGCCATGGTAAAAAAAAGAAAGATACAAACAAAGTAAACAAAGGTGGTTGGGTTGGATTAAAATATCTCTTTCTGAAAAGAAAAATGGGGATATATAGAACTAATAGGACAAAAGTGTAGATAATTGAATCTGCTTTTAAACTCAAAACCATCTATTAAATCTCAAATATTTTACATTGTTATGGATTTTTATATATTGATACAAATTTAAGGTTATTTTTGTTATACCGTATATATGTTCCTATTCTTGTTTGTGTATTGTAGTCATGCAGATTATTTTTAAATGTAATATAAAGTTTTAATACATGAAAGCTATTTAGGATAATAATGAAAGAGAGGTTAGTAGTTAGTCATGTATAACAATCAAACTACAGTCATGTTATGTTTTCAAGATCAAACATTACATAAATAGATGGTCTTCAGACACTTCAAAGACCTACATAATGTGGCATTTTATATGCCTTAATAATATTAGGCTTTTCATGGCAATGAGACATGTCTGGTCCTAAAAGCTCCAATGTACTTCAAACAGGATGATAGGCATCGAAAAAAACTCCATATGGAGTTTGATTTCTATGTGACAAAGTTAGCCACTGGGCAAGAAACTGTTCTACTCAACTACTGGCAGTATGCTGTCTAAATTGCACAAACAGGACACAAAAGAAGATGAATGCCAAACTTTGCCAAGACAAGGTAGGTCAGTCCTTCAAAATTTACTGCTTCACAAAAAATTCTGTCAGATAATATAGACATGAAGCATGAAGACAGATGCCCCAATGTTACAGATGAACTTTGGGGTGACTGTCCATGTAGCCAGATGTCTCTGTCATTTTTATAGTTTTGAAAGTTGCTTGCTCTTTATGTCCTGTTTATTCAAGTAACATTTTCCTTTTCTTGCATCTCTGATGAGAATTGATGCTTTGTAGTATACGGTTTTCTTTGTTACCAAATTCAGAAGAGCAACTTATATAAGAGATATAAAGTTTATAACATTGAGAATCATAAAAGTTGTTCATCTTAGAAAAATTTTTTTTGGTCTAAAAAGATAATTTTAGGACAGAAATACAAATTATGACAGAAAATAATTTAGGTATTAAATTTTAGACTCACTAGGATAAGATAAATAATGCAGTATTTTCTCCAAATTTACCAAAAATATATGGGCTAAATATTATGTATATAAATCTTACCTAAAAATTGCTCTTATTGTATACAGTTTCACTGTATTAGAGTTAAAACGTTCCTTTATATTTAGACAAAAAGAGGGAAATGTTTTGGGATTTTTGCACATTGTATAAAAATGTATCACTGAGATTAGTGTAATAAAAAGCTGGACAGCCAATAGCTAGGCAGAAGGTGTGGGTAGGACTTCTGGGCAGAGAGAACTCTGTGAAGAAGAAGGGTAGAGTTACTAGCCAGACATGGAAGAAGCAGAATGGGCAGAACAGAGATGAGGTAATTAGCTTTGTGGAAAAACATAACTTAAAAAATAAGTATTGATTTAAATTATAAAAGCTAGTTAGGTAGAAGCTTATACTAAGAGTGATATTTTATAATTAATAATAAGTCTCCATGTCATTATTTGTGAGTTTGTGTCCCAAAGAAAAAAATCTGACTGCACATGAGCCAACTATAATTAATTAGACCAAAGCTATATTGCTGAACCTTGCCATCATTTTAAATGTGTTTACAATTTCATTAATACTGTTAGGAACAAATTTTTATATAAATTGCTGTCCCTCATAACAAAATCTTGAAAGTACAAAGCTTGCTTAAGTCCTATAAATCCTTTCAGAAAATACCTCTTCTCAAGTGTTCTTTTTGCAAACTATATCAATTATATGGCCAGTACTCTCCTCATCACTACTGAACACTAATTAAAAACAAATAAAAAAAAACACAAAAAAACTAACAAGTGCATAAAACTAATAATGAAAACTTTAAAGCTTCACTAGTTATTATGAATTATTTTTTCTAGTTTTTGTTTATTTTTCTGACTAATTATTCCTAGTTTTCCCCTTAAACTATATGAACTTTATTTATGCTAATTTGCTTTATATTTTGTTCCTATTCTGTCATTTTCCTTTTGAATTGATTCTTTTGGGGTTTAGGTGGTCAAATATTTGCAATATCTTACATAATTCATTCTGCCAAGATTTCAAAGTCCATTCTTAATAGACATACATTCTATTTTTTTCAGTTGTTTTCTTTTAGAACTCTTTTTTAACACAGTAAATAGACGGCAAAGGTGAAGATCTCAGTAGATTAGGGAATAATCTTTTTTTCATCTGGAAAGTGTTGCTTATTCAGGAAACACTAATTTGGTGAACAATCAATGCAATGCAATTTAGTTATGTTTGTAGAAGTGTCATTATGTTAGACACTTAAATTTATTTATGGGACCACTTCATGATTCTTCCATTTTCAAAAGAATGTATATGAGTTTCAGTAAGAGAATGAGTTTAAATATGACTGTTTTGTTGTTTACAAAAAGTACAAAGGGACTATTTTAAGCTGAATTTTTAAACTCTTAGAGACAAGTGTATACATTCAGTGTAAGACTTACACTTGTGTTGTAACTATATAATTTGGGATTTCTCATATATCTGGCCTATTCTCTATCTCAAGATTCAAATTCAGTGACATGGGAAATAGTAGTAGATCTTCTCTTTTCTTATAATACATGTAATTTATGGATAAATAAAATATGTGGAAGCCATAGCCTGATTCAGAAAAGTACAGCCTTAATGTTATGAATTTTTCAGACATTTATGAATTAATAAAAAATATTATAAATTTTTGAATGTAGCTATTTTGTATGAGGAAGATGAAGTATGTAATGATCATACAGCTGATTCTTCATACAGAGTATATGCTAGTAAACATCTCATGGGTGTCCCATTTTTCATTTATTATACTCATAAATCTTGAGAAAATTTAAAATCTTATTGCTATCTAATAATAGCACCTAAAATCTTCCATAATATTAAACTTTTAATCTGGATTCTCTGACCCTGACTTCTTAAACTTAAACTTGAAGATATCTGGAGTTACATTGGTATAGTGAAAACTTGAAAGCAGTTTCTTGAAAATCTATTAGAACAAAAGTCATGTTGAAAATAAATGGCTATCACTCAGCAGAGAGGTCCAACATCAACTTTTCCCTTTTAATCTTGCTGTAAAATCATACACTCAAAGTGATGAACAACAAAATATACTTCTCTTCTTCCCTTTAAAAGAAGTATTTTAGTTTAAAATATCACAAAACAAATATTTATAAGGTAATTATGTATTTATAAAATGCCCATATGGTTGTCAAATAGTTATCTCAGTGGAACAAAAAGGTGCCATTTTCATGGATAACTAATCTTGTTAGTAGCCTTCACTTCACAGACATCAGAAATGTATTTAGCACGAAAAGAAAGGCAGAACTTTACATAGGAGTACTACACAATGGATCATAATTTTTCAATGCAAATATCTTTCAATTTTTCTTTTCCAAGAAACAAAGTTTCCAACAACACAAAAATATGATAGTCAGATAGCTACCACAGAATTAAGTTCATTTTTCATGTGTGTACTTTCTTCTCAATAATTTTATCTTGCATCTTTTTTGTCTGGATAGGGAAAAGCATCCTATTATGTCAGTCTATATTCTAAATGGAGCACACCATGTAAAACTGTTTAGCAAATAAAATGAAAGTTTTACTTTGCTTTATTAGAAGATCAAAAACAAAATTAAACAAAAATAAGTTTGAAATCTCTAATATGCTTTAATTTTTTAAATTTATTTTATTACATTAATTATAAAAGGGTAAGATTCCTTATAATAACAACAGGGTTGAATATAATTTATAAAACAATATGTAAATGTGGTTTCATGGCCAAGATATACAACTATCATTTTTTGAATTTTTTGGATTTCTAAATTTAATTTTCCAAAGGTCATGGCAATCAATCTAATTTTATTAATTTCATTTGCCATTATGTATTACAATATTCTCATCATCTTCTCTTCTTTGTGGGTCTCCTTCTGTTTCCAAATTCACTGCACATTCAAGGACTCAATATACATTTGTTTACCTCCCACATATAATTATCACCCTCCATGAGGTTATGCTGAAAAAACCAAGAAAAGCAGAGGGCTATGCACTTATTTAGTTAAAATAATGACATCACACTATCAAAGCAGTTCAGGCAAGGGCAAAGTATTGAGTTTTCTAAAATCAACAAATAAGTTTGTAGCTTATTTGCTCTATGAACAAGACCAGAAAGAGTTCAGAAGTTGAATAACATTGGCAATGGTTACTGTAATCTGTAATCACAGGTCATAGAAATAAACCATGACAGTTCCCGCATCCAGTATATCTGACTATCACCTGATAAAGGGTTCTACTTGGTTATATTTGCTGAAGCACAGAATCCATCAGATGGGTAATTTAGAAGCAAAGATGCTGACTTAAATTCTAACCATTTCTTTGACTCATATACTATCACTGTTACAGATTGGCCACCAATTTAGGCATTTAACCCTACTACTTCTCTGACACTGTTTTATATGTTCTTTAGAACTGATTATTGAAAGAATGTTAATAGTAAGAGTATAAAACTGTGATTCACTGACCACAATTAGATACTTGCTTCAAAGAAAAGGTCTAGCTGATGCTTAACAATTTTAGAGTAATAACCATATAAAAGTATCAAATTATTCCTTTTTTTTTCAGAATCACAAAACTAAATGAAGCATATTCTCTGTTTCATCATTTAGGAATCACACTCAGTTCTCCAGACACGGAAAAATACATTTCTGCCATTGCAGAAACATAATGTCACACAGAAAGATGTTTATTATGGTGGTGAAAATAATTTTGAACTGAATCCCAAATCTTCCCATTAGTAATGATGACCAAGCCATTTAAAATTTCTGAGCATAAGTTTCTACATCTTTAAAATTGGTATGATATTATTCACCTCAGAGTCAATGGGAATTAAATTAAACAATATAGTATCTTATCTGACTTGTACTAAGCTTTTAAAGATGCTGGTTAATCACAGTGACAGGAATGTGGTAGGAGTAACAAATTGTTTCACAGACAACTGCTTTCAATAAAATGTGAAAATTAATCTTCTTTTTCAGATAGGTAAAACTTAACTATTTGCTTTTCTTGACTAGAAGATAGTGGCAATAATGCTTTGTGAGTTCTCAAGCTATAAAAAGAAAATACAGATTCTGCCTGATTCTCTGATGTCACTGATTGATTCTTTTCCCTGTTTTCTTCTCTGCACAATTTCCAGAGATGCGAAAGAGATTTCAGATGATTCTATTCTTTAAACCATTTGAGGTTGACACTTAGCTGAGCAAAGTGGAGCTGCTCTTCCCAAGCTCCATCTAAAACAGGTCCATGAGCAAAATAAAGGATGCTGCTGCATTTTCAAACCATTAGGTTTCAGTGATTTTAATATACAGCGATAGATCAGCAGAATATCATCTAAAAAAATATGGGAGCGAGTAACAAACTTCGAGTGAAATACCATTCTTGCCGCAAGCTAAGTTATATATCTTTGTCACCTCCACAGCAAATATTCTAGAAATACATAGCTTAGAAATTAGTTTATCAACCATGAAATTATTTGATATCTATACCACCTCTAAAGATAGATATGTTCACTAACCAATTTTATAAAATCAAAATATTCATTGGTTAGCTAATTTATACAAAAACAACTGAACCAGTAAGTTATGGAGCAAAATTTGTGCTCTAAGTAATAATCTTTATTACTTGTGTATCATAGTCCTGGAGACTTGGTTTCTTTCTACAAAGCTAAGTGGTGTGGTCATTTCTGTATGACAATTAGTTTTACTCCTAAAACAATAATTGACACTTCATAGAATTTGAGATACATAAAGAGTACTTTCAATCAAGTAGTTAATAAATAATAACAGTTACTTGGAAATATGTGATAGTATATGAAAGTCACCCAGGAAAAAATGGACATGACGGCACAGACATCAACAGCAAATGTTAGCCTTGAAGAATCACTCAGAAAGCTAGTAATAATGGCACATTTACCTGGTTGAGATATCTGTCAGACATGGGCAGAGTTACTTGAAGCAGAGGGTGGGTCAAAGGAAGAAATGTTAAAAAGGCCTTTCATTATTTCCACACCTGGACAATAAGAAGCAGTGTAGGGCCAGCTATTCTAAATGACACAATGGGAAAAACTTACTTTTAACATGGGGTATTAAACAAAATAATAATTTGGAATGTGGGATAAAACTCTTGTACACTGGAAAGATTTGTCACTCATATTGGCTTAATGAAATGCTCATTGGACAGTAGCCAGGCAGGAGGTATAGATGAAGCCACCAGACCAGGAGAATTCTGGGAAGAGGGAAGGCAGAAATGTAGTCATCAACCAGATTACAACAGAGGCAGCAAAATGAGAATGCCTTCCTGAGAAAAGGTACCAAGACATATGGCTAAACTTATATAAGAAATATGGGTTAATCTAAGTTGTAAGAGCTAGTTAATAGTAAGCCTTAGCTAATAAACCAAACAAGCATTTTATAATTAATATAAGCCTCTGCTTGTTTTTTGAAGACTGAATGGCTGAGGGACCAGGTGGAATAGAAACTTCTGTCTACAGTTTGGAAAACATCAGATGATGATTTCAAGTCCTTTCACTATACTCAGTATACATGTGAAAGTATATTATTTTGAAATATGGATTATAACTTGTCTTCTTTATCAGTCCTTCCTCCTATCAGGTTTTGGATCACTAGAAATATTGACCCAAAGAAATGTCAAGAGTTACTATAATTTTCAAAATGTATGTGGCACTAATTATTGATTGAACATTTCCCTAAAGAACTTTCTACAAGCCTACTTTAACCCCTGTAACAATGCTCTGAAGTCAGTATTGCTACCATCTTCATTTTAGAGATATAGGGCACAAGGGGGCTGAGATTGTGCTGCTGTGGTCAAACTGTTTTTGGTGCTTGGCAAGTGTCCTATTAGAACCAATGTAGTCTATATCTAGAAAGAATATTTGTAGCCTCTCCATTCTACTGGATCATGTATAGTTCTTAGTAACATGTTAATGCCAGTTGAGGACCACATGCAATTCATTCCTCAGTTTTCCTTTCTCAATATCAATTATTTCAATGCTAGAAATTCTTTAAACCTTCTCTTTCAGTGTAAGTACAGAACACATCCTTGTGATTTTCTCTATACTGAACATGTCATGGCAAGTACTTGGTGTTTGAAAGTACAATGTTATAATGATAAATAGATATTAACAATATTCATTATGGTTCACACTAATTTGATCATTTTCCTTTGTACAATAATCAATTTCTTTATGAATAAATAGTTTATATTTCTATTGGCATGATACATAACGATGTAGGTGAAAAATGAGAGGTGATGTGAAGTTATAGTGCATCCTGGAGATATAAAACCGTATTTTCTTTAGGGAAATGTTTCATTTTTGCCCATTGAAAGCTCAATGACTTTGTGCTGTCAGCACAGTACAAAGAGTTATTCTCATTTTGCCTTTTCTCTCCATATGTTATCTTGGATGGAAGTGTTTATAAGGCAGAGATTTACAGAGCTCATAGTCAGCTGAATTTTAGCTTCTATGTCACCTGGACTCATTTTTATCACTCTAATGTCTATGTACTTGATAGCTGTAGTCAGATAACAATAGCAAAGCAATAGTGTTAGAAGACATATGACCAAGCTAGGCAAGCTTTATCTATCTAACTGGTAAGAACTGTACCTATGAAGTATTTAAAACAGTAAACTTGAAACAATGACCTTTGTTAGTTAGAAAATTTATGAATTAGCCAGCTAGCATCACAGTATATTGACTTCACACAATAATAATAATAATTTTAAAAAAGCCCAGGAAACCAGATTCTCAAAACCTCTCACAGTGGGAATACTACTTACCTAGGGCACTCTTGTACCCTTCTGCTAGGTATAACCACCTAAGATGGTAGCCAGTAGGGCAGACTGGCTCCTTATAAACTGGGAGCCGCCTTCCCTGCTTGGTTCCACCCCATCACAGTTAACATGAACAGATGAGGCAGTACTGTGCTACCTTTATCCTCTGGGCTTGAGAAAGGTCTTTTGGGTCACAGAGGGAATGCAGGACAAGCATAACAGATGTCTTAATTTTTCTCCAGCTTCTTGCCTTGAACTAATTATTTTAGTGATTGTTATTAAAGAATAAGCAGCACAAGTCCCTCTGAAGAGAACGTGTAAAGCCTAATTCCTAGTCATCCAGCAATCCCTTTTACCAATACTCCAAGAGTCAGCTGCCTGTTCTAGTGCCTGCTATAATTTTCTTCTTACCCTAGAATGTTTGGGCATGACACAGCTCTGCTTCATGCCTGCATCAGTGCTCTGTGAGAGGACCAAATTAGAGCTCAGCAAGCAATGGCTGCCTAATCTTTGACAAAGGTGGCAATTATCACAGCAAAGAGAAAGCTTCCTACAGCATTGCACAAGGGATGAAGATGTTTCACGTTAGGAAAAGCAGTGAAAACAGTGAATAACAACTTAAATTACGAACAAATGATTTATATACTTTTTGGACATTTTACTGGTTGATTATATACTTCATCTGTTCTCTGGATTTATGTGGAATTATGTGTTAATGCCCAAAACTTCATCCCCACCCCCACTCTGCCAGAGTTTTCTCTTACTGCAAATCACAAAGCCTATAGCATATGGATAGCTCCTTCTTGACTATATTTTTAAATCCTCTTTATACTCATGCCATAGTCATTAGTGAAAACAATTCATGTTTTCCTTTTAATAAAACAAAATCAGTGCTACATTTTTCTTTTAGTACTAACCAAGACTCAGTCTTTTACATCCCCAAACATTGTCTACATCATTGCATCTGGAGATTACATTCTATTAATTAGATTTTTTTTCATTTTATATTTCTGTCCTACTAGATCAGCTCAAGTTATTAGTGAGGGGAGATTTAAGCAATGCAGGCAGCAGTGACATCATGGTTACCATAGAAATAGAAATAGCAACAATAATACTAGGGTTTTTCTATCAGATGTCTTATAATGCTAATATAATCTTCCACCCGGGGATAAAGACCAGAAGCTCCTTGTCATTATATAACTTTCATTATTCCAAACATTTGCAGAAGTTAAAATGAAGGAAAAATATGAGTTATTTATATGCAATCTATCAACTTATATAATTAGTCACAAACATTTTAAAACCTTAAATAAAAACAGTAAACAAAGCACACACTTGAAACTTAGAGGTAGATAAAATCTCCATTTTATGGCACTCATGGCCAAAATAAAACACCACATCATACACTACACAGCAAATTAGGATGTAGTCTTAGGATGAAGTCTTGTTTCCTTTTACAAGCTAGTTCTGGGTTTACAGCGTCTTAACTAGTGTCTGCAAAGCAGACCACGCTTGCAGAATGTTTTCTGTTTGAAAGCAAGGAAAGAGCTTACTGTGGACTATTTGCACCTGCTACCTGAGTGCTTATGGCAAACCATCTGCTGTGACACTGGATACTGAGATGCTTTCTCTCAGTTAAAATTCCAAAACAGAAGCCAATTATTCAAACAGAATGCATCCTGCTTGTAGGTTGCCACTGACCTTGGTGTTACCACATACACACTCTTTAGTCTGTTTCACAAACTGCAATATAGAATCATTTTGCAATTTGAAAATGCTAGTTTATTCTCTCCTTTCCCTCTCTCTCCCTCTACTTGCACACCCCCCTCTACCTTTCTCCCTGAGAAAAGATGTGGCTTGAATTGAGAGTGATGTGGAAATAAGTTCTAAGCTTGTCAAAATCTCCTACCAGCTTCCCTAAATTAATGACTCTTTTACTAATCAATAACTAGACATGATTTCCTACTGAATTCTAACAGCACAGATCAATCTTCAGTTGCCACTATCTGCACGGCTAAGTGTTCCAAAGATTTATGACAGTGGCAAAAGTGCTTTATTTAAATACAACATGAACCTAATTGAGTAAAATCCTGTGCAAATTGCAAAGGTATATAACGCTATAATTAATGTAATTAGAGGAGAAAATTGATTACTATTACAAATGCAATCAGAGATGTTTATATTGTTACATTTCCACAATAATAGGTTTATTGTTGTTTATCAAATATGTACCCATTTTAACAGCAAATTTGCTCCAATATTACAGTAAAGCAAAACAACAATAAATGGAAAAGATCTTTGAATGGTTATAACAAACTTCAGGTAGCAATTAATTCATATCATAGCATCATCAGGGCATTGATTCCAGACAGCTTTCTGATTTATTCTTATCACCACAGTTTGATCTTCAAGTGGTGATCATTATTGATCACAGAGGCAATATAAAATGAATTGTTATTTCCATAGACCATTTATTTTGTGCATATTGACAGAACAATATTCCCACTGATCCTCTGGATAAGTAAGGCTAAAAAACAAATGGCTTTGCCATTCAAATTACCTTTTTTCTGTCAAAGACAGACCAGCTGTCATATAAGTATAACCATAATCAAATACCACAGACACTTTCTATCAAATAGCATATCTAGCTGAAAAGAAAATAAAATTTTACTCATGTTTTATTTTGACATCATGCAGACCAAATCAAGGCATTTTAAATTCAGGAAAAACCAGTGGATATTTTCAGAGTTGTCTGCTTCTGGAAGCCAGGGAATATGTATATATGCTTAAATGGAAGTGAGAAAAGACAGTTCATAGATATAAGGACATGAGCACAGGGTCTGTAGATGAAGCAATGCTGATTGGTTTCAGGCCATGGGTGTTGCAAATAAATGAATCATCAAATAGACTACTTGATTTTCTCATTGAAAAGAAAATAACTGAAGACCAAAAATAGATCGAAGTATGGCATGAGTAACGGCACCAGCATCATGTTAAAGAGGGTGCAGAGGAATAACAGGATGCTAAAGACAGCTTTAAAATCTGATGGAACTGGGAGTTCGGAATGGGAACATCAAGATAACTATGACCACTTAAGTAGTGAAGGTGTGTGTGTGTGTGTGTGTGTGTGTGTGTGTGTGTTTGTTGGGTAAGGAAGAAGACTTATACTTGGAAATCTTAAAGTTTTCTCAAATCCTACCGGTTCCAAATTTTTCTAGATTGCAATTATTTGTTTTCAAAAGGAGAGATTTTCTAGAAAGATGGCTTTAAATGAACTTATACATGTAGACACATAATTTTAATCTATTAATTCACATAAAAGTAATGGATTTAAAGAGACCTTCAGGAGACCACCCCCCAAAAAATGGAAAACTCAGCTTAGCATCTTAATAGAAGTGAAAGTAAAGCTTTCTGAAATCAAGAGTAATGGCATATTTGCACTGATAAGATCCTAAAAGATGGATGATGTCTTTTAACCTACCTCTAAATCAAAAGAAATGTTTTTACATTTTGACCTAGAAGTCATGCATGTGTAAACATGAAATCATGTTTTACAAATTGATGCTTACCTTAAATGCATGTGACACATATTAAACTTTTCTTATATATTCACGACAAGTTTTCTCTTTGTAGTCCTGGCTGTCCTGGAACCCGTTCTACAAACAAACCTGGCCTTGACTTGAGCTCAGAACTCAGAAAACTGACTGCATCTGCCTCCTGAGTTCTGGGATTAAAGATGTGCACCACCACTGCCAATCTCTCCCATAATTTTTAAACTGCACAAACTAGAAAATTTTTATATTAGGTACTCATCATCTACTCAATAGACTTTCAAATTCACTAGTAGCTGTCAACTCATAATTTGAATGGATGCTCTCATGGCAGGCACATTGGTGCACACCTTTAATCCAAGCACTTGGGAGTCTGAAACAAGTGATGCCTTGTGAGTTAAAGACCAGCCTTTTCTACATAGTGAGTTCCAAGAGAGTCAGAAGTACATAGTGAGACTCAGTCTTTAAAAAAACAAAAACAAAAAAGGAAGGAGAAAAGAAAGAAAGAATGGAAGGAAGGAACTACCCTAGATCATAATGACTATTGAGTTTCAAAAGGTAATAGCTGTTACTTCTACCATGTAGCAATGTCCATGTTTTTTTACTTTTCTTTTCTTTTTTTAAAGGACTAAAATGCTATAGAAAAAAAAAAACAAAATATCACATGTGCATATGCACAAATATTGAGCATCCATGTGTTTATTTTTGGTAAATAGTTAAGATACATTTACCATGCCATCACTCTAATTTCTCAAGTGGCTTTGTTAAAAGACCATGGAAAAATTCTATTTTATTTCATATTTCAAGTTTTTGCTGAAGTGATGTTATATCTTAGGCGAGGCAGACAAACATTTCTCTTTAACTTCAATTTTACTCACTTGAATATTATGTGATGCTTTTATCTCTTCCATCTATTTTCTTTCCTGATTTAATTAAAAGATGGACATTCTTATCATTTTTCCCATATAAATAGTCATAGACTTGATACCAGCTATTTAGTTTATGATTTCATAGCTGAACAATGTTAAATGCTGGCAGATGGAAAATTTGATGCTAGCCAGAAACATACACTACAGGTGGCACTCAGCCAGCTTACCTAAACTTTCACAAAGAAGATTTAGCAATAGCAAAGATTGGAATGGCTCTGTGATCATCCTTGCTGGCAAGGAATGGAATGGATTGTACAGTGATATGATGCAGCCAAGGATATCATGGTATAGAAATGAGACTAGAATTGTTGCCATGATCCTAAATTGCTGATGTCTATATACAATTGGCAAGTGAATAAAAGGAAAGTCCATTAAATATAAGAGAAGCAATGCCATTCACACTCACAGTGTAAGCTAATATCATAAGTAATACTTTTCTTCTATACAGAACAGTTGCGTTTCAAAAATGTGGCTGTAAAACTAACTTATGTAAAACAAATCTTAATTTTCTGTTTGTTTCCATGATAAAATTTGAGATGAGTCCCCAGAAAGAGATAGTCTAATAAACTTAACTGAATAGTTTTGGTGACTATCTAAGCTAGTGCAACATTTAAAGTATAAATAAGTTGGTAGCAGCAGTATAATTTGGTAAAAGGAAAAATATTTGTATGATCTGAAGAGAAACCTGAGTAGTAGAGCACTATAGTTTGGATGAACTGAAAAAAAAAAAATCTCACCACTCCAAAGAATTTAATTCATTGTTTTTGAAAGATGACATGAGGAGGAGGAGAGCTTCAGTAGTATTACAAAAGGTATTTAGACAAGGAATTGGATTTATAAGAACTATAATTATTCGGGATTCAAAGGAATTTTCTTCATTTGACTTGATTCATCATTTATTAAACATCTAAAATATACTCCTACTAGTTAACAGTTTTCTGAATTCTTTTCATACAATATTTACAGAGGGTCAAAGTTGGCAAGAACATTAGCTTAATAAAAACACTACCTAGGTGCAAATTGTGGATCTGAATATCCTTGAGCTAGTCATTCAATATTTCTCTGCCTAGTTTTCTTTGTCTACTACCTAAAAATAATCATATTCCCTATTATCCACTTAATAAACTTTTAGTGAGAATATGAGTGAAACTAAACAATTAGAATATTGTGCAAAATAAGTGTCATATAAATAACTTTTTAAAATTATCATGTTAGCATTGTAGTTACCATCTCCATTTCAGTCTAAATGCAAGAATACTGTTTGTTTTACAGAAGCTCAAAAATTTGCATAGTAATAGAGCTAGAAAGAGCTTGGGGTCAGACTTACTAGGTCATTTTAATTTAACTTAAATTGTTCACTTACATAAATAAAATATGCTTACAGAAATGTGAAAAAAAATCTGTACACTGAAACCTTTTTATAAATCAGTCAAGAAATAAACCATGATCAATAGACCCAAGCCCTTCTCTACACTTTCTGTCTTGTCTCTTTCTCTTGTAAATATAAGTCCTAGTAGTTTACTCCATAGTCCATCTTGTTTTCCTATAACAGAATAGTATGGACAATGTACACACATAACATATATGAATTATTTAAATAAAATAACTTAGGTTTGAAAAGTCTAAAATACTTGTTGTGTCATCTCAGAGTAAAGGTTACAAGGCAAGACAGTGTGTAAACAAGGTGTGGGCTGAACTTACTTTAATAAACAAACCCATACTTTGGGTGATATTTTGTATTATTACTAAAAACTAGTGATACATTTCAGTTCACAGCATTAGTTATAATATCTAACAGGTGAAAATAACCAAAATGTCCCTTGTCAGAAAATTGGAAAAACAGAATGTGATATCATTATTTCATGGAATTTATGTTTGCTTACTTTTCATTTAACTTTGGCATTTTGAGGCAGTCTCTCTCTATAAACTCAGATGAAAAGGAAATCTCTATGTATATATATCAGGCTGTCCTCAAACTTGTGGTGATCTTCCTATTTCTGTGCCCCAAGTGTTATTATAGAGGAAAGCCATTACACCTTGAGGCAATTTTATTCCTATTTTTTTAAAGTTACCTGTTTATTTTTAATGTGAATTGGTGTTTTGACCATGGAAGTTTACAGACAGTTGTGAACCACGGTGTGGGTGCTTGAAATTGAACTTAGGTCCTCTGCAAGAACAGCTGGTGCTCTTAACCACTGAGACATCTCTCTGGCTTCTGGAATATTATTCTTAAGTGTATAAGGAGATATTGTTCTGTCTTATAAAAATGAAACCTGATGTGTTGGCATATGCCTATAAGCCCGGGACTAGAGGGTCTAAAGTGTGGATTAATCTGAGTTTGAGGCCAGCTTTACTGTACACAGGTAAATTCTGTATCTCAAAACAGGAAAAAAAAATCCTTTAAAAAGTGTACTATTAGTACAGTAGCTCTAACAGTGTTTAACTTTGAACATATTAGAAACTGGTATATTTCAAACTGGCCAGGAAATTGCTATGTAAACCAGATTGGCCTAAAAACTCAAGAGACTCTAAGTAGCTCAATTCCTTGAGTCCTAGGATTAAGAGTTTTAAATTAAGCTTTCTTGAAATAAGCTGATATTTGAAAAGTAAATTGTGCTTTTCCATTTTGGAACATGTTTTGAAACAAGGAAATAATGACAAGTACATAATAAAATTAATAAAAACAAGCATATGTTTCATAAAATATTTAATGCTAGTGTTCATAATATTCTGCTGACAGACATCATTTGAGAATGAGAAATCGTAACAATAAACTTGGGAAGAGTACAGAAAAAGGCTTTCTAATGAAATGAATAATCTACACATTTTCTGGGTGATTTTCCCACCTTCAATTTTTCAAATTTATGTGTTAAGTTTATTTCTAATGGGGAAAGTGAAGGAAGTAAGATAACACACTTTACTCATCAGATGCAGAGCCCAGAATGGCAGTTGAAATTGGCATCATCTAAAATCTCCTTCTTTCTCTCACTTGAATCTGGGCTCCGATCCTAATTTGCACATCACAGCAGGCTGATAGGAAGTCCTGGCAATTCATATTTGCCTGTCCACATATAAGCTTCGAAGGAATATCCTCATGTTATTTTTTTCTTGCCTTTTACCTTGCTCTCTAAAGATACATTTGGGAACATTCCTTGTCTAAAGATTATTAATTCTGAACAAAATGAAATCAAACGCATAGGTACTGCATATAGGGTGTTCAAAATTGAGGGGTCTTGCCTTTGGGAGAGTCAATTTACTAAGGAATGAGACACACAGACCCTTGAAATCTCAAATCTACCACTGGCAAACTTTCTGCCTTTAAGCAAGGCACGCATGTCTATGTGTTTCAGTGTTCTCATCAGAAAGTTAGGAATGATGATGGCTTTCCTGTCACAAAGTTCCAGTGAGAATCAAATGAGTTGTGATGGTTTAATGACTTAATCAGGTAGAGTATTTAGCCTGAGTTTGGATGACTGGTTTTTTTTTTTAATAAATGTCTTCAATTATTACTCAGGTATTCAAAGAAAAAAAAGTCCAGTGATGCATGTCTCTAGACAGTTGCCAATCAGATCAAATGGAGCCCACAGAAAGCAGAGTAAAAGTAAAAAGGACATAAGATTAGCAGGTGAGAAACAGGTTGATAAATTGCAGTGTTGTATGGGCAGTGTTTATCTTTTTCTTTAAAAGTAGGTTAAAAATATTCAAGTGTAAGTTGTATTTAATAAAAGCTTTGCAATTACTATATAACCCTAAACTATTTCATATGATGAAATTGAAAAATTGAAATAAATATTACCTTACCTTGAACAAATTCACACGGCCTCCAATTTATCGTACAACAGCACATGGGTTGAACCTTGAGGCCTTATCACCAAGAAAACATCAATTGAAAATATAAATTCTGCTGCCTCTGACCAAACCAGGAATAGGCCAGAGCAGTGGCTCTTCTTTTGCTTTCTTTCTTTGCTACTATGCAATTACAGAAGATAAATTTCTTTATCAGAATGCAAACTTGCATGTGGTTTATTCTTCTGCATGTTGATGTCATTCAAATTAGCCCTCTTTAAAGTGATTTTTTAATGTAGTACAGTCAACAAATATTTAAACACTGCTTTTAACGAAATCAAAAGCATTTCAAAACAAGAGCAATGTTAAATTTCTATTATTAGACATATTTAGTACAAAACAAAACTAAAACAGATGCCCAGATCTGACTTCTTTCAAAATACTTTTCCTGATACACAAAAACTAATGTAAGAAAGTAACAAAGTACTCTGGAAATCTGAAGACCAGAAACCAACTCCTACCTCTGTTAGTAAGATCTGTAGGACATTGAATTTTTCCAACAAAAAAATATTCTCAAGGCTTCAGAAAAGTAGAATTCATTTATTCCAATTTTTTTTTTCCTGTAAGTACACGTTATGCGGCCTAGGGAAATAAAGGTCCTAAGGCTAATTACCACCATAAACAGAACATAAAGACCTCCCCTTAAGACCAAACTAGCAAACTTTTCCTTAGAAGTGTCAACCTACCTCAGTATCCAGCAATACCACTCTTGGAAATATACCCAAGAGATGCCTAATCATACTACAAAAGCATTTGTTCAACTATGTTTATAGCGGCATTTGTTATAGCCTGAACCTGGAAACAACCTAGATGCCCCGCAATAGTAGAATGGATAAAGTGTGGCACATCTACACATAGGCGGTAAACTCAGTAGTAAAAAACAATAACATGTTGAATTTTGCATGCAAATGGATGGAAATAGAAAACACTATCCTAAGTGAGATAACCCAGACCCAAAAATATGAATATGGTATGTATTCACTCATTAGTGGATTCTAGCCATAAACAAAGGACATTGAGCCTATTGTTCATGATCCTAGAGAACCTAAGTAATAAGGTGAACCCAAACAAAAGCATATATAGATCCTCCTGGAAATTGGAAACAGACGAGATCACCAGGAAAAGTTGGGAGCATGGGGGTGGGAGTAGGGTAGGGAAGGGAAGAGGGGGAGAGAGAAGGGAGAAGGGGAGGGTTGGGGAGAGCTTGAGGGAGTGGGATGGTTGAGATGGAGGAATGACAGATATGGGAGCAGGGAAGAAGATACCTTAATTAAGGGAAACATTGTGAGGTTGGCAAGAGGCTTGACTCTAGAGGGGGTCCCAGATGTCCACAGGGATATCCCCAGCTAGGACTCTGGTCAGTAGAGGAGAGGGTGCCTGAACTGGCCTTGTCCTGTAGTCAGACTGATGACTATCTTGAATATCACCATAGAACCTTCATCTGGCAACAAATGGAGATAGAGACAGAGACCCACATGGGAGTACTGGACTGAGCTCCCAAGGTCCAGTTGAAGAGCAGAAGGAGGAAGAATATGACCATGGAAGTAAGAACCAAGAGGGTTTGATCCACCCACTGAAACAGTGTGCCTAAACTAATGGGAGTACACCAAAGCCAGCTGGACTGGGACTGAACGAGCATGGGATAAAACTGGACCTGCTGAGTGTGGCTGACAATTGGGGCAGATTAAGAAGCCAATGATAATGGCACTGGGATTTGTTTCTATGGCATGTTTTGGCTTTTTGGGATCCTAGTCTATTTGAATGCAACCCTTCCTAAGACTGGTTGGAGTGAGGAGGGCCTTGGACTTCCCACAGGGCAGAGTACACCACCCTCTCTTAGGACTGGAGGGGGGGAGGGTGAGAGGGTGAGTGGGTGGGAAGTGGGAGGAGGGAAGAGGAAATTTTGATTCATAGTATTAATAAAGTAATAATAATAAAAAAAATAAAAAAAGAACTGTCAACACCTTCAACTTGTATGTTGGGAACATGTCTGAAGAGCTAAGCACTATTACATCATCTCTCCTTTCAAAAATCAGTTCGGTTGGATTTGTTTTCATGGAATATCACAATAAATATTGCACTTAAGGGGGCTTAAAGAGAAATAGATTTTCTTGAAAGGCTCAAAACTGGAAATTCAGAAATCAAGGTATGAGAGGATTTGTTTCATTCTGAGACCTACAAAAAATGGCATTTCCACTGTGTCATCATCACAAGGTCTTCTCTCTCTAGTTCTTCTTTACCATTTGGTTTTAGTATTATGACACCACTCAGATTGGATTCTGATGCACCTCACCAACCTCATTTTAACACAACTGCTTTTTTAAAAATTCTGTTTCCAAATGCAGCCCTACTCAGACATATTCTGAAGTTCCTTCCTTTAAGGCTTCAACATACACACCTAGGAGGGTAAACAAGTCTTCCTGTGACACTAGTTTTCATAAGACTGCTAAATCATAAGATATTGTTTGGGTCTAATTGTTTTTCCACTTCAGTATGTGCTTCATCAGTTCCTCAAGTCAGCTCTAACAAAATGTACTTTTTTCTTTAATCTTTTCTGTTTGGTAAAAGACTGACCTTTTTCACTCCCCCCCTTTTCCATTTCCTGATTTATTATTAGAAGTACAAACTATTATAGAATGTAGCAGGCTTTCCAGTTTTTTCACAAAATTTCATTCTTTTCACAAAGACTATTCAGGTTTAATGTTAATAATCCATGTAATAAAGAAAATTAGAGTGGGAAACAAAGGATTAGGGATATCAAATCACAAGACAAATACAGAATTTATAGTTAAACTAAGATCTCTCCAAAACCTATATTTCTATTTCATATATCTATGATGTAGGAGGGTCATCTGTCTATGTGTTACTTTCATTGGTTAATAAAGAGACTGCCTTGGCCTTTTAATAGGGCAGAAAATTAGGTGGGCGGAGTAGACAGAACAGAATGCTGCAAAAAAGGCCATGAGTCAGACGCCATGATTCTCCGACCTGAGACAGACGCAGGTTAGGATCTTTCCTGGTAAGCCACCACCTCGTGGTGCTACACAGATTACTAAAGATGGGTTAAAGCAAGATGTGAGAGTTAGCCAATAAGAGGCTAGAATTAATGGACCAGGCAATGTTTAAATGAATACAGTTTCCATGTAATTATTCTGGGGCTAAACTAGCCATGTGGGAGCTGGGCAGGATGAAAAGCAGGCCTGCCCACAACTCATCCTACCTATCTAGCTACCACTATGCAGCATTAATACACATGTGTTTGTGTATTAATATGTTCGCACATATATTGTATAATGGCAAGTGTGTATAGACATGCCTGTGCCTAAGGAAGACACATTCTCTATCATTCTTTATTCTTGAGTCAGGGTCTCTCATTGAACCTAAAGATAGGCTGATTACTAACAAGCACTAACCATCCTCACATCCCAACACCAACCCAAGAAGTGGGGTCCAGGTGCAAACAACCATGGCCACCCTTTTAGATAAATTCTGCCAATTTAAAACTAGATCTTTAAGCTTAAAGATCAACTGTTCTTAACTGCTGAGGTATCTTTCCAGGTTTGATGGAGGAAGGTCATGTGTCTATGTGTTACTTTCATTGGTTAATAAGGAAACTGCCTTGGCCCTTAGATAGGACAGAAAATTAGGTAGGTGGAGTAGACAGAACAGAATGCTTGGAGAAAGAAGCAGATTCAGGCAGATGCTATAGCTCTCCTCTCCAAGATGGATGCAGGTTAAGATCCTTCCCGGTAAGCCACCACCTCTTGGTGCTATACACATTAATAGAAATGGGTTAATCAAGATATGAGAATTAACCAATAAGAGGCTGAAACTAATGGGTCAGGCAGTGTTTAAAAGAATACAATTTGTATGTTGTTATTTCTGGTGTAAAGCTAGCCGTGCAGGCATCTGGGTGCTGGGAATGCAGCACGCCACTCCTTCTACACAGGCCTACTAGTTTATTGCTTTCTGCCTAGTAACAGGTTAGAAGGGAATTTCAATAGTCAAGTTGAAAGACCATGTGTGTCTTCTGTAATTTTTTGTTTGTTTTTAAATAGCAAATATCCTTCTCCTTCCTGTTGCTGAGAATTTAATTAATAGACTAACAACTTAAATATTAGTAGAGAACTGGGATTGATCCAAATAGAAACAAATTATATCAATGTTTATGTATGCAAAGTACAAATGGAGGTACAAATATATCTCTCCAAAAAGCACAACAAGTAACTGGAGGAGCAGTCCTCAAGTACCTATCCAAGCATTCTGAGATTAAATATTTAATAGTTATGTACTTATTTGATAGTTCAAATAAAAAGTTTAGCTGTATTATGTAGTTTATCCCTGCTAAAAACATTTTAGGATTGGCATTACTCTCTTCATTTTTAAGTTGAAGATATCAATATTCAGAGATTAGAAGTCATAACTAGGTTTAAAATCCAATTTTCCTATATACTAAGTACTGCTATCCAATAAAAATGATTACCTGTACAAATGTACTTTTACATTGTTGTTCACATATAGCATGAGTAATAAACTAATGTGGTATTGTACATTAGTTGTCAAAGATAAACAAACTAGTGACCTCAGGAATGATGTACACTGTAACACACAGCTAAGTTTAATTTATTAAAAGAGGAAACAAATTCAGAGTAGGGTATTTTACACATTTTGTTTACAATTTCATACATGCATGCACACACACACACACTCAAACATACACACACAAACTGATTAAAAGACAATTTAAAAGTACCTTATGGCTGCTTCTAGGATCTCATCTTTGTTTCTACTGGCACAGAGTAAAGAACCCTCAAGCTAAACAAATATGGCTGTTACATACTAATGAGGAACTGGAGAAGCTGAGGCTGAAATTCCATAAAGGTCTGAAAATAAAAGATGAGAATGGTAGTTCCCAAAAGCTTACCTCACAGTTCAGTTTCTCTAATAGCTATTCTTTATAAATCATTTATCTGGGTAGAAGTGGTGAGAGGACACCCAGTCACTTTACTCATCATTTTAGTATATAGTCCTAATCACTTATTATGTGTGAGGCATTCTGTGGTAGTTCTGAGGCTTTAAGGTATGATGAGAAAATTATAAACCAAGCAGATAAATAAAAAATCGATAGATCATAGATGATAGATAGATAGATAGATAGATAGATAGATAGAAAATGGATACAACAGGAAAGAGTAGAAAGAATGGAATAGAATAGAATAGAATAGAATAGAATAGAATAGAATAGAATAGAATAGAATAGAATAGAATAGAATAGAATAGAATAGAGACTAAGAGACAGATGGACAGAGATAGGCTAATTGGCATTAATTGTCATGGTGAACATGTTTGTTATGGGGAAAGGTGGTGTAAAAAGAATCACTTTGTGTAAAAAAAAGGCTATTATTTTTCACTATAAGTAGAGCATAGTGAGCATCCTCAAAGTAGTATTTTACCTATAATAGTAAAAAATCAATGAGTGAGATAATCACATCAGTAAATTAGAACTAAATTTAATGAGTATTGGTTTTAAGATTAATTAGATACCTTAGGGAATGCAAACAGAAAATTAGTAGGTTATGATAACCATAAAGAAGAAGAGGTGGAAGACTGAATTCTATCATAGATAAATGCAAAGCATGATACAGAAGAATGGGCAGGTGTGGCGGATGCGGGATAGTCCAAGCATGAAACAGTGAAGCCCACACTGAGAGCAGATCGGCCCACTACAATTAAATCAAGTAGGTTTTTTGGGGCCAGGCCTCCAAAGTAGTAGGCCTTTCAGTGGCGAGGTCCACGGGCGAACGGGGGGAGCCTGGTCCTGTCCCTGAAGACCCTCCTGAGTGGGGAGAGTGTTCTTGGCCCGTAGTGGGCCAAGGGAATGGAGCGGGAGCATTCCCCAACCCCCTTGACCCCCGGTTAGTCTGTGAGGGCTGCTACTCTCTGCTGGGGCTGCTCCTCCTCTGCTGCGACCTCTCTCTCCCTGACCCATCCCAGCTTGCGCCCAGGGGCCTCCTTCACTCCCCCTCCCTACCATAGGGCCAAGGGATCACCCAGTTTAGCCTGTTTGGGCGCTGAATCAGGAGTTTGGGGCAGAGGCCAGCAGGAGTTTCTCTGTTTTGGTGGCTGGCCTGCAGAGTGGTAGACCTTTTGTTGACGAGGTCACTGATGAACGGGGAGCCTGGTCCTAGTCCTGAAGACCCTTCTGAGTGGTGAGAGGGATCTTGGCCCGTGGCGGGAACCCCGGAAACGGGGTGAGGGCATTTTGTAAGCGGGGCCCCTGGCCAGCAGGAAAACCTGATCCTGTTTTAAAAGACCCATTAGATAGCATCGATAGGGGGAGATGGGCAGACGCCAAGGCAAGAATTCACCCAACAATCTGAAAAACAACATGAAAACACCAGAACTCAATGATCTTACAACAGAAGGACTTGAACACCCTAACACAGAAGAAGAGGAAAAATTTGACTTTATGAAAGCAATAGAGTCCCTTAAACAACATGTAAAAAATGCCCTCATAGAAATAGAAGAGAAGTATAACAAAAAGTTTGAAGAAATGAGTAAATATGTAAATAATACCCTGGAAAACCAAGAAAAAATGCTCAAACAGGTAATGGAAACAGTTCAAGTATTGAAAACTGAAATGGAAGCAAGGAAGAAAACACAAACTGAGGACCAGCTGGATATGGAAAATTTAGGACAAAGAGCAGAGACTACAGAAAGAAGCATAATCAATAGAATAATAAAGATAGAAGAAAGAATCTCAGATTCTGAAGACACCATAGAGAAAATAAATGCATTGATCAAAGAAAACAGCAAAGCCAACAAATTCTCATCACAAAACATTCAGGAAATCTGGGACACAGTATAAAGACCAAACCTGAGAATAATAGGGGTAGAAGAAGAAGAGTCACAGTCCAAAGGCCCAGAAAATATTTTTAACAAAATTATGGAAGAAAACTTTCCCAACATAAAGAAAGATATTCCACTGAATATTCAAGAAGCATACAGAACACCACACAGACTGGATCAAAAAAAATCCCCTCACATATAATAATCAAAACACAAAATATACAGATTAAAGAAAGAATATTAAGAGCTGCAAAAGAAAAAGGGCAAGTAACTTATAAAGGTAAACCGATCAGACTTACACCTGACTTCTCTATGGAAACCTTGAAAGCCAGAAGGTCCTGGATAGAAGTACTTTAGAAACTAAGAGACCATGGATGTAAACCCAAACTACTATACCCAACCAAGCTATCTATCACTATCAATGGAGAAAACAAGACATTCCATGATAAGAACAAATTTAAACACTACGTAGGCACAAATTCAGCCCTACAGAAAGTAATAGAAGGAAAATCACAACCCAAGGAATACAACATTGCCAACACTGCCTACAATAACTCAGTCGTCTAGCAACTCTTCACCAGCACAACTCAAAGAAGGGAGATACATGAAACCTACTACCAAAAACAATAAGAATAACCGGAGTAAACAACCACTGGTCATTAATATCACCTAATATTAATGGTCTCAAATCACCTATAAAAAGGCACAGGCTAAGAGATTGGATACGAAAACAGGATCCAACATTCTGCTGTTTGCAAGAAACACATCTCAACCACAAAGACAGGCATCTACTCAGAGTGAGGGGTTGGGAAAAGGTTTTTCAAGCAAATGGTCCTAAGAATAAAAAGCAGGTGTGGCCATAATAATTTCTAACAAAACTGACTTCAAACTAAAATCAATCAGAAGAGATCGAGTTGGACACTTTATACTCATAACAGGAACAATTCGTCAGGATGAAGTCTCAATCCTGAATATCTACGCCCCTAATATAAAAGCATCCACTTATGTAAAAGAAATATTACTAAAACTCAAGACAGACATAAAACCACACACACTGGTAGTAGGAGACTTCAACATACCTCTCTCTTCAATGGACAGGACAATCAGACAGAAACCTAATAGAGAATTAAGAGAATTGTTGGAGGTAATGAAGCAAATGGATTTAACAGACAACTATAGAACACTCCATCCAAATAGGAAAGAATATACCTTCTTCTCTGCAGCTCATGGAACCTTCTCAAAAACTGACCATATACTCGGAAACAAAGGAAACTTGCACAGATACAAAAAAAATATCAGTGTCCACCTGTGTCTTATCAGATCACCACGGATTAAAGTTAGAATGCAACAACAATGCTACGCCCAGAAAGCTGACAAACTCATGGAAACTGAACAGTCAACTACTGAACAACACCTGGATCAAGGAAGAAATTAAGAAAGAAATCAAAGTCTTCCTTGAATTTAATGAAAATAAAGAGACAACATACTCAAACCTATGGGACACGATGAAAGCAGTGATAAGAGGAAAGCTCATAGCACTAAGTACACAATTAAAGAAAACGGAGAAAGCCGGGCAATGGTGCCACAAGCCTTTAATCCCAACACTCAGGAGGCAGAGGCAGGCGGATCTCTGTGAGTTCGAGACCAGCCTGGTCTACAGAGATAGTTCCAGGACAGGCTCCAAAGCCACAGAGAAACCCTGTCTCGAAAAACAAAACAAAAAAAAAGAAAGAAAACAGAGAAAGCATACATTGAGGACTTAACAGCACACCTGAAAGCTCTAGAAAAAAAGAAGCAGACATGCCCAGGAGGAGTAGAAGACTGGAAATAATCAAACTGAGGGCAGAAATCAACAAAATAGAAACTCAGAAAACAGTCCAAAGAATCAATGAAACAAAAAGTTGGTTCTTGAAGAAAATCAACAAGATCGACAAACCCATATGCAAATTAATTAAACAACAGAGAGAGAAAACGCAAATAAATAAGATCAGAAATGAAAAGGGGGACATAACCATAGACACAGAGGAAATTCAGAGAATCATTAGATCTTACTACAAAAGCCTGTATGCCACAAAACTGGAAAATGCAAAAGAAATGGACATTTTTTTAGATAAGTACCATATACCAAATCTAAACCAAGAACAGTTGAACGATATAAACAGACCTGTTAGTCACTAAGAATTAGAAACTGTTATCAAAAATCTCCCTTCCAAAAAAAGCCCAAGACCAGATGGTTTCAATGTGGAATTCTACCAGAACTTCCCAGAAGACCTAATACCTATACTCCTTAATGTATTTCACAATATAGAAACAGAAGAGTCATTGCCAAATTCCTTTTATGAAACTGCAGTTATCCTGATATGAAAACCACACAAAGACCCAACCAAAAAAGAGAATTACAGGCCTATATCACTCATGAACATTGACAAAAAAATCCTCAACAAAATACTGGCAAACCGTATCCAAGAACACATTAGAAAAATTATCCATTATGATCAAGTAGGCTTCATCCCAGAGATGCAGGGCTGGTTCAACATACGAAAACCTATCAATGTAATCCATCATATAAATAAACTGAAATAAAAAAGAAACATATGATCATTTCATTAGATGCTGAGAAAGCATTCGACAAAATACAAAACCCCTTTATGATATTGGTCTTGGAGAGATTAGGGATACAAGGGTCATACATAAATATAATAAGAGCTATTTACAGTAAGCCGACAGCTAACATTAAGTTAAATGGAGAAAAACTCAAAGCCATCCCACTAAAATCAGGAACACAACAAGGATGCCCACTCTCTCCATAACTCTTCAATATAGTGCTTGAAGTTCTAGCAATAGCAATAAGACAACATAAGAGGATCAAGGGGATTCGTATTGGAAAGGAAGAAGTTAAGCTTTCCTAATTTGCAGATGATATGATAGTATACATAAGCGACCCTAAAAACTCTATCAAAGAACTCCTATAGCTGATAAACACCTTTGGTAATGTGGCAGGATACAAGATCAACTCCAAAAAATCAGTTGCCTTCCTATACACTAAGGATAAGGAAGCAAAGAGGGAAATCCGAGAAGCATCACCTTTCACGATAGCCACAAACAGCGTAAAATATCTTGGGGGCAACTCTGACCAAGGAAGTTAAAGATCTATTTGACAAGAACTTTAAGTCTTTGAAGAAGGAAATTGAAGAGGACGCCAGAAAATGAAAGGATCTCCCTTGCTTTTGGATTGGTGAGGATCAATATAATAATAATGGCAATTCTACCAAAAGCAATCTATAGATTCAATGCAATCCCCATCAAAATCCCATCAAAATTCTTCACAGATCTGGAGAAGACAATAATCAACCTTATATGGAAAAAAAAAGGATAGCCAAAACAATCTTATACAATAAAGGAACTTGTGAAGGCATTACCATCCCTGACTTCAAACTCTATTACAGAGCTCCAGTATTGAAAACAGCTTGGTTTGGCATAAAAACAGAGAAGTTGGCCAATGGAATAGAATAGAAGACACTGACTTTAACCCACAAACTTATGAACACCTGATTTTCGATAAAGGAGCATACAACGGAAAAAAGAGAGCATCTTCAACAAATTGTGCTGGCAAAACTGGAAGTCAATCTGTAGAAGAATGAAAATAGATCCATATCTATCACCAAGCACAAAACTCAAGTCCAAATGAATTCAAGACCTCAATATCAGTCCGAACACACTGAACCTGATAGAAGAGAAAGTGGGAAGTACTCTACAACACTTGGGCAGAGGAGACCACTTCCTACGTATAATCCCGGCAGCACAGACATTAAGGGCCTCATTGAATAAATGGGACCTCTTGAGACTGAGAAGCTTCTGTAAAGCAAAGGACACTGTCACTAAGACAAAAAGACAACCCACTGACTGGTAGAAGATCTTCACCAACCCCACAACTGACAAAGGTCTGATCTCCAAAATATATAAAGAACTCAAGAAACTAGACCGTAAAGGGCTAATCAACCCAATTATAAAATGGGGCACTGAGCTGAACAGAGAATTCTCAACAGCAGAAGTTCAAATGGCTAAAAGACACTTAAGATCGTGTTCAACTTCATTAGCGAGCAGGAAAATGCAAATCAAGACAACTTTAAGATACCATCTTACACCTGTCAGAATGGCTAAAATAAAAAAAACAAAAATGATAGCCTTTGTTGGAGATGTTGTGGAGAAAGGGGTACACTCATCCATTGCCAGTGGGAATGCAATTTTGTGCAACCACTTTGGAAAGGAGTGTGGTGGTTTCTCAGGAAATTCGGGATCAACCTACCCCTGGACCCAGCAATACCACTCTTGGGAATATACCCAAGAGATGCCCTATCATACAACAAAAGTATTTGTTCAACTATGTTCATGGCAGCATTGTTTGCAATAGCCAGAACTTGGAAACAACCTAGATGCCCTTCAATGGAAGAATGGATGAAGCAAGTGTGGAATATATACACATTAGAATACTACTCAGTAGTAAAAAACAATGACTTCCTGAATTTTGCAGGCAAATGGACAGAAATAGAAAACACTATCCTGAGTGAGGTAAGCCAGACCCAAAAAGAGGAACATGGGATGTTCTCACTCATAATTGGTTTCTAACCATAAATAAAGGACATTGAGCCTATAATTCGTGACCCTAGAGAAGCTAAATAAAAAGGTGAAACCAAAGAAAAACATATAGGCATTCTCCTGAATATTATCCTTCATCAGGCGATGAAAGGAGACCGAGACAGAGACCCACATTGGGGCACCAGACTGAAATCTCAAGTTCCAAATCAGGAGCAGATGGAGAGAGACCACAAGCAAGGAACTCAGGACCATGAGGGATGCACCCACACACTGAGACAATGGGGATGTTCTATCGGGAACTCACCAAGGCCAGCTGGCCCGGGTCTGAAAATGCATGGGATATAACCGGGCATGAACATGGCGGACAATGAGGACTACTGAGAACTCAAGAACAATGGCAATGGGTTTTTGATCCTACTGCACGAACTGGCTTTGTGGGAGCCTGGGCAGTTTGGATGCTCACCTTACTAGACCTGGATGGAGATGGGTGGTCCTTGGACTTCCCACAGGGCAGGGAACCCTGATTGCTCTTAGGGGTGATGAGGGAGGGGGACTTTACCGGAGGAGGGGGACGGAAATGTGAGGCAGTGGCGGGGAGCAGGCAGAAACCTTTAATAAATAATTAAGAAATAAATAAATTTAAAAAAGATACAGATGAATGAAGAGTAAAAGTCAGTAGAAACTGATAAAAACAGAAAACCATAAAGATCATGAAACCAAAGATTTATTGTGGTTGGTCGTTCAAGCCTAGATAAAAAGGGGAAAAAGGGGGAGATTAAGGATGTCTAAGGAAGTATCTCCTTTTATGAGCTTTACCTAAAACATGAAGTATTTAAATACTAGAGAAATATGCCAGATAGAGTTGCTTACCTGGCAATGATAACTACAGTAACTAATGTATCCTCTATTTAAAAGTGAAAATTGTAGTTACCCATTCAATATCTGAGTCTATTTACATGCCAAGCCCTCATAAAATATTGTCCTCCAAAACTTAGAGACATATAGTAGCTTGCCTGTAATGTGGTCATCATGAATTCCTTCTTGCTCTGTACACACACACACACACACACACATCATGCCTTCATTAAGAAATAGAATCTGTTCATTCCTTTTAATGAATGAAAACTAGCTTAATGCCCTTGCTCTGTCAATTTGCAGAAGGGATGCTTAGGAGTTCTGAGGCTTGTTAACAAAAATGCCTTGAAGTCTAATATATGTGGGCCAGTTGTCCTTAAGAAGTTTGGTTACTTTCATGCTATAAGAAGCTCCAGTCAAAAGGGAAAATTTCTGGAAAATGAAAACACTGCTTTATAAAAGAGAAAACCAGGTATGTTTTGGAACACCTTGAATTCTAGTAATGGGAAACAGAGACAGGCAGGTCTCTGAGAGTTCAAGCCTAACTTAATCTACAAAGTAATTTTCAAGCCAATCAGGTCTATATAGTGAGACCTTGTATCATTGTCAGACAAACAAACTACAAAATCTAGAAAAGTAAAAGGAAGAGAGAGAAGCCAAGGAGTCTCAGTACTCAAATCATTTGTATAAAAAAGCTGCACTATTGGTGGACCCTCTAATTCTTATGCCAAGTATGTCAGAACTGAACTACCCAGATGAGATATTTTGCTTTCCATCATTGCAATGAAAACCTGAGATAAATAAATTTGTAAGTTATTTGAGTTCACAGTTTGGTGCCCTGTATCTAAACAGAATATCAGAGTGAGCATAGAATGATGGAGCAAAGTTTTTACATGAAGGTAGAAAAACAAAAGGAAAAGCAAGATATCCGAATTTCACGTTTTTTTCAACACATGCTCTCAGTAACTGGAGCTCTTTCAAAAACCTCCCTAGCAGCAATATAAAGACTAGGCCTTCATCAAATGGGCCTTTGGAAGACATCTTAGACCTACACTGGATCACCAGCAAAATTCTTAGCTAAGTACTCACCCACACATTCATAAAATATGAACATCACTAGAACTAATAGTATTGACTATGTTAACAAAGTTTTAAGCCATTACATTACAAGTTGGACTATTTCTTAAGGAGAAATCACTAGCTGGAACAGAATATAACATAAAGCTAAGTGTCAAAATACATTTATTTTATTTTATTTTTTTTTTTTGAGACAGGGTTTCTCTGTGGTTTTGGAGCCTGTCCTGGAACTAGCTCTTGTAGACCAGGCTGGTCTCTAACTCACAGTGATCCGCCTGCCTCTGCCTCCTGAGTGCTGGGATTAAAGGCGTGTGCCACCACCGCCCGGCTTACATTTATTTTATTAAATATGCATAAATTCATAAAGCTATATGATATATTGAATCTCTTTCTCAAGGAGAGAACACACAACAAGTTACCACAAACAAGACATTTTGGAAGTTTGAAGGAACAAGTAATTCTGGGAATCTATTGAGTAAATATTAAAGGAATATATTTCTTTAACTTAATTTTTTTACTAAGGTTTTCATTTAGTTTCATCTTGTAATAAATGTGAATAGTATTTCAAAAGAAATTACAAACTATCATGATCAATTAAAGAGTTAATTATTGCAATTTGAGAGTATGAATGTCATTTCTGAGTTACATCTCCTTTCAGTAACAAAGCACTTGGATGATGTATACAATTTGCAGAAATTTGAAAAAAAAACAGGGTCTAAATAGTTTCAGTTAAATTATATAGCTCATAGAAGTTGTTGCTGTTTTCCTAAAAATGTGCTTATGATAGATCAGTTCTATATAGAATACAGTATGATTAAGAATATAACTGCTTAGCAAATGATACACAAAGCATGGCCAATAAACAACAAATCAATTCCTTTATGCATAAAGGAATAAGAGTGCAGTAATAAGAGCGGCAGGGCTGCGTTCCGGCCGCCCGGGCTCCCACATGGCTAGCTTATGCCCGGAAATAATTACACGGAAACTGTATTCTTTTAAACACTGCTTGGTCCATTAGTTTTAACCTCTTATTGGGTAGCTCTTACATATTGATCTAATCCATTTCTAATATTCTGTGTAGCGCCATGATCTGGCTTACCAGGAAAGATGTTAACCTGCATCTGTCTGGAGTGGGAGAATCATGGCAACTGACTGACTTGGCTTCTTTCTCCCAGCATTCTGTTCTGTCTACTCCGCCTACCTAATTTTCTGTCCTATTAAAGGGCCAAGGCAGTTTCTTTATTTAACCAATGAAATTAACACAAAAGACTATCCCCCATCATAAGAGTATCTTAGCTTCTATGTCTGCTGTATGTTGATATCTGACACTCGTGATATCATAAATCAAGTCTATGTTCCTTTATTTCAGCTTTATTATGTTTATTATCTAGTGTGTGTGTGGGGAGGCATCAGAAGAAAACTCACAGGAGTTGTTTTCTCCTTCTACCGTGTGGGTTGTAGGGATCAAAATCAGGTTGGCAGGTTTGGTCGCAAATACCCTCACTAGCTCAGACATTTAATGGCCAAGTACAACTTTTTTTAAGAGAGAAGTTCCATTGTCTGCTAATGTTCATCACTGAGTTCATAAACTGCTGTAATCTTTTCTGGAGACTAACAGAGGATTCAGATTAAACATCTACTGAAGAATTATTTAAGCCTATAGCCCTTCTTCTTCTCCTTCTTCTTCCCCTCCTCTTCTCTATGTATGTGTGTGTGTGTGTGTGTTGTTTTGTTTACTTGCCTCTGTGTATGTGCAGATAGAGGCCAGGGTTCAAGTTTGGGTTTCTTCAGTTTCTCTGGACCATATTTTCAAGACAGGGTATCTCACTGATCAAGTAGAGTAGCTATCCTAAAAATCTCAGGGATTCTCCTATCTATCTCCCTGACTGTCTGAATTGAAGTTACTGGTTTTGTGTCACCATGCTAGGCTTTTTTCTTACTTTTATATGAGTGCTAAGGATCCAATCCCAGGTTCTTTAAATTTCTTAGGAAGCATTTTACTCCTCTGAACCATCTCCCCAGCTCTCTATTTCTTTTCTAAATGATTGGATCAATAAGCCTTTAATTTGAATGACTTTATACACAAGTCCAGTATGTCTGAAGTTATTTGATATTGACATTAAGATTTTTTTCTTTAGACAGTCAAAAATAAATATCTTACTTGAAATTTCTCTAATCTTTAGACAAAAAGTCTTCCAATTGGTTCAGGAATCCATTGGTTTCTCTTCTGTGTCTCTGTCAATTTTTCTTTAATCATCTTTTATCAGTCAATTCCCATTCTCTCATTTAAATACAGATACCTGGGATTTCCCTGTCAGAAACTTCAATTGAAAAAAAATTAAGTCATATCAATAAATCATGCTGCACTTAGTAGAAAAAAATTAAGGACACCTGCTTCAAAGAAGTCTGAGATACCAAACTATTAGGCTATTTCTACTTCAGAGACACTGTGAATACGTAGTTGACTTCACTGCTAATCTGTGATAAGCCTATCTAACTTAGCCATCCTATGAATTCAGAATGCTTAATCACAACAGAATCTAGGATCTTCAATAAGGAAATATCAAAGGACAGAAAAAAAAGGGAGTGAAACAGGATTGACTCGGGGAAATGTGTAAACTCTGACATATACAGAAGACCAGAGAGAGTAAAATGAAATGGGGGAAAGAGAAGATTAAAAAAATGTATTTCAAAGATAGGTTTAAGCAAGACATCTTTTAAAAAGAGACAAGCATTAAATGTTTATTATGCTCCACAACCCTCAAAATCAACTTCTAAACTGCCTATTTCTATATCGGTCATGCATATTCATAAATTTATTTTTTTAGTTTAAGAAATATTCCTATGGGAATGACATTCTGAGTCATATTATGACAGTATAAGGACTGTCATCACAAAATGGCACACTAGTTTAAAGAAAACAACCACTATTAGTGGTACTCTTCAAAATCAAAAGGTTTTTGTTTCCTGTTTTGATAGTTCTTAATCACTTCCAAATAGGGACATTGTGCTCTCTAAATAACCTAGGCTTTTGCTGATGATTATTTTCACTGTTTCAGAGTTAAAAACAAATGAACAAAAACCAGCATATTCTTTGAGCTATTATTTCTGAGTTTTGGTATTAATAAAACTGAACTAAGTAAATGGTGTCCCCAGACCAGAAAATCTGAGGAAAATGTTTGTGTTATGAATGATATGTAATAAGAATGACACATTTTCCCTCAGCATGCCAGTAAGTTCTCTTGCAGTGTATTTGTTAAATGCAAGTGTAAAAATAAAATAGAAATCAGTGTACTTCCTATGTCTAGCTTTTCTCATGGTGAAGATGTTAGGTTTCAGACCCTGCGATAAATGGCTGAGGTTCCTATTTAACATATCAAATCAGACACTTGCCACCAGTTTCTTTCTATATCATTCAGTCCTTACCTACTACAGGGCCCTCCCGGCTAGTATACCCTGACCTTAAACATCTCCAGGCCAGGGGCAGGGCTGTCCATTCCTACATAATCCAATTGTTTTGGTTACCTGGCCTTTTGTTCTATTCTCTTTTGGGCTTCCTAGATGATGTAACTTATTTCTCACTCTTCCCTCTTCCTTCCCCTTCCTGTCTCTCCTCACATGGCTCATGGCCATGTTCACTCTGGATTCTCACAGGTGTCCCTGCCCCTAACCATTCTCTCTCACATATCTAGAATAAACTTTCTCCTCTACCATACCTAGGACCAGCCATGTTCCTTTCCTTTTCTTTTTTCCTTTCCTTTTCTTTTCTTCCCTTTCCTTTCCTCTTTCTTTTCCTTCCTTCCTTCCTTCTTTCCTTCCCTCTCTTTTCTTCTCTCTCTCTCTCTCTCTCTCTCTCTCTCTCTCTCTCTCTCTCTCTCTTTCTCTCTTTATTTTTTCACTCATCTGGTGCCCAAACCGGGGACTAGTCATGTCCTTTCCATTTTACTTTTCTTTTTCATTTATAAATCATTTTTGCAGACTTCATACTCCTCGCATTCAAGGAAATCACTTTAAGGTTGTGGTTCTTTCTAGTTATAGTGAACAATCTCTGAAATTCTACAAATGTATTTAGACATAGTGTATGAATAACTCTAAATCATCCCTCTTAAGTATATTTAATTATGTTCCATGGACTTACTTGAATGAGAACTAAAAATTATGGATATTCATAATTCAACAATAGCATGGTAATAAGGAGAGAGACACAGGCTCCCAATTTCACATTTTAAGATATTTTTTACAGCAGGCATTGTGGCACATGCTTTTAATCCTAGCACTCTTGGGAGGCAGAGGCAGCAAGATCTCTGTGAATTCTAGTCCAGCCTGTTTTACAGTATGAGTTCCAGGATAGCCAGGGATATACAGGAAAACTGTATCTCAAAAAATATTATTTTACTCATGCCAATAAAAATGTGCTTATTATATGAAAGCAAATATTTCAGCAATTTTTTCTAAAATTAGCAAAGACTACTGAAGTGAAAATGTGAGCAGGAAATCAGAGCAAGAAAGAGCCTCATGCTTTAGCTTCTCTTCTCCATTACTTACTATTTGCTTTCCGTTTTACAAAAGTACTGATAACTAGATCCAATTTAACTCCATAAAGTGCTCAAATATCCAAATTACCTGGTAGAAATTCTGTTTTTAACACTATGGATGCATATCCAGAGCTTGTGTTTGCAGTTTTGAAGGAGAAACACAAAGGAAACAGTACCATTTTCATTAAATGAGATGAAACACATAAAACACATTTTGAATGTTAACTGATTGCCTTCTGTAATTAGTGATCATGTGCAGCAATAAAGAAGTAGCCTGACAAATAGTCATATCTGAATTAAATATACAATCTCCAGTTGCTAAAATCCACTGGAGATAATTGGTGTCTGTGCACCTTAATGAACAAATCATCTCATGACTCATTCAGTTGCCATTTTTCAACCACTTTAAAATATTGTATGATGATCAGTATTCCAGAGTAGATTTTTCTTTGTGTTTGTTCGAATAGTAAAGATCAATTCAGGAATTTCTGGTGGTTTCTCTTCATCTGCACTAAACATATCCCAAGAAAAACACTATTAGTTTTGCTCTCTTCACCTTAAACCATGGGGAAATCCAAATGCAAAGCAGCATAGTCCTCTTGCTTTTCCCCTGTTGTATCTATGAAATAAGTCTTTTTTACTAATGCTCCCTTGAAGGTGTAAGTCACGAACAATGCCACACCAGTTTGGAATTATGATTAATAGGGTGGTATTTATTTAAAGGGGAAAAAACTTACAGATCACCGTCCCAGACAACATCCCTCTGTGCAACCAGGAAGGGAGTCTAGTCGCCAGTGGAGCAGGAAGTGAAGAGAGAGAGCAGAGGGAAGTAGCCACTTTTTAAAGGGAGAAAGACCACGCCCCAATGGGATGGCATCTCAGCAGCTATAGGCTGGAGGAGTGGAAGGACCTCCTGCAACACCTCCCACTTTTGTTTAAGTAAGAGAATTCTAAACCTACTACAAAATTATATACAATAAGTACAAATATCCTATTCTAACTAGCTTAGGTCTTGTATAATAAATAGCTTGGCCAAGTCATGAGAGAAAAGTAACTACATTTATATAGTCTTCAACCCCATTGAAGATCTGAGAAGGGAAATAATGTTACCTGGGTAATTAGGAAGTTCAGTAAAACAACTTGCAAAACATGCAACAAATCACAGAGACAACTAGCTACCTGGGCAATCACCCAAAGTCATGTTTGCAGCATTGAAGCAACCAACTTTGGCTAAGGCCTAACATAACTGACATACCATTTTCAAAGGCAAGCAACTTTTCAAAACTATCTTACCCTGTCTTGGCAGGATATGACAGTCCTGTTTTATCCATTGATGCATGCTCTGTATCTCTGTCAGTGGTTGAGGTATGGGCATTTCTTTGCCCCAAGACCAGTTCTGCCAAAAAGAAAGGCTCCAGGTGGAGTGTCTTTGGTGCTCAACATTCTCTTGGGAATAGAGCGGTGTTGCCAGAAGCAATTGTGTCTCTCTACCACAAAACTCTGAGTTAGATTAAAGGCCATTTTCTAAAGCTCTTTGAAGAGGTTGAAGATTATCTAACTATACTGAGTATAATCTCTATATATCTAAAGAACCCAGCACCATAAGAATGGCATATAATTCTGCCTTCTGGACAGAATTATAAGGGCTTTGTTCCACCTTACTCAATTCATCTGACTTGTAACCTGCTTTCCCTGATTTATTTGCATCAGTATAGAACGTACGGGCTCCAGTTATTGGAGCATCAAGTACAATTCTAGGAAGAATCCAAGTAGTTTTTTTTATAAGGTTAAGTCTACCACTTTTGGGATAGTTGCTATTAATTTCTCCCAAAAAAATTAACACAAGCTCTTTGCCATGGTTCATTATCTTCACATAACTTTTTTATTTCTTCAGTAGTAAAAGGCACTATAATTTCTGCTGGGTCTATACCTGCTAGTTGACGAAGTCTCAGCTTACCTTTTATAATTAATTCAGAGACTTTTTCCACATAAGTTTTCAATTTTTTACTTGGTTTATTAGGTATAAATATCCACTCTAAAATATTATCTTCCCTCTGCATTAGAATCCCTGTAGGAGAGATTCTGGAAGGCAATATGACTAGGATGCAGCTAAGATTTGGGTTTACCCTATCCACATGTGCTTTCTGTAATTTTTCCTCAATCATTGTCAGTTCCTTTTCTGCTTCAGCTGTCAGTTTTCTTGGACTATTCAAATCTTTATCACCATCTAAGGTTTTGTTTAAATGAACTATTAGATCAGGTGTTATCCCAACAGCTGGTCGTAGACTGGAAATGTCTCCCAACAATATTTGGAAGTCATTAAGAGTCTTTAACCGGTCTCTCCTAATTTGTGCCTTTTGCGTTTTAATTTTCTCTAACCCTATTCTGTAACCTAGGTAATTAATAGAATTTCCTCTTTGAATCTTTTCAGGGGCAATTTGTAATCCCCACCTAGGCAAGACTTTCTTTACTTCTTCAAACATCCTTTCTAAAGTATCTTTATTTGAATCAGATAACAAGATGTCATCCATGTAATGATAAATTATGGACTTGGGGAATTGTTTACAAATTATTTCCAATGGCTTACTTACACAATATTGGCACAATGTAGGACTATTGAGCATACCCTGTGAAAGGACAGTCCATTGATATCTCCTATTAGGCTGAGAATTATTATAAGTAGGCACCGTGAAGGCAAATTTTTCTCTATCCTTTTTTTGTAACGGTATAGTGAAAAAACAATCTTTCAAATGAATAACTATAAGAGGCCATCCTTTTGGTAATAGAGAAGGCAAAGGAATTCCAGATTGTAGTGGGCCCATAGGTTGAATTACTTTGTTGACAGCTCTTAGATCTGTCACCATTCTCCATTTACCAGATTTCTTTTTTACAACAAACACAGGAGAATTCCAAGGGCTGGTTGATTCTTCAATATGGTGAGCTTCTAGTTGCTCTTGCACCAGCTGTTCCAATGCCTGCAATTTATCTTCCACTAGAGGCCACTGTTTGATCCATATTGGCTTCTCAGTTAGCCATTTTAAAGGTAGGGCTGTTGGTACCTCTAAAGGTTTGGTATTTGCTGTATGTTCTTGTACAGCCTGAATGGCTGGTGACCTTTTTCCATAATACCTTATCATATCTTTCCCAGAATTATGATTTCCTGGAACCACAGGAATGTTAATCTGGGTATTCCATTGCTGTAGCAGGTCACGGCCACATAAATTTATTGCAGTATTGGCTATATATGGCCTTAGTCTTCCTATTTGCCCTTCAGGCCTTATGCATTCAACCCGTCTTGTGCTTTGTTTTATACAAGATAGGGTTCCAATTCCCAGAAACTGAACATCTACCTCTTGAAGAGGCCAATTCAGATGCCAAGATTCTGGGGTAATGATACTTACATCCACACCTGTGTCTAATAAGCCTTCAATAAAAGTGCCATTTATACAGACTCTTAGCTTTGGTCTTTGGTCGTTAATAGAAGTCTGCCAAAATACACATTTACTCTGTCCTACTGGGTTTTTTGACTCATCCTCCACACGTAATTCATCATTTAGACCAGTATTACTTTTTACAGCATAAATTGGAGCTTTTAATTTTCTTGCTGAGGCACGTTCTCCACTGTGACTGGGAATGACTGGGCCACTGTTGGCTTGGGGGCCTGTGAGAGGCCCCTCAAGGAGTTTCCCAATGGTATTGGGTTGCCTTGTTTGTCTGTTGTTGACCTGCATTCGTTGGAACAATGACAGCCTTTACCACATCTCCTACATATACCTGAAGACCTAGGTCTCCTATTTTTGTCATTCCCAGAGGAGATATTATTCCTAGAAATTCTGTGCCTGCAATCCCTTTTCAGATGTCCTAATCCTAATTTACCACAATTAAAACACCTGGCGGTTTGATGTCTCCTCAGTGCTGTGGAAATTGCTTCTCCTACCCAAGATTCATTATTATAGCTAAACGTCTCAACATTCATCGTATGCTGAATCCATTCATCCATAGGTGCTGATCTAGACTTTAAAGGCCCAATTATCTTTTTGCATTCTATGTTTTCATTCTCAAAACCTAGAGATTCAAGAAGTATTCGTCTAGCTTCTGGGTCTGTTACCCCTATGTCCAGAGCCTTAATTAATCTTTGCAAAAAGTCAATAAAGGGTTCTCTCTGTCCCTGCCTAACTCTGGTATATGATTCAACCCTTTTTCCTGGATCTTGTATCCTATTCCAAGCATTTAAAGCTGCTTGGTGATATAGACACAGTACTTCATCGTCATAAAGAGCTTGGACCTGTGGATCTTCATATTCTCCTGCACCAAGAATTTGATCTTGGGAAACCTCGACACCTTTTGCTCTTTCTTGCTGTTCCATATGTTTGGATTCTTCTCTGAAATAAATTCCAAACATCAAGGAAGGTCCCTTATCTAAAACTGCAGACACTAACTGATGGAAATCATGGGGGATAGCTCTAGCATTAGAAGCCCAAGTCCTTATCATTTCCTTTACATATGCATTGTGCAAGCCAAAATTAACAATAGCCTGCTTAATTTCTTTTAGATCATTCATTGCTATTGGTGTCCATCTAGCTTCTCTGACTCCCTTTGAGCCTTTAGAAGTTGACGTTTTGTCAGAATTAAGTATAGGGTATGCCGCTAAAACCCTGGGTAAGCCAGTTCTAATAGCTGGTGTTGGCATTGTATCCTGTCCTTGTGCCTTATTACTCTGTTCACCAGCTCCAATAATTTCTTCAATCATTTCAAGTCTTTTTATTATTGTCTTTATTATTGTCTCTTTTGAATCCTGAATCTCCTGACCTGCTTGAATTTCTAGTAAAGATAGTATGGTTCTTAGGAGTGCCATATTCTTCCTAAATGATAGAATATGCAAAATAATACTAAAACCTAGTAACCAGTAAATTAAGTTATCCCCATAGTCATATAAACCTTGCATGATACAACCCATTATTTTGGTAGCCAAAACAGTGAAATTCATGTTGGAAACGAAAACTGCCATATTACCTATTATCCAGCAGGTGGCGCTGTTGCCAAGTCGCAACGAAAAAGGGGTCCTGTTTTAGGGTCCGCCTAGTATTTATTAAAAACTGCGAAATCCAAGTTGCTCAACAAAGTAAATGTAATTAAATCAATTTTGTACACGGAACCATAAACCCAGAATAAAATGGGTAGAGAAGAGTAACCGAGAAGCCGTATATGCCTTCACGTGACAGAGTCACCCTGAGGGGTTGCAGCTTTCAGCAACCACGTGCTCTGGTTCGCACTGCTTAAGAGCTGTACTCACAAGTGAGATTTAAAGACGACTCAGAAAAGAATCATGCAGGCAGAGACTACGCTGGCCTGTGGAGTTTAAATCCACGTGGGGAGGCAGACGATAGGGTGCGTGGGGACTTGAAGTCAATCTGAGGTGTCTAAAAAAATATAAAGCACTGCGGCAAGAAAAGCCAGTGCATGATAATTTATATTAAACTGCTGGCTCCACGCACAAGGCACAGGCTACATGGCCGCCGCAAGGCACAGGCCACAGGCCACGGCTGAGGAAAGGATGACTCGCGCCAAGCCGAATTCACAGCCGGCAGCCGAGCGGGGGAAGGAGAGGTCCTAAAATCCAAACGTTCGGGTGCCAGATGAATGCTTAAGTCACGAACAATGCCACACCAGTTTGGAATTGTGATTACTAGGGTGGTATTTATTTAAATGGAAAAAACTTACAGATCACCATCCCAGACAACAGCCCTCTGTGCAACCAGGAAGGGAGTTTAGTCGCCAGCAGAGCAGGAAGTGAAGAGAGAGGCATCTCAGCAGCTATAGGCTGGAGGAGCAGAAGGACCTCCCGCAACACTCCCTAGCTCTGTTTTGTCATTGGGAGTTTAAGTACTCATGTACAGACTATGTTGGGAAAATTTCTTGAACCCTTTGAACTTTCATTAAAGAACTTGTAAATTGGAGACACAATGTCAGAAAAGGAAGTGATCCCTCTCCTAACCATCCCAAGGGTTTCATATATCATAGTCTAACCAATGGCAGGTTAATAAGAAGACGACATAACACATTCAGCTAATCAAAGTTTTACTTTGTTGGTGGAATTTTCTTTGGACTGCCAATCAGCTCCCAAGTAAAGACACAGAGACTTATTGATTATGAATGTTCTGCCTTAGCTTAGACTTGTCCCACTAACTCTTTTAACTTATTTAATCCATCTCTATTCATCTACATTTTGTCTCAGGGCTTTTTACCTTTTATTCTGTATATACTACTTTCCTTCTTCCCCCATGTTTGTCTGTCTGGTGCCTGGCATCTCTCTGTTCTCTCCTTTTATTTCTTCTTCTTTCCTGAGCCTAAATTCCTCCTCTTACTTACTCTCATAGCTCAGAAGTCTTGGTTATACCTCCTCCCTCACTACTTGACATTCAGCTTTTTATAATACCAGGCAAGGCAAAACAGTAACACATCTTTATACAATTAAACAAATACAACATTTAATATTTAAACAAATATTCTGCAACATTACTAGGCAAGGTAGTTTTCAGATTTAAGTTACAAAAGCAAGGTCAGTACTATAGAAATAAAATTAGAAAGAAATGATGTTTTCTAATTAAAATACACTGAAGAAACTCAGCAAAACCCTGCCTGTTCATGGTATTCTTGGCACCTAGGTCTAGCTTTCTTTTCTTCCATGTAAGGGTCAACACTTCCAAATGAGAGTCTTACGTTTACAAGGAGGGTCAGAGATTTTTATCTATGGTCAGCTTTAAGATAGGTCAGGCAAGAATAGAGTAACTTTGGTGCTATCTGACTTTATTTTAATCAGAACAGGTTCTAATTTTGAAAGCCTGTCTTGGGAATAGAAAATGAGACAAGAGAGAAGGAGAAAAAGAGAAATTTTTCTTCTCAGGCTGCTTCCGAGGAATTCACTTGTGGATATCCTGTTCTCTGAGCCTCAAAAGGAAAACAATTACTAAAAATAACAATGATCCGACTTAGTTCACTGGCATATTATGATAACTCTTAGTAAAGGCTCTTTGCTTGCTTAAATTTTAGCCAGTCTTCTGCATTACTCCAAAGCATGTATTTCCTTATGAAATGAAAATTTAGTAAGGAACTCTACTTATTTGGGAACACCTCATCCTTGGTATCTGGATATCTGACTAGGATTCCACATTCTCCACCATCTCCAGGTAACTTCTTATCTCTCTAGACTGTCTTCACCAAGAATCCTGCTTGGTCAGTTTAGCCAGGATGTCTCAAATGTCCCTTAAATAATGCTCCATCTACTGACTTCAACTCGACCCTACCCCTTGATTACAGATTCTCACTTGTTTATTCTTCATTTAGAGCTTAGCCTTGTCTATTTCCTTCCCTTGTAGTGCTCTTCAGTCCCATTCGAGTTTTCTGTCTATTGCTGTGATAATGACCATAACCTAAAGCAGCTTCAAGAGAAAAGGGTTTATTTCATTTTATAGCAAATAGTCCTCCATGAAAAGACATCATAGAAGGAACTTGGAAGCAAGAAGGGATTAAAGAGAGGTGCTGCTTACTGACTTGTTCCTCCCTGGCTTACTCATCCTGCTTTCTTCTACAACCCAGGACCACCTGCTGAGAAGTGACAACTACCTAAGGGACTGGATCCTCCCATATTAATCACTGAGCCAGAAAATGCCCCACAGACATACAGCTAGGATAATGTGATGGAGGAAATTCCTGAATTGAAACTCTTGTCAAATGAATGTAGCTTTTATCAACTAGACAAAAAACAAAAAAACCACCCCACAAAGCAATATGTTACCTAACTTAATGGTTCTGTTTACTGTCTCTCTCCACATGCTTTTAGCATGTACCAATTCATAGAGCTTTCTTTAACAAACTTCTTGCCACAGAATATGAACTAAAAACTATTCAGTTCTTATTAGCAGGCACACCCAAATTTCATGTTTACCCACTAATAAACAGACTTTCATAAACGGATTATTCATTTTATGTTTTATACATTTCCCTTTGTCATAGATGTAATCAGATAAAATATTAATTCTTTTTTAATAAAACTACATGTTTGATTATACATAGGCAAAGACATTAAATCTCATTAGCACAACAAATGTTAAGATATCCTTGAAGACACTATACATATGTTTTTCAAGTAGATTGCATCTTCCTATCCTGCCCAATAAAATGTTCAATGAATCTTTGTTTTCCCTTTCATTTTCATTTGAAATATAACACAATTTTCTAGATAAATGCCTTCTAGCAAAACAATCTGGAAGAGACAATCTACTCAATGGAGATAAATGGATAGAACTTGCCTTCTATATCAAATGAAAGAAATGACATGTGTTTTTTTATCCTTTCCAATTCTTTTTGAAAGTTGCAAATGCATATGTATGACAACTGGCATGCACAGTAGCAGTTGGAAGTATTTGTATTCTCAACTTCCATTCTACAGTTTTTACAATTTTCACAAACCCCCACATTTTAATATCATGGAAGTCCTCTGGGAAGAACTTCTTCTATCTGCATAGATGCAGTTGGAATAATGTGCTACCACTGAGATCACCAATATCTGCAGTGAAATTTTCGTATAACTCCTCTCAGTGTTGCTAGGGAAATATACATGATACACCATTTTGTCATAAATTTGTTATGGCTCATGATGAAATTTTTTTTAGTGTTTCTTGATGACTATTAGAAAGTTAAACTACAAACATTAAACAATTGTATGGAGAATCTGATAATTATTTTATTTCATTAAGATGAAATATTTGAAAAATGACCCTACCAAGATTTTTTTAATACAATTTTGTTCTTACAGCTAAATGGACATTGGTTAACTGCTTATTAAGATGTCTTAAGAATATGAAGAAAAATGGTGAAATCTTCATGAAGAAAGATTTGATCTCTTTCTTCTTTTAACCAAATAATGTTTACCATTTCCCATTATTTCTAGTCAATTTGTCCCTTTGAGTTTGGAGTTTTTGCTTAGCCATCTTATCTATCACATAAGATGAATGAAATAAATACCTGTATAGACACAATGATTAACTAATATTTACATTTATTTTCTTCCTTTCTTTCTCTTAGAATTATAATCTGTTACCATATAGCACACCTTTCAAATGATTCTACAGTGCTCTTTGCTTAACAATGAATCAACAGAGTTTCAGCCATTTTTTCTTCTACATAGTTGAAATCCCTTATCAATGGCAATGCTGTAGGACAAAGAGAAAAACCAATACACAATGTTTTGAAGAGGAAAGATGGGACAATATTAGGTGCTTATTGAAAACAAATTAGTGCAGATAGACTGGAGTTTTAACAAATGATTCCATATAAGGAGAATGTGATTGAACTTTTAAAGGTGATGGCACCATTTTCCAAATAAATTCTTATTGCGGTAATTTATTTTCCTGACATTACAATTGGCTTTTGTGGCTTCAAATTGATATATCTTTCTGAAGTTATTTCCATTGACATTTTTTCAAATTAAAATATAAATGTCTTTGCATGCTTACTGAATTTAACTTGTGATCTTAATATAAAACATGGTGGATCCAATATTAAAACATTTATTATATACTTAAACTTGAAAGTTACCTTGATCCTTGATGAAAAGAACATAACACATTTGGTTTTTTAATTGAATTTAATATTTCTAAGATAATAATCACTGATAATTAAAAACTCTTTATAGGGAACAAGATAAATATACATTACTAATTCACATTTAACTATTAAGGGCAAATGGACATAAATAGTGATAATAGTGCTTTTATATTGCTTCAATAACTTTTTGCTCATTAAATTTAAAATCCACATTACTCTTTTATTTTAAAATATTTTAATCAATGTCTTTCATAGGGATTATTAAGACCTAGAAACTACCATGATCTTTTCATTAGAAAACACTATATACTCTTCAACCTATTTAATTTTTAGGTAGAATAAGATAAAAAATGGGTCAATAATGATTCTAACAGAGATAAATATATTTTAAAACATTAATATAGATGGAGTAACAAATTAAATGACAGCTTAAAAAATCCAACTGTCTCTCAGATACTCATTGGTAGAGTGTAAGTGTACCCTTCCTATCTGAATCCATGCCAAGTTAATAGCGGTTTGATAGGTGAGGATTCTGTTTTAAACTTTCTTTCAAAATCTAGATATATTTTCTAATTAAATAGTAATAAAGATGCTCATGGTAACAAGAGATAGATTCTTGTGCTCTTAACCCACCGGGTTTCTCTCATGTCTTGTTAGTAATGTATGCAGAATTTGTCTAGTACTAACTCCCCATTTCCATGCCGTCAAAGGGAATAATATAGCAGGTATAAGATTATTCCAGAACATTTCCAGCTACAAGCTGTGGATCAATTTGTCTCTTACATGGGAAAATTTCCCTAACCTACAAAAAGTAATTTTCTTAAAGAAAATTTATTACAGTCAACTACCTGACTACTCATCCTTCTAGCCACATCATTTCCTCTTAGTCATATCTAAAGATTCTTTTCAGTCCTCTAAACATCTCCATTTTATGGACAAATCTTTTATAAATATTAATCTAAGTTCTATTTTTTTCAAATTCTTTCCTTACTAGCAGCACTCAGGGTTGATACCTCTCCTTTGGAGAGGAGATACCACTCCTCTCTATGTCCTATGAAGCAATAAAATATTTTAAGAGACAAACATCAGCCGGGTGGTGGTGGCACATGCCTTTAAAACCAGCACTTGGGAGGCAGAGGCAGGCAGATCTCTGTGAGTTTGAGGCCAGCCAGATCTATAAGAGCTAGTTCCAGGATAGGCTCCAAATATACAGAGAAACCCTGTCTCGAAAAGCAAAACAAAACAAACAAAAAAACAAACAAAAACAACAACAACAAAAAAGAGACAAACATTTGTGTTCAAATCTTGGAATGCCTGAATCAGTTTGAGCAGTGAGACATTCCAAGTAAAGACGGAGAATTTTCCTTTCTCTAGCTTTCTGTGGCAAGCATGCCAATGTTTACCCAGTTCTCATGAATTACAGCATTCAATTTTGCCTGCCTGCCTCTCTGCCTTCTATTGGTAAGATTACAACTTTTTCTCTATATTCTAAAGGGCTGTTGCATCAACCAAATCTGTTCTCTAGCTGCTCAAAAAGAAGTAAACAATCATACAACTTTTCAGAACAGAACTATGCCAGTAAAGTCATACACAGTTTCCTTGTACCTCAATGAAGCCCTTCTGGAAGCTGCTACAATCTACTATTACCCATAAAAACAAAATTCAGAAAGTTTACATCTATCTGAGCTATTAGTCCATATTAGTACATAATCCACCATATTTTTCCAAAATTTAAGAATCAACCACAAAATCCATTTTTACCTCATGATATTACTTATTTTGAAAGTATAGGTATTCCCTTAATTATAAATATGGCTGCACATAACATAACCAGACTGCTGCAAGACATGGTGAACATCTCTATTATTTATTCACTCATTCAGAAACATATACGGAAATAAAATTGTACAGATTGAGCAGGATGTATTTATATATGTAGGAATAAACATACACACATACACAGTAACGATTCAAGAAAAGGAAGCCATGAATTCAGAAAGAGCAAAGGGGTTGCACATGATGAAAGGAAAGGGCAATGTGTAATTTTATTATCTCTAAAATGGTATTTAAAAAAAATTCTTTATATGCCACTAAGGATTGAAACCAGGGAGTTTTGAATGTTAGATATCCACAGCTATTCTCTCTCTCTCTCTCTCTCTCTCTCTCTCTCTCTCTCTTTCTCCCTCTCATCTATGTATCTATCTCTCTAGACAGAGCCTCAATAGGTTGTAAATATGGCCTCAAGTTGTGAATTTCTGCCTCATCCTCCTGTGTAGCAGTGATTACGAGGATGTATGTCCATATCAGGTAAAAAAGAAATCCCAGTAGAGCTTAGTTATATATGTGCTATAATATACTGCAGATTCCAGACAATTTATTTATTTTTGTTCTTTGAAATTATTTACTTTTTATTATTGATTTCTTAAAGATTTATTTTAAGTTTTATTTTTATCCCTGTGTGCATGGACCTGTATATATATATATATATATATATATATATATATATGTGTGTGTGTGTGTGTGTGTGTGTGTGTGTGTGTGTGTGCCAAATGTGAATAGAAGGCAGAGAGAGTATTGCATACCCTGAAACCAAAATTGCAGGTTGCTATTAGCCTCCCAATGTGAGAGTTTGAAAGGAAACCCAGGTCCTCTGTCAGAGTAGCAAGTCCTCTTTATTGTTGAGCCGACTCTTATGCACCTATTGTGATGTAGATAATCCATCTTACAAATGATCTAAGAAATGTGTCTGACAGTTCTCTAGGAGTGTACTTTATTTTCAGCTCATGGCATCTGCTTTACACTATATCCTAGTCATGTGCTTTTCTTTCCCCTTGCTTTCTTATACACGTTGTTCTTATGCCCAGAACAACTTGCTCAAAGCTGGTACAGAGACCTAATGGTCTGAGATCTCCTATATGAACACTAATCAAGAAAATGGTACACAGATTGTGTACAGGCAAACCTGACAGAAGCATTTTTATTTATTTATTTATTTATTTATTTATTTTGTCAAAGCCTCCGTTTATTAGGGACAGGGTAACAACTTATATACCCCCTGAATGAGGGCTTGGGGAGCAGGGCACAGGAGCATGGAATCTGGCCGCGTGGTCCCAGTCACGTAACCTACATCCGGTCAGGTAGGCCAAGAAGTCAGGAGTTGCCACACCTAGTTCCCTGGATAGCTGGAATTTAAGGCAGTTCCGCTATCAGATTAGGTTCGTTAGCAATTAGCGAATAGCTAATTGGGTGTGGGGCAGGTTTTGCCAATAGGACTATTCTTAACATAATTATGGGTTTGGGGTTCCCTGCAGGCTCCCCAAGGTGATGGTTTCTGTAACAATCTTTAGGGGGGGAAACGGCTCCCAACATATTCCTCCTTTCTTATATAAAGGCAAGTAGTTATAGGTGGAGGGCACCAAGACAGAGTCAACCATGGTGTCAGATCTAAAGGAGAAGGGACTGGGACAAGGAGAGACCCTCCTGTCGACTGGTGAAGCAATTTACCTCTCCTGGGAACAGAGGGGTGCCTTATGAGTAGCATTAGTTTCTTGGAGTTTCTCAAATAAAGGTATCTAGTAGGATTAAAGTAAGCAGATCACAGGGCACCCTGTCTTAGGCTATGTGGAGAGCGCCCTCGTACCTAAAAACCATGCCATGTTGAGCCGGCCTGTACGGCCTCTGTATGGTTTGAAATTTAGGTGAGGATCCACACTAACTCCAGTCATTGGGCCCCTGTATCTATCATTAATGAAAAATCTGTGAGGTGCTCCTTAAACAAAAGATATGATATAATTTTGGCACCAATAACTCCATCTCCAGACAAGAAGAAAGGGGCACCTTCCAAACCCAGTATTCACCTTTTAGTCTGGCCCATGGTATGTCCTCCTTCCTAAATGCCTACTCCACAAAAAGTTACGTGTGCTTGCCTGCCATCAATTAGGGAGGTGAAAAAGGGATCAAAATCTAAAATTCTTAAAATATGCATTAAACCCAAACACTTTACAGCACGTGTCAAACCTTTCCCAACATCTATAAGCAGTTACAAATATCATTAGATCAATTTCAGTAAGAGTACAATGACATACATTGTTGTCAAATACCACCATTTCCAGACTCTGAGCAACAGTCACAGGAACCCCAATCTTTCCCCTTCTTAAGTGAAGAGGTTAGTATTTTAATTAAAATGAGTTCTGTGTCCCAAAGATTAAAACAGTCTGATGTCCAGTCTGCATCTCAGCTCCAAAGCAGACCAGAGTTCAAGCTGCAGAAGCAGTTTAGCACTTGTGCTTCAGGGCCGGTGGGATTCCTGGGTGAGGTGAGCTGGATTCAGCTATCTGAAGCACATCCTGGCATTATCTCAGCCGGGTCTCCCTGGACTCAGGAGGCAGAATTGACACCCTGTAGAGTGGAGCAGCAGGTTCTGTTATCAGGGACTCCTCTCCTTGGGGGCAGGAAAAGCCAGACTAAGGACCTCTCTGCAATCGCCTCAGGAACTCCTCTGTGTCCGCAGCGCAGCCTCGACATCAGGCCCAGCTTTTATTTTCTTTCTGTGAAAAAAGCATAAACATATCCTCGACCCCAAATATATATAGGTCGGGTTTTTTCATAATGCATTGCAAGGGCTTTTCCACCTTGCCCTAGCAAAGGTCAGCTTGGTGTTATCATGTCAGATCCGTTTGCATCTGGATCTACTTGCAAGTTTCATAAGCTGCTTACAAGGAGCCTTATTATGCTCCATAATATTTTTTTTATTATTATTAGCCATATATGCAGTTCCTCCATTGGAAGAGCCATTTGTAAAATTTAGTATAAAATCCTTTAAGGGATTTTTTTTGCTATAACATTAGCAAAATACAGTTGTGTGAATTGTAGCAATAATCATCTGGGGGATCAAGCCATTTTTTAGCTTTTATCCTGCCCTTTGTACCAGACAGGCTACTGGTTTAAATTAAGAGTTTAATATCTTAATTGGCAAAACTTGAGAAGATTTTGCCATAAACAGCATTTTTTTATAAAAATGTTGTAGAATAAGTTTTATATTTAATATGCACACTTGCCATAGCTGCATTATAATTAATATACTGTATTTGTTGATTATTGTATACTTTACCTGTTGATTTATATTTTACCTGTTTGAGTACCTGTTAGGCAGCTTTAAGCTCTCTCTATTGGAAACTGTTTTTTTTTATTTTATTTTTTTTCTATTCTAAGATGGCTCCCTTAATTAAGATGTGTGCTTCTCTGCTCCCCTAACCAACCTTCCTTTATCCCAAACATCCCGTTTCCCCAGGTTCCCCCCATCCTCCCCTTCTCACATTTCTCTCCCCTTCTCCCCTCACCCCCCCTCCCACCACACCCCCAAGATCCCAAATTTTTGCCCGGCAATCTGGTCTACTTCCCATAACCAGAAGCATTTTTTTTTCAATTGAGGATTCTTTTCCCAAGTTGTCTGAGTTTGTATTAAGTTGACAAAAATCTAATCAGTACATTATCTATGAACATATCTAGAATAATAGATAAGAATGTTGTTGTGGTATATACATAGTCTTCTAATTAACTGAAATAGTCCTTCTTACAACTAATTCCAGTGTAGTTTATATCTGCTCTATGTTTTTTGTGTGTGTGTGCTTGCAAACACCTGTACATATACAGAGAGGCCAAAGGAAGACATAGGGTATCTTGTTCTATCACTCCACAACTTATTCCTTTGAGAATGAGTCTTTCATTGAGCTCACTGAGCCTACAACTAGACAATATGCCAAGCAAGCCCTAGAATTCTTCCTACTTTTGCCCTCAGCAGATTTGAGATTATAGGCAGGCACATGGCCACATCCAGCACTTATCTTCATTAATATTTTAATCCCACTCTCTTTTATATGAGTGCTGTAATCAGAATTTAGGTTCTCATGCATGGGTAATAAGTGTCCTTACCCAATGAGCCAATCTCAATATCTCAATCTCTCCAACCTTATAACTTGTCTCTTTCTTTCTTTCTTTCTTTCTTTCTTTCTTTCTTTCATCTTTTGACTTTGGCAATAAACAGAATCACATGATACAATTAAAGCAGAGATGTTTGCCCATTTTACAAATCAGAACATTCATATCAAAGGGGAATGCTTTATCTAAGAACAGAAAGGCATCTGTTGCAGAGAGTAAACAAGCCATGTGTTGCTATTATTCTAAACAGCATTCTTTTTTTGTTAACCTGAAGCATTCTTATAAATCACATTGCATTACAAATAAATATAACATTTACAAGTTATTTATGTGTTCATAAAATAATGGCTTTCCTTTGTCTTAATATCTGGACTAAAAGATGATCATCCGGTGCTAGTGTTCAGTACTTTGGGCATTATCTATTGATTAACTACCAGTTATTTTTCTGTACCATTTTATGTACTATATTTTATTATATAATTAGACTATTTTATATTCATAATTGCTGATAAGTGCCAAAATTTTTAATGTGATAGAATAATTTAGTCATTACAAATGGATAAAATCTCGGAGACAGAATGTTAAGTAATTATTTCCTTTGCAGTTTTTAGATAAATATCCAGTATCCAATTAAAATTCATATTATTTCTTGGAACTTGGAAATATATCCTGAGATAAAGACTACGTACTATGGTGTAAGTAACATACTAGGAGCCATGATTGTGATTAGAAAATGAAAGAATCTCTAGTTTTCAATTTTTTATGGATATTGAAGAGAACTCTTTAAAAAGATTAATGAAATAGGTGATTCATTAAAAATAAAAAGGTACCCATTAGGTTAGTTAAACTATTAAAATCTGAAGGAAATTTCGTGGAAATCTTTTTTTATATCAAAAACATCTATTTCACTCATGTTTTGAATCATTCCTAGAAGAATCTAGTTTCCTACTAACACATAAAATAATAATTGATAGCTGTCAATCTCTTTAGGAAAATGTTTACACCCAGAACTTTGAGAGTTAGAGAGGTCCAAAACTGAAGGTAAGTTGATGGTGTGATGGTTGACCTTGATTATGAACTTTACTGGGTTGAGAATTACTGAGAATGGCAATACAATTTCTGGTATTTCCAGAGATGAATAGATTATTCATTGATGGACCCCAATTTTTAATAGTGTATGGAAAGGCAGTGGACCTTAAAAGTGGCACTTGAGTGGGACAAGTAAGCCACAGGAGGTTTATCTTATGGACTGTATCTTTCTCTGGAACTTTCTTGTTACTTCTCTGATTTGTTTCTTGGTCATCATGAGCCTCAGGACCTTCTCCACCATAAACTTCCACTAGGAAGTTCTCTTCAGCCTATGCATCAAAGGCCCAGAATCAGTACAGCCACATCATAAAATAAACCATATGAAAGTATGGGCCTAACTGTGTCTTCCTTTAAGTTGCTTCTTTCAAGTATTTTGGGCATGGAAGCCCTGAAAGTCACTAACTCATGTGGACATCCTAGTTATTCTGTTCATTCTGGCCGAGGAAACAAAATGATCTCTAACTGCCTCTGCTCTCAAAGATTCTATAACTACAAAATAATGCAAAGAATGTCATAGCATAAGAAATATAAAGATATTGGTGTAGTCTGACAAGGAAAATCTTTTATGAAACACTAGGAAACAAGTGCTGCAACTAGTCTTGAAGGATAGGTAGAATTTCAGTAAATAAAGACAAAGAAACAGAATGAAAAGTTATATTACAGCAAGGAAACAAGGGCACAACAAAAATCCAGTTCAGCAAGCAGCATGTCCACTCTTGAAACTCAAGAGAAAAAATGGCAAAAACGTAAAGGATGATCACAAGGGAATTGTTGTTTACTGGCAGGGCAATTTTAAAGCTTCCTAACGAAAATCAGATGCAAGTGCTTGAAATCCAAACAAAAGAAACTCCCTACCTTTTAGAAGACATGTAAAGTAATTTTAAAAGCAGCTACAGGCATGAAAACCCAAAGACAAATAAGTGTTAAATAATAATCATCAAAAAATCCATCAATCACCTGGGCAGTGGTGGCATACACCTTTAATTCCAGCACTAAGGGACAGAGGCAGGCGGAACTCCATGAATTCGAGGCCAGCCAAGTCTACAAGAGTTAGTTTCAGGACAGGCTCCAAAGCTACAGAGCAATCTTGTCTCAAAAAACAAATAAGCAAACAAACAAAAAAAAATCCAGCAATCCCATTATTTGGCTACAAATTCAAAGGAAATTTAAAAGGTGCATTAACCTTCCCACATTCATTGCAATGCTATTCGCAATAACCCAGAACTAAAAACAATCTAAATGTTTATCAACTAATGGAAAAATTGGGAAAATGGGATACATCCATTCAATACATTCAATTAAATAAAATTAATTCAAAGAAAGAATCATTTGCAACAATAACTTGAGGTATTATGTTGTAAGATAAATCAAAAGAGAACAAATACTATAGGCCCTCATTGACAAGTGTACTATAAAGAAATACCATGGAAGTTAAGATCTGAATGTTAGTTACCAAGGACTTGGAGAATAGGAGAAAAGGAGTAATGGAGATAGGTTGACCACTGAAGACTAAGTAAGCTACAGTGTGGTACTAGTCCTGATATATTACCATGCATTAGGATGATTATCATTACAGTAGTGTCCTTTAGAATTCAGAAATCCAGAAGAATATGTTTCTGAAAATTTACACAATAAGGAAATTGTTAGTGGCCATGTCATAAGAGCAACAGGTGGCAATTGACTTCAAGGGATTGGTCCATCAGCATGCAAGACACTGATGGATGCATCTCAGAAAGAGAAGGCCCTGAGAGCCTTGGCCCCAGAATGTCTCTTGCTACTGCTGTGTTTTTGCATGTTTTTCACTGCAATTTTTTCTCTGGTACCTGGTGTAGTGTGAATGGGTATAGACAGATCCTCACTGCCTTTAATGTAGTGTGATTATCTCATGGAAATATATCACTTCATTAGGCTTTTTTATCTGTGGATTATTATGAAGTTGATTTCCTCCTAAGCTGTATGGTTTAACTGAAGCAATGATTTTATACAATAATAGTGTAAGCTTAAATAGAATTTTGATGATTGAGGGTCATTAATAAATATAGTAAAGGATAGAAGTTAGCTTAGTGGAAAAAGCCATATAAGTAAAAGTAAGATATGGTGCTGCCTCTGCCCCTGATAAAGCAGGGTCTTTGGAGGATAGAAAATAAGAACAAGGGCATATCACAGAGCTAATTCTCTTGAGAATACAGACTGTAGACTGGGCTAATGATTAAGAAAAACAATTGAATACCAGAAACCCAGTTACCTCAAGTTCTTTTAATTTTAATATTGAGAGATGTGTTCATGGATTTCGGTATGCCACATAATTGACACAAAGCTTTTAAAATGACAAGGTTAGGGTAAGAAGTTTTTGTTAATAGCTTTGAGGAGAAAACTTTGGGAAACAGTCTAAAGTTTAGAAAGGCAACTAGTTGAATGAGGGACCCATTGTGGTCAAGAAAAAAGAACAAAGCAGCCCAGTTATTAATAGCTGATGTGCCTTTCTTATTAGAATGGGTTGTTGACTAAAGGTGATGATTAATTCCTTGTACCCATTTCTGCCATTAGATTCCTGATAAAGAAAAATGTTTATGAGTGAGTATGCTTGCTAAGGATTTAAAGTAGAGATTGTTTTACATATTTGAAAGTCTAGATTTACGATTCTTCTAAGATTTATTATATGATTACCTTTTGAGATCAATAATAAAATGATGGTCTTTTCTTTGTAACTACAAAGAACACCCTATCAGCATAAAACTGGCTGAGAAAAATACCTTGCTTGCTTATACTCTATTAACATACAGTAAGTTACTTGGGTATGAGTATATGTGGGTTCTTTGGACAACTTGTTTTCACCTGTAATATATAAAATGTGTAATCATGAAAGGGATATGGAAAACATTATTTTTCACTTGTATTCATTGCAATCATTTATTTTAAAAATAAAATGCAACCCCATTGTAATTTTTATATTGCTTCACAGATTTTGTTGGGGTATATAAGCTATAAGGAAAAAAAAAGTAAAGTTAATTAGAAGGAAGACATCAACAGAGACAGAAGGGATACATCTAGATAAAGGTAAGAAAAGAAATAAAGAACAGAGAGGAAACAGAGAGAGACCCTAAGAGTGTGTGTTTTCTCTTTTTCACCAGCCCTAGAGAGTTAAATTCAGCCCCCCTCACTGATCCCAGAGAATTAAGTTTTACTCATTCAGATAGAAAAGTCAAATTGAGTGATTAGTCCACCAACTCCATTGGATCCCTCTTAATCCCTGAGCTGCGGGAGGCTGGTCTTCACTGAAAACATAAGAAATGATAAAAACTTGAAAAAAATAAATGTGATTACTGTGATGTAAACTTTACATGGCTAAACATGCATAAAATAATGACTAAATACTCCGTTAATATGTACAAGTTTTATATATTAGTCAAACGATTGATTTATCATGTTATGTTATGTTTTGTTATGTTATGTTAGTGCATGTCAAGAATTCTGGTATTTGGGAGGATGAAGTAAGTGTACCACAGATTCAAAGCCTGCTTTACCTACATAATGATGTCAAGGCTAAGCTTTTCCACTCAGCAAGATATTGTAAAAATCAGTAATATTATGCCTATTGTTGTTCTAGTTCAACTCATGGTTAGGTGGACATGTTGCTAGGATTTTATGAGTATAATGTCTGATATTCCTAAAAGTCACTGTCTCACGGCAAATGCCAGGTGGCCTGAATCTTACACAAAAAAAAACTACTGAAAACTAAGTAATGTGGAGAGGAAGGAAAATAGTCTTTAGTGTTCAGCATATATGTATTTGTTTGTGTGTGGTGTGTAGGTATATATATATATATATATGTGTGTGTGTGTGTGTGTGTGTGTATGTATATACACACACACATATATATAAATATATATGCATATTTGTCACCTATATTTGTGTTGCATACATATGTAACAATAATAGTTATAGAAGAAGTAATGAATTTCAGAGGAGGGGTAGAAACAATGTAAATATAGTACTCATGAATGAAAATCTCATAATCATAAAAATTTAAAGAGTTCATTGTTAAAACATAAATATAAAATTTTCAAGAGAATATTAAACAGTATTTGACTATGAATGGAAGGAAACATATGTAGAGGACTTGCTAAACAAAACAAAATCGCCAAACTTATAATTGAAAAATATAAATTAAGAAACACTTAAATTTCTTTATGAGCAAATTTCAAGGCAGGGCAAGCTTGACACATATTTACAACATTTCAAGCAAACAAAAGGGGATTTGTGTTGTAAGTATTTACTTCTTCCTTTCACCTTACTCATATTTGACTACAAATAAAGTTTTTCTTCATGCATGCAACCTTTATATGTATCCCAGTCTTCAGTCATATTTCAACACTTAAATTGCATTCTGGTATTTAGTTACACATTATCTTGCATCACCTCTAATAGTATTTGTGTTCCTGTCTTCCAGAAGAAATTATAACTTCACTAAGGTAAGACAACTTTTTCTGCTTCCCTGGAACCTAGGCCTGTGCTAAGCCTAAAAAAAATAATAATAAATATAATACTTTTTTTATTCATTGAGTAGCTATATAATCCTAAAATAGAGATTTAAAAAATTCTTAATTGCTTATAGTTTTTTGTGTAAGGTTGAGGCCTCATGAGCTTTCCCCAACCCATGTTAGTATTTCTACTTCTGTTGTCCCTTCTTAATTTTTAGTTAACACATATCAACTTATTAATGAATGCCAGTGTGCTCTTTCCCTATATTTGCACACAGCATGTACTTAATAAATTCAATTTCAATTGATGTACTTAAATTTATTCCCTTTTCAACTTCTGTTAAACAATAATCCATATTCATGCCAACTCATTTTATTTAATGAGTAAGAGAATATGTGTCATTCATTGTGACAACCAGTCTTTTTAGAGTATAATTCAACATTTGAGGGACTAAAGAAAATAATAGTTGACCAAGACAATGAATATGAAATAAGTAATATATTTCAGGGTGTACATGTTTGTGAATGCTTATAATCTTAGCATCCTGGAAACTGAGGTAGGAGGATATCAAGTTTTAAGACTACATAGTGAGATCTTATTTCAACAACAACAAAAATCTAAATAATTATTTCATTTTAGCCTTTGAAGATACATGAGGTCAATACACACTGAGTCTACATTGAGTTTTAAAGGATATGGAAAGATACACATAGTAGTTACTGTGCTTGTTCTTTTGTCTCCACACTCCGTCCACTATCACCACCATTACTCACATCTACCATTTGTATTTCCTGTCTTGCTTCCTTGCTTCTGTGGAATTCTTGCTTATATGCTCTTGTCAGATGACCTTTGATTACATTGTGGAAACATTAGATCCTGACAGAAATTTTAGGTTAAGGAACATTGTTAGCCATTCATTCTTCCTCAAATGTCCTCTATTTCAATACTTTGTCCCCAGAAACTCTTGAATCCTTTCATTGGTTACAGTTTCTGACAAAAAGCCTCCCATTCAGTTCCTGCTTTCACTCAGCTGTTGCCTTCCCTTTCCTTAGTCTTGAGACAGACTTCTAGCTGTTGCTCATTTCTGAGTGACTCACATCTATCAATTAGTGTCTCTTGAATCAAACCAGCTGGATTAAACCATCTGGAGTATATTATTTCCCACTAAGACCCTGTCTGATCCAACTGCAAAGCCCAGGGGATTGACTCTAATTTGCTTGAGTTTATTTGAAATCCAAGAAACATCAGAAGCTGATTTAAAAAAAAAATGTTGAATCCTGGAAACAGGAAGGGGAGCACAACAGACAGTAAAACTTGGCTAAGTACTTACAAGATTTGTCTAGGAGATAAAAAAAAAATCTTAAATGATAGAACCTTTAACTAAGTGTGGTTGTCTCTAATGTGGAAATGGTGGCAGGGTATTACTGACAACAGTTGGAATTTTATCACTACTGGTAAGAACAATTGTGTTATGATTACCTAAATTCACCTGATAACATTTAAAATTCAATCTACCTAAGGACTGTTGTTTTAATTTCTTTACTAGTTTTGTTTTCATATAGGTGCCTACAAAGCAGCATTATGCTGCAGTGCAAACTTCAAGTACTTTAACAACAGTACTTTTTCAGTCAACAAACAGCTTGACATTCTGATAATAGTCTTTTTCTGTATCAATGCAAAAATTATTTCTGAGTCAAGAGACCACTGTAAAGTTACTGTATTGTCCATGACAAACAAGCAAACAAAAATACCTATCAATGTATGTTTTTTCTATGGTCCTGAGTATAGGTTTTTGTTTGTTTGTTTGTTTGTTTGTTTGTTTTTACAATAGACCCTAGTAATACTGCTGTCTTACATGTCTACACTAACTAGACTTTTCCATTTACAATGACTTTGTCCCTTAGATGTTTTTCTGTTCATTCCATGGTATCTGTTACTTAAAACCTCTTTCAGATGGATATACTGAGTTCCTCCCTGTCAGAAATCTGTGTCTGTTGGGACAGTTCTTACAGATGGAAAATTCTCTATAATGTCCAAAGCAGAACTTCCTATTTCTCCCTAAAACTTCACAAATTTAGCTTCAAAGAAAATCTTAAAGAAGTTAAATTATTTTTCAAAGGACAGAATGTTTGGTTATAATAAAAATAAAAAATTTAGAATTTCTGAAGGTATCTTCAAAATCACTTGTGATAGCTTCCAAATGTGAAAATCATCACAGTTTGGGTAAATTTTTTGGAAGCATGTGGTTTACAGGAAACCAAAAAAAAAAATGCTTATAGAGTCATGATTTATCCTTAATTAAATAATGCTTACTTTAAAAAAAATGAAGTTACTAATGAGCTAAATAGACACTTTAAATTTTTTAGAATTACAGGAAAATTACAGAAAGTATCTGGTGATCATTCTCTTAAACTACCCATGAGAAAGATGTATCAATTATTCCTTATTCTTTTATTGGCCCTATACTCTTACTAGTTCATTTCAGTGGGATTCCTAACCTTCCTTCAAAAATAGAAACAATAGTACTAGCAACAGCAACAATAGCCATTAATTTTGACATAGTGACTAAGGCGCATTTAGCATTTTGTCCCCCTTTACGTTAATTGAATTGCTACCAGAATCCTCAGTTCTCTGATATAGGTGTCATTATTTTCTCCATTTTAGAACAACAAAAAGAAAAACAAAAATCAAAGATCCAGAGAGAACAAATAGCTCGTTCAAACTCATACAGTTGCTGCTTTTTGACTTAAACCTCTATTCATTTAATTCCATAAAATATGCACTTAAACACTGAAGGACAATGTCTTAAAGAAGTAAAGCCAGTTAAATTGTTTTGATCTCTAGAAGAAAATACATGCCATATGACTGGAAGATATTTAATCTCATCAATGTTCATATATGTTTGCCACCTTCTCAAAGAATATAGAACAAATGAACTTAAATAACATTGAACACAGTAGCATTAATAGAAATGCTTAGGGACACAAGGAGAAATCAGCTTAGCCATAGAAGCTGAATCATCACTTGTTTAGTAAATGTTATGGCCAAATCACTGAAATACTCACAAAAATATTTTTTTCAATCATTCATTCTTTCCCATGCTGCAGTATTCCTGATTCCATTAATGCATTGAGATCCTAGATAGGTCATTCAGGCCAAGTGGTCAACCCTAAACATATGTACATATAAGCAACACTAAGTGAACTCACGAAGTGATAAAAATATTGTAAAAATAGTAATTAAGAATAAAAAAAATTGAATTTGAAAAGAAGTGGGGATGGGTGAATATGATGAGGTCAGAGGCAAAAATTGGATAGGCAGTTTAGGGTAAAAACAGCCCCTAAAGTAATCATTTTCTTTCTTAGCAAAAAGCCAAAAATGTCATTGGGCTTCTTGGTAGGCTCGTCCTTGCCAGAGGCCAAAGATGGACAGAATTATTTGGAGCTCTAATCTTGTATCCGTTTTCAAAATACATAGAATTACTTCAGAGGCAGAATGGTAGAGTAGAGAAAATCTCCTGTTCTAGAGAATGGAATCTCTTTTCTGGTTATAGGCCTAATACTCCATTTTGGTTAAGAGACCACCCATAGGAAGGTTGGTTCACTGTAAGCCATACTAAATGTGATAAGATAAATGATTATTTCTTTAATGGGATACCATATTCTTCCTTCGCAATATCTTTTCCCTTAATGCAGAATATTATGTGCCACAAAAAATAGAAGTGTTGTAAGTCTGTCCTCTTTTCATAAAAGCACACCTTTTCTTTTTATTCTTTCTGTTTGCTACGCATTTTTTTTTTAACACTTAGGACTTTTCCACAACATTTTGGTCTTCCTCACTGATTCCAAGGTCTCCCTTCCTGCACATCTGCATACCCTCAGTTTGTCTGATCTTTGTGCCAGTTGAAATGGCATGATTCCATTTTCTCCTCTGTTCTTTTTCTCAAGGCAGCTGCTGAGGTTTTATAGCTTTCTTGCCCTGTGTGTTTTTATTTAAAATTTAATAAAATTGTCCTTGTGTTTTCGACTCCATTCTTAAAAACTTTTACTGAAGAGACAAAGAAGTCCAGAAGGGTACCTTGATGCCCCTTGTAATTTGGGATAGTTAGAGGAGGAGGAAGAGTGTAAGTCATATAAATTAAGTATTCATGTATGATAGTCTTTTAAAAATTTAAGAAGCAGCATTGATTTACTCACATTTAAGCAACAGAATTTTATTTTCTACATTTCTGGAGGCTGAAAAGTGTAAGATCAAAGTACTGTCAGGTTTTGCATCAATGCAAATATTATTTCCCAGACATCCATCTATTTCACTGTAACCTTAAGTGGCAGAAATACACAAGGGGCCTATGCAAAAACAGTCAATGCCTTTTACTGCTGAGCCATCTTCCAGTTTTTGAAACATCAATCAGGATTACATATATATACTGATCTGTTTTTCTTTCCCTTTGCTTATTTAAAAGCTGAATAACTTGTCTGATTAATAATCTGTTATTAAGAAATTATAGAATGATAATGTTCTTCATGCTTTTACTTGTCCTCTCTAATAAGTAATAGTAATTAAATTATGTATTATATATACAGATAACAGTAATTAAATTATATATTATATATACAGATAGCAATGTCTTATTAAAGAAATAATGATCCCCAGCAAGAAATCAAGTAGGGTTTTAGGGTAAAGGCATAATTGTCAAGAGACATGAACGGGTGCACAATGAGAAACTCAAGTCTAGAATTCTTGTTAAGTCACTGAGGTACAGAAAATGGTTTCATGAAAAACTCAAAATGAATAAAGAATTTCATCTGACATCTAGTTCAAATATTATTCATGAACATTCTGTTTGGAATTTTACTCTAAATTCCAAACTGAAGCTTCTTTCTAAAAGTTAAGGCATTTGGTCATTGCCCAATTTATCATTAATAGCTTAAATAAAGTCAGCCTTAAGCTCATCAAGAGATGGCAAATTTGCTACTCTCCTGTGATGTGGAATCATGAACCCGGACAAGTTAGAGTTTGAAATATACCATTGACATCTTGGACTTGTCTTGCCAAACAAAAAGTTTCCTGTGGGTAGATCTGAAGCCTTGTAGATTATTTTTTTTTAATTTGCTTGGAATATTTATTTGTGATGCAAAATTAAAAATAAAGGACTCTTAGAACTGTGTCAATAATAGGAATCTTTTATTTTTTGTTAGCAAAAAATCATAATATACACTGCTTTGTCTTAGTCACTGTTTTCTCATTTAGCCTCTCTTACATAAAGAATTATCATAAAATATTTCACATAGGATCAGGAGCAACTGCCTATCTTATCTGCCAAAATCCTTTAATATTGTATTTCATCCACTCAGAAATCTTGCTATGGTGATACAGAACCACCACAGAGGAAGGAATTCTCATTAGAGAAGAAGTAGTTCTGTTGGGTGTTAAAAGCTTACAATGCAAAATGGAGTGCTTTTATTTGACAATAAAATTGGCCTCAAATTCTATTGAGCACTACAATTCACTTAACATTAAAAACAACATGGTTTTGTCACTGAAAATTAGATTGTGCTTAAGTATATAAGTGTGAGGTTGTGTATATAATTAAGTGTGATATATTAAATTGAGATGAATTAGATTAATCAGTGTGCTAGTTTATAAATAAAATTGTGTTGATTTAAACCTTTTGTAATGCTCAAATCTTGAAAACTTCAACCAAGAACTAGAAATAATTTTTTTCCAATTATTTGGCAGCTATTATTTAAACAATTACTAACCTCTAGATGTGAAGACAAACAAAGTACTTTAATGACATGTTTCTATTTATATCTTTCTCTTGAACATATTATCCAGAACTCCAGTAGGTATTTAATTACAATATTTTCATATTATGATTCAAAGTACCTTACACAAATCAACTGATACTGCTTTCAGAGCTAAAGATTGTCATGAAGAATGGTGGCAATATATGTCCCTTTGAGTTAACTTTCTTGGGATTTTGATATTTGCATTGGAATATCAGCCCCCCCAATGTCTGAGATCTGTATAAAGCTAATTATATGCTACTATTAAAGCAGATTGCAAGAGACATTGACAGTTGGAAAGGCCTAATGACCAGCTGGATGGGAAAATGTCATGTTGTCAAAATGGTAAGATTGCCAGGAGTTTTACATGCCTTTTATTTGCTACAAACATGAGTACCCAAGCCTTATTTTAAAATAAACTTACCCTGTTAAATAATAATATTTGCATTTTGAGAGAAGCCCAAAGGCTAAGAAATAAAATTCATATTTTGAGATAATAAGCTTTTACAACCTGAACCACACTGAATTTAGAACATTACTTTTTTCACCTCAAACTTATTAAAGTGTAATATATACAAATAAGAAAAGACAGCTTCGAATATAGCCAAGATTAAGAAGCATTAGGAAAATAAGCCTATGATTCAGAGAACAAAGTGAACAGTTACATGATATCTTTTACCATTCTTCAAACCCAGCTGTAGGACAAACATTTCAATTTGATTTGTTGGGTTGACAAAAATAGTAACATTCATACAGTACTTTTATTTTGGTTTTTGTTTGCTTGTTTGATATGTGGTCTTTCTATATACCATTTGGCTGGTAGTCCTGGAACTCACTACATAGACCAGGTTGGCCTTGAATTAAGAGAAATCCTCCAGCCTACGCTTCCTTTGTGCTGGGATTAAAGGCGTGTACCACCATGACCAGCTAGTACAGTGCTTTTTAATGATCTCTTTGATAGCACATCATTTGTTCTTTATAACAAGTAAGTTTTGTAGGGTTTTCAGAACTATATTATATCTATCAAGAAAAATATTTTCAGAAAGCAAAGTCTCCCCCTTGCTGCTTCATTTTTTTCTTCACCTTTCTTCACAAATCTCTGTGTTCAACTCTTCATTTTTCTTCAACATATGGACTTAGGCATATGGCAGCTGCCTCACCATCCCATCAAGATTCTTTCCAACATACTGGCATCTGTCACCAAATAATTATAGCAACAGCTGACATTTATTGTAAATGCATTGTGTCAATATCTGTTGTATATACTATATACCTTATCTACTATAAATTATTAGTCTATATAGACATAGATATCATTAGTCATTAACTATGATCTATGTTTTTTATTTTCATCTTAGTAGGATGGATATGAAATATAAAAAAAAATTTTAATGGCTATATCAAAATCAATAGCAAAACCCAAATGGCAAACATCAGAGCTGAGCTCAGGCAAGTTATTTACACAAAATGATTCTGATCATCATACTCTACTGCCTTACTCTTACTATAAATTGTTTCCTTAGGACTGGAGAAATAATTCAAAGGTAAAGAGCATTTGCTACTCTTACAGAGGATTGGGTTTAGTTCTCAGTACCCATATGGTGACTGCCACAGGCTTAGACATGCAAGTGGTTCTATAAATGCTAGTAAAACATTTATACACATTTAAAAATATTTTCATTTTCCAACGCATTGGCCTCTACTTTGAATTTCAACCCTTCTCACCTGCAGTGGATATTGATTATACATTTTTTTCCTACTTAGTCATCAGTTTCTTCCTTTCCACTGAACTAACCTAGTTGTCATTCAAATATACCTTAGTATGACCCATTTAAAAAGAAAACATTTTTCTCTACTTTTTATGTCCTTCCATATAAAAAGAAAATTCAAATTTCTGATTTTTTTCTTTCATTGCTAGCAATTGTCAATACCCTTGACTCATCTTATTATTCTTCATTTTTAAAACTATTGTATGAAAAAAAAAGCTTGTTAGCTTAGTCTGTAGAATAAAAACCAAAAAAAATGCCCTCTTTTCATTTTCTCACATTTCCTTCTTATTAACAGATACCAATAACTTAGACTAGGGTTACTAAAGGTAATTTACCAGAAGAAAAAAGTTTTTGGAGATGCTTTCTTAAGAAGCTTACTGATGATACTCCTTTGAAGGAAAGAAAAAAATATCAAAGATGACTCCAAAAATCATATTGTTGGTACAATCCTTTCATTCTGGAAGCTCTGAGGGAGAATCTGTCGCATGGTTCTCCTCTAGTTTCTAAAGGTAACCCAGTACATTTCATGGTGCACATGATCAAATGTCTCATCTCAAATACAGAACAGTCTATACTACAAAGAAAAAAATTAAGGAGAGAAAGAAAAGGAGGAAAAAAGGATTATGGCTGCATCATTTCAGCCTCCTTTTCTGTCCATGGACTTCCTCATTGTGTTTTTACTCATATTTGAAGGCTTCTACAAGCACACCAGCTATTGGACTCAGGCTTGCTATAAGCCAGCATGACTTCACTTCTACTGTATCACATCTGTAAGGACTCTACAGCAAATGACTGTATAGTTTAGGTACGGTTAAGACTTTGGTATTTCTGTTAGCTCATAATCTTGCTTTGAAATAGAGGGTTTTTTTTTGGGGGGGGGCGGAGAGCAAAGAGAGGATTTTATTTGGTGAAGACAGACATCCAGAAGAGACCAGATGGCAAGGTGCTGTGACGAGGGAGCCTAGGAGGGGCCACAGGGAGATCCCACACTGGGCAAGGCACAGGCTTGGAGTCTGGAAATGTCCTCAGCCATTCAGCACCATCCGGACAAGCTCTTCATAGTTGATACAACCGTTGCTCTCCTCACGACCCACCACCAGCATCTCCACTTCCTCCTCTGTCAGTGTGAATAGGACATGCCGGATTTCAGCACTCATGACGGTACCATTCCCTTCCTTGTCGAACACACGAAGGCCTTTGACATAGTCCTCATAAGTTCCCTGGTTCTTGTTCTTGGCCACAGTCTTCAGCATGGGCAGGAAGTGCTCGAAGTCCAACACCTTCACATTCATCTCATCGCTCTTGGGCTTCTCCAGGACCTTGAACACCTCCGCGTTGGCAGGGTTCTGGCCCAGGGCCCTCATCTTGTCCCCTCATTGGCTGTACAGGTGATCTTGCCATCACCTGTTCGGTCAAACAGCTGGAAAGCCTCCTTGAACTCTGTGGTCTGGTTCTCGGTGAAGTCACACATCTTGGCTGCTCAGCTTTGCAGGACCTTTTCCAGCAGTAATGGCCAATAGTGGTGTTCTAGCAGGTTTTGACCCATATAGATATCATTCACATACTTCAGGTTTGATGAGTGATGAATCTGCATTTGATAAATTTGAATGCACAACCTTGCTCTTTAAAAAGTGTATGGTTAGCCGGGCGGTGGTGGCGCACGCCTTTAATCCCAGCACTTGGGAGGCAGAGGCAGGCGGATCTCTGTGAGTTCGAGACCAGCCTGGTCTACAAGAGCGAGTTCCAGGACAGGCTCCAAAACCACAGAGAAACCCTGTCTCGAAAAACCAAAAAAAAAAAAAAAAAGTGTATGGTTAGCTTTCAGATAATACATTTCAAGTGTATAAAATTCCCCAAATTTCTGATTGCAATAGGCATATGTTATTTGGTGGATTTCACTGTTATTGTTATTTTATTTTTTAAATTTTGGTCTGGTGCCTTGCCTTTCAACGAGAGACAACCATCTGTCAAACTTGGTTAAAACATTTCTTGGCAAATAGAGAGTACTACTGCCATGGATTATGAGATTTAAGGGGAAATGCATGTTATTTTGCATCCAGACCACAGTTTCCCCTCCATCCTCTCCTCCTATTTTCCCCCACTTTCCCTTTTCCCCTCTCTGTCCACTCCTCCTCTGCTTCTGTTCAGAAAGTTGCAGGATACCCATAGGTATCAACCAAGCACAACATATCAAGTTGCCATAAGACTAAGCACTCCCTCCTCCCTTGTATTAAGGCTGGACAAGGCAATCAGTATATGGAATAGGCTTCCAAGGGATAGCCAAAGTATGAGGGACAGCTCCTGCTTTAATTGTTAGGAGTCCAACAAGTAGACCAAGTGGCACAACTATCACATATATGTAGAGCACTTAGGTCAGTCCCATGCAGGCTTACTGGTTGTTTGTTCAAACTCTGTGAGTGCCTATGTGTCAAGGAAGTTGTTTCTGTGGGTTTTCTTGTGATTTCCTTGATGCCTCTGGCTCCTACAATCCTTCCTCTCTCAGGAATATTCCTGAGTTCAGCCTAATGTTTAGCTGTGGGTCCCTGCATCTGTTTCCATCAGTTACTAAATGAATGCTCTCTGATGACAATTGTAGTAGTCATCAATCTAATCACAGAAGATGGTCAGTTTGGCTACATATCCACTATTGATTGCTAGGAGTCTTGCTGGGGTCATCCTTGTAGATTCCTGGGAGTTTAACTTTCACTAGGTTTCTACTGACTGTGAAATGCCCCTTTCTAGTCATCTCTTTCAACACTCTCCCCTCCATGCCCCCAATCAGATCGATCCTTCATTGTAACGTGATTCTTAATAGACACAAATAGATAATAGTGATGACATTAGGACACTCTCTATAATGTCTTGCAATGCTATGAAGAAAAGTGACTTTATAGAATAGCTTATTATGTGGGCTGTGAGTTGAAAATATGTAGTTACAACCCATTTAATGAACTTCTCCTAAAAATCAAAAGCCTGTAAAGCCTGTAACATAAAAATTATTTTCTGTTAAATCAAATACTTTTCTACCATCCCAGTGTAATAAGTACTCTTTCTCTGTTAAAGCTAAAAAAAAAGCAAATCCATTTATGCTATTAATAATATTTAAGAGCAAGCTTCAGTTTTTAATAAGAATACAAGTCATTTGTCCATATAATAGGCAGATATAACCTCCTTTGCACTCTAAGATTGGAGTTGTTTGCATTTATGAATGGTTGCAATCAGGTAGATACACCTGTAATTGGCTCTTTATCAATCCTAATCAGAAAGTGTTCATTCATTATGCTAAAGTCTGAATTCTAAGATGTGAATAATAATAGATTGCAAATTGAATTTTTAAAGCTCCTTTCAAATTTTGGATTCAAAGGCATATATAACAAAATTTCATAATTAGTAAGATTGAATTTTCTTTTGGAAATCAAAGAATTTCAGAGCTAGAAAAGTCCTTGGCAGAACGTGTTCAGCAGCAGAGCTAGGATGACACCTTTGGTTTCTTTTCTTCTGTGTTAGTGGTTCCTAGTCAGCTCACTCCACCCATGCACATGCCCAGTGATTTACGGGTAGCAACAAAGTCTCAAAGAAATCCAATTTGATTCAATTTGCTGCAATAGATACTGTAAATCTCTAATTAAAGACCTAGGTGACAACATTTCTAAAATAATCACTCACTCCCAATCCCTTATCAAACATAATTCAGTCTTTTTAACTCACAGTTTAAGAAACTCTATGACTACACCTTTGATCAGTGATTCTTCCTAACTAATCAGGATCTCCATGGGATGCTTCCCAGAAAGGAAGTAGGAGGGTTTCCAAACTTGCTAATTGAATAGAACGACTTTTCTCTATTTTGACATGTGGGTTTCATTGCATGCTTACATTGAGCAGCTTTTAAGATTGATCAAAGCCCTTAGCTTCAATTAAATTATTAATTAATCACAGCATAAATTTATTGCTTTCTGTACCCCATCCTTTAATAATTGATTTATTTGATGGTTGTGCACCAGCTGTAATAACTTTGCATGTCATCATTTCTGTTAAGTGTATTTTCACCTTGCTCTGCTTTTCTTGTCAAAAGGAATGGTAATTTCAAACAATCTGTTAAATTGCCAACCTCACTTTTTTCTCCAACTGATCACTCAAGGAAAAATTATCAGTCAGAAAGCCATTCAGCTCCTCGGAGGTAAGAAAATTCCTTTGAGAATGGCTCTGAATGTTTCATTAAGTTTAGTTGATCTTTTTATGCAAAAATAATAGGTCACAACTAGCTTTAATCGGTGTGTATTTTTGTTTATAAGCAATATTTCCATGTTGCATGAGGAAAATGTTATCATAAATGTAATAATATATAAACACAGGAAAATTTTCTTACACATTTTGAGGTATTTAGCTGCAAGAATAAAAATTGTTGTGTAATTCTCATTATAAATGGAAAAGACTGCTACCATAGAGTACTCTCATCATCATTAGCCATGATTACAAATGAGTTTTCACATTGATCACCTAGGTTAGTTATCGACAAGTCCACAATTAACCACTGAGAATTTTTTCTACTATTTTAATAGAAATAGTGCTTGTGTTAAGCCACATGCTGGTTTTGGCTGCTGTAACTTTGGTATTCCAAATAACAGTTGTTTTCAACTAAAGGGAAGGTATTCTTGTATACGAAAATCTGGGCAGGCAACTTCAATAGCAGTCGGGAGCCTGCTTCTTTCTATCATCTTACTGTCCAACCTATTTTCAATATGGAGCTACCATCTTCCTGTCCAAGACAACCGAGAAGTTCCTGACATCATGTTTATGTCCCGTTTTTCCCTTTAAATTAATGGACCAAAGGTTGAGTAAATCACTTCTGGTCACATTCAGCTGACCAAAATTCAGTCACAAAGCTGTCTTATATACCTGCTAGAGATAATGAAAAATGGCGTATTTGACAAAGTAGCCAAAAACCCAACAAAAATTATACTAATATACATGAAGAGAAAAATGGATATTGAGGAAATACTTACAGCCCTCCCATCATAGATTGTGTGAAACCTAGTAGTAAGTCAGTAGCTCCTTTCATTCATGTTGCAATTTTTCATGAGTCCTTTCAATTATTTTATTTTATCCTCACTTTTGCATGATTTTAATCAGTCCTCAAGGATCAACACTTAAACCAGGGAAGAGAAGAACATCACATAAGATTTTATTTTGAATGTACTTGTTGTTTGATACCAGTCAAGTAGACCAATTTTAAATAATAACTGAGCCCCACATACACTAGTAGACTTCACTCACACTTACTTTTTTTTTTCATAAAATGGCCTTGCTGTTCTTTCTTGGTGACCAAATATCCATGTACCTTTCAAGATTCTTCTTAACATGGTATGGTATGGTATTTATTTCATATCTTCTCATGGGAAAATAAAAACCTCACTCAATAACCAAGGTAGAAAGAATTACATCACCTGTTGTGTTTTGGTCTTTCAAGAGAAAATCATACTTTATTGTTTATTGGTTGGTTAGTGTGTCTGTCTTACCTAGTAGAAAACTAAAATGTTGAGGTTAAGATTTCAATCTCTTTTATGTTACTGGTACTAAATAATAATACCTGTTAAAGTTTATTTAGTATTTTAAATTAGTTCTATTTTTAAAACAATTACATGATTTTATCTTAAAACTAAGACTAGAGACTACTGTCACACTTACACAACTCATTTAACATGGAGCTATAAAGATGATGCCTTCATTGATTCTTCACAAATATCATATGTACTCACTCACAAGTGGATTTTAGACATAAATTAAAATCTGGGCAGCTGTGATACACACCTTTAATGCCAGCACTTGGGTGGGTGGGGGGGGCAGAGGAAAGTAGATCTCTGTGAGTTCAAGGTCAGCCTGGTCTACAGGAGCTAGTTCCAGGACAAGCTTCAAAGCTACAGAAAACCCCATCTCAAAAAATAAAAAAATAAAAAAATAAAAAAAAAAACCAAACAAACAAATAAGCAAAACCAGCCTACAATTCACAAACTCAGGAACCTAGACAACAATGAGGACCCCTAAGATAGACATACATGAATCTCATCTACATGGGAAATAGAAAAAGACAAGATCTCCTGAGTAAATTGGGAGCATGGGGATGATGGGAGAGGTAGAAAAGGAGGGGAGAGAAAGGGAGGGGAGTGGAGAAAAATATATAGCTCAATAAAAACAATAAAAAATTAATTCTAGGATGGTGAATGATAGGCTCAACATCCATTGTTTATGGCTAGAATCCACTAATGAGTGCATACATACTATATTCATATTTTTGGGTCTGGGTTATCTCACTCAGGATAGTGTTTTCTATTTCCATCCATTTGCATGCAAAATTCAAGATGTCACTGTTTTTTTTTGTTTTTTTTGTTTTTTTTTTTTTTTTTTTTTTTTTTACTGCTGAATAGTACTCTAATGTGTAGATTGCCACACTTTCTTTATCCATTCTTCCATTGAGGGACATCTAGGTTGTTTCCGGGTTCTGGCTGTTACAAATAGTGCTGCTATGAGCATAGTTGAACAAATGTTTTTGTAGTATGATATGACATTTCTTGGGTACATTCCCAAGAGTAGTATTGCTGGATCCTGAGGTAGGTTGACTTTCAGTTTCCTGAGAAACTGCCACACTGATAGTTCGCGATCCTAGAGAAGTAAATAGCGTGAACCCAAAGAAAAACATAAAGATCCTCCTGGAAATTGGAAGCAGACAAGATCACTGGGCAAAAGTTGGGAGCATGGGGGTAAGGGTAGAATGGGGGGAAGGGGAGAGGGAGAAACAGAAGGGAGAAGAGGAGGATTGGTGGAGAGCTTGTATGAGTGGGAGGGTTGAGACAGAGGAAGGGCAGATATGGGAGCAGGAAAAAAGATATCTTAATTAAGGGAGCCATTTTAGGGTTGGCAAAAGACTTGGCTCTAGAGGGGTTCCCAGGTGTCCAAAGGGATATCCCCAGCTGGGTCCTTGGGCAGTAGAGGAGAGGGTGCCTGAACTGGCCTTGTCCCATAGCCGCACTGATGAATATCTTGAATATGCTACAGATGGAGATAGAGACAGAGACCTACACTGGAGCACTGGTCTGAGATCCCAAGGTCTAGTTGAAGAGCAGAAGGAGGGACAAGATGAGCAAGAAAGTCAGGACCACGAGGGGGTTCGTCCAACCAATGAGACAGTATGTGATCAAATCGGACTCTCTAAATGTGGCTGACAATGGGGGCTGACTGAGAAGCCACTGGGATTCAATTCTACTGCATGTACTGGCTTTTTGGGATCCTAGTCAGTTTGGATGCATACCTTCCTAGGCATGGATGGAGGGGGGAGGGCCTTGGACTTCACATAGGGAAGGGTACCCTGCCCTCTCTTAGGACTAGAGGGGAGGGGGAGATGAAGTGGGGGAGGGGGTGGGAAATGGGAGGAGGGGGTGGGAAATGGGAGGAGGGCAGGAGGTGGAAATTTTGAATAGTATTATTTATAAAGCAAATAAAAACTAAATAAATAAACAATAAAAGAAAAAAGAAAAAATAGTATAAGCAAAGCAAAAAATAAATAAATAAATTCCAGACAAAAAACATATATATAAAGTAATTTGAAGAGTTGTAAATATAAACTGTTTCCAAAATGTTCAAATTGTTAATAAACATAATTTTCAGCTAATAATTTATACAAAATATATCAGTAAGACAGCTTCAATTGTAGGGAAAATATGAAGAAATCAAAATAATATTATACTGAAAACATGATGTTTGTTTTTCACCATATACAAATAGATATTTGTATTGATAGTCTGACTAATTCAATAGCACATGGAACATTAATATGAGTAATAGTTAAATAAAAGTATAGTTATCACTAATTGTAGACCATTATATCTAAAATATAAGAACATAACTATAAATAATTAGAAATACATTAAAATTCAATAAAATGATAAAAAGGAAAATCAAAATATGCAAGTATTTAATAACAATTTGTACTTTCTAAATATGAGAAATAAGTCACATACAAGAATATGATATTTTAAAGCAAATAAAATTATTAGGTGTCTCATAACAACTCTAAAATAAATCATGGATTATTTTATGATCAAAAACAGCAATGGATAAATGTAAGGAAATAAAACAGATTTATTCTAAAGATAATTTTTTAATGAAAAATAAAACAGATGATCTAAAATTAAGTATAAGAAGTCTAACAAAAATATTTTAGCAAATTAAAAAATCTGGAAAGATAAAGAAGCATGGTCTATGAGTAAAAGATCAATGTATATTTAATGGACTATGACTTAAGGCACTGTAACTGAGGGGTCCCATATGATACAAACATAACATATTTACAACAAACTGTATGAAAAATAATGGGATACAAGAGGAAATAGCCAAATAAAGTTTTCTCTGATTCTTTTATATGTTTGAACTCTGATAAATTTGAATGAATTGTATTTCCCTGTTTACAGAACTCTGGCCTCTGCAATCAACAGAAAACAAATTTCTGTCTCCAGACCCAAATCATCAGTGGACATTTGATATGATAGCCCTAAAAAACTTATGCAATGATCAAGAAGTTTAACCAAATTACACATAATTTGTGTAATTATGTGTGTGTGTATGTGTGTGTGTTTAAAATTCTTACCACTGTTTATAAAGCTGTGTGCATTTAAAAGGAGTTCCTGAAGATGTAGTTCAGTTAGTAAAATTCTTACCACCATTCATAAAGGTCTGGATTTGATTCCTAAGTACTGCATAAGCCTAAAACTGGGCTTGGTGATACATGATTGTAATCTTAGTCCTTGGAAGGTGAAGGCAATTCTAGACCAAGTTCAGCTACATAATAACTTCCATGTTATCCTGAGCTATACAAATTTTTATCTTAAAAACAAACAAATAAATAATAATTTAAATGAAAGGAAAAGAAAGAAACAGTTTAAGATATATAACCTTATCAGTAATCAGAAAATCTGAATTATACTAGTTACCAAGTATACAATATGTATTAGAAGATAGTCATAGTCCTTTTGCTCATAATAATTACACATGGGGGAATAAATTTATTAATTAATAGAAAATTCTTATAATAAATTAAAATCTCCAGACCTGTACTTGTAACTATCTCCTCTAAAATTCCAATTGGTTTTAAGTGATATCTCAAAATTAAAATATATGAAACCAAAATTATTAAAACAACAATTCATTTTAGGCTGATGAAATGAGTTCTACCCTCCAAGGATAACTGACATAAGATCTATCCTCCAAACACATTTTTATGTCTACTACAGGCATATCAATTTTCCCAGACCAAACATTTAGTTTCTCCTCTCAGAATTAAAACTTGTTCCTCCCACAGTTTAATTATCTCACTTATTCTTCCATATGATCATCATCAATTTTTTTTCTGCTTCTTTCACACTATGCATCAAATCTGCCAACAAAATATATCCAGAATTCAACCACTTCTCATCAAATCTACCTTTAATTCAAACCACAAGCATTTCTTTTTTGAAATGTTTGAAAAACTTCCTAACTTGTTTCATGGCTTCTGTGCTTATCAACTGTACAGTCTATTCTCAACACAGCATCAGACTGAGCCTTTAAAAAGTTAAAGCACTGTAACTTCTGTACCTACTGTCCTCCAGAGTCTTCGTCTTAGTCTCACTAAGAATGAATAAATGAATGAATAAATAAATAAATAGATAAATAAAGCTTTATTGATTGTTTATAATCTGACCTTGTTATCTCTGTGAGAGAATCTACTCATTCATCTCTTAACTCACAACAATCAAAATCACAGCACAGTGTGATTATTTAAAAGAGAATGACCCCTCTTTTCTGGGCATTCAAATGTCTGGTCCCTATTGCATGGCACTGTTTGATAAGACTTAGGATGTTTGACTTAACTAGAGAAAAATCACCAGTGGCAGGCTTTGATAAGATAAAGGTCTGTATGTGAGTGTGTGTGTGTGTATGTTTTAGAGAGAGAGAGAGAGAGAGAGAGAGAGAGAGAGAGAGAGAGAGAGCCTTTGTGTCTGCGTGTTTTTATGTCTCTATGTACATTTAATTGAGATTATTCATCATTAAACTTGCAAGGGGACTAATAGAGGTATATAGGAGATTTTGAGGGGAAGATGGAGGGCAATAGTGTCAGGACACATGAAAACAAAAGGCAGAGAACTAGTGGTGGAAGGTACAAGGTGGTGGGGGTTGGGCCAAAGGGATGGGGAAAAAGCGGAAAGGACCAACAAAACAAGCTATGTTTCAAAGTGCTATAATTAAACAAAATAATTTGTATGCTAATTGAAAACAATTGAGTTTTAAGATTCCTTTTAGCTTTCTGAAACTAAAAAAAAAATCACCAATTACCTTTGTTAGAAAAGAACAGACTTGCTGTTTAAAGATTACTTACTAGACCTTGATGGAGGTGGGTGGTCCTTGGACTTCCCACAGGACAGGGAACCCTGATGGCTCTTTGGGCTGAAGAGGGAGAGGGACTTGATTGGGGGAGGGGGAGGTAAATGGGAGGCGGCGGTGGGGAAGAGACAGAAATCTTTAATAAATAAATAAATAAATAAATAAATAAATAAATAAATAAATAAATAAATAAAAGATTATACACAGGCCTTAGAGGAGGTGAGTTTTTAACAGGACAATGTTATCTCTCCCTAGGATCTAGTCTTATCACTCTTACTGCCCTTAGGAATAATCAGTTAGTGCTCACCATCACACTGCTGAGCAAGTAATAGGTCTACTCAGGGAGTAGATGAATTAATGATGCAAAGAATCTAAGAGGCCAGAATGATCTGATGGGAACTGGGAAAATGTTTAAAAAGATACCAAAGATCCTGAACATACTGTTTAAAAGGCAAAAGAAAATAAAGAAAAAGGAAAATTTGGAAATCCTGCAACTTTTCTCTTTGTAAATGATTCTGTTTCCTGGTTGCAGTACCACATAGAAACTTAGTAAGGGAAACAACAACTTGAATTGATCTACTATAAGAGAACCAATAACCTAGCAACTCTCCATATTTCCTAGGATATATAGAAAACTGTGGTGTTTACTCAAGAGCTTCCCCTGGAAACGAACTATGATTAGTCTCCAGTTGAAACTGCATCTTTGCCTAGCTTCTGTCCTTGCTTTATTATGCTGCTTATGCTCACTCCCTGAAAGGCTCCCTGAAGGAACTGTCTCAAGCTCCATGTCCAAGAACAGATCTCAGAATCTTTTTCTAAGAAATGCTAATTATAATAGGCCTCTAAGGAGAATTCGGTACCTTGTTATTTTAGAACAGTTACCTTAGAACAGAACACTTAGTATCTCTCCACACCCATAGAATGTAATATCGTAGGAGCAGGTACTTTCCTGTTTATTTCATATGATATCACCAGCACTAACTGTGGTGCTTAATGTGTAATAGATGATCCATGAATATATCTAAGTAAGTAAATTAAAAAATATCACAGCTTCATAAATAACTCAGTCCTACTTCCCTAGTTTGTTTTTAATACATGTGCATGTAAAACTTAAATGAGAGGCCTATGAACTCTTCGTTCTAGCCTCCATGGGTACTGCATGTATGTCATGCACAGATGTACATGTAGGTAAAACACTAAAGCACATAAAATAAAAAAAAGGGGAAGATAACATGAAAAATTATCTTGGAATTTATTTTAGGGGATTATTTAAACATAAATATAACAAAAGAAAATAAAATAAGGGCTCTATAGGTTGCCCATTTAACTTTCAAAAATTCTCAACGGTCATAATTAAATTTAGAAAATATTAACAATATATTTTACATGTTCAAATACATAAATATACATTCATTCTAAAGTAGTCATAGATAAAACACACCCAGAATTGCTTAGTGCTTCCAAGAAGTTTACTAGCCTATAAAATACTTCTAAATTGTTTTTATTCTAAAGAAACAAGCACTAGCAATTCAAGGATTGACCTATACCTTACCATAAAAGATAGTCTATATTTATTTATTTATTTTTACTTAAATATTTCCACCTCCTCCCCTCCCCCCATTCCCCCTCCTCCTCCCTCTCCAATCCAAAGAGCAGTCAGGGTTCCCAGCCCTGTGGGAAGTCCAAGGTCCTATCCCCCTCCATCCAGGTCTAGGAAGTTGAACATCCAAACAGGCTAGGTTCTCACAAAGCCAGTATATGCAGTAGGATCAAAACCCAGTGCCATTGTCCTTGGGTTCTCAGTCAGCCCTCCTTGTCTGACACGTTCAGAGAGTCTGGTTTGATCACATGCTCCATCATTCCCAGTCCAGCTGGCCTTGGTGAGCTCCCATTAGATCAGCCCCATATTCTCAGTGGGTGGGTACACCCCTCACCATCCTGACTTCCTTACTCATGTTCTCCCTCCTTTTGCTCCTCATTTGGACCTTGGGAGCTCAGTCCAGTGCTCCAATGTGGGTCTTTGATAGGACAGCAGTTTAGATAGGTGGAGTAGACAAAACAGAATGCTGGAAAGAAGAAAAGAGAAGCAGATGCTATAGCTCTCCTCTCCAAGATCGATGCAGGTTAAGATCCTTCCAGGTAAGCCAAAACCCTGTGGTGCTACACAGATTATTAGAAATGGTTAATCAAGATGTGAGAATTAGCCAATAAGAGGCTACAGAAAATGGGCCAGGTAGTGCTTAAAAGAATACAGTTTTCATGTAATTATTTTGGGAAAAGCTAGCCGGTGGCTGGGAGCTAGGCAGCTGGAAGCGGCTCGCAGCTCCTTCTACAGAGAAGTAAATATTCAAATCTGTCACATTAACTTCTAAGTTATTTAACCATAATGTGGCATATATTCAATATTACAAGTGTATAATAATACAAAATACGGTATTTTAAATGTGAATCCAAAATTTTAATGTAAGAAGAAGGGAAGTAGTGAATGTTGGAAAGAACAAGAGAGAGAAGCCTTTACCATAATTTTGAACACAATCTCAGTATTATGACAGAAATGTTTTATTTCTTTATATTCTGTTCTTTAGTATAATATTAGAATTTGAACAGTACACAAAATGATTAATAGAGGAAATGTGGTGACATTGAAAAATTTCAATAATGAAAAATGTGTGTATAGAAGGAGAGAAGGAAGGTGACATAGAGAATACTAACACACTATGATATTAGCAAAAGTTATATTTTGTGAACAGTGTGATTATACAAAAATTTTAAATTTTAACCTGTTATTATTGTGTATTACTATTGTCGCTGGGACACTATGGATCTGATCAATATGGTTGAAAAGCCTTTGCCTTCATAGGGTTTATGATCTACTCTTAAGGAAGGACTCAGAAGACATGACTTTAAAAGAACCAGACTTTATTGCTTAGCATATGAAGTAGAAGAATGGCATCATTAATTATATACATTTTCATCTACATTTTATATATACATCTATGAGTTTTGATATATAGCCATCAGATTTTTCATAGTGCCCAACTTTAAAGGGTAGTATTCTGACACAGACCACTGTATGATACCTTTAATAGTCTATAATAAGGAAAAAATAAGAGCCAAGAAAAGGGAAAGAAGAGGTTCTTTGATATTGAACAAGAAAATCTTATTATTCTACCTTAGCAATCTACTAGAGAGGAATCCTACATCAGGAACCCGTAAAAAAAAAAATCTGTATTAAACAGAGCCTCTCCATTAGATATGTGATAATTATGCATATGAAGTAAAATTGTGAGACATTTATAATAATATGGAATGGGAAAAATCTCTAAGTTTTAAACTCTTAGGTAAGTTATAATCAATGTCTCTCTCCCACCTACTCTAAGTTTGAACCTTGGATCTCACATAAAACATAAGCAAGGTGGGAGGTCCTTGGACTTCCCACAGGGCAGGGAACCATGATTGCTCTTTGGGCTGACGAGGGAGGGGGACTTGATTAGGGGAGGGGGAGGTAAATGGGAGGCGGTGGCAGGGAAGAGACAGAAATCTTTAATAAATAAATAAATAAAAATTAAAATTAAAAAAAAAACATAAGCAAGTACTCTACCACTTAGCAATGGCCCCAGTCCTAAGTTGAGGTTTAAAATAACCAAATAATTAATTTTAAAAATACTTAGATAAAAGAGGAAAGTTCATAATTTTATGTAATGTTCACTTTTAATTTTGCCACTCTTCGGGTACTATTATATCTTAATGAGATTTCTTAAAGGGAAAATTGCAATGTTTTTATGGAACAACAAGCTTGGAATCAAGATTTAATTACTCCATGTAAAAATGGTATCTTGCTTGATTCTGCGGGCTGCCACCCATCTCCTGGCCGCCTGGCTAGCTTATGCCCCGAAATAACAACACACAAATTGTATTCTTTTAAACACTGCTTGGAACATTTCTATTAATGTGTGTAGCGCCATGAGGCAGTAGCTTACTGAGAAGGACTCTAGCCTACGTCCATCTTGGGCCGGAGCTTCATCGCATCTGCCCTGGAGAGGAGCAGCGGCATGGAGTCTGCCAGAGAGGAGAGGCATGATGAATGCCTCACTTCCTCCTAGCATTCTGTTCTGTTTACTCCACCTACCTAATTTTCTAACCTATCAGGCCAAGCAGTTTCTTTATTAATTAACCAATGAAATCAACAGATTGATATATGACACTCCCACATGAGACAGTATTTTTGGTCAAGAGAATTATTTTTTTAAAATATAAATCTCCATGTCAGTGCTATGACGTAAAGGTTAAATACAAAAAGGTATCATTGCTATGAGCTACAGTGAGCAAGATAGTATTACTAGCAAAAAACAAAGACTAAATATCAATATGAATGAATTTTTTAATGTGCAACAAATCCATTCTTTAAAAGGGCAGATTCTTAAATTGGGAGACAGAGAAAAAAGAAGGGCAGGGGAAAGGAAGAGAAGAGGAAAGAAAGGGAAGGGGGAGGCTAACTGAAAATGACTTTATTTAGAAGGGATTAAATTCTGGCTGGAGAAATGGTAGCTCTGCAGTTAAGGGCCCTTGCTCTTTTAGAGGACAAAGAGTCTGTTCCCAGCAGCAAAATGATGGCTCATAGCCTTCTGTACCTCCAGTTCCAGGGGACCTGTTGTCGTCTTCTGAACACTGAGAGTATCAAACACACAGTACATACATTCTGGCAAAACACTCATGCACTTGAAATAAAATAATCCAAAACAATAAAAAAATGACCCCCCCTCCAAAAAAAAACTTCCCGTGTATGCATGTTTGTGTCTATATATGCATGTCTAGGTCATAAAACTGGAAAGGAAATCATGACTGGGAACTAGAGCAATGGATTACACATAATGGAAAAGAAGAAGGGGACATTAACTGGAAAAAAGAAAGGGAACCAACTGTAGAGGGAGTTGGGAGAATGTGCATGAAGGTATTGGGATACAAGAATGATTGATAACAAAGCATAGAGGTACATTTATGAAGATAATATAATGACATTAAAATTTTAATTCAAGCAATTAAATAATATAAGTCACTAATTGAAGGAATGAATGTCCATATGTATCTCTATCCTTAATTATGTTAATATTTTAATATTCCCTGACAATTAGACTTAAATAGGTAACATTGTGAACCATGCCCACTAATTTTATTAGCTTTATTTCCTTTATGACACCAGTAGATATTTAAGACAATATTGTAAGCGGAAATCTCCAGTCACAGAAAAAAATATCATTACAGAAATGATTTCCTTGGTGTCATACATGTTGTATTTAATCAGTATGAAAGATATAAACTTTTAACATTGAGAAGTAAAGCAGTTAGTATTATCATATCTTTTCATATTTGCTGTGCAAAAGTTGAAATATTGGAATCAACTTTCCAAATCATGGAAGAACTTGAGAATTCCTTTTCTGTTAAATTATTGGTGATAAGTTTTTAATAAAATATAATCTAGTTACTGAACAAAATCACTTCAACATTAATCTCAAGACTTATGCTATCAGATAATACCATATTACTATGTTTATTCTACTTCAATGATTTCATGTATGCCATGGTGCTCACATAAACCTCACATAATATCTGGGAAAATACAGTTTAAATTTTTATTTGCTTTTACTTAGATTGTAGGGAGCTAATTTCAGTTGGCTTTATAGGAACAAAATAGCAGGATACTAAGTCATATAGAAATAAAATATTTTTGTGTTGCCAAAAATAATACAACATTCACTGAAAGAACATAATTTAATTATTATTCATATTTTTATTGTAATAATTAGCTGTCATTTAATGCTTTTTATGAGAAGAAGAAAATCATTCCTGACATGTTGAATAATGATATGTTATCTATTATCTCATTTGACTTGTTACCAATTATATGAAATAAACTTTACAGTGATTATTGCCCCTACATCAAACATAAAAAAATGTTTAAAGATGATAGATAATTTTTCCTAGGTCGTTTGTCTGATAAGTGACAGAGATGGAAGGATTATTCAGATTTTCCAATTCAATGTGAAAACTTTTTAAATTTATTTTTATTGAGCTCTACATTTTTCTCTGCTCCTCTCCCTGTATCCCCCCTCCTGCCTTCAACCCTCCCCACAATATCCCCATGCTCCCAATTTACTCAGGAGATGTTGTCCTTTTTCTACTTCTCATGTAGATTAGATCTATGTAAATCTCTCTTAGTGTCCTCATTGTTGTCTAAATTCTCTGGGATTTTGTAATATGATTGGACATCTCTTGGGCACATTCTCAAGAGTGGTATTGCTGGATCCTGAGGTAGTCTGATTCCCAATTTCCTGAGAAACCACCACACTGATTTCCAAAGTGGTTGCACAAGTTTGCATTCCCACCAGCAATGGATGAGTGTTCCCATTACTCCCCATCCCCTCCGGCATAGGATATCATGGGTGTTTTTGATTTTAGCCATTCTGACATGTGTAAGATGATATCTCAAAGTTGTTTTGATTTGAATTTCCCTGATTACTAAGGAGGTTGAACATGACCTTAAGTGTCCTTTGGCCATTTGAACTTCGTCTGATGAAAATTCTCTTTTCAGTTCAGTACCGCATATTTTAATTGGGTTAATTAGAATTTTAATGTCCAGTTTCTTGAGTTCTTTATATATTTTGGAGATCAGACCTTTGTCTGTTGCAGGGTTGGTGAAGATCTCCCATTCAGTAGAATGCCTTTTTGTCTTAATGACAATGTCCTTTGCTTTACAGAAGCTTCTCAGTTTCAGGAGGTCCCATTTATTCAATGTTGCTCTTGTTGTCTGTGCTACTGGGGTTATATGAAGGAAGTGGTCCCCTGTGCTCATGTGTTGCAGTCTGCATCCCACTTTCTCTTCTATAAGGTTCGGTGTGGTCAGATTTATAATGAGGTCTTTAATCCATTTGGACTTGAGTTTTGTGCATGGAGATAGATATGGATCTATTTTTCACTCTTCAAGTGATTGATATCCAGTTATGCCAGCACCATTTGTTGAAGATGCTTTCTTTCTTCCATTGTATACTTTTAGCTCCTTTGTAGAAAATCAGATGTTCATAGGTTTGTGGGTTAAGTTGCCCAATCATACTACAAAAGCATTTGTTCAACTATGTTCATAGCAGCATTATTTGTAATATTCAGAACCTGGAAACAACCTAGATGCCCCTCAATGGAAGAATGGACAAAGAAAGTGTGGAATATATATACATTAGAGAACTACTCAGCGGTAAAAAATAATGACATATTGAATTTTGCATGCAAATGGATGGAAAAAGAAAACACTATCCTCAGAAACCCAGACCCAAAAAGATGAATATGATATGTACTCACTCATTAGTGGACTCTAGCCATAAACAAAGGACATTAAGCCTACAGTTCGTTAAGCCTAGAGATGCCAAATAACAAGGTGAACCCAAAGAAAAACATATATAGATCCTCCTGGAAATTAGAAGCAAACGAGATCGCTGGGCAAAAGTTGGGAGCATGGCGGTGGGGCTTGGGGTGAGGATGGAGATGGGGGAAGGGGAGAGGGGGAGAGAGAAGGGAGAAGGGAGAAAGGAAAGACTGGAGAGAGCTTGGGGGAGTGGGAGGATGGAGATGGAGGAAGGACAGATATAGAAACAAGGAAGAAGATATCTACATTAAGGGAACCATTTTAGGGTTGGCAAGAGACTTGGCTCTAGAGGGAATCCCAGGTGTCCACGGGGATGTCCCGAGCTAGGTCCTTGGGCGGCAGAGGAGAGAGTGCCCCAACTGGACTTGCCCCACTATCACACTGATGATTATCTCGAATATCACCATAAAATATTTGTCTGGTGACAGATGGAGATAGAGACCGAGACCCTCATCAGAGAAATGGACAGAGCTTCCAAGGTCCAGTTGAAGAGCAGAAGGAGGGAGAAGATAAGCAAGGAAGTCAGGACCACGAGGGGTTGGTCCACCCACTGGGACAGTGTGCCTGTTCTAATGGGAGCTCACCAAATCCTGCTGGACTGGGACTGAAGGAACATGTGATCAAACCGGACTCTCTGAATGTGGCTGACAATGGAGGCTGACTGAGAAGCCATTGATAAAGGCACTGAGACTTATTTATACTGCATTTACTGGCTTTTTGGATCCCTAGTATATTTGGGTGCAAAGCTTCCTAGGCCTGGATTTAGGGGGGCAGGGCCTTGGACTTCCCACAGCGCAGGGTTCCCTGCCCTCTCTTAAGAGGGGGAGAGAGGAGGATGAGTGGGCGAACAAAAGGGGAATGGGAGGAGGGAAGGAAGTATAAATTTTTGAATGGAAAAACAAGAAATAAAAATGAATAATTTTTATAATCTCTAAAAAAAGTTCTCTGGGATTATGGTTTGTAGGCTAGATTTCTTTGCTTTATGTTTAAAAACAACTTATGAGTGAATAGATTATGGTTGTCTTTCTGGTGTTATATTCAGGAAGTAGTCTCCTGTGCCAATGCATTCAAGTGTACTTCCCATTTTCTCTTCTATGAGGTTCAGTATGGCTGGCTTTATGTTGAGGTCTTTAATTCATTTGGACTTGAGTTTTGTGCATGGTGGTAGATATGGGTCTTTTTTCATTCTTCTACATGTTGATATCCAGTTATGCCAATACCATTTGTTAAATATGCTTTTTTTCATTTTGTATTTTTTGTTTCTTTGTCAAAAATCAGTTGTTCGAAGGTGTGTTGATTAATATCTGAGTCTTCTATTCAGTTCCATTGGTCCTCCTGTCTGTTCTTATATCAATACCAGGCTATTTTCAGTACTGTAACTCTGTAGTGGAGTTTAAAGTCAGGGATTGTGATGCCTCCAGAAGTCCTTTTATTGTACAGGATTGTTTTGGCTATCCTGGGGTTTTTGCTTTTTCATATGAAGTTGAGTACTGTTTTTCCGAGGTCTGTGAAGAATTTTGCTGGGATTTTGATGGGCATTGCATTGAATCTGTAGATTGCTTTTGTATAACCCCCTGAGCAAACTCTCCAGGTGACGTTCAATGATTTGTCAAGAGGTTCAATTAAACTTTTACCACAACTAAAAGGTATTCTAAAATCAGAAGTCCTAACTAGGGTTGAGGATGTAGACCTCATCTAGTCAGGCCCAATAGCACATGCCTGGAATCTAAGCATTTGGAAAATTGAAGCAGTTAGATCATGAGTTTGAGGCCAGCCTGGGGTACATAGAATGCTTGTTTATAAATGCTCAATAGTAGCATGTTTGCAGTGATGTCTGGAAGTCTGAGTTCCATCTCCAACACAGCCAAGTTCTCACAATAACTGTTATTCAGTTAAAGTCTATTTTCTCACATAGGTAACAATTCCAACAAGTATGCCCTAAATACCAAATAGGTCATAGTAATGCTTTACAAATTACTCATTCTATTACAAATAATGCTGCTACAAACATAGTTCAACATACATCTTTGTAGTATGATTGAGCATCTTTTGGGTAGATGCTCAAGGGTGGTATTACTGGGTCCTGAGGTAAATTGCTTTCCAATTTTCTAAGAAACTGCCATACTGATTTCCAAAGTGGCTGTGCAAGTTTGTATTCCCATCAGCAATGGAGTGCTCCCCTTACTCCATGTCCTCTTCAGCATAAGCTATCATTGGTGTTTTTGATCATAGCCATTCTGACTGGTATACGATGGTATCTCAGAGTTATTTTGATTTGCATTTCCATGATGGCTAAGAATGTTGAACATTTCCTTAAGTGCTTTTCAGCCATTTGAGATTCTTCTGTTGAGAATTTTCTGTTTAGTTCTGTACCTCATTTTTAATTGGGTTATTTGGAATTTTGATATCTAGTTTCTTGAGTTCTTTATATATTTTGAAGATCAATCCTCTTTCTGATGTGGTCTTGGTAAAGATCTTGTTCCACTCAGTAGGCTGTCCTTTTTTCTTATTGACTCTGTCCTTTCCTTTACAGTATTTTCTCAGTTTCAGGAGGTCCCATCGTTTGTAATAGCCACAATCTTGAAACAACCTAGATGCCCCTCAACCGAAGAATGGATAAAGAATATGTGGCAATTTACACATTCAGTAGTATTTGGTGGAAAAAAAAAACCAATGACATATTGAAATTTCCATGCAAAGGGATGGAACTAGGAAAAAACATCCTGAGTGAGGTAATCCAGACCCAAAAAGATAAAGATGGTATATCCTTACTCATAAGTGGATACTAGCTGTAAAACAGCTATAGTTCATGATCCTAGAGAAGCTAAGTAACAAGGTGAACCCTAAGAAAAACATATATACACCTGGAATGTCAAAATAGACAAGATTGCCTGAGAAAATTTAGAGCATGGAGGTGGTGAGAATAGGAAGGGCTGAAGGGGAAGACAGGGGAGAAGGGGAGGGAAGAGGAAAACTTGAGGGAACAGGATAGTCAAAATGGAGGAAGGACAGAAATGAGAGCAAGGAAAAAGATATTTTGATTGAGGGAGCCATTATTAGGCTAGCAAGAAACCTGGCTCTAGAGAAATTCCCAGGAATCCACAAGAATGATCACAGTTAAGACCCTAAGCAATAAAGAAGAGGGTGCCCAAACTGGCCTTGCCCTGCAGTCAAACTGATGGATATCTTAAATATCACCATAGACTCTTCAACCAGCAACACGTAGAAACAGAGGCAGAGACCTGCATCGGAGCACTGGACTGAGCTCTCGAGGTCCAGTTGAGGAGTGGGAGGAGTGAGAATATGAGCAAAAAGGTCAAGGCCCTGATGTTCATACCCACTAAAACAGTTTATCAGAGCTAATGGGAGCTAACAACTCCAACCAGACAGGGAAGGAAACAGTATAGGTCCAAATTAGTCCCTCTGAATGTGAATGACATTTGTATGGCTATAGGAAAATGGATGGAACTATAAAAAAATCTAATCCTGAGTGAGGTAACCCAGACCCAGCAGGACAAACAGTGTACTCAATGATAAGTGGATATTAGTTGTAAAGTAAAATAAACCCCAAACCAAGCCACAGTGCATAGCTCCAGAGAAGTTGGGGAACAAGAAGGACCCTGAGAGGAATGAATGGATCACCCTAGAAAGGGGAAATACATAAGATCCCCTGAGTAAACTGGGGGTAGTGGGTACAAGAGAGAGGATGTGGGATGAGAAAATGAGGATGGTGGAGTTCATGGAAGGGCAGAGAAGGAAAGCAATGAAAGAGATATCTTGATAGAGGGAGCCATTGTAGGGTTAGAGAGAAACATGGTGCTAGGGACATTTTCAGGAATCCATAAGGATGATCACAGCTAAGAAAAGTAATACTCTAAAAAGGGTTCCTGAACTGGCCTCCTCCTGTAATCAGAGTGGACTAATTCACCAGTCCAGTAACTGATGGAAGCAGATGCAAAAATCCATGGCTAATCACTGGGCCAATCTCTGAGATCTCAGTCTAGGAAAGAGAGGAGGTATTATATGAGCAGTGGAGAATCAATATTATAGCAAGGAAACCCACAGAGACAGCTCACCCAAGCTAGAGGGAGATCAGAGTCTCTGAACTGACAGCTGGAGATCCTGCATGGGACCGTACTAGTCCCTCTGCATATGGGTGACAGTTGTGTGGCATGGTCTGTTTGTGAGACCCCTGGCAGTGGAACCAGTATCTATCTGTGTTTCAAGAGTTGACTTTCTGGAGTCCATTCCTTGTGATGGGATGCCTTGATTAGCCTTAATGCAGGTGGGAAGAGTTTGATCCTGTATCAATTTGATGTACCTGGCTTTGTTGTCTCCTCATAGGATACCTTACACTTTTAAAAGAGTAGATGGGGTGGGGGAGGCAGGAGGAGTGGAAGGAAGAGTGTGAGGGAAAACTGTAGTTGGTATGTAAAATTAAATTAAAAAGACAAAATAATAAAGTTATCTATAATTCAGTGAAAATAACTATACAGCATAATTAACCTTATGGCACACAATGAAAATGATGCTAAGATGAAATTTCATAGCATTAAGTGTCTACCTAAAAAAATATTGTAAAGTTGTCATACAAGCAACTTAACAGCATACCTGAAAGCTCTAGAACAAAAAGAATAAGCACATCCAAGAAGAGTATATGGCAAGAGGTAATCAAACTGAGGTCTAAAATCAATAAAATAGAAACAAAGAGAAGAATGCAATGAATCAATAAAACAAGAGTTGATTATTTGAAAAAATTAACAAGATAGACAAACTGTTGTCCAATCTAACTAAAAGACATAGAAAGAATAATCAAAATTTAAAGAAAAATTAGGAATGAGAAGAGGGATATAAAAACAGACACCGAGGAAGTCCAAAGAATCACTAGATCACACATTTAAAAGCATTATTCCAATGTTTTTACATCCTCTCATGATAAAAGACCTGGAGAGATTAGAGAACCAAGGGACATTCACCTAAACAAAATAACAGCAAGGTTATTCTCAACATCAAATTAAATGTTGAGAGCAATTCCACTATAATCAGGAACAAGTAAAGGTTGTCTACTCTCTGCACAATTATTGAGTATACTACTGAAAGTTTTAGCTTGAGCAATAATGCAACTGAAGGAGATAAAAATAACAAATTGGAAAGGAAGAATTCAAAGTATCATTATTTATAGATGATATGAAAGTGTATAGAAATAGCCTTAAAAATTTCACCAGGGGAAAATCCTAGAGCTGATAAACTCATTTAGCCAAGTGACTGGTCACAAAAATCAGGATACCTCTTATACACAAATGACAAATGAACTGACAAAGAAATTAAGGAAGCAACACTCTTCGCAGTAGCCTCAAATAATATAAAGTATTTTGGGGTAACTTTAATCAAGCAAATGAAAGACTTCAAATTCAAGAAAAAAATTTAAAAAGATATCAGAAGATGGAAATATCTCCCATGCTCATGGATCAGTAGAATAAACAGAGTAAAAATGGCCATCTTATGAAAAACAATCTGTAATTTCAATTCCCATCAAAATTTCAACACAATTCTTCGTGGATATTAATGGGGCAATTATCAACTTCATATGTAAAATCAAAACACTCAGAGTAGCTAAAACAATTCAGAACAAGAATAAAACTGTTAAGTGTCTCACCATTTTCTATTTCAAATTGTACTACAAAGCTATAGTAATTTAAAAAAAACATGGAATTGGCCTATAAACATACATGTTAATAGATAGAATTGAAGACCCAGACATAAATCCACAGGCATATGTGTTGTGCGGTGTCTTTCTGTATGCTGGGAATATATGTTGTTCTCATTGGTTGATAAAAAAAGTTGCTTTGCCTATGGCAAGGCAGGATAGAGCCAGGCAGAAAATCCAAGCAGAGATAGATGAGAATAAAGGTGAAATATGGAATACACTGACCAGACAACAAGGAAGTAACACGTGTAAAAATTAAGTAACAAGCCACAAAACAGTGGCAAAACAAGGTTAAAATATACGTGCTAATTTAAATGTAAGGGAAAGCTAATAATAAGCCTGAGCCACCAGTCAGGCATCTATAAGTAATATTAAGCCTCTGAATGGTTGGTTATTTGGGAGCTAGCAGACTCGAATTACACATATGACCACCTGATTTTTGAAAAGAAGTCAGAAACATACACTGGAAAAAAAAACCTAACATCTTCAACAACTCATTCTAATCAAACTAAATGTCTGCCTGTAGAAAAACACAAATAGATTCAGATTTATCATGCTGCACAAAATTCAAGTCTTATTGAATCAAAGGCATCAAGATAAAACCAGATACACTGATTCTCATAGAAGAGAAAGTGAGGAGCACCCTTCCCTTAATTGTATTGGCACAAGAGACAGCTTCCTGAAGGGAACATGAATAGTGCAGACATTAAGATCAAGAATTAATACATGGGACCTCATAACATTGAAAAGCTTATGTAAGGCAGAAGACATTATCAACTAAACAAAGAGAGCAATTACAGAATAGGAAAAGAACTTTTCCAAATCCACATCCAATAGAGGGCTAGTATCCAAAAATATATGAATAACTAAGAAACTACATATCAAAAATTGAAGTAATCCATTTAAAAATGGGGCACACAAACTCAAATGACTGAGAAACACTTAAATATTCATCATGCTTGGCCATCAGGGAAATGCAAATCAAAACTACCTTGACATTCTACCTTATACCTGTCAAAATGGCTAAAACTCAATAACACAAGTAACAGCTCATACTGGCAAACATGCAGAGCAAAGGGACACCCATCCAATGCTGACAGGACTGTAAGCTTGTACAGACACTATGGAAATCATTATGGTAGTTTGTCAGAAATTTTGGAATTGATCTACCTCAAGATCCAGTTTCACCACTCTCAGGCATATACCCAAAGGATACCGCATCCTACCACAAGTACTCTTGCTCAGTCTTGTTTATTGCTACTTTATTCATGATAGCCAGAATCTGGAAATATCCTATATGTTCCTCTGTTGCTTTTTCCCTCTGAGCTGCCCCATGGTATAAAAGGACATGTAGAAACCAGTTAATAACTCAGACACCAGGAGACAGGCTGAATGCACCAAGCTCAGTTTATTTAGAAAGAAGAAAGCTTTATATATCCTCCACTCAACCAGGAAAGATTAAGGGGTTTCTTAAAATTATCCCATACTTTAATTAGTCAGTTTCCAAAGACATGGTCTGAACCCTAGTTATATTTTATTGATGACTTTGTTCTTGGAGTAATATGGAATAATTTAGGAATTTCTTTCTGATAATATTTTAAGCTAATTGAAGTCCTTCCAGGGAGGCATTAGAAACCTGGTATTGGCTGAGACATGGTTTTATATTACATTCACCAGTGACATGTCTCTTATCAATGTTAATTCCTCAGCCAAGAGGTCAGTTTGTTGTTGTAATATGTGTATGGCCTGATAAAGGTGTTGATTGATTACCTCTTGGGCATGTAAAACCTCAGCAGACTGAGCAACAATTTGATTTAATGTATTAGCCATGGTGATTGCTTGCATTGGTGATACCATTCCAGCTATCACTCCTTTTATTGCAAGCACAAAGGATGCAATATTGGTGGCTGTGATTCCAAAATCTAATTTTATTCTATTTATATTTGCTATATGTATCTGAACCATAGTGGTAATGGTGTGAAAAAGGGTTGCATTGACAACAGGAATCCAGATGACTACTGGTTCATTCACCAGAATGGCTGTTACTGAGTGTCCCAGCCAGCAGGTTGTTAGGGAGTGTCTCAAGAGGACAATTAAGGGTATAGATGACATTGGAGGCATTCATTACCAGAGAGAAGCGGGGCTGGACACAGAGTATTTTGATGTGTTTACGTCACATGCACTATACTATTTTTTGTAAGCGTTCATTCGTTAGAACGCTTTCTAGTAGGTCCTATTAAAGAGACAACTACCCTTTAAAAATGTTAAGGAACATAAATCAAGACAATCGAAGGGGTCACATAAATCCCAGTTGCCCATGGCATAACCAGATTGAGATATTATGGGTTGCCTGAGAACATGTGGAGTAAGGTAGGAGCATCAGTTGAAGTGAGCTTCCACAAGCCAAGTTTGAGATTATTAGGCTGTACCAGATAATCTATAGACCACCAAGAGCATAGAGAAGGTTGGTAATGTTCTCAAGGGATGGGAAGTCCTATGGAAATGTGCAGTCTGCATCTGTGGACATCAAGGTAAAAGTAGTCAGGATAGTGTTGGAGGATCCCTTAGAAATTTGAAGTCATTGAGGGAGGCAAGAAGCTCCATGACAACTATGGTTGGTTCCATTGGTGGCATTACCATGAAAGACTCCCATGGTCATATTATATAATCATACACAGGGAATGGTGGAGGAAACATTTGTGGTAAATCAGAAAATTTTATTTGTGGACCAGGTGCCTCCTAGATTTCATGCTGTGATAAAATGATCCATGAAATGCTATCCCAGACTTTTACTGGAGGAAAATAAAGCTGGCTATGAAGGAAAGTCAATAGTTATTGGTAAGAGAACAGGGAGCAGCAGGACAAGGGCCTACAAATGCTCTGCAAAGGTGGTACAATTTAGGAGCAGGGAGTAGACCAAATATGTTATCTCTCCTGGACCTTCTCCTCCTTTTTCAGGGCTACCTGATCTGTGACAGGCTTGAGGGTACCCATATCAGCATGGTGCCTCCTTATGGAAAGACACAAGCATATCTTAGCCCTTGAGTCAGGAGTGAAGCTGGGATTGCCACTGGAGAGTGATGAGGTCCCTCCATCTCACCACTCACAAGGCTATAGCCCATGGCAAGTAAGCCCAATGTTTTTATGCCAGACTCAACCCTGCTTCATCAAAACTGAGGAAATTTATACAGAAGAGTACTTCCACCAAAGCCAAATTAGGATCCTGTTCGCTTCAGGAGAGATTGCCCAGAACAAGAACTCCTTAATTGTGTGGTTTGCATGCTCAACAACATCTTGGCCCTGGGGATTGTTGGGAATACCTGTAGTGTGAGTGATCTTCCAAGAAGTCACAAAGTCATTCACTTGCTATGATGTATAAGCAGGGCCATTATGTTTTTATGGCCTATGGCACCCCCATTATTAACATTGCTGGTTTTTAAGGTTTTAATAGCATTAGCTTCTTTTTCTCCTGGCAATGCAAGGGCATGGGTAAGCATAGGCAGCAGGTCACAGGGGTTAACAACCACTCTCTGGAGGGGCGAATGGTGCACAGGTTTCAAAGGACCTGGACAGGTACTTGCATTGAGAAACTGGTAATGCAAGAAGAAGCTTATGTTAGTTTTGAGGAGAGAGGTGACATTGTTGATACAACATCCTAGCTCTTTCTAGCAAGTCAATAGATGCTGTCATTATTATAGCATCTGTCTTTTCATTATCTTTTAACCAAAATTCCTGGTAATTTGGTGTGTGACTGAATATGAGACAAATACCATAGATAACTTCTTTAACATGACAGATCTTGTATTACTATCATTGTACTTGTAATTGAATTCAAGAAATCTTGAAAAGGCAAGGTCATGGGCTGCTTTTACAGTATACTGACTTTCAGAGAATATGCTAATGATCTTATTTCGGCCTTCAACCAAGATTTTTAAGAGCTCTAGTAATTCGTCTAGTTGTATAGACTCAGAATTGGGTATTACATGTGTGATGTCCTCCTCGTTTTGTATTTTTATTATTAATATTTCATATTTGGATTATTTGCATCTGAGAAGGCCAGAATCACATAGAAGATAGACCTAGATGATGGTATGGAGTAGGTTGGAATCTCAATCAGTAGAGAAGGGGGTTCAACCAGGATTTTTTTTCTTTGGTAAGTGATTATCTATTGATCCCATAAACCCAGAGACCATCTCTTGGATGGGTATGGTATCCACTCATAATGCCTGGGTATTTTTTAATGGAAAGAAAAAAAATTACTTTCTCTGGTTCTCTCCCCTATTTTCTCCAGGTAAGCATTTACTTCTTGAGCACAAATTGAAAGGTCTGGTCAAACTTGGAAGTGACTTTGTGTAGATCAGAGTGGGCTTGATGAAGCCATATTAATAGGTCTTCCTGCCACAATACACCAAGAAATGCCTTTGGTGTTCAGAGAAACAGTGTCGGGAGACACTGTTCTGTTTTATGGTGCTGCAACTTGAATGTTGATAACAAAGTAATTTTTTTTGTAGAACAATTTTTGCCTCCCAAGGGCTCTCAAGGAGAACAAGTATCTCATCTCTAGTTTAGAAATAAGCAGGATTTGTTTAAACTAATTGGTGGCTCCACATCATTTCTCTAACTCAATGAGGATATATTTATCCTTTGTGTTAAGTTTTAAGGTAAGAGACAGAATATATTTAGCAATTGAAAATCCTAAGAAGGAGAAGGGTAGCATAGTCTGGATCTTTTCTGGTGCCGCCATTAGCTTTAGAGAGGCTAGATCCTGGGACTGCAAATTGACCACCTTTTGCAAGTATTTCTTGCTAGGGTAATTCAGCAGCAAGTCATATAATGGACTAGAAAAATATCCTTTGAGACATTTATCAAAGTTTGGACAACATAAAGCTGACACATGAAAGGACTATTTTTCATTCTTTGGGGCAGAATAGTCCATTGAAACCTCTGTACAGGTCCATGCATGTTGAGTTCCCAAACCATAAAGGCAAAGTAGTTCCTGCCCTGTGGGGACAAAGAAATTTGAAAGAAATAGCATCTTAATATCTAAGATTAATATAGAGAAGGGAGGATTGTAGATGGAGGCTGCTTTTTTGTTCCTGGCCACCTAGACCCAAAATAATCACACAAAAACTATTAATTAAAATACTGCTTGGCCTAGTATGCATATTTCTAATTAGTTTTTATATCTTAAATTAACCCATCTCTATGAAATTGTGCATCACCATGAGGTCGTGGCCTATTGGCAAGGTTTTAGCTGACTCCCCCGGGTGTCTTTCTTATTCAGTGGCTACATAGCATCTCTCTGACTTTGCCTTTTTTCTCCTCTATATGCTTGGAATTCCTGCCTTGCTCTATTCTGCTAAGCCACTGGCCAATACAACTTTATTCATTAACCAACAAAAGCAACACATATACAGAAGGACTTCCCACACCAGGGAATGGTGCTAGAAAATAGCAAGCTTGTTTGGGCTGATACCATTTTTTCCATTTGGTCATTAATTGCCCTGAGGCCTTGTAACAGGTGATATTTTCCAGACTTCTTTTTTTGGTGTTAAGAAGTTAGGGTAACTGTGTTTATTAATGGATGGTTCTTTGTGATCCAATCTTAGCTATTCAGTCATCAAGGTTTTTAATATGGATACTTTGATCTCAATAATGGGACACTGTTTCATCCAGATATCTTGGACCAAGAGCCATTTAATGGAAAAAGGACTTGGAGGTAGAATGTCTAAGGATCGTAGGGGAGCAGTGGCCCTTAGAATTGGGCTGTGGATCCTGAGTAGGGTTGCAGTGCACCATGGCCACCTTCTGATGGACTACAATGTCATTTCCTATGAGGACAACCACCTATGTCCTCCAGGATATCCTATCCCCACAGGTTATGGTGTACATTGGCTATAATAGGTTGAATTGCATCCTTATTTTCATTCAAATCTTTCCAGTGTACAAGATGGGTGGTCATTTTTGAGTTTTGTTTACCCCCTTATGCCACTAATTGGCAAGCCCTGATTAAGTTTCTGATAAGGGAAGTGGAGTGCCTCATTTTCAGTAAGTATGGTTGCATTTGCACCTGTATCTGCCAGGTTTGCTCATTGAGGAATAGGGCTATCTTGGATGGGTATGGAAAAATTGGCAAAGTCCAAAAAGACTTAGGATAAAGGATAATTTAGGGGGTCACTCCTGAGGCTACCTCTCTTTCCTTGGTCAGAAAGAAAATGTGCATCCAAAGATTAGGCTCCCACATATTTTCTAAAGAAATTCACGACACTAACACCACTGCTTCCATCCAAAACATCTCTAGGTCTGCAGTTCTGGCCCAGACCCCTCAGCTGATAAAAAGGGATTTGAGAGTCCCAATATGAGCCTTTTTACAATGAGAGGGGAGACTAAAACAGGTCTAGACAGATAGGGAGTGAAATGTATATGGGACCTTCTTGTCTTGTGCTTAGTGGGGAAATTCCATGGTTCTTTATATCAGAGCCATATGCCCACATGGTGTCTCTATATTATGACATTCTGGTGCCTGCCTTTGTTCTGCTTTCTGAGGAATCAGTCCTTATATGGAAGCACTGGGTGAACCAGTTCAGGCAGAGTGTCTCTCCCTACTCACAGGTACAGAAAAATGAACATAAATAGCAGAGAGGAGGAGGGGTCTCAGCACTTACTCAGGATGAGACTGAGAAAACATAAAACACATAGGGGCCTACTCACCACCAAATATCAAAATGACCATAATCCAAGTGAGGGTCACTCACTAATCATGCCAGGGTCACACACTATGTTCAGGTTCCAGATGTTGCTTTGTCTCACGAGTTGTGTCTTGGGGGCAAAGGACAAATAGACTCAGAATCAATAACTCAGACACCAGGAGACAGGCTGAATGCAGCAAGCTCAGTTTATTCAGGAAGTGGGAAGCCTTATACACCTTTCCTTCACCCAGGAGAGGGGAAGCAGCAGCACTGGCACCAGTCTGTCTTTCATGGTGGATGGAGACTAATTTAGGTCATCTTGTCCCAGAGATTGGTTGACCTAGATTAGCTCAGGAGTACCATAATACATGCTCAGACAGCTGGTTTAGTTCTGTTTAGGCAAGTGAGGGCCTGTTGCCTGTTGTCAAATATCAGCCCACATCCATTAACAGATGGAAGGATTAAAAAATGTGGTACATTTACACAATGGAATATTACTCAGCTGTTAAAAACAATGACATCATGATATATACAGTCAGGTAAGGAACTAGACAAAATCATTCTGAGTGAGGTAACCCAGAGCCAGAAGGACAAATATGGTATGTTTCCACTCATCATTTGATATTAGTCATTAAGTAAATGATTATCAAACTTGGAAAAGAGGAGAGGTCTGGGGGTAACACATGAATTTCACCAGAAAGGGAAAATAAAACAGATTTTACAGGTGGGCCCAGGACAGGAAAGAACGGCAGGAGAATGATCAGGTGGTGGGGGATGGGATGAAGGGAGAGAGTATGGGGAAGTAAGGCTAGAATTGAATATTTGAGGGTTGGTGTAAAAACCTATTGCAGTGGAAACTTCCTAGAATCTATGAAGGTGTTCTTAATGAGGACTCCTATTAATGGGAGATAAGGAGTCTTTACTGATCATCTACTGTAGACACATGAGGCTTCCAATGGTAAGATTGGGTTGTACTCAATTATGTTGTTGCTGGGAATGGGGTGGTGACATGGAATTACCCAAATAGTCCAGCCTGATTCTCAGACAAAGGGTTTGTCTCTGCAAATAGACAACTTGGTGTTGAAATAGGGGCACAGGGTTGATTCCCCAGCACCCCGGCTGCCTGGCTAGCTTATGCCCGAAATAACAACACACAAACTGTATTCATTTAAACACTGCTTGGCCCATGAGCTTCAACCTCTTAACCCATTTCTAATCATCTATGTAAGTACCCCAAGGTGCGCTTACCAGGAATATTCTAGCCTACATCCATCTTGGGTTGGAGCTTCATCACGAGTGTGCCTCAGAGAGCCGAGCTGTCTCATCTGCCCGCAAGAGAGGAGCCTGGCATCTCTGAGCGGAGCTGCATGATTTCTGACCTCACTTCCTCTTCCGCTCAGCATTTTCTTCTGTTTACTCCACCCACCTATGTTCTAACCTATCAGGGCCAAGGCAGTTTATTGAACCAATGAAATCAACAGATTGATATATGACACTCCCATATCAACTTGGCCCCATAACCATAGAAAATATCTATATAATTCATTGAACACGAAGAAGTCATGTTGGTGCCTACATGGAGCCTTCACCCTTGTGTTCTTGTCTCTATGTTGTGGGAAGGTATTTTGCAGGTTACTAAAAGAGATATATGGACATCAACCCAGCCACAAAACATTTGACCTACAATCTGTTGGACATGCTAAATATGCTAGGGCAATGGGGGAATAAGAACTTGTGGGAGTAGCCAACCAATATCTGATTTGACTTTAGGCTCACTCCATGAGAAGGAACCCATATTCAACTCTCCTTCAGTGACCAAGAAACTGAGAATAGATAGCCAAGAGAACTATAATAAAACTAAATATTACTGGCCTAAAAAAGGAAAAAATCAGGGAGACCGGCGCGCAGACGTGGCTGAGACCTGCAGACACCGGCGAGCAGAGGAGGTCCACTGGGCGAACAAAGGACGTGAACACCCTAACACAGAAGAAGTGGAAAAAATTGACTTTATGAAAGCAACAGAGTCCCTTAAACAACATGTAAAAAATACCCTTATAGAAATAGAGGAGAAGTATGACAAAAAGTTTGAAGAAATGAGTAAAAAGTTTGAAGAATTGAGTAAATGCGTACATGAGACCCTGGGAAACCAAGAAAAAATGAACAAACAGGTAATGGAAACAGTTCAAGAATTGAAAACTGAAATGGAAGCAAGGAAGAAAACACAGACTGAGGACCAGCTGGATATGGAAAATCTAGGTCAACGAGCAGAGTCTACAGAAACAAGCATAATCAATAGAATACAAGAGATAGAAGAAAGAATCTCAGATTCTGAGGACACCATAGAGAAAATAAACGCACTGATCAAAGAAAACAGCAAAGCCAACAAATACTCATCACAAAACATTCAGGACATATGGGACACAATAAAAAGACCAAACCTAAGAATAATATGAATAGAAGAATGAGAAGAGTCACAGCTCAAAGGCCCAGAAAATATTTTTAACAAAATTATGGAAGAAAACTTTCCCAACATAAAGAAAGATATTCCTTTGAATATTCAAGAATCATACAGAACACCAAACAGACTGGATCAAAGAAAAACATCCCCTCGCCATATAATAATCAAAACACAAAATATACAGGTTAAAGAAAGAATATTAAGAGCTGCAAAGGAAAAAGGGCAAGTAACTTATAAAGGTAAACCGATCAGACTTACACCTGACTTCTCTATGGAAACCATGAAAGCCAGAAGGTCCTGGAAAGAGGTTCTGCAAAAACTAACGGACCATGGATGCAAACCCAAACTACTATACCCAGCAAAGCCATTGTTCACTATCAATGGAGAAAACAAGACTTTCCAAGATAAGAACAAATTTAAACAATACATAGCCACAAATCCAGCCTTACAGAAAATAATTGAAAGAAAATCACAACCTAAGGAATCCAGCATTGCCAACACTGCCTACAATAACTCAGGTGTCTAGCGAACCTTCACCAACACACCTCAAAGAAGGGAGACACACAAATGCTACTAACAAAAACAATAAGAATAACCAGAGTAAACAACCACTGGTCATTAGTATCACTTAATATTAATGGCCTCAATTCACCCATAAAAAGGCACAGGCTAAGGGATTGGATATGAAAACAGGATCCAACATTCTGCTGTTTGCAAGAAACACATCTCAACTACAAAGACAGGCATCTACTCAGAGTAAAGGGTTGGGAAAAGGTGTTTCAAGCAAATGGTCCTAAGAAAAAAGCAGGTGTGGCCATACTAATTTCTAACAAAACTGACTTCAAACTAAAGTCAATCAGAAGAGATCGAGATGGACACTTTATACACATAACAGGAACAATTCATCAGGATGAAGTGTCAATCCTGAATATCTACGCCCCTAACATAAAAGCACCCACCTATGTAAAAGAAATATTACTAGAACTCAAGGCAGACATCAAACCACACACACTAGTAATAGGAGACTTCAATACACCTCTTTCTCCAATGGACAGATCAATCAGACAGAAACCTAATAGAGAATTAAGAGAATTATTGGAGGTAATTAAGCAAATGGACTTAACAGACATCTATAGAACATTCCACCCAAAAAGGAAAAAATATACCTTCTTCTCTGCAGCTCATGGAACCTTCTCAAAAATTGACCACATACTCGGAAACAAAGGAAACCTCCACAGATACAAAAAAAAAATCAGTGTCCACCTGTGTCTTATCAGATCACCACGGACTAAAGTTAGAATTCAAAAGCAATGCTACCCCCAAAAAGCCGACAAACTCATGGAAACTGAACAGTCAACTACTGAACCACACATGGGTCAAGAAAGAAATTAAGAAAGAAATTAAAGTCTTCCTTGAATTTAATGAAAATAAAGAGACAACATATTCAAAGCAATGGGACACGTTGGAAGCAGTGCTAAGAGGAAAGTTCATAGCACTAAGTGCCCACTTAAAGAAAACAGAGAAAGCATACATTGAGGACTTAACAGCACACCTGAAAGCTCTAGAAAAAAAAAAGAAGCAGATGCGCCCAGGAGGAGTAGAAGACTGGAAATAATCAAACTGAGGGCAGAAATCAACAAAATAGAAACACAGAAAACAGTCCAAAGAATCAATGAAACAAAAAGTTGGTTCTTGGAGAAAATGAAGAAGATCGACAAACCCCTATCCAAACTAATTAAACAACAGAGAGAGAACACGCAAATAAATAAAATCAGCAATGGAAAGGGGGACATAACTACAGACACAGAGAAAATTCAGAGAATCATTAGATCTTACTACAAAAGCCTGTAAGCCACAAAACTGGAAAATGCAAAAGAAATGGACAGTTTTTTAGATAAGTACCATATACCAAAGCTAAACCAAGACCAGGTGAATGATCTAAATAGAAGTGTTAGTCGCGAAGAACTAGAAACAGTTATCAAAAATCTCCCTACCAAAAAAAGCCCAGGACCAGATGGTTTCAATGCAGAATACTACCAGAACTTCCAAGACGAGCTAATACCTATACTCCTTAATGTACTACACAATATGAAAACAGAAGAGTCATTGCCAAATTCCATTTATGAAGCCACAGTTACCCTGATACCAAAACCACACAAAGACCCAACCAAGAAAGAGAATTACAGGCCTATCTCACTCATGAATATCGACGCAAAAATTCTCAATAAAATACTGGCAAACTGAATCCAAGAACACATTAGAAAAATTATCCATTATGATCAAGTAGGCTTCATCCCAGAGATGCAGGGCTGGTTCAACATACGCAAATCTATCAATGTAATCCACCATATAAATAAACTGAAAGAAAAAAACCATATGATCATTTCATTAGATGCTGAAAAAGCATTCGACAAAATTTAACTCCCCTTTATGATAAAGGTCTTGGAGAGATTAGGGATACAAGGGCCATAACTAAATACAATTATAGCTATCTACAGCAAGCCGACAACTAACATCAAATTAAACGGAGAGAAACTCAAAGCCATCCCACTAAAATCAGGAACACGACAAGGCTGTCCACTCTCTCCATACCTCTTCAATATAGTGCTTGATGTTTTAGCAATAGCAAATAGTAAAACATGATGAGATCAAGGGGATCCGAATAAGAAAGGAAGAAGTTAAGCTTTCGTTATTTGCAGATGATATGATAGTATGCATAAGCGACCCCAAAAACTCTACCAAAGAACACCTACAGCTGACAAACACCTTTAGTAATGTGGCAGGATACAAGATCAACTCCAAAAAGTTAGTGGCCTTCCTATACACTAAGGATAAGGAAGCAGAGAGGGAAATCAGAGAAGTATCACCTTTCACAATAGCCACAAATAGCATAAAATATCTAGGGGTAACTCTGACCAAGGAAGTGAAAGATCTATTTGACAAGAACTTTAAGTCTTTGAAGAAAGAAATTAAAGAGGACACCAGAAAATGGAAGGATCTCCTTTGCTCTTGGATTGGGAGGATCAACATAGTAAAAATGGCAATTCTACCAAATGCAATTTATAGATTCAATGCAATTCCCATCAAAATCCCATCAAAATTCTTCACAGATCTGGAGATGACAATAATCAACTTTATATGGAAAAACAAAAAACCCAGGATAGCCAAAACAATCTTATACAATAAAGGAACGTCTGGAGGCATTACCATCCCTGACTTCAATCTCTATTACAGAGCTACCGTATTGAAAACAGCTTAGTATTGGCATAAAAACAGAGAAGTCGACCAATGGAATCAAATAGAAGACCCTGAATTTAACCCACAAACCTATGAACACCTGATTTTTGATAAAGGAGCTAAAAGTATACAATGGAAAAAGGAAAAAATCAATAAAATGTTTTCTATTGACATTCTGCTATATTCATAGATGAGTGCCTTATTCAGACAATATCAAAGAGGCTACCTCCTGTAGCATATGGGAACAGATACAAAGACTTGCAACCAGACATTATGTAGAAAGAATATTAATGGGCGTTTTCTATAAAAAAACAAATCCCATTGAACCTATAATTAGTGATCCTAGAGAAGCTAAATAAGGAGAACCCAAAGAAAAAATATTTAGGCATCCTCCTGAATATTAACCTTCATCAGGCGATGAAAGGAGACAGAGACAGAGACCCACATTGGATCACCGGACAGAAATCTCATGATTCAAACTAGGAGCAGAAGGAGGGAGATCATGAGCAAGGAACTCAGGTCCACGAGGGGTGCACCCACACACTGAGACAATGGGGATGTTCTATCGGGAACTCACCAAGGCCAGCTGGCCTGGATCTGAAAAAGCCTGGGATAAAACCGCTGAACATAGCGGAAAATGAGGACTACTGAGAACTCAAAAACAAGGTTAGTGGGTTTTTGATCCTACTGCACGAATTGGCTTTGTGGGAGCCTAGGCAGTTTGGATGCACACCTCACTAGACCTGGATGGAGGTGGGTGATCCTTGGACTTCCCACAGTGCAGGGAAACCTGATTGCTCTTTGGGCTGATGAGGGAGGGAGACTTGTTTGGGGGAGGGAGAGGGAAATGGGAGGCGGTGGCGGGGGAAGAGACAGAAATCTTTAATAAATAAATAAATTAAAAAAAAACCAAATCCCTCTGCAATGCAGAAAGATGATGTGGGATGTCCTTCTGTATATATGTTGCTTTTATTGGATAATGAATAAAGTTGTTTTGGCCAAAGGCTTAACAGAGTAAAGCTAAGTACAAAATCTGAACAGAGATCTATATAGAGTAGATGCAGTAAGAGAGATGCCATGTAGCTTCTAAAGAAGAAAGATATTGCCAGAACCATGCTGGTAAGTCACAGCCTCATGGCAATACACAGATTAATATAAAAAGTGGTTAATTTAAGATATAAGAGCTAGGTAGGAATACAGCCAAGCTACTGTCCAAGAAGTGTTGTAATTAATATAGCTTCGGTGTCATTTTTCTTTTTTTGTGGGGGTTTGAGCAGCCATTAAATGAATGAGCAGTTTCTGCTTACAGAAAGAGCCAGAGGGAATAACAGGCACCAGAAGAACAAGGCCCTCTAAATCAACTAAGTGAGGCTCATATGAGCTCACAGAGACTGAAGTCATAAACACAGGGCCTACTTGGCAATACTATTCATTCCATGGAGTTGAGATTTGGTGGGATTGTTCTTTGTTGCTTATCATGATTTCCATACTTTTGGAGATCATAGCACCTTCTTCCTGTAAAATGTTTACTTTTCCTTTTATTTTACTGGTCTATTTATCCCCAATTTATTCACCTTCTTTGTTTTTCCCCTCTCTTTTTTGAGGCAGGGATCTACTCTGTACCCCTAAATGACCTGAAACTCATATATAAAATAGCTTGCCTTGAACTTGTATAGCAATCAACCTGTATCTGCATCCAAAGTGTAGGGATTAAAGAAAAGTATGCCACCTCAATTAAGTTTCACTTTTCTTTCTTAACACCTACCTCATGGGTATTCTCTCACACTATCCTAATTATTAGAATTTTAGTATTCACTCAGATGTCCTTTTATAAAACCAGGTTTTTCTGATCCTGGATATTACCTTCTTTTCTGACATATTTACCTGTTATGCTTCATTTACTAAATTCCATAGTCACACCTTGGATATTAGTGTGGTTATTAACTCCACACTATTTCATGACATGCATGTAAAGAAATTATGTGGTAGCAGTCCTACTTGGCATGTAAAAATTACTGTGATAACTGTCATGATAGTCATGCATGTTGTTGTTAGGATTATTCCAACTGATATCCCCACTATCTTTAATAAGTATCCTAGAGACCTAAAGTTAAGAAAATGAAATATTAAAATGATGAAGTAGTAGCAGCTATTATGGCACTAACATCCAAGGTGTCCTCAAATCTGAAATACTTTAGGTACCAACATGGGCCGATGAATGGAAAAGTTTTCATCTGTACACATGGCAAATCACAGGCAAAATACAGGTTTACTGAAGTATTTTATGAAACGATTAGGATATATATATATATATATATATATATATATATATATATATGCAACAAATGAATTTTGTTTTCCAACCTATATCAAATCTCCAAGATATCTGTTTATAAATATTTCAAATTTTAATTAACAGTGATTTTTCCCCAGCTAACTTTTTGAAACCTTGATTTCATTAGTCCTCCCACTGATCTAAGACTGATATATTGTGTTTTAAACCTTTTCCATGGTCCTTGCTCACCTCCTCTCCCTGTTGAGAAAGTCTCAATTTCAAGATACTATAATGAATATTGTTTTTATACTCTTCTTTAATTTCTCTGATTAATTTTGCTCACTGAGACTTCAAAAATTGTTTATATCATGGCATCCCACCAAAATACCTCCAATTTTCTACACTTGTTCCCATTATGCTGGACATGGTCATTGAAAACACAAAACTGTTCTGAGTTGATTCTATTTAATTCATGACTATTTATCACAAGTAAGCCATTAATAATGAAAGTTTTTTGCCCTATTTTCCTAGTATGATAACTGTCTCACACAACTATTCAAGTATTTGCTGTTTTCTCCTATTTTCTTAAATCTTGAAACACCTTTTCTTTCAAACTCATTTCCAGATAATGTCTTTGCTTTCTATTCCTATTCTTTTACACAGTCAGAACTAAATAAGGTCTCCTAAACTTTCCTTTTACTACAGGTGCCTATCCAAATGTATGTATAGCTTTATACTCTACTTTCCTTCCATTTCTGTGGTTAACTCACTGTACTATTGGGCAATCCCTAGGCCTACCTCAAGAATAAGATCCTATACAGCATTTATGGGCATTGTTCCTGATATCCTCTCATTTTTCATTATTATAATTTCATTTTTGCACAGTAATTCCTCAAGTATATAAACTGCTTCTTTTCTCATTACATATGGTAATTTCTCTACCCATTTCCCTACCGATTACATATTTTCCTTTGCTGAAGAAACACTTAAAGAATTATCTATATTTCCTCTTGAACACAATTGAATTTTCAAACCCAGTTGTCCAGATAAATTGATCTTTTCATAACTGCTAATCCCCCATATGAAATGGCCATTTATCTTTTATTTTCATAGTTGATGTATGAATATGTTTACCAGAATGCATCTTTCTCCATTCCTTAAAATTTCTGATCGTGTCCCTTCCAAATTAGTATATTCATCTGCTTTTATTATAATTTTCATACTTTTCTTTCTTAATTTACATTCTCACTACACTGCCATGTACATATATATCCCTGGGTTAATAAGATTGTTCTTATTGACTACATCAAAATGTTAAATCTCAAATTCTCAAGTTTTCCATTCATGCTGGGTTTTCTCTCCATTAACAATTATTAATCTGTAGTTTTGTGGGCTGTTGCTGCTTCCTGTTGTGTGATTTCTTGTTCCAGAGGGGCAGGGGGTGAGAAGATGCAGAGGTAATGACACAGACTCTGAGAGATTCCAATGCAGAAGCTCTGTATTATAAAAAAGATCATGGGTTTTTATGGGGTTAAGGAAATTAAGCTGCCTCAGGAATATTTCTGGTTGGTCTTTTTTAAACTGGTGGCAACTGCTGGCATGTTGTGATTGACTACGAGCGCGTCATTCGTTAACAAACTTTTGTTCCGCTGACAGGTTATTTTCGCCACTTTTGTTTGCTCATTTTGAGTTTGCATGCACTTGCTTGTGCTTGCACTATTGTCCTGGCTCATTAATCAATAAAATATGTTTTAGTTATTTAATCTGCAAAGTATATTGCTTTTCAAAAAATAATATTTTTCTCTAGTAAAGAGGAGTCATCAATTTTTCATTATATTTCTCTTTCTTCTAAGGGGATAAATTCTAGGAACATTGTGACTTCAACCTTCTAGCTCCCACAGTGCACAGAGTCACTCTTTCTTTCAATTTGGAGAATTCTTTTTTTAAGTTCATAATCATATTTTTAGTAATTTTCACTTTAAATTTGAAGGTGATTTTTATCTTAATCTAGAAATTATAAAATATCATAGAACATTTATTTTAGAAGGTATTATTCTGACTGTAGACTATTACACACAAAATATATTGGTATTATTTAAATAATGCTGGCTATAAATCAAATTTTAACAGTTATACACTAGTTCTAAGAACAGCTAAGGCACCCAAGTCAAGTCACTGAAATAACACCTTTGCATAAAGATTCAAGAGTCATTTTAGCTTCCTTCAAGCACAAAAGAAAAAGTATTTCATACAGAAAGAGTTTTTAGTTGATGTTATTTTCTCCAAAAGGGGAAAAATGAAATTTGTATCTTTAAAAACTTTGGACTTTGATGGAGTCATAGAACATAGATAAAACCTGAGATAGAAAATGAAAAAGGTTGAGGTCAGTCAGTGTTTGATTCCTCTGTGACAAAGAATTCTAATCTTAAAATTACCAGTTTCCAGAAAGAAAGGTTTGGTTATATAAGCTGAAAAGAAAATCAAAAGCATTGAATCCATGACAGCACAGGTTAAGGGAAGATAAAGACTTGCAACTTTAAAAAAATTCCAAGCCCAGCAAGGACAAATTTGGGTTCCAAATACAGAACTAATCCAACAATTGACATCAATTGAGAAGAAAAAGCATTTCTTGCTGGTAGATATTTTATAAAATTATTATAAAATGAACTCATTGATTTATAAATATATTCAAGTATAACTTAATTCCTCAAACTTTAATGTTACTTTTGGATACACTAAAATTGATATAAATTTGAGCATCAAATATATTGTTTTACTATAAATTTCCTGTTTTTCCTTAAAAGAATAATTATTTCCTGTTTCAAAACTGAAAAATCATAAGAAATTCTTATAAACATTTGTTGAAATCAGGTTTCATTTAATATTAACATACTAGAGATTGAAACAGACCAAGCACGTTTCAATATTTACCCTATACTATATACTCCTGACACTCTACATGATTACATTTTGAAAACAAAAAGGATTTGCTTATTTTGCAAATCTTTATGTTTAAAGAAATTTATTTATAATATTCTAGACAATGGAGGATAAAAATAACAAATTTATATTATAAGAGAAGTTTTACAGATATGTAGAAACCAGAGCAATCATTTAATTTAAAACTTTGGTGTTACAGAAATCACAAACGCTATGCAAGGATCTATGCTTAGGAATATGTCCTTGTGATATAACGGTTATGTATCTTCTAGATTTGAAAACACTTATTTTGCCCCAGATTCCTCTGTTATTGATTTATGTACTTCATTTATTTTTCATTTAATTACTATTATAAAAATAAACTGTCCTATTTAAAAGCACAAAAGAAGACTTACTTATCTAGATATAGTGTGAAGTTCAAACTGGTGTCACATGTTTTCAAAGCCCTAGACAACTTTCATTTGAAAAAAAAACACAGCTGATTTCTTTTTTAAAAACTATATTATTCTATTTAATTTGGGGGGGACGTTGTCTGAATGTATGTCTGTGTACCGTGTGTGTGCCTGGTTCCTGTGAAGCTCAGAAGAGGAAATCTCCTAGCACTAGTGTTAAAGATAGTTGTGAGCTAACGTGCATGCTGGAATTATTTGTTAAATATTCCTCACAATTAGTCATATAGTTATTTATAAAACATCAAGGTTTGTATACTATTTTTAATTTAAATGTATATATTTACAGATATGATATTTTAGTATACATATAGATGATTCAATGGTAACTAAAATGGAGCAAACACAAATAGTCATCATTTACATAACTATCTTTTTGTGACAATAACTTGTACAATCTACACTTTTAGTATAAGTCCTGAGTATGACACAAAATTAATTATATTCCTCAGCTTTGGATTTGTTCATGTAGTATAATTCTTATGTTGCATCTTTAGAGCTACTTCTTCACATTCTATTAATTATTTTATATATGGCTTTACTTTTGTCATTATGCTTCCATCATATTTTTCTATTCTATGTATTATCAAAATCATAAAGCAATTTTAAATCTAGTTTATTTGACTTAACACAGTGTTCTCCAGATTCATCTCTGGTATGGCAAATGTCAGGAACTTCTTCATGAAAAAAAAAAAAACTGACAACATTTTAGGGTGTGTCTGTGAGTCAACCACAGTTTTTCCCTTCATTTATCAATGTATGTTTTAGTTATTTCAATATCTTTATTGTAAATAATTATGAGATAATCAAGGAAGTATGGATATTTTTATTAGATATCAACATACTTTCCATTAGGTATATATTCAGAAGAAGGATTTCTGGGTAGCTTTGCTTTTTATTTCTTTAAAAATCTCCACATTGTTTATCACAGTGGTTGCATGATTTTGTAAATGTTATTGATAAATATTATGGCTCTTGTTTTGCTTATTTTCTCTGGATTTACTTGTTAGCCATGGCTTTTTTGACAATAATCATTGTAACAAGCTTTTTCTGAAATATTTTGTGGGTCTCATTTGTATTTCCTTAATGACTACTGAGGTAGAACATTTTTTAATATACATTTTGTCCATTTTTAATGTATTCTTCATTTTTTTAAAAATTGTTTCTTTTTTTTAATCCCAATCCTTAATTGGGTTTGTGTGAATTTAGGAGTTTAATTTTCAAGTGTTCTGGCCTTTGCTATTATGGCTAGAATAAACCTTGAAGTAGACCTCTCTAATAGGTCTACTTAAATTGACCTTTGTGAATCTGGTTTTCTACCTTTCTCAGCACTTGGGACATTGTCAATAATTATTTTATCAAATAAGGTTTCAATTTCTGCTTTTATTCTCTACCTTTTGAAACATCCATAATGAGTATCAGTTTGATTGCAATTTGATTGCATAAAAATCTCTTTGACTTTCCTTACTTCTTTTCAATTTTTTCTTCTGTATTCTTTTTAGTATGTGCTTTCAAAGGGCCTATCACTGTGTTCACAGATTGTTTGGCTTGATATAGTTCTAGTCTTGACATGTTTTTTGGCATTTTTGTATTTAATTCATTTTATTATTCAGCAAAATATTTCTACTTTGTTCTTTTTTATCATATCTCATTATTGACCTGATGTAGCTCACAAAAATATTTTCCTGCTTTTATTGAACTTTTATATAACTTTGTTCTCTTGTTTCCTCATGAGTTTCCTTTAACTCTTTCTTTTAATTACTTTCCAGATAATTTGCAAATCACTGTTTCTTTTTTCTCTTTTTTTTTTGAAGTAAACGATGTACTGAGCTTTATAAATGTCATTTGAATAACTGATATTGTACTTTGCTGGGCTATGGTTTCATATGCATTCAGTTATGCATTTTAATGTGTGTCCCCCACCCCCAGCAAACAGTCTTTCAAATCAGTATAAATTGCTGTGCCTAGCAGGCATGTCTTGGTCTTTAGCTGCCATGACAACAGGATACAGAGAAAAGCATTTTCATAACAATTGCTAGCAATGTTGAGAATCACTGTTACTTTGTTTTATATATATATATATATATATATATATATATATATAATTTATTTATTTATTAAAGATTTCTGTCTCTTCCCCGCCACCGCCTCCCATTTCCCTCCCCCTCCCCGAATCAAGTCTCCCTCCCTCATCAGCCCAAAGAGCAATCAGGGTTCCCTGCCATGCAGGAAGTCCAAGGACCACCCACCTCCATCCAGGTCTAGTAAAGTGAGCATCCAAACTGCCTAGGCTCCCACAAAGCCAGTTCGTGCAGTAAGATCAAAAACCCATTGCCATTGTTCTTGAGTTCTCAGTAGTCCTCATTTTCCGCTATGTTCAGTGAGTCCGGTTTTATCCCAGGCTTTTTCAGATACAGGCCAGCTGGCCTTGGTGAGTTCCCGATAGGACATTCCCATTGTCTCAGTGGGTGGGTGCACCCCTTGCGGTCCTGAGTTCCTTGCTCATGCTCCCTCTTCTTCTGCGCCTGATTTGGACCTTGAGATTTCTGTCCGGTGCTCCAATGTGGGTCTCTGTCTCTGTCTCCTTTCATCGCCTGTTAAAGGTTAATATTTAGGAGGATGCCGATATGTTTTTCTTTGGGTTGTCCCTATTTAGCTTCTCTAGGATCACTAATTATAGGCTCAATGTCCTTTGTTTATGGCTAGAAACCAAATATGAGTGAGTACATCCCATGTTCCTCTTTTTGGGTCTGGCTTACCTCACTCAGGATAGTGTTTTTTATTTCCATCCATTTGCCTGCAAAATTCAAGAAGTCCTTGTTTTTTACTGCTGAGTAGTACTCTAATATGTATATATTCCACACTTTGTTCATCCATTCTTCCATTGAAGGGCATCTAGGTTGTTTCCAGGTTCTGGCTATTACAAACAATGCTGCTATGAACATAGTAGAGCATATACTTTTGTTGTATGATACGGCCTCTCTTGGGTATATTCCCAAGAATGGTATTGCTGGGTCCAGGGGTAAGTTGATCCCGAATTTCCTGAGAAACCGCCACACTGCTATCCAAAGTGGTTGCACAAGTTTGCATTCCTACCAGCAATGGATGAGTGTACCCCTTTATCCACAACCTCTCCAGCAAAGGCTATCATTGGTGTTTTTGATTTTAGCCATTCTGATAGGTGTAAGATGGTATCTTAAAGTTGTCTTGATTTGCATTTCCCTGATCGCTAGGGAAGTTGAACATGACCTTAAGTGTCTTTTGGCCATTTGAACTTCTTCTGTTGAGAATTCTCTGTTCAGCTCAGTGCCCCATTTTATAATTGGGTTGATTAGCCTTTTACGGTCTAGTTTCTTGAGTTCTTTATATATTTTGGAGATTAGACCTTTGTCTGAATTAGGGTTGGTGAAGATCTTTTCCCAGTCAGTGGGTTGCCTTTGTGTCTTAGTGACAGTGTCCTTTGCTTTACAGAAGCTTCTCAGTCTCAGGAGGTCCCATTTATTCAATGAGGCCCTTACTGTCTGTGCTGCTGGGGTTATACGTAGGAAGTGGTCTCCTGTGCCCATGTGTTGTAGAGTACTTCCCACTTTCTCTTCTATCAGGTTCAGTGTGTTCGGACTGATATTGAGGTCTTTAATCCATTTGGACTTGAGTTTTGTGCATGGTGATAGATATGGATCTATTTTCATTCTTCTACAGGTTGGCATCCAGTTTTGCCAGCCCAATTTGTTGAAGATGCTCTCTTTTCCATTGTATACTTTTAGCTCCTTTATCGAAAATCAGGTGTTCATAGGTTTGTGGGTTAATGTCAGGGTCTTCTATTCGGTTCCATTGATCAACTTCTCTGTTTTTATGCCAATACCAAGCTGTTTTCAATGCAATCCCCATTCCTGACTTCAAATCACTGTTTCTTTGGGGTCAGTTACTGGAAGTTTAACTTCTTCTTTGGTGTTACCATGTTTGTGAGTGTATCCTTATACTAATGTCTTTTGAATCTGTTGTAGTGCTCTCTACTTCAAAAATTTAGACTGGTTTCTATAGGGGCATGTTTACACTTGCAGCAGAGTTGAAAGGTACTGGCTGGGCAGACTGCAATTGCTCTATATTAATTATGCAAGTGCAACTGCATAATTTCTGTGTTGCTCTGTAAGCTGCAGCAAACTTGAACAAAAAAGGTGGTTGCCTCAATGGCCTAGGCTGCATGAATTTGTGGCAGTAGAACCATGGATTTTTAAAGCCTTAGTGGCAAGGACTTTGGGGACCTTTCTGTTCTTGTTTTTCTGAAAGTGAAATATCTTCGCTGAGGACATGCTTCTTAATGTTGAGTAAATCATATCATCTAGTCAGTTACAGCAGTATTGGGTTGTTCATACAGGGGCTTGGTTCAACCATGGAGTCCTAGATTCAAGGTCTTATGAAATTGCTAACACATAACTATCCTGGGACACATGCTTATTCCTCATGTAGAGTGGATAGAGATCATTTACAAAGCCTAGTCGTTGAAATTGGAGACACACTCCAGCAGCTCGGGTTGCCAAAGCAGAGATGGAAGAGTGACCCTGAGTCTTGGGAGTAGGCTACAACTTCTAAGTTTGCTCTGAAGAAGGAGGGGAGTTGAGTTCAATTGTAATTGAGCTCATAAAACTAAAGGGGCCTAACACCATCTTGTACAGCAATGATTCTTAATCCTGGAAAGGTAGAACATGTCAGTCAGCAGCTTAGATTTCTGCCATTCTACGTGATACTACAGTAACACTAAATAAAAACAGTGTCTGATTATGGCTCAGACTCTGTGGATTCGGGGAGCAACAGTGTATCTATACTATGTCCCAAGAATGAGAGATGCTACAACTAGAGAAATGGCTCAGTGACTAAAAATATTTGTTGCTTTCTAGAGGTCCTGGGTTCAGTTTCCAGAGCCCACATCAGGCAGCTCACCTATAGGTCTAGTTCCAGGGGAATCAACTACCTTTTTCTAGCTTCTGAGTATGCTTGCATGCATGTGGTGCAAGTGTGTGTGACCACACATGCACAAAGTAAATAAATCTTGTAAGATACACAAACAATTCAAAATCCAGAGATCCAGTCCATTTTCAAGAGAAAGGGTGTTTGCTATATTTCTTTTCTTTGAGAATTGATAAATTAGATGATAGCAATAAGCATTGTAGGTAACTCCATTTCTCTGGGAAGAAGTGCACTGCAGCAGTTCAGATCTCAGGGCAAAGGAGGAACAGAATTTGGGTGAAGAATGGTACATCTCCATAGCAACTTGTTCCCAATGACCTGAAGACAACAATAGCTCATCATAGAGGTGACATATCATGGATAAAAGGCACAGCAACTATCTGTTACTTAAGGAAGACAAATACACATCATGTCTTCAGTTTCGAGATGGCACATGCCATCACAGCTTGGGGCAAACAATGTAGGTTTTCTTGATGGTTGGAGAATAGAGGCATGTAGATTCCATGAACATTCTTCAGCTTCATTTACTGTCTAATGCCAAAGATTATAGATGTCAAAGAGAAGTTGATAGAGATCCCTATCAATCTCCTTTTCTTCACAAAGGGCTCTCTCTTTTGGTTCTAAGCCGACCTTGACTTGGGACTAGGAATTGTATTCTGTTTCCTTTCCTTTGTTAGTTAGAAATCCTGAGTTTCTGTGCACTATAGAATTGCTATGGATACTTTTTTTTTCCAGAATGCAGTTATCTTACTGTTAATTATGTTGAATGACCAACAAGGACATATTTTAGTAACTTCTAGTTGACCACCCAACTGACATCACTCCTAATTCATTTATATTGATAAAATGACTATCTTTACTAAGTGTAGGTTGGATTCTACTTTTATTTGTTTTTCATTTTCTTTATGTGGCATAGACCCAAACTATAATTTTCTACAATAAATCATGATAAATGTTTTTTGGCTTATAGAGAACATTACAAATGAACATTGAATAAAGATTCTGAGATATAACTCATTCATCAAGACCTGTATGTATATACCAAAGAGAATGCTAATAAACTCACCTTACACATTTTACATAACATATTGAACTATTTCATTCTACATACATGGCCAACAATTCTGTGAGAAATGACTACAGAAAATTGGTCTTTCAAACTTGGTATTAACATATTTGTTATGAAAGGGTGGTGTGAACAGATGACAGTCAGATATGTAAGTGCAGAAAAGACTTTCATTTCATTTTGTTTCCTCTAAATATAAACTTTGAAAAATTGCTTGGACAAATATAATCTATATATTTTCTCTGAGATACCTCAAATCTCCCCCTGTGTTTTATGCCATAATCTCTGTAGAATGGAATGTTTTCTTTTCTTACAGTATTATAGATTCTTGCTATGTGTTTGTTCATTTATTCCTTGAATTATTATTTCATACATCTTTACTTAGTGTTTACTATTGCCACACACAGTTGTTGTACTGGATGATACAGGAGTGAAAAAAATAGATATGGTAATTTTCTTAGAAGTTTCTGGAAAAAAAGCTTGGATATATCCAATATTTCTTTCCCTGAAGTGGCTGTGATATAGTATGTAATCAAGAGAATACTATCAACAACAGGTTGCCTAGAGAAAGCACACCATAATTGACAACAAACAGACATAAAGAAGCACTGAAATTTTCAACAAACTATGAAAGTTTCAGCTACATATTCTAAATCTATATATGCCTGCTAGTTCTATAAACATATATATTTGTTAAAACCACATATAACCAAATGCCTATGTTAACAGAAATTTTAGTATACAAATTGCATTTCAGTAAAGTGTATTTATAAATAAAAATAATTGAATTGAAGGAATATAAAAATGATTTATTGTTTAAAACTGAAGGTAGATGGGGCTGGAGAAATAGGTAAGTGTCTTTATTAAGAGCATTTACTGCTCTTCCCAAGGACCAACGTTCAGTTTCTAGCACCATTATGGATAAATCACAAGCTCCTCTAACTTCAGCTCCAAGGAATCTTTTTTTTTTTTTTTTTGGTTTTTCGAGACAGGGTTTCTCTGTAGCTTTGGAGCCTGTCCTGGAACTAGCTCTTGTAGATCAGGCTGGTCACGAACTCACAGAGATCTGCCTGCCTCTGCCTCCCAAGTGCTGGGATTAAAGGCATGCGCCACCAGCGCCCGGCTAGCTCCAAGGAATCTTATACCCTCTTCTAATCTCCAAAGGACCTCCACTTATGTGTCACATATGAATGTAAAATTACACAGATACTCATAAATAAGAACAAAAATCAGCCTTTTAAGAAATTAAGATAGGACTTACTTGAAAACGGAAGAAGAGGGGGAAGTAAGGTTAATAGTGGGATGATGTGGCTTAAGGAGTGGCTAACAAAGTTTTGCATTTTGACTAGAGTGATAATTATAAGCACCCCTACCTCCTGATACTTCATTAAAACACCCAGTTTTTATGGTTTTCATACATCAGTGTTTTATCACTCAAATATGAAAACTTGAATGGAAATCAATTATCATCATTACTTAAAGGCAATATAGCCTTTAAGGCAGTGAAGCCCTGAACCACGAAGTTCAAGAATGCTGGACACAGAAAGAACTTTGATGATCAACTTGTCCAACAGATTCATTTCACAATGAGTACCCTGAGAACCAGAGAAGACAGATATCCCAATTTCACACAATGTGTTGGTTGCTGCTGCGTGACAACATTTTTAGATTCATTGTGTTGAGTTCTTAGGGTATCTCAGGCAATAGAACTATACTTGTTTTTCCCTAAAAGTCCTTCAACTATTTGAGATTTCACAGTAGCCTACTCAATTGTTTAGCTAAATTTGTAGCACAGTTTTCATTTAGGTGCTTGGGGTAAGGAAGGTGTTTATGGATTTAAATAAAGCTGGTTGAAGCTAGTGTCACTGACATTATCTGTTTTGTTAAATATAAATGACTAAATTTCCATCATTTTTTCCAAGCGTTTGTTACTGCAAAGACTGTCTTGTTCCAAAGGGGAACTCCATAAAGATTTGATGATAGACAGAATTAGGAGAAATATTGCTTTGAACTTGAACTAATTATTTTTTTTATTGGAAAAAAAAGAAATTTCTGCCTCCTCCCCGCCTCCCATTTCCCTCCCACTCCTCCCTCTCCTCCTCCCCTCCCCCCACTCCTCCCCCTCCCTCTCCAGCCTGAAGAGCAGTCAGGGTTCCCTGTGGAAAGTCCAAAGTCCTCCACCCCTCAATCCTGGTCTAGGAAGGTGAACATCCAAACTGGATAGGCTCCCACAAAGCCAGAACATGAATTAGGATCAAAACCCGGTGCCATGGTCCTTGGCTTCTCAGCAGCCCTCATTGTCCGCCAAATTCAGAGAGTCCGGTTTTATCCCATGCTTTTTCAGTCAGAGTCCAGTTGGCCTTGGTGAGCTCCCAAAGAATCAGCCCCACTGTCTCCACGGGTGGGCGCACCCCTTGTGGTCCTGACTTCTTTGTTCATATTCTCCCTCCTTCTGCTCCTCATTGGGACTTTGGGAGCTCAGTCCAGTGCTCCAGTGTGGGTCTCTGTCTCTATCTCCATCCATCGCCAGATGAAGTTTATTTATCTCTAGAAACCAATTATGAGTGAGTACATCCCATGTTCATCATTTTGGGTCTGGGTAGGATGGAAATAGAAAACACTATCTTGAACTAATTATTAATGTAGCAGAATTTCCTGCTGATTACACATAGTTGAAAATTTTTAACTTGGACTACATAGAAATTTACAACTGATTGCAAATAGCTATTAATACCCTCAGTGTCCAGGAATATATTTTATCAAAATATGTGACATGGTTATAGTTATGTTAGCTAAGCTTATGAAAAAATGTATTCAATTTCTTGCATGCTGTTATGATGCTGTCACTTAATGAGCTTACATTATGTTTTCAGTTCCTTTGAAGATTTTTCTTCCAATTTTATTTTTTTCTCCCAGGTATTTAAAAGCAGTTTCACCAAGAAGGGTGACATTTGTTTTAAAAAAGTAGCATGAAACTTAACAGAAATTTAAATTTCAACAAAAGTTTTCTTAAGCTTTAAAATGTTACTTTAATTTATATATATATATACATTTAAATTTATATATGTAATTATTTTGCATACACAAACACACACACACACACACACACACACATACACACAGCATATCTATGCCTGAAGCCCATGGAAGAAGTCATATCCCTTGGAACTGAATTGTGAGCTCCCATGTGGGTGCTGGGAATTAAACCCAGGTCCTTTGTAAGAGCAGCTAGGTTCTCTTAACCAGTGAGCCGTCTCTCCAGCCAATCATACTTTAATTTTAAAAACAAGTTATTATTAAGGAAATTATTATTAAAGACTGTCTAATAAAATAGAATTTAAAAAATAAGAAAAATAAAAATTACCTATTACATATTTATAAATAAATACCATTGAGTAATTAAAACATATATAACCTAAACAATATTAATAACAAAATAGCTAATAATTAAATCATTAAGACTTCTTTAAATTTTGTATATATTAGTTAAATCTAATAGTATGTCTCTACATAATTAGCCTATTTTATTCTAGTATACTCTGAATTCAAGACTAATACAATGCTCCATAATGTCAGTTTTGTTCAAGCCATTCAAAATTTGGTCAGGAAAAAACCATTAAAAAAAAAAGTAATAAAATTTGGTCAGGGTCTTCTTTTTCTGGAAAATTTATTTCATTATATTGTTTTTGACAGCATGCATATAAGTAATGTAGCATCTATTCTTTTATATTCTAGTCTCAATAACTAGCAGAGCTATAGAAATCAGAATCCTTTAAATCACCATTAACAACTATGTTCAAAAGAGTCAAAATAAAATAGTACTTCAGGGAATAGTCTACATGGTGATTTCTCAGATCACCATGGCCATTAGTGCTGGGCTGATTATTTAACCTTTTGAAATATGGACCAATCCATTTAGCTAAGCTTTCAGTAGCTACCTCTTCCTGTCTGCTGTATCTAAACATTTTGACATGTCAAATAGTAGCTGTCAGAGTAGTTAAGCATCCCACATGGGAAATTCTGGCCATCTCTGGTATGCTAACAATGATGTCACCAAGACTTCTGCACTTCATTTTGAGTTTTATTCATACTGCTAGTTTCTGAATTTTGCTCCATATAGTTTATGGATTATGACTCTTCCATAAGATACTAAGTTCCAAATCCTCCAATTCTAATGAATCCAAAATCACTGGAAATTAAGTCCTTAGAGATGATTGAGTTAAGATATATACTTTAGAATTAGTACTAATCCAGTGTGGCTGTCTTTATAAGGGAGAATAATTTGAAGTACAAATGCTGCCATGCCCAGCAGGATGAAGCTATAAAGAGACAGACACAAGAAATACGAGGAGGATATTCTACAGGATGGATATATGAGAGAAACATGGAACAAGCTTTCTTTAACAGTCATCATATAACAAACAAACAAACACCTCTGTTGACATCTTGATTTTTACATTTTAGCCTCCAGGGCTATCATGTAACAAGTTTATATTGTTTGAAGGCAGTTTGGGGTTCTTTATAATGGTAAACCTAGAAAATTAAGACAACATTTTTGGAGATAACAAACATGTTATACTATGATTTCATATTGAGAAAAAAATATTTCTAAGGAAATCAAAAAAGATTTTTATATTCAACTAATTCCATTAAAGAAGGAAATTAATTTCCTGTTAATCAGCTTCCTAGGAATATAGGAACCATGTTTTGTATCTAAGCAATTTAGCTTAGTCATTCTTTACAAACATTTTCCAATCTGGTTCTCAATTTTTTTCTTATTTTTATTCTACATGCATTAGTGTTTGCCTGAGTGTATAAATATGTACCATGATTACTGCAAAACAGAAAATTGTATCACCTCCTCAACAAGTGGAGTTGGTTATAGAAATAGAGACTGGGTTAGCTGTAGAGCAGTCTCTCTGGCCACACAATCTACAACTTTAAGTAATTTTTTTTTGTAAGTTACTTTTATATTGCTGTGATAAGACACCATGATCAAAGCAATATATTGAAGAAAGACTTTATTTAGAGCTTACAGATTGAGAGTCTTAGAATCTGTCACCATCATGGTAGGGAGTAGCAGGCAGGCAGGCATGATTTTGGGGAAATAGTTGAGAGCATATATCTTTTTCTGCAAATGATAGGCAGAGAGAGTTAACTAGGAATAGCATGGGCTTTTGAAATCTCAGAGCCAACCTCCTACAAAGGTTCCACCTCCTAATATTTCCTAAATAGTTCCACCAATTCAGGAGCAAGTATTCAAATATATGATCCTATGGGGACCAACTGATTCAAACCATCAATATCAATAAGAAATTTTCATGTGCTTTTTGAGAAACCTTGTATTCTTTATGTAAACCATAACTAGATCCTGACAAAAAACATTGGCATACAACAACATATATACTAACTCAACATGGCCAGCTTTGGTTCATTTATAAGCTCAATTTTCCATCATATATATATATATATATATATATATATATATATATATATATATGTGTGTGTGTGTGTGTGTGTGTGTGTGTGTGTGTGTCCAGTTACTAGGATAGTAGTTATTGCCATAAAAGTACTAGTTATGTTCTAAATTACTGAGTACTTACTTAAATAATAAATGCCATTGTCATGTTTGCTTCCTGTTTGAAGGTATGAACAAAAACTTTCAGTCCAATACTCAGTTTTACTCTTAATTATCTGTTCCAAAGACCTCCTTTACCCTCCAAAACATGAGACTAACTTTCCTTGATCTAGTTTGCAATATTAAATTAAATGTTAAAACAATGCTATACTTCTGCATCTAAAAATCCAATATATTGTTATTTTGGAGTGCACACATTCTTCTATAAAATTCTGCCTATAAAAAGGCAGAATTTGAATGCCAATTAAGGCCTTCAGTAGGTTTAAAATCTGAAATCCACATCAGATGATAGACATTCTGAAAGATTCCTGTTGATTTCAGTGGGAGTTATGCACATTGAATGATGGGCAGAAATCTGTAATAATTAGAGTCTCAGCTATGCAACTGTTGAATTATACCCAGTAAATTGGACCGTCATCTAATCTTAGAAGAAATTAATGTTACATTTTGGTTCTGTTGAATGTCAACTGGTAATATTTAGTAAACAGAGAGAGACGTTAAAAATTTTTTGTGGTCAAAAATACATTTTCTATGGTGTAATTCATCCTCTTTTCCTTTCCTTTCATAAGAAACAAAGCAAAAGATATTAGTGATGTTTGCTTTAAGATTACAATCAGCAGCCACTTATGGATTTTAATGAAATATTCCTTAGAATGCTCATTATTTATAGAAATAATGAAATATTTGGATAAGGTAACTAAATGTCAGCAAAATGGCATTACTTCAAAATATTATATACCTCCTGTTTAAAACATCTCTCTCTATGAAACCAACTTGCCTTTTATCTTCATGACATCCCTGACCTGAGAGTCAGTGTATCGCAGATCAAAGAAACTCTAAAGAATGCGCTTAACTCTTCTGATTCTTTCTTCCAAAGGTATTCCTAGGTATGATCTTTTATTTCTGCTCTTTCTTTTCAATAGGAATAAATTACCATAATTAAATAAATAAATGCAGCAGTAAAATGAAATTCTCTCTCTACATATATTGTGATATATATATATATATATATATATATATATATCACATAATTATGTTAAAATTAATAATTTTTAGCCTGAGAGGATTTAATTACAGTTGCCATAACTTTATCCTACAATAAACAAATAAAAAATTTGTGAAACTCAATATGTTTTCTTTGTACGAAATAAACTATTTTGAGAAGCTTTAAAGAAAGAAACTATGCTGATAAGCATATTAAGGAAAATGTGTTTTAAATATTACATTTAGTATTTTATTAATGTATTTGGGTGTAAACTCAATCACAAAAAGCAGCACTGTTTAATTAATAGATTTTTTTTATTTTAAAACAGAATTAATGCATTTGGAACAGTTGACTTTAAAGAATACCACTCCAAAAGGACAGCCTTCAAGAAAGAACTCACATTTTCATTTTTCACTTTTAATTTTTAGTTTGCAATGTGAATTATTAGTCTTCCAAATGCTTTCCAATAAGAAGTGCATTGAAAAAAGAGTGTGAATGCATAATTTTTTCTCAGGGACAATGAGAAACTCTTAACAGTATCTTGAAGAAATGTGTCTCAGCACCAAAGTAGAAAACTGTCTTTATGTATTGTGTATTGACCCCTACAGAAACAGTAATAGCCTCTTAGGGTCCCCAAAGAGCACTCAATAATTTTAACTCATAGAACATACTGATGGTCTATGCTAGGAATAGAACATTTTTGGTGCATGTCTGAGTATGAATAGTGACATACAACTATTTTACTATTTTTTTTGAAAAACAAACACAACAAACTCCAGTTATGTGACTTTTTGTATTGTATTGTATAAAATGTTCTTATTCTCCTTCAAACAATAGCATAAAAGCACAACTTTTGATTTCTCCTTTATTTTAAATTAAAATAGCATTAATATATAGAATGTAAAATGAAAACTAAAAAGAAAGGGACAAATGAAAATTTATTCAAAACCATTATGTAAGCAGAACCAGGAACTAGATATTTTAACTCCTTCTAGCATTTTTCAACTTAAAATATTTATTTGCTTTTTCTTTTCAATAATAAGAAACTAAAGGATTAAAAAATTGCTCATTTTTACCACTTTTGGACACTATTGTTATATCTAGGTCAGAATAAGATTCAGTGATTAATTTCACTATAGACTTAAACTAACTTTAATCTCCCCAATGAGACTATATGCATTATTTTCAAATCTAGTCCTATTGTAAGTTCAACAAAAGCATGGACATATATGAAAATAGCACATTGTGTACTCTTCATTAAGGCAACTTCTAAGGCCTTTAAACTAAAAAGGAAACCAGCAACTCAATTGGCAATTATTAACATTTCAGTGATTCTTTAAAAAAGTATATGACTTTATATGTTTTTTTTTAATCCTGAACTTTAAGTCAAACAGAGATCAATACTTTCCTGTAATATAATTAAAATGATCATATTATCCAGACAAAGTTGTTTGTTCCTGATTGAAATCTTAGGTCTCTGGGCTTACAATCTGAATGTGCTTCTGAAGAAGGCTAATATACAGTTTTACATATAAATCACAATTGGCGTTCTGAGTCTCAACATCACAGAGGCACATTTTTAAGTGAAATTAAACCAATATTCTGGGCCTAGTATTTCTTCTCCAAGCATTTAACCCTGCCTTGTTTCCACCAGGGGCCATCCCAGTAATCATTCATTCTCCAGCTTATGAAGTGAGTTTTCCATATGATTCTGTATAGCACTGTCTACCATCCCATCTTGTGACATGGGCTTTTAGCATTATATAAACATGATTAGCAGAACCACAATAAATGGTTTCTATGGTGCAAGTAGAGTGCATTAGTTTTGGTACGTGAGTCAATTTTTAATATATTTGGGAGCCTTTGTCTAGCATTTTAAGAACATTAAAAATGCAAACAACCTTTACACAGAAGTGTTCCATAACTGTTATCTATGTCTCTCTTTTTTGATATACAATGATTAATGAGATGTTTAACTATCTACCCAAGCAGTCAGAGTACCCAACTGTCAAAAGTACAAGGTAGTTCCTTAAGATACTATGCCTAAGCAAAGTTGCTAAAGTAAGGCCTTGCACTTTAAATGAGGTCAAGGCTTTGCTGCTCTGACTTCAAAAGAAATATGCCTTTGTCTTTGGAAAACTGGGTAGGCTTAGGTCTATAGGTTAAATATCAAATTTAAGAGTTATTAGTCAATTCCACCATGACTTAGAATGCTTTAGTTCCAGAAAACCTTTCAAATCAACAAGCTTAAAAATATATTTGCCATGGTATTAGGGCTAAGTTCTGTTGTATTTTGTTTTAAAGTTGTGTGAGATGAAAGTAATGTATCTTGTACATAGCAATGTTTAACCAGAATATGAATTAGTCAACAGACTCAGGCTGCTGTAAATCTTCAAATATGGCTAATCATTTCTATAGTCCTCGATATATTCGACTATACAAAACCTAGAAAATTTCTCCAATTTCTATCAAATCAGAAACATTTAAAATTGACAAGGAACTTTCACAAGGAGAGTACAATTGATACACAAGGACTAAGTAAATGATCTCTTACAATACAGAGTATGTTGGTATGCCTAATAGAATTAAGGCTTTATCTTCCAGATTGTTTTCAATATATGAGTTACTATATGGTTTTGGGGGAAACAAAATGAAGTAAAACTAATACCTTCAAAGAGCATGCAACTTAGTAAATGAATTATTGCATGTCTGGTATACATACGTCTCAGCTGATTTACATTTTTCAAACTTACCTAATAGAAAATATTAGGTACTAAGTCCTGGGTGTATAATAAGGTAAGTTTTAAAGATGAAAAAATGTATGCATAATAACAGATAAGAAACTGTTTTTGCTGGTACTAAATGTTAAGCACTGGGAAGTTTATGAACAAAAATGAAGAGAAAAAAAAAGGATGGAAGGAAGGGAAGGAGGGAGGGAGGAATGTGACTTGCTCTGTAGACTCACAGTTTGGTGAATGATTATTTTGCCTATGGGTTCTGAGCAGCTTGTGGGGGGGGGCGGGTTGGTCCTGGTGACAATGAGGATTCCTGACCAGGAGAGCTGCACAGACCAAACCATGCAGTGAGCAGCTGGACAGAAGACAGTGAGTACCCAGAAGGCACAGGTTCCCAGTGGCAAGCGGGTGGGTGAGCAAGTGGGTGAGAGACATGTGGACAGACACATTGTACAGAATAGAATTGGATATTTATTACTTAGAGGAGAGGGGGAAAGAAGAAGAGGACAGAGAGAGAGAAGGGGGGAGAAGTGGGGAGAGAGGCAGAAGCAAAGCTGCCTCTCCAAGTGGAAGACAGAAAGAGCCAGGAGCTGAAGATCAGCCTGCCTCAGCAGATGGGGGAGGGAGTGGGTGTGGCTCTTTTTTATAATAAAAAGTGGGAAATTCGACAGCACAGTTTGATGGAATTGGGATGGCGGGTTCTCAAGACTGCTTCCGGCTTATTTGTGGATGTCATCTTGGGGGGAGAACCTGAGAAGGCTGGGTGCTGGCCACATCCTGGCATAGCTGGTCTCTTTATTCCTGTCTGGTGTTTGTGTCATGGCAATGTCTGGTGTCTCTTATACCTGTTTAAGGTATTGGCAGAACAAAGAACAAAGTTAAATTAAGGAAAAAAAATAGGCCCAAGGAATTGAGGGGTTATCTGACCTGTTTAAGGTGGATCCTTTAATTCGGCACCCTGGAACTCACAAGAATTTTTTGGGTTTTTAAAAACAGAAGTTTTAGACACATACATTGTATAATGACTGTGATATATTTTTGTACAATGAAAAGTATTTTTAAGACTATGGAAAGCAGCATAAGAGAGAAATTTTAAAATTGGCCAAAGCTCTCAGCTATCAGAGATCTTTGAGAAGGATAAGATTTTACTTGAGTTATTGATTAAAAAATGACAGAGAACTTACTTGGTTGGCACCCAGAGCTACTCTCTTTTGGGTCCTCCATGGTCGCTGAAGGTTGCACTTGACCTTTGCTGTTTAGCACAGGGCCTGTCAGGCTCTAGGAGATCCTGTGGGCTAAGAAATCTGTAGAAAGATGACCTACCTTGACCTGAGCAGCTAGGCTGTTGATTCTAGTGATTCTTTCCACGTCATGAGATCTTTAGTTTAGATGAAAGGCAGTTTTGCCCAATGGTCAGTGCTTGGCAGTTGAAGCAAACTGCGAATGGACATTGTTATGTGCCCATTTGTCTTCTGTCTTCTTTGGAGGAAGCAGAGTGCTGCGGCTAGGAGCCAACCTGTCTCTTTTTTGTTATGAAAAGTTTTTAATAATTAAATATTTAAATATCACATATTTAAATATCAAATTCCCCAGATCTCTGTGCAGTTGAGGGCTGTTTATTAGGTATAACTGCAGTATAGAATCTGTCTGGAAGGTTGGGTCTGAGCTTGACTGTACTGGCTTTTAATAGGTAAGATTTACACTCATAAAAAGGCATAAAGAAGAAAAAACTGCTTGTAATATAAGGTTAATGACAGAGCTGACAATAGTAGAGAACAGGTAATATATTTTAAATGAGGGTTGGGTTAAATATAAGGCATTTTTGTGAGAGAATTAAAAGTACATACCAGTTTAAAACATGATAATTATGATTTTGTAATCTGAAATGATATGTAATGAACAATTATTATACACAGAAAGAGTGAACAGGAATTGGGCAACGTGGATGCTTTTGATGGGCCCTACCAAAGGCATGCCACTGCACAAAACACATGTAACAGAGTCAACAAGAGGATTTTAGTGAAAACTGAGGGACAAGGTAGGGTATAATTAAGTAAAAATGGAAGAACTTGGTCACCTGACCTGGCTCTCAGTGAAGATGGAAGTAAGGTCACCCATGTAATACAGTTAACATTGGGGAACCCCTCAGTAAAGATGGTGGAACTTGGTCACGTGATCTTGCCCTCAGTCAAGATGGTGATAAAGTCACCTGACTGCAGTCAACATGGTGGCAGCCACATGTTATATGAATAAAGCCACAAGTTTTGAGCTATAAGGATTTTAAACTTAATGAGAGGGACCTAACTGCATGATCTGCCCTGTTGCTGAGCTGCCACACCACAAGTCACAGAGGGGGGCAAAAGGCTGGAACCAAAAATAAAAATACACCAAGCCATGGCTGGAATTTAAAAAGCTGGCTGGAATTTAAAAAGAGCTGGGGAACCACCATGGGCAGTTACTATCCAGAGTCAAAATTGTGAAAACCCACGAAATAGTGGCTCCCAAGGCCTATAAGGGAACATCTTCAGGTATAGGCAGGGTGGAAATTGGCACAAACATCCAGAACACATGGATGAGCGCTATCTGACCACAAGTGGGGTATTACGGCCTAGCTGGATCTAGTTGGGTGACTCAGAAACCAGAGAGGTCTAGGGCCGCTCTGAGCTGCATTTTATGATGAAGGAAAGAAAAAGAAAAGAGAAGAAATGAAAAAAAAAAAGATGAACAACTTAGAGGACCCTGGGTCTCCAGTCTAATGCACTGTATGGGGAGTGTACAGTGCTAAAACACGGGTTGACTGACCCCGGGTCAGTCCAAACATGATTCGGGTTAAGGGAAGCAACTGTAGCAGAATGGGGGAGACTCACAGATTGAAGCCAGGAAGCCAGTGGTGGGAGTGGAAAAAAAAAAAAAAAAAACCTGGTTCAGGATCCGGGCAGGAGCGCCTATCTGAGTCATGGCACCAATTATTATGATATTTTTTGCTGGCGGGTTCCAAGGAGCTAGCAGTGGGGTGTTCTGGTCCTGGCAACAGTGAGGTTCCCTGACAAGGAGAGCCACACAGACCCAGTCATGTGGCAAGCGACTGGGCAGGTGACAGTGAGTCCCCAGAAGGCACAGGTTCCCAGCAGCGAATGGGTGGTCAGGTTAGCGGGTGGGAGACACATGGACAGACACATCATACAGAATAGAACTGGATATTTATTACTTAGAGGAGAGAGAGAGAGAGGGGAGAAGAAGAAGAGGACAGAGAGAGAGAGAAAGGGTGGAGAAGTGGGTAGATAGGCAGAAGCGAAGCTGCCTCTCTGAGAGAAAGACAGAAAGAGAGCGATCTCAGGCTGGAAGCTGAAGATCAGCCTGTCTCAGCAGATGGGGGAAGGAGTGGGTGTTGCTTGTCTCTTAAAGAGACAAAAATCATAACAGTGAGGATGCCAGAGTTTAATTATATATAAAATGATAATAGTAAAGAGTGTCATGCAGGATGATTATGATGAGATACATGCTATGAAAGTAGAGTCTCAGAACAAAGTAGAACTAGTTCCACTAAAAAGTTGCTTTAGCTGGGTCACAAAGCATATCTAGGCTAGAGGAGAATGGCATGAACGATAGGAATAAGCCTTTGCCAGGGTCAGAATAAGGTCCTTCCTAGTTGGGATAGTTTCTTCCTCACCAGTTTTTTTTTTTTTTTTTTTTTTTTTTTAATTAAAAGTCAACTTTGTGCTGTTAGAATTATCCTTGTGTTTTTAAGTCAAGTAGACAAATGCAGAGCCTGGAGTAATTACAACTTATCCAAATAGTCTAATGTAACTTCAAGAGCCAAGTGGACAGAGAAATGTGAGTTACAGATCAGAAAAGAAGTTACAAGGAAAATTAAACCAAAGCATCTAGAAACAAATAGCTGTGTAAGTGTTTACTCTCTAGGAGGCCAAGGTGTGAGAACTGTTGGGGACAGAAATTAACATGTATAAAAACAGACCTAGTCCCAAACTACTGGAGGCACAATAAGGAGGAAGAAAACGGTGTCTGTTCAAAAACTAGGTTAAGATTTGATCTACTAATTTCAAAATTACTATTTATTGACTATCCAGGCATTGAAGCATTCCACTAGACTTCTCAGCCCTTGGTCACAGACACTGCCCTCAGGAATTCTGCAAATCAGTTGAAAAGCTAAAGCTAGAATATAAATCACCAGCATCCAAGGCAGACTATGAGAAAGTCAAAAGCAAAAGTATAAATATAATGTTTTGGGAGCTCAGTCCATTGCTCCAATGTGGGTCTCTGTCTCTATCTCCATCCATCGCCAGATGAAGGTTCTAAGGTGATAGGCAAGATATTCATTAGTATGGTTATAGGCTCGAGCCATTTCAGGCTCTCTCTCCTCAGCTGCCCAAGGACCTAGTTGGGTACATCTCTCTGGACCCCTGGAAACCCTTCTAGAGTTAATGATCTTGCCAACCCTAAAATGGCTCCCTTAATTAAGATATATACTTCCCTGCTCCCATATCCATCCTTCCATTATCCCAACCATCCCATTCCCCAAGCTCTCCCCATCCTCCCCTTCTCACCTTTCTATCCTCATCTCCCCTTTCCCCCATCCCACCCCACCCCCCAGTTCCCAATTTTTGCCCAGCAATCTTGTCTATTTCCAATATCCAGGAGGATAACTGTATGTTTTTCTTTGGGTTCACCTTCTTATTTAGCTTCTCTAGGATCATGAATTATAGGCTCAATGTCCTATATTTATGGCTAAAAACCAATTATGAGTGAGTACATCCCATGTTCATCTTTTTAGGTCTGGGTTTCCTCACTCAGGAAGTCAAGACCACGAGGGGGGCACCCACCCACTGAGACAGTGGGGCTGATCTATTGGGAGCTCACCAAGGCCAGCTGGACTGGGACTGAATAAGCATGGGATAAAACCGGACTCTCTGAATATGGTGGACAATGAGGGCTACTGATAAGCCAAGGACAATGGCACTGAGTTTTGACCCTACTGCATGTACTGGCATTGTGGGAGCCTAGCCTGTTTGGAGGGAGGAGGACCTTGGACTGCCCACAGGGCAGGGAACCCTGAGTGCTCTTTGGACTGGAGAGGGAGGGGGGAGGGAAGGGGGTGTGGAGAGTAGGGGGAGGGGGAGGGAAAAGGGAGGCAGGGAGAAGGCAGAAATTTTTAATAAAAAATTTTAATAAAAAATTTTAATAAAAAAGAATAAAAATAAATAAATAAAAGAAAAAGAAATATAATATTTTGAGGTTCAAAGGAGAAATTGGAAAAGAAATAAAATGAATCAAGAAAAATATTCCTGGAGGAAAGAATTTGTGAGTTTAGTTGAGCCAGATCTCAAAAGTAACTAAGGGTAGGAGGCAAACCTGTCAGTCCTGCAGGTGCTATGAAACCATAGTCCTCTTTTAACACAATCCAGTTTGGCCCAAATGTGGGTTATTTATAAGAGAGTAAACAGAAAAGGTTTGTCAAGGTCATGCCTTAATGACCAAAAAGGTTTTATTTGGCTTGATAGACAATATAAAGCTACAAAATTTTAAAGGAAGTAAAAGAATGGGGTCATTTTTCCTTTAGGAAAGATTAATCTAGAATAGCTTCCATCCTAACATTGTTCCTCTATTCTCGTGGTTTGTTAATCAATACCAGACTGTAGCTATGTGGACCTTAGATTCACTTTGTGGTAGGAATGTGGGGGCACTTAGATTTATAAAACCATGTCTCATGCATTTAATTTCAGTACTGGGGAGGCAAAGATATATAGATCTCTGTGAGTTTGAGGCCAGCCTGGTCTACATAGGACAGTCAGGACTACATAGAGAAACCCTTTCTCAAAAAAAAAATCGCTTTATAATAATAATCAAAACACAAAACATTCAGAATGAAGAAAGAATATTAAGAGCTGCGAAAGAAAAAGGTCAAGTTACTTATAAAGATAAACCTATCAGACTTACACCTGACTTCTCTATGGAAACCATGAAAGCCAGAAGGTCCTGGATAGATGTACTGCAAAAACTAAGAGACCATGGATGCAAGCCCAGACTACTATACCCAGCCAAGCTTTCGTTCACTATAAATGGAGAAAACAAAATTTTCCAGGATAAAAACAAATTTAAACAATACGTAGCCACAAATCCAGCCTGACAGAAAGTAATAGAAGGAAAATCACAAACCAAGGAGTCCAACAATGACCACAATAACTCAACCATCTAGAGACACTTCACCAGCACAACTCAAAGAAGGCAAACACACAAACTCTACGACTAAAAAAGTGACCGGAGTTAACAAACACTGGTCATTAATATCACTTAATGACAATGGAAGCAACTCACCTGTAAAAAGGCACAGGCTAAGAGATTGGATACGCAAACAGGATCCAACATTCTGCTGTTTACAAGAAACACACCTCAACCACAAAGACAGGCACCTACTTAGAGTAAAGGGATGGGAAAAGGTTTATCAACCAAATGGACCTAAGAAACAAGCAGGTGTGGCCATACTAATTTCTAACAAAGTTGACTTCATACTTAAATCAATCAGAAGAGATGGAGACAGATATTTTATACTTATAACAGGAACAAATCATCTCAATCCTAAATATTTATACCCCTAATATAAAAGCACCCACGTACGTAAAAGAAACATTACTAAAATTCAAGGCTGCCATCAAACCGCACACACTAATAGTAGGAGACTTCAACACTCCTCTCTCACCAATGGACAGGTCAATCAGCCAGAAACCTAACAGAAAATTAAGAGAATTAATGGAGGTAATGAATAAAATGTACTTACCAGACATCTATAGAACATTCCACCCAAATAGGAAAGAATAGACCTTCTTCTCTGCAGCTCATGGAACCTTCTCGAAAGTTGACCACATCCTCGGTAACAAAGCAAACTTCCACAGTTACAAAAAAATATTCGTAACCTCCTGTGTCTTATCAGATCACCATGGATTAAAGTTAGAATTCAACAACGACCCTACAGCCAGAAAGCCTACAAACTCATGGAAACTGAACAGTCAACTATTGACCCACACCTGGATCAAAGAAGAAATAAGGAAAGAAATTAAAGTCTTCCTTGAATTCAATGAAAATAAAGAAACAACATACTCAAACTTATAGGACACTTTGAAAGCTGACCTAAGGGGAAGGTTCATAGCCCTTAGTGCCCACTTAAAGAAAACAGAGAAAGCATACATTGGAGACTTAACAGCCCACCTGAAAGCTCTAGAAAAAAAAGAAGCAGACTCACCTAGGAGGAGTAGAATACTGGAAATAGTCAAAATGAGGGCTGAAATCAACAAAATAGAAACAGAGAAAACAATCCAAAGAATCAATGAAACAAAAAGCTGGTTCCTGGAAAAAATCAACAAAATTGATAAACCCCTATCCAAACTAATCAAACGGCAGAGAGAGAATTTGCAAATTAATAAGATCAGAAATGAAAAGGGGGACATAACCACAGACATAGAGGAAATTCAGAGAATCATTAGATCTTACTACAAAAGCCTGTATGCCACAAAACTGGAAAATGTAAAAGAAATGGACACTTTTTTAGATAAATACCATATACCAAAGTTAAATCAGGACCAGGTGAAAAATCTAAATAGACCTGTTAGTTGCAAAGAATTAGAAGTTGTTATCAAAAACCTCCCTACCAAAAAAAGCCCAGGACCAGATGGTTTCAATGCGGAATGCTACCAGAACTTCCAGGAAGACCTAATTCCTATACTTCTTAATGTATTTCACAATATAGAAACAGAAGAGTCATTGCCAATCACCTTTTATGAAGCTACAGTCACTCTGATACCAAAACCACACAAAGACTCAACCAAGAAAGAGAATTCCAGGCCAATCTCACTCATGAACATCGACGCAAAAATCCTCAACAAAATACTGGCAAACAGTATCCAAGAACACATTAGAAAAATTATCCATTATGATCAAGTAGGCTTCATCCCAGAGACACAGGGCTGGTTCAACCTACGCCAATCTATCGATGTAATCCATCACATAAATAAACTGAAATAAAAAAGAAACATATGATCATTTCACTAGATGCTGAAAAAGCATTGGACAAAATACAACACCCCTTTATGATAAAATTCTTGGAGAGATTAGGGATACAAGGGTCATACCTAAATAAAATAAAAGCTATTTACAGCAAACTGACAGCTAACATTAAACTAAACGGAGAGAAACTCAAACCCATCCCACTAAAACCAGGATCACGACAAGGCTGTCCACTCTCTCCATACCTCTTCAATATAGGGCTTGAAGTTTTAGCAATAGCAATAAGACAACATAAGGGGATCAAGGGGATTTGTATTGGAAAGGAAGAAGTTAAGCTTTCATTATTTGCAGATGATATGATAGTGTTCATAAGTGACCCCGAAAACTCAGCCAAAGAACTCCTACAGTTGATAAACACCTTTAGTAATGTGGCAGGATACAAGATCAACTCCAAAAAATCAGTTGTCTTCCTCTACTCAAAGGATATGGAAGCAGAGAGGGAAACCAGAGAAGCATCACCTTTCACGATAGCCACAAACAGCATAAAATATCTTGGGGTAACTCTACCCAAGGAAGTGAAAGATCTATTTGACAAGAACTTTAAGGCATTGAAGAAAGAAATTGAAGAGGATACCAGAAAATGGAAGGATCTCCCTTGCTCTTGGATTGGGAGGATCAACATAGTGAAAATGGCAATCCTACCAAAGCCAATTTATAGATTCAATGCAATCCCCAACAAGATCCCATCAAAATTCTTCACTGATCTTGAGAGGAAAATAATCAACTTTATATGGAAAAACAAAAAACCCAGGATAGCCAAAACAATCTTATACAATAAAGGAACTTCTGGAGGCATTACCATCCCTGACTTCAAACTCTATTACAGAGCTACAGTAATGAAAACAGTGTGGTATTGGCATAAAAACAGAGAAGTCGACCAATGGAATCGAATAGAAGACCCGTATTTTAACCCACAAACCTATGAACACCTCATTTTCAATAAAGGTGCTAATAGTATACAATGGAAGAAAGAATGCATCTTCAACAAATGGTGCTGGCACAACTGGATGTCAACCTGTGGAAGAATGAAAATAGACTCATATCTATCACCATGCACAAAACTCAAGTCCAAATGGATCAATGACCTCAATATCAATCTGAAAACACTGAACCTGATAGACGAGAAAGCGAGAAGTACCCTAAAACAGATGGGCACAGGCAATCGCTTCCTAGGTATAACCCCAGCAGCACATACATTAAGGGCAATATTGAATAAATGGGACCTACTGAAACTAAGAAGCTTCTGTGAAGCAAAGGACACTGTCACTAAGACAAAAAGGCAACCCACTGTCTAGGAGAAGATCTTCACCAACCACGCAACAGACAAAGGTCTGATCTCCAAAATATATAAAGAACTCATGAAACTAGACTTTAAAATGCTAATTAACACAATTAAAAAATGGGGCACTGATCTGAAGAGAGAATTCTCAACAGAAGAAGTTCAAATGGCCAAAAGACACTTAAGGTCATGCTCAACCTCCTTAACAATCAGGGAAATGCAAATCAAAACAACATTGAGATACACCTGTCAGAATGGCTAAAATCAAAAACACCAATGATAGCCTTTGCTGGAGAGGCTATGGATGAAGGGGTACCATCATCCATTGTTGGTGGGAATGCAAACTTGTGCAACCACTTTGGAAAGCAGTGTAGCGGTTTCTCAGGAAATTCGGGATCAACCTACCCATGGACCCAGCAATGCCACTCTTGGGAAAATACCCAAGAGATGCCCGATCATATGACGAGGACATTTGTTCATCTATGTTCATAGCAGCATTATTTGTAATAGCTAGAACCTGGAAACAACCTAAATGCCCTTCAATGGAAGAATGGATAAAGCAAGTGTGGAATATATACACATTAGAATACTACTCAGTGGTAAAAAACAATGACTTCTTGAATTTTGCATGCAAATGGATGGAAATAGAAAACACTATCCTTAGTGAGGTAACCCAGACCCAAAAAGAGGAACATGGGATGTACTCACTCATAATTGGTTTCTAGAGATAAATAAAGTTCAGTGAGTCTATAATTTAATATCCTAAAGAAGCTAAATAAGAAGGTGAACCCAAAGAAAAATATATAGCTATCCTCCTGGTTATGGGAAATAGACAAAATTTCCAGACAAAAAATTGGGATCTTGGGGGTTGGTGGGAGGGGGGTAAGGGGAGATGGGGAGAGAAAAGTGAGAAAGGGAGGTTGGGGGAACTTGGGGAAATGGGATGATTGGGATAAAGGAACGTTGGTTAGGGGAGCAGGGAAGCACACATCTTAATTAAGGGAGCCATCTTAGGGTTGGCAAGAGACTTGGACCTAGAGGAGCTCCCAGGTGCCCAAAAAGCGATGTCCCCAGTTAGTTCCTGGGGCAGCTGAAGATAGGGAACCTGAAATGACCCTATCCTATAGCCATACTGATGAATATCTTGCATATCACCATAGAACCTTCATCTGGCGATGGATGGAGATAGAGACAGAGACCCACACTGGATCATCGGACTGAGTTCCCAATGTTCCAATGAGGAGCAGAAGGAGGGAGAATATGAGCGAAGAAGTCAGGACCACAAGGGGTGCACCCACCCACTGAGACAGTGGGGCTGATCCATTGGGAGCTCACCAAGGCAAGCTGGACTGTGACTGAAAAAGCATGGGATAAAACCGGACTCTCTGAATTTGGCGGACAATGAGGCCTGCTGAGAAGCCAAGGACAATGGCACTGAATTTTGATCCTACTTCATGTTCTGGCTTTGTGGGAGCCTAGCCAGTTTGGATGTTCACCTTCCTAGACCAGGATTGAGGCGGGAGGACTTTGGACTTTCCACAGGGCAGGGAACCCTGACTGTTCTTTAGACTGGAGAGGGAGGGGGTGGAGTGAGGGGGAGTGGGAGGAGGGGGAGGGAAATGGGAGGCGGGGGAGGAGGCAGAAAATTTTTTTTCAATAAAAAAATAACACATAGCCAAACAAAACAAAATAAAACAAAAATAACATCTTCAGAAAAAGTATAGTAAGGCAAATGGATTTATTAAATGTTGGTCCCACAAAGGAAAGACTCCAAATTTCTATCTGCCTTCTCTGAACCTGATTTACAACTTCACAGAAAAGAAGAAACAAGAACCATTGAAATATGCATATGTTGTTATCAGAACTGTGTGGTATCTTCCCCAGAGGCAAGTTCTACCACTGTCTGGTTCTAGGGCTTCAGTCTTTGGATTCCTGGAAGAATTTTATTTCTTAGTGGGCCACAGATTCAATAGTCTGAAAGCTAAAGAGAACAATGCAGTGAAACTCTTCAGTGTATCCCCTCTCCTGCCAGGGAGCATGTATTTTTTCATTAATGAAGACTACTGCTGAGGGGATAGAGTCATTTGGTAGAACAGATTGTTTTCAGCCTTACCTCTTTGACTTTCCCACAAGAATGACTGGCAACTTCATTGTTCAAAGGTCCACAGGGAAGGCATTATATGAAACCATCCAGGAAGAGACTAGGTGGAGAGAAGTTGTTTACTATAGAGACAGTGGAAAAAACTAAGTAGAGGCACAAGGGAGTCCCAGGAATGGAAAGGTCACTCTCTTTCTGTGGTCTCCAAATTGTGAGACATTTATTATAAAAACATATGCTCAGTTGGGGAAGAAACAGACCACACCTGAGTTCTATATAAGGAACACAAGAGAAGCTAGCCTCAATTGCAAACTGTGCCAAGCTTGCAAGATTTAGCAAATATGCATATTAGCACAGGCATTTGACAGTGTGAACTATGTATGTCCTAGAGAGATGGGAAGGCAGACCCTATGGTGACCTGCATTAAATCTTCCCCAGGACCTCAAGATTTTATCTGGCTTAGGAAATAATGTGATATAGCTTGTTTCCAGCATTTATAACAAGGTAAAATTAACATGCTAGACAAAAAAAAATGTACTTCTGGCTTTGATCTAGAAATCCTGAGCTTTAACAGATGCCATCAAGTAATTTAAGGAGCAATATTATCTAGGTAGGAGTGGAAACTAGCTTCTTTGATCACCACAAGCTTTGATAATTTGACCCTCACAATGGCAGGTATCCATAACAAAGCATGTAGCTTTCTGGGAAAAGAAATTGACACAGGGTTTTACTCAGGAGACAGCTTTTTTTCCTCTCTCCTGGAATTCTTCAAAAATGAATAAATGAATAAATAAATAAATAAAACCTACAAAATTATTCCTGATTCATCTCATGGTAGGGTGAAACTACTACCTAGTAGTCTGCAGCCAAGTCTACAGCCATTTCAACTCCTGTCACATCTACATTTAGGGAACACAACTAATACACAATAGATACTTACACATGTTCATATGTGCATGTGTGGCAGAGAATCCTTACCTCTTTTGGGAGGGAGATAGTGTTTCCTTATCGACTTGGTATTGACAAGAAACCCATCATTTGCTCAACCTGACTGTTTCCCTGGGTTCTTTGGTGAATGAAAATTAACAGTTAAGTGTATACTTATGAGCAAGAGTTGAAAAGCCTTGAGTCAACAGTTTTAGCAGTTTTGAAACTACTTTTCAGCAATTAGCCTAAGAACCATTAACTGGTCTTCAGTATTCTCAGACATATATATCTTACAATGTCTATTGATACTTTTTTCTGCATCCTCTATATGGGATATATATCTTTGGAAATTTTGCCTTTTTATCTGTCTAGCCTTCGAAAGTCCGAAGTCCCAAATGCAAATGCCTGTACCACATTATATATTCGTCACAGTCAGTGCTCTCCATAACCTCATACAATAAAATCAGTGCAACAATGTCACTTGTCAGTTTCCTTGTGCATAAGGTAAAATCATGCCATCTGTTAGACAAAGTACTGTGGGGTAATGAGTCATCTTCAACTCTTGTAAAATAGCTTCGTCAGTCTGGGCCTGGGGAGAAAATGATGAAGACAGGGCAATCAGAGAATCAGGGCACTAGTGATTCATTTCTTAATTTATAGAAATGTGAAGTTCTTTTAAAACCATACGAGCAGATCAACTGACAAACCTGCTATGCACATCTGCACTTTTATTATACTTTTATTATACCTGCTAAGCACACCTGCATTTTTATGGTAGTTTGCCTGAGGCCATAGTAGCAGCAGGGTTAGGAATACATTAGTAAAATTAGGAGAAATAGCATAAAGTAACTTCCTTCTGCATATAAACAATTAACAGCTCATTAAGGAGAAATCACTTTTGTGGGAAGTCACCCTTTCCTTGACCAGAATTAAGATAGCTACTAAATTGAGGCCTTCCTGGTCTAGGCACAAGAGTGTCTCAAAGGCAACATCACCATCTGGCTCAGAGTTATCTTTCAGCATACTTATTCCACTATAATCATCTGCAGAATTACCCATATTTATTATGGCTGGTCAACCAGAAAAAAAAATTATCTTTCTAAATTCTTTTCACACTCCTGCTTCTACAATATCCCCATCCCATTCTGGGGTAAAACTTAGATATCCCAAGTGCATGAATACAAATTTTAGACCCTGGTAAAGGTCAAGCAGAGAAGTTAGTAGGAAAACTGAGAAGTAAAAGTACTGAAGAAGCTGAGAGTGGATGCATATTACAAGTACTGAGCTCTCCCCACTTACAAAACGAAAAAGCAATAGTGAACAATTCTGAAGTTCCTCATGATGGTGTCAAATAAGCTTGGAGTTAGTGACATCACAAGTTGCTTCATTCATTTATGGATGGTACATTAGGATTTATTTGTTATTTTCATTCTTTGCTCCCAAATCAATAATTTAATTTGACTGCCAAATACTAAATGTATTTTCTAAATTTTACCTTTTAAAAAATCTTATATATGCATACATACTTTTCTAGTTATTGCCATTCCTGAGACCATAGTAGCAGCAGGGAGGGCCAGGGACCAGGAAACTAAGGAAAGCACATAAATACAGTGAACACTTGCACATGCATGTATGTATGTGTGTATTTGTGTGTGTGTTTGTGTGCATGAATTGCAGAGGATTCTTTCTTGATGTGGGAGTGATTTCTTTCTAATCTGTTGCTTTTATTGGTTAATTAATAAAGAAACAGCCTAGACCCATTATTATAGGCCAACCCTTTGGTGGGTGGAGTAAACAGAACAGAATGCTGGGAGAAAGAAGCTGACTCAGTAGGAGTAGCCATGATTCTCCCACTCCAGGCAGACGTAGGTTAAGATCATTCCTGGTAAGCCAGCTTGTGGGCTACACAGAATATTAGAAATGGGTTAGGTCAATATGTGAGAGCTAGCCAATGAGGGGCTGGAACTGATGGGCCAGGAAGTGTTTAAAAGAATACAGTTTGTGTGTTGTTATTTCGGGCATAAGCTAGTAATGTGGGCAGCCGGGTGCCGGGGACGCAGCCACGCTGCTCCATATTACTACAGGTGTCGCCCAGACGTGATGGGCTAAATCCACTTAAAAACCTGAGAGAGCTTAATTTTAAACAGAGAAAAAAACAGAGTTTAACGCAGAGTTTTATTCTTTGTTGGTGGTGTGCCTTAGAGAGATTTCCTGATTCAGCAACAGCAGCAGAAAAAAAGCTGCGTCATTTTAAAGTGTGGCTTCCTGGGACTGTGCCACCAGTGCAAACTCTGTCTTTAAAGCATTTCAAAGGCTTTTATAGGACTGGATTTTGTGTTCCCACTTGGGATCAGAAGGAGAGTGTTATGAGACCATGCCGATGGCTCAGCGCTCCCCGCCTGCACCGGGGCAGAAGGCAGAATCAGGCTTAGGCAGGCGGAAGAGTATGGCAGATTGCTGCAGCCATACAGAGACTGTGCAGTGCTCTGCGTGTCAGATTTGGTTGTAACCTGGATGAAAAGAGTTTCTGGGCTGCACGCTCAGTCTCAGAATTAAACTGCTGAGTGTGGCTCCAATGTGGACTTGCTGTGTACCTGGAACTGTGGCTCAGGGGCCCCAAATAGATCTGAGGTAGGAGAGACTGCTCCATGCTGAACTGTGCTGACCTCAGGCAGGAACTACCATAATTACCGTAATAATAGCGCAGTTAAAGCTTAGACTTGGCAGGACACAGGCAGTACCATATTACCCCTACATGGTGCAACTTAAATTTTTAAGAAGTGCTCCTGGACAGTAAAGAATTACAGATTCACAATGGAACAGATTCAGACATAAAAGATCACTAAATGAGTCACAGTGTTGGATGAATGTACATAGGCCTGAGAGAGAGAAGAAAAAGAATATAGAGAATAAAGTTAATGGTTAAAAAAAAGGGAGCAAAGTCTTTAAAGAGACAGAGTACAGATAGTTATAGATTAAAAGAAATAAAGAAAAATAAGCCACGTAAAAATGGAAAATTCACAGAGAGTCTGGATTATGTACATTGTGTTTTCTTTAAAATTTTTGACTGTGAAGGAGCTAAGTACAGAGAGTCATTTCATTACATGGGCTTCCAAGCTAAACCAGAATGGATATAATGGTATTATGATTTCAAAATGTGGGTCTAAGGATATGATGCCTTGGAGAGGGTCTGCTTTTGTTTTCACAGAGGACCAGACCCTGTGGATTGCATCTATTCCGATATGGTATGATAGACCACGCCCTCCTGAAAGGTTGCTGTGAACACCCTCAAAAAATTACTTCACTCAACTGCCAACTGAGATGACCCTGGCACACAGGTTATACCATGAAAGACCTAATTAATGACGCCCCCATTCAGCAGGAAGCAGTTTGGAGAGAAAAAACTGCACCCATGTTTCCAAATATTGTTCATAAATGTTCTTTTACATTTAAAGGGGGATATGATATAGATATAAATAATTAGCATTGGTGTGGATTTTAAAGTCAATTTTGTTATATGTATATGTATTTCTGATCTTGATTAAGGTATTGTGATTTTGTAGTTCATTTTTAAAATGTAATGTATAATGTATAATTAGGAAATACAGGTTGTTGATGAATAATCATAAATAATAGTCAAGCTTGTAATCATGTTAGATTTTCTAGATATATAGAGATATATTTCAATTAGATAGGCATTCTTCATATCTTTCAAAGACTGCAGAATATGGCATTTTAAATGTTTTAATAACTTAGGGCTTTTTATGACAATGAGACACATCTGCTCCTGGCAGCACCAATCTACTTTGAGAGGAAGATGGGCATCGAAGAGGATCTTTATTGAGTTTGATAGCCATTTGGGCAAGAGACTGTTCTTGCCTGGACTGTTGCATAAACTGGACACAAAGAATCCGCAAAGAGAGGACTGCTGAACTTGACTAATGGTGAGATGATCTTTCGGGGTTCCTGATTCATGAAACGGTCTACGAGACATTCTGCAGGACACAGTAGAAAGTGACTGAACTGTCTTTGAAATTTCCTGCTTCATGGAAATGTCTGCTGGATACTATGGGCCTGAAGGCTGAAGATGAATGCCCCAACGGTACAGAGGAACTTTGGGTGACTGTCCAGGCAGTGAGATGTCTCTGTCATTTCTAGAGTGTTTGATATCTTGTTTACTTAGGTAGTTTTATATCCTTCTGGAGTCTTGCATGGAGTTGAAGAATAGATACATAGTTGTAGTTTTCCTTAGTTATGATAAAAGATAAAGTAGATATAAATATTGTAACTGTAATTCTTACTTGATAACTGTTTTGTTATATGTAATTTTACTATGTTAAAATTAAAGCCTTTCTTTTTTGTTTAAACAGAAAAAGGGGAAATGATGTGGGAGTGATTTCTTTCTAATCTGTTGCTTTTATTGATTAATTAATAAAAAAACTGCCTAGGCCCATTTTGATAGGCCAACCTTTAGGTGGGTGGAGTAAACAGAACAGGATGCTGGGAGAAAGAAGCTGACTCAGTAGGAGTCGCCATGATTCTCCCACTCCAGGCAGACGTAGGTTAAGATCATTCCTGGTAAGCCAGCTTGTGGGCTACACAGAATATTAGAAATGGGTTAGGTCAATATGTGAGAGCTAGCCAATGAGGGGCTGGAACTGATGGGCCAGGCAGTGTTTAAAAGAATACAGTTTGTGTGTTGTTATTTCGGGCATAAGCTAGTAATGTGGGCGGCCGGGTGCTGGGGACGCAGCCACACTGCTCCATATTACTACACTTTCTCATGCAGAGGGCTTATTATTTTAATATTGACAATGAACTATTAAATATCTACATGTGTGTAAATAGATAATATATATATTCATATAGAAAAAGATATATAGAAAATATCTGTATGTGTCTCATTAACCTACTTTAAAAATGTAATTTATTCCTTTTAGATTTGTCCTGGCAGGAGGAGTTCTAGTACCTGAATTTTTTTACTACTGTTGGGAAAAAAAATCAACCCATTCTATTACATTGCTCTTTAACATGTATCTTGTATTGCCATACAAAAGTATGTTTTTAAAATACAGATGAGAAAAAGTATAGGTATACACAGATAATATGCATGTATACACATTTAAGTTTAAAATGTATTTCTTTAAAATGAGCATATATTTTTTAAAAATATAGCAGACACAAGGTTTTACTTGACTAAACAGTGCCATTTGATGTGCAGGAATATTAAAAGAGAATTGTAAAGAAGAGGTCCTGCAGTCAATCCTGCACTATTTCTGAAAAATGTTGACTCAGGATATAATTGTAACTTATATTACAATGGAGTTTATTTAGTAATTTATCTAGCATTTACTGAGCCTCTTCTGTGGGTGCCAAAAGGTACAACATAGATTAATTGGGTTTCTACACTCAAGAAGCTCACATGCTACTTGGGAGACAGATGTGTAAATGGCTAATCATACTGACTTTCATTAAGTGCCATAAATTATGTATGACTTTAGCATCCCGAAACCCCAGAGGAAACAGCAGCTTCTTAAAGGTGATGCCACCAAGGTCTTAAGCGGTGACTGACTGGTGACTCTGGGTATAGTAAATAATACCCAAAACACATAAAATGACATAATACACTATGCTCTTCTTGCAGAGCATCTTGATCTTTTCCTTTGGTACAGTTATTTCAACAATTATGTATGTGGTTATTTAAATGGTGTCAGACTCCATGTCTAAACTATGAAGATGTCAAAGAGAGATACTTGTCTGTTTGCATTCACCTCCCTATTTTTCTTATGGTGCTGACATACAATGGACAGTCAGTTATTATTTGATGAATAATGAATAAAGGAATGAATGTTTTCCAGCTAAAGGGATGAATTTATTGTAGGTGTAAGTACATGAACATGCTTTTATTTATCTGGTACCCTCGCTTACTTTAAGGTCCTTACTACCCTCTTTGCTTCCTAGCTTGGGGAAGAAGGGGCAGTGAGAGTTTCTAAGATATGAGTATTAGATTCACTAAACCCTGTTGAAATCTAAATGGCTGTAGTTGTATAATTTCATAAAGATGTGCTTTAGAAGCATTTCTTGGCAGGAGATGTCTCTTCCTGGCAAATCATACGACAATGAAATTACCCCATTCCAAAGAATAAATCTAAAAATTTCATGATCTGTTTTTGAAACTGAAACACACACTGAAAATCATACCAAACACATATGCCTCTTACTTTACAGGAAACACATAAAAACAACTCAATTTCTTAAGGAGAATCTGAAACAATAAAAATCTGGTTACTGGTTTACTTTTTCTTTTATTCTTTAGAGTGACATAGATCAAACCTAGAGCTTTACACATTGTATAGCTGTTTCAAAATGGATTTCAATAGAATAATTGAGTGCTTGTATTTGATTTGCAATTGGGGAAAGCTGAATGTGTGATTCCTGCAGTAGTCATACACAGTGAAACTCTTGGACCCTGTATTGTTCATTTACCTAAGACTCAGTACAAGTATGATTCATACAATATATCCTGTCAATCAGTAAGACAAAACTCAGTGACATTTTGTGACCTATTCTAACAAGTATTGCTAGTGTTACTTAATATCTACAATACTGCATTGTTATTTAACATTGTATACATGCTAAAAGGCCAGGATTGAGGCTGGAGAAATAGTTCTGCAGTTAACAGCACCCATTGATTTTGCAGAATGCCTGAGTTCAATTCCTAGCACCCAAGTTGGGAAACTCAGCAACCTGTATCTCCAGAACCAAGAAATCTGACAGGACACCTCAGCGCCTTCTTCTTGACTCTGCAGTCACCTGCATTCATACATATGTGCCTACCCAGGATTCAGAGACACGTTCACCAAATTAAAAATAAAATGCAACTTTAAAATGCCAGTATCCATAAGACAAATAATTAAAATTCTAATCTGGCCAAGGATGAATTCCTAAAGAGACTAGAGCTGTTTATCTTGGAGACATTTGGGAATTATGTGATTAATGTTGACTGCTCTAAGTACCTTTATATGGGGAACAAGTTAAACTCCTTAATTATACTCTAGAAAAAGAACCAATGCCAGCAACCATTGGAGATTGGCATATTATTTCAACAGTTTAAAGAGCTTCTAATACTCAGAATTTAACATAAAATGGGAAACTTCCTCAGAGCATCAGTGAAAAATTCATACACTCGACTTTAATAAAAAAAGCAAAGTACTGTGGCAACTCAGAATGCATCAGCATGAGAAGCATACTTGTGAACTAAGCATATGTTATAGAAAATATATCCAGGGGGATGGGACTCCTGGGAAACATACTGCCTACATTCATGAGAGGCTGAAATTCCTTTTCCAATCGTTTCTATGTATTGAGTGGATTGTTCTAGTATAATAACAAAAACAGAGCAAGCATGAAGAAATTATTTTGTGTACATGCAGAGAATATTTTGGTGGAACATTGGTGTATAACCCAGGACTAAAATATTTGATTAAGGAAGCTATTAAGTGTAGAGCAAAGTTTGTATTGGCAATTGTCTTTGTTTCTATCGAAGGACTGTAATTTTTGCAACTTTTATATGTTTACCATCATTTTTGCTTGCAAGCAAAGTTTATTTCCAGGTACTGCACTTCTGTAATCCAAAGTGATGCTAATGAGAAAGAAAACCAAATGAGAAACACAATGCATTTAGTCTTATTTTTTCTCAATAAAATTTCTTTTTCAGATACTCCTTCCCTTCACCTATGTATCCCAGTGTGTATGTACTATTTAAATTAGATTGGCCCTAGTTAAAAATTGTTTCCATTCCAATTTTAAACATCGTATAAAAATTTGTTGAATGCAATTCCTGATAGAGAAATTTAACATACTTAGTTTGATGATTCCTTTTCATTGGACTAATGCTCTGAACTCTCCTCCAGTATTTTATGCACATATACCATCTGAAGTTCCTGTAAAAGAGAAGATACTAACTCTGTAGATATTGGGTGCAATTTGAGCATCCCAACTGATGCTGTTCTGGTGATTCAATACCACACTGTAGTAGCAAAATCATTGCATTTATTTTAGCAATAAGTATATACAATTTCAATCTGCTTTCAAATCAAATTAACTAAGTCATCATTAAACTTGTAAAAGTTAAGTTTAAGACATGTGTTTTCTTAGCAGCAATATGAAAAGCCACAATGGTGGAAAGACTAAATAAATATAAACTTACCACCAATATAACAATTATTAACATCTGTTCCGATTTCCTTTTTTCTTTTCATTGTATGTGGGTATGTTGTTTAAATATAGATATGAATACACTGTCATTCATTCCCTTTCTATTTATCAGTCATATTTAGATGACTTCATACAACTGATTCCGTTTCTATCAAATTTTCAAATAATGTATTTATTTCTTCACAGGCGTAGCCATCTCTCATAATTTTGAGTATCATAACCATCAGGCAAATAATTTAACAAAAGAAATTTGTATCTGTTTATGTATGCATTGCAGAAGAACAGGAAGAATTTCACAAAATCTAGAACGTTGAACAGCATTGAGCTAGATGATGTTACAGCAAAACAGCAGAAGGAACATGGTATAAAAACCTCTTCTTATCAAAAAATGGGTTTCATTACTTTGGAGTTTTATGTTTCTTTCTAAACCTGATCTCCAGAGAAATCCGCTGGACCCTTTTACAGTCAATTCTCTCACATTCACTGGGGTCAGAGTACTTAGAGAAACATAAGTTTTGTTCTGTTTTTACTTTTTCTTTCTGTAAAGCTAGTTTGCCCTTCTTGACCCTTTCTTGGCAAGCTGCAGACCACAGCTGTTTTAACTGACAGGGCAAAAGTCTGAAACTCTGTTTAGCCCAGGTGTTCTTTTTCATTAACACCATATCAATTCAGACTGTCAGACAGGCTGTTATGATTGTGACAACTGAACAGTTGGTAGACAATAGGTATGGGACAGGTGGGATACCAGTCACTTGCATATAATTTGAAGTGGCTGGAAATGACATTCATCTGTAATCGCGAAATAGCGTAATAGAAATGAGTTATGCAAAAATACCTTGTGCTATTTATTAATAGAGCATGAATTTACAAAATGGCAATGTGTACTTCAAAATATGAATAAAATTGTGCATTGTGCAATATGTGTGTTTGCTAATAAAAATAATAGCAGAATACAAAAATATGTTGATAGTTTTTTTCTAAAGTAAGTAATAAAAAATTGGAAAAATACATGAAAGCCTCTAATATAAGCACAAACCCATTTGGTAAGTAAATCATCTTATGTTAATCCCTTTTAGAATAACATTTAAATATTAATAGCCACAGCTGGTCTCCTGCATTAGTGCATGTCAGAATAGCCAAATGGGACAAAACAAGGATCACCAAGCTCCATCTTTAGAGTTCCTGATGCAATGAGTCTGGCATATCATCGCAGAATATACCTTTTTAAGTTCCCAAGTACTTTAATTACCTTTCTAAATGTATGAAAAAATTCTACAAATAACCAATTTAATAGGAGAATTTAATATGACAGTTTCAGATATTTCAATTCATGGTCCATTGGTTTCATTTTCTAAGGGCTTATAATAAAGGATACCATCTTGGTAGGGAACACACAATGAAGAAATGGTGCTTATTACATTAGGATAAAAGCAGAAATAGAGGAAGGGTATATGATCCAAATTAACCTTTCAAGGCCATATCACTAATATCCTACCTTCCAGAAATCAAGCCATACCTATTAAGTTTTCTAATGCTTACAAATCATGACACCAGCTGGCACAAAATCTTAAAAATATTCACCCCGAGAACCTAACCACATCACCAGATGACATAATACTGCTACTGTGCCACTCATGTTAAAACAATGCATAGGGTGATATGAGAATTCCCATTGTTGTACAAAAGTGATTCCAAAACTTCGATTAACATACTTTATTATGTGTGTGTGTATACATGTGTGTGTCTATATTTGTGTGTGGATACCTATGAAGTACAGAAATTGTCATCAGATCCCCTATAGCTTTATGTACAGGTGGCTGAGATCCACAAACATGGTACTGAGAATTGAACTCACATCCTCTTTGAGAGCCCAAGCCCTCTTAACCATTGTGCTGCCTTTCAAGTCTCAAAGACTCTTGACCACAACAAAGATGTCTATTATTTACTATTTTTGTGATTTGTTACTCAACAGTAACAATAGGAGCACCAAACAATACAGCTTAAAATTTTGTCATATTCTTAGCAGAAGGTAAATGAGGATTCTAGGAGGCCTAAGAGATAAAAAGAGTATTGTAGCTATAGATCTACAGTAGCATCAAAATCTAATGTGAATTCCAGGGTTCTTTATATGCCAGATGACTTATATATGTGTGTTTCAGGAGGAATATTTCAATACATTTTTCAGAACTGTCAGGCAGAGAAGAGGTTCTAAATTTCACTTCAATTAATAAGTTATCTATGTAACTGTGACTTCAAAACCGTGATGAATCTCTAGATACCACTACAGTTATCTGTTAATATTTATATATTATATTTTAATAAAATTTAGAAGCTTTTTTATAGAAGTTATCTAGATTAATATATATTTACCTTTAAAAGCTTGTCTGTTTTTAGAACCTAATGATCAGGGTCTCCTAAAATGTCAGGAAGTAATATAAAGAACATGATGCACACATTACTGAGAGGTAGGCTATGTGGTTCTTCGACATTCAAGTGGTTATAGATATTTGCCATTCTTTTGAGAAGTTAGTTACAAGTTGTTGATGGTCATGGTCAGGCAGGAAACTAAGCAAAGGAGGGTATATTTAGGAATTTCTTTCTGAAAAGAAAAGAAAAAGAGGGTGTATAGGAATGATAGGACAAAGGGGTAGATTCCTGAACCCAATTTTAGACTAAAAAGTAACCACTAATCTCAAATATTTTACACTGGTGTGGATTTTTGTATACTGATACAAATTTAAAGTTAGTTTTGTTACAACATATTATAAGGTATTGTATCTATGTAACTCATTTAAAATTGTGATGTTAGTTTCTAGTCCTCAAGAGCTACTATTACCAATTGTTTAGGATAGTTAAGATAACAATCAGTCTTTAGTAATGGTTTAGATGCAGATGGAAATATACATTATTTAGCCTCATGTATTTTAGATAGATAGGTAATCTTCAAACACTTCAGAGATCTACAGAATATAGCATTTAAGATGTTTTAATAACATAAGGCCATGTTCATGACATGTGAGATACATCCACTCTTGGTAACACCAATCTACTTCAGAAAGGAACATGGTCGTCAAAGACCTCCATATGAAATTTGCTTTCAAGGTGGCAAAGCTAGCCACTTGACAAGAAACTGCCCTTGCCTTGACTGCTGACAGTATGCTATCCAAACTGGACAAATGGGACACAAAAGAATATGACTGTCTAACTTTGCCTAGACAAAATAGGCCAGTCCTTCAAAATTCTTGCTTCATAAAAAAGTCTGTCAGATATTCTAGGCCTGTAGGCCAGAGATGAATGTCCCAGAGGAACATTGCAGAGGAAACTTCAGTGACTGTACAGACAGACAGTTATCTCTATAATTTCTATAGTATTGTAAGTTGTTTGCTCTGTACTTCCTGTTTATTCCAATAATATTTTATCACTCTTAGATCTCTGATGGCAGTTGAAGACTGGATCATTATACCAAACTCTTTATTACTAAATTCAAAAAAGAAATGTACAAACTTTTGTAAAGGTTTTAAGGTTGAGAGATACAAAAGCTTAAGTTGTTTATATAAGAAAGTGTTTTAGAGTAGGTATAAAAAGTTATTTTCAGATTGATAATACAGGTCATGATGGAAAGTGGTATAGGTATAAAACTTTGGACTCTCAAAGATAGGATGATAGTAGATTATTTTCTCCAAATTTGTCAAATACAAATGGATATTGTGAATACAATTCTTACATGATAATTGTTCTTATTGTATATAGTGCTACTGTGTTCAAGTTAAAACCTTTCCTTTTTATGCAGACAAGATTTGGGAAATGTTGTGGGTTAAATTTTTTTGTCCTATGTAAAGATGTATATTTTGACAAGGCACTTTCTGATTTGTTTAATAAAAAGTGGAACAGCCAATAGCTAGGCAAGAGAGGACAAACAGGATTTCTGGAGAGAGTTAAGAACTCTGGGAAGAAGTGAGATGGAATTTGCCAGTGAGACATGAGGAATTTGGACATTACAGTATGGAGGAAAGGTAACAAACCATGTGGCAGAATGTAGATTAATATAAATGGATGAATGTAAGTTTTAAGAACTAGTTGGGAACAAGCCTAAGCTAAGGCCAAGCTTTCATAATTAATAAGGAGTTTCTATGTCATTTTCTGTGAGCTGACTGTCCAAAATAAGCCTGACTACATATACTTAGTTAAGGCACTGAATGCCAAATCTCATCACGGTAAATTTCTCATTCTTGTATTTGAATTTGATAAATAATTGTAAGATATAATAAAACTATGTAAACATTTAATCTGCATTAAATCCCCCTACAATTATGTCAGCATTTTTTGATGACTTCCTTCATCATGCTCCTGAATGTATTATTAAGTAATAAAGGAATATTCTTGTTCATTCCCTGCAATTATTGTCAATATTGATTCAGTATTGATTTATAGATTTGTATTTTAAATGGATTAGAAGTGAGAACTCTTTAGCTTTGATTTTTATATCACTACACATTTGTTCAGTAGAAAATACAAGTAGTATCATTGCCATGTGAAGTTTGCCTGTAGCATTCCGAAACAATGATTATCACATACTTCCTGCAGTCCTGTTCTCTAATTAATGATTCCCAATGAAGCCATCATTATTTCAATAGGGAATGCTAGTTGAGTACGTTGTTATTGGCACGGAATTGCTTCTAGCTTTATAGGGATAATCCAAAATATATGTTCAGTAATACTTCTAAAACACACCCCAAACTACAAGGAATAAACTACTATGGGATGGTCATATCTATCTTTTCTATAGTGAAAAAAATGGTTCCCAGTTTGCTCCACATATCTGCTTATCTCTTTATTCTAAAATTGAATAGAATATGCTTTCTGAGTATTATTAATTTTGACAATTTTAGGCACGTATATAGTTTATTTTGAATGTAATTACACCACATTGCCCTTTCTTTTCTCCATCCTCTCCTGCTCAACTTTTGTTTTCTTTCAAGTAAATCCCTTTCTACTTTCCTACTCTTATGTTTTTTTTCCTTTTGTTTGTGACCCATTGAGTTTAATTAGGGTTGCTGGAATGAGCATGATTGGTTGGGTATTTGATGGAATATGGCAATTTACCAGAGTCTATTAAATTGGAGAAAAGCTGCTATTACAAAACAATAGCTTTTCAGGGAGCCCTGAAATCTCATGATCTCCTCCACCATCCTTGACAGACTACTCGTAGACCCAATTTTGTGTGGGTAACCACTGCTGTTGTGAATTTATGAGTGCAATGGTCACAACAAAAACAGAAGAAAATATTTCATATCGTGGCTCACAATCTTCCTGCACTTACATTCTTTCTATCTCATTTTCGGTGATGTTGGCTAGACCTTAGAGGGATGATATAGGGAATCCAATAGTAACAGGTTTATAGAAATTTTAGTTATGGGTCTCTGGAGCAAATACCACCCACCATGAAAAGAAAATTTTGTAACCCAGGCTGTGCACAGCACTAATCTATGAATATAGATTAGTAAATACATGACTATAAGTATATATATATATCAACATGTCCATTTGGACAAACAACAACATGTTTCCACCTTAGTGTTCCCGCCTTAGATCCCTATGCATACACAACAACGTGCTTTTGAAACTGGACTTGTAGTACCAGACATGAATTTTCTCCTATGAGTGGGCCTCAACTCCAATTAAATAAAGGTTGATTATTTCCTAAGAGTCATGCTGTTAGTGCACTAGTGGCTATTTCTTACCTGATCAGTCAATATCACAGCACATGCATACACTACTGATAACTTCTCAGTAGCCTACATACACATTCTACCACCTTGAAAGCTAGCCATGAGAGCAGATGTGTCCAACACAATTTCAACTGGATTTCCCTATTCTCTGCAATAAAAATATGTCTTCACCAATAAAATCTTACCACATGATTCCTGTGGACATCCAAGTATAAGGGTGTTTTGAATACTGTGTTTGCTTCTATAGTCTACTGCTTTTAATGGGTTGTTTGGTGTCAATTTTTTAATATTCTAATTTTCAGAATATTTAATATTCAATTCTCTGTCAGGTACATAATGGAAAAATGATTCTATTTCAGATCTGTGGGCTCTCTTTCTTACTTGATGGGAAGTTTCCTATGCTGTGCAAAACATATGTAAACTCATTTATTTATTAAAAATTTCCACCTCCTCCATTCCTCCCATTTCTCTCCCATTTCCCCCACTTCTCCTTCCCTCTCCCTCTCCAGTTCTAAGAGAAGTCAGGGTTCCCTGCCCTATGGGAAGTCCAAGGTTCTACTGAGTGCGTCCAAATAGACTAGGATCCCACAAAGCCAGTGCATGCAGTAGAATCAAATCCCAGCGCCATTATCATTGGCTTCACAGACAGCCCACATTGTCAGCCACATTCAGAGAGTCTGGTTTGATCACATGCTCGTTCAGTCCCAGTCTAGCTGGCCTTGATGAGGTCCCATTAGATCAGTCACACCACCTCATTTAGCAATAGATGGAGATAGAGACAGAGACTCACATTGGAACACTGGACTGAGCTTGCAAGGTCCAGATGAAGACCAGAAGGAGGAAAAAGATGAGCAAGGAAGTCAGGACCGCGAGGGGTGCGTCCACCCACTGAGACGGTGTGACTGATGATTTTTATCTTATTTCCTGAGCAACCACAACCCTATTTCAGAAAATCCTTACTTATTCCAATATCTATTAGTTTCAGTGTTTTCAATTTTATGTTGAAACTCTTGGCCCATTTGGAGCTGAATTTTTGGGCAAGGTGAAGCATAAGTATCTAGTTTCACTCTTCTACATGTAGATATCTAATTTTCTCACCATTTGTTGAAACCCCTGTCTTTTCTCTAGTCATAATTGTTGACATCTTTGTCAAAAGTTGGGTGGTTTTAGTTATGCATAATTATACCTAAATCTTATATTTCATTCAACTGATAAATAAGTCTGATTTTTTCCAGTATGATGCTCATTATATTAGTATGACTCTGTAGTATAACTTGAAACAAGGTACATATCTTCAACACTATAATTTTTGCTACAGATTTCTTTGGCTATACAAAGTCTTGTGTGTATATAAATTTAGTATTTTTTTAAAAAAATCCTGTGCATAATGGTCCAGTAATGATGATGATGATTGGGATTGCAATGATATGGTGATCATTTTCATAATATCAATTCTTCTAATCTATGAGCATGCACAGCTTTTCTTCCTTCTAGAATCTTCCTAATTTTCTTTCTTCAGGAAATAACCTTTCATTATGAAACTCTTCTATTTTCTTGGTTAAGTTTATTCCATGGTATTTTTCGGCTAATGAGAATGAGACTGTGCATCTGATATTTATTCAGCATGCTTTTTGTGGGCATCCTGGAAGGTTATTGATTTCAGTATGTTAATATTATATCCTGATGTTTTGGTAGAAGTGTTCTTTTGTAGTCTTTGTGGACTCTTATGATTAGAATAAAATAGCCTAGCACTCAATTCACTTTGACTTATTATTTTCCAATTTGTATCACTTTTATATCCTTATCTTAAAGCACAATATCATATAGGAATTGAGAACGTAGATGCTCTTGTTTTTTATCTTAGTTGAAATGCTTCACTTTTTGCCCATTTATCATGTTATTGGCTGTAGATTTGTTCAATATAGTCTTTATTTCTTTGAGATATATTTCCTTCATCCTGGTGTCTGGGGATTTTTTTTATAAAGAAATTATGATTTTTGTCAAAGACCTTTATTGCATCTATTGAGACAATCATGTTATTTCTATCTTTGAGTTCATTTATGTGACAACCATAGTTACTCATTCATATATGATTAAGTATTGTACATTTCTGGAATGAAGTCAGCATATTCATGGTGACTGATTTTTGATATGTTCTTGAATTCAGCTTTTAAGTTTTTTATTGGCATTTTTGTATCTAAATTTAATATATACTAGATGTATTTGAATCCTAGACATTTCTCAAAACATTTCTGGAAAGGCTGTGTGTGTGTGTGTGTGTGTGTGTGTGTGTGTGTGTGTGTGTGTTTGATAAAGATTACCATATAAATTGGCAAACAAAGTAATGATCTTCCCTATTGAACCTGAGACCAACTTTCCAAGCTGTTAAGGATCTGAAATAGACCAAAAATTTACCCTCTTTGTTCTAGGAAAATGTCTTTTACTTAAGTATTTATAGATAAATGGATAAATGGATAAATGACAGACCTACAATGAGATACTGTGTAATCTTTGAAAGAAGGATCACTTGCTATATGTAGTACATATTGAAGAACATGGAAGGCATTATGCTGTCAAAGAAGAACTAATTGTATGATATTTATTTCTGAGTAGTGCCTCAACTAGTCAATCTCACATATTCAGATTAGCATGGCATTTACTCATGGTTGATGAGTGAGAAATGGGGAGTTACAGTTCAATAAGTAATGCTTCAATTATACACACGAAGTAGTACCTAGAAATCTACTACACCAGGTTGCTGATAAATTAACAATACTTTCCTGGAAACATAAAACTTTCCTGAGGAGGTAGATTTTATTCTAGGTTTTCTTACACATGAAATGCAAATACAAACACACACACACACACACACACACCTCCAAACAATAAAATTTATAGGAGAAGTTATTTTCATTGGATATTTTTTCCAGATAAAATAAGAAGATAAGGTAGCAATATTTCTGAAACTTTTCCAAAAAAACTAGTAAATAGAAAATAATTCTAAATTCACTTTATGATTCATTATCACCCTGTTCAATGTCAGATAAAAACAGAACAAAAAATATAGAGCAATATTCATAGTAAATTTTGATGTGAAAATATATTATAAAACACACTGAATGAATTATGCATATTGACTGACATTAATTTCTAGAATGTGAGGATGGCTCAACATTCAAAAGCCAGTCAATATAGTACACAAAATAAGGAGAAATGGTATATGTACATATCAATTGATATTGAAAGATAATTTGATAAAAGTCAATATCTCTAATGGTTAAAATATTAACAAACCTAGAGTTATAAAAAGCACTTTAATATAATGAAGATATGAAGATTTCCAAACTATGCTTGATGATGACTAAGAAGAGAAAGTGGCAAAGATGACAAAACTGCAACATCATACTGAAGTTTTTATCCATACCAAACAGTTTTATAAAACAATTGGAAGGCGTGGAAATTGGAAAATAAGGATTGTTTACAGACAACATAACCATATGTGTGTGTGTGTATAAACAAATCTTAAAGGTTCCATAACAACTATTAAGACAAAAGGTTTAATGAAGTTGCAAGTTACAAAATTCATATGCAAAATTTAATCTGAAAATTATATCAAAAACAAATCAACTTCCTGTAGTATCAAAGGAAGAAAATTTCTAGTAATAAATGTAATCAAAGGCATGAAAAACATCTACATATTCAGCATAATCTTCACCAAAATGCAGTCAGTGTTTATTTTCAGAAATTAATTCTTCCTAAAACTCCTATAGAATCTTAAGGGACTTCAAAAATATCCAAAAAAAAAAAGATAAAAACAAAACCAAAATAAAACAAATCAAAATGCAGAGAAAGAAAAATATTTGAAAGGCTGGAAACACAAATAAATGGTTAAGAGCACTGGCTACTCTTCCAGTGAAACTGAACTCAATTTCTAGCACCTATATATCAGCATAGCAACTGCCTGTACTCTAGTTCCAAGAGAATGGATGTTTCTTCTGACCTCAATGGGTACAATGAACACACATGGTGTACATTCATAATTCAAGCACACACACACACACACACACACACACACACACACACACACACAATCAATCTCATAAAGACAACCCCCAAATGGCAGAAAATGTTTGCAAGTTTAATACAATAAAGCTTTAATAATCCAGGCTTGTAATATCAACCCTCAGGTGGTGATGACAAGTCGATCAAAAGTTCAAGAACATCCTTGGCTACAAAAAAATGAATTGGAGGACAGACTGGATTATGAGACTTGTCTCAAACTACAAAAAAAAAAAACAAAAAACAAAAAACAAAAAAAAAAACAAAAAAAACAAAACCAAGAAAAGTAAACAAATAATTGGAAAATCATTAGAAAAGATATACAAACAGCTGACAGGTTAGCTCAACTTCATTTTTATTGAGAAAACTCAACTTCATTTTTATTTTTATTTTATTGAGAAAACTCAAACCAAAATTAAGATGAGTTTAGAATTCAGAGTCTGTTTAACAAGGACAAGGCCCTGGATTTGATTATCCAATAGAGAAAAAAATAAAATAAGCCACAGTGAATTATCATTATGCACCATCATATACCATCATGTATCATCATTTATCATCATGTTAGACTAGCTAATATCAAAAGACAAAAAGACAATAAGTTCAGCTGAAGTAGAGAAATCAGTACTCAAATACAGTTTTGGAAAATAGCAGGTGTGTTAAAAATTATAAATATGATCCAAAGATCATACTTCTAATTATAAATCTATAAGAAGTACAAAGGTGGTCTCAAAAGGTATATTCTACCCACTTCCATAGAAGCACTACTTGCTATTGCCAACAAGTGGCAACAAGCAAGTTCACTTCATGAACAGATGAAGAAAATACATGTCTATAATGTGGTATTATTATTTATTACTTAAGAATAATTTCTGCATGGCACAAGTAGTACATGTTTTTAAGAAATCTCACTACTTAGAAGGAAATTTTAATCCACTATATGACAAAGATGAAAACTTGAAGGTACTATAATATTTTTAAAAACTCACATACATGCAATTCCAATATTGTAATATTCCTCATGCTACTTATATGAACTCTTTTAAATAACTAATTTAGTAGAAAACAGAATGATGGCTAGCAGGGAATTAGAGAAGGAGAAAAAGAAATGTTTTTTTCTTAATGAGTAGAAAACTTCAGATATGCATGATAAAAAATTTATAGATCTGTATTTTGCAAAGACAAAAATATACTCCACAGAATTGAAACATACAATTAATCATGGTTAATGCATTAAATTTTGTTTTTTAGCACAGTAAAATGCATAAATTCATACATGAATAAATTTATAACATCTTTAGGCCATGTTTTTTTACATATAGAGTAAGAGATGCAAGAGATTTGAGAGTAATAATATTTTTATTGTAAATGAGTACCAATAATGTGTTTTTCTAAAAACATTTGTATTTGTCAGATATAAATGAAGAGTACCTGACTATTTACTATTCTATAATCTATACTTCTTATTGTAAATATACCATAGTTATGCAAGTATTTTTAAATTTTCCAGTGTATATGAAGTATACTCATCACACTTTCATAAATAATAAAACTGAGAAAATGGTTTCAAACTAAGATCTGCCCAGTTCTCAATACCTAAAGAAACTATTATTCTAAACTAATGGTCTTAAAAACCTTGAGTCAAATCTTTGGGGCCCCCGAAAAGATGGCTTGAAATAAGGACTATAGATTATGCCTTTGACCTAGGTGGCTGATTATGAACTAAATGAATTGTATTTTGGATACTATCCATTTTCAAATTACTTTCTTGCCAGTTTCTATTCAAAAAGTTGATGTGCTATTTTATCTTTGACCTATAGCTATGATTTAACTATTCAGTAAATACCTGGATGTTTCTTGTATACTCGTCATCATTTAAATCTAGATCTTCACCATTGTCAAACATGATTAAAAACCCATGCAGAATACCTAGTTGTGTAATATGGTGATGTAAGAATAAGTCCAAGAGTTGTCACTGAAGTCATTCACTATCCTCTATACATCATGTGAGAAACTAGTATTAGCACAGCCACTGGGAAGGACAGACTGTAAAATATACTTTGGTCCAAATGACCCTATTAATGACTTAGAAGTCTTTATCCCTAGCAAGATTTTTTTTACTCATCTGTAGTACTTTTAATCTGAGAGACAAGATGAGAAGTGTATGTTTACTTAACATATGTCCATATAACTCAAACGTGAAGTTCTATGTCATCAGGTTTCTAGTCAATTTAACTCATTGTTAAAATACCTACTATAGTTTCTTCCATATCTTAAATGTGATGACCTGCTTACTTTATTGAATTCTAGATAAACAAATGAAGTTATCCAAATATGTTCATGTATCTTTTATATAACTCTTTTTAAATTCTTGAAGTAAATATTGGGAGCTTCAGAAAACCCTGAAATCTTTGGCATGAGATTCATTTCGGTTTCCATTGATTAACAGGTGTGAGGTAATCCTATACCCAGTTTTAATAAATTCTAAGCTTTATTTCATATTGAGTTATCTGCAATAAAATAGTCCCAGATATTTGACAGTGTTGTAAAATAGGTTACTTCTCAGAGAGCATTAATTGCAGTTGATGGACTATTTTTAAGTGCTAACATTGAAAGGGCATGGTTACTTGATCTGATTGATTAATCTTGGTTAAAGACTTGATTAGACCTGGAATCAATTAAGACACACCTCTGGATATGTCTTAGGTATTTTCCAGAAGGATTAGCTAAGGCTCAGACCTTCTAACAATACTGGCAAATAGCATTATCTCCCAGCGATAGTCCAGACACAAGGAAATACGAGGGGGAAATGCTGTTTTATCACCTACCTGATATTTCTCCCTCATGAGGAATTTATCTACTTACCTTCTTGCTGCCACCCATGCTGTTTCTATCCTTCTCTGACATTAGGATCCAGTCTTTTTGTCCTTCCAAAACATTCTGAAGATCATCAGTACCCAAAGAATCCTTAAAGGAAATCTTGAGTGCCATATTGGGACTGCTGAGCCAACCAACCTCCAGTTAGCATCCTCTCTTTTAGTCATACCGACATGGTTTGACTACTCAATCCAAATCATATAAGCCAATCTAATAAATTCTCTTTGCAACATTTATTCACTCATCAATTCTTTTCCTCTTAAGAACATGTGTGTCAGACATGAAGTCCAAGTAATATTTAAATTGTACTTTATTCCAACATTCTTTTTATATTTTATATGACTTTTCATTATGAGTGATAGTTACCCATGTCTCAATTTTATGATTGGTTAATTTATCATCTGTTCTCTAACTTTTTGAAAAGATAATATCTCATTTTTATTATTAAGATTTTCTCCACAGTTTGATTTATGAAAAGACCTATTTTTTGAGATTCAAGAATATCAAACTTGTGTTCTTTCTCATTTTTACACTGCTTTAGGCACCTGAAAGTCATTTTCTCATTTGTTTTCTATGTAATGGCATAAACTAATTTAGAAAATAGTCATTAGTATAATTCACTTGTATATTATGGTTTAAGAATTAGAAAAAATAATATATTTACATTCTCATGCTTAGTGACTAGTATTCCTGTATAACATGCTAGAATATATAAACATCCTTAATATGTAAAAGTAACAGCATTATATATGATATCTTATATATGTTTATATAGAAAGTAGGTGGGCTTTTTTAAAAGTCATGATTGAGTTTAAGAGGTACACATTAAAAACTTACTGAGCACCTAAATGCAAGCAAAGTAATCTGAACATTTTTAATACTTATCCTTAACTAATTATTTTGAGTCATTTTCTTAAGTTATCTTTTTAGAAAATTTTAAATTTTGTATTATTTTTATATATTTTAAGTTAAAATAGAATTGCATCCTTTCTTCTTTTTAGTCTTTCCAAAGATCCCCTCCCTTCAACTCCTTCCATGTGCCACCCTCAAATTAATAACTTCCTTTTCTTTGATTATTGTTGTTGCATTTATACATCTTTAAATGCATTCAGAAATATAGAAATACAACCTACTGTGACTGTTTGTGTGTGTGTGTGTGTGTGTGTGTGTGTGGGTGTGGGTGTGTGTGTGTTGAATTCTGGACTTGGAGTGACCACTTTGTATTGAATAACCAGTAGGAGGGTACATTACTGGGAGAAGTTAATTTCTATCTCAGTAGTCATTGGTTTCCTATTGCATTTTGTCTAGGAGTTGGATCACATGAAATTTTCTACCTTCTGCATTAGCATGTCTATTGATATTGCTATAGTTCCTGTTTTGTTCATGCAGCCATTTGATGAGAAAGTCTCAGAGCAATCTTCCTGGTATTCTGGCTGATAATCTTTCTGTCCCTTCTTCTGTGATGTTCTCTGAGCCAGAAATGCAGGAGTTGTGTTGTATACATTTAACTAGGGCTGCACTTCCCATGACCCACTGATCTTCGAATTGTTTCCAGTTGTGGGTTTCTGTGATGGTTTCCTTTGGATGTAAAGAGAAACTTCCTTCATGAGGGGTGGTAGCTACAGTTATTTGTAGTTATAAAGGTAAGATTTAGAATGTAGTAAGGAATTATGCTGTTCTAGCAAATTGATGGTAGTAGATTCTCTTTTAAGATATATGACTTTATTAGACCCAGGAAACAAGCTGTTTCTATTGCCAGACATGATATCTCCCCTCCAAGAGTGGGCCTTAAGCCCAATTAGACAGCTATTGGTTTCAACCAATATTGAATTTTTCTGGTTGTTTCTGGATATCTTGCCATGATGGCGATTTGTTGCAGTTTATATGTATTTCAGCTAGGCAGGTCTGTTTAATTTTTAGCTCTGTTGGTAGTTTGCATAGCACTTTTTCCTACCATAGGAAGGAGGCTTTCAGGTTAGATCCAACTTGAAAAATACAAATCCTGTGCCCTGAGTGTGTGGTGTCTACAGCGAAAACGACTTACCTTCAGCCTCTGATAAGCAATCAAAAGCAACAGCAAAAATTCTATGTTGTTTTGGGAGTCATTGGGACCACCCTGACGACCCATCCTCCCATTCTAAAGGAGGTATCTTGTACTATGGTTTTCATTTTTCGATGGTTATTTTGGGGGAGCATTGTCATCCCAGTTGGTATGGTATATCTGAGAAAATACATACTGTGTATACCTTTAGGAAATATAAAACTAAAAGATTTCTTGAAGCTTTATCAAACATTGGTGCTATTTATCAAACTTTTAAAAGTTTGCCATCTTTTGTGAATATTTCTGTATGAATTTCTAGGAATTTAAAACTACATATCAAGAAACAAATAGATTAGCAAAGAGAGAGGTGAGAATCAAAATAAGCAGAAGCAAGGGCACATTTCTTTGTTAGAGAAATAAATTTTATGTATAGTTGAATATTTAGATGAACAACTCAGATTTTAAAAAAATCAAGTCAGTTTTCCTTGATTTGCTAAGCAATTCAGGCAGAAGTAAATTATTTAGAATTATATTAACTAATTATTTTATCATTCATTCTTTATCCCCCACCTCACTTTGATGCAGCACTTCCAAAAGATATTAGAACAGATAGAATAAGCTCATTCCAGAAATCAGCTATTACCTGCAGCCTGCCAGCTTGTCTTCAGAGCCCTCTAGGACTATTCTCGGACCTTGAAAGCAGGGTCAATCGACAAATCACAGAAGTCAAATTGCAACACTGATTTCAGGGGAAAGATATAATTATATTCTGTTTACACCAACCTGGCCTTGAAAAACAGCCCAAGTGGCTGAGAAAGACAGAGGTCAGAAGGAAGCTGTTAGAACAAAAGCATTTACTGAAAAGATATTCAGTAACTAATGTAGAAGAGAGGAGTCACTACAGACCTGTACATATGAAACACTCAATATCTTTTCTTTAAAAAGTGCACTCTTAAAATCTAAACCAATTAACCAAATGCTGGCATCCATACAGTTTTCCCACTGGCCTTTGGCAATGGGTATTTATTCTGACATGTTGCAGTCTGGAGAAAAATGAATTCCTATGACACCAGTGTTGATTGCAGCTGTTTGATGATTGTTACAAGTTCATCTCAATGTTCTCTCAGCTCTAGGGATCTGCTGTTCAGTCTACTGGGTTGGTAGTTATATGCTCCTTCATCTGACAGTGCTGCTGCCAAATTTGTGTGAGACAGTGATTACTCTGCCAAATATTTGTCAGAGTTCTCTGAGAAACCTCCAGGAGATCCATCTAGCCTCAACTGACATCCAAGACAGTCATTACCAGTACCTTCAACAAACTGGAGGGGCATGAATTTGTGACAGCACACTGACCCATAGCAGATTTCTTTAGACTAGAAGAGAGATAATGCATTTCTATTGGATTAGGGGAAATCAACAATAAAGGAAGAGAATCAGTAAGGCCAAAGGCAAAAGGAGATCATAGAGATTCTTCCTATGTTTGTGACCTAGTTATCCCAAAATGAATGACACCCAGAGTTCAGAATACAAATGGAAAACAAGGAATGTAAACAATGATTTTTATTTTCAAAAATTACTAAGATGTTCATTTCTATTTCACAAAACGTAATTCAGAAAAACTAATGTCATGTCATAAAGTATGCTTTTGTGTACACTTGTTCTCTGCTATAAGTGTATGCCTAGGTTTCAGGTATAAATTTTTTTCAAACAGATGTTTTTAAAATATAAAAGTTATCACTTTGGCAAAGCATAGCATTTTTTAATGCCATTATAAGAAGTCGTCAAAGTTTTAGAACAAAAGCTACATCGAAATTAACCTTTTTTCACTAAATGTTAAATCAGAATGCTCAGAGTCCAATCACCTAAATAAAAGTCATGAGTGTAACCAGGAGCATCTCTTGTCTTTATTTCCTGGCTTTGGTGAACAAATACGATATTTCTGAGTTTTTATTGTCCATCAACATTCTGTTTCCAAATTTAATCTGCTTCTTGGCTGTATAATAAGCAAAACATTTTTTTTCCTTTTATTCTGGATACAGCTGCAATCAATTGGATAAACAAATGGCATGGAGGATGCTACAGGGAATCTCTAGCCCTTCATGAAATGGAAGAGACACTTGTAAGATGACAGTTTTTACAGAATGAAAACAAAAATGTCAGAGCAAAAAAGACAATCAGGCCAATACTCTCCAAGTATGTATGCAGTAGAAAAATGTATATTTGCTCCCTAATTAACACTTTCAACAGTCCCAGATACTCAAAAGTTCTGAGTAAGATTATGTCAAGGATACAGTCACTTATTTAACCACTGGTTAAATGAGTAGGAAGGTACCAACAGGCAGATGGTTTGTCATTAAAAGTGCTCTCTCTCTCTCTCTCTCTCTCTCTCTCTCTCTCTCTCTTGCAGAAGGTTGCTCAGTATCAACACTGAATTATTTTGTTTACAATCTGGATATGATGTAGCCTTGTGACAATTAGTTACTGTCAAACTTAAATGCCATTGCTATTGTCCTATTGGTCTCAGCATTTGAATGAAATTTCCTCTCTTGTACAACATTTAAAATAGGTACGTTTCTCTAACATCATTGTTTTTATTAAATTAAAAGCAAATATTCCATGGCCAGGAAATGGAAGAGTTACTTCTTCCAGAAGTCTCTAGCCAGCAAAACAAAAATTTAGTGTCATATATTAATCTGTTGATTTCATTGGTTAAGCAATAAATAAACTGCTTGGTCCTGATTGGTTAGAACATAGGTGGGTGGAGTAAACAGAGTAGGATGCTGCGAGGAAGAGGAAGTGAGCTCAGAATTCACACAGCTCCTCTCAGAGCAAGACACACACGATGAAGCTCCGACTCAGGTTGGACATAGGCTAGAATCTTCCCGGTAAGCTCACCTTGGGGTGCTACAAAGAATATAAGAAATGGGCTAGTCCAGGTGTGAGAGTTAGCCGAGAAGAAGCTAGATATAATGGGCCAAGCAGTGATTAAATGAATACTGTTTGTGTGTTATTATTTCGGGCATAAGCTAGCCAGGCGACCGGGGTGTTAGGGACGCAACCCCGCCGCGCCAATTTCAACATAAATGACTAACATCAAATCAAATATTTCACTTAACCTGGTTGACTAATTCAAGGGAGTAGAAAACTAATTTTTAGACTAAATTACATATAACAGAGAAATGGTAAAATATGTGAAGATACTAATGTAAATAAATCAGAAATAACTCCTTGTCACGGTTTCTTTTCCTGATGCTGTGAAAAAAGCAACTTAAAGAATTAAGAATTTATTTTCACTAATACTTCAAGGTTATAGTTCATCACAGAGATGAAATCACAGCAGTGGAAGCTTGAGAAAGAGGAGAATCATGATGGGGTAACCCACAGAGACAGCTGACCTGAGTCCACAGGAGCTCATGGATGCTGGACCAACAGTCAGGGAGCCAGAATAGGACTGACACAGGCCCTCTGCATGTGTGTGACAATCCTGCAGCTTGGTCTCTTAGTAAGGCTTCCAACAGTAAAAGCAAGACCTCTCCTTGGTGCTTAGCTGGGTTTTGGTAACCTGTTCCCCAGTCTGAATTACCTGGCCCTCCTTGAGCTCAGTCCTCCCTCAACTTGATTTGCCATGCTTTGCTCAAGACCATCAGAGCCCTGTACCTTTCTGAATGGAGATTGAGGAGGAGCGGATGGGAAGGTGGTAGATGGGAGTTGGGGAAGGATATTGGAGGAGAGGAGGGTGGGGAAACCATTTGGTATGTAAAATAAATTTTAAAAAACTGGTTATTGAAAAAAGGCATACTGCATCTGTAGTCAAGAAGCACAATAACAAATATTTTTGCTTAGCTCACATTCTCCATTTTATACAGTCCAGGATTTCCTGCCACAAAGAATCATACCACCTTCAGCAAGCAGTTCTTTTCACCTCAATTAACCTAATCTTTCAGAAAATTTCCCAATAAAAAGCTTAGAGACCTAAGTCTCAGGTGATTCTAGATTTAGTCAATTTGACAATTGAGTGCTATTTAGCAAAGAAAATGAACTAACAATAGCTATTTGGAACAGCACGGGTGAATCTCAGAAACATAATGTTAAACAAAAAAAATGGGAAACACAAAAATTCATATACTATGATAGCATTCAGTGAAAGTTTAATATAGACAAATTGTAAGAAAATATACACTAATATTAAATATGTAAAAAAATTAGACAGAAAAAGAGCTTCAGAAAACAATTGCTTCTTGAATTAGAGACATTCATAATCAAAATGGGACATATAGGATTTTTTCAGAGGTTGACATTTTATTTCCTGACACTAGTGGTAGTCACACTGAGTTAATTTAAAAATTATTGAACTAACTATGCATGTATATCTGTTATGTTTTAATAGGTCACTAAGTATCATACTTCAAAAATGTTAAATGTAGACAGAAAATTTTTCATAAGGGCTTACCAATAGATGAAGAAATACTGCCAAAAAGAGAGGAATAATTCTCCAGAGATAACACTCCTTGACAGGTGAGCCAATTCCAAATGGTCATCCCTAAGACATGTATATAAGTACAGCAACACTAAATGGACTCAGTAAGTGTGTATTTGTATGATTTGTGTGATAATAGCTACAGAAGAGTTCATGAATTTGAGACAAAATAAGGGGGCATAGTAGAAGTTGAAGAGGGAAGAAGGGGTCAAAATGATGTAAATATAGTACTCATATAAGAAATTCTCATATAAGGAAAAAAACTTAAATAAAGAGAAAGTCAATTCAGTAAGTGGAAAAATATGGAGATTACAAACTGCATTAATTTTGTATCATTCCTACATTAATCAAATAATAGTATTTGTGTTTTAGAAAAACTGTTAGCACAAACATAAATTCATAAGGTAGTATGTCAACCTACTGTGACAAAAGACCACTGGAGAACTAATGACATTACACAGAATGTGGCCATAATGACCATAAAGAGGGACAGCAAAAACATTTATAAAAAATTACAGTAAATTTATTTCACAAAATAGATACTAAAATCCTGCCCCTGTCTCTGATGGAAAGAGATTTAACAGAGAAGGGAGTGCCACCCTAAATCTAGGTGGGACAACTAGATAGGCTAAGGTCCAGGGCTGAATAAAAAGCAAAAATCGAGCTGAGTTCCAGAATTTCTCTCTTTCTGACTAATAGATACCTTTGCCAACACTAAATTTGCAGCAAAATGAACCTTCTTTCCATAAGTTGATTTTGTCAGGGTTTTTTGCCTGCAACATGAAAAGTAAATAATACAACATCTAATATTAATGTCATACCACCAACTAGATTTTTGTGTGTATGCTTATAAAGTTATTTTCAAACTAGTTACAGATAAAAAAAAACCTTTGAAAGTTTTGTGTGTTAAAATGATATATCCCCAAAAGTAATACTCATATATTTTTTTTAGGCTGAGAATTTAGAATAAGGCTTAAGTATTTGTATTTTTAAAACACTTCACTGGTGATTGTGGCATGTAACCCAGCAGGGAAATTTACTACGGTTTCTAAAATGTTAATAGAATGATTCTATGAATAGGAAGCTCCAAATAAGTGCTTATTACTCAAATGTAAATAGAATTTAATCTTTGGAAGTTTGAAAATTTCCAAATACAGTTTCATAAATAGAACCTTACATTTCATCTTACAAATGAGAAACAGCAAGGTGTGTATGAAGTGTGAGCTATTTTGTTTAGTACCACATATGAGTGAGCTGGTGTCATTGAAACATTTTTCCTAACTGCAGCCAAAAGCTTTTTCTATTATATTAAAATCTTAAAGCTTATGACAGAATTCCATTTATAACCATGATAAACTACTTTTTAATTCATGAATAGCATTTACATATTCTACCACTTAACAGGTATGTTAAATGTTTCTCTATTTGGTGATACTAGACTATAACTTATCTTAACTCAGTTGTCTTTTACACATTTTTATACAATTTCATGAGTCTCATTCATAAATATAATCTTCATAGAATCCTCATAAATGTCTCATTAAGACCAAACACAATATAATTTATTATTATTTCAAGTGCTTCAATATTTAATGAAGATTTGGTAAAGATTTAAAGAATATTTAATAAACATCCATAATTTATACTTTAAATTTTTGTTCATGGTGAATGTTTTTTTTTTACTTCTTCTTTGTTTTTTTTTGTTTATTTTTTTTGTTTTTAGTTGTTGCCAAAAAAAAAATCCACCTCCTCCCCGTTTCCCATTTTCCTCCCCCTCCTCGCACTCGCACACATCGCCCCCTCCACCCCACTCCATTCTGTCTCCATCTTGAGAATGAAGAGCAGTCCAGATTCTCTGCCCTGCCAGAAGTCCAAGGTCCTCCTACTTCTATCCAGGTCCAGGAAGGTGAACATCCAAACAGTCTAGGCTCCCACAAAACCAGTTCATGAATTCGGATCGAAACCTAGTGCCAATGTCCTTGGCTTCTCATCAGCTTTCATTGCTCGCCATGTTCAGAAAGTCCGGTTTCATCCCATGCTTATTCAGCTTCAGTCCCGCTGGCCTTGGTGACCTCCCAATAGATCAGTTTCACTGTCACAGTGGGTGGGTGCACCCCTCGTGGTCCTGACTTCCTTGCTCATGTTCTCCCTCCTTCTGCTCCTCATTTGGATCTTAAGAGCTCAGCCTGGTGCTCCAATTTGGGTTTCTGTCTCTATCTCGATCCATCGCCAGATGAAGGTTCTAAGGTGATATGCAAGATATTCATCACTATGGCTATAGGGTAGGGTCATTTTAGGTTCCCTCTCTTCAGTTGCTCAAGGTACTAGCTGAGGACATCTCCCTGGACACCTGCGAGCCCCTCTAGAGTCAAGTCTCTTGCCAACCCTAAGATGGCTCCCTTAATTAAGATATATATATTTCTCTGCTCCCGCATCCACCCTTCCTTTATCCCAACCATCCCATTCCCCCAAGCTCCCCTCATTCTCCCCTTTTCATGTTTCTCACCCCAATTCCCATTAGCCCCATGCCACCTCACCCCCAAGTTCCCAGGTTTTGCCCTGCAATCCTGTCTACTTCCCATATCCAGGCGGATGACTTTATGTTTTCTTTGGGTTCACATTCTTGTTTAGCTTCTCTAGGATCACAAATTATAGGCTCAATGTCCTTTATTTATGGCTAGAAACCAATTATGAGTGAGTATATCCCATGTTCCTCTTTTTGGGTCTGGGATACCTCACTCAGGATAGTGTTTTCTATTTCCATCCATTTGCATGCAAAATTCACGAAGTCATTGTTTTTTCCTGCTGAGAAGTACTCTAAAATGTATATATTCCACACTTTCTTCATCCATTCTTCCATTGAAGGGCATCTAGGTTGTTTCCAGGTTCTGGCTATTACAAATAATGCTGCTATGAACATAGTTGAACAAATGCTTTTGTCATATGATAGGGCGTCTCTTGGGTATATTCCCAAGAGTGGTATTACTGGATCTTGGGGTAGGTTGATCCCAAATTTCCTGAGAAACCGCCACACTGCTTTCCAAATTGGTTGCACAAGTTTGCATTCCCACCAGCAATGGATGAGTGTACCCCTTACTCCACAACCTTGCCAGCAGATGCTATCATTGGTGTTTTTGATTTTAGCCATTCTGACAGGTGTAAGATGGTATCTCAAAGTTGTTTTAATTTGCATTTCCCTGATCACCAAGGAGGATGAGCATGACCTTAAGTGTCTTTTGGCCTTTGAATTTCATCTATTGGGAATTCTCTGTTCAGTTCAGTGCCCCAATTTTTAATTGGGGTAATTAGCATTTTAAAGTCTAGTTTCTTGAGTTCTCTATATATTTTGGAGATTAGACCTTTGTCTGTTGCAGGGTTGGTGAAGATCTTCTCCCAGTCAGTGGGTTGCCTTTTTGTCTTGGTGACAGTGTCCTTTGCTTTACAGAAGCTTCTCAGTTTCATGAGGTCCCTTTTATTCAATGTTGTCCATAATGTCTGTGCTGCTGGGGATATGCGTAGGAAGTGGTCTCCTGTGCCCATATGATGTAGAATAAATGATTTGTTGTTACTTTATATAAATAAATTCACTCAAATACATCTATTTCATGAAAGAAAATCAATATAGAAGTTAAGATTCTGATTTTAAAGCATTTTCTTTTGTTAAATTTATCCATATGCTGGGAAATTAACAAAAACACATCATGTATTTCAGAAGACTAGATTAGAATATTTGAATAAGCTATTCTCCCCTGAATGAACTTAGCTTTCAATTCATTAAGCAGAACATGTTTTATGAATTTAAAACTCAAGTGAATTGATTTCATGTTAAGAACAAGCAATAATAGAAAGTTGATTAAGATATGCAAATGTGCAATCAACTAAGGTGCACAAGGTACTATGCTAAGTACTATGAGGATCACATAGCCACTTGCCTCCATTAGGCCACATAATTAAAGGAAGACTATAAAATGTATAATGAGATACTGACAAGGAACTTTTATGGACATGCAGTTCCCTTTAGGTTTAGATCACTGGTTCTCAATCAGGGTCAATTTAGACTCTTAAAAAATTGACAAGGTCTTCAAATCTTTGGTTATCACAATGGGGAGATGGGCACCAATACTACTTAAAGATTGTGGGCAGATATATAGAAGTGCTACTGAAAAAAAAAATAATACACAGCAAATATCCTTTCTCCTTCAACAAACAAATATCTAGTCTAATATGTCAGTAGTAGGAAGGTTGAGAAACTCAAGTCTAGATGGAAAATCACATAAGCTCACAATTTTATTATAAAATAAAAATTCATTGAGCTACCTTTTTTAGTCCTATACTAGGACTAATATTAGTTTAGTAGGCATAAAATATATGTGAAATATACCACATTGATGCATATAGAATTTCCTTTGTACTTAGCCAGCTCCAAAGACTGGTATACTTTGACTGTGGGAAGAAAACATGTAATGAAAACTGAAATAGTTGTTTCTTTTCCATGTGAATTTAGGGCACACAGTACAAGAAAAGAGATGACTGGTGACGGAAAAAGGACCATCACCACAATAGTGAATATTCAGTGGGTTTTACAAGTTGATGATCTATGGACAGAAGCAAGTAATTTTTTCAGTTCTTTCTATGTATTTGGCATATATTTCAACAGTTTGTTTTCTTTGTGCATTATTGATCCAGAAAAAAGAGGCTTCTAGAGGGAGGTACCTTTTTATAAATGAAGAAATTATGTGTGAATGATGCAGTATTGGTACTCCAAACTAGTTATGCATTTCATACATTATTGCAGATGCTGTTTTTCAATCAGATACTTGGCCTCTGTATAAGTTACCCAACATGCTGTGACTGATCACTGTTCATAGCTCCTTCTAGTCTTAAGAAAACAGCCTTTGGCTGATAGGAACTGCCTCACCTAGAAGATTATAGACATTATTCTCATAACTCAGAGACTGACATCCAGGAGTACATGACAGCTCCCTTAGTGTGGTTTGTGCTCTGAAACTTTCATCTTTTGCTCTATCCCATCCCTAATGCCCTCTATGGAGGACCAAGCTAAAGCTAGAGTGTAACTAAGACTACAAGCATGCTTAGTCTTTTCCTCTTTTCCATATACTGCTCTCTACATTTCTTCAACTTTTTACCTTGAAACCTTTTGTTCTAAAACTATTATCTTACCAAATTCTTATTTGAGACTTCTTTTAGGAAACCCGTCTTACAACACAGGTAAAAAAGGAAAAGAAGAAAACAAAACATAGCATTGCGATTTTCAAAGAAAAAAAAATCATGTCCTATAATTCATGTGGAAGCAAGAGACAAGATTTAGGCGTGGTGTATGACACAGAGTTAAAAGTGAGGGGCTCTTACAAAGCCAAGACCCTCTAAAACAGAAGCTCGCTACCCGTGAGTCTGACTCCTTTGGGGTTCAAATGACTCTTTCACAGAGGTCACCTAAGACTAACAGAAAATACAGATATTTACACTATTATTTATAACACTAGCAAAATTACAACTACATGAGGAACTGTATTAAAGTGTTGCAGCATTAGGAAGGTTGAGAAACATCGTTCTAAAACTATATCCTTCTAGAACACGCATACTAGAAAACCCTCTCCATCAGCAGAGGCAGATAACAGAAAGTCTGGGCTTTAGGTAACAATTGGAATTTCTGCTGATATATAAAAACTCTAAATATTTTATCCCAGGAGGATTTATAATCCAGATTTATATTACTTGTATGGCTTAGGGGCTCACCAACTGAGACATAACTATAAACTTGGTCTTCAAAACTACATGGAAGATAATGAAGCATGACAGATACAAATGCTTAAACCTCTCTCAGGAATCTTCTTCATGCTGTTTATATAGAAGAACATGCATTTAAATAATGATATGTTTGTAAGTAAGTGATACAGCCTAAGAAAAATAGGAGAAGTTATCTAGACTATAAATGTATATAAATATATAGGCTTTACAATTCACAAAGTAATAAATTAGCAGAGAGAAATGTCATAATAATAACCCAAGGAATATATTTAAAGTATAGCTCCTAACCCAAAACACAGTGTGTGTGTGTGTGTGTGTGTGTGTGTGCGTGTGCGTGTGCGTGTGCGTGTGTGTGTGTGTGTGTGTGTGTGTGTGTTTCAGTCTTGATTTTAAGGAATCATAGATTCTTTAACTTCCCATTCCAGGCTCTATACATAAATAATTTACTTATCTCTCTAAAATGTTGCAACCAATTGAGGAACTCCTATCCACTGAAGGCCATCTTCCTTGAGATACTGTGCTCCTAGCCTGTGTGATTCCATCTAGCAGTCTGTTTACTAGTGACCGCAGCAAAGGTTTTCCAAAGGAGATAAAGTTTGAACAGAAGTGACTTCCCTCCACTCTAACTTAAAATTCAAGATTTTTTCACTTGAACCTCTTTCTTCCCAGTCTCCCACAGTCCTTAAATCGAGAAAGCACAGTAATATTTTACTCAGATGTGCCCTATAAGAAGGAGCTGTCTTCACTTGCTTTCTATTGCTATGATGAATATTATGACTAAAAGAAACTTGGGGAGAAAAGGTTTATTTGGCTTACACATCCTGATCACAGACTATTATTGAGGGTTGTTAGCTTAGTAACTGAAGCACCAACAGAGACAGGAATCATGGAGGACAGCTGTTTACTAGTTGGCTCCTAGTCTCATGTTCAGAAACTGGCTTAAACGTGACTGCAACCCACAGTGAACCCTCCCACATCTATCATCCATCAAGAAGATCACCATAACATGCCCACAAGTCATTCTGATAGAGGCAATTCCCTGGGTGAGATTTCCTCTTTTTAGGAGTTGCCTAGGTTTGTGTCAAGTTCATAAAAACTAACCATTACAGGAGCATCTGTGCTAACAAATCAGTTCTCTTCATCTCAGCCAGAGGTACTGACATGATGATCTACATAAGTATACAAAGTAGATGTTGGTACTTAACTGAAGTGGTATTATAACTTGGTGAATAAATGATGAATTATTCATTAAATGATATTGTGATATGTGAAATAAGATAAAATTAGATCCTAACTTCAAGTGAAGTGCTAGAAAGCTTTTAACAACACATCTCTGGGGTAGATTTAGAAGACTTAATTATAGGACTTGATAATTTTTGTGAAGAAACGATTCAAAGCTGTGTCCTGGAACAACCATTGTGATATGACAGAATTCACAGTTTGAAAAGAAAGAATTTAGTCACTAGTGGATTTCAGATTAATGCTATTATATCATATGGTAGGATTAGAATATGTGCTCTAAATTTATATACTGAAAGCATGAACTCCAATGGAGTTGATGCTGTGAGACCAGAAAGGAGCCATATTGACAGAGCCCTCATGGATACAATGCCATTTATTACCTTGGGATTGAGCTAGTTATTGCAAAAGCAGGCTGTTATAAAGACAACCTTGCCCCTCTAGTCATCTGTTTCTTACTCAGGTTCGCTTGACTGTCTACCATGTTATGATGAGCACCAAGATTCTCTGCAAATATCCAAAGTCACACTCTTGGATTTCTTACCTCCAGAATGATGGGTCAATAAGGTATATGTACACATTGGTCTGTGTTATTCTATTACAGTAAGAGAAAACAAAGCAAGCCCACAAAATAATTACAGATGCAGTGTGCATCTCAGTGTGAAAAGCACAGCTGTAAAGTATACAGAAAATAGCAGGCTAGATAGTAAGGGAGTAATCAAGAAATTCATAGTAACACCTAAACATTTAAGCATTTCTTCCACATTATTAAGAAGCAGTAATAAGAGCCAAAATTTATATGCACTTTAAAACTTGCAGTATTGTATAATGTTTTAGATAACCCACATAAAATCTTAGCATATAAAATTACATAACAACATAAATGAAGACAGAGATTTGGTTTGAACACACAACAAATATGTTCATGCTGGTCTTTCAAAGGTAAATGTAAAAAGTAAAGAAAAACTCAGTGCAAAGCATTCATTTTTGATTAATTTCATTCAGTATACATTTATTCTCTCAAGCTAATTTCTTGCTACACTCTCAGGAGCTAGAATCCATGCCAATCTTGCAATTAGCAAATGTCTCTTAAATGTTAAAGAATAGAGGAAACGTGTAGAATAAACTGCCAAAAAATAATGAAAGAAAAAAATACCCAAAACCCTAGTTTATGTAACTAATGAAATGAAATGATAATGTTCAGGAAAGGGTGCTAATAATATTTCAAAAATTATGTCAATAATTAGCAAATTTTATATATTTAAAAAGAAATATTACTCAATAAATATATTTTATTATCATATTAGGTGACTTTAATTAATCACTAAAACAATATATGAGCTATGCTGATAATTATAAGCACCCATCACAATAAATGATAGGCATAACCAAAGTAGCTGATATACATAATCTTTATGAGCAAAATACTTCCAAACATCCTTAAAAGGTTCCTTCCTTTGTTTTAGTTAACATAAGCAATTATACATTCTTTAATTATGCAATTATTACCACGCATAAAGTATTTCATTGTGAGTCAGCTACTAGATTTGAGAGCACATTATTGAAATAGAATGAAGAATTGAAGTTGTTATGTAAGGAAATGGAAAATTATAAATCCAGTCCCCGTTTTAAATGCACATTCTCATTTGATTCTATTTGATTATACATCTCAGTTAAAGAGAGCAGAAACATCAATGAGATGAAACTTTTGGTCTTAGTCCTTTCACTTTTGCTGGAAGAAGAAAATCATTGAAATAAAACATTCTTTCTGTAGTCACGGATTAAATGGGCATCAGAAAGCAAATACTTATATATTAAACTCATCACATGGTTCCGGATCCCAAAGCTGTCTGGGCATAAATATCTAGGCTACTTATTTAAAATACACATTACTGGGCTTCAAACATTTGATCCTAATTCAGATTCAAGTATCAAGAATTCTTCTGAAGTATGCACCTTTCTCAAGTATTGCTTTGCTATAGGACATCTGTGGATAGAACCATATTTGGAAACCATTGCTAGAGTTTCCTATACAGTGTTTGTTTTAAAAAGCTGAGTAAAGGCTAGACATGTTCATTTATTTATATGGTAATAGGCACAAAACAATACATGATAGAGACCTTTGGTTTTCTTGAATAAACTCTAAAGTACCTTTGGTATATTTAGGTTGATAGGTCAAAAAGCAGACTCAAAGAGCAATAAAAAAATTTACAATATTCAGGGTTCCCTGCCCTGTGGGAAGTCCAAGGACCACCCACCTCCATCCAGGTCTAGTATGGTGAGCATCCAAACTGCCTAGGCTCCCACAAAGCCAGTACATGCAGTAGGATCAAAAACCCATTGCCATTGTTCTTGAGTTCTCAGTAGTCCTCATTGTTTGCTATGTTCAGCAAGTCTGGTTTTATCCCATGCTTTTTCAGACACAATCCAGCTGGCCTTGGTGAGTTCCCGATAGAACATCCCCATTGTCTCAGTGGGTGGGTGCACCCTTCGTGGTCCTGAGTTCCTTGCTTGTGCTCTGGCTCCTTCTGCTCCTGATTTGGACCTGGAGATTTCAGTCCGGTGCTCCAATGTGGGTTTCTGTCTTTGTGTCCTTTCATCGCCTGACGAAGGTTAATATTCAGGAGGGTGCCTATATGTTTTTCTTTGGGTTCATCTTCTTATTTAGCTTCTCTAGGATCCTTAATTATAGGCTCAATGTCCTTTAATTATGGCTAGAAACCAAATATGAGTGAGTACATCCCATGTTCATCTTTTTGGGTCTTGCTTACCTCACTCGGGATAGTGTTTTCTATTTCCATCCATTTGCATGCAAAATTCAAGAAATCCTTGTTTTTACTGCCGAGTACTACTCTAATATGTATATATTCCATACTTTCTTCATCCATTCTTCCATTGAAGGACATCTAGGTTGTTTCCAGGATCTGGCTATTACAAACAATGCTGCTATGAACATAGTTGAGCATATACTTTTGTTGTATGATAGGGCATCTCTTGGGTATATTCCCAAGAGTGGTATTGCTGGGTCCAGGGGTAGTTTGATCCCGAATTTCCTGAGAAACCACCACACGGCTTTCCAAAGTGGTTGCACAAGTTTACATTCCCACCAGCAATGGATGAGGGTACCCCTTTCTCCACAGCCTATCCAGCAAAGGCTATCATTGGTGTTTTTTATTTTAGCCATTTTGACAGGTGTAAGATGGTATCTTAAAGTTGTCTTGATTTGCATTTCCCTGATAGCTAAGAAAGGTGAGCATGACCTTAAGTGTCTTTTGGCCATTTGAACTTCTTCTGTTGAGAATTCTCTGTTCAGCTCAGTGCCCCATTTTATAATTGGGTTGATTAGCCTTTTATGGTCTAGTTTCTTGAGTTCTTTATATATTTTGGAGATCAGACCTTTATCTGTTGCGGGGTTGGTGAAGATCTTCTCCCAGTCAGTGGGTTGCCTTTATGTCTTAGTGACAGTGTCCTTTGCTTTACAGAAGCTTCTCAGTCTCAGGAGGTCCCATATATTTAATGATGCCCTTAATGTCTGTGCTGCTGGGGTTATATGTAGGAAGTGTTGTCGTGTGCCCATGTGTTGTAGAGTACTTCCCACTTTCTCTTCTATCAGGTTCAGTGTGTTCACCCTGATATTGAGGTCTTCAATCCATTTGGACTTGAGTTTCATGCATAGAGATAGATATGGATCTATTTTCATTCTTCTACAGAAGAAATTAAGAAAGAAATTAAAGTCTTCCTTGAATTTAATCAAAATAAGTAGACAACATACTCAAACCTATGGGACAAGATGAAAGCAGTGCTAAGAGGAAAGTTCATAGCACTAAGTGCCCACTTAAAGAAAATGGAGAAAGCATATATTGGGGACTTAACAGCACACCTGAAAGCTGTAGAAAACAAAAAGAAGCAGACATGCCTAGGAGGAGTAGAAGACTGGAAATAATCAAATTGAGGGCAGAAATCAACAAAATAGAAATACAGAAAACAGTCCAACTAATCAATGAAACAAAAAGTTGGTTCTTTGAGAAAATCAACAAGATCTACAAACCCTTATCCAAACTAATTAAACAACAGAGAGAGAACACACAAATAAATAAGATCAGAAAGGAAAAGGGGGACATAACCACAAACACAGATGAAATTCAGAGAATCATTAGATCTTACTACAAAAGCTTTTATGCCACAAAACTGGAAAATGCACAAGAAATGGACATTTTTTTAGTTAAATACCATATACCAAAGCTAAACCAAGTCCAGGTGAATGATCTAAATAGACCTGTTAATCACAAAGAATTAGAAACTGTTATCAAAAACCTCCCTTCCAAAAAAGCTCAGGACCAGATGGTTTCAATGCGGAATTCTACCAGAACTTCCAAGAAGACCTAATACCTATACTCCTTAATGTATTTCACAATATAGAAACAGAAAAATCCTTGCCAAATTCCGTTTATGAAGCTGCAGTTACCCTGATACCTAAACCACACAAAGACCCAACCAAGAAAGAGAATTACAGGTCTATCTCACTCATGAACATCGATGCAAAAATTCTCAATAAAATACTGGAAAACTGAATCCAAGAACACATTAGAAATATTATGCATTATGATCTACCAGAGATGCAGGGCTGGTTCAACATACACAAATCTATCAATGTCATCCACCATATAAATAAACTAAAAGAAAAAATCATATGATCATTTCATTAGATGCTGAAAAAGCATTCGACAAAGTTCAACACCCCTTTATGATAAAGGACTTGGAGAGATTAGGGATACAAGGGTCATAACTAAATATAATAAAAGCTATTTACAGCAAGCTGACAGATAACATTAAATTAGACAATGACAATTTTTATAAAGTAAAACATTTAATTAGGGCCAGCTTACAATTCAGAGGTTTAGTCTATCATTGCCATAAAAGAAAACATTGTAACATGCAGGTGGACATGGTACAGGGGAATGGATTGAGAGTTCTACATCTTGATCCACAGGCAGCAGCAAAATGAAATTGACACACTAGCCAGGCTTGAGCTTTTTAAGATACCAAAGGCTGTGCCCCACAGACACACTTCCTCCAACAAAATCTATCAAGTCCATGACTCCTAGTAAGTCTATGGGTGCCATTTTCTTTCAAGTGACCACAGACTGCTATTAGTTATCCCCAAGACAACCTATTATACCACTATTTCACAACTAGATACCTTGCTAGAGTGGTCATTATTGCAGTTCACAGGCTATACAGGTAGCTATAATTCTTGATTACATTACTCTTTTGGCAATTTGCACAGAACTTTCTAATACTAGAGAACTAACTTTCAGAGAGGGTGCTTTTAGATCACTACTAGCTTAATTCTTTCTGTGTCCAAAATTTATGGTATCTTCAACAGTGGGGTTTTACCTTGAAGTTCTGAAAGGCAACAATGAGAAGGAAAATTTAGCCTATCTTGTTTGTCTGGGGCTGTTTGGGATTCTCTGGCCAATAACTGAAAAGGAAGTATCCCTTGACTAGCACTGGGGGTTTTGATATATAGTCTATGGCTCCTGGGGTGAAGAATTATCACCCTGTGTGAAAAAAACTCCATTTGAATTATACACACTCCTACACTCAATACTCTCATAGATTAGATTTTTCAAAAGAAAAGTTGTAGCTCTGAATTTGCTCATATAGTTATGAGAACAACCTACACTTTCAAGCTACCATATCTAGCATTTTTATAGCTGCCTTTTTGTTTGCTTGAATATGTATTTATTTACATATATAAAACTTATGTGTGGGATATTTCTCAACTACTAATGGCAATCATTTCTAGACAGTGGAGTTTCACATAAAATGTTTTTATTTTTCCATTATACTTTTCTGTAATGGTTGAATAGTTAAATAATGCCAAGACATGATTTTATAAGATAAAAATCATAGATAATTTTTTAAAGTTTATCCTATATTATTTGAGCACTTTTCACATACCTTGACCTCTACTTTAAATTATAACACCAATTTCATTGTGGCTTCCATCCAAATTTACATAATAAAGGCAGAGTCTTTTTATAATACAATGATATAACATTGCAAAACTCTTAATTAAAAGGATCTAAAATATAGGATATTATATATTTAACTGTGTTATTGTAATACAGCTTAATTAGAATTTTTGAATTTTCCACACATAGGTTATACGAAATTCTTGGCTGAGGAAGTTGAATTATATCCTCATTATAGATAATTCTTTCAAAATTGTTAACTGAAAGGAAGTCAAACAAGAGAGTCCATTAATATTAATTGATGTATTCCAAAAGGATTTACTTTGATAAGTGCAATATATAGAAAGAAAGGAATAGAATCACCAATGATAGGGTACACATCAACAAGCCAACAGCACAAGGAGCTAAAAATAAAATACCACAAAAGTTAAGAAATCAGCAGACAGCAAATTCCTGAGGATACCTGAAAAGGTTACAAATGATACTAGGTAGTTTTATATTAAGTAGTTAGTAATTTCATTTATTCAGTGTTCCAAATGTACATTAACATGAGAGGCAGCTAAGAATCATTATTAAGAGCAAAGATGTAAAGTCTACCATTTCAAATACTAAATATGGAAGTCATTATCTCTAAGTTTAATTTTCATTAGTAGGTATATCATCTTTGGAGTTGGCTATGATGGATGTCATCACATTTGGTAAATATAGATATAAGAAAATATAATGAAGTCACCATAGCCCATAAGATACTAATATAATAAATATAATAAAAATGTCATTGTTTTTTACCGCTGAGTAATACTCTAATGTGTAGATGTGCCACACTTTCTTTATCCATTTTTTCCATTGAATGTATCTAGGTTGTTTGAGAGCCATTTGGGCAAGAAACTGCTCTTGCCTGGACTGTTGCATGAACTGGACACAAAGAACCCGCAGAGAGAGGACTGCTGAATTGGCCTAAAGGTGAGATGATCTTGTGGGGTTCCTGATTCATGAAAGAGTCTGCTAGACATTCTGCAGGACACAGCAGAAAGTGACTGAACTGCCTTTGAATTTTCCTGCTTCATGGAAATGTCTGCTGGATACTACGTGCCTGTAGGCTGAAGATGGATGCCCCAAAGGTACAAAAGAACTTTGGGTGACTGTACAAGCAGCAAGATGTCTCTGTCATTTCTAGAGTTTGGAAGTTGCTTATTTCTTGTTTACTTAGGTAATATTATATCCTTCTGGAGTCTTTGATGGAGTCAAAAAATTTATAGTTATAGTTGTTTTCCTTATTTATGATAAAAGATAAAGTAGGAATAAATATTGTAACTGCAATTCTTGCTTGATAACTGTTTTGTTATATGTAATTCTACTATGTTAAAATAAGTCTTTCTTTTTTGTTTAAACAAAAAAGGGGAAAATGGTGTAGGAGGATCTTCTTTCTATGTGTTACTTTCATTGGTTAAATAAAGAGACTTCCTTGGCCTTTTGATAGGACAGCAGCTTAGCTAGGTGGAGTAGACAGAGCAGAATGCTGGGAGAAAAGAGGCAGAGAGAGCTGCCCTCATGAAGCTGCCAGGTCATACATGCTGAATCCTTCCCGGTAAGCCACGACCTCATGGTTGTATACAGATTATTATAAATGGCTTGAATCAAGATGTAAGAATTAGCCAATAAGAGGCAGTGATTAAATGAATACAGTATCCATGTAATTATTTTGGGTATAACTAGTCGGGTGGCCGGGACAACAAGCAGTCTGCCACTCCCCTTATTACTACAACCCTGCTCTTGGGTACAGTCTCTACTTGCACCAAAAGACTGTACCATTTACTGTCAAATTAAAGGATGATCTGTTTCTGTAGAGGTCAGTCTTCTTTTCATTTTCTTGATGCCTTGATCAATCTTGATCTAGCATTTGGTACCTACTTTCAGGATTGGTTTTTTGGCATCACATGCAGTAACCCTCTCTAGTTAAACTTTCTTCTCTCTCCTTACCTGTCTGTCTTCATTTTCCTGATACCAATCCCATTTATTTAGCATGTGTCTACTAACGGAGCTAGCTAAAGTGTTTAAAGGCTATTAGTCCTGATCTGAACATTTGTATTTCCATACTTTTGTCTGCATAAGTGTTCAAGACCCATTCCCATGCTTTCTTGATGTGCCAGGTACACTTAGTGTCCTCTCATTCTCTCCCTTTCCCACTTTCCTCTTACATTCCTCCCCCAATTTCTGACCTCTTGAACAAAGAGGCCTTTTGCCATTTTACATCGGCACATCCAATATCCACATACCAAGTGAAGGTCTGAGATCAATCTATAAACACACTAGATTAAGGGTCCTCTGGCTTCCTGCTTTTGGCTTTCTGTATCCTGCTTTGCCTGCCTTGTAGCAGAAAATATAAATCCTGGAGTTGCTCCCAGCTTCTTGCAACCTGGCAGGTCACTGGAGTTGGAGATGCTTATTCCAGGCCACTTGTCAGTCATCTCTGGCTATCTTCCTGTTGTAAGTGACAACTTATTACCAGAAATGAGCCTCAATCTTTTATTGCATCATACAGAGTCCAAGATTTCCATTTGTACACACCTTTGGCTTGACTGAAAACAAACTTCAAGGTGTCAGTTTGTCTATCAAATTGGACAATATTCTGACTTTCAAAATTTCTTTGCACTCTCGAGGTTCCCTCAGGCAAATATCCCTGATAGTGTCAAATTTAAACAATATATATCTACCAATTTAGCCCCATAAGGAGATTAACTATATCCATAAAACTTTATCTGTATCCAATGCAGAAAATGAAAAACATCACACAAGTAAAACTGAATGAAGGGAAGCATACAACACACACACACACAAAACCACCACCACCACAACCAACAAGAACAATGTGTCATCCACAACAACAAAAGAATAGGAGTTAACAAATATTCATCAGTGATATCTCTCAATATCAGTGGATTCAATTCCCCAAAGGAAAACACTTTTGGGTATATAGCCAAAGGATGCTCAATCATGCCACAAAGACATGAGCTCACTATATTCATAGCAGCATTGTTTATCATAGCCAGAACCTGGAAACAACCTAAATACCCCTCAACTGAAGAATGGATAAGGAAAATGTGTGAAGTGATATGAGCGGCAGGGCTGCGTCCCCAGCACCCCGGCCACCCACACAGCTAGCTTTACCTGAAATAATTACACGGACACTGTATTCTTTTAAGCACTGCTTGGCCCATTACTATCTAGCCTCTTCTAGGCTAATTCTCACACCTGGACTAGCCCATTTCTAATCAGGTTTGTAAGCACCCCAAGGTGCACTTACCGGGAAGATTCTAGCCTACGTTCATCCTGAGTCAGAGCTTCATCACGTGTGTCCTGCTCTGAGAGGAGCTGCTTGATTTCTGAGCTCACTTCCTCTTCCTCCCAGCATCCTGCTCTCTTTACTCCACCCACCTATGTTCTAACCAATCAGGACCAAGCAGTTTATTTATTGCTTAACCATTGAAATCAACAGATTGATATATGACACTCCCACATCAAATGTGCTACATTTACACAACAGAGTAGTACTACACAACAGAAAAAAATGACATCTTGAAATTTGTAGGCAAATAGATGGAGCTAGAAAACATCATTTTGAACCAGAAAGACAATACTCACTCATAAGTGGTTTTTCAACATAAAGCAAAGAAAACCAGCCCACAAATCACAATCCCAGAGAACATAGACATACATAGGTCTAATTTACATGGTAGTAGAAAAAGACAAGATCTTCTGAGTAAATTGGGAGCATGGGGACCTTGGGAGAGGGTTAAAGGAGAGGGGAAAGGCATAGAGGGGAGTAGAAACAAATGTAGAGCTCAATAGTAATCAATAAAAAGAAGACACAAATTAATATGACTGGATCTGATAACAGTATCCATCCTTCTGCTGCATACAAGAAACACACCTTCACATACAAGATAGAAATTATTTCAAAGCAAAAGACTGGAAAATGATTTTTCAAACAAATGGACTTAAGAAGCAAGCTGTTATAACCATCCTAGTATCTAATAAGTACATTTCAAACCAAAATTAATAAAAAGAGATTGCTGTGGGATGTTTGTATACTGTGTGAAAATGTATTGTTGTCATTAGTAATAAAAAGCTGGATGGTCAATTGCTAGGCAGGAGGTATAGATGGAACTTCCATGCAGAAAAAGAATACTGGGATGAAGAAGGCAGAGTTGTCAAGCCAGATGCAGATGAAGCAACATAGGCAGCAAGAAAAGATGAAGTAACAAGCCAGGTGACAGAATATAGATTAAAATAAATGGTTTAATTTAATTTACAAGAACTAGTGGGACAAGCTTAAGCTAATGCAGATGTTTCATAGTTAATAATAAGTTTCATTGTCATTATTTTTGAGTCTGAATCCCAAAGAAAAATCAGAATACATTAAGTGCCCAACATGGGACACATATCTAGAGCCTGCTGCTTGCAATGCACAGAGACATGTCTTGTTTAAGAGCCTCTGTTCTAAGTATCTGATATGCTACTATATAGTGTGAAGCTAGATAGAAATACCTACCACAGTGGAGACACAGCAGCTTCCCAGAGCTGTTACAGTGATGTAGTATATCCTTCTGTTTATATGTTGCATTTATTTATTTATTTATTGGTTTTTTTGAGACAGGGTTTCTCTGTAGCTTTGGAGATTGTCATGGAACAAGCTCTTATTTATTTATTTATTTATTTATTATTTATTTGAGATTTCTGTCTCTTCTCCACCACTGCCTCCCATTTCCCTTCCCCTCTCCCAATTAAGTCCCCCTCCCTCGTCAGCCCAAAGAGCAATCAGGGTTCCCTGCCCTTTGGAAGTCCAAGGACCACCCATTTCCATTCAGGTCTAGTAAGGTGAGCATCCAAACTGCCTAGGCTCCCACAAAGCCAGTACATGCAGTAGGATCAAAAACCCATTGCCATTGTTTTTGAGTTCGCAATAGCCAGAACCTGGAAACAACCTAGATGTCCTTCAATGGAAGAATGGATGAAGAAAGTATGGAATATATACATATTAGAGTAGTACTCGACAGTAAAAACAAGGATTTCTTGAATTTTGCATGCAAATGGATGGAAATAGAAAACACTATCCCGAGTGAGGTAAGCAAGACCCAAAAAGAGGAACATGGGATGTACTCACTCATATTTGGTTTCTAGCCATAAATAAAGGACATTGAGCCTATAATTAGTGAGCCTAGAGAAGCAAAATAAGAAGGAACTAGCTCTTGTGGACCAGGGTGAACTCAAACTCACAGAGATTTGCCTGCCTCTGCCTCCTAAGTGTTGAAATTAAAGGTGTTCACCACCACCACCCAGCATAAGTGTTGCTTTTATTGGCCAATGCCTTAGAAGAATATAGCCAAACTGGAAGAAATAGAGAGAGAGAATAGGTAGAATCAGGGAGAAGCCATGTGCCTGCCAAAGGAGAAGGACATGCCAGAATTTTACCAGTAGGCCACAGCCTCATGGAAATACACAGATTGATAGAAATGGGTTAATTCAAGATGTAAGAATCAGTTAATAAAAATTTTTAATGTAGGAGTGTCTTCTATCTATCTGTTGCTTTCATTGGTTAATTAATAAAGAAAATTGCTTGGCCTGATAGGTCAGAACATCGGTAGGTGGGGAAGACAGAACAGAATTCTGGGAGAAAGAAGCAGAGTCAGGCAGACTCCATGGAGCCAGCCACCAGGTCAGACATGTTGAATCTTTCCTGGTAAGCCACCACCTCGTGGTGCTACATAAATTATTAGAAATGTGTTAATCAAGATGTGAGAATTAGCCAATCAGAGGCTGAAACTAATGGGCCAGGCAGTGTTTAAATGAATACAGTTTGTGTGTTGTTATTTCCGGGGCTAAGTTAGCCATGCAGGAGCCAGGTGGGATGAAAAGAAGGCCTGCTTGCCTCATCACTACAAAGTTTGAGCTAATAGGTCAAACAATGTAAATAATATATTTTTTGTGTGATTATTTAGGTGTGGGCAGCTGAGAACGAAAGAGTAGTCTCTGCTTACAGTACCATTAGGTACAGTTGGGACTGTTAGGTGTACCCAAAGGGGCTGGAGACAGCTGCCAATGTCATAATCCAAAGCCAAACAGCAGAGGTCCTAGCCAAACAGATTAAGATTTGTCTGACACATTCAGAAAAGGGTGCAAATCTTTAGTAAAGTCAGATCCAGACTGAAACAAACTCTAAACAAATACAATATCCTTGAAGAGGTTTAGGTGCTAAAGAAAAAAAAAGGAAAAATGGGTATAGATCCTTATAAAAATAAATAGCTTAAAAACACTGAAGTCTTTAAATAAAAATAAAGAAATATAAAAAGTATAAGCCACATAAAGATGGGAAACACAGTATGTCTAGATCCTGTATGGTGCTTTGTTGATTTTAAATTATTTAAATGCTAATGCACAAAAACAATGGCTGCTGAGCAACATTAGATTATGGAAACTGCTAAATTGACCCAACTAAAAATTTTCAAGAATGTCTTAAATTCAAAATGGAAACCAGAAAATATATTGTGTTAGAGAATAAGTTATACCTTTGATTCTACAGGAAATAAATAGTTATAGATCACTTCAAAATTAATAAAGATCAGATTTGATCAGGACAGAGACCTCCTGAAAATCTTGGCTCCAGACATAAAGAAAGAAACCGAGAAGGACTGCAAGACACGTGACATAAATGCTGATCCCTCTACATTGGAACAACTCAGAGACTTAGTGAGGCATGACAAATCTTGTTGGCAACTGAGTCCTTATAACTTACTATTACATGCTATTCTTTTATACGGTTAGATGGAGAATTATATTATCGCTTGGTTATGCAATCCAAACAGACTTATAATGTTAACAGATGCCTTTTATCTGCTCAAACAACAACAAAGAAATCATTTTTTTTATTGGAAAGAAAAAAAAAAAAGAAATTTCTGCCTCCTCCCTGCCTCCCATTTCCCTCCCACTTCTCCCCCTCCTCCTCCCCTCCCCCCACTCCTCCCCCTCCCTCTCCAGCCTGCAGAGCAGTCAGGTTTCCCTGCCCTGTGGAAAGTCCAAAGTCTCCCCCCTCAATCCTGGTCTAGGAAGGTGAACATCCAAACTGGGTAGACTCCCACAAAGCCAGAACATGAATTAGGATCAAAACCCGGTGCCATGGTCCTTGGCTTCTCAGAAGCCCTCATTGTCCGCCAAATTCAGAGAGTCCGGTTTTATCCCATGCTTTTTCAGTCACAGTCCAGCTGGCCTTGGTGAGCTCCCAAAGAATCAGCCCCACTGTCTCCATGGGTGGGCGCACCCCTTGTGGTCCTGACTTCTTTGTTCATATTCTCCCTCCTTCTGTTCCTCATTGGGACATTGGGAGCTCAGTCCAGTGCTCCAGTGTGGGTCTCTGACTCTATCTCCATCCATCGCCAGATGAAGTTTCTATGGTGATATGCAAGATATTCATCAGTATGGCTATAGGATAGGGTCATTTCAGGTTCCCTATCCTCAGCTGCCCCAGGAACTAACTGGGGACATCGCTCTGGGCACCTGGGAGCCCCTCTAGGTCCAAGTCTCTTGCCAACCCTAAGATGGCTCCCTTAATTAAGATATGTGCTTCTCTGCTCCCCTAACCGACCTTCCTTTATCCCAATCATCCCGTTTCCCCAAGATCCCCCCACCCTCCCCTTCTCACATTTCTCTCCCCTTTTCCCCTTACCCCCCCTCCCACCACACCCCAAGATCCCAATTATTTTCCCGGCAATCTAGTCTACTTCCCATAACCAGGAGGATACCTATATGTTTTTCTTTGGGTTCACCTTCTTATTTAGTTTCTTTAGGATATCAAATTATAGACTCACTGACCTTTATTTATCTCTAGAAACCAATTATGAGTGAGTACATCCCATGTTCATCCTTTTGGGTCTGGGTTACCTCACTCAGGATAGTGTTTTCTATTTCCATCCATTTGCATGCAAAATTCGCGAAGTCATTGTTTTTTACCGCTGAGTAGTATTCTAATGTGTATATATTCCACACTTTCTTCATCCACTCTTCTTTTGAAGGGCATCTAGGTTGTTTCCAGGATCTGGCTATTACAAATAATGCTGCTATGAACATAGCTGAACAAATGTCCTTGTCATATGATCAGGCATCTCGTGGGTATATTCCCAAGAGTGGCATTGCTGGGTCCATGGGTAGGTTGATCCCAAATTTCCTAAGAAACCGCCACACTGCTTTCCAAAGTGGTTGCACAAGTTTGCATACCCACCAGCAATGGATGAGGGTACCCCTCTCTCCACAGCCTCTCCAGCAAAGGCTATCATTGGTGTTTTTGATTTTAGCCATTCTGACAGGTGTAAAATGATATCTCAATGTTGTTTTGATTTGCATTTCCCTGATTGCTAAGGAGGCTGAGCATGACCTTAAGTGCCTTTTGGCCATTTGAACTTCTTCTGTTGAGAATTCTCTCTTCAGATCAGTGCCCCATTTTTTAATTGTGTTAATTAGCATTTTAAAGTCTAGTTTCTTGAGTTCTTTATATATTTTGGAGATCAGACTTTTGTCTGTTGCGGGGTTGGTGAGGATCTTCTCCCAGTCAGTGGGTTGCCTTTTTGTCTTAGTGACAGTGTCTTTTGCTTTACAGAAGCTTCTCAGTTTCAGTAGGTCCCATTTATTCAATGTTGCCCTTAATGACTGTGCTGCTGGGGTTATACCTAGGAAGCCATCGCCTGTGCCCATTTGTTGTAGGGTACTTCCCACTTTCTCTTCTATCAGGTTCAGTGTGTTCAGATTGATATTGAGGTCTCTGATCCATTTGGACTTGAGTTTTGTGCATGGTGATAGATATGGGTCTATTTTCATTCTTCTACAAGTTGACATCCAGTTGTGCCAGCACCATTTGTTGAAGATGCTTTCTTTCTTCCATTGTATACTTTTCACACCTTTATCGAAAATGAGGTGTTCATTGGTTTGTGGGTTAAGATCCGGGTCTTCTACACGATTCCATTGGTTGACTTCTCTGTTTTTATGCCAATACCACACTGCTTTCATTACTGTAGCTCTGTAATAGAGTTTAAAGTCAGGGATGGTAATGCCTCCAGAAGTTCCTTTATTGTATAAGATTGTTTTGGCTATCCTGGGTTTTTTGTTATTCCATATAAAGTTGGTTATTGTCCTCTCAAGATCAGTGAAGAATGTTAATGGGCTATTGATGGGGATTGCATTGAATCTGTAAATTGCGTTTGGTAGGATTGCCATTTTTACTATGTTGATCCTCCCAATCCACGAGCAAGGGAGATCCTTCCATTTTCTGTTATCGTCTTCAATTTCTTTCTTCAATGCCTTAAAGTTCTTGTCAAATAGATCCTTCACTTCTTTGGTTAGAGTTACCCCGAGATATTTTATGCTGTTTGTGGCTATTGTGAAAGGTGATGCTTCTCTGATTTTCCTCTCTGCTTCCATATCCGTTGTGTATAGGAGGGCGACTGATTTTTTGGAGTTGATCTTGTATCTGGCCACATTGCTAAAGGTGTTTATCAGCTGTAGAAGTTCTTTGGTGGAGTTTTTGGGGTCGCTTATGTACACTATCATATCATCTGCAAATAATGAAAGTTGAACTTCTTCCTTTCCAATTCGAATCCCCTTGATCCCCTTATGTTGTCTTATTGCTATTGCTAAAACTTCAAGTACTATATTGAAGAGGTATGGAGAGAGTGGACAGCCTTTTCGTGTTCCTGATTTAAGTGCGATGGCTTTGTGTTTCTCTCCATTTAGTTTGATGTTAGCTGTCGATTTGCTGTAAATAGCTTTTATTATATTTAGGTATGACCCTTGTATCCCTAATCTCTCCAAGACTTTTATCATAAAGGGATGTTGAATTTTGTCAAAAGCTTTTTCAGCATCTAATGAAATGATCATATGGTTTTTTTCTTTCAGTTTATTTATATGATGGATTACATTGATAGATTTTCGTATGTTGAACCAGCCTTGCATCTCTGGGATGAAGCCTACTTGATCATAATGGATAATTTTTCTAATGTGTTCTTGGATACGGTTTGCCAGTATTTTGTTGAGGATTTTTGCGTCGATGTTCATGAGTGACATTGGCCTGTAATTCTCTTTCTTGGTTGAGTCTTTGTGAGGCTTTGGTATCAGAGTGACTGTAGCTTCATAAAAGGAATTTGGCAATGACTCTTCTGTTTCTATATTGTGAAATACCTTAAGGAGTATAGGTATTAGGTCTTCTTGGAAATTGAAACCGTCTGGTCCTGGGCTTTTTTTGGTAGGGAGGTTTTTGATAACAGCTTCTAATTCTTCGCGACTGACAGGTCTATTTAGGTTGTTCACCTGGTCCTGACTTAACTTTGGTATATGGTATTTATCTAAAAAAGTGTCCATTTCTTTTACATTTTCCAGTTTTGTGGCATACAGGCTTTTAAATCATCTTTAATTGACTTGTTCACACTGTACCTTACATATATTTAAATTCTTTAAAACCTTATAAGCTTTCAGAATAAAAGGACTAGTCATTAATAAAGAGAAGTAGCCTAGGTGGCCTAGCCTTTCAGCATGCCTCTTTTGTAGATTCCTCAAAATTCTGCATGCAGAGCAACTTCAAAACTAGCTGAGATGTTCCAGCCTCATGGACTGTCCAGCCAAGGCTTCCGACAAGCTTCACTATTTTCCATCACACAGAGACCAAGCAATTTTTTTTATACAACTAGCTCCCCCAGAGTGTGACCATTATCCCAATTTTCTTGGTATCTCCTAAATATTCCATCACCCCCAGACAACAATAATTAATTTTAAAAATATGATTACCACATTCACCAGAGGCAGGGTGGGTAGTTTTTGGTTGTTCAGTGGGTTATGGATTCTTGACTTCATTTAGGAAGTTGGTTGCAAATTGCTACTGGCCATTGCAAGGGAGAAAATTAAGCAAGGGAGGTTAGTTAAGATAAAGGATCTCTTTCTGAAAAGAATGATATCGTAAAGAGGTAGATTATTAAATCTACTTAAACTGAAAAGCAACTATTAATCTCAAATATTTTACATTGGTATGATTTTATATAATTATATATAATGTTTCTACTCTTGTTTAAGGATTTGTACTGATATAGCTTATTTAACTATGTAATGTAAATGTCTAGTCCTTGAAAGTTATTTAAGATAATTAAAACAGGTTAGTAGTTAGTCATCTATAGCAATCAAAATTATAGTCATGTTACATATGTTTTCAAGGTCAAACAGAAATATATTAAATAGACAAATACTTCAAACACTTCAAAGACATACGTAATATAGTATTTATTTTTTTAATATCATAAGGTTTTTCATGACAAAAAGACACATCTACTCCTGCCAATAATAATTTACATCAAAAAAAGGATGATGGATAGTAGCATTTAATTTGTGTTTTAATAAACAAAACCTTCCTGAAGATCAGAGAGTAAAGCAGACCCACTGGTTAGCCACACAGATCTGGCAGTGGTAACACACACCTTTAATCCTAGTAGCCACACTAGTTTGCCATAAAAATCAGTCAGTAGTGGTGTATGCCCTTAATCCCAGAACTAGAGAGGATTATAAAAACAGGAGGAGACAGTTCTCACTCTTAGTCTCCTTTTGAGGCTTCCTGGAGACAGGATAGCCATTTTCTGATTGAGGTCAAGGTAAGGGTCATTGGATAGCTGCTTTGCTTTTCTGGTCTTCAGGTTGAACCCCAAATCTGTCTCTGCATTTTTATTAATTGAGCTACTTTGATGGCATCAAAGAACCTCCATTTGGAGTTTGCTTTCTATGTGACGTAAAACTCCCATTGCATCAACTAATGACAACATGCTCTCTAAACTGGACAAGCAGAACACAAAAGAAACCAACTACTACACTTTGCCAAGGCCATATAAAACAGTCCTTCAAAACTTCCTATATCACAAAAAAGTCTGTTTGATATTCTAGGTCTGTAGGATGAAAATTGATGCCTCAGTGTTGCAGAGAAACCTTGAATGACTATCTAGATAGTCAGCTGTTTCTGTCATTTCTTAGTTTTGGAACTTTCTTGCTCTGCACTTCCTATTTATCTTTCTCAGGTCTCTGAGCAGTAGAAGATGAGATAGTTATAATGGCTTTTCTTGTTAGCAAATTCAGAAGAATAACTTACATAAGAGATGTAAAGTTTATAAGGTTGAGAACATAAAAACAAGTTGTTTATCTAAGAGAACGTTTTAAGGTTTAAAAAGGATATGTTTAGGATGATAATATAAATTATTTTAGAAATGGTATAGGTATAAAACTTAATTCATAATTGTTCTTATTGTATATAGTTTTACTGTATTAGAGATAAAAAAGTAAGGAAGCTTCTTTTTTCAGTGATATTGTTTACTGTAGATTCACAGTTCAGAATGGGAGGCATAGAAGACTTCTGTGACAAACTTTTTCATTTACACATATTCCACTGAACACCAAAAAGAATAAATAGCCTCAACAGGAAGCCATTGAAGAATTTAAAAAAAATTGGGATAAGGATGCTGAAGTGTAGCTCTTTAAAATTGATGGTTCCTGGCAGGATAGACATAAAGACTCAGTTCTCTTTAAGGGACTAACCACTGGGAGTGTGATCAGGCTCCAGTGATTATATGGACAACATAAATGAGACATTTTTGGTAGGAGTGGTCAGAAGCTTGGAGGACAGACATGGGAGAATGGGAAAATGAGTGTAATGAGGGTGCATCATGTTAGATTACCAAATAATCAATAAAAATATTTTGTTGGAGAAAGAAGAAAATTGAAATAATCCCTACATCATATCAGACAACCATGGATTAAGACTGCATTTCAAAAATAGAAAGCCTACAAACTCATGGAAACAGAACTACTCTCTATTGAATGACTACTAGATCAAGGCAGAAAGAACAAAAGAAGGAAGTGAAAGACTTCCTAGAATTCAATGAAAATGTATATACACCATACACAAACTCATGGGACGTAATAAAAGCAGTGCTAAGAGGAATGTTCATAGCACTGAATACCTACATAAAAGAACTTGGAGCTTTCTTATACTAGCAATTTAACAGCATACCTGAAAGCTCTAGAACAAAAAATAAGCAAGAATATCCAGAAAATCATCAAACTAATGGTTGAAATCAATAAAATAGAAACAAAGATGTAGTGATTTGAAAGAAAGTACTGCCCAAGGGCAGTGGCACTATTACAAGTTATAGTATTATTGGAGTAGATGTGGCATTTTTAGAGGAAGTGTGTTACTGTGGAAGCAGAATTTGATATCTCAAATATGCTCAAGCCACAACCAGTATCTTAGCTCAGTTCCAGTTGCTTTTGGTTCAAAATGTAGAATTCTCACCCTTTCCCCAGCACCATTCCACAGTCTACCTCTTCACTAATATAATGGTAGGTATTGATATGCATATTGTTAGTTTATTTTTTTTATTGATTTTATTGAGCTAAACAGTTTTCTCTGCTCCCCTTTCTGCCTCTTTCCTCTTCTTCAACCCTCTTCAATGGTCCCCATGCTCCCAATTTACTCAGAAGATCTTGCCTTTTTCTACTTTCCATGTAGATTAGATCCATGTATGTCTCTCTTAGGGGTCTCATTATTGTCTAGGTTCTCTTGGATTGTGATTTGTAAGCTAGTTTTCTTTGCTTTATGTTTGAAAACCACTTATGAGTGAGTACAGTGATAATTGTTTTTTTGGGTCTGGGTTATGTCACTCAATATGATGTTTTCTATACCCTACAATAGCAAGACTTTATCCAAAGTAACCAAAAGGCTGTAATAGTTTGTAAAGAATAAAAAGAAAACTTTTATGCCATGTTTTATATTATTACACTCCTAGAAGCTCATTAGTGTTAAACCATCATCTCTTATTCTCAAAGGGATGAGAAGGAATTCCCTAGCAGAGTGTTTTTTTGTTTGTTTGTTTGTTTGTTTGTTTTTCGAGACAGGGTTTCCCTGTGGCTTTGGAGCCTGTCCTGGAACTAGCTCTGTAGACCAGGCTGTTCTCGAACTCACAGAGATCCACCTGCCTCTGCCTCCCGAGTGCTGGGATTAAAGGCGTGCGCCACCACCGCCCGGCTCAGCAGAGTGTTTTTAAATCAAAAACCCCAGACTAGCTTCATGTTCCCAGAAAGGGTAGTGCTCCGCCACCCCTCAGGAAAATACAAAGCATCGAGTCAGGATGCCTGCCCAACCATCTGGTGTTAAGGATGTCCTGAATTAGGGACAGCATGGCCTTGCTCGCTAACAAAGCCATATGAGAAAAAGCAAAGACCTTCAACAAGTTGCACCCTGCCAACCCCCCCTGACTGCCCTGAAGGGCTGCTTGTGTTTCTTTTGCCTTTAAAAAAGCTAACCCCACAAATAAACTCTGAACTCCTTCCTGCCTCACTGATGGGTGAGTATTGGAGTTCCGAGATAGCTAGCTGATGGGTGAGTATTGGAGTTCCGAGATATTTAAAAAAATATACAGTAAAAATTTACAAATTATTCACAGAAAAGTCTCTGGAACAAGTAAAATAAGAAAATAAGTTCCTCTAATCTTATAAAGAGTGTCTGCTGGGTGGTGATGGCACACACCTTTAATCCCAGCACTCAGGAGGCAGAGGCAGGGGGATCTCTGTGAGTTCGAGGCCAGCCTGGTCTACAAAGCTAGTTCCAGGACAGTCTCCAAAGCTACAGAGAAACCCTGTTTCGAAAAACCAAAATAAAATAAAATAAAATAAAGGGTGTTTATTGTGTTAATTTTTATTTAGCTTTTGCTATGGTAAGGATTAAACTGAGAACCTCATGAAATGCTAGGCAAGTCCTCTATCACTGAGCTATATCTCCAGCCCTATCTTTACTTTTTGAGACAGAAGCTCACTAAGCTGCTCAAGCTAGTCTTGATCTTACTCTGTAAACCAGGCAGTATTTCAAATCAAATTCTTCTGTAGGCATAACCTGAATTTAAGGTTTCATTCAGTTCACCATGTTCAGATAACTCTCTGAGCTCAGCTCTATATGGAGGACTAACTTTCTCAGCATCACTACCTTTCTCTGCCTAAGCTTATTTGGAGAGTGTCTCTAGGCCCAGATGCCTGACCTTATTTGGAGGATAACTGCACAGAGCTACATGCAAACACTATGACTCAACATGTAAGTTTCTGTCCTCCTTTTGGTGTATTCTGGTATTTGAATTAATGGGTAGTTAACATTTGTCAGTCTTCTATAAAGTCTACATAGGCAAATTAGGTGTATTCCCATTGTTGTTTGTTTGTCCTCCCCTACCTCAAGACTATATAAGCTAGCCCTGTTGTTGCTTCAATAAACTAGCTGTCTCTCTGAAGCTGACACCCAGTAGTTCTTTCTGACAACCTCACAGCTTCTGTTCCCTTTGCCTTCCTTGGCTGGTGGTCAACACCTCATGAGGAAAAGGAAGACCCTCACCTTCCTGTTTCAGCATCCCAAGTATGTAGAATTGCAGGCACAGGTATATTTGCAAGGGAACTTAAAAGAAGACTGGGACTTCATTTAAAAAGATACAAGTTACTAGGAAAAAAAAACTGCCAGAACAAATAAATAGGTTTACAAGGACTATAGCTATTTGAAGAAAATATATATTGGGTTAGAGCCTGGCAGTGGTGGTACATGCCTTTAATCCTAGCAGCCAGATCTTTTTGAGTTCAAGGACAGTCTGTCTGATCTACAGAGTTAGTTTCAGGACAGATACACAGAGAAACCCTGTCTTGAAAAACAAACAAACAAACAAGCCATGAAGAGGAAAAAAAGAATACATGATTAGAAACATGGGAAACACATGGCATTAGAGTTGTATTAGAAAAGGAAAGTGTTGAGCTAAGAGGCATAATAATGTTAAGGTAAAGAACAAAATGGAAAAAGAAGACATTTATTCTTAGATATTATCGCAGTTCTTGCGAAATGCTGATTGTAACTGCTAAATTCATAAACTCATGAGTGATAGCTCAAGAAAAAGGACAAAAGCAATGTTTGGTACCTTGTACACATACATATAATTTCATATTTTATGAGAAAGTAATATATTTTTGTATTTGGACTAAAAATTTTATTAAGTATGTACAAAATATGACTGACATAACATTGTAGACAATTTTTAGTAGCCACCCTGGTGCTTCTTGCTCATGCAGCTTCTATGTGCAACTCTTTCACTTACCAAATACTTATTCATTGCTTAAAATGTGTCACTATTGTGTTAGGTGCTAAGAATAACAAAAAAGATCTCTGTTCTTATAAAATTTATAGACTGTGGTAGATCAAAATATTTATATAAACTAATTAGAAACTAAATAAACATAATTTCGTGAATATATATAAACATAATGTAAATGAACAAATCAAATAAATCCCTGAGATAAAATAGATGGTTGTAAGAATAAAATAGTTCAATTTTCATCAATGGTATTAGGAAGTAAGGAATTAAAGATCACAATGAAAATGATGGATTTCTGCTATTTAGATGTTATTGGTCAATCTTTGTGTACCAAACCTTATATACTCAGTAACAATCCAAAGAAGCTAATACTAAATCTAGCTTTCTATCCTGAATCCAATTTTCAATTTGTATGTTTTCTTCAAAATAAAGTGTATAAGCTGTGCCTAATAAACCATTATTCAGTTACCAAACATGTGCCAAATCAAATGATGGATAGGAGGAAAATTGCCAGAATATATTATTATAAAGCTATTAGGGAGACTTAAAGTTTTACCTTGGCTACTACTTCTGTGAACCTGGTTATCTGCCACTCATAATAACAGTACACTGTACCGAATGGCATATTGGAGATAAAAAAAAGTTTATTCTAAAATAGACAAATATTTAATTATTCCTTTTGTTTTTATCTGTTAATTTTCCAAAGACCTCAAATATCTTCTCATCAATCATACTTAAGGTATCTTTCTGTATATTATATAAAGGCAGCAGACTGATATTTGATTATAATTCTATAACACTAACTTGACTTTAAAGCATTCTTGGCTTAATGTAAATTCTGTAATAATTCATTCCATTTTCTTCTTGTGCCCTCCTGTTTTTATGTAAACTCCTTTTTTTTCTACATATCTGAACATTTTAGGAGGCACACATGGAATCTTATCTAAAGCTATGAAGATATTTTTTCAAGGTCTTTGCATAAATCATGACTGTAGAAAGGAGGCAACTTGTTCTTCATGCAGATATTACTGATATTTGAGAATGCAAAAGTTTTACATACCTTTGTGATTATTATTATTATTCACCTTCTAAGGAGCATAGAGAAGATGCTATATAATTGAATATTTCATTTCTTTTTTATTGTTTTTTTAATAATGGAGACAATTTAAAATTTATTAGGTGAGGACAGAATAAACTCGTGGAAATCCAATCATTTTTATAAGCAACAATCTCTTTTGAGTAAAACAGTAGTGCTATCCTTAACCATGTCCATGGAGGTCGTTGGATATTAATGCCCCCTCCCTGGAAGCTGGAAGAGGAAGCTGGAAGATGTCATTAGACATTGTTCCCAGGGACAACCCAAGGTCTCTTAATGGAAATACGTGAGACTCTGTGCTCTGGCTGGGCCTCAGATCATAAAATTCTTTAGTATTGTCACTGGACTTAGGGTCACACAGCCTGTGTCCCAACAAGTCAGGTTGGCCACTCTTGCTCCATAAGCCACTTAAAACAGTTAACAGAGAAGACCATAGGAGATATAGCCGGTGTAGCATCATGCAGAAGAGGGTCAGAGATCCAGTGAGGCCCCCAAGTCCTCCATGGGGATTCTAAGTGAGATCCAGTGATACCACTAAGTCCTCCTTGGGGGTTCTGAGTGAGGTTCAGTGAGGCCCCCCCCAAGTCCTCGGGGGTTCTAAGTGAGGTAAAAGTAGAAGGCCACATTCCCAGGTAATTGTCTCCTCTGTAAGATGATCCAGCAAGTTATAATTTTTTTCCCCAGAGAAAAGTTTTCCTCCAGCTGGCCCTGGCTTTAGGCATTCTTTTTTCCCAACCTGAGACTCCCGAGGGAATTCAGGTTTCTTGGGTCCATTGTTTCAATAATGGTCTGATAGCCAAAGAGAAGCAGCAGCAGCAGGCCCTCTTGGACATCTGCATCCCTGGACGTCTGCATCCCTGGGCATCTGCATTCTTGCCAGGCCTGTTGTAGTATCTGTTGAAGCTGAGGCATGAACGTGACTTCTAGTAGCAGTGGGAGAAAAAGCAGTGGATGAAAAAAATGTGACAGCAAGAAGATTGTGATGGAGGTGGGACTTGTATCTTATCTGTTGCTTTCATTGGTTAATTAATAAAGAAACTGCTTGGCCCTCTGATAGGATAGAATTTAGATAGGTGGAGTAAACAGAATAGAATGCTGGGAGAAAGAAGCTGAGTCAGGTAGTTGCCATGATTCTCCCACTCTAGACAGACACAGGTTAAGATCTTCCCTGGTAAGCCACCTCGTGGGCTACACAGATTATTAGAAATGGGTTAGATCAATATGTAAGAGCTAGCCAATAAGAGGCTGGAACTAATGAGCCAAGCAGTGTTCAAAAGAATACAGTTTCCGTGTAATTATTTCTGGGGCTAAGCTAGCTGTGTGGGATCCAGGTGGGAACATAGCCCACCGCTCCAAACACAAGATTGTGACTCAGAGCTCAGATGCTGGCAGCCGATGTATGGTGCAAATGTAAATATGTCATGAAAATGTGCGCACGCTGGAAAAGATTAAAATACATACACAGGAATGTTTGGGCTAAAAAAGAACTCTGCCACTCCTATACCAACCACCTCATCCTCCCTCAGACCCCATTCTCTTTCTCAGGAGAAACATGGCTAGTACTGTGAACATACACTTTTCATGGACACACGTGTATTTGTATATGTGCGTGCACACAGATATTCCAATAAAGATCATCTTTCTCATACATATGGAAATAGTGCTCTGCAGTTTGATTTTTTTTTTCCCACCAGGAGCATGTTAAATGTCAGCACATACAGATCCTCTATCCCAATACAATAGGCAAGCTGAGCTGGTGTGCTCAGCTCTTACCATAAATGTGCAGCCATCTGCCCATCGCTCTTCTTAATGTGAATAATTTTGTGGTTAGCTGCTTGTCACTAGAATGGGCTTGTTCTTTTTTTTATTTTTTATTGAAAAAAAAATTTCCACCTCCTCCGAGACTCCCATTTCCCTCCCCCTTCTCCTGCACCTCTCGCCTCCCCCCAGTCCTCTACCCCTCCCTCTCAAGTCCAAAGAGCAGTTAGGTTTTTCTGCCTTATGGAAAGTCCAAGGTCCTCCCACCTCATTCCAGGTCTAAGAAGGTGAACATCCAATCTGGCTAGGCTCCCACAAAGCCAGAACATGAAGTAGGATCAAAATCCCATGCCATTGTCCTTGGCTTTTCATCAGCCCTCATTGTCCACCATGTTCAGAGGGTCCAGTTTTATCCCGTGTGTTTTCACTCATAGTCCAGTGAAGTGATAGGAGTGGCAGGGCTGCGTGCCCAGCACCCCAGCAGCCCACAAGGCTAGCTTTACCCGAAATAATTACACGGACACTGTATTCTTTTAAACACTGCTTGGCCCATTACTATTTAGCCTGTCCTAAGCTAATTCTCACAAATTAATTTAGCCCAATTCTAATCAGGTCTGTAGCACCCAAAGGTGCTCTTATCGGGAAGATGCTAGCCTATGTCCATCCTGGGTCGGAGCTTCATCGTGAGTGTTTTGCTCTGAGAGGAGCTGCGTGAAGTCTGACCTCACTTCCTCTTCTGTTTACTCCACCCACCTATGTTCTAACCAATCAGGACCAAGCAGTTTATTTATTGCTTAACCAATGAAATCAACAGATTGATTTATGACACTCCGACATCAGTCCAGCTGGCTTTGGTGAGCTCCTAATAGATCAGCACCACTGTATCAGTGGGTGGGTGCTACCCTCATGGTCCTGACTTCCTTGCTCATGTTCTCACTCCTTCTGCTCCTCATTGGGACCTTGGGAGCTCAGTCCAGTGCTCCAGTGTGGGTCTCTGTCTCTATCTCCATCCATTGCCAGATGAAGGTTCTATGGTGATATGCAAAATATTCATCAGTATAGCTATAGCATAGGGTCATTTTAGTTTCCCTATCCTCAGGTGCCCAAAGAACTAACTGGGGACATTGCCCTGGGCACGTGGGAGCCACTCTAGGTTCAAGTCTCTAGCCAACCCTAAGGTGGCTCCCTTAACTAAGATATGTGCTTCCCTGCTCCCCTATCCAACCTTCCTCTATCCCAATCATCCTGTTTCCCCAAGTTTCCCCCATCATCCCCTTCTCACTTTTCTCTCACCATCTCCCCTTACCGCCATCGCGCCCCACCCCAAAGATCCCAATTTTTTGTGCGGCAATCTTGTCTACTTCACATAGCCAAGATGATAACTGTATGTTTTTCTTTCGGTTCACCTTATTATTTAGCTTCTTTATGATCACCAATTATAGACTCCGTGACCTTAATTTATGGCTAGAAACCAAATATGAGTGAGTACATACCATTTTCATCTTTTTGGGTCTGGGTTACCTCACTCAGGATAGTTTTTTTTCTATTTCCATCCATTTGCATGCAAAATTAGAGAAGCCATTGTTTTTTACCGCAGAGTAGTACTCTAATGTGTATATATTCCACACTTTCTTCATCCATTCTTCCATTGAAGGACATCTAGGTTGTTTCCATGTTCTGTCTATTATAAATAATGCTGCTATGAACACAGTTGAACAAATGTTTCTGTCATATGATAGGGCATCTCTTGGGTATATTCGCAAGAGTGGTATTACTGGATCTTGGGGTAGGTTGATCCCGAAATTCCTGAGAAACCGCCACACTGATTTCCAAAGTGGTTGCACAAGTTTGCAATCCCACCAGCAATGGATGAGTGTACCCCTTACTCCAAAACCTCTCCAGCAGAGGCTATCATTGGTGTTTTTGATTTTAGCCATTCTGACAGGTATAAGATGGTATCACAAAGTTGTCGTGATTTGCATTTCCCTGATCACTAAGGAGGTTGAACATGATCTTAAGTGTCTTTTGGCCATTTGAATTTCCTCTGTTGAGAATTCTCTGTTCAGTTCAGTGCCCATTTTTTAGTTGGGTTAATTAGCATTTTAAAGTCTAGTTTCTTTTGAGTTCTTTATATATTTTGGAGATCAGACCTTTGTCTGTTGCGGGGTTGGTTAAGATCTTCTCTCAATCAGTAGATTGCCTTTTTGTCTTAGTGACAGTGTCCTTTGCTTTACAGAAGTTTCTCAGTTTCAGGAGGTCCCACTTATTCAAGTTGTTCTTAATGTCTATGTTGCTGGGGTTATACATAGGAAGCAATCTCCTGTGCCCATATGTTGTATAGTACTTTCCACTTTCTCTTCTATCAGGTTCAGTGTGTTCAGATTGATATTGAGGTCTTTGATCCATTTGGACTTCAGTTTTGTGCATGGTGGTAGATATGGATCTATTTTCATTCTTCTGCAGGTTGACATCCAGTTGTGCCAGCACCATTTGTTGAAAATGCTTTCTTTGTTCTATTGTATACTTTTAACACCTTTATCGAAAAATCAGGTGTTAAAATCCCGGTATTCTATTGGATTCCATTGGTCGACTTCTCTGTTTTTATGCCACTACCACACTGTTTTCATTACTGTAGCTCTGTAATAGAGTTTGAAGTCAGGGAAGATAATGCCTCCAGAAGTTCCTTCTTTATTGTATAAGATTGTTTGGGCTATCCTGGGTTTTTTTGTTTTTCCATATAAAGTTGATTATTTTCCTCTCAAGATCTGTGAAGAATTTTAATGCGATCTTGATGGGGATTGCATTGAATCTATAAATTGCCTTTGGTAGAATTGCCATTTTTACTATATTGATCCTCCCAATCCAGGAACAAGGGAGATCCTTCCATTTTTTGGTATCCTCTTCAATTTCTTTCTTCAATGCCTTAAAGTTCTTGTCAAATATATCCTTCACTTCCTTGGTTAGAGTTACCCCAAGATATTTTATGCTGTTTGTGGCTATTGTGAAAGGTGATGCTTCTCTGATTTCCCTCTCTGCTTACATATCCTTTGTGTATAAGAGGGCGACTGATTTTTTGGAATTGATCTTGTATCCTTCCACATTTGTAAAGGTGTTTATCTGCTGTAGGAGTTCTTTGGTGGAGTTTTTGGCGTCACTTATGTACACTATCATATCATCTGCAAATAACGAAATTTTAAGTTCTTCCTTTCCAATTTGAATCCCCTTGATACCGTTATGTTGTCTTATTGCTATTGCTAGAACTTCAAGCACTATATTAAAGATGTATGGAGAGAGTGAATAGCCTTGTTGTGTTCTTGATTTTAGTGGGATGGCTTTGAGTTTCTCTCCATTTAATTTGATGTCAGCTGTCGGCTTGTTGTAAATAGCTTTTATTATACTTAGATATGACCCTTGTATCCCTAATTTCTCCAAGACTTTTAGCATAAAGAGATGTTGAATTTTGTCAAATGCTTTTTCAGCATCTAATGAAACGATCATATGGCTTTTTCTTTCAGTTTATTTATATGATATTTATTGATATATTTTCATATGTTGAACCAGCCCTCCATGTATGGGATAAAGCCTACTTGATTATAATGGATAATTTTTCTTATGTGTTCTTGGATTCGGTTTTCCAGTATTTTGTTGAGGATTTTTGCGTCGATGTTCATGAGTGAGATTGGCCTGGAATTCTCTTTCTTGGTTGAGTCTTTGTGTGGTTTTGTTATCAGAATAACTGTAGCTTCATAAAAGGAATTTGGCAATGACTCTTCTGTTTCTATATTGTGAAATACATTAAGGAGTATAGGTATTAGGTCTTCTTAGAAGTTCTGGTAGAATTCCGCATTGAAACCGTCTGGTCCTGGGCTTTTTTAGGTAGGGAGGTTTTTGATAACAGCTTCTAATTCTTCACGACTAACAGGTCTATTTAGATTGTTCACCTGGTCCTGGTTTAACTTTGGTATAGGGTATTTATCTAAAAAAGTGTCCATTTCTTTTACATTTTCCAGTTTTGTGGCATACAGGCTTTTGTAGTAAGATCTAATGATACCCTGAATTTCTTCTGTGTTTGTGGTTATGTCCCCCTTTTCATTTCTGATCTTATTAATTTGCATATTCTCTCTGCCATTTGATTAGTTTGGATAGGGGTTTATCAATCTTGTTGATTTTCTCCAGGAACCAGCTTTTTGTTTCATTGATTCTTTGGATTGTTTTCTGAGTTTCTATTTTGTTGATTTCAGCCCTCAATTTGATTATTTCCAGTCTTCTTCTCCTCCTAGGTGAGTCTGCTTCTTTTTTCTATAGAGCGTTCAGGTGGGTTGTTAAGTCTCCAATGTTTGCTTTCTCTGTTTTCTTTAACTGGGCACTTAGTGCTATGAACTTTCCTCTAAGGACTGCTTTCATAGTGTCCCATAAGTTTGAGTATGTTGCTTCTTTATTTTCATTGAATTCAAGGAAGACTTTAATTTCTTTTTTTATTTCTTTTATTTATTAAAGATTTCTGTCTCTTCCCCACTGCCGCCTCCCCTTTCCTTCCCTCTCCCAATCAAGTCCCCCTCCCTCATCAGCCCAAAGAGCAATCAGGGTTCCCTGCCCTGTGGTAAGTCCAAGGAACACCCACCTCCATCCATGTTAGGAGCCGTTTCCCCCCTAAAGATTATTACAGGAACCATCACCTTAGGGGGCCTGCAGGGAACCCCACACCCATAATTATGTTAAGAATAGTTCTATTGGCAAAACCTGCCCCACACCCAATTAGCTATTCGCTAATTGCTAACGAACTTAATCTGTTAGCGGAACCCACCCCCCACATTCCAGACTATCTAGAGAGAACTAGGTGTGTCAACTCGCGACATCCTGACCGGGAGAATCAACATCTGACTTCTTGGCCTACCTGACCGGATGTAGGTTACGTGACCTGGGACCACGCGGCCAGATTCCATGCTCCTGTGCCCTGCCTCCCAATCCAGGGGCTATATAAGCTGTAACCCTGACCCTAATAAAGGGAGGCTTTGACAAATCTTTGCTTGGCCTCATTTCTTTATCTTAGCCCTCTCTTCCAGGTAGCGCCCCTCCGAGACCCTGGAGTAACAGGCTGCCAGGGCGGGTCACAACTTCTAGACTAGTGACCTACCCACGGCGGTCGCAGTGGCGCCCGAACCAGTGTATCGGAGTACGGTTAGCTATCGGACAACATCGCGCAGTCCCGGGACATCAAGAATAAAAAATAAGATTCTGCAGCTGTAGGACTCGAACAGGTCTGCAGGACGAGAGGTAGGTAGGCGCACTCACCATTGTCTATTAGGAGATGGGACAATCACTTTCGAAGGAAGAAAAATTTATACATAAATTATCAGGGATAAAGGAGTAAGAGTTAAAAAAACGAGATTTAGTTGCATTTTTCTGTATTATAGATGAAATATGCCCCTAGTTAGCTTTACCTGGCCAAAGGCAGAAAAATTCATACAGTAATTTAATCTATCAATCAGGAAAAGGAGGGTAAGAGTCAAAAAATGAGATTTACATGTTTGCTTTATGTGTTTGCTTCCGGACTCAAAAGGGAGTCCCTCAAGATGTAAAAAGTTAGGGTACAATCCACACAGCTATGCCTGCCAAACAGGCTGGCTGTTAGGGATAGAGAGCCTGCCATATGAAGCGAAAGCTGACAGGCAGGTTTGCTGTAAAGGAGTCTAGACTCAAAAAGCTGCAGCTGCATTTAGGACTGTAAATATGCTTCTTTTCCATTTTAAAAATCTTGCTTCCTGGTCAAAAATCTTTAGTTTGTAGTTGTATAAAAGTTTATATCTAAGGTAGATTAATTTCAGTACTATGTTTCTGTAGGGAATTTTAAAATCAAAGATTGTGATATATTCAGAGGATTTTAAGAATTGTTTAGGCTATCCTGAGTTTTTATTTCTTTTGTATAAGGTTGAGGATTGTTCTTTTGAGTTCTATATTGTTCTTTTGAGTTTTGTGAAAAGTTTTGCTATAATTTTAATGAACGTTTACATTAAATCTGTATGTGAGTTCTCTGAGGAATGTTGCTATAATTTTTAATGGACATTTACACTGGATCTATAGACTGCTCTCAGTGAAACTGTCATTTTTGCTATGTTTCTTCTGCTTTCCCAAGAAAGTAGGGGATCTTTCAAGACTTAAAGTTCTTATCATTGAAATTTTTCCGTTTGTATGGCCTGCTCTTGGGTGGGAGTCCTATTGTCTCAGCTTGAGGTTCTTTCCTGCTGCTAGGTGTGGCTTCAGGATGGACTGCTGAGACTCAGGCCTCTTAACTGAATTTATCAAGGGCCAGAGTTACAAATGATAATAGTCAAAAATAAAAAACATTTCCGCCTTCACAGGCAGAGATGACGGGACTCAAAACTTCTGTCCTGCTTGCTTAAAGTTACTCCAAGATATTTTGTGGTATTCATGGATATTTAAAAGGAGGATGTCTCATTTATCCTAGATGTAAAAGAGATACCTTTGGGTTATTTTCAGATTCTGGCTATGATAAAGTAGTTCTGCTATGGGCATGCTGAGCACGTGTCCTTGTGGTAGGGTTCAACAACTTTGTATTTAGGCCCAGAAGGGGTATTGCTGAGTTTTGAGGTAGATATTTGCCTAATTTTAAAAAATAGACAAAACGAGAGTCCCTCAGTGCTGGGGAGACTCTCACTTGGGTTTCAGGATAGCGCGGCCCCCCCATGGCTAGCGGGAGATGGGCCTTGCTGCGATCACGTGGGGCTTTGAGACAGCAGCCATTGCACTGGGGCCGAGGCTCATGGCCCACGTGGGGGAGGAGTTCCGACCCCGAGTGACCAGGAGAAAGAATTTTTGGGGAAGGGGCCACAGCCCACTAATCTAAAAAGGTCATAAATTTCAAAAACCCACTGATGGTCCAGGGCGTGGCTCCCTGCCTCTCGGGACCACTCCCAAGGTCGTTATCAGCTAGTTCCTAAAACAGTAATACCTGCAGGAAAAACTCCCTGTTTCTTGGGATTGTTATCAGCCTTGCAGTCTGGCTTTGTCTTCAGGTAGTTCCTGATGCAGGGTCTCTGAACAGGCTAGCCCTAGATTTTTAATTCTCCTCTTCCTACTGGAGAGATGGCTCAATGGTTAAGAGCATTGCCTGCTCTTCCAAAGGCCCTGGGTTCAATTCCCAGCAACCACGTCGTGGCTCACAACTATCTGGAACGAGGCCTAGATTTTTGATTTTTCTCTTCCTGCTGGGAGAGTCTGGATTTGTTCAGGCTTTTCAATGCTGTATATGATCCAAAAGCGGCTGTGCCAGTATGCACTTCCAACATTAGTCTGCACTTCCAGCAATAAAGTTTTGTCTTTGCCCACATTTTCTTAAGCATAAATTGTTAACAATAATTTTTAAACTTGGTCATTTTTACAAGGATAGGGTAAAGTCTCAGAGTTTTGATTTGCATTTATCTGGCGGTTAAAGGATGTTATGTTTAAACATTTTTTGGGTGTCTCTCAGTCATTTTTAAATACATTTGTTGAGAGTTTTCAGTTTAGATCTATGGCAAATATTTTTATTGTATAAATTTTTAATGGCTGATTTCCTGAGTTCTTCATATATTTTTAAAATGGATTTATGATAAGCAAAGATCTTTTCCCACTCTATAGTCTTATTATACAAAAGTTTCTCAGTTCAGGAGATATAATTTATGTTTTCTCACAATGTTTGTGCCACTGAGGCTGTGTCAAAGTATACTTCAAAAATTTTTCTCTGTGAGGTTTAACAAAATTTTTATATGCTGAGGCCTTCGGCTCATTTAAACTTGAGTCTTGTACATGGAGATGGATAAATTTTCATTTTTCTACATGTTGGTGTCTAATGAGGCCAGAATTATTAGTTAAAATGCTTCCTTTTTCCATTTTCCTATCTGCGAGGCAGACTTAAAATTTAGGAGGATAGCTTACAAACTTTTGGTTGGATGTCCAATGGTTAAAGCTCTAGTTATAATATTCTTATGGGAGACCTTGAGCTGCTAGATAAAATTCTTTCAAAAAGCAGTTTCCAATAGAGAGAACTTAAAGCTGCCTAACAGGTACTCAAGCAGGTAAAATATAAATCACAGGTAAAGTATACAATAATCAACAAATACAGTATATTAATTATAATTCAGTTATGGCAAATGTGTATATTAAATGTAAAACTTATTCTACAACAGTTTTATTAAAAAATGCTGTTTATGGCAAAACCTTCTCAGTTTTGCCAGTTAAGATATTAAACTCTTAATTTAAAACAGTAGCCTGTCTTATACAAAAGGGCAGGAAAAAACCTAAAAATGGTTTAACAAAATATTGACTATGATCAATGTTTCTTATACTAAACAATAGATTCATTAATAATTTTAATATTGATTCCTGGACAATTGCCTTTGCTCAATTCAAAGGCCAAAAACAATGGTCGTTTCCAAGATTATTGCTACAATTCACAATTGTATAAAATCCCTTACAGGATTTTATGCTAAATTTTACAAATGGCTCTTCTAATGAAAGAACTGCATATATGGCTAATAATAATAATAAAAAAATATGGACCGTAATAAGGCTCCTTAATAGCAACTCATAGAAGTTGCAAGCGGATCCTGATGCAAACGGATCTGGCATGATAACACCAAGCTGACCTTTGCTAAGGCAAGGTGGAAAAGCCCTTGCAATGCATTATGAAAAAACCCGACCTATATATATTTGGGGTCGAGGATATGTTTATGCTTTCTTCACAGAAAGAAAATAAAAGCTGGACCTGAAGTCGAGGCTGCGGACACAAAGGAGTTCCAGAGGCAAGTGGAGAGAGGTCCTTGGTCCAGCCTTCCCTGCCCCCAAGGAGAGGAGTGCCTAATAACAGAACCTGCTATGCCACTCTGCAGGGTGTCATTTCTGCCTCCTGAGCCCAGGGAGACCCGCCTGGAGATGCAGGATGTGCTTCACATAGCTGAATCCAGCTCACCTCACCCAGGAATCCCACCTGCCCTGAAGCACAAGTGCTAAACTACTTCTGCAGCTTGAACTCTGGTCTGCTTTAAAGCTGAGATGCAGACTAAACATCAGACTGTTTTAATCTTTGGGACACAAAACTCATTTTAAACGCCTCTTTACTTAAGAAGGGGGAAGACTGGGGTTCCTGTGACTGTTGCTCAGAGTCTGGAAATGGTGGTATTTGACAACAATGTATGTCATTGTACTCTTACTAAAATTGATCTAATGATATTTGTAACTGCTTTTAGATGTTGGGAAATGTTTGACACATGCTGTAAAGTGTTTGGGTTTAATGCATATGTTAAAAATTTTAGATTTTGATCCCTTTTACACTGCCCTAATTTTTGGCAGGCAGCACACATAATCTTATTGTGGAGTAGGCATTTAGGAAGGAGGATACCAAAGGCCAGACTAAAAGGTGAATACTGGGTTTGGAAAAAGCCCTTTCTTCTTGTCTGGAAGATGGAGTTATTGGTGCCAAAATTATATATCTTTTGTTTGAGGAGCTCCTTACAGTTTTAGATACAGGGGCCCAATGACAGGAGTTAGTGTGGATCCTCGCCTAAATTTCAAACCATACAGAGGCCATACAGGCCGGCTCAACATGGCATGGTTTTTAGGTACGAGGGCGCTCTCCACATAGCCTAAGACAGGGTGCCCTGTGATCTGCTTACTTTAATCCTGCTAGATATTTGAGGAGCTCCCAGGACAGGCGACTTATGGCAGGATAGCCCCCAACCTAAGACAGGGACCTGGGAACCCTAAGACGGGTAAGGGGGGAAAGAAATAAGGCCTGGTCCCTACTCGACCTAAGATTCATCAGGCACCCCTCTGTTCCCAGGAGAGGTAAATTGCTTCACCAGTCGAAGGAGGGTCTCTCCTTATCCCAGTCCCTTCTCCTTTAGATCTGACACCATGGTTGACTCTGACTTGGTGCTCTCCACTTAATAGCTTTTATATAAGAAAGGAGGAATATGTTAGGAGCCGTTTCCCCCCTAAAGATTATTACAGGAACCATCACCTTAGGGGGCCTGCAGGGAACCCCACACCCATAATTATGTTAAGAATAGTTCTATTGGCAAAACCTGCCCCACACCCAATTAGCTATTCGCTAATTGCTAACGAACTTAATCTGTTAGCGGAACCCACCCCCCACATTCCAGACTATCTAGAGAGAACTAGGTGTGTCAACTCGCGACATCCTGACCGGGAGAATCAACATCTGACTTCTTGGCCTACCTGACCAGATGTAGGTTACGTGACCTGGGACCACGCGGCCAGATTCCATGCTCCTGTGCCCTGCCTCCCAATCCAGGGGCTATATAAGCTGTAACCCTGACCCTAATAAAGGGAGGCTTTGACAAATCTTTGCTTGGCCTCATTTCTTTATCTTAGCCCTCTCTTCCAGGTAGCGCCCCTCCGAGACCCTGGAGTAACAGGCTGCCAGGGCGGGTCACAACTTCTAGACTAGTGACCTACCCACAGCGGCCCACACATCCAGGTCTAGTAAGGTGAGCATCCAAACTGCCTAGGCTCCCACAAAGCCAATAGGTGCAGTAGGATCAAAATTCTTTCTTTATTTCTTCCTTAATCCAGGTATGGTTCAGTAGTTGACTGTTCAGTTTCCATGAGTTTGTAGGCTTTCTGGGGGTAGCATTGTTGTTCAATTCTAACTTTAATCCATGGTGATCTGATAAGACACAGGTGGTTAATAATATTTTTTTTTGTGACTGTGGAAGTTTAATTGTTACCGAATATGTGGTCAGTTTTTGAGAAGGTTCCATGAGCTGTAGAAAAGAATGTATATTCTTTCCTATTTGGGTGGAATGTTTTATAGATGTCTGCTAAGACCATTTGACTCATTACCTCTATTAATTCTCTTATTTCTCTGCTAGGTTTCTGTCTGATTGACATGTCCATTAGTGAGAGAGGAGTGTTGATGTCTCCTACTATTAGTGTGTGTGGTTTGATGGCTGCCTTGAGTTTTAGTAATGTTTCTTTTACGTACGTGGGTGCTTTTATATTAGGGGTATAAATATTCAGGATTGAGACTTCATCCTGATGATTTGTTCCTGTTATCTGTATAAAATGTTCCTCTCCATCTCTTCTGATTGTTTTAAGTTTGAAGTCAACTTTGTTAGAAATTATTATGGCCACACCTGCTTGTCTTAGGTCCCTTTGCTTGATAAGCCTTTTCCCAGTTCTTTCCTCTGAGTAGGTGCCTGTCTTTGTGGTTGAAGTGTGTTTCTTGTAAACAGCAGAATGTTGGATCCTGTTTTCTTATCCCATCTCTTAGCCTGTGCCTTTTTATAGGTGAGTTGAGTCTATTGACATTAAGTGAAATTATTCACCAGGGGTTTTTAACTCTGGTCACTTTTTTAGTAGTAGATTTTGTGTGTTTCCTTTCTTTGATTTGTGCTGGTGAAGGGTCTCTAGGTGTCTGAGTTATTGCAGTCATTGTTGGACTCCTTGGTTAGTGATTTTCCTTCTATTACTTTCTGTAAGGCTGGATTTGTGGCTACGTGCTGTTTAATTTTTTTTTAATCCTGGACAATTTTGTTTTCTCCATTTATAGTGGACGAAAGCCTGCCTGGGTATAGTAGTCTGGCCTTGCATCCATGGTCTCTTAGTTTTTGAGTACATCTATCCAGGACCTTCTGGCTTTCATGGTTTCCATAGAGAAGTCAGGTGTAAGTCTGATAGGTTTACTTTTATAAGTAACTTGGCCTTTTTCCTTTGCAGCTTTTAATATTCTTTCTTTATTCTGTACTCTTTGTGTTTTGATTATTATATGGTGAGAGGATTTATTTTTTGATCCAGCATATTCGGTGTTCTGTATGCTTCTTGAACCTTCATAGGTACATCTTTCTTTAGGTCGGGAAAGTTTTCTTCTATAATTTTATTAAATATATTTTCTGGACCGTTGAGCTGCACTTCTTCTCCTTCTTCTACTTCCATTACTCTTAGGTTTGGTCTTTTTATTGTGTCCCATATTTCCTGAATGTTTTGTGATGAGAGTTTGTTGGACTTGCTGTTTTCTTTGATCAGTGCATTTATTTTCTCTATGTTATCTTCAGAATCTGAGATTCTTTCTTCTATCTCTTGTATTCTGCTGGTTATGCTTGTTTCTGTAGTCTCTATTCATTTACCTAGATTTTCCATATCCAGCCGGCCCTCTGTTTGTGTTTTCTTCTTTGCTTCCATTTCAGTTTTCAAGTCTCGAACTGTTTCCATTATCTGTTCGATTGTTTTTCCTTGGTTTCTTAGGGTATCATTCACTGATTTATTCAATTCTTCAAACTTTCTGTTATACTTCTCATCCATTTCTATAAGGGCATTTTTTACATGCTGTTTAAGGGCATCAAGCACTTTCATAAAGTCAGTTTTTTCTACTTCTTCTTGATTAAGGTGTTCATGTCCTCCTGTTGTGAGGTCACTGGGCCACTAGGTTCTGGTGGTTTCATGTTGTTTTTCAGATTGTTGGGTGAATTCTTGCATTGGCACCTGCCCATCTCTTCCTCTGAATGTTCCCCTATGGATCTTCTTTTACAGGATCAGGTCTCCTTGCCTACTGATGTACCTTCCTAGTGATAGCACTCCCCAGTGATGGCTCTCCTGGTGCTCTAGCGACGTCTCTTTTAGGTCTGAGATCAGATTTCTGTTTTGGTTGGGTAGCCCAATGATGGCTCTCCTGGTGCCAAGATCAGATCTCCATGCTGGTTGGGTATCTCATAAACAAAGCGCCTACCTCGCTTTCTGCAGGAAGGTTATTGAAACAAAGGTAGTCCCGCCCGCCTGGTTGTTCTCAGGATTTGGCCACAGCGCCCTGACAGGCTGAGCTGGGTGATGTTAATTGGCCAAAGTGTGAAGGGAGGGAGAAGGGGGAGGGTTCTGGATGCAAGCTGGGTTGGATAGGAAGCGAGAGGAAGTATGCAGGGAGTATAGGCCTTGCAGGAAGCCCAGGAAGTATAGGGGGGATGAGGAACATCTGAGTTCCATGTCCCGGGCTGCTGCCAAGGGCCAGAAACTCACCCCAATGATGGCTCTCCTGATGCCAAGATCAGATCTCCATGCTGGTTGGGTAGCTCGTAAACAAAGTGCCTACCTTGCTTGCTGTAGGCAGGCTATTGAAACAAAGGAACTCCTGCCAGCCCAGTTGCCCTCTGGATTTGGCCCCAGTGCCCAGACAGGCTGAGCTGGGTGATGTTATGTGCCCGAAGAGGGAAGGGAGGCAGAAGGGGGTAGGGTTCTGGATGCAAGCTGGGTGGGATAGGAAGAGAGAGGCAGTTTGTGGGGAGTATAGGCCCTGCAGGAAGCTGATCATTTCATTTCTTAAATGTAATTCAGAGACAAATTCTTGCATTTTACTAAAGCTTTAATATATATTTATGTGATTATATTTTGTGTTATTATAAAATGCATTAAAATGTTATTCTGAAATTTGTTAGAAGGTTGTTAATTTAGTGTAAATAAACTGCTTATTTTGGAGTTATTTAATTTTCCCAGCTGGTATAACATAAAAATTTAAGTTGACATATTTATTTTTTATACACATGTGCTAAATATTATCTTTCAAGCTATACTAAAATTCCTACCTAAATCTTGACTGATATGCATAAAATTTACATTTTATTATCAATAATGTTAAGTATTTGAGAGTTCTATGTCTAATGGTAAAATTTATTAAACATATAGTTAAAATTAAATAAGCCTATATCACAAAAATAACTTTAATTTTTAGCCATCATCTCTAAAGATAAAACAACCCCAAATAAAAATTATTTGATATAAGAAACTCAAAACTGCTCAAAATATTTTGAAATTTCTAAGAGTCTTCTAAGTAAATTTGCATGGAATTTTTTTCCCTTTACACAAAATTGTCATAATATTCTGCAAATACTAGATCAATTTATACCTGAAATAAATTTAAGCACCAAAGTTGTATATAATTGGCATGAGAATTGAAGGAAACCACATTTTTAACCTATCCTACAAATTGGAGTCTATGATTCCTGGGAATGACCAGTATAATTGTCACTGACTTTGTTTTGCATGCATCTGTATTGAAATTTTATGAGAAATATTTAATTATAAAGAGAAATATACTAATCTAGCCAGAAATGTAAATATCAGGATACTATATTGTCTTTGACGAATGTAGTAAATTTAATAATATTTCTGGCAAGATAATTCAAAAATGTTATGATGTTCTCTCTGAGTTACATTTATTTGTTTATCAGTACTATACTTTTAGAGTTATTTGTACAATAAATATATTATGACTCAATCACAAGGAGTCTGAGACACCTAAACTTCTTATAAAGTGGGCTATAATGGTAGAAATAAACCATTCAGCATTTCTACTTGTCTTCCATAGGTGCCCATGAAGTAATTCAGGGATTGCCTTCTTCAAATACAGCAGTCTCATTTTTGATTTTATTGTTTTATCAAAATTTATTTGTGGCATATGCTGTAAGACACCAAATAGCATGGAAAACACCACATTCAGATGAATCAAATTGTTAATAGCATTTTTTCAAAAAAATAAATGCACACCTTATGGAGATAATTTTCTATGAAAAGACTTCCAGCTAAAGTTTAATGAATTAAAAGAACATGAACAAAGAACAAGATCAAATGTACTGACATCTGTCCTGTTCAAACATCTTTATTCATAGACTCTTTGGGACACATTTTCATAGTCCAAATCTACCGATAAGTTCATATGATTTTTAATAGCCCATCTATTTCTCAAGATGTATCCATCGTCTTTAAAATATATGAACAAAATACAGTATCATCAAAAGTTATGAGAAAAAGATTCTACCTAAAATGCCTTTTTATTAATATCCATCTAAATACTAGTCATCCAGTTTTCAGAGCCAAGATAACGAAACTAAATTTTCATTGATGTTTCCTTATATATGGTGCTCCACAAAAATGTAATTTGTATGTTTTTTATATTTATTTATTTTTTATTTTTTGTGTATGGGTATTTTGCCAGCACATAAGTATGTATACCATGTATGCATTTGGAGAATGCAGAGACCAAAGGAGAGCATCAGACCCTCTGGAACTGGATTTGCAGATGTTTGTGAGCCACCATGAGAATGTTGAGAACCAAACTCTGATCCTCTGCAAGAACAGCAACTGTGATTAACTACTGAGCTATCTCTCCAACCCCTTATCATCTCTAGCAGGTAGGGAGAACTGAAGACTAGTTACAAAAGTCAGTAGCCACTAATACTGGCTGAAAGAAAGGAATATTTTATTCTAGAAAGATTTTCAGTGACCTTGTTTTATGTGCTGAGCAGTCTTTCTAGCCCCATATCTACAAAATTTTTATGCTTCTTCCATTAATCATCTCTTAATTACTTACAGTAGCTACCCATAGTGTATTTGTATTTTTGTTTCTCTCAACCATACTAGGTTGTAATCAAATAAAAGGCACAGGCATAATATCTTTAATTTTATTTCATGAATAATTTAGGCCAGCATCTTGGATATAAAATATATTAGAACACTTCATATAATTGTAGCATATTAGAACCAGATAGTGCCGTGGATAATCATGTAATCAAAATAACACAATAATGATACTGATGAAGATAAAAACCAAACCAGTTCCTTTCTTACATACTCACAAATACAGAAATTTTATTCATTTGAATTCATCTTATAAGATCAAATCAGTTTTCACCCTCTGTTCTAAACTGTGATTTTTTTTGGTTTAAAAATGTATATAAATCTTACTTTCCAACATTTTTATTCAGTCTTCAAAAATATTTTCTTATTCACTATTATTCATGACTATATTCATAAGACCTATATTCTTAAAGACAAGTTTTATTTCCATGTGGCCTCATGAATAGCTATGGAATGAAATCTCAATAGAGATGCTTAAGCTCCTGCATTGAAAGATATTTTCAGCCAAAGCAAAGAGCTCTAATACAGACCCAAAACAACCAAAAATCTGTTTCAAGTCAGAATGGATTAACTGGAACTATACTTAGTTTCGTAAAATAAACTATGAAACTGATCAAAATATATTCAATTATAAGTTTTAGAAATATGTCAAAGCACAACAGAGGCCTAGATCCAAGATACCAGGAAACAAAGAGATAATTCCCATGACCATGGTGACTCTGATTTAGAGAGGAACTTTGCAGACCATATGTAGAAGGGAAAAACAAAACAAGAACAAAACAAACAAAAACTCAAAAGAGAAGAAGACAAGTTCTATGAACAGAGAGACACAAAAACCATAATCTGAGTGACTGCTGGAACTGAGATTTATAGGGCTGGATTAAAGTAGAGAGATTATCAGAAATAGCTCCATTTTTGTACAGGGCTCTGCTGTTCATTGTTGTTGCTAATATTATCCATATTGCCAAACAACATGAGATAAAAAAAAGATAATGAATGAAAGCAAAATCTGTATATTGAAGATGTCTGAAAACAGGAGAATCTTAAGTAAATAGCTAGGGAAGTATGGCGGGACCAAGGTAAAGTCACATTCCACAAAAAAACTAAATTAGAAACAAAGTAAAAGCTATACTAGAACCACTCTGACAAAGCTTGAACGGGATCAAGTTATTATATAAGTAAAATAACTGCCTCTAAAGCAAGTTCTAAAAAAAGTAAAATTTACTTGTAGGAAATATATAGAAGGACAAGTGTAGTACACGCTGTGGGCCTCTTCCCACAGCCAGGCTCCTGGCCACCTGGCTAGCTTATGCCCCAAAATAACAACACACAAATTGTATTCTTTTAAACACTGCTTGGCCCATTATATCTAGCCTCTTCTCGGCTAACTCTCACACCTGGACTAGCCCATTTCTAATGTGTGTACCACCCCAAGGTACACTTACCAGGAGGATTCTAGCCTACGTCCATCCTGGGTCAGAGCTTCATCACGTCTGCCCAGGAGAAGAGCGGCCTGGCATCTGAGCTCACTTCCTCTTCTTCCCAGAATTCTGATCTGTTTACTCTACTCACCTATGTTCTAACCTATTAGGCCAAGCAGTTTCTTTATTAATTAACCAATGACCCTCCTCCATCATATCCCCTTTTTCTGTTTAAACAAAAAAAAAGGAAGGCTTTAACTTTAACATAGTAAAATTACATATAACAAAACAGTTTTCAAGCAAGAGTTACAGTTACAATATTTACATCTATTTTATCTTTTATCATAACTAAGGAAAACTATATCTATATATTCTTCAACTACATCAAAGACTCCAGAAGGATATAATATTACTTAAGTAAACAAGAAATAAGCAACTTTCAAAACTCTAGAAATGACAGAGACATTTTGCTGCTTGTACAGTCACCCAAAGTTCTTTTGTACCACTGGGACATCCATCTTCGGCCTTTAGGCCCATAGTATCCAGAGACATTTCCATGAAGCAGGAAATTTCAAAGGCAGTTCAGTCACTATCTGCTGTGTACTGCAGAATGTCTCGCAGATTCTTTCATGAATCAGGAACCCCAAAAGATCATCTCACCTTTAGGCAAGTTCAGTAGTCCTCTCTCTGTGGGTTCTCTGTGTCCAGTTTATGCAATAGTCCAGGCAAGAACATTTTCTTGCCCAAATGGCAGTCAAACTCCTCTTTGATGCCCATCTTCCTCTTGAAGTAGATTGGTGCTACCAGGAGCAGAGTGTCTCATTATCATGAAAAGTCCTAAGTTATTAAAACATTTAAAAATGCCATATTCTCATTGGGACCTTGGGAGCTTATTCCGGTGCTCCAATGTGGGTCTCTGTCTCTATCTCCATCCATCGCCCGATGAAGGTTCTATGGTGTTATGCAAGATATTCATCAGTGTGGTTATAGGATAGGGCCATTTCAGGTTCCTTATCCTCAGCTGCCCAAGGCACTAACTTGGGACATCCCCCAGGGCACCTGGGAGCCCCTCTAGGTTCAGGTCTCTTGCCTACCCTAAGCTGGATCCCTTAATTAAGATATATGCTTCCCTGCTCCCTTATCCCTCCTTCCTTTATCCCAACCATCCCTATTCCCCAAGTTCCCCCCATCCTCCCCTTCTCACCTTTCTCTCCCCATTTCCCTTACCTCTATCCCACCCCTCCCCCAAGATCCCAATTTTTGCTCAGCAATCTTGTCTACTTCATGTTCTGGCTTTGTGGGAGCCTAGCCAGTTTGGATGCTCACCTTCCTAGACCTAGATGGAAGGGGGAGGACCTTGGACTTTCCACAGTGCAGGGAACTGTGACTGCTTTTTGGACTGGAGAGGGATGTGGAAAAGAGTGGGGGGAGGGGGAGTGGTATGGGAGGAAGGAGAGGGAAACGGGAGGCTGGGAGCAGGCAGAATTTTTTTTTATTTTTCAATAAAAAATAAAAAAATGCCATATTCTATAATCTTTGAAAAATATGAAGAATGCCTATCTAAAATATACCTATGTACATCTAGAAAATCTTAACTAACATGACTACAAGCTTGATTATTATTGATTATCCATTAACAATCTATATACATTACATTTTTAAGTGAACTACAGAATCACAATACCTTAATCAAGATCAGAAATGCATATACATATAACAAGATTGACCTTAAATTTATATCAATAAAGTCAAATTCATACCAATGCAAATTATTTATATCTATATCATATCTCCCTTTAAATGTAAAAGGACATTTATAAGCAATATTTGGGAATATGAGCACAGTTTTTTTTCTCTCCAAACTGCTTCCTGCTGAATGGGGGTGTTGTTAATCAGATATTTCAGGGTATAACCTGTGTACTAGATTCATCTCAATCATAAATTGAGTGAAGTAATTTTTGAGGGTCTTCACAGCAAACTTTCAGGAGGGCATGGTCCATTGTACATTATTGGAACAGAAGCAATCCACAGGGTTTCATCCTCTGTGAAAACAAAAGAAGAATCTCTTTTACAAAGTATCATATCCTTAGATCCAAATTCTGAAGTCAAGGTATTTTCAAAATATCTATGTTGGATTAGTTCAGCAGCATTTATAAACAAATATCTTTTAGCAGCTGTTGCTCCTTCCTTAGCTTTCAAACAATTCAAAGAGAGCATAATAGCATACAGTATCAAAATTCTCTGTTTATTTTCCATCTTTGAACGCCTTTATTTTAACTCTATTTTGTTTATTTTTACTTTTTGAGACAGGTTTTCTGTATATCTTTGTCCTGGAATAACTCTGAAGACCAGACTGTCCTTGAACTCTCAGAGATCCATCTGTCTCTGCCTCCCAGGCATTGCAATTAAAGTTATGTGCTACCACACCTTGAAGTCACAGACATCAATTTCCCTCTGCCTTCCAAGTGTTGGGATTAAAGGTGTGTCCTACCACACCCAACTACTCTCTTTCTTCCTTTTTTTATTTTTTACTTTAAGAAATTTAACTTTTAGTCTGCATATATTTTCAACACACTGTAAATAATTTAGAGGTTTTCTTTATTTTTGAATCGCTCTTTACTGTATTTCTCTCTCTTTTTCTGACCAAATGAGCCTTTAAATTACTGAGCAATATGGGTAGGATTAAAGCCGTGACTTTGCCAGCTAGATCCAGCCCATTCCTTAGCTTTCCAGCCTCATGGCTGAGGTACTGCTGGAGCCATTTTTATTGCCACAACTCTGTGGCATTTCAAGGTCCCTGCCAGCAGGCAAGCTTCATCAGCATGTGCTTGCAAACCACACAAACCACCTGTGAGAAAGAGTCAGAGTTTGCCCTGGCAGGATAGCCCAGAAAGTTGGCATTTTAAAACAGCACAACTTTTTTTCCTGCTACTGCTGAAAAAAAACAAGCATGCAGTCAGCTTTTATCAACACCATTTAAGTGTTTCGTGGCAGGACCTCTTAAAAGAGCTGCAAGGATTTGCAGCTAAAGCTTATTCAGGAAGCCTCTCTTAGATGAGAGCAGACCCGAGAAATTGCTGCTACCAAGAAAACATGCTTTACTCTATTCTTTCCCAAGCTTTCTCGGGCTTTCCGTGGACTCAGTTGCCCCAAGTTGGGTGCCATTCTGTAGTACAAACTGCTAGCCTCTTCCCACAGCCAGGCTCCTGGCCACCTGGCTAGCTTATGCCCCAAAATAACAACACACAAATTGTATTCTTTTAAACACTGCTTGGCCCATTATATCTAGTCTCTTCTCGGCTCACTCTCGCACCTGGACTAGCCCATTTCTAATAATTTGTGTAGCACCCCAAGGTTCGCATACCAGGAAGATTCTAGCCTACGTCCATCCTGGGTCAGAGCTTCATCACGTCTGCCCAGGAGAAGAGCGGCCTGGCATCTGAGCTCACTTCCTCTTCTTCCCAGAATTCTGTTCTGTTTACTCCACCCACCTATGTTCTAACCTATTAGGCCAAGCAGTTTCTTTATTAATTAACCAATGACCTTCCTCCATCAGACAAGCAGAAAACATGTGTTTATTAGAACATTCACAATATAGAAGACAGTAGATAGTCATTTAAAAATTGCAATTATATATTTTGTACATATAACCTTCAAATATGAAGGCAAAAGTACTTTGTCCAGCAAAAAAAAAATGTGAAGAGAAATAGTGAACACCAAACACCAAATCTTCATGAAAAAGAAAGCATTAGAAATTTTCCAGACAGAATAAATAACTGTGAAAATGACAAGTTATTGATGAACCAACAGAATTATTTAAATAAAAATATTTTCCTGCCCTTTGTCTCAATAGCCTGCCTGCAGCAAGCAAGTTAGGCCCTTTGTTTGTGAACTACCTGGCCAGCGAGGAGACCTGATCTCGGTGCCAGAAGATCCAGCAGTGGGGTGAGTGAGTTCCCGAACCAGGGCAGCACCCTGGCATGGAGCACAGACATTCCTCATCCCCCTATACTTCCTGGTCTTCCTGCAGGGGCTATAATCCATGGCTACTGCCTCTCCCTTCCTACCCCACCTCGCTTGCATCCAGAAAACTCCTCCCTTCTGTATCCCTCCCTTTTAGGGCCCATAACATCACCCAGCTCAGCCTGTTTGGACACTGGGACCCAGTCATGAGGGCAACCAGGCAGGCGGGAGTTCCTTTGTCTCAATCCCTGCCTGCAAAAAACTAGGTAGGCCCTGTGTTTGTGAGCTACCTGGCCAGCAAGGAGATCTGATCTCAGTACCAGAAGATCCATCACTGGAAAAGGAGACCTGATCCTGTAAAAGAAGATCCATGGGGGAGCATTCAGAGGTAGAGATGGGCAGGTGCCAATGCAATAATTCACCCAGCAATCTGAAAAACAACACGAAATCACCAGAACCCAGCAAATTTACAACAGGAAGACATGAACACCTTAATCAAGATGAAGTAGAAAAAAACTGACTTTATGTAAGTGATAGAGGCCCTTAAACAGGAGCCGAAAAACTCTCTTAAAGAAATGGATAAGAAGAATAACAAAAAGTTTGAAGAATTGAGTAAATGCATGAATGATATTCTAGGAAACCAAGGAAAAACAATCAAACAGATAATGGAAACAGTTCAAGACCTGAAAACTGAAACAAAGGCAAGGAAGAAAATGGAAACCAAGGGCAGGCTGGATATGGAAAATCTAGGTAAATGAACAGAGATGACAGAGACAAGCATAACCAACAGAATACAATAGATAGAAGAAAGAATATCAGATTCTGAAGATATCATAGAGAAAACAAATGCACTGATCAAGGAAAACAGCAAATCCAACAAACTCTCATCACAAAACATTCAGGAAATCTGGGACACAATAAAAAGACCAAACCTAAGAATTATAGGGGTAGAAGAAGGAAAAGTCCAGCTCAACAATCCAGAAAATACATTTAATAAAATTATGGAAGAAAATTTTCCCAACCTAAAGAAAGATATTTCTATGAAGGTTCAAGAAACATACAGAACACCAAATACACTGGATCAAAAAAATAAATCCATCACCCATATACTAATCAAAGCACAAAGCATACAGAATAAAGAAAGACTATTAAGAGCTGCAAAGGAAAAAGGCCAAGTTACTTAAAAAGGTAAATCTATCAGATTTACACCTGACTTCTCTATGGAAACCATGAAAGCCAGAAGGTCCTGGATAGATGTACTGCAGAAACTAAGAGACCATGGATGCAAGCCCAGACTACTATACCCAGCCAAGCTTTCATTCACTATAAACAAAAAAAACCAAAATTTTCAAGGAAAAAACAAATTTAAACAATATATAGCCAAAAATTCAGTCTTACAGAAAGTAATAGATGGAAAATCAAAAACCAAGAAGTCCAACATTGCCCACAATAACTCAGACATCTAGACACCCTTCACCAGCACAACTCGAAGAAGAGAAACACACAAACTCTACTACCAAAAAATTAATAAAACCAGAGTCAACAACCACTGGTCATTAATATCACTTAATATCAATGGACTCAATTCACTTATAAAAAGGCACAGGCTAAAAGGTTGGACACAAAAGCAGGATCCAACATTCTGGTGTTTACAAGAAACACACCTCAACCACAAAAACAGGCATCTACTCAGAGTAATGGTCTGGGAAAAGGCTTATCAAGCAAATTGACCTAAGAAACCAACAGGTGTTGCCATACTAATGTCTAACAAAGTTGACTTCAAATGAAAATCAATCAGAAGAGATGGAGAGGGATTTTATACTCATAACAGGAACAATTTGTCAGAATGAAGTCTCAATCCTGAATATCTATGCCCCTAATATAAAAGCGCCCACTAATGTAAGAGAAAAATTACTAGAACTCAAGGCAGGCATCAAACCACACACACTAATAGTAGGAGACTTCACCACTCCTCTCTCACCAATGGACAAGTCAATCAGACAGAAACCTAACAGGGAAATAAGAGAATTAATGGAGGTAATGAATCAAATGGATTTAATACACATCTATAGAACAATCACCCAAATAGGAAAGAATATACCCTTTTCTCTTTTTCTCTGCAGATCATGGAAGCTTCTTAAAAATTGACCACATACTCGATAACAAAGTACACTTCCAAATTTACAAAAAAAAAAAAAAATATCAGTAACTACCTGCATCTTATCGGATTACCATTGATTAAAATTAGAATTCAACAACAATGCTACCCCCAGAAAGCCTTCAAACTCATGGAAACTGAACAGTCAATTACTGAACCACACCTGGATAAAGGAAGAAATAAAGGAAATAAAGAAATTAAAGTCTTCTTGAATTCAACGAAAATAAAGACACACCATACTCAAACCTATGGCATAATATGAAAGCAGGACGAGGAGGAAAGTTCATAGCACTAAGTGCCCACTTAAAGAATGCAGAGAAAGCACACATTGGAGACTTAACAGCCCACCTGAAAGCTCTAGAAATAAAAGAAGCATACTTTCCTAGGTTAAGGAGAAGACTAGAAATAATCAAATTAAGGACTGAAATAAAAAAAAATAGAAACACAGAAAACAATCCAAAGAATCAATGAAACAAAAAGCTGGTTCTTGAAGCAAATCAACAAGATTGATAAACCCCTATCCAAGCTAATCAAACTGCAGAGAGAGAATATGCAAATTAATAAGATCAGAAATGAAAAGGGGGACATAACCACAGACACAGAGGAAATTCAGAGAAACATTAGATCTTACTACAAAAGCCTGTATGCTACAAAATTGAAAAATGTAAAAGAAATGGACACTTTCATAGATAAGTTCCATATACCAAAGTTAAACCAGGACCAGGTGAACAATCTAAATAGACCTATCAGTAGCGAAGAACTAGAAGCCGTTATCAAAATTCTCCCTACCAAAAAAAGTCCAGGTCCAGATGGTTTCAATGCAGAATTCTACCAGAATTTTCAAGAAGACCTAATACATATACTCTTTAATGGGTTTCATAATATAGAAATAGAAGAGTCATTGCCAAATTCCTTTTATGATGCTAGAGTTACCCCGATACCAAAACCACACAAAGACTCAACAAAGATAGAATATTACAGGCCAATCTCACTCATGAACATCGACACAAAAGTTCTCAATAAAATACCTGCAAACTGAATCCAAAAACACATTAGAAAAATTATCCATTATGATCAAGTATGCTTCATCACAGAGATGCAGAGCTGGTCCAACTTATGAAAATCTATCAATGTAATCCATCATATAAATAAACTGAAAGAAAAAAAATATGATCTTTTCATTAGGTGATGAAAAAGCATTTGACAAAATTCAACATTCTTTATGATAAAGGTTTGGAAAGATTAGGGATACAAGGGTCATACCTAAATATAATAAAAGCTATTTACAGCAAGCCGACAGCTAACATCAAATTAAATGGAGTGAAAATCAAAGCCATACCACTAAAATCAGGAACACAACAAGGATGTTCACTCTCTCCATACCTCTTCAATATAGTGCTTGAAGTTCTAGCAATACCAATAAGATAACATAAGGGGATCAAGGGAATTCAAATTGGAAAGGAAGAAGTTAAACTTCTGTTATTTGCAGATGATATGATAGTATACATAAGCGACCCCAAAAACTCCACCAAAGATATCCTACAGCTGATAAACACATTTAGTAACGTGGCAGGATAGAGGATCAACTCCAAAAAATCAGTTGTCCTCCTATACACAAAGGAAAAGGAAGCAGAGAGGGAAATCAGAGAAGCATCACCTTTCATGATAGTCACAGACAGCAAAAAATATCTTGGGGTAACTCTAACCAAAGAAGTGAAAAATATATTTGACAAGAACTTTAAGACATTGAAGAAAGAAATTGAAGAGGATACCAGAAAATGGAACGATCTCCCTTGCTCTTGGATTGGGAGGATCAACATAGTAAAAATGGCAATTCTACCAAAGGCAGTTTATAGATTCAATGCCATCCCCATGAAGGTCCCATCAAAATTCTTCACAGATCTTAAGAAGACAATAATCAACTTTATATGGAAAAACAAAAAACCCAGGATAGCCAAAACAATCTTACACAATAAAGGAACTTCTGGAGGCATTACCATCCCTGACTTCAAACTCTATTACAGAGCTACAGTAATGAAAACAGTGTGGTAGTGGCATAAAAACAGAGAAGTCGACCAATGGAATCCAATAGAAGACTGGGATTTTAACCCTCAATCATATGAACACCTGATTTTTGATAAAAAAGTTAAAAGTATACAATAGAACAAAGAAAGCATTTTCAACAAATGGTGCTGGCACAAATGGATGTCAACCTGCAGAAGAATGAAAATAGATCCATATCTACCACCATGCACAAAACTGAAGTCCAAATGGATCAAAGACCTCAATATCAATCTGAACACACTGAACCTGATAGAAGAGAAAGTGGAAAGTACTCTACAACATATGGGCACAGGAGATTGCTTCCTATGTATAACCCCAGCAACACAGACATTAAGGGCATCTTGAATAAGTTGGACCTCCTGAAACTGAGAAGCTTCTGTAAAGCAAAGGACACTGTCACTAAGACAAAAAGGCAATCTACTGACTGGGAGAAGATCTTAACCAACCCTGCAACAGACAAAGGTCTGATCTCCAAAATATATAAAGAACTCAAGAAACTAGACTTTAAAATGCTAATTAACCCAATTAAAAAATGGGCACTGAACTGAACAGAGAATTCTCAACAGAGGAAGTTCGAATGGCCAAAAGACACTTAAGATCATGCTCAACCTCCTTAGTGATCAGGGAAATTCAAATCACGACAACTTTGAGATACCTTCTTACACCTGTCAGAATGGCTAAAATCAAAAACACCAATGATAGCCTCTGCTGGAGAGATTGTGTAGTAAGGGGTACACTCATCCATTGCTGGTGGGAATGCAAACTTGTGCAACCACTTTGGAAATCAGTGTGGCGGTTTCTTAGGAAATTCGGGATCAACCTACCCCAAGATCCAGTAATACCCAAGAGATGCCCTATCATATGACAAAAGCATTTGTTCCACTATGTACATAACAGCATTACTTGATATACCCAGAACCTGGAAACAACCTAGATGCCCTTCAATGGAAGAATGGATGAAGAAAGTGTGGAATATATACATATTAGACTACTACTCAGCAGTAAAAAACAATGACATCTTGAATTTTGCATGCAAATGGATGGAAATAGAAAAAAAGTATCCTGAGTGAGGTAACCCAGACCCAAAAAGATGAAAATGGGATGTACTCATTCACAATGGTTTCTAGCCATAAATAAAGTACATTGAGCCTATAATTTGTGAGCCTAGAGAAGCCAAATAAGAAGAACCTTCATCTGGCGATGGATGGAGATAGAGACAGAGACCCACATTGGATCACCGAACTGAGTTCTCAAGGTCCAAATGAGGAGCAGAAGGAGGGAGAACATGAGCAATTAATCAGGACCGCAAGGGGTGTGTGCACCCACTGAGACAGCGGGGCTGATCTATTGGGAGCTCACCAAGGCCAGCTAGACTGGGACTGAAAAAGCATGGGATAAAACTGGACTCTCTGAACATGGCGTACAATGATGGCTGATGAGAACCCAAGGACAGTGGCACTGAGTTTTGATCCTTCTTCATGTACTGGCTTTGTGGGAGCCTAACCAGTCTGGATGCTCACCTTCCTAGACCTGGATTGAGGGGGGAGGTCCTTGGACTTCACACAGGGCAGTGAACCCTGACAGCTCTTTGGAATGAAGAGGGAGGGGGAAAGGAGTGGGCAGAGGAGGAGAAGAGTGGGGAGAAGGGGAGCGAAATGGGAGGATGGGAGGAGGCAGAATTTTTTTTCAATTAAAAAAAAAGAATAAGTGAAAATATTAAGCTTAAACACCTTAAACTTTGGCAAGGTGTTGAAGAAATGTAGCCTGGAGCATTACCGCTATCCTGATAGCAAAGCAAAGGCCAGTATTTAGGAATGAGTGGTTACCATCTCTGCTAACTGCCTCTCTCAAATATCAGCTGTCTCAATCAAGCCTTTGGCAAGTGCTAGCTCAACATCCGTTCATGGATGAGTTCTCTGAAGACTTGAAAAACTGATATTTTATGCTGTTCTTTGAGTAGAAAATTGGGTTTCTGTTCCCTGTCTCCAGCTTCATTAGAATGTAACTAACAAATAAAGATCATAGGCACCCATGGTATACAGTGTAATGGATGTTAGTGCATGTAAACAATGTGAATTATTAAATCAACACGATAAATGCATCTTTTATCTCATGCTCATTGCTTTTTTTGAGTGGAGAAACTTTATGATTTATTCTTCTGGCATTTTTCAAGTATATAATACCTATTTATGGACTGTAGTTAACAAAAAGTACAAAAGATTTTTACAAATTATTCACCCATCTCTTGAAATCTTTGTATAGTTTGGGCAACATGCCTACATCCTCTTAAACCTGAAAACCACTACTCTATGTTTCTATGACCTTGACAAGTTTAGATTCCACCTACAGATAATATCATGTGTCCTGTGTCTGGCTTATTCACTTAGCACAATGTCCTTTAGGTTCTTTGTTTTGCTGCAATTATCCAGACCTCCTTTGTTAAATCCACATGTGTGTGCACACACAGACACACATCCCTTCTTACTTACAGTTTCATACTACTGTGATCAGAGACCATTCTTGACGAATTTTAATCTGCTTAAATTGTTTAAGACTTGCATTGTGCATTGACCTGTTCTGGAGAATGTGTATTTAAAAAGGTGTGTGCTGGTTTTTCTGGTGCTGTCTGTATCACGAATGTATCACGAATGAATGAACATCACAATGTATCACGAATGAATGAATACAGTGAATTCTGAAAGCAGCATTCAAATTGTAGTTTAAAATCCAGAAGTATAAGATTGGCATCAAAATCAGATGTCTCTCATATCCAAAAGGCTCAAGAGTTGAATAAATTCAATGTTGCAGTCTATGGGGCGGGGTACTGATTTGGGCATCTTACCTATATTCTAGAGCCTCTTTTAGCCCCTCAGTTCTGCACTGGTGAGGCTGGGATAGAGGCTCCTTGGTGACTGTGATAGTTGTTACTTCCCATTCTCCTCACAATGACTAGGTTGGTTAACTGGCCTCATAAAAATGGATGAGCTAGGCCGTGTGTCTGAGGCAGTCGAGTCATCCCTTCCCTCTTCCGCCTCTTCTTCTGCCCACTTGGAATGCCATTTGTCTCCCTGCGGTCAGCTGTATTCAGAGGCTGCTGTGAGGTGACAAATGAGGAGCAATTGCTTCCTGTCGGTCCCCAGCTGGCTACCAGGCACCCTCCCCAGATTCTGCTCCTCTTACTGACATCCCACCTGGGTCTTACCACCTCTACACCTAGGTTCTAAATGCACCTGAAACTTAAAATCCTGTCACATCTGTCAAAATGAATTTATAATACAGACCTTCCACTGTTTAGTCCCATGGGTTTTCTCATAGAAAAATCTCCCTGTTAAGTACCTAGGGGCATCTGACTCCTCACAGGGTCCAGTAGATACTTCCTGAACCTCCTTTTTTCCCCTGTGTTTTCACTATTTCCCAGGCATACCAGAAATGGAGGGACAAGAGGAGTACAGGATGCACACGGCTCTCTGCTCTGCAGAAGGCACAGTCTTTAAGCCCTAAGCTCTTTCGTATCACACCCATGTGCTTCTGTACCTCATTCTCTGCCCACCTTTACAACACCTCTTTCCATTTTGCAATGGAGAACAATTATCCCTTTGTAGCAAATGGCTTGTGTCAGGCCACATCAATGACGGACGGGAACACTGCAAGATGGCTATGCTCATGTTTATGGAAGACGTGTCCCCACGGTAGCAGCTGTGGACAGTGCATACACAGCACCTTCCTGATTGCTTCTAGTACTAGGTTTCTCACTCCTGCAGAGGCATCTTCCTGACAGAAAGGTCTTAAGAGGTCCCTAGTGAGAAGAGACGCTCAGCAGGTTAAAAGTTCGGCAGCGCCAACTCTGATGACTCAAGTTCAGTGCCTGAATCCCACAGTGGAAAAAGAAGCTGACTCTTGAAAAGTTGTTTCCTGACATGCATGCTCTCAGTCACACATGTAAAGTCCTGGCGTGTGTATGCACACAAATAAAAGTCAGAAGGAAAATGGTTTGAAATGCCCCTCCCTGTCTCTGAAGGGGATAGAAACTGTCACAGTGAAGGACCTTGCCTCCTGCTTGCTGCTGTGCTTTGGGTCTGACCTAGAACCGCACACAAGCTAGAGAAGCACACTATCACTGAGTTCCTTCCCCTGAGTCTTACTAAGTTACCCAGGCTGGCTTTGAACTTACTATGCAGCCCAGACAGCCCTATAAATGTTGACTGTCTTATCTCATTCTCCCAAGTAGCTAAGATTACAGGTATGTGCCAGCAGGCCAGCTTGTTTTCTGATTTAGCTTCCTTTTTTTGTGCCTTTGCTGCAGGGGTTAGACTGTGTACGAACTATCGAGGAGCTGGCCAGAGTCCTCAGAAAGCATTCAGGTAACTTGAAATTTTTTAAAAGTCCTTTTTTTCTTTTGTGTTATATATACTTAGAATTTATTCATCCAATGAGAAAGTACGCCTTCTCATTTGTAAATATATGTAATGTTAGTATCATTAAAATATTCTATAGTCTAATATGGAAGAGAACTGGTAGTAATGTCTGCATGGGTGATGCTAATTATATTGTTTTGGTCAAAACATATTCAAGGCAGGTGAGGGATTTAGGTCATTTTGCCTTACATGTGAATCCAACTGTAGACATATGGTAAAGAGCATACAGACCTCATGAACTGACTCTGATTCCCTTCTGCACAACAAACTGAACTGTAAACAAGATGCTTAACATAGCTTGATTCTCATCACAGCTCTAGAAGACTGTTGTAGGTAGTTTCCAATAGAATGTGTAATGACATACAAACCAGAAATGCTCTTGGGGGCAGCTGTGGACCCAAATAGTGAAAGTCTATGTTTATTTGCTCACTTGTCTGTTGGTGGGATAGAGTCTGAGGCCTTGATTATCAGAGGCAAGCACTCTACCAACCACTGCAGTTCGATATTAGCACTGTCTTAAACATGTAACCCAGGCTAGCCTCAAACTCACTCTGGGATTATGGATATGCACCATCATGCCTGGCTGTTTGCTGGGTGGAGTGCTTAGTGGTTAGTTTTGGTTGAGTTTGTTTGGGAGGAGTTCTTGTTTTTGAGACAGGGTCTAATATAGCCTTGAACAAAACTCTTGCCTCAGCCTCCTGACTGCCTAGGATTGCAGGTGCAAGCCACCACACTTGACACAATACTTTCTTTAAACATTAATTTAATCTCTTAAACTTGTGTTCTAATAGTAAGGAATGAGGATGAGCAACATGGCCCCTGTTCTTGTGGACACACTCATGGGTGTGCACACACATAAAGATACAATTTCCTATGTATATTGAGAAGATACTTTCTTCAAGTAAGAGTCCATCTCTAGTGATTAGTTTTGTTTGGATTCTCAGATTATGCAAAGAAACCAAAGTTCCTAGATTTGACAGTTTTTAATTTTCAGGACTGAGTTGAACTTTGACGATGACTGTAAATTCACCCTTGCTTGCTCTCAGTCTTCTGATCACCTGGGTTGAGGTAGACTGTCCTGTCCTAAGCATCCTCAGTGTATATTTTGTAAGACAAACCATGTTCAGTGGTTGTTGTTAGGGCAGAAATGACTCTGTAGAGTCATTTCTATAGAGGGGTCACCCTGCCTCTATCCCTGTGCCTTTGGTTGTTCACCAGGAACTTGGTTCAACTCTGTGGTCCATGAGTCTCCAGTACTTACGTCCGCTCGTTGACTGCTTTGTCCTCAAGGGCAATTCTGCCCAGTTTCCTCCTGTCTCTTAGAACACATTTTCCTTCCCCTCAAATCCATTTTCCAGTCCACATAGTGCCATCGAAGGGCCCTGAAGCCTTTTTGTGCCACTTTTCTTGACAGGTAAATGCCCTCCACTCCCCTACTTCAGCGTTCCAAAGTGTAGCTCTACTGAAAGTCATCCCTTCCTTTCCAGCTGTCGTTTCTAGCTCTGTGGTGACGACTGTGTCAAGCACGGATACAGTAATCAGATGGACAGGGTAGTGGGACTCATGAATGCAACCTCCAGTAGCTCCTCTGTGGAAAGGCACCCCCCCCCCAGGACGCACACACTTGCAGCTTCTCATGTGTCAGTTGGTTTGTGAAGGACAGTGGACTTTTTGGTTCTTGTGATTCAAATATCAGTGTGTTTAATAGATGAAGTCAGTTAGTTATTCATAGCAAATTTTGTTGATTAGTTATGATGAATTCAGTGGGGCAGCTCAAGTCAGGTTTTGTTTATACATTTGGTCTATGGTATTCTGCCTGTCTACTTTTTCCTTTGTTTTTTTTTTTTCTCTTCATGTTTTACTCATCATGGAAATTAGGGTATTAAAGCCCCTTACTGCTTCGCATTTCACTGTCTGTTTCTTCTTTCAGTTCAGATTTTTGCTTTATTATAACCAAGTGCTTTTCTGCTAGGGATCAAGATGTATATGCAGCATCCTCTTTATTAATGGATAGTTTTGTCAATAAATAATGACCTTAAAAATATTTTCCTTTAGTATATCTTTAGGAAGCTACTATAGTGATATATTTCCATGTGACTTTTTTTTTTTACTTTACCCTGCCCTAACCCGGAGTCAGAAAGATAAATGACACATATTTTTTTCTTACTTGTAGATGTTAGCTTCAAAGCTTCAGATATGTGTGTTACATTAGAATGACCACAGAAGTCAGAAAATTGCAAAGCAGTAATGGAGGTGATTTTTTAAATTCTTTGTGAAATAACTGAACATTAAAAATAAAAATTATATAAAGCAATTTTGATATTGATAAGATTTGTTGAAGTAATAAGTAGAGTCCTATAATGATATCATATTATACATTACTATGTGGTAGAGTATATTTAAATTTATATGACATACTCTAGAGCATGTATGTGGTATGTTTAAAAAAAGTAATTAAAAAACAAACTATATTCATAACTATATTAAATAGAAACTATATAAATAGTCTTATAAAATAATTGCAGTATATTTTCAAAAGATTCAACATTAAATAAATGTATACATTTTGAATATTTTAAAAAATAGTTTTAATTTTTTAAAGAATGAAGACAGACAATACTATACAAGCCCTCTTCCTAAAGCAAATGGAGTAGCTGCATCAACATCAGACGAAGTATAGATCTTAGGACAAAACTGACTAGGAAAGGAACTGTGATGTGGGAGTGTCATATATCAATCTATTGATTTCATTGGATAAGCAATAAATAAACTGCTTGGCCCAATTGGTTAGAACATAGGTGGGTGGAGTAAACAGAATAGTATACGGACAGGAAGAGGAAGTGAGCTCAGAGAAGCACGCAGCTCCGCTCAGAGAAGCCAGACGCTCCTGTCTAGCGGGCAGACAGGACGGCCCAGCTCTCTGAGGCATGCTCGCGATGAAGCTCCGACCAACCCAAGATGGAAGTAGGCTAGAATCCCCCCGGTAAGCACACCTTGGGGTACCTACATAGATGATTAGGAATGGGTTAAGAGGTTGAAGTTAATGGGCCAAGCAGTCTTTAAATGAATATAGTTTGTGTGTTGTTATTTCGGGCATAAGCTAGCCAAGCGGCTGGGGTGTTGGGGACACAACCCCGACGCCCCAATTTCAACAGAACTGTTTCCTAATAATAAGTCAATTCAATCAGAGCATATTAAATGTATAAGCATTTATTATAGAGCTTTGAAATATGTGTAGAAAGCCTTATATACTGATGCGGAAATCCAAAATTCTAACTAGAAGTATCAAAACTCCTTTCTTTTTACACAGTGACAGTAGAGGGAAAATTAGAAAGGCTACAGAAGGGTTAAGAAAAGAAATAAATTTATATGTCTAAATTAAAATTTTATAGCACACCAACCCATCAAGAGAGCATATATTTTGTCCAACTTCACATGAAATATCCATAAATTGAGCCATAAAATTCCAATTAATTACTACATAGTAGAATCATAAAGACAATGTTCGCTAACTATAATTGAATTAAATTATAGATCATTAACATAAACATAAAAATATTTCCGATCAACCATAGCTCCAGCAACAGAAAGCCAAACCTTTTATGGGCTTCAAGTGTCAGAGGACAGAGCTGAAATCACGAACAATAGATTAAAATTAGGTATTAGTCCCCTAATATGAAAAAAAGACAATTATAGAGATAGTGAGGTAAAATTTTCCCCAAATCATAAAATGACTGCAGCAATATCCATGTACTGTAGAGAAGTCAGAAGGGCCAGATTACAAAGGATTCTGAAAGACCTTAAGAATAGAGAGGAAAAATACTCCATTAACACATATATTATGCCGAGATCCACGAGGTTCCACCAAAACCAAGAAGGAGACTCAGTCCCCATATGTAAAATCAAAGAGCCTTTATTTTATACAAGTTTGCAAACTCTGACTTTCCATGTGTCTAACGTATTAGAATGATCAGAGAGCCCAGAGCTCAGTTAGAGTTTGGTTTTTAGAGTAGTAAAGGTGGGGGTGAGGATTTCCTAAGGTTAAGGGCCCCTGATTGACTAACATTTGTCTAGGGGTGTCCTGGTGAATGTGTGCTAGCAGGTGATCTTATCTTCAACGATTGGAACATAGGAATTTCCCTTAGGTGGTCTGTTCTTGGGTGGTGCCTGGATAATCTCTGTGGTCCTTCATGCAACCAGATATTGCCTCAGGGTAAATTACTGAGACTCGGGTCTCCATTAAACTGAGTCCTACACTGGCAGATGATAACCAACTGGAAGTTCAAAACTCCTTTTGGGTGGTCTGTTTCTATTAAGCTTATCATGGTTGGCTAAGTCCTACACATGTAATTTTTACTTTATTTATATTTATAAATGTTCAGTCATGAAATCAAATAAAGTAACTCTTAAAATAATGATAAAACAGAGCCAATGAGAGGGTTCAGCAGGTAAGGACACTTGACAAGCCTGACAACTTGAGTTCAGTCACCATTTAACTTGCAAGGCAGAGGAGAGAACTAACTCTCATGACTTGACCTCTGATCTCCATACTTGTCTGTATAGTTTCCGTGAATAGACACACTCACACATAAACACGCAAACGCACATACACCATATAAGTAAATAAATAAATTCAAAATCGAAGAAAGATACCAGGTGTCATATATCATGGGTAATAAAATCCTTCCAGTTTGAGAGAAAGAAAAACACAATTAGAGCAAGATAAATGCAATAAACAACAACAAAAGCAACATTGTATCTATTCATGATTAAAATTTCCTTATTAAAATAATAGATGGGAAGGAAACTTACTCCACCTAATGAAGGAAAATACAAAAATATTCTCAACTAATAATATATTTTCTTTTTAAGATGATTAAATAAAGCAAGAGATCTACTCTTAGGAAAATACAAAACCTAAAGAAATTCAAACCTAAAGATCTTTTCTAGTAAGGAAATGAAATCAAAGTTTCATTGAGATTCCTTCTCAACATAGCCAGGGTGACTATCATCAATAGGCATACATTACCAAATGCTAACAATGATGCAAGAATAAAGAAATACATTGGACATGCAGAGAGACAGAGTTTGCAAACTTGTTTAAAATAAAGGCTATTTGCTTTTACATATGGAACTCGGTCTCCTTGTTGGCTTTTGCAGGAACTTCTCAGATTTGGGCATATTGCCTATACCTATGATATATTGATGAATCAGTGACACAAATGTTGTGGGATTAACCAACTGCATTTTAAGACTTGAATGCATTTAAGGCCTACTCCAGGAGATGGAACCCATGCTTTGAACTACATTGTTTGCCAAGAACTAAATAAGCTATGAGCTTAGGGGAAAACCATGTAAGATTGTTCTACCAAGAAGCATAGCAAGAAAATGGTTCTTAATAACATTCTGCAATGCCCATAGATCAGTGATTTGCTTAGCTATCTTCAGAGAAGCTTTCCCTTACAGTGATGGTAACTAACACAGAAAAAGACAACTGGACAATGTGCAGAGAATGACACATTATGGAACATTTGATCTTATAATGTGATATCTTCATCAACCCCCCACACACAGGTATCAGGGAGATATTCAGAAGAAGAGGCATGAAGATTTTAAAAGCCACAAAGGAAGGATGGCTCCTAGGAAATAGTGTCTTACAGACATAACAGGATGGATACACATATTAGCTCACTGAGGCTGTGGCAACATGCCCAAGGCCTGCATAGGTTCAAGACAGATTGGTCCTTGTGCTGAAAAATCCTAAGTTTCCACCCCAACCTATATCTATGTCCAGTTGGCAATCGCTTCCAAAGGAAAATACAGGTTTCTCCAGTGGACTTTCCTTGGGTATATTAATCACACTTAAGTGTAGGCCCCACGTTAAATAGTAGGTGACCAAAACAAAAGGAAATCAAAGGTATTATTATAAAATTGTTGTCTTATATTGTATTGTTTGGGCATTTTTTGATATAAAAGTCTTTTACTTCTATATTATGATTTCCAATTTTCTTTGTGTGTTTGCATGTATGTGTGTTTCTTGTTTTTTCTTTATATTTTTACAAATTTTAATTTTTAAAATTTCATTTGGTTGTCTTTCTTTTATGTTTGTTTGTTTTCTAATGAGAAACCAAGAAAGGATGTGGATTTGAGTAGGATAAGGGGGAAGATCTAGAATGAGTTGCACCAGGGGAAATCATAATCAGAATAAATCACATGAAAAATTAAATTTCAATTAAATAATGAAAAATATGCTTAACATGTCATACACACACACACACACACACACACATATATATATATATATATATATATATATATATATATATATATATATATATATATATATATATATGGAATTTATATAGAAGTGAAACTATTTGAAGAGAAGATGGGCAGTAATGACAGAGAAAGAATAAAAAAGAGGGTAAAGCAGAAGGGTGAGTATGCGAAAAGAATCATGATACCCCAATAATAAGATATAATGAAACCTATGTTTTGTACATCATATTAGTTACTATTCTTGATGCTATGACTAAATATATGACAAAGACCAAGTTAAGAAATAAAAGGTTTATTTTGGCTTACATTTTCAGGGGATATGGTCAAAGAAAGTCAAGGAAATGGAAGCTTAACACAACTAGTCACTTTTCATGCAGTAATGGAGCAGAAAGAGATAAATGTCAGTGCTAACTTCGCTTGAATTACAACTTAATATGAGAATTTATACCTCCAATGTGTGACTCTGGAATAATTCCTGAATAACTTGATTTTATCTTAGTCATTTCTTTATTATGGTAAATGTTTTCTTCAATATGGGCATGTAATTCATTTTTGGCAAATGTAATATAAATAAAGATCTACAGGTGGTTATAACAATAAAATGCTTGGTCTCCACCTTCTGACCATGAGGAAAATAAGTCTAAGGGTAATGCTGTCACAGCAAAGACTTAAGAACAAGAAACTGGAAAGAATTAGAATCCTTAATGATGTCATTGAACTGATTAAATGACTTACACAGTGTATTATTTGTTTTGAACTTTTAACGGCAGTAATAAATTTCTTTACTCTTTAGATCACTTCTATTTGGTTTTTCTGTTAATTCAAAAAACGGAATGCATAATCACTGATAACTGCTTTTCTACTGAAGGTTTTATAGGGAACTCACTAAGAAACCCAGGGAAATTCAATGGCTGGAGGTTTTTTCACTCAGCAAACAATAAATTTACCATGGTACTAAAAAGTTAAGAATAGAAAGTAAATGACCATTAAGGACCCAGAGTACACTAAACTTGAATAGAATCCTCTTTAGATAAAATGACATATTTGAAAAGAAAAAAATGATTTATTCTGATTGTATGCTTGACAAGATCTAGAATAATATTACAGGCAAATATCTGGGATATGTCTGCAAAGGATTTTCTAGATTAAGTTGACAGAAGTGGGAAGACCCAGCCTAACTGCCAAATGAAAAGGAGAAAGAGAGTTTAATGCAAGCACTCACCACTCAGCCATGTTTTCAAAACAATGATGGAGTTCTTCTTAAACTGTGAGCTAAAAGAAACATTTTTAACATGAGGCTTTGATGGGTATTTTGTTGCCATAGCAGGACAAGTAACTACTACATAAAATCAGTCCAAGAACTAAAGGAACTGCTGTGATAAAGCTGACAGTGTTGTTCCTGGGACTTCAATGGAACATGGTCTTAAGAATAACACATGTTTACCAATGTCTTGTAGAAGTGTGAGAGACACTCTAGGAAAAAAGACAGAGGGCCTTTTACCTCAGGTTCATTTTGTTCCCTGGATTGTTCATGGTTGTGATTTTGTGCCTCCTGTAACAAACATGTACATTTAATTATAAGACACATTGATTATTGTTGGAAGTCAGAACATAGCTATAGAACCCTGTCTGGTCAGTGTACCCTGAATTTGAATATGCTTTCTCTTTTGCTTTTGTGCTTTTCCTGTTATAATCTATAGTACATGCCAGGCCATTGTACGTAAGCTGGTCTGTCTTGAGACAATTCTGGAAAAGGGCTACTTGGTTAATGTTTATTATATGCTTCCTGATATTTATTTACATATTTTCTGCTCATGTTTTTTCTGAACTCAAACAACCTTCCATTGATCATCACTTTGTTTGTTACATCTGTGTATAAGAGTATACTGAAACTGAAATGAGATTATCTGCAGCATTAGACTATAGCTTCATTACTTCAGGTCCTCAGATCCCAGGTCCAACAGACAAGATCTGTATAGGTTGGTAAAAATCAAGAGGGCATTAGAAGTGGTTTGCAGGTGGAAAGGAAAGAGTTTGGTTTGAACTAGAAAAAACCATGCATACTGTAAGTGGAGTTTCCAGAAGCAATGTGGTGGGAGATTGGAAGAGAATGTTGTAAGGAACATGGACAATGGAAGCCCAGTTTCATAAGGGGACAAAGACATCTGGAGTTAGGCTAGAAGTAACTCTTTCTGTATTCTGGCAAAGAATTAGACTTTATTCTGTCCCCATCTTAATAATTTGACTGAAGATGAACTAAAAAATAATAGATATTTCTTTGGCAGAGGAAATTTTAGGACAGTAATATTGAGGCTGTGCCACCATTACTGTCCAGTATTCTTCAGAAACAAGTGTGTGAGGATAAAGTGAATAATGTAAAGTTTATTAAGCAAAATTGTATAAGTAAGATTAAAATTACATACACAGAGGGTAAGGTTGACAGAGTATATGTAATCATTAAAAAGAAATTTCACTCTCCTAATTTTAAGATACATATTAATTGTATTTCTTAATCATACTTCTATGTTAATTTTTTTAAATTGCTTTAATTAACTATTCATTTGATTTTCCACATCAAGTCACAGATAAAAAGTTTTAACTTTAATGATTTGTTTTATAGTCATATACCTCATTTTGCTTAATGTTGGGCTGCAGGTATGATACTGGTAACAAAAAATTCTAATGGAACTGAAAATTCCTGCTGCCTATTGCCAGAATTGCTATGATCCTTAGCCACCTTATTCCCCAGGGAAAAGTATGTGTGCTATCTGCCTGTTCATCAGCATCATAACACAGGACAACAGGTATGCAGCCCAATGATGCAGGACCATCAGACACAATAGGGAGTCAAGTCAAAGCAGGAACTCAATTTATTACTGTGAGCATCAGCTTATATAGGTTAAGCGATATCATGTGATGTGGGGATACCTCCAGCCAATGAGAGACTGTAGTGATAAGAGTGGCAGGGCTGCGACCCCGTCACCCAGCCGCCCACATGGCTAGCTTTTCCCCCGAAATAATTACATGGAAACTGTATTCTTTTAAACACTGCCTGGCCCATTATTGGCTAGCTCTTACATATTGACCTAACCCATTTCTAATAATCTGTGTAGCCCACAAGCTGGCTTAACAGGAATGATCTTAACCTCTGTCTGCCTGGAGTGGAAGAATCATGGCAACTCCTAGACTCAGCTTCTTTCTCCCAGCATTCTGTTCTGTTTACTACACCCACCTAAGGGTTGGCCTATCAATGGGCCTAGGCAGTTTCTTTATTGATAAGAAATCACTCCCACATCATTTCCCCTTTTTTCAGTTTAAACAAAAAAGAAAGACTTTAACTTTAACATAGTAAAATTACATATAACAAAACAGATATCATGCAAAAATTATGGTTACAATATTTATATCTACTTTATCTTTTATCAAACCAAGGAAAACTTAACTATCTATCCATTGCTCAACTCCATCAAAGACTCCAGAAGGATATAATATTACCTCAGCAAACAAGAAATCCAAAACTCTAGAAATGACAAAGACATCTCGCTGCCTGTACAGTCACCTAAAGTTCCTCTGTACCATTGGGGCATCCATCTTCAGCCTTCAGGCCCATAGTATCCAGCAGACATTTTCATGATGCAGGAAATTCCAAAGATAGTTCAGTCACTTTCTGCTGTGTCCTGCAGAATGTCTCGCAGACTCTTTCATGAACCAGGAACCCCAAAAGACCATCTCACCTTTAGGCAAGTTCAGCAGTCCTCTCTCTGTGGGTTCTCTGTGTCCAGTTTATGCAATAGTCCAGGCAAGAGCAGTTTCTTGCCCAATGGCTATCAAAATCCATAAGGATCCTCTACGATGCCCATCTTCCTCTTGAAGTAGCTGGTGCTGCCAGGAGCAGACATGTCTCATTGCCATGAAAAACCCTAAGTTATTAAATTATTTTACATGCCATATTCTGCAGTCTTTGAGAGACATGAAGAATGTCTCTCTAACTGAAATATATCTCTATATATCTAGAAAATCTAACTAACATGACTACAAGCTTTACTATTATCAATGATTATCCATTAGCAACCTATATTTCCTATTATACATTACATTTTAAATGAACTACACAATCACAATGTGATAATCAATATCAGAAATACATATTCATATAACAAAATTGACCTTAAAATCCATACCAATGCAAATTATTTATACCTATATAATTTCCCCCTTTAAATGTAAAAGAACGTTTATAAACAATATTTGGGAACATGGTCACAGTTTTTTCTCTCCAAACTGCTTCCTGTTGAATGGGGGCGTTATTAATTAGGGTTTTCAAGGTATAATCTGTGTGCTAGGATCATCTCAGTTGGCAGTTGAGTGAAGTAATTTTTTGAGGGTGTTTACAGCAACCTTTCAGGAGGGCGTGGTCTATCATACCATATCAGAATAGACGCAATCCATAGGGACTGGTCCTCTTTGAAAACAAAAGAAGACCCTCTCCAAACATCATATCCTTAGACCCAAATTTTGAAATCGTAATACCCTTATATCCATTCTGGTTTAACTTGGCAGCCCATGTAATGAAATGACTCTCTGTACTTAGCTCCTTCACAGTCAAAAATTTTAAAGAAAACACAATGTACATAATCCAGACTCTCTGTGAATTTTCCATTTTTATGTGGCCTATTTTTCTTTATTTCTTTTAATCTATAACTATCTGTACTCTGTCTCTTTAAAGACTTTGCCCTTTTTTTAAACCATTAACTTTATTCTCTATGTTCTTTTTCTTTTCTCTCTCAAGCCTACGTACATTCATCCAACACTGTGATCTGTAGAGGTCTTTTATATCTGAATCTGTCGTATTGTGAATCTGTAATTCTTTACTGTCCAGGAGCACTTCTTAAAATGTTAAGCACTTCTTAAAAACTTAAGTTGTACCATGTAGGGGTAATACGGTATCGCCTGTGTTCTGCCCAGTAGAAACCTTAACTGTGCTGTCTTTACATTAATTATGGTAGTTTCTGCCTGAGAGCAGCACAGTTCAGCATGGTGGAGCTGAGCCGCTCTTATCACTAGAGAGTGGCCCCCAGACGTGATGGGCTAAATCCACTTAAAAACCTGAGCAAGCTTAATTTTAAACAAAGAAAAAACAGAGTTTAACACAGATTTTTGCTGTTTCTTGGTGGTGTGCTGTAGAGAGATTTCCTGATTTGACAACAGCAGCAGAAAAGAAGCTGTGTTATTTTAAAGCGCGGCTTCCTGGGCCTGTGCTGCCACTGTGAACTCTGGCTTTAAAACATTTCAATGGATCTTATGGCACTGGATGTTTGTGTTCCTGCTTGGAATTGAAAGGAGAGTACTCTGAGACCGTGCTGATGGCTCAGTGCTCCCCGCCTGCACCTGGGCAGATGGCAAAATCAGATTTAGACAGGCAGAAGAGCATGGCAGATTCCTGCCGCCACACAGAAACATGTTTTCAGACTGTGCAGTGCTCTGCATGTCAGATTTGGCTGTAACTTGGATAAAAAGTGTTTCTGTGCTGCACACTCAGTCTCAAATTAAACTGCTGACTGTGCTTCCAGTGTGGACTGCTGTGTGCCTGGAACACTGCACAGCTCAGGGGCACCAAATGGCTCTGAGACAGGAGTGGCTTGGCTCACCTCTGCCATGCTGACCTGTGCTGGTCTCAGGCAGGAACTACCAGAAGTACCATAGAGACAGCGCAGTTAAGGTTTCTACTGGGCAGGACACAGGCGGTACCATATTACCTGTACATTGTGCAACTTAAGTTTTTAAGAACTGCTTAACATTTTAAGAAATGCTCCTGGATAGTAAAAACATTACAGATTCACAATACGACAAATTCAGACATAAAAGACCTCTATAGATCACAGTGTTGGATGAATGTACGTAGGCTTGAGAGAGAAAAGAAAAAGAATATAGAGAATAAAGTTAATGGTTTAAAAAAAGGGCAAAGTCTTTAGAGAGACAGAGTACAGATAGTTATAGATTAAGAGAAATAAAGAAAAATAAACCACGTAAAAATGGAAAATTCACAGAGAGTCTGGATTATGTACATTGTGTTTTCTTTAAAATTTTTGACTGTGAAGGAGCTAAGTACAGAAAGTCATTTCATTAAATGGGCTGCCAAGTTAAACCAGAATGGATATAAGGGTATTAGGATTTCAAAATTTGGGTCTAAGGATATGATGCTTTGGAGAGGGTCTTCTTTTGTTTTCACAGAGGACCAGACCCTATGGATTGCATCTATTCTGATATGGTATGATAGACCATGCCCTCCTGAAAGGTTGCTGTAAACACCCTCAAAAAATTACTTCACTCAACTGCCAACTGAGATGACCCTGGCACACAGGTTACACCGTTTTGGCGAACTCCCTGACCATCAGGAAAGAACAGCCACCAGATGAGGATTCTTCCCAAATCACATTTTACTGAAGCCTCTTGGTTGAAGGGAGAGCCGGAAGCGAGGGGCCCAGAGCTCTAAGCTGCAAGTGCTGCAACTGCTTAATATCGGAACTAGGGGTACGTGCGGGCTTCCTATTGGTCAAAGTGTCTTAGCAACCTGTTCCAAGCTCCCTGATAGGTCCAGCACACTGAGGACACTGAGCATGCCCGAGATGGTGGTACTGGCTACTATAGCCCGCAGGAGCTAGGCGCCATCTTGTAATGGCTGCTGCACGTATTGGCTCCCTACAGTTCCCCCTTCTTGTTTGTCTCAAAGCCAAGTCAGAGGGCTTATTCCTGATCAAGTCTTCACCTCATGATGTGAGGGCCGATCAAGGGAGGCCTGCGTCTATGGTATTCCTTCTCCAGTGCAATGGAACAAGATCCATGGAGGTGCAAAGGCAATACCAGAATGCAAAAGACTAGCGTACCTTCCTCGGTGCAATGGACAGAATTTCCACGAGGGTGCAAAGGCTACACATCAGTCACTATTGACTCTTGAGGACAGATAACCAAACTTGGAGGGAATCACCCTTCTCGAGGGCAGCCAGCGCCTGCAGCATTACCACCTTATCACGGGATGCCTGAGCCTGGGAAGACTGTCCTGCTTCAATGGCCATGAAGGCCTGTATGATCATAACTGTGTTGCGATGCTGTGAAACCCTCATGTGACAGATGTACTAAAGGCATACCAGGGAGGCAAGCACCATTAAGCTTGCCAGGGCTCTTACTCCCACCCACTCCTTCAATGATCCATGGAGTGATCCAGGAAGATAGTTCTTCTGCCTTGCTGGTATCCATGGGTGTGGAATCTATAGTCACCATCTCCACCCGCAACATTTCCAGTTGTTGTTTGAATTCACCAGACCTAAAAGACAGCTAGACAATTCTTTAAACTTTTCATATCACATACAGCCCCAGATAATTCCATTCACAGCCAAGCTGAGCCAATTGCCACAACTGTGGCTGTGCTTGCAGCAGTAGCAAGGGCAGTCAGAACTGGTAGCAGAGGGGCCAGCTCAGAGAAGAGGAAGGGGAGGCAATCTTGCTTTCCCCTTCCTGGCTTTCCTCTGCCTGCTCCTGTCATTAGAAGTGGCTTTGCCATGACCCCTAGCCACCCAGCAGATCCTGCTTCTGCTCTGAAAGGGCCCCGCTTAAACTATGTTTTAGGGAATTTGGGCATTGTCAATCTCTCTGGCTACTTCCTGCTGAGAGGGGACGTTGCGTTCTTACTGCCATTTTCCAGTCGTCTGGACCTGGGCCTAAGTGTGGAGGTATGGCAACGAGGAGCAGCCCACCGGTTGCCCTGGGCTGGGACAGAGGTTTAGGCCAACAGATCTTATCGTGTGCTGCGCTTCTATGCCCGAGACAAGTCCCGGTGTTTGCAGCTTCACACACCCTCGGTGCTGCTTGGCCGTGGAGCCTCCTAGAGCTCCTTGGCCTTGGAGCCACAGCTGCTCACACTCCACTGCAAACTCTGGAGGCCTTGGTAATTCGAACCAAATGAATATACCCCCCTTCCTTTGTGTACCTTGTTCGGCGCCAAAATCCAGATCTCTACCTAGCTTCTCCCAGGATGACACATTAAGATTGCCAGAGATGGCAAACCAAGAAGCAGTTGTGTCATTCTTAGCTAAAAACCTTTCCAAAGCGCTCCTTAACAGCTCGTTAAGAGCCAGAAAAATCATGTGTGATGTTGAAGCGCCCGTTCTAAAATAAACCGTCTACTTTTGTCTTGGCTCTAACTTTAAACGCTTTGGTCGCAGCCCTATTACCCCCACTCTCCCTTCTACCGGCGAGAGCAGAAAACCCACTTTTGTCGTGGATCCCCAGCCTTACCTGAGGACAGTCTGGTGTACCCCCTGACGAGCCACCATCTGTCGTGCAACACCAGAGCTCTTCTCACGATGTCGCCATTCCACGTGTTGGGTTCTGAATCCTCTTTTGCCCCTCACTCGGTACCAAAGCTTGTCCCAGAGTTTTCCCAGGTTTCAGTACCAGTTGGAAACCCAGCAGGAAAGAACAGCCACCAGATGAGGATTCTTCCCAAATCACGTTTTACTGGAGCCTCTTGGTTGAAGGGAGAGCCAGAAGCCAGGGGCCCAGAGCTCTAAGCTGCAAGTGCTGCAACTGCTTAATATCGGAACTAGGGGTACGTGCAGGCTTCCTATATGGCAAAGTGTCTTAGCAACCTGCTCCAAGCTCCCTGATAGGTCCAGCACACTGAGTACAGTGAGCATGCCCGAGATGGTGGTACTGACTACTCCAGCCAGCAGGAGCTAGGCGCCATCTTGTAATGGCGGCTGCAGGTACTGGCTCCTACACACCATGAAAGATCTGATTAACAGCACCCCCATTCTGCAGGATGCAGTTTAGAGAGAAAAAACTGCGCCCATTTTCCCAAATATTGTTTATAAATGTTCTTTTACATTTAAAGGGGGATATGATATAGATATGAATAATTTGCATTGGTATGGATTTTAAGGTCAATTTTGTTACATGTATATGTATTTCTGATCTTGATTAAGTATTGTGATTGTGCAGTTCATTAAAAAATGTAACATATATAGGTTGTTAATGGATAATCTTCAATAATGGTCAAGCTTGTAGTCATGTTAGAATTTTTAGATGAGCATAGATATATTTCAGATATGCATTCTTCATATCTTTCGAAGACTGCACAATATGGCATTTAAATGTTTTAATAACTTAGGGCTTTTTATGACAATGAGACATGTCTGCTCCTGGCAGCACCAATCTACTTTGAGAGGAAGATGGGCATCGAAGAGGATCCTTATGGAGTTTGATAGCCATTGGGCAAGAAACTGCTCTTGCCTGGACTATTGCATAAACTGGACACAAAGAACCCACAGAGAGAGGACTGCTGAACTTGCCTAAAGGTGAGATGGTCTTTCGGGGTTCCTGACTCATGAAAGTGTCTGTGAGACATTCTGCAGGACACAGCAGAAAATGACTGAACTGTCTTTGGAATTTCCTGCTTCATGGAACTGTCTGCTGGAAACTATGGGCCTGTAGGCCGAAGATAGATGCCCCAATGGTACGAAAGAACTTTGGGTGACTGTCCAGGCAGCGAGATGTCTCTGTCATTTCTAGAGCTTTTGATTTCTTGTTTGCTAAGGTAATATTATATCCTTCTGGAGTCTTTGATGGAGTTGAAGAATGGATAGATAGTTAAGTTTTCCTTAGTTATGATAAAAGATAAAGTGGATATAAATATTGTAACTGTAATTCTTGCTTGATATCTCTTTTGTTATATGTAATTTAACTATGTTAAAGTTAAAGCCTTTCTTTTTTGTTTAAACAGAAAAAGGGGAAATGATGTGGGAGTGATTTCTTATCAATAAATAAACTGCCTAGGCCCATTGATAGGCCAACCCTTAGGTGGGTGTAGTAAAAAGAACAGAATGCTGGGAGAAAGAAGCTGAGTCAGTGAGTTGCCATGATTCTCCCACTCCAGGCAGACGCAGGTTAAGATCATTCCTGGTAAGCCAGTTTGTGGGATACTCAGATTATTAGAAATGGGTTAGGTCAATATGTAAGAGCTAGCCAATAAGAGGCCAGGCAGTGTTTAAAAGAATACAGTTTCTGTGTAATTATTTCGGGGCATAAGCTAGCCATGTGGGTGGCTGGGTCCCGGGGATGCAGCCCCCCTGCTCCCTATTGCAACAAGAGACTGCCAAGCTCTCCTTCTTGCTAAAGGGGCATCTACCTAGTTTTTGCTGTCTCATCTGCATTCAGCTCCCTCAAACTTGAACCAGGCGTTTCTCAAGTCCTGAGATAATTATGGCACAACATCTCTCCCTTTTGTTTTATATCCTACCCCCTATTCCGAAGGTCACCAAGCCAGAATAGCCCACCAGGGAGAGAGTACAGATCAGGGCCACCCCTATCTGGAGTTTAGGCCTGTGTATCCTCAAATTGAAAGTTTATTTGTGGGATGAGATGTATTGAGTCCATCATAATGTACTCAAAGGGCCATGAGTTGTACTTGTTGAATCTTTTTTTAGAATGCTTGTTTCAGCCTTTGGAGAATGCATGGGCTGTAGTAAGAGGAGCAGCAGGGCTGCTGCGTCCCTGGCACCCGCCCACATGGCTAGCTTAATACCCGAAATTATTACACGGAAACTGTATTCTTTTAAACACTGCCTGGCCCATTATTGGCTAGCTCTTCTCAGCTAACTCTCGCACCTGGACTAGCCCATTTCTTATAAGGTGTATAGCAACCCAAGGTGTGCTTACTGGGGAGATTCTAGCCTGCGTCTGCCTGCCATGGGAAAATCATGGTGACTCCTGACTCAGCTTCTTTTTCCCAGAATTCTGTTCTGTTTACTCCACCCACCTAAGGGTTGGGCTTAGGCAGTTTCTTTATTAATAAGAAATCACTCCCACATCATTTCCCCTTTTTTTGTTTAAACAAAAAAGAAAGGCTTTAACATTAACAATAGTAAAATTACGTATAACAAAACAGTTATCAATTAAGAATTACAATTACAATAATTATATCTATTTTATCTTTTATCATAACTAAGGAAAACTACAACTATGTATCCATTCTTCAACTCCATCAAAGACTCCAGAAGGATATAATATTACCTAAGCAAACAAGAAATCAAAAGCTCTAGAAATGACAGAGACATCTCAGTGACTGGACAGTCACCCAAAGTTCCTCTGTATCGTTGGGGCATCCATCTTCAGCCTTCAGGCCTATAGTATCCAGCAGACATTTCCATGAAGCAGGAAATTTCAAAGACAGTTCAGTCACTTTCTGCTGTGTCTGCAGAATGTCTCGCAGACTCTTTCATGAACCAGAAACCCCGAAAGACCTTTAGGCAAGTTCAGCAGTCCTCTCTCTGTGGGTTCTTTGTGTCCAGTTTATACAATAGTCCAGGCAAGAGCAGTTTCTTGCCCAATGGCTATCAAACTCCATAAGGATCCTCTTCGATGCCCATCTTCCTCTCGAAGTAGATTGGTGCTGCCAGGAGCAGACATGTCTCATTGTCATGAAAAACCCTAAGTTATTAAAACATTTAAATGCCATATTCTGCAGTCTTTGAAAGATATGAAGGATGCATATCTGAAATATATCTATGCACATCTAAAAAATCTAACTAACATGACTACAAGCTTGACCATTATTGATGATTATCCATTAACAACCTATATATGTTACATTTTTAAATGAACTGCATAATCACATTGTTAATCAAGATCAGAAATACATATACATGTAACAAAATTGACCTTAAAATCCATACCAATGCAAATTATTCATATCTATATCATATCCCCCTTTAAATGTAAAAGAACTTTTATAAACAATATTTTGGAAAATGGGCGCAGTTTTTTTCTCTCTAAACTACTTCCTGCTGAATGGGGGCACTGTTAATCAGATCTTTCATGGTGTACCCTGTGTGCCAGGGACATCTCAGTTGGCAGTTGAGTGAAGTAATTTTTTGAGGGTGTTCACAGCAACCTTTCAGGAGGGTGTGGTCTATCATACCATATCAGAATAGATGCAATCCATAGGGTCTGGTCCTCTGTGAAAACAAAAGAAGACCCTCTCCAAAGCATCATATCCTTAGACCCAAATTTTGAAATCCTAATACCCTTATATCCATTCTGGTTTAACTTGGCAGCCCATGTAATGAAATGACTCTCTGTACTTAGCTCCTTCACAGTCAATAATTTTAAAGAAAACACAATGTACATAATCCAGACTCTCTGTGAATTTTCCATTTTTACTTGGCTTATTTTTCTTTATTTCCTTTAATCTCTTAACTATCTGTACTCTGTCTCTTTAAAGACTTTGCCCCTAGCCGGGCGGTGGTGGCACAAGCCTTTAATCCCAGCACTTGGGAGGCAGAGTCAGGTGGATCTCTGTGAGTTCGAGACCAGCCTGGTCTACAAGAGCTAGTTCCCGGACAGGCTCCAAAACCACAGAGAAACCCTGTCTCAAAAAACAAACAAACAAACAAAAAAAAAAAGACTTTGCCCCCTTTTTTAAACCATTAACTTTATTCTCTATATTCTTTTTCTTCTCTCTCTCAAGCCTAGGTACATTCATCCAACAGTGTGGTCTTTTATGTCTGAATCTGTTTTATTGTGACTCTGTAACATTTTTTATTGTCCAGGAGCACTTTTTAAAATGTTAAGCACTTCTTAAAAACTTAAGTTGCACCATGTAGGTGTAATACCATACTGCCTGTGTCCTGCCAAGTCCAAACCTTAACTGCGCTATTATTATGGTAATTAAGGCAGTTCCTGCCTGAGGTAAGCACAGTTCAGCATGGAGCAGCCACTCCTGTCTCAGTTCCATTTGGTGCCCCTGAGCCACAGTTCCAGGCACACAGCAAGTCCACATTGGAGCTGCATTCAGCAGTTTAATTCTGAGACTGAGCATGTAGCACAGAAACTCTTTTCATCCAAGTTACAGTCAAATCTAACACACAGAGCACTGCACAGTCTGGAAACACATATCCGCCATGCTCTTCCGCCTGCCTAAGCCTGATTAGGCCTTCTGGCAAGGTGCAGGCAGGGAACACTGAGCAATCAGCACAGTCTTAGAGCACTCTCCTTCTGATCCCAAGTGGGAACACAAACATCCAGTCCCATAAAATCCATTGAAATGTTTTAAAGCAGAGTTTGCACTGGCGGCACAGTCCCAGGAAGCTGCACTTTAAAATGATGCAGCTTTTTTTCTGCTGCTGTTGCCGATCAGGAAATCTCTCTACAGCATGCCACCAACAAACAACAAAAGTCTCTGTTAAATTCTGTTTTTTCTCTGTTTAAAATTAAGCTCTCTCAGGTTTTTAAGTGGATTTAGCCCATCACATCTGGGCGCCACTCTGTAGTTAAAAGAATACAGTTTCCGTGTAATTATTTTGGGTATTAAGCTAGCCATGTGGGTGGGTGCCAGGGACACAGCAGCCCTGCCTCTCCTCTTACTACAATGGGCCAAAAAGACAAATCAATAAACAAATAGCCATCAGCCCAATTAGGTAACAGATGAGTGTGGTAAGCCATGACAAACAATTATTCCAGGTCTCATAGGGGGTCCTTGACTTAAATGAATCAATATCTTTTCTTAACTTATCTAGGGTTCTTATAACTATCCCGGAATGGTTTGCATAGAAGCAACATTCTTCCCCAAATGCCTTTCAAATTCCTCCCTGCCCCAGAAAAAGCAAGTGTAAGCCTCCCCTCTTTTGTAAGGTTACCCTTTCTAAGGAATCCAAAGACTTTTGTAAATAACATAATGTGGTATCTGTCTTTTCTAAGGTTGCTGTCAATTGCAAGAAAATTATTCCCATTTCTTGTTGTAAAATCACCAGAGATGAGGTGCCCAGGGCAGTCCCAGCCACTTCTAACCCCATCAATGTGATGACAGCCAGGGCCATTAGGAGCTCTCTATTATGCCTTCGGGCCGGAAATTATTCTTGCATATGGTAAAGCACATGAGAGAAAATTAATGCAAGCAGGCAAGTATTGTTACACTGGATGATCAGTGGGTCAGACAGGCAGGGAGTAACCCCCGTCTCTTGGCAGACCCCCAAATACCCATAATCATTGGGCATCCTCCATGAAGCTATAGACCCAACAGCCACATCACAAGTGAGGTTAAGAAGAGGGTGTCTGGTGTATGAGACACAAGTTGCCTTTGACATTTACCAAAGGGGAATAGTCAGTCCTGACATCTCCCCAATTTCGGGGTTTTCTCATCTACAAATATCAGCTTTATCCAGTATTTCATAAGAGCCATTTACCCCAAAGGCTTCAAAGTAGGGGGTAGTGATTGTAATCAAAGCCAACAGGCCTCAGTGTCTTCAGGGTAGGTAAGGTTTAAAGTCATAAAGGTCGTATTAATGGTCTCCATCAAATCTCTAGGCTGCTTGGTGAAGAATACCTTAGCGGTAGATGATGTGGGAGGTTGAGGTATATAAAGTTGGTGTTGGGGTATGTAAAGTTGAGGTATATACAGGCATGTACCCTGTTGTAGGATGTTCTTTTGTCTATGTGATGCTTTCATTGGTTGAATAAAGAAACTGCCTTGGCCTTTGATAGGGCAACACTTAGGTGGGCAGAGTAGACAGAACAGAATGCTGGGAAGAAGGGCAGTGTGGCAGATGCCATAAAGCTCCTGCCTGAGACTGATGCTGGTTAGAGTCTTTCCCAATAAGCCATGACCTTGTGGTGTTACACAGATTGGTAGAAATGGGTTAGATCAGGATATGAGAGTTAGCCAAGAAGAGGCTAGATATAAATGGTGAGGCAGAACTTTAATTAATACAATTTCTGTGTGGTTATTTCAGGTGTAAGCTAATGAGGCGGGATGAAACAAAAGGACTTGCTCTCCTCTTTACAACAATTCCCCAGGGACATTGGCTTGGAAGCAGGCTCCAGCATCCAAAGCAAGTCCTCAAAGTATCTCCATGTGAAGCATGAGGATAGCCTTAATCCAGACATACTCCCAGATAACCTGTATAGGTCTCCTTTTTCCCCTGTGATCTTTAAACATTAATATCAGATGGTTACATCTGAATTGAGTACATCTTCCATATAGGGGTTTCCAGGTACCTATGGGATCCTTGAGATCACTATATCTCCATGTTGTTTTAGCCAATGTCCAGTCCCAGTCTGCTCACATCCCCAGGAAGAGCAATAGTAATCAGCAGCCCCCGCTCCCCCACAGTTTCTAATAGTGGAGGCAGTCCATTTGCTTCTTGAGCATACATAAAATGGTGTCTGCAGGAGGGCATGTCTCCTAAGAACATGAGAACAGCCAGGCTCATTAGGGTAAGATGCCTAGGATAGGATGCACCCCCCTAAAGCCTCCGTATTTAGGTCACCCTTCAATCCCCAGAAACTAGTATCCCACATCCCAGCTACTACATGCCAAATCACAGAGGTCAAATGTCAGGTCAGGGCACCATGTCCAGGGTGTTGTCATCTGGGAAGTCTGGTTTAGGATCCCTCCAGTGCCAGTGCACAACAGGATTCACATCATCTTCTGTGGTTGGTTGGGGCTTGCTGCTTGGACCTTGATCCCCGAGAGAAGAGTTAATATAATTACCACCAGGAGAGCCATCTGAAATAATTAAACAGGCAACACTTTCCTCAAGGGTCAATATTTCTTGGGCAGTGGTGATTTTCTTTTCTTGTGTTTGAATTTAAGGGTTGTCCACCACAATCTATTTCTTTATTGGTCATCTTAGTCTTCCCCATTGTCCTGGGTGGGGGGTGGAGAAACCTTAAGTTATGAGTGGGTAGCCATATAGGCATTTCCCCTCTGTTTGGAAAGACACAACCATATCTTCAGTCCTGTGTCAACAAGGAATCTGGGCCCCTCCTTTGGTTAGTGAGAGAATCATTCCACCTAACCTTTAGGGATCCCCAATGTTTCTGGAATCTATTTTGTTCATCTGATTTTTGAAAATTTAAAATATTGATGGTTAATAATGCATTTTGCAGTTATAAATGGGGAAAGACTTTCCCCCCTCTTTGTTTTATAAGAACCTCTTTGAGTTATTGCTGATGTCTTTTGACAATTGCTTGACCCTGAGGGTTGTATGGGAACCCAGTGTTATGGGATATATTCCAACTCTCAAAGAATTCTTTTAATGTTTTACTTATAAAACAGGGGCCGTTGTCAGTCTTGACTTGTTGTGGTAGTTCCAAGGTAGCAAAAATTTTTAAGAAATAGCTTTTGGCATGAGTTGCCTATTCTCATAGGTGAGTGGTAGCACAGCATTCATTAAAGTATGTATTTATGGTCACAAACATATATTTTAATTTGCCAAATGGAGGATAATGTGTTACATCTGTTTGCCAGATGATATTGGGTCCTAACCCTCTCGGGTTAACCCCTGGCCCTTATAAAGGGAGGGGTGCAGAGAAACTCTTGAAAAGACTTACATATGTTAATAATTCTCTTTAATTCTGTTGCAGATCTCTGGGAGTATAGTTATTTAAGTCCTCTCCAGTTGACATGGGTTAAGTCATGCATTTGGGTAGCATTTTGTATGGGCAGAATTGAGACCTCTATGAGACAGGCTCCCGAAGCTATAGTATCTGCAGGAGCATTCTCTTGGGAAATGAGGACAAGGAGGTTTTTGTGTTCTCTGAGATGTTGAATATATATGGGCTATTTTTCTACCTTCTAAGTGCAATCTAAGTTGTATCATCAAGGCAGAAATAGGATTAGCATTTAATCTGATATAGGCATAGGGTAAGTGTGGCAGTAGATTCACGACATAAGAGCTGAATAGAAGTTTCAGGGTTCTGGAATCTCTTGTAGGGCAATACATATGGCCATCATTTCCTTATATTGAGCAGACCCCCCCACAAGGGAGAATTTTGGTAATCTTTGTCTTGGTCCCCCATGCAGGGAAATCTATAAAGGCTGCCCCATTCTTCCCACCATCTGTGCAAACAGTAAAGTCTTGGGGCAGGGGCCTAAAAGAAAAGACTAAGGGGACACTCCAGTGTTGTTTTTTGATATAACTCCACTAACCAGGACTCTCCAAAGAAGGTATCCAGGGTCCCCAGAAATCCCTCCAATGCAAGGCTCAGTCAAGAACAATATCTGGCCACCATTCTAAATCTTTAATTTTGAATAAAATTATTAACTTAGAGGGATCTTTTTCATAAAGTTGGAGGGACATGTCCCTGATTTTTATAATCATATCAGCTATTTGAACAACTAGCGAGTACACTCTGTGAGTGACCCTCAGGGTGGTGCATACCCATTCTAGTGGTTGTGACTGCTGAACAACGGCAGCCAGCTTGGTGTTTTTCCCTAATAATATCCAGCCTTTGGAATGTAAGCATTATATCTTGCCAAAGAAGCCTGATGAAGCTCATTGACGGATTCAGTGAGTGCCTGACGACCCTCAGGGTGTAAGAAAATGATCTCATAAAGTTGACTCCCTAAAAGGTGATTATATAACACACCTAGTTTCCCAGTCTCTACAGGCAACCAGGGCTTAACCCAGTTCATTTCCTCCAGTATCTTTTGTAACCCCAATAAAGTGAGAGGCTTGGGCTGGTTTAATTTGGGTCCATTCATTTTGGCTTGAGTAAGTGTTAGTTGGGATCCCAATATGTAAAATGGGGGTAACTTTTGTATTTTGTTTGGAGCTATTTTAAAGCCATGTTATTGGAGGATATCAACAATAGTGGTTACCCATAGAGCTAGCCCTGATTCCTCCAAATACATAACCCAATGATTAGATCATCCACATAAACATATAGGAGGTTATTATCTTTGTCAAAATAAGGATAGAGAATACTAAACAAATATTGTTGGCAAAAGACCAGTCTATTAGTCATCTCCTTTGGTATCTCTTGTCAGGTCAAGATCAATTTTAGTGAGGTGAAACTTGGAGGGGATTTCTAGGACCCAAGGTAAGCCCCTTAAAGGGGCCTCTACTAGCTTCATATTGGCATTAATTGCTCATAGGTCCTGTAACATTCTTCAGGTCCCATTAGGCTTACATATCACAAACACAGGGCTGTTCCAGGGGCTCATTGAGGGCCTTATCCTTCTTTCTTATGCAGATTTCTACTGATTTCCTTGAGCATCTTATGTTTAAGTTCAGGTAATGGCCACTGCTCCACCCATACCAGCTTACCTGGTGTCCACTTAATGGGGGGGACCCTGGGGGCAGTAGCCTCTAATTTTGGGGTGAATCCAGGTGTCAGGGGTCTGCCTGATGACACCTTGCTCAGTTTTATCAGCATAAAAGGCTAGGTGGTCAGTGGTAATAAAGGCATCCATTTGTCCTAACAAAGCATGTCCTAGGGGATTTGCAGACAACTCTGGAAAGATAAGAGGCCTGAACTTTCCTTTTTCCATGTCCAGCCTCACCCAAGTGTATATTCATTTTCTTATGTCAAGATGGAGCCCCGTTTTTTGTCCTTTTCTCCTCTCCTAATTTATCCTTTCGAGGCTGGCTTGGGCCATAAAAGGATGTGGCCACTCTCATTAAAAACAAAAGCCAGAAGGTCCTGGATAGAGGTTCTGCAAAAACTAAGGGATCATGGATGCAAACCCAAACTACTATACCCAGCCAAGCTATTGTTCACTATCAATGGAGAAAACAAGACTTTCCAAGATTTAAACAATATGTAGCCACAAACCCAGCCCCACAGAAAATAATAGAAGGAAAATCACAACCTAAGGAATCCAGCATTGCCAACACTGCCTACAATAAGTCAGGCGTCTAGCGAACCTTCACCTGCACACCTCAAAGAGGGGAGACACACAAACGCTACTACCAAAACCAATAATAATAACCGGAGTAAACAACCACTGGTCATTAGTATCACTTAATATTAATGGCCTCAATTCACCCATAAAAAGGCACAGGCTAAGGGATTGGATACGAAAACAGGACCCAACATTCTGCTGTTTGCAAGAAACACACCTCAACCACAAAGACAGGCATCTACTCAGAGTAAAGGGTTGGGAAAAGGTGTTTCAAGCAAATGGTCCTAAGAAAAAAGCAGGTGTGGCCATACTAATTTCTAATAAAACTGATTTCAAACTAAAGTCAATCAGAAGAGACCGAGATGGACACTTTATACTCATAACAGGAACAAATCATCAGGAGGAAGTCTCAATCCTGAATATCTACGCCCCTAACATAAAAGCACCCACCTATGTAAAAGAAATATTACTAGAACTCAAGGCAGACATCAAACCACACACACCAGTAATAGGAGACTTCAATACACCTCTTTCTCCAATGGACAGATCAATCAGACAGAAACCTAATAGAAAATTAAGAGAATTATTGGAGGGAATGAAGCAAATGGACTTAACAGACATCTATAGAACATTCCACCCAAAAAGGAAAGAGTATACCTTCTTCTCTGCAGCTCATGGAACCTTCTCAAAAATTGACCACATACTCGGAAACAAAGGAAACCTCCACAGATACAAAAAAATATCAGTGTCCACCTGTGTCTTATCCGATCACCACGGACTAAAGCTAGAAGGCAATAACAATGCTACCCCCAGAAAGCCGACAAACTCATGGAAACTGAACAGTCAACTACTGAACCACACATGGGTCAAGGAAGAAATTAAGAAAGAAATTAAAGTCTTCCTTGAATTTAATGAAAATAAAGAGACAACATACTCAAACCTATGGGACACGTTGAAAGGAGTGCTAAGAGGAAAGTTCATAGCACTAAGTGCCCACTTAAAGAAAACAGAGAAAGCATACATTGAGGACTTAACAGCACAACTGAAAGCCTTAGAAAAAAAAGAAGCAGATGCGCCAAGGAGGAGTAGAAGACTGGAAATAATCAAACTGAGGGCAGAAATCAACAAAATAGAAACACAGAAAACAGTCCAAAGAATCAATGAAACAAAAAGTTGGTTCTTTGAGAAAAATCAACAAGATCGACAAACCCCTATCCAAACTAATTAAACAACAGAGAGAGAACACGCAAATAAATAAGATCAGCAATGAAAAGGGGGACATAACCACAGACACAGAGGAAATTCAGAGAATCATTAGATCTTACTACAAAAGCCTATACGCCACAAAACTGGAAAATGCAAAAGAAATGGACAGTTTTTTAGATAAGTACCACATACCAAAGCTAAACCAAGACCAGGTGAACGATCTAAATAGACCTGTTAGTCGCGAAGAACTAGAAACTGTTATCAAAAATCTCCCTACCAAAAAAAGCCCAGGACCAGATGGTTTCAATGCAGAATTCTACCAGAACTTCCAAGAAGAGCTAATACCTATACTCCTTAATGTATTTCACAATATAGAAACAGAAGAGTCATTGCCAAATTCCTTTTATGAAGCCACAGTTACCTTGATACCAAAACCACACAAAGACCCAACCAAGAAAGAGAATTATAGGCCTATTTCACTCATGAATATCGACGCAAAAATTCTCAATAAAATACTGGCAAACCGAATCCAAGAACACATTAGAAAAATTATCCATTATGATCAAGTAGGCTTCATCCCAGAGATGCAGGGCTGGTTCAACATACGCAAATCTATCAATGTAATCCACCATATAAATAAACTGAAAGAAAAAAACCATATGATCATTTCATTAGATGCTGAAAAAGCATTCGACAAAATTCAACACCCCTTTATGATAATGGTCTTGGAGAGATTAGGGATACAAGGGTCATACCTAAATTTAATAAAAGCTATTTACAGCAAGCCGACAGCTAACATTAAATTGAACGGAGAAAAACTCAAAGCCATCCCACTAAAATCAGGAACAAGACAAGGATGTCCACTCTCTCCATACCTCTTCAATATAGTGCTTGAAGTTCTAGCAATAGCAATTAGACAACATAAGAGGATCAAGGGGATTCGTATTGGAAAGGAAGAAGTTAAGCTTTCGTTATTTGCAGATGATATGATAGTATACATAAGCGACCCCAAAAACTCTACCAAAGAACTCCTACAGCTGATAAACACCTTTACTAATGTGGCAGGATACAAGATCAACTCCAAAAAGTCAGTGGCCTTCCTATACACTAAGGATAAGGAAGCAGAGAGGGAAATCAGAGAAGCATCACCTTTCACGATAGCCACAAATAGCATAAAATATCTAGGAGTAACTCTAACCAAGGAAGTGAAAGATCTATTTGACAAGAACTTTAAGTCTTTGAAGAAAGAAATTGAAGATGACACCAGAAAATGGAAGGATCTCCCTTGCTCTTGGATTGGGAGGATCAACATAGTAAAAATGGCAATTTGACCAAAAGCAATTTATAGATTCAATGCAATCCCCATCAAAATACCATCAAAATTCTTCACAGATCTGGAGAAGACAATAATCAACTTTATATGGAAAAACAAAAAACCCAGGATAGCCAAAACAATCTTATATAATAAAGGAACGTCTGGAGGGATTACCATCCCTGACTTCAAACTCTATTACAGAGCTACAGTATTGAAAACAGCTTGGTATTGGCATAAAAACAGAGAAGTCGACCAATGGAATTGAATAGAATACCCTGACTTTAACCCACAAACCTATGAGCACCTGATTTTTGATAAAGGAGCTAAAAGTATACAATGGAAAAAAGAGAGCATCTTCAACAAATTGTGCTGGCAAAACTGGATGTCAATCTGTAGAAGAATGAAAATAGATCCATATCTATCACCATGCACAAAACTCAAGTCCAAGTGGATTAAAGACCTCAATATCAGTCCGAACACGCTGAACCTGATAGAGGAGAAAGTGGGAAGTACTTTACAACAAGTGGGCACAGGAGACCACTTCCTACTTATAACCCCAGCAGCACAGACAATAAGGGCCTCAGTGAATAAATGGGACCTACTAAGACTGAGAAGCTTCTGTAAAGCAAAGGACACTGTCGCTAAGACAGAAAGGCAACCCACTGACTGGGAGAAGATCTTCACCTACCCCGCAACTGACAAAGGTCTGATCTCTAAAATATATAAAGAACTCAAGAAACTAGACCGTAAAAGTCTAATCAACCCATTTATAAAATGGGGCACTGAGCTGAACAGAGATCTCTCAACAGAAGAAGTTCAAATGGCCAAAAGACACCTAAAGTCATGCTCAACTTCCTTAGCGATCAGGGAAATGCAAATCAAGACAACTTTAAGATACCATCTTACACCTGTCAGAATGGCGAAAATAAAAAACACCAATGATAGCCTTTGCTGGAGAGGGTGTGGAGAAAGGGGTACACTCATCCATTGCTGGTGGGAATGCAAACTTGTGCAACCACTTTGGAAAGCAGTGTGGAGGTTTCTCAGGAAATTCGGGATCAACCTACCTCTGGATCCAGCAATACCACTCTTGGGAATATACCCAAGAGAGGCCTTATCATACAACAAAACTATATGCTCTACTATGTTCATAGCAGCACTGTTTGTAATAGCCAGAACATGGAAACAACCTAGATGCCCTTCAATTGAAGAATGGATGAAGAAAGTATGGAATATATACATATTAGAGTACTACTCAGCAATAAAAAACAAGGACTTCTTGAAGTTCGCAGGCAAATGGATGGAAATAGAGAACACTATCCTGAGTGAGGTAAGCCAGACCCAAAAAGAGGAACATGGGATGTACTCACTCATATTTGGTTTCTAGACATAAACAAAGCACAATGAGCCTCTAATACGTGATCTTAGAGAAGCTAAATAAGAAGGAGAACCCAAAGAAAAACATATAGGCATCCTCCTGAATATTAACCTTCATCAGGCGATGAAAGGAGACAGAGACAGAGACCCACATTGGAGCACCAGACTGAAATCTCAAGGTCCAAGTCAGGAGCAGAAGGAGAGAGAGCATGAGCAGGGAGCTCAGGACTGTGAGGGGTGCACCCTCACACTGTGACAGTGGGGATGTTCTCTCGGGAACTCACCAAGGCCAGCTGGCCTGGGTCTGAAAAAACCTGGATTAAAACCGTCTTGGGAAAAAACATAGAGACAATGAGGACTACTGAGATCTCTAGAAAAATGGCAATGGGTTTTTGATCCTACTGCACGTATTGGCTTTGTGGGAGCCTAGGCAGTTTGGATGCTCACCTTAATAGACCTGGATGGAGGTGGGTGGTCCATGGACTTCCCACAGAGCAGGGAACCCTGATAGCTCTTTGGGCTGAAGAGGGAAGGGGACTTGACTGGGGGACGGGGAGGGAAATGGGAGGCAGCGGTGGGGAAAAGACAGAAATCTTAAATAAATAAATAAATTAATTTAAAAAAAAGACAATATCTCATTTCTTTTTTGTATTTGTCTCTGCCTGCCTTATTCCTTCTCCCTGGGATCTCTCTTCAGTAAATTGTGCCTATTTTTATTCTTCCCCATCATCTGTCTCCTTTTCTTCCAGTCTTTTGGTTAATTGGTTACTATTGGATTCTTCAGACCTCTACCAATCTTTGACCTTTTCGTGCTCCTCACCTATTTCCATCTTCCTCACCTTTCTAGCCATTTAGTTATATTCAGATTTTTTAGACTTATTGTCTCTAATCTTCTCCTTATCCATTGGGGGAGGCAGAGCAGTGGGGTAAAAGTATGCCTTAAGGGCCATAATAGTTGTATAGAATCCTAATGGTGGGGTCATATCAAAGTGTTTTTCCCTTTCTCTGGCCAGAGTTTCCACCTGGTTCCATGTGTCCTATGAGAAAACATTCCCGGTGGGTACCCAGGGGACCAGGGTAATTGTATACTCCCATGCCTGGATTGCACTGTGGTCTGACAATTCCAGGTCTTGGGAGACGAGCATATATCTCAATGCCTTAAGCACTGCATCATTTTCGTGTGAAGTTGCATTACTCATCGTGTAGTACCACTCACCTTGACGACCACTTTTCCCTGGGACGAGTTGCCCCACATTCTGGCACCAATTGCTAGGCCTTCTTTGCCTCCTTATTCCCCAGAGAAAGGTGAATGTGCTATCCATCCTTTCCAAAGTCCTACAACTCAGTACAATAAGACATGATAGGGAGTCAAGTCAAAGCAGGAACTCAGTTTATTACTGAGAACATCAGCTTATATAGGTTAAGTGACATCATGTGATGTGGGGGTGCCTCTTGCCAATGAGATACAGCCAAGCTCTCTCTCTGGCTGGAGGGGCATTTACCTAGTTTCTGCTGTCTTATCCTCACTCTGCTCCTTTAAACTCAAGTCAAGCTTTTATCTGCCCTAAAGGACCTCTATGTATGGGTCCTGAGATAATTTTGGCCCAACACAGAATGTCATAACAAAGTGCATTACTGACACATTTCTGGACATTTGTGTTGATGCTATTATAAACAAGCCCAATTTATGTCCAATTGTATAAAATGTAACCTATATAATTATTTACACTTCATAATACTATATGATGGTGACAATTATGTTACTGCTTTACTTGTATATTACAACATCTTATACCCTTTTTTATACTTAGAGAACAATCCTGCTTACAGAAAATGTTTACTGTATTTCTGCAAGCATTTCAATTGTCCTACATTAGTGTATCTTTTGACTGTATTATATTATCTCTTGTGTTTTATTTACTTACATATTGTTTTATTCAATGTGATCCAAGGAACAACTCTCTCTCTCTCTCTCTCTCTCTCTCTCTCTCTCCCCTCTGTCTGTATGTGTGTGTAGAAATTATATATTATCAGCGTGAATTATGCTATACCATTCATGTTTGTAGAAGTACACTCTATCAAGCTGACACAATGATGAATTTGGATAATAATTTTTCTTAGCATATTTTTGTTATTAACTAATTCAGGACTGTATAAACAATATGGATATCCTCTACCACTGCTTATGGAGATTTAGATAAGTTACATTATAATTATAAGCCTAATTTTCAAAGACCCCTTAATGTACATGCATAGTAACATTTCTCTACATCTTTTCTAAACTGAAAAAGAGAGAATATCATAAGCAACAACAAAACAGTATGAATCAATACTGGAGTATTTAATAGATATGACCAAAAGAAATTGCAAAAGAAGGGGCTGGAGAGATGGCTCAGAGGTTGAGAGCATTGTCTGTTCTTCCAGGGATCCTGAGTTCAATTCCCAGCAACCACATGGTGGCTCATAGCCATCTGTGGTGGGGTCTGGTGCCCTCTTCTGGCCTGCAGGCATACACACAGACAGAATATTATATACATAACAAATAAATGAATATTTGAAGGGAAGAAGGGGAAAGGAAAAAAAAAGAAATTGCAAAAGAAATTAGAATCTGAATTTAGTCACAGAACAATCTTTGGTCTTTTTAACCAGACAACTAAAATTTATCTCTTTCCAGAAGAGAAAAAAAAGACAATATAAAAAAAAAAAAACATTGAAATTGCAACCATTAAAGATATAGTCAGTTATTTGTGGAATGCCAAAATTGTGAGCCTATTACTATCTTTATCTGAAGGTCAGAGAGTTTCAGCTTGCTCAAAGTTGTTGCCATTCCATCCTGACCGAAGGTCAGAGTTCGAACTTACTTCTATTCTTCTAGGTTATTATCTGTTTCTACCTCAAACAAAGGTACCACCTAGATTTAGATAAGAGAGTTCTGCTCTGTCAAGGTTATTGTCAATGGTTGTGACTAATATTCAGCCTTTGTATTTCAGGTATTGAGAAGCAGATATGTTTCTACCTCAAACAAAAGTCTATGGATACAGCTAAGTTTCTACTCTCTTAGGGAGATAACAATGAATTCTACCCAGGGATAGTCTGCAGGATATTTTGGTCTAAGGTATAAGTGTTACTTGTCTTATTCTAGCAACAGAATATTTAAATAAGGATGTAGCCTGTAACCTTCAATTGGTATGTTCATTTCTTTGTATCATGTTAGTGCAGCTTTTTATCTTACTCCTATCTTTTGGGGTCCAGGGTATTTTAAACAAATGTAAACTAAGCATTTACAATGTTTACAATGTAATGGCAATTTCAGTATTCACTAGAACTCTCTCCTGGAACTAACATATGTTTCTGTTTTATTATTTTCACTTGCATCTTTGTTCTCCTTACTTTTTTTCTAATTCCCATGTTCCTATCATGGTAAGTAATATTTTTGTCCAAGATGGTCACTGACAGTTATATTTTGACATCTATCTCAAAAAAAATGCATTCAAAAGAAAAAGAATGAAAAAAGGATATTATCAACAATGTCCTTAGTATGAAGCATAGAGAAGTAGTTATAATTCATAATTAAACAATTGCATTTGATTTATTGATGTGGGACCTAAGGCAAACTAATTTCATTTGCAGAAATGGATAAAGAAGACAATACCACATTACAAACTTACTCAGATAAAGGAGAAAAAAAAGAAAACACAATGAATGAGCATTGTTTTAGCAAAATAAATTCTTTGCAAAGAATAAAAATGACCAGGTAAGCCTTTTACAAAAGTCTTTTAAAATTGAGCCTGTCTGATACAAATAAACAGAGCTTACATATAATAAGTCCATGGGTTTTTGGTCTCTGTGCTCTCACCCCCTCCCCTTAGTAGCTAGTGTCTCATAGCACCAGAGGCACTGGCCGCTCCCTCACTTCCTCAAGCCCACACTTAACAATCCCCCTCCTACAGAGCAACTTTCTTTCCTCTCCCTTTCCCATTTCCAAAGTTCAAGGTCAACATTCACCTTCCCCTCCCCCTCCTAACTCACAGCTCCACTCCTGGATCCCCTCTGTGCTAGCCCCTTCCATGCTCCCTTTTCTCTTCTAAATCTCTCTCAGGTAGAAAAACTGCTAGGTTCCTTGTCTATTAATCATTCTGCTTCCTCAGTCAGTACCAGATATTAGGAAAGAGTTAAAAGAAAAGGTTGAGAATGGTCCTTAAACTCCTATACAGGAATTGATGAAAATGGCCTTTAAAGTTTTAATGTCTGAAAAAATCAGCTAAGTCTTCCCAACAGACAAAGCTACAACAATCTACAGGCCTAGGCCTTACCAGCTGCCCTAAGGTCACAGGAAGGGGGATAAGGGAAGCCAATCACAGGCTCTAGAAAGTGTGGCCTAAGTGGTCATGTGGCATGATATTACGCTACACCTGCTCTAAGCCCTATCTGCTAGCAACCTGAACACTGGAAATCACAATGCCCCCTTGCAGGCTTGTCCTCTATGCCAAGCCATGGAAGTCTGGCCTCATCACCATTGGCAAGTGAAGCTTTGCCAACCTTGCAGAGGATTTTCATTGCTCAAATTTGGTATACCCCATAACCCTCTCCGAGCCTAGGGTAATGCTAAAAGTGGCGGGTAAGTCCATTACTTTTATTCTCACTTGGGCTTTAAGTTTCCCTCACCAATTTCAACTATGGGGTTAGAAGGGACCCGTTCCTCCTTACTTAAAACTCTGCCACTGCCCTACATTCTTGTAGGACAATTTTTCTCCCATTCTTTCTTAGTGATACCTGCTTGCCCAGCACCCTTACTGGATGGAGATATCCTTAGCCATTTCCCCAAAGCTTTGTTCGGCTTCTTGAAGCCCCTTTTAACCCCATTCATCTCCAAGTTTCTATTTTACAGGTTCATTCTTCCTGCCAGACATGTGTCCAGGCCAACCCACAAGGAGCTCTTCACATATACCAGCTTCGTGGACACCAACCAGGCAAAGATTGACAGGTTAATTTTACCCATATGCCTACTCATAAAAACTCTGTTATCTCTTAACACTTGTGGACACTTTTTCAGGATGGATAGAAGCATTTCTAGTATCCAGGGATACAGCAGATGTGGTGGCTCAGGGTCATGGAGCTGGTGTCAGAAGCTCTCAACATCTCCTGGACAATGGGACTCATCAAACAACAACTAACCAAGTTCTTCACTGAATTCATGATATATTGGCCCTCGCCTCAGGCCCACCACATGTTCCCCAACGGGCCTGAGAACTTTTGAGTTGCTTTATGGCAGGCCCTTTCTCCTAAACCATTACCTCCCAGTTCAAACTCCTCCACTGGCGGGATACCTACCCTTCCTTTCCCTTTTAAGATCCCTTCTTCATTCACACTCTGACAGTTGTCTTCTTGCCACTACACCAGTGGACCCTAATGCCTCTAAGCCTGCCTCATTCTCCCCAGAGGACAGAGTACTCCTCAAACAGTTAACTCCTAGGTCTCTCAAGCCTCAATGGACAGGACCTCACAAGGTAATCCTCACCACCCCCTGGCTGCCAAGCTCTTGGGACACCCATGCTGGTACCATCTCTCCAGGCACAAGCAGGCGCCTACTCAAGATACTTGGTCTGTCCAGCAGACAGGACCTTCCACCATCCAGTTTTCCAGGATGCCATAATGAAGGGCCTCCCTGCTCCTCATTCTGGCAAACTCATCTTAAGCAATAACAATTTTTTTCCTAGACACCTGCCTTCTCATCTCCCCCAAGGAACAGATGCCTACCTTCTCCGGGATGACAGTTAATGGGATGCCTTTCCAGCCACACCTCTCACTAAACATGGACACCTGGATCTCCCGTCACTACACCACACTGCCCTGTGCCCACAGGAAGTAGCCAGATTTGAGTCTATGCCCTTTGTTCCAAAGAGAGCCTAAATGATTGTCATAATTACCATTCCAATTTTCTGTCACCCCTATATCCAAAGAGTCTGGAATTTCAAGTTGGAAGCATAGCCCCTGCACCTCGCATCTATCCCAACCCCCAGGCCTGGTCTAGACTCCAAATCCCATCAGGCAAGGTCAGGAACACTCCACAAGGTATTTAAGTGATCCCCCCAAAAAGGAACACATAATCTCCCTTTCTTCTTCCCAGGAGGTACGTCCTGTGGCTTCCTAGTTCCCCCTCAGGGACACCTGAGAGCGCAGAACTCCCATTAAACCTGAACACTTCTTAATTTGGCTTGTTTTCATTTGGCTTGATTGGGAATATTGTGTTGGCAGGGAGCTTGTGTTAGAAAATATTCCTAACACTACTTATTTTAATGGTGCTGCAGATCAATTTGAGGACTTTTTACGTACTAGACAAGTATTCTACCACTGAGCTTCATATTCTGTCCCAAAGTTACTGTACTGTATGAGCTAGTTAAATATGTAAGAATAATTAATCAAAATCATTTCCTATCTTTTTTCATATCCTAAGTTAATGTATGTTCTCTTATTTGAATCTAGTCCTTAAGCTCTACAACATCACTTTGGAGACTTCTATAAGTGAGGACCTTTCTGTCTTCTGTAAAACAGTGGATGAGAGAAGGCAATGATCTCTACAGTTTTTTGGTAGTGATGTTGCTACTTTGACCTTACACCCTTCTCCATGTCACACTGTTATTTTAAATTTATTTATTTATTTATTTATTTATTTATTTATTTATTTATTTATGCTCTTTCAAAGGCTTTATTTTTACTTGGTCCAAGACTTGAGAGGGGCCCCAGGGCATTACAAAGCTGCCTAGTGGCTTCGTGAGAGGTTCAGGTGAAGGTCCTGAGGTGGGTTGGTACAGAGCAGAGGTGGGAGCCCCTTAGAAGGAGAGGCCTTCGAGTCATGCTTGAGAGTGAGCCACTCAAAGAGATACTCGCCCAGAGACACCTGGGGTCCAGCAGCCAATCTGTGGCAATGTGGGAAGGTCATTTGTCAATCTGTTGTTTCATTGGCTAATCAATAAAGAAAATTACTTGGTCTAATAGGTCAGAAAATTAGGTAGGTGGAGTAGACAGAACAGAAGGCTCGGAAGAAGGGAAGTGAGCCATGCCTCTCCTCTCTGGTGAAACGCCATGGATCCGGCCACAAGGTCAGACATGCTGAATCTTTTCTGGTAAGATACCACCTCGTGGTGCTACACAGATTATTAGAAATGGGTTAATCAAGATGTGAGAACTAGCTAAGAAGAGGCGAAAAATTATGGGCCAAGCAGTGTTTAAAATAATACAGTTTCTGTGTAATTATTTCGGGTAAAGCTAGCCAGGTGGTGGGAAGCAGCCCACCACTTCTCATTTCAACACTGCAGAGGTTGGTCAGGTGGTTGCCCATCTTCTTGATGACCTTCACCTTCTCATCCAGGAAGTGGTTTTCAAGGAAGTCACAGAGATGAGGATCTGTGTGGGCAGAGCCCAGGGAATGAAGATCCAAGAGGGCCTAGTTCAAGTTCTTCTCCAAGGCCAGGGCAGCTTCCATGGCCTCCTGGATTTTACCCCACTCATGTTGAAATGGCTTCTGCACATCCTGAAAGAGTGTACGGCCTCCGCAATTGTTCTGCAACTTGAGGAAACACTCGGTGCCCTCGCTCTTCTCCTTGGCCAATTTGCGGAAGAAGTGGCCTACACCCACCAGAACCATGTCATCCCAGTCAAAATAGTAGCCCAGCGAGATGTGCCAGGGTCATCTCAGTTGGCAGTTGAGTGAAGTAATTTTTTGAGGGTGTTCACAGCAACCTTTCAGGAGGGCGTGGACTATCATACCAAATCGGAATAGAAGAAATCCATAGGGTCTGGTCCTCTGTGAAAACAAAAGAAGACCCTTTCCGAAGCATCATATCCTTAGACCCAAATTCTGAAGTCATACCCTCATGATATCCATTCTGGTTCCATTTGGCAGCCCATATAATGAAATGTCTCTCTGTACTTAGCTCCTTTACAGTCAAAAATTTTAAAGAAAACACAATGTACATAATCCAGACCCTCTGTGAATTTTCCATTTTTACGTGGCCTATTTTTCTTTATTTCTCTTAATCTATAACTATCTGTACTCTGTCTCTTTAAAGACTTTGACCTTTTTTGTAAACCATTAACTTTGTTCTCTATATTCTTTTTCTTTTCTCTCTCAAGCCTAGGTACATTCATCCAACACTGTGATCTATAGAGGTCTTTTATGTCTGAATCTGTCGTATTGTGAATCTGTAATGTTTTTACTATCCAGGAGCATTTCTTAAAATGTTAAGCAGTTCTTAAAAACTTAAGTTGTACAATGAACAGGTAATATGGTACCGCCTGTGTCCTGCCCAGTAGAAACCTTAACTGCGTTGTCTCTTTAAAGACTTTACCTTTTTTTTTTAACCATTAACTTTATTACATTCTTTTTCTTTTCTCTCTCAAGCCAATGCACATTCATCCAACAGTGTGGTCTTTTATGTCTGAATCTGTTTTATTGTGCATCTGTAACATTTTTTTTTTTACTACCCAGGAACATTTTGTTTTGTGCCTTTAAATCACTAAGCGCTTAAGAATCTAAGCTGTGACATTCCTAGGTCAAAAACAGGTACTGCCTGCTGGCCCCGCCCAGTCCACCATGGTGGAGCTGCTCGTGCCTCTGATCCTTGCACAGTGCACCAGTAGCATGGCGGAGCTGCTTGTGCCTCTGAGCTGCGGCACGCAATGTCCCCCTTTTAGGCACACAACAGTCTAGTTGCCATCAAACAAATCGTAGCACTTTACTCCAAATGCTCCATTCAAAAGCTCTGTCTCCCCCAGGAGCCAGACAGAGATCGCAATGGCGGCACAGCCCAGAAAGCTGGCATTTTAAAACAGCCAGTTTTTTCCTGCTGCTGTGTCAGGACAATTTCTTTGCGGTACGCAACCCAGAAGCAGCAAAAAGCTGTCTTAAATTCTCTCTCTGTCCTTTTTAAGCCCTCTCAGGTTTTACGTGGAGTTCATTAGCACGTTGGGCGCCACTCTGTTGTAATAGGAGCAGCCGGGCTGTGTTCCCGGCACCCGGCCGCCCACATGGTTAGCTTATGCCCCGAAATAATTACACGGAAACTGTATTCTTTTAAACACTACCTGGCCCATCAGTTCCAGCTTCTTACTGGCTAGCTCTTACATATTAATCTAACCCATTTCTAATATTCTGGGTAGCCCACAAGCTGGCTTACCAGGGAAGATCTTAACCTGCATCTGCCTGGCGCGGGAACATCATGGCGACTCCTCACTCAGCTTCTTTCTCCCAGCATTCTGTTCTGTCTACTCCGCCTACCTAATTTTCTGTCCTATGAGAGCCAAGGCAGTTTCTTTATTAGTTAACCAATGAAAGCAACAGATAAAATACAAGACCCACCTCCATCAGAAAATAACCTAAACTAAGAAGATCTTGCAAAGAACAGTTGTTCAAATAGGATTCAATCTAGAAAATCCATTCTTAAAAAAAACATAGTTTACTATTTCTAATACATGTTTCTAAGTTAGTTAATAAGTACTTAAAGCATGTGATAATTCTATGACAGTACCGATATTTCAACTTTTTTTTTACATTTTTGTCACTTATTTTTTCATTTATTTTATACATTGATGATGTGGGAAGGTCATTTGTCAATCTTTTGTTTCATTGGTTAATTAATAAAGAAAACTGTTTTGATAGGTCAGAAAATTAGGTAGGTGGAGTAAACAGAACAGAATGCTGGGAGGAAGTGAGGCAATTGCCATGCCACTCCTCTCTGAGCCAGACGCCATGCTGCTCCTCTCCAGGGCAGATGCGATGAAGCTCTAGCCCAAGATGGACATACACTAGAATCCTTTCCAGTAAGCCACCAGTTCGTGGCGCTACACAGATTACTAACTATGGGTTAAGCAAGATGTGAGAGTAAGCCAGTAAGAGACTAGAGCTAATGGGCCAAGCAGTGTTTAAATGAATACAGTTTGTATGTTGTTATTTCAGGGCATAAGCTAGCCAGGCAACCAGGAGCCTAGAGGCAGAAATGCAGCCCAGAGCTCCTTCTATACCTTGAGAGCAGTTTCTCTTCCCTCTTCTCCTCTTGTTCCCTCTCTTGGCCTCCACTCTGCCCCCTCATCCACTCCTCTTCTGCTTTTGTTCATAAGAGTCAACCCTCCTATGGTTGTTAACAAAGCATAGCATATCAAATTGAGGTAGGAACAAGCTCTTCCCTTTGTATTAATGTTGACCAAGGCAACCTAGTATGAGAAATAGGTTCCCAGAAACCAGTCCAAATGCCAAAGACAGGCTTTGATCCCACTTCTAGGAATCCCACAAATAAACCAAGCTACACAATTGTCACACATATGTAGAGGGCCTAAGTAGGTCCCATGCAGACTTACTAGCTGTCCATCTAAAACCTGTGAGCACCTATGAGCCAGGTTAGTTGTTTCTATGGTGTATCAGCGAAAATGAATGCAGACAGAAATTGTAATTATATATATATATATATATATATATATATATTGGGAAATAGACTTTAATTGGGAAATAGACTTACAGAAACAGAGGTTCCAGCGGAGAACAGGAAAGCAGAAGGGGCGGCCGGGAGCACACCCACAATCTTTATAAGTAAAAAATGTCCTCGGGGGACCCCACCCTACAAGTAATGTGATTGGCTGGGTCTCTCCTACATCTCCCCTTTTTGTCTAAATAAGATAGAGCCAAACCAAATACAACTATATACAATAGTAACAAATAAAACAATATTGAGCAAGAAACATATAACAAAAGTTTTGCTAAACATTCTATCTCAAGGAGTCTAAATAAGGTAGAGAGTAACTACAACTATCTAATCTTCAACTCTGTCAAAGATCTGAGAAGGGAATTAATATTACTTAACAAATGAGAGATATCCAAAATGTGCAACAAATGACAGAAACAACTGACTACCTGGACAAACACCCAAAGTCTTGTTTGCAATGATGAGTCAACCAACTTTGGCTAAGGCCTAACATAACTGACATACCATTATTAAAGGCAAGGAACTTTCTTAGAACTATCCTACCCTGTCTTGGCAAGATAAGACAATCCTGTTTTATCAACTTATGGATAATTTGTATTTTTGTCAGTAGTTGAGGTATGGGTTTTTCTTAACCCAAAGGCCAGTTTTGTCAAGAAGACAAGCTCCCAGTGGAGTGTCTTTGGTGCTCAACGTAATCTTGGTAGGAGAGTGGTGTCATCAGGAGTGATTGTGTCTCGTTGGCACAGAATTCTAGGTTAGATTAAAGGCTATTTTCTACAGCTCTTCGAAGAGGCTGAAGATTATACTATCTGTACTAAATATAATCTCTATGTATCTAAAAGACCTGATTAACCTAAAAATAAATATGACAAACATATAATCCTGAATACTTATCTAACTTGAAGACTAAGAGAATAAACAACTATGCAATATATGAAGACAATAATCTTCAACTGTAAACAATGTCATTACATATCAAATGTAAACAATGATATTATATAAATAATATCAGAGGTAGAAATGTACATTGTAACATGGTAAATGTATCAATACAATATAGACAAAGTTATAAACATGCTCTTATACAAAAATAGAGGTAGGAACACTCACATTCAATATTCAATATATCAATATACTAGAAACAGTACCAGTACAATTTTCTAAAAAGAGTAATTCACAAATACCAATCATCCCATCAAATCAGTAAATCCCCTCCTTTTTTAAAGTACCCCTAATTCTATAAAATATCTCCCCCATTCCCTGAATCCTATACCAACCACTAAATGATGTCCTTAATCCTGAGTGCAAACTCTTTTGGGAGAGGGGACGTGGTCCTCTAAAATTGCTTCCAGCTGACATGGGGGCAACGTTCTTCTTAGGGGGTCCTGTGAAAGCAAATGATGGTAAAATTCCCAAATTAACCTCTGACCTAAGAAAATTGTAACTAGCCTCTGAGCATTTTGAGAAGGTCCGGCCAGAGTGTTTTCAAAAATATGCACCATTCAAATTTGTCTCGTGCAGTTGGTACCAAAAAACAGGTCTAGTTTTAGCGCTAAAAAAATATTCATGACATCATAATAACCAGATTGAGTTGATGTTGTGGGGCCCCATCTTCATCCTGGAAACTTCAAAGATTACTGTAGGAAAATTTGTTGCTTGTTATGGGAAATTTAAACATTAACAACAAGGACATATACTGACATATAAAGAAAGACGCAGATATGAGGAAAGGCAAAGAAAGTTTATCAAGTATATAATTATTCTTATTCTGTCCCATTTCATGGCTCCTGACCTGAGACAGAAACTCTGAAATATCTCTTTTCAATAGGCTTGGGATTGAAGAGGGACTGAGCTGTAGTCCAACTCCAAAACCAGCTCTACATATTAATAAAGAAATGTTTAATAAGACTATATATATATATAGTTTTATTGCCTATCCTTAGTGGGTCATAACTTGTTTCCATCCATCAGTAATTAAATATTCAGGATCCCTTAAATTCTTTGAAGATGAGAAAAGAAGCCTGCCCCCAACCTATCTGCATTTCTTACCATCAGTATGATCGCCATCCTTGAGAATGAATTGTTATTTACCTTTTCCAAGTGGTTTCTCTTCTTCAAACTGAACCTTTATTAATTTTGACGGTATCGACAATTTTTCTTCACCCTTGGAGACAAGAGCAAAACCCCTTCCCCAACGCAGCACATCTCCTGGCTTCCATTGTGAGGTCAGCACATCCTTAAAATAAACTGGTTGATTTAGTTCAGTAGACTTTTCCATTATCCAATGTCTTTCAGCTGCCATTGTTCCCTTCTCATTAGCGTTGAGAAAATTCAAGGTTAACAATGCATTATGTAACCTATTTCTGTGGGTATTTTCCACCCCTTTCTGTTTGTTCAACATATCTTTTATAGTTCGATTTGATCTTTCTATGACTTCTTGACCTGTAGGATTGTATGGTATACCTGTAACATGCTTGATATTGTAATAATCAAAAAACTGTTTCTTTTTCCCAGAGACATAAGCAGGACCATTATCCATCTTTATTTGTGTAGGTATACCCATGATAGCCATGACTTCTAATAAATGAGTGATTACAGAATCAGCTTTTTCTGAACTTAAAGCAGTTGTCCACAGAAAACCTGGATAAGTGTCAATGGTGTGATGAACATATTTTAATTTGCCAAACTCTGCAAAGTGGAACACATCCATCTGCCAGATTTCATTCCTTTGGGTGCCCTTTGGATTAGTCCCTGCAGGCAGTGGCGTTTGGTTATAGAAAGAGAAAGTAGGGCATTTCTTTACAATCTCCATAGCTTGTTGCCATGTAATAGAAAACTCTTTCTTCAAACCTTTGCTATTAACATGATGTTTTTTATGGAATTCAGATTCTTGTAGCACAGTACCAATCAATAATTGATCAATTTCTGCATTACCTTGTGCTAGAGGACCTGGCAGACCCATAGGGGATCGGAAGTGTGTTATGTACATAGGGCAAAGCCTGTTCCTGATCAAATCTTGAACCTGGATAAGCAATGAGGTTAGTTACATATCATCAGGTAGAAATTCAGCAGTTTCAATATGTAAAATAACTCTTTCTGCATATTTTGAATCAGTAACTATATTAATAGGTTCTTTAAAATCCCTTAGCATCATAAGAATGGCATGTAATTCTGCCTACTGGACAGAATCATAAGGACTTTGTTCCACCTTACCCAAGTCTTCTGATTTGTAACCTGCCTTCCCTGATTTATTGGCATCAGTATAGAATGTACGGGCTACAGTTATTGGAGCATCACGGACGATTCGAGGAAAGATCCAAGAAGTTCTCTTTATGAAGTTAAGCCTCTTGCTTTTTGGATAGTTGTTATTAATGTCTCCCAACAGAAACAGGAAGCAGGGAAGGGGGCCCGCAGTGTCTGCGTGCCCCATTATATCAGTGAGCATTTGCCTGGGGCCATCCCGCCCCCAATAGGTGGGCTATCCCTACATCTGTTCTCAGCATAACATCCCAGAAGAATTATAAAGAAGAAATAGTCAATAGAAATAAGTGTGTAAAAGAGATCACTTTGAATTATGTTTCTAAAATGTTTTTGAGGTTTGTTTATTCTAAAATCTTCTAAAAATATTCACTAAAATTCAGTTTTACTGTTGAAAAATGAGCAGCTGGCTAAGTTCCTAGCACCCGGCCACCTGCTGAAATTACATATAACAAAATAGTTATCAAGTAAGAATTACAGTTACAATATTTATATCTATTTTATCTTTTATTGTAACTAAGGAAAACTATAACTATCCATTCTTCAACTCCATCAAAGACTCCAGAAGGATATAATACTACCTAAGTAAACAAGAAATAAGAAAACTCTAGAAATGACAGAGACATCTCGCTGCCTGGAGAGTTACCCAAAGTTCCTCTGTATCATTGGGGCATTTATCTTCGGCCTACAGGCCCATCATTTCCAGCAGACATTTTCATCAAGCAGGAAATTCCAAAGACAGTTTCATCACTTTCAGCTGTGTATGCAGAATGTCTCGCAGACTCTTTCATGAGTCAGGAACCCCAAAAGATCATCTCACCTTTAGGCAAGTTCAGCAGTCCTCTCTCTGTGGGTTCTTTCTGTCCAGTATATGCATCAGTCCAGGCAAGAACAGTTTCTTGCCCAAATGGCTATCAAGCTCCATAAGGATCCTCTTCGATGCCCATCTTACTCTCGAAGTAGATTGGCGCTATCAGGAGCAGATGTGTCTCATTGTCATGAAAAGCCCTAAGTTACTAAAACTTTAAATGTCATATTCTGTAGTCTTTGAGAGACATGAAGAATGTCTATCTAACTAAAATATATCTTTACATATCTAGAAAATCTAACTAACATGACTATAAGATTTATTATTATTGATGATTATCCATTAACAACCTATATTTTAATTATACATTAAATTTTTAAATGAACTATACAATCACAATACCTCAATCAAGAGTAGAAACACATATACATATAACAAAATTGACCTTAAAATCCAAACCAATGCAAATTATTCATATCTATATCATATCCCCCTTTAAATGTAAAAGAACATTTATAAACAATATTTGGGAACATGGGTGCAGTTTTTTCTCTCCAAACTGCTTTCTGCTGAATGGGGGCTTTGTTAATTAGGCCTTTCATGGTATAACCTGTTTGCCAGGGTCATCTCAGTTGGCAGTTGAGTGAAGTAATTTTTTGAGGGTGTTCACAACAACCTTTCAGAAGTGTGTGGTCTATCATACCATATTGGGATAGGCACAATCCACCGGGTCTCATCCTCAGTGAAAACAAAAGAAGAAACTCCTTTCCAAAGCATCATATCCTTAGACCCAAATTCTGAAGTCATAATACCCTTATGAAATCCATTCTGGTTCAGCTTGGCAGCCCGCACAATAAAATGTCGCTCTGTATTTAGCTCCTTCACGGTCAAAAAATTTAAAGAATACACAATGTACATAATCCAGACTCTCTGTGAATCTTCCATTGTTATGTGACTTATTTTTCTTTATTTTTTTATTCTCTTAACATCTGTACTCTGCCTCTTTAATGACTTTACCCTTTTTTAAGGCATTAACTTTATTCTCTCTATATTTTTTTTCTTCTCTTTCTCAAGTCTACGTACACTCATCCAACACTGTGACTCATTTACACATATTTTATGTCTGAATCCGTCCCATTGTGAATCTGTAATTTTTTACTATCCAGGAGCACTTCTTAAAATGTTAAGCACTTCTTAAAAACTTAAGTTGTACCATGTACTGGTAATATGGTGCTGCCTGTTTATTGCCAGTCTAAACCTTAACTGAACTGTTATTATAGTAATTATGATAGTTATTGCCTGATATGAGCACAGTTCAGCATGGCAGAACTGAGCCGCTCCTACCTCAGAGCCATTTGGTGCCCCTGAGCCACACACAGTTCTACCAAACAGCAGTCCAAATTGCCATCAAGCAAGCCATAGCATTTTACTTCAAATGCTCCATTCAAAAGCTCTGTCTCCTGCAGGAGCCAGACATAGATCGCAATGGTGGCACAGCCCAGAAAGTCGGCATTTTAAAACAGCCAGTTTTTTCTTGCTGCTGAGTCAGGAAAATTTCTTTACAGCAAGCCACCCACAAACAGCTAAAAGCTGTGTTAAACTCTCTTTTCCTTATTTTTAAGCCTTCTCAGGTTTTTAAGTGGATTTAGTCGATCAGGTTGGGCATCACTCTGTTGGGAGGAGCGATAGGCTGCATTTCTGCCATTCAGCTCCTGGCTGCCAGCTAGCTTATGCCCTGAAATAATTACACAGAAACTGTATTCTTTTAAACACTGCTTGGCCTAATAGCTTTAACCTCTTATTGGCTAGCTCTTACATATTGATCTAACCCATTTTTAATAATCTGTGTAGCCCACAAGGTGGCTTACCAGGGAAGATCTTAACCTGTGGCTGTGTCGGGTGGGAGAATCATGGCGGCTGCCTGACTCGGCTTCTTTCTCCCAGCATTCTGTTCTGTCTACTCCACCTACCTAATTTTCTGTCCTATCAGGCCAAGCAGTTTTCTTTATTAGTTAACCAATGAAAGCAACAGATAAGATACAAGACCCACCTCCATCAGTTTTACTTTTTATTATCTTTATCTTTTTATTTTTTTTTGATTCTTTGTGAATTTCATATAATGCACCTCAATCCTACTCATCTCTCTATCCTTCCATATCTGCCTTTTGCGTTTGCAACCTCCCCAACAAAGAAAATAAAATATAAAATTAAAAATGGAGAAAACAAAGCAAAATCTCATCATGGAAGCTGTGGTATGTGATGTTGTGGCAACCAGTTTACCTTTTTTCCAAATAACTTTACTTGTAAATGTTCTTACTAATAAGTCATTGGTCTGGGATAGCTTGTTATTGTCCTGTGTTGTGGAGATCCTGCAACTCTGGTTCTGCAGGACTGTCCTCTGCATCTTCATTTGCTCCAGCATTTCTTAGATAGTATAGATGCTGGACTGGGGCAACTCAAAGCCCTGGATATGGGCCTAGGTGGTAGACAAGTTGATAAGCTTGCTCACTTTCCTATACCCATGCCATCAGGGCCAACTCTTCCACTTTGCCCAGATGAGTGGTAGGACCAAATCTCCTGCCTGCAAATTTACTTTTTAATAAACCACCATGTGTATGTTATTTTGACATTGTTGTTCTCTACAATTCTATGTATAAAAGCAAAATGTCTTTTTAACTCAGGAATGCATAATATAATTTTTAATATATGATCTTAACCTGAGGAGAAATCTACATATGTTCTGAACAGCTTATCATTGTTATTGTCATTGTTGCATGTAAACCATGTAATAGAGCTCCCATGGAAAGTATAGACTAAAGAGCCAAAGGGGTAAAGCTGAGTTTTTTTTCTAATTATGAATAAGCTATAAAAATTTCCTTGTGTGCACAGACACAGTCATGCATTGAGAATTTATAAGCTATAAGACCTGCGCAAATCAAAATATTCAGGAAATCACAGAGATACAACGTGAGTCATCTGGATATCTATGTACAATTTTAGTCTAGTTTCTCTCATGTGCTGGATCTATAGATGTTTCATTGTGTTCTTCTCTAAAATTGTCTGTTCCTGTAATTTTTATGAAAACACATATTTAACTGATTCTTCACCTTTGATCAGTTTTTTTTTTATTATTTTTTTTTATTTTTTGGTTTTTCGAGACAGGGTTTCTCTGTGGCGTTGGAGCCTGTCCTGGAACTAGCTCTGTAGACCAGGCTGGTCTCGAACTCACAGAGATCCGCCTGCCTCTGCCTCCCAAGTGCTGGGATTAAAGGCGTGCGCCACCACTGCCTGTCGGTTTTGATACTGCATTTATTTCCAAATAAATTTTTATCCTGAAAATTCTTTTTTCCTTTCTTTTTTTTTTACATAGAGGGCCACTGGTTTCTCTGTTTTTAAAGTAAGATGATGACACAGAGCCCAATCTTTTGCCTTTCAGTAATGAATACTATATTCCTTGCTATCTTATTAAGTCACATTTTCACCAGAAGACAAGATATTTTGTGAGAAAAATGGTGATAAAAAGCAGCAAACCCTGGCTATAATATTTACAGCATTTTTAAAATATGTAACAAATTCTGAAATCTAATCTCTCAATTTTCCATGCAAATAGTTTCACCAATTTCATTAACAGTACTGTCTGTTCCAGAACAATAAATTATAATCAATTTGTTTTCATTTTATTGTACGTTATGATCTTTTTATATTTTTCCTAACTTATTAGATTAATGCATAGATATAGATATTCAGTGAAAATTAAAATTTATCTTTCTTGTGCTTATCTTTCTATTCAAAAATAACTTTATAGTAACTAACTTGACCAAATCCAGGAAGATTATTTTCTCATGCTTACTTTATAAGTGACAATAATGATTCACTTTACTGTGAGTCTAGATTTTATTTCTTTCATTTTTGGCATCACTGTCCTAATGCTAGCACTCTGTAATACTTTTAGCAATTTTCCCCTCCATTAACCCAAATCCTTCCTTGATGATACATTTGACGCTTAGTAACTTGAAATATTTTTTTTTATTTTTCTTTCTCTCCTCCAACTTTTTTAAAAATAAGATTTCAGTATGTAGTCCAGGCTGTCCTTGAAATATCTGTAGCAATAATTTCTAATTTTCTTTTATACAGAACATAGAGAATAGGTCTCTGTTGCTTATAGTGGTTGATTTTAGTATTGTCACAGTTTAATATGAAAAGGGAATGAAACCAGAAGGTAATAGTGCACATATTATATAAATGCTAATAATATAGACTCAATTTATTAATGATCTATGACCTTTATCCAGTTTTCATCAAAGGCCCAAATAGGTTCAGTCTTTTACATGTTTTCTACCTAGTGAGAAAGTAGATCTATTTTTTTATACCTTAGCGACTCAAAACAAAGAAATATCTATTACCAGAATGTCCATAGCCTCAAAAATTCATGCCTTCTACAATAGACAAGAATAATATGCATGTTATTGATTTTTAAAAAAAGATTTATTTATGTAGGGCTGAAGAAATGCTTTGGTGATTGAGAGTACTTTCTACTTTTCCAGAGGACCTGGGTTTGATTTTTTTGTATCCACACTGTGTGGCTCACAATTGCCCATAAACAGCTCCAGACAGATCTGATGCCTCTGGCTTCCCAGGGCACCTGTACACATATTCACATGTCTTACTTGGTTTCTATTGTAGCAATGGCTACTGATGTGGGAATCTTCTGTTTTGTGTTGATTTCACTGGTTAAATAAAGAAACTGTCTTGGCCCTTTAATAGGACAGAAAATTAGGTAGGCGGAGTAAACAGAACAGAATTCTGGGAGAAAAAAGCCAAGTCAGGCAGTTGTCATGCCTCTCCTCTTCAAGATGGATGCAGGTTAAGATCTTCTGGTAAGCCACCACCTCATGGTGCTACACCCATTATTAGAAATGAGTTAATCAAGATGTAAGAATTAGCCAGTAAGAGGCTAGAGCTAATGGGCCAAGCAGTGTTTAAACAAATACAATTTGTGTGCTATTATTTTGGGGCATAAGCTAGCCAGGCGGCTGGGAGCTGGGGCTGCAGGAACGCATCCTGCAGCTTCTAATACAGGCTACCATAATGAAAAGCAATTAGGGAGGAAGGGTTTGTTTTATTTTACAACTTGTAGTCCATCATCTAGGGAAGCCAAGACAGGAAATCTGGGCAAGAACCTAGAGCCTCTGCAAAAATGTGCTCTTAACCATTGATCTAGACATCTATATGTTCAAAACTACAGTACAAACACCCCAGTAATTGCCTGATCACTTCTCTTTTTGTAAAAATGCATGGCATATGGAAACAAGTATGGAGTTAATATATGGTCAGTGTCATATACCTTTGATGTAGGAAGTATTTCTGTATATGTGTTGCTTTTATTGGTTAATGAATAAAGAATCTGCATTACCCTGTGATATAACATAGTAGAGCTAGCAAGAAATATGCATAAGCTAATAGGCCAAACACTGATTTAAATAATATAGTTTCTGAGTGATTATTTCCAGTCTGGGCAGCTGGGAATAAACAAGCAGCCTCCTACAACAGATTTGCATTACTACACACCATTTTGTATGTAAACAATATCATGTTCATATTTGACTCCAGGTCTTAAAAAATAACACAGAGAACTAATACAGTGGCAGTTTGTTGAAATTGAAGGGCGGCGCCGGGTTGCGTCCCCAACACCCCGGGCCGCCTGGCTAGCTTATGCCCGAAATAACAACACACAAACTGTATTCATTTAAACACTGCTTGGCCCACTAGCTCTAGCCTCTTACGGGCTAACTCTCGCACCTGGTCTAACCCATTTCTAATATTCTGTGTTAGCACCCCAAGGTGCGCTTACCGGGGAGATTCTAGCCTTTCATCCATCCCGAGTAGGAGCTTCATGTACACCACACCATAGACACGTATTCAGGTTTTCAATGGGCTACTGCCCTGAGCTCAGAAAAGGCAGATTCAGTAATCACACATTTATTGGAAGTTATGGCCATCATGGGTATACCTGCACAAATAAAGACAGACAATGGTCCAACATATGTATCTAAGAAAATGAAATGCTTTTTTGATTATTATAATATAAAACACATTACAGGTATACCAAATAATCCTACAGGTCAGGGAGTTATAGAAAGATCAAATCGTACTATAAAGGATATGCTGAACAAACAGAAAGGGACCGAAAATACCCCCACAAATAGATTACATAATGCTTTATTGACCTTGAATTTTCTTAACGCTAATGAGAAAGGAACGACAGCAGCAGAAAGACATTGGATAATGGAAAAGTCTGCTGAACTAAATCAACCGATTTATTTCAAAGATGTGCTGACCTCTCAATGGAAGCCAGGAGATGTGCTACGTTGGGGAAGGGGTTTTGCTCTTGTTTCCACAGGAGAAGAAAAATTGTGGATACCATCAAAATTAATAAAGTTTCGATTTGAAGAGGAGAAACCTCTTGGAAAGGAGAAATGACAACTCATCCACAACGATATTCATACAGGTGGTAAGAAAAACATATAGAATGGGGGCAGGGTTCTGTTCTTATCTCCACAGGAAAACACTCATTAAACCATATTTCTAAATTTATAGAGCTGGTTTTGAAGTTGGACTCTGGCTCAGTCCCGCTCCAATTCCAAGCCTGTTAGTAAGAGAAAAACCCAGAGTTTCTGGAGTTTCTGTCTCATGTCAAGAGCCGTGATATGGGACAGAAAGAAATATGAGTTTAGAAAACATCTTTGCTTTTCTTCATATCTATCATACCTTTCATTGAATATATCTATCATGCCTTTCATTGAATATATATATATATATATATATATATATATATATATATATATATATATATATATATGCCTATATATGTCTATATGATTAATGTTTAAGTTTTTTACAATAAACAATGAGTCTTTTCTGAAGTGACATTTGAAATTTCCAGGAAGAAGATGGAGCCCCACAACAACAACTCTACCTGGTTGATATGACGTCATGATACTGATAACGCTACTACAAGACCTGTTTTGGGTACCAGCTGCACAAGAAGATCCCAACTTGGTTAGCTGAAATGGTGCACATCTTGTACAACATTCTGGCCAGACCTCCACAAAATACTCAGAGACTATTTGCAATTTTAAAAGAAATTGATCTTGAAATTTAACTATCATTTTACTTTCACAGGATCCCCCAGAAAGAACGTCGCCCCCATGACAGCTGGAAGTAATTCTAGAGGACGACGTCCCCTCTCCCAGTAAAGTTTGTCCCCAGGTTTAGGGACATCATTTAGGGGTTGGGAGGTTGGGGGAGGAATTTTATAAGCTCAGGGATCATTTTGAAAAAAAAAAAAGAGGGTGATGGGATAATAGATTTGTAATTGTGAGTTACAATTTTTAGACTAATATATTGGTATTGATTCTTGATACAAAGTTAAATTATATTGACTATTGTATGCATGCATGTTTCTACCTCTGTTTAAAATATTTTTTATGTATTGACATATATTGTATCGATATTTACCATATTGCAATGTATATTTGTACATTGTTTATATTTGGAGGTCATTATCCTCATTTGTTACACAGATGTTTATTGTCTTAGTCTTTAAGTTAGATAGATATTGAGAATTATATAGATTAATAGTCATCTAAGTTTGCCATTTATAATTAGACTAATTAGGTTATTTAGATATATAGAAATTATACTCAGTATAGATAGATGATCTTCAACCTCTTCAAAGAGCTGTAGAAAATGGCCTTTAATCTAACTCAGAGTTTTGTGGTAGTGAGACACAATTGCTCCTGGCAACACCGCTCTATTCCCGAGAGAATGTTGAGCACCAAAGACACTCCACCTGGAGCCTTTCTTTCTGACAGAACTGGCCTTGAGGCAAAGAAATGCCCATACCTCAACCACTGACAGAGATACAGAGTGTGCATCAATGGATAAAATAGGACTGTCATATCCTGCCAAGACAGGGTAAGATAGTTTTGAAAAGTTGCTTGCCTTTGAAAATGGTATATCAGTTATGTTAGGCCTTAACCAAAGTTGGTTGCTTCAACGCTGCAAATGTGACTTTGGGTGATTGCCCAGGTAGCTAGTTGTCCCTGTGATTTGTTGCAGGTTTTGGAAGTTGTTTTACTGAACTTCCTAATTACCCAGGTAGCATTATTTCCCTTCTCAGATCTTTGATGGGGTTGAAGACTATATAACTATAGTTACTTTTCTCTCATGACTTGGCCAAGTTATTTATTATACAAGTCCTAAGCTAGTTAGAATAGGATATTTGTACTTATTGTATATAATTTCATAGTAGGTTTAGAACTCTTTTACTTAAACAAAAGGGGGAGGTGTTGCAGGAGGTCTTTCCGCCCCTCCAACCAATAGCTGCTGAGATACCAGCTCATTGGGGCATGGTTTCTCTCCATTCATAAAGCCTCTATTTCCTTCCGCTTGCCCTCTCTTGGCTTCCTGCTCGTCTGGCGACTAGACTCCCTTTCTAGTTGTGCAGAGAGCTGTTGTCTGGGATTGTGATCTGTAAGTTTTTCCTCTTTAAATAAATACTACCCTAGTAATAGTAATTCCAAACTGGTGTGGCATTGTTCGTGGTTTAGCAGTTTGTTGCTATTATTTCTGAGGCAGTTACAATGACAATTAAGTATTTAATCTGTACCTCAGTAAATCTATGCAAACTGTGTTCCCCTTTCTTTTCTTGCCTTCTGCTTCCAGCTACATGTTATTTCATTGAATTCATTCACTGTCATGATTGCCCTAGCAGAGTCTGTAAAAACATAAAACTTAAGAATTCATTTGAGACACTTTGGAAATCTTTAGCTGTAAATGAAATCAAAGTGAAAAACTATTCTCTTTCTCTACATTTAAAATCACACTGTGCTGAAAACATGTACGTTTGAAAAGACTTCCCTCTATATTGTTTTTCTTCACATCTACCTTCCTAAAGAATTTTCTGTTTGAGAAGACTCAGGTCACAACTAAGCCAGACACTTCTCTGAATATTCACAAATAAACCATTCTCAAAATAAGGAAGAAAGTCACACAATCGTCCTCCAGCATTAAATTAGTAATCACACAAGTCAAGTCATAAAGTTCAAGATTAAAGTTCCCACAGTAACTCCACTCTTTTCCTACTGCTTGTGCCTTACAACACTACCTTTATATTTAAAGTGCTCTTCCTACAACACATTCAAACTCTCATTATAAACATTTTGCAAGATAATTCTGATTAAATATTCACTTTACAGTATGAACAATGATGTATTCACTTTTAAATACAGTGAAAATTAAATAAATCAAAGTTTAAATAAAAATAAGATTCACATTGCAACCCATTTTATACTCTAATTTGTATTTCCTCATTTAGCCATCTGTTGTCATCCACTCTTGAGGAATCATCTCGGGGAGCAGGGCAAACCCATAATCCAATGAAAATAGATTTTTTTATATTTGAAGTATTTTGTGACATCAGAAAATCAAACTAATTGGTCTGAATTTTTCTCCCTTTCTAGAACATAGACAGGATGTGTGTGTTAAAATCTTCATTTTGTTCATATTCAATGATCATATTAGGTAAAACAATTTAACTAATTTGTTAAATTCAGAGAATATTTTAACACATTTAGAAGCATGATTTTATGATTTGAAAAGAATTTTACTTTAGTGAGTTATCTATGATTGTTAGACAGTCAATAGTACAGTGCCCTACAACTTGTTATTTAATTTTTTAACTCTCTACACATAATTTGACTATATAAATTTACCTCACTCTGTAATGTGATGGATTTATACAAGCAGTTTATATCCCCACACTAAAAAAATTTTGTCCTTAGTCTTTTGCAATGACTTTTACTTTTTGATGTATAATTCTATACAAACCAACAATAAAATAATCCAGCTAGGATTTCAAGTACCATTGTTCATCCTTCTCCTCACTGACTATAAGGCTCATAGATTTACCATTTTCTCAGTAACCAACAGTTCACTTTACTTTTCATCATATACTTAGACTATTAAAATAGACACATCACTAGAATTAATCTAGACTGGAAACAATGAAAATCTACCCTGTGTGTTATTACTTGATAAAATCTAAGGCATTATATTTTAATTTTAAAGCATAAATGATTTTTGTTCATGCCATGCTTTCAATGTTTGAAGAGGTAGTATTTATACTATAAGTTATTCTGAACATGAAATTTAAGTTTATATTAGAGTCATTTATTTATATCTGTTAAGCCTAGCAATTCAGTGAGCCAGGAATTAATACCCATAATACCACAAATGGTAAGAGATTGTTCTTCCTACAGAAATGCACAGAGCAGTGATAAATTCAGAGGGAGTTGAGGAAGTAGACACTTGTTAAGTGATATAAGAACTATTCAAATTTTATGACCTTTACAGCTCATAAGTAAAATCTGATAGTGTTATAACCTTACTGTGCACAAAAGTTATGAAGGAAGTATGTAATTATGTAGAGTTTGTGATTAAAGAAGCTCTGAGAAATATGACTTACTCAATAAAATTTTCCAATCTCCTTTCTAGATATCTTCTTTGACAATGCAAATATTTCTGGGTTAATACTTTATTTACATGATGTATTATGCTTATCAGAAGGATAACATAATATATATTTAAAGGAATGCATTTTATCAGGTGTTTTACCATTAGATCAATAAATCCAATAAATCAGGAAAAATGTAAAGCCTGGGAAAATAGGGGGCAGGGTCCATGGGTCAAGAAATAGGGATGATGGAGGGAAGAACATTTAGGAAAAGAAAGAAATGATGAAGTCAAGGAGGACTGAACTAAGCACAGTGCAAACTGCACCAAGCCATAGATTCATCTAAACTTTTGTTCCATCATAAAGTAAGATCCAAAATCCTTTATTGAAGCCTCTCCAACCCTACTATCTAGAACAGAACCTCAAATTTATCTCTTTTATACAATGAGAATAATATTAACACCTAACAAACAGGGTTGGATGACTGAAATTGCCTGCCAGATATAAAACATTATTAACAATGCCTGGAACATTATATGTGTTAATAGATTTGCTTTTGTGAAAATTACCAAGTAAAGATTATATGTGATGTGTATGTGTGTCTAACATATCATATACAATATATTACTTATCATATATTATATACACATAATCTTTAAAGAGTAAAACAGCATATATAGTCCCTTTGTTGAGAAAAAAGAATAATGAGAGAGGAGCTGTTTGTTCCCCATATCATCTTAGATCATTTCATTCCCCAATCCCTAGGTCCCTAGCTTAGCATGTGTACTTGGGTAAAGTTTTCTCAGCTAGTTCCCTATTAACAGTCTTAAAAGACAATAATTTAGCATTATTAAAACTACAATGAAAACTCCTTAAATAAATCAATTCATCAAAAACACATTCTATAGCCAGATTGATGTGTTGGGACAATGCTGTAATTGCAGCATATTGAAGGCTGACGAAAGAGAGCTGAAAAATTGAAGGTACTCTACGCTAGATGGCTAGTTTAAGTGCAGCCTCAGGTAATATAGCAAAATTATATCAGTAAAACAAAAAAAAGACCCATACAGGACATACTATAACTATAGATATACAAAGAAAAGTCTAAGAAGATGGTGCTGTGTAGTTGTGAACTCACCCCAGCTGTGATTAACTTTATAAAACCTACAAAAATAGGTCTGACAAGAATCTGTCAAGGATGCAGGATGACCTCATAAGACCCCATCCCTCCTGGCAGAGCCATAAACAGCTAATGGTTGCTGAGAATTGGAGAGATCTTTTCTTTCCTGCAGTAATAACTGGTAAGTTGTTCATGCTCCTTTAAATCAAATATCACCAATGCCCATGCATGTAACCTGAATTAAATGCAATTGTGTCACCACCACCATAAAAATCATGAAAATAAAAGGATGTCTAGTTGGGAAGAGAAAAAATACCAGCATCAGAGAGAAGAGAGAAAAAAATAAAAGAGGGCACCAGGGTCAGATGTGGAATAATATGGTCCCTTACATACTGATTCTCAGTATAAAAACACATATCTGGATCGCTTTGACATCAGAACCCTGCATTCCACTCATATACTGTATTCTGTCAACATTGCCTGATAGTCTTTTGTTCATTGATGTTCCTTTTACTGCTTTTACTATATTAAATACACACGAGAAACTGCCTGCAGGAGACACATTCAAAGCCATTGTGCAAACATGGATATATGTGAAAATTAAATGCAAAGAAAGGAAAGACAAACTCATCATTATATGTTATTTTGATTACTTCCCTACTCAGTAAACTTCTCATGACTTATATTCATAGTTGTATGAATAAAAAACAGAAACAGCATAACATGATTTAATTTTTAAAACACTTCATTTTTGTCCACATCATGTTTTTCTTTGGGGGTCATCTTGACATTTTGGTTTCTACAACTGAAGTTTAAATGCTAAAACATTGACGATTACAATATACACCCATCATAATTGTTCTTGGCAAAGAGATTTCAGAAAGCAATAATCCTTTTCAAAAACAGTATAAACTTCAGATGAACATTGCTTCCTGCTTGAGAGATTGGATGTTTTATAAAGAGAGCGATCAAGCAGTTCATTCTTTAAAATAACCTGTGCTTCTGCTTGAATTATCATTGGTATGGCAACAGCACATGAAGAGTTCTAAGAAAATATAAATTAAGTATCTTAACATGCCACAATCTCAGGATGAGGGCTATAGGCATAACAGCTATAATATTTCAAGAAAAATGCCCATCAGATTTTACTTTCTAATTCCCTGATGTGTTGATAGAGAAGCTCGTGTCTTGGGTAGAACTGTCTCTGGCTAAATAAAGAGTTGAGAGGAAGGCACAAACTGATTTTCTGCTCAATGGCTGTCTTCTTGGACATCTTGGATCTGCATCTTTAGCATAGCCATATTTCATCAGCTTACTGATTCATAAAAATGACATTCCTTGGTTGTATTTGGAGGTTCATTTTCTGGGGTGCTTTATTTAAAAAAAGAAAACAGGAAATAAAAGTATTAAAATTTCCAACTTCCATTTTATAGAATGATGCCTTATGATAAGATATGAACTCTCCAGTTCAGTAATGGACTTTAAGGAAGTGCTCATATGAACATACGTGTTTATCTAAATGTTTCTGGAAGTATTTTAGTTACGGTAATAATCTGAATAGATATGTATTTAATAGCATATAACTCAAGCAGTACTGAGGAGAGAATGATTTTGAGAAAAATAATACTGGAAACCATCTCAAGAGCTTTCTGTGATAAATAGAGACTAAACTGAAGCTGAAGTAGTAAAGTCAAATATCAAAAGTCCTGAAGAGATCAAGACATCAATAAGTGATTTCAAATTGAATATAAAGGCCTATATTTCTACCACAGGCAGAACTAGCAAAGAAAGGAGCTTAGGTAGGAATATATACAAAACAGAAATTCTATGGAGTGACGTAGGCAAAAAAATGCAGATTTGAGAAACATACATATAGATATACTACAACTTGTCAGAAAGTGTTTCTTTTAAATTAATACTAAAATATATTATTTGATATATTATAGCTCTTTCTAGTCACTTTATAAATGTGTGAAATGGGACTATTTGTACATATTTGGGTATGTCAAACATACGTGCTTCCATTACTATAGAAATGTTCTCTCAAGTGTATACAAATTCATTTTGCATATCATAATTTATGTGTGGATAATATTCATATCTTAATAGTCATTGTATTTTGTGTGATATGCTTTACTTTCAAGACAGAATCTCACTGTGAAGCCCTGACTGGCCTGGAACTTGTAGGATAGGGTGTCCCTAAACTCAGATATATACCTGCCTTTGCCTCCCCTGTTCTGGGATTAAAATCATTCACCACCACAACCAGTTTATCATTGCATTTTCTGATTAAGTGAATCATAAGGACTTTTTCATTCAAGACACTGATCATCAGGGTTAATTCTGGTTGTCTAGCTTTCTCGGTACAATATATAAATCCGTCAAGGATATGTGCTCACTCAAATAATTTAGTTGAAAATTTAATTATAATTATTTGGCAATAATGATTTGGCAAAATAGTTGCATGGTTCTACTTTTTTTCTCTAATATTATCTGGAAATATGATAAAAAGCATGCATCTCTTACATTATTTAAATTCTGGTTTCTCTCACATGAATAAAAATTATTTTTCCTTAAGTTAAAACAGTAAGAAAGTTTCATATATTTTAGAGTGAGTCACAGACTGCTGAATTTAAATAGCTATTGTTATAAAAAAAATCATAGGCTCAAACAAATATTTTGTTATTTCATTACAAATAAGATGTCTCTAAGAAAGAAAGGAATTTGTAAATTATATAATTAAGAAATCGAACAGAACCTCTACTAATCTCCAAATTATAAAGTATTATCTCTAAGCATAACATACTTCCTGGAAATTTTCAGTAAAATTTATTCATCTCACATTGTTGTCTTTCTTCTCAAAACAATATTTTTAAATAACATTTAAAATACAAAGTGATTTAATTCCAAATGAAAGATAGTAATTTCATTTTATTTTGATTATCACAATATTTAAACATCATGTGATGAACCTCACATTTATCTCCTTAAATCACAGTCTCCCTCTGAGATTCAATGCACTAGAGATAAAGTATAGTAATTCATATTTTTTTTTCTGGCTCAACAGTTGAAAAATGTCTCAAATTCTTAGATTGCTTTTTTTTCTGCCAATATTTCAGGATAAAAATATGGATGGTGTTGAATATTTCTATAGGTTTAAGTTAAAAAAAATCCTAATGATCATTAGCTCCCTGTATATTTTAGACTCAAAGTATCATTTCTCCAAATTCCAACAAACTAAGGCATGATGATATATGATTACTCATATACAAGACACAAGATACCTGAAAACTGGGAAATTTGCATTTTCATTTACTTCTAGACTTCCTCTTTCTTTTACCTCACAATCTACCTCCTTACAATGTCTTATTTGTTCAGTTAATGGAGATTTTAATTGCACAATAATAGAAATACATTTGTATGTTCCAATTTAATTGTGAATTTAAAACTACACGTGATTGAGTAAATCTATTAAGCTGATTGATTTGAAAACAAATTATTAAAATCATTTCCAAACTATTGCTAAACACAGGTATCATCATTGGCTTCTCAGAATTAATGTACTTTCTTGTACTAACATACTATTCAGTCAAAGATAGTATTCTTTTGTTAATAATGGTCTCAGAATTATAATCTTTCTCATCAAAGGGATGCCACATTCATGCACATAAATAGCAAATGTGCTTTGCATATGTTCACAGTTCCTATATTTTCTCTAAATTCATATTTGTAGATAGTAACTCATCCAAAGACTTGTTGCTATGTGGCTCCAGAGTAAATTATATATCACATCATATCACAGAACATACACAAGTGAAAAGTATCCTAGAAGGCTGAATTTCTTTGACTAGAGTCCCATTCTCATGCATGTGAAACCAAATCATTCTCTACATTTTTTATATTTACTGGTGTTTATGCTCTTGAATTAAACCCTAAAATCACTTCTTCTGAATCTAGTGTTGATTAATAAAGAAATAAGATTAAAATAAATCTTTATCCACAATAAAATATGACTTTTTCTGTTGGAGGGAGTGGGCTTGTTGGTTCCTGGATGCCTGGCTAGCTTAGACCCAAAATAATCAAATAATCACACAGAGACTGTATTAATTAAATCACTGTTTGACCCATTAACACTAGCTTCTCATTAGCTAACTCTTACATATGAATTTAACTCATTTCTATTAGTCTGTGTATTGCCATGTGGCTGTGGCTTACCAGCAAGATTCCAACCAGTCTTCTGTCTCCAGTGGGGCTATATGGAATCTCTCTCTACTTTTCTTCTCCCAGCATTCAGTCCAATTTTCCCCACCTACCTAAGCTCTGCCCTATTGACAGGCCAAGGCAGTTTCCTTATTCATTAACCAATAAAAGCAACACATAGACATAAGGACCTGGTCCCACATTATTTTCCCACTTTACAAAACCAAGTATTATTCATTTCTCATTTGTCTGACACCAGATACACAAGCTCAGGTATAAAAAGTAGAATGAGTGTTTCTGCTGTAAGTACCCATTACAAAGCCTGCATTTTTCCCTAGAATATTTGCCTAACTGGAATATAAGATGCATATGACTTTTTTCTTTTAAAAGTAAGGCAGGAGGATTTGAAGGTTTTGGAAACGAGACGTTGTTTAAAATAAATACTTTAAAAGTAGCCAGGAATAATTACAGTGCATTGCTTCCCTTTCATCAAGATATAACTAATCAAATATTTTTACTTTATTTTCCTAAGTAAAATTATCAGTATTGGTTAGGAATTTATTTTTATTTTTACTCATCCTAACATTTAAATATGAAAAGATAAGAATAACAAATAGGAACTGATTCAAAAATATATCAACAAGCAAATTTTATTTTTAAAAAGTTTTTTTTTTGAGACAGGGTATCTCTGTATAGCTCTGGGTTACTGAAACTCCATTTGTAGACAAAACTGGCCTCAAACTCAGTGATCTACCTGCCTGTGAAGTGTTGAGATTAAAGGCATATGTCTCTATGATGCTAAAAATTGATGTGGGATGTCCTTCTGTATATGCATTGCTTTTATTAGATAATAAATAAAGTTGTTTTGGCCTATGATCTGGTAGAGTAAATTCAGGTGGCAATTCAAAACAGAGATATAGAAAAAGTATAGGCAGAGTCAAGGAGATGCCATGTAGCTACCGAAGGAGAAAGATGCTGGAACCTTACCGGTAGGCCACAAATTCATTGGGATACACAGATTAATAGAAATGTTAAGATATAGAATTTAGTTCATGAGAAACCTGAGCTAATAGGCCAAACATTGTTGTAATTAATATAGTTTCTGTGTAATTATTTGTGTCTGAGCAATCAGGAAATAAAGGGGCAGTCTCCATTTATGAAATGGTGCCCACCATCTGAGGCATAGATCTATATAAGACCTAAAAAAGAGGACTTCTAGACCCAAAAAATGGGAGCCAAGCACAACTTCTTGGAAGCTGCATGTTTTTAGATAGGCTCTTTTTGCTGGTAGTGAGCAAAGGGATGGCTCATTTAAGAGAAAGCTTCATGACTCAGAATTAGCAGCAAAAACTGTGCAACTCCTTAAGAGCCTGCTTCCTGGTTCATGCTGGTGACATGAACTCTGGCTCTCTTGGGAGATGTTACACTTAAATGGGGTCTGTGAACATTGTGGTACAAATTGCTTAATGGCAACATAAACCAGCTGGGGCAGTGAGCATGGCTCACAGATGTGGTGAACATACCTCTTTCATGTTGGGCGGGATGAAGCCAAAAGGCAGGGCTGTGGAGTTGGCCCTGGCCATGCCTGCTTAGCATTTAAAAAATAAATGTTGTTCCTGGTCAGAAAATGATTATAGATATGCAATAAAGATGAATTCAGATGAAAAAGACCTCTAAATGTGTCACAGTATTGGATAAATGAGTATGGGCTTATGAGAGAGAAAAAAAGAGTACAGAAAGTCATAGATTAAAGGAGCAAAAATAATAAATTAAATAAATTAAAAAGTAGTATAGTAAAATAATAAGCCACGTAAAAATGGAAAACACACAGAGAGTCTGGATTATGTATATTGTTGTGTTTTCTTTGAATTTTTTTGACTGTGAATGTGTGAAGTACAGAGAGATATTTTATTGTATGGGCTGCTAAGCTAAACCAACATATATATTTTGAAGATATCTTGACTTCAAAACTTGAGTCTACCAAAGAACTCCTACAGCTGATAAACGCCTTTAGTAATGTGGCAGGATACAAGATCGACTCCAAAACGTCAGTGGCCTTCCTATACACTAAGGATAAGGAAATAGAGAGGGAAATCAGAGAAGCATCACCTTTCACGATAGCCACAAATAGCATAAAATATCTAGGGGTAACTCTGACCAAGGAAGTGAAAGATCTATTTGACAAGAACTTTAAGTCTTTGAAGAAAGAAATTGAAGAGGACACCAGAAAATGGAAGGATCTCCCTTGCTCTTGGATTGGGAGGATCAACATAGTAAAAATGGCAATTCTACCAAATGCAATTTATAGATTCAATGCAATCCCCATCAAAATCCCATCAAAATTCTTCACAGATCTGGAGAAGGCAATTATCAACTTTATATGGAAAAACAAAAAACCCAGGATAGCCAAAGCAATATTATACAATAAAGGAATGTCTGGAGGCATTACCATCCCTGACTTCAAACTCTATTACAGAGCTACAGTATTGAAAACAGCTTGGTATTGGCATAAAAACAGAGAAGTCGACCAATGGAATCGAATAGAAGACCCTGACTTTAACCCACAAACCTATGAGCACCTGATTTTTGATAAAGGAGCTAAAAGTATACAATGGAAAAAAGAGAGCATCTTCAACAAATTGTGCTGGCAAAACTAGATGTCATTCTGTAAAAGAATGAAAATAGATCCATATGTATCACCATGCACAAAACTCAAATCCAAGTGGATTAAAGACCTCAATATTAGTCTGAACACGCTGAACCTGATAGAGGAGAAAGTGGGAAATACTCTACAACACAAGGGCACAGGAGACCACTTCCTACGTATAACCCCAGCAGCACAGATAGTAAGGGCCTCATTGAATAAATGGGACCTACTGAGACTGAGAAGCTTCTGTAAAACAAAGGACACTGTCGCTAAGACAGAAAGGCAACCAACTGATTGGGAGAAGATCTTCACCAACCCCGCAACTGACAAAGGACTGATCTCCAAAATTTATAAAGAACTCAAGAAACTAGACCGTAAAAGGCTAATCAACCCATTTATAAAATGGGGCACTGAGCTGAACAGAGATCTCTCAACAGAAAAAGTTGAAATGGCCAAAAGACACCTAAGGTCATGCTCAACTTCCTTAGCGATCAGGGAAATGCAAATCAAGACAACTTTAAGATACTATTTTACACCTGTCAGAATGGCGAAAATAAAAAACACCAATGATAGCCTTTGCTGGAGAGGGTGTGGAGAAAGGGGTACACTCATCCATTGCTGGTGGGAATGCAAACTTGTGCAACCACTTTGGAAAGCAGTGTGGAGGTTTCTCAGGAAATTTGGGATCAACCTACCCCTGGACCCAGCAATACCACTCTTGGGAATATACCCAAGAGGGGCCTTATCATACAACAAAAGTATATGCTCTACTATGTTCATAGCAGCACTGTTTGTAATAGCCAGAACCTGGAAACAACCTAGATGCCCTTCATTTGAATAATGGATGAAGAAAGTATGGAATATATACATATTAGAGTACTAGTCAGCAATAAAAAACAAGGACTTCTTGAAGTTTGCAGGCAAATGGATGGAAATAGAAAACACTATCCTGAGTGAGGTAAGCCATACCCAAAAAGAGGAACATGGGATGTACTCACTCATATTTGGTTTCTAGTCATAAACAAAGGCCATTGAACCTATAATACGTGATCTTAGAGAAGCTAAATAAGAAGGAGAACCCAAAGAAAAACATATAGGCATCCTCCGGATTATTAACCTTCATCAGGCGATGAAAGGAGACAGAGACAGAGACCCACATTGGAGCACCAGACTGAAATCTCAAGGTCCAAATCCGGAGAAGATGGAGAGAGAGCACGAGCAAGAAACTCAGGACTGCGAGGGGTGCACCCACACACTGAGACAATGGGGATGTCCTATTGGGAACTCACCAAGGCCAGCTGACCTGGGTCTGAAAAAGCCTGGGATAAAACCGGTCTTGGAAAAAACATAGAGACAATGAGGACTACTGAGAACTCAAGAACAAGGGCAATGGGTTTTTGATCCTACTGCATGTATCGGCTTTGTGGGAGCCTAGGCAGTTTGGATACTCACCTTACTAGACCTGGATGGAGGTGGGTGGTCCTTGCACTTCCCACAGGGCAGGGAACCCTGATGGCTCTTTGGGCTGAAGAGGGAGGGGGACTTGATTGGGGGAGGGGGAGGGAAATGGGAGGCGGTGGCGGGGAAGAGATAGAAATCTTTAATAAATAAATATAAAAAAGAAAAAAAACTTGAGTCTAAAGTCTAAGAATATATTACTTTGAAAAAGAGGTTCTCTTTTTGTTTCCACAGAAAATGAAACCCTGTGGATCCCTTCCCTGTAAATTTGGATTAATGGAACAGAAACCCCTGAAAGTTCTTCATGAAACCCAAAGGTACTTCATGTAAAAAATAAGAGGAAGTAGTTCAAAACTGTGTCCAAAGTTCAAAAATGATTGCTTATAAATGTTTGTTTTCATTTGAAGAGGGTTGGGTATAAAAGACTAATGGTAACATTTTTAAAGAAAAAATAAGTGAAATATGATATATAGAAATGAATACTTTACATTGGTATGGACTTTGTTTTATTGAGGCAAATTTAAGATAAATTTTGTTATATATATATTTCTACTCATATTTAAGGCATTATGTTTATAGAGCACATTTAAAATGTAATATAGAATTTAAAATTATATATTAATACATATTCATTTGTAATAGTCATACTTATAGTCATGTTAGGTTTTCTAGATGTACAGATATATATTTAAGATGGGTAGTTATTCTTCAAAGCTTTCAAAGACTAACAGAATATGACATTTAAAATGATTTAAGAACTTAGACTTCTAGACAGTGAGACACATCTTCATCTGGCAGCATCAATCTACTTCCAGAGGATGATGGGCATCAAAGAGGCTCTTTGTGGAGTTTGCTAACCATTTGGGCAAGAAACGGTTCTTGCTTGGACTGCTTAATGGTATGCTGTATGAACTGGACATCCAGGACCCACAGAAATGTGACTGTTAAACTTTACAAAAGATGGAATGGTCCTTCAGGTTCATGCTTCACAGAGGAAACTGCAAGACATTCTGCAAGACATAAAGAAAGCAACTGAGAAACTTTGCCACTACAAGACAGAAGAGACCTTCAAATTTCCTACTTCACTGAAAAGTTTGCCAGATATTACAGGCCTGTAGGCTAAAGATGGATGCCCCAATATTACAGAAGAACTTTGTGTTACTTCCCAGACAGCCAGATGTTCTTGTCAATTCTACAGTTTTGGAAGTTGCTTATAATACACTTCCTGTTTACTTAGGTAATATTGTATCCTTCTGGGGTCTTTGGAAAGTTGAAGTGATGAGGTGCGTCTTCTTTCTATGTGTTGCTTTCATCCGTTAATTAATAAAGAAAACTGCTTGGCCTGATAGGTCAGGTCATAGGTAGGCAGGGAAGACAGAACAGAATGCTGGGAAGAAGATGGCAGTGAACCAGACTCTCCTCTCTAAGATGGACGCAGGTTAAGATCCTTCCCAGTAAGCCACCACCTTATGATGCTACACAGATCATTAAATATGGGTTAAAGCAAGATGTGAGAATTAACCAATAATAGCCTGAAACTAATGGCCAGGCAGTGTTTAAATGAATACAGTTTGTGTGTTGTTATTTTGGGTGTAAAGCTAGCCATGTGGGAGCGAGCAGGGCTGGAATGCAGCCGGCTGCTCCTTCTACAGATTGGCGCCTCAACGTGGTAAACTGGATCCATGTAAAACCTTAGAGGGCTTAAAAAGGAGAGAGAGAATTTGACATAGCTTTTTGCTGTTTGTGGGTGGCTTGCCGCAAAAAAAAATTCCTGACTCAGCAGCAGGAAAAAAACTGGCTGTTTTAAAATGCTGGCTTTCTGGGCTGTGCCACCATCATGATCTCTGTCTGGCTCCTGCAGGAGACAGAGCTTTTGAATGGTGTTTTGTAATTAAAGTGATATGGCTTGCTTGATGGCAATGTGGACTGTTGTATGCCTGGAACTAAGTTCAGCTCAGGGGTACCAAATGGCTTTAAGGCACGGGTGTGCATGGCTCCAGCTCAGCCATGCTGAACTGTGCTGATCTCAGGCAGGATCTATCGTAATTACCATAATAACAGTACAGTTAAGGTTTAGACTGGGCCAGAAACAGGCTGTACCCTATTACCTCTACATGGCACACAACATAAGTTTTTAAGAAGTGCTTAGCATTTTAAGAAATGCTCCTGGATAATAAAGAATTACACATTCACAATAGGACAGATTCAGACATAAAAGATCTTTAAATGGATCACAATGTTGGATGAGTGTATGTAGGCTTGGGAGAGAGAAGAAAAAGAATATAGAGAATAAATTAATGCCTTAAAAAAGGGCAAATTCTTTAAAAAGACAGAGTAAAGATAGCTATAGACTAAAAGAATTAAAGAAAAATAAGCCACATAAAAATGGAAAATTCACAGAGGGTCTGGATTATGTATTTTATAGTGTCTTCTTCAAAATTTTTGACTGTGAAGGAGCTAAGTTTCATTAAATACAAAAAATTTCATTAAATGGGCTGCTAAGCTGAACCTGCATATATGTTCTAAAGGTATCATGACTTCCAAATTTGGGTCTAAGGAGATGATGCTTTGGAGAGGGTCTTCTTTTGTTTTCACAGAGGATGAGACCCTGTGGATTGCTTCTACCCCAATATGGTATGATAGACCATGCCCTCCTAAAAGGTTGCTGTGAACACCCTAAAAAATTACTTTGCTCAACTGCCAACTGAGATGAACTTAGCAGACAGGTTACACCATGAAAGATCTGATTAACAGCGCCCCCATTCAGCATGAAGCAGTTTGGAGAGATATAATATTGTTTACAAATGTTCTTTTACATTTAAAGGGGGATATGATATAGATATGAATAATTTGCATTGGTATGGATTTTAAGGTCAAATTTGTTATATTTATATGTATTTCTGACCTTGATTAAGGTATTGTGATTGTGTAGTTCATTTAAAAATGTAATGTATAATTAGGAAATATAGGTTGCTAATGGATAATCATTGATAATATTAAAGCTTGTAGTCATGCTATATTTTCCAGATATATAAAGATATATTTCAGTTAGATAGGCATTCTTCATATTTTTCTAAGACTGTTAAATATGGCATTTAAAATGTTTGAATAACTTAGGGCTTTTCATGACAATTGACACATTTGCTCCTGATAGCACCAATCTACTTCAAGAGGAAGTTGGGCATCAAAGAGGCTCCTTATGGAGTTTGATTAGCCATTTGGGCAAGAAACTACTCTTGCCTGGACTGATGCATGAACTGGACACAAAGAACCCACAGAAAGAGTACTGCTGAACTTAAATAAAGGTGAGATGGTCCTTCGGAGTTCCTGACTCCTGAAAGAGTCTGCAAGACATTCTGCAGGACACAGAAGAAAGTGGCTGAACTATCTTTGAAATTTTCCTGCTTCATGGAAATGTCTGCTGGATACTATGGGCCTGTAGGCCGAAGATGGATGCCCCAATGTTAGAAAAGAACTTTGGGTGACTGTCCAGGCAGTGAGATGTCTCTGTCATTTTTAGAGCTTGGAGGTTGCTCATTTCTTGTTTACTTAGGTAATATTATATCCTTCTGGAGTCTTTTATGGAGTTGAAGAATAGATAGATAGTTATAGTTTTCCTTTTTATAATAAAAGATAAATTAGATATAAATATTATAACTAATTGTTGCTTGATAACTTTTGTTATATGTAATTTTACTATGTGTTTTTAAACAGAAAAAGGGGAAATGATGTAGGTGGGTCTTCTTTCTATGTTTTGCTTTCATTGGTTAACTAATAAAGAAAACTGCTTGGCCTGATAGGTAAGAACATAGGTAGGTGGTGAAGACAGAACAGAATGCTGGGAGGAAGAAGGCAGTGAGGCAGACGATATAGCTCTCCTCTCCAAGATGGAAACAGGTTAAGATCCTTCCTGGTAAGCCACCACCTTGTAATGCTACACAGATTACTAAATATGGGTTAAAGCAAGATGTGAGAATTAGCCAATAAGAGGCTGAAACTAATGGGTCAGGCAGTGTTTAAATGAATACAGTTTGTGTGTTGTTATTTTGGGTGTAAAGCTAGCCATGCAAGAGTGAGCCTAATGGGAATGCAGCCTGCCACTCCTTCTACATTGAAGACAAATAGCTATAGTTATAATTTTTCTTAGTTATGATAAAATATAACATATAAATCTTAAGACTCACAAAGAAATATTTTAACTGAAGTTCTTGTTTGATGCCTGTTTTATTATATGTAATTTTACTATATTAAAGTTAAAACTTCCTTTTATTTAGACAGAAAAGGCAAGTTTACATGGTATGTCCTTCTGTACATGTGCAGCTTTTATTAGATAATGAATAAAGTTATTTTGGTCAATGGCTTAGTAGAATAAAGCCAGGTAGAAAATCCAAACAGAGATATAGAGAGAAAGTAGAAAGAGTCAAGGAAAGAATTGCCATATAGCTACCAAAGGAGAGAGACACTGGAATCTTACTGGTAGGCTACAGCATCGTGGTGATACACAGATCAATAAAAATGGGTTAATTTAAGGCACAAGAGTTAGTTAATAAAAAGCTTGAGCTAATAGACCAGACATTGTTGTAATTACTACAGTTTCTGTGTGATTATTCTGGTCTGAAAAATCAGGAAACAAAATGCACTCTCCTCTTAAAAAATATTTTAATTTTATTATTAATTATGTAGAGTTGGGATGGGGTGGGGTAATCTGCATGAGAATGATGCTTTCTACAGAGTGCAGAGTAGAACATCAGATCTGCTAAAGCTGGAGTTACATTCAGTTGAGAACAAACCAGCATAGGTGCTTGGAAATAAACTCTGGTCTTCTGCAAAATGAGTACATACTATTAGCCATTGTACTATCTTTCCAGTCTTCAACTTATCTTAAAATAATAGATGGAAGTATACACATAGCTGACCTTTAGCAAAACTGTAAAGCATATAAGCCTTACCTTTAATATAATAAAAAAATGTAAATGTACTTCACTCAATGTTTGGTGCATAGTAATCACTTGATAAAATATAGCCTACTAAACACTCATCCACTATTGGTGGGAATGCAAAATTGTGCAACCACTTTGGAAATCAGTGTGGCAGTTTCTCAGGAAACTGAAAGCCAACCTACCACAGCATCCAGCAATTCCAGTCTTGGGAATATACCCAAGAGATGCCCAATCATACTACAAAAGCATTTGTTCAACTATGTTCATAGCAGCACTATTTGGAATAGCCAGAACCTGGAAAAAAACTAAGTGCCCCTCAATAGAAGAATGGATAAAGAAAGTGTGGCGTATATACACTTTAGAGTTTTACTCAGCGGTAAAAAAAAAAATGGCATCTTAATTTCACATGCAAATGGATGAAAATAGAAAACACTTTACTGAGTGAGATAACCCAGACCTGAAAAGATGAATATGGTTTATACTCACTCATAAGTGGATTCTAGCCATAAATAAAGGACATTGAGCCTATAATTCCTGATCCTAGAGAAGCTAAAGCTAAATAACAAGGTGAACCCAAAGAAAATCATATAGTTATCCTCCTGGATATAGGAAGTAGACAAGATTGCCAGGCAAAAGTTCGGAGCACGGGGATGGGGGTGGCATGAGAATAAGGAGAGATGGGGAGAGAGAAGGGAGAAGGAGAGGATAGGGGAGAGCTTGAGGGAATGGGATGGTTGAGATGGAGGAAAGGTGAATATGGGAACAGGGAAGTAGGTATCTTAATTAAGGGAGCCATTTTAGGGTTGGGAAGAGACTTAACTCTAGAGGGGTTTCCAGGTGTCCAAGAAGGTGTCCCCAGCTTGTTCCTTGGGCAGCAGAGGAGAGGGTGCCTGAACTGGCCTTATCCCATAGCCACAGTGATAGAAACTTCTTCATCTGGTGATAGATGGAGATAGAGACAGAGACCCACATTGGAGCACTGGACTGAGCTTTCAAGGTCCAAATGAAGAGCAGAAGGAGGGAGAACATAAACAAGGAAGTCAGGACTGCGAGGGGTGTGTCTACTCACTGAGATATTGGGGCTGATCTAATGGAGCTCACCAAGGCCAGCTGAACTTGGACTGATGGAACATGTGATCAAACCAGACTCTCTGAACATGGTGGACAACGAGGGCTGACTGAGAAGCCAAGGACAATGGCACTGGAGTTTGATTCTACTGCATGAAATGGCTTTGTAGGAGCCTAGTTTGGTTGGATGCTCACATTCCTAGACCTGGATGGAGGTGGGAGTACCTTGGACTTCCCACAGGGCAGGGAAATCTGACTGCTCTTTGTAATGGAGAGGGAGGGGGAGGAAGGAAGTGGAAGGTAAATGGAAGGAGGGGAAGTGGTAAAAATTTTTAATAAATAAATAAAAAATAAAAAAGCCTACTCTTTTTGTTATTCTTTCAGTATCTTCTCCTGAATCTCAGATATTTTTGCACCATTATTTCGGTATTCTCACAGAAACTTTGTGCTGGATGGCCACACCCATTTATACTATTCAAACTTACTGACATTCACATTCCCATTTCCATGAATTTCCTGTCCTGTTTTTTGAAAAATCTGTCTCAAGTAACATTTTTGTTTTCTGGAAAGGATCTGATCAATTAATTATCATTTAAATATTAGCTTAATATAATATAATTAATTATCATTTAAAGATTAGCTTAATATAATATTCTCTTCAAGGATATTAATAGCTTATAGGGGGCCATCAGACTCTTAATGTATAGAATTATTAATGATTTTCACAAATATAAGTAGAGATATTCTGGGATATGCAATTCTGTTACTGGAAAGAGGATCATATGTAGTTAGTTCCTCAAAATATATATATCACAAGTTGCTTTTCCAACAGTAAACACACATCATAGGGTATAATGAAAGACCGGAGTAACCAACATTCACAAATATATTCAGACAGTAAAATAGTAAAATATGCCACATGGTGTGAGCAGCATTAGTCTTTAAGTGCTTCTATTCTCCAAATACCCCCCCATCAGAAAGTGTCAGTATCAGTAATCTTGCTAATAGCTTGTACTATAGCTAATAGGTTTCCTTATTTAGGATATGTGAAAAAAATGCCAACTTCGTGGTTTGAGGAATTCTCTCAACGTTGAAGTGACTAAAATTTCCATTGACCTTACTGACACACAAGACCTGCTAGCTTCACACAAGTCTAATCAACACCCATACCATTTCCTAAGAAAACTGATTGTACTTCCAACTTAATCAGGCTTCTGGCAATAGGAATGGTACACATAAAAAGTAATGTCTGAAATCTGATTTTTTTGAAGAACTTCTTTCTCTTCCTTGGAATTTGTCTAAATGAGACAGAGTGTAATGCTGCTGTGTTTTATCTGGTTTGAGCAGCTCATTTTTGATACATAATTATTCCTTTGTTTCTGTTGTTCCTCCTATCTTCAAAGCCTTCTTTCTCATACCACTTATTGAATTTAGCCTGGTGAGATACCCTATGGCCATGGAAATGATAGTTTATTCACACTGGCATTTCATGCTCTATATATTATGTTCTCAGAGAAGCCGAAGGGCCATTTATTAATGCTCACTCTATACTGTGCTTTTCATTTTTTTCTTATAGCAACCTGAGAGTTACAGGAATTAGCCTTAATTTACTCAGATGAAATGCAAAGTTGCCAAAGTATTGACCAGAGTAATGCAACAAGTAGCAAACAAAACCCAGATTAAAATCTGGGATTATTTGCCTCTGTCTAATGATAGTACCTGTAAAAATGTACCATTTCTTGCTACATATCCTCTCCTCCTATAGTTAATTCCACACTTGTATATGTCTCCATCATTCTCAAATGCTATTTTTTCACATAAAGTAGCCAAATCTTGGCCTACCTGGAATTAGCAGTAACATAATGAAGGTCCTATTCCTTCTTCATTATTCCATGTATATTATCAAGTATTTTAAAGAATCACACACCATGAAGATGGGCCACAAGCATTGTGGCAAGCAGCCTCACTCATTACTTTTTAAAGTAAGATAGAGATGTGAGGTGGTACCAATAAACAGTAGATATACCAATGTTCAAATAGCCTCTGAAGCCAGGGGGAGACTTGTGGAAGGCAGCACAATAAATGGATATGATGTTAAATAAGTCAAACACTCTGTATAATGTGATAAAAATGTAATATTTGTGTACTAAATTGTCTCTACAACCAACAAATTTATGTGCAAAGAAAAAAAGACAAAGTGATCATTATTGAAAGTGGAAAGGTAGTATCCACCATTTACGTATTGACAAGTAAAGTAAGACATGTGGCAGTAAGATTAAGAAGAAAATAAGCCTACATTCACAATATCCATCTTTCTTTGATTCTTTTATTTTTGCCACACAGATTTTAACAATTATTCTCAGAATCAGTTGTTTTCTATTTTCAGAGAATTTTCCTAGGAAACGGGATCAAGTGTTCATGTGTTTGTCTTTACTAATGCATTTACTCTGATGAGGTTTGAATGGAAAATGACCCTCACAGCCTCACTGAAAAAAATGGGTCATTGTAGAGTTGGCCTTGAAGATTTTATAGCTTAATTCTACCACATGTCAATGACCTACTATTGACTGCAAATACAATATGGTCACCCAACCTCCTACTTCTGCCTCCATGCATTCTCCAACATAATAAATTGTATTCTCTAAACTGTAAGCCAGAATAAACTCTTCCTTCATTAAATAACTTCTGATACATTTTATCACAGCAATAAGAAAAGTAAGACAGCCACTTAGCGTGCAGTCTTTGTGACTAACTAAATGTCATTTTGAACCAGCATGGTAGCTCATCTGGTAAAGGCAACTGCTGCTGAGGCTGAAAACCTGAGTTTAGTCTCCAGGTCCAGGGTGGTGGAGTGGTGGATGGAGAGAATCTACTATGAGTTGATTGTCCTGTGAAACACACACACACAAAATGATGACGAAAACAAAGTTTTTTTTTTGTTTGTTTGTTTGTTTTTAACAAGGAAGGAAAACTTTTGGGGGCTGGAAAAATGGCAACACATTTAAGAGCACATGCCATCCTTGCAGAAGACTAGAGATTTGGTGGCCAGCACCAACATTTAATATCTAAAAATTGTCTGTAACTCCAGCTTCAATGAATGTGATACCTTATATGGGACTCTGAAATACCTGCTCTCAGACATGAACAGACCCACATACACACGTGATTTAAAAGCAAATCTTCTGGAGTAATTATTTTAGATATTTTCATTCCAGACATATGCACACTAACTGTCAAATATAGGAGAGAACCCTAAAGCTTATCCACTTTTAAAAACAGTTACATCACTCACTATTCCTAAAGGATTGTTTAATTAAAAAAAAAAAAAACAAAAAAAAAACACAGAATCCCTAAAGTAAAATAGGTTCTTTTTTTTTTATTTTGCAGTTTTTTGATTGAGAAAAAAAAAGTTTCAGCCTCCTCCCAAACTCTGATTTCCCTCCCCCTCCTCCCGCCCTTTTTTCCCCTACCCCCACTCCTCTCCCCCTCCCTCTCCAGTCCAAAGAGCAGTCAGGGTTCCCTGCCCAGTAGAAAGTCCAAGGTCCTCCCCCCTCCGTCCATGTCTAGGAAGGTGAACATCCAAACTGGCTAGGCTCCCACAAAGGAAGAACATGAAGTAGGATCAAAGCCTGCGCCATTATCCTTGGCTTCTCATCAGCCCTCATTGTTCGCCATGTTTGGAGAGTCCGGTTTTATCCCTTGCTTTTTCAGTCACAGTGCAGCTGGCCTTGGTGAGCTCCTAAATGGATCAGCACCACTGTTTCAGTGGGTGGGTGCCCCCTCGTGGTCCTGACTTCCTTGCTCATGTTCTCCCTCCTTCTGCTCCTCATTGGAACATTGGGAGCTCAGTCCGGTACTCCAGTGTGGGTCTCTGTCTCTATCTCCATCCATCGCCAGATGAAGGTTCTATGGTGATATGCAAGATATTCATAAGTATGGCTATAGGATAGGGTCATTTCAGGTTCCCTAACCTCAGTTGCCCAAGAATCTAATTGGGGACATCACCTTGGGCACCTGGGGGCCACCCAAGGTTCAATTCTCTTGCCAACCCTGAGGTGGCTCCCTTAACTAAGATATGTGCTTCCCTGCTCCCCATCCAACCTTCCTTTATCCCAATCATTCTGTTTCCCCAAGTTCCCCCATCTTCCCCTTCACACTTTTCTCTCCCCATCTCCCCTTACCCCCATCCCACACCACCCCTAAGATCCCAATTGTTTTGCCCGGCAATTTTGCCTACTTCCCATAGCCAGGAAGATAACTATATGTTTTCCTTTGAGTTCACCTTCTTATTTAGCTTCTTTAGGATCACAAATTATAGACTCAGTGACCTTTATTTATGGCTAGAAACCAATTATGAGAGAGGACATCCCATGTTCATCTTTTTGGGTCTGAGTTACCTCACTCAGAATAGTGTTTACTATTTCCATCCATTTGCACGCAAAATTCGAGAAGTCATTGTTTTTTTACAGCAGCGTAGTGCTCTAATGTGTATATATTCCACACTTTCTTCATCCATTCTTCCATTGAAGGACATCTAGGTTGTTTCCAGGTTCTGGCTATTACAAATAATGCTGCTATGAACTTAGTTGAACAAATACTTTTGTCATATGATAGGGCAAATCTTGGGTATATTCCCCAGAGTGGTATTGCTAGGTCCAGGGGTAGGCTGATCCCGAATTTCCTGAGAAAACGCCACACTGATTTCCAAAGTGGTTGCACAAGTTTGCATTCCCACAAGCAATGGATGAGGGTACCCCTTCCTCCACATCCTCTCCAGCAAAGGCTATCATAGGTGTTTTTGATTTTAGCCATTCTGACAGGTGTAAGATGATATCTCAAAGTTGTTTTGATTTGCATTTCCCTGATGGCTAAGGAGGTTGAGCATGACCTTAAGTGTCTTTTGGCCATTTGAAATTCTTCTATTGAGAATTCTCTGTTCAGTTCAGTGCCCATTTTTTTTTAATTGGGTTAATTAGCATTTTAAAGTCTAGTTTCTTGAGTTCTCTATATATTTTGGAGATCAGACCTTTGTCTGTAGTGGGGTTGGTGAAGATCTCCCAGTCAGTAGGTTGCCCTTTTGTTTTAGTAATAGTGTCATTTGCTTTACAGAAGCTTTTCAGTTTTAGTAGGTCCCATTTATTCAATATTGCCCTTAATGTCTGTGCTGCTGGGGTTATACATAGGAAGCAGTCTCCTGGGCCCATCTGTTGTAGGATACTTCCCACTTTCTCTTCTATCAGGTTCAGTGTGTTCAGATTGATATTGAGGTCGTTGATCCATTTGGACTTGAGTTTTGTGCATGGTGATTGATATTGTTCTATTTTCATTCTTCTACAGGTTGACATCCTGTTGTGCCAGCACCATTTGTTGAAGATGCTTTCTTTCTTTCATTGTATACTTTTAGCTCCTTTATCGAAAATGAGGTGTTCATAGGTTTGTGGGTTAAAATCCGGGTCTTCTATATGATTATATTGGTTGACTTCTCTTTTTTATGCCACTACCAGACTGTTTTCATTACTGTAGCTCTGTAATAGAGTTTGAAGTCAGGGATGGTAATACCTCCAGAAGTTACTTTATTGTATAAGATTGTTTTGGCTATCCTGGGTTTTTTGTTTTTCCATATAAAGTTGATTATTGTCCTCTTAAGATCTGTGAAGAATTTTGATGGGATCTTGATGGGGATTGCATTGAATCTATAAACTGCCTTTGGTAGAATTGCCATTTTTACCATGTTGATCCTCCCAATCCAAGAACAAGGGAGATCCTTCCATTTTCTGGTATCCTCTTCAATTTCTTTCTTCAATGCCTTAAAGTTCTTGTCAAATATATTTTTCACTTCTTTGGTTAGAGTTACCCCAAGATATTTTATGCTATTTGTGGCTATCGTGAAAGGTGATGCTTCTCTGATTTCCCTCTCTGCTTCCATATACTTTGTGTATAAGAGGGCAACTTATTTTTTGGAGTAGATCTTGTATATTGCCACATTAATAAACGTGTTTATCAGCTGTAGGAGTTCTTTGGTGGAGTTTTCGTGGTCGCTCATGTACACTATCATATCATCTGCAAATAATGAAAGTTTAAGTTCTTCCTTTCCAATTTGAATCCCCCTGATCCCTTATGTTGTCTTATTGCTATTGCTAGAACTTCAAGCAATATATTGAAGATGTATGGAGAGAGTGAATAGCCTTGTTGTGTTCCTGATTTTAGTGGGATGGCTTTGAGATTCTCTCTGCTTAATATTATGTCAGCTGTCGGCTTGTTGTAAATAGCTTTATTATATTTACGTATGACCCTTGTATCCCTAATCTCTCCAAGACTTTTATCATAAAGGGTTGTTGAATTTTGTCAAATGCTTTTTCAGCATCTAATGAAACAATCATATGTTTTTTCTTTCGGTTTATTTATATGATATTTATTGATAGATTTTTGTATGTTGAACCAGCCCTGCATCTCTGGGATGAAGCCTACTTGATCATAATGGATAATTTTTCTTATGTGTTCTTGGATTCGGTTTTCTAGTATTTTGTTGAGGATTTTTGCATCGATGTTCATGAGTGAGATTGGCCTGCAATTCTCTTTCTTGGTTGAGTCTTTGTGTGGTTTTGTTATCAGAATAACTGTAGCTTCATAAAAGAAATTTGGCAATGACTCTTCTGATTCTATATTGTGAAATACATTAAGGAGTATAGGTATTATGTCTTCTTGGAAGTTCTCATAGAATTCTGCATTGAAACCGTCTGCTCCTGGGCTTTTTTTGGTAGGGAGGTTTTTGATAACAGCTTCTAATTCTTCGCGACTGACAGGTCTATTTAGATTGTTCACCTGGTCCTGGTTTAACTTTGGTATATGGCATTTATCTAAAAAAGTGTCCACTTCTTTTACATTTTCCGTTTTTGTGGCATATGGGCTTTTGTAGTAAGAGCTAATGATTCTCTGTATTTCCTCTGTGTCTGCTGTTATGTCCCCCTTTTCATTTCTGATCTTATTAATTTGCATATTCTCTCTCTGCCATTTGATTAGTTTGGATAGGGGTTTATCAATGTTGTTGATTTTCTCTAGGAACCTGCTTTTTGTTTCATTGATTCTTTGGATTGTTTTCTGTGTTTCTATTTTGTTGATTTCAGCCCACAGTTTGATTATTTCCAGACTTCTACTCCTCCTAGGTGAGTCTGCTTCTTTTTGCTATAGAGCTTTCAGGTGGGCTGTTAATTCTCCAATGTTTGCTTTCTCTGTTTTCTTTAACTGGGTACTTAGTGCTATGAACTTTCCTCTTAGGTCTGCTTTCATAGTGTCCTATAAGTTTGAGTAGGTTGTTTCTTTATTTTCATTGAATTCAAGGAAGACTTTAATTTCTTTCTTTATTTCTTCCTTAATCCACGTATGGGTCAGTAGTTGAGTGTTCAGTTTCCATGAGTTTGTAGGCTTTCTGGGGGTAGCATTGTTATTGAATTCTAACTTTAATCCATGGTGATCTGATAAGACACAGGTGGTTACTAAATTTTTTGTAACTGTGGAAGTTTGCTTTGTTACCGAATATATGGTCAGTTTTAGAGAATGTTCCATGAGCTGCAGAGAAGAAGGTATATTTTTTCCTATTTGGGTAGAATGTCCTATAGATGTCTGTTAACTCCATTTGATTCATTACCTCCATTAATTCTCTTATTTCTCTATTAGGTTTCTGTCTTAATGACCTGTCCATTTGTGAGAGCAGAGTGTTGAAATCTCCTTCTATTAGTGTGTGCGGTTTGATGGCAGCCTTAATTTTTAGTAATGTTTCTTTTATGTATGTGGGTGTTTTATATTATGGGCATAGATATTCAGGATAGAGACTTCATCCTTATGAATTGTTTCTGTTATGAGTATAAAATGTCTCTCTCCATCTCTTCTTATTGATTTAAGTTTGAAGTCAACTTTGTTAGAAATTAGTATGGCACATCTGCTTGTTTCTTAGGTCCATTTGCTTGATAAGCCTTTTCCCAGCCTTTTAATTTGAGTAGGTGCCTGTCTTTGTGGTTGAGGTGTGTTTCTTGTAAACAGCAGAATGTTGGATCCTGTTTTCATATCCAATCTCTTAGCCTGTGCCTTTTTATAGGTGAGTTGAGTCTATTGACAATAAGTGAAATTAAGGACCAGGGGTTGTTAACTCCAGTCACTTTTTTAGTAGTAGATTTTGTGTTTCCTTTCTTTGAGTTGTGCTGGTGAAGGGTCTCTAGATGTCTGAGGCATTGTGGTCATTGTTGGACTCTTTGGTTAGTGATTTCCCTTCTATTACTTTCCGTAAGGCTGGGTTTGTGGCTACGTATTGTTTAAATTTTTTTTATCCTGGAAAATTTTGTTTTCTCCATTTTTAGTTGGAGAAAACTGGGTATAGTAGTCTGGGTTTGCATCCATGGTCTCTTAGTTTTTGCAGTACATCTATCCAGGACCTTCTGGCTTTCATGGTTTCCATAGAAAAAACTGGGTATATTGGCTGGGTATAGTAGTCTGGGTTTGCATCCATGGTCTCTTAGTTTTTGCAGTACATCTATCCAGGACCTTCTGGCTTTCATGGTTTCCATAGTGAAGTCAGGTGTAAGTCTGATAGGTTTACCTTTATAAGTAACTTGGCCTTTTTCCTTTGCAGGTTTTAATATTCTTTCTTTATTCTGTACTCTTTGTGTTTTGATTATTATATGGTGAGAGGATTTTTTCTTTGATCCAGCATATTTGGTGTTCTGTATGCTTCTTGAACCTTCATAGGTACATCTTTCTTTAGGTCGGGAAAGTTTTCTTCTATAATTTTATTAAATATATTTTCTGGACCGTTGAGCTGCACTTCTTCTCCTTCTTCTACTTCTATTACTCTTAGGTTTGGTCTGTTTATCGTGTCCCATATTTCCTGAATGTTTTGTGATGAGAGTTTGTTGGACTTGCTGTTTTCTTTGATCAGTGCTTTTATTTTCTCTATGTTATCTTCAGAATCTGAGATTCTTTCTTCTATCTCTTGTATTCTGCTGGTTATGCTTGTTTCTGTAGTCTCTGTTCATTTACCTAGATTTTCCATATCTAGCCGGCCCTCTGTTTGTGTTTTCTTCTTTGCCTTCATTTTAGTTTTCAATTCTTGAACTATTTCCATTATCTGTTTCATTGTTTTTCTTTGGTTTCTTAGGGTATCATTCACTGATTTATTCAATTCTTCAAACTTTCTGTTATACTTCTTATCCATTTCTATAAGGGCATTTTTTATTTTTATTTATTTATTTATTAAAGATTTTTGTCTCTCCCCGCCACCACCTCCCATTTCCCTCCCTCTCCCCCAATCAAGTCCCCCTCCCTCGTCAGCCCAAAAAGCAACCAGGGTTCCCTGCCCTGTGGGAAGTCCAAGGACCTGCCACCTCCATCCAGATCTAGTAAGGTGAGCATCCAAACTGCCTAGGCTCCCACAAAGCCAGTATGTGCAGTAGGATCAAAAACCCATTGCCATTGTTCTTGAGTTCTCAGTAGTCCTCATTGTCCGCTATATTCAGCGAGTCCGGTTTTATCCCAGGCTTTTTCATACCCAGGCTAGCCGGTCTTGGTGAGTTCCCAAATGTTGTTTAAGGGCATCAATCACTTTCATAAAGTCAATTTTTTCTACTTCTTCTTGATTAAGGTGTTCATGTCCTCCTTTTGTGAGGTCGCTGGGTTCTAGTGGTTTCATGTTGTTTTTCAGCTTATTGGGTGAATTCTTGCGTTGCTGGCACCTGCCCTACTCTTCCTCTGAATGCTCCCATATGGATCTTCTTTTAGAGGATCAGGTCTCCTTGCCTACTGATGTACCTTCCCAGTGATGGCTCTCCTGGTGCTCCAGTGATATCTCTCCTGGTGCCGAGATCAGATCTCCGTGCTGGTTGGGTATCTCGTAAACAAAGCGCCTACCTTGCTTGCTGCAGACAGGCTATTGAAACAAAGGAGCTCCCACCTGCTAGATTGTCCTCGGGATTCGACTCTAGCTCCCCAAAGAGGGAAGGGAGGCAGAAGGGGGGAGGCTTCTGGATGCAAGCTGGGTGGGATAGGAAGAGAGAGGCAGTATGCTGGGTGTATAGACCCAGCAGGAAGCCCAGGAAGTATAGGGAGGATGAGGAATGTCTGAGTTTCATGTCCCGGGCTGCTGCCACTGGTCCAAAACTCACCCCAATGATGGCTCTCCTGGTACCGAGATCAGATCTCCGTGCTGGTTTGGTAGCTCGTAAACAAAGTGCCTACATTGCTTGCTGCAGCCAGGCTATTGAAACAAAGGAGCTCCCACCAACTTGGTTGCCCTTGGGATTCGGCCCCAGCGCTCCGAAGAAGGAAGGGAGGCAGAAGAGGGGAGGGTTCTGGATGTAAACTGGGTAGGATAGGAAGAGAGAGGCAGTATGCTGGGAATATAGACCCAGCAGGAAGCCCAGGAAGTATAGGGAGGATGAGTTCCATGTTCCGAGCTGCTGCCACGGGCCAAAACTCACCCCAATGATGGCTCATAAAATAGGTTCTTTGACTCTTTGTTGGTCTCTATATTTGTCTCAAGGAGCCCAGAATGTCATCTGATACCAGAGGCACATGTCTATTGTAGACTTTAATACAACATTTAATTTTTATGGAATCATTAACTCAGAAGAGAATGAAGATATGAGAAACATACCCATTCATTATAGTTTATCTCCCATCTGTATGTAGGAAGAACACTAAATTTTGTCTCTTGATTGGACTATTTACTTTTCTTCATGAAATAAAACTTTATTTCTTCCTTCTTTCCTTCTAAACCTCTAGATAAAGTCTCATTTTAGGATTCTTTGGCTCTTTTTGAGCAGATCATCAGAACCTGTATGTAAGATTATTTCTTTTTTTGTACTAAATCTTAAAAGTAAAATGTGGTATATTACTATATATTGAAAATATAAAGAGAAGATTAAAACAGATTTATGAGTAAAGGAAGGTAGAGAAGGGAAATTGACATTGTGCTTTCAAAAATGGCTGGCTATTTGAAGAGATATAAATAAAATCCATTAGGCTTTTTCCCATCAATATATTAGTCAAACTAAAAATACCTTAACAACAAGATTTTCTCTCAACTCTTCTAATCATTGCTTCATTTTGGTATCAGTTTCTTCATATATATATATATATATATATATATATATATATATATATATATACATACATATATAAATGTTGGATATAGATACCAACTCATATACATAAATGTCTAAATGTCTCATGAAAAAATATTTTCCATGAAGTGGCAATTCAATTCAATAAACATATTTTAATTATTTTAATGATAATTATGTTATAATAGTTAATACTGTTGTTTCATCATATATACCAGACAAATGTATATACAATTAAGAGGCCATTTGTATTCATTTCACACAAACAACTATATTTGTGTGGCTTAGGAGACAGTAAGAAAGTGGCATATTGTCTATTTTAATATATACCTGTATAATCCTTGTACAGTTAGTATACCTGAAGAATAATTGTTAAAGTAGCATAACTACCTCCTTTAACCATGTACAAAGAAAGGTAATTAGTTTGAAAAATAAAAAATTTAAGAAGCAGATGTTCAAAGACATTGTGTAACCTGGAAAAGGTCATATGACCTGCACAAAGTTCTAAGAAATTCTTGACTGAATGAGAATTAGGGAAATTACCTGCTTCATACACATATATCTGTCATAAAATATGTCACCACATTTTGTAATTTAGTTACATTTTCTTACCTCCTTTTCTTTCCATGAAAGATATTTTAAACTTTGGACAAATGATTTAAGAGGTTGGTTTTATTAAATGCAAATATAAATTAATGAGTTTTTCTAAATGAAAACCAATGTAATATATTATTCCCTCATTTAATTTTATCATAATACAGATTTAGTATAATGTTTAATGGAAATGATTAAACACAATAGCAGAACCATCTATCATAGGCAGGCTGCCTCAGAAAACATTTAGTTTTAGTGGAGATCAAGAGATGCTATTAAAATTCTCCCCAAAAAGGTAAAAAGAGGGAAAGTTCTGCCAAAAGAATAAACTACTGTTAATAAGATCCCAACTCCATAAAATAGTGATGGGAAGTTGGTTCTGGCAAATCCTGATTGGAAAATTAAAACTGTTCTTTTGTAAAATTAAAAGCCTGAAAATTTTGAGTTCTTCTCATAAGTTGTGTAAAAAAAAATCTACTCTGTGTTTACTCAAAAAGTGTTGTATACACACATACAAACACACATACACACACAAAGCATAAAAACCTGAAAATATTTTACTTGGATAAATCAGTTCTAGTTCCCTGCTTCAATTATTTTCATATATATTTAAATCTGAATTTTAATAACCTTTGTAACAGTGGAGAAATAACTATGATATAGAATAAGACATGTAAATATAGGTTACATCTTATGGCATGACACCAAATATTCTATATTAAGTTATTGATAACAAAGTAAATGGGATTATAAAGACTCAGTATATGGCTTCAGAAGATATGTCAACATTGCTCAAATTAGTTCATTAGTGCCTAGGTAGCAAGTAGTGTCATGAACGAACAAGCTGAGAGCTAGATATAGAAAGAAATGCTATGTCAAGGTGAATGAATTACTTTCTGCTTTCAAAGATCTCAGAGTTATATTGAACAAGGTAAAAAATAAGACATACATGAAAATTAGATATAAGGCAATCAGGATAAACAGCCAAGAATAGCTGTAAACAATAAACATCAAAAATCTAGTGTACTATTGCTAAAAATCACAATATGCCTTAGTTGCATGACAGAGAAATCAACACCACAGCATTGAAAGTAGGATGGGACTCACTCCTCTCTGAAGATGTATTCATAGCTAATGCTTTGTTGGGAGAAAGAGTGATGTGGCTACTGGTAAGGTACACATTCCCGTACAAACAATCGTAATGAAATCCAATGAGTCACAAACAGATACATAAGTAGAATAGTGGTTGCTAGAGAAGAAAAAGGGCATTAGAGAAAATGAAAAGGGGGACAGAGAGAATAACTGAGACTGAATATGATGAAAATATATTAAATATACACATGAAAACATCACAATGAAACTCATTATTATATACACTTAATAAGTACTTATAAATTTATTAAAAGGAAGAAAATAGTGATTTGGTATACTGTCATATGTTAAAATGTATTATTGTTATTGTATTCCTGCATAGAAAACAAAAACATAAGTCTTAGTAGTATTTGTTTTATTCACTGAAACTCAAATAGGACTTGACTAAAGGATAGTTTATGACTATTAGTTTCATGGACATTATTTGGTATTTCTTAAACTTCTTCAGGTTGGTTCTAAATCAGCTACCTCAGACTTGGACTAACTGAAGGATGCTTGCTGTGGAAGCCAGAGATCGATAGCAGTTGTCAGCCTCTACCCCTGTCTACCTTGTTTTTTGAGACAGGGTCTCTCACTAAAACAGGAGTTTATCAGTTTATAAGAATAGGTAACCAATAAGTTCCAGGGATCTTTGTATCTTTGTTGTCTCAAAATTAGATTATAGGGCTAAGCAAACAAGTCAACCCCCAGATACATGAAACTTAAGTGGATGCTGGAAATCTGAACTCAAATCCACATACTTGTATGGCAAGCAGTTTATCTATCATCCCCAAATAAATAATATTATTACTGGGAAAAGTTAAGATTCTGAATAATTATCACATATATAATACAATTTCATAGGTGAAAAATTGATAAGCATATCAGTGGAAAAGAATTGACAAGCCAGAATAAGACATTGAACTAACGAATTTATGGTTAGAAACATTAATACATACAAGAGAGAAAAACGAAGTTTAAGCATAAAGCTTTGGGAACTCTTGCTAACTATTCATAATGATCAAGTTACCTACTTACCACATATAATAATCAAATAAATATAAAGAGGTTTAAAGATGAAATATTATTTAAATAATAACTGTAGAAATTTTGATTCCTCTGCTTATTTTAATAAGAAATAATTAATTCATTAATACATTTGGAATAATGACTGAAAGATACTTCTCAAAATCAAAGTAGAGTCATTATTCCATGGGGATTTTCCTCTTAGTTTGTATCCTGGCTTAAACCTTTTAAGGACCATTATATCTGAGGTTTTTTTTTTACTTATTTTCTAATCAAATATAAGTATACTGATTCAATAACAGGCTTAATGAAGATTGTGAGAGAAACAGAAAAACAAAAGAAGCAAAAACCCATACACAAATATTTATACACATATAATTGCAAGAAATCTGTGTTAAAATTAAAGCTTAAATTTCTTACATGTGTACATATAAATGTGTATATACACATATAAATGTATGTACAGAGAAAGAGAGAGAAGGAGAGAGAGAGAGAATTATCAGATAGTATTGACTTACATGACTTAGGAATCTTGGACATGTAAAGAACTACATTTAACAAGTTGGAGACCCAGATGAGCAAATACGATATGGTTTGAGTTAAAGTCCAAAGACTTCAAAACCAGTAGTCTTGAGACTCAAAGAAACAATATGTTTCAATGTGAATCAAAAGGTAGGAAAAAATTTGCTATCTTAACTCGAAAAGTCAGGCAGAGAACATCCACCATACCTTAAGGGAAATAAGCATTATTTTGTCCTATTCAGACATTCAGCTGTGGATTACTAGAGGTCCAACAAATTGGAAAGGGCAGGCTGCTTTACTTATTCTACCAACCCATCCATCTTCCCCAACACACACAAAATGGTGACCACCTATCCAGGCATTCCACAAGTCAGTCATTTTGGTACTTAGAATTAACCATCATAAACAAAGAACATCATTTTAAAGAGTACAAAGGGGTATAGAACAAATGGAAAAATACATTTTAGTACTTATAAGAATACTGTGCATTTCAAACTATGTAAATATGATCTTTTTCTCTAGGGTTATAAACACTATAAATTTTGTCTTTATTTCCTTTTAGGGTATTGCATTTAATTAAGCATTGAGGCCTAAGATCTCAATATTCTTCTTACTAAAATGCCCTCTTTTTTAAAAAGAAACATTCCTCATACTCTGGCCCTTTAGTTCACTGTTAGAACATAAGTTTACTAAGCATAAGCAAGACCCTGGGTTTTATGCTGAGTACCAGTAAATAAATAAATAAAATAAAAAGAGAAAGTTTCAGTCCCCTAAACTGTATCCATCTTTAAATGCCTTTATCTCAATCATTGTCACTAAGTGGCAAGGATAACAAGTTAAAAGTTTCAGAAAAGAGAGATGAAAGAAGAAAAAGTTGGGAACTCAGCTATAATCTTACAGTAGGACACAATTTTGTGCAAATTATATTCATATATTCTCCTCAAGATGCAATTTTCTACCAGAGAACTTACTCTGTACACTTCCAAAATGTTTTCTATGGTTTGCTCTACAAATACCCAGTAGGCCATTTAAAAGTGGACAATCCTAATACTTTTAAAAGAGGACAAATTTAAATAGCAAGTAAAAAAATGAAAGTCTGTGTTTCAATTACACATGAACAAAAATATTATAAACAAAATAAACAACATATCAATTACTTGAATTTCATTTCACTGAATTACTCCTTCAATTAAATGAATAATTACCTAGACAAAACAAATTACCAAAATTGACTGATGAAAAATAGAAAGTGTGAATGAATCAATAACTATTAAATAAATTATAATGGTAATTAAAATTTTCACTAAAATAGGACAATAGCTCCTGGTGGTTTTCACATGTAATGTTTATTAAAATGAAAGGAACTAGAATTCGTAATTATAGTGAAATACTGAGAGAAAAAACGAGAGAAACAACACCATACAACCAAATGATAGAGTAGTAAAATAATAGAAACATTAATATTCTGATAGAAATTGCAATAATTTCACACATATTATTTAGAAATAAAACTGTCAAAAATATCATACTTGAAGATGGAACATATAATCCTAGTACAATTAATTTAGCCTGGTTAACCAGTCTTAAGTATAGAACTGGACAAATTCTCATACAACATATAAGAATGACTCTCTAATCTTGTTTTCTTTAGAGAGCAATGGTACATAAAAACAAAAATTTGAAAGTTTATCAGTGACAGAGTGCAACTGAACAGAGCAGAACAAGAGTGAGTGACCACCTCTACAGTCAGACAGCCCAGTCTCTAGGCCCTAGGCCACAGGACAAAACTGTGAGCCCCCTCCCCCACCTACCTCAGCTTCACTAGCCAGCTAGCAGTCAAGCCACTTGCAAGCAGGCTACTCCAACAGCCCCCATTGATTGGACGCTGTAACCTACAAGTCCCTCTCCATCTCCAAAACCACCCATCACCTGTGACCTCAGTGGCTCTCTGAGGCACAGACTGCAACTACAAATAGCAGATCAAGAGGAGAGCTATGGAGATCAAGATAGCTATAGATATCTCCATAGCTAGATAATCTAGGCCCTATGCAACAAGGCAAAACCCAGGGCCCTTCTCCAGCTGCCTCAGCTTCACTAGCAGACCAATAGGCAAGCCACCTTCAGGCAGATGCTTCAATAACTCCCATACATCTGACTCTGTAAACTACAAGTTCCACTTCACCTTCAAACCTACCCTTGCCTGGAGACCTCAGCAGCTCTCTAAGACACAGACAGAAACTCGAAGGATTGGACCAAGAGGCAAAGTCACTGTGTGCTCAAATTAGAGAAGGAAATGGGTAGGTACCAGTGCAGGAATACACTGAACAACCTAAAAAGCAACATGGCAACAGCAGAATTCAATGGTCATATAACAAGAAGAACTAAACATTCTGACCCAGATGAAGTGGAAAAAAAAAACAACCTCAAATAAAATTTTAAGATGATAGAAACTCTTAAAGAGGAAATAAAAAAAATCCATTAAATAAATGGAGGAAAGGACAAACAAAAATTTGAAGAAATCAACAAATCTCTTAAAGCCAAGAAAACCAAGAAAAACCAATCAAAACATAAAGCAAACAGTTCAAACAATTAAAAACTTGAAAACTGAAATAGAGGAAATAAAGAAAACATAAATTGAGAAAATTTTGGAAATGGAAAATCTGAACAGGAGCTACAAATGGAATCATAACCAATAGAATACAAGAGAAGGAAGCGAGAATCTCAGGCCTTGAAGATACGATAGAGGAAATAGATTCATCCGTCAAAATGTTAAATCCAACAAATTCTTAACACAAAACATCCATGAAATCCTGGAATACCATGAAAAGACAAAGCCTAAGAAAAGTAGGGATAGAAAGAACCCTAGCTCAAAGGCACAGAAAATATACTGTTGCCTTCCCTGACTTGCCTCAGTATCTCTAAACAGCTAGCAAGAGTGTTTCCTGCAGGTAGACTGCTTCTTTACCTCCATCGCAACCATCAGACCTTGCAAGCTACACCCCAGCCTCAAACTCGCCTATTTCCACCCCCCCCCCCGCCCAGACCACAACCTCAACAGAACTCTGAAACACAGCCTGCTACTACACAGAGAGGACCAAGTGGTGAGTAACCAGTTACTGGTGTGGGTGTGATACTCAACTCTCTATGCCCTCCATATTGGGTCAAAACCCCAGGCACCTCCTCCACCTTCTTCAGCTTCTTTAGCTACCCAGCAGGAGAGTTTCCTGCTGTCAGGCTGCTCCAATACCTCCATCATATCTGTTGGATCCTGCAAGCTACAAATCACACCCTGTCCCCAAACTTGCCTATCCCCTCCAACCTCAGTGGAACTCTGAAACACAGTCTGCTGCTACACAGAGAAGACTAAGAGGTATGCTGCTCCAAAACTCCCGAGACACAGAGAGTGACAGTACAGAGCAGACCAAGAACAGTTCCCAAGACACAGACAACCACTGCAAAGATTGGAACAAGATGCAAAGACACTGTTTGCATCAATTGAAGGAAGAGATGGGTAGATGCCAATGCAAGAATTCATCCAACAACCTAAATAGCAACATGGTAACACAAGAAACCAATGGTCATACAACAAGAAGATTTGATCATACAAACCCAGAAGAAGCAGAAGAAAACTATTTCAAACAACTTTATGAACATGATTGAGACCTTTAAAGAGGAAATGGAAACTCCCTTAAAGAAAGGGAAGAAAAGACAAAAAATAGAAGAAATTAAAAAATCTCTCAAAGAAACACAAGAAAGCCAAGAAAAAACAATCAAATAGGTGAAGCAAACAGTTCAAGACTTGATTTCTGAAATAGAGGCAATAAAAACACAAACCTAGGAAATTTTGGATATGGAGAATCTGGCTAAATTAATGGGAACTACAGGGGCAACCAGAACCAACAGAATACAAGAGATAAAAGAGAGAATCTCAGAGATTGAAGATACTATAGAGGAAATAGATTCATTAGTCAAAAAAAAAAACTATATCCTAAAAAATCTTAACTCAAAACATGCAGAAAATCTGGGACACCATGAAAAGGCCAAACCTAAAAATAATAGTGATAGAAGAAGGATAAGAACTCTAGCTCAAAGGCACAGAAAATATATTCAACAAAGTGATAGAAGAAAACTTTCCCAACATAAAGAAGGATATCCCTATGAAAGTACAAGAATCTTACAGAACACCAAGTAGACTGGATCAAAAAAGTCTCCACACAATATGATAATCATAATGCAAAACATACGGAATAGAAAAGGATATTAGGAGCTGCAAAGCAAAATGGTCAAGTAACATATAAAGATAGACATATCAGAATTATATCTGAATTCTCATTGGAAACCATGAATGCCAGAAGGTCCTGAGCAGATATACTGTAGACACTAAGAGACCACAAATGCAAGCCCAGACTACTATACCCAGCAATGCTTCCAACCACTGTTGATGAAGAAAACAAGATATTGCATGGCAAAATCAGATTTAAACAATACCTGTCCACAAATCCAGTCCTACATAAATTACTAGAAGGAATACCCCAACCAAAGAAGGCTAACTGCACCCAAAAAAAAAAACATGGGCAACAGATAACCTCACACAAACAAAACCCAAAGAAGAAAAACATACACACTACCACCAAAACTAACAGGAATTAGCAATCAGTGGCCATTAATATCTCTTAATAACAATAATCTCAATTCACCTATAAAAAGACACAGGCAAAGAGAATGGATATGAAAACAGGATCCAGCCTTTTGTTGTGTACAAGAAACACACTTCAACCTCAAAGACAGACATTATCTCAGAGTAAATGGTTTTCCAATCAAACAGACCTAAGGAACAAGCAGGTGTAGCTATCCTAATATCTAACAAAAATAAACTTCATGCTAAAAATCAATCAAAAGAGATTGAGAAGGATACATTATATTTATAACAGGAACAATACATCAAGTTGAAGTCTCAGTCCTGAACATCAATGTCCCAAATACAAAAGCATCCACATATGTAAAAGAAAAATTACTAAAGTTTAAATGGCACATCAAACTCCACACACTAATAGTAGTATGATGTGGGATTCCCTTGTATGCTGTGATTACCACTGATTAATAAAGAAACTGCTTTGGGCCTATAGCATGGCAGAACAGAGGTAGGTGGAGAAAACTAAACTGAATGCTGGGAAAAAAATGTAGAGTCAGAAGAAGCCATGTAGCTCCCCCAGAGAGAAATGACAAAAAGAACACTGCCAATAAGCCACAGCAATGTGGCAATATACAGATTAATATAAATGGGTTAAATTAAAATGTAAGAGCTAGCCAGTAAGAAACTAGAGCTAACAGGCCAAGCAGCAATTTAATTAATACAGTTTCTGTGTGGTTATTTCAAGTCTGGGCAACCAGGAATAAACAAGTGGCCTCCTACAAAAGTAGGAGACTTCAATACCCCACTCTATTATGGACAGGTCAACCAGACAGAAAACTAATAGAAAAATAAGAGAACTAAGAGATATCAAGACACCTACAGAACATTCCACACAAACACAAAATATACCTTCTTCTCAGCACCTCATGGAACCTTCTCTAAAACTGACCACATACTTGATAACAAAGCAAACCTCAACATATACAAAAAAAAATTGGAATAACCCATGTATCTTATTGGATAACCACAGTTTAAAATTAGAATTCAACAGCAAGACTAATTTCAGAAAGCCCACAAACACATGGAAATTAAACAGCACACAATTGAACCACCTCTAGATCAAGGATAAGAAAGAAATTAAAGACTTCCAAGAGCTCACTGAAAATGAAGGCACAATATACTCAAACCTATAGGACACTATATAAGCAGAGCTAAAAGGAAAGTTCATAGCACAACGTGCCTATATAAAGAAATGTGGAGAATGCTCACACTAGGGACTTAACAGCACACCTGAAAGCTAATGAGAAAAAGAAGCAGACTCACCCAGGAGGAGGAAATAATCAAATTGAGGACTGAAACTGATAACATAACATAACAACAGACACCAAAGAAATCTAGAGAATCATTAGGTCATACTACGAAAACCTGTACACCACAAAGTTCGAAAATGTAAAAGAAATGCACAATTTTCTGGGTAGGTACCACAAACCAAAATTATATAAAGACAGGGTGTAAAACTTAAATAGACCTATAACTTTCAAGGTAGAAGCTCTCATCCACCCCCCCCCCCAAAAAAAAAACCAGGGCCAGAAGGTTTTAGTGCAGAATTCTACCAGAACTTCAAAGAAAAGCTAATATTTATACTCCACAAAGTGTTCCACATAATAGAAACAGAAGAAAAATTGACAAACTCTTTTTATGAGGCTACAGTTACCCTAATACCAAAACCACTCAAACACTCAACCAAGAAAGAAAATTACAGACCAATCTCACTCATAAACATAGATACAAAAATACTCAATAAAATACTGGCAAAACGAATCAAAGAACACATCAAAAAATCATCCACCATGATCAAGCCAATTTTGTCCTCGAGATGCAGGAATGGTTTAACATACCAAAATCTATCAATGTAATCCATCATATAAATAAACTGATAGAAACAAATATGACCATCTCATTAGATGCTGAAAAAACATTCAACAAAACCCAACACCTCTTTATGATAAAAGTCTTGGAGAGATCAGAGATACAAGGAATATATCTAAACATGATAAAAGCAATATATAACAAACAAGACAGTCAATATCAAATTGAATAGAGAGAAACTCAAAGTGATTCCACTAAAATCAGGACAAGACTGTCCACTTTCTTCATATCTATTCAACATAGTTCTTGAAGTTATGGTTAAATCAATAAGACAACAAAAGGAGATCAAGGGAATTCAAATTGGAAAGAAAGAAGTCAAACTTTCATTATTTGCAGATGATGTGGTAATATACATAAGTGACCCCAAAAACTCTACTAGGGAATTTCTACAGCTAATAAGTGCCTTCAGCAATGTGGCAGGATACATGGTCAACTAAAAAAAATAAGTAGCTTACCTGTATATAAATGATAAAGAAGCTGAGAAAGAAATCAGAAAACATCACTCTTCACAATTACCACAAATAACATAGAATATCTATGGTTAACATTAACCAAAGAAGTGAAAGATCTATTTGACAAGAACTTTAAGTCTTTGAAGAAAAAAAAATGAAAAAGAGACCAGAAAATGGAAAGATCTCCCATGCTCTTGGTTAGGTAGGGTCAACATAATAAAAATGGCAATCCTACCAAAAGCAATCTATAGAGTCAATGAAATACCCATAAAAAACAACACAATTCTTCATAGACCTCAAAAGAACAATAATCAACTTCATATGGGAAAACAAATAAAAAAAAACAGAATAGCCAAAACAATTCCATACAAGAAAGGAACTTCTAGAGGCATCACCATCCCTGAGATCAAACTCTATTAGAGAGGCACAATAATGAAAACAACTTAGTATTGGCATAAAAACAGAGAGGTTGATCCATGGAATTGAACTGAAGACCCAGATATTAATCCACACACCTAGGGATGACATATTTTTGACAAAGGAGCTAAAAATATACAATGGAAAAAATAATGCTTCTTCAATAAATGGTGCTGGCATAACTGGTGTCAACATGTTGAAGAATGAAAAGAGATCCATTATCTGTCCCCATCCACAAAGCTCAAGCCCAAATGGAATAAAAATTCAATATAAATCTGACCACACTGAGCCTAATACAAAGTAGGAAGTAGCCTTCAATTCACGGGCACAGGAGACCACTCCATAAATATAACACCAGTAGCACAGACACTCAGAGCAACAATAAATAAATGAAACCTCCCAAAAGTGAGAAGTTTCTGTAAAGCAAATGAAAGAGTCAATAAGACAAAATGTAAGCCCACTGAAGGGGAAAAGATGTCCACCAACCAACCCCACATCAAAAAGAAAATTGTTATCGAAAATATATAAAGAACTCAAGAAATTAGACATTTAAATTCCAAATGACGCAACTAAAAAATGGGGTACAGAAGTAAACAGAGAATTCTCAACAGAAGAGTCTCAAAGGGCCAAAAAACACTTATGAAAATGTTCAACAGCCATGACCATCAGAGAAATGCAAGTCAAATCAAATCTGAGATACCATTTTACACCATTCAGAATGACTAAGATCAAAAACACCAATAATAGCTTATGTTGGAGAGGATGTGGATTAAGGGGAGCATTTCTCTAATGCTGGTGAGAACGCAAACTTGTAAGCCACTTTGGAAATCAGTATATCAGTTTCTCAGAAAATTTGGAATCAACCTACCTCAGGATCTAGCAATACCACTCTTTGGCATATGCCCAAAAGATACTCAATCATACTACAAGAACATTTGTTCAACTATATTTATAACAGATTTATTTGTAATAGCCAGAACCTGGAAACAACCTAGATGCCCCTAAACCAAATAATGGATAAAGAAAATGTGGCACATTTACACATTAGAGTACTATACAGGGGTAAAAAGGAATGACACCTTGAAATTTGCTTGCAAATGAGTGGAACAAGAAAACAAACATCCTCAGTGAGGTAACCCAGACCCAGAAATATGAACATGGTATGTACTCATTCATAAGTGGATACTAGCTGTAAAGCAGAGGATATTGAGCCTATAGTTCATGATTCTAGAGAAGCTAAGTAACAAGGTAAACCCTAAAAAATAATGTGCATAAATATACCTGGAAAGGGAAAATAGACAAGATTGCCTGATAATATTGGGAGCATGGGGTTGAGGGGAGTAGGGAGGGTGGAAGGAGAAGACAAGGGGAGAAGGGAAAGGGAAGGAGAATTTAAGAGAACAAGATAGTTGAGATGGAGGAAGGAAAGAGATGAGAGCAAGGGAGCCATAAAAGAAAGTGGCGAAATCTCACACTAGCTACTTAACAACATTCCTAGGTCTTTCAACCTAGAGCAAAAGGAAGACTCACCCAAGAGAAGTAGATGACCGAAAACAATCAAGTTGAGGGCTGAAATCAATAATATAGAAAAAAAGAAAATAATACAAAGATGAATGAAACAAAGAGCTGATACTTTGAGAAAATCAGCAAGATGGAACAACTCTTCTTGAAACTAATCAAAAGGCAGAGAGGGAACATCTAAATTAACAAAACCAGAAATGAAAAGGTGAATATGGCCATAGTTTAAAAACTTGTACTCCACAAAATTGGAAAACCTAAAGGAAATGAACAATTTATGGATAGGTACCACATACCAAAATTAAATCAAGATCAGATAAACAATTCAAATAGACCCAAAGCCACCACAGAAATATAAGCAATCATCAAAAGTCTGCCAAACAAATACTTCCCAGGATCCAATGGTTTCAGTGCAGAATTCTACCAGAACTTTAAAGAAAAGCTAATACCTATATTCTCAAATCGTTCCACACAATAAAAACAGAAGGAACATTGCCAAACTCTTTCTATGAGGCTACCGCTACCCTGATACCCAAACCACAGAGAGACTCAACTAAGACAAAGAATTACAGATGGATCTTTCTCATTAACAATGATGAAAAATACTCAATAAAAACTGGCAAACTGAATCAAAGAATACATTAAAAAAATACCAACAATGATAAAGTTGGTTTCATCCCAGAGATGCAGTGATGGTTCAACATATGACAATCTTTCAATGGAAATAAGCTGAAAGAAAAAAAAAAAGATCTTCTCATTAGTTGCTGAAAAAGTAATCAAGAGAATCCAGCACCCTTTCATAACGGAGGTCTTAGAGAGATCAGGAATAGAAGGAACTTATCTAAACATAATAAAAGCAATATACAACAAGCCAACGGCCAACAACAAATCAAATGGACAGAAACTCAAATTAATTCCACTAAAAATCACAAACAAGACAAGGCTGTCTACTCTCTTCATATCTTTTCAGTATAGTACTTGAATTTCTAGCTAAAGCAATAAGACAACAAAAGTAGATCAAGTCGAAACAAATTGGAAAGGAAGAAGTCAAAATTTTGCTACTTGCAGATGATATGATAGCATATTAAGTGACCATAAAAAAAATCTTTGAGGGAACTCCTACAGCTGATAAACACCACCAGTAAAGTGGAAGGCAAAAAAAAAAAAAAAAAATCAGTAGCCTGCCTATATACAAGTGATAAAAGGGCTGAGAAAGAAATAAGAGAAACATTGCTAATATAATATCCACAAATAACATAAAATATCTTGGAGTGACTACACCAAACTAGGGAAAGTTCCTGTACAACAATAACTTTAAGTCTTTGAAGAAAGAAATTGAAAATAAGACCAGAAAATGAAAAGATCCCCCACACTCTTGGATAGGTAGGGTCAATATAATAAAAATGACAATCCTACCAAAAGCAATTCACAGATTCAATACAGTCCCCATTAAAATCTCAGCACAATTCTTCACAGATGTTGAAAGAACAATAATCAACTTCATATGGAAAAAAAAAATCGAAGACCTGGGTATTAATCCACACACCTATGAAAATCTGACTTTTTTCAAAGAAGCTAAAATTATACAATGGAAAAAAGCATCTTAAAGAAATGGTGCTGATATAACTGTGTGTCAACATGTAGAAGAATCCAAATATATATGATATTTCCATGCACAAATATCAAGTCCAAATGGATTAAAGACCCCGATATAAATACAGTTATACTGAACTGTTAGAAAAGAAAGTAGAAAATAGCCTTGAACACAAGGGCACAAGAGGTCATTTCCTAAATATAACACCAGTAGCACAGACACTGAGAGCAAAAGTAAATAAATGGGACCTCCTGAAACTGAGAAGCTTCTGTAAAGGGCATGGTTAATAAGATGAAATGACATTCTACTGAATGGGAAAAGATTTTCATGAGTCCCACATCAGACAGAGGACTTATCTCCAAATAGACATAAATAACTGAAGAAACTAGACATCAAAATACCAAATAATCCATTAAAAATGGGTTTAAAATATAAACAGAGAATTCTTAACAGAAGAATCAAAAATGGTTGAAAGACACTTCTTGGCATCCTTAGCCATCAGGTAAATGTAAATCAAAACAAACACTCTAAGATATCATCTTATACCTGTCAGAAAGGCTAAAAATAAAAGCACTGATGAAAGCCTGTATTGGAGAAGATGCAGAGTAAAGGGAACATTCTTCCACTGCTTGTGGGAGTGAAAACTTGTACAGTCACTTTGGAAATTAGATGCTGAGGAGTTCCATCTGGATGGGTGAGTGTATGCTATCCAGGGGCGGTTTGTCCCAGAAGAGAGCACAAACCCCCCCTCCCCCAGCTCCATCTACAGGGCTGTCTTTCTTACACAAGACCCCCCCCCCCAAGCCTGCGTTTTCTGCAAGGTCCTTTGCTCAGGAACGGTTTTCCGCTCATACACTAAGGCTACCCACCCAGAGCGGTGAGTGCCTGTCTACCAGGAAGGCCTCAAGGACTCCTGAAAGCGAGCAGGCGCACCTTCAGCTTGTGGGGCAGGGTCTCCTGTGTTCTACTCGTCCCTGCTCTGCCCCCAAATTCCCTCTTTTGTCCACGGGACTACCAGGCGACCATGTTGTGGTGCTGAGGAGTTCCATCTGGACGGGTCAGTTCCTGATTCTACACTGAAGAGATACACCCAGAGACTCAGTCACAGCAAAGACTGGACCAAGACACCAGGCCTCTCCTGGCTCCATTTGAAGGAAGAGATGGGAAGGGGCCAATGCAAGAATTCCTCCAACAACCTGAAAGGCAACATGACATCACCAGAATCCAGGGATCCCGAAATAAGGAGAATTGTACACCCTACTCCAGAAGAATTAGATGAAATCGACTCAAAAGCGAATTATATGAAAATAATAGAAGACCTTAAACAGGAGGTGAAAAACTGCCATAAACAATTAGAGATTAAAAACAAAAAGGTAGAGGAAATGAATAAATTGCTCAAAGATACCCAAGAAAACCAAGAGAAACAAGAAAAAGCAATCAAACAGGTAAGGGAAACGGTTCAAGACTTGAAGAATGAAATGGAAGTAATGAAGAAAACACAAACCGAGGGAAGGGTGGAGATGGAAAATCTGGGTAAATGAACAGGAACTACAGAGACAAGTACTATCAACAGATTACGAGAGATAGAAGAAAGAATGTCAGACACTGAAGATACCATAGAGAAAATAAACACAATGATCAAAGAAAACAGCAAAACCAACAAATTCTCATCATAAAACATTCAGGAAATATGGGACACAATAAAAAGACCAAACCTAAGAATAATAGAAGTAGAAGAAAAAGAAGAAGTGCAGCTCAACGGTCCAGAATATATATTTAAAAAAATTATAGAAGAAAACTTTCCCAACCTAAAGAAAGATGTACCTATGAAGGTTCAAGAAGCAAACAGAACACTGAATATGCTGGATCAAAAAAAAATCCTCTCACCATATAATAATCAAAACACAAAGAGTACAGGATAAAGAAAGAATATTAAAAGCTGCAAAGGAAAAAGGCCAAGTTACATATAAAGGTAAACCTATCAGACTGAAACATGACTTCTCTATGGAAACCATGAAAGCCAAAAGGTTGTGGATAGATATACCGCAAAAACTAAGAGACCATGGATGCAAGCCCAGACTACTATACCCAGCCAACCTTTCATTCACTAAAAATGGAGAAAACAAAATTTTCCAGGATAAAAACAATTTTAAACAATATGTAGCCACAAATCCAGCCTTACAGAAATTAATAGAAGGAAAATCACAAACCAAGGAGTCCAACAATGACCACAACAACTCAAACATCTAAGACTCTTCACCAGCACAACACAAAGAAGGCAAACACACAAACTGTACTACTAAAAAAGTGACTGGGGTTAACAACCACTGGTCATTAATATCACTCAATGTCAATGGACTCAACTCACCTATAAAAAGGCATAGGCTAAGAGATTGGATAAGCAAACAGGATCCAACATTCTGCTCTTTACAAGAAACACACCTCAACCACAAAGACAGGCACCTACTTAGAGTAAAGGGATGGGAAAATGTTTATCAAGCAAATGGACCTAAGAAAAAGCAGGTGTGGCCATACTAATGTCTAACAAAGTTGACTTCAAACAAAATCAATCAGAAGAGATGGAGAGGGACATTTTATACTCATAACAGGAACATTTCATCAGGATGAAGTCTCAATCCTGAATATCTATGCCCCTAATATAAAAGCACCCACATACGTAAAAGAAACATTACTAAAACTCAAGGCTGCCATCAAACCGCACACACTAATAGTAGGAGATTTCAGCACTCCTCTTTCACCAATGGACAGGTCAATCAGACAGAAACCTAACAGAGAAATAAGAGAATTAATGGAGGTAATGAATCAAATGGACTTAAGAGACAACTATAGAACATTCCACCCAAATAGGAAAGAATATACCTTCATCTCTGCAGCTCATGGAACTTTCTTGTAAATTGACCACATCCTCGGTAACAAAGCAAACTTCCACAGTTACAAAAAAATATTTGTAACCTCCTGTGTCTTATCAGATCACCATGGATTAAAGTTAGAATTCAACAACAATGCTACCCCCAGAAAGCCTACAAACTCATGGAAACTGAACAATCAACTATTGACCCACACCTGGATCAAAGAAGAAATAAAGAAAGAAATTAAAGTCTTCTTTGAATTCAGTGAAAATAAAGAAACAACGTACTCAAACTTATGGGACACTATGAAAGCAGTCCTAAGAGGAAAGTTCATAACACTAAGTGCCTACTTAAAGAAAACAGAGAAAGCACACATTGGAGAATTAACAGCCCACCTGAAAGCTCTAGAAAAAAAAAAAAAGCACACTCACCTATGAGGAATAGAAGACTGGAAATAATCAAACTGAGGGCTGAAATCAACAAAATAGAAACACAGAAAACAATCCAAAGAATCAATGAAACAAAAGCTGGTTCCTGGAGAAAATCAACAAGATTGATAAACCCCTATCCAAACTAATCAAACGGCAGAGAGAGAATATGCAAATTAATAAGATCAGAAATGAAAAGGGGGACATAACCACAGACACAGAGGAAATTCAGAGAATCATTAGATGTTACTACAAAAGCCTGTATGCCACAAAATTGGAAAATGTAAAAGAAATGGACACATTTTTAGATAAATACCATATACCAAAGTTAAATCAGGACCCGGTGAACAATCTAAATAGACCTGTCAGTCGTGAAATTAGAAGCTGTTATCAAAAACCTCCCTGCCAAAAACAGCCCAGGAGCAGATGGTTTCAATGCAGAATTCTATGAGAACTTCCAAGAAGACATAATACCTATACTCCTTAGTGTATTTCACAATATAGAAACAGAAAAGTCATTGCCAAACTTCGTTTATGAAGCTACAGTCACTCTGATACCAAAACCACACAAATACTCAACCAAAAAAGAGAATTCCAGGCCAATCTCACTCATGAACATCGACGCAAAAATCCTCAAAAAAATACTGGCAAACAGTATCCAAGAACACATCAGAAAAATTATCCATTATGAATAAGAAGGCTTCATTCCAGAGATGCAGGGCTGGTTCAACATACGCAAATCTATCAATGTAATCCATCATATAAATAAACTGAAAGAAAAAAAACATATGATCATTTCTTTAGATGCTGAAAAAGCTTTTTACAAAATTCAACATCCCTTTATGATAAAAGTCTTGGAGAGATTAGGGATATAAGGGTCATACCTAAGTATAATAAATCTATTTACAGCAAGCCGACAGCTAACATCAAACTAAACGGAGAGAAACTCAAAGCCATCCCACTAAAATCAGGAACACGACAAGGCTGTCCACTCTCTCCATACCTCTTCAATATAGTGATTGAAGTTTTAGCAAAAGCAATAAGACAACATAAGGGGATCAACGGGATTCGAATTGGAAAGGAAGAAGTTAAACTTTCATTATTTGCAGATGATATGATAGTGTACATAAGCGACCACGAAAACTCCACCAAAGAACTCCTACAGCTGATAAACACCCTTAGTAATGTGGCCGGATACAAGATCAACTCCAAAAAATCAGTCGCCTTCCTATACACAAAGGATATGGAAGCAGAGAGGGAAATCAGAGAAGCCTCACCTTTCACGATAGCCACAAATAGTATAAAATATCTTGGGGTAACTCTAACCAAGGAAGTAAAAGGTCTATTTGACAAGAACTTTAAGGCATTGAAGAAAGAAATTAAAGAGGATACCAGAAAATGGAAGGATCTCCCTTGTCCTTGGATTGGGAGAATCAACATAGTAAAAATGGCAATCCTACCAAAGGCAATTTATAGATTCAATGCAATCCCCATCAAGATCCCATCAAAATTCTTCACAGAACTTGAGAGGACAATAATCAACTTTATATGGAAAAACAAAAAACCCAGGATAGCCAAAACAATCTTATAAAATAAAGGATCGTCTGGAGGCATTACCATCCCAGACTTCAAACTCTATTACAGAGCTACAGTAATGAAAACAGTGTGGTATTGGCATAAAAACAGAGAGGTCGACCAATAAAATCATATAGAAGACCTGGATTTTAACCCACAAACCTATGAACACCTCATTTTCGATAAAGGTGCTAAAAGTATACAATGGAAGAAAGAAAGCATCTTCAACAAATGGTGCTGGCACAACTGTATGTCAACCTGTAGAAGAATGAAAATAGACCCATATCTATCACCATGCACAAAACTCAAGTCCAAATGGATCAACGACCACAATATCAATCTGAACACACTGAACCTGATAGAAGAGAAAGTGGGAAGTACCCTACAACAGATGGGCACAGGTGATCGCTTCCTAGGTATAACCCCAGCAGCACAGACATTAAGGGCAACATTGAATAAATGGGACCTACTGAAACTGAGAAGCTTCTGTAAAGCAAAGGACACTGTCACTAAGACAAAAAGGCAACCCACTGACTGGGAGAAGATCTTCACTAACCCCGCAACAGACAAAGGTCTGATCTCCAAAATATATAAAGAACTCAAAAGAAACTAGACTTTAAAATGCTAATTAACCCAATTAAAAAATGGAGCACTGATCTGAACAGAGAATTCTCAAAAGAAGTTCAAATGGCCAAAAGACACTTAAGGTCATGCTCAGCATCCTTAGCGTTCAGGAAATGCAAAACAACATTGAGATATCATCTTACACTTGTCAGAATGGCTAAAATCAAAAACACCAATGATAGCCTTTGCTGGAGAGGATTTTGAAGAAGTGGTACCCTCATCCATTGCTGGTGGGAATGCAAACTTGTGCAACCACTTTGGAAAGCAGTGTGTCGGTTTCTCAGGAAATTCGGGATCAACCTACCCATGGACCCAGCAATGCCACTCTTGGGAATATACCCAAGAGATGCCTGATCATATGACAAGGATACTTGTTCAATTATGTTCATAGCAGCATTATTTGTAATAGCTAGAACCTGGAAACAACCTAGATGCCCTTCAATGCAAGAATGGATGAAGAAAGTGTGGAATATATACACATTAGAATACTACTCAGTGGTAAAAAACAATGACTTCTTGAATTTTGCATGCAAATGGATGGAAATAGAAAACACTATCCTAAGTGAGGTAACCCAGACCCAAAAAGATGAACATGGCATGTACTCACTCATAATTGGTTTCTAGAGATAAATAAAGGTAAGTGAGTCTATAATTTGATATCCTAAAGAAGCTAAATAAGAAGGTGAATGCAAAGAAAAAAACATATAGCTATCCTCCTGGTTATGGGAAGTAGACAAAATTGCCGGGAAAAAAATTGGGATCTTGGCTGTGTGGTGGGAGGGGTAAGGGGAGATGGGGAGAGAAAAGTGAGAAGGGGAGGTTGGGGGTAACTTGAGGAAACAGGATGATTGGGATAAAGGAAGGTTGGTTAGGGGCGCAGGGAAGCACATATCTTAATTAAGGGAGCCATTTTAGGGTTGGCAAGAGACTTGGACCTAGAGGAGCTCCCAGGTGCCCAAAAGGATGTCCCCAGTTAGTTCCTGGGGCAGCTGAGGATAGGGAACCTGAAATGACCCTATCCTATAGCCATACTGATGAATATCTTGCATATCACCATATAACCTTCATCTGGCGATGGATGGAGATAGAGACAGAGACCCACACTGGAGCACCGGACTGAGCTCCCAATGTTCCAATGAGGAAGAGAAGGAGGGAGAATATGAGCCAAGAAGTCAGGACCACAAGGGGTGCACCCACCCACGGAGACAGTGGGGCTGATCCATTGGGAGCTCACCAAGGCCAGCTCGACTGTGACTGAAAAAGCATGGGACAAAACCGGATTCTCTGAATTTGGCGGACAATGAGGGCTGCTGAGAAGCCAAGAACAATGGCACTGGGTTTTGATCCTACTTCATGTTCTGGCTTTGTGGGAGCCTAGCCAGTTTAGATGTTCACCTTCCTCGACCAGGATGGAGGGGGGAGGACTTTGGACTTTCCACAGGGTAGGGAACCTTGACTGCTCTTTAGACTGGAAAGGCATGGGGAGGAGTGGAGGGAGAGGGGGAGGAGGGGGAGGAAAATGGGAGGCGGGGAGGAGGAAGAAATTTTTTTTATCAATAAAAAAAAAACTAACACTAGAGAAATATCTAGGAATCCACAAAGATGGCCCAAACTAAGATCCTAAGCAATAGTGTGAAGGGTGCCTGAACTGGCCCTCCACTATAATCAGATTGATGACTACTTTATAATTGTCATCATAGAACCTTCATCCAGCAACTGATGGAAAGAGATGCAGAGATCCACAATGAAGAATTAGATTGAGCTCCCAAAGTCCAGCCAAAAGGGCGAGGAGCAATAATATAAACAGAGGGGTCAAGATCATGATGGGGGTACTCACTGAAACAGCTTTCCTGAGCTCACTGACTCTGGAGTGACACTGGGGGAGCCATCATAGGACAAAACTAGGACTATTGAATGTGGGTGACAGTTGTATTGCTATGGTAGTCTGTGGCCACTGGCAGTGGGACCAGGATTTATTCCTCCTACTTGAACTGCCTTTTTGAAGCCCATTCTCTTCTGAATGATACCTTGATCAGTCTAGATATACTGGGGAGGGCCTTGTTCCTGCTTCAACGCAATGTGCTGGACTTTGTCGACTGCTCATGGGAAGCTTTACCGTCTCTGAAGAGTAGAGGTGGATGGAGAAGGTGAAGGAAATAGGAGGAGGGAAGGGAGTGGGAACTGGGATTGATACGTAAAATGAGAATTTTTTTTTTTAAAAAAAACAAGTCAATTTAAAGTTTATTAATGAAGAATAGACAAATTTTAGAATATTCAAACAGTGGCATAGTCTGCAGTAATTCAAGCACAAGAGTTGTTGCTGGCTTGTTGTTGCTGCTAGTTGTGTGATCTCCATTTCCCAAGGGGCAGGGGATGAGAAGACAAGAAACAATGACACAGACTTTGCAAGATTCCAGTGTGAAAGCTCTTTATTGTGAAAGGGCCAGGGATTTTTATGGAATTAGAGAAATTAAGCTGTTGGTTGCAAGAATGATTTTAGTTGGTCCTTTTGAAATTGGCAGTCACTTCTGCTGTGTTGTGATTGCTAGAAATGCATGTCATTAGTTACTCTGCTGTTTTTGTTCTGCTTACAGATTGTTTTGACCAATTGTGCTTATTTATTGTGAGTTTGCATGTGCTTGCTTATGCTTGAGCTATTGCCTTGCCTCATCTCACCCTTTTTATCTTACTTTTACTGGGCAACCTAGTGGGAATAATGAATTTTTATAACCCCACTTTGGGAACCCGCTACTCCCCGCATTTTGGGCTGTTCCTATCTTTACGTTTGTAGCAGCAACAAGCCCCCAACAACTTGCACTCAACGTGGATGGACCTTTTTATTTTGCTCACTTTTTGGGTCCTCCTTAACTTCTTTGGAACATTTTTCTTCCTTGCTTGATGCCCTGCCCCTGTTTCCATCCCGACTCTCGAACAACATCTTGAGTTTGCCCCTTTCAGCTGTTTTTGATGAGTTGACACCTATTTTTGTTTTCTAAGCCCTGGTGATTTGGGGCTTTCTTTCCCATCCCTACATGTTATTTTCTTTCCCATTTGTCTTCCTAGTTAGGAACAATCCATCATGACTTGGTTCATCACAGTACCTCTACATAAGGGCTCACCACCCAGGAGGTAGAACCAATAAAGTACCCTCTGACAGGTCCTTTTTGCCCAGAGACTGTGTAAGCATACAGCTGTGGCCTAACAAACTGTGGAAGTCCCTCATTATAGATAGTACACTCAGTCCTGAACACTACTTTCCCTTTCCTCACAGGGACTCCCTTGTGGCCTGAGAGAAACTGATGAATTTTGCTTGGGGTCACTCTCCGTGATTGTCTGAATGTTCTCTTGCTTCATAGGGAGTCCCAACTGCTCTTTGGACTGTGGACTGGGGGACTTCTCCCAGTCTCTCTTCTCAACTAATCTGGTTACATGACCACCTATTAAAGGCCATTAGGCGGCGTTCAGTCTCTTAATTCACAGAAAGGTTTTGACCATACAACTGTAATTGAATCCCCTTTCTTTTCAGGATTGGAATGTTCTCCTCAGATGGTGGCTACTTCCACTAGCTTCATCCTGGAGTTGAGCACAGTGACTGAGATGCAATTGTTGTCACTCACCCCATGTCTTTTGGTTGCTTTTTTCTTTGGTACCCCTCCTCACAGGCTTAGGCGGTGGTCAGTCTCCTAATTCACAGAAAGGTTTTGACCATACAACTGTAAGTGAATCCCCTTTCTTTTCAGGATTGGAATGTTCTCCTCAGATGGTGGCTACTTCCACTAGCTTCATCCTGAAGTTGAGCACAGTGACTGAGATGCAGTTGTTGTCACTCACCCCATGTCTTTTGGTTGCTTTTTTCTTTGGTACCCCTCCTCACAGGCTCCTCCTGGGGCTCATCATAGATGGTGCTCCTTCCCCAGAGGATGGGGCCTTCCCTTCTCCACAAACACTCCCACAACCAAGTTGGCAAGAGTTCTGTGAGTCTCATGTAAGGGCTGCTGCCCTGGATCTTTCCCACCATTTTTACCTCTACCTGGCCTCTCACACATAATATGCAGAGCCTGGAGCAGAAGCCGCCTTTTCTGACCGTTTTTCTGAGCTATTCCTGAAGCACTTTGAAGCTGAAGTGGCCAATGCCTTTGGCTCACTCTCCCCAACTCTCTTGTCCCCATTGAACCCTGGTGTGGAGAGTGCACCACCACATGATTTGTCCCTTGACAGCTGCAGGGTAGGCGGGCCACTGGCAGTGATGGGCCCATCTCTATTTTTTAAGGATCTAGCTGGTCCCCTTTCCTCAGTCTCTTCCATCTCTAAAATATCCTCAAAGATGAAGCTCAAGAAATGTTTTTCCCTCTGTTCAGTGAGTAGCTCAGTCAGAAGTTCTATATGAGGCATCCTTCAGTGGCGAGAGGACATTGACACTTCTTCTCCAGTTGAGCCTCTGAAGACCACATCATGCCCTCTTGTCCTAGGTAGAAATAGTAACTCCAACTCCTCTGGTAATGCTGGGACAGTTGGTAGGGGATTGGCTAGTGATGGCACATCCCCTGGGGAGAGATGGACTCACTGCTTTGAGAGGCTGAGACTAAGTGGTGGAGGGGGAACCTTGAAAGATGGAGCAAGAACGGTACAGAGAGAACTGCTCAGTTTTGTAGGGGATGAAGTTGCCCCTGATCTAGCAGGAGTGGGTTATGGAAGAGGGGTGACCAGGCTGACCTCAGGGGGAGGATTATAGTTTCAGTGGCAGAAGTGTTGCCTATTGCTCCAAAGTGAAAAAGAAGGAGGATGAAGAAGTCGCTTGGAGTTTGTTGTACCAACAAAGGCATCGTGGTCCTGACTCAGCATTCTCTGTTCTACTATCACGGATGTCCACACAGCCATGACACTAGAGATTCTTCACGGTGAGAGCAATTTGTGGTTAAGGTAGAATGCCCTTCAGAATACATTCTGGAGACAACTAATGCACTTCATGTGAAGGTCTGGGTGTCTGATATCCACAAGTGCTGAAGCTCAGGACTCTGCGCTGCTATCAGTCCCTGTCCCATGACCCTTCCCCCGGCCCCTGGGACCTCCTTCCTCAGGCAGCAGGCAGCCTGGAGTTTCCCTGACTGAATCATTCAGAGAGTCTGCCCAGCCAGGATCTGCTGCTGGGACCAGCAAGATTAATGACCTCCTTTCGCAGGGGCCTTATAGGGGCCTTTCGGACCAACCACCAGCATCCTTCTCTCCGAGTTCTACCTCCATTGCCGCCTCCCACTTTGAGTCAATGGAACTGCTTCCTCTGTAATTGTCCCCTCATATTCCCATTGAGGAGAGCACCCAACAGGGACAGTTCATCTTCTCTCAAGTCCCTACCTTCCCGTGGATACTACAGAAGTGTCCACAGGTTCATTCCTGTTCCAGGGGGAATCAGAGGGTACTGAGGGGGATCAGCCTCTCTCAGAATATCCTTTGTTTCATGGCATGCTCTCTCTCAACTCAAGGCTGCCCAGTTAGTGCTGGAAGGAGGCACTGGCTCACATGGTGTCTTCCTGGTACTTCACAGTGAGACAAGATGTGATGAATATGTACTCACTTTCAACTTCTAGGAAAAGGCAAAGCATCTGCTTTTGTCACTGAATGAGAAGACTCAGTGCCAGGTTCAACATCTGTGCTTCCAGTCCATTTTTGATATGATTGAACACTTCCAGGTGTACCCCATCCCTGTGGAGTCTAAAGGCTCCAGTGATGTTGTCCTTGTCAGATATCTGTCCCCCACTCCTCATCAGCTCCAGTGCAGGGAGTAGGCTGGGAGCCATGAAGGGGTGTGTGAGGGTGTGACCAATGCTATCCTGATTCTCCTTATTTTGGAAAAGTACTCAGACAATGGACCATGAAGCTTCAAACCCATTATGATTCTTACCCCATGTTGAAGGCAGTCCTTGATCCCTCGGTTTTTCTCCAATGGCACTCAGTATATGATGGTGAAGCAGAGACCCAAGCCAATATAAATTTGCAGTTTGTACTTAATGTTACCCTTGACATGGGCAATACACTGATTCTGTCTCGCAATCTATGATTGGCTTACCTGTCTATTTCCCACAAGTGTATGAGCCTTCAAGACCCTCAAACTTTGTAAGCCCCAGAAAAGCATAGGCTATTTCCATAATCTTGTCCAGCAGGATGTGGAACGATTTTCTGAATTTTTGACCTGTGTCACCAACGGTACTAAAAAATACATCCCATCTGGCTCTACCAGGAATATCCTTATTATCCTGCAAACCTGGGAGGAGCTCAACACAATCACCTGTAATGTCATCACACCTGCTAGAAATGAAAATATTCATAAGTGGGTCTTGGCTTCCCATGATATTGACACACAACAGGCCCATTCCTGCCCTTATAGCTTCTATCAATGCCTTGATCAATGCCAGATTTGACAAGGACAGTAATTCTGCCCCACCAGACCATACTTGCTGGGTTTGTGGACAGTCTGGCCATTTACATAGGGATTGTCTCAGGGCTCATCCAAAGATTTAATGCCCTAATGACAAAAGGGTTATCATTGGGCTTGAGAGTGTAGAAGCTCCCAGCAGGTCCTGATATGAATGATAGACTGGTCAAAGGCTTCATACTCCTGGTGCATGAAGTTAAGTGGTATGCCTTGGCTTGCAATGGATAAGGTGAACTGGTTCTGATCCACTAGGCAGATGTCTTCAACTTCAGAAGCATAGTAAATGTCATTTAAAAAAAATGGGTTGACCAAATACTTTTGTTCTCTCTGTTGAGGTTAGTTGAACAGCAATAGAACCACTCTTAATAGAGACTTTGGTGTCTTTGTGAGCTAGCTTGAGAGTATTGTGAAACACAAGAACCAAGGTGGCAAGAGGAAGTTTCTGTTGCTCATGCTCTATGTACTCAGCCAGCTTTCAGGACAGTCTTTGAAAATAAGCTGTTTTCTGCCCTTCAGGCAAGTCAGCAGCCACTCATGGTATTTGGTGTACTCCCTGATCCAGGAGTTACAGTTATAGATATAAACTGAAGAAACATTGTCATAACCAAAGCCAGGATAAACAATAAAGCACTTGGAGAGGAAGTCTGTTTTAAAGTGATTACTAGGTCCAGTATGGGCATGCTGGATAATCATTTCCCTCAGGACAGATGACTTTCTGCACTCCCCCTTTTAAAATTAAAGATAAAAAGTTATGACACACCATCAAAAAATGCCATCCCCAGGCCACTATAACCTTTACAGACAATTCCAGTAAAACTAATTTTGGGTTAATAATAATGGTAGTTAATCATAAGGAAAAGGCCTATAGCCAACCAATTCCTAGATCAAAACAACTAGGGGAGTTATTGGCAGTCCTTAAGGTATTGGAAATGACCCCATCAGAACCCATAAATATTTTTTCAGATATCTGCTATGTCACACAAGCATGTAAAATACTATCTTTTGCAAATTAAAGTCCCAAAAGGATTCCATCTCCAAAACCATGCAAACAATTCAAGACTTACTACAGTCCAGAAGACACTCCTGGCACATATACCATATGAGATCACATACAGCACTGGCAGGAATGCTATCCATAGGTAACCATAGAATAAACTGCCTAATTATGACTATAACCTATGGCATAGTCCTTGCCTTTGCTGGAACAGGCTAGACTCTACCATCAGCAATTTCATTTGTCCCCTCAAAATTTTCACAAGCTTTTACTTGGTTTTCCCTTGTTCAGATATAAACATTTAATCAGAACCTATGCAACCACAGGTCCATCCATTGGACTTATCTACTACATTCTTTGGCTTAGTATGGGATCACATAAAATCCCTTCTAGACCCCTCTTAAACTTATTGCATGGTGCCTTATGGGAGGGATGGTGATGGCTCTAATATTTCTGCTTAAGTGTCTCCTAAAGCTTAGATCCTGACAATGGTAAGTGAACAAGGCAACACTCCAGGTGTTAACAGCTATGGAACACACTATACCAAAACCTCTGAGGGAGGTGGTTCATGCTTGGCTAACACAAATACAGGAGACCATTTAAATTCCTAGTTCTCCTAAAATACTCCACTTCTAACTTCTTGGAAACTTCTAGAGACCCAACCCTTCAAGTACTAGTAGTTAAAGATGGGTAGGAGCCTGTCCAGGAGGCCAGCCTAAGACAGGTACAGCCCAAAGTGCTGGGGTCTCCAACGTGGGGTTATAAACATTCATAACTCCCACTAGGTCGTCCAATAAGAATAAAATTAAAAGGGTGAGATGACACAGAGCAATAGTGCAAGCACAAACACATGCAAACTCACAATGAATAAGCAAAATTGGCCAAAATAACCTGTGAGCAAACCTAAAGTACAGTAGCTAAATGCATGGATTCCTAGCCAATCACAACATACCAGCAATGACCACCAGTTTTAAAAGGACCAACCAAAAATGTTCTTGCAGCAGCTTAATTTCCCTAATCCCATAAAAACCCCTGATCTTTTTGCAATAACAAGCTTCTGTATTGGAATCTTTCAGAGTCTGTGTTGCTGCTTTTGTGTCTTTTCACCCCTGCCCCCAGGAAACGGGAATTGCACAAAAAGCAGCAGAAATTAACCTGCAATGAAGAGTTACAGCTGTTTAATCAGTTTGAGTCTAAAATGAAAAATGCAAAGAAATCATTAGTAAATGAAAATAGAATGTTACTATATCTATTCAGATTACACAGAATTTGTTATTTTATGATTTTTGTGTTTAAATATATATATATAAAGATTTTTGTATGTGTATATGAGTGTGGGTACTTTCAGAGATCAATAGGAGGTGTCAGATATCCTGGATTTGAAATTATAGGTGGTTAAGAGTGCTGGAAAAGAGACCCAGCTCCTCTGCTACAGCAGTATGTAATAACTGAACAATCTCTCTAGTCCCTTATCCAGAAGTTTAAAACATGCAAATCAATATAGAAAATTGGAATACATAGTTTTTTTTGTATATAGGAATGTATGTATATGTCCAAAAATGTGAGAAATGAAGGACTTTGGGAAACATTGAAAGTAAAAGAAAGAGACAATGTATTTGCAGTATTTTATTTGATTTTAAAATTATCTGAACATAACACTGAGATTGAATAAATCCTAGTGGTAAGTACAAAGATGTTTATAACCTATTCTCATACAGCTCAGAATTTGTAAGAAGAAGGACAACTGTAGTTGACAGAAATCACATACAGGTCAAAATAAAATGCCTAGCATATAGCCACTCTTAACCTATTGAATGAATGAATAAATAAATAATTTAACTTTGAAACTCAGCCCATATAAACTGAACTTTCTCTTAACTTTCTCATTCAAAGGCTTACCCTTCTGCTCCCCAATGGCCAGCAGACACAAGCAATGTCATTAGGAGACACTCTAATTGACAGTAGATAGAAACAAAAATGAATCCTTGGCTTTGTTACCTTAAGTAACAAGCATTTCAACCACAGCATCCCTTTACTTCTGGATAAAATAATTCTTTGTTTGAAAATATGCTATTTTTTATCAAATCCCAGGGTTTTATTTGTTTCCTGTGACCACTCTACCACAGAGCTACACACATGTCCAGTCAGTTTTTTCTGAAACTGACTCTCTAAATGTAAGCATTAATGATACAAATATATCTTAAACTTCTCTCTTGAAATATAGTCATGCAATTGCATAGTATTTACTGAAGGGCATTCATGTATCACAGGATAAAAAGATGAACTCATTCAATGTACTTCACTTTTGTCAATAAATTTTGTCAGCTTATTTATTGCTGCACTGCTAAAAAGCTGCAGGTTAAAGGAAGATATAGATATTATTGTACTTCAATGAGGAATTATTTCTCAAAATGGCATAAAAAATTATCCAGGGACTTTAAATGGCTGCTAAAGTTCTGTAATAGAAAAATATTTTCCCAACAAGACTGAAAAATGGTGCCTCATAATAAATGTTATTATCTGACAATGGTAACGTTAAAGCCACAGTTTACAGATACTTCTGGATAAAAGGGCAGATAAACATTCTGCATTGCTGTTGTCTGAAAATAATATGAAGCCCAAGGACAAGAAGAGACTTACCTTCAATCATCTATCTAGTCAGTGACTAAGCCAAGATCATAGAATTTGTTTCTTGATCCCTGGTTTGTTACACTTGTCCACAGACATTCCATTCATCATGACAGCAATTCATAATGATTCTGAAAATTCAGTGAATGAAGAAAGAAGCCATCAAATATTCACTAATGGAAATAGAATACTGTATTTTCTCCATTTGCCTTTAACATGATCCAAGACCCAGTTCAATCTTAACAGCATTGGACTGTCAATTTAAAATAATAAATTCACTTAGCTCATATGATAGTTGTAACAAATTTAGGTAGTTTTACAGGCATTTCATGGAAGTAAGTACATTGAGAATATAGTGCAGAGTGGAAATTTTGACTTATTTCATAACTTTATAAATATAATCAATCAATCCATGGCCATTTTGCTACCTACTTGTTGTTTTCCAATTGCAGCAAGTCTATCTTGGTCCTGTAAAGAAAGAATCTTTTATTTTATTTTTTTTATTTTATTTTATTTTATTTTATTTTTGTTTTTTTGAGACAGGGTTTCTCTATGGTTTTGGAGCCTGTCCTGGAACTAGCTCTTGTAGACCAGGCTGGTCTCGAACTCACAGAGATCCGCCTGCCTCTGCCTCCCAAGTGCTGGGATTAAAGGCATGCGCCACCACCGCCCGGCAGAATCTTTTATTTTTATCAATCAATGAAGCACACTTACACACATCCAGGCAGACATAGACTGACAGACAGGCACACATTCACACAAATATATGCACACATCTAGGGCTTCCACATCAGCTTCCTGACTTTGTATTAATAATGATTAATAAGACAGGTAGTCACACTACTAAGAAGTTGTTTTACATCAATTTTGTTTAATAGAATGAGTGCATTAATATTATGCCATAAAAGGCATAATACAGGTTGAGGGGGAAGCTTCATTACAATGGTATTTCCTGAGCATAGTTTTAAAAGGCTCAGGAATCATTTTCACTTTGCTACAGTGAAAAGCCTATATTGCTTTGCTGAGATAAAATGAGCCACTTACTCATGTTTTAGACCATACTGGAGATGTTGATTGGATGAAGCTCACTGAAGAAAACAGGAGCCACCTATAGTGTATAGAGTTGTTTCTCACCTCGAAGAATGTTTAAGAATCCTTTCTTCCTAAACAATCACATGAGAATGAGGAAGCAATAAAATATATTGATTTCTGCCCAAAAGGAGAATGTTAAAATTTAAGGCTTTTTAAATATGTATGTAACAATTATAATTAAATGAGAAAATATCATAAACTTGAGAGGGACTTGCAGAGACATGGGAAGAGGTAGAGGGGATAAGTGAGGAATACACTAACCAGTCTATCCTAAGATGACATAAATCTGGAGATACTAAGAGAAATCTTCATAACTTTAAGTACTGCATTACTGGAAATGAAGTGAGCTTTCATCTTCAGGTTTCTTCAATATAATGTTTTTCTCCTACACATAAGAGTAAACATTAAATTAAATGAGAAATCCAAAAGAAATAGTATTTTACCAGTGGAAAACATTTAGAGGACAAAAGATATGATAAAATAAAGGATGACACAATTTTCACAAACTAAAATAAAGCATTCTGGTGCTTTTTGTACTTATTTTCTCCAAACAGAAACGTTTCTTCCTTGTGGGTTGGGGGAGGGGACCCCTTAAACCTCAGAAAACAAACAAAACCCAAAGGTCTGAAGTGAAATTCACAGGCTACACAATGCTCCTTCAGAAAATGATACAAGCAATAACAATTGCAAAGGAGGGAGACTCTGATCACCAAAATATCTGTAGTGCTGTGGGAAGATAGAGGGGACATTGTTTAGTGAGTTATGGCCCAGACTGGAGTGGACTTTCAGTGATGTAGTTGCGTTGATGTTATTCATGCTCCTGTAAGGAACCCCTCTCTTGGTCTTGTAGATGTAATCCCAAAATACTCACTGATTCATTATGTCACACTTGGGTGAAATTGTTTCTTTTTTGCCTTAACTGGGACAAAGGGACATTTGTTTATGTCTCAAAAGAAAGATTAATGCAAGGGGTGCATATCAATTTTCAGCCACTCCAAGTTTGCATAAATAAGGCACTTTCATCTTCACCTTTCAAGTGGTTGGACTTGTCACAAACAATTCCAGCCAAGGTCCAGATGAACCACCTAGAGAAAAAGCTGTGTAACACATAGCTAATAGTTTAACTGTCACTACTTCATTCTAGGTAGCCCACTGTTTTTTTTTTTTTTTTAATGCTTTAATAAAATTGCTCAGTCACAATGTCAAAGAGAATTCATTAGCATAGAGATATGATTAGGGAAGAAAAAGTTTTGGCTGTTTGTTCTCAATTTATACAGATGTTAAAGAATAACAAAAAAGCAAACCTTAAGGTCATAATTGACACTTATTCATCAAGCAGGGGTTTCCAATAGTTAACTCAAAAGAATCCATTACCACCTACACACTTTTAAAAATCTCATCACTGCCAATAACTCACATTTCATCAGTACTATGAGGAGCTTTTACCATTATTCATTCTCAACAACAGTACCACGGTGCTCTAGAATTTCCTATCTGTTATATGACTAGCCACAAACTAGATATTATAGTTTAGTGTGGAAGACAGTTTGGTTAATAAAAATTCCTAGTATATGCTATATATTTACTAACTGAACACTCCATCTCTCAGCAACAGAAAGATCATAACCAATGAGGATAAGTGGTCTTTTTATGAATGGAAAGTGGTTTTTCAAAGTAGCTGCGCAGTAGATTTAGTAGGAATGTCGCACACACAATGAAAACAATATTTTATTATTGGCTTGGTACAGGACCCCTCCTTAAAGTTTTCAGGAGCTGGTCTGAGTACTGACAAGGAAATCCTGGGGTAATCTACGGACAAGGTTAGGGAATGCCATTCTGTTTATAAAGGGATTCTTTGGAATTGAACTGTGTGGGAAATTACAGAGTCACTGTTAAAGTATCCTATGTTCTTAATGTCAGTATCAGATGCCATTCAAATTTAAGGATGACTCTCCATTATTTCTATGTAAATGGAGCACTAGAAATACGATAATTCTTATGTCTTCTTTGGAAGTTCTTTTCCTTTAATTTATTTAATCACCAGATGCAAATTTCCGTTTAATCTAAATTCATATAAAATAAATTAGATTTTAAAATGAAAATAGATTTTAAAAGCAGAAACACAGCTCCTCTGGAATTATAATGCATTTTTTTCATTCTATATGACATGCACACCCAGTGCCCAAGGACACCAAAAGAGGGTGTAAGAGAGTTTAGAATTGTAGTTAAATCTGCTTGTGACCCACTTGTGGACAGTAAGAAATAAATTCATGTCCTCTGGAAGAATAACCAGTACTCTTAACCTGAGTCATTTCTCCAGCTCCAAGTTATAGGACATTTGCATGAACAGTTTAACAAGCATCCCTAGGTCTTCTCCATCTGTAGAGCACATAGCCATAACCTAATGATGGAAGGATTCAATATGAGCTTCAGAAGGTCTATAACTTTCGAGAAATCATAAGGAATATTGTGAGTGCTTGTTTGTGTGTACACATATGCATTTGTACATGTGTGTTTTGCAATGATCTCAGCAGCAAGTATACATATTTTATAAAATTTCCAGCGAGGTACTTGAGGGGACAAAAGATATAAATCTATTGATATGTTAACAATTAGGATCTAATCTTGAAAAATGTTTTAGTTTGCACTTTATTGCCCCAATGAATGTAATTAATAAGTTCAGAACATGAGCTAGAGAGTCACATAAACCTAGTATCAAGTATCTTTATTTACTATTATGATAATGGGAAAATAGCATAAATTTATAAAACCTTGACTATGTTTGATATATACATACTGTATCTATCTTAAAAGTCATTGTGAGAAAAATGTATAGCTTAATAAAATCAATAAAACATGGCATGTGTGTTGGGGGATATCAACAGTCTTTGATCAATGATATTAAATATCCTTGAGAGAAAAAAAGTCATTCTGAGGATTAAATGAAATAATATGATGTGGATGGCCCTAGGGACTGCATGTGTAGTAAGTTTAATAACAAGTGGAATAATACATTTGAGAAGATTTTGGATGTCTAAAGACTTCAAATAGAACATATTTTCCAGTTGGTTTTAAAGTCAAAATCAAAACTGCTAGACTTGTTACATCAGTATATTGTTCCCAGAGTCCAAACAAGCAGGCAAGTGATAAAATAAACTTTGCATAAGCCACAACATCTGAAATAAAACATTTTCTTGTGATTTGATTTTATAACACAAGCATCATAGCAGGATTTTCTTATTAGTAATGCACATAATTGGCTTCAAAATTTAGAGCTATATAATTTGCTCCACTAGGAGTTGTTACTTCATTTAATTTGTTTGTCTTTTAATTTTTGTTGAGGTCTATGTTGGTGAGGGATATCAACTCACTAAATGCATTACCATTTTTCCCAGCCTGCTGTATTTCAAAGCTATATATGAATTTTATTTGATTTTGGCAGGAAACGAGTTTCAAACATTTACCTAGAAAAATTTGTGAAAAGTTCACTTAATGACATTTGTAGTTACTTTCTTGATTAAAATTAAAGACAGAATATGAAATTTCCTTCTAATAATAATGCATTTTAGTTTTGACATTTATAACATTATAACATTTTTAATTTATTTTTGTAAATGAAGTGAAATAGGAATATGTATGCATTTTTCTCCATATGGATAGCAAATGCTGCCAGCACATGTTGTGGGATATTTGTACAATATGTGAAGATATATTGGTGTGATTGGTGTAATAAAACCTGAACAGTTAATAGGTAGGCAGGAGGTATAGGTGCAATTTCCAGGGAGAGAAAGGAAGAGGAGGAGGTGTCTAGGTATGCAGGAAAAGCCAGGAGACACAGAGAGGAAACATGAGGTGGAAGGTGGAAGAGATAATGCTATGTGATAGAACATAGATTAATGTGAATGGGTTAATTTAAATTATAAAAGCTAGTTGTGGACAAGCCTAAGCTAAAGGCCAAGTTATCATAATTAAAAGGAAGTCTGTGCCATTCCTTTTTTTTTTTTAATTTTTTTTGTATCTTTTTTTTTATTGGAAAAAAAATTTCTGCCTCCTCCCCGCCTCCCATTTCCCTCCCACTCCTCCCTCCCCTCCTCCCTTCCCCCCACTCCTCCCCCTCCCTCTCCAGCCTGAAGAGCAGTCAGGGTTCCTGTGGAAAGTCCAAAGTCCTCCCCCATCGATCCTGGTCTAGGAAGGTGAACGTCCAAACTGGATAGGCTCCCACAAAGCCAGAACATGAAGTAGGATCAAAACCCGGTGCCATGGTCCTTGGCTTCTCAGAAGCCCTCATTGTCCGCCAAATTCAGAGAGTCCGGTTTTATCCCATGCTTTTTCAGTCAGAGTCCAGCTGGCCTTGGTGAGCTCCCAAAGACTCAGCCCCCACTGTCTCCACGGATGGGCGCACCCCTTGTGGTCCTGACTTCTTTGCTCATATTCTCCCTCCTTCTGCTCCTCATTGGGACTTTGGGAGCTCAGTCCAGTGCTCCAGTGTGGGTCTCTGTCTCTATCTCCATCCATCGCCAGGTGAAGTTTCTATGGTGATATGTAATATATTCATCAGTATGGCTATAGGATAGAGTCATTTCAGGTTCCCTATCCACAGCTGCCCCAGGAACTAACTGGGGACATCACCCTGGGCACCTGGGAGCCCCTCTAGATCCAAGTCTCTTGCCATCCCTAAGATGGCTCCCTTAATTAAGATGTGTGCTTCTCTGCTCCCCTAACCAACCTTCCTTTATCCCAATCATCCCCGTTGCCCCAAGTTCCCCCCCACCCTCCCCTTCTCACATTTCTCTCCCCTTCTCCCCCTTATCCCTCCTCCCACCACCCCCCCAAGATCCCAAATTTTTGCCCGGCAATCTGGTCTACTTCCCATAACCCAGAGGATAGCTGTATGCTTTTCTTTGGGTTCACCTTCTTAATTAGTTTCTTTAGGGTATCAAATTATAGACTCACTGACCTTTATTTCTCTCTAGAAACCAATTATAAGTGAGTACATCCCATGCTCATCCTTTTGGGTCTGGGTTACCTCACTCAGGATAGTGTTTTCTATTTCCATCCATTTGCATGCAAAATTAGCGAAGTCATTGTTTTTTACCGCTGAGTAGTATTCTAATGAATATATAATCCATACTTTCTTCATCCATTCTTCCATTGAAGGGCATCTAGGTTGTTTCCAGGTTCTGGCTATTACAAATAATGCTGCAATGAACATAGTTGAACAAATGTCCTTGTCATATGATTGGGCATCTCGTGGGTATATTCCCAAGAGTGGCATTGCTGGGTCCATGGGTATGGTGATCCCAAATTTCCTGAGAAACCGCCATACTGCTTTCCAAAGTGGTTGCACAAGTTTGCATTCCCTCCAGCAATGGATGAGGGTGCCCCTTTCTCCACAGCCTCTCCAGCAAAGGCTATCATTGGTGTTTTTGATTTTAGCCATTCTGACAGGTGTAAGGTGATATCTCAATGTTGTTTTGATTTGCATTTCCCTGATCGCTAAGGAGGCTGAGCATGACCTTAAGTGCCTTTTGGCCATTTGAACTTCTTCTGTTGAGAATTCCCTCTTCAGATCAGTGCCCCATTTTTTAATTGGGTTAATTAGCATTTTAAAGTCTAGTTTCTTGAGTTCTTTATATATTTTGGAGATCAGACCTTTGTCTGTTGCGGGGTTGGTGAAGATCTTCTCCCAGTCAGTGGGTTCCCTTTTTGTCTTAGCGACAGTGTCTTTTGCTTACAGAAGCTTCTCAGTTTCAGTAGGTCCCATTTATTCAATGTTGCCCTTAATGACTGTGCTGCTGCGGTTATACCTAGGAAGCGATCGCCTGTGCCCATCTGTTGTAGGGTACTTCCCACTTTCTCTTCTATCAGGATCAGTGTGTTCATATTGATATTGAGGTCTTTGATCCATTTGGACTTGAGTTTTGTGCATGGTGATAGATATGGGTCTATTTTCATTCTTCTACAGGTTGACATCCAGTTGTGCCAGCACCATTTGTTGAAGATGCTTTCTTTCTTCCATTGTATACTTTTAGCACCTTTATCGAAAATGAGGTGTTCATAGGTTTGTGGGTTAAAATCCGGGTCTTCTATACGATTCCATTGGTCGACTTCTCTATTTTTATGAATATACCACCCCGATTTCATTACTGTAGCTCTGTAATAGAGTTTAAAGTCAGGGATGGTAATGCCTCCCGAAGTTCCTTTATTGTATAAGATTGTTTTGGCTATCCGGGGTTTTTTGTTATTCCATATAAAGTTGATTATTGTCCTTTCAAGATCAGTGAAGAATTTTGATGGGATCTTGATGGGGATTGCATTGAATCTATAAATTGCCTTTGGTAGGATTGCCATTTTTACTATGTTGATCCTCCCAATCCACGAGCAAGGGAGATCCTTCCATTTTCTGGTATCCTCTTCAATTTCTTTCCTCAATGCTTTAAAGTTCTTGTCAAATAGATCCTTCACTTCTTTGGTTAGAGTTACCCCGAGATATTTTATGCTGTTTGTGGCTATTGTGAAAGGTGATGCTTCTCTGATTTTCCTCTCTGCTTCCATATCCTTTGTGTATAGGAGGGCGACTGGTTTTTTGGAGTTGATCTTGTATCCGGCCACATTACTAAAGGTGTTTATCAGCTGTAAAAGTTCTTTGGTGGAGTTTTGGGGGTCACTTATGTACACTATCATATCATCTGCAAATAACGAAAGTTTAACTTCTTCCTTTCCAATTCGAATCCCGTTGATCCGATTATGTTGTCTTATTGCTATTGCTAACACTTCAAGCACTATATTGAAGAGGTATGGAGAGAGTGGACAGCCTTGTCGTGTTCCTGATTTTAGTGGGATGGCTTTGAGTTTCTCTCCGTTTAGTTTGATGTTAGCTGTCGGTTTGCTGTAAATAGCTTTTATTATATTTAGGTATGATCCTTGTATCCCTAATCTCTCCAAGACTTTTATCATAAAGGGATGTTGAATTTTGTCAAAAGCTTTTTCAGCATCTAAAGAAATGATCATATGGTTTTTTTCTTTCAGTTTATTTATATGATGGATTACATTGATAGATTTTCGTATGTTGAACCAGCCCTGCATCTCTGGGATGAAGCCTACTTGATCATAATGGATAATTTTTCTAATGTGTTCTTGGATACGGTTTGCCAGTATTTTGTTGAGGATTTTTGCGTCGATGTTCATGAGTGAGATTGGTCTGTAATTCTCTTTCTTGGTTGAGTCTTTGTGTGGTTTTGGTATCAGAGTGACGGTAGCTTCATAAAAGGAATTTGGCAATGACTCTTCTGTTTCTATATTGTGAAATACCTTAAGGAGTATAGGTATTAGGTCTTCTTGGAAATTCTGGTAGAATTCCGCATTGAAACTGTCTGGTCCTGGGCTTTTTTTGGTAGGGAGGTTTTTGATAACAGCTTCTAATTCTTCGCGACTGACAGGTCTATTTAGATTGTTCACCTGGTCCTGATTTAATTTTGGTATATGGTATTTATCTAAAAAAGTGTCCATTTCTTTTACATTTTCCAGTCTTGTGGCATACAGGCTTTTGTAGTAAGATCTAATGATTCTCTGAATTTCCTCTATGTCTGTGGTTATGTCCCCCTTTTCATTTCTGATCTTATTAATTTGCAAATTCTCTCTCTGCCGTTTGATTAGTTTGGATAGGGGTTTATCAATTTTGTTGATTTTCTCCAGGAACCAGCTTTTTGTTTCATTGATTCTTTGGATTGTTTTCTGTGTTTCTATTTTGTTGATTTCCACCCTCAGTTTGACTATTTCCAGTCTTCTACTCCTCCTAGGTGAGTCTGCTTCTTTTTTCTAGAGCTTTCAGGTGGGCTGTTAAGTCTCCAATGTATGCTTTCTCTGTTTTCTTTAAGTGGGCACTAAGGGCTATGAACTTTCCCCTTAGGACTGCTTTCAAAGTGTCCCATAAGTTTGAGTATGTTGATTCTTTATTTTCATTGAATTCAAGGAAGACTTTAATTTCTTTCTTTATTTCTTCTTTAATCCAGGTGTGGGTCAATAGTTGACTATTCAATTTCCATGAGTTTGTAGGCTTTCTGGGGGTAACATTGTTGTTGAATTCTAACTTTAGTCCATGGTGATCTAATAAGACACAGTTGGTTATGGATATTTTTTTGTATCTGTGGAAGTTTGCTTTGTTACCGAGGATGTGGTCAATTTTTGAGAAGGTTCCATGAGCTGCAGAGAAGAAGGTATATTCTTTCTTATTTGGGCGGAATGTTCTATAGATGTCTGTTGAGTCCATTTGATTCATTACCTCCATTAATTCTCTTATTTCTCTGTTAGGCTTCTGTCTGATTGACCTGTCCATTGGTGAAAGAGGAGTGTTGAAATCTCCTTCTATTAGTGTGTGCGGTTTGATGGCAGCCTTGAGTTTTAGTAATGTTTCTTTTACGTACATGGGTGCTTTTATGTTAGGGGCATAGATATTCAGGATTGAGACTTCATCCTGATCAATTGTTCCTGTTATGAGTATAAAATGTCCCTCTCCATCTCTTCTGATTGACTTAAGTTTGAAGTCAACTTTGTTAGAAATTAGTATGGCCACACCTGCTTGTTTCTTAGGTCCATTTGCTTGATAAACCTTTTCCCATCCCTTTACTCTAAGTAGGTGCCTGTCTTTGTGGTGGAGGTGTGTTTCTTGTAAACAGCAGAATGTTGGATCCTGTTTGTGTATCCAATTTCTTAGCCTGTGCCTTTTTATAGGTGAGTTGAGTCCATTGACATTAAGGGATATTAATGACCAGTGTTTGTTAACTCCGGTCATATTTTTAGTCATAGAGTTTGTGTGTTTGCCTTCTTTGAGTTGTGCTGGTGAAGGGTCTCTAGATGTTTGAGATATTGTGGTCATTGTTGGACTCCTTGGTTTGTGATTTTCCTTCTATTACTTTCTGTAAGGCTGGATTTGTGGCTACATATTGTTTAAATTTGTTTTTATCCTGGAAAAATTTGTTTTCTCCATTTATAGTGAACGAAAGCTTGGCTGGGTATAGTAGTCTGGACTTGCATCCATGTTCTCTTAGCTTCTGCAGTACATCTATCCAGGACCTTCTGGCTTTCATGGTTTCCATAGAGTAGTCAGGTGTAAGTCTGATAGGTTTACCTTTATAAGTAACTTGACCTTTTTCCTTTGCAGCTCTTAATATTCTTTCTTTATTCTGTATGTTTTGTGTTTTGATTATTATATGGCGAGGAGATGTTTTTTTTTGGTCCAGTCTATTTGGTGTTCTGTATGCTTCTTGAACCTTCAAAGGAATATCTTTCTTTAGGTTGGGAAAGTTTTCTTCTATAATTTTATTAAATATATTTTCTGGACCATTGAGCTGTACTTCTTCTCCTTCTTCTATCCCAATTATTCTTAGGTTTGGTCTTTTTATTGTGTCCCATATTTCCTGAATGTTTTGTGATGAGAATTTGTTGGTTTTGCTATTTTCTTTGATCAGTGTGTTTATTTTCTCTATGGTATCTTCAGTGTCTGACATTCTTTCTTCTATCTCTTGTAATCTGTTGGTAGTACTTGTCTCTGTGGTTCCTGATCGTTTACCCAGGTTTTCCAATTCCATCCTTCCTTCGGTTTGTGTTTTCTTCATTACTTCCATTTCATTCTTCAAGTCTTGAACCGCTTCCCTTATCTGTTTGATTGCTTTTTCTTGCTTCTCTTGGTTTTCTTGGGTATCTTTGAGCGACTTATTCATTTCCTCTACTTTTTTGTTTGTCATCTCTAATTGTTTATGGCAGTTTTTCACCTCCTGTTTAAGGTCCTCTATTATTTTCATATAATTCACTTTTGAGTCAAATTCTTCTAATTCTTCTGGAGTAGAGTGTACAATTCTTCTTGTTTCGGGATCCCTGGGTTCTGGTGATGTCATGTTGTCTTTCAGGTTGTTGGAGGAATTCTTGTATTGGCGCCTTCCCATCTCTTGCTTCAAATGGAGCCCAGAGAGGCCTGGTGTCTTGGTCCAGACTTTGCTGTGACTGACTCTCTGGGTGTTTCTCTTCAGTGTAGAAACAGGAACCAACCCGTCCAGATGGAACTCCTCAGCACAACAACTCAGATGGCAACCCTGGAGCCCCAGCTGTAGGTGCCCAAGCTCTCCCACAGGGAACTTGAGACCTGCCCAGAAGGCAGGGACTCCCCGCTCTGGGTGGATAGCCTTAGTGAAGTAATTTAAAACCGTTCTTGAGCACTGGTCCAAGCAAGCCGCAGGGCAGGGTTGGGGGTGGGGTGGGTTGCCGGGGGGATTGGGTCTTGCCTAAGAAAGGCAGCCCTGCAGAAGGAGCTGGGGGAGGGGGGTTTGTGCTAGCTTCTGGGACACACCACCCCTGGCTAGTAGACACTCACCCGTCCAGATGGAATTCCTCAGCTCCTAATCATCAGGGCCTTCTGGTAGCTCAAGGATCCGGGGACAAGAGGTAGGGGGTGGGAGGGAGCGAGGGGTCCAGTAGACCACCGGAGATCCTGGAGCCCCAGTTGTAGGTGCCCAAGCTCTCCCACAGGGAACCTTGAGACCTGCCCAGAAGGCAGGGACTTCCCGTCTGTGTGCCATTCTTTTGTGAGCTGGTGGACCCCCAAAAATTTCTGACTACAAGCATGCTTCACTTATTTACTTCTTTCTTTCCTATTAAATTTAATTTTAAAATTTTAACTGAAATATAAACTCATAAAAATTATACAGCAATGGGTTAAGGTGGTATTGCAAATCACATAGACATTCTATTGTTTGAAAATTATGTTAGGCATATATTCTCTATTAACATTTCAAACTGGTGATAACATTAAAATCCATCTAGATTTTTTATGCTTTGTACTGTACATTGTTGCATCTATAGCCAGCCAAACTTCTTACTACTTACTGAAATCTAAAAAAAGAAAAGAAAACTCAGTATACATAATTACATTATTTAAAAATTAATTTACCTTTTTCAAGTATTATATTTATTCATATGTTAAGAGAATATATATATCATTTTGCTAGATAATACAATGATAAAAATCTCACTAATTGATATACAGGTATAGCTACATATCATACATCTATATCATGTTCTCTACTCCCAAGTTTTTGTCTGCTTTACCTTTGTTTTTTTCAACTTAATCCTTGACAAGACTGAGCACTAATTGAACATGAAAGAAAACTTATTCAAAGGAAGCTTATGGCTAAGAATAAGAGAGGCAAAAAAGTAAACTCACAAATAAACATCTCAATTATGATAGTTTGAGAGGCTACAGGAACAGGACAAAATAAATGAAGGTTAGGAATATCTTTGTCTTTTATGAGAACAGCAGGGCTTTACTGGGAAAGCTAGACACTACTGATTTTGAGTGTTATCTCTCCAATCGATTTTCAATTCTTATAGTCCATGTGGATGAGTTTATAATAAAGTAACAGTATATCAAGTAATCACTATGTCAATCATCTTAGATCCAATTTGGTTTGAGTAACCCACCTAAGTCTTTAGTGGATGCAGCCTAATAATTGGTACAGTCTCTACATTCAATCCAAGTCTATAGTTATCCTTTTCTATTAAAATGGAGTCAAAAACTGCTTATAAAACGGGGTCTTCTAAAGCAAAGCATAGCCTAAAAACAGCATTATATAGTATGAAGTAACTTACAACAGAATATAGTCTGATGTCAAGATTTTAAATACGAAAAAAAAAAAAGACAGACAGTTGTTTTTGGATTTGATTGTGTCCTTCAGGCTCTATCAACCTATCTATCCATTTATTCTGTATAACCACAGTGTGAATCTCCTTTTCTTTTGTGCTTATTTGGCTTTTATATGTTTATACTATCTACATAAAATGAATTTCAGAAACTTTACAGTTTTGAGGTAACGAAGGAATTATTTGTTAAATGGCAAAAATTTTCACACTGTAATGTAGCAAAGGACTTATTTGTAAAAATTTTATAGACCTCTTTCATTTTAAATAGAAACTCAAAGCAGCAAGTTCATGTGGGGAAAGCTGGCCAATGTTATTAACACAATGCAAATCAAAAGGATAATACACATTCTTATGCAGGACTGTGCAGCCAAAGCACACGATCATGCATTGCTTATATAAGAATTAGTAAATACTGTGGACAATATTCTAGCTAAAACAATTATGAAAGGTTATGTGTATAACCTTTTACTCAGAAAAATCCAAAGTGGATTAGCCTATTCTCATTTTATTAAAATAATGTAATGTACATTACCTTTGGTCAGAATGACCAAAGATGAAGCTGCAATTAGCATCTTCTCTAAAGTTCTTATAGACTGTGCAGCCTAACATTCTCTTGATAGATTAATAAAATCTTTAGCTTCCATCAATCTAAACTTGAGAACACTGTAAAATAACATCTGTAAATTATACTTATTTTCCCATTTTGCAGCAGCCTGCTTAACTGATACTTTCACAAATGTAATTGGCAATGTATTGACTTATGACTTTCTGTTCTTTGGTGATTATAGAAGCTCATGTAATTGCTCCCAAGATATAAAGTGGCTTAAATCTATGATCCTGGGCCATGGTAGGTCATATTTACCTCACAATAAAATTATACCATATTTCCATTAAAGTACTTCTTTATGTCAGCATTGCTACACTATGAAAAGTATGTGGCTATGACAAAATAATTAAAGCTATAGGTAATAGCTAATAAATTTCAAAAGTAGAACTACTAGTTTATAAAATACATAAATAGTTAAAATCATTTTCAAATAAGAAAACAACAAAGAAAATTGTGCAAAGAAGATCATGTGTGATTACATTCAAAAACAGGGTTATGCTTAACTATTGAACTCCCAATACTCCCTCAGTCTTCAATGTTCTAGTAAGTATTCATGCTATAATTTTCTCTTCTTAAAAGAGTGTTGATTGCGGCGCTTATGGTGCCTAAGAAAGCCGTCAGACTTTTCCTTCCCTATAATTTCACAAGCGTCTTCTAATTTCTTTTTTCCTTCTCTAAGAGCAGATTGTTTAGAGAGTTTGCAAATTTGCTATTGTATTGCCAAAATCAGCTGTTTGCTCAATGTTTTGTATTTTAGTTTTAATTTAATCAAACGTATGGACTTTGGATATATATTCTAGTTAAAAAGTTATAACACATTTCAACACTCTAATTAATTAATTAACTGGTCCTGGTTTTCCATGTTATCTCAAAGTATATTTATCATTTCTGAATTATTGAAAAAGTACTGGATTTACTTAGTAATTTTTATGTATTAATTTTTAGTTTGTTTATGGGTAGCTTATAATCTAGTCACTTCTTGACAGTTCTTCTCTAGGTCTTACCCATGTTAATCACAGAAATTTAAAATATGAATTAGCATGTATAAGAAGTGCTCACTTACCTTATATCATGTTTACAAATAACTTCCATGGGAATTAAATATTTTGGAAGTTTTCTGAAAGCTAAGAATATTTTATTTCTTTTCTCTATATTATTAAAGCAACTCACTGAAGGTTCTTCTAACTTCAAACAATTGGTTTTATTCAGTATAACATGTAACTAATATCCTATAGTAATTAGTCTTTTATATATTTAAAATATAAAATGAATCTCTTTCAAGTTTAACTTTAATCTTACTTTCTTCTGCTTTATGTGTGTAAAGCCTTTGGGAGAACATTTACTTTTATTTATCTTGATCTGTAGAACCAAAGTATAAAGGCTGATGATTTTTTTTAAAATATTCTTGACCTCCAAATGTCACCTGTCCTGGAAGCTGTACTAATTAATGAACAGAACTGAACAGTTGTGTATGCTTACATATAAATAATGTAAATGTATCTAATAATCCAGTTAAATGAAAATGGTATAATCTCTTTTCACACATTTCATTCATCCAAAAATAGATCATGACCAATTATTCAACAAAAATACTAATATTAATGATTTCTTAGAAAATATAACTAGATTTCATTTGTTTACATAGCATGCTTTATTTTTTGTCTATACTATGTCATTGCCTTATGTCATGCATATTTAGAAAAAATATTTTCATTGCTTAGTGATTAATCTTTATTGAATTTTTCTAAATTAAAAAAATTATCCATATAACACAATCTTAAACATTGGAAATAGTCGAGGCAATGATGGTTCTCAACGTCATATGTAAGGATTCTTTTATGAAGATGCTACAAGTAAGAATAAATAATGAACAATTTAGCATCAAACCTACTTCCAATTCACAGGTGATTTCTCTTAAAAAGATATATCAAAATGTGCTAGCCTTTTGAGTATACAAATGGAAGGACTCAGAACAATGCCCGTTGTTATAAATGTTGTGTCAAAAAGAAAAAAAAAACTAGAAACTGGTCTAAGCTTTAGAGATTTGTCTTATCTATATCATTTAGGATCACTTCCCTTGTCTTGTCAAAAACACTCCCAAAGTTAAATGATCACAGAGTATTATAAAATATTAGTTGAATATGTGTTACATTCCTTTATGCTGTGGAATATTTGTTTAATGATACAAAGATGTGTCACGTTCTTTTATGTTGCATTTGTTTAACTCTGTGGAGCTGTTATTTTACCTGTGTAAAAACACCTGATTGGTCTAATAAAGAGCTGAATGGCCAAATAGGCAAGAGAGAGGATAGATTGGGCTGACATGTACAAAGAATAAAAGAAGAATGAAAAGAGAGGGAGAAGTGAAAAAAAGCAGAAGGAAAGGAATACATCTGGTGCCTGCCACCTAGTCAAAAAGCCAATCATGGACTAAGAAGTAAAGAAATACTTATAGAATAGAAAAAGGTAAAAGACCAGAAGTAAAAGGTAAACGGGCTAATTTAAGAAAGTTGGTTAAAAACAAGCCAAACTGAGACCCGGCATTCATAAATAAGAATGAGTCTCTATGTATTTATTTGGGAGATGGGTGATGGGCCCCCCGAAAGCAAAGAATAATAAACAAACAACTACAATAGAGTTTAGGTCATTTTAGCTATACTTACAATACAATAGATAACTAAAATCTAGTAACCAGTTTTTCAGTTACATACTTTGTCATGGTTATTGATATACATGGCAAGATTATAAGCCTATGCCCCATTTCCCCTTAATTTTACTACTAATAGTTTAAGACACTCAATCAGAGTTGCTTCTCAAACACAGTACAATAGGCAGAAGAAGCACAAGCCCTACATACAGTTAGTGTGGTACCTTTTTTTTAAATTTTTTATTTATTAAAGATTTCTGTCTTTTCCCCACCGCCGCCTCCCCTTCCCTCCCCCTCCCCCAATCAAATCCCCCTTCCTCATCCACCCAAAGAGCAATCAGGGTTCCTTGCCCTGTGGGAAGTCCAAGGACCACCCACCTCTATCCAGGTCTAGTAAGGTGAGCATCCAAACTGCCTAGGCTCCCACAAACCCAATAGGTGCAGTAGGATCAAAAACCCATTGCCATTGTTCTTGAGGTCTCAGTAGTCCTCATTGTCCACTATGTTCAGCGAGACCGGTTTTAACCCAGGCTTTTTCAGACCCAGGCCAGCTGGCCTTGGTGAGTTCCCGACAGAACATCCCCACTGTCTCGGTGTGTGGGTGCACCCCTCGCGGTCCTGAGCTCCCTGCTCTCCTTTTTTGCAGTACGTTTAAGAAGAGAGAAAAGGTAAGCATTCAAATGCAAGTCTTCAAATGGTATCATAGACTTAATACTGACAAGACTGTCTTGAAACCCAGCTTTTCATAAGGAAGGAACAACAGAATAGCAGTACAAATATTGAGTAAAAGTCAGACACAAAGTGGTCAAGATTAATGAATATTTTCACCTTAATGTGTTTAAGTTTCTGCATTTTAATGGGCTATCTGAATAATGTTTGGTACCAAGTAAATTCAATGAAAAGAATAGACTTACATAGTAGGCCTCAATATTTCATAATCTCCCCATGCATTAATTTTCTTTTCTGATATCAATAAAAATCATATAATATGACTTTTGTAAGAATTGGGTGAGTGATTTAAATGCTTAGTATAATGCCTGATGGTGCTTAGTAAATGTTGTTGAGGATCCTCATTAATTGAAGTACACTGAAATCCCTTGTAGAGCTTGTTAATGTGCAGAATTCCAAACATTGCTCTGGAACCTTGTAAATGCTGTTTTATTAAGCATTCCAGAAGATTCTAACACAGATAACACAGGAAATTTATCCTTTGATACACTTTGACTAATTCATTGAAAAATAGTTCCTGCAACAAACTCTGCCTTTATGTATGCATAGTGGAGTGTGTAGTTATGTGAAGATCTCAAGTTCCACACAATCAGTTATTTAGACAGGGTTCAGGAAGCATAAACTGTAGGTCCAACAAAGATAAAGAGGAATATAATAGATGTATTTTTCACAGAGTGACTATCTTGCTCAACACTGTGACTAAGTGAGTGGTTAGAAAGTAAGAATTGACAATGTCCTGGAAATTGTATAAAGTACTTAAAAGTACATATCTGAGGTTGATAAGTACCCACAGAATTATCTCCTCCAAGAAACCTACAGATTCTAAAAGTGTATTCCAGATAGTATGCCCAGGAAGGTAATAAACATAAAAAACCCAAGTTCCTTTAAATAACAAAGAAAGGCAAAAATGAAAAAAATCTAGTAACAACTATAAAGCATTTCTGTGATATTAGACAACACATGAACATTCCCTAGGACTGATGCAATTAGAATATAAATACTATGTAATGATGACCCCATCATGAAATATATCTATGCATCCTCTACCTCCATCAACTTACACATGTTAAAATACATAAATAAATGTGCAATTGGCAAAATAATCTTTGAAGATTGCAATTGATAAATTACACCTAATGAGACTTGTGCAGTTCTAAAGGATAACATAAATAATATACTATTAAATTCTTCATACAAAATGGAGAATGAGAGCTGGGACCGGAGCAAATGAGAATGTGCAGAATGCAATGAGTTGCAGAAGTGAACTTCTGTGCATGAGACTTTAGCAATTCTTTTGCAAGGAACAAAAATCATAATATCATTAATAGTTACAGCCACCCCTATATGCAGAGAAAAGAACTAGCTAGTTTAGAGGGTCCTTGATATTTTTTATTCAGGCTAAAATTGTTTTTGTCACTGTGCTTCAGAATTCTGTTTTCCATAGCTTCCAGTCACAGTATCAGAATCACATTAATTATTCCAACTATAGCTATAAAGAGAGAACTTCATAACTGATGTAAACCGGGATGAAGAGGTGCTTAACATGCCAGAATCTCTCCAGGTTGTCAGTGATTTGTCTGCTGTCTCCTGACTCAGCCTCCAAGCCAGAGCGAAATTTGCATGATACTTCTCTTTCCCCTCTGTCCCTCAAATTGGTTCATCAGCCTGACTCTTACCTACTGTGTTCAAAACCATGCATTCAATATTCTGACACTCGAAAAGCAATGTTGTCAGCATTGGTCAGATTTAGGGCTGAATGTCCCTGTCAGCAATTATTAGCCATAGGATTTGGGAAAATTATTTATCCTGTCTAATACAATTTTGTCAAGGTATAAAATTTTTAAAAAAGAAAAGAAAACATGAAAATAATGGCAAGGTGTGCTCAGGGTCTGGGAAATCATTCCTGTGAATGGTAGCTATTCTTTCCTCAATGCTCATCTCCAGCTTGTTGCCTGACACCTTGCAACTCCCAGGGCTTAATGATTCACTTTGATCATTCCCGTTTTGAACTCTTCCCAGATTCTGGCCTCATTTGCTGACAGTGGCATCAATGAGAAATAAGCCTTTAGCACAATGGGTCATAATAAACTATTATCACCTCCAAATGCATTTCTAATTTATAGGGCAGCATTACCTAACTAATCCAAGATAAAAGCAGCAAATCTCTCCAGTGAATTCAAAATATCTTACAAAGCTCTGGATAGAGTTTCAGAAACAACCACTCCTAGGGACACTGTAGCTTTGTTTGAAGTTTTACCCCAAAGTCTACACTACCCTTTGTCATTTGATAATTTGAGCTTAGACAAGTTATAGATTAGTTTAATTAAAAGCCCTGGAACTACTATTCTGGCTAAAGCTCTAGAAAGGCTATAATATTAATAGAGGAACATTTTTTATATTTTTGTGCCTCTATCACCCTCTCTAAAGATGGCCACTGAAGAATCCAAAAGATTTCCTGTTGTTTGCTATGATTAGTCCTCTAAAACGGCTGCTCTCTGAAAAGGATAAGCACAATTGTGTTTGAATATTTTCCTGCTACTGTATTTGTGAGATAAGGCAGGCTTTGAAACCATTTATAAATGGGCAGTTTTCACTAAACTGTGAGGTCCCTAATGGCAGGAAATAGTGTCTCCTTTAATTTTCATCCTCAGGATTTAGCACGCTCAGTTAATGTGTCATTCATTGAATTTCTTTATTGGATTCCAGCTCAATATGGAGATTGCACTTTCAGATATTCTCATCAAACACTGATAATAATTCTGAAGAGAGATCTTCATGGCAGACTGCTGCAAAGGCCTCTAGATGAAGAATTGCTGAGACTGTATGCACCTTTGTTTTCTTGCCTCTTTTATAAAGTGAAAAATGAAACTACTATGCGGGTCCTTATTTTGTTTTTGTGTTAGCATTTTTTGGTAGAAGGTAATATAAATGAAATCTTACCCAGCTATGTGTGACTTCTCAATGTTATTGTTTCTGTGGCAGACTAGGAAAGAAACTGAGATATCAAGTTTGAATCTGAAATAAGTTGTTCTGTGTTATGCCCAAATTTGCAAAGTCCCCCAAAAGCCAACAAGGACACTGAGTCCCATATGTAAAAGCAAAGAGCCTTATTTTATTCTTGTTTCCAAACTTGGTTTCTCTGCATGTCCAACATATTGGAATAAACAAAGAGCCCTGAACTCAGTTAGAGTTGGGTTTTTTATAGTAGTAAAGGTGGGGATGAGGGATTTTTCAGGTTCAGGACCCCTAATTGGCTCACGTTTGTCTAGGGGTGTCCTGGTGAGTGTGTGCCGGCAAGTGATCCTGACGGGCGTGGTTCACCAGTAGTTAGAATTAACCAGACCAGCTCAAAAACAAGGGATATAATTTAATAATTAGAAAAAAAGAGAAACTCACATGACCAGGGTCCAGCGAGCACCATGCGTAACAGAGAGAGATACAAAACAAGGGGCTGGCACCTGGATGCCCAGGTCCTGCTTCCTTGGCCCCAGGCAGCCACACCCTAGCCAAATGTGACTGGCTGAGCTTCCACAGGGTCTCATCCTCTGTGAAAATAAAAGGACTCTTCCAAAGCATCATACCCTTAGATCCAAATTTTGAAGTCAGGTATTTTCAAAATATCTATCTTAGATTAGATCAGCAGCATTTATAACAAATATCTTTTAACAACTGTTGTTCCTTTCTCAGCATTCAAACAATTCAAAGAGAGCATAATAGCATACAGTATCAAGATTCTCTGTGTGTTTTCCATCTTTGTGTGGCTTTATTTTAACCTCTATTTCATTTATTTGTACTTTTATTTTTGAGACAGGTTCTCTGTATATCTTTGTCCTGGAATAACTCTGTAGACCAGACTGTCCTAGAACTCTCAGAGATCTGTCTTTCTCTGCTTCCCAGGCATTGGGATTAAAGGTGTGTCCTGCCACACCTTGAAGTCTCAGAGGTCAATCTTCCTTGGCCTCCCAAGTGTTCTGACTAAAAGTGTGTACCACCACACCCAACTACTCACTTTCTCTCTCTCTTTTTTTTTTAATTTAAGAACTTTAACTTTTAGGCTGCATATATTTTTAACATACTGTAAATCATTTAGAGGTTTTCTTTATTTTTGAATCTCTCTTTACTGTATCTCTCTCTCTTTTTCTTACCACATGAGCCTTTAAATTACTGAGCAATATGGGTAGGATTAAAGCCATGGCTTTGCCAGCTAGATCCAGCCCATTCCTTAGCTTTCCACCTTCATGGTGGAGGTATTGGCTGTAGCCATTTTTATTGCCATAACTCTATGGCATTTCAAGGTCCTTGCCAGCAAGGAAGCTGCAGCATTCTGTTCACAGACCACAGTCAGTCAGACTGTCTGCCTGAAAAAGTCAGAGTTTGCCCTGGCAAGACAGCCCAGAAAGCTGGCATTTTAAGACAGCACAGCTTTTTTCCTACTACGGCTGAAAAGCGAAAAGCATGCATTCACATTTTTATCAACATCCTTTAAGTGTTTAGTGGCAGGACCTCTTAAAATAGCTGCAGGGTTTTGCAGCTAAAGCTGAGTCAGGAAGCCTCTCTTAGATAAGAGTGCTTGCTTGCCTCTAGCAAGCAGAGCAGAGCCAAAAAATTGCTGCTACCGAGAAAACATGCTTTACTCTACTCTTTCCCAAGCTTTCTCAGGCTTTCTGTGGATTCAGTTATCCACATCTGGGCACCATTTGTAGAAGGAGCAGAGGGCTGCATTCCTACTGCCCAGCTCCTGGCTGCCTGGCTAGCCCCAAAATAACAACACACAAATTGTATTCATTTAAACACTGCTTGGCTCACTAGTTCTAGCCTCTTATTGGCTAATTCTTACATCTTGATTAACCCATTTCTGATAATCTGTAGCACCACGAGGGGTGGTTTACCAGGAAAGATTCAGCATATCTGACATGGTGGCTGGCTCCATGGCACCTGCCTCACCCCCCTTCTTCCCAGCATTCTGTTCTGTCTACTCTGCCCACCTAATTTTCTGCCTTATCAAAAGGCCAAGGCAGTCTCTTTATTAACCAATGAAACTAACACATAGACAGATGACTTTCCTACATCACTTTGTATCTTTGTCGGTGGTCGAGGTATGGGGTTTTCTTTGCCTAAAGGCCAGTTCTCCCAAGAAGAATACAAGCTCCAAGTGGTGTGTCTTTGTTGCTCAACATTCTCTCGGGAGTAGAGCAGTGTTGCCGGGAGTGATTGTGTCTCACTACCATGGAACTCTAGGTTAGATTAAAGGCCATTTTTTAGAGCTCTTTGAAGAGGTTGAAGATTATACTATCTATACTAAATATAATCTCTATGTATCTAAAGAACCTGATTAGCCTAAATGTAAATATGACAAATATATATGACTATTGATTTATAATTCTTGATACCTATCTAACTTGAAGACTAAGAAAATAAACAACTGTTCAATAAATGAGGACAATGACCTCCAAATGTAAACAATGTATATCATTACATAAACAATATACGTATTTTAATCAGAGGTAGAAATGTACACTGCAATATGATATATATATATATATATACACACATAAATACATAAAAAATGTTTTAAACAGAGGTAGAAGCATACTTGCATACAATGTTCAATATAATTTAACTTTGTATCAATATACAAGAATCAATACCAATATAATTTTCTAAAAACAATAACTCAAAAATACCAATCTATTATCCCATCACCAATTATTCCTTTTTTTTTTTCAAAAACACCCCTGACCCCTGAGTCTATAAAACACCTCCCCCATCCTTCAACCATATACCAATTATAACCAACCCCTAAATGATGTCCCTAAACCTGAGGGCAAACTCTGCTGGGAGAGGGGACATTGTCTTCTAAAATTGCTTCCAACCCTCCTGGGGATGACATTCTTCTTATGGGGTCCTGTGAAAGTAAATGATGGTAAAATTCCAAGATTAATATTTGGTCTGGGAAAATTGCAATCTACCTTTTATAATTAATTCAGAGACTTTTTCCACATAAGTTTTTAATTTTTACTTGGTTTATGTGGTAAAAAGATCCATTCTAAGATAATATCATTTCTCTGCATCTAGATTCCTGTAGGAGAAATTCTGGAAGGCAATATGACGAGAATACAACTAAGCTTTGGATTCACCCTTATCCACATGTTCCTCTTGTAATTTTTCTTCAACCATTGTCAGTTTCTTTTCTGCTTCAGCTGTTAATTCTCTGGGGCTGTTCAAGTCTTTATCTGGACATTATAACTGCTCTAGCCATTAATACTATCAGAGATCCAAGAAGAATAAATAAATTATACCTGAGTACAGACCAAACAGCTTCCAAATTTATTAAAAATGGCAGAGAGAAGAGTCCATATATAGTTAGTCATACCCAGGTTTCCATAGCATTGGAGGCAGAAATATCCAGAACAGCAATCTTATTGCCTAAGCCATGCCCATACAGTATTTTTTTTCCTGTGGAAGAGGGACATGAAAAAAAAAACTGACCTTATTTTGTCCAGTCAAAAGTTGTGCAATCAATTCTCCAAGATCTTGCTGTTTGTCCACAGTCTGGACCGGGTCCTGGCAGCAGGTGTTGCACTGGGGCATCTCGTCCAGTGGTCAGTGTCATCATAATCCAGGTGGAAACATCATGGTGTCCCATAATCTTCTTTGGAAACCTTGGGTTACTGCTAGGATCTCAGAGTCTCAGAGTCTCTGCCTAATATAATAATAAGCTTTTTAAATCATTATTTTAAATGACACATTCTGCAGATCTCTGAAGTATGAGGACTGCCTAGGTATGTCTGATTAGATAAATTTTGTTATTAATTATGTGTTTTAAGTTTGACTTTGGAAACATATACAGGGAACTAAATAAGACTTTTTCCTGTAACTAATTATATCAGTACTTCAAAGATGACTAACTTATATTTCCCAACAGTCTATAATAAGTTACCAGCTTTCACAAGACTACAACTCCACACTCTGTAATGATTTTGAATTAAAGTTAATAAAGAAACTGAATTAGTCATTCCAAGGGTAAATATATAACAAGTTTATATCTAGCTATGAATGTCTCCTGCAAAGGCAAGGAATAAGTCTCAGGTTGAAATGGGAACAGGAGAGAGTCTAAGAACTAACATTGCTCTAGGGCAAACTGAGACTCATGCCTACCTTCCTGCTGATCCATAGAACCCATCTTGGCAGGTATGTACCAAGCTGCCCTGGAAAAGCTGCTCTAGGCCCAATATTTTTCCCCCTTCACAAGTACCAATGACAGGACTCAGTCATGGGTTCTGTCTGTCCAGAGGCTCAAGGGGTTGATACTGGAACCTCAATACCATCAGTCAAACAGTATTGACTCATTCTGGAACAAAAGCCATCAGTCTGTTGATAAGAAGAAGCAAGATCATTAGGGGCCTCTTAGAGCTGAAAGTAAGGTTGTTAACCAAGGAGACGAGTTGAACAACGTTTCAGCCAGCTTCCTTGTGAGTGTTCTGTTCTCTCTCAAGGCCATTGAATCTCTAATTACCCCAGAGTGATTGACATAGAAACAACATTCTTTCCCCAGAAGAGAAGGTTCAAACCTCTTAGTATAAATACAAATATTTATGACTCAGTTTATCCAAATAGCTTTAACCCAACGAAGTTAGCAAAGATAAGGAGGCTAAACATACTTTTTTAAGCCTTAAACAAGGAAGTAAATTTTTAAACCATCCATTAATATTTTAATGCTTTGACCTTTTAATATAGTTTTCCATGTTATAGTGATACCCTCATTACAAAATTTTTCCTGTTGTTATTTTACAACTGAAGTTTTACCTATGTTGTGAATCTCAATCCAAACATCTGACATGCAGGTGATCCTAGAAGACCACTGTGCAACAACTGTTGTTCCAAGCCCTCTATTAAACTGCTTAGGCCATTGTCTTCTGCATCACAAGAAATGAACATTTCCATTTTTGGTTAGATTTTGGTGCTTATGGCTCTAGCCCTAATTTTTAGTCTTTTAAGTTTAAATATTACCAATATAAAACATTTTATAAGCACAAATGTCCCACAGCCTTATAAAATCATTTAAAAACTTAAAATCACTTAAATGTCTTTTTGCAATATCAAAAATAAAGTACCTCTTTGGTCCCACCCTCGACAGCATATACATAACCTGTCTTTTAGATCTCATCCTGTTCCATTTCACTGTAGCTGGTACTTTTTTGTGACTATCACCTGGCACTGGCATTTCTTTTTTTTTAAATTTTTTTTTATTGAAAAAAAAATTCTGCCTCCTCACCGCCTCCCATTTCCCTCCCCCTCCCTCTCCAGTCTAAAGAGCAGTCAGGGTTCCATGCCCTGTGGAAAGTGCAAAGTCCTCCCCCCTCAATCCTGGTCTAGGAAGGTGAACATCCAAACTGGCTAGGCTCCCACAAAGCCAGAACATGAAGTAGGATCAAAACCAAGTGCCATTGTCCTTGGCTTCTCAGCATCCCTCATTGTCCGCCAAATTTAGAGAGTGTGGTTTTATCCCATGCTTTTTCAGTCACAGTCCAGCTGGCCTTGGTGAGCTCCCAATGGATCAGCCCCACTGTCTCCGTGGGTGGGTGCACCCCTTGTGGTCCTGACTTCTTGGCTCATATTCTCCCTCCTTCTGCTCCTCATTGGAACATTGGACGCTCAGTCCGGTGCTCCAGTGTGGGTCTCTGTCTCTATCTCTATCCATTGCCAGATGAAGGTTCTATGGTGATATGCAAGATATTCATCAGTATGGCTATAGGATAGGGTCATTTCAGGTTCCCTATCCTCAGCTGCCCCAGGAACTAACTGGGGTCATCGCCTTGGGCACCTAGGAGCCCCTCTAGGTCCAAATCTCTTGCCAACCCTAAGATGGCTCCCTTAATTAAGATATGTGCTTCCCTGCTCCCCTAACTAACCTTCCTTTATCCCAGTCATCCCGTTTCCCCAAGTTCCCCCCAACCTCCCCTTCTCACTTTTCTCTCCCCATCTCCCCTTACCCCCTCCCACCACACTGCCAAGATCCCATTTTTTTGCCCAGCAATTTTGTCTACTTCCCATAACCAGGAGGATAGCTATATGTTTTTCTTTGCGTTCACCTTCTTATTTAGCTTCTTTAGGATATCAAATTATAGACTTACTGACCTTTATTTATCTCTAGAAACCAATTATGAGTACATCCCATGTTCATCTTTTTGGGTCTGGGTTATCTCACTCAGGATAGTGTTTTCTATTTCCATCCATTTGCATGCAAAATTCGAGAAGTCATTGTTTTTTACCGCTGAGTAGTATTCTAATGTGTATATATATTCCACACTTAACCCACAAACCTAAGAACACCTCATTTTCGATATAGGTGCTAAAAGTATACAATGGAAGAAAGAAAGCATCTTCAACAAATGGTGCTGGCACAACTGGATGTCAGCCTGTAGAAGGATGAAAATAGACCCATATCTATCACCATGCACAAAACTCAAGTCCAAATGGATCAAAGACCTCAATATCAATCTGAACACACTGAACCTGATAGAAGAGAAAGTGGGAAGTACCCTACAACAGATGGGCATAGGCAATCACTTCCTAGGTATAACCCCAGCAGCACAGACATTAAGGGCAACATTGAATAAATGGGACCTACTGAAACTGAGAAGCTTCTGGCCAAAAGACAGTTAAGGTCATGCTCAGCATCCTTAGCGGTCCGGGAAATGCAATTCAAAACAATATTGAGATATCATCTTATACCTGTCAGAATGGCTAAAATCAAAAACACCAATGATAGCCTTTTCTGGAGAGGCTGTGGAGGAAGGGGTACCCTCATCCATTGCTGGTGGGAATGCAAACTTGTGCAACCACTTTGGAAAGCAGTGTGGCGGTTTCTCAGGAAATTCGGGATCAACCTACCCATGGACCCAGCAATGCCACTCTTGGGAATATACCCAAGAGATGCCTGATCATATGACAAGGACATTTGTTCAACTATGTTCATAGCAGCATTATTTGTAATAGCCAGAACCTGGAAACAACCTAGATGCCCTTTGCTTTTCCTCTCCCTATTTCTATTTCTAATCATGTCTCCCTGGTGTAATGCTTTGCCTTGAGATGCCAGAACCTGTTATCATGAGGTGCCCACAAACCTTAGATGCTTAACACTCCTAAAGATGAGTTCCCTGAAACTCGGAGTTAACTTACTGTTTCACCGATCTCCATGGCTTAACTTTAAAGACATGAGGCTTCTCATTTTTCCTCCTCCTGGTGACTGCTAGAACACTTAGCTTACTTGTACTGTTGTTTTTCTCTAAAATTGTAATAAAAATGTCCTAAAGTTTCTTTCCTAATCGGTTTTAAAATTATTTTTATCAGTGAAGCTAAGCTCCCACAAGATGGAACCTCATATTCCCCACTAACAGTCCCCATCATATGACTGCATTGCTATACCTTCTCACTATCTCTTTTTCTGTTATTTTAAGATAACTTCCTATGTAGCCTAGGTTGGCCTGAACCTCATTGTGTAGTAAAGGCTGGCCTAGGACTTTCCATCTTTCTGTCTGAGTCTCATAAATACTAGGATTAAAGGTGTAAACATCAATACCTGGTTTACATAATATTCTGATAAATAGATTTATTCATATTATGGGAGGAAGGCTTTTAACAAGTTTTTAATGCTCATGCTATTGACCCAAAATTTCAGAGTTAGTTGTCAAGTATGTTGAATAATTTACTTTCCCAATGTCTGATACAGTTTCCTTTTACATCTATGATCATCTGAAACAGAGTGGCTATTCCTGTGAAACTGACATAATGACAGAGAGTCTGCATGTTGAATTAAACTAGACTGTCTAATCCCAGTGATCCAGGTCACTGCCTGATTCCTATCTCATATTTTTAATCTTGTGAATGTTTTAGGACCCCTTGTTTTCCTACAGTCTAATTTGATCAATTATATTCTATGCTATCCACTGATAATCTTATAAAATTACCTTTTAATCACTCCAGAAGTAGAATAGTACTTGAAAACCTTTTAGTCCATTTATTTTTGTTCATGTCACTCCTAAGACAAGCTCAAGATATCCAGAGTCAATTCCATTGTCTCAAACTTTGCCTGCCCTGCATTCCATATTTCCAGTATTCTTGTCTACCGCTTTAAACCAGATGTAAAATATCAGTCATCTTTGGCTTTCTCCCTTTTCCTGAATTTGTTACTGAGACTTTTTCCTAGTCCTATCATCAGTACTGCAACTAGAATCCTTACCTTTCGTATAATGAATACTCTATGGGTATCCACTTATGGTGGGCATCTTTGTAGGATTTGGGGGTACAAAGATGAATGTCACTTACTCTATACTCAATTATCTCTAAGGGCTTTACATACTATCATATAAATTTGAGAAGTGGCACAAACCAGAGTGAATAGTCAGGACCTTAAGGGCTGGTAAAAAGTCATCCTATTGGAAATAACAACAGAACCAGATTTAGCTATTATTGTTCAATGGACACCTTAGATGTAGTTATTGGGATATCCCTGCACCATAGAGACCAAGGCAGGAGGATGAAAAGTTCAAGTCCAGCCTAAGCAACATGAGGAGAGTCAAAACACTAAAAAAGTGGAAGAGTTTAAACGTGTAACTGGGGATGGAGAAGGGTATGAAAGTGGAGAAAAAAATGTGGGGAGAATGATATGTAATATAAATGAACCATAAATTTAATGTTCTCTTTAGAAGAGACAGTTTAAGAGAGATTGGCAGTATATAGATATTAAAAAGCTTTATATGTGGTACAAATAAAGTCTATTCCTTTCAGTGAAAAACATAGAATCATAGAAGAATTTTTTTCATAGAAGAATTTTAAGCAAAAAAATCTCTTTCAGAAATAATCAGACTTCTGTTTGAGAAACATAACTGTGGTGGCAGATTCATAAGTAAATCAGAAAATGGCATGCTCTAGTGGAGGTTGATGAGAGAATTATAGAAGCAGTGCAGCAGAATGGCAAAAACTTAAATTTAGATTAAAGAGAAAGAACTGCCTGGTTTGATAGTACATACGACAACTGTAATACCAGCCTTAGGGAAGCAGAGACAGAAGGATAATGAGTTTGGGAACAGCTTAGGGTACATAGTGAGAATCCTTGAAAAATGCCCAGATACAAAAGAAAAGGAACAGCTCCACAACATTCCTTGTAGCAGGACTTCATCAGGAGTCCCTGGCTCCCAGTGGTATGGCACCATTATGGTGTGTGTTCACAAGGTAGGGAAACAGAAGAGAGAGAGAGGGGCAGAATTGGAAGAGGTGAGGATGGTGAGGAGCAGGCACACCTGAATGGCCTACTTGCCACCCAAGTCCAAAGTGATGTCTGGGCCTAGGCTACTGCTGAGGGCCTAGTCTGGGTCCAAGGCCCAGAAGCAGCCACAGGGTGCTTTTATTGATGTCTGTGGCCCATGTTTGTCTGTGGCTTCTTTTCACACTGCAGGCTAAGCAGAGACCTATTCTCTGGATTACCACCTGAGACCATGTAGGTGTCCAAGGGCCATGGTGCCATGGTGAGCCATGCTAATCTGAGAGGCCTGTGCTGTCACCTGGCGCCATGGTGATGTCCAGGCCCAGACGACAGCTAAGAACCATGTCTGGGTCTGTGGTTCTAACAGGTGGGGTCTATGTTGACGTTCTGTGGCCCATGTTGCCACTAAAGGTCATATAATTCCCAGGGTCTAGGCTACAACCTGAGACTTTGTTGGTTTCCCAGGGGCTGTGCCACTGCCAGGGCCATGCTGATTTAAATGACCAGCACTGACACCTGGAGCCATGGTGTTGACCAGGCCAAGGCTGTTGTCAAAAGCCATCTCTGAGTCCATAATCCTACTGCAGCCAGGGTCTGTGGTGATATCTGTAAATCCTGATATCATCAAAGAACATATAGATGCCATGGATCTAGGTCATCACTTGGAGCTGTGTAGGTATCCAAGGGTCATGCTGAAGCAGGTGCCATTTGCTGTCACCTGGGGCCATGGTGACATCTGAGCACAGGTTGCTACTTAATAACATCTGAGCCTAGGTTGATGCCTAAGACCATTTCTGGTTCCATGATTCTACCATAGCCAAAATCTGTATGTGTGACTGTGGCCCAGGTAGTTACCAAAGGCCACATGGTTGTCCAGGGTTTAGGTAAAAACTTGTGCCCATGTGGATATCCATGGACTGTGCTGTCACCAGGGCCATGCTTGTCTGAGTGTTCTATACTGTCTCCTGGGACCATACTGTCTTCCAGGCCAGGACTGCTGCATGTCTGGGCCCATGGGTCTACCTCAGCCAGGGTCAGAGTTGATAACCTTGTCTCCTGTTACCATGAAAAACCATGCAGGTGCTCAGGGTCTGTTCAGACATTTGAGACCATGTTGTTATCCTAGGTCCATGCTGTCAGGGCCAAATTGGTCTGGGTGGCTTGTGCTACCATTAGGGCCAGGAGATAACCAGGTCTGAGATGATGCTGAGGGCCATGTCTGGATCCATGGCCCTGCTGTAATTGGGGTCTGTGTTAATGTCCGTGGCCTGTGTTATCACAAGGGGTCAAAGGAACCACCATGAATGTTAAAGTCCAAGGGTCTTGTTGAACTGGACCCATTCTTCACTGGCGCTGGCATAGCTGGCCCTGCCTCTCACTGGATATTACAGCAAGAGAGCTGACCCTGTTGCAGGGGGCACAGGAGAGCCATCCCTGAGGAATGGAGAACATCAGAAGTGACCCCACCCCCTCATCTGTCCTGTGGTGGCATGGGTAAGGGAAAGATGCCCTCCATCCACTCCTTGCTACCTTTGGCAGGCAAGAAAGCTGGCACTGGAATCAAGAAAGCTGGAGAACTGGCCCTGCACTTTATTTACTGCAGCACACAGGAGAGCTGACCATGTTGGCCAGTGGAGCAGGTGAAACAGCCCTGAGGGTATGGGATCAGAAGGCCTTAACCCACCTCTCCCTGGTCTGCCATATGGAGGCATGGGTGAGGGAAAGATGTCCTCCCCCTACCAACTAACTACATCACACAGGAGAATGGGCACTGTGCCCCACCTGAACAGCACGCAAGAGCTAACCCCAATGTCAGGGACACAGATGAGCCAATGCTGAGGGTGCAAAATCAGGAGAGCTGACCCCACCCCACCCCCTTTTATTCAGCCAACAGGAATTGGAAGGACAGCACTGTACACTGCTTTGGCAAGACAGTGGGGCTGACCCTGGTAGTATGAGTGTGGGTGAGCCAGCCCTGAGGGCAGGAGAGCAGGAGGAATTGCCCCATTCCTTGCTTCAGGGTGCTTTGGATGAGCTAACAGAGGCAGTTCTGGAGAACTCACACTGGTAGTGATGATAAGGGAAACCTGGAGGGCTGAGCAATGCAGCTATTACCCAGGCCCAGAATTGGAGGCTGTGAGTTAGCCCACCCAACATTCACTTCATCTATGAACTGTTGAAGCATGTGAAGGGAATGAACTTAGAGATTCAAATTGCAGGATCTCCAGGACACAGTACAACAACAAGATATTTACGGTGAATCCCAGAAAGTACCCATTAGCAATAGTATAGCAGAAACCAGAGGTCTTAATCTAGTCCAATAACACATAGCAATAAACACTTACAAATAAAAATGAAAGGACTAAAGGGTAAACTGTGACTCCACAGGCCATACTATAGCTTCCGTAACACAATTCTTTTTTGTTGATGTTGTTGTTGTTTTGTTTTGTTTGATTTTTTTGTTTTTCTATTAAGTTTTCTTTTTCTTCTTTTTTTTTTTTTTTTTTTTTTTTGTGGGGGAAATTGCGAGAGCAGAGGGTAGATGCAAGGGGAGAGGGAGATACCTGGAATCAGGATATGTGATGTGAAATTCACAAAGAATCAATAAAAGTTAAAAGAATAGAAACAAACAAACAAAAATAACAAGGGATTTAAATGCAGATCAGTGGTAGAGAGATTGCCTAGCATGTGCAAGGCTCTAGATTCTCTCCCCCTGTACCTCAAAATAAGAGGAGAAGGAGGAGAGTGCAAGTATCTTCAAGTTTAAATGTTTTTTTGTCAACAAATTTGAAATGTGAATTTTCTGAAATTCAGGAAAAAATATCTCAGCTTGAAGTCATTGCTACATTTGTCATATACTAAGCCATTAAAGTGGTTGCTATTTCCCAATGTGTTAATTTAGAAAAGGGTTGACCAAATGTAACAAAATCCAAAATAAATGAATATTAATCAACAAGTTTATTTGTGTTTTTAGGAAAAGACAATTTAGTCCAGGTAGAATGGTTTCTCAAATTCACTGAACACAGACTTCTTAACCCATCATTTTTTGAAATTTTTTTATTGATTTTTATTGAGCTCTACATTTTTTCTCTGTTCATTTCCCTGCCTCTCCCCTCCCCTTTAGCCCTCTCCCAAGGTCTCCATGCTCCCAATTTACTCAGGAGATCTTGTCTATTTTTTTTACTACCATGTAGATTAGGTCTCTTAGGGTCCTCATTGTTGTCTAGGTTCTCTGGGACTGTGATTTGTGGGCTGGTTTTCTTTGCTTTATGTTTAAAAGCCACTTATGAGTGAGTACATAGAATAATTGTCTTTCTGGGTCTGGGTTACCTCACTCAAAATGATGTTTTCTAACTCCATCTATTTGCCTGCAAATTTTAAGATTAAGATTTTTTCTGCCGGTAGTACTCCATTGTGTAAATGTACCACATTTTCCTTATCCATTCTTTGGTATTTAGATTGTTTCCATGTTCTTGTTATGACAAACAATGCTGCTATGAACATAGCTGAGCACATGTCCTTGTGGCACAATTGAGTATCCTTTGGATATATAACCAGAAGTGGTATTACTGGGTCTTGAGGAAGGTTATTTCTAATTTTATGAGAAATTACCACACTGACATCCAAAGGGGCTATTCCAGCTTGCATTCCCATTAGCAATGCAGGAGTGTTCCTTTACTCCACAACCTCTCTATCATAAGTTGTCATCAGTGTTTTTGATCTTGGCCATTCTTACAGGTGTAAGATGAAATCTCAAAGTTGTTTTGATTTGCATTTCTCTGATGACTAAGAATGTTGAACATTTTCTTAGGTGTCTTCAGCCACTTTAGATTACTCTGTTTAGTTCTGCACTCCATTTTTATTGGATTATTTGTTCTTTTGATGACCAATTTCTTGAGTTCTTTGCATATTTTGGAGATCAGATGTCTGTCTGATGTGGGGTTAGTGAAGATCTTTTCCCATTCTGTAGACTGTCTACTTGTCTTCTTGACCATGTCCTTTGCTTTACAAAAGCTTTTCAGTTTCAGAAGGTCCCATTTATTAATTGTTTCTTTCAGTGTCTGTGTTTCTGGGGTTATATTTAGGAAGTGGTCTTCTATGCTGACATGTTCAAGTGTACTTTCCATTTTCTCTTCTACAAAGTTCAGTGTGGCTGGTTTTATGTTGAGGACTTTGATACATTTGGACTTGAGTTATTTGCATGGTGAAAGATATGGGTCTGTTTTCATTCTTCCTCTTGTTGATATCCAGTTATGCTAGCACTATTTGTTGAAGATACTTTCTTTTTTCCCTTTGATATTTTTTGCTTCTTTGTCAAAGTACAGGTATTCGAAGGTGTGTGGATTAATATCCAGGTCTTCAATTTAGTTCCATTGTTCCTCCAGTCTGTTCTTATGCCAATGCTAGGCTGTTTTTAGTACTGTAGCACTGTAGTAGAGTTTGAAGTCAGGGATTGTGATGTCTCCAGAAATTCTTTTATTGTATAGGATTGTTTTGGCTATACTGGGTTTTTTTGCTTTTCCATATGAAGTCGAGTACCATTCTTTTGGGGTCTGTGAAGAATTTTGCTGAGATTTTGATGGGCATTGCATTGAATCTGTAGATGGCTTTTGGTCAGATTGCCATTTTAACTATGTTAATTCTACCTACCCAAGAGAATGGGAGATCTTTCCACTTTCTGATGTCTTCTTCAATTTCTTTTTTCAAAGATTTAAAGTTCTTGTCATATGTAGGAAGTAGTCTCCATTGCCCATATATTGCAGGTTACTTCCCACTTTCTCTTCTATCAGGTTCAGTGTGGTCAGATTTATATTGAGGTCTTTGATCCATTTGGACTTAAGTTTTGTGCATGGTGATAGATATGAATCTATTTTCATTCTTCTACAGGTTGACATCCAGTTATGGCAGCACCATTTGTTAAAGATGCTTTCTTTCTTCCATTGTATAATTTTATCTCCTTTGTCAAAAATTGGGTGTTCATAGGTTTGTAGATTAATATCCGGGTCTTCAGTTCAATTCCATTCGTCAATGTCTCTGTTTTTATGCCAATTCCAAGCTGTTTTTATTACTGTAGCTCTGCAATAGAGTTTGAAGTTAGGGATGGTAATGCCTCCGGAAGTTCCTTTATTGTATAGGATTGTTTTGGTAATCCTGGGTTTTTTGTTTTTCCATATAAAGTTGATTATATGGAAATATATAGGTCTGTGAAAAATGTTGTTGGGATTTTGATGGGGATTGCATTCAATTTATAGATTGCCTTTGGTAGAATTGCCATTTTTACTATGTTGATCCTACCAATCTAAGACCATGGGAGATCCTTCCATTTTCTGGTATCCTCTTCAATTTCTTTCTTCAGAGCCTTAAAGTTCTTGTCAAATAGATCTTCACTTCCTTGGTTAGTGTTGAAGAGCAGATGGAGGGTAAATATGAACAAGGAAGTCAGGACCGTGAGGGGTTGGTCCACCCACTGAGACAGTGTGCCTGATCTAATGGGAGCTCACCAAGGCCAGCTGGACTGGGACTGAATGAGCATGTGATCAAACTGGACTCTCTAATGTAGCTGACAATGAGGGCTGACTAAGAAGCCAATGATAATGGCACTGGGATTTGTCTCTACTGATGTACTGGCTTTTTGGGATCCTATTCTATTTGGATGCATACCTTCCTAAGCCTGGATATAGCGGGGGAGGCCTTGAACTTCCCACAGGGCAGGGTACCTTGCCCTCTCTGAGGACTGGAGGCAGAGGGGGGGAGTGGGGAAGTGAGAGGGAAATTGGAGAAGGTGAGAAATTGGAAATTTTGAATGGTATTATTTATAAAGCAACAAAAATTTTTAAAAGTGACTATAAATAAATATAAATGATTTAATAAACAGACATACATGCAAAGTACTTGTCATACAAGTTTTTCCACTTGTTTGGTGAAAGTTACTCTGAGATATTTTATGCTATTTGTGACTATTGTGAAGAAGGGTGATATTTCTTTTATTTCTTTCTCAGTTTTTTTATCATCTGTGTACACAAGGGCTACTGATTATTTTTTTTTGAGTTAATCTTGTATCCATTACTGAAATTGTTTATGAGTTGTAGAAGTTCCTTGGTAGAAATGTGGGGTCACTTATGTAAACTATTATATCATCAGCAAATAGAGTTTGACTTCTTTTCCAATTTGTATCCCCTTGATCTCCTTTTGGTGTCTTATTGCTGTAGCTAGGGCCTTAAGAAGTATATTGAATAGATATGGAGTGAGTGGACAACCTTGTCTTGTTCCTGATTTCAGTGTTAATGCTGGAAGTTTCTCCTCATTTAGTTTGATGTTGGCTGTTGGTTTGCTGTATATTGTCTTTATTATATTTAAGTATGTTCCTTATATCACTGCTCTCTCCAAGACCTTTATCATAAAGGGATGTTGTATTTTGTTGAAAGCTTTTTCGGCATCTAATGAGATGATCATGTGGTTTTTATTTTTCAGTTTGTTTTTATGTTGGATTATGTTGACAGATTTTTGTATGTTGAACAATCCCTGCTTCTCTTGGATGAAGCCTACTTGATCATGGTAGCTGATGGTTCTTATGTGTTCATGGATTTGATTTGCCAATATTTTACTTAATATTTTTTCATCAAGCCGGGCAGTGGTGGCGCACTCCTTTAATCCCAGCACTCAGGAGGCAGAGGCAGGAGGATCTCTGGGAGTTCGAGGCCAGCCTTGTCTACAAGAGCTAGTTCCGGGACAGGCACCAAAGCTACAGAGAAACCCTTTCTCAAAAAAAAAAAATATTTTCCATCAATGTTCATAAATGACATTGGTCTGTAATTCACTTTCTTAGTAATACCTTTCTGTGGTTTGGGTATCATGGTAATTGTAGCCTTATAAATAGAGTTTAGCAATGTTCCTTCTGTTTCTATTGTGTGGAAAAATTTGAGGAGTATTAGTATTAGTTCTCCTTCATAAATCTTGTAGAATTCTGAGCTGAAACCATCTGGTCCTGGGCTTTTTTTCATTGGGAGATTTTTATGACTGTTTATATTTCTTCAGCAGTTATAGGTCTATTTAATTTGCTTATCTGGTCTTGATTTAATTTTGGTAAGTGATATTTATCCAGAAAGTTGTCCGTTTCCTTTAAGTTTTCCAATTTTGTGGAGTACAGGTTTTTGAAATATGACCTGGTGATTCTACGTATTTTTTACTCCATGTCTGTTGTCATGTCCCCCTTTACATTTCTGATTTTGTTAATTTGAATAGTCTCTCTCTGCCTTTTGGTTAGTTTGGATAAAGATTTGTCTATTTTGTTGATTTTCTCGAAGAACCAACTTTTTGTCTCATTGATTCTTTGTATTGTTTTCTTTGTTTCTATTTTGTTGATTTTAGCTCTCATTTTGATTATTTCCTACCATTTAGTTCTCTTGCTTCTTTTTCTTCTAAACTTTTCCAATGTTCTGTTAATTCCCTAGTGTGTTAAGCCATCATTTTTAAGCAATAATTTTTACTTCATGTTCCAAGTAGTTGCTGGAGTTCCAACAATCACATCTCTCTCCATTAAGCATGAAGAAGAAAGGAGAAAATGAACATCTGCTTCATGTGAGAGTACCTTCTGAGAAACACATATCACATTTCTATCTAACTTTCATTAACTATAGTTCAATGAGTTTATAAGGAAATTGGGTGGCAATGAATTGAAGTATAAATACAAAAATGGTAATGGAGATAGCGAGTGAATCACATGCCTGATAAATTTAACTTTTGATAAAAGAAAGGATAAGGCCTAAGACGATTATTTAGTAGTTACAAAAGCATATTGATCATGCTGAGAATGGAAGTTTGGTTTTTGATGTTCATATCAGATGGCTCACAACTACTTATAACTAGTTCCTGGAAGATCTGATGTCTCTGGCCCTCATGGGCATCTGCATGTAAATACATTGTTTTTTTCTTCTAAAAAAGAGAGGATTATTTATGTAGGAAACCATCTTTTAAGTTTGCAGAGGTTTGTGTACATGAAGCACTATGAATTAGCAAATGGAAACAAACTAACAGAAAAGTTGTTTTATGTGATATTATGTGATTATAATTTCAGAGAAAAAAGAAAGAATTGATAGGAAGATGGTATGTAGAAACATATCAAATTTGGATAGAAAAAATTGCCCTTCCTAAAGTATGAGCAAAACTTGAGTTCAACTCTGATAACTCAAATTTGAAAGTCATCCAGATCATTTTCAGTGTTAGAGTCTTGTCATGTTGTTTAAAAGAGGAAAATATATAATGTGATTAAGAAACACTAAACATTTAACATAAAGTTCATAACTTCATTGCCCATGTCCCTTCAGGACTCATCCTTCAACTTGAGCTCCTGACTTCATTTTCCTGGCACCTTTTGAACTGGTACATATCTCTCCTTTACACTTTTTTTCTTCAGTATTGACAATCCATAGTCCATTACATATGGAGTTTTTCTTCAATAATAATTATTGCCTTTTTTCTTTTTTTTTCCTTTTCTAGACTAGGTTTCTCTGTGTAACAGCCCTGGTTGTCCTGAAACTCAGACTAGGCTGACTCCCAGGTGTTGGGATTAAATGCATCTGCCTGGCAATAAAATTACTTTTCAAATTTTGAGTTTAGTTAAAATTTTTATATAATGACACTTCTAAAATTGCTCTGGACTCCAAAAGGTACTAAAATTGGTCACCAATTAATAAAGGAACTATGATGATCCCTTCATGAATCAATCATTATCCCATGATCTGTCTGTCTCAGTATCTTTATTACTGTCATAAAACACCGTGACCAAAAGAAACTTGGAGAGGAAAGGGTTTCTTTGCTTTACAGGTCTACCATGAAAGGAAGTTAATTCAGGACACTAAGACAGGAATGTGGAGGTGTTAACGAAAGCAGAGACCATGGAAGAGTACTGTTTTTGGCTTGGTCTCGGTTGTGCTCAATTTGAGACCCCCAGAGAGACCATAGGATTCTAGTCAAGTCCAGAATGCAAAAGCAACGTTTGTTCTTTCCAGATAGCTGGGAGCTCAAAGCCACCACTCACAATTTGGCACAATGGGGAGAGCTCTTGTTCCTCGTTTGGGGTTGACATATATAGGCCAAAACCACAAGCTAGGTTTATTTATGGTCAACTTGCTAAACACAGGGTGTGGACCATTTCTGCTTACCCCCTTTCTTCTTTAAGCAGGTACTTCTGCTATTGTGCTTGTCCCTGCCCTCCTGCCAAGTAGTTACATCTTCTGTCTAGACCACAATGCTGGGTGTCCACAGGTGGCTAGCTGCTAGGGACAGTTGGTTTGCACTTTTACAAAGGTTCCTGTTTCTAGCTCACTCTTGATGTTGCAAAGTTCCTTGAACCCAGTGTCTTAATCAGCTCCTGATCAAGCAAACTTTCTTGGAATTTTTTACGTTGTTACATTTCTCCCTTCTCTTGTAACTTGGAGGACCAATCTTTGTTCCACCTTAGGGCCAAACAGGGGCAACGTACCTTTCTTCCCTGATATCGAGGGGTCAAGGGGGCTATTTATGATGCATGGTCCAAATGTTAACCGTATCAGGAGTATTATTATGGGTTCCATTAATCCAGTTACTAAAGTAGTTAGCCAAGGAGATGATGAAAACCAGGACTCAAACCATCTTTGGGAAGCCTCATGCTCCTTTTCACACTTTTCTAATCCTTTCCTAACTTTGGCCAAATTGTCTTTTATAATTTTTAAATAGTAAATGTAAAACAGGATTTCTATCCTAAAACTGCAGAGACTTTCTACGTAAGGGAGTTCCCTTTTGACTTAGCCTTTCAACCAGAAAGTACAGGATGGTGTATTCTTTTAACTGCTCCCAGGTGACTTGGGGTGTCATTGTCCAGGGTTAACAAAGGTGAAATGCCAGTCAAAAACAAAGAGAAAATTTAGGCAATGGAGTGTTTATCAGGAGCATCTCGGTTGTGGACTCTGTTGAAGAGCCATGGAGCATTCACATCAGCTAGACTGGTCCATATCAGTTTTCAGCAATTCCAGGGTTCATAGTCATTTGGAGCAGATTGTAGTTAGCAATTAATGCTTTGTTGTTTCTATCAATCAAGGGACAAACTCAAACTAGAAAAAGAAGTTTAATACATTTGAAACTTTTAGAAAAAGCAAATAACAGATATCTATAAAACAGCAAAATTAAATTCATACCTTTGAGTCCTAGCAAAAACACAGATTTCTGTTAAAAGTGTGTAGACAACCAAAAGAAATTTAATATCTTGAGCTTGTGATCCAAACAATAAGTGGTTATATTTTAATTAATTTATATTTATACCTTAAAATTTGATGCTGTCAAATTAACAAAATTATAACTAGTGCAGCCATCAGTACTGTCAGAGATCTCAAAAGGATAAATAAATTATATTTAAGTACAGACCAAACAGCTTTCAAAACTCTTAAAAAGTGACAGAAAGCAGCCCATGTACAGTTCATACCCAGGTCTCCATAGCATTGGAGACAAAGTATCAGGACAGCAGGCTTTACAAGGCCCGTAAGATGAGAGGTTCTAGTGGAAGAGGGAAAAGACTGGCCTTATTTTGTGTAGGCAAAAGTGGTGCAATCAATTCTATAGTGTCCATAGTCTGGACTGGGTACTGGCAACAGGTGTTTCACTGGGACATCTCACCCAGTGGTCAACGTCATCATTATCCGGGTAGAAACATCATGGTGTCCCATAATCTTCTTTGGAGACCTTGGGTCACTGCTAGGATCTGGGAGTCTCTGTCTGATATAAGCTTTTTAATCATTATTTTATATGCCATATTCCATATCCTAAATATTTATGGCTGCCTGGGTATTTTACTTCATATGTTATCAGATTTAATCTTTAAATTAATTTTAGATTGAAGCTAATATAGAAACCAAATTAGCTTTTCTGATCACGTCTGTCCATTAGTGAGAGCCTGGTCACTTGGTCTAGGGAGTCAGCTCTCTCTCACAGACAGCGTCTCCTCATAGCGAGTCTCCCTCAGACAAAGAGTTTAGAGAAACATAAAGCACACACACACACACACACACACACACACATCTTTCAGACAATTAGCACATACATACATGTATCTTACCGGTATTAGAATAAACCTGTAGACCTTTGGCGGTCCTGGGTTCCCAGCCAGTGCATCAAATGTTGTGCCCAAGTTAAGACCCCCAGAGAGACCACCGGAATCCAGTCAAGTCCAGAATGCAAAAGTAAGTTTTGTTCTTTCCCTATAGCTGGGAGCTCAAAGCCACCACTCACAATTTGGCACAGTGGGGAGAGCTCCTGTTCCTCATTTGGGATTGACATATATAGGCCAAAACCACAAGCCAGGTTTATTTAGGGTCAACTTGCTAAACACAGGGTGCGGACCATTTCTGATACCCCTTCCTTCTTTAAGCTACTTCTGCTATTGTGCATGCCTTCCACTCTTCCCCCAAATAATTACTTCTGCTTCCTTCTAGACCACAATGCTGGACAGGTGTCTAGCTGTCTAGGGACAGCTGGTTTGCACTTTTACAAAGATTCCTGTTTCCAGCAAACTCTTGATGTTGCAAAGTTTCTTGAACCCAGTGTCTTAACTAGCTCCTGATCAAGCAAACTTTCTTGAAATTTTTTATGTCTTTATAGTCTCCAACTTCAATTTCAGGAGCCATGATCACCTGCCCAGGAGTAGCACTGCTCACACTAGGCTAGGCCCTCACCTATCAGTCATTGCTGAAGAAAATGCTTTACAGGCATTCCTTAAGTCTGGTCTAATAGAAGCGTTTTCTCATTTGAAGTTACTCTTTCTGGATAACTCAAATTTTTGTCAAATTGACAAAAATGTAGCTAGATCATTATCCTTAGGTGTCCCAAGTGAATCTCTAAGTCAAAGACCCAAAATAATATACAAATGACCTTCAATTTATAAGGGCTATACTGACAAAATTTCAATATTAAGATGGTGCAACGATACACACAAAGTGGAAGCCATACTTTGAGATTTACATGCACATCCGTTATTAACACTGGTGTGGGAAGATTTTTCTCTGTCCCACCAGCCAGTTCCCAAATAACTACATAGACATTACTTATTAATTATGAAAAGTTGGCCTTAGCTTAGACTCATTTCTAACTAGCATATAACTTAAATTAACTCATTTCTATTTGTTTACATTTTGCCTCATGACTTTATTACTTTTACCCATGCTACTTTCTTGCTTTCTCCACATCCGGCTGGTGACTCTCTCATTCTTTCTTCCAGTTTCCTCTCTGCCCTGAAAATCCTGCTTAACTATTTCTTGTAAAGCACAACACCATATCTGCTCTTTGCAGTATTCACTAAGCACTATGGTACAGTAAGTGCCTGTACTACGTGACAGCTTGTGAGTCTCAGGCAAGGGCCTGGAGATTGACACACACAGAGACACAGAGACAGAGACACAGGGGCATGGGTCTTCCTTGAATTTCCCAAGAATGCCCCCTTTATTGTATTCCAGGGAAGCTTATATAGGGATCCTTAATTGAAAGCCATGCCCCAGACAACCCACCAGAAACCACTCCCTTGTCATTAGGAACTCCTGAGGGTCTCATGCTCAGAGCAGCTGCAAACACAGGATAACAAGTTGCTTTTCTCAGAGTAGCTGAATTATTAAAAAACAAGTTGTTTACAGGAAATTCAGGGTCTGGGGGTCAACAGCCCCCACAATTTGTTGTTTGGCTTTTTATTAAACCAATCTGACTAACACATCTTTAATGTATACAAAAAGTTTATTCCACAATGCACAGGCTCCAACTCTACCACACAATTATGAAGGTAGATAATCATTTACCCTATACAATGCACTGAGTGACCAACTTTCTTTTGATAGTATGGATGTATTTGGGATTTTATCGCTCACTGTATCTGTAGAATGCCCACCTGTGTTTGTACCTGATGTTTTCTTTGTGATTATAAGATAGGCTTTATTGTCACTGCTTTTTCTCAGCAGAGGGCTGATAGAAATGTACTAAGAGTGTTTGAAGGCCAGGCTAAGCTGTGGTGTTAGGTACATTATTATATTTATTTTTACTTACAATATTGTTTATTCCTGTTGTGTTTATCAGGATGAAAACCCATAATAAGTCATCTGGATATGATTTCTCTTTATCTATACACAAATCAGTCTGCCTGTAAACAAAATTAAGTCAGAAGTCAAAAACAAAGACAACTTAAAACAAACTGAGTCCTATCTCATTACCAAACCAATTACTAAATGTTTGACTTCCCATAGCAATAGCATAAACATAAAACTCATTGATGTCCAAACTCAAGCTGCGTGATGTTACAGAAAACAGAAAGGATCAGCAGTTGCTGCTACTGCATGTCCATGCTGGGAGGTGACATTGTGAGACATAATGGCTCCATTTGGATTTACAAGTCAATGCATTGGTGAGGCTAAAAAGGCAAATAAGACCACATGCAATGACAACAAGTAAGAACTATGAGGTACAATCATTCAAGTATAAAGAAAGAGTCTGAGTGAGTCATAACCAGATCATTCCAGACACATCCATCATCATTACAAAAAAGACACCCAGAAGCTACTTGTACATCCAAGAAATGAAGTGATATCTCCTCCTTGGTGCCATGAAAGGATGAAAAATTATAACCATTTCTGTACTCCATAATCAGAGGAGAACATTTTAGGAAATATCGGTATTTCTTTTCCAACCTGAAGTGAGAAAAATAGCTGCTAAAAAGTACACTGTGGTATTAAAAACTCTTCTTATAACAGCATGTTCATACCTGTGAGTTTAGCATAATTAGATATTTAAAAATGATACATCTAATAAATCCAACTGCCAAACTAATATGCACTACAATCAGTACTTAGATTTTGCTAAAGAGAAAGCTGAAAAGACTTAATTAAATTTGTCTACCTCATTAAAAAATAAATAAAAATAAGAATCTAAGACACTAATATAAATATAACTAGTAATTTTTATTCTAGAATAAAATAGAATTGAAAATTATAAACTTAAACTCCGGGAATAATTCAACAATTCCTTTTTAATATCTATAACTATAAAACAGACATGTATAGTCACAGGATTTTAGAGACTTAACAATTTGATAAATCAGTCTCTTTCTCCATGTCAATTCCTGACATATACTTCCACTACATAAATGCTGAATGAATGAATGAATGAATGACAAGCAAATTAGTTAATCCTGATATTTTACATAGGAGAGAGATGAAAGAAGTCTGAAAAACAAGTTAAACAGGTCTTGGGAAGATAATAGGTCAGTAAATGAACACTCTTACTGAGAAAGCTTGAAGTCCTAATTTGGATCCCCAGCACCTATGTGGTAAACCATGCACATGGACTGAAGAAATAGATGGTCATTGGGTTAAAACCACTCTGAGCCTATAGAAGGCCTGAGCTTGGTTCTCATTCCCCACCTCAGGCAGCTGACAACCTTCTGTAACTACAATATCTGGGGAGTCAACATCCACTTAAGATCTCTGGGCACAGGCATGCCCATGCGCATGAGTGTGTCTGTGTGTGCAAAGCAAGGTATAACTGTTCATGTCTATAATGTCAAGAGCTGGGTGGAGTTAAAGATGGGAAGATTGCTGGAAAAACTCATGAGCCCTATATTTAATAAGAGATACTGCTTCAAGAAAATAAAGCAGAGAACCCAATGTCTTCTTTATCTGTTTCTTATACCTTTTCTTGGACTATTTTTTTTCTGTTTGCTTTGTCCTATTTTTATGTGTTAGTTTTTTTAATCCTCTTTCATTTTGTTATTATTTCTTAGAAGCCTGTTTCTTTTCTAATGAGAGGTATAAAAAGGGAGGGAAGATGGAGAGGAACTGGGAGTAGAGAGAGAGGAAAACATAATCAGGATATATAATGTAAGAAAAATTATTTTCAATAAAAGGAAAAAAATAGAAGAAGGCAGATGATCTACACATTTCAAACATAGCCAGGATGTTGATTGCTGTAGTTTAGAGGAAGGTAGCAGGCAGATACAATTTCCTGGATCAGACTACAGAAGGAAAGGCAGTTAAAACTGTAGAGACATGTTCAAAAACAAAATATGCTTTACTGTTTGGATGATTACAATCCTAGAATTATTACTTCACTGATTTTCTTGTGCTCCTAAGCTAACATATTTAGTGATGGAGGAGTGCCATCTCTCTATATTTTACTTTCATTGAATAATAAAGAAACTGCCTTGGCCCTTTGATAGGACAGAAAATTAGGTGGGTGGAGTAGACAGAACAGAATGCTGGGAAGAAGGCAATGAGGCAGATGCCATAGCTCTCCTCTCTGAGATAGACACAGGTTAAAATCTTCCTGGTAAGCCACCACCTCGAGGTGCTACACACATTAATAGAAATGGGTTAATCAAGATGTGAGAGTTAGCCAGTAAGAGGCTAGAGCTAATGGGCCAAGCAGTGTTTTAAATAATACAGTTACCATGTAATTATTTTGGGTAAAGCTAGTCAGTGGCCAGGAGTTGGGGAGCTGGGCCTGCGTCACTCTCATCACTAAAATTTAGAAAAGTAGAACATTAGTGATGCAAAGAGAGACTTTGTTAGCACCTCCATTCATTTGTGTTTGAAGCTGTATTACAAATAGACACTTTAAATGACAAACTGAAAACTGGCTGTTTGAACCCAAATCTGTTGATCACAAGTTTTATTGGTTGGTTCAGGTTGTTAATGTGCCTACCTTTGTAGAAGGAGCTGCAGGAAGGCCTGCTTTTTGTCCCACCCAGCTCCTGCATCGTTAGCTTCACACCTAAAATAACAACACACGAATTGTATTCATTTTAACAATTCCTGGCCCATTGGCCTCTTATTGGCTTATTCTCACATCTTGCTTTAACCCACATTTAGTAATCTGTATAGCACCACGAGGTGGTGGCTTACAGGGAAAGATTCAGTGTGTCTGACCTGGTGGCTGGCTCCATGGTGTCTGCCTGAGGCGTTTGCCTCATTGCCTTCTTCCCAGCATTATGTTCTGTTTATAAATGCTGTTGAACTAATCCAAGACAGATATTTTAAAAATTCCTTGACTTCAAAATTTGGATCTAAGGTTATGATGCTTTGGCAAAGTCCTTCTTTTGTTTTCACAAAGAATAAGACCTTGTGGATTGCTTCTATCCCAATACGGTATGATGGACCACATCCTCCTGAAACATTGCTGTGAACACCTTCAGAAAATCACTCCACTCAACTGCCGACTGAGATGAAGCTAGCACACAGGGTATACCATGAAAGACCTGAATAACAGCGCCCCTATACAGCACGCAGAAGTTTGAAGAGAAATAATTATGCCCACATTCCCAAATATTGTTTATAAATGTTCTTTTAATTTAAAAGGGGATATGATATAGATATGAATAATTTGCATTGGTATGGATTTTAAGGTCAATTTTGTTATATGTATATGTGTTTCTGCTCTTGATTAAGGTATTGTGATTGTGTAGTTCATTTAAAAATGTAATGTATAATTAGGAAGTATAGGTTGTTAAAGGATAATCATCGATTAGTCATGTTTGTAGTCGTGTTAGTTAGACTTTCTAGATGTGCATAGATATATTTCAGATAGGCATTCTTCATATCTTTCAAAGACTACAGAATATGACATTTAATGTTTTAATAAGTTAGGGCTTTTCATGACAATGAGACACGTTTGCTCCTGGCAGCACCAATCTACTTCAAGAGGAAGATGGGCATCAGAGAGGCTCCTTATAGCCATTTGGGCAAGAAACTGCTCTTGCCTGGACTGATGCATGAAGTGTACACAAAGAATCCACAGAAAGAGGACTGCTGAACTTGCCTAAAGGTGAAATGATCTTTTGGGGTTCCTGATTCATGAAAGAGTCTGTGAGACATTCTGCAGGACAGAGCAGAAAGTGACTGAACTGCCTTTGAAATTTCCTGCTTCATGGAAATGTCTGCTGGAAACTATGGGCCTGTAGGCTGAAGATGGATGCCCCAGTGGTACAAAAGAACTTCGGGTGACTGTACAGGCAGCAAGATGTCTCTGTCATTTCTAGAGTTTTGGAAGTTGCTTACTTCTTGTTTGATTAGGTAATATTATATCCTTTTGGAGTCTTTGATGGAGTTGAAGAATGGTTAGTTATAGTTATAGTTTTCCTTTGTTATTACAAAAGATAAAATAGATCTAAATATTGTAATTGTAATTCGTGCTTGATAACTGTTTTGTTATATGTAATGCTACTATGTTAAAGCCCTTCTTTTTTGTTTAAACAGAAAAAAGGAGAAATGATGGAGGAGGGTCATCTGTCTATGTGTTACTTTCATTGGTTAATAAAGAAACTGCCTTGGCTTTTTGATAGGACAGAAAATTAGGTAGGTAGAGTAAACAGAACAGGATGCTGTTACTAGGGAGGAGGTCTCCATGCAGCTCTATTCCTCCTTGAGGGTGTATATGGAGTTGATAGCTAGAAAAGTGGTATGGGATTCCTCTCTGTATGATGTGAATACCATTGCTTAATAAAAAAACAACAACAAAAAAAACCTGCCTTGGGCCTGCACAGAGAAGAATAGAGGCGGGAGGGGAAAACTAAACTTAATGCTGGGAGAAAGAAGACAGAGTCAGGAGAAGCCATGTAGCCCTGCCAGAGATGGATGTCGGACAGAATTTTACCCGGTAAGCCACAGCCATATGGTGCTATGCAGATTAATAGAAATGGGTTCAATTAAGATATAAGAGCTAGCAAAAATATGCTTAAGCTATAGGCCAAGTAGTGATTCAAATGATATACTCTCTGAGTGATCATTTTGGGTCTAAGCAGCTGGAAACAAACAAGCAGCTCCTCCCACAACAGGGAAGTAAGAAATATTTCATCAGGGACATAACCACTGCTAAGTTGCCGATGCTTTTGTAAGCAACTATAATTAAACCTATTGTTACTAAGAAAAGATGTGAAAGTAGAAGGGGGTCTAATTGGGAAGGGAAAGAGTATTAATGGGTGTGGGAGGAGAACATGAAAATGTAGCAGTAAAACAGGCCAAATGTGCACTGCCTCTTTTATGATAGCTTGACTTAATGACTATCTAAAACTATGGTGGTACAAAATTAATATGCATTCATTAGAAATTATTCCTACAATGTTGAATGTTCATCTTGTCCTGGTGTAGAGGTAGGCTGTAAAATCCTCCCCTTTCTTGAGGTAGACATTAACAGACTCACAGTCTAAGTGAACCACACAATCACAAAGGGAAACAGCCAATATGCTACAGTGCACTGTGCTAAGGTATATTTTTTTTATGCACTAAATGCATTAAATGCATGTAACCTTACTTTATTTTTACCTTGGGACAGATTTCTTGTGATGTAGTCCTATAGTCACTCAAGGAACATCTATATTTACTCAAGGGATACAACTCGTGGAACCCACTGTGAACTTCCAAAATATCACTTTTTTGTGATAAAATTAATGGAAATATCCTACAACCCCCCCAAATCCAAACAGAGTAAGACATTCTGGGTCCAAAGTCAAAAGTATAGAAACTGTGAGAATAAACATTTAGAGCAAAGAGTTATAAAATTAGGCTAAAGAGATTTTCTCAGCCGGTCATTTAGAGCTACGGTGGAGTTTTTTCTTTTATAATTTGGATAATGACAGAACAACTATACACAAATATACTCCTCTAGCTTTTAACTTATTAGATTCTTATCATTATATTTTTCCTTCTCTTGTTTGCCCTGTATTGTTGCCTTTATGTTGTCACTATGTCTTCCTTTTTGAACACCCCCTTTTCTAACTTGTTCAATATAGCCTCCTATAAACTGGAATGTCATAGGGTCAATAGTGTTTGGATGCTTTTTGTATAAATTAGGGATGGTAAAAAATGGTGGAGTTTAAAAATCACCACTTTGAAACAATGACACTAGAAATTTATTATATCAAAAACATGCCTTGCTATATGAGCATTGCTATACTGTACAACATTCCTGTACCAATTGTGCATTAACTCAGGCATGAACAACAATTTTTTTCTAATGGAGAACACTGGCACACAGAATCTAAACAAAGAGATCAAAGTTAATGTCACAGGAGAGAGAACATACATCTTACTCTATGATAGGTAGCCCTTTCACAAATGCATAAGCTAAATAAAATAAAAGGAAACATCAGAAAAAAAACACAAATTGAGGGACATTCTACAAAATATATGGTGTATAATTATGAATCTTAAAAAAAAAGGATTGACTGACTGTAGTAATAGGAGCGGCAGGGCTGTGTCCCCGGCCGCCCACATGGCTTAGCTCGGCCACCCGCATGGCTTACTTATGCCCCGAAATAACCACGCGGAAACTGCATTCCTCTAAACACTGCCCAGCCCATTAATTTCAGCCTCCCATTGGCTAGCTCTTGCACCTGGACTAGCCCATTTCTGATAATCTGTGTAGCACCCCAAGGTGTGCTTACCGGGGAGATTCTAGCCTGCTTCTGTCTGGAATGCGGGCATCATGGCGACTCCTTCTCAGCTTCTCTTTCCCAGAATCCTCTCTGTCTACTCTGCCTACCTAATTTTCTGTCCTATCAGGGCCCAGGCAGTTTCTTTATTGAACCAATGAAATCAACAGATTGATATATGACACTCCCACATCACTTCCCCTTTTTCTGTTTAAACAAAAAAGAAAAGCTTTAACTTTAACATAGTAAATCACATATAACAAAACAGTTATCAAGTAAGAATTACAGTTACAATATTTATATCTACTTTATCTTTTATCATAACTAAGGAAAACTATAACTATAACTAACCATTCTTCAACTCCATCAAAGACTCCAGAAGGATATAAAATTATTTAAACAAACAAGAAATCCAAACTCTAGAAATGACAGAGACATCTCGCTGCCTGGACAGTCACCCAAAGTTCCTCTGTACAGTTGGGGCATCCATCTTTGGCCTCCAGGCCCATAGTATCCAGACATTTCCATGAAGCAGGAAATTCCAAAGACAGTTTAGTCACTTTCTGCTGTGTCCTGCGTCCTGCAGAATGTCTTGTAGACTCTTTTATGAATCAGGAACCCTGAAAGATCATCTCACCTTTAGGCAAGTTTAGCAGTCCTCTCTCTGCGGGTTCTTTGTGTCCAGTTTATGCAATAGTCCAGGCAAGAACAGTCTCTTGCCCAATGGCTGGCTATCAAACTCCATAAGGATCCTCTTCGATGCCCATCTTCCTCTCGAAGTAGATTGGTGCTGCCAGGAGCAGACGTGTCTCATTGTTATGAAAAGCCCTAAATTATTAAAACATTAAATGCCATATTCTGCAGTCCTTGAAAGATATGAAGAATGCCTATCTAATTGAAGTATACTCTATATATCTAGAAAATCTAACTCACATGAATACAAGCTTTACTATTATCAATGATTATCCATTAACAGCCTATATTTCCTAATTATACATTACATTTTAAAAATGAACTACTTAATCACAATACCTTAATCAAGATCAGAAATACATATACAAATAACAAAATTGACCTTAAAATCCACACCAATGCAAATTATTTATATCTATATCATATCCCCCTTTAAATGTAAAAGAACATATATAATCAATATTTGGGAACATGGGCGCAGTTTTTCTCCTCAAACTGCTTCCTGCTGAATGGGGGCGTCGTTAATTAGGTCTTTCATGGTGTAACCTGTGTGCCAGGGTCATCTCAGTTGGCAGTTGAGTGAAGTAATTTTTTGAGGGTGATCACAGCAACCTTTCAGGAGGGCGTGGTCTATCATACCACATCAGAATAGAAGAAATCCATAGGGTCTGGTCCTCTGTGAAAACAAATGAAGACCCTCTCCGAAGCATCATATACTTAGACCCAAATTTTGAAATCGTAATACCCTTATATCCATTCTGGTTTAGCTTGGCAGCCCATGTAATTAAATGTCTGTCTGTATTTAGCTCCTTTACAGTCAAAAATTTTAAAGAAAACACAATGTACATAATCCAGATTCTCTGTGAATTTTCCATTTTTACGTGGCTTATTTTTATTTATTTCTTTTACTCTCTTAACTATCTGTATTCTGTCTCTTTAAAGACTTTACCTTTTTTATTTTTAAAGGCATTAACTTTATTTTCTCTCTCTCTATATATATTTTTTTCTCTCTCAAGCCTACGTATATTCATCCAACACTGTGATCCATTTAGTGGTCTGTCTGAATCTGTTTTACTGTGAATCTGTAATTTTTTTACTATCCAGGAGCATTTCTTAAAATGTTAAGCACTTCTAAAAAACTTAAGTTGCACCATGTAGGGGTTCCGCTCGCTCTCTCTGAACTTCCTGCTGGTCTGGTGACTAGACTCTTTCTCTAGTTGTGCAGAGAGCTGTTTTCCGGGATCGTGATCTGTAAGTTTTCCCTCTTTAAATAAATACTACCCTAGTAATAGTAATCCCAAACTGGTGTGGCATTGTTCGTGGTTACGCCTTTAACTGACATGGATTAGAGAGATGCCTCAGTAGTTAAGAGCACTTGTTGCCCTTGGAGAGGTCTTGGGTTTAGTTCCCAGCACCCACATGGCAACTTAAAACCATTTGAAACTCAAGTTCCAGGAGATCCAAAATCCTTTTCTGGCCTCCATCAGCATAACATGCACACAGTATACAAGTATACATGCAGGCAAAACATTCACATGTATAGATTAAAAATAAATAAATTAAAAAATGAGACTGAGGTAATTGTCTAGGAACAATGAATTTCCTAGATAAATGAATGGAATTTGTGATCCTGTATTATTTTGAATAATATAATTGGTGCAATTGGTAAGACATGAATATTATCCATATGCTTTAAAATACATTGTATCTTAAAGACAAAGGATAAAGGATACGTGGCAAGTGCTAATTCATATATGTATGTATATGAAAGAAAATGGGAGTCCTTTATCTTTCTTTAAGTTTGAAATTATTTAGAAGAAAAAATTGTTGAGGATTCATTATCCCTTTTATTTTCTTATAAATAAATAGCATTAAAATTATATAGAATTTAATTAGTAAATTAGCATCTACTTACTGTATCATTGATTGAACTATATAAGATTTGTTGGGATTATATTTTCATATGTGCAGATATATATCTTTTTTACTTGTAAATTTACATCTTTGTACCATTTATGAAAATTTATTCAATAATGAAGGGAAAATTACCTGAAAAAAGATGAAAATCTACAATTATAGAGAAATATACTGAAATATCTTCGCCTAGGATTTCATATATATATAGATAATACTTCATCTACTTGTAGTAGATTATAGCTTTCAGTCACAATCAGAGTAGACACCTTTCCACATGTGTGTTCAAAATGCTTGGCTTTTTAATTACTGTTTATGAACAGTAATTACAGGAACATAAATCCATAATTATAGGTAACTCACACGGATAATGCATTTAAATCAAACACTGTCATTATTAATTTTCACAGTTATCTTTTTTCATATTATTGCAATGAAAATATGACAATGATCTGGACTAAAGAAAGTGTGGCTCAATGGATCTGCTGTTGCTAGAAGGAAATCATCTAATCAGAACAAAAAATTAAAGGTGCTGAAATAGAAAGTATCTGCCTGAGATGTTGTGGTAAGAAAGAACTACCATCTCAAGGAAAAGATTTGACTATGTTAATCCTAAGAATTCACCATTTTGTTCATAAAAATAACTATTATAGTAGTGAATATGTATATATGAATATCTCATTTAAATATGCAGTAAACATTCAAATATTATTTTTGCTGATGAAACCATAATTCTAATTATACTTTCCATTAAATATAATTTTCACAGCAACTTTAGTCATCTGCACTCAGAATAATAATGATAATACAAACATAACACCTATGCTTAACATTAACTGAGCAATTACTACTAATAAGAAACATGAATATAATGCTTTTTATGCCTCTCAACCTTTAGAGTATTTTATATATAACTCATTTATCCTTCTAATGACCCTATGAAGGGAATATGAGAAGCTCCATTTTTTTTAAAAAATGAGGACACTAATGTTAAATTGTTTTCTCCAAACAAGAGACCTAATAAGTGGTAAGTGGGAAATTTGAGAACAAGTAGCTTGCTTTAGAGTCCATTCTTTTAGCAATCTACTATATTTTCTCAGTTAATATGTTCAGACATTGTTATATCCACTATGCAGTCTCTACTCAATTACTTACAGGGATTAAAATGATAATGACTGTTATATTTAAAGTCACTTAACCAATAAGGAAATTAATGTAGCCACATAATAGTTTAGAAATAAGGAAAATATACTATTATTAACTTAGTCATTACTGACCACAATGGACCAAATATTCACATCACTCCTAAACTCACATACTGAAATCATCACCAGCAAGATTATAAGGACATAAGAACAAAGTTGTTATAAAAGGGATGGTAGTACTTATAAAGAAGCTTTGGAGAAGTTGCCCATTCCATTTTTTATTACATAGCAAGACACCTTGATCCTATTCATGAAGGAAAGAGATTTTATGACCTACTCCACCTTTAAAAGACCATACCTTGTTAAAAATATTTATCTTATTTTATTTTTTATTATGTTTCTCTGTGTGTCTGTATATCTGTGTAATATTCATTGGAGTGTCTGCAGAGGCCATCAGAAAATTGGAACTAAAGTTACAGGTGGTTGAGAGCCACCCAACTTTGTTATAAGAATTTAATTCGCTGTTTGGGCGCTGGGACAGGGTCCGAATTGGGAGGACATTCGGGAGGGTGGTGGCTCCTTTGTCTAGGTGGCCGGCCTGCACCAAGCGGGGCCGGCCCTTTGTTCGCGGGACGCCCAGGCAGCGGGGAGATCGGATCCGGGAGCCAGGAGGGCCATCGCAGGGAGATACACCCAGAGATACAGGCACAGCAAAGACAGGACCAAGACACCAGGCCTCTCTTGGCTTCATTTGAAAGAGGAGATGGGAAGGCGCCAATGCAAGAATTCCTCCAACAACCTGAAAGGCAACATGACATCACCAGAACCCAGGGATCCCGAAATAAGAAGAATTGTACACCCTACTCCAGAAGAAGTAGAAGAAATCGACTCAAAAGTGAATTATTTTAAAATAATAGAAGACCTTAAACAGGAGGTGAAAAACTGCCATAAACAATTAGAGATTACAAACAAAAAGGTAGAGGAAATGAATAAATCGCTCAAAGATACCCAAGAAAACCAAGAGAAACAAGAAAATGCAATCAAACAGGTAAGGGAAATGGTTCAAGACCTGAAGAATGAAATGGAAGTAATGAAGAAAACTCAAACCGAGGGAAGGTTGGAGATGGAAAATCTGGGTAAACGAACAGGAACTACAGAGACAAGTACTACCAACAGATTACAAGAGTTAGAAGAAAGAATGTCAGACACTGAAGATACCATAGAGAAAATTAACACACTGATCAAAGAAAACAGCAAAACTAACAAATTCTCATCACAAAACATTCAGGAAATATGGGACACAATAAAAAGACCAAACCTAAGAAAAATTGGTATAGAAGAAGGAGAGGAAGTACAGCTCAATGGTTCAGAAAATATATTTAATAAAATTATAGAAGAAAACTTTCCCAACCTAAAGAAAGATATTCCTTTGAAGGTTCAAGAAGCATACAGAACACTGAATAGACTGGACCAAAAAAAAAACATCTCCTCGCCATATAATAATCAGAACACAAAACATACAGAATAAAGAAAGAATATTAAGAGCTGCAAAGGAAAAAGGTCAAGTTACTTATAAAGGTAAACCTATCAGACTTACACCTGACTACTCTATGGAAACCATGAAAGCCAGAAGGTCCTGGATAGATGTACTGCAGAAGCTAAGAGAACATGGATGCAAGCCCAGACTACTATACCCAGCCAAGCTTTCATTCACTATAAATGGAGAAAACAAAATTTTCCAGGATAAAAACAAATTTAAACAATTCGTAGCCACAAATCCAGCCTTACAGAAAGTAATAGAAGGAAAATCACAAACCAAGGAGACCAACAATGTCCACAATAACTCAAACATCTAGACACCCTTCACCAGCACAACTAAAAGAAGGCAAACACACAAACTCTATGACTAAAAAAGTAACCGGAGTTAGCAATCACTGGTCATTAATATCCCTTAATGTCAATGGACTCAACTCACCTATAAAAAGGCACAGGCTAAGAGATTGGATACGCAAACAGGATCCAACATTCTGCTGTTTACAAGAAACACACCTCAACCACAAAGACAGGCACCTACTTAGAGTAAAAGGATGGGAAAAGGTTTATCAAGCAAATGGACCTAAGAAACAAGCAGGTGTGGCCATACTAATTTCTAACAAAGTTGACTTCAAACTTAAATCAATCAGAAGAGATGGAGAGGGATATTTTATACTCATAACAGGAACAATTGATCAGGATGAGGTCTCAATCCTGAATATCTATGCCCCTAACATAAAAGCACCCACATATGTAAAAGAAACACTACTAAAACTCAAGGCTGCCATCAAACCGCACACACTAATAGTAGGAGATCTCAACACTCCTCTTTCACCAATGGACAGGTCAATCAGACAGAAACCTAACAGAGAAATAAGAGAATTAATGGAGGTACTGAATCAAATGGACTTAACAGACATCTATAGAACATTCCACCCAAATAGGAAAGAATATACCTTCTTCTCTGCAGCTCATGGAACCTTCTCGAAAATTGACCACATCCTCGGTAACAAAGCAAACTTCCACATTTACAAAAAGATATCCATAACCACATGTGTCTTATCAGATCACCATGGACTAAAGTTAGAATTCAACAACAATGCTACCCCCAGAAAGCCTACAAACTCATGGAAACTGAATAGTCAACTATTGACCCACACCTGGATCAAGGAAGAAATAAAGAAAGAAATTAAAGTCTTCCTTGAATTCAATGAAAATAAAGAATCAACATACTCAAACTTATGGGACACTTTGAAAGCAGTCCTAAGGGGAAAGTTCATAGCCCTTAGTGCCCACTTAAAGAAAACAGAGAAAGCATACATTGGAGACTTAACAGCCCATCTGAAAGCTCTAGAAAAAAAAGAAGCAGACTCACCTAGGAGGAGTAGAAGACTGGAAATAGTCAAAATGAGGGCTGAAATCAACAAAATAGAAACACAGAAAACAATCCAAAGAATCAATGAAACAAAAAGCTGGTTCCTGGAAAAAATCAACAAAATTGATAAACCCCTATCCAAACTAATCAAAAGGCAGAGAGAGAATTTGCAAATTAATAAGATCAGAAATGAAAAGGGGGACATAACCACAGACATAGAGGAAATTCAGAGAATCATTAGATCTTACTACAAAAGCCTGTATGCCACAAAACTGGATAATGTAAAAGAAATGGACACGTTTTTTAGATAAATACCATATACCAAAGTTAAATCAGGACCAGGTGAACAATCTAAATAGACCTGTCAGTCGCGAAGAATTAGAAGCTGTTATCAAAAACCTCCCCCACCAAAAAAAAGCCCAGGACCAGACGGTTTCAATGCGGAATTCTACCAGAATTTCCAAGAAGACCTAATACCTATACTCCTTAAGGTATTTCACAATATAGAAACAGAAGAGTCATTGCCAAATTCCTTTTATGAAGCTACCGTCACTCTGATACCAAAACCACACAAAGACTCAACCAAGAAAGAGAATTACAGGCCAATCTCACTCATGAACATTGACGCAAAAATCCTCAACAAAATACTGGCAAACCGTATCCAAGAACACATTAGAAAAATTATCCATTATGATCAAGTAGGCTTCATCCCAGAGATGCAAGGCTGGTTCAACATTCGAAAATCTATCAATGTAATCCATCATATAAATAATCTGAAAGAAAAAAACCATATGATCATTTCTTTAGATGCTGAAAAAGCTTTTGACAAAATTCAACATCCCTTTATGATAAAAGTCTTGGAGAGATTAGGGATACAATGGTCATACCTAAATATAATAAAAGCTATTTACAGCAAACCGACAGCTATCATCAAACTAAACAGAGAGAAACTCAAAGCCATCCCACTTAAATCAGGAACACGACAAGGCTGTCCACTCTCTCCATACCTCTTCAATATAGTGCTTGAAGTTTTAGCAATAGCAATAAGACAACATAAGGGGATCAAGGGGATTCGAATTGGAAAGAAAGAAGTTAAACTTTCGTTATTTGCAGATGATATGATAGTGTACATAAGTGACCCCAAAAACTCCACCAAAGAACTCCTACAGCTGATAAACGCCTTTAGTAATGTGGCCGGATACAAGATCAACTCCAAAAAATCAGTCGCCCTCCTATACACAAAGGATATGGAAGCAGAGAGGGAAATCAGAGAAGCATCACCTTTCACGATAGCCACAAACAGCATAAAATATCTCGGGGTAACTCTAACCAAAGAAGTGAAGGATCTATTTGACAAAAACTTTAAGGCATTGAAGAAAGAAATTGAAGAGGATACCAGAAAGTGGAAGGATATCCCTTGCTCGTGGATTGGTAGGATCAACATAGTAAAAATGGCAATCCTACCAAAGGCAATTTATAGATTCAATGCAATCCCCATCAAGATCCCATTAAAATTCTTCACTGATCTTGAAAGGACAATAATCAACTTTATATGGAATAACAAAAAACCCCGGATAGCCAAAACAATCTTATACAATAAAGGTACTTCTGGAGGCATTACCATCCCTGACTTTAAACTCTATTACAGAGCTACAGTAATGAAAACAGTGTGGTACTGGCATAAAAATAGAGAAGTTGACCAATGGAATCGTATAGAAGACGCGGATCTTAACCCACAAACCTATGAACACCTCATTTTCGATAAAGGTGCTAAAAATATACAATGGAAGAAAGAAAGCATCTTCAACAAATGGTGCTGGCACAACTGTATGTCAACCTGTAGAAGAATGAAAATAGACCCATACCTATCACCATGCACAAAACTCAAGTCCAAATGGATCAAAGACCTCAATATCAATCTGAACACACTGAACCTGATAGAAGAGAAAGTGGGAAGCACACTACAACAGATGGGCACAGGCGATCGCTTCCTAGGTATAACCCCAGCAGCACAGTCAGTAAGGGCAACATTGAATAAATGGGACCTACTGAAACTGAGAAGCTTCTGTAAAGCAAAAGACACTGTCACTAAGACAAAAAGGCAACCCACTGACTGGGAGAAGATCTTCACCAACCCCGCAACAGACAAAGGTCTGATCTCCAAAATATATAAAGAACTCAAGAATCTAGATTTTAAAATGCTAATTAACCCAATTAAAAAATGGGGCACTGATCTGAAGAGAGAATTCTCAACTGAAGACGTTCAAATGGCCAAAAGGCACTTAAGGTCATGCTCAGCCTCCTTAGCGATCAGGAAATGCAAATCAAAACAACATTGAGATATCATCTTACACCTGTCAGAATGGCTAAAATCAATAACACCAATGATAGCCTTTGCTGGAGAGTCTGTGGAGAAAGGGGTACCCTCATCCATTGCTGGTGGGAATGCAAACTTGTGCAACCACTTTGGAAAGCAGTGTGGCGGTTTCTCAGGAAAATTGGGATCAACCTACCCATGGACCCAGCAATGCCACTCTTGGGAATATACCCACGAGGTGCCCGATCATATGACAAGGACATTTGTTCAACTATGTTCATAGCAGCATTATGTGTAATAGCCAGAACCTGGAAACAACCTAGATGCCCTTCAATGGAAGAATGGATGAAGAAAGTGTGGAATATATACACATTAGAATACTATTCAGTGGTAAAAAACAATGACTTTGCGAAATTTGCGTGCAAATGGATGGAAATAGAAAACACTATCCTGAGTGAGGTAACCCAGACCCAAAAGGATGAACATGGGATGTACTCACTCATATGTGGTTTCTAGAAATAAATGAAGGTCAGTTAGTCTATAATTTGATATCCTAAAGAATCTAAATAGGAAGGTGAACCCAAAGAAAAACATATAGCTATCCTCCTGGTTATGGGAAGTAGACTAGATTGCCGAGCAAAAAACGGGGATCTTGGGGGTGTGGTGGGAGGGGGGGTAAGGGGAGAAGGGGCGAGAAATGTGAGAAGGTGAGGGTGGGGGGAACTTGGGGAAACGGGATGATTGGGATACAGGAAGGTTGGTTAGGGGAGCAGAGAAGCACACATCTTAATTAAGGGTGCCATCTTAGGGTTGGCAAGAGACTTGGATCTAGAGGGGCTCCCAGGTGCCCAGGGCAATGTCCCCAGCTAATTCCTGGGGCAGCTGAGGATAGGGAACCTGAAATGACCCTATCCTATAGCCATACTGATGAATATCTTGCATATCACCATAGAAATTTCATCTGGCGATGGATGGAGATAGAGACAGAGACCCACACTGGAACACTGGACTGAGCTCCCAATGTCCCAATGAGGAGCAGAAGGAGAGAGAATATGAGCAAAGAAGTCAGGACCACAAGGGGTGCGCCCACCCGTGGAGACAGTGGGGCTGATTCTTTGGGAGCTCACCAAGGCCAGCTGGACTGTGACTGAAAAAGCATGGGATAAAACCGGACTCTCTAAATCTGGCGGACAAAAAGGGCTGCTGAGAAGCCAAGGACCATGGCACCGGGTTTTGATCCTGCTTCATGTTCTGGCTTTGTGGGAGCCTACCCAGTTTGGATGTTCACCTTCCTAGACCAGGATGAGGGGGGGAGGACTTTGGACTTTCCACAGGGCAGGGAACCCTGACTGCTCTTCAGGCTGGAGAGGGAGGGGGAGGAGTGGGGGAGGGGAGGAGGAGAGGGAGGAGTGGGAGGGAAATGGGAGGCGGGGAGGAGGCTGAAATTTCTTTTTTTTTCCAATAAAAAAAAAGGAAAAAAAAAGAATTTAATTCAAGCCGGGTGGTGGTGGCGCACGCCTTTAATCCCAGCACTCGGGAGGCAGAGGTAGGAGGATCTCTGTGAGTTCGAGACCAGCCTGGTCTACAAGAGCTAGTTCCAGGACAGGCTCCAAAAACCACAGAGAAACCCTGTCTTGAAAAACCAAAAAAAAAAAAAATTTAATTCAGTAGAACCTAGCAGTTTAGCCAGTAGCAAGCTTCATCTTTCAATAGTATTACATTGTGCACTAAGTTTGACACCTGAATTTTTGACAGCACACAGACAAACTACAACATTTCCAAGAGAGAAATGTAAAAGGTAAAGGATTAGGTTAAAAAAAAAGAATATTAGATTGCACTTCAACTCTATCCTGGTTTAAAGACTCATGATGGATTTCTGAAACCACTGCTGCCCAATAGAGGATGACTATGTCACACAGGAATAGACATATGTAGTATATCCACTGTGCTTAGATATCAGCTTTATTGAATGTGAAGATGTTGGGCAATGTCTTCATGTTTACCTCAGTGGGGAACTGAACAGCATAACAATAAGAGAGGCAATAATTTCCCATGACTCTCCCCTAAAGGTGAATGAAACTGTAACTAAAACGTCTTACATCCAAATGATCATAATCAGCTTCGGAAATCATTATTTGAAAGTAATGATGCAGGTTTTATTGTCTTTTCAATCTGAACTTGCCCTGCATTTTTATCCTTTTTTTTTTCAAGACAGGGTTTCTCTGTAGCTTTGGAGACTGTCCTGGACCTAGCTCTTGAATACCAGGCTGGCCACGAACTCACAGAAATCCACCTCCCTGTCTCCTGAGTGCTGGAATTAAAGGCGTTCACCACCACTGCCCTGCTTGTTCCTCTTTTCTCAGCTTTCTAAGTGCTAGAATTGCACGCTAGTTCCACTGTACTTGAAAGCATAGTATTCATTCACTAAGTCCACTGTATTTGCCTTTTAATGGACATTTAACAAAACATGCTTCTTTCAGAAGCAAGGGCATAGGAAAGACAAGCAACAACCAATTAGGCACTATATACCCTAATAATCTTATATAATTTGGTGTTAGGGAATCCACTGAATACGACTCACAAACCAGATAAAGTGTATCCCTATTATTAAATTCACAACTTTTATCTTCCTGTTCTCTCAAATTTTCTCCTTATCAGAGAGAGCCAAATGTATCCTATTGAAAATTATCCAACTAGCAAAACAGAGTATCTCAAAATCTCAAGCCATTTTCTTCTTGTTCTGATCAATACAAGATCATAATTTAGGTTTATCATGCTGTTTACTAGAATACTCATTTTGAATGCACCCTTTCTCAAGGTGCTGAAGAGACAGTTTTACAATTTTTATGGCATCTGTTTCATCTCAACCTTAGGTTCCATAATACTTTCTTCCTTTCATGTGTAAACACTCAGAAACTATTTCTAAACTGCAACAGGAATTTAGGATATTCTGTTGAAATCCACAGGAAAGTAATAAGATACAAGGTGATATAGCAATAACTGATACTTGAAAGACAGAGTTGGGGGAGCAGACATGGGCAGCGGCGCAGGCAGACTGGCGCAGACGTGGGTGGAAGCATGGCAGACATGAACTTATACTTTCTGATGATCCAAGCTTGAAACAGTGAAGCCCACACTGAGAGCAGATCATCCCGCTACAACTAATTCAAGTAGGTGTTTTGATGGCTGGCCTGTAAAGTAGGAGGTCCTTGGTGAACCGGGAACCTGGACCTGTCCCTGAAGACCCTCCTAAGTGGGGAAAATGTTCTTGACCCACGGCAGGACCCAGGAAACAGAGCGGGGGCTATCTCTGACCTCCTTGACACCCTGGTCAGCCTTCTAGGGCTGCTCCTCCTCTGCTGCGACCTCTCTCTCCCTGGTCCATCCCAGCTTGCCCCCAGAGGCCTCATTCCTTCTCCTTCCCTTCCGCAGGGCTAAGGGATCACCCAATTCAGCCTGTTTGGGCGTTAGGTCAGGTGCTCGGGGATGAGGGCAGCAGGAGTGTCTTTGTTTTGGTGGCTGGCCTACAGAGTGGTAGACCTTTTGTTGACGAGGTCCCTGGCGAACGGGGGGGCCTGGTCCTGTTCCTGTAAACCTTCCTGAGTGGTGTGAGGGACCATGGCCCATGGCGGGACCCAGGAAACAGAGCAGGGGCATTTTGTAAGCGGGGGGGGGGCCCTGGCCAGCAGGGAAACCTGATCCTGTTTTAGAAGACCCACTAGATAGCACCAGTAGGAGGAGATGGGCAGGCGCCAAGGCAAGAATTCACCCAACGTTCTGAAAAACAACATGAAAACACCAGAAACCAATGATCTTACAACAGAAGGACTTGAACACCCAAGCACAAAAGAAGTGGAAAAAATTGACTTTATGAAAGCAATACAAACAACATATAAAAAGTTCCCTTATAGAAATGGATGAGAAGTATAACAAAAGTTTGAAGAAATGAGTAAATACGTAACTGATGCCCTGAGAAACCAAGAAAAAACAATCAAACAGGTAATGGAAACAGTTCAAGAATTGAAAACTGAAATAGAAGCAAGGAAGAAAACACAAAGGACCGCTTGGATATGGAAAATCTAGGTCAATGAGTGGAGACTACAGAAACAAACATAATTCAATAGAATACAAGAGATAGAAGAAATAATCTTAGATTCTGAAGACACCATAGAGAAAATAAATGCACTGATCAAAGAAAACAGCAAAGACAACAAATTCTTATCACAAAACATTCAGGAAATATGGAACACAATAAAAATACCAAACCTAAGAATAATGGGGATAGAAGAAGGAGAAGAGTCACAGCTCAAAGGCTCAGAAAATATTTTTAACAAAATTATGGAAGAAAACTTTCCCAACATAAAGAAAGATATTCCTTTGAATATTCAAGAAGCATATAGAACACCAGACTGGATCAAAAAAAAATCCCCTCGCCATATAATAAGCAAAACACAAAACATACAGATTAAAGGAAGAATATTAAGAGCTGCAAAGGAAAAAGGGCAAGTAACTTATAAAAGTAAACCGATCAGAATTACACCTAACTTCTCTATGGAAACCTTGAAAGCCAGAAGGTCCTGGAGAGAGGTGTTACAGAAACTAAGAGACCATGGATGCAAGCTCAAGCTACTGTACCCAGCCAAGCTATTGTTCACTATCAATGGAGAAAAAAGACATTCCAGGATAAGAACAAATTTAAACAATACATAGCCACAAATCCAGCCTTACAGAAAGTAATAGAAGGAAAATCACAACCCAAGGAATCCAACATTGCCAACACTGCCTACAATAACTCATGCATCTAGCGACCCTTCACCAGCACAACTCAAAGAAGGGAGACACACAAACTCTACTACCAAAAACAATAAGAATAACCGAAGTAAACAACTACTGGTCATTAATATCACTTAATATTAATGGACTCAACTCACCTATAAAAAGGCACAGGCTAAGAGATTGGATACGCAAACAGGATCCAACATTCTGCTGTTTACAAGAAACACACCTCAACCACAAAGACAAGCATCTACTCAGAGTAAAGGGTTGGGAAAAGGTTTTTCAAGCAAATGGGCCTAAGAAACAAGCAGGAGTGGCCATACTAATTTCTAACAAAACTGACTACAAACTAAATTCAATCAGAAGAGATCTAGATGGACATTTTATACCCATAACAGGAACAATTCATCAGGATGAAGTCTCAAACCTGAATATCCATGCCCCTAATATAAAAGCACCAACTTATGTAAAAGAAATATTACTAAAACTCAAGGCAGATATCAAACCACACACACTAGTAGATAGGAGACTTCAACACACCTCTCTCAACAACGGACAGGTCAATCAGACAGAAACCTATTAGAGAACAAAGAGAATCATTGGAGGTAATGAAGCAAATGGACTTAACAGACATCTATAGAACACTCCACCCAAATAGGAAAGAATATACTTTCTTCTCTGCAGCTCATGGAACCTTCTCGAAAATTGACCACATACTTGGTAACAAAGGAAACCTCCACAGATACAAAAAAAAAAAAAATCAGTGTTCACCTGTGTCTTATCACATCACCATGAATTAAAGTTAGAAGGCAACAACAATGCTACCCCCAGAAAGCTGACAAACTCACAGAAACTGAACAGTCAACTACTGAACCACACCTGGGTCAAGGAAAAAAAATTAAGAAAGAAATTAAAGTCTTCCTTGAAATTAATGAAAATAAAGAGACAACATACTCAAACCTATGGGACACATTGAAAGCAGTGCTAAGAGGAAAGTTCATAGCACTAAGTGCCCACTTAAAGAAAATGGAGAAAGCATAAATGGGAGACTTAACAGCACACCTGAAAGCTCTAGAAAAAAAAAAAAGAAACAGACGTGCCTTGGAGGAGTAGAAGACTGGAAATAATCAAACTCAGGGCTGAAATCAACAAAACAGAAACACGGAAAACAATCCAAAGAATCAATGAAACAAAAAGTTGGTTCTTTGAGAAAATCAACAAGATCGACAAACCCCTATTCAAACTAATTAAACGACAGACGGAAAACACTCAAATAAATAAGATCAGAAATGAAAAGGGGGACATAACCACAGACACAGAGGAAATTCAGAGTATCATTAGATCTTACTACAAAAGCCTGTATGCCACAAAACTGGAAAATGAAAAAGAAATGGACATATTTTTAGATAAGTAGCATATTCCAAAGTTAAACCAAGACCAGGTGAACAATCTAAGTAGACCTGATAGTCACGAAGAATTAGAAACTGTTATCAAAAACCTCCATTCCAAAAAAAGCCCAGGACCAGATGGATTCAATGCAGAATTCTATCAGAACTTCCAAGAAGAGCTAATACCTATACTCCTTAAGGTATTTCAGAATATAGAAACAGAAGTGTCATTGCCAAATTCATTTTATGAAGCTACAGTCACCCTGATACTAAAACCTCAGAAAGACTTAAACAAGAAAGAGAATTACAGGCCAATCTCACTCATGAACATCGATGCAAAAATTCTCAATAAAAGCCGGGCGGTGGTGGTGCACGCCTTTAATCCCAGCACTTGGGAGGCAGAGGCAAGTGGATCTTTGTGAGTTCGAGACCAGCCTGGTCTACAAGAGCTACTTTCAGGACAGGCTCCAAAACCACAGAGAAACCCTATCTCGAAAAACCAAAAATAAATAAATAAATAAAATGAAAATAAAAAATTCACAATAAAATACTGGCAAACCAAATCCAAGAACACATTAGAAAAATTATCCACTACGATCAAGTAGGCTTCATCCCAGAGATGTAGGGCTGGTTCAACATACGCAAGTCTATCAATGTAATCCATCATATAAATAAACTGAAAGAAAAAAAATCATATAATCATTTCATTAGATGCTGAAAAAGCTTTTGACAAAATCCAACACCCCTTTATGATAAAGATCTTGGAGAGATTAGGGATACAAGGGTCATACCTAAATATAACAACAGCTGTTTACAGCAAGCCGGCAGCTAACATTTAATTAAACGGAGAAAAACTCAAAGCCACCCCACTAAAATCATGAACACGACAAGGCTGTCCACTCTCTCCATACCTCTTCAATATAGTGCTTGAAGTTCTAACAATAGCAATAAGACAACATAAGGGGATCAAAGGGATTCGAATTGGAAAGGAAGAAGTTAAACTTTCTTTATTTGCAGATGATATGATAGTATACATCAGCGAACCCAAAAATTCTACCAAAGAACTCCTACAGCTGATAAACACCTTTAGTAATGTGGAAGGATACAAGATCAACTCCAAAAAATCAGTTGCCTTCCTATACACTAAAGATAAGGAAGCAGAGAGGGAAATCAGAGAAGCATCATCTTTCATGATAGCCACAAATAGCAGAAAATGTCTTTGGGTAACTCTGACCAAGGAAGTGAAAGATCTATTTGACAAGAACTTTAAGTCTTTGATGAAATAAATTGAAGAGGACACCAGAAAATAGAAGGATCTCCCTTGCTCTTGGATTGGGAGGATCAACATAGTAAAAATGGCAATTCTACCAAAAGCAATCTATAGATTCAATGCAATCCCCATCAGAATCCCATCAAAATTCTTCACAGACCTTGAGAAGACAATAACCAACTTTATATGGAAAAACAAAAAAAAAACAGGATAGGCAAAACAATCTTATACAATAAAGGATCATCTGGAGGCATTACCATCCCTGATTTCAAACTTTATTACAGAGCTGCAGTATTGAAAACAGCTTGGAATTGGCATAAAAACAGAGAGGTCGACCAATGGAATCAAATAGAAGACCCAGAATTTAACCCACAAACCTATGAACACCTGATTTTCGATAAAGGAGCTAAAAGTATACAATGGAAAAAACAGAGCATCTTCAACAAATTGTGTTGGCAATACTGGATGTCAATCTGTAGAAGAATGAAAATAGATCCATATCTATCACTATGCATGAAACTCAAGTCCAAATGGATTGAAGACCTCAATATCAGGGTGAACACACTGAACCTGATAGAAGAGAAAGTGGGAAGTACTCTACAATACATGGGCACAAGAGATCACTTCCTATGTATAACCCCAGCAGCACAGACATTAAGGGCATCATTGAATAAATGGGACCTCCTGAGACTGAGAAGCTTCTGTAAAGCAAAGGAGACTGTCACTAAGACAAAAAAGCAACCCACTGACTGGGAGAAGATCTTCACCAACCCCGCAACTCACAAAGGTCTGATCTCCAAAATTATATATTTTCATATATATATATATATATATATATATATATATATATATATATATATATATATATATATATATATATATATATATAATATAAGAACTCAAGAAACTAGACCGTAAAAGGCTAATCAACCCAATTATAAAGTGAGGCACTGAGCTGAATAGAGAATTCTCAACAGAAGAAGTTCAGATGGCCAAAAGGCACTTAAGGTCATGCTCAACTTCCTTAGTGATCAGGGAAATGCAAATCAAGACAACTTTAAGATACCTCTTACACCTGTCAGAATGACGAAAATAAAAAACACCAATGATAGCCTTTGCTGGATAGGCTATGGAGGAAGGGGTACACTCATCCATTGCTGGTGGGAATGCATACTTGTGCAACCTCTTTGGAAAGCAGTGTGGCAGTATCTCAGGAAATTCGGGATCAACCTACCCCTGGACCCAGCAATACCACTCTTTGGAATACACCCAAGAGATGCCCTATCACACAACAAAAGTATATGCTCAACTATGTTCAAAGCAGCATTGTTTGTAATAGCCAGAACCTGAAAACAACCTAGATGCCCTTCAATGGAAGAATGGATGAAGAAAGTATGGAATATATACATATTAGAGTACTACTCGGCAGTAAAAAACAATGACTTCTTGAATTTTGCATGCAAATGGACAGAAATAGAAAACATTATCCTGAGTGAGGTAAGCCAGACTCAAAAAGAGGAACATGGGATGTATTCTCTCATATTTGGTTTCTAGTCATAAATAAAGGACATTGAGCCTATAATTTGTGATCCTAGAGAAGCTAAATAAGAAGGTGGACCCAAAGACATCCTCCTGGATATTAACCTTCATTAGGCGATGAAAGGAGATAGAGACAGAGTCCCACATTAGAGCACCAGACTACAACCCCAAGTCCAAATCAGGAGCAGAAGGAGAGAGAGCACGAGCAAGAAACTCAGGGCCATGAGGGGAGGACCCACACACTGAGACAATGGGGATGTTCTTTCGGGAACTCACCAAGGCCAGCTGGACTGGATCTGAAAAAGCATGGGATAAAACCGGACCACTGAACATAGTGGACAATGAGGACTGCTGAGAAGTCAAGAACAATGGCACCGGGTTTTGATCCTACTGCATCTACTGGCTTTGTGGGAGCCTAGGCTGTTTGGATGTTCACCTTACTAGATCTGGAAGGAGGTGGGAGGTCCTTGGACTCTCCACAGGGAACAGAACCCGGTGTGCTCTTCGGGCTGATTAGAGAGGGGTAGTTGATTGGGGGAGGCATATGGGAGGTGGTGGAGAAGAGACAGAAATTTTTAATAAATAAATAAATAAATAAACAAAAAAAGAAAGACAGAGTTGGGGCTCAAAATCTTAGTCACTGTGGTCAGCCACATCATCTCTTTTTGAATCAGCCTTCATCTTAACATGGAGATTCTCATGTCACAAGACATTATCATGCATTACAGGTTAATTAATAAATTATGAAGTATATATAATTTACAAAATATAAACTAGTCAGTGGCATACTCCATTATGAAGTCAAAGTACTTTACAAAACCATAATGAATGGAGTTGAGTGTGCAGATATGAAATTAGCTGAAAGTCTTAAAGAACAAACTACAATATTCATTTTGTTTCTGCGTAAATGGTCAGCCCTGAAAACATACATGCACACATTATACAGACTGAGTAGAATATATTTAGGAATCTATATAATAATTAATGTAAAAAAGAGGTATTCACTTGGAAGAGAGCAAAGAAAATTTTGGCTCAGGAATCTCTGGATTAATCTTATTATCTGATCAACCAGTTGTTGTATTAATTTGTCACTTAAAAAATTCATTTTAGGTACTACCTGCCCTGAACCACAGACCCCCACACCACACCCAGCCTCTTCATATAGGTACATTCTGTATTCCCTTTTCAATGTCTTGCCTTGTAAGTGAAGTCTTCACCATTCGTCAAGAAAACCTGGCTTTGAAACACATGGAAACCATTAAAGAAAATTACAGCAATCAAAATGGAGGATTCTTGAGGCCAATTTCATTGGATACATCTACAAAACGATTCCCACAGCTAAGGCTCGTAGAATATTTTAGAAGGCAGAAAGATTGTAAGAGCCAGAGGTACAGGGAGTTTCCTGTGATATTGCATCTCCCAGAAACATCAGAAGCTACACCCATGAAATCTGTTCAACGTGACTGCCTAAACATGGTCTGAAGAAGGCTAACACCAATATACTTGCTAGCATGGACAAGGGAAAGTTCAAGAGGCCTCAGCCCTACACAAAGAACTACAGACAATGGAGAAATGATGAGAGCAGAAGAAACAGCCTTCACCAGGGAAGAGCACAACTGGGTAAATGGTCAGCTCTGAAAACATACATGCACACATTATACAGACTGAGCAGGTTATATTTAAGAATCTATATAATAATTAATGAAAAAAGAGGTGTTCATTTGGAAGAGAGCAAAGAAGTTTATATGGGGGTTGCAGGGAGGGAAGGCAGAAATGATACAATTATATTATAATATCAAAAAGAATTTTTAAAAATTTATTTATTCTTTTTGTACTTATGTAGTGTGTGTGTGTGTGTATGTGTGTGTGTGTGTGTGTGTGTGTGTGTGTGTGTGAAGGTCAGAGAACATCTTTCAGAAGTGAATCTTTCCTTCCATCATGTGATTCCTAGGGATGGAACTTAAGTGCACCAAGCACCATTATCTGTCGAGCCATTTCACAGGCTCTAAGTTTCTCATTTTAACATTGGCTTTGTGGCTAATACAATACTGGTATTATAACCTTAGGAAGCCTTTACATGGTACATATTAAACCCTTAAATTTCGGCCGATATACAAGTAAAGCACAGACCTAAAAATTACCAGAGGTGAAATAATGCTAAATACAGTACTTCATGTTGAATTTATCATGATTCAAAGGCATGTTACTATGGTAGTTTTAACTTTCACAAGTCAAGCCGACCTCACAAGTCAAGTGGAACATTGATTTTGTTATTTTTTTTTTAATTTGTTAGACCTCATATGATGTGCTCTGGATCATAAAAAGATATTGTTTTCATCACCTGACCCCAAAATCACCTCTGCAGTGTTACTCTTGAGGAGTAATGCTGAATTTCTTACTCTAATAATGGACATGTCCTGGCTAAATGATTGACAGCAATGGAAAGTTTCCAGTAGTGAAGAGGAAAAGATCTCAACCTTTCATAAGAAGATACAAGAAAAGGAAGATTCTTTTTTTTTTTTTTGACACATAAAGTTGTTTAATTAGGTTGTCAGCAATTTAGAAAACCAGTTTGTGAGGATACATCCCATTCGTCAGACAGAACTGAGAGCGCAGGTAGCCCTGCAGCCGAGGAACAGCTTTGATCTTTGGCAGAATCTGCGAGTCCATCACTTTCTGATCAGCCTTGCGCTGCTCTGTAATCTCATATTTTTCCTTCTCTGTGTCAAAGATCTCGCCCTCCTGATGCCTGGGTTTGTGCAGCTGCTTTTTCTTGAAGTAAGCATCAGTCAGGTGTTTGGGGATTTTAACTGTGCTGATATCAACTTTTGTAGACGTGGCGATGACAAACTTCTGATGTGTTCTTCTCAAAGGAACTCTGTTGAGGGCAAGAGGTCCTGTCACAAGCAGTAAACCACTGCCCAGTTGCTTCAGAAAAACCACTCTCTTGCCCATGTGGTGCCCGGTAAGGATGATGAAGACAGTCCCAGGAGTGATGCTGGCACGCAGGCATCTCACATGCTGACTGAAGGGCTTTTTGCCATGGCTCAGCAGCTTCCAAGGCACATCTTCAGTAGGATAATACCTGGGCATTTTTCGAAGCTTAACCACCCGGGTACCACCATTCTTGTCACCACCAACTGGTTTTGTGACAGTGGCAAGGATCTTTTCTTTTTTCTTCTTCTTTTCAACCTTGGTTTTCGCAGCTGTGTATTTCCTTTTGTACATGGACTTTCTGGAATACATAGCAGATCGGGAGTACCTGCCAATTCCTCTAACAACGACTGGATTTCGGCTGCAATGGAGCTTCCCCTTCTTGAGCTTTTTAGCCTTAGGGTCACCCTTTTTGGCTGCACCAGTGGCAGGGGCATCACCGCCAGCCTTCTTGGCTGCAGGTTTCTTCTCTTTTGTATCAGGTTTCTCGCCTTTTTCACGCGCCATCTTGGAAGATGGGAAAACAGGAAGATTCTTTAAAACAAAGCATTGAGTACAATTAGAAAGAGATGAGGTGGGGGCAAGAGAAATTAGGGAGGGAAATAGTGGCGAACATGATCAAAATATATTGTAGGTATATATGAAATTTTTAAAGAATAAATAATCAAAAAAAAGGAAAACCCTTTTTAGTAAGAAATAATACTGATCCTCATTTTAATCTTCTAGAATTGAAATATATCTAAATTAACAAATACTTAGGTGTTTCCAGCATTTAAGGCCTAAAGATGTCTTAAATGTCTTTCCAAAACTAGGAAAATGTGCAAAAAGATAGGGTTCCTGCCTTCTTGGCACCTTGGTATCAACATATGAACTTGCCTTGCTTAAGCGCTAATCATTTCTTGGGACAGAGAAATCAATTAGGTATGTCACAGCAGATCTAATTTTTATGATAGGTGAATAGTGAAATGTTCTCAGCAGAAGCATAAACAACTTTATACTGTCTTTACATCGCCTCAGTCCCAAGAAACAAATTGTTATAGGAGCACAAAGAAACTAAAGACAAAGTGATCTCTTAAAAGGTTATTCATTTAAAACACAAATTTGTGTACCTACTTGTCTTGTCCTAAAGGAAATGAGAGCCAAGAGTAGTGGTGTCACGTATCTGAAATCCCACCACTTGTGAGGTAGTTTCAAGGACAGCCTTGGATACATAAGACTCTTCCAACAACAATAACTGTGTGTGTGAGGGTGTGGGTGTGTGTGTTTTTCAGTGAGCAAAAGGGAGTCAGTTTAGGAGATTTGCACCACTATAAGCTACAGACATTCCATTAATACAGCTCTTTCTTAGACACTTTGGAAAGACAGCTTAAATCCTGTGGCCCATTATTATTATGGGAACCACTGTAAAAACTGCAATGTAACTTTCATTACCTTTAAAGAAAGACTTTTCATTCCATTTTTTTGGGGGGGGGGTCAGAGAGAGTGATGGTTTAACAAAATGATACTCAATTTTGCATGAATTAACAGCCTAAAACTAGCGGCCAGGGACTTTGAAGTACCTTCAAGCCTTCCATAATATTATGATACCTTCATCCTAGTTTCTAGTGAATGTAAACACTCAGTAATTTTAATTAACTCACTACATATCAGTAAAGTACAGTAATCAAAACAAGTTACCGAAGCATGATGTTCTTTGTGGACAGCAGATGACACTATAAGAAACCCAAAGTCTTCTAAGAATGATCCCTTGTAATACACCAGTGTTCCCTCAAACTCCTCAAAATGTTGAACAGGTTCACCTAGCTTCTTTACATTTCTTCAAATAGGTTACACAGGTCTAAGTATTTCCATCTCTTGGGCTATGCCTGAGCCCAGAGGATCTGCATCTAATCATCTTCGTTCACTCTTACACCTTTCTTATTATTCATAGAGCCTTTTCACTTCAGTTATCTAGAGGGAAAACTTAGATATCTGGTCAGAATGTTTCTCTAACAACCTGAAATTCCTATTCACTTTCAGCATTACTACCGTCACTGACTAGTTATATGGGGACCACTTTTGAAACCCATATCTGTCATTTTCCCGAATTTACCATTTGTCAATATTTTTAAAGCCATGGCTCTAATCCAAGGCCCAATCCATCCAACTCAAAGCAATTAAAGCATCCTTCCTTCTAGTGCTTCCTCTTTCAGTTGTTCTACTCATGTAAAGATAGCACAGATTTTTCAAATATCACCAAATATATACTGCTATTAAATGGACATCTTGCTTTCACCTTTCTCTCAATGATTTTGATGCTGGACAAATACGAAAGTATTTGTATAATTCAAGATGAATTTCACAGCTGAATGTGTTCCTGTGATTGCCTTGCTGAGAATCATTTCATTATTTTCCAAAAATTTGCACATTCTCTTGTTCCATAGTTCCAGGCAACCAAAGATAACACAAAAAAATTAACATAATAACAGATTTATCCAAACATATCTATCAGTGAGGAAATGGGAAAGGTGTAAAATCAAATGTTTTTACTAATCTGCATCATGTTTCACAGTAACAAAGAAGCAATGAGATTGAATACTAAATCATTATGTGGTAGATATGCAAATTTCATTTTAAAACCTCATACTCATTGAAGAGACCTTGTTAACGGAGTGTTGGAAATTAGCCTCCCATCAAAATACAACATGAAATAACTGCTAAGAATTTTAGCAAAATTAAAATCAGAGCATTTCTCAGCCAAGACAGAAGCCTGCCATATGTCCTCTAATAAGCACAAGGCAAATTAAAGTATTAATTCTAGTGGTTGCTGCTGACAGTTTTGCTTACAACTTAACAATACATTCCCTCAGTGACTTAAAAATAATTGAGACTTTTTCTTGTTCCCTGCCCAGTACCTTTTTCAAAGTTTCTATGAATTCTCAAAGGGTTTTTGTTCCTTAGATAAAGAATCTAGTCCTCATATTTCAGTGTGTGGAATTTTCTTGCACTGAAAGTCAGCTTTCACAAAGAACAAAAATGCTAGATGCTTTAGAAAGAGACTAATGAAGAAAGGAGTTTTCTTTACTTCTAGAAGTAATTGGTGCACCATCATCTGTCATGCTAATAACACACACCAAGCATCAGTTAAAACATACATTGGGGCTTTCTTCTTTAGGACATGTGAGGGAGCTCATTGGTCTTTGTTAATTTCAGTTTTGGGATAAAGAGTCTGGCAATGCCTTGGCAGGTTTTAATTTCTTGCTTCATATAGATTCCAAAGCTGATGTATTATTGTCAGAAGCTCTTTTTACAATTTGCAAAGTATTAGTAAACCATTTGATCTGTTCTCATCATGAAAAAAGTTCATATAATTTACTTGTTTTTCCATGCACTAGACATAGCTCAAATTATAAATGGAAACTTATTATTCTAGTTTTGAGTCTGGCTTTCTGTCATGACCAGTGTTTTTAGCTAGCATGCAAAATGTCAACAGAATTAATGATCTCTCCTTTATAAAACTTACTTCATAAGAAACAGTTGGTAGGAATTTTGTGAATTCCAGCTGCTAATGTTTAACAGCAATTTCAAACCAACTCTCTCATGGAAAACTGTTGTAATTAATTAGAGAACATACAGTCCATGTCTTCTAACAAACATGCATTCATTCTTTTAAGCTGTATCATGACACAGTCAAAGCATGTATAGCATCAAGTAAACATTATACCTTTTTTTTTAGTATGCTTGATTTGATAGATAATCTTCACTGCCATCTTAACTGGATTAAGATTCACCTAGAGTTTTGTCTCTGAGGGTGCTTCTAGGGATGAATGACCCACCCTGAATGTGGGTGGTGGCAACCTATGGGCTAGGGTGGTAGGCTAAATAAAACTAAGAAAGGAGAAAGTCAGATGAGCACTACCATTCATCTTTCTCCTTGCTGATGTGCTCAGATGTAAGGAAGCAGTCACATGTCTGTACCTACCAACACAACAGAGAGCCACTACCATTGCCACAATTTTCCTGCAGTGATGGATTGGATCTTCAAGTTGTAAGTCAAAATTATCCCTTGCTCTCTTAAGGTACTTCTTCTCTGCTACTTGGTTACAGTGATGAAAGCAAGGGAGACAACACCCTTAATCATTTTTTAATAAGATAACAAATCACCTCTTAGAGGAAGGATTTTCCTCTTTGAAATTTAAGAGGCATTGGCAAATGCTGCATCTATGCATTTGATCAGGGAGACTTTAACATCTTGACATTATACAGTTTACTTGTATGATACCTGGGCAGTGTGATAGAGTCATGAAGTCTTGAAAATGCACGTGTGGTTGTCAGGTATTTCTAACCAATTCCAAACTGGAAAAACAAATGAAAGATTCCTACTTTTTTTGTATCAGCTCCTTTCTTTTTCCCTTAACAGTACGTTGCCTTCTGCCTCCTCTCTATAGATAGCAAAAGACATTCTTAGTCTTTTTCTTTGTCTTTCTTTACACTTTACATATTTTCTATCAAATCTATAACATGTTTTAAGTAATGTTAGGTTTAAGGCTCTCAGAAATTTAATGTTCTCACAACATGCTCATCTTAAGTTTGCAATTTCTAACTGAGCTTTTTCACTTAAATTATCCCCTAGTATCTTAAAAATATCTGTATGTCAAAAATAGGGTATCCTTTCTATTCCTAAAAAAATTCCCTTTATAATATACCTATTTGGGGCTCTTAACTGACCACTTACTAAGTTACTAAACTCCATTAATTCTTTTGTTTAGGTTTGACACTAATTGCTTCTTTCCCATTTTTATTAGCATCTTTTGTCAAACTCTTGCCAATTCAGGAATGATTTATTGCAACAGCCTCCTAATCTTCCCACCACTATGCAATCTGTGTTCTCTATTAGTGACTGCACTCTGCTATTCTATTAAGCTGAAGAAAAAAGTACCCTCAGATTTTTGTCATTCAAGACTCTACAAACCCAAAAATTAAATCTAGGAATAGTTAAGGACTGAACTTAGAAAATACTTTGAAAAGTACTTTCCATAGTTTGGAAGGCCTGGAAGAAAATATACTATAGGGGCCTTTATGAAATAGTCTCATGAATTTGAGTTGGAGGATAATTTCCTCAATGAATAACTTGTTGTACAAGCATCGGGACCTCAATTTGATTCTAAGGTTCAGGCTTTACTAACAACCGAGGTCTAGGGAGGTAGTATACCTATGTGGGCTACATATTCCTTATAGTTAGCTAAGCTGATATAGCAGCAAACTTTCTTCTATATTTTTATCCTTAATCCTATGGACACATGAGGAAAAGCCAGCATTAATCTGGTGTAGGAGTTCCTTCTGTTTGTGTGCTGCTTTCATTGGTTAATGAATAAAGCTGATAGGCCAGAACTTAGGTAGGCAGAGAAGACAGAACTAAAAGGCAGAGTGAGAGAAACCATGGATTTTCTGACTAAGTGGATGCTAGTTAAAATTTTGCTGGGTGGCAATACACAGATTAATAGAAATGGGTTAAATTAATATGTAAGAATTAGTCAATAAGAAACTAGAGCTAATGGGCCAAGCAGTGTGTTAATAAATACAGTTTCTGTGTGGTTATTTCAGGTATAAGCTAGCCGGGTGGCCAGGACAAACAAAGGGGCCGTCTCCTTTCAACATTAATCATAGCAGTTTCTCTTTAATATCAATAGTGATGACTGAAGGCCCATGGCTTCCTAAATTGCAGAGAAAAAGTAACACTTATGGTCTTTGTCCAAAATGAGACATTTACAACACCCCTCTAAGACTCAGAGGACATTGGAGAGGCAGAGGACTTATGCAATAGCTCTGGAAGACTGTATGATGTGATAAAAGGTCTCATTCTCTAAACTCAATATAACTATTGTAGTAATTAACTTACATCAATTGGCCTACATTAAGACCACCATTATCAACAATCAACTTCATGAACATGTTATCTCTATAGTCAGATGGGGCCCATGTTCAGAAAGGCCCTAAATATGGTTCATTGATTTCCTGCTTTCGTTAAACTCATAGTGTGTGTATGTGTGTGATATTATTAGAGAAGCACACACTAATTTCACAGATATGAGAACACAGAGTAAAGGGAGAAAAGACTGATTACCCAACTCAGTCATAAGAAATGACAGAAAAATTGCTATTGTGCATTATTAGCAATATAAAATATAAACATCATTATATTTGTTACAGCCTCTTACAAATTACACATTTGTAATTTGAATTTAAGTTACTTATAATTAAAACATCCCTAAGCATTCTGTATTGTCATTCCCAAAGATGTTTTTTTCAAATATTCTCCTTGTCTTTTTTTCTTTTATTTCACAGTAAGTCATGTCTGCATTCACTTTCAAGGAAAAGCTCTGGACATACCCTTCATTCTGTACTCTAGGAATTTTTCCATCTTACTAATGGAATAACTGTGTCAAATGAGAAAAGAATCAGCCTTAATGATTACTTATCAAAATCATGTACTCTGGTATAGAGTACAGATTCATTTCCCACTGTACTTCTGCAAAGATGGTTTGATTTGATTTTATAACTATTTCCAATTAGCATACCTTCAATATTCTGACTTTATGAAAAATGAAATTTTGAGCCACAAAATTATAAACCGTATATCCATAAACACATATCTGAAAAATGGCAAAGACAGCATTTAAACAGTGATCCTTGACACTAAGTTCAACAACCCTTCCAACACATTTGTTTTTATCACCATCTGCACTCCTATTCCTGTATAGTTAATATTTTCTGTGACATTAGTAACTTTCTCTCAGACAAAAAAAACATGTTCAAATACTATTCATACAAAAGCAAATTTAACAACAATACAACACATCCCACAGTCTGCCTTCTTTTCCCTTTCTCTTCCTTTTATTATTAAACTATATGAAAGAAAAATCTATTGTTTTTTACCACTCAATCATTCTTAAATCTATTACAATCTAGTTTCTGCCACCACTTTCCTGAAGTTGCTCTTAATGATGTTACCAATAACTTTTTAATCATCAAATTTTGTAGATTCCACACAGGCCTCTTAAGATTCAGCCTTTCTCAAGCAGCTGACTTTGGGAATTCATGTTCTTTCTCTTACTGGAAAGTTCTCCTCCCTTGACTACGAAGAAATTACATTTTCCTTGTTTTTCTCATATAAGTACTTACAATCACTCTCTATATATAGCTTTTTCAGTTCTATATTCTTTTTTCGGCTCACTTTTGTATGTAGACAAAACAATAATTTATGGCTTCCTTTTTTGCTTGTTTCCCTTCCCTTAGTAGTCTAAACCTTACACATGGCACCTAAGATCATCTCTGTACAAATAAATGTAAATAATATTGTTTTTTATTTCTAAATATGTACTTCACTATACTACATCAACATGTAGCTTTAGCAACTGCACAAATTGCTTTTGTCCCACTTAAATCCCACCCATTTTCTTATGGTACCAAAGTTAATATTAATTCTGTCTGCTCTAGTTAACTTTTACATTGCTGTGATAAATTTGACTAAAAGTAATTTGGGGAAAAAATGGTTTACTTGGCTTACAGTTTGAAGTCCATCAAGGAGAAAAGCCAAGATTGGAGCTTGAAACAGTAATCATGGAGGAACACTATGCCCAGGTTTTGTTCACCCACCTTTCTAATACAGCCCAGGGTTGGTAGCATCCTCAGTACAATGGGTCCTTCCATATTGATCAGACATCAAGAGAATTCCCCAAACACATTTCCACAGGTCAATCTGATAGAAGGAATTCCTCACTTGAATACTTCTTGAATCTCTAGCATTTGAGAATGCAAACATAGAATGCAAAAAGATAATTGGGCCTTTAAAGTCTAGATCAGCACCTATGGATGAATGTATTCAGCATACGATGAATGTTGAGACGTTTAGCTATAATGATGAATCTTGGGTAGGAGAAGCGATTTCCACAGCAATGAGGAGACATCAAACTGCCAGGTGTTTTAATTATGGTAAATTAGGACATCTGAAAAGGGACTGCAGGCACAGAATTTCTAGGAATAATATCTCCTCTGGGAATGACAAAAATAGGAGACCTAGGCCTTCAGGTATATGTAGGAGATGTGGTAAAGGCCGTCATTGGTCCAACGAATGCAGGTCAACAACAGACAAACAAGGCAACCTGATCCCGTCGGGAAACTCCTTGAGGGGCCTCTCGCAGGCCCCGAAGCCAACAGTGGCCCAGTCATTCCCAGTCACAGTGGAGAACTTGCCTCACCAAGAAAATTAAAAGCTCCAATTTCTGCTGTAAAAAGTAATACTGGTCTAAATGATGAATTATGTGTGGAGGATGAGTCAAAAAACCCAGTAGGACAGAGTAAACGTATATTTTGGCAGACTTCTATTAACGACCAAAGACCAAAGCTAAAAGTCTGTATAAATGGCATTTTTATTGAAGGCTTATTAGACACAGGTGTGGATGTAAGTATCATTACCCCAGAATCTTGGCATCCGAATTGGCCTCTTCAAGAGGTAGATGTTCAGTTTCTGGGAATTGGAACCCTATCTTGTGTAAAACAAAGCACAAGATGGGTTGAATGCATAGGGCTCGAAGGGCAAATAGGAAGACTAAGGCCATATATAGCCAATATTGCAATAAATTTATGGGGCCGTGACCTGTTACAGCAATGGAATACCCAGATTAACATTCCTGCAGTTCCAGGAACTCATAATTCTGGGAAAGATATGATAAGGTATTATGGAAAAAGGTCACCAGCCATTCAGGCTGTACAAGAACATATAGAAAATACCAAACCTTTAAAGGTACCAACAGCCCTACCTTTGAAATGGCTAACTGAGAAGCCAGTATGGATCAAACAGTGGCCTCTAGCTGAAGATAAATTACAGGCATTGGAACAGCTGGTGCAAGAGCAATTAGATGCTCACCATATTGAAGAATCAACCAGCCCTTGGAATTCTCCTGTGTTTGTTGTAAAAAAGAAATCTGGTAAATGGAGAATGGTGACAGATCTAAGAGCTGTCAACAAAGTAATTCAACCTATGGGCCCACTACAATCTGGAATTCCTTTGCCTTCTCTATTACCAAAGGGATGGCCTCTCATAGTTATTGATTTGAAAGATTGTTTTTTCACTATACCGTTACAAAAAAAGGATAGAGAAAAATTTGCCTTCACGGTGCCTACTTATAATAATGCTCAGCCTAATAGGAGATATCAATGGACTGTCCTCCCACAGGGTATGCTCAATAGTCCTACATTGTGCCAATATTTTGTAAGTAAGCCATTGGAAATAATTCGTAAACAATTTCCCAAGTCCATAATTTATCATTACATGGATGACATCTTATTATCTGATTCAAATAAAGATACTTTAGAAAGGATGTTTGAAGAAGTAAAGAAAGTCTTGCCTAAGTGGGGATTACAAATTGCCCCTGAAAAGATTCAAAGAGGAAATTCTATTAATTACCTAGGTTACAGAATAGGGTTAGCGAAAATTAAAATGCAAAAGGCACAAATTAGGAGAGAACGGTTAAAGACTCTTAATGACTTCCAAAGATTGTTGGGAGACATTTCCAGTCTACGACCAGCTGTTGGGATAACACCTGATCTAATAGTTCATTTAAACAAAACCTTAGATGGTGATAAGGATTTGAATAGTCCAAGAAAACTGACAGCTGAAGCAGAAAAGGAACTGACAATGATTGAGGAAAAATTACAGGAAGCACATGTGGATAGGGTGAACCCAAATCTTAGCTGCATCCTAGTCATATTGCCTTCCAGAATCTCTCCTACAGGGATTCTAATGCAGAGGGAATATATTATTCTAGAGTGGATATTTATACCTAATAAATCAAGTAAAAAATTAAAAACTTATGTGGAAAAAGTCTCTGAATTAATTATAAAAGGTAAGCTGAGACTTCGTCAACTAGCAGGTATAGACCCAGCAGAAATTATAGTGCCTTTTACTACTGAAGAAATAAAAAAGTTATGGGAAGACAATGAACCGTGGCAAAGAGCTTGTGCTCATTTTTTGGGAGAAATTAATAGCAACTATCCCAAAAGTGGTAGACTTAACCTCATAAAGAGAACTTCTTGGATTCTTCCTAAAATTGTACGTGATGCTCCAATAACTGGAGCCCGTACGTTCTATACTGATGCAAATAAATCAGGGAAAGCAGGTTACAAGTCAGATGAATTGAGTAAGGTGGAACAAAGCCCTTATAATTCTGTCCAGAAGGCAGAATTATATGCCATTCTTATGGTGCTAAGGGATTTTAAAGAACCTCTTAATATAGTTACAGATTCACAATATGCAGAAAGAGTTATCTTGCATATTGAAACTGCTGAATTTATACCAGATGACACAGAGTTGACTTCATTGTTTATCCAGGTACAAGACATAATCAGGAACAGGCTTTGTCTGATGTACATAACACACATCCGGTCCCATACAGGTCTGCCTGGTCCTCTAGCACAAGGCAACGCTGAGATTGATCAATTATTGATTGGAAGCGTGTTGCAGGCCTCAGAATTTTATAAAAAGCATCATGTCAATAGTAAAGGCCTAAAGAAAGAATTTTCCATTACTTGGCAACAAGCTAAGGACATTATAAAGAGATGTCCTACTTGTTCTTTCTATACTCAAACACCGTTGCCTGCAGGGAGTAACCCAAAGGGTACTAAGAGAAATGAAATATGGCAGATGGATGTGTTCCACTTTATGGAATTTGGTAAATTAAAATATGTACACCACACCATAGACACGTATTCAGGTTTTCAATGGGCTACTGCCCTGAGCTCAGAAAAGGCAGATTCAGTAATCACACATTTATTGGAAGTTATGGCCATCATGGGTATACCTGCACAAATAAAGACAGATAATGGTCCAGCATATGTATCTAAGAAAATGAAACGCTTTTTTGATTATTATAATATAAAACACATTACAGGTATACCAAATAATCCTACAGGTCAGGCAGTTATAGAAAGATCAAATCGTACTATAAAGGATATGCTGAACAAACAGAAAGGGACCGAAAATACCCCCAGAAATAGATTACATAATGCTTTATTAACCTTGAATTTTCTTAACGCTAATGAGAAAGGAACGACAGCAGCAGAAAGACATTGGATAATGGAAAAGTCTGCTGAACTAAATCAACCGATTTATTTCAAAGATGTGCTGACCTCTCAATGGAAGCCAGGAGATGTGCTACGTTGGGGAAGGGGTTTTGCTCTTGTTTCCAAAGGAGAAGAAAAATTGTGGATACCATCAAAATTAATAAAGTTTCGATTTGAAGAGGAGAAACCTCTTGGAAAGGAGAAATGACAACTCATTCACAATGATATTCATACAGGTGGTAAGTAAAACATATAGAATGGGGGCAGGGTTCTGTTCTTATCTCCACAGGAAAACACTCACCTTTGAAAGATTCAAGGGACCCTGGATATTTGGATACTCACAGATGGAAAAATACCTGCCCAATAGGAAATATCAAGAAAACTGAATGGGTTGTGTAAATAAAACATATTAAACCATATTTCTAAATTTATAGAGCTGGTTTTGAAGTTGGACTCTGGCTCAGTCCCTCTCCAAATCCAAGCCTGTTAGTAAGAGAAAAACCCAGAGTTTCTGGAGTTTCTGTCTCATGTCAAGAGCCGTGATATGGGACAGAAAGAAATATGAGTTTAGAAAACATCTTTGCTTTTCTTCATACCTATCATACCTTCCATTGAATATATCTATCATGCCTTTCACTGAATATATATATATATATATATATATATATATATATATGATTAATGTTTAAGTTTTTTACAATAAACAATGAGTCTTTTCTGAAGTGACATTTGAAATTTCCAGGAAGAAGATGGGGCCCCACAACAACAACTCTACCTGGTTGATATGACGTCATGATACTGATAGCGCTACTACAAGACCTGTTTTGGGTACCAGCTTCACAAGAAGACCCCAACTTGGTTAGCTGAAATGGTGCACATCTTGTACAACATTCTGGCCAGACCTCCACAAAATACTCAGAGACTATTTGCAATTTTAAAAGACATTGATCTTGAAATTTAACCATCATTTTGCTTTCACAGGATCCCCAGAAAGAACGTCGCCCCTATGACAGCTGGAAGTAATTCTAGAGGACGACGTCCCCTCTCCCAGTAAAGTTTGCCCCTGGGTTTAGGGACATCATTTAGGGGTTGGGAAGTTGGGGGAGGAATTTTATAAGCTCAGGGATCAATTTGGAAAAAAAAAGAGGGATGATGGGATAATAGATTTGTAATTGTGAGTTACAATTTTTAGACAAATATATTGATATTGATTCTTGTATATTGATACAAAGTTAAATTATATTGACTATTGTATGCATGCATGTTTCTACCTCTTTTTAAAATATTTTTTATGTATTGACATATATTGTATCGATATATATGTCTTGTATATATTTACCATATTGCAGTGTACATTTCTACCTTTGATTAAGATACTTATATATTGTTTGTGTATTGATATATATTTACCATATTGCAATGTATATTTGTATATTGTTTATATTTGGAGGTCATTATCCTCATTTGTTACACAGATGTTTATTGTCTTAGTCTTTAAGTTAGATAGATATTGAGAATTATATAGATTAATAGTCATCTAAGTTTGCCATTTATAATTAGACTAATCAGGTTATTTAGATATATAGAGATTATACTCAGTATAGATAGATGATCTTCAACCTCTTCAAAGAGCTGTAGAAAATGGCCTTTAATCTAACTCAGAGTTTTGTGGTAGTGAGACACAATTGCTCCTGGCAACACCGCTCTATTCCCGAGAGAATGTTGAGCACCAAAGACACTCCACCTGGAGCCTTTCTTTTTGGCAGAACTGGCCTTGGGGCAAAGAAATGCCCATACCTCAACCACTGACAGAGATACAGAGCGTGCATCAATGGATAAAACAGGACTGTCATATCCTGCCAAGACAGGGTAAGATAGTTTTGAAAAGTTGCTTGCCTTTGAAAATGGTATATCAGTTATGTTAGGCCTTAGCCAATGTTGGTTGCTTCAAAGCTGCAAACGTCACTTTGGGTGATTGCCCAGGTAGCTAGTTGTCCCTGTGATTTGTTGCATGTTTTGGAAGTTGTTTTACTGAACTTCCTAAATACCCAGGTAACATTATTTCCCTTCTCAGATCTTCGATGGGGTTGAAGACTATATAATTATAGTTACTTTTCTCTCATGACTTGGCCAAGTTATTTATTATACAAGTCCTAAGCTAGTTAGAATAGGATAGTTATACTTATTGTATATAATTTCGTAGTAGGTTTAGAACTCTCTTATTTAAACAAAAGGGGGAGTATGTCCACATTTGTATCAAGTTGACAAGAACTGTAAAAAACTCCTACAGTTTTTACATATCTATATACAAATTGCCACTACTACTAGTTCAGATCAGGCATTTAAACCTGCTTGGTACTATCTATAAGGCAATGAAAACAACATATTGTAGGAGTATTTTGAGTCAAATTATTTGATGTGTGTGAATGATATATGTGAATGATCATTAAAGTTTATAAAGTAAATGTCAACAACACTCATAGATGTCAAAGTTCACTTTGATATTTTCATTATTTTTAATAAAAGAACCATTTAGTATAAATCATTTAAGCTCAACATTGTGGCTCATGTCCAGTCAGTACTCGAAAGGACAGAGAATGATAGTTTGAAAGGTTTGAAACCAGTATGGACTAGAGAGTGAGAATGTCTCAAAAAAAAGTCAAAAAATAAAAAGTAAAGAAAGTAATTGTGATTGAGATATAAATTTCACATATATTTGCTTGGCTTTGGGTCCTGACCTTTTGGCTAAGATCAAACATAAAAGAAGCATCTTTGAGAATGAACTTTATGGTTCATTTACCATCTGCTTCAAGGTATTTTTTCCTATCTGCACTATTAATTTTTATTAAATAATTAAAAATGGCATGACTTTTTGGAGGCAAATATTCCCTTAAGAAATATCAAATCCTTGTAGTTACTGGGATTTAACATTGAGCTATTATACTAGAGAAACTGATGAGACAAATATGGAAATATAACAAGGAATTTCAGTGTAATAATTAGACGGAATAAGAATCATAAAGCATATTAAATATATTTAGAACTTAGTAAACAAAGTTCGTGTTGTGCTGAGATATGAGATTCAAATTATGCAATATTTATAGATAAATTTATGTTTCAATGATCATGTAAGATCATGTAAGATACAAAAGGAAGCTCAATGTTGGTAGCAATCAGTTGATGCTCATACTAAAACAGAACTACATACAAAATATACTTAGACTGAAAGAAGTTAAAAATTAAGTAAGACCATGTATAAAGATGTAAAATTCTTATACACTGTTGGTGGGATTGTAAATTGACACTACTGAAAGTAAAAATTAGTTCACAAACATAGATAAGCAGTTTACTATATTCTATTAAATATTAGTTTATACAGACTATAGATTCACAATTTTGAGAAAGTCTTATATGTTTACCATGAAAGAATTACGTGAAAATAGATATATCAGGAATAGTTGTGACAGCAAAATTAAAATTAACAAACTACTTAACTGTGCACTAAATGCATAATTTGTGCCACATTTAAAAAGTAAAATAATATGCAGGACAATTAAAAATAATTGAAAAGTATTCTCAAAAAGTAAAAAGAAAACATTATATACTATTTATAATGTTGATAAGCAGTTTAAATTACCTTCTCCTGTGATGTATTGAATCAATGGTGAGCAACAAAAGATTAACATAAAAGCATAAAAAATTAAATATCCAGAGAAATTCAAGATAATTTATTGCTGCCATGATAGTACATGAAACACTTTTTAAAAATTCTAGTTTTGTTAATATATATTTGTATACACATGCATGCACACAAGTGCACACACACACACACACACACACACACACACACATACAGGTACCTGCCTGTCAGAGTAAGAGGAGAATGCTGGATTTTCTAGAGTTTGAGTTACAGAAGATAGTGAGATGTCTGCTATGGGTTCTGGGAACTTAACTGTGGTCCTCTGTAGAAAAAGAAAGGCCTCTTAATCTTTGAGCCTCTCCAGTCCCAGGGAATTATACCTTTAGTACAAAACTCAAGAGGCAAAAAAGTTTTAAAAATATAATTGTACATCTGTAATAGTCAAACAGAGTCATGTTAGGTACATTTTCAAGGTCATACACAGATTTATTAAGATAGATGATCCTCAAACACTTCAAAAACCAAAAGATTATGGCAATTAATATGTTAATAACCCAAGGTTTTTCATGACAATGAGACATGTCTGCTTCCTGCAGGACCACTCTGCTTCAGAGAGGGTGATGAACATCAAAGGAACCATGTATGGAGTTTGGTTTCTTTATGACAAAAGCTACCCATTTGGACAAAGAAACTGCCCCTTACCACAATCACTGACAATATACTGTCCAAACTGGACCAACAGAATGTAAAAACAAAAGGGCAATTGACAAACTGCCAAGACAAGATGAGACAGTCCTTCAAAATTCCCTGCTTTACAAAAAGTCTGTCAGATATTCTAGGCCTATAGGCTGAAGTTGGATGCACCAACATTACAGAAGAACCTAGGGTGACTGTCTAGGCAACTAACTGTTATCTCTTAACGTTGGAAGTTGCTTTCTCTGCACTACCTGCACTCAGACAATATTAAATCCTTCTCATGTCTCAAACAATAAAAATAAAGTTGCATTAAAACACTAGGAAGGAAAAAATTTTAAAGCTACTTCTGTATTTATATACTTTATATATATGCTAATGTTTTAGAAAGTACAATTTAGAAATAAAAATAAATATCTAAAGATGGTTTTAGGACAAAGGCCTTGAAAACTATGCACTGCTATAACCAAGGCAGAATTACTCTTGTTCTCACAGCAGCTGGGTTTGTGTACATAAGCTTTACACAAGACAGGGCCTTTCAGCATCCTGCATTGGGAAAGAGGCATGAGATCTTCCCTTTCCCTGAGAACTCTGATAATGGTAGCCATTAGGAGTTGGGTATCTAGGACTCATGAGACCTAACTCCTTTTTGAGTATCAACAAGCAGTTAATGGTCACTAGAGGATGGGTCATGTAACCACTGGTAAGGAGTCCAGGCTCTAGTGAGTTATTCCTCACCCTGGAGCCTGTAACAAATGTTAATAAAATGTTGTGGGTTGCAAAAGAAAAACTAAAGAAAAGGAAGAAAAGAGAAAAAAAAACAGTTCCTCATGTTGTGGTGACCCCAAGAAATTATTTTGTTTCTACTTCATAATTGTAATTTTGCTAAATTATGAATCATAATTAAATATCTGATATGCAGAACATCTGATATGTGAACCTTCCCCCAAAGGGTTCACAAAACAAAACTTAAGACTGCTGGCCTAGGGATGGTACAACCTATAAAGGATGGGTTTTCTATTACTAATCATTAGACAGTCTTCCACAAACATGCCCACAGCCAGTCTATTCTAGGTGATTCTTCATTAAGACTCTCTTCACAGGTAATTGAAACTAACCAACACAGACAATAGCCCATAAATTTATACTTATGCAAATGCAATATTTAAGGGTATTGGAATATGTAATTATTCTTCTCAAACTAGGAGGAAATTAATATTATTATCCACAAGAATTCAAAATCAATTAACATTTCATGTGTAGTCAATGTCCTTATTTGTGTGTTTTATTAAATACAGTTTTTTTTTGCTATGAGACATACAGTCTTGCAATAATATGAAAGTCCAAAATTGGATAAAATATATTTGCTACCTGGAATAGGACAAACAATATATCCTGTCTAAACATGACAAATCTTAGTTCTTTAAATAGTTCATACCATGGATTCTCACTGTTTTCCAAACTACCAACAGAGTTTTTAGTGACTGCTAATTTTGCTGAGTTTTATTGTTTTTTTTTTTTTTTTTTTTGAGACAGGGTTTCTCTGTCTCTGTTTGGTGCCTGTCCTGGAACTAGCTCTTGTAGACCAGGCTGGCCTTGAACTCACAGAGATCCGCCTGCCTCTGCCTCCCGAGTGCTGGGATTAAAGGCGTGCACCACCACCACCGGCCCTGAGTTTTAGTACTAGCTATAGACACTAAGATCCATGTGAAAATCGTTATTCTAATGCTGTGTTTCTAGAACCACTTTTCGTACCACAGTCTGAAATAGAGTTCTGTAGATGAACAAAATTGGTAGAATAAATACATACTAAAAGGGTAGTTATTATATTGGCTAACCCAATATAGTCTAGGCAGTCCCACAACAGCTGTCTTTATGCTACAGAGGCTAAGAACATGGTAGCTATTCAGTTCACTAAGCTCTGTGTATTTCCTGTCTGTGTTGAAGAGCTGAAGGATTCTTGAAGAGACACTGGTCTTCAGTCTACTTTAGAACACCAACGAGTGTAGATTATGATGTCAGCAAAGAAGAGCAGCAGCTATGTCAGAATCAGGGAAGATAAACATGCCAGAATGATATGAAGGCAAGGAAGGAAACTACAAAGACAGTTACCTTCAGATCTTACGCCATGGCCCTTATTGTAAGGTGCTTCCCATATTCAGCTTAGGCCTTCCAACTTCAGTTAATGGAATAAAGAAAATCCCTCACAGGTATCTCAATTGTTTGCATCTTGGGTGATTCCACATCTAGTCAAGTTGGCAGTCAAGATTATCCACCACAGGCAGTCTTAACAGTTGAAACCAGAGATCCTCCTGTCTTGAAAAAGTGAGTAGCCTTATCCTAAGATGAACATGGCTGAACCCCAAGGCAAAAGCTAAGAAGAGACTCAAGCCAGCAGCCATCTAGAAGTCCTCTAGCATTCTCAGTCTCACATCAACAGAGAAATGGATTCAACCAATAGCCTTAGCAAAATTGAAAGTGATATATTTCATATAAGGTTCCACATTAAAATAGATCTTTGGTGGACCCTCCTATAGCCAACCTGGCTGGCAAAAACAGAGATAATATGTACTAGATATTACGTAACAATGTTTGTGGCAACTTGTTACTCAAGAGTTAAAAAAACAATGTAGATAGTTTGGTTATTTTGATAGGTGGATGTACAAATGTGAATAGAGGCAACATGTAAATGTGAAGATAAATACATACTACAGGAACATGTGTATGTGTGTGCTCATTGCATTTTTCTTTAACTTTTCTTTATGTTTGAAATTTTCATAATAATTTCCAGTTTAAAAAATAAACTATTCATGAAGGTATTACATCAGAAAAAAAAACAAACAAACAATAAATGAAAAAATAAAAAGCCAGAATGGAAAACAATGGTTCCTTGCCTAGTAAATTGGAACATGTACAATTCTACCTCAGCAATTCTATTCTTAGACGTGTGTTCTCAGGAAATTCTTCATAGACGTACACCCTCCCTAGGAAATTCAAGAATGTCCATTACATATGTCCCAGACCAAATTGCCTGTAAAAAGAGCCGTAAGCAAAAACTGGTACCCTTGTGCTTTATTGAGAATTGGGGGTAGGGGCATGTAATCACAACAAAACAGAAGTGAGAAAAAAGCGACGTGAAATATGTAAAGTATGCTATAAATAGTTTTTCAAAAAAGTGATATGAAATAGAAAAGACGGGACAGGAAATACATTTTTAAATTGAATATATTCACAGTTTCTCAGCAATAGATTGCTCGGTGGCATGCAATGTCTTTAAAGAAGCCACATGGAATGCCTTCATCTTTACACATGGGGAGATGAGAGAAGAACAAAGAGATAATCATATCTGATGACTTGTTTCTCACTTGCATCAAAACTGTTTTCTAGGAAATTCCTTCTTTTCTACATGTGACATCACCTGTTTCTTTCAAGTGTTCAATGTGGACGAAAGAACTTTCATGGTCTAGTCTGATTATCACATAACACCATAGCCTCTGTTTGCCAATTAGCATCACGTGTGTGCCTTTGATGTGGGAAGTCCTTCTGTATATGTGCTGCTTTTGTTGGTTGATAAATGAAACTGTTTCAGCCAGTGGCTTAGCAGAATAAAGCCAGGCAGGATATCTGAACGTGGGTATATAGGTAGACAGGGTCAAGCAGACATCATGTCACTGCCAAAGGAGAAAGACACTGGAAACTTACTGGTAGGCCACAACCTCATGGTGGTACAAAGATTAATAGAAACAGGTCAATTTTAGATGTAGGAGCTAGCTAGGAATAAGCCTAAGATATTGGCCAAACAGTGTTGCAATTAATACAGTTTCTGTGTGATTATTCAGGTCTGGGAGGCTGGGAAATGAACATGCAATTTCCATTTACATGACTGAGTCTGGATCAAAAAGAAGTCTTATGAAGTGACTTCACTGCATAAACAACAGAATGCTATTGACTTGATGTCTCAGAGTGTAGAAGCGATTGACTGTTGAATTGTCCTTTGTATCATGTTAAAGAAGTCTTTTGTTGCCTTCTTCCTCCTTTTGTATTGAGGTATAAAAGAGTATGGAAAATTAAATGCAGATGATTTCAATATTCACTGGAATGCTCTCCCAGTACTATCCTATGGTTTTTGTTTTATTATTTTTCATGTGTCTTGGTATATTTTACTTATTTTTCTAAACCCCCACACCCTTACCCTGAAAAGAGATGTTTTTGTCGAGGCAGGTCCCTGACAGTACATAGCTTCTTGTTCACAAACTTTTCATAATCTTTTGTTACTAGTGCTACACTTTTAGCATGAGAGATCCCACCTGCATTTTTTCCTTCACCGAGAAAACAATATAGTTAATTAGGATGCAGGTATCTTTAGTTACAAATTCAATCTAAAGGTATATCTTGATCACCTTGATTAGTTCAAGAGAAACTGGATAGTTGTTGATTAGACTAATATATTTCCTAGGACTCTTTAGCAACACATATTACCTGTACATCAAATCTATAAATAATCATATCAATGTGTACAAAATTGAATTATTCTGATGTTACTATGGGAAGTTTCTCCTGACGTTCTTGACCTCCTTAATATATGAGTCTTACTGTGGTTCTTTTACTCTGATAAAAACTCTCCCAGAGTCTCTTAAAATTCAATTCTTCTGAGAAAACATTCTAGGGGGCTAGAGAGATGGCTCAGTGGTTAAAATCATGGATTGTTCTTTCAGAGGACCAGAGTTCAGTTCCCAATATCTACATCTGATAACTCCATCCAGTTCCCTTGGTGATCTCATGCCCTGGACCCACTCCATAACACCATCCCATAGGTACATACCCACATTCACACACACACACAATTGAAATTAAAGAAACCTGAAACCGTCTTTTTTTTTAAATAAAATGTTCTAATTCTGTCACAGTCATCATTGTCACTAAAATCTCCATTCCCATTTAATGACACAGCTTATCTCCATGTGGGTTGGCTTCTTTCTTTTCAATCATAGAATGCTTTTAAACCTTTTCTCATTTCCTGTTTTCCCTATCTATTTGAAGAATGTGCAGTATGTTCCAGTCCCTTTACTTCAGGTTAAGCATGCATTATCTTATTAAATTCTTATAATAGTGCAATGCGGCAAGCACGATTATCCTCTTCATTTTCTAATTGACAAAAATAATGCTCAAATAAGCTGTGTAACATGTCTAAGATTATACCTACAGAAATTGTTAAAGCCAAGTTTTAAAAATATGTATTTGAAAATAAAAATAAATAATAATACATAAAGTAATTAGCCGGGCGGTGGTGGCGCACACCTTTAATCCCAGCACTTGGGAGGCAGAGGCAGGCGGATCTCTGTGAGTTCGAGACCAGCCTTGTCTACAGAGCTAGTTTCAGGACAGGCTCCAAAACCACAGAGAAACCCTGTCTCGAAAAACCAAAAAAAAAAAAAAAAGTAATTGATTCTAGTCCAAGGATCATTACTGCTAAAGTTATTCCTTTTCCTTCACCTTGTTCTTCGTCTAGAATCACTTTGGCTAGTAGAGAACTGAAAACATTTTTCATCCTGATACTATTATAATGCAATATATATGAGTTGCTAATTTTATATATCTTCATATTTTATCTTATATCCTGAGTAAAATCATGAATTCTACAAAAATTGAATTCAGTTATCATTTTTATCTCTCATAGGATCTAACATACATTGTAATTACTCAAAAAAGTTTCTCTATCATTAATTTAATTTTTTTGACACTTCATTGGGTTTCTCATTCATTTTCAATGTCTAAATTGTTTCTCTTAATCTTACTCCTTGTTAAAAATGAGTGCCTACGACCCTGTTCTTGATAGCCCTGATGAGCTATCCGTAAGATCTAGAGTGCAGGAGAGCTGATCCCAACCACACTCATGTTCCCACTACAACCATAGCAAGAGAGGGCCCTGCACCTTGCCTGTCCAAAACAGTACAGCTGGCCCTGGTAATAAGAGTGAAGGGGCCTGGACCTGGGGACTGACAGTAGAACTGGCTGTGCTCCTTGCTGCAGGCTGCATTTGGGAGAACTATTAGAGTCAGTGCTAGAAAGCTCGCCAAAGTAGTAGATAATAAGAGAAAACTGGCAGGCTAAGCAACCCAGCTACTACTATTCAGGCCCAGAACCAAGGCTGTGAGTTAGTCCACCCCAACATTCCTCATTTATGAACTGTTGGAGCATGTGAAGGGGACAAAACTACAGATCAAAAAACAGCAGGTTATCTACCATGCAGGACAACAACAGGTTATTCAAGAAGAGCCCCAGTGAGATCCCATTATAGGTGCTATAGCAGAAACCAGAGATGGCTCAGCTGTGAAGAGCACTACCTGCTCTTCCAAAGGTCCTGAATTCAATTCCCAGCAACCACAGAGTGATTCACAAGCATCTGTAATGATATTCTGGTGACCTCTTGAGGAAGAGACCTGGTCAGTCATCCTCATCAACTTAGACCATGAAACCCAGTATGGACAAGTTCAACAGAACCACCATGTACAGACTGCTCATGCATGCTTCAGCATTGCCAGGGAATAAATTTCATTATCATTTTTAGAAGAAATCAGCAGCCTTTGAAAGACTCTAAATGCATTTGTAAGCCCCCCTCAACCCTAAGACATTTTTCTAAAACCTTACATTCACTCTATCATGGAAAAGAGACAGTCGCCCCCCCCCCCCACACACACACATACTGGACTGTTTATCCTCCTGTGTCCTTGTAAATAACCACATGCTGGACTGCTCATACCCCCGTGTCCTTGTGAATGTAACTCCATTTTGGGAATTGAGGCAAATACAACCCACAGATGTTGACTCAGTTCCTGATGTATTGGTTTAGTCACTGAACCAAAGGTCAGGATGGACCACAGATGCTCTTCCTTATATCACCTGACCTCGCAGCTATTCTCCTGCCCTGGAATAGACCAATCACTACTAGTAACCTTTTGAAAATGGACTGTAATAGCTATCGATATCCTTCATATCCCAAACCTGAAGGACCCTGTCATGACAGAATAAAAATCCTCTTGCTTTTGCATCAACTTGTGGTTATGTGAGTGGTGTCTGGAGCAACTCTTCTCTGATGTTTGGACTTCTAGTCCAACACCTTGACCTAGACAGTTGGAAGTAAAGAAGAAAGGACTAAAGGGTAAACTGTGTGACTCAACGGACCACACTACAGCTTCCACAACAAGATTCTTCTTTTTTAATTTTAATTTTTCTTTTAGTTTAGTTTTGTTTTTTGTTTGTTTGTTTGTTTTGCTTAGTTTTTGGTTTCTGTTTGAAATTTTCTTTGTTTTGGGGTAGGTTGCAAGGGCACAATGCAGATGTGGCAGAACAGGGAAGTAAGTGGGATCAGAATGCATGAGGTAAAATCCACAAAAAAAATCAATAAAAGTAAAATAAAAAAATAAATAATTTAGAAAAAATTGCTTCTTAGACAAGAAAAAAATTATTATTCTTATTGTTTTTAATTTTATCCCATGCGTCTTTTGTTCCTGAATCCTTAAACATGGCTACTTTGTGGTGAATAGCTTTTGAATGAGAGACTCAATGTTATATATTCAAAGGATAACTTTAAAAAAAAGAAACACCTGGGTTTCTGATGAAATGCATATTTAAACTAAGAAAGAAATTTAAATTTACTGGGAATTTTTTATATAACTTTTTTTTATTTATTTTATTCTTTGATAATGCATTTAAAACAACCTAAGCTGTTTTTCTGTTGATGATAACCAAAAGCCCTTGATATTTCATTTTTTTTCTTAGTTTTATGAAAAAGATAATTCAAGTTTCTCTACTATTTCTAGTCAGATTTCTTGCAGGCAGTAATATTGTCCTCTTCTTTGCAATTGCTACATTTTCCTCTCAATATAGAAACATGTGCACACTTATTCTCCTCTATGGATTTAGAAATTTTGTTTTCCTTGATGGTTATTTTCTTGGCATCAAATATACTGTAGGTACTCAGTGGATTGTTGAATGAATATGTGACTGCTGATAAAAACAACTTAACTTTTTTAGTTCCTAATTTAATAACCCCAGCAAATGCTCCTGCATGGCAAAATGTTTCTACAATTTTAGCAGATCAGAAGGAGACAATAATTTCTTAATTTGGACAATTCTAAGCTACTTTTCAAAAGAGAAGTGTTTGTAATCTTACCAGGCACATCCAGGTCTTTAAAAAAATCTAAACAAAATGTGTTTTTATCAATAATTGGCTCATGTTCACATTGGCATATGCATATTTATAGTTTATTTGATATTTATGTAAGTTTAAACAGTCATAAAGAAGCACATTCTTATTATAAATTGTAATGAATAATTTCAATTTCAGATAAAATATATTATACTTGTGATAAATTCAAGGACATTAGTGCATTCCAGGAATGTGAAGAGTCATGAAGAACAGGCCTACTTTGATTCCTTAAAGATTTGTGGCAAGCACTTACAACGACATGAATGTTTGGCAGGTCTAACTCTCCAACTACAACTCCATTCTGCTTTTGCTTCTAAATTTCCCTTCCAGTTATTCTCAGCAGCAGGAAGTCTCTCTCTGGCCCTTTGTATTGTAACACACACTGTGTTCTTATTGCTATGGTAGTTTTCTGGAGGTTGGTGATAAAGCAGAGGAAATACAGGAGAAGAAAATATGAAATGGAATAAACTCTCCTGGTTTGCACTTGAAAATGTTATCTTTTCCCCAGCCTAGTAAACAGTCACACCTCTAGGAATAACATTTCCTTTTCATCTGTTCTTGTTCAAACACACACACACACACACACACACACACGGAAACAGGTCTCTGTTTTGAAGTTCTTACTATACAATGCCAATGTTTTCTTGGGGGATTTTCTTTCTTTCAATACCAGAGCTCCTTCTCTCTTTTCTTGAGGTGATTTCAGCCTCAAATGTAATCTGAATATACTTTTAAGAGAGATGACTTTAAAGGACTGTGGGGATCCAAATTCTCTCAATAGCTGTGGTTGAATACATTGTTTGTGCAACCTATACCCCCTGTCAGACCTTACTTTTTCTCAGAAGTCCAGTCTAGACTCCTGGGGTTGGCAGCTTATTTCAGGAAATAAAACTATTGCTGAATGAGGTTTCACTCTTAGAAAGTGATTATTTCCATAAGTTTTGCATCATCAGTTACAGGCTTTCTCTAATCTATGATCAACTCCCAAAATGTAAGGCTATATAAAGAAGAGTGCTTTTATTCTTTTAACCAATTAATCATTATATTAGAAATATAACCCTTTGCCTTTCCTTTGATAACTGGTTCTGAAGGTTTGTCTAGATGCTTTGGATGATTCTTAGCAAGTACCCTATTTTTTTAGGTGTAAAAAGTCCTATTTTGCAAGCTGAACCTCTCAATAGGCTAACGGTTTGTTATTGAGGAAGAGGCAGCTATTTCAGAACTTAAACACAAGACTGATTTCCCCAGAACACTCTAACAAGTAATCATTAGGCCAGTTCTCCCACCTTATGTTCATGGTACTGCACTGATACCACAGATCCAAATATTCTGCAGTGCATTTTAAATGTCACTGCCCTCCCAGCCCACGAGTATGACAGTCCCACTATCAGTGTCTTCTGAAGGTCTACAATGTCTCTGTCAAGCTTTGTTCAGGTACATATATGATCCAGAATAATGAAGGCCCATAATTTAGTTTGAGGCTGTTGTGAACATATTTTCCACACTACAGCACATATTTACTTGTAGTCTATTACCCCAGTGCTGTGATAGAATGGAGTGGGATATTGGAATCCTAGACTATTCTGTTAGAGTTTCTTTAGAAAAAAGCGGGGGGGGGGGGATTGTTATCCTGCAACATGTACACAAATATAATCATAAATATCTCATGGTTTGTTTCTAAAAAAGTTGACTATGATACACAGTCATTGACAAGATATGCTTTTTAGCTGCTTACTTAGCATTAGAGCTTTTCTTGAAATATCTCAGATTTTTTCATAGTTCCTGTTTGCAACCAAAAGTTTATATATAGTCATCCAGGGTGAGACTGAACTGTCTTTGAATATTATAGCAACAATCACTCTATTCAGACATCAATCCAGATATTACTAATTGCCCCAATGGAGTCACTAGATTTCTATAAAAATTCTATTCATTATTTATTTTACAAAGGAATTTCTAAAGGACTTCCCCATACATTGAATATATATGACTTTTAGAAGGCCAGATACACAGTTCAATGATCACAGTTTTTATTAGTATGAACAAAATTCTGAGTTCAAATGAAAGAATGAGAGACAGTCTGAGAGAGAGAGAGACTTTGAAGTTCAGAAAAGATAATTTTTGTCACAGTCAAGCTGAGAAAAGTTACTAAATCTTATCATTGTATTCAGTATCAAACTCTCTGTCAAGACAAAATTGAACATACAGTATTTATTATTTGATTAAAATATCAATTTATCTGGATAAAGCTTGTTGTTTTGCATAAAACTGAATTATTAGAAGAATTTGCTGTGAAGTCCTTGATATAAAAAATACTAAACCTAAGAGACAATGTTTTCACAGAAAAAATTTCCACTGACTATTTTTAGGTAGACCTACAATAAAGGCTGGCATAATAGGCATTTAAAATTTGGTATAGATATCATGACCAAGACCTGTATTAACAGAGTTTACATAAATAACCTAACTTGACTCAGAATTTCAAGTTTATGCTATACATTTTGTTTTTCTCTAAAATATCAAGGATCTCATTTTACCCTCCACTTTTAATCACAATGGAAATGTGAAGAGTTGTTGTTATTAGGAAATTAGTTTATATTCCACAAATCTTTCACGATTAATACATATATGATAATTTTGTCACAGCAACACAGCCTAGTCATGGGTAGTCAGTACCATTCCATTATGTGCAGATGCATGATCTCCAGGGCACAAGGAAATGACAAGCATTGAAGCTATTTAGTAGATTGACACTAATCATGAATTAAAATATAAGATTTCTTGACTTCCAGCCTGAATCATATGTCTGTTATATTTCTGCATGAATAAAATGTACAACAAATAAGTCACATAGCTTCAATTACAGATTTAATATGGATGGTTGAACAACTAGAAAAGTTTGAATGGTTGGCTGAAGCATTTGTCCAAAGATGGCCTACTGAAAAAGAATTGAAGATGTCTGATATCTATTGTCTTTGTGTTTATGAAGAGTTTAAACACTCTTGGAATTTGCAATGCTAGCATGGGTAGGCTATATAACCTAATACTTCAAAATGGGACATTCAGAAGACAAGTCCTTCACTAAGCCTATAAAGCTTATAGAATGGTGAAAGGGGCACCAGCACATTTGAAGGCCTTTGATATTGTACTTTCCTTTGTACCAGAGCTTAGGGTTGGAGATACTGTGGCTCAGTTGTATGCATTGAATAAAATGGATTTAATTGGGATCTGACTTAGCAGGGGCCAGACGGCAGCACTGAATCACCAAAGGCGAGGTGATTATAGCAATGGACAGCATAGACAAAGCGATGTCTATTATGGCCTAACCTATAATAGCTAGTACAGGCAACACAAATTTTATAGTGGCATGAGTTGTGTGGACGTTTGTGTACTGGCTAATCAGTCATAGTTTTCAAGGTATGAAATAGATAAAAAGTCTACTAAGTTTTTGTTTTATCTGTATAAGTGATAAAACTCCCAAACAAATGAAAGGCTACAATAGATCATATCAAAAGGGAATCTTGGCCTGTTAATCAATTTCTAGACTTGAGCCAATTTGGAGACCCAAAGCCCCTTGAATAAAGTTCCCTGAGGGAGGACCTTGGTAAAATATCTAAGAGTTTCCTGTTAGCCTTTCTCTAGTCCTTCTCCAAAGAAACCTATTGTCTTTTACAAGGGTAATTTTACACTGGGGGGAAGAAAATGATCAGAATTTCTGGGGTCTCTTGGATACTGACTATGAATTTATGTTGATTCTGGGAGACACCAAGAGATGTGGTGGCCCTCCAGCTAAAATAGGGGCTGGAAATATTGCTTAGTAGTTAAGAGCATTTGTCATTCTTGCAGAGGACCTTTGTTTGCTTTCCAGTACCCACGTGGTGGACAAAACCACCTATAACTCCAGTCAGCTCCAGAGAATTGTCTGACCTCTGCAAACACTAGTCACACATGTGATGCACAGACATACATAAAAGCAAAACACATAAAAATAAGATAATCATTAAAACGTTGGAGTTTGTTTCTTTTCTGTATTCTTAACTTTATTATTTTACATCTTTGTCTGCTTGCTTTTATTCTCTCTGGCAAGGTCATGCCTTCCCTGGTATTAAAGCCTACTTCTTTAGGATTCTGGTATATACTGAAGACCAACTGGAATATCAACCTCATGGACTGAACAACTACTTGGGTCTTGAACCTTTTTTTTTTGTTAGACAGCCATTATTGGAATAGATGGACCATAGCCTGTAAGCCCTTCTAATAAATTCCCATTATATATGTTCTGTTCCTCTAGAGAAACCTGACTAATACATCTATGCAAAATATTCCCAATAAAATCTCAAGTACACTCTATCCACGAGGTGATATTAATAATAAGTTATGTTTGTTCCCTGTGATTAAGTACCTAGTAGGAGTAACAAAATATTCAATTTATTTGTTTTCCTTTGCTTACTTATTTATTATTTTGGGGCTGCTGTTGTTGTTCTGAGGGAGGCCCTTCTCTGAGGGCCAGGCTGAACTTGATCTCACCCGCCTCGTGCCTTCGGCCATCAAGTCCTGGAATTAAAAATCATATATATCATGCCTGAATAATTTTCCTAGCTATTAAGGAAAAAAAACAATATATTCTCTCAAGATCCCTATCTTAGTTACTATTCTATTGATGGGGCACTTTAACCAAGGAAATTTATAAAATAAACAGTTGAATGGAGGCTTGCTTACAGTTTCAGAAGGTTACCCCATAATCATCACAGTGGAAGCTTTGTAACAGACAGACAGGCAGGGCACACGAACAGTATCTGAGAGATCATATCTTTAAGTTTCAGGCAGAAAGAGAGGCAGAGAGATAGAGAGACAGAGGCTGAGATGGGCTTCTGAAACCTGAAAACCAACCCATTATGGCACACCTTCTCCAACAAGGCCACACTTCTCCAACAAAACCATACCTGCTCCAATAAGACCACACCTTTTAATACTTTTCACCAACCATGCACCACTCATTGAAATATAGAAGCCTAAGAGCGCCATTCTCATTCAAACCACCAAAAGCCCTAAATTTTTAAAATCTGTGTAAATGATCCTGATGGTTTTCAGAGTGAACAAACAGAATGAAAGGTACTCAGAAGAAATCAGGTACCCAACAACAGGTAATGGTGGTGGGCTTTGGTTTCTTCTACCTTTTCTCAAGAATTGTATAAGGAGCAGGGCTTCACTCTTCAACCTACATCTAGGGTCAAACTCTTGTCAGTGCACCTGTTTTAGTGCTCCAAGTACTAGAATTACAGGCATGAGCATCAGAAATAAAGGTATGCTGCCTTTAGCCATTTCATAAATGAAGTCTTATGCTACACCTTCATTCCCATCAAAGACATCCATTTTAAGACTAAGTGTTCATTCTTAAAACATAATAAAAACACAGAAAGGAAAGGAAAGGGAAGTAGCATTTCACATTTGGAATATAAGAAAGGATGAGCTAAACAGAGGTAACACTGTCAACCCCTCCTTTCTGCATCCACTCTCTGAAACAATGCTGCTGTCCCATCCCTCTGGGCCTACCTGGAGAGCCATTTACTGCTTTAGGAAAATGATACATTCTGGTAGTTCTTGTAGATCAGAAAAGAATCTCAAAATATAAATGGAAAACATATTCTTTCTGCAGGAGCCAGTTTTCTCTGTTTCATACTGCAATGATAAGTACAGGAAATGAACAAAAGATGTTGATTTATAAGCATCTATATACAATAGTTATAACACTTGATTAGATGTTTTCAACTCAAGTATCTGTATTAATTCTCAGAGCACACCACCAAAGCAAATAATATCATTTCCACTTTATAGATAGAAAGTTAAGGATTGTAAATGTTAATTAATGTCAAACTGATAAGTGTCTTAGATTTCGAATTCATCAGACTCATCCCATGATGTGTATTTTTAGGACTACAGCCATCATTATGTACTGAAAGAATCTTCTGTGTAGTAGGATTAATTCATTCTGAACAGAATAAAAGAGTTTATTTGGTTAATCCAAATATCAGTTGAGATTTGACCTCCCATTTGTCCTAGACACAGGTCAAGGCAAAATGAACAGCAACAGAAGCATTATAATGGTTAAAGCAACTCTCTAAGAGTTAGTAGAAGAAATGGAAAATACAAGTCAATTCAGGGAAACACTTTAAGAAAAATAATACAAAATTATAACATCAAAATCAAGCATATTGCTTTAGAAAAAGTCAGTTCAACAAATGTCCTTGTCATATGATCGGGCATCTCGTGGGTATATTCCCAAGGGTGGCATTGCTGGGTCCATGGGTAGGTTGATCCCAACTTTCCTGAGAAACCGCCACACCGCTTTCCAAAGTGGTTGCACAAGTTTGCATTCCCACCAGCAATGGATGAGGGTACCCCTTTCTCCACAGCCTCTCCAGCAAAGGCTATCATTGGTGTTATTGATTTTAGCCATTCTGACAGGTGTAAGATGATATCTCAATGTTGTTTTGATTTGCATTTCCCTGATCGCTAAGGAGGCTGAGCATGACCTTAAGTGCCTTTTGGCCATTTGAACTTCTTCTGTTGAGAATTCTCTCTTCAGCTCAGTGCCCCATTTTTTAATTGGGTTAATTAGCATTTTAAAGTCTAGTTTCTTGAGTTCTTTATATATTTTGGAGATCAGACCTTTGTCTGTTGCGGGGTTGGTGAAGATCTTTTCCCAGTCAGTGGGTTGCCTTTTTGTCTTAGTGAGAAGGGGAGGGTGGGGGGAACTTGGGGAAACGGGATGATTGGGATAAAGGAAGGTTGGGTAGGGGAGCAGAGAAGCACACATCTTAATTAAGGGAATCATCTTAGGGTTGGCAAGAGACTTGGATCTAGAGGGGCTCCCAGGTGCCCAGGGTGATGTCCCCAGTTAGTTCCTGGGGCAGCTGAGGATAGGGAACCTGAAATGACTCTATCCTATAGACATACTGATGAATATCTTGCATATCACCATAGAAACTTCATCTGGCTATGCATGGAGATAGAGACAGAGACCCACACTGGAGCACCGGACTGAGCTCCCAATGTCCCAATGAGGAGCAGAAGGAGAGAGAATATGAGCAAAGAAGTCAGGACCACAAGGGGTGCGCCCACCCGTGGAGACAGTGGGGCTGATTCTTTGGGAGCTCACCAAGGCCAGCTGGACTGTGACTGAAAAAGCTTGGGATAAAACCGGACTCTCTAAATTTGGCGGAAAATGAGGGCTGCTGAGAAGCCAAGGACCATGGCACTGGGTTTTGATCCTGCTTCATGTTCTGGCTTTGCGGGAGACTACCCAGTTTGGATGTTCACCTTCCTAGACCAGGATTGAGGGGGGAGGACTTTGGACTTTCCACAGGGCAGGGAACCCTGACTGCTCCTCAGGCTGGAGAGGGAGGGGGAGGAGTGGGGGGGAGGGGAGGAGGAGAGGGAGGAGTGGGAGGGAAATGGGAGGTGGGGAGGAGGCTGAAATTTCTTTCTTTTTTTCCAATAAAAAAAAAGAAAAAAAAAAGAAAAAGTCAGTTCAACTAAGAAACCCTTTAGATTGAACCTCTACATGATAGAAAATTGTCTGCTTACCATGCAAAACAAATAGAAATTTGAAGAAAAAGAATTTAGTTTGACAATCCTGGCAGGAAAGAAAATATTTTTTTTAATTTATTTATTTATTAAAGATTTCTGTTTCTTCCCCATCACCACCTCCCATTTCCTGCCCCCTCCCCCGATAAAGTCCCCCTCCCTCGTCTGCCCGAAGAGCAACCAGGGTTCCCTGTCCTGTGGGAAGTCCAAGGACCATCCACCTCCATCCAGGTCTAGTAAGGTGAGCATCCAAACTGCCTAGGCTCCCACAAAGCCAGTACGTGCAGTAGGATCAAAACCCATTGCCATTGTTCTTGAGTTTCAGTAGTCTTCATTGTCCACTATGTTCAGCGAGTCCCGTTTTATCCCAAGCTTTTTCAGATCCAGGCCAGCTGGCCTTGGTGAGTTCCCGATAGAACATCCCCATTGTCTCAGTGTGTGGGTGCACCCCTCGCGGTCCTGAGTTCCTTGCTCGTGCTCTCTCTCCTTCTGCTCCTGATTTGGACCTTGAGATTTCTGTCCGGTGCTCCAATGTGAATTTTGCATACAAATGGATGGAAATAGAAAACACTATCCTGAGTGAGGTAAGCCAGACCCAAAAAGAGGAACATGGGATGTACTCACTCATATTTGGTTTCTAGCCATAAACAAAGGACATTGAGCATATAATTAGTGATCTTAGAGAAGCTAAATAAGGAGAACCCAAAGAAAAACATATAGGCATCCTCCTAAAAGAAAATATTTTAAAGAAACACTTGAGGTCCTCTCTTTAGCTAGTAGACTCTGAAAAAAAAACCTCTGAGAAATTAAATTATCCCCAGGAATTTTAGTCTGGCAAAATTAAAAGGCTGAATCCTGATGACAGCCAGGAATGGAACTTGTCTCCAAGAAAGAGATTTCACACCATTCTTACCACTTCTAGTGCTACCCGGAGGAGAGACAATGATGGGTCATTGATGGGCATAACCATACCTTGACCACAACTCCTTAATAATACATTCATTTTGCTTTCTAGCTAAACCACTTTAGAACTGGAAGATGACCTTTATTAAACCTATTCCTTTTTCTTACCAATATGATTACAAGAAATAATTCTCCTTTTTCTGCTTTTCATCATTACTTGATTGATTCGTTTATAGAGGATTCTTGGCCAAACCTGGCTTTTGAGTGGTCGAATGAAGCCCAGGTTCTGAGCATAAATATCTGTAGTAACATTATGAAGGCATGTATAGGATTAAAGACTCTGAGATAAATGTTTCTGAAAACTAAATGACTTTGCTTCTAACTTTTTACTTGAGCAAAGACAGGATTATAGTTGATAAGAAAATAAGCCTGGCAAAATAGAAGGGATGGGTTAAAAGAGCTAAAAGGTCACATCTTTCCTGTTGGCAGTCACTATTCCTCGAGAGTAGATATCTTTGGTTGACCTCCATTCTATGATCACCATAGAAAAAAATATACCTCTGAAGAAAACGGAATTGATATTTATTTCAAGATGAAAAGAAGAGAAATTAAAGATTTGCAGCAATTTTAGGAATGGGGTAAAATTAGAACATAATATATTAAAACAATTATTGTTATACTTGAGGGGAAATGGCGGTTACATGTAAATTATATTTTATGTTTTTTGCAGTAGTATCAGCCAATCTACATTCTATACATCAATCAATTTAAACATCATCTGATATTTGTCTTAGTAGATTTCACATTCATCAAACTCTTCCCATGATGAGTCTTTAGATTTGAGAATTATAATCATAACAATTGAAATAATTGTATTAATTCATTGAGAAAGCTAAAATCACCATCTCTGTTGCTATTTATTCTAGGGATGGTAGATAGTCTGAGAGACAAGGGAAAATGACAAATTGCACAAGATTATAGCAGTATTTCTGAGGTATGACTGTGGCCTATTAAGACATACATCCATTTTATTTTCATAAACAATGTAATTAAAACAGCTAAGTTTTTATTGTTCTTCAAAGTGGTCACACACTCACTTGACTAATGATGCCATTGCATAAATATCTCTAGAATTATTCAGGTGATTGGCTATAGGGACTTGAAATGGTGTGTGTATCCCCGCTGGTAGCAAGTCCTGGTCCTCTGAGAAAGATTTGATTTTTTAAAATAGGTAAAAGTCATTCAGAGGCAGATCTTATGACCAAAGTGAATGTCCAAATCACTAGCACCTTTGAATCAAAATTGGAGTGTGACTATAAAGTATTGAAGCTGATCATATGATGTAGCTCAAAATGTGCTTCTACATGTGCTTCCAAAGGAAGAGTTCCTAAGTAACATCCTATCTACTGGGTTCCCATTCTCTCTGAAGCTACTGTTTCCAATTCTCCTAGAAAACAATTATCTATCTGATGATATTATTTGTGTAAATGAGCAGACAATTCTTGTTATTATTTATTCTACCAAAACCTAGATGATTCAAGTAAAAGAAAAAAATTCTCTTCCATATTCATGGACAACATAACGTTAACCAAATTTTACTGCAGACCATAAGATAGATAAATGGAAACTCACTACTATTAATAAATAAAGGGTTGTGAAGAATGAAAAAAAATAGTGATTAAAATTACTCAGTATGTTAATTTAACATAAATTATGCTGAACATTATGATTGGAACTGAGCTGGATACACACTAGATACTTTAAATATTTTTATCATTTGATATCATTTTGGTATTTCATTGGACTAAGTGCTGAAGAACAAGTATAAACCAAATAGATATGTATGTATCATTGTTCTCATTTTTAACAGATACAGAGGGGTTATGTAGCTTGTTCAAGGTCCTATGGCAAATAAGCAACAGAACAGGAGATGAACACAGGTCTGGCTGACTACAAAGACAGCACACATGACAAGATATTATGAGGCACATGTCAACCTCACTATTAGGCACATGTCCCCTCACTCTAGTAAGTTAGCTAACCCATCAATTTAGTCCACAAATATTAATTTATCATGTATTATGTCAGTCATACTTCTATATGCAAGAAAGAAGGCTAGACATGGACTTCATGTAATTTGTCTTCTAGTGCAACATGTGGGTAACCACCCTAACAGGGGTTACATATCTGATATTTACATTGGAAATCATAGTATTAGCAAAATATAGTTATGAAGTAGTAACAAAATAATTTTATGGTTGGAGATCACCACAACATGAGGAACTATATTAAATGGTCACAGCATTAGGGTGGTTGAGAACCACTGCTTTAGTGTTAATAGGGAGAAAGCAGTTAAATAGGAAAGTCCGATAATATGTAAGATTTAAGTAATATGAAAATGAGAAAAATGTGTTTTAGAAAGTGTTTCAGTGTTATATTTACTAAGAAGGTGATATATTTAAATATAGCTCTAAAAGAAGTGAGAGTGGCAGCTATGAGGCTACACCCAAATAAAAGAAATATATCTAATATATACTGCCTAGGACAGTAGCTACAGTATTAAGAAGCGAAAGTACTCATCATTCAGAACACATGTTGATGCATTAGTAAAAGAATACTCTATTCTAGGTATTGGTTCTAGTATATGCCCAACCACAACAATAATACCCATAGCCACAATGGTGGTGGCTTCATATCCACAGTGGCATCAATCTTTCCACTATTTTTAGGAGTAGCTTCCAAGTGATACTACTTTTCCTCTTTTGGATCCAATTCTACAACTTTTTGCTGTTTCTGACTCAAGTTCACTCTATAAACACTGATGAATAATGTGTGCCCCATCACTATTGAACTTGAGAGTCATAGACTGTCTTATGCCAGGTTCAGCCACCAATCCTTTATAACCCAAGTAAAGGGGTCAAATTAAAAGAGAAAAATAGAAAAGGAAAATTTGTTACATATAATCACATTGGGAAAAACTAAAAGTTCCTCACCCCTAAATTCTATCTTCAGAATCCTAAATTAAGACTAAAGTTTAAATAGAAGACCAAGAATATATTGTACATCTAAGTGGTGCCTCTTAAGATGTGGTCCTGTCCACCATTGACCTACCTTCCTCTGGGCTTCAGTCTCATGCCATGAGCTTGTTGAAAAAGTTGTTAGAACTGTGCAAATTCTCTTTCTAGGAGACAAGTTCTTCTTCTGACTGGGTCCCAGTATGAGATTCCTGGAAAACTTCCCATTCTTTAGTGTCTATTTTTTCAATAGTTTGTCAGTCAGATTGAGAAAAATAGGAGTCTCTTTAGACTATCTTTTGTTCTGTTGTACTCTGAAGATATATGCCACAATCCACAAAAAAAAAAAACTATTTGGGTTTCAAATTTACATAAGCAAAAATCTAGAGATAGTGTGTGCAATGGATATTAGAAGGTGATAAGGGAGGTAAAAACGTTGGACTAGGCTGATTATAATTATATGGGCCCATTTAAGCAGAAATTCTAGATGCAATGTTGTAGTTAAGGAAAATAGCAAGTATTCTATATATTTGGTTAGTTGGGTGAAGCATAGATCTAAGGAAATCCCACTGTAAGTAAAACGAAAAGCAGAAATCTCCTTTTGAGTCATTGGCAAATAGGACAGGAATCAATGGTTTGAGGAGACATGGTTATTGGAGTGGACTTGCAATTTAAGACCTAATCAAACACTTTGGGAGGACTCATGCAATTCATCTTTAACAAGTGTATTGAGAAATAGGCTCAAGAGGGCATCTCCAGCATCTCCCAATACCTCAGTGATTGTTCTTCTCTATAAACCAAACTTTACAATAGACCTTACAGTGACTCAGTGAAAACTTTGAAATATATCAGAACTGGGTCCCAGCATAACAGAGTTCAAGAGGAAGTGAACAATTGCTGAAGACAGCATCAGAAGCACTGTTTTTGCAGAAGGCAAGGCAAACAGTGTATCTTTCACATCTTATATCAGTATTACATCAAGTTTCCAGTCCAAAGTCATTATATAGTCCCTTGGGGTTCATGAGGAATTGGTTAACGGAACACTGAGCTTTACACTACGGGTATCAATATCTAAAGATAAAAAGGGGCAATATCTACAAATAATCAGACATCTTCATGTCGTTGGCGATTACAATAAAATAGTCCCACACAAGCAAAGAATGGAGTATAATAAAGGGTTCTTTATTTAGGGATAGAGTAACATATAAACAGTCCTATGCTAGAGCTCGGAAAAGAAACTGAACCCAGCAGCCGAGAGGGTGTGCATGTTTCCATATCTGTTTATATAGTACCCAAGGCATGCCCAAAATGGGCCAGGATCTCAAAGGTCATTGGCTGAAGGAGTTCCACCAGCATACAGCTTAAATTATAAAATTAAAAATCAACTATGGTAGAAATACAAACTTTTTATACTGTGTTAAAAGATAATGTCAATGAAATATATAGTATTGTATATTCAAACAGTGCTTGATTGAATCCATGCATGTTGAATATAAGGATATGTAAGGCACACCATCCTTATTTTACAGAGATCTTGACCACTCTTCTTATTCATAAAATATCACACTGGCTCAGTATATAAATGGTATGATACTTACTAAACCACAGAACAGTAGTAACTATTCCATGCTTAGTAGAATGTGGTGTGCATTTGAAGAAGAGGGATGCTTAAAAGAAATCCCACACTAACTCAGAATTGAGAAATAGGTGGTTATTTATTTAGGGGTAGGCTCACAAATCAGAATTCTCTGATGGAACAGAGGTCAGAAAACGAATCCCACAGCCAGAAAAAGAGAGCAGATGCATGCTCTACATCAGCATAAATAGTATAAGAGGCCACATGCCAATGGGCAGGTAACTACTGGCTGTAAGACTTCTTACAGTGCCTCCCCTTTTTATTTAAATAAGAGAGTTCTAAGCTTAGTACAAAATTATATACAGTAAGAATAAATTCAATAATTATCCTATCCTAACTAGTTTAAGTCTTGTATAATAAATAACTTGCCAAGCCTTGAGAGAAAAGTAACTACAACTATCTAGTCTTCAACCTCATTGAAGACCCGAGAAAGGAAATAATATAACTTGAATAAGCAGGAAGTACAATCAAGCAACTTCCAAAATGTGAAACAAATGACAGAGATAGCTGGCTACCTAGGCAATCATCCAAAGTCTCATTTGCAATGTTGAAGCAACTGATTTGGCTAAGGCCTAGAATAACTGACAGATCATTTTCAGAGGCAGGAAATTTTTCAAAACCATTTTACCTTGTCTTGGCAAGATTTGACAGTCCTACTTATCCATTTCCGGGTACCATGTACCTTGTCAGTGATTAAGTAAGGGCAATTCTTTGTCCAAAAGTCAGTTTTGCCAAGAAGAAAACAAGGTCTAAGTGAAGTATCTTCCGTGCTCAACAATCCCTAGGGAATAGATGGGTGCTGCCAGGAGAAATTGTGTCTTACTTCAGCAGAAACAATTAAATGCCATAATCTACAGTTGTTGAAGATTATGTATCTATGTAGAATATAATCTCTATTTGTCTAAAGAACCTGATTAGTCTATCTATAAGTATGACAAACATAGATTACCATTGATCTATAATTTTTAATACCTATATAACTTAAAGACAAAGACTTCATATTACAATATTATACAACAAACAACTGTGCAAAAAGGGAGGACAATGACCTCAAAATGTAAACATTGTATACATATCTTGATCAGAGGTAGAAATGTACATTGCAATATGATAAATATATATTAATACATAAAAATGTTTTAAGCAGAGGAAGAAGCATGCATGCATACAATATTCAATATAATTTGTTTGTATCAATATACAAGAGTCTATACCAATGTAAATTGCCTATAAATAATAGCTCACAAGTGTTCACTCTATTCCTCACTATTATTATTAGTGTGAGTAAGCTCACACTTATCTATTATCCCATCGAATTTTCCCTTTTCTTCAAAGAGATCCCTCAGCCTATAAATTTTTTTCCCACTTCTGTGAGGAGCCATTTTCTTCCTAAAAATCATTACAGGAACCATCACCCTGGGGAGTCTGCAGGGAACCCCACACCCATAATTATGTTAAGAATCGTTCTATTGACAAAACCTGCCCCACACACCCAATTAGCTGTTATCTGTTAGCCGACCTGCCTCACATTCCAGCTATCCAGGGAACTAGGTGTGGCAACTCCTTACTTCTTGTCCTACCTGACCAAACGTAACCTCCTGGCCTACGTGACCTGGACCAAGCAGCAAGATCCTGTGCCCTCCCCCCAACTCCTTTTCCTATATAAGCAGCAACCCTGACCCTAATAAACGGGGGCTTCGACAGATCTTTGCCTAGCCTTCTCCTTCTTTTCTAGCTCATTTCCTTCCAGGTAGCGCCCCTCCGTGACGCTAGACTGAGTAACCCACCCAACGCAATCGACACAACTCCCAACCCCCAACCCTATACCAATTATAATCAACCCCTAACCCTGTGGACAAACTTTGTTGAGAGAAAGGATGTCGTCTTCTAGAATTATGTCCAGCTGTCATGTGGGCAATGTTCTTTCTATGAGATCCTGTGAAAGTAAAATGATGGTTAAGTTCCAAGATTACTGTCTGGTATAATTGCAAACAGTCTCTCAATATTCAGTAGGGTTTTTCTGAGCTTCCTATTTGGAGGTCTGTCCAGAACATTGTAAAAAATGTGCACCATTTCAGCTAACCAAGTTAGAACCATCTTGAGCAACTGGTACCCAAAAAAGGTCTTATAGTAGCACTATCACTATCATAACGTCATATCATCCGGGTGGAGTTGTTGTTGTGAGGTCCATCTTCTTCCTGGAAACTTCAAAAATTACTGCAGGAAAATTTATTGTTCATTGTGGAAAACTTAAACATTACTTATATAGAAATATATATTCAATGAAAGGTATAATAGCGACAAAAATAGATATGAAGAAAAGTAATTTTTTTCTAAATTTTTTTCTTTCTTTCCCATATCATGGCTCCTGACATGAGACAGATACTATGAATTTTTATTTTAACAGCATACCTGGATTTAGAAAGGGACAGAGCCAGTGTCCAACTTCAAAGCCAGCTCTAAATATTCATATATATATATATATATATATATATATATATATATGCTTAAATGTATGTTTATCAATTCCCTTATCTCATAAAACAGATTCCTTTTCTCAATGATCCTTAATGGATAGTTAATTTTCTTTATGCCAGCATCCAAACAACCAGGGTCTCTCAAATTTTTGAAGTTGAGTATTTTCCTTCAAAGGCAACCCTATAAGCTTCCTGCCGCAACCCTATATGCTTTCCTTACCACCTGTATGGTTGTCATCATTGTGGATGAGCTATCATTTCTCTTTTCAAGAGGTTTGCCTTTTTAAATCAAATCTTTATTAATTTTGATTGTATCCATAGTTTTTCTTCTCCTGTGGAAACAAGAGCAAAACTGCTTCCCCAACAGAGCACATCTCCTGGCTTCCATTGTAAGGTCAGCACATCCTTGAAATAAACTGGCTGATTTAATTCAGAAGAATTTTCTATTATCCAATGTCTCTCTGCTGCTATTGTCCCTTTCTCATTAGCATTAAGAAAATTCAAGGTTAATAAAGCATTATGTAATCTATTTCTGGGGGTATTTTTCACCCATTTCTGTTTGTTTAACATATCCTTTATAGTTCAATTTGATCTTTCTACAACTGCTTGACCTGTAGGATTGTGTGGTATAACTGTAATATGTTTAATATTATAATAAGCAAAAAAAATGTTTAATTTTTCTAGAGACATATGCTGGACCATTATCTGTCTTTATTTGTGCAGGTGTAACCTTGATGGCCATAACTTCTAATAAATGTGTGATTACTGAATCAGCCATTTATGAACTTAAAGCAGTTGCCCACTGAAAACCTAAATAAGTGGCAATGGTATGGTGTACATATTTTAATTTTCCAAATTATGCAAAGTGGAACACATCCATCTGTCAGATTACATTCCTTTGAGTACCCTTTGGGTTAGTCCCTGCAACTAGTGGTGTTTGGTTATAGAAAGAGCAAGCAAGGCATCTCTTTATAATCACCTTAGCTTGTCATGTAATAGAAAACTCTTCAAACATTTGTTATTGACATGATATTTTTAATGAAATTCTGAGGCCTGCAACAGGCTTTCAGTCAAGAATTGATAATTTTCTGCATTACCTTGTGCTAGAGGACCTGTCAGACCTGTGTGGGATTGGATGTGTGTTATGTATATAAGAAAAAGCCTATTCCTAATTTTGTCTTGCACATGGATAAAAAATTAAATCAATTCTGAATCATCTTCTATAAATTCAGCGGATTCAATGTGCAGGACAACTCTGTATATTGTTAATCAGTCACTCTAATGAGAGATTCTTTAAAATCCCTTAGCATCATAACAATAGCATATAATTCTGCCTTCTGGACAGAATTATTAGGGCTTTGTTCCTCTTTGATTTATTCTTCTGATTTTTAACTTTCCTTCCCTAATTTATTTGCATCAGGATAAAATATACAGGCTCCAGTTATTGGAGCATCATGTACAATTTGGGGAAGAATCCAAGAAGTTCTCATTATAAGGTTAAATCTATCACTTTGGGGATAATTGCTATTAATTTGTCCCAAAAATTAGCACAAGATCTTTGCCATGGTTCATTGTCTTTCCATAACTTTTTTTTTATTTCATTAGTAGTGAAAGGCACTATAATATCTGCTAGGTCTATACCTGATAATTGATGAAGTCTCAATTTACATTTTATAATTAATTCAGAGACTTTTTCCACATAAGTTTTTATTTTTTTACTTGGTTTATGTGATAAAAAGATCCATTCTAAGGTAATATTACCCTTCTGCATTAAATTTCCTGTAGGAGAAATTCTGGAAGGCAATATGACTAGAATACAACTAAGATTTGGAATCACCCTATCCACATGTGCCTCCTGTAATTTTTCCTCAACAGTCATCAATTCCTTTTCTGTTTCAGTTGTTAATTCTATGGGACTATTCAAGTCTTTATCACCATCTAAGATTTTTTTAAATGAATTATTAGATCAGGTGTTATCCTAAGAGCCAGTTGTAGACTGGAAATGTCTCCTAACAATCTTGGAAAGTCATTAAGTGTCCACAACTGGTCTCTCCTAATTTGTGCCTTTTGTTTTCTAATTTTATGCAAACCTTTTATAACCTAGGTAATTGACAGAATCTCCTCTCTGTATTTTTTCAGGAGCAATTTGTAATCCCTATTTTGGTAAAACTTTCTTTACTTCCTTAAACATTACTTCTAAATTACCTCTGTTTGAATCAGATAGGAAAATGTCATCCATGTAATGGTAAATTATAGACTGAGGAAATTGCTTACATTTTACTTCTAGTGGCTGACTTACAAAGGATTGGCACAGAGTGGTGCTATTGAGCATTTCTTGTGGAAGGATAGTCCATTGATATTTCCTAGTGGGCTGAGAATTATTATAAGTAGGCACTGTGAAGGCAAATTTTTCTCTATCCTTTTCTTGTAAAGTTATACTGAAGAAACAATCTTTCAAATCAATAACTACAAGAGGCCATACTTTTGCTAATAGAGAAGGCAGAGGCATTCCAGATTGTAGAGGGCCCATAGGCTGAATTACCTTATGGACAGTTCTTAGATCTGTCACCATTATCCATTTACCAGATTTCTTTTTTACAAAAAATACAGTGTTGGTTGAATATTCAATATGGTAAGCACCTAGTTGCTCTTGTTCCAGCTGTTTTAAAGCCTGTAACTTATCTTCATCTAGAGGCCACTGCTTAACCCATCTTGGTTTCTCAATTAACCATTTTAAAGGTAAGGCTGTTGGTACTTCTAAAGGTTTGCTAGTTTCTTTAAGTTCTTGTTCAGCATGAATGGCTGGTGACCTTTGTGTATAGTACCTTTTAATATCCTTCCAAGGATTATGAGTTCCTAGGAAGGCAGGAATGTTAATCTGAACATTCCATTGCTGAATCAGGTCATGACTCCATAAATTTACTGCAATATTAGCCGTATATTGCCTCAGCTTCCCTCTTTGACCTTCTGTCCTAATACAGTCAACCCATCTCATGCTTTTTTTAACTTGAGATATGGTTCCAATTCCTAGTAACTGAACATCTGCCTCTTGAAAAGGCCAATTTGAATACCAATGTTCTGCAGTGACGATATTCACATCTGTACCTATGTCTATCAAACCAACAATTACAATGCCATTTATACACACTCTTAGCTTTGGTCTTTGATCATTTATAGAAGTCTGACAGAACATATGTTTCCTATTTCCTATTGGAATTTTTAACTTATCATCCATGTATATGCCATCATCTAGAATAGTATGGTCTTTTACAGAAGGTTCTGGAATTTTTTTTTTTAATTTTCCTGGTGAGACATGTCCTCCATAGTTACTGGGAATGACTGGGCCACTTTTGGCTTGGGGACCTGTGATAGGCCCCTCAAGGAGTTTCTCAATGGTATTAGGTTGTCTTGTCTGTCTTTTGTTGATCTGCATCCATTGGTCCAGTGTCAGGCTTTACCACACCTTCTACATATACCTGAAGGCTGAGTCCTCCTATTCTTGCATTCTGAGAAGAGATATTATTCCTAGAAATTCCTTGTCTACAATCCCTTCTCATATGTCCTATTCTATCACAATTATAACATGTGGCATTTTGTTGTCTCCTCATTCCTTTGGAAATTGCCTCTCCTACCCAAGAGTCGGTATTATAGTCAAATGTCTCGATGTTCATTGTATGCAGGATCCATTCATCCATAGGTGCTGGTATAACCTTTAAAGACCCAAGTATTATTTTGCATTTTAAGTTGGCATTTTCAAAAGTCAGAGATTCAATAAGTACCCATCTTGCACTTGGGTCTGTTACTCCTATTTGTGCAACCATAGTTGATCTTTGTAAAAAGTCAGTAAAGGGTTCTCTCTGGCCCTGTTTAACCCAGGTATGTGATTCAATTATTTTTTTCTAGTTCATGAATCCTGTCCCAATCATTTAAGGGTGCTTTGTGGCATAGGGACAAGATTTGTTCATTGTAAAGAGATTGAACCTGTGGGTCAACATAAGGCCCTTCACCAAGAATTTAATCTTGGGAAGTCTCAAGGACTTTTGCTTTTCCCTGTTGTTTCAAAATTTTTGCCTCTTCTCTGAAATAAATTGCTTAAGTAAAAGCAAGCCAAGTGGGCAAGGTTGGGAGAGTTTCTGGGCCATGGACTGGCTGGTCTTGTAGGCCATACACCCAGTAAGCATGGAGTCCGAATTCACGTGGGTGCCAGATGTAGAAGGAGGATGCTTAAAAGAAATCCCATACTAGCTCAGAATTGAGAAATAGATGGTTATTTACTTAGGGGTAGACTCACAAATCAGAATCTTCTGCTGGAACAGGGATCAGAAACTGAATCCCACAGTCAGAAAAAGAGAGCGAATGCATGCTCTACATTGACATAAATAGTTTAAGAGGCCATGCCCCAGAGGGTGGGTAACTACTGGCTGTAAGACTTCCTACAACACACATTTATTTGATTGTGGGAATTAAATGAAATACACTAGAATGTTCCCATCATAAAAAGGTAAAAGTTTGTTTCTACCAGAATACACATTTAATTCTGGAAAACAAAACTATCTTTACTATAAGTAATACTTTCTCCAATATAGTATCCATGTGCTCCAGAATGAATAAGCCACCATGACTTGTTCCAACCAATGTTGTTTTTGACCAAACAACTCACTTCAGCAAGGATAGCATTAAAATAGGCTTATGCTCATGGATTTCATCATTTTTCTCATGTTTCCTACCATCCTGACACCATTAGTTTCACAGGAGAGTAAAATGGCCTTTTAAAATGTCAGTTACAAGATGCACGTGTTCTCAGAGTCAGCACCAGTATATTATACTGCTTCCTATAGTCTAGATTTACATATAAAGTAATTAAGGAATGGAAATGGGAGTGGAACCACTGGCTCTTACCTCCAATATTTCTGTTTCCTGGTCTGAATCCTGCTTACTTGAAGGTCTTTGTGTCAAAGGTAAAATGCTTCCTGTATAGACAAAGCAATGATTCTGCTGAATTGGACGGTAAAACTGTCTATCCTCCAGACATATTAGACTTTCATATCTGAGTCACTCAACTAAAAAAGGACTTCTCTGCTTTCTGGGGTTATTTTATTTTGAAGAGGAAACAAGAGGAAACAGACTAGTACTCTACAATGGAGATAAGAAAGATTACATATTGAATATAGGAGACACCTCAGGGCAATTCTTGGAATTGTTATTGCCTGTGATTGACATCAAATGTAAAACTAAAATAACCAATCAAAACAGTATCATAAATGGTTCAGACCCTCCAGGAATGAAATTTCTGGTCACCTTACAAGGTGAAGAACCAGTGCCTAATGGGGTATTTATTGAATACAAAGAAAGCATAGAATGACAATGGAAAAAAATAATTAGAAATAGCAGAAACTATGTGACTAGCTACAAAACTAGCTATAAGGACTATAATCATGGTAAATCTTTCATCCTTCTTTTATTGCATTTATTTATACACATGTATTAAGCAACTATGACTATTTCCTCTAACGTTCCATTATCATGTAATGTACGAAGTGATTTTTATTTTCATACTTAAATATAGGTACTTTAACAATGCTAGTCATACTTTGGTTATAAAAACTAAATATCACCCAAGGACTTTATATACATATCTAGGGCATTGATTAGTTTATTTTTCTATTGCATACAAGATTATAGTGCCAAGTTAGATGGAACTATGACTTTATTATTGCCTTTATTTTCCAATTTACTATAGTTTGACAAGATTGGTATAGGAGTGAATTTGGCAAGGGGTAGACTTCTAATTTGTTAACTTGTAAATAAACTTGACTATAGTAAGTGTGCCTAGATTACTCAAGCATTATTTGCATCTGTGAAACTATATGCAGACATAATCAATGTCATTCAGCTGAATGAGTAGAAAAAGGTTTACCTTCATCAATGTGGACAGACGTCATCCAATCTAATTTTTCTGTGTCCACATAGAAAAAGATAGAAGAAGGACAAATTGTTCTGATATTTCTCTTTAAGCTGGGGCACCTACTCCTGCTTGACTTCATACTTTTGAGGACCTGGTTCTATAGCCCTTGGACTCATACAGTTAGACCAGAACTCTCTTGGCATCTCAGACTATAGTTTAGATAACTGGCTTTCATGTTTTCCAATTCTTCAGCCTTGAACTGAATTACTTGACAGACTTCCTGGTCATCCAGTTCACAGATGGCATATTTTGGGTTTTCTTGGTCTCCAAAACCATGTAAAGATATAGTGAGGATCATCTTATATTTGCATCAGTCAATGCTTCAGTTGACAAATAGATGATAGAAGATAGATAGATAGATAGATAGATAGATAGATAGATAGATAGATAGATAATTCTTAGATTAATAAATTACATTAACTCATTTTCTTAGTAGATACATGACTAGCACTTAAAATTTTCTCAATTATTTTAATTCCTTTTTCTGATACAAAGGAGCTAAAGATTTACTTTAACATGTCTTGGAACTTCGCCTCCCAAAATGATAAAAGAAATGCATGACACCAAAAAAATTACTAATGATCTACAGTTAAATTCTTTAAGCCATCACTGAGCATGCAGCAATCTCTCATCAGTGATAAAATATGTGGTTTTGGGATTTAACCAGAATAGTGTCATCTGTTAATTCTTTGTAGATGTGGTGTGCAGGACTGCTTTTCATTCTGCCCGTCTCCCGCATGGCTAGCTTTAAACCCGAAATAACAACACACAAATTGTATTCATTTAAACACTGCCTGGCCCATTAGTTTCAGCCACGTATTGGCTAACTCTCACATCTGGATTAACCCATCTATTAATGTGTGTAGCACCACAAGGTGGTGGCATACCAGGAAGTTTCTAACCTACTTCCATCTTGGGCCAGAGCTTCATTACACCTGACCAATCATGGTTTCTTTCTCCCAACATTCTGTTCTGTCTACTTCACCTATCTAAATCCTGCCCTATCAAAAAAAAAAAAAAAAACAGTTTCTTTATTAACCAATGAGAGTAACACATAGACAGATGACCCTCCTCAATCTGAACTATGACTGCTATTTGTAGAGAAAAGTCATCAATTGGGACTAAATTGTGTTAATTAATGTTGTTAGCAACAAAGGAATCATTGTACCTTCTATGTAGGCAAAGATCAGGAGTTCCAAGGTATTGACAAGCAAACCAATGTAAGAAGGATACCACAGTATTCTTAAGCTACTTATAGTATATGCTGCTTGGATCAGAAACTTCCATCATAAATATTCAAAAACTCCTTTTATAGCTCTCATCTGGAGGAGTTCCTGCATTTTTTTCTTAATTCTGCTTCCTCAGGAATATCCAACATAAAGGATGCTGAGACATGAAATAGACTGTAAAATATCAGCCCAGAAGAATATTCTCTCTTACTATTTTCTTGAAATACTAGCATCTAACCCTTTATTGTGTAAAATAGAAACAGCTAGCTATCAGTCCATGAAGTAATCCATTCCATTCTAAATGTTTATAGATTATTCTTCATAGGAAATTGAAATTCTCATCCCTCTCTTAAACCTGCCAACCCGTCTAAGCATTACACCACAGAGCACAACAGAATTAATGGAATGAATTTCTTTTCTTTATGACAGGGTTTTGCTGTGAAGCAAAGGCTTGCTTTTAATTTGTAATTCTCCTACCTTGCCCTTTAAAATTCTGTATTCACAGGTACAAAATTTTTTACCTTACAGAATTTTAATCAAAATATGAATTGGAAATCTTTAAGAGAACCTGACACAATGGATCAGTGCAACAACTTCAATCTGTGGGACCTATTTTTCAAGGGAGAGAACAAATTCCAATACATACACATGGATGTATGCACATGCACATATTCTCTCTCTCTCTCTCTATCTATCTATCTCTCTCTCTCTCTCTCTCTCACACACACACACACATGTTCAGAAGAAATTTCAGTAGTTCAAAAATTTCTTTTACATAAATGGTGAGAACCATTAATAACAATGGAACACATTTTCAAAATAAAATTTTTATATGTTCTCATCATAAAAATAGAAGAATATAAAGAAATGAGCATATTACTTAGTTTACTGAGCTATTGAGTGATGTATAGGAATTGTACAAAATGTACAGGTAGGTGTATACTTATCATACTTTATATTTTTAAAGAAAATTGCTGTGGGAACTCCTTCAGCCAATAGACTTTAAGATAACAGCCCACTTGGGCATGGTCTCTAATTCTGTAAATGCAGCCATACAGCTTATGCTCTCTCCCTCTCAATCTCTCTCCTGCTGGATTTGGTTACTACTCCTTGTTACTGCAGAGAACTTTGATCTTTGAGTCTACCCATGAATAAAGAACTATTTTTGCCTTACCAACTGACAAAATGCTTGGTGTCCAGACCAGATAACCAGGATATAAGAAAAAAGACTGTCAGACCTTGTCAAGACAAGATAAGATGGTTTAAAAATTTTTTCTGCCTCTTAAAATGGTCTGTCAGTTACTCTAGGCCTTAGCCAAAGTTGGTTGCTCCAACATTGCAAATGAGACTTTGGTTGATTGCCCAATGACCAGTTTTGTCAAGAAGAAAACAAGCTCTAAGTAGAGTATCTTCAGTACCCAACAGTCTCTTGGGAATTTAAGGTCAATTTTATATGCATATTTCTGCTCTTGATTAAGGAATTTTGTTTGCACAGCTCATTTAAAAATGCTCTGGTGGTGGCACAGGTCTTTAATCCCAGTACTCAGGAAGTGGAGGCAGGCAGATCTCTGTAAGTTCAAGACCAGCCTGGTCTTCAGAGTGAGTTCTAGGACTGGGTCCATAACTACTGAGGAACCCTGTGTCAGAAAATATTATGCATAATTAAGAAATATAAGTATATAGATAGTCATCTATAATAGTCAAGCTTATAGTCATGTTAGTTAAATTTTCTAGATGTACAGAGATATATTTCAAGTGAATAAGTATTCTTTAAACATTTCAAAGACTAACAGAATATGACATTTAAACTGTTTTAAGAACTTAGGACTTTTCATGACAATGAGACACATCTGCTCCTGGCAGTACCAATTACTTCATGAAAAAGATGGGCATTGAAGAGAATCCTTATGGAGTTTACTAGGTATTTGGGCAAGAAAGTGCTCTTTCCTGGACTGCTTAATGTTATGCTGTATGAGCTAGATGTGAATGACCCACATAAAAATGACTGCTGAACTTGTCTAAAGATGATACTGTCCTTCAGGGATCCTGCTTCATGAAAGAGTCTGCCAGACATTCTTCAGGATACAGAAGTGACTGACAAACTACCAATATAGGTGGAACTGTCTTTGAAATTTCCTGCTTCATGGAAAAGTCTGCTTGATACTATGGGGCAGTAAGCTGAATATGGGTACCTCAATGTTATAGAAGAATTTTAGGTGACTGTCCAGGCAGCAAGATGTCTCTCTCAACTCTAGAGTTTTGGAAGCTGCTTACAATGCACTTTCTGTTTACTTAGGTAATATTATATTTACCTAATATAATATTTAGGTAATATAATATTTCTGGGGTCTTTGATGGAGTTGAAGAATATATAGTTATAACTATAGTATTTCTTAGCCATGATAAAAGCTAAAATAGATATAAATATTGTAACTATAATTCTTGATTGATAACTGTTTGTTGTATGTAATCTTGCTATTTTAAAGTTAAAACCTTCCTTTTTATTTAGATAGAAAAGGGAAGGGGATGTGGGATTCTCTCTGCTTGTTGTGAATACCATTGGTTAATAAAGAAGCTACTTTGGACCTATTGCAGTACAGAAGAGGGCAAGGCAGGAATTCCAAGCAAATAGAGGAGAAAAGATTAGGTGGAGTCAAAGAAAAGCCATGTAGCCCCCAGAGGAGAAAGATGCCCATGGTCTGGTACTGATAAACCACTACACTCATGGTTAAATATAAAACAATAGGAATAGAATGATTCAAGATATAAGAACTACCCAATAAGAAATGTGAGCTATTAGGTTAAGCAGTGTTGTAATTAATATAGTTTTGTGTGATAAGTTTGGGTCTGTGCAGTTGGAAAATGAACAAGAAGCCTCAACCAACAGATACACAAAGAAACCTGTCTCAAAAAATCAAAAATTAAAAATAAAAATAAATAGAGTTTAAAATAAAGCCATTAAAGATGAAAAATACACAGAGAGTCTGGATATCATATAATATTTGTCAAGTTGGGGGAGCCTAGGCCCCTGTCCCTCACATCTATCCCAGACCCCAGGCCTGGTCTGGACTCCAAATCACAGCAGGCCAGATCTGGTGGGGTCAGGACCACTCCCCAGGGTACTTAAGTGATCCCCCAAAAGAGGAACATGGGGTCTCCCTTTCTTACTCCCTGGGATTATGTTCCAGAGTCTTCCCAGTTCCCTCACAGGACCACCCAAGAACACAAATCTCCCATGAAACCTGGATATTTCTTAATTTGGCTTGTTTTGATTTGGTTTGATTGGGAATTTTTGCGTCGACAGGGAGCTAATATTAAGAAATATTTCTAACAATATTGTGTTGTCTTTGAATTGTATGACTGCTGAGGAAGGAACAACAGCTGCTGAAAGACATTTGATTAAAAATGCTGCTGGAATAAGCCAACATATATATTTTGAAAATGCCTTGACTTCAAATTTTAAGTTAAAAAATACATAGCTTTGGAGAAGAGGTTTTGCTTTTGTTTCCACAGGAAACGAGAAGCTGTGGATTCATTATGGGTTAAGAAAAAATCAGGTTTGATTAAGAAAGACCACCTGAGAAATTATCAGTAGGAGCAGATGGCCCAGATGTCTAAATTCTACATCCAGAACAGTTTCGGGACTCCTGGCTGAGATAATCAAGCCTTACAAAATACTCTAGTCAGGGCTTGGTCATAATTCTAAATTTTTTAGGTCCACATAAGATTATCAGTGCCCCCAGTCAGCAGGAAGTAGCCTAAAAAACTATGCTAGCATTCCCCAAACAAATGGATGATAGATTTTTGTCTTTGTTTAGAGTGTTGGTTAAAAGTTGTTATGGATAATGGTCAGGATAAAAGCTAAACAAAGGAGATTTGATTAAGAGTTCTTGTTTTTTTAAAAAAAAGTGGAGAAGTGCTGTGGGACAATGGTCTTATACCCTGTGGAGCTTTGTCAGTTGTACTGGTTTAATAAAATGGTGATTGGTCAGTAGTCAGACAGAAAGTATAGGCGGAGTGACCAGACAGAAAGTATAGGCAGGACAATGAGAATAGGAAAATTCTGGAAAGAGGAAAGAGTCAGTTTGCTGTTATCACCCAGACGAAGAGAAAGCAAGATGAGAATGCCTCACTGATAAAAGACACCAAGGCACTTGGCTGACAGAGACAAGAATTATGCGTCAATGTAGGATGTAAGAGTTAATATGAAGCCTGAGCTAATTGGCCAACTGGTTTATGATTAATGTAGACCTCTGTGTGTTGCTTTGGGTTGGAACAGCTGCGGGACCACGTGGGACAGAAATTTCTGTCAACAAGACTCACTTGAGAACTACGGAGAGTTGAACAAAAATGGTCCGCATAGACACATAATGAATGGTACTATTAAGAGCTGTGGCCTTGTTAGAGTAGATGTGGCACTGTTGGAGGAAGTGTGTCACTGTGGGGGTGTGCAGATTTTGAGGTCTCAGAAGCCCTAGCCAAACCTAGTGGCTTGCTGGCTCTTCTTGCTGTATGTACTTAAGATGTAGAATTGTCAACTTCTTCTTCCACACAGTGGATGCCTAAATGCCGCTGTGTATCCTGCTATGAAAATAATGGGCTAAACCTCTGAATTGTAAGCCAGTCTTCTAAGGTACCTTAGAAGGTTTACCTTAAAAGAGTTACTGTGGTCATAGTGTCTCTTCACAGCAATAGAAACTCTAATTAAAACAAGGAGCTAACACAAACTCACTATTATCTCCACAGTTCCCATCAGGTTGCACCTAGGATGTATCAAAACCTTTGGATAGAAAAAAAGTTTTCCTTGAGAAAACAAGTTCCAACAATCCAAAAGTAAATAAGGTAACTTTCTATTTTAGAAATATTCCAGTTAATAAATAAAGGAGGTATTGAATATAAATATTTTTTTCAATTCCTATTATAAAATTTGAGTAGTAACTAGAGAGATAGTTCAGTGTCTAAGAGTGTATGCTACTCATTTATAGCTCAATTTGCAGCTTCTATGCCAAACATTGCACACTTACCTGTATCTCCAGTTTCAAGAGATCTGATGTCTTCTTTTTGTGAACAGCTGAACTCATGTGAGGATTTTTACATTCAGACACATACATACAAATACAACTAAAACTAAATCTTCTAAAGAATAAATAAAAACAATTTCAATGTTTCTAATATTAAAAAGAAAAGATATATAAGAAGAAATGCATTGTTTCTTGAAAGAAATTAATACTATTTGCAAATCATTCTTTTGAAATAAGGAAATCTGAATATGACAAAGTACTAAGATCTGCTATTAACTATTACTAAATAAAAAGAAAAAGGGAAAAATATTGTGCCACAAGATCTTAATTCTTAAAATTTAAGTTCTAGAAAAATCCACAAGGAAAAATAATAAACAAATAAATGATATTGATCGAAAAGAGGAGATGGAAGGCAATTCTATATGCATAAATGGAATTAAAAGTCATTCCATTCTCCTCACACACCACACTCATTAGGACTGCCTGCCTGAAAGAGTGAGAGTTTGCCCTGGCAGGGCAGCCCAGAAAGCCAGCATTTTAAAATGGCGCAGCTTTTTTCCTGCTATGGCTGAAAACCGAAAAGCATGCTTTCAGCTTTTCATCAATACTGTTTAAGTGTTTCATGGCAGGGCCTCTTAAAAAAGCTGCAGGGTTTTGCAGCTAAAGCTGAGTCAGGAAACATCTCTTAGATGAGAGTGCTTGTTTACCTATAGCAAGCAGAGCAGACCCGAGAAATTGCTGCTACCAAGAAAATATGCTTTACTCTATTCTTTCCCAAGCTTTCTCAGACTTTCTGTGGATTCAGTTATCCATGTCTGGGTGCCATTTGTAGTGATGGAGCAAGCAGGCCTGCTTTTCATCCCGCCCGGCTCCCGCACAGCTAGCTTACTCCTGGAATAATAACACAGAAACTGTATTCATTTAAACACTGCCTGGTCCACTATATCTAGCCTCTTCTTGGCTAATGCTCATATTTTGATTGCCTGATTTCTATTAATGTGTGTAGCACCATGAGGTGGTAGCTTACCGAGAAGATTCTAACCTGTGTGCATCTCAGAGAGGAGAGCTATGATGTCTGCCTCATTGCCTTCTTCCCAGCATTCTGTCCTGTCTTCCCCACCTACCTATGTTCTGACCTATTAGGCCAAGAAGTTTTCTTTATTAATTATCCAATAAAAGCAACAGATAGATAGAAGACATTCCTACATCAGAGTATTTAACTTTTCCTTATTTAAGCCATCATATATGCTAACTCTTGGCCTATGAAATAACAAAGGTTTCAGAAAATATTCTAAAATCCTCACTTTTGTGTAGACCAAGGAAAGAGACTAAAGTTGACCTGGGATCATCAACAAGATCTCAGGAGTTCCATAACTAGTTTCAGAATGTATGCACATAGGGTTGGGTGCAGAGCTCAACCAGGGTAAGGCACCCAGGTGTTCAGGTAAAATAGTATGTACTGTAAGCAATGGAAACAGGAAGGAGGTTGGAATTAACCCAGCTTAAGGTGCCCAGGCATACGGAATCTGATAACTATTGTGGGAAAAAGCAGAACTAGAAATTGTGTTAGTTCCTACCCACATTAGAGTATCTGTGGTAAGGTATTCACATATGGGACACCACATCAGATAGCAGTAGAGGCAAAGAGTTTCCAGGCATATACTGATAGCTGGATAGTGACTGTTATTGTGGACAATAGCTGACCCCCAAAAGATGAGATAGAGAATCTGTGGTCATGAATAGAAGTCATAAAGAATAAAATGACATTTAAGTTTTATTGTAACTTAGGCCTTTTTTGATTATTCTAAAGGTTTCCATGGAAATAATGAAGTGGATTTGAATCAAAACGAAAGATAAAGCCTACCAACTAACTAACTCCCGATGTACAAGTACCAGCACTAAAAAATAAAGGGACATTAAATACAAAGACAACATGTCCCCTCAAAAAATAGTAATCCCATAGTAATGATGCCAATGAGAATGACTTGGAAGAATTTCCAGACGAAGAATTCAAAAGAGACAATTCTTAAAAAAATATCAACAAGATTAACAAATTCTTAATCAAATATCTAAAAGAAAGAGACAGAACACCCAGGTAAATAAAATTAAGAATGAACAAGGTATGAAAAAAATATCAAAATATCCAGAATATTAAAAAGGTCATACTTTAGAAACTCATCAGGAACTCCTGAAGGTCCCAACAGATTTTGGCACTTTGGGCTAGAAAAGCAACTCAGTGTTCAGAGCTCAATAAACTATTGTGGAAACTTAGAAGATACTGCTGAGAGGAGTGTGGGTAATGAAAGCTATATTTGTGAGAAAACTTTTGAGAGCTCCTTATTAAAGGATCTATCAAGGCCATTTACATGATAATTTAAATCAAAAACCACTAGAGTGAAACCTTTTCTTTGCTGGGACAATTGATCTAGTTGAGCTGAGGCTGATGATTTTGCAGGATCACCAGACCCTACATTCACTGTTCAACTATTTGCTACTAATAGATTTTGAAAGATGAAAAATCATTGCCTTCAATTATGTAGCTACACATAATTTCATCAGGCTTCAGTGGATAATTTTAATCCAATTGTCACACAGATTATGTGGTTAAACTAAATGAATCACTGAATAAAACCAAAATTTATGAATTTTGGAGAAAGATTTGTAGGAATGGAGGGGTTAAACAGGATAGAGTGGTGATAAGCAAGTGTGTTTTGTGGGAGGGGGTAATAAGAATATATTGCATAAAGTTTTGCCAACATGACTGCTCAGATGTAAGCTGAACAAGGATAACATCAGTGAATATGCCAAACTGGACAGCGGAAAGCCAAAGAAGCCTCAACCTCACAAAAAGAAGTATAGGCAACTGAGGGAAGCTGGGAATAAGAGAAGTGATCCTTTGCGAAAAGAGCATGCCCATTGATTGCCAAATACCAAAGAGTTAGGCCTGAAAGCACTCATACAGGTAGCATTATATGGTCTAAACATATTATATTTAGGAAATGAATGCAATAATAATTAGAATAAAAAAAGAGACCAAGAATTTTAAAAGGAGTGGGAATGGGTATTTTGGGGTATCTTAGTTAGGTTTACTATTGCTATGATAAACACCATGGCCAAAAAATATTTGTGAAAGAAAGGGTTTGTTTGACTTACAATTCCATATCACTGTTCATCATTAAAGGAAGTCAGGACCGGAATTCAAACAGGGCAGGGGCCTAGAGACAGCAGCCAATTGCAGAAGCCACAAAGAGGTGCTGATTACTGGCTAACTCTCCATGGCTTGCTCAGCCTGCTTTCTTATAGATCCAGGACCAGCCCAGGAATGGCACCACCCACAATGGGCTAGGCTCTTCCCCAACAATCACTAATTAAGCAAATGCCCTACAGCTAGATTTTATGGAAGCATTCTTTACAATTGGAGTTTCCTATATTCAGATAATTCCAGCTTGTGTCAAATTGACATGAACTATCCAACACAATAGACCCCTGTCAACTTGATACAAAAACACATCACTGTTAAACTCCAATCTTTCCTTTTTTGTTCATACCGAAGATTACACATTAATAAAGACAGCAAGATATAAAACTTTTTACAACTTAAAAAGCCTTACAGTCTTACAAATTTAAGCACTTTAAAAGTTGTCTATTTAACAATATCCAGTCTGTTTTAAAATTCAAATTCTCTGCAAAATCCCTAAGTCTCTCTATGTTTTTAAGTGTGAAGTCTCTCAGCTGTGATCTCTTGTAATTTTTTTTAAAATGTCCTTTTTTTCCTTCAAGAGAGAAGAACCAGGGTATAGTCACAATAAAAACAAACCCAAATTCCGAAAGTGTAAAATAACTCAATGTCCAATATTTGAGACCCATTCATGATCTTGTGGGCTCCTCCAAGGGGTTTGAACAACTTCTTCAGCTGTGCCCTCTGCAGCACACACAGCTTCTTATCTATGCTCTGGCTGGCTCCACTCCACCACGGATGCTGTCTTTGGTGGTCATCCTCCACTGCACTAGTACCTCCAAAATGCGAGAGTCTGCTGCTGCAAATGCTGGAGTCCTCTGCTGTAAATGGGTTGCACTTATCCTAGTAGCCTCTCTTAAGCTCTTTTAATGGTGCTGAACCTCAGCTATGCATGACCCCTTCAATTCTGTGTCTTCAACTGCTACTGAGGCTGCACCTTCACTAATGGCCTTTCCTGACCTCCCAACGTTCCGAACCCTGGCTGTTCTCCATGACTTCTTCTTCATGCTTCTCAAAACCAGTACCACCTGAGAAACTCTTACACTACTAAGCTTAGCTCTCAGCACAGTCGATGTACAACTTTGGCTGCCTCTGAAACACAGCTTGTATGCTAACTCTCAGGAAACACTTCTCAGAAGATTTTACCTCAATGATGATGGTATTGTCTTACACATAGCTAATTTTTCAGCTCTACCTGTTGATCATCAACTGTCCAAGAAAAAGAAAGATTTTACTTTAGTGGTTCTGGTCATTTCATAATCAAAGACAATTCTTCTCCAGTTGACTAGAAACCACAGATACACAACACAAATGGCCCAGTAGAGAATTTTGCTTCCCTATGAAGCTTCACAAGGCAGGCTTCCATCATTTGAACTGCACTGCAATCAACATTCTTATCTTCAAAACTTCAACATAACAGCTCACTGAACTTTCATCACTCAATGAATTCTTTAGTGCGAAGTTCCAAAGACCTTCCACAGTCCTCCCCAAAACAATATGAACAGGTCTGTCATAGCAATACTCTAATATTCAGGTACCAAGTTGTCTTAGTTAGAGTTACTATGGTTGTGATGAAACACGATGACCAAAAGAAACTTGGGGAAGGAAAGATTTATTTCACTCAGAGTTCCACATAAAAGTTCATCATCAAAAGCAGTGAGGGCAAGAAATTACACAGGGCAAGAACCTGGAGGCAGGAGTTGTTGCAAAGGCCATGTATGGGTGCTGCTTACTGGCTTGTTCAGCTTGCTTTCTTGTAGAACCCTGGAATGGCACCACTCACAATTGGATAGGACATTCCCATCAATCACTAATTAAGAAAATGTCTGACAGCATAATTTTATGGAGGCATTTTCTCAATTGAGGTTCCCCCCATTCTGAAAACAATAGATTGTGTCAAGTAGACATAAAAATATGCATCATAGGGGAGGGAAAATTATTGTAATTAAATTGGTAATTTCAATTAAATTAAAATTTACAAAAATAATTCATTACATCCAATCAGAAGGAATTCACATAACTAACTTAGTGATATACCTAAAGGTCTAAGAAAACCTTAACAAAGCGAACTTCACAACAGTAAGGAGAAAAATATCAAAATCAAGGTAGAAACTGATGAAAAAGAAGAGAAAAACTCAGTTACAAAGAATCTATGTCAAGATCTTTTGTTTAAGAAGATAAGACAAAAAAAATAATCAAATTAAACAAAAGATAAAGAACCACAAATCAGTAAAACTAGAGATAAAAGGAGAGACATTGTAACACATAAATTGCAATTAAGAAAATACTAAGGGCATACATTAAAAATCTATATTAAATTGGAAAGCATAAAAGAAAGGGATTAATTTCTAAATGTATATTACATACCATAACTAAATTAAGATAAAATAAATAATCAAAACGAACAAGCCCATAGTCAACAAAGGGAATGAAAGAGTAATAAAATTTATTCCAATTATAAATCCCAGAATAAGATGTTCTAGCAAAACTTGAAAGGGAAAATAATGCCAATTTTACTCAAAGTATTCCATAAAATCCAAAAGGAAGAAAGACTTCAAAACATTTTCAGCAAACTAGTAGAATGAAAAATTATACACAAAAACTTTAGTAACTTTCCTACATACCACTGACATTCACCCTAAAAAAAATTAGAGAAACAATTTTATGCACAATAGACATTAAAATAAATACCTAGGTATAAACATTACAAAATTTGTGAAAGATCTCGACAATGAAAATTTAAGGCACTAGAGAAATTGAGGAAGATACAATAGGGTAAAAAAGACACCCCTTCTCATGGAATAGAAGGCTAAATGTTGTGATCCCACCAAAAAATATCCTATAGATTTTATAGAATTCCAATAAAAATTCCAGGGCCATTATTCCAAGCAATCAAATGAATAATTAAAATTTTATATAGAGGCACAAAAAAAGATAGTCAAAGCAATCATGAACAAAAGGATTACCATGGGAAGTATCATCAAACCTGATTTCAAATTATACTTCTGAATAATAATAAAACACAATGATGCTGGCAAATACACACACAGTTTAACACACTAAAATAAAAGACGAAGATACAAGTCCATACAACTTCCACTACCAGATTTTAGCCAAATATATTAAAAATAGCCAATATATTAAAATAGGAAAACATATTCAGCAAATGGTGCTCGGAAAATTAGGTTTCAAGGTATATATGCTGAGTAAGCAACCCAGGTTCAGAAAAAAGAAATAATCCATGTTGTCCCTGATAATCTTTTGTTTTGTATTTGGATTAGAGGGCATATGGAGGCTAGGAAACTAGAAAAGAGTCATTGTGGGATGGTGCACATGAAGGAAGAGAAACAAAGTAGAATAATATTAAAACAAAAGTAGAAAAACAGGAAAAAGAAATTAGAAATGTATAATAAGGCAGGTGTAAGGGGATGGGGTAAGTGATGGGAAAGTTAGAATGTTAGCTAAAATATAGGGAGTATGAAAAGACCATTTATAATAGATAGATGATAGATAGATAGATAGATAGATAGATAGATAGATAGATAGATAGATAGACAGATAGATACAGATATATATTAGAATACATGTGATATGAAAGAAGGACAGAAATACTGAGGGTTAAGAGCTAAATTGGATTGTTCATAGGAAAGGATGGGATAGAGATTATGTTAATCCAAACTAGAAATGTATAAAAATGCTTCATAGAAGCCCACTAGTTTGCAAACTAATTATGCATAACACATTGTTTTAAAGGAATTTAAGGTTGGGCATGATCACATATGTCTTTAATTCCAACACTCAGAAGATAGAGGCAGATATAGCTCTGTTAATTCAAGACCAGCCTTATAGACACAGTAAATTCCAGGTCAGCCAGGATTTTGTAATGCAACCCTATCTCAAGGGGTAATGGGGGAAAGGATATTGTAAGAGATATTAATGAAATCCTGAAGACAGTAAATGTTGCAGGAGGTCTTTCTGCTCCTCCAGCCTATAGCCTCTGAGATACCAGCCCATTGGGGCGTGGTCTCTCTCCCTTTAAAATTGCGGCTAATTCTCTTCTCACTCTCTTCACTTCCTGCTCCACTTCCAGCGACTAGACTCCCTTCCTGGTTGTGCAGAGGGCTGTTGTCTGGGATGGTAATCTGTAAGTTTCTTCCCCTTTAAATAAATCCCACCCTATTAATCATAATTCCAAACTGGTGTGGCATTGTGACTTATGCCTTCACCTGGCGCCCAACGTTTGGTTTTAGGACCTCTCCTTCCCCCGCTCAGCTGCTGGCCGTGAGTTCAGCTTGGCGCGAGCCCTCCCATCCTCAGCCGTGGTCTGTGCCTTGCGGCGGCCTTGTGGCCTGTGTCTTGTGCGTGGAGCCAGCAGTTTAATATAAATTATCACGCACTGGCTTTTCTTGCTGCAGTTCTTTATATTTTTCTTTTAGACACCTCAGATTAACTTCAAGTCCCCACATACCCTATCATCTGCCTCCCCACGTGGATTTAAACTCCACAGGCCCGCGTAGTCTCTGCCTGTGTGGTTCGCTCTTTTTCTGAGTCGTTTTTAAATCTCCCTTGCAAGCACAGCTCGTAAGCATAGCAAACCAGAGCACACGGTTGCCAGTTGCCGAAAGCTGCAACCCCTTGGGGTGACTCTGTCACATGGAGGCATACACGGCCGTCAGGTTACTCTTCTCTACCCCTGGATTCTGGGTTTATGATTCAGTATACAGAATTGATTTAATTACATTTACTTTGTTGAGCAACTTGCATTTCCCAGTTTTTAACAAATACTAGGTGGACTCTGAAACAGGACCCTGTTTTCATTGCGATTTGGCAACAGCGCCACCTGCTGGATAATAGGTAATATGGAAGTTTTCATTTCCAACACGAATTTTACTGTTCTGGTTACCAATACAATGGGTTATATCATGCAAGGTTTATAAGACTATGGGGATAACGTAATTTACTCGTTACTAAGTTTCAGTATTCTTTTGCATATTCTATCATTTAGGAAGAATATGGCACTCCTAAGAACCATACAATCTTTACTAGAAAGTCATGCAGATCAGGAGATTCAGGATTCAAAAGAGACAATAATAAAGACAATAATAAAAATACTTGAAATGATTGAAGTAATTATTGGAGCTGGTCAACAGAGTAAGAAGACACAAGGACAGGATACAATGGCAACACCAGCTATTAGAACTGGCTTACCCAGGGTTTTAGCGGCATACCCTATACTTAATTCTGACAAAGCATCAACTTCTAAAGGCTCAAAGGGAGTAAGAGAAGATAGATGGACGCCAATAGCAGTGAATGATCTAAAAGAAATTAAGCAAGCTATTGTTAATTTTGGCTTGCACTCTGCATATGTAACAGGAATGATAAGGACTTGGGCTTCTAATGCTAGAGCTACCCCCCATGATTTCTATCAGTTAGTGTCTGCAGTTTTAGATAAGGGACCTTCCTTGATGTTTGGAATTTATTTCAGAGAAGAATCCAAACATATGGAACAGCAAGGAAGAACAAAAGGTGTTGAGGTTTCCCAAGATCAAATTCTTGGTGCAGGAGAATATGTGGATCCACAGGTCCAAGCTCTTTATGATGATGAAGTACTGTGTCTATGTCACGAAGCAGCTATAAATGCTTGGAATAGGATACAAGATCCAGCAAAAAGGGTTGAATCATCTGCCAGAATTAGGCAGGTCCAGAGAGAACCCTTTACTGACTCTTTGCAAAGATTAATTAAGGCTCTGGACATAAGGGTAACAGACCCAGAATCTAGATGAATACTTCTTGAATATCTAGCTTTTGAGAATGCAAACATAGAATGCAAAAAGAAAATTGGACCTTTAAAGTCTAGATCAGCACCTATGGATGAATGGATTCAGCATATGATGAATACTGAGGTGTTTAGCTATAATGATGAATCTTGGGTAGGAGAAGCAATTTCCACAACAATGAGGAGACATCAAACTGCCAGGTGTTTTAATTGTGGTAAATTAGGACATCTGAAAAGGGATTGCAGGCACAGAATTTCTAGGAATAATATCTTCTCTGGGAATGACAAAAATAAGAAAATTGGAGACCTAGGCCTTCAGGTATATGTAGGAGATGTGGTAAAGGCCGACATTGGTCTAACAAATGCAGGTCAACAACAGACAGACATGGCAACCCGATACCGTCGGGAAAATCCTTGAGGGGCCTCTCGCAGGACCCCAAGCCAACAGTGGCCCAGTCATTTCCAGTCACAGGGGAGAACGTGCCTCACCAAGAAAATTAAGAGCTCCAATTTCTGCTGAAAAAAAAGTAATAGTGGTCTAAAAACCCAGTAGGACAGAGTAAATGTATATTTTGGCAGACTTCTATTAACGATCAAAGACCAAAGGTAAGAGTCTGTATAAATGGCACTTTTATGGAAGGCTTATTAGACACAGGTGCGGATGTAAGTATCATTACTCCAGAATCTTGGCATCCGAATTGGCCTCTTCAAGAGGTAGATGTTCAGTTCTTGGGAATTGGAACCCTATCTCGTGTATAACAAAGCACAAGATGGGTTGAATGCATAGGGCCCGAAGGGCAAATAGGAAGACTAAGGCCATATATAGCCAATATTGCAATAAATTTATGGGGCCATGACCTACTACAACAATGGAATACCCAGATTAACATTCCTGTAGTTCCAGGAAATCATAATTCTGGGAAAGATATGATAAGGTATTATGGAAAAAGGTCACCAGCCATTCAGGCTGTACAAGAACATACAGCAAATACCAAACCTTTAGAGGTACCAACAGCCCTACCTTTAAAATGGCTAACTGAGAAGCCAATATGGATCAAACAGTGGCTTCTAGCTGAAGATAAATTACAGGCATTGGAACAGCTGGTGCAAGAGCAACTAGATGCTCACCATATTGAAGAATCAACCAGCCCTTGGAATTCTCCTGTGTTTGTTGTAAAAATAAAATCTGGTAAATGGAAAATAGTGACAGATCTAAGAGCTGTCAACAAAGTAATTCAACCTATGGGCCCACTACAATCTGGAATTCCATTGCATTCTCTATTACCAAAAGGATGGCCTCTTATAGTTATTGATTTGAAAGATTGTTTTTTCACTATACCATTACAAGAAAAGGATAGAGAAAAATTTGCCTTCACAGTGCCTACTTATAATAATTCTCAGCCTAATAGGAGATATCAATGGACTATCCTCCCACAGGGTATGCTCAATAGTCCTACATTGTACCATTATTTTGTAAGTAAGCCATTGGAAATAATTCGTAAACAATTCCCCAAGTCCATAATTTATCATTACATGGATGACATCTTGTTATCTGTTCTTTTTTTTTTTTTTTTTTTTTTTTTGGTTTTTCAAGACAGGGTTTCTCTGTGGTTTTGGAGCCTGTCCTGGAACTAGCTCTTGTAGACCAGGCTGGTCTCGAACTCACAGAGATCCGCCTGCCTCTGCCTCCCGAGTGCTGGGATTAAAGGCGTGCGCCGCCACCGCCCAGCCCATAAAGATACTTTAGAAAGAATGTTTGAAGAAGTAAAGAAATTCTTGCCTAGATGGGAATTACAAATTGCCCCTGAAAAGATTCAAAGAGGAAATTCTATTAATTACCTAGGTTACAGAATAGGGTTAGAGAAAATTAAAACACAAAAGGCACAAATTAGGAGAGACAGGTTAAAGACTCTTAATGACTTCCAAAGATGGTTAGGAGACATTTCCAGTCTATGACCAGCTGTTGGGATAACAACTGATCTAATAGTTCGTTTAAACAAAACCTTAGATGGTGATAAAGATTTGAATAGTTCAAAAAAACTGACAGCTGAAGCAGTAAAGGAACTGAAAATGATTGAAGAAAAATTATAGGAGGCACATGTGGATAGGGTGAACCAAAATTTTAGCTGCATCCTAGTCATATTGCCTTCCAGAATTTCTCCTATAGGGAATCCAATGCAGAGGAAAGATATTATTTTAGAGTGGATATTTATGCCTAATAAACCAAGTAAAAAATTAAAAACTTATGTGGAAAAAGTCTGTGAATTAATTATAAAAGGTAAGCTGAAACTTCGTTAACTAGTTGTTTCCCCTTTAAATAAATACCAACCTATTAATCATAATTCCAAAATGGTGTGGCATTGTTTGTGACTTATGCCTTCACCACACAGCTTAGATTCTTAAGCACTTAGTGATTTAAAGGTGCAAAATCGAAAGTGCTCCTGGTTAGTAAAAAATTAAAGATTCACAATAGAACAGATTCCAGACATAAAAGACCACTAAATGAATCACAATGTTGGATGAGTGTACATAGGCTTGAGAGAGAAACAAAAATAGAGAGAATAAAGTTAATGTCCATAAAAAAAGGGCAAAGTCTTTAAAGAAACAGAGTATAGATAAAAGATTAAAAGAAATTTATAGATTAAAATTAATAGATTAAAAGAAATAAAGAAAAACAAGCCACGTAAAAATGGAAAATTCACAGAGTCTGGATTATGTACATTGTGTTTTCTTTAAAATTTTTGACTGTGAAGGAGCTAAGTACAGAGAGACATTTCATTGTATGGGCTGATAAGCTGAACCTACACATACGTTCTAAAGGTATCTTGACTTCAGAATTTGGATCTAAGGATATGATGCTTTGGAAAAGAGTTTCTTCTTTTGTTTTCACAGAGGATGAGACCCTGTGGATTTCTTCTATCCCAATATGGCATGATAGACCCCCTGAAAGGTTGCTGTGAACACCCTCAAAAAATTACTTTGCTCAACTGCCAACTGAGATGAACCTAGCAGACAGGTTATCCCATAAAAGACCTGAATAACAGCGCCCTCATTCAGCAGGAAGCAGTTTGGAGAGAAATAACTGTGCCCGTATTCCCAAATATTGTTTATAAATGTTCTTTTACATTTTAAGGGAGACATGATATAGATATGAATAATTTGCATTGGTATGGATTTTAAGGTCAATTTTGTTATATGTATATGCATATTTCTAATCTTGATTAAGGTATTGTGATTGTGTAGTTCATTTTTAAAATGTAATGTATAATTAGGAAATATAGGTTGTTAATGGATAATCATTGATAATAGTAAAGCTTGTAGTCATGTTAGTTAGATTTTCTAGATGTGCGTAGATATATTTCAGATATGCATTCTTCATATCTTTCAAGGACTGCAGAATATGTCATTTAAAATGTTTTAATAACTTAGGGCTTTTCATGACAATGAGACACATCTGCTCCTGGCAGCACCAGCTACTTCAAGAGGAGGATTGGCATCGAAGAGGCTCCTTATGGAGTTTGATAGTCATTTTGGCAAGAAACTGCATCTTGCCTGGACTGTTGCATAAACTGGACACAGAGAATCCACAGAGAGAGGACTGTTGAACTTGTCTAAAGGTGAGATGGTTTTTTGGGGTTCCTGACTCATGAAAGAGTCTCCGAGACATTCTGCAGGACACAGCAGATAGTGACTGAACTGTCTTCGAAATTTCATGCTTCATGGAAATGGCTGCTGAATACTATGGGCCTGAAGGCTGAAGATGGATGCCCCAACAGTACAAAGAAACTTTGGGTGACTGTACAGGTAGCAAGACGTCTCTGTCATTTCTAGAGTTTGAAAGTTGTGTATTTCTTGTTTGCTTAGGTAATATTGTATCTTTCTGGAGTCTATGATAGAGTTGAAGAATAGTTAGTTATAGTTATAGTTTTCCTGAGTTATGATAAAGATAAAATAGATATATTGTAATTTTTACTTGATAACTGTTTTGTTATATGTAGTTTTGCTATGTTAAAGTTAAAGCCTTCCTTTTTTTGTTTAAACATAAAAGGGGGAAATGATGGAGGAAGGTCATTGGTTAAAAAATAAAGAAACTGCCTTGGCCCATTTTATTGGTTAGAACATAGGTGGGTGGAGTAAACAGAACAGAATGCTGGAAGGAAGAGGAAGTGAGCTCAGAGACAACATGCTCCCCTCTCCCGGGCAGACGCAATAGCTCTGCTCTCTGAGGCAGACACAATGAACCAAGTCACCAGGTCAGACATGCTGAATCTTTCCTTGTAAGACTGGTGCTACACAGTTTATTAGAGATGGGTTGATCGGGATATCAGAATTAGCCAGTAAGGACTAGAGCTAATGGGCCAAGCAGTGTTTAAAAGAATACAGTGCCCATGTAATTATTTTGGGGCATAAGCTAGCAGGCAGCCAGGGTGCTGGGGACGCAGCCCCGCTGCTCCTATTACAACAAGTAAAGATGTGCTTCAAAACCCTGTATTCTAATGAATTGAAAAACATATAAAAAAATTCTCACTACCAGGCATGGAATACTTCTCTACAAGTTATTGGTCAGAGAGTCCCCAAAGAACTCCAAAGCTCTACAGCCTATTGGATTCCTCCTGGCTGTTCACCATAACTTGATGGTGAGAATATTCCTTAAGATTTCTGTCTTAGGTTTTCTGTTGTAAAAAGACACCATGGTTATGGCAACTCTTACAAAGGAAAACATTTCATTAAGGTAGCTGCTTACAGTTTCAAAGGTTTAGTTCATTATCACCATGACAGGGAGCATGGAGGCTGGGAGTACAGTAGTGTGTAGGCAGACATGGTACTGAAGAATTCTACATTTTGATCAAAAGGCATCAGGAAGTAAAGTATGACACTGTGAGTAGCCTGAGCATAGGAAATTTCAAAGCCAGCCCCGATAGTGACACACCTCCTCTAACAAGACAACACCAATTCCAACAAGGCCACACCTCTTAATAGTACCACTCCCATGGGGGGTCATTTTCTTTCAACCCACAACAGCACACACTTTATTTACAGAATACAGAGAAATAAAACTAGACCCAACAGGAAAATTTCTTCCTGCTAACTACCTTTTACAGTACAAAACTGTGTTACACAGGCTCCTGGAAGAGAAAATATATGATTAGTCTGACCCAGCAAGGGACATTGCACACTCTAAGATCAACTAACATGCCGGATAAGGTATGCCAATTGATGTATTAGAGGTATGGCTGTTTGGGGTAGCAATAGTTTCTGATTGGGTCCATTATCTCTCAGAAGATTCATGTATTCTAATATAAGCCTTGTTAAAAGCTTATATCACTCAGAAGGTCATAAGTCTTAGGGGTTGAACCTCTTACTGTTATTTTGCTAAATGGTCATGTTGTCAAACTGCTTTCTAAAAAATTATGTTTATAGTCATTGATCTGTGCTACTCTCAACTTTCATCAGAGAAATGTCTTTCTTTAATAATCAGTGGTTAATACAAAGATTCAGAACTGGTCAAAATGCCAAGAATAAGTGACTGAATGCTCAACCCTAACTTCCTACATACTGCTAAAGGCTCAAGGAACATCAAATTCTTCATTAATTGATGGAAAAACTGTAAGGAGAATGGGGAGTCATTCTGTCAAATGCTGTTTTCTGGGCATGATATTTCTATTGCATTTATGAATCACATAAGCTATGGTTACTTGTATAAGACCTGTACAAGAACAAGTAAATCAGCATTCCAGAATAAATGAGGGAGTCAATTATGAATACCCACCCCTAGCTGAAGAGCTTTTTACATTGAAGGCTACTTGAGGACAGAGAGTCATTGTCTTAATGGGGAGTGTAGACAGAAGTTCCATAGCCATTCAGTCTGAAAGAAACACACAGAGGCTTATATTAACTATAAACTCCTTGACCTATTAACCAATCTTATTAAGGCTTATTATTAACTACACTTATTATCATTATTAACTCAGGCTTATCATTAACTAGCTCTTATAGCTTAAATTAACCCATAATTCTTGTTTATGTTTAGCCACATGGCTTGATAGCTTTTCTCAATGCAGCATTCTCATCTTGCTTCCTCTTTGTCTTACTAGTGACTGCATCTCTCAGCCTTTCCCCTCCACTCCACAGAATTCTCTTAGTCACCTCACCTCCACTTATACTTCCTGCTTGGCTGCTGGACAAGCAGCATTTTATTAAACTAATATGAGTGACTGAAGGCGGATTTAATTAATTCAGACAAATAGTGATATGTATATATATATAAAACTTTAATGTAAACAAACTCACGGACACCAAGGTTCCCACGAAGCACAGGAGACAGGAAGCAGACAAGGGCCAGCGCAGCGTCTGCGCGACTTATTTAACAGTCAAAACCTGCCCCAGGCGAGCCCACCCACTAGGGGGGTGGGGCTCATCCCTACATCTCCCCCTTTTGTCTAAATAAGACAGAATTAAACCAAATACAACTATAAACAATAATAACAAAAAAGAAATATAATAAACAATATTGAGAACAAAAGTTTTACCAGACAGTCTATCTCAAAGAGTCTAACTAATATAGAGAGTAATTACAGTTATATAATCTTCAACTCCATCAAAGATCTGAGAAGGGAATAAATATTACTTAACAAATAAGAGATATCCAAAATGTGCCAAAAATAACAGAGACAACTGACTACCTGGGCAATCACCCAAATTCTCGTTTGCAATGTTGAGTCAACCAACTTTGGCTAAGGCCAAACATAACTGACATACCATTATCAGATGTAAGGAACTTTCTTAGAATCATCCTACCCTGTCTTGGCAAGATAAGACAATCCTGTTTCATAACTTTGTCAGTAGTTGAGGTATGGGCTTTTCTTAACCCAAAGGCCAGTTCTGCCAAGAAGACAAGCTCCCAGTGGAGTGTCTTTGGTGCTCAACGTTCTCTCGGGAGTAGAGTGGCGTTGCCAGGAGTAATTGTGTCTCATTGGCATAGAATTCTAGGTTAGATTAAAAGCCATTTTCTGCAGCTCTTTAAATAGGCTGAAGATTATACTATCTATACTAAATATAATCTCTATGTATCTAGAAGACCTGATTAACCTAAAAATAAACATGACAAAATATAATTCTCAATACCTATCTAACTTGAAGATTAAAAGAATAAACTGTGCAATATATGAAGACAATGATCTGTGCAATATATGAAGACAATGATCTTCATCTGTAGACAATGTCATTACATATCAAAAGTAAACAATGGAAGGAGCTCACATTCAATATTGATATTACATAAATAGTATCAGAGGTAGAAATGTACATCGTATTATGGTAGAAGTATCAATCTAATATAAGCATATTCTTATACAAAAATAGAGGTAGGAACACTCACATTCAATATACAATATATCAATATACAGGAAACAGTCCGAAAACAATTTTCTGAAATCAGTAACTCACAAATACCAAACATCAAACCAGTTAATCCCCCTCTTTCTTTTTTTTTTTTATCATACCCCTAATTCCATAAAACATCCCCCCATTCCCTCGACCCCAAACCAACCATTAAAAGATGTCCCTAACCCTGAGGGCAAACTCTGTTGGGAGAGGGGACGTCGTCCTCTAAGATTGCTTCAAGCTGACATGGGGGCGACGTTCTCCTTAGGGGCTCCCGTGAAAGCAAATGATGATAAAAATTCCCAAATTAACCTTTTACCTAAGAAAATTGTAACTAGTCTCTGTGTATCTTTAGAAGGTCTGGCCAGAGTGTTGTCAAAAATGTGCACCATTCGAAATCGTCTCGAGCAGTTGGTACCAAAAAACAAGTCTATTATTAGCGCTTAAAAAGGAAGAAAAAAGAAAAAAAAATATGTATATAATCATGACGTCATAAAAACCAGATTGAGTTGATGTTGTGGGGCCCCATCTTCATCCTGAAAACTTCAAAAATTACTGTAGAAAAATTTGTTGTTTGTTATGGGAAATTTAAACATTAACAACAAAGACACATACTGACATATAAAGAAAGACACAGATATGAGAAAAAGTAAAGAAAGTTTACCAAGTATATAATTATTCTTATCCTGTGAGATATCTCTTATCAACAGGTTTGGAATTGAAGAGGGACTGGGCCAGAGTCCAACTCCAAAACCAGTTCTACATATTTATAAAAAAGTGTTCAATAAAACATATAGATATGTATATATATAAAGTCAATACTTACTGATCCTTAGTGAGTTGTAACCATTTTCCATCCATCACTGAGTAAATATTCAGGGTCCCATTAGTATGCTCGGTCGTCCTTGTGAATGAATTGTTATTTATCTTTTCCAAGTGTCTTGTCTTCTTCATACCGAACCTTTATTAATTTTGACGGTATCCACAATTTTTCCTCACCTGTGGAGATAAGAGCAAAACCCCTTCCCCAACGCAGCACATCTCCTGGCTTCCATTGTGAGGTTAGCACATCCTTGAAATAAACTGGTTGATTTAGTTCAGTAGACTTTTCCATTATCCAATGTCTTTCTGCAGCCGTTGTTCCTTTCTCATTAGCGTTAAGAAAATTCAAGGTTAACAAAGCATTATGTAACCTATTCCTGGGGGTGTTTTCCACCCTTTTCTGTTTGTTCAACATATCCTTTATAGTTCTATTTGATCTTTCTATGACTGCCTGACCTGTAGGATTGTATGGTATACCTGTAACATGTTTGATATTGTAATAGTCAAAAAACCGTTTCATTTTCCTAGAGACATAAGCAGGACCATTATCTGTCTTTATCTGTGTAGGTATACCCATGATAGCCATGACTTCTAATAAATGAGTAATTACTGAATCAGCCTTTTCCGAACTTAAAGCAGTTGCCCACTGAAAGCCTGAATAAGTGTCAATGGTGTGATGAACATACTTCAATTTGCCAAATTCTGCAAAGTGGAACACATCCATCTGCCAGATTTCATTCCTATGGGTGCCCTTAGGATTAGCCCCTGCTGGCAGTGGCGTTTGGTTATAGAAAGAGCAAGTAGGGCACTTCTTTACAATCTCCTTAGCTTGTTGCCATGTAATAGAAAACTCTTTCTTCAAGCCTTTGCTATTAACATGATGTTTTTCATGAAATTCAGAGGCTTGTAGCACACTACCAATCAATAATTGATCAATATCTGCATTACCTTGTGCTAGAGGACCTGGCAGACCCGTATGGGATCGGATGTGGGTTATGTACATAGGGCAAAGCCTGTTCCTGATCAAATCTTGAACCTGGATAAACAATGAGGTTAGTTCTGTATCATCAGGTATAAATTCAGCAGTTTCAATATGTAAAATAACTCTTTCTGCATATTGTGAATCAGTAACTATATTGATAGGTTCTTTAAAATCCCTTAGCACCATAAGAATGGCATATAATTCTGCCTTCTGGACAGAATCATAAGGACTTTGTTCCACCTTACCCAAGTCTTCTGATTTGTAACCTGCCTTCCTTGTTTTATTGGCATCAGTATAGAATGTACGGGCTCCAGTTATTGGAGCATCACGGACCGATTCGAGGAAGGATCCAAGAAGTTCTCTTTATGAAGTTAAGCCTCTTGCTTTTTGGATAGTTGTTATTAATGTCTCCCAGAAAATTAGCACAGGCTCTTTGCCATGGTTCATTATCTTCCCATAATTTCCTTAGTTCATCAGCAGTGAAAGGCACTATAATTTCTGCTGGGTCTATGCCTGCTAGTTGACGAAGTCTCAGCTTGCCTTTTATAATTAACTCAGAGACTTTTTTCCACATAAGTTTTTAGTTTCTTACTTGGTTTATGTGGTAAAAAGATCCATTCCAAGATAATATCATCCCTTTGCATTAAAATTCCTGTAGGAGAAATTTTCGATGGTAATATGACGAGAATACAATCGAGCTCCGGATTCACCCTGTCCACATGTGCATGTTGTAATTTTTCCTCAATCATTGTCAGTTCCTTTTTCTGCTTCAGCTGTTAATTCTCTGGGACTGTTTAAATCTTTATCACCTTCCAAGGTTTTGTTCAAATGAATTATTAGATCAGGTGTTATCCCAATAGCTGGTCGTAGACTGGAAATGTCTCCTAACAGTTTTTGAAAGTCATTAAGAGTTCGTAGGCGATCTCTCCTAATTTGTGCCTTTTTGTGTCTTGATTTTTTGTAAACCTATTTTATAACCTAAATAATTAACGGAATCTCCCTTCTGTATTTTTTCAGGAGCAATTTCCAATCCCCATTTAGGTAAAAGTATCTTTATTTCGTCAAACAGTCTGTTCAACGTATCCATGTTTGAATCAGATAACAATATGTCGTCCATGTAGTGATAAATGATGGATTTGGGGAATTTCCTGCGTATTATTTGCAATGGTTGGTTCACAAAGTATTGGCATAAGGAGGGGCTATTTAACATACCCTGGGGGAGGACAGCCCAGTGGTACCTCTTGGAAGGTTGAGAATTGTTGTAAGTAGGCACTGTGAAGGCAAATTTTTCTCTATCTTCCTTTTGTAAAGGTATTGTGAAAAAACAATCCTTTAAATCAATAACTATAAGAGGCCATCCTTTTGGTAACAAAGAGGGCAATGGGATTCCAGATTGCAGAGGGCCCATAGGTTGAATAACCTTGTTGATTGCTCTGAGATCTGTCACCATTCTCCATTTACCCGATTTTTTCTTAACCACAAATACAGGAGAATTCCAAGGGCTGGTAGATTATTCTATATGTCCAGCATCTAATTGCTCTTGTACCAGCTGTTCTAAAGCCTGTAACTTTTCCTCAGCTAGAGGCCATTGCTTTGTCCATATTGGTTTCTCAGTCAACCATTTTAAAGGCAAGGCTGTTGGTATCTCTGAAGAGACTTCAATTGCTTGTTCTTGTATGGCCCGAATGGCGGTTTTTCTCCGTTTATAATATCTTTTAATATTATTTTCAGAACTATAAACTCTAGAAGTAGCAGGAATGTTAATTTGGGTATTCCATTGTTGTAATAGGTCACGACCCCATAAATTCATTGCAATATTGGCTACATATGGCCTTAATTTTCCTATTTGCCCCTCAGGCCCTATGCATTCAACCCATCTCGTGCTCTGTCTTACTCGAGATAGGGTTCCAATTCCCAGTAGCTGGACATTCACATCCTGAAGAGGCCAATATGGATGCCAAGATTCTGGGGTAATGATACTTACATCAGCACCTGTGTCCAGCAAGCCAGTAATAAAAATGCCATTTACACATACTCTCAGCTTGGGTCTTTGATCATTTATAGAAGTTTGCCAAAACACACGTAACTCATCTTTCTGATCACTATTGCTTGTAACAGTAGGCATGGGGTTTCCTAATTGTCCTGACGAGGCACGTTCTCCGCTGGAACTGGAAATGATTGAACCATGTGTGCCATGGGGGCCTGTGAGGCCCCCCTCTCACGTTTCCCGTCTGTATCAGGTTGCCTTGTCTATCCCTTGTAGATCTACATTCATTCGTCCAGTGTCTGCCCTTTCCACATCTTCTACATAAACCTGAAGGCTGAATCCTCCTATTTCTGTTATTTCTAGAAGATGCATTATTATTATTTCTGAAAGACCGTTGTTTACAATTTCTTTTCATATGACCCATTTGGCCACAATTAAAACATTTGGTATTCTGGTGTCTCCTTTTACCATTGGAAATTGCTTCTTCCACCCATGCTTCAGTGCCATAATCAAATGTATCAACATCCAGTGTATGTAAGACCCATTCTTCCAAGGGTGCTGATCTTACCCTTAAAGGCCACAAAATCCTTTTGCATTCCGAATTTGCATTTTCATAAGCCAAATTTTCAATCATTATACGCCTTGTGTCTGGGTCAGGTATCCCTATTTGCACAGCCTTAGTAAGCCTTTGTAAAAAATCACTAAAGGGTTCTCTCTGACCTTGTTTAATTTTGACAAATGATTCTGTTTTCTGTCCTGGGTCTTGTACTCTATCCCACGCATTTAAGGCTGCTGTTGTGCATAGGAAGAGTGTGTCCTCATCCAGATTAGCTTGGTCCTGAGGGTCAGAAAAGAGTCCTTCACCTAGAATTTTATCTATGCAAATGTTACCTCCCTTCGCCTTTTCTTGCTATTCCAAACGTCTAGCCTCTTGCCTGAATAAGCATTTCCATTTTAAATGCGGCCCGCTATCAAGTACCGCAGAGCTCAGTTGCACCCAATCCATAGGTATTGCTCTGCTTGTTGTTGCCCAGGATTTTAGCATTTCCTTAACAAAAGAAGCGTGCATCCCAAAAGTCATGACAGCCTGTTTAATTTCTTTGAGATCATTCATACGGACAGGCTCCCATATATCCTCCTTGATGACCTTAGGGTTTTTGGAACCAATCACCTTTTCTGTTGTTATTACTGGAAAGGCAGGTAGAGTCTTGTGGAAATTTTGCCGGAGGGATTTACCCACAGGCGTAGTTAAAATTTGCCTTTCTACCGTTTGTTCTTCTTCATCAGAATTTAGAAATTCCTCAATCTTTTCAATTCTATTCACCATTGCCTTCTGCAATGTTTGAATCTCCTGTCCAGAATTATGTTCCAAAGCCTTCATTGAGGATTCTAAAGTATGAATTTTGTCCATTAGAGATAAGTTCTCTTCTTTGGACATAATTTTAATGGCGTAAACCGTGCCTTCTTGTACTGACAATCTTTCCGCCAATTTGTCACAAGTTTTAGACAAAATTCGATTGTCACATTCAACCGTTTTGGTTCTCTCAATAAGTGTTTCAATTCCTTCAGAAAGTGACCGCTGGAATTTATTGTTTAAATCAGCTGATCCTTCTTCCATAGTAATAAATCTCTCCTCCATATCGGCCTGAACCTTTTTTAAATTTTCCTGTAGCAGTTCAAGCTGATTCTTGAGAAGATCGTTATCGTACCTGATGATTTTGAGACCTTCCACCTCTGCCTTAAGAATCCTGGATTCGCCTCCAATAGTTTTTAAATGTTCAACCTCTGCCTTAAGAATCCTGGATTCGCCTCCAATAGTTTTTAAATGTTCAACCTCTGCCTTAAGAATCCTGGATTCATCTCTTAAAGACTCCATCATACTTCTGTTGTCAAACCATTTAGTGCCAAGGAAAATTACTAATCCCAGAAGAATCCATAGATGTGGGGTGCCAGACACCTCTTGTAAGATGTCCCACATGGCACACTCAAAAAGACTGCTAAAGTCCTGAACAGTAATATTCTCAGACATTTTATTTATAAAAGAAGAAAAAAAAATTTTTTACCTGCAATGACTGGTTCCTGCCAGTGGTGGCAGATGAGTCCACTTGAGTCCACGTGGAGACCCGGTCTGAAACAGGAACTCAAAACCAAGATTTATTTATCTGCGTGCAGAGCTTGCTTTGAATCAGACCAATGCTGTGCCACAGGGAGGCTGGATTTGATTCAATGCAGCTGCTACAGCTGGGAGCGCAAAACAACTCCGGCGGCTGTGCTCAAAATGGCGGCAGGGCGCTGCCGCGGTGGGGGTGGGGAGGCGCAGTTGAGGGAACCGGTCAGGCTGCGGTGGCGGCCTGGTAAGGGAGCGGCCCGAGGCGCGCGGGGCAGACTGTATCTCCCGAGGCTGGCTCAAAGCAGCGGCCCGAGCCGCGCAGCGCAGGCCCTAGGCGTGCGCGGGGCAGACAGTATCTCCCGCAGCCAGCTCAATGCAGCGGCCTGAGGCGCGCGGCGCGCGGGCGCACAGGCGGGCTCGGATTCAGAACCACGTTGGGGCCAAAATGAAGGCGGATTTAATTAATTCAGACAAATAGTGATATGTATATATATATAAAACTTTAATGTAAACAAACTCACGGACACCAAGGTTCCCGTGGAGCACAGGAGACAGGAAGCAGACAAGGGCCGGCGCAGCGTCTGCGCGACTTATTTAACAGTCAAAACCTGCCCCAGGCGAGCCCACCCACTAGGGGGGTGGGGCTCATCCCTACAAGTGACAAGTCTTTACAGTGTACAAGAGCATTTTCCCACACTAGGTGTGGACACTAGTAAGTTGTCTATGCTCCAGCTGATGGCCTCATAGCTAGGTACATATGGGCAGCACTAACTAGATTCATGGAAAATTTAAAAAAGACTCTATGAAGTTATGAGGAAGACATTTTAGGGTATCTAAGAAAGATGAAGGAGGACCAAGGGTGTTGACACAATTGGATACATATATAAAATTCTCAAAAAAAGTAAAATATTTTTTATATCATGTTTTTAGATTATTTGAACTTCCTCAGTCACAATGTTTTTAGGTCTGGAAACTTGCCTCCATTTAGAGTTTGTAACATTTGTTAAGTTTAAAATTACATTTGATATTTATTTACAAGGTACAATATTTTTAAATTCAGCCAATGATAAAAGTGCAGAGAGCTACATGCGTGGAGCCAGTACGTGTGGCTGCCATTACAAGATGGCGCCTAGCTCCTGAGGGCTGGAGTAAACAATTCCATATATGGTCATAGCCAGTACCACCATCTCGGGCATGCTCAGTATCGTCAGTGTGCTGGACCTATCAGGAAGCTTGGAGTGGTTGCTAAGACACTTTGACCAATAGGAAGCCTGCACATACCCCTAGTCCCTATATAAGCAGTTGCAGCTCAGAGCCCCTTGCTTCCTGCTCTCCCTTCAACCAAGAGGCTCCAGTAAAACGTGATTTGGGAAGAATCCTCATCTGGTGGCTGTTCTTTCCTGCTGGACAGGGAGTTCGCTGCAACTGGTGCCAAAACCCAGGATGCTGGGTCTCCTTCAGGTACCGGGCGAGGGGCCAAAGAGGATTCAGAACCTGACACGTGGAGCAGTGACGTCAGTAAGTAAGTTTTCCAGGTGTGCTGTTTGTGGGGGTTGAGCCCTGGGTGTTCTGCTTAGCCTTTGTAGCAGTGGTAATCTCAATTGTTTTATGTTTCTGTGATCACCTGTAAACTGAAAGTAAGACCATTGTAGATGAAGCGGCTTTTTGGGTGCCTGGGATAAATCCGCTGTAGATAAAGTGGTGCCTTGGTTGTTTTCACTGCGTGCACGTGGGAGTACATCATGGGCAACAATCACTCTGCGGTCTGGGGGGTTTTTGACATGGTTGGCCCAGTGCAAGCCCTACTTAAGCAGCGTGGCTTGAAGATATCACCATGAACAATTATTACCATCCTAACAGACATAGACAAGGCTGTGTCATGGTTTGCAGTGTCAGGGGATCTCAACTTGCCCTCCTGGGAGAAGTTTGGACTCGATCTTGAGAGAGCAAAGCAGGAAGGCAAACTGGGGCGTGGTATCTTTCCTTTTTGGTGCCTAGTGCGTGGCTGTCTCCAAGAGGGAGCTAACACAGAGATTGTTAAAGAAGGGCGAAAAGCATTGCTAGCACACCAGGATAGCCTCTCAGAATCAGACTCAAAAGGGGAGAACTTAGATAGGCCTAAAAGAAAAATAGAAAAGAAAAAAAGAAAAGATTAAAAATGTAGAAAACAGGTCCGAAAAGGAGGACAAAAAGGATTCCTGTCTAAAGGATGGGGACGAGGTGGGCCGGCTTCATCTGGTCCTAAAAGAGTTTGTTGATTTAGATTTGTCAGATGATGAACTTAGTGAGGAAGGAAAAGAGGAGCTGGAAGAGGAAGCAGTGAAGTATGGGGAGGAGGGATGGGACTGGCTAGAGCCGCGTCCTCTGCCTCACAATCCCTCTTATAATCCCGTTCCGTCTGTTCCCCCTGTCCTGCAAAAAAGGGCGCCCCCTGCGTCATCCGCTACTTATGCACAGCCGAGTATGCTGCACGAGGGTTGCCACTTCATTAATTAGAATACTTGGAGCCATCTTGCATCGGCATTTCCAGTGATGATTGACCCGGCGACCCAGCAGAGGTGGTATGAGCCAGTCCCTTATAAACAACTAAAGGACTTGGTCGCTGCAGTGAAAGATTTTGGGCCCACTGCAGATTACACGGTTGCTCTTCTGCGTAGGATTTGTGCCTCCCCTTTAACACCCACAGATTGGGAAGAGTTGGGCAGGGCATGTTTGACCAAGGGTCAATATCTGGATTTTAAGTCCCTAGCTGCCGATAATGCCCATAGGCAGGCTAGACAAAATATTCAAGATGGCCATCTAGAATGGACCACTGATATGCTCCTGGGTCTCGGGATATACATGGGCAATCAATTACAGTTCCCCATAGAGGTCTATCAATAAATAAATGAATGCTATTATCGAGCATGGCGAGCACTCCGTAACAAAGGAGAAGTGGCAGGTAACCTGACTAAGATCATACAGGGTCCTGCGGAGCCTTTTTCAGATTTTGTGGCCAGGCTGCTTGAAGCGGCTGAAAAGACGATAGGGGGAGGTGACCACACCATGCCTTTTGTCCAACAACTTGTTTTTGAACAAAGCACAAGAGAATGTCAGAGGGCAATAGCCCTGGTCAGACATAAGCAATTGGATGCTTGGATTAAGGCCTGCCGGGAAGTAGGAGGTCCTCTGACTAATAATGGCCTCGCTGCAGCTATGCTCTCAGTCACTAAGGCTGCCCGTGATCCTAAGGGGAAGGGCTGTTTCCAGTGTGGCCAGCCGGGACATTTAAAAAGGAATTGTCCTAATGGCACTACTTCACCTGGGCAGCCTACACCAGCAGGTCCACACATGCCTGGTACCTCTAAGAAAGGCAGACATTGGGCTAGTGAATGTTGCTCTGTCAAGGACATTAATGGTCATCCTATTCCACAGACCTATGAGACCGGGTCAAAAAACAGAATGAAGGGCCCCCGTCCCCAGGGCCCAAAAATATTTGGGGCTCTTCAGACCCCTACAGTATCACAGATTCCAGTGGGGCCAGCCCAGTCGTCCAACAGGCAACCAGCGGTTCTGCAAGGCTGGACCTCTGTGCCACCTCCGGAATGGTATTAACACCGGAGATGGGAGTGCAGATCTTGACATCAGATATGTCGGGTCCATTGCCAGAAGGCCAGGTAGGGATTGTTTTGGGCCTCTCTTCATCAACAATGAAAGGACTTATGATTCTGCCAGGAGTAATTGACCCGGACTATACTGGGAAAATTAAGCTCCTTTTTCACTCCCTGTCAGGGGTTATTTCAATCGCTCCTGGAGATCGCATTGCTCAGCTTTTGCTCCTGCCCTCATCTCATGAGATGCTCCCTTTCAGGAAAAAAATTAGAGGAAAGGAAGGCTTAGGCTCCACAGGGGTCGATCTGGCTTGCTTATCCATAGCCCTAGATGACAGACCAGTACTGCAATTAACCATTGAAGGAAAGTCCTTCTCTGGCTTAGTGGATACCGGTGCAGACTCAGGAGTGGCCTAAGCAGTGGCCCCTCCAGCGCTCAGCCCAATCCCTACAAGGGCTGGGCTATGCATGCACGCCGTGCATGAGCTCTAAAGAGTTAGCCTGGTGCCGTGCGTTGGTGGCGCACACCTTTAATCCCAGCACTCGGGAGGCAGAGGCAGGAGGATCTCTGTGAGTTCGAGACCAGCCTGGTCTACAGAGCTAGTTCCAGGACAGGCTCCAAAGCCACAGAGAAACCCTGTCTCGAAAAACCAAAAAAAAAAAAAAGAGTTAGCCTGGAGGATAGAGGACCAACAGGGCAGGGTTCAACCTTCTGTGATAGACCTCCCAATTAATCTATGGGACAGGGACGTTCAACAGCAATTGCAGTTATGGTTGACAAATGAATTTTCAGAGGAAAGTAAGAACATGATGAAGAAACAGGAGTTTGTCCCCACCAAAGGGCTAGGAAAAGGCCTTCAGGGTATGCCTCATCATTCCTGTTAAAAAGACAGATCGGACAGGACTGGTTTTTCCTAGGGGCCACTGACTCACCGGCTTCTGACATCCAGCCTGTTACCACACCTTGGACCACCCAAAAGGCAGTATGGATACCCCAGTGGCCCCTTTCTCAGGAGAAACTAGAAGCCGTTAAACAGCTTGTTCAAGAAAAGCTACATTTAGGCCATAATGAGCCCTCTCTTTCACCGTGGAACACGCCAGTCTTTGTCATTCAAAAAGCGTCTGGAAAATGGTGACTGCTCCATGATCTAAGAGTAATTAACAATCAAAGGCAGATCATGGGATCTACTCAAAGGGGCCTCCCGTTACTCTCTGCCTTGCCTAGAAGCTGGCCTGTAATGATTTTGGATATTAAGGATTGTTTTTTCTCGATCCCCCTGTGTAAACAAGACAGGGAGAGGTTTGCCTTTACAGTGCCTTCCGTTAATCATGAGCAGCCGGATGACCGCTTTCAATGGCGGGTTCTCCCACAGGGGATGGCCAATAGCCCCACAATGTGCCAGCTGTTTGTGGACGCTGCCCTGTTGGCTGTGCGACAACAATATCCTGCTGTGCGTTTTATTCATTATATGGATGACATCTTGTTGGCAGCACACTCCCTGCAAATTCTTGAGGATGCTTTTCAAAAGACAGTCTCAGCCCTTGAGGCTCGGGGCCTGGTTATAGCCCCTGAGAAAGTACAATATTCTACTACAGCTAAGTTCCTGGGGATGATAATTCAGCCAGATGCTATCCTCCCCAGAAGGTTCTTATTCGAACTCAGCACTTAACAACTCTTAACGATTTCCAGCAATTATTGGGAGATATTAATTGGATCAGGGGTTACCTTCATCTCCCCAGGTCTGAGTTGTTACCCCTATTTTCCATATTAGAAGGCAATCCTGATGTAACCTCCCCGCGGGCCTTAACACCTGCAACAAAGTGCTCTTTACATCTGGTGGAAGAGGCGCTGTCCTAGGCACAGCTCGACAGATATGATCCAACCCTTCCTATTTCCCTGTGCGTTCTTAAGACAAGGCACTCTCCCACTGGTCTGTTGTGGCAGAAGGGGCCCCTATGGTGGCTACATGGCAATTCTGTGGGGATGCAGACCCACAATTATTATCCCGCCTTAGTGGCTCTTCAGGCCATGATTGGCATAAAATTTTGCCTAGCATCCTTTGCAAAGATGCCTGATAAGTTGCTTATTCCTTATACCAAAGATCAGGTGGAGGCTTTAGCCGCCACTGTGGATGATTGGGCAGTTTTGCTATGCTCCTTTTCTAATACTATAGATAATCATTTTCCAAGACATCCGCTTTTGGGTTTTGTAGAGAACAATTTGGTCTACTTTCCAAAGGTCACCTCAACTACTCCTCTTGCTGGGGCTGTGACTATATTTACTGACGGGTCAAAAACAGGAAAGGGAGCGATGGTTGTGGGGTATCAGCCGCCTCAGGTTTTCTCCTTCCAACCTGATACGCCCCAGGCTACTGAATGCTTGGTGGTACTTGAAGTCTTTAAGAGATTTCACGAACCTTTCAACTTATTTTCAGACTCTCAGTATGTGGTTAATGCAGTCTTTTTTCTTGAGGTGGCTGCTTCTGTCTGTCATGCAAGCCCTGTTTCAAATATTTTGTTACAGATTCAACACCTTATTTTGCAAAGAAGTCATCCCTTTTTTGTTGGCCATGTTAGAGCACATACCTTGCTTCCTGGCTTTATCTCCGAAGGCAATGCATGGGCCGATTTAGCAATCAGAGCCATGGCCCTGGTTGCTGCAGATCCAATCCAACTCGCTCGGGACTTTCATAACTTGTATCATGTCCCCGCTGACACCCTACGGAGGAAATTTGCCCTGACCAGGAATGATGCTAGAAGTATTGTAAAAGCTTGTTCTTCTTGCATCACCTTTCTCCATCCTCCTCATGTTGGCATCAACCCCCAGGGTCTGCAACCAAACACCTTATGGCAAATGGATATTACTCATGTTCTGGAGTTTGGCCACATCAAGTACCTTCATGTTTCAGTGGACACCTACTCGGGTGTCATTTTTGCCACCCCCTTGGTGGGGAAAAAATCTATTCATGTGAAGATCCATTGCTTGGAGGCATGGGCGGCATGGGGAAAACCTGTCTGTTTAAAGACAGACAATGGCCCTGCTTACTCTTCCAAGGGTTTTTGTGCCTTTTGTGCACAACTCCAGGTGGAGCACACTTTTGGTCTGCCCTACAACCCCCAAGGCTGGGGGATAGTGGAAAGAGCCAATCGCAGCCTCAAGGAGCTCTTACAAAAACAAAGAGGGGGAATGGCTGAGACTGCCTCCCCCAGGAATAGGATTGCTATGGCCCTTTTTACTCTTAATTTCTTGATAATGGACGACAAAGGTCGTACAGCAGCTGACCAACATGCTCACACCTCCCTGAAAGGGGCAGGGGAAGTGATGTGGAAGGATGTGTTGGATAATAAATGATATGGCCCGGACCCCATTATCCGGAGGTCCAGGGGAGCTATTTGTGTTTTTCCCAGGATCGAGAAGTGCCTCATTGGGTCCCAAGTCGCCTGACCAGAACTGTTGAAGTCCATCATGAAAATGACTCTGCCGCTCCTCAGGATGCTGATACTGCTGATCCTGTGGAAGATAATCCTAAGCCAAGCGGAGCAGAGATGGGGGATTCTGTCAGTCTACCCTAACCCCATTCTTGAAATTGGTCTGAGGACTTTGATGCCACCCTGGAGGACCTCAGACGCACAATGGTTCTAATCAACTCAACACGCGTAGATCTCAGCCTGGCGGAGGGACTGCAGTCCTGGATCTTCTTTGCCTTCTCCCTGTTTAAGGATTGGGTGGGGGTGGGGATGCTTTTTGCATGCTGCATAGGAGGGTGCATGCTGTGCCTATGGTTAATTTGTCGCCTTCAGGCTCAGGCATCCCGTGATAAAGTGGTAATGCTGCAGGCGCTGGCTGCCCTGGAGAAGGGTGATTCCCCCCAAGTTTGGTTATCTGTCCTCAAGAGTCAATAATGACTGATGTGTAGCTTTTGCACCCTGGCGGAAATTCTGTTCTTTGCACCGAGGAAGGTATGCTAGTCCTTTGCGTTCCGGTATTGCCTTTGCACCTCCATGGATCTTGTTACATTGCACTGGAGAAGGAATACCATAGATGCAGGCCTCCCTTGATCGGCCCTCACATCTTGAGGTGAAGATCTGATCAAGAATAAGACCTTTGACTTGGCTTTAAGACAAAAAAGAAGGGGGAACTGCAGGGAGCCAGTACATGTGGCCGCCATTACAAGATGGCACCTAGCTCCTGAGGGCTGGAGTAAACAATACCATATAGGGTCATAGCCAGTACCACCATCTCGGGCATGCTCAGTGTCCTCAGTATGCTGGACCTATCAGGGAGCTTGGAGTGGTTGCTAAGACACTTTGACCAATAGGAAGCCTGCACATACCCCTAGTCCCTATATAAGCAGTTGTAGCTCAGAACTCAGAGCCCCTTGCTTCCTGCTCTCCCTTCAACCAAGAGGCTCCAGTAAAACGTGATTTGGGAAGAATTCTCATCTGGTGGCTGTTCGTTCCTGCTGGTCAGGGAGTTCGCCGCAGCTACATATCTTTTAAACTGTGGAAAGAATTGAGGTGGACTGGATAGAATGCAGAGAAAGGGCTACTTCCCAAGGTTGCAATAGAGAAAAGTTCAGAGAAGCAAATGAAAGATAGTAATAATAATTTAATAGTATTTTTCTCCTTACCAATTGCCTCAATCTTCTTATTAGTTATGTTAAATATCCCCCATGCACTATTGTCCCTGGCTCATTGGCATACCAGGCGTACCTGTTTAGGTGCTGAGGAGTTCCATCTTGATGGGGGAGTGTGTGCTATCCAGGGGTGGATTGTCCCAGAAGAGAGCAAAAACCCCCTCCCCCAGCTCCTGCTGCAGGGCTGTCTTTCTTACACACGAACCTACCCCAAAGCCTGCGCTGTTTGCAAGGTCCTTTGCTCAGGAACAGTTTCCTGCTCCTACACTAAGGCTACCAACCCAGAGTGGTGAGCGCCTGCCTATTGGTCAGGCCTCTAGGACCCTTGCAAGACAGCCAGGGCACCTTCAGCTTGTGGTGCAGGGTCTCCTGTGCTCTACTCGACCCCACCCTGCCCCCCAAGTTTTCCCTTTTGTCCGCCGGTCATTGGACTACCATGTGTCCATGTTTCAGTGCTGAGGAGTTCCATCTGCTTGGGAAAGGTTCCTGCTTCTACACTGAGGAGATGCACCCAGAGAGTCAGTCATAGCAAAGAATGGACCAAGACACCAGGCCTCTCCTGGGTCTATTTGAAGGAAGAGATGGGAAGGCGCCAACGCAAGAATTCCTCTGACAACCTGAAAGGCAACATGACATCACCTGAATCCAGGATCCCAAAATAAGAATTGTACACCCTACTCCAGAAGAATTAGAAGAAATCGACTCAAAAGTGAATTATATAAAACTAATAGAGGACCTTAAACAGGAGGTTAAAAACTGCCATAAACAATTAGAGATTACAAACAAAAAAGTAGAGGAAATGGATAAATCACTCAAAGATACCTAAGAAAACCAAGAGAAACAAGAAAAAGCAATCAAAAAGGTAAGGGAAGCATTTCAAGACTTGAAGAATGAAATGGAAGTAATGAAGAAAACACAAACCGAGGGGAGGATGGAGATAAAAAATCTGGGTAAACGAACAGGAACTACAGAGACAAGTACTACCAACAGATTACAGAAGATAGAAGAAAGAATGTCAGACACTGAAGATACCACAGAAAAAATAAACACAATGATCAAAGAAAACAGTAAAACCAACAAATTCTCATCACAAAACATTCAGGAAATCTGGGACACAGTAAAAAGACCAAACCTAAGAATAATAGAGGTAGAAGAAGGAGAAGAAGTTCAGCTCAACAGTCCAGAAAATATATTTAATAAAATTATAGAAGAAAACTTTCCCAACCTAAAGAAAGATGTACCTATGAAGGTTCAAGAAGCATACAGAACACCGAATAGACTGGACCAAAAAAAAAAATCTCCTTGCCATATAATAATCAAAATACAAGACATCCAGAATAAAGAAAGAATATTAAGAACTGCAAAGAAAAAAAAAAACTCAATTTACTTACAAAGGTAAAACTATCAGACTTACAACTGACTTCTCAATGGAAACCATGAAAGCTAGAAGGTTCTGGATAGATGTACTTCATAAACTAAAAGACAATGGATGTAAGCCCAGACTACTATACCCAGCCAAGCTTTCATTCACTATAAATGGAGAAAACAAAATTTTCCAGGATAAAAAAAATTTAAACAATACGTAGCCACAAATCCAGCCTTACCGATAGTAATAGAAGGAAAATCACAACCCAAGGATTCCAACAATGCACAAAATAACTCAGCTATCTAATGACCCTTCACCAGCACAACTCGAAGAAGGGAAACACACACACTCTAATACCAAAAAGAAAAAAATGACTGGAGTTAAACACAACTGGTCATTAATATCACTTAATATCAATGGATTCAACTCACCTATAAATAGGCACAGGCTAAGAGATTGGATAAGAAAAAAGAATCCAACATTATGCTTTTTACAAGAAACACACCTCCACCACAAAGACAGACATCTACTCAGAGTAAAGGGCTGGGAAAAGGTTTATCAAGCAAACGGACCTGAGAAACAAGCAGGTGTGGCCATACTAATTTCTAACAAAGTTGACTTCAAACTAAAATCAATCAGAAGAGATGGAGAGGGACATTTTTTACACATAACAGGAACAATTCATCAGGACAAAGTCTAAGTCCTGAATATCTATGCCCCTAAAATAAAAGCACCCACCTATGTAAAAGAAACATTAATAAAACTCAAGGCAGTCATCAAACCACACACACTAGAAGTAGGAGACATCAACACTCCTCTCTTACCAATAGACAGGTCAATCAGACGGAAACCTAACAGAGAAATAAGAGGATTAAGGGAGGTAATGAATCAAATGGACTTAACAGACATCTATAAATCATTCCACCCAAATACGAAAGAATATGCCTTCTTCTCTGCAGCTCATGGTACCGTCTCAAAAATTGACCACATACTCGGTAACAAAACAAACTTCCACAGTTACAAAAAAGTATTAGTAACCACCTGTGTCTTATCAGATCACCATGGATTAAAGTTAGAATTCAACAACAATGCTACCCCCAGAAAGCCTATGAACTCATGGAAACTGGACAGTCAACTACTGAACCACACCTGGATCAAGGAAGAAATAAAGAAATTAATGTCTTCCTTGAATTCAATGAAAATAAAGACTCAGCATACTCAAACCTATGGGACACTATGAAAACAGTGCTGAGAAGAAAATTCATAGCACTAAGTGCCCACTTAAAGAAAACAGAGAAAGAACACATTGGAGACCTAACAGCCCACCTGAAAGCTCTAGAAAAAAAAGAAGCAGACTCACCTAGGAGGAGAAGAAGACTGGAAATAATCAAACTAAAGGCTGAAATCAACAAAATAGAAACACAGAAAACAACCCAAAAAATCAATGAAACAAAAAGCTGGTTCTTGGAGAAAATAAACAATATTGATAAACCCCTATCCAAACTAATTAAACGGCGGAGAGAGAATATGCAAATAAACAAGATCAGAAATGAAAAGGGAGACATAACCACAGGCACAGAGGAAATTCAGAAAATCATTAGATCTTACTACAAAAGCCTGTATGCCACAAAATTGGAAAATGTTAAAGAAATGGATGCTTTTTTAGATACGTACCATATACCATAGTTAGACCAGGAACAGGTGAACAATCTAAATAGACCTGTTAGTCGCGAAGAATTAGAAGTTGTTATAAAAACCTGCCTACCAAAAAAAGCCCAGGTCCAGACGGTTTCATAAAGAATTCTACCAGAACTTCCAAGAAGACCTAATACCTATACTACTTAATGTATTTCACAATATAGAAACAGAAAAGTCATTGCCAAATTCCTTCTATGAAGCTACAGTTACCCTGATACCAAAACCACACGAAGACTCAACCAAGAAAGAGAATTACAGGCCAATCTCACTCATGAACATCGATGCGAAAATCCTCAATAAAATACTGGCAAACCGAATCCAAGAACTCATTAGAAAAATTATCCATTATGATCAAGTAGGCTTCATCTCAGGATTGCAGGGCTGTTTCAACATACAAAAATCTATCAATGTAATCCATCATATAAATAAACTGAAAGAAAAAACATATGATCATTTCATTAGATGCTGAAAAAGCATTCGACAAAATTCAACATCCCTTTATGATAAAGGTCTTACAGACATTAGGGATAGAAGGGTCATACCTAACTATAATAAAAGCTATTTATAGCAAGCCGTCAGCTAACATCAAATCAAATGGAGAGAAACTCAAAGCTATCCCACTAAATTCAGGAACACGACAAGGATGTCCACTCTCTCCATATCTCTTCAATATAGTGCTTTGATGTGGGAGTGTCATATATCAATCTGTTGATTTCATTGGATAAGCAATAAATAAACTGCTTGTCCCAATTGGTTAGAACATAGGTGGGTGGAGTAAACAGAAGAAAATGCTGGGTGGAAGAGGAAGTGAGGTCAGACATCATGCAGCTCCGCTCAGAGACGCCATGCTCCTGTCTAGCGGGCAGATGGGATAGCCCTGCTCTCTGAGGCACACTCACGATGAAGCTCCAACCCAAGATGGACGTAGGCTAGAATCTTCCTGGTAAGCGCACCTTGGGGTGCTTACACACTTTATAAGAAATGGGCTAGTCCAGGTGCGAGAATTAGCCAAGAAGAGACTAGAAATAATGGGCCAAGCAATGTTTAAATGAATACAGTTTGTGTGTTGTTATTTCGGGCATAAGCTAGCCAGGCAGCTGGGGTGTTGGGGATGCAACCCCGCTGCCTCAATTTCAACAGTGCTTGAAGTTCTAGCAATAGCAATAAGACAACATAAGGGGATCAAAGGGATGTGAATTGGTAAGGAAGAAGTTAAACTTTCATTATTTGCAGACGATATAATAGTGTACATAAGCAACCCCAAAAACTCCAGCAAAGAACTCCTACAGCTGATAAACACCTTTAGTAGCATGGCAGGATACAAAATCAATTCCAAAAAATCAGTTGCCCTCTTCTACACAAAGTATAAGGAAGCAGAGAGTGAAATCAGAGAAGCATAACCTTTCACGATATCCACAATTAGCATAAAATATCTTGAGGTAACGTTAACCAAGGAAGTGAAGGATCTATTTGACAAGAACTTTAAGTCTTTGAAGAAAGAAATAGAGGAGGAAACCAGAAATTGGAAGGATCTCCCTTGCTCTTGGATTGGGAGGATCAACATAGTAAAAATGGCAATTCTACCAAGGGCAATTTATAGATTCAATGCAGTCCCCATTCAAATCCCATCAAAATTCTTCACAGATCTTGAGAGGACATTAATCAACTATATATTGAAAAACAAAAAACCCAGGATAGGCAAAACAATCTTATACAATAAAGGATTGTCTGGAGGCATTACCATCCCTGACTGCAAACTCTATTACAGAGCTTCAGTATTGAAAACAGCTTGGTATTGGCATAAAAACAGAGAAGTCAATCAATGGAATAGAGTAGAAGACCCGGATTTTAACCCACAAACCTATGAACACCAGATTTTTGATAAAGGAGCTAAAAGTATTCAATGGAAGAAAGAAAGCATCTTCAACAAATGGTGCTGGTAGAACTGGTTGTCAACTTGTACAAAAATGAAAATAGCTCCATATCTATCACCATGCACAAAACTCAAGTCCAAATGGATTAAAGACCTCAATATCAGGCTGAAAACACTGAACCTGATAGAAGAGAAAGTGGGAAGTATTCTACAACATATGGGCACTGGAGATCACTTCCTACATATATCCCCAGCAGCACAGACATTAAGGACAACATTGAATAAATGGGACCTCCTGAAACTGAGAAGCTTCTGTAAAGCAAAGGACACTGTTACTAATACAAAAAGGCAATCCACTGACTGGGAGAAGATCTTCATCAACCCTGCAACAGACAAAGGTCTGATCTCCAAAATATATAAAGAACTCAAGAAACTAGACTTTATAATGCTAATTAACCCAATTAAAAAATGGGGCACTGAACTGAACAGAGAATTCTCAGTAGAAGAAATTCAAATGGCCAAAAGACACTTAAGGTTATGCTCAACCTCCTTGGCAATCAGGGAAATGCAAATTTAAACAACTTTGAGATACCATCTTACACCTGTCAGAATGGCTAAAATCAAAAACACCAATGATAGCCTTTGCTGGAGAGGATGTGGAGGAAGGGGTACCCTCATCCATTGCTGGTGGTAATGCAAACTTGTACAACCACTGTGGAAAGCAGTGTGGCAATTTCTCAGGAAATTCGGGTTCAACCTACCCCAAGATCCAGTAATACCACTCTTGGGAATATACCCAAGAGATGCCATATCATATGACAAAAGCATTTGTTCAACTATGTTCATAGCAGCATTATTTGTAATAGCCAGAACCTGGAAACAATATAGATGCCATTCGATGGAAGAATGGATGAAGAAAGTGTGGAATATATACACATTAGAGTACTACTCAGCGGTAAAAAACAATGACTTCGAGAATATTGCATGTAAATGGATGGAAATAGAAAACACTATCCTGAGTGAGGTATCCAAGACCCAAAAAGATGAACATGTGATGTACTCACTCATAATTGTTTCTAGCCATAAATAAAGGACATTGAGCATATAATTTGTGATCCTAGAAAAGTTAAATAAGAAGGTGAACCCAAAGAAAAACATATAGTCATGTGCCTGGATATGGGAAGTAGACAAGATTGCCTAGCAAAAACTGGGAACTTGGGGGTGAGGTGGCATGGGGTTAAGGGGAATTGGGGTGAGAAATGTGAGGGGAGGATTGGGGGAGCTTGGGGGAGTGGGATGTTTGGGATAAAGGAACGGTGGACACGGGAGCAGAGAAATATATATCCTAATTATGGGAGCCACCTTAGGGTTGGCAAAAGACTTGACTCTAGAGGGGCTTGAAGGTGTCCAGGGAGATGTCCCCAGATAGTACCTTGGGCAACTGAGGAGAGGGAACCTGAAATGACCCTATCCTATAGCCATACTGATGAATATCTTGCATATCACCTTAGAACCTTCATCTGGCGATGGATCGAGATAGAGACAGAGACCCAAATAGGAGTACCGGACTGAGCTCTTAAGATCCAAATGAGGAGCAGAAGGTGGGAGAACATGAGCACGGTAGTCAGGACCACAAGGGGTGCACCTACCCACTGTGACAATGGAACTGATCTATTGGAAGCTCACCAAGGCTAGCGGGACTGGGACTGAATAAGCATGGGTTGAAACTGAACTTTCTGAACATGGCAGACAATGAATGCTGATGAGAAGCCAAGGACAATGGCACTAGGTTTCAATCCTAATACATGAACTGGCTTTGTGGGAGCCTAGCCTGTTTGGATGCTCAACCTCCTGGACATGGATAGAAGTGGGAGGACCTTGGACTTCCTGGGAATCTGGACTGCTCTTCATTCTCGAGAGGGAGGGGGAATGGAGTAGGGGGATGGGGGAGCAGGAAAATTTTCATATTAAAAACCCTCGCAGCAACCATGACCTAGGAAGGAGTTTCGGGCAACCAAACCAACAGTCTTCTTAAGATAGGGGTAAATGCTGGAGAAAAGAAATCCTCTTGGAGTGGGGATTATAGCTTCGCTGACAAAGGGTTTACGTGGTATATACAGAGTGTGGTCCTTGAGTATCTCATGTAAAACATGCCTGTAATTTCTGCACCCAAACTGAGATAGAGAGAAAACAATCAGACATTCAAAGTATATATATGGTACAAATGCACATATAACTTTTTTTTTCTAATTTAGCATCAGAATATTTCCTTTTAACCAGAATTGGAATGATGATTTAGAAAACACACTGTGAAGAATAAAAACTTTGTATCTCCTCAAATATGTACTTCATTGCTTAAAATAAGTAAAATCAGACTTGCTTCTTAGTCTGCATCATCCCCTTACAGTTTTACAGAATGAACAATGTACCTTTAATAAGAAATAACATGATAGATGCAATATTACATACAGTACTGGAAAAGAGGGACTTTATAATCACATCAGAGATATGAATAATAGAATACTTAAACAACAGTTGTTACAAAGCTGTATACAAGGGTAAAATGAGTGATAGGCATAATATGTTGCAAGCATTCAGAACAGGGAGCCAATTCAGAACTGCAATAATAGATGAGGCTCACAAATCCAGGCAGGCCTTAAAGATTCTGGCAGGAAGAAAATGTTAGAAAGAGCATTTCTCTAAATTCCTTAAAGGCAATGTGATCACAAATGTCTCCTATAACATGCCTGACTAACCAGATTGAATTCTCCACAATCTCTCCTTCATTTTGAACTCTAAAAATTGCTGCTTACTTTATTCCCTGCAGCCAGTATCAGGAGGTGGGTAGCGAGGAAGTCCAAAGATACAAAAAAGCCTCTGGGAACATTTTGTTAAAAAGTAAAAAACATGGCCACCCTGAGGCTTCCCATTGGTAATCACTACTAAATACAAATTTGCCATCCTTCCTTTGTGCACCTCTTTCAATCTACAATGAAGCAGACTTCCAATGCTAAGGTTCTAATAAAACTCTTTTGTAGTAGGCTACACAAAACAAAAATGCTATCCAATAGCTTAATATTTGCTTTTTGTTTGCAGCTCCTAGAACAGTTGCTTTCTAGCTTGATAATAAATTTCTGGGGGTGTCTTCTCCATTTTACAATCCATCAGAGTTTCTGGGAAAACATTGGAGTAAATCATGCAGCCAAGAGCCTGGAGTTATGTATACTGTGGCATTCATTTCCTACATTACATTTAATGAGGACAGCATGCTCCAAAGAGCCACAATAATTAGTTTCCTTCATTCGTGAGACTCTTGTCAATCGAAGACAAGTTGAAATTTATGTTAGTAAAGGCTAAGGCAACTTTCAGGTTTAGTTACTGTCATACTTAAAAAAGAATAATTAATGGCTTAGGAAAAGAACTAACATATGATTTGTAATTCATGTTTGTTAAAGGTAATGAGTCTTCTTCTTCCCCTTCAGCCAGCTCGCAAATAATGACACAGATACTTAATATTAAGTATAAATGCTTGGCCTTAGCTTAGGCTTGTCCCAAACTAGTTCTTATAATTTAAATTAACCCACAATTTTTTAATCTATGTCTTTGCATGTGGCTTTTGCCTCTCTCCTATTGTGTGTGTCAGACGAGTTAGACGTCTCTCATTCACCCAGATTCAAGTTTACCTCTGCATGGAAGTTCCCACCTATCTGTCCTGCCTAGCTATTGGTCATTTAGGTTTTTATTAAACTAATCTCTGTAACACATCCTCACACAGTGTACAAATATTCCATAACAGTTAACTTTTAAAACAATAATTCAGAGGAGTTGAGTTACCAAAAGAGTAGTAGGACAAATCCTTAGACCAAAAGCAAATTGAGAATATGTTATCAAACTGAAAATTATGAAAAACCCTTAAAGATCCATGGTAACCACCGAGATTCTGTCTAAAATTTCTCTGAATTTGAATAGCAATGTCTTTAAATGTGTGAATTTCCAGGTTTTGCATATGAAATATTATCAGTATAAGTACTTAAATTAATATGTGGTAAATAAATGTTTTTGTGCCAAATAATTTACCCGACTAGGCAGGAGTTTGACTGCACCAAAAAATAAAATAATTATAAATATGTACTCTCTTTTTTGTTTGTTAATTTGTTCATTTATTTAAAATACATACAAATAAATACATGATACTCTCTGTTAAATACCATCAAGAAACTTGGAATTACTGAAATAAACAGAATAAAAGCAACTACATTGAAGAAAAGAACAAGAATCCTAAAAATAAAAGTGTAAATTGAGTGTGGTGGAATATGCTTATGATCCTAGCACTTGGAAGGCAGAAACAGAAGGTTTGGTTCAAGGGCATCCTCTAATACATAGTGAGTCTGAGTCTAGCTTAAGTTACATAAGACCTTGTCTCATAATAAACAACCAACCAACAATTGTTGTTTATTAGCTGTTAACTGTTTACTAAGAAAAAGGAAAAGAAGTAAAAATTCAAATTCATGAGGCCCTGTACTGTATGTTCTTATTTCTTTATGAAACAGACCAAAGATCTAGATTTGTTTTGTAGATGCAACATATGAAGGTGAAAAAGGACATGTGAATATTCAAGGTCATGTGGCTAAAAACTGGTAGAGCTATAGTGTAATCAAAGTGCTATATTCCAATATTTTCACTTACTGCAGTATATGACATCAGGTGTGGAAGTATTTCTTTATGGATGATGAAGTGCTCACTGGATGAAGCAGATTAAGCTTCCCACTGAAAGAGTGTAGGCATATCTGCATTTTGCAGCGTGTAGTTTATTTGTGCACAGCCCAGTAGTGATGGTAAATTAAGGTTCAGTAGGAAAGCAACAACAGCAACCAAAAAAACCTCCAAAGGGTCACTTAGATACCTTTTTGTCTTATATACAACAAATGTGAGAATATTGATATGTAAATATATATTTGAGACTAAGGTATTTGAGAAACAGCCAATGTACTTGAAGAAAAGTCATCTGGACATGGGTGTCTATAGGTAACCTGAAATGCTTCAGTTGGAAGTCTTATTTTGAAAGTATTTAGCATAATTGAAGCCTACAGTATGAATATGGCTGCCACTAGAGAGAATACAGATAAATGAGACGGGACCCAAGAACTGCTGCTTAAGAAACCCCAAGCTCTTCATTATTTTGTACAAGGCTGTAAAACTTTTTTAAAAGCAGGAATGTTATAGAGAGGAGATCAGAGAGGACTTTACTAAGGCTTTGATCAGACATTGGTACTGAGCTTTGAAGTATGAGTATTATTTCCCTCAGTTGTGAAAGGAGGAAGGACAATTCAGCCTTGCAAAGAGCAGAAGTACAGAGGCATAAAATCAAATGCTACATAGAAAGAATACCAAGTAAATCTTTTATCACATCAATGAAACAGCTAGTGTGAGAGCTGGCATGGTGGCATAGTGGCACATCCATCCCTGTGATCTCAGTACTTTCTAAGGATGTGCTGAAGGTCTCCTGTTTGAGGCCAGTGAGCTTAAAGGCAACCTTTTAAAAGCAAACTAACAAAAAGCGGGAGGGTAGGTAGTAAAAAAAAAAATTAAGATGCCAAGAACTCAGTGTTTCAGTGGTAGCGTGCTTGCCTACAATGCATGCACAGAGCCCTATGTAGGTTTTTTATCTCCGGCATGTAGAATAATAGTGAGAGGACACAACAATAACCAGAGATCAATATTGGGAAATATTGATATCCGTGTGATGGGATGATTTTTAAGTATAAAAACATTAAAGGTCATATTTACATTTAGAAAGAGAATTTTGATCTCAAAAAAGGCAATGGAAAAATAATTGGGTGTATGTCTCTGTGTTCACATACCTCTTAACTAATCTTTTAAGAATATCTGAAGTTGGTGAAGATCTTCTCCCAGTCAGTGATTTGCCTTTCTGTCTTAGCAACAGTGTCCTTTGCTTTACAGAAGCTTCTCAGTCTCAGTAGGTCCCATTTATTCAGTGAGGCCCTTACTGTCTGTGCTGCTGGGGTTATACGTAGGAAGTGGTCTCCTGTGCCCACGTGTTGTAGACTACGTATTGGCTTTGTGGGAGCCTAGGCAGTTTGGATGCTCACCTTACTAGACCTGGATGGAGGTGGGTGGTCCTTGGACTTCCCACAGGGCAGGGAACCATGATTGCTCTTTGGACTGACGAGGGAGGGGGACTTAGTTGGGGGAGGGGGAGGGAAATGGGGGGCGGCAGTGGGGAAGAGACAAAAATATTTAATAAATGAATAAATAAAAAATATAGAATTTCCTCCACAAATAAGCTTGTTAAAGGGAAAGTGAGCTAGTTTATCAAAATGAGTGAAATAATATTTAAATAAATGGTACAGAATGGGAAAAAAAGAATATCTGAAGTTATAACTTTTGGAATTTGAAAGCTTGCTCAAGTCATGGAAGTCGGGAATGTAGAGTTTCCAAGGTCCCACTCTGAAAAGTTGAAATTTTGACTATATTCCTTATAGTCAAAATTTTACTCAATCTTTACTTAAAGACAATTTTTCTGTCCAAAAGTAAAGATTCCACAGAATAGAAGATAAAGTCAAAACTACAAAAGGGTAAGGTGTTAATGGATCAATGAAAATGACCCAAATGATCTTTCCCATTAGTGGGTGTTTGATGGTGTATTGTTTGCATTTCTGTTGCTGTGATAAAATACCATGAGAAAAAATAAAGAAAAATGTTTATTTTGATTACCATTCCAGAGAGCTGGAGTCCATAATGTCAGCGATGGCATAGCATCCTGGAAGAAAGGTGCCTGGTCACTGTTTCATTCACATATGAAACAGAGAGTATAGTTAGAGACTGCTCATTCATTTCCTGGAGTCCAGACCCAAATAATCACACAAAAACTATATTAATTACAATACTGTTTGGCCTATTAGCTCAGGCTTCTTATTAACTAACTCTTACATCTCAAATTAACCCATTTCTATTAATCTATGTATCACCACAAGGCTGTGGACTACCGCTAAGTTTCCAGCATTGTGCCATAGTCCCCTTTCTACAGCTACATGGCATCTCCCTGACTCTGCCTACTCTCTCTATATATCTCTTCCAGCCTAACTATATTCTGCCCTGCCATAGGCCAAAGCAGTTTCTTCACTAACTAATGGTAGTAAAATATATTTATAACATACAGAGGGGAATTCCACATCATCTCTTCTTTTTTGTCTAAATAAAAAGAAATACTTTAACTTTAACATAGTAACATTATGTATATAAAACAGGTATCAAGCAAGAATTACAGTTGCAATATTTAGTCTATTTGCACTTGGCAAATTAAGGAAAATACCTTATCATCTATCCTATACTTGTGAGTCTAAAGTTTTATATCTAATTTAACTTTTCTCATAAGTAAGGAAAACTATAACTTTTCTTCAACTCCCCGCAGAAGGATATAGTATTACATAAGTAAACAGGAAGTATACTGTAAGCAACTTCCAAAACTGTGGAATTGACAGAAACATCTCATTGACTGTACAGTCTTCCAAAATTTTTTGTAACATTGGGCCATCCCATCTTCAGCCTATAGGCCCATAGAATCTGGCAGACTTTTCCATGAAGCAGAAAATTTGAAGATCTGCATTACCTTATACTGGTAAAGTTCATCAGCTGCTTTCTTCTGTGTCCTGCAGAATGTCTGGCAGACTCTTTCATGAAGCAGTAACCCTGAAGGATTATCTCATCTTCTTTTGACAAGTTCAGCAGTCATTTTTCTGTGGGCCCTGCATGTCTAGTTGATACAGGATACCATCAAACAGTCCAGACAAAAGCAGCTTCTTGGCCAAATGGCTAGCCTTGCCACATTGAAGGCAAATTCCATAACAAGTTTCTTCAATGCCTATCAACCTTGCTGAAGTAATTCATGTTACCAGAAGCAAACATGTCTGCTTAAGAAAAGTTACTGTTAAGAAAAGTCTAAGTTCTTAAAACATTTAAATGCCGTATTCTGTAGGTGTTTTAAAGATTTGAAGATAACCTAACTAACATGACTACAGTTTGACTTTTATAGATGACTATCTATTATCTGTATTTTTTAATTATACATTACATTTTAAAATGGGCTACATAAACACAATACCTTAAAAAAGAGCAGAAATACATACACATAGTGTAACATAATTGATCTTAAATTTATATCAGTAAACCAAGATCCATACCAATGCAAAGTATTCATCTCTATATCATATCCCTGTTATTTTTTTTAGAAATTGATTGTGACAATTAAGTACTTATAATCAATCCCCTTTAAATGAAAATAAACATATATAAACAGTCATTATTGGGAATATGGGCATTGTTATCTCCAAATGGCTTCCTGCTGTTTGTTGAGCAAAATATTTTAGGGTTCACAGAGACCTTTTGGAGGAAGGTCTTCTTCCATCAAAACACATTAGCCTGGAAGGAATCCATAGGTTCTCATCTTCTGTGGAAACAAAAGCAGGACGTCTTTTCCAAAGTAACATATCCTTAGACTCAAATTTTGAATCAAGATACCTTTAAAATTTATATATTAGTTTAGCTTAGCAGTACCCACAATCAAATGTCTCTCTTTAATTAATTCATTAACAGTCAGGAAATTCAAAGAAAACCCAATATGCAAATCCAGATTCCCTGTGTATTTTCCATTTTATATGGCTTTTTACTCTATTACTTTTTAATATTTATTTTACTATCTTTACTCCTTTCATCTGTGACTGTCTGTACTTTTTGCTCCCTCTCTCTCTCTCTCTCTCTCTCTCTCTCTCTCTCTCTCTCTCTCTCTCTTGCGCGCGCGCGCTTGCGCGCTCTCGCTTAAGCCCATGTACATTTATCCAACACTGTGACCTTTTCAGAGGTCTTTTTTTTGTCTGAATCTGTGTTTATTGTGTATCTGTAATCCTTATCTTACCAGGAATGTTTCTTCAAATGTTAGGAGGTGTGACTAGAAATAAGGCTGCTTTGCCTTTTGGCTCTGCCTAGTCTAACATGTTGGAGGTATTTTCACTGCCAACTCTGCAAATCATATTCACTGCCCCAGCTCCAGAAGCACACTGGGTCTATGTCACTATTAAGCAATTAGTAGCACACTGCTCACAAACCCCATTTAAGTTCAGAACCAGCCCCCCAAAGAAAAACCAGAGTTCATGCTGCCAATGTGAACCATGAATCCAGATCTTAAAGGAACCTTGCAGTTTTTACTGCTAATCCTGAGTCAGGTAGCCTTTTCATTTTTCTTCTTTTTTTGTTCTTTATTTTATTTTTTTATTGAAAAAAATTTCTGCCTCCTCCCTGCCTCCCATTTCCCTCCCCTTCCCCCAAAGGAAGCCTTTTCTTAAAGGAATTGTATCTGCTCACCTAAAGCAAAAAGAACAAACCCAAGAAAATGTTGCTACCAAGAATCTATACATAACACTGTTCTATTGTATCTAGAATGCTTTCCCAAGCTCTCTTAGGTTTTATGTGGGTGTAGCTGGCCCACATTGTGCCATTGTGCAGTTTGAGACTGTTCACTTGTTTCCCACTACCCAGACCCGAATAATCACACAGAAACAATATTAATTACAACATTGTTTGGCCTATTAGCTCAGGTTTCTTATTAACTAACAATTACATCTTAAATTAACCCATTTCTATTAATCTATGCATGCCCACAATGCTGTGGACTACTGGTAAGTTTCTGTCATGTCCTTTTCCTTTGGCAGCTGCATAGTATCTCCCTGACACTACTATCTTTATATATCTCTTCCAGCCTTGCTATATTCTGCCCTGACATAGGCCAAAGCAGGTATTTTACTAACTAATGTTATTAAATTATATTCACAATATACATAGGGAAATCCCACATCAAGAGAGAACAGGAATAAAGACAAAGTTATAACTTTTTAAACCTGTCTAAATTGATGAACTTTCTCTTGCAAGTCTGTACTTTGTAAAGGTTTCATAACCTTCCTGAAACAGAATTAAATATTCAAATACATGAGCATATGAGAGATATTTTTCATTCAAACCATTACAGCAGGTATACAGATAATTCAACTCCAAATGATACTAAGATCAGAACAGAAATACTTCATTTTGCTCTTATCCAGGATTTCTTTCTAAACCTAACAAAAAAAATAGTAGGGAGAAATAAAGATGGTTATATTCATACTCAAGAAGAAAAGTCAGCTTTCAATGGTCTCAGAGTTTGCTGCTGTTCTAGAAAAAGGAGAATGGTCACATTTGGTCATGTTGTCAAGAACAGAAAAGTAACAAGACCAACCCTTGTGAAGGAGATACGTAGGAACTTGTGACTGAGACTAATAAGATGAGTGATCTTTGAGAATAATGCCCAAGTTTAGAAACTGGTGTATATGTATTGAAGTAAACAGATAATAAAAACAGAAAAACAGATAACCTATAAAAACATAGAAACAGTGACTCTAGTGTGATAGGAAAACTTGAATGGCACTACAAATGAGATTATTGAAATCAAGTATCAGATTTTAAATTCAGAAGTAGAAATGATTGACAACAGCTACTCATTAAAATATGTAGAATGTGAGAATTTATAATTACTGTATTTATGTGTTCAATATAAAAACGAAGATCAGAGACATTAAATAAACTGGTTTTTTTTTTAGATAGGATCACACTAAGTATTTTAAGTAGCTCAAGTAGCTTCAAACCTACAATTTTCCTGCCTGTCTCTTGAGTACTGGGATTACAGATATGAACTACTACACATGACTTTTGTAACTTATATTTTAATATACACAGGATATGATATTTATAACACAGGGCAGCTACAAGCCTACAATTCTCCTGTCTGTCTCCTGAATATTGGGATAACAGATATGTACTACTACACATGACTTTAACAACTCATATTTCAATATACACAGGATCTGCTTTTTAAAATAAACAAAAAACTATAGTTAATTCTCTTATCCAGATGCATTCCTTATTGATATTCTATATATTTTGCTATACATTTTTCATTTTTTTGTTTACTTATTTATTTATTTTTTTATTGGAAAAAAAAAGAAATTTCAGCCTCCTCCCCGCCTCCCATTTCCCTCCCACTCCTCCCCCTCCTCCTCCCCTCCCCCACACTCCTCCCCCTCCCTCTCCAGCCCGAAGAGCCATCAGGGTTCCCTGCCCTGTGGAAAGTCCAAAGTCCTCCCCCTTCAATCCTGGTCTAGGAAGGTGAACATCCAAACTGGGTAGGCTCCCACAAAGCCAGAACATGAAGCAGGATCAAAACCCAGTGCCATGGTCCTTGGCTTCTCAGCAGCCCTCATTGTCCGCCAAATTTAGAGAATCCGGTTTTATCCCATGCTTTTTCAGTCACAGTCCAGCTGGCCTTGGTGAGCTCCCAAAGAATCAGCCCCACTGTCTCCACGGGTGGGTGCACCCCTTGTGGTCCTGACGTCTCTGCTCATATTCTCTCTCCTTCTGCTTCTCATTGGGACATTGAGAGCTCAGTCCAGTGCTCAAGTGTGGGTCTCTGTCTCTATCTCCATCCATTGCCAGATGAAGTTTCTATGATGATATGCAAGACATTCATCAGTATGGCCATAGGATAGGGTCATTTCAGGCTCCCAATCCTCAGCTGCCCCAGGAACTAACTGGGGACATCACCCTGGGCACCTGGGAGCCCCTCTAGATCCAAGTCTCTTGCCAACCCTAAGATGGCTCCCTTAATTAAGATGTGTGCTTCTCTGCTCCCCTAACCAACCTTCCTTTATCCCAATCATCCCGTTTTCCCAAGTTCCCCCCACCCTCCCCTTCTCACATTTCTCTCCCCTTCTCCCCTTACCCCCCCCTCCCATCACACCACCAAGATCCCAGTTTTTTGCTCGGCAATCTAGTCTACTTCCCATAACCAGGAGGATAGCTATATGTTTTTCTTTGGGTTCACCTTCCTATTTAGTTTTTTTAGGATATCAAATTATAGACTCACTGACCTTTATTTATTTCTAGAAAACAATTATGAGTGAGTACATCCCATGTTCATCCTTTTGGCTCTGGGTTACCTCAATCAGGATAGTGTTTTCAATTTCCATCCATTTGCATGCAAAATTCGCAAAGTCATTGTTTTTTACAGCTGAGTAGTATTCTATTGTGTATATATTCCACACTTTCTTCATCCATTCTTCCATTGAAGGGCATCTAGGTTGTTTCCAGGTTCTGACTATTACAAATAATGCTGCTATGAACATAGTTGAACAAATGTCCTTGTCATATGATCAGGCATCTCGTGGGTATATTCCCAAGAGTGGCATTGCTGGGTCCATGGGTAGGTTGATCCCAGATTTCCTGAGAAACCGCCACACTGCTTTCCAAAGTGGTTGCACAAGTTTGCATTCCCACCAGCAATGGATGAGGGTACCCTTTTCTCCACAGCCTCTCCAGCAAAGGCTATCATTGGTGTTATTGATTTTAGCCATTCTGACAGGTGTAAGATGATATCTCAATGTTGTTTTGATTTGCATTTCCCTGATCGCTAAGGAGGCTGAGCATGACCTTAAGTGCCTTTTGGCCATTTGAAATTCTTCTGTTGAGAATTCTCTGTTCAGGTCAGTGCCCCATTTTTTAATTGGGTTAATTAGCATTTTAAAGTCTAGTTTCTTGAGTTCTTTATATATTTTGGAGATCAGACCTTTGTCTGTTGCGGGGTTGGTGAAGATCTTCTCCCAGTCAGTGGGTTGGCTTTTTGTCTTAGTGACAGTGTCTTTTGCTTTACAGAAGCTTCTCAGTTTCAGTAGGTCCCATTTATTCAATGTTGCCCTTAATGACTGTGCTGCTGGGGTTATACCTAGGAAGCAATTGCCTGTGCCCATCTGTTGTAGGGTACTTCCCACTTTCTCTTCTATCAGGTTCAGTGTGATCAGATTGATATTGAGGTCTTTGATCCATTTGGACTTGAGTTTTGTGCATGGTGATAGGTATGGGTCTATTTTCATTCTTCTACAGGTTGACATCCAGTTGTGCCAGCACCATTTGTTGAAGATGCTTTCTTTCTTCCATTGTATACTTTTAGCACCTTTATCGAAAATGAGGTGTTCATAGGTTTGTGGGGTAAGATCAAGGTCTTCTACACGATTCCATTGGTCAACTTCTCTATTTTTATGCCAATACCACACTGTTTTCATTACTGTAGCTCTGTAATAGAGTTTAAAGTCAGGGATGGTAATGCCTCCAGAAGTACCTTTATTGTATAAGATTGTTTTGGCTATCCGGGGTTTTTTGTTATTCCATATAAAGTTGATTATTGTCCTTTCAAGATCAGTGAAGAATTTTAATGGGATCTTGATGGGGATTGCATTGAATCTATAAATTGCCTTTGGTAGGATTGCCATATTTACTATGTTGATCCTCCCAATCCACGAGCAAGGGAGATCCTTCCATTTTCTGGTATCCTCTCCAATTTCTTTATTCAATGCCTTATAGTTCTTGTCAAATAGATCCTTCACTTCTTTGGTTAGAGTTACCCCAAGATATTTTATGCTGTTTGTGGCTATCGTGAAAGGTGATGCTTCTCTGATTTCCCTCTCTGCTTCCATATCCTTTGTGTATAGGAGAGCGACTGATTTTTTGGAGTTGATCTTGTATCCAGCCACATTACTAAAGGTGTTTATCAGCTGTAGGAGTTCTTTGGTGGAGTTTTTGGGGTCGCTTATGTACACTATCATATCATCTGCAAATAATGAAAGTTTAACTTCTTCCTTTCCAGTTCGAATCCCCTTGATCCCCTTATGTTGTCTTATTGCTATTGCTAAAACTTCAAGCACTCTATTGAAGAGGTATGGAGAGAGTGGACAGCCTTGTCGTGTTCCTGATTTTAGTGGGATGGCTTTGAGTTTCTCTCCGTTTAGTTTGATGTTAGCTGTCGGTTTGCTGTGAATAGCTTTTATTATATTTAGGTATGACCCTTGTATCCCTAATCTCTCCAAGACTTTTATCATAAAGGGATGTTGAATTTTGTCAAAAGCTTTTTCAGCATGTAATGAAATGATCATATGTTTTTTTTTCTTTCAGTTTTTTTATATGATGGATTACATTGATAGATTTTCGTATGTTGAACCAGCCTTTCATCTCTGGGATGAAGCCTACTTGATCATAATGGATAATTTTTCTAATGTGTTCTTGGATACGGTTTGCCAGTATTTTGTTGAGGATTTTTGCGTCGATGTTCATGAGTGAGATTGGCCTGTAATTCTCTTTCTTGGTTGAGTCTTTTTGTGGCTTTGGTATCAGAGTGACTGTAGCTTCATAAAAGGAATTTGGCAATGACTATTCTGTTTCTATATTGTGAAATACCTTAAGTAGTATAGGTATTAGGTCTTCTTGGAAATTCTGGTAGAATTCCGCATTGAAACCGTCTGGTCCTGGGCTTTTTTTGGTAGGGAGGTTTTTGATTAACAGCTTCTAATTCTTCGCGACTGACAAGTATATTTAGATTTTTCACCTGGTCCTGATTTAACTTTGGTATATGGTATTTATCTAAAAAAGTGTCCATTTCTTTTACATTTTCCAGTTTTGTGGCATACAGGCTTTTGTAGTAAGAGCTAATGATTCTCTGAATTTCCTCTATGTCTGTGGTTATGTCCCCCTTTTCATTTCTGATCTTATTAATTTGCAAATTCTCTCTCTGCCGTTTGATTAGTTTGGATAGGGGTTTATCAATTTTGTTGATTTTTCCCAGGAACCAGCTTTTTGTTTCATTGATTCTTTGGATTGTTTTTTGTGTTTCTATTTTGTTGATTTCAGCCCTCATTTTGACTATTTCCAGTCTTCTACTCCTCCTAGGTGAGTCTGCTTCTTTTTTTTCTAGAGCTTTCAGGTGGGCTGTTAAGTCTCCAATGTATGCTTTCTCTGTTTTCTTTAAGTGGGCACTAAGGGCTATGAACTTTCCCCTTAGGACTGCTTTCAAAGTGTCCCATGAGTTTGAGTATGTTGATTCTTTATTTTCATTGAATTCAAGGAAGACTTTGATTTCTTTCTTTATTTCTTCTTTGATCCATGTGTGGGTCAATAGTTGACTATTCAGTTTCCATGAGTTTGTAGGCTTTCTGGGGGTAGCATTGTTGTTGAATTCTAACTTTAGTCCGTGGTGATCTGATAAGACACAGGTGGTTATGGATTTTTTTTGTAACTGTGGAAGTTTGCTTTGTTACCGAGGATGTGGTCAATTTTCAAGAAGGTTCCATGAGCTGCAGAGAAGAAGCTATATTCTTTCCTATTTGGGTGGAATGTTCTATAGATGTCTGTTAAGTCCATTTGATTCTATACCTCCATTAATTCTCTGATTTCTCTGTTAGGTTTCTGTCTGATTGACCTGTTCATTGGTGAAAGAGGAGTGTTGAGATCTCCTTCTATTAGTGTGTGCGGTTTGATGGCAGCCTTGAGTTTTAGTAGTGTTTCCTTTACATATGTGGGTGCTTTTATATTAGGGGCATAGATATTCATGATTGAGACCTCATCCTGATCAATTGTTCCTGTTATGAGTATAAAATATCCCTCTCCATCTCTTCTGATTGATTTAAGTTTGAAGTCAACTTTGTTAGAAATTAGTATGGCCACACCTGCTTGTTTCTTAGGTCCATTTGCTTGATAAACCTTTTCCCATCCCTTTACTATAAGTAGGTGCCTGTCTTTGTGGTTGAGGTGTGTTTCTTGTAAACAGCAGAATGTTGGATCCTGTTTGCGTATCCAATCTCTTAGCCTGTGCCTTTTTATAGGTGAGTTGAGTCCATTGACATTAAGGGATATTAATGACCAGTGGTTGCTAACTCCGGTCACTTTTTTAGTCGTAGAGTTTGTGTGTTTGCCTTCTTTTAGTTGTGCTGGTGAAGGGTGTCTAGAAGTTTGAGTTATTGTGGTCATTGTTGGTCTCCTTGGTTTGTGATTTTCCTTCTATTACTTTCTGTAAGGCTGGATTTGTGGCTACGTATTTTTTAAATTTGTTTTTATCCTGGAAAATTTTGTTTTCTCCATTTATAGTGAATGAAAGCTTGGCTGGGTATAGTAGTCTGGACTTGCATCCATGTTCTCTTAGCTTCTGCAGTATATCTATCCAGGACCTTCTGGCTTTCATGGTTTCCATAGAGTAGTCAGGTGTAAGTCTTATAGATTTACCTTTATAAGTAACTTGACCTTTTTCCTTTGCAGCTCTTAATATTCTTTCTTTATTCTGTATGTTTTTTGTTCTGATTATTATATGGCGACGAGATTTTTTTTTTGTTCCAGTCTATTCGGTGTTCTGTATGCTTCTTGAACCTTCAAAGGAATATCTTTCTTTAGGCTGGGAAAGTTTTCTTCTATAATTTTATTAAATATATTTCCTGAACTATTGAGCTGTTTCTTCTCCTTCTTCTATCCCAATTATTCTTAGGTTTGGTCTTTTTATTGTGTCCCATATTTCCTGAATGTTTTGTGATGAGAATTTGTTGGTTTTGCTGTTTTCTTTGATCAGTGTGTTAATTTTCTCTATGGTATCTTCAGTGTCTGACATTCTTTCTTCTAACTCTTGTAATCTGTTGGTAGTACTTGTCTCTGTAGTTCCTGTTCGTTTACCCAGATTTTCCATCTCCAACCTTCCCTCGGTTTGTGTTTTCTTCATTACTTCCATTTCATTCTTCAGGTCTTGAACCATTTCCCTTATCTGTTTGATTGCATTTTCTTGTTTCTCTTGGTTTTCTTTGGTATCTTTGAGCAATTTATTCATTTCCTCTACCTTTTTGTTTGTAATCTCTAATTGTTTATGGCAGTTTTTCACCTCCTGTTTAAGGTCTTCTATTATTTTCAAATAATTCACTTTTGAGTCGATTTCTTCTACTTCTTCTGGAGTAGGGTGTACAATTCTTCTTATTTCGGGATCCCTGGGTTCTGGTGATATCATGTTGCCTTTCAGGTTGTTGGAGGAATTCTTGCATTGGCGCCTTCCCATCTCCTCTTTCAAATGAAGCCAAGAGAGGCCTGGTGTCTTGGTCCAATCTTTGCTGTGACTGAGTCTCTGGGTGTATGTCTTCAATGTAGAAGCTGTACCGTCCTGCTGAGCTTGAAGTCCTCAGTACCCAAACATGGACAACCATCCAGATGGAACTCCTCAGCACCACCCCCAGTGATGTCTCTCTTGGCACCTGGATCTGATCTCCCTGCTGCTCGTTTGTCTCGTGAACAAATGGCCGACCCCGCTTGGTGCAGGGAGGCCACCTAGACAAAGGAGCCACTACCCTCCCGGATGCCCTCCCAACTCGGACCCTGTCCCAGCGCCCAAACAGGCTGAGCTGGGAGCTGCCGCACGGCTCAAATAGGGGAGGGGGGTCAGAGGAAGTGGGGGAGGGCTGCGGATGCAAGCTGGGTGGGACAGGAATAGAGAGGAGGTATTGAGCAGCACAGCCCCCGCAGACCTACCAGGAAGTGCAGGAGGGGCGGGGAACGTCTGAGCTCCCTGTCCCGGGCCTCCGCGCCGTGGCCAGAAACTCACTCACCCCAGCGATGTCCCTCCTGGCACCCGGATCAGATCTCCCCGCTGCCTGGGCATCCCGTGAACAAAGGGCCGACCCTGCTTGGTGTAGGCAGGCCACCTAGACAAAGGAGCCACCACCCTCGCGGATGCCCTCCCAATTCGGACCCTGTCCCAGCACCCAAACAGGCTGAGCTGGGAGGTGTTGTGTGGTTCAAAGAGGGGAGGGGGGTCAGAGGAAGTGGGGGAGGGCCGTGGATGCAAGCTGGGTGGGATAGGAATAGAGAGGAGGTATCGAGCAGTACAGCCCCCGCAGACTGACCAGGAAGTGTAGGAGGGGTGGGGAACGTCTGAGCTCCCTGTCCTGGGCTGCCGCCGTGGCCAGAAACTCACTCACCCCAGCGATGTCCCTCCTGGCACCCGGATCCGATCTCCCCGCTGCTTGGGCATCCCGCGAACAAAGGGCCGTCCCCGCTTGGTGCAGGCAGGCCACCTAGACAAAGGAGCTACCACCCTCCCGGGTGCCCTCCCAATTCGGACCTTGTCCCAGCGCCCAAACAGGCTCTGCTGTACATTTTTCATAAGCAGAGTCATGCAAGTTATTTTTCACTTAATATTTTTGTCAACAACTCTCTATAAATTATTTCATAATCATCCTTGGGAATTGATGAAGTGATTCAATAGGCAAAAGCACTTGGCATCAAGTCTGATGATCAAAGTTCAATCCCCAGAACATACATGATGAAATGAAATACTACTTACAATGAGTTGCCTTCTACCCTCCAGAAACACACATACACACACGCAAAATAAATAAATATGAAAATATTAAAATAACCTTTAAATAACTAGCAATACTTTAACATAGACTAACTTATTTAATAATTTTCTTACTAGTAAATATAAACTGGCTCATTGTTCTATAAATAATTTTTCTATGAACATTTTTATACACAAATCTTTTTGGCTATTACACTCAGTATCTTTGGAGATATTTGTTGAATTAAAGCCTTAAATCTGTTTCAAGATGACAGCTTGAATAAACAATGAAATCTCACTTTCCCAAACATTGCAGATATCGTAAATAGTATTCACAAGTATGCCACTGCTTTCCCAAACAGGGCAGCTCTGAAGACCAAAGATGAAATACCAAGGCTCATGAAATGTTTGCAAATGTTGATTTCCTATAGAGTTCACAAGAAAGGATAGATTATTGAGTAAGTTTAGCAAAAAGACTATAAACAGAAGAGGTGCTTTAGAACAGTAGGAGATAAATAAACACAACAAACGTAATTTATCCACAAAACAATAGCAGGGGTGGGGGAGACAAAAATCATTAAAAATAAAAAATCCCTGACCTCTCAAAAAGTATGATCACTGGAATATGTTCAGATTTTTTTTTAATTTTATTTTATTACTTTAACAAAATACCAATTCAAATTCCCACTCTCTCCCCTCCTCCCAGGTCCCTCCCATTCCCTCCACTCACCCTCCCACCCCACCCCCTCCAATCCTAAGAGAGGGCAATGTAGCCCACCCTGTGGAAAATCCAAGGCCCTTCCTATTACATCTAGTTGGGCAAGGTATACATCCAAAGAGAATAGGATCCCAAGAAGCCAGTACATGCAGTAGAGAAAAATGCCAGTGTCACTATCAGTGGCCCCTCAGTCTGCCCCAACTGTCAACCACATTCAGAGGGACTAGTTTGTTCCCATGCTCATTCACTCACAGTCCAGTTGGAGTTGGTGAGCTACCATTAGCTCAGGCGAACTGCCTCAGTGGATGAACCCCTCCTGGTCTTGACTTCCTTGCTCATACTTCACTCCTTCCACTCTTCAGCTGGATCTTGGGAGCTCAGTCCAGTGCTCTGATGTTTCCATCTGTTGTTGGATGAAAGGTCTATGGTGATATTTAAGATAATCAGTCTGACTACAGGGCAAGGCCAGTTTAGACACTCTCTCCTCTATTGCTTAGGGTCTTGGCTGAGATAATCCTTGTGGATTCCTGGGAATTTTTCTAGAGCCAGGTTTCTTGATAACCCCATAATGGCTCCCTCATTCTTGATATCTCTTTCGTTGCTCTCATATCTGTCCTTCCTCCATCTCGACTATTTCTCTTACCGTAATTCGTGTAAAAAACCTGAAGTGCATTGGAAAATATAGTTTGGGGTTGGGTTTTTAAATATAAAACCATATATAATTTATAAAGATCATACCTGAAACAAATGAGAAATAAATGTTAGAAATAAATATATTAGAAAGCATTTTGGGTAAATATTAATAAAAATGAAACTAAGGGTTAATAATAAAAGCACATGAAATAGAATTTGAGATAAATATATAAAAGACTAAGAAGATAATGCATTCATAAGCAGTGATTCCTTCAAGAAATAGAAAGCTACTTCACATTACAGTTTAGAAAAAGCTAGAATACTCTAAATTCATTTTATGACCTTAAAAATTTGTTGTCCTATTAGTGAACTACCACCAGGAAAGAAAGTTCCCTTTACCTCTGCAGGCTATTACATCTGAATAAATACTAATCAAAGTGATCATAGCACAGGATGTTTCAATTTCATTACTCTTGAAGGCAGATCATTCCTTGTTACTGATGACTATCACATACATTATATTATGTTTTTATATTATCCTTGGCCTCTGCTTACTCTATCAAGCCAGAAGCTATGCTGCACACCATGCCCTCTCTCCATACCCAGTTATAACAATAAGAAACATCTCTGAGCCTTGCCAGATCTTCTCTGTAGTAACAAATCATTCCCAATTGAAAACTACCATCCTTAAGAAAACTGAGAATTAGGTTGAAAAAGCTAAATTAAATCAAAGATGACCTCAACTTGTCTTTAAATTTAAACTTATACTTTAGGCATAATTTTAGTTATTTATAGCCAGAAAACAAAAAAAAATGAAACAAAGCAAACAACCTTACAATCTGTGTCTAGGTCCAATCTCTCTCCATTTGGGGGAAGAAATTATTTGCCCTCTGTATATATTTTTCTCCATTAAATATTATATTATTTAACCATAAAAATACATTTTAAATTTCTTTAACTCTGATGCACTGGATAGAATTGGAATCATTTAAATGTAGGTTTCCCATCAAAGACCTCATATTTTAATTCAATTATTATGAGATCCTTTCTGCTAGTGAATACAATATTATATTTTGAGACATATCAGTCTTGCATATTTTGTACTAAGAGTATACTTGGACATTTACTTTGTTCTAGTGATAAACAGAATAGTTTCTTAAAAGTAATTTCTAATTAATAATTTCTGAATTTAGGATTATTTAATTGTTGTCAGTTTCAGTAGTAAACAAACTATGTCTCTTGAGTCAAAGCTGACCTGTTATCTATTCTTATAAATAAATATTTATATTTATTGTCAAACATTCAAGCTCCTCTTTTGCTTGTTGCCCATGGATAGTCTTGGACTATTAAAACAGAGGTGAATAGTTACAACAGACAGATACCATGCTAGCCCTCAAAGTATACAGTATTTACTTGACAGTTCTTTATAGATTAACTATACTGGGCTCTGATCTACTTTGATTAATCTAATTCATTTCACTATTTTTTCTTTCAAACCTTTGAGATTATCTATATTGATAATCTTCACATAATTCTACTTTTATATCTATAATGCCTGAGGTCATTAGCTATCACTGTAACAAAATACCTGAAACTGGGTAATTTTTAAAGAATAGAACTTCATTTGGCTTACATTTGTGAAAGTTTGAATTCTAGGAGAATGGTGCTGACATCTATCAAGCAGCTACTCAGAGCATAATAACATGGCAAAAGGTCTCTTATGATGGTGACCCTACCAACATGACTTCATCTAACTTTAAGTACCTCACAAAGGTACCACTTGCAAATATCATTAACAGATTAATTTGGAGGTTAAGTTTCCAAAGCAAAAACTTTAGGGAGAGGTTGCCGAATCTTACCATTGCCTATGTTCAAAAATCCCATTCCTCTGGTTTTGGAATTTTGTTAGCTGGTTGGTTCTGACATCTGAATATTTGTGTTCCTAATAATTCATATGTTGAAGCCTAATAACTAAAATCATAGGATTAGATCATAGGATTAAAAAGTAGAGACTTTTCAAAGTGCATAAATTATCAGAACAGAGTCCTCATGAGTTGAATGAATAAAATGAGTTCAAAAGCCTATGTCATTTACTTCTTCTACAGCAAGGTATACATGTATGTTTAGAGAAGGACCATAGTGGTATGGGACAATGATCTATATTCTGTCAATTATATTTTAAATAAATGCTGATTGGACAGTAACCAGTCAAGAAGTATAGATGGGAAAACCAGACAGGAAGTAGAGTCAGGTCAATGAGAACAGGAAAATTCTAGGAAGAAAGAAATTCTAGTCTGCAATCGTGACCCAGCCACAGAAAAAGTAAGATGTGACTGCCTTGCTGAATAAGGTACCAAGTCATGTGGCTAGCAGAAACAAGAATAATAGGCAAATATAAGTTATAAGACTTAATAAGAAGCCTGAGCTTCTTAGACATCTGTGTGATTGCTTTGGGACTTAACAATTGTGGGAACTGGGCAGGACAGAAACCTTAGTCAAAACTATAGCAAGCACCAAATTTGCTGGTGTATACATCTTGTACTTCTCAGCTTCCAGAACTATGAAAGCTAAATATATTTTATCTATAAGCTACCCAGTTTATGATGTGTTATTATAGAGGCCCTGACAGCTTAAACGAACAGTTACTTGGTTGTTATTATTGAACTGCCTAAAACTTTTTCTGATGTTAACACAATGCCTTTGACATTTGATATTTTAGTGTGTATATATTTAATATATTAACTTTAGTTCTTAAATAGTTTTGTCTATCATATTAAGAAGTGATTTTTTAATTGATACATTTATCCTCATGTATACAGGCTGTGGTACAGAGGACTGCAATCAAAGTTGTGAAATTTTCTTTTTCTGGATTAGTGATTATACACTATCTGTATTTTGGATTGTTTTGGGAGGGTGGAGGGTTGTAGAACTGCTCATAACTTTTCAATTGATTCCTATAATATTTTAACTAGCATTATACATAGAATCATTTGAATTGATACTCTGAAGAGTAAATATTATTTATTATTTTTGTCAATTTTTATCACAGTTATATTATTTTAATGATATGGAATGCTTATTTCCTTTTTCTTCAGGGTTTTGAACCAGTTTCTATAGAAAATAAATGATTTGTACCCAATCCCAAAGTATTGAAGAAATTCTAATATAAAACTATCTGAGTAGGGTGATAATTTTTTATACAGCAATTTTTTAACAATTCATTGAGCTTTCCATGCTCTTAATTCTGATAATACAAATTATGGTAAATTTACAGTGAACAGGAATGTTTTTGGAAGCAATGTAAGTCTGCACACCACGTCAGGAAATTATTTTTCAGCATGAAAAAAATACATTGAAGGCGTCATAGTGAACATAGTCATGCTTTGAATTCTAACTTACAGAGAAAGTTCATCTAGGACTTATGTGTACTTACAAAAATTTACATGTAATAATTTCATGTTTAAATTTTACAAATTATTTTTTTATTTTTTGAGATTATAATGACATAACTTCTCAATTTCATTTTCTTCCTTCAAACTCTGCCATATAGCCCTCCTTATTCTCTTTCAAATATTTGACCTCTTTTTCGCTGTTATTTTGCATATATATTACTAATGTTATGTATAATAGATTTAATAACATATAATTGTTATATCAGATATAATAACATATATTATATACAATAATAGGGATATATATTCTTTAAAGCAAATATACAATATGATCAGCCTTATAATGTCATTTGTATGTATATTTTCATTGGTGAACATTTGGTATTGGATAACCAATTGGTGTGATCTTCCCTATGTAATACAGTCATATTTAATTGTTAGAAGAAACATCATATATTCTTCAGTGACTAAACAATCTGTGTATTGAAAATTGAACAATCTGTGTGTTGAAAAGGGAACTTTCTAACACAATAAAGAGTACTCAAGAAAGTCTCATATGTTACAAGATACTTAATGCTGAATTACTGAAAATTTTTATTCTACAGTTTAACACATAGGCAAAATGTCTCTTCTTGCATTTTTTTCAACACTAAATGATATTGTGCTAGAAGAAGTAACTAGGGAAATTCAGTGATTTGGAACATATCTTCTTTTGCGATTTAACTGGAAATCTCATTTTTTTGCCAAGCAGTTGTATGTGTTAGTAATACTTGCAACATTCAGGAAGTCCATTTGTTGCTCATTCCCAGCCCTTACTTCCTGCTCTCCTCAAGTTTCAATGTTAGGATGAGATAAAATCTCAGTCCTTCTCAGTATTTCTTTGCTTAACCATAGGCACAGCATATTCATTTCCCGGGAATTTATTGCTGATTTTCAAAGACACTGAGAACTTCTTACAGCAAGTCTTTCATCCCCAGTTTTTTATTAGTCTGTTGTTTGCTTCAACTCTCACCTTTCAACAGTGGTAGAAGCTATTAACACATTTGCCTGCAATGTGTCTGCCCCTGAGAAGCAGTTTGGGCAAAAGTTATGTTTGAATTGGAGGGGGGGGAGCTGATAAAGATAAGTCTTTTAAATCACTGTTCTGGAGAACCACAATATGGGTCAAAATAAAAATGACATTTCTTCTAAATGACCTCTGTTCTGCATTCCCTCTGCAAGTTGCTTTTGTTCATAATGTTCTATCACACAATGGAAACCCTAAGTAAGATATCATCATCCTCTTGTCAAACTAGGGTATACATATCTAATCCCATAAAACAAGAGAAACAGATTTACCTTATCTAAAACTTAACATAACACTATTTTGATGACAATGAAATAAAACATTACTGTGAAAATTAGATTAAAAATATCAACTTTATTAAAAATAATTAGCTTCTAAGAAATTGGATTAAACAGCTATTATAAATAAAGGAATAAAATAGCTATTTGCTAGATATAAACTAAAACATATATGGTTCCATTGAAAGATAAGGACATGTTGTTAGGATTCAGGCATTATGCCAGCCTGCCTTGTCATTTGACAGGGTGGTACCCAGGCTGTATCCTGGCCAGGTTATGGTCCTAGTCCCTTTAAGAAACAAATTCTGCCCACTGCCTTCTCTCTTCATTCCTGATGTTCTCTCTGAGGATGCAGCTTTCCGTTCTTCCCTCTCTTCCTCTCTTTCTCTGCCTCTCCTGTTCTCTTTTCCCTTCCCATTCCCTTTATCTCAAAAACCCTCACTTAAGCTCTGCCTTCAAGGCATATTTGTCTCCCAGGGTCCTCATTCAACATGGGATCTGTCAGGGTCCCAACTCAAGCCATTTTACAACACATGCCAAGGACATTAACCAAATAGGCACCCTAGAAAAAGTATGAGACAAGATACCTTGTATGGGTACTCATTGATTTTTATACAATTATTTTAAAGTATTTCCTTAATTCAGTGATTTTTCTTGATAACAGAAGGTAAACATGAAGCCAACAACCCACTGGTTGAAAAGAGTGAACTGTTCATTAGATACAATATGTAGGGAGAGTAGACATAACAGAGAGCAAACCTTTATTTTAAGCAAGGACACAGTGAAACAATAGGACTAGAGGACTCCATGGGTAGAAATAAAGGTCTGTTGGGATTAAACTGCCAAGATTATCTCTGAGGATGGGAGGCAGAGAAATGGGCAAAACAGTGGAAAATGGGCAGATTGTAAATGATACAGCTGCTCAGATTGGCCCAGAGCTTGATTCTTATGCCCAAGGTCATTGGCCTCTAGGGTGAATTAAGGGAAGTTCATCTGTACAGTAACTTGCCTTTAGGTTTCTACATTGCTCAACAGTCATTCTGTTTACCTGGTCAAAGTCTTTTTCTTTAGGACAATGTCACCACTGCTGCCATTTTTCAGTATCACTTTGAATATATCATTTTGAACAGATGCAAGATAAAGACTGCCAGTGAATGGGTGGGTAAGGGACAAATTTCTCACAGAAGTTTCAAAGCGTTTAAACCTTCAAAAATATTACTATAAGTGCAGATTTGTTCACATTTACTCACAAAAATTCCATCATCTTTTATTTTGGTTTTCAATCAACTGATGAAACTATTCACCTGTGTATTAGTTGTCTTTCTCCTTGATGTGAAAACAAAAATCCCTGACAGTTTAAGAAGGGAAGAGTTTATTTTGGCTTGAGGGTACATAGTTCATCAAGCCAGAGAAGGTCTGGGAGCAGGAGTGTGAAATAGTATCTCAGGTTGGCTCCTCAGAAAGGAAGAAAAGAATTAATAGAAAGTGGAGCCAAACAATAAAACCTCAATGCTCACTTTCAGTGACCTACTTGCTCCACCAAAGCTCTTCCTCCTTATGGTTCCACATCCTATCAAATCAGTGTGTAACTAGCTGGGGGAAAGGTGTTAAACAGGTGAAAAAGTGTTAAACAACGATGGGAGACATTTCACATTCAAGCCACAGCATTCTGTCCCTGACACCCACAGGTACCTGGCCATTTCATAATGTAAACCTCATTCATTTCAACTTCAAAAGTCCCTAAAGTCTTTAGAAGTCTCAACACTGTTCAAATTTTAAAGTCTAAGTCATTCCTAAGACTTAATCCCTTAAGTATCTTAAGTGAGAGCTGATGTAAAATTGAAAGCCAAGTTGTGTACTTCCAATATAAAATGGAACAGAGTAAACATTTTTACTCCATAGGGAGAAATGGGGAAATAGCAAGAAAGGATAAGAACAAAATGAGATCAGATTTCAATGGGGCAAACACAAAATCTTGCCAATCCATGTCTAGCATCTGGGGATCATAGTGGCAGTATCTGCGATCCAATAGTCTTAAGCAGCCCCAACCCTGCAGCTCTGTTGCCTACAACACATACTGACTTCCTCCTGTGTTAGCTCCATCTCATGCCTAAAGCTTCCCTTGGCAGATATCCTACACACAAGGATATTGCTAATATCCTTGGGTCTCCACTTCACCATAGGCTTAACCTTTACAGTCAGGTTCTCTTCACTAAGAGTCTGACCATGCCACATATTATCTGAATTCACTAGCTTTTTGGAACCTTTGTATCCTCCACTCATGCATCTTCCATGTGTCTGAAAAATCTGTACCAAATGGACAGCATTGCCAAGTATTGCTATCAGATTAAGATTTAGTCTGGGCTCCTTGGACCACAGCTAGAGTGACCTCTACACATCATACAAAAGTGAGCCCCTGCAGCAGCATTCTCAGTTCATATCTACTCATTTTAAATTAACTTACTTATTATGAGTTAGATGTGTCAATGAATAGGATCGTGAGCCTATGTTCATCAAAATTCTCTAGAGGAATAGAACCAAATAATGGATATATATACAATCTGCTGCTTAGGGCACTGATGGTTCTTCGAGTGCTTTGGAATACTGGAAAGGCTGGTTCTAATATCAATTAAGGACTAAACTTGCAGTAAGAGGAAAGACAAAGTTATTGTAACATGGGTAATCTTCCTTTCTCCATATCCTCTTTTATTAGGGCAACTATCAAAAGTTTCCTCTTATATTTGGCACCTTCCTATTAACTAAGGCATTCAAAACAATCCTCTACAGACTATCCACAGGCCAACTTGATTTAGGCAATCACTCAGTAGATACATACTGTTTATGTGTCTCTAAGTTGTGGCAAGTTGACATTTAAAACCAGCCATCCCACCACCTTTTTTATTGTGCTAGTTCAAACCAAAAGGTTTTTCTTTAATGGTGTTATTCTGGTTAACAATTACATCTGCTTTTCAGTATCCAACTCATCAACAACTTTAAATGCCCTGCTTTCCTAAGCAAACCACAAATCTTTTTGTTCCACTTGCTACTCTTTCTCTCTCTCAATGTAGGACTGTGTGTGTGTATAGATATGTATGTGTGTGTATGTATATATAGGTCTGTATGTACATATTTATATAATGAGGAACCACATTCTGGATGCTATCTTGTTTTGAAATTCTTTCTACCAAATTAGTCCATTACTTTTGAGTTCAGTTTTATTAGAGTTTTCAGGACACAAGCAAAATGCTGCCAGATTCCTTGCCAGAAAGTGGCATGCATTAATGATCTCTAGCCCAGGCCAGAGAGGCCTCATTCCCTCTGAAACTTCATGAGGTCTGGGATGTCTACTGCCCACATGTCTTTCTGCGTTCTGTTTTTCTGAACTCCTGACAAAATGACACATTAAGATGTGCTTTTCTAGCCCACAGTTCCAAATACTTTCACATCTCTCTCCCATCACTTCCAAAGGCCTAAGAACCACATCATTAGGGTATCATAAGAACAGATACACTCCACAGTACCGATTTTCTGTATTAGTTACTCTTTTGTTTTGACATCATGCCTGACAAAAAAAAAAGTTAAGGGAGGTATGATTTATTTGGAATGACAGTTTAAGGTTACATGGTCTGTTGTGGTCAGCTGCAGTTGTTATGTTGTCTATATCTGGAGTTAGCTAAAAATTCAAGTCACCAGACACACAAGAAAGGGATTCTTAGTCAATTAGACCATTTGAGGTAAGACCCACCATAAATGCAATTCCCCTGGACTCAAAGACCCAACCTAAATCTGGGTCACACCTGCTCTTGGAAGCCTAAATAAAAGACAGTAAAAAAGAAACTTCTGCTCTTTGCCTGTCTGCCCTCACTTTTAGTGTAAAGTTCAGCCCTTCACTGGCATTAAAGCCTACTTCTTTGATGTATTCTCAAGACTACCTGAGATATATAGCTACATGGATTTAACAACTACTGGATTCTTGGACATTCTTTGGTAAATAGCTATTGTTGGACTACGTGGGCCACAGTCTGTAAGCCACAGTAATAAAATAAATCCCCTTTATATAGAATTCATACTGTAATTTCTATTCCACTAGAGATCCCTGAATAATACATAGTGCATAATTATAGAGAAACATGTGACATAAGGGGAATATTTTATACCCCAACCACAATACTTTGTATGTTTGTATTCTGAGATAGAAAATATTTTGTACTTAGGGTGAAAACATACTAGTTTTGGCAGCCATAACATAGTATCACAGTGACTAAGTAGCTTTAAGAATAAAGGTTATTTTTTCTTTGTCATTTTAGAAGTTGAAATCTGGACCATATGCTTCAAACATGGTGAGACCAGAACTCTCAGGATCCATCATCTCATTTTGTCGTCAAGTGGCAGAGATGATATAAATGATAGATAGATAGATAGATAGATAGATAGATAGATAGATAGATAGATGATTGATAGATAGATAGATAGATAGATAGATAGATAGATAGATAGATAGATAGATGAGAGAGAGAGAGAGAGAGAGAGAGAGAGAGAGAGAGAAAGAGAGAAAGAGAGAGAGAGAAAGAGAGAGAGAGAGGATAGGTAGATACACAGATATAGTAGAGAACGGAAACACCATCTTTGTACTTTTCCTTATGAGGGGATCATTTCTATAATGAAAATAAGATCTTCATATGTCATCATAAACAATTCCAGACTCACTGTGTTAGTAACTTCCCTCCTAAGATTCCAGGTGCCTCCATTACCATGGCCCTGTAATGCAGTCTTTCTCCCAAGATTTTGGACTTAGAACATCTATCTAGTTGAAATCCATGGCAATGGCCCTGATGATCAGTGAAGAATCATGTTTGGGGGATACTTTTCCATCTTCTTGTAGAAGAAACTATATTTGCAGCCAGTAGCTCTATCATTGCATCCTATTGAGTCCAAGAAATATAATAGCCTTTCTTCATTCCACGCCATCAACATTTACTTTCATCCAAACTGGCAAGATTTCTGCATATTATTAGCAAATGTTGGCTTGGCCACCTTCCTAGTACTAGTACTTTCCTCTAAGAAATTCTTCTTCTTCTTCTTCTTCTTCTTCTTCTTCTTCTTCTTCTTCTTCTTCTTCTTCTTCTTCTTCTTCTTCTTCTTCTCTCTCTCTCTCTCTCTCTCTCTCTCTCTCTCTCTCTCTCTCTCTCTCTCTCTCAAATATGGGTAAGCTGAGAATCTTTCACCTCGTCAAACTTTGGTTCATTATCTTCAAGAAATTTCTTCTTCATTTCAACTTTTATCTCTTACACTTCACTCTAGGCAAGCAGAGTGATCCAAGTTGCTACTCCAATATTTTACTCAGAAATTTCTTCCACTAATTTTATCCTATTTTGTTGCTGATAAATTCTATTTTCTATAAAATACTAGAGCAGAGTTCGGATGAAAAAGTTTCCTTTTCCACTTTTACAAGCATTGTCTTCACTCTCATTTCTGAATAGAATCTCTTGCTTTTGCCTTAGTGTTATATTCATGGCATGCATATGAAAAGTCTTCTAGTCTACTACATACCCAAAGGAACTTCAGTACATATACAAATTATTTATTATCACATACTTTTCAGCATACAAATTTGTACTGGTCGGGTTGAGATTCCATAATAAAATAGCATAGATCTGGAGACTTAAACAATGCAAAATTTCCTTTCACAGTTATATGAACTGGAGGTTTCAGACTGGAATGGCAGCATGGTCTAACAGATGGTCATCTTCTGGACATATATGTCCATAGCCTTTCTACAGTAAGTGCTTATAGACACAGAAAAAGAAAGATTTTCAATGTCTCATTTAGGGACACTGGAATAGACTAATTCCATGATAAGGGCCCACTCTAATTAGTTTAAGTAAATCTAATCTACCCCCTATAATCTAATCTGGTCTCCTCTTCAAACTTCAAACCTTCTAAGTTAGGGCTTCACAATATGAAATATGAGCTAGATATTATAGTTCAGAATGTAGCAGAAATGAAAGATATCAACTATGCTTCACTCGTTCTCTTTGATTCTACTGGAAAAATACTGAAAGCATATGTGTGTGTGTGTTTTTTTTTTTTTGAGGATTCTGCATATTTTATTATTTATTTATTTTTTTGTTGAAAAAAAATTCCGCCTCCTCCCCGCCTCCCATTTCCCTCCCCTTCCTCTCACTCCTCTCCCCCTCCCCCCACTCTTCTCCCCCTCTCCTCACTCTTCTCCTCCTCCCCCTACTTCATTCCCCCTCCCTCTGGAGTCTGAAGAGCAGTCCAGATTCCTTGCCCTCTGGGAAGTCCAAGGTCCTCCCCCTTCCATCCAAACAG